>JALIRH010000001.1:48196654-52996654 GCA_023055505.1 Callipepla californica brunnescens
TCTTCAGGTGCTCCTCTTGGACTTTGGAACCATCTTGGTTCTCCTGGGGAACCTCGACAGCACTCGCCACATCTGAAAAAGCAAGAACATCCACCAAGACGGCGACGACAGAATTACCACACCCACTCTGTGCAGACAGCCAGACAGCCAGCCGCCAGCTCTGCAGCCCCCAGACTCACCGCTGATCCAGGTCAGCAGATCTTCGACGTCCACGACGCCACCTGTCACGTCCGAGCTGGTCATCACTGCTGGGAAAGGTAGAAAATCCCCAAAGGGGCAATGCCAGCTTTCCCACAACCACTCTGTGCCGACAGCAAGCCAGCCGCCAGCTCTGCAGCCCCCAAACTCACCGCTGATCCAGGTCAGCAGATCTTCGATGTCCACGACGTCACCTGTCACGTCCGAGCTGGTCATCACTGCTGGGAAAGGAAGAAAATCCCCAAAGGGGCAATGCCAGCTTTCCCCTACCCACCTACTGCAGCCAGCCAGCCAGCCGCCAGCTCTGCAGCCCCCAAACTCACCGTTGATGCGGGTGAGCAGATCTTCGACGTCCACGGTGTCACCCGTCACGTCCGAGCTGGTCATCACTGCTGGGAAAGGAAGAAAATCCCAAAGGGGCAGTGCTAGCTTTTGCACACCTACTCTGTGCGGACAGCCAGCCAGCCGCCAGCTCCGCAGCCCCCAAACTCACCGTCGGCTCCCACAGTTGTTGCGGTGCACGTCAGTGGAGCTGTTTGAGCAGAGGCGCACCCGACGGTCGGTGCAGGGTAGCGCAGGTCCTCCGTGAGCACCGCGACGTCTCCGGACGGCTCCATAGGCAGCTCCCAGCTGCCGGGCACGGTGCAGAGCACGGGGTATACCTGGCCCTGCTGCGCAGGTACCTGAAAAAGAACTGGCGGGGGGCCGGGGCGGCCGGCGCCCTGCGGCAGGCAGCTGCCCGCGGGCTGCAGGGGCTCTGCGCGCAGCGCGGCCCCGGGCCACAGCCCCGTCGGCTGCTGGGGCGGCAGCGTCCCTGCCACGAGGGGATGTCCCCAGCAGCGGACAGGGACACAGGGACGAGCCACACCTTGGTGCGGCCCTCCAGGTGGCTGATGCACTACCTGCCCCTGGATGCCTGGTGACACGGGCCGGGCAGAGGCATGGGCCACAGGGAAGGGGGGCGTGGGGACAGGGAGGGACTGGGACTGGGACTGGGACTGGGACTGGGACTGGGACTGGGACTGGGACTGGGACTGGGACTGGGATGGGGATGGGGATTGGGACTGGGACTGGGATTGGGACTGGGATTGGGATTGGGATTGGGATTGGGGTGGTACCGGCATCGGTCCGCGGGTGCTGGGCTGCATCCAGGCGGGGTCCGGTGGCGGCGCAGTCGCTCCAGGAAAAACGGCGTCGGGTGTCAGAGGCACCGTCAGCGCTCCTCGAGGGATTCTCTCTGCGGGGAAATGCCAGAAGGGGCTCTGCGCTGAGATCTGGTGCGCTGGGGCCACCTGGGGCGCTGCAGCACCAGGAGCAGAGGGTGCCGGCTGCTTTACCTGCCATGGCAGCTCGAGAGTGGCAGTTAGAGTGGCCCCTCCCACTGGGGTTCCGTTACAGTGGGGGCCGCTGGGGTCAGCCCCTTTCCCCCAGCCTTGGGACGGCTTGACTGCCTCCACCCAAATTGCTGTCCCATCCCAATCTTTTCCCATTCCAATGATCAGTTGCCATCCCTGTGGGCATTTTGCAGCCCAGTGCTCTTCCTTCCTTGCTGTCGTGGAAATGCTAGGCGGTGGCTTGAAACAGTGACTGAGCACGTGGTGGGAAGGCAGGGCCAACCCAGGGGAGCTCAGGTGCATGCAGTGTACATTTGTGACAGGGAGCGGTGGAGCAAGGGTCCATCCCTTCCCAGACCTCTTTTCATTCAGGTTGGTAAGGAAAAGGGAGGGCTGGCTGGGCCTTCAGTTCAGAGGTCTCGTTTAATTTTCGGTGCCTGTCTGAATTCTGGCAAAGGTTGTAGTTGCAGCTTTCTTCCCACTGCGGCACTCCGTGGTGTTGACACAGCCTTGGGCTTGCACGTTTGCGTTAATCCCCTGTTTCTGTCTTGCGTGTCAGCTTGTGGTAGGAGATTGAATTTGGGATGAAGAGAATCTTTCCACAGAAGCAGAGGATGGTTGAGGTTAGCAGGGGACCTCTGCAGGTCGTCTGGTGCAGCCCCTTTCTGAAGCAGGGCCGTTTTGAACAGGTTTCCCAGAAACCATCTTCAGACTGCTTCTTTTATTTCTAAGGATGAGGACTCCTCAGCCTCTGTGGGCAGCCTCTGCCAGCACTCAGTCACCAGCGCAGCTGTGTCCAGATGTTGAGACAAAGTCTCTTGTAATGGGCGTGAACCAGAAGGCCTCTTCTCATGTCTGGGCATCACTGAAAGGAGCCTGTCTCCTTTCAGGTGCTTGTGCACCTTGGAAAGGTCTCCAAGTCTTCTGTACTCCAGGCTAAGCAGTCCCACTTTTCTCAGCCTTTCCTCATAGGAGAGGTGCTCAAGTACCTCAGTCATATTTGAGACCCTTTTCTAGGCTCTTTGCAGTATGTCGCTCTCTTCTACTGGGAGGCCCTGCGCTGGATGCAGTACTCCAGGTGTGGCCTCACTGGATGCAATGTTTTGCTTCTAGGAGAAAGGCAATCTTGATAATGCACTGATGGTTACAGTTCCTGCCAAGCACGTTGTACAGAGCCAAGGCCGTCCTTTCCAAAGGGTCCCAGGAGTTGGGAGGGGGAAGAATCAGGCCTGCTGGCTTAAACTGGCCAAAGGGATGTTCCGTTCCACAGGACATCATGCATAGCCATCTTCCAGGTTTAACCACGGGTGGAACGTATAAATCCCCCACCCCCTTTTTGACTTGGGATGAAGCAGGACAGGATGGACATCCAGGAGCCAAAAAAGCCCACAAAACGGGGCTTTCTCCACACCTCGGCCTGCATGCGACCAAGCCAAGCTTCAGCCTCTGATCCTGCTGCTGGGCATCGCTGGATGCAGCCTGGCTCTGTCCTCTCTGCACATCCCTGCAGGGACCAGTGGCCATGGCTGGGATCCCCCTGAGCCCCCTCTTCTGCAGGCTGAGCGGCCCCCAGCTCTCCCCATATTCCCACCCCAACCTTTCCCCATCCCATCCCTGCCTTCCCACCCAGTGCTGACTGAGGTGGGGAGGGGATTTAAGACAAGAGGGTTGGGGCTGATGGTGGCAGCCCTGGGACACTGCCCTTTATGCCGCCCCGTCCTGCCCCAGCACTGGGCATGTGGGGCTCGGGGGGGGGGGGGGGCATAGGTGCTGCGTGAATGACTGTAGACAGAGGTATGGCAAAGTGAACGCAAAACATTTAATAATTTAACACAAAAAGTCGTGAAAAACACAAATGACAATATTCCCAACACATTCCCACTCTAACAATCATGTTCCCACCCCCTAAGACCCCACCCCAAATTCCCACCCCCCAATCAATTTCCCAGTCCCCGTCACCCACCCACCCACCCACCCACCAAAACTTCATTTCTTCCCCAAACTCCCATGCCCAGCATCACCAGCCCACCCACCCAAACTCACAGCCGTATAATTCCCTCTCCCAAATTCCAATAAATTCAGAGCAAGACATTTTCAGAATACAACAACATCCCACCCCAAAATCCCACCCCCCAACATTTCCAACCCCCCCCCCACCCAAACTCACAGCCATATAATTCCCTCTCCCAAATTCCAATAAATTCAGAGCAAGACATTTTCAGAATACAACAACATCCCACCCCAAAATCCCAGCCCCCAACATTTCCAACCCCCCCCCCCCAAACTCACAGCCGTATAATTCCCTCTCCCAAATTCCAATAAATTCAGAGCAAGACATTTTCAGAATACAAGAGCATCCCTCCACAAAATCCCACCCATCAACATTTCCAACCCCCCCCCCACCCAAACTCACAGCCATATAATTCCCTCTCCCAAATTCCAATAATTTCAGAGCATGACATTTTCAGACTACAAGAGCATCCCTCCCCAAAATCCCCCCCCCCAACATTTCCAACCCCCCCCCACCCAAACTCACAGCCGTATAATTCCCTCTCCCAAATTCCAATAATTTCAGAGCATGACATTTTCAGAATACAAGAGCATCCCTACCCAAAATCCCACCACCAACATTTCCAACCCCCCCCCACCCAAACTCACAGCCGTATAATTCCCTCTCCCAAATTCCAATAAATTCAGAGCATGACATTTTCAGACTACAACAACATCCCACCCCAAAGTCCCACCACCAACATTTCCAACCCCCCCCCCCCACATTCACAGCCATGTAATTCCCTCCCACAAGTTCCACTAATTTCTCGGAATGACAATTTCAGAATACAAGAACATCCCACCCCAATATTTCCCACCCCACCACATTCTAGCGTCCTCCCCTCTTTCTCATGCCAACACTTACACAGTCAAATAATTTTGGATGCCTACCATTTCCCACCCCCCACCCAATTCCCACCCCCCAGAAATTCCTCCCCCCTCCCCCCATTCCCCTTCCACCCCGCAACTTTTTGAGCGTTTAACATGCTTGCAGTCCAAGTATTTCGCAGCCCAACCACATCCCACTCCAGTGACGACGACTTTGGAGGACCGCTCATTTTTGGAGCGGGACAGATGGGGCCGGTGATGGTGTCCCTGGCACGCTGCCCCTCACGTCTGGCCGCTGTGGGTCCTGCAAGGAGCCCAGGTCATTGCCGCTGCCCAATGCCTTGCTGCTGCCAGCCACAGCGCTGTCCAAAGCTGAAGCTGCCTAGCGCTTGGCTTTCCGCCGCTTGACTTTCCTGCGTGGCTGCAGCTTGCCGTTGGTGGCTGGGATGCTTCCAGCAGGTGCTGTGACCTGGTGTGTGTCTGCCACCCTGCACGAGACACAGCCGGCTGGCAGTGCCAGGCGGGTGACAAGCACCCGGGGCTGCCTCCGCCGCGCCTCTTCCTTGCGCTGTCTTGTTGGTGGCAAAGGAGGCACGGGGTGCTTAGCTGGCTCGCTGCAGTCCCCGTGGTGCTTGTCCTCCACCCTGCAAGAGACAAAGCCGGGTGGCAGTGCCAGGCGGGTGACGACCACCCGGGGCTGCCTCCGCCGCGCCTCTCCCATGAGTTGTGCAGTGCAGGGCGAAGGAGGCGCGGGGACAGCCAGACGGGTCGGCAGGGATAGCTCGGGTGGTGCAACGGCAGGCAGCAGCAAAGGCTCGCACTGCAGCAGCTCAGAGAGCTGCCCAGGGGATGGCGGCAGTCCCCAGAACGGGTCGGTGGGGGTCCCGGTGGCAGCCCGTGCTTCCTCGTTGAGATCCCTGCTGTGTTGTGGGAAGTCGGGGAGCTCGCTGATGAAGCAAGGAGGGGCAGGGCTGCTGGGGACATCGGGGCTTCGTGGCTCCGTGGCGTCGATCCATGCCATGAGTTCTTCTCTTTCCTGGCTGTCCAGTTCCCCCGGCAGCTCATCCTCAAGCCGGTCACTCTTCAGGTGCTCCTCTTGGACTTTGGAACCATCTTGGTTCTCCTGGGGAACCTCGACAGCACTCGCCACATCTGAAAAAGCAAGAACATCCACCAAGACGGCGACGACAGAATTACCACACCCACTCTGTGCAGACAGCCAGACAGCCAGCCGCCAGCTCTGCAGCCCCCAGACTCACCGCTGATCCAGGTCAGCAGATCTTCGACGTCCACGACGCCACCTGTCACGTCCGAGCTGGTCATCACTGCTGGGAAAGGTAGAAAATCCCCAAAGGGGCAATGCCAGCTTTCCCACAACCACTCTGTGCCGACAGCCAGCCAGCCGCCAGCTCTGCAGCCCCCAAACTCACCGCTGATCCAGGTCAGCAGATCTTCGACGTCCACGACGTCACCTGTCACGTCCGAGCTGGTCATCACTGCTGGGAAAGGAAGAAAATCCCCAAAGGGGCAATGCCAGCTTTCCCCTACCCACCTACTGCAGCCAGCCAGCCAGCCGCCAGCTCTGCAGCCCCCAAACTCACCGTTGATGCGGGTGAGCAGATCTTCGACGTCCACGACGTCACCTGTCACGTCCGAGCTGGTCATCACTGCTGGGAAAGGAAGAAAATCCCCAAAGGGGCAATGCCAGCTTTCCCCTACCCACCTACTGCAGCCAGCCAGCCAGCCGCCAGCTCTGCAGCCCCCAAACTCACCGTTGATGCGGGTGAGCAGATCTTCGACGTCCACGGTGTCACCCGTCACGTCCGAGCTGGTCATCACTGCTGGGAAAGGAAGAAAATCCCAAAGGGGCAGTGCTAGCTTTTGCACACCTACTCTGTGCGGACAGCCAGCCAGCCGCCAGCTCCGCAGCCCCCAAACTCACCGTCGGCTCCCACAGTTGTTGCGGTGCACGTCAGTGGAGCTGTTTGAGCAGAGGCGCACCCGACGGTCGGTGCAGGGTAGCGCAGGTCCTCCGTGAGCACCGCGACGTCTCCGGACGGCTCCATAGGCAGCTCCCAGCTGCCGGGCACGGTGCAGAGCACGGGGTATACCTGGCCCTGCTGCGCAGGTACCTGAAAAAGAACTGGCGGGGGGCCGGGGCGGCCGGCGCCCTGCGGCAGGCAGCTGCCCGCGGGCTGCAGGGGCTCTGCGCGCAGCGCGGCCCCGGGCCACAGCCCCGTCGGCTGCTGGGGCGGCAGCGTCCCTGCCACGAGGGGATGTCCCCAGCAGCGGACAGGGACACAGGGACGAGCCACACCTTGGTGCGGCCCTCCAGGTGGCTGATGCACTACCTGCCCCTGGATGCCTGGTGACACGGGCCGGGCAGAGGCATGGGCCACAGGGAAGGGGGGCGTGGGGACAGGGAGGGACTGGGACTGGGACTGGGACTGGGACTGGGACTGGGACTGGGACTGGGACTGGGACTGGGACGGGGATGGGGATTGGGACTGGGACTGGGACTGGGATTGGGATTGGGATTGGGATTGGGATTGGGATTGGGGTGGTACCGGCATCGGTCCGCGGGTGCTGGGCTGCATCCAGGCGGGGTCCGGTGGCGGCGCAGTCGCTCCAGGAAAAACGGCGTCGGGTGTCAGAGGCACCGTCAGCGCTCCTCGAGGGATTCTCTCTGCGGGGAAATGCCAGAAGGGGCTCTGCGCTGAGATCTGGTGCGCTGGGGCCACCTGGGGCGCTGCAGCACCAGGAGCAGAGGGTGCCGGCTGCTTTACCTGCCATGGCAGCTCGAGAGTGGCAGTTAGAGTGGCCCCTCCCACTGGGGTTCCGTTACAGTGGGGGCCGCTGGGGTCAGCCCCTTTCCCCCAGCCTTGGGACGGCTTGACTGCCTCCACCCAAATTGCTGTCCCATCCCAATCTTTTCCCATTCCAATGATCAGTTGCCATCCCTGTGGGCATTTTGCAGCCCAGTGCTCTTCCTTCCTTGCTGTCGTGGAAATGCTAGGCGGTGGCTTGAAACAGTGACTGAGCACGTGGTGGGAAGGCAGGGCCAACCCAGGGGAGCTCAGGTGCATGCAGTGTACATTTGTGACAGGGAGCGGTGGAGCAAGGGTCCATCCCTTCCCAGACCTCTTTTCATTCAGGTTGGTAAGGAAAAGGGAGGGCTGGCTGGGCCTTCAGTTCAGAGGTCTCGTTTAATTTTCGGTGCCTGTCTGAATTCTGGCAAAGGTTGTAGTTGCAGCTTTCTTCCCACTGCGGCACTCCGTGGTGTTGACACAGCCTTGGGCTTGCACGTTTGCGTTAATCCCCTGTTTCTGTCTTGCGTGTCAGCTTGTGGTAGGAGATTGAATTTGGGATGAAGAGAATCTTTCCACAGAAGCAGAGGATGGTTGAGGTTAGCAGGGGACCTCTGCAGGTCGTCTGGTGCAGCCCCTTTCTGAAGCAGGGCCGTTTTGAACAGGTTTCCCAGAAACCATCTTCAGACTGCTTCTTTTATTTCTAAGGATGAGGACTCCTCAGCCTCTGTGGGCAGCCTCTGCCAGCACTCAGTCACCAGCGCAGCTGTGTCCAGATGTTGAGACAAAGTCTCTTGTAATGGGCGTGAACCAGAAGGCCTCTTCTCATGTCTGGGCATCACTGAAAGGAGCCTGTCTCCTTTCAGGTGCTTGTGCACCTTGGAAAGGTCTCCAAGTCTTCTGTACTCCAGGCTAAGCAGTCCCACTTTTCTCAGCCTTTCCTCATAGGAGAGGTGCTCAAGTACCTCAGTCATATTTGAGACCCTTTTCTAGGCTCTTTGCAGTATGTCGCTCTCTTCTACTGGGAGGCCCTGCGCTGGATGCAGTACTCCAGGTGTGGCCTCACTGGATGCAATGTTTTGCTTCTAGGAGAAAGGCAATCTTGATAATGCACTGATGGTTACAGTTCCTGCCAAGCACGTTGTACAGAGCCAAGGCCGTCCTTTCCAAAGGGTCCCAGGAGTTGGGAGGGGGAAGAATCAGGCCTGCTGGCTTAAACTGGCCAAAGGGATGTTCCGTTCCACAGGACATCATGCATAGCCATCTTCCAGGTTTAACCACGGGTGGAACGTATAAATCCCCCACCCCCTTTTTGACTTGGGATGAAGCAGGACAGGATGGACATCCAGGAGCCAAAAAAGCCCACAAAACGGGGCTTTCTCCACACCTCGGCCTGCATGCGACCAAGCCAAGCTTCAGCCTCTGATCCTGCTGCTGGGCATCGCTGGATGCAGCCTGGCTCTGTCCTCTCTGCACATCCCTGCAGGGACCAGTGGCCATGGCTGGGATCCCCCTGAGCCCCCTCTTCTGCAGGCTGAGCGGCCCCAGCTCTCCCCATATTCCCCACCCCAACCTTTCCCCATCCCATCCCTGCCTTCCCACCCAGTGCTGACTGAGGTGGGGAGGGGATTTAAGACAAGAGGGTTGGGGCTGATGGTGGCAGCCCTGGGACACTGCCCTTTATGCCGCCCCGTCCTGCCCCGGCACTGGGCATGTGGGGCTCGGGGGGGGGGGGGAGCATAGGTGCTGCGTGAATGACTGTAGACAGAGGTATGGCAAAGTGAATGCAAAACATTTAATAATTTAACACAAAAAGTCGTGAAAAACACAAATGACAATATTCCCAACACATTCCCACTCTAACAATCATGTTCCCACCCCCTAAGACCCCACCCCAAATTCCCACCCCCCAATCAATTTCCCAGTCCCCGTCACCCACCCACCCACCCACCCACCAAAACTTCATTTCTTCCCCAAACTCCCATGCCCAGCATCTCCAGCCCACCCACCCAAACTCACAGCCGTATAATTCCCTCTCCCAAATTCCAATAAATTCAGAGCAAGACATTTTCAGAATACAAAAACATCCCACCCCAAAATCCCACCACCCCAACATTTCCAACCCCCCCCCACCCAAACTCACAGCCGTATAATTCCCTCTCCCAAATTCCAATAAATTCAGAGCAAGACATTTTCAGAATACAACAACATCCCACCCCAAAATCCCAGCCCCCAACATTTCCAACCCCCCCCCCCAAACTCACAGCCATATAATTCCCTCTCCCAAATTCCAATAAATTCAGAGCAAGACATTTTCAGAATACAGGAGCATCCCTCCCCAAAATCCCACCCATCAACATTTCCAACCCCCCCCCCCCCAAACTCACAGCCGTATAATTCCCTCTCCCAAATTCCAATAAATTCAGAGCAAGACATTTTCAGAATACAAGAGCATCCCTCCCCAAAATCCCACCCATCAACATTTCCAACCCCCCCCCACCCAAACTCACAGCCGTATAATTCTCTCTCCCAAATTCCAATAATTTCAGAGCATGACATTTTCAGACTACAAGAGCATCCCTCCCCAAAATCCCACCCCCCAACATTTCCAACCCCCCCCCACCCAAACTCACAGCCGTATAATTCCCTCTCCCAAATTCCAATAATTTCAGAGCATGACATTTTCAGAATACAAGAGCATCCCTACCCAAAATCCCACCACCAACATTTCCAACCCCCCCCCACCCAAACTCACAGCCGTATAATTCCCTCTCCCAAATTCCAATAAATTCAGAGCATGACATTTTCAGACTTCAACAACATCCCACCCCAAAGTCCCACCACCAACATTTCCAACCCCCCCCCCCCCACATTCACAGCCATGTAATTCCCTCCCCCAAGTTCCACTAATTTCTCGGAATGACAATTTCAGAATACAAGAACATCCCACCCCAATATTTCCCACCCCACCACATTCTAGCGTCCTCCCCTCTTTCTCATGCCAACACTTACACAGTCAAATAATTTTGGATGCCTACCATTTCCCACCCCCCCACCCAATTCCCACCCCCCAGAAATTCCTCCCCCCTCCCCCCATTCCCCTTCCACCCCGCAACTTTTTGAGCGTTTAACATGCTTGCAGTCCAAGTATTTCGCAGCCCAACCACATCCCACTCCAGTGACGACGACTTTGGAGGACCGCTCATTTTTGGAGCGGGACAGATGGGGCCGGTGATGGTGTCCCTGGCACGCTGCCCCTCACGTCTGGCCGCTGTGGGTCCTGCGAGGAGCCCAGGTCATTGCCGCTGCCCAATGCCTTGCTGCTGCCAGCCACAGCGCTGTCCAAAGCTGAAGCTGCCTAGCGCTTGGCTTTCCGCCGCTTGACTTTCCTGCGTGGCTGCAGCTTGCCGTTGGTGGCTGGGATGCTTCCAGCAGGTGCTGTGACCTGGTGTGTGTCTGCCACCCTGCACGAGACACAGCCGGCTGGCAGTGCCAGGCGGGTGACAAGCACCCGGGGCTGCCTCCGCCGCGCCTCTTCCTTGCGCTGTCTTGTTGGTGGCAAAGGAGGCACGGGGTGCTTAGCTGGCTCGCTGCAGTCCCCGTGGTGCTTGTCCTCCACCCTGCAAGAGACAAAGCCGGGTGGCAGTGCCAGGCGGGTGACGACCACCCGGGGCTGCCTCCGCCGCGCCTCTCCCATGAGTTGTGCAGTGCAGGGCGAAGGAGGCGCGGGGACAGCCAGACGGGTCGGCAGGGATAGCTCGGGTGGTGCAACGGCAGGCAGCAGCAAAGGCTCGCACTGCAGCAGCTCAGAGAGCTGCCCAGGGGATGGCGGCAGTCCCCAGAACGGGTCGGTGGGGGTCCCGGTGGCAGCCCGTGCTTCCTCGTTGAGATCCCTGCTGTGTTGTGGGAAGTCGGGGAGCTCGCTGATGAAGCAAGGAGGGGCAGGGCTGCTGGGGACATCGGGGCTTCGTGGCTCCGTGGCGTCGATCCATGCCATGAGTTCTTCTCTTTCCTGGCTGTCCAGTTCCCCCGGCAGCTCATCCTCAAGCCGGTCACTCTTCAGGTGCTCCTCTTGGACTTTGGAACCATCTTGGTTCTCCTGGGGAACCTCGACAGCACTCGCCACATCTGAAAAAGCAAGAACATCCACCAAGACGGCGACGACAGAATTACCACACCCACTCTGTGCAGACAGCCAGACAGCCAGCCGCCAGCTCTGCAGCCCCCAGACTCACCGCTGATCCAGGTCAGCAGATCTTCGACGTCCACGACGCCACCTGTCACGTCCGAGCTGGTCATCACTGCTGGGAAAGGTAGAAAATCCCCAAAGGGGCAATGCCAGCTTTCCCACAACCACTCTGTGCCGACAGCCAGCCAGCCGCCAGCTCTGCAGCCCCCAAACTCACCGCTGATCCAGGTCAGCAGATCTTCGACGTCCACGACGTCACCTGTCACGTCCGAGCTGGTCATCACTGCTGGGAAAGGAAGAAAATCCCCAAAGGGGCAATGCCAGCTTTCCCCTACCCACCTACTGCAGCCAGCCAGCCAGCCGCCAGCTCTGCAGCCCCCAAACTCACCGTTGATGCGGGTGAGCAGATCTTCGATGTCCACGGTGTCACCCGTCACGTCCGAGCTGGTCATCACTGCTGGGAAAGGAAGAAAATCCCAAAGGGGCAGTGCTAGCTTTTGCACACCTACTCTGTGCGGACAGCCAGCCAGCCGCCAGCTCCGCAGCCCCCAAACTCACCGTCGGCTCCCACAGTTGTTGCGGTGCACGTCAGTGGAGCTGTTTGAGCAGAGGCGCACCCGACGGTCGGTGCAGGGTAGCGCAGGTCCTCCGTGAGCACCGCGACGTCTCCGGACGGCTCCATAGGCAGCTCCCAGCTGCCGGGCACGGTGCAGAGCACGGGGTATACCTGGCCCTGCTGCGCAGGTACCTGAAAAAGAACTGGCGGGGGGCCGGGGCGGCCGGCGCCCTGCGGCAGGCAGCTGCCCGCGGGCTGCAGGGGCTCTGCGCGCAGCGCGGCCCCGGGCCACAGCCCCGTCGGCTGCTGGGGCGGCAGCGTCCCTGCCACGAGGGGATGTCCCCAGCAGCGGACAGGGACACAGGGACGAGCCACACCTTGGTGCGGCCCTCCAGGTGGCTGATGCACTACCTGCCCCTGGATGCCTGGTGACACGGGCCGGGCAGAGGCATGGGCCACAGGGAAGGGGGGCGTGGGGACAGGGAGGGACTGGGACTGGGACTGGGACTGGGACTGGGACTGGGACTGGGACTGGGACTGGGACTGGGACTGGGATGGGGATGGGGATGGGGATTGGGACTGGGACTGGGATTGGGACTGGGATTGGGATTGGGATTGGGATTGGGGTGGTACCGGCATCGGTCCGCGGGTGCTGGGCTGCATCCAGGCGGGGTCCGGTGGCGGCGCAGTCGCTCCAGGAAAAACGGCGTCGGGTGTCAGAGGCACCGTCAGCGCTCCTCGAGGGATTCTCTCTGCGGGGAAATGCCAGAAGGGGCTCTGCGCTGAGATCTGGTGCGCTGGGGCCACCTGGGGCGCTGCAGCACCAGGAGCAGAGGGTGCCGGCTGCTTTACCTGCCATGGCAGCTCGAGAGTGGCAGTTAGAGTGGCCCCTCCCACTGGGGTTCCGTTACAGTGGGGGCCGCTGGGGTCAGCCCCTTTCCCCCAGCCTTGGGACGGCTTGACTGCCTCCACCCAAATTGCTGTCCCATCCCAATCTTTTCCCATTCCAATGATCAGTTGCCATCCCTGTGGGCATTTTGCAGCCCAGTGCTCTTCCTTCCTTGCTGTCGTGGAAATGCTAGGCGGTGGCTTGAAACAGTGACTGAGCACGTGGTGGGAAGGCAGGGCCAACCCAGGGGAGCTCAGGTGCATGCAGTGTACATTTGTGACAGGGAGCGGTGGAGCAAGGGTCCATCCCTTCCCAGACCTCTTTTCATTCAGGTTGGTAAGGAAAAGGGAGGGCTGGCTGGGCCTTCAGTTCAGAGGTCTCGTTTAATTTTCGGTGCCTGTCTGAATTCTGGCAAAGGTTGTAGTTGCAGCTTTCTTCCCACTGCGGCACTCCGTGGTGTTGACACAGCCTTGGGCTTGCACGTTTGCGTTAATCCCCTGTTTCTGTCTTGCGTGTCAGCTTGTGGTAGGAGATTGAATTTGGGATGAAGAGAATCTTTCCACAGAAGCAGAGGATGGTTGAGGTTAGCAGGGGACCTCTGCAGGTCGTCTGGTGCAGCCCCTTTCTGAAGCAGGGCCGTTTTGAACAGGTTTCCCAGAAACCATCTTCAGACTGCTTCTTTTATTTCTAAGGATGAGGACTCCTCAGCCTCTGTGGGCAGCCTCTGCCAGCACTCAGTCACCAGCGCAGCTGTGTCCAGATGTTGAGACAAAGTCTCTTGTAATGGGCGTGAACCAGAAGGCCTCTTCTCATGTCTGGGCATCACTGAAAGGAGCCTGTCTCCTTTCAGGTGCTTGTGCACCTTGGAAAGGTCTCCAAGTCTTCTGTACTCCAGGCTAAGCAGTCCCACTTTTCTCAGCCTTTCCTCATAGGAGAGGTGCTCAAGTACCTCAGTCATATTTGAGACCCTTTTCTAGGCTCTTTGCAGTATGTCGCTCTCTTCTACTGGGAGGCCCTGCGCTGGATGCAGTACTCCAGGTGTGGCCTCACTGGATGCAATGTTTTGCTTCTAGGAGAAAGGCAATCTTGATAATGCACTGATGGTTACAGTTCCTGCCAAGCACGTTGTACAGAGCCAAGGCCGTCCTTTCCAAAGGGTCCCAGGAGTTGGGAGGGGGAAGAATCAGGCCTGCTGGCTTAAACTGGCCAAAGGGATGTTCCGTTCCACAGGACATCATGCATAGCCATCTTCCAGGTTTAACCACGGGTGGAACGTATAAATCCCCCACCCCCTTTTTGACTTGGGATGAAGCAGGACAGGATGGACATCCAGGAGCCAAAAAAGCCCACAAAACGGGGCTTTCTCCACACCTCGGCCTGCATGCGACCAAGCCAAGCTTCAGCCTCTGATCCTGCTGCTGGGCATCGCTGGATGCAGCCTGGCTCTGTCCTCTCTGCACATCCCTGCAGGGACCAGTGGCCATGGCTGGGATCCCCCTGAGCCCCCTCTTCTGCAGGCTGAGCGGCCCCAGCTCTCCCCATATTCCCACCCCAACCTTTCCCCATCCCATCCCTGCCTTCCCACCCAGTGCTGACTGAGGTGGGGAGGGGATTTAAGACAAGAGGGTTGGGGCTGATGGTGGCAGCCCTGGGACACTGCCCTTTATGCCGCCCCGTCCTGCCCCGGCACTGGGCATGTGGGGCTCGGGGGGGGGGGGGAGCATAGGTGCTGCGTGAATGACTGTAGACAGAGGTATGGCAAAGTGAACGCAAAACATTTAATAATTTAACACAAAAAGTCGTGAAAAACACAAATGACAATATTCCCAACACATTCCCACTCTAACAATCATGTTCCCACCCCCTAAGACCCCACCCCAAATTCCCACCCCCCAATCAATTTCCCAGTCCCCGTCACCCACCCACCCACCCACCCACCAAAACTTCATTTCTTCCCCAAACTCCCATGCCCAGCATCTCCAGCCCACCCACCCAAACTCACAGCCGTATAATTCCCTCTCCCAAATTCCAATAAATTCAGAGCAAGACATTTTCAGAATACAAAAACATCCCACCCCAAAATCCCACCCCCCAACATTTCCAACCCCCCCCCACCCAAACTCACAGCCATATAATTCCCTCTCCCAAATTCCAATAAATTCAGAGCAAGACATTTTCAGAATACAACAACATCCCACCCCAAAATCCCAGCCCCCAACATTTCCAACCCCCCCCCCCAAACTCACAGCCATATAATTCCCTCTCCCAAATTCCAATAAATTCAGAGCAAGACATTTTCAGAATACAGGAGCATCCCTCCCCAAAATCCCACCCATCAACATTTCCAACCCCCCCCCCCCAAACTCACAGCCGTATAATTCCCTCTCCCAAATTCCAATAAATTCAGAGCAAGACATTTTCAGAATACAAGAGCATCCCTCCCCAAAATCCCACCCATCAACATTTCCAACCCCCCCCCACCCAAACTCACAGCCGTATAATTCTCTCTCCCAAATTCCAATAATTTCAGAGCATGACATTTTCAGACTACAAGAGCATCCCTCCCCAAAATCCCACCCCCCAACATTTCCAACCCCCCCCCCACCCAAACTCACAGCCGTATAATTCCCTCTCCCAAATTCCAATAATTTCAGAGCATGACATTTTCAGAATACAAGAGCATCCCTACCCAAAATCCCACCACCAACATTTCCAACCCCCCCCCACCCAAACTCACAGCCGTATAATTCCCTCTCCCAAATTCCAATAAATTCAGAGCATGACATTTTCAGACTACAACAACATCCCACCCCAAAGTCCCACCACCAACATTTCCAACCCCCCCCCCCACATTCACAGCCATGTAATTCCCTCCCCCAAGTTCCACTAATTTCTCGGAATGACAATTTCAGAATACAAGAACATCCCACCCCAATATTTCCCACCCCACCACATTCTAGCGTCCTCCCCTCTTTCTCATGCCAACACTTACACAGTCAAATAATTTTGGATGCCTACCATTTCCCACCCCCCACCCAATTCCCACCCCCCAGAAATTCCTCCCCCCTCCCCCCATTCCCCTTCCACCCCGCAACTTTTTGAGCGTTTAACATGCTTGCAGTCCAAGTATTTCGCAGCCCAACCACATCCCACTCCAGTGACGACGACTTTGGAGGACCGCTCATTTTTGGAGCGGGACAGATGGGGCCGGTGATGGTGTCCCTGGCACGCTGCCCCTCACGTCTGGCCGCTGTGGGTCCTGCGAGGAGCCCAGGTCATTGCCGCTGCCCAATGCCTTGCTGCTGCCAGCCACAGCGCTGTCCAAAGCTGAAGCTGCCTAGCGCTTGGCTTTCCGCCGCTTGACTTTCCTGCGTGGCTGCAGCTTGCCGTTGGTGGCTGGGATGCTTCCAGCAGGTGCTGTGACCTGGTGTGTGTCTGCCACCCTGCACGAGACACAGCCGGCTGGCAGTGCCAGGCGGGTGACAAGCACCCGGGGCTGCCTCCGCCGCGCCTCTTCCTTGCGCTGTCTTGTTGGTGGCAAAGGAGGCACGGGGTGCTTAGCTGGCTCGCTGCAGTCCCCGTGGTGCTTGTCCTCCACCCTGCAAGAGACAAAGCCGGGTGGCAGTGCCAGGCGGGTGACGACCACCCGGGGCTGCCTCCGCCGCACCTCTTCCTTGCGCTGTCTTGTTGGTGGCAAAGGAGGCACGGGGTGCTTAGCTGGCTCGCTGCAGTCCCCGTGGTGCTTGTCCTCCACCCTGCAAGAGACAAAGCCGGGTGGCAGTGCCAGGCGGGTGACGACCACCCGGGGCTGCCTCCGCCGCGCCTCTCCCATGAGTTGTGCAGTGCAGGGCGAAGGAGGCGCGGGGACAGCCAGACGGGTCGGCAGGGATAGCTCGGGTGTTGCAACGGCAGGCAGCAGCAAAGGCTCGCACTGCAGCAGCTCAGAGAGCTGCCCAGGGGATGGCGGCAGTCCCCAGAACGGGTCGGTGGGGGTCCCGGTGGCAGCCCGTGCTTCCTCGTTGAGATCCCTGCTGTGTTGTGGGAAGTCGGGGAGCTCGCTGATGAAGCAAGGAGGGGCAGGGCTGCTGGGGACATCGGGGCTTCGTGGCTCCGTGGCGTCGATCCATGCCATGAGTTCTTCTCTTTCCTGGCTGTCCAGTTCCCCCGGCAGCTCATCCTCAAGCCGGTCACTCTTCAGGTGCTCCTCTTGGACTTTGGAACCATCTTGGTTCTCCTGGGGAACCTCGACAGCACTCGCCACATCTGAAAAAGCAAGAACATCCACCAAGACGGCGACGACAGAATTACCACACCCACTCTGTGCAGACAGCCAGACAGCCAGCCGCCAGCTCTGCAGCCCCCAGACTCACCGCTGATCCAGGTCAGCAGATCTTCGACGTCCACGACGCCACCTGTCACGTCCGAGCTGGTCATCACTGCTGGGAAAGGTAGAAAATCCCCAAAGGGGCAATGCCAGCTTTCCCACAACCACTCTGTGCCGACAGCCAGCCAGCCGCCAGCTCTGCAGCCCCCAAACTCACCGCTGATCCAGGTCAGCAGATCTTCGACGTCCACGACGTCACCTGTCACGTCCGAGCTGGTCATCACTGCTGGGAAAGGAAGAAAATCCCCAAAGGGGCAATGCCAGCTTTCCCCTACCCACCTACTGCAGCCAGCCAGCCAGCCGCCAGCTCTGCAGCCCCCAAACTCACCGTTGATGCGGGTGAGCAGATCTTCGACGTCCACGACGTCACCTGTCACGTCCGAGCTGGTCATCACTGCTGGGAAAGGAAGAAAATCCCCAAAGGGGCAATGCCAGCTTTCCCCTACCCACCTACTGCAGCCAGCCAGCCAGCCGCCAGCTCTGCAGCCCCCAAACTCACCGTTGATGCGGGTGAGCAGATCTTCGACGTCCACGGTGTCACCCGTCACGTCCGAGCTGGTCATCACTGCTGGGAAAGGAAGAAAATCCCAAAGGGGCAGTGCTAGCTTTTGCACACCTACTCTGTGTGGACAGCCAGCCAGCCGCCAGCTCCGCAGCCCCCAAACTCACCGTCGGCTCCCACAGTTGTTGCGGTGCACGTCAGTGGAGCTGTTTGAGCAGAGGCGCACCCGACGGTCGGTGCAGGGTAGCGCAGGTCCTCCGTGAGCACCGCGACGTCTCCGGACGGCTCCATAGGCAGCTCCCAGCTGCCGGGCACGGTGCAGAGCACGGGGTATACCTGGCCCTGCTGCGCAGGTACCTGAAAAAGAACTGGCGGGGGGCCGGGGCGGCCGGCGCCCTGCGGCAGGCAGCTGCCCGCGGGCTGCAGGGGCTCTGCGCGCAGCGCGGCCCCGGGCCACAGCCCCGTCGGCTGCTGGGGCGGCAGCGTCCCTGCCACGAGGGGATGTCCCCAGCAGCGGACAGGGACACAGGGACGAGCCACACCTTGGTGCGGCCCTCCAGGTGGCTGATGCACTACCTGCCCCTGGATGCCTGGTGACACGGGCCGGGCAGAGGCATGGGCCACAGGGAAGGGGGGCGTGGGGACAGGGAGGGACTGGGACTGGGACTGGGACTGGGACTGGGACTGGGACTGGGACTGGGACTGGGACTGGGACTGGGATGGGGATGGGGATTGGGACTGGGACTGGGATTGGGACTGGGATTGGGATTGGGATTGGGATTGGGGTGGTACCGGCATCGGTCCGCGGGTGCTGGGCTGCATCCAGGCGGGGTCCGGTGGCGGCGCAGTCGCTCCAGGAAAAACGGCGTCGGGTGTCAGAGGCACCGTCAGCGCTCCTCGAGGGATTCTCTCTGCGGGGAAATGCCAGAAGGGGCTCTGCGCTGAGATCTGGTGCGCTGGGGCCACCTGGGGCGCTGCAGCACCAGGAGCAGAGGGTGCCGGCTGCTTTACCTGCCATGGCAGCTCGAGAGTGGCAGTTAGAGTGGCCCCTCCCACTGGGGTTCCGTTACAGTGGGGGCCGCTGGGGTCAGCCCCTTTCCCCCAGCCTTGGGACGGCTTGACTGCCTCCACCCAAATTGCTGTCCCATCCCAATCTTTTCCCATTCCAATGATCAGTTGCCATCCCTGTGGGCATTTTGCAGCCCAGTGCTCTTCCTTCCTTGCTGTCGTGGAAATGCTAGGCGGTGGCTTGAAACAGTGACTGAGCACGTGGTGGGAAGGCAGGGCCAACCCAGGGGAGCTCAGGTGCATGCAGTGTACATTTGTGACAGGGAGCGGTGGAGCAAGGGTCCATCCCTTCCCAGACCTCTTTTCATTCAGGTTGGTAAGGAAAAGGGAGGGCTGGCTGGGCCTTCAGTTCAGAGGTCTCGTTTAATTTTCGGTGCCTGTCTGAATTCTGGCAAAGGTTGTAGTTGCAGCTTTCTTCCCACTGCGGCACTCCGTGGTGTTGACACAGCCTTGGGCTTGCACGTTTGCGTTAATCCCCTGTTTCTGTCTTGCGTGTCAGCTTGTGGTAGGAGATTGAATTTGGGATGAAGAGAATCTTTCCACAGAAGCAGAGGATGGTTGAGGTTAGCAGGGGACCTCTGCAGGTCGTCTGGTGCAGCCCCTTTCTGAAGCAGGGCCGTTTTGAACAGGTTTCCCAGAAACCATCTTCAGACTGCTTCTTTTATTTCTAAGGATGAGGACTCCTCAGCCTCTGTGGGCAGCCTCTGCCAGCACTCAGTCACCAGCGCAGCTGTGTCCAGATGTTGAGACAAAGTCTCTTGTAATGGGCGTGAACCAGAAGGCCTCTTCTCATGTCTGGGCATCACTGAAAGGAGCCTGTCTCCTTTCAGGTGCTTGTGCACCTTGGAAAGGTCTCCAAGTCTTCTGTACTCCAGGCTAAGCAGTCCCACTTTTCTCAGCCTTTCCTCATAGGAGAGGTGCTCAAGTACCTCAGTCATATTTGAGACCCTTTTCTAGGCTCTTTGCAGTATGTCGCTCTCTTCTACTGGGAGGCCCTGCGCTGGATGCAGTACTCCAGGTGTGGCCTCACTGGATGCAATGTTTTGCTTCTAGGAGAAAGGCAATCTTGATAATGCACTGATGGTTACAGTTCCTGCCAAGCACGTTGTACAGAGCCAAGGCCGTCCTTTCCAAAGGGTCCCAGGAGTTGGGAGGGGGAAGAATCAGGCCTGCTGGCTTAAACTGGCCAAAGGGATGTTCCGTTCCACAGGACATCATGCATAGCCATCTTCCAGGTTTAACCACGGGTGGAACGTATAAATCCCCCACCCCCTTTTTGACTTGGGATGAAGCAGGACAGGATGGACATCCAGGAGCCAAAAAAGCCCACAAAACGGGGCTTTCTCCACACCTCGGCCTGCATGCGACCAAGCCAAGCTTCAGCCTCTGATCCTGCTGCTGGGCATCGCTGGATGCAGCCTGGCTCTGTCCTCTCTGCACATCCCTGCAGGGACCAGTGGCCATGGCTGGGATCCCCCTGAGCCCCCTCTTCTGCAGGCTGAGCGGCCCCAGCTCTCCCCATATTCCCACCCCAACCTTTCCCCATCCCATCCCTGCCTTCCCACCCAGTGCTGACTGAGGTGGGGAGGGGATTTAAGACAAGAGGGTTGGGGCTGATGGTGGCAGCCCTGGGACACTGCCCTTTATGCCGCCCCGTCCTGCCCCGGCACTGGGCATGTGGGGCTCGGGGGGGGGGGGAGCATAGGTGCTGCGTGAATGACTGTAGACAGAGGTATGGCAAAGTGAATGCAAAACATTTAATAATTTAACACAAAAAGTCGTGAAAAACACAAATGACAATATTCCCAACACATTCCCACTCTAACAATCATGTTCCCACCCCCTAAGACCCCACCCCAAATTCCCACCCCCCAATCAATTTCCCAGTCCCCGTCACCCACCCACCCACCCACCCACCAAAACTTCATTTCTTCCCCAAACTCCCATGCCCAGCATCTCCAGCCCACCCACCCAAACTCACAGCCGTATAATTCCCTCTCCCAAATTCCAATAAATTCAGAGCAAGACATTTTCAGAATACAAAAACATCCCACCCCAAAATCCCACCCCCCAACATTTCCAACCCCCCCCCACCCAAACTCACAGCCGTATAATTCCCTCTCCCAAATTCCAATAAATTCAGAGCAAGACATTTTCAGAATACAACAACATCCCACCCCAAAATCCCAGCCCCCAACATTTCCAACCCCCCCCCCCAAACTCACAGCCATATAATTCCCTCTCCCAAATTCCAATAAATTCAGAGCAAGACATTTTCAGAATACAGGAGCATCCCTCCCCAAAATCCCACCCATCAACATTTCCAACCCCCCCCCCCCAAACTCACAGCCGTATAATTCCCTCTCCCAAATTCCAATAAATTCAGAGCAAGACATTTTCAGAATACAAGAGCATCCCTCCCCAAAATCCCACCCATCAACATTTCCAACCCCCCCCCACCCAAACTCACAGCCGTATAATTCTCTCTCCCAAATTCCAATAATTTCAGAGCATGACATTTTCAGACTACAAGAGCATCCCTCCCCAAAATCCCACCCCCCAACATTTCCAACCCCCCCCCACCCAAACTCACAGCCGTATAATTCCCTCTCCCAAATTCCAATAATTTCAGAGCATGACATTTTCAGAATACAAGAGCATCCCTACCCAAAATCCCACCACCAACATTTCCAACCCCCCCCCCACCCAAACTCACAGCCGTATAATTCCCTCTCCCAAATTCCAATAAATTCAGAGCATGACATTTTCAGACTACAACAACATCCCACCCCAAAGTCCCACCACCAACATTTCCAACCCCCCCCCCCCACATTCACAGCCATGTAATTCCCTCCCCCAAGTTCCACTAATTTCTCGGAATGACAATTTCAGAATACAAGAACATCCCACCCCAATATTTCCCACCCCACCACATTCTAGCGTCCTCCCCTCTTTCTCATGCCAACACTTACACAGTCAAATAATTTTGGATGCCTACCATTTCCCACCCCCCACCCAATTCCCACCCCCCAGAAATTCCTCCCCCCTCCCCCCATTCCCCTTCCACCCCGCAACTTTTTGAGCGTTTAACATGCTTGCAGTCCAAGTATTTCGCAGCCCAACCACATCCCACTCCAGTGACGACGACTTTGGAGGACCGCTCATTTTTGGAGCGGGACAGATGGGGCCGGTGATGGTGTCCCTGGCACGCTGCCCCTCACGTCTGGCCGCTGTGGGTCCTGCGAGGAGCCCAGGTCATTGCCGCTGCCCAATGCCTTGCTGCTGCCAGCCACAGCGCTGTCCAAAGCTGAAGCTGCCTAGCGCTTGGCTTTCCGCCGCTTGACTTTCCTGCGTGGCTGCAGCTTGCCGTTGGTGGCTGGGATGCTTCCAGCAGGTGCTGTGACCTGGTGTGTGTCTGCCACCCTGCACGAGACACAGCCGGCTGGCAGTGCCAGGCGGGTGACAAGCACCCGGGGCTGCCTCCGCCGCGCCTCTTCCTTGCGCTGTCTTGTTGGTGGCAAAGGAGGCACGGGGTGCTTAGCTGGCTCGCTGCAGTCCCCGTGGTGCTTGTCCTCCACCCTGCAAGAGACAAAGCCGGGTGGCAGTGCCAGGCGGGTGACGACCACCCGGGGCTGCCTCCGCCGCGCCTCTCCCATGAGTTGTGCAGTGCAGGGCGAAGGAGGCGCGGGGACAGCCAGACGGGTCGGCAGGGATAGCTCGGGTGGTGCAACGGCAGGCAGCAGCAAAGGCTCGCACTGCAGCAGCTCAGAGAGCTGCCCAGGGGATGGCGGCAGTCCCCAGAACGGGTCGGTGGGGGTCCCGGTGGCAGCCCGTGCTTCCTCGTTGAGATCCCTGCTGTGTTGTGGGAAGTCGGGGAGCTCGCTGATGAAGCAAGGAGGGGCAGGGCTGCTGGGGACATCGGGGCTTCGTGGCTCCGTGGCGTCGATCCATGCCATGAGTTCTTCTCTTTCCTGGCTGTCCAGTTCCCCCGGCAGCTCATCCTCAAGCCGGTCACTCTTCAGGTGCTCCTCTTGGACTTTGGAACCATCTTGGTTCTCCTGGGGAACCTCGACAGCACTCGCCACATCTGAAAAAGCAAGAACATCCACCAAGACGGCGACGACAGAATTACCACACCCACTCTGTGCAGACAGCCAGACAGCCAGCCGCCAGCTCTGCAGCCCCCAGACTCACCGCTGATCCAGGTCAGCAGATCTTCGACGTCCACGACGCCACCTGTCACGTCCGAGCTGGTCATCACTGCTGGGAAAGGTAGAAAATCCCCAAAGGGGCAATGCCAGCTTTCCCACAACCACTCTGTGCCGACAGCAAGCCAGCCGCCAGCTCTGCAGCCCCCAAACTCACCGCTGATCCAGGTCAGCAGATCTTCGATGTCCACGACGTCACCTGTCACGTCCGAGCTGGTCATCACTGCTGGGAAAGGAAGAAAATCCCCAAAGGGGCAATGCCAGCTTTCCCCTACCCACCTACTGCAGCCAGCCAGCCAGCCGCCAGCTCTGCAGCCCCCAAACTCACCGTTGATGCGGGTGAGCAGATCTTCGACGTCCACGGTGTCACCCGTCACGTCCGAGCTGGTCATCACTGCTGGGAAAGGAAGAAAATCCCAAAGGGGCAGTGCTAGCTTTTGCACACCTACTCTGTGCGGACAGCCAGCCAGCCGCCAGCTCCGCAGCCCCCAAACTCACCGTCGGCTCCCACAGTTGTTGCGGTGCACGTCAGTGGAGCTGTTTGAGCAGAGGCGCACCCGACGGTCGGTGCAGGGTAGCGCAGGTCCTCCGTGAGCACCGCGACGTCTCCGGACGGCTCCATAGGCAGCTCCCAGCTGCCGGGCACGGTGCAGAGCACGGGGTATACCTGGCCCTGCTGCGCAGGTACCTGAAAAAGAACTGGCGGGGGGCCGGGGCGGCCGGCGCCCTGCGGCAGGCAGCTGCCCGCGGGCTGCAGGGGCTCTGCGCGCAGCGCGGCCCCCGGGCCACAGCCCCGTCGGCTGCTGGGGCGGCAGCGTCCCTGCCACGAGGGGATGTCCCCAGCAGCGGACAGGGACACAGGGACGAGCCACACCTTGGTGCGGCCCTCCAGGTGGCTGATGCACTACCTGCCCCTGGATGCCTGGTGACACGGGCCGGGCAGAGGCATGGGCCACAGGGAAGGGGGGCGTGGGGACAGGGAGGGACTGGGACTGGGACTGGGACTGGGACTGGGACTGGGACTGGGACTGGGACTGGGATGGGGATGAGGATTGGGACTGGGACTGGGATTGGGACTGGGATTGGGATTGGGATTGGGATTGGGGTGGTACCGGCATCGGTCCGCGGGTGCTGGGCTGCATCCAGGCGGGGTCCGGTGGCGGCGCAGTCGCTCCAGGAAAAACGGCGTCGGGTGTCAGAGGCACCGTCAGCGCTCCTCGAGGGATTCTCTCTGCGGGGAAATGCCAGAAGGGGCTCTGCGCTGAGATCTGGTGCGCTGGGGCCACCTGGGGCGCTGCAGCACCAGGAGCAGAGGGTGCCGGCTGCTTTACCTGCCATGGCAGCTCGAGAGTGGCAGTTAGAGTGGCCCCTCCCACTGGGGTTCCGTTACAGTGGGGGCCGCTGGGGTCAGCCCCTTTCCCCCAGCCTTGGGACGGCTTGACTGCCTCCACCCAAATTGCTGTCCCATCCCAATCTTTTCCCATTCCAATGATCAGTTGCCATCCCTGTGGGCATTTTGCAGCCCAGTGCTCTTCCTTCCTTGCTGTCGTGGAAATGCTAGGCGGTGGCTTGAAACAGTGACTGAGCACGTGGTGGGAAGGCAGGGCCAACCCAGGGGAGCTCAGGTGCATGCAGTGTACATTTGTGACAGGGAGCGGTGGAGCAAGGGTCCATCCCTTCCCAGACCTCTTTTCATTCAGGTTGGTAAGGAAAAGGGAGGGCTGGCTGGGCCTTCAGTTCAGAGGTCTCGTTTAATTTTCGGTGCCTGTCTGAATTCTGGCAAAGGTTGTAGTTGCAGCTTTCTTCCCACTGCGGCACTCCGTGGTGTTGACACAGCCTTGGGCTTGCACGTTTGCGTTAATCCCCTGTTTCTGTCTTGCGTGTCAGCTTGTGGTAGGAGATTGAATTTGGGATGAAGAGAATCTTTCCACAGAAGCAGAGGATGGTTGAGGTTAGCAGGGGACCTCTGCAGGTCGTCTGGTGCAGCCCCTTTCTGAAGCAGGGCCGTTTTGAACAGGTTTCCCAGAAACCATCTTCAGACTGCTTCTTTTATTTCTAAGGATGAGGACTCCTCAGCCTCTGTGGGCAGCCTCTGCCAGCACTCAGTCACCAGCGCAGCTGTGTCCAGATGTTGAGACAAAGTCTCTTGTAATGGGCGTGAACCAGAAGGCCTCTTCTCATGTCTGGGCATCACTGAAAGGAGCCTGTCTCCTTTCAGGTGCTTGTGCACCTTGGAAAGGTCTCCAAGTCTTCTGTACTCCAGGCTAAGCAGTCCCACTTTTCTCAGCCTTTCCTCATAGGAGAGGTGCTCAAGTACCTCAGTCATATTTGAGACCCTTTTCTAGGCTCTTTGCAGTATGTCGCTCTCTTCTACTGGGAGGCCCTGCGCTGGATGCAGTACTCCAGGTGTGGCCTCACTGGATGCAATGTTTTGCTTCTAGGAGAAAGGCAATCTTGATAATGCACTGATGGTTACAGTTCCTGCCAAGCACGTTGTACAGAGCCAAGGCCGTCCTTTCCAAAGGGTCCCAGGAGTTGGGAGGGGGAAGAATCAGGCCTGCTGGCTTAAACTGGCCAAAGGGATGTTCCGTTCCACAGGACATCATGCATAGCCATCTTCCAGGTTTAACCACGGGTGGAACGTATAAATCCCCCCACCCCCTTTTTGACTTGGGATGAAGCAGGACAGGATGGACATCCAGGAGCCAAAAAAGCCCACAAAACGGGGCTTTCTCCACACCTCGGCCTGCATGCGACCAAGCCAAGCTTCAGCCTCTGATCCTGCTGCTGGGCATCGCTGGATGCAGCCTGGCTCTGTCCTCTCTGCACATCCCTGCAGGGACCAGTGGCCATGGCTGGGATCCCCCTGAGCCCCCTCTTCTGCAGGCTGAGCGGCCCCAGCTCTCCCCATATTCCCACCCCAACCTTTCCCCATCCCATCCCTGCCTTCCCACCCAGTGCTGACTGAGGTGGGGAGGGGATTTAAGACAAGAGGGTTGGGGCTGATGGTGGCAGCCCTGGGACACTGCCCTTTATGCCGCCCCGTCCTGCCCCAGCACTGGGCATGTGGGGCTCGGGGGGGGGGGGGGGCATAGGTGCTGCGTGAATGACTGTAGACAGAGGTATGGCAAAGTGAACGCAAAACATTTAATAATTTAACACAAAAAGTCGTGAAAAACACAAATGACAATATTCCCAACACATTCCCACTCTAACAATCATGTTCCCACCCCCTAAGACCCCACCCCAAATTCCCACCCCCCAATCAATTTCCCAGTCCCCGTCACCCACCCACCCACCCACCCACCAAAACTTCATTTCTTCCCCAAACTCCCATGCCCAGCATCACCAGCCCACCCACCCAAACTCACAGCCGTATAATTCCCTCTCCCAAATTCCAATAAATTCAGAGCAAGACATTTTCAGAATACAACAACATCCCACCCCAAAATCCCACCCCCCAACATTTCCAACCCCCCCCCCACCCAAACTCACAGCCATATAATTCCCTCTCCCAAATTCCAATAAATTCAGAGCAAGACATTTTCAGAATACAACAACATCCCACCCCAAAATCCCAGCCCCCAACATTTCCAACCCCCCCCCCCCAAACTCACAGCCGTATAATTCCCTCTCCCAAATTCCAATAAATTCAGAGCAAGACATTTTCAGAATACAAGAGCATCCCTCCACAAAATCCCACCCATCAACATTTCCAACCCCCCCCCACCCAAACTCACAGCCATATAATTCCCTCTCCCAAATTCCAATAATTTCAGAGCATGACATTTTCAGACTACAAGAGCATCCCTCCCCAAAATCCCCCCCCCCAACATTTCCAACCCCCCCCCACCCAAACTCACAGCCGTATAATTCCCTCTCCCAAATTCCAATAATTTCAGAGCATGACATTTTCAGAATACAAGAGCATCCCTACCCAAAATCCCACCACCAACATTTCCAACCCCCCCCCACCCAAACTCACAGCCGTATAATTCCCTCTCCCAAATTCCAATAAATTCAGAGCATGACATTTTCAGACTACAACAACATCCCACCCCAAAGTCCCACCACCAACATTTCCAACCCCCCCCCCCACATTCACAGCCATGTAATTCCCTCCCACAAGTTCCACTAATTTCTCGGAATGACAATTTCAGAATACAAGAACATCCCACCCCAATATTTCCCACCCCACCACATTCTAGCGTCCTCCCCTCTTTCTCATGCCAACACTTACACAGTCAAATAATTTTGGATGCCTACCATTTCCCACCCCCCACCCAATTCCCACCCCCCAGAAATTCCTCCCCCCTCCCCCCATTCCCCTTCCACCCCGCAACTTTTTGAGCGTTTAACATGCTTGCAGTCCAAGTATTTCGCAGCCCAACCACATCCCACTCCAGTGACGACGACTTTGGAGGACCGCTCATTTTTGGAGCGGGACAGATGGGGCCGGTGATGGTGTCCCTGGCACGCTGCCCCTCACGTCTGGCCGCTGTGGGTCCTGCGAGGAGCCCAGGTCATTGCCGCTGCCCAATGCCTTGCTGTCTGCCAGCCACAGCGCTGTCCAAAGCTGAAGCTGCCTAGCGCTTGGCTTTCCGCCGCTTGACTTTCCTGCGTGGCTGCAGCTTGCCGTTGGTGGCTGGGATGCTTCCAGCAGGTGCTGTGACCTGGTGTGTGTCTGCCACCCTGCACGAGACACAGCCGGCTGGCAGTGCCCAGGCGGGTGACAAGCACCCGGGGCTGCCTCCGCCGCGCCTCTTCCTTGCGCTGTCTTGTTGGTGGCAAAGGAGGCACGGGGTGCTTAGCTGGCTCGCTGCAGTCCCCGTGGTGCTTGTCCTCCACCCTGCAAGAGACAAAGCCGGGTGGCAGTGCCAGGCGGGTGACGACCACCCGGGGCTGCCTCCGCCGCGCCTCTCCCATGAGTTGTGCAGTGCAGGGCGAAGGAGGCGCGGGGACAGCCAGACGGGTCGGCAGGGATAGCTCGGGTGGTGCAACGGCAGGCAGCAGCAAAGGCTCGCACTGCAGCAGCTCAGAGAGCTGCCCAGGGGATGGCGGCAGTCCCCAGAACGGGTCGGTGGGGGTCCCGGTGGCAGCCCGTGCTTCCTTCGTTGAGATCCCTGCTGTGTTGTGGGAAGTCGGGGAGCTCGCTGATGAAGCAAGGAGGGGCAGGGGCTGCTGGGGACATCGGGGCTTCGTGGCTCCGTGGCGTCGATCCATGCCATGAGTTCTTCTCTTTCCTGGCTGTCCAGTTCCCCCGGCAGCTCATCCTCAAGCCGGTCACTCTTCAGGTGCTCCTCTTGGACTTTGGAACCATCTTGGTTCTCCTGGGGAACCTCGACAGCACTCGCCACATCTGAAAAAGCAAGAACATCCACCAAGACGGCGACGACAGAATTACCACACCCACTCTGTGCAGACAGCCAGACAGCCAGCCGCCAGCTCTGCAGCCCCCAGACTCACCGCTGATCCAGGTCAGCAGATCTTCGACGTCCACGACGCCACCTGTCACGTCCGAGCTGGTCATCACTGCTGGGAAAGGTAGAAAATCCCCAAAGGGGCAATGCCAGCTTTCCCACAACCACTCTGTGCCGACAGCAAGCCAGCCGCCAGCTCTGCAGCCCCCAAACTCACCGCTGATCCAGGTCAGCAGATCTTCGATGTCCACGACGTCACCTGTCACGTCCGAGCTGGTCATCACTGCTGGGAAAGGAAGAAAATCCCCAAAGGGGCAATGCCAGCTTTCCCCTACCCACCTACTGCAGCCAGCCAGCCAGCCGCCAGCTCTGCAGCCCCCAAACTCACCGTTGATGCGGGTGAGCAGATCTTCGACGTCCACGGTGTCACCCGTCACGTCCGAGCTGGTCATCACTGCTGGGAAAGGAAGAAAATCCCAAAGGGGCAGTGCTAGCTTTTGCACACCTACTCTGTGCGGACAGCCAGCCAGCCGCCAGCTCCGCAGCCCCCAAACTCACCGTCGGCTCCCACAGTTGTTGCGGTGCACGTCAGTGGAGCTGTTTGAGCAGAGGCGCACCCGACGGTCGGTGCAGGGTAGCGCAGGTCCTCCGTGAGCACCGCGACGTCTCCGGACGGCTCCATAGGCAGCTCCCAGCTGCCGGGCACGGTGCAGAGCACGGGGTATACCTGGCCCTGCTGCGCAGGTACCTGAAAAAGAACTGGCGGGGGGCCGGGGCGGCCGGCGCCCTGCGCAGGCAGCTGCCCGCGGGCTGCAGGGGCTCTGCGCGCAGCGCGGCCCCGGGCCACAGCCCCGTCGGCTGCTGGGGCGGCAGCGTCCCTGCCACGAGGGGATGTCCCCAGCAGCGGACAGGGACACAGGGACGAGCCACACCTTGGTGCGGCCCTCCAGGTGGCTGATGCACTACCTGCCCCTGGATGCCTGGTGACACGGGCCGGGCAGAGGCATGGGCCACAGGGAAGGGGGGGCGTGGGGACAGGGAGGGACTGGGACTGGACTGGGACTGGGACTGGGACTGGGACTGGGACTGGGACTGGGACTGGGACTGGGATGGGGATGGGGATTGGGACTGGGACTGGGATTGGGACTGGGATTGGGATTGGGATTGGGATTGGGGTGGTACCGGCATCGGTCCGCGGGTGCTGGGCTGCATCCAGGCGGGGTCCGGTGGCGGCGCAGTCGCTCCAGGAAAAACGGCGTCGGGTGTCAGAGGCACCGTCAGCGCTCCTCGAGGGATTCTCTCTGCGGGGAAATGCCAGAAGGGGCTCTGCGCTGAGATCTGGTGCGCTGGGGCCACCTGGGGCGCTGCAGCACCAGGAGCAGAGGGTGCCGGCTGCTTTACCTGCCATGGCAGCTCGAGAGTGGCAGTTAGAGTGGCCCCTCCCACTGGGGTTCCGTTACAGTGGGGGCCGCTGGGGTCAGCCCCTTTCCCCCAGCCTTGGGACGGCTTGACTGCCTCCACCCAAATTGCTGTCCCATCCCAATCTTTTCCCATTCCAATGATCAGTTGCCATCCCTGTGGGCATTTTGCAGCCCCAGTGCTCTTCCTTCCTTGCTGTCGTGGAAATGCTAGGCGGTGGCTTGAAACAGTGACTGAGCACGTGGTGGGAAGGCAGGGCCAACCCAGGGGAGCTCAGGTGCATGCAGTGTACATTTGTGACAGGGAGCGGTGGAGCAAGGGTCCATCCCTTCCCAGACCTCTTTTCATTCAGGTTGGTAAGGAAAAGGGAGGGCTGGCTGGGCCTTCAGTTCAGAGGTCTCGTTTAATTTTCGGTGCCTGTCTGAATTCTGGCAAAGGTTGTAGTTGCAGCTTTCTTCCCACTGCGGCACTCCGTGGTGTTGACACAGCCTTGGGCTTGCACGTTTGCGTTAATCCCCTGTTTCTGTCTTGCGTGTCAGCTTGTGGTAGGAGATTGAATTTGGGATGAAGAGAATCTTTCCACAGAAGCAGAGGATGGTTGAGGTTAGCAGGGGACCTCTGCAGGTCGTCTGGTGCAGCCCCTTTCTGAAGCAGGGCCGTTTTGAACAGGTTTCCCAGAAACCATCTTCAGACTGCTTCTTTTATTTCTAAGGATGAGGACTCCTCAGCCTCTGTGGGCAGCCTCTGCCAGCACTCAGTCACCAGCGCAGCTGTGTCCAGATGTTGAGACAAAGTCTCTTGTAATGGGCGTGAACCAGAAGGCCTCTTCTCATGTCTGGGCATCACTGAAAGGAGCCTGTCTCCTTTCAGGTGCTTGTGCACCTTGGAAAGGTCTCCAAGTCTTCTGTACTCCAGGCTAAGCAGTCCCACTTTTCTCAGCCTTTCCTCATAGGAGAGGTGCTCAAGTACCTCAGTCATATTTGAGACCCTTTTCTAGGCTCTTTGCAGTATGTCGCTCTCTTCTACTGGGAGGCCCTGCGCTGGATGCAGTACTCCAGGTGTGGCCTCACTGGATGCAATGTTTTGCTTCTAGGAGAAAGGCAATCTTGATAATGCACTGATGGTTACAGTTCCTGCCAAGCACGTTGTACAGAGCCAAGGCCGTCCTTTCCAAAGGGTCCCAGGAGTTGGGAGGGGGAAGAATCAGGCCTGCTGGCTTAAACTGGCCAAAGGGATGTTCCGTTCCACAGGACATCATGCATAGCCATCTTCCAGGTTTAACCACGGGTGGAACGTATAAATCCCCCACCCCCTTTTTGACTTGGGATGAAGCAGGACAGGATGGACATCCAGGAGCCAAAAAAGCCACAAAACGGGGCTTTCTCCACACCTCGGCCTGCATGCGACCAAGCCAAGCTTCAGCCTCTGATCCTGCTGCTGGGCATCGCTGGATGCAGCCTGGCTCTGTCCTCTCTGCACATCCCTGCAGGGACCAGTGGCCATGGCTGGGATCCCCCTGAGCCCCCTCTTCTGCAGGCTGAGCGGCCCAGCTCTCCCCATATTCCCACCCCAACCTTTCCCCATCCCATCCCTGCCTTCCCACCCAGTGCTGACTGAGGTGGGGAGGGGATTTAAGACAAGAGGGGTTGGGGCTGATGGTGGCAGCCCTGGGACACTGCCCTTTATGCCGCCCCGTCCTGCCCCAGCACTGGGCATGTGGGGCTCGGGGGGGGGGGGGGCATAGGTGCTGCGTGAATGACTGTAGACAGAGGTATGGCAAAGTGAACGCAAAACATTTAATAATTTAACACAAAAAGTCGTGAAAAACACAAATGACAATATTCCCAACACATTCCCACTCTAACAATCATGTTCCCACCCCCTAAGACCCCACCCCAAATTCCCACCCCCCCAATCAATTTCCCAGTCCCCGTCACCCACCCACCCACCCACCCACCCAAAACTTCTTTCTTCCCCAAACTCCCATGCCCAGCATCACCAGCCCACCCACCCAAACTCACAGCCGTATAATTCCCTCTCCCAAATTCCAATAAATTCAGAGCAAGACATTTTCAGAATACAACAACATCCCACCCCAAAATCCCACCCCCCAACATTTCCAACCCCCCCCCCACCCAAACTCACAGCCATATAATTCCCTCTCCCAAATTCCAATAAATTCAGAGCAAGACATTTTCAGAATACAACAACATCCCACCCCAAAATCCCAGCCCCAACATTTCCAACCCCCCCCCCCCAAACTCACAGCCGTATAATTCCCTCTCCCAAATTCCAATAAATTCAGAGCAAGACATTTTCAGAATACAAGAGCATCCCTCCACAAAATCCCACCCATCAACATTTCCAACCCCCCCCACCCAAACTCACAGCCATATAATTCCCTCTCCCAAAATTCCAATAATTTCAGAGCATGACATTTTCAGACTACAAGAGCATCCCTCCCCAAAATCCCCCCCCCAACATTTCCAACCCCCCCCCACCCAAACTCACAGCCGTATAATTCCCTCTCCCAAATTCCAATAATTTCAGAGCATGACATTTCAGAATACAAGAGCATCCCTACCCAAAATCCCACCACCAACATTTCCAACCCCCCCCCACCCAAACTCACAGCCGTATAATTCCCTCTCCCAAATTCCAATAAATTCAGAGCATGACATTTTCAGACTACAACAACATCCCACCCCAAAGTCCACCACCAACATTTCCAACCCCCCCCCCCACATTCACAGCCATGTAATTCCCTCCCACAAGTTCCACTAATTTCTCGGAATGACAATTTCAGAATACAAGAACATCCCACCCCAATATTTCCCACCCCACCACATTCTAGCGTCCTCCCCTCTTTCTCATGCCAACACTTACACAGTCAAATAATTTTGGATGCCTACCATTTCCCACCCCCCACCCAATTCCCACCCCCCAGAAATTCCTCCCCCCTCCCCCCATTCCCCTTCCACCCCCGCAACTTTTTGAGCGTTTAACATGCTTGCAGTCCAAGTATTTCGCAGCCCAACCACATCCCACTCCAGTGACGACGACTTTGGAGGACCGCTCATTTTTGGAGCGGGACAGATGGGGCCGGTGATGGTGTCCCTGGCACGCTGCCCCTCACGTCTGGCCGCTGTGGGTCCTGCGAGGAGCCCAGGTCATTGCCGCTGCCCAATGCCTTGCTGCTGCCAGCCACAGCGCTGTCCAAAGCTGAAGCTGCCTAGCGCTTGGCTTTCCGCCGCTTGACTTTCCTGCGTGGCTGCAGCTTGCCGTTGGTGGCTGGGATGCTTCCAGCAGGTGCTGTGACCTGGTGTGTGTCTGCCACCCTGCACGAGACACAGCCGGCTGGCAGTGCCAGGCGGGTGACAAGCACCCGGGGCTGCCTCCGCCGCGCCTCTTCCTTGCGCTGTCTTGTTGGTGGCAAAGGAGGCACGGGGTGCTTAGCTGGCTCGCTGCAGTCCCCGTGGTGCTTGTCCTCCACCCTGCAAGAGACAAAGCCGGGTGGCAGTGCCAGGCGGGTGACGACCACCCGGGGCTGCCTCCGCCGCGCCTCTCCCATGAGTTGTGCAGTGCAGGGCGAAGGAGGCGCGGGGACAGCCAGACGGGTCGGCAGGGATAGCTCGGGTGGTGCAACGGCAGGCAGCAGCAAAGGCTCGCACTGCAGCAGCTCAGAGAGCTGCCCAGGGGATGGCGGCAGTCCCCAGAACGGGTCGGTGGGGGTCCCGGTGGCAGCCCGTGCTTCCTCGTTGAGATCCCTGCTGTGTTGTGGGAAGTCGGGGAGCTCGCTGATGAAGCAAGGAGGGGCAGGGCTGCTGGGGACATCGGGGCTTCGTGGCTCCGTGGCGTCGATCCATGCCATGAGTTCTTCTCTTTCCTGGCTGTCCAGTTCCCCCGGCAGCTCATCCTCAAGCCGGTCACTCTTCAGGTGCTCCTCTTGGACTTTGGAACCATCTTGGTTCTCCTGGGGAACCTCGACAGCACTCGCCACATCTGAAAAAGCAAGAACATCCACCAAGACGGCGACGACAGAATTACCACACCCACTCTGTGCAGACAGCCAGACAGCCAGCCGCCAGCTCTGCAGCCCCCAGACTCACCGCTGATCCAGGTCAGCAGATCTTCGACGTCCACGACGCCACCTGTCACGTCCGAGCTGGTCATCACTGCTGGGAAAGGTAGAAAATCCCCAAAGGGGCAATGCCAGCTTTCCCACAACCACTCTGTGCCGACAGCCAGCCAGCCGCCAGCTCTGCAGCCCCCAAACTCACCGCTGATCCAGGTCAGCAGATCTTCGACGTCCACGACGTCACCTGTCACGTCCGAGCTGGTCATCACTGCTGGGAAAGGAAGAAAATCCCCAAAGGGGCAATGCCAGCTTTCCCCTACCCACCTACTGCAGCCAGCCAGCCAGCCGCCAGCTCTGCAGCCCCCAAACTCACCGTTGATGCGGGTGAGCAGATCTTCGACGTCCACGACGTCACCTGTCACGTCCGAGCTGGTCATCACTGCTGGGAAAGGAAGAAAATCCCCAAAGGGGCAATGCCAGCTTTCCCCTACCCACCTACTGCAGCCAGCCAGCCAGCCGCCAGCTCTGCAGCCCCCAAACTCACCGTTGATGCGGGTGAGCAGATCTTCGACGTCCACGGTGTCACCCGTCACGTCCGAGCTGGTCATCACTGCTGGGAAAGGAAGAAAATCCCAAAGGGGCAGTGCTAGCTTTTGCACACCTACTCTGTGCGGACAGCCAGCCAGCCGCCAGCTCCGCAGCCCCCAAACTCACCGTCGGCTCCCACAGTTGTTGCGGTGCACGTCAGTGGAGCTGTTTGAGCAGAGGCGCACCCGACGGTCGGTGCAGGGTAGCGCAGGTCCTCCGTGAGCACCGCGACGTCTCCGGACGGCTCCATAGGCAGCTCCCAGCTGCCGGGCACGGTGCAGAGCACGGGGTATACCTGGCCCTGCTGCGCAGGTACCTGAAAAAGAACTGGCGGGGGGCCGGGGCGGCCGGCGCCCTGCGGCAGGCAGCTGCCCGCGGGCTGCAGGGGCTCTGCGCGCAGCGCGGCCCCGGGCCACAGCCCCGTCGGCTGCTGGGGCGGCAGCGTCCCTGCCACGAGGGGATGTCCCCAGCAGCGGACAGGGACACAGGGACGAGCCACACCTTGGTGCGGCCCTCCAGGTGGCTGATGCACTACCTGCCCCTGGATGCCTGGTGACACGGGCCGGGCAGAGGCATGGGCCACAGGGAAGGGGGGCGTGGGGACAGGGAGGGACTGGGACTGGGACTGGGACTGGGACTGGGACTGGGACTGGGACTGGGACTGGGACTGGGATGGGGATGGGGATTGGGACTGGGACTGGGATTGGGACTGGGATTGGGATTGGGATTGGGATTGGGATTGGGGTGGTACCGGCATCGGTCCGCGGGTGCTGGGCTGCATCCAGGCGGGGTCCGGTGGCGGCGCAGTCGCTCCAGGAAAAACGGCGTCGGGTGTCAGAGGCACCGTCAGCGCTCCTCGAGGGATTCTCTCTGCGGGGAAATGCCAGAAGGGGCTCTGCGCTGAGATCTGGTGCGCTGGGGCCACCTGGGGCGCTGCAGCACCAGGAGCAGAGGGTGCCGGCTGCTTTACCTGCCATGGCAGCTCGAGAGTGGCAGTTAGAGTGGCCCCTCCCACTGGGGTTCCGTTACAGTGGGGGCCGCTGGGGTCAGCCCCTTTCCCCCAGCCTTGGGACGGCTTGACTGCCTCCACCCAAATTGCTGTCCCATCCCAATCTTTTCCCATTCCAATGATCAGTTGCCATCCCTGTGGGCATTTTGCAGCCCAGTGCTCTTCCTTCCTTGCTGTCGTGGAAATGCTAGGCGGTGGCTTGAAACAGTGACTGAGCACGTGGTGGGAAGGCAGGGCCAACCCAGGGGAGCTCAGGTGCATGCAGTGTACATTTGTGACAGGGAGCGGTGGAGCAAGGGTCCATCCCTTCCCAGACCTCTTTTCATTCAGGTTGGTAAGGAAAAGGGAGGGCTGGCTGGGCCTTCAGTTCAGAGGTCTCGTTTAATTTTCGGTGCCTGTCTGAATTCTGGCAAAGGTTGTAGTTGCAGCTTTCTTCCCACTGCGGCACTCCGTGGTGTTGACACAGCCTTGGGCTTGCACGTTTGCGTTAATCCCCTGTTTCTGTCTTGCGTGTCAGCTTGTGGTAGGAGATTGAATTTGGGATGAAGAGAATCTTTCCACAGAAGCAGAGGATGGTTGAGGTTAGCAGGGGACCTCTGCAGGTCGTCTGGTGCAGCCCCTTTCTGAAGCAGGGCCGTTTTGAACAGGTTTCCCAGAAACCATCTTCAGACTGCTTCTTTTATTTCTAAGGATGAGGACTCCTCAGCCTCTGTGGGCAGCCTCTGCCAGCACTCAGTCACCAGCGCAGCTGTGTCCAGATGTTGAGACAAAGTCTCTTGTAATGGGCGTGAACCAGAAGGCCTCTTCTCATGTCTGGGCATCACTGAAAGGAGCCTGTCTCCTTTCAGGTGCTTGTGCACCTTGGAAAGGTCTCCAAGTCTTCTGTACTCCAGGCTAAGCAGTCCCACTTTTCTCAGCCTTTCCTCATAGGAGAGGTGCTCAAGTACCTCAGTCATATTTGAGACCCTTTTCTAGGCTCTTTGCAGTATGTCGCTCTCTTCTACTGGGAGGCCCTGCGCTGGATGCAGTACTCCAGGTGTGGCCTCACTGGATGCAATGTTTTGCTTCTAGGAGAAAGGCAATCTTGATAATGCACTGATGGTTACAGTTCCTGCCAAGCACGTTGTACAGAGCCAAGGCCGTCCTTTCCAAAGGGTCCCAGGAGTTGGGAGGGGGAAGAATCAGGCCTGCTGGCTTAAACTGGCCAAAGGGATGTTCCGTTCCACAGGACATCATGCATAGCCATCTTCCAGGTTTAACCACGGGTGGAACGTATAAATCCCCCACCCCCTTTTTGACTTGGGATGAAGCAGGACAGGATGGACATCCAGGAGCCAAAAAAGCCCACAAAACGGGGCTTTCTCCACACCTCGGCCTGCATGCGACCAAGCCAAGCTTCAGCCTCTGATCCTGCTGCTGGGCATCGCTGGATGCAGCCTGGCTCTGTCCTCTCTGCACATCCCTGCAGGGACCAGTGGCCATGGCTGGGATCCCCCTGAGCCCCCTCTTCTGCAGGCTGAGCGGCCCCAGCTCTCCCCATATTCCCACCCCAACCTTTCCCCATCCCATCCCTGCCTTCCCACCCAGTGCTGACTGAGGTGGGGAGGGGATTTAAGACAAGAGGGTTGGGGCTGATGGTGGCAGCCCTGGGACACTGCCCTTTATGCCGCCCCGTCCTGCCCCGGCACTGGGCATGTGGGGCTCGGGGGGGGGGGGAGCATAGGTGCTGCGTGAATGACTGTAGACAGAGGTATGGCAAAGTGAATGCAAAACATTTAATAATTTAACACAAAAAGTCGTGAAAAACACAAATGACAATATTCCCAACACATTCCCACTCTAACAATCATGTTCCCACCCCCTAAGACCCCCACCCCAAATTCCCACCCCCCAATCAATTTCCCAGTCCCCGTCACCCACCCACCCACCCACCCACCAAAACTTCATTTCTTCCCCAAACTCCCATGCCCAGCATCTCCAGCCCACCCACCCAAACTCACAGCCGTATAATTCCCTCTCCCAAATTCCAATAAATTCAGAGCAAGACATTTTCAGAATACAAAAACATCCCACCCCAAAATCCCACCCCCCAACATTTCCAACCCCCCCCCACCCAAACTCACAGCCGTATAATTCCCTCTCCCAAATTCCAATAAATTCAGAGCAAGACATTTTCAGAATACAACAACATCCCACCCCAAAATCCCAGCCCCCAACATTTCCAACCCCCCCCCCCAAACTCACAGCCATATAATTCCCTCTCCCAAATTCCAATAAATTCAGAGCAAGACATTTTCAGAATACAGGAGCATCCCTCCCCAAAATCCCACCCATCAACATTTCCAACCCCCCCCCCCCCAAACTCACAGCCGTATAATTCCCTCTCCCAAATTCCAATAAATTCAGAGCAAGACATTTTCAGAATACAAGAGCATCCCTCCCCAAAATCCCACCCATCAACATTTCCAACCCCCCCCCACCCAAACTCACAGCCGTATAATTCTCTCTCCCAAATTCCAATAATTTCAGAGCATGACATTTTCAGACTACAAGAGCATCCCTCCCCAAAATCCCACCCCCCAACATTTCCAACCCCCCCCCCACCCAAACTCACAGCCGTATAATTCCCTCTCCCAAATTCCAATAATTTCAGAGCATGACATTTTCAGAATACAAGAGCATCCCTACCCAAAATCCCACCACCAACATTTCCAACCCCCCCCCCACCCAAACTCACAGCCGTATAATTCCCTCTCCCAAATTCCAATAAATTCAGAGCATGACATTTTCAGACTACAACAACATCCCACCCCAAAGTCCCACCACCAACATTTCCAACCCCCCCCCCCCCACATTCACAGCCATGTAATTCCCTCCCCCAAGTTCCACTAATTTCTCGGAATGACAATTTCAGAATACAAGAACATCCCACCCCAATATTTCCCACCCCACCACATTCTAGCGTCCTCCCCTCTTTCTCATGCCAACACTTACACAGTCAAATAATTTTGGATGCCTACCATTTCCCACCCCCCACCCAATTCCCACCCCCCAGAAATTCCTCCCCCCTCCCCCCATTCCCCTTCCACCCCGCAACTTTTTGAGCGTTTAACATGCTTGCAGTCCAAGTATTTCGCAGCCCAACCACATCCCACTCCAGTGACGACGACTTTGGAGGACCGCTCATTTTTGGAGCGGGACAGATGGGGCCGGTGATGGTGTCCCTGGCACGCTGCCCCTCACGTCTGGCCGCTGTGGGTCCTGCGAGGAGCCCAGGTCATTGCCGCTGCCCAATGCCTTGCTGCTGCCAGCCACAGCGCTGTCCAAAGCTGAAGCTGCCTAGCGCTTGGCTTTCCGCCGCTTGACTTTCCTGCGTGGCTGCAGCTTGCCGTTGGTGGCTGGGATGCTTCCAGCAGGTGCTGTGACCTGGTGTGTGTCTGCCACCCTGCACGAGACACAGCCGGCTGGCAGTGCCAGGCGGGTGACAAGCACCCGGGGCTGCCTCCGCCGCGCCTCTTCCTTGCGCTGTCTTGTTGGTGGCAAAGGAGGCACGGGGTGCTTAGCTGGCTCGCTGCAGTCCCCGTGGTGCTTGTCCTCCACCCTGCAAGAGACAAAGCCGGGTGGCAGTGCCAGGCGGGTGACGACCACCCGGGGCTGCCTCCGCCGCGCCTCTCCCATGAGTTGTGCAGTGCAGGGCGAAGGAGGCGCGGGGACAGCCAGACGGGTCGGCAGGGATAGCTCGGGTGGTGCAACGGCAGGCAGCAGCAAAGGCTCGCACTGCAGCAGCTCAGAGAGCTGCCCAGGGGATGGCGGCAGTCCCCAGAACGGGTCGGTGGGGGTCCCGGTGGCAGCCCGTGCTTCCTCGTTGAGATCCCTGCTGTGTTGTGGGAAGTCGGGGAGCTCGCTGATGAAGCAAGGAGGGGCAGGGCTGCTGGGGACATCGGGGCTTCGTGGCTCCGTGGCGTCGATCCATGCCATGAGTTCTTCTCTTTCCTGGCTGTCCAGTTCCCCCGGCAGCTCATCCTCAAGCCGGTCACTCTTCAGGTGCTCCTCTTGGACTTTGGAACCATCCTTGGTTCTCCTGGGGAACCTCGACAGCACTCGCCACATCTGAAAAAGCAAGAACATCCACCAAGACGGCGACGACAGAATTACCACACCCACTCTGTGCAGACAGCCAGACAGCCAGCCGCCAGCTCTGCAGCCCCCAGACTCACCGCTGATCCAGGTCAGCAGGATCTTCGACGTCCACGACGCCACCTGTCACGTCCGAGCTGGTCATCACTGCTGGGAAAGGTAGAAAATCCCCAAAGGGGCAATGCCAGCTTTCCCACAACCACTCTGTGCCGACAGCCAGCCAGCCGCCAGCTCTGCAGCCCCCAAACTCACCGCTGATCCAGGTCAGCAGATCTTCGACGTCCACCGACGTCACCTGTCACGTCCGAGCTGGTCATCACTGCTGGGAAAGGAAGAAAATCCCCAAAGGGGCAATGCCAGCTTTCCCCCTACCCACCTACTGCAGCCAGCCAGCCAGCCGCCAGCTCTGCAGCCCCCAAAACTCACCGTTGATGCGGGTGAGCAGATCTTCGACGTCCACGGTGTCACCCGTCACGTCCGAGCTGGTCATCACTGCTGGGAAAGGAAGAAAATCCCAAAGGGGCAGTGCTAGCTTTTGCACACCTACTCTGTGCGGACAGCCAGCCAGCCGCCAGCTCCGCAGCCCCCAAACTCACCGTCGGCTCCCACAGTTGTTGCGGTGCACGTCAGTGGAGCTGTTTGAGCAGAGGCGCACCCGACGGTCGGTGCAGGGTAGCGCAGGTCCTCCGTGAGCACCGCGACGTCTCCGGACGGCTCCATAGGCAGCTCCCAGCTGCCGGGCACGGTGCAGAGCACGGGGTATACCTGGCCCTGCTGCGCAGGTACCTGAAAAAGAACTGGCGGGGGGGCCGGGGCGGCCGGCGCCCTGCGGCAGGCAGCCTGCCCGCGGGCTGCAGGGGCTCTGCGCGCAGCGCGGCCCCGGGCCACAGCCCCGTCGGCTGCTGGGGCGGCAGCGTCCCCTGCCACGAGGGGATGTCCCCCAGCAGCGGACAGGGACACAGGGACGAGCCACACCTTGGTGCGGCCCTCCAGGTGGCTGATGCACTACCTGCCCCTGGATGCCTGGTGACACGGGCCGGGCAGAGGCATGGGCCACAGGGGAAGGGGGGCGTGGGGACAGGGAGGGACTGGGACTGGGACTGGGACTGGGACTGGGACTGGGACTGGGACTGGGACTGGGATGGGGATGGGGATGGGGATTGGGACTGGGACTGGGATTGGGACTGGGATTGGGGGATTGGGGTGGTACCGGCATCGGTCCGCGGGTGCTGGGCTGCATCCAGGCGGGGTCCGGTGGCGGCGCAGTCGCTCCAGGAAAAACGGCGTCGGGTGTCAGAGGCACCGTCAGCGCTCCTCGAGGGATTCTCTCTGCGGGGAAATGCCAGAAGGGGCTCTGCGCTGAGATCTGGTGCGCTGGGGCCACCTGGGGCGCTGCAGCACCAGGAGCAGAGGGTGCCGGCTGCTTTACCTGCCATGGCAGCTCGAGAGTGGCAGTTAGAGTGGCCCCTCCCACTGGGGTTCCGTTACAGTGGGGGCCGCTGGGGTCAGCCCCTTTCCCCCAGCCTTGGGACGGCTTGACTGCCTCCACCCAAATTGCTGTCCCATCCCAATCTTTTCCCATTCCAATGATCAGTTGCCATCCCTGTGGGCATTTTGCAGCCCAGTGCTCTTCCTTCCTTGCTGTCGTGGAAATGCTAGGCGGTGGCTTGAAACAGTGACTGAGCACGTGGTGGGAAGGCAGGGCCAACCCAGGGGAGCTCAGGTGCATGCAGTGTACATTTGTGACAGGGAGCGGTGGAGCAAGGGTCCATCCCTTCCCAGACCTCTTTTCATTCAGGTTGGTAAGGAAAAGGGAGGGCTGGCTGGGCCTTCAGTTCAGAGGTCTCGTTTAATTTTCGGTGCCTGTCTGAATTCTGGCAAAGGTTGTAGTTGCAGCTTTCTTCCCACTGCGGCACTCCGTGGTGTTGACACAGCCTTGGGCTTGCACGTTTGCGTTAATCCCCTGTTTCTGTCTTGCGTGTCAGCTTGTGGTAGGAGATTGAATTTGGGATGAAGAGAATCTTTCCACAGAAGCAGAGGATGGTTGAGGTTAGCAGGGGACCTCTGCAGGTCGTCTGGTGCAGCCCCTTTCTGAAGCAGGGCCGTTTTGAACAGGTTTCCCAGAAACCATCTTCAGACTGCTTCTTTTATTTCTAAGGATGAGGACTCCTCAGCCTCTGTGGGCAGCCTCTGCCAGCACTCAGTCACCAGCGCAGCTGTGTCCAGATGTTGAGACAAAGTCTCTTGTAATGGGCGTGAACCAGAAGGCCTCTTCTCATGTCTGGGCATCACTGAAAGGAGCCTGTCTCCTTTCAGGTGCTTGTGCACCTTGGAAAGGTCTCCAAGTCTTCTGTACTCCAGGCTAAGCAGTCCCACTTTTCTCAGCCTTTCCTCATAGGAGAGGTGCTCAAGTACCTCAGTCATATTTGAGACCCTTTTCTAGGCTCTTTGCAGTATGTCGCTCTCTTCTACTGGGAGGCCCTGCGCTGGATGCAGTACTCCAGGTGTGGCCTCACTGGATGCAATGTTTTGCTTCTAGGAGAAAGGCAATCTTGATAATGCACTGATGGTTACAGTTCCTGCCAAGCACGTTGTACAGAGCCAAGGCCGTCCTTTCCAAAGGGTCCCAGGAGTTGGGAGGGGGAAGAATCAGGCCTGCTGGCTTAAACTGGCCAAAGGGATGTTCCGTTCCACAGGACATCATGCATAGCCATCTTCCAGGTTTAACCACGGGTGGAACGTATAAATCCCCCACCCCCTTTTTGACTTGGGATGAAGCAGGACAGGATGGACATCCAGGAGCCAAAAAAGCCCACAAAACGGGGCTTTCTCCACACCTCGGCCTGCATGCGACCAAGCCAAGCTTCAGCCTCTGATCCTGCTGCTGGGCATCGCTGGATGCAGCCTGGCTCTGTCCTCTCTGCACATCCCTGCAGGGACCAGTGGCCATGGCTGGGATCCCCCTGAGCCCCCTCTTCTGCAGGCTGAGCGGCCCCAGCTCTCCCCATATTCCCACCCCAACCTTTCCCCATCCCATCCCTGCCTTCCCACCCAGTGCTGACTGAGGTGGGGAGGGGATTTAAGACAAGAGGGTTGGGGCTGATGGTGGCAGCCCTGGGACACTGCCCTTTATGCCGCCCCGTCCTGCCCCGGCACTGGGCATGTGGGGCTCGGGGGGGGGGGGAGCATAGGTGCTGCGTGAATGACTGTAGACAGAGGTATGGCAAAGTGAACGCAAAACATTTAATAATTTAACACAAAAAGTCGTGAAAAACACAAATGACAATATTCCCAACACATTCCCACTCTAACAATCATGTTCCCACCCCCTAAGACCCCACCCCAAATTCCCACCCCCCAATCAATTTCCCAGTCCCCGTCACCCACCCACCCACCCACCCACCAAAACTTCATTTCTTCCCCAAACTCCCATGCCCAGCATCTCCAGCCCACCCACCCAAACTCACAGCCGTATAATTCCCTCTCCCAAATTCCAATAAATTCAGAGCAAGACATTTTCAGAATACAACAACATCCCACCCCAAAATCCCACCCCCCAACATTTCCAACCCCCCCCCACCCAAACTCACAGCCATATAATTCCCTCTCCCAAATTCCAATAAATTCAGAGCAAGACATTTTCAGAATACAACAACATCCCACCCCAAAATCCCAGCCCCCAACATTTCCAACCCCCCCCCCCAAACTCACAGCCGTATAATTCCCTCTCCCAAATTCCAATAAATTCAGAGCAAGACATTTTCAGAATACAAGAGCATCCCTCCCCAAAATCCCACCCATCAACATTTCCAACCCCCCCCCACCCAAACTCACAGCCGTATAATTCTCTCTCCCAAATTCCAATAATTTCAGAGCATGACATTTTCAGACTACAAGAGCATCCCTCCCCAAAATCCCACCCCCCAACATTTCCAACCCCCCCCCACCCAAACTCACAGCCGTATAATTCCCTCTCCCAAATTCCAATAATTTCAGAGCATGACATTTTCAGAATACAAGAGCATCCCTACCCAAAATCCCACCACCAACATTTCCAACCCCCCCCCACCCAAACTCACAGCCGTATAATTCCCTCTCCCAAATTCCAATAAATTCAGAGCATGACATTTTCAGACTACAACAACATCCCACCCCAAAGTCCCACCACCAACATTTCCAACCCCCCCCCCCACATTCACAGCCATGTAATTCCCTCCCCCAAGTTCCACTAATTTCTCGGAATGACAATTTCAGAATACAAGAACATCCCACCCCAATATTTCCCACCCCACCACATTCTAGCGTCCTCCCCTCTTTCTCATGCCAACACTTACACAGTCAAATAATTTTGGATGCCTACCATTTCCCACCCCCCACCCAATTCCCACCCCCCAGAAATTCCTCCCCCCTCCCCCCATTCCCCTTCCACCCCGCAACTTTTTGAGCGTTTAACATGCTTGCAGTCCAAGTATTTCGCAGCCCAACCACATCCCACTCCAGTGACGACGACTTTGGAGGACCGCTCATTTTTGGAGCGGGACAGATGGGGCCGGTGATGGTGTCCCTGGCACGCTGCCCCTCACGTCTGGCCGCTGTGGGTCCTGCGAGGAGCCCAGGTCATTGCCGCTGCCCAATGCCTTGCTGCTGCCAGCCACAGCGCTGTCCAAAGCTGAAGCTGCCTAGCGCTTGGCTTTCCGCCGCTTGACTTTCCTGCGTGGCTGCAGCTTGCCGTTGGTGGCTGGGATGCTTCCAGCAGGTGCTGTGACCTGGTGTGTGTCTGCCACCCTGCACGAGACACAGCCGGCTGGCAGTGCCAGGCGGGTGACAAGCACCCGGGGCTGCCTCCGCCGCGCCTCTTCCTTGCGCTGTCTTGTTGGTGGCAAAGGAGGCACGGGGTGCTTAGCTGGCTCGCTGCAGTCCCCGTGGTGCTTGTCCTCCACCCTGCAAGAGACAAAGCCGGGTGGCAGTGCCAGGCGGGTGACGACCACCCGGGGCTGCCTCCGCCGCGCCTCTTCCTTGCGCTGTCTTGTTGGTGGCAAAGGAGGCACGGGGTGCTTAGCTGGCTCGCTGCAGTCCCCGTGGTGCTTGTCCTCCACCCTGCAAGAGACAAAGCCGGGTGGCAGTGCCAGGCGGGTGACGACCACCCGGGGCTGCCTCCGCCGCGCCTCTCCCATGAGTTGTGCAGTGCAGGGCGAAGGAGGCGCGGGGACAGCCAGACGGGTCGGCAGGGATAGCTCGGGTGGTGCAACGGCAGGCAGCAGCAAAGGCTCGCACTGCAGCAGCTCAGAGAGCTGCCCAGGGGATGGCGGCAGTCCCCAGAACGGGTCGGTGGGGGTCCCGGTGGCAGCCCGTGCTTCCTCGTTGAGATCCCTGCTGTGTTGTGGGAAGTCGGGGAGCTCGCTGATGAAGCAAGGAGGGGCAGGGCTGCTGGGGACATCGGGGCTTCGTGGCTCCGTGGCGTCGATCCATGCCATGAGTTCTTCTCTTTCCTGGCTGTCCAGTTCCCCCGGCAGCTCATCCTCAAGCCGGTCACTCTTCAGGTGCTCCTCTTGGACTTTGGAACCATCTTGGTTCTCCTGGGGAACCTCGACAGCACTCGCCACATCTGAAAAAGCAAGAACATCCACCAAGACGGCGACGACAGAATTACCACACCCACTCTGTGCAGACAGCCAGACAGCCAGCCGCCAGCTCTGCAGCCCCCAGACTCACCGCTGATCCAGGTCAGCAGATCTTCGACGTCCACGACGCCACCTGTCACGTCCGAGCTGGTCATCACTGCTGGGAAAGGTAGAAAATCCCCAAAGGGGCAATGCCAGCTTTCCCACAACCACTCTGTGCCGACAGCCAGCCAGCCGCCAGCTCTGCAGCCCCCAAACTCACCGCTGATCCAGGTCAGGCAGATCTTCGACGTCCACGACGTCACCTGTCACGTCCGAGCTGGTCATCACTGCTGGGAAAGGAAGAAAATCCCCAAAGGGGCAATGCCAGCTTTCCCCTACCCACCTACTGCAGCCAGCCAGCCAGCCGCCAGCTCTGCAGCCCCCAAACTCACCGTTGATGCGGGTGAGCAGATCTTCGACGTCCACGACGTCACCTGTCACGTCCGAGCTGGTCATCACTGCTGGGAAAGGAAGAAAATCCCCAAAGGGGCAATGCCAGCTTTCCCCTACCCACCTACTGCAGCCAGCCAGCCAGCCGCCAGCTCTGCAGCCCCCAAACTCACCGTTGATGCGGGTGAGCAGATCTTCGACGTCCACGGTGTCACCCGTCACGTCCGAGCTGGTCATCACTGCTGGGAAAGGAAGAAAATCCCAAAGGGGCAGTGCTAGCTTTTGCACACCTACTCTGTGCGGACAGCCAGCCAGCCGCCAGCTCCGCAGCCCCCAAACTCACCGTCGGCTCCCACAGTTGTTGCGGTGCACGTCAGTGGAGCTGTTTGAGCAGAGGCGCACCCGACGGTCGGTGCAGGGTAGCGCAGGTCCTCCGTGAGCACCGCGACGTCTCCGGACGGCTCCATAGGCAGCTCCCAGCTGCCGGGCACGGTGCAGAGCACGGGGTATACCTGGCCCTGCTGCGCAGGTACCTGAAAAAGAACTGGCGGGGGGCCGGGGCGGCCGGCGCCCTGCGGCAGGCAGCTGCCCGCGGGCTGCAGGGGCTCTGCGCGCAGCGCGGCCCCGGGCCACAGCCCCGTCGGCTGCTGGGGCGGCAGCGTCCCTGCCACGAGGGGATGTCCCCAGCAGCGGACAGGGACACAGGGACGAGCCACACCTTGGTGCGGCCCTCCAGGTGGCTGATGCACTACCTGCCCCTGGATGCCTGGTGACACGGGCCGGGCAGAGGCATGGGCCACAGGGAAGGGGGGCGTGGGGACAGGGAGGGACTGGGACTGGGACTGGGACTGGGACTGGGACTGGGACTGGGACTGGGACTGGGACTGGGATGGGGATGGGGATTGGGACTGGGACTGGGATTGGGACTGGGATTGGGATTGGGATTGGGATTGGGGTGGTACCGGCATCGGTCCGCGGGTGCTGGGCTGCATCCAGGCGGGGTCCGGTGGCGGCGCAGTCGCTCCAGGAAAAACGGCGTCGGGTGTCAGAGGCACCGTCAGCGCTCCTCGAGGGATTCTCTCTGCGGGGAAATGCCAGAAGGGGCTCTGCGCTGAGATCTGGTGCGCTGGGGCCACCTGGGGCGCTGCAGCACCAGGAGCAGAGGGTGCCGGCTGCTTTACCTGCCATGGCAGCTCGAGAGTGGCAGTTAGAGTGGCCCCTCCCACTGGGGTTCCGTTACAGTGGGGGCCGCTGGGGTCAGCCCCTTTCCCCCAGCCTTGGGACGGCTTGACTGCCTCCACCCAAATTGCTGTCCCATCCCAATCTTTTCCCATTCCAATGATCAGTTGCCATCCCTGTGGGCATTTTGCAGCCCAGTGCTCTTCCTTCCTTGCTGTCGTGGAAATGCTAGGCGGTGGCTTGAAACAGTGACTGAGCACGTGGTGGGAAGGCAGGGCCAACCCAGGGGAGCTCAGGTGCATGCAGTGTACATTTGTGACAGGGAGCGGTGGAGCAAGGGTCCATCCCTTCCCAGACCTCTTTTCATTCAGGTTGGTAAGGAAAAGGGAGGGCTGGCTGGGCCTTCAGTTCAGAGGTCTCGTTTAATTTTCGGTGCCTGTCTGAATTCTGGCAAAGGTTGTAGTTGCAGCTTTCTTCCCACTGCGGCACTCCGTGGTGTTGACACAGCCTTGGGCTTGCACGTTTGCGTTAATCCCCTGTTTCTGTCTTGCGTGTCAGCTTGTGGTAGGAGATTGAATTTGGGATGAAGAGAATCTTTCCACAGAAGCAGAGGATGGTTGAGGTTAGCAGGGGACCTCTGCAGGTCGTCTGGTGCAGCCCCTTTCTGAAGCAGGGCCGTTTTAAACAGGTTTCCCAGAAACCATCTTCAGACTGCTTCTTTTATTTCTAAGGATGAGGACTCCTCAGCCTCTGTGGGCAGCCTCTGCCAGCACTCAGTCACCAGCGCAGCTGTGTCCAGATGTTGAGACAAAGTCTCTTGTAATGGGCGTGAACCAGAAGGCCTCTTCTCATGTCTGGGCATCACTGAAAGGAGCCTGTCTCCTTTCAGGTGCTTGTGCACCTTGGAAAGGTCTCCAAGTCTTCTGTACTCCAGGCTAAGCAGTCCCACTTTTCTCAGCCTTTCCTCATAGGAGAGGTGCTCAAGTACCTCAGTCATATTTGAGACCCTTTTCTAGGCTCTTTGCAGTATGTCGCTCTCTTCTACTGGGAGGCCCTGCGCTGGATGCAGTACTCCAGGTGTGGCCTCACTGGATGCAATGTTTTGCTTCTAGGAGAAAGGCAATCTTGATAATGCACTGATGGTTACAGTTCCTGCCAAGCACGTTGTACAGAGCCAAGGCCGTCCTTTCCAAAGGGTCCCAGGAGTTGGGAGGGGGAAGAATCAGGCCTGCTGGCTTAAACTGGCCAAAGGGATGTTCCGTTCCACAGGACATCATGCATAGCCATCTTCCAGGTTTAACCACGGGTGGAACGTATAAATCCCCCACCCCCTTTTTGACTTGGGATGAAGCAGGACAGGATGGACATCCAGGAGCCAAAAAAGCCCACAAAACGGGGCTTTCTCCACACCTCGGCCTGCATGCGACCAAGCCAAGCTTCAGCCTCTGATCCTGCTGCTGGGCATCGCTGGATGCAGCCTGGCTCTGTCCTCTCTGCACATCCCTGCAGGGACCAGTGGCCATGGCTGGGATCCCCCTGAGCCCCCTCTTCTGCAGGCTGAGCGGCCCCAGCTCTCCCCATATTCCCACCCCAACCTTTCCCCATCCCATCCCTGCCTTCCCACCCAGTGCTGACTGAGGTGGGGAGGGGATTTAAGACAAGAGGGTTGGGGCTGATGGTGGCAGCCCTGGGACACTGCCCTTTATGCCGCCCCGTCCTGCCCCGGCACTGGGCATGTGGGGCTCGGGGGGGGGGGGAGCATAGGTGCTGCGTGAATGACTGTAGACAGAGGTATGGCAAAGTGAACGCAAAACATTTAATAATTTAACACAAAAAGTCGTGAAAAACACAAATGACAATATTCCCAACACATTCCCACTCTAACAATCATGTTCCCACCCCCTAAGACCCCACCCCAAATTCCCACCCCCCAATCAATTTCCCAGTCCCCGTCACCCACCCACCCACCCACCCACCAAAACTTCATTTCTTCCCCAAACTCCCATGCCCAGCATCTCCAGCCCACCCACCCAAACTCACAGCCGTATAATTCCCTCTCCCAAATTCCAATAAATTCAGAGCAAGACATTTTCAGAATACAAAAACATCCCACCCCAAAATCCCACCCCCCAACATTTCCAACCCCCCCCCACCCAAACTCACAGCCGTATAATTCCCTCTCCCAAATTCCAATAAATTCAGAGCAAGACATTTTCAGAATACAACAACATCCCACCCCAAAATCCCAGCCCCCAACATTTCCAACCCCCCCCCCCCAAACTCACAGCCATATAATTCCCTCTCCCAAATTCCAATAAATTCAGAGCAAGACATTTTCAGAATACAGGAGCATCCCTCCCCAAAATCCCACCCATCAACATTTCCAACCCCCCCCCCCCAAACTCACAGCCGTATAATTCCCTCTCCCAAATTCCAATAAATTCAGAGCAAGACATTTTCAGAATACAACAACATCCCTCCCCAAAATCCCACCCATCAACATTTCCAACCCCCCCCCACCCAAACTCACAGCCGTATAATTCTCTCTCCCAAATTCCAATAATTTCAGAGCATGACATTTTCAGACTACAAGAGCATCCCTCCCCAAAATCCCACCCCCCAACATTTCCAACCCCCCCCCACCCAAACTCACAGCCGTATAATTCCCTCTCCCAAATTCCAATAATTTCAGAGCATGACATTTTCAGAATACAAGAGCATCCCTACCCAAAATCCCACCACCAACATTTCCAACCCCCCCCCCACCCAAACTCACAGCCGTATAATTCCCTCTCCCAAATTCCAATAAATTCAGAGCATGACATTTTCAGACTACAACAACATCCCACCCCAAAGTCCCACCACCAACATTTCCAACCCCCCCCCCCCACATTCACAGCCATGTAATTCCCTCCCCCAAGTTCCACTAATTTCTCGGAATGACAATTTCAGAATACAAGAACATCCCACCCCAATATTTCCCACCCCACCACATTCTAGCGTCCTCCCCTCTTTCTCATGCCAACACTTACACAGTCAAATAATTTTGGATGCCTACCATTTCCCACCCCCCACCCAATTCCCACCCCCCAGAAATTCCTCCCCCCTCCCCCCATTCCCCTTCCACCCCGCAACTTTTTGAGCGTTTAACATGCTTGCAGTCCAAGTATTTCGCAGCCCAACCACATCCCACTCCAGTGACGACGACTTTGGAGGACCGCTCATTTTTGGAGCGGGACAGATGGGGCCGGTGATGGTGTCCCTGGCACGCTGCCCCTCACGTCTGGCCGCTGTGGGTCCTGCGAGGAGCCCAGGTCATTGCCGCTGCCCAATGCCTTGCTGCTGCCAGCCACAGCGCTGTCCAAAGCTGAAGCTGCCTAGCGCTTGGCTTTCCGCCGCTTGACTTTCCTGCGTGGCTGCAGCTTGCCGTTGGTGGCTGGGATGCTTCCAGCAGGTGCTGTGACCTGGTGTGTGTCTGCCACCCTGCACGAGACACAGCCGGCTGGCAGTGCCAGGCGGGTGACAAGCACCCGGGGCTGCCTCCGCCGCGCCTCTTCCTTGCGCTGTCTTGTTGGCGGCAAAGGAGGCACGGGGTGCTTAGCTGGCTCGCTGCAGTCCCCGTGGTGCTTGTCCTCCACCCTGCAAGAGACAAAGCCGGGTGGCAGTGCCAGGCGGGTGACGACCACCCGGGGCTGCCTCCGCCGCGCCTCTCCCATGAGTTGTGCAGTGCAGGGCGAAGGAGGCGCGGGGACAGCCAGACGGGTCGGCAGGGATAGCTCGGGTGGTGCAACGGCAGGCAGCAGCAAAGGCTCGCACTGCAGCAGCTCAGAGAGCTGCCCAGGGGATGGCGGCAGTCCCCAGAACGGGTCGGTGGGGGTCCCGGTGGCAGCCCGTGCTTCCTCGTTGAGATCCCTGCTGTGTTGTGGGAAGTCGGGGAGCTCGCTGATGAAGCAAGGAGGGGCAGGGCTGCTGGGGACATCGGGGCTTCGTGGCTCCGTGGCGTCGATCCATGCCATGAGTTCTTCTCTTTCCTGGCTGTCCAGTTCCCCCGGCAGCTCATCCTCAAGCCGGTCACTCTTCAGGTGCTCCTCTTGGACTTTGGAACCATCTTGGTTCTCCTGGGGAACCTCGACAGCACTCGCCACATCTGAAAAAGCAAGAACATCCACCAAGACGGCGACGACAGAATTACCACACCCACTCTGTGCAGACAGCCAGACAGCCAGCCGCCAGCTCTGCAGCCCCCAGACTCACCGCTGATCCAGGTCAGCAGATCTTCGACGTCCACGACGCCACCTGTCACGTCCGAGCTGGTCATCACTGCTGGGAAAGGTAGAAAATCCCCAAAGGGGCAATGCCAGCTTTCCCACAACCACTCTGTGCCGACAGCCAGCCAGCCGCCAGCTCTGCAGCCCCCAAACTCACCGCTGATCCAGGTCAGCAGATCTTCGACGTCCACGACGTCACCTGTCACGTCCGAGCTGGTCATCACTGCTGGGAAAGGAAGAAAATCCCCAAAGGGGCAATGCCAGCTTTCCCCTACCCACCTACTGCAGCCAGCCAGCCAGCCGCCAGCTCTGCAGCCCCCAAACTCACCGTTGATGCGGGTGAGCAGATCTTCGACGTCCACGACGTCACCTGTCACGTCCGAGCTGGTCATCACTGCTGGGAAAGGAAGAAAATCCCCAAAGGGGCAATGCCAGCTTTCCCCTACCCACCTACTGCAGCCAGCCAGCCAGCCGCCAGCTCTGCAGCCCCCAAACTCACCGTTGATGCGGGTGAGCAGATCTTCGACGTCCACGGTGTCACCCGTCACGTCCGAGCTGGTCATCACTGCTGGGAAAGGAAGAAAATCCCAAAGGGGCAGTGCTAGCTTTTGCACACCTACTCTGTGCGGACAGCCAGCCAGCCGCCAGCTCCGCAGCCCCCAAACTCACCGTCGGCTCCCACAGTTGTTGCGGTGCACGTCAGTGGAGCTGTTTGAGCAGAGGCGCACCCGACGGTCGGTGCAGGGTAGCGCAGGTCCTCCGTGAGCACCGCGACGTCTCCGGACGGCTCCATAGGCAGCTCCCAGCTGCCGGGCACGGTGCAGAGCACGGGGTATACCTGGCCCTGCTGCGCAGGTACCTGAAAAAGAACTGGCGGGGGGCCGGGGCGGCCGGCGCCCTGCGGCAGGCAGCTGCCCGCGGGCTGCAGGGGCTCTGCGCGCAGCGCGGCCCCGGGCCACAGCCCCGTCGGCTGCTGGGGCGGCAGCGTCCCTGCCACGAGGGGATGTCCCCAGCAGCGGACAGGGACACAGGGACGAGCCACACCTTGGTGCGGCCCTCCAGGTGGCTGATGCACTACCTGCCCCTGGATGCCTGGTGACACGGGCCGGGCAGAGGCATGGGCCACAGGGAAGGGGGGCGTGGGGACAGGGAGGGACTGGGACTGGGACTGGGACTGGGACTGGGACTGGGACTGGGACTGGGACTGGGACTGGGATGGGGATGGGGATTGGGACTGGGACTGGGATTGGGACTGGGATTGGGATTGGGATTGGGATTGGGGTGGTACCGGCATCGGTCCGCGGGTGCTGGGCTGCATCCAGGCGGGGTCCGGTGGCGGCGCAGTCGCTCCAGGAAAAACGGCGTCGGGTGTCAGAGGCACCGTCAGCGCTCCTCGAGGGATTCTCTCTGCGGGGAAATGCCAGAAGGGGCTCTGCGCTGAGATCTGGTGCGCTGGGGCCACCTGGGGCGCTGCAGCACCAGGAGCAGAGGGTGCCGGCTGCTTTACCTGCCATGGCAGCTCGAGAGTGGCAGTTAGAGTGGCCCCTCCCACTGGGGTTCCGTTACAGTGGGGGCCGCTGGGGTCAGCCCCTTTCCCCCAGCCTTGGGACGGCTTGACTGCCTCCACCCAAATTGCTGTCCCATCCCAATCTTTTCCCATTCCAATGATCAGTTGCCATCCCTGTGGGCATTTTGCAGCCCAGTGCTCTTCCTTCCTTGCTGTCGTGGAAATGCTAGGCGGTGGCTTGAAACAGTGACTGAGCACGTGGTGGGAAGGCAGGGCCAACCCAGGGGAGCTCAGGTGCATGCAGTGTACATTTGTGACAGGGAGCGGTGGAGCAAGGGTCCATCCCTTCCCAGACCTCTTTTCATTCAGGTTGGTAAGGAAAAGGGAGGGCTGGCTGGGCCTTCAGTTCAGAGGTCTCGTTTAATTTTCGGTGCCTGTCTGAATTCTGGCAAAGGTTGTAGTTGCAGCTTTCTTCCCACTGCGGCACTCCGTGGTGTTGACACAGCCTTGGGCTTGCACGTTTGCGTTAATCCCCTGTTTCTGTCTTGCGTGTCAGCTTGTGGTAGGAGATTGAATTTGGGATGAAGAGAATCTTTCCACAGAAGCAGAGGATGGTTGAGGTTAGCAGGGGACCTCTGCAGGTCGTCTGGTGCAGCCCCTTTCTGAAGCAGGGCCGTTTTGAACAGGTTTCCCAGAAACCATCTTCAGACTGCTTCTTTTATTTCTAAGGATGAGGACTCCTCAGCCTCTGTGGGCAGCCTCTGCCAGCACTCAGTCACCAGCGCAGCTGTGTCCAGATGTTGAGACAAAGTCTCTTGTAATGGGCGTGAACCAGAAGGCCTCTTCTCATGTCTGGGCATCACTGAAAGGAGCCTGTCTCCTTTCAGGTGCTTGTGCACCTTGGAAAGGTCTCCAAGTCTTCTGTACTCCAGGCTAAGCAGTCCCACTTTTCTCAGCCTTTCCTCATAGGAGAGGTGCTCAAGTACCTCAGTCATATTTGAGACCCTTTTCTAGGCTCTTTGCAGTATGTCGCTCTCTTCTACTGGGAGGCCCTGCGCTGGATGCAGTACTCCAGGTGTGGCCTCACTGGATGCAATGTTTTGCTTCTAGGAGAAAGGCAATCTTGATAATGCACTGATGGTTACAGTTCCTGCCAAGCACGTTGTACAGAGCCAAGGCCGTCCTTTCCAAAGGGTCCCAGGAGTTGGGAGGGGGAAGAATCAGGCCTGCTGGCTTAAACTGGCCAAAGGGATGTTCCGTTCCACAGGACATCATGCATAGCCATCTTCCAGGTTTAACCACGGGTGGAACGTATAAATCCCCCACCCCCTTTTTGACTTGGGATGAAGCAGGACAGGATGGACATCCAGGAGCCAAAAAAGCCCACAAAACGGGGCTTTCTCCACACCTCGGCCTGCATGCGACCAAGCCAAGCTTCAGCCTCTGATCCTGCTGCTGGGCATCGCTGGATGCAGCCTGGCTCTGTCCTCTCTGCACATCCCTGCAGGGACCAGTGGCCATGGCTGGGATCCCCCTGAGCCCCCTCTTCTGCAGGCTGAGCGGCCCCAGCTCTCCCCATATTCCCACCCCAACCTTTCCCCATCCCATCCCTGCCTTCCCACCCAGTGCTGACTGAGGTGGGGAGGGGATTTAAGACAAGAGGGTTGGGGCTGATGGTGGCAGCCCTGGGACACTGCCCTTTATGCCGCCCCGTCCTGCCCCGGCACTGGGCATGTGGGGCTCGGGGGGGGGGGGAGCATAGGTGCTGCGTGAATGACTGTAGACAGAGGTATGGCAAAGTGAACGCAAAACATTTAATAATTTAACACAAAAAGTCGTGAAAAACACAAATGACAATATTCCCAACACATTCCCACTCTAACAATCATGTTCCCACCCCCTAAGACCCCACCCCAAATTCCCACCCCCCAATCAATTTCCCAGTCCCCGTCACCCACCCACCCACCCACCCACCAAAACTTCATTTCTTCCCCAAACTCCCATGCCCAGCATCTCCAGCCCACCCACCCAAACTCACAGCCGTATAATTCCCTCTCCCAAATTCCAATAAATTCAGAGCAAGACATTTTCAGAATACAACAACATCCCACCCCAAAATCCCACCCCCCAACATTTCCAACCCCCCCCCCCCAAACTCACAGCCGTATAATTCCCTCTCCCAAATTCCAATAAATTCAGAGCAAGACATTTTCAGAATACAACAACATCCCACCCCAAAATCCCAGCCCCCAACATTTCCAACCCCCCCCCCCCAAACTCACAGCCATATAATTCCCTCTCCCAAATTCCAATAAATTCAGAGCAAGACATTTTCAGAATACAGGAGCATCCCTCCCCAAAATCCCACCCATCAACATTTCCAACCCCCCCCCCCCAAACTCACAGCCGTATAATTCCCTCTCCCAAATTCCAATAAATTCAGAGCAAGACATTTTCAGAATACAAGAGCATCCCTCCCCAAAATCCCACCCATCAACATTTCCAACCCCCCCCCACCCAAACTCACAGCCGTATAATTCTCTCTCCCAAATTCCAATAATTTCAGAGCATGACATTTTCAGACTACAAGAGCATCCCTCCCCAAAATCCCACCCCCCAACATTTCCAACCCCCCCCCACCCAAACTCACAGCCGTATAATTCCCTCTCCCAAATTCCAATAATTTCAGAGCATGACATTTTCAGAATACAAGAGCATCCCTACCCAAAATCCCACCACCAACATTTCCAACCCCCCCCCACCCAAACTCACAGCCGTATAATTCCCTCTCCCAAATTCCAATAAATTCAGAGCATGACATTTTCAGACTACAACAACATCCCACCCCAAAGTCCCACCACCAACATTTCCAACCCCCCCCCCCCACATTCACAGCCATGTAATTCCCTCCCCCAAGTTCCACTAATTTCTCGGAATGACAATTTCAGAATACAAGAACATCCCACCCCAATATTTCCCACCCCACCACATTCTAGCGTCCTCCCCTCTTTCTCATGCCAACACTTACACAGTCAAATAATTTTGGATGCCTACCATTTCCCACCCCCCACCCAATTCCCACCCCCCAGAAATTCCTCCCCCCTCCCCCCATTCCCCTTCCACCCCGCAACTTTTTGAGCGTTTAACATGCTTGCAGTCCAAGTATTTCGCAGCCCAACCACATCCCACTCCAGTGACGACGACTTTGGAGGACCGCTCATTTTTGGAGCGGGACAGATGGGGCCGGTGATGGTGTCCCTGGCACGCTGCCCCTCACGTCTGGCCGCTGTGGGTCCTGCGAGGAGCCCAGGTCATTGCCGCTGCCCAATGCCTTGCTGCTGCCAGCCACAGCGCTGTCCAAAGCTGAAGCTGCCTAGCGCTTGGCTTTCCGCCGCTTGACTTTCCTGCGTGGCTGCAGCTTGCCGTTGGTGGCTGGGATGCTTCCAGCAGGTGCTGTGACCTGGTGTGTGTCTGCCACCCTGCACGAGACACAGCCGGCTGGCAGTGCCAGGCGGGTGACAAGCACCCGGGGCTGCCTCCGCCGCGCCTCTTCCTTGCGCTGTCTTGTTGGCGGCAAAGGAGGCACGGGGTGCTTAGCTGGCTCGCTGCAGTCCCCGTGGTGCTTGTCCTCCACCCTGCAAGAGACAAAGCCGGGTGGCAGTGCCAGGCGGGTGACGACCACCCGGGGCTGCCTCCGCCGCGCCTCTCCCATGAGTTGTGCAGTGCAGGGCGAAGGAGGCGCGGGGACAGCCAGACGGGTCGGCAGGGATAGCTCGGGTGGTGCAACGGCAGGCAGCAGCAAAGGCTCGCACTGCAGCAGCTCAGAGAGCTGCCCAGGGGATGGCGGCAGTCCCCAGAACGGGTCGGTGGGGGTCCCGGTGGCAGCCCGTGCTTCCTCGTTGAGATCCCTGCTGTGTTGTGGGAAGTCGGGGAGCTCGCTGATGAAGCAAGGAGGGGCAGGGCTGCTGGGGACATCGGGGCTTCGTGGCTCCGTGGCGTCGATCCATGCCATGAGTTCTTCTCTTTCCTGGCTGTCCAGTTCCCCCGGCAGCTCATCCTCAAGCCGGTCACTCTTCAGGTGCTCCTCTTGGACTTTGGAACCATCTTGGTTCTCCTGGGGAACCTCGACAGCACTCGCCACATCTGAAAAAGCAAGAACATCCACCAAGACGGCGACGACAGAATTACCACACCCACTCTGTGCAGACAGCCAGACAGCCAGCCGCCAGCTCTGCAGCCCCCAGACTCACCGCTGATCCAGGTCAGCAGATCTTCGACGTCCACGACGCCACCTGTCACGTCCGAGCTGGTCATCACTGCTGGGAAAGGTAGAAAATCCCCAAAGGGGCAATGCCAGCTTTCCCACAACCACTCTGTGCCGACAGCCAGCCAGCCGCCAGCTCTGCAGCCCCCAAACTCACCGCTGATCCAGGTCAGCAGATCTTCGACGTCCACGACGTCACCTGTCACGTCCGAGCTGGTCATCACTGCTGGGAAAGGAAGAAAATCCCCAAAGGGGCAATGCCAGCTTTCCCCTACCCACCTACTGCAGCCAGCCAGCCAGCCGCCAGCTCTGCAGCCCCCAAACTCACCGTTGATGCGGGTGAGCAGATCTTCGACGTCCACGACGTCACCTGTCACGTCCGAGCTGGTCATCACTGCTGGGAAAGGAAGAAAATCCCCAAAGGGGCAATGCCAGCTTTCCCCTACCCACCTACTGCAGCCAGCCAGCCAGCCGCCAGCTCTGCAGCCCCCAAACTCACCGTTGATGCGGGTGAGCAGATCTTCGACGTCCACGGTGTCACCCGTCACGTCCGAGCTGGTCATCACTGCTGGGAAAGGAAGAAAATCCCAAAGGGGCAGTGCTAGCTTTTGCACACCTACTCTGTGCGGACAGCCAGCCAGCCGCCAGCTCCGCAGCCCCCAAACTCACCGTCGGCTCCCACAGTTGTTGCGGTGCACGTCAGTGGAGCTGTTTGAGCAGAGGCGCACCCGACGGTCGGTGCAGGGTAGCGCAGGTCCTCCGTGAGCACCGCGACGTCTCCGGACGGCTCCATAGGCAGCTCCCAGCTGCCGGGCACGGTGCAGAGCACGGGGTATACCTGGCCCTGCTGCGCAGGTACCTGAAAAAGAACTGGCGGGGGGCCGGGGCGGCCGGCGCCCTGCGGCAGGCAGCTGCCCGCGGGCTGCAGGGGCTCTGCGCGCAGCGCGGCCCCGGGCCACAGCCCCGTCGGCTGCTGGGGCGGCAGCGTCCCTGCCACGAGGGGATGTCCCCAGCAGCGGACAGGGACACAGGGACGAGCCACACCTTGGTGCGGCCCTCCAGGTGGCTGATGCACTACCTGCCCCTGGATGCCTGGTGACACGGGCCGGGCAGAGGCATGGGCCACAGGGAAGGGGGGCGTGGGGACAGGGAGGGACTGGGACTGGGACTGGGACTGGGACTGGGACTGGGACTGGGACTGGGATGGGGATGGGGATTGGGACTGGGACTGGGATTGGGACTGGGATTGGGATTGGGATTGGGATTGGGGTGGTACCGGCATCGGTCCGCGGGTGCTGGGCTGCATCCAGGCGGGGTCCGGTGGCGGCGCAGTCGCTCCAGGAAAAACGGCGTCGGGTGTCAGAGGCACCGTCAGCGCTCCTCGAGGGATTCTCTCTGCGGGGAAATGCCAGAAGGGGCTCTGCGCTGAGATCTGGTGCGCTGGGGCCACCTGGGGCGCTGCAGCACCAGGAGCAGAGGGTGCCGGCTGCTTTACCTGCCATGGCAGCTCGAGAGTGGCAGTTAGAGTGGCCCCTCCCACTGGGGTTCCGTTACAGTGGGGGCCGCTGGGGTCAGCCCCTTTCCCCCAGCCTTGGGACGGCTTGACTGCCTCCACCCAAATTGCTGTCCCATCCCAATCTTTTCCCATTCCAATGATCAGTTGCCATCCCTGTGGGCATTTTGCAGCCCAGTGCTCTTCCTTCCTTGCTGTCGTGGAAATGCTAGGCGGTGGCTTGAAACAGTGACTGAGCACGTGGTGGGAAGGCAGGGCCAACCCAGGGGAGCTCAGGTGCATGCAGTGTACATTTGTGACAGGGAGCGGTGGAGCAAGGGTCCATCCCTTCCCAGACCTCTTTTCATTCAGGTTGGTAAGGAAAAGGGAGGGCTGGCTGGGCCTTCAGTTCAGAGGTCTCGTTTAATTTTCGGTGCCTGTCTGAATTCTGGCAAAGGTTGTAGTTGCAGCTTTCTTCCCACTGCGGCACTCCGTGGTGTTGACACAGCCTTGGGCTTGCACGTTTGCGTTAATCCCCTGTTTCTGTCTTGCGTGTCAGCTTGTGGTAGGAGATTGAATTTGGGATGAAGAGAATCTTTCCACAGAAGCAGAGGATGGTTGAGGTTAGCAGGGGACCTCTGCAGGTCGTCTGGTGCAGCCCCTTTCTGAAGCAGGGCCGTTTTGAACAGGTTTCCCAGAAACCATCTTCAGACTGCTTCTTTTATTTCTAAGGATGAGGACTCCTCAGCCTCTGTGGGCAGCCTCTGCCAGCACTCAGTCACCAGCGCAGCTGTGTCCAGATGTTGAGACAAAGTCTCTTGTAATGGGCGTGAACCAGAAGGCCTCTTCTCATGTCTGGGCATCACTGAAAGGAGCCTGTCTCCTTTCAGGTGCTTGTGCACCTTGGAAAGGTCTCCAAGTCTTCTGTACTCCAGGCTAAGCAGTCCCACTTTTCTCAGCCTTTCCTCATAGGAGAGGTGCTCAAGTACCTCAGTCATATTTGAGACCCTTTTCTAGGCTCTTTGCAGTATGTCGCTCTCTTCTACTGGGAGGCCCTGCGCTGGATGCAGTACTCCAGGTGTGGCCTCACTGGATGCAATGTTTTGCTTCTAGGAGAAAGGCAATCTTGATAATGCACTGATGGTTACAGTTCCTGCCAAGCACGTTGTACAGAGCCAAGGCCGTCCTTTCCAAAGGGTCCCAGGAGTTGGGAGGGGGAAGAATCAGGCCTGCTGGCTTAAACTGGCCAAAGGGATGTTCCGTTCCACAGGACATCATGCATAGCCATCTTCCAGGTTTAACCACGGGTGGAACGTATAAATCCCCCACCCCCTTTTTGACTTGGGATGAAGCAGGACAGGATGGACATCCAGGAGCCAAAAAAGCCCACAAAACGGGGCTTTCTCCACACCTCGGCCTGCATGCGACCAAGCCAAGCTTCAGCCTCTGATCCTGCTGCTGGGCATCGCTGGATGCAGCCTGGCTCTGTCCTCTCTGCACATCCCTGCAGGGACCAGTGGCCATGGCTGGGATCCCCCTGAGCCCCCTCTTCTGCAGGCTGAGCGGCCCCCAGCTCTCCCCATATTCCCACCCCAACCTTTCCCCATCCCATCCCTGCCTTCCCACCCAGTGCTGACTGAGGTGGGGAGGGGATTTAAGACAAGAGGGTTGGGGCTGATGGTGGCAGCCCTGGGACACTGCCCTTTATGCCGCCCCGTCCTGCCCCGGCACTGGGCATGTGGGGCTCGGGGGGGGGGGGAGCATAGGTGCTGCGTGAATGACTGTAGACAGAGGTATGGCAAAGTGAACGCAAAACATTTAATAATTTAACACAAAAAGTCGTGAAAAACACAAATGACAATATTCCCAACACATTCCCACTCTAACAATCATGTTCCCACCCCCTAAGACCCCACCCCAAATTCCCACCCCCCAATCAATTTCCCAGTCCCCGTCACCCACCCACCCACCCACCCACCAAAACTTCATTTCTTCCCCAAACTCCCATGCCCAGCATCTCCAGCCCACCCACCCAAACTCACAGCCGTATAATTCCCTCTCCCAAATTCCAATAAATTCAGAGCAAGACATTTTCAGAATACAAAAACATCCCACCCCAAAATCCCACCCCCCAACATTTCCAACCCCCCCCCACCCAAACTCACAGCCGTATAATTCCCTCTCCCAAATTCCAATAAATTCAGAGCAAGACATTTTCAGAATACAACAACATCCCACCCCAAAATCCCAGCCCCCAACATTTCCAACCCCCCCCCCCAAACTCACAGCCATATAATTCCCTCTCCCAAATTCCAATAAATTCAGAGCAAGACATTTTCAGAATACAGGAGCATCCCTCCCCAAAATCCCACCCATCAACATTTCCAACCCCCCCCCCCCCAAACTCACAGCCGTATAATTCCCTCTCCCAAATTCCAATAAATTCAGAGCAAGACATTTTCAGAATACAAGAGCATCCCTCCCCAAAATCCCACCCATCAACATTTCCAACCCCCCCCCACCCAAACTCACAGCCGTATAATTCTCTCTCCCAAATTCCAATAATTTCAGAGCATGACATTTTCAGACTACAAGAGCATCCCTCCCCAAAATCCCACCCCCCAACATTTCCAACCCCCCCCCCACCCAAACTCACAGCCGTATAATTCCCTCTCCCAAATTCCAATAATTTCAGAGCATGACATTTTCAGAATACAAGAGCATCCCTACCCAAAATCCCACCACCAACATTTCCAACCCCCCCCCCACCCAAACTCACAGCCGTATAATTCCCTCTCCCAAATTCCAATAAATTCAGAGCATGACATTTTCAGACTACAACAACATCCCACCCCAAAGTCCCACCACCAACATTTCCAACCCCCCCCCCCCCACATTCACAGCCATGTAATTCCCTCCCCCAAGTTCCACTAATTTCTCGGAATGACAATTTCAGAATACAAGAACATCCCACCCCAATATTTCCCACCCCACCACATTCTAGCGTCCTCCCCTCTTTCTCATGCCAACACTTACACAGTCAAATAATTTTGGATGCCTACCATTTCCCACCCCCCACCCAATTCCCACCCCCCAGAAATTCCTCCCCCCTCCCCCCATTCCCCTTCCACCCCGCAACTTTTTGAGCGTTTAACATGCTTGCAGTCCAAGTATTTCGCAGCCCAACCACATCCCACTCCAGTGACGACGACTTTGGAGGACCGCTCATTTTTGGAGCGGGACAGATGGGGCCGGTGATGGTGTCCCTGGCACGCTGCCCCTCACGTCTGGCCGCTGTGGGTCCTGCGAGGAGCCCAGGTCATTGCCGCTGCCCAATGCCTTGCTGCTGCCAGCCACAGCGCTGTCCAAAGCTGAAGCTGCCTAGCGCTTGGCTTTCCGCCGCTTGACTTTCCTGCGTGGCTGCAGCTTGCCGTTGGTGGCTGGGATGCTTCCAGCAGGTGCTGTGACCTGGTGTGTGTCTGCCACCCTGCACGAGACACAGCCGGCTGGCAGTGCCAGGCGGGTGACAAGCACCCGGGGCTGCCTCCGCCGCGCCTCTTCCTTGCGCTGTCTTGTTGGCGGCAAAGGAGGCACGGGGTGCTTAGCTGGCTCGCTGCAGTCCCCGTGGTGCTTGTCCTCCACCCTGCAAGAGACAAAGCCGGGTGGCAGTGCCAGGCGGGTGACGACCACCCGGGGCTGCCTCCGCCGCGCCTCTCCCATGAGTTGTGCAGTGCAGGGCGAAGGAGGCGCGGGGACAGCCAGACGGGTCGGCAGGGATAGCTCGGGTGGTGCAACGGCAGGCAGCAGCAAAGGCTCGCACTGCAGCAGCTCAGAGAGCTGCCCAGGGGATGGCGGCAGTCCCCAGAACGGGTCGGTGGGGGTCCCGGTGGCAGCCCGTGCTTCCTCGTTGAGATCCCTGCTGTGTTGTGGGAAGTCGGGGAGCTCGCTGATGAAGCAAGGAGGGGCAGGGCTGCTGGGGACATCGGGGCTTCGTGGCTCCGTGGCGTCGATCCATGCCATGAGTTCTTCTCTTTCCTGGCTGTCCAGTTCCCCCGGCAGCTCATCCTCAAGCCGGTCACTCTTCAGGTGCTCCTCTTGGACTTTGGAACCATCTTGGTTCTCCTGGGGAACCTCGACAGCACTCGCCACATCTGAAAAAGCAAGAACATCCACCAAGACGGCGACGACAGAATTACCACACCCACTCTGTGCAGACAGCCAGACAGCCAGCCGCCAGCTCTGCAGCCCCCAGACTCACCGCTGATCCAGGTCAGCAGATCTTCGACGTCCACGACGCCACCTGTCACGTCCGAGCTGGTCATCACTGCTGGGAAAGGTAGAAAATCCCCAAAGGGGCAATGCCAGCTTTCCCACAACCACTCTGTGCCGACAGCCAGCCAGCCGCCAGCTCTGCAGCCCCCAAACTCACCGCTGATCCAGGTCAGCAGATCTTCGACGTCCACGACGTCACCTGTCACGTCCGAGCTGGTCATCACTGCTGGGAAAGGAAGAAAATCCCCAAAGGGGCAATGCCAGCTTTCCCCTACCCACCTACTGCAGCCAGCCAGCCGCCAGCTCTGCAGCCCCCAAACTCACCGCTGATCCAGGTCAGCAGATCTTCGACGTCCACGACGTCACCTGTCACGTCCGAGCTGGTCATCACTGCTGGGAAAGGAAGAAAATCCCCAAAGGGGCAATGCCAGCTTTCCCCTACCCACCTACTGCAGCCAGCCAGCCAGCCGCCAGCTCTGCAGCCCCCAAACTCACCGTTGATGCGGGTGAGCAGATCTTCGACGTCCACGGTGTCACCCGTCACGTCCGAGCTGGTCATCACTGCTGGGAAAGGAAGAAAATCCCAAAGGGGCAGTGCTAGCTTTTGCACACCTACTCTGTGCGGACAGCCAGCCAGCCGCCAGCTCCGCAGCCCCCAAACTCACCGTCGGCTCCCACAGTTGTTGCGGTGCACGTCAGTGGAGCTGTTTGAGCAGAGGCGCACCCGACGGTCGGTGCAGGGTAGCGCAGGTCCTCCGTGAGCACCGCGACGTCTCCGGACGGCTCCATAGGCAGCTCCCAGCTGCCGGGCACGGTGCAGAGCACGGGGTATACCTGGCCCTGCTGCGCAGGTACCTGAAAAAGAACTGGCGGGGGGCCGGGGCGGCCGGCGCCCTGCGGCAGGCAGCTGCCCGCGGGCTGCAGGGGCTCTGCGCGCAGCGCGGCCCCGGGCCACAGCCCCGTCGGCTGCTGGGGCGGCAGCGTCCCTGCCACGAGGGGATGTCCCCAGCAGCGGACAGGGACACAGGGACGAGCCACACCTTGGTGCGGCCCTCCAGGTGGCTGATGCACTACCTGCCCCTGGATGCCTGGTGACACGGGCCGGGCAGAGGCATGGGCCACAGGGAAGGGGGGCGTGGGGACAGGGAGGGACTGGGACTGGGACTGGGACTGGGACTGGGACTGGGACTGGGACTGGGACTGGGACTGGGACTGGGATGGGGATGGGGATTGGGACTGGGACTGGGATTGGGACTGGGATTGGGATTGGGATTGGGATTGGGATTGGGGTGGTACCGGCATCGGTCCGCGGGTGCTGGGCTGCATCCAGGCGGGGTCCGGTGGCGGCGCAGTCGCTCCAGGAAAAACGGCGTCGGGTGTCAGAGGCACCGTCAGCGCTCCTCGAGGGATTCTCTCTGCGGGGAAATGCCAGAAGGGGCTCTGCGCTGAGATCTGGTGCGCTGGGGCCACCTGGGGCGCTGCAGCACCAGGAGCAGAGGGTGCCGGCTGCTTTACCTGCCATGGCAGCTCGAGAGTGGCAGTTAGAGTGGCCCCTCCCACTGGGGTTCCGTTACAGTGGGGGCCGCTGGGGTCAGCCCCTTTCCCCCAGCCTTGGGACGGCTTGACTGCCTCCACCCAAATTGCTGTCCCATCCCAATCTTTTCCCATTCCAATGATCAGTTGCCATCCCTGTGGGCATTTTGCAGCCCAGTGCTCTTCCTTCCTTGCTGTCGTGGAAATGCTAGGCGGTGGCTTGAAACAGTGACTGAGCACGTGGTGGGAAGGCAGGGCCAACCCAGGGGAGCTCAGGTGCATGCAGTGTACATTTGTGACAGGGAGCGGTGGAGCAAGGGTCCATCCCTTCCCAGACCTCTTTTCATTCAGGTTGGTAAGGAAAAGGGAGGGCTGGCTGGGCCTTCAGTTCAGAGGTCTCGTTTAATTTTCGGTGCCTGTCTGAATTCTGGCAAAGGTTGTAGTTGCAGCTTTCTTCCCACTGCGGCACTCCGTGGTGTTGACACAGCCTTGGGCTTGCACGTTTGCGTTAATCCCCTGTTTCTGTCTTGCGTGTCAGCTTGTGGTAGGAGATTGAATTTGGGATGAAGAGAATCTTTCCACAGAAGCAGAGGATGGTTGAGGTTAGCAGGGGACCTCTGCAGGTCGTCTGGTGCAGCCCCTTTCTGAAGCAGGGCCGTTTTGAACAGGTTTCCCAGAAACCATCTTCAGACTGCTTCTTTTATTTCTAAGGATGAGGACTCCTCAGCCTCTGTGGGCAGCCTCTGCCAGCACTCAGTCACCAGCGCAGCTGTGTCCAGATGTTGAGACAAAGTCTCTTGTAATGGGCGTGAACCAGAAGGCCTCTTCTCATGTCTGGGCATCACTGAAAGGAGCCTGTCTCCTTTCAGGTGCTTGTGCACCTTGGAAAGGTCTCCAAGTCTTCTGTACTCCAGGCTAAGCAGTCCCACTTTTCTCAGCCTTTCCTCATAGGAGAGGTGCTCAAGTACCTCAGTCATATTTGAGACCCTTTTCTAGGCTCTTTGCAGTATGTCGCTCTCTTCTACTGGGAGGCCCTGCGCTGGATGCAGTACTCCAGGTGTGGCCTCACTGGATGCAATGTTTTGCTTCTAGGAGAAAGGCAATCTTGATAATGCACTGATGGTTACAGTTCCTGCCAAGCACGTTGTACAGAGCCAAGGCCGTCCTTTCCAAAGGGTCCCAGGAGTTGGGAGGGGGAAGAATCAGGCCTGCTGGCTTAAACTGGCCAAAGGGATGTTCCGTTCCACAGGACATCATGCATAGCCATCTTCCAGGTTTAACCACGGGTGGAACGTATAAATCCCCCACCCCCTTTTTGACTTGGGATGAAGCAGGACAGGATGGACATCCAGGAGCCAAAAAAGCCCACAAAACGGGGCTTTCTCCACACCTCGGCCTGCATGCGACCAAGCCAAGCTTCAGCCTCTGATCCTGCTGCTGGGCATCGCTGGATGCAGCCTGGCTCTGTCCTCTCTGCACATCCCTGCAGGGACCAGTGGCCATGGCTGGGATCCCCCTGAGCCCCCTCTTCTGCAGGCTGAGCGGCCCCAGCTCTCCCCATATTCCCACCCCAACCTTTCCCCATCCCATCCCTGCCTTCCCACCCAGTGCTGACTGAGGTGGGGAGGGGATTTAAGACAAGAGGGTTGGGGCTGATGGTGGCAGCCCTGGGACACTGCCCTTTATGCCGCCCCGTCCTGCCCCAGCACTGGGCATGTGGGGCTCGGGGGGGGGGGGGGGGCATAGGTGCTGCGTGAATGACTGTAGACAGAGGTATGGCAAAGTGAACGCAAAACATTTAATAATTTAACACAAAAAGTCGTGAAAAACACAAATGACAATATTCCCAACACATTCCCACTCTAACAATCATGTTCCCACCCCCTAAGACCCCACCCCAAATTCCCACCCCCCAATCAATTTCCCAGTCCCCGTCACCCACCCACCCACCCACCCACCAAAACTTCATTTCTTCCCCAAACTCCCATGCCCAGCATCTCCAGCCCACCCACCCAAACTCACAGCCGTATAATTCCCTCTCCCAAATTCCAATAAATTCAGAGCAAGACATTTTCAGAATACAACAACATCCCACCCCAAAATCCCACCCCCCAACATTTCCAACCCCCCCCCCACCCAAACTCACAGCCATATAATTCCCTCTCCCAAATTCCAATAAATTCAGAGCAAGACATTTTCAGAATACAACAACATCCCACCCCAAAATCCCAGCCCCCAACATTTCCAACCCCCCCCCACCCAAACTCACAGCCATATAATTCCCTCTCCCAAATTCCAATAAATTCAGAGCAAGACATTTTCAGAATACAACAACATCCCACCCCAAAATCCCAGCCCCCAACATTTCCAACCCCCCCCCCCCCAAACTCACAGCCGTATAATTCCCTCTCCCAAATTCCAATAAATTCAGAGCAAGACATTTTCAGAATACAAGAGCATCCCTCCACAAAATCCCACCCATCAACATTTCCAACCCCCCCCCACCCAAACTCACAGCCATATAATTCCCTCTCCCAAATTCCAATAATTTCAGAGCATGACATTTTCAGACTACAAGAGCATCCCTCCCCAAAATCCCCCCCCCCCAACATTTCCAACCCCCCCCCACCCAAACTCACAGCCGTATAATTCCCTCTCCCAAATTCCAATAATTTCAGAGCATGACATTTTCAGAATACAAGAGCATCCCTACCCAAAATCCCACCACCAACATTTCCAACCCCCCCCCACCCAAACTCACAGCCGTATAATTCCCTCTCCCAAATTCCAATAAATTCAGAGCATGACATTTTCAGACTACAACAACATCCCACCCCAAAGTCCCACCACCAACATTTCCAACCCCCCCCCCCACATTCACAGCCATGTAATTCCCTCCCACAAGTTCCACTAATTTCTCGGAATGACAATTTCAGAATACAAGAACATCCCACCCCAATATTTCCCACCCCACCACATTCTAGCGTCCTCCCCTCTTTCTCATGCCAACACTTACACAGTCAAATAATTTTGGATGCCTACCATTTCCCACCCCCCACCCAATTCCCACCCCCCAGAAATTCCTCCCCCCTCCCCCCATTCCCCTTCCACCCCGCAACTTTTTGAGCGTTTAACATGCTTGCAGTCCAAGTATTTCGCAGCCCAACCACATCCCACTCCAGTGACGACGACTTTGGAGGACCGCTCATTTTTGGAGCGGGACAGATGGGGCCGGTGATGGTGTCCCTGGCACGCTGCCCCTCACGTCTGGCCGCTGTGGGTCCTGCGAGGAGCCCAGGTCATTGCCGCTGCCCAATGCCTTGCTGCTGCCAGCCACAGCGCTGTCCAAAGCTGAAGCTGCCTAGCGCTTGGCTTTCCGCCGCTTGACTTTCCTGCGTGGCTGCAGCTTGCCGTTGGTGGCTGGGATGCTTCCAGCAGGTGCTGTGACCTGGTGTGTGTCTGCCACCCTGCACGAGACACAGCCGGCTGGCAGTGCCAGGCGGGTGACAAGCACCCGGGGCTGCCTCCGCCGCGCCTCTTCCTTGCGCTGTCTTGTTGGTGGCAAAGGAGGCACGGGGTGCTTAGCTGGCTCGCTGCAGTCCCCGTGGTGCTTGTCCTCCACCCTGCAAGAGACAAAGCCGGGTGGCAGTGCCAGGCGGGTGACGACCACCCGGGGCTGCCTCCGCCGCGCCTCTTCCTTGCGCTGTCTTGTTGGTGGCAAAGGAGGCACGGGGTGCTTAGCTGGCTCGCTGCAGTCCCCGTGGTGCTTGTCCTCCACCCTGCAAGAGACAAAGCCGGGTGGCAGTGCCAGGCGGGTGACGACCACCCGGGGCTGCCTCCACCGCGCCTCTCCCATGAGTTGTGCAGTGCAGGGCGAAGGAGGCGCGGGGACAGCCAGACGGGTCGGCAGGGATAGCTCGGGTGGTGCAACGGCAGGCAGCAGCAAAGGCTCGCACTGCAGCAGCTCAGAGAGCTGCCCAGGGGATGGCGGCAGTCCCCAGAACGGGTCGGTGGGGGTCCCGGTGGCAGCCCGTGCTTCCTCGTTGAGATCCCTGCTGTGTTGTGGGAAGTCGGGGAGCTCGCTGATGAAGCAAGGAGGGGCAGGGCTGCTGGGGACATCGGGGCTTCGTGGCTCCGTGGCGTCGATCCATGCCATGAGTTCTTCTCTTTCCTGGCTGTCCAGTTCCCCCGGCAGCTCATCCTCAAGCCGGTCACTCTTCAGGTGCTCCTCTTGGACTTTGGAACCATCTTGGTTCTCCTGGGGAACCTCGACAGCACTCGCCACATCTGAAAAAGCAAGAACATCCACCAAGACGGCGACGACAGAATTACCACACCCACTCTGTGCAGACAGCCAGACAGCCAGCCGCCAGCTCTGCAGCCCCCAGACTCACCGCTGATCCAGGTCAGCAGATCTTCGACGTCCACGACGTCACCTGTCACGTCCGAGCTGGTCATCACTGCTGGGAAAGGAAGAAAATCCCCAAAGGGGCAATGCCAGCTTTCCCCTACCCACCTACTGCAGCCAGCCAGCCAGCCGCCAGCTCTGCAGCCCCCAAACTCACCGTTGATGCGGGTGAGCAGATCTTCGACGTCCACGGTGTCACCCGTCACGTCCGAGCTGGTCATCACTGCTGGGAAAGGAAGAAAATCCCAAAGGGGCAGTGCTAGCTTTTGCACACCTACTCTGTGCGGACAGCCAGCCAGCCGCCAGCTCCGCAGCCCCCAAACTCACCGTCGGCTCCCACAGTTGTTGCGGTGCACGTCAGTGGAGCTGTTTGAGCAGAGGCGCACCCGACGGTCGGTGCAGGGTAGCGCAGGTCCTCCGTGAGCACCGCGACGTCTCCGGACGGCTCCATAGGCAGCTCCCAGCTGCCGGGCACGGTGCAGAGCACGGGGTATACCTGGCCCTGCTGCGCAGGTACCTGAAAAAGAACTGGCGGGGGGCCGGGGCGGCCGGCGCCCTGCGGCAGGCAGCTGCCCGCGGGCTGCAGGGGCTCTGCGCGCAGCGCGGCCCCGGGCCACAGCCCCGTCGGCTGCTGGGGCGGCAGCGTCCCTGCCACGAGGGGATGTCCCCAGCAGCGGACAGGGACACAGGGACGAGCCACACCTTGGTGCGGCCCTCCAGGTGGCTGATGCACTACCTGCCCCTGGATGCCTGGTGACACGGGCCGGGCAGAGGCATGGGCCACAGGGAAGGGGGGCGTGGGGACAGGGAGGGACTGGGACTGGGACTGGGACTGGGACTGGGACTGGGACTGGGACTGGGACTGGGACTGGGATGGGGATGGGGATTGGGACTGGGACTGGGATTGGGACTGGGATTGGGATTGGGATTGGGATTGGGGTGGTACCGGCATCGGTCCGCGGGTGCTGGGCTGCATCCAGGCGGGGTCCGGTGGCGGCGCAGTCGCTCCAGGAAAAACGGCGTCGGGTGTCAGAGGCACCGTCAGCGCTCCTCGAGGGATTCTCTCTGCGGGGAAATGCCAGAAGGGGCTCTGCGCTGAGATCTGGTGCGCTGGGGCCACCTGGGGCGCTGCAGCACCAGGAGCAGAGGGTGCCGGCTGCTTTACCTGCCATGGCAGCTCGAGAGTGGCAGTTAGAGTGGCCCCTCCCACTGGGGTTCCGTTACAGTGGGGGCCGCTGGGGTCAGCCCCTTTCCCCCAGCCTTGGGACGGCTTGACTGCCTCCACCCAAATTGCTGTCCCATCCCAATCTTTTCCCATTCCAATGATCAGCTGCCATCCCTGTGGGCATTTTGCAGCCCAGTGCTCTTCCTTCCTTGCTGTCGTGGAAATGCTAGGCGGTGGCTTGAAACAGTGACTGAGCACGTGGTGGGAAGGCAGGGCCAACCCAGGGGAGCTCAGGTGCATGCAGTGTACATTTGTGACAGGGAGCGGTGGAGCAAGGGTCCATCCCTTCCCAGACCTCTTTTCATTCAGGTTGGTAAGGAAAAGGGAGGGCTGGCTGGGCCTTCAGTTCAGAGGTCTCGTTTAATTTTCGGTGCCTGTCTGAATTCTGGCAAAGGTTGTAGTTGCAGCTTTCTTCCCACTGCGGCACTCCGTGGTGTTGACACAGCCTTGGGCTTGCACGTTTGCGTTAATCCCGTGTTTCTGTCTTGTGGGTCATCTTGTGATAGGAGTTGACGGAATCACATTATGTATGAAGATCAGTATAGGAGTAGCTTCTGATGGGAGGAAGGAAGTCCAAGCTAATGTGGTCTGAAGTATCTCCCTGTTCGGTACTAGAGTAGAAAGTACTGATGTTGTAGGGCTGTTTCAGAAGAATGCAAGAAAATCTCTGGCAGTAAGTATGAGACTTGTAATGCTTTCTGTGAGTCCATTACACTTGAGAATCTTGTCTGTTTAGTTGTGAAAATGATGTCTTTGAGGGATTTTTTGTGGAAATGAGCTAACAGGACAAGACTTCTACTGGTGACTGATTTCTGAGACATAGGAAAATGGTAGTTTGTTTCAGGGCTGGCCCCTGGGATTCAATGATTCATTTGAATCTTGTTGAGATTGAGCCGGGGAGGGGGGGGGGGGGGGAGGGGGGCGGGAGGGGGAGGGAATGGGTGTCCTCAATGATTAAGAGTTTTGTGTGAGCTGTTGTTTGGGTATTTTGTTTAAGTAGGCCAGCATAAAAGAAACAATGTTTGTTGCAGATATGAGGACAGTGTGTTGCGGATCTGTGTTGTCTGTAAAAATGACAGTTCTTTTGAGCAGTGGAGAGCCAGATCTGGGTAACTGTGCTTGAAAATTTGAAGCTTGTGGTTGACTTTACTGAAATCTTCCTCCAAAGAGATGCTCTTTGAGTGTTTCTGTTTTCTCTCTGCCGGGAGTTGATGCAAGTGGCCTCCCCCTGAATCACAGCCTTTTGGAATGTCTGGAGAGAAAGATAGAGTATGAGAAGGCACCTGTGAGATGTACGGAAACACGGTCGGCATTTAGACTTGATGCTCTGTCTTTTTACCTACACTTTGAGTTTGTTCTTTCATGGGACAGTCAGTTGCCTGCAGTTTGCATCCCAGCTCTCTCCCAAGCCCTGACTGAACCAAAATGCATGCAGTCAGAAGAGAAAGAAAAAGCAGAATTGCCTCCAAGGAAAGACTTGAGGGTGAACATGAGAAGCATGAGACAGTGTCTCAGAAAAATATTGCTTTGACTTAGGATTGCTCTGTCTGAATTTCCCTTGCCCTGGTTTATTACTGAGTGTAACTATTTGGTTTCTTTGTTCCTTTTTATCCATTCTTGGTAGACAGAGATTATTGTGTGGAAAACATTGCTGAGAATCCAGGATGTGGCACTGTAATTCTGCTGGCCAAATTGAAGGATTGTGGGAATGATAAGAGAACCTGGATTTCTCTTGCACAACAAGACTGTATCAGTTCACTCTTCTACTTGAGCTAAATGCAAGTTGTGTGTGAAGCCTTCTGATGGGAAACCCACCACCCCTTGAAGTGGTTGCAGAAACAAAATGGAGCTGAGATGCATTTGTGTGCTCTGAGTCCTTCTGCTGAGGACAGGGAGGAACCCCCAGCTAAAGAAGCCGCTTTGGTAAGAACACTGGCGAAAGCTGTAGCGGATATAGAGGGTTTACACTGCTTGTACAGAAAAGATAGAAATGTCAAATGTTGTGCAAGTCTTCTCTTTCTGCTGAAAGCAACAGATGTCCTACAGGAGGGTACCTGTGAAAACTTTCTATTTGTGCTGGCTGTATACAAGTGCATATGTAATATGCTAAGACTCTATGATCCTGTGGCTTCTTTGTGGTGTGAATGCTGTGCGTATAAGAAGACCCACGGCCATGTGTTAACCTTCAAGAAAATGCTTTTTTGAGAAGCAACATCGTTCAAACTCAGCGATGCAAGAATGGTGGACCCTGCAGGGTTTGTGCCTGGCAAATGTTTGGGCTGGGTGACCACAGAATTCTGGCTGTTTTGGATGGTGGTAGCTGATGGAAATGGGGGGTCTTGGGACTGTCTAGCTTTTCACAGCCAGGTGTACTGCAGCAAGAGGAATGAGGTTCTCAAACACCTTTAAATATGTGCACCAAGTATTTCTGTCCCGCCATGCATCTTTCTTTCTTTTAGATGCAGGGATTTTTACTGATAGGTCTTGGGCTTGTTTGCTTGTAGAAGGAACAATGTTATGTGCGCTTTTCACAGAGAACTTTTGTTATGGTTTCTTGATAGTTTTAATCCTAATATCAGAAAGTGTGTTGCAAGAAAGAGTCCTGCCAATGCCAGTAAGTTCCTACTCAGCTCTGCAAGACAGACCCCACTGTGGGGTAAATGAGGGCAGTTCAGAATCCACTCTTGCCAGCTTGATGTGCTGGATTTTGCACTTATGAAGTATGCTCTGTCTTTCTACGGTGTTGCTTTTTGTTTTAAAGGAGAAAGGCTGCAAGGTGATATTTCTCTTGTGGCTTGCAGATGCACTCCTTGGCACAGACCTCTCTCGGTCTTGAACATAGCTTCCAAGTGGACTGTGGGTGTCCTGAATTCAGCCTTCCATTCCTCTAATCTGCAAACAACTTCTTTTCAGGAGGAAATGCAGTTGAGTGTTAACACAGTGAGTTGAATGAGGTCCTGAGACTCACTCTTGCTGCTTCTGAAGCACTGTCCAATGACTAGGTCAAAGGTAACATCTGCTGGCAGATATTGGGAAATACTTTTGGATTTAGGTGAGGAGAGAATTAAACATGATAACTGAGCTGACTGCAAAGAGCTTCTGGGGGAAGCTTGGTGCCAGCTTTGAATTTAATCTGCTGAACTTACGGTGTGATGTTCAACCAGACTTTGGGGAGCAGTCTGTGTACCAGGGTATGCCTGGTGGGACTGGGGTTTGGACCAGGCCTGGTTGAATCCAATGGGCTTTGCTTTCATCTGAAGGTGAGTTGTAGGCTCCAGTAATACAGGTGGGGATGTGTATGCTCCTTAATGTACATGTTGTGTGCCTGTACTGTGGCAGATGGGCTTCGAAAGGTGGTAACACATTGTAAGGAAAAGTGGCTACAAACACTTCTCTCTATTGAAAGATTTTTTTTAAGAGCCTCTCTTATCATCTACAGATCTACTACAGAAATACAGATGCTTGAATACCTCTTTTTTTCATGGGAGATGTGCCAAAATACATCTGATGAATTATTTGCTGTGTATTTCTACTATCCAGAACACTGCTGATAGTATAGTAGTTCAGCAGAAGTGTGCTGTAGATTTATTTCTGGGACTTGCATGAAAAGGACAGCCGCAGAGATGCTGGTTTTGAGGTGGGAGTTGTTTGAAGCTTTTGAGACTGGCCTCTGATCATTGACCATGAAAGTGGATTGTTAGGCTCTGTGTGCTTAGGTGAGAACAGAGCAAGGCCAGCAGGGAAAGCTTTTGAGAAATCCCATGCCTATAATCAAATCAACACAAAAGACATTTCTTCTCAGCTAGCTCATAAAATACCTGAAAACTATCAACAGCCAAGAAGGAGACTGATGTGTACTTGTAAAATTCAGATGTGCTTTGTGGATCCAGGCTGTTTTCAGAGTCCTCAACGGCTGTGTTGTGCTGCTGGTCACTGTTTTATAGGAGCAACAGAAGACTTGTGTGCTAAGAAGAACCTAATAGTGAAGGGGAGAAGAATCCTCAGGGTTTGAATGCTTCCATGTGTTTTCAGTGATTGTAATACCACTGCTCAGTCAATCAGAGCATATGAAACAAGCAAGGGGTTTTTTTATTTTTATTTTTTTAATTTAATGGAGTACTGTGGAAGGATTCGAGACAGTGAAGTCTGTGGGCATCTTCCAGGAGTTGGGGTAAGGGATGAGATGTAGGAACAGGAACCTCTTCAGTTGATACTAAGTCCTCCTGTTATCATTTTTTATTTGGAATCTTTTTCTTTTTTTTTTTTTTTTATGAAGAACAAACTCATTGTGCAGTTTGTGAATGAATTCATTCACAGGTGTTAATTGGTGTTCTTCTCTACATAGAGTTGCAATTGAAGTGGACACTTGTGGTCTGATGGCCGGCTCCCTCCTGCGTGCTTAGAGCAGCAAAGTTTGCAAGGCCTGGCTACTGGTGAGTTGTGCCTATGGTCAGAGAGCTGGCTGTTCTTGGCTTTGATACATGTTTTTCGAGTTGCATGTTGTGTTATTCCTGTTGTGTTGACTTCTTGTGCCCCAGTCCTATCTGGGGATCCAAATACTAACCTAGAAGGAATGGTTTAGATGTATGTGAACTTTGACTGGAAATGCAATGCCAAGGGCTGCACAAACTTGTTAAAGTTCTGAGTGTAAGGAAAGCTGGATGAGCATCACCCTGCTGAAGAGCAGGCAGCTGTTGTCTTTGCAGACAGTCTCATCCATGGGGATTGGAGGCTTTTTCAGCCTTCCAGCTCTTTGAGGTTCCTCTGAGAGTGCAGGCTCTTGCCTTGAGGGAACTACCAGCAGAATGGATCCTGTGCCTAGCCTTCGAGCCCTCCCAGACAAACCAGCTGACTTAGCTTGTGGCCTGTGACAGTCAGTGGTTTGGAGTTAACCCAGCAGGCTTTGCCCAAAGCAGAATGACCTGTTGGCAGTGTCCAGCAGGTGGAAGTGACCAATAGCTGGAGGCAGCAGCACCTTAAGTAGCACACTTGAGGGAAATTATCACTGTGAAAGAAAAGAGTAGCTTGTCCCTGTGTTCATATAGGTTTTTCCTTCCTGACCTGACTGTTACCTCTCAGGTGATGTCTTCCCTGGTGTGCTTACACCTGTATAATGTGCTCTACAGGAAGTGCTGATGTTTTGCATTTAACCTTGCCTTTCAGGTCTCAAGTCCCATAACTCGCATTGTTTTAAAGCACCAGTTTAGAGGCAACCTTAACTCCTACAGCTCCAACCTTTTTGCTGCAAGAACTCAGCCACTTCTACCTGTGTTTTGAGACCAAATCAAAGGCTTTGCAGAAGTCTGGGTAGATGAGGTCAGTTGCTCTTCCTTTCCCTGCTGTTGCTGTCACTCCATTTTAGAAGGCCACCAGATCAGTCAGGCCACATGTCTGTTTCCACTATTTCTGCCTTCCCTTCTTATTGCTCCCTTTGTTCAGCAGGTTCGGCCATGCTAGTTTCCTGCCTCCTCTGCTTGTTTTCCTGTAGTGGGGAATGGAGAGCTCATGAGCTCTGGGGAAGTTGTTCTGAGAAAGCTCTGTTCCATCCTTTTGTCCCTAAAAGCAATTTTCCAGGTCTTATTCAATAATTCTTGAACAGCCTGCAGCTGACTCTCCTGAAGTTCTGGGTTCTGACTTTGCTTTTTGACAGGCCCATGTCCTTTGAGATCACAAACTCAAGGAGGGCATGGTCACTACAGCTCAGACTGCCTCCAGTCTTAACCACTGATGAGCACCACATTCTGTAACGCTTCACTTTTGGCTGGTTTGCCTAATGCCTGGAGCACTAAGTTATTCTCAGTGCACTCCAGGTGTCTCTTGGATTGCTTGCAGCCAACTATGTTGATTTCCCAGGGTGACTGGAATCCCCCAAAGCTCTGAGTGCAGCACCTTCCACCTAGCTGCTCCTTCACTGCTCGGTTCTCCTTCATCTGCCCAGGTCTCTAAGTCTCCAACTGTGAGAATGGAGAATGCTACGTGAACTCCTGACCCCTTCAGCATTCTTCCAAGGGATGTGAAGTCTCTTTCAACATGCAGTGATTTCCTCATTGCAGCTGCTCGCGAGTCAACTTGGCAGAGTAGGAGCGGACAGAAGTTCTCTGGCTGTAGCAGGTCCATTAGCCTCTTCTGCATGTCAGGAATGGGGGACAGAGAGATTATTCCTGGGTCTCAACCATTTATCCACACCCTCATTTCTTCTCAGAGACTTGTATCTTGATATGAAAGTCACATGCATATGTTTGAGGTCAACTACACAGTTTGACAGGACAGTGTAGTGTCTGGCCAGACCTGAAGATGATGGTCTGCAGCTGGGTTGTGGTTGCTCATTTCTGCTTTGAGGGGTGAGGGACTGGCTGCAGGCATAGTTCTTCTGGCCACATGGAGGAGCATGTCTTGTGTGACAAGTAACCTGTCATTTTAGGGTGTGGTGTTTATGCAGAGAAATTGGAGCTGAAGGCCTGTTATTTCCTAATCTTTGATTTATTTATTTATTTTAAACACCTTCAGGCCTTTGTTATTTGGTGGACATAGTAACAACTGTGTCTACTTGGTCAGGCTTTTTTTTCCCCTTTTTAGGTAGTATGACACTACAAAAAGCATAGCAGTGACATCAGAAGAGCAAGGTATTGGGCTGCAGCAAATGAGGATTTGCTCAAACACAACAGCCATGGGCACAGAAATAAAGGACAGAAGCTGCTTACCTTCAGAAGGCCTCAGGAATGGAGGGGATCTCCAATGAGATACCCTTGCCTCCACTGCTGACCCTTAAGTGAGGTCTGGGAAGCTGTGGATCCTGGTTCCATCCCTTCATTGCGTGCATCTGAGCTCCCCTGGATTGGCCCTGTCTTCCTACCAGTTGCTCAATCACTGTTTCAAGCCGTGACTTAGAATTTCTGCAACACGCAGGAAAATTAATTTCAAGTCCAGGAGAAGAAGAAATGCAACAATTGCAAAACAATGAGTTGCAGAGTGCTTCTCAGGTAATGCATGCTGAAGTGCTGGACTTTGTAGCACGGAATGTGGCTTTATTTTATACCTGTAAGAACTTCAGGCCTAGGATTTTCCTTTAAGAGTGCCAACTGCCTATTTTAAATGATTTAAAAATATTTAAAGAGGCTTCCCTCATTGTACTAGAATAAGGTACTGATGTTTGATATGTCTGTCTTTTCATTCCTTTAGCAACTGGAGTGGTGATGCTGACACACCTCTCAACTGCTTTGTCATTCTCCTTCATGCGAAAGAATAGTGAAATGCAATCTCTGTGTGAAAATTTTGTTGAAATATTTTACTCTATTTGCCCCCAGGAAGAAATGGATTGGAAATCGAGGTGTCACTCAGGAGCCTGCACAGCAAACTGATGTCTCATGGATCTGCTGAAAATAACCATGATGACAAAAAAATGTTTGCATCATTTCTGTGCTGTGTCAGTGCAGCCCTGAGGAGCAGGAATGGACATGGCATGACAGGGAGAAAGGGATTTCCCTTCTGATGGCGGGGAAAGAATGCTCTAGAATGTTTACATCTTGCCTGTTGGTATGTAACTGCTCCATGCCTGTGCCCCCTGTACTTCTGAATGGGCAACACAGCTTTCCTGTGGCAGAGCAGATAAGGCTTTCTGCAGGCATGGGAAATCATCCCATCACTTTATGACTTGCAAGGAGTTGAAGGACTTTTCTTTCTGGGTCCTGCTTCTAAGCTTACCCATCCACAGTGAAGTGGATATTGTTTCTCCTGTATCCTTCAATTCCAAGTCCATAATGTCCCAAAAGCAAAAGAATTTGGAGGTAACCTCCTATAACTGTGTGAGTGATTTCACCATCTATTTCATGACAATCATCACAGCAATTACTTCAGTTCAGAGGTCTCATTTAATTTTTGGTGCCTGTTTTAATTTTGACAAAGGTTGTAGTCGCAGCTTACCACTGCTGCTGTCTGTGGTGGTGAAACAGCCTTGGGCTTCTGCATTTGTGCTAATCCCACATTTCCATTCTCTGTCTTTCAAATCAGCTTGTGACAGAAGTGGGTGATATCTCAATATGAATGAAGATCAGTGTAGGAGCAGTTGCTGATGGAAGGAAGGACAGGGTTATTATGGCAGGGTTTCCATATACCACAACAGAGGCAGGGAAGTGGGTGCCCCTGTAGGTCTGTGCTACCCCATGTTCAGGGAGAACGTGAAGTAGTCAGGCTTCCTAACAAGGAGGAGTCTTTGTGCCCTTCATTCCCTTCCCCATAACATACTGAAAAGCTGAAGGCATGCACAGCCTCCAGGTGTGTGTTTCTGCTGGCCTTTGCTGTCAGGCTGAAGCAATTCTCACCTCTTTTACCCACCTCAAAAGTTTGTTGTCAGCTGGCTAAAGTTTGTTGGCACTTTTAGTGCAGGTTGGATCTAGTCCATCCATCCTTTGGGTCCTGTCTTGAAGCCAACCACCCTGAATCTTGTAGGGACTCAAGCAATTGCAGGTTGCAGCAAAATGTGGGACGGGCAGGCTGAGCTGGAAAGCACTGAGATAGATCCACCGCATCAGCTCATGTTCTAATGCGTGCTGGTCTAGCTGAGGAAGGCAGCCTTCATACTGAAGTTTCTGATCCTGTAGTCCTGGCCTGAAACAACAATCGAAGCCTGAAGCCTAGGAGGCGATGTTAGAATGACCCAGTTGAGCCAGGATGCAGGACATGGAAGAAAAGAACTATGGTAGTACAGTATTTGTTACAGTGAAAGAAAAGGGTATTTTCACCCTGAGAAAACCTGGACTTGAACATGCAGAGTAAGAGAGGATAAGTTTCTTCTTATTTTTGGCAGCCACGAAGACTCCTGCCTCCAGATGATGAAAGGGTATTATTGGAATCTTACCTTTCCCTGTTCTGGTGGAACGAATGCCATTCAGTCCTCTTAAGGAGGGAGAATCCCTCACCTCAACATTTAACTACCTTTGTGGTGTGCAGACATTTACAGAGGCTTATGGCATGGATGGGATGCCTGATTTAATAGGTTTGTATGTTATATATAAATGATGTTATCTGTGCAGTCTGAACGATGTAACAGTGAAAATGTTATCAGGGAGAGGTAAACCACAGAGCAATTCAAAATTGTTTTAATGTCTTGCGCTAAATGAATGCTTTCTATGTAACCCGTGTTGACTCTTGAGCAACAGGATCTCATTGCTTCATAAGCAATGGAGATGTCCTGGGTCATCTTGTCTAGCTGAACTTCCCCTCCTGAGGAACACCAGATCTTCTGTCTTGCAGAGATTTCCAAACAACAGGAGCAATGCTGTTAGTGGACACAAGGCAGGAAACAGAAACATTTCTGCAAGCGTGACTGGCAAGAGCTTTGCAAAAACTAGTTGTCACCTATGCTGCTGAATTACAGCAAGGTGACTCAGGTGTGCCATGGATTAATATTGAAGCTGACTGTGCTATTCTTTGACATGTGTGGTTTTTGTTGTTGTTGTTGTTTCCACAGGACATAAGCAATAATTCAAAGGCTCAGAGTACGAAATCTACCGTAGCTAGCAGGCCAAAGCAAGTCAAAGCACCTCTTTCTTTGACTTGACTACTCTAAGGTCGGTTAATCAATAGGAAAATGGCTGTGTGTGTCTATATTTCTGTCTTGAGTTGAGGTTTTAGTGTACATGGGAGTGCAGATGACTCCTGAACCTGGAACAAAAGAGGAGTTCCTATCTTCCTCTCAAATTAGTGCTTCTCCCACTCTGATGGATCGACTGCTGCTGCTGCCAGTGCCAGCCTGCAAGGCCTGTGATTTGTTGGTTCATAGAGGAAGAGGAACTGATGACCTCTTCTAAGTGCCTTGAGACACATTAATAGCTTCATATGCTTAGACCTACATCACTGAAGGTGGTACATTTAGGGAAACAATTCTTTGGCACTGGTGGGTGTGGAAAGCACAGGAAAAGCTCGTGGTTGTTCACTCCTGGGGTTCTCTGCTTTGGTAGATTAGCAAAGCTTCAGGTCTCCTCAGAGGATCCAATGCTGCCCTCAGGTAATTGCTCTAGGTGTTTTGGGGAAAATTTGACAGGCGTTTTTTATGGAAAAGCAGTGGAGTAACACAAGACTTGCTCCTGCGTGAGTTTTGGCCTTTTGCTAGGGGATGAAGGAGACCCTGAACAAAATATTGCCTCATGACAGCATTCTATAACCTCAGCCTTGGGAACCACCTCTGTGAGCACCAGTGGACTTGTGATGGACTGAAAGCAGTAGGTGTGGAAATCACCCCATTGCACTGTAATTACTTCATATAGAAATGCTCATCTATCATTGGATAACAGTCCTCAGTCTCCTGCTTTTGTGATGGTGTCTGTGGACATCGTATGACTGTTGCACCTGACAGTTGCAGAGTGGAAATGCAGCCCAGTTTTTCCTGAACTAACCCAAGCCCTGTTGACAGCACCTGTTAGGGACACTTTACTGAAGCTCATGTTCTCTGTCTACCTGCCCAAGAAAAAGCAAACCAAGGGACAATGAGACCCTTTATCCAGCTGCAACCCTAACATAGTTTCATGTGTACCTACACAGGCTCAGGGTGTGGCTGCCCAACCTCTTGGCTTGCCTGGGCTGCCTTTAGTGAATACAAATTGCCCTGGGCTGCTCTGAAAGTAATGCCTCCTATTTATTTATATGGAAGCAACAAACAATTCAAAGAGCACAATAGCATTATTTAATAGTCCAAGTTCTCAGGTACAAAACACTATTTTTCCACACAGTCACCACCACTGGCTCTGCATTTTTGCCAGCAATGGACAAGAGCTGTGGGCCGTGCTCAGAACAGTCTGCACCAGTGAGGGTTATCCACTGTCACCGCCGTTGAAACATACCACCCTTCCCTCACTGTACTCATGTTCCCTATTTGGTCTCCATAAGCATTCAGCAAACAGTGGTGAATATCAGTGGGTGCCATTTATTACACATAGAGGAGTTCACTTCCACACCTTTGCTTCATATGTACTTCTGTGTCAGACACCATCTCATTTGACTGCCCTGCTGCTGCCATCTGTTGCACAGAAACAAAATGGAATGGAATGCTGGTGGGAAGGTTCAGCCTTCCCTGCCACACCACCATCATCTGCCTCTAACACTGAGACAATAAAACAACAGACATTGCTTTCAGAGCACCCCTCATAAAACATAATATAGTTCACGTATGTAAGCAACAAAAAAAAAATTCTTTAATATTTTTTGTTTCGATTCAAAAAACCCACAGAACTAGTGGGCTATTACATACTTTATTTTTGTGAAAGTGATGTGTTGTTATCTGTTTTGATGTCTCTGACTGCAGTTCCTAGTGAGTTCTCAAAGTGATCATCACAGTTTTTTGATGAAATTTTACTCTTTCCATGCTTCATTCTTGAAAAGAGCTGCTCACAAATGTGTGAACTGCCAAAACACGGCAACATGAATAAGATGTGACTGTTAGAAATGAGAGAAGAGGCACAGTCAGATTTTTGAGTTGAATGTTTGACTGCAACTCTATATGCTTCCTTTGAAAATTCCTAAGTAATGTATTTATGTTGACTGCAAATAGATCTGCAAACATAACATAAGATGAGAGCAGGTGGTGCAGGGCTAGGCCTGGTTTTGGGTCTTTGGGGATGACTGGCCTCCTCCATTCCCAGCTCTCTCACAACTGGCCCCAAATCTAGCAGCTTTCTAAGAACCTGTGAGATTCCCGCAGTCACTGGGTGGCAGAGGTTGTTTGAAGTCAGCAGACCCTGAGAGGTGCAGATGATCCAAGTGAACCATAAACAACTTTTCCATATTGTCTGAACAGCCTTTTGCATAACTTGAGTGGATATAAGCCGAAGGAAAGAAGGTTTGCATAAATGTATAATTGCACAAATGCTCAAGAACAAAATGTGGAAGCCACAAAACTTGTTGTCAAGTGAAGATAAGAAAGTAGAACAGATGTCCTGTTGTTGAAAAACAGATGCCTCAGCTCAACGTAACTCCAGTGGAAACTGGTTTGGTCTACCCCCCTTAAAAGGATGGAAATTTACAGTAAGAGTGGCTTCATCCCACAACCACTAGAGGTATTATTTCTTGGAATTTCTGCCATGTCCTTGGAATGTAGAGAATATGTATATGCTGTTCCTTTAAATATGTAGTTGCAGCTTCTTTTGGTGTGTACACAGCACTGTAATAAAGGAATACCTGCTTGACATAACTCATTGGCTTGTCAAGTTACACTGTTGGATTTCTCAGCTTCAGTTGGCAAGCCAGCCAGGAGAATCTCTGCTCAGCCGTGGGGCCTGTTAGAAGGAATACTCCCTGGGCCCACTGGCAGCTTGACCAGGAGGGAATTCAACTCTCAGATGGATCACTGCAGGAGCAGACAAGATCCTCTGGATAAAGGTATTCCCTAAGTCTGGATTCTCTTTCTCTGGTTCTTTTCTTTGGTTAAGGCCTTGGGGAAAAGCCCTCGAGAGCTGGGTTGGGCACCACAGTGCGCAGAGCAGTGAAAACTGTGCATCAGCCCTGAAGGCACCAAACTGGTAATTTCTTTTGGCACAGGATGGAAACAATAAATCTGCCTGAAAGTTAGTGGTGGTAAGGCCCGGGCACAGTGGCCTTATTGGGTAGGACGTTTACAGTCTGGGTTAAAACGTGTCATTGTAACAGGGGGGCTTGGCAGGAAAGTGACAGGTGGAATCTGTGAAAGGAGTTAATATCTGAACTAGTTTTCTTTTTCTTGGTTATAGGAACTGTGTTAGTTATTGTCACTGTCTATGTCATTGTTAAATATTTGACTGGTAATGCTGAGGAACCGAACTGTTTGACTCGTGGGTTTTGAAGGGAGCGGGACAAACTGTTTTGATGGTGTATGGAAGTGTAATTGAGAGTACGAATAGTGGAACTGTGGGAAAAAAAGATGGCAAAAGGGTTAAGGAAAGCAGTGCGTTTGAGATATCAGAGCTTGCGATCTATGCCGGCCAAGGCAGCTGTGTGCCGGAACTAGAACAAACCCCTACACGGCCCTCCCCCTCTCGCCCCCTGCTGCAGCTCGTAAGCAGAACTCTCGGAGTGAGACAGGCAGGGCGGAGACTGCCGCTGTAACAGCGTGCTACTTAGCAACGGAACGGAGAGGGGACGAGACATGCGAAGCGAGAACAGCCTTCATCTGCAGAGATCTAGGAAACCCGATATCCCAGTGATAGCGCTGGAAGCCTCCGGGAGAGAGGAGGTGAAACTGAAATATAACGTTAGTCGTGTTTGTAATGATGAAAGTTTGGAAAGTGAAAAAGGGTTGAGAAAGACACAGGAAGGCAAAGATGAGCAAGATGTAACAGGGATGTCAGGACTGAGAAGAGAGGTAAAGGATCTGGAAAAACTGATTGAGGAACAGGGATAGCAAGGAAATTGGGAAGAACAATAGCAGCTGGTACTGTTGTTGCACAAGGGCAGGGCCTGAGGACCCAGAAAGAGGAAGGGAGGGCTGGAAGGGCCCAGGGAAGTTCCACCCCCACTGGACCAAAAGCAGTGTGCAAACTGCAGGGAAATGGGACATTGGTGGAGAAGCTGAGGGAGAGGGAACCATCTCTTATCACAAAAGCTGGATGATAGGATCCTGGGAAGTTTATCCCAGCAGAGCCACTTCTTAAATTACAGCCAGGGGAGCAGGATAAAGAGGTTAATTTTCTGGTGGATACAGGTGCCTCTTACTCTGTGCTACCTCAAGAATTACTGCTGGTAGATGCTGATTTTGTAACAACAGCAGGAGCTACTGGCCAACAAGAAAAAGCTTACTTTTTGAGACCAATTAAATACAGGCTGGGAAAACAACTAGGAATACATAAATTCTTGTACATGCCAGGTTCTCCAAAACCATTTCTTGGGCAAGACTTACTAGATCAATTAATAAATTAAATTCAATAAAAATTGGAGCTAAGGGTCAAACAAGATCAGTTAATTGAGTATGTTAAGTCTGGCTTTAACACAAACTGGTAAAAACAATGCAGTACCCCTAGAAGTTACAGAAATCTTAACTCAGGTGTATCTAGGAGTACAGACATCATGGGTGCCTGGCAGAGCCAAAAATGCAGCCCCAATGGAAGTTAAGTTAAAAGCAGGAGCCGGCCCAGTCAGGGTAAAGCAGTGCCCTTCAAGGATACAAGTTTGTAGAAGGATAGAAGAAATAAGTAACTTTCTGGAGTTCAGATTATTAATAAAATGAGACTAAATATTACGCCCCAGTCCTGCCAGTGAAAATCAGACAGCAAGAGCTATCATTTGGTACAAGATTTGACAGCAATTAATAGAATTGTTGAAGATATACATCTAGTGGTGGCAAACCCTTACACTTTATTAACCAAGTTAAGGAGTGAGTAGATGGGATTTACTGTTCTGCAGGAAGATTTTTCTTGTCTCTAGCTTTGTTCACTTTTTGTTTCCATCCCCTTTCTTCCCATGCCTCTCTCTGTCATCAGCCCCCACTCTTTCTATGGTCCTACTTTAGATCCCTTCTAAATGCAGAGAAGAGTGATACTGCCTGAGAAAGGAAAGGGAAACCTTACCTCCTGTTAATTTACTCAGCTGTACCAGTGCCAGGACAGCAGAGACATATTAAAGCAGGGAAGTGCCTGCCATTTCTAAGCACAGATTGAACAGGAGGGGGCAGGGAGTCTCTGGTTACAGTCTCCCTTCTCTGTCTTCCCCCTCCAGTGACCTTTTCTCTCAGGGTGCTCTGTGGGATTTCAGCTGAAGTCTTGTCTGCTTCACTCCATGATTTTGCAGTGGAGAGCAGAAGGGAAGATACTGCCCTGAACACCTCTTGCTCCACAAAGGTTGTCTCTGGGGATATGACTAGGGAGGTCCCTCCAACAAAAGTACTCCGGTATCAGCAAACTCTGGTGAGTACAATACTTGCAGAAGGACAGAGTATTTCCTACATTATAATTTGTTCTCTTCTAAAGGGTTAAACACTTTTCTTGCCTACAAACATCCTTCCTTGCTTGTATTAAGAAGAATTTGTGAAAGTTCTGCATGAGCATGTGCCCTAGAACTGCCTCCAAGATAGAACAAGGCCATTTTCTCTTTTTCATCACTATGAAAATGGGAGTCATCTTTAATCCCTGTGGATGAAACAGTTATGTCACTAAGCTTACTAGGTCTGAAAAAATGTGCTAGAAAGAGTCAGGGCTGCGTTTGCAGGGTTATCTGATCTTCAGAGCTGTATGAAAATGCAGTTGCTAGTTGTGAATTAGTTTCCTTTTCTCAGACAAACTTCTCACTACCCTTTGCTACAGCTTTCAGAAGAGATAGTTCGAATTCTGTCCTGCCGGGTGTTAATTCATGCCACAAGAGCATGTTTTTATTTGCATCTTTTAGGCACACTATAGTGGGGTTTTGTACTGCTTTGTTTTAAGGATATTTATATGGAGGCTGTTGCTTCTCCTCCTGATTCAAGTACATCAGCTCTGAGAACAAAGGTTCATTGCATCTCCTCATGATTCCTCAGATTTCTCTGAACAAGCTGAGAGAGCAGTTTGTACTGCATGTAAGAAACCACTCATCTGGTGTTTAAAATAAGAATTTGCATCAAACACTGCATATTGCCTACTGAACAGCATGAGTGGAATCAGCCTCTGAAAGTGATGGTGGCCTGTTTGTGTCAGAGCATGCAAAGATTTTGTAGCAATGTTTGTAGACAAGACTGTATTGGAGGTATGGAAAATGTGAAATCTCAATCTTCTCTGTGCTACTACAAAGAAACATGGAAGTCTTTTTTATAGATGACACAAGTGATTTACTAAGGGGATTGTACAGCTGCTTGTGGGAACAGAAGACAGGCAAAGACTGAGAGTTTTCCTCCTGTACATGAACTAATACAGGCAGATGAAAAAATTTATGAACTTTAGTGTGACCCTTTTATGACTGACGGCTTGACTTCAAATCCTGAATTCCATAATGGATGTAAGTTTCTGAATTACCTATGTAGACTCAACACAGTGCCCAGCCTCTTGGTATTTCACTCAACTGAAAATGCTACTTATCACTTGGCCAAGTACTAACATTGCTGAAAGAGTCAATCATTGCAATGGAAGGTCTGAACTATGAAATATTTCATGTCTGTTGTTCTGTGTTTCTGTAGTCCAACACAAAGTAGCATCCACGGTGTCAGGATTAAGTTACATTAGTACTGGAACACTGAGACTGTGGGCCTAATACACAACATAATAGGATTTCGGTGTCCTATTTGCATAGTATAGAAGGCTGTAAGATTTCTGGAAGGAGAACAAGAGTTCTGAGATGAAAAATTCAAACTGAGTTGGTTCCCTGAGCTGATCTAATTACATGAAGCACTGAACTGCAAGAAAATGCTGCAAAATTGAACAAAAGCAGTAGCAGAGTTAATAAGTTTGGAAAACATGCAAAAAAAATTGTGTGCTACTTGGGGAAAATGGCTGTATTTCTTCTGTAGCTGTAACAATCTCATGAATCTTTAGACTTTTCGCTTTTGGTTCTTTAATTTAGAATTAGACTAGTCAGTGTTAAGACTAGTGCCAGTTTTCCTGCAGGTTTGTGGGACGACATGACTGGTATAGATTTCCTTAATTCAGGGTATAATTCATATAATTTGGGAAAAGACAAGTCTTCGGCAGAATATATGTAGGTTATTAAGCAGCTATTCAGGAAAGAAAGCAAGTCAAAGTATTCCATAGTCTTCACTTATTCATAAATTTGCTAGTGAGAGCTTTTGTAGATTCTGAAAAGGACAAGATTGTGTAGCAAATGGTAGCTGTTTGATCCTTCAAGTGTCTGCATGGTTAAACTCCAGACATTTTGCTCTTTAGTTGAATTCACATTCACATCCCAGATAAACTTTAGGATCAGAAGGCAACTATGCTACTACCTATTTCATTATAAAGGGGCTATAAACATAGGAGTTCTTTGATAGTGATCATGTATTTGAGCTTTTCCAAATCCCAGGAAGGTGAGAAGATAATTACTCGATCTAATCAGGCTTCAGTGATAGGTAGATGCGGAATCACTAACCTTGATGAAGAATGAAGTATTTCTTAGAACAAGAGAAATGAAGGTCAGCTGCAAGGATTAGGTAGCAGATGAATATGAGACTGCAGTTCTGGGTGCCTCAAGTGGATCCCAGATACCTTTGTGACTTGAGTGTTTTAGGAATTTATTCCTTAAAATACTAACTTTGGGAACATACTCCTGTCAAGCATCATCATTATCACTATTCACTCCATGCTGTCAGTCATGTTAGATTTTTTCTAATCTAGTGAGGGAAAAGTAGCACAGCAAATTCAATCAATGCCAAACTAACTCTCTATACACTGGTTTTCATATGTAAAAGTCACTGTTCTCTGGCTACACTGGCATGTAGCCAAAGAGAGGGTAGGTCACTGCCTGGCTTCAAAGGCTGCATGAATGTTTGCTATTTTCCTTTCTACATTGGGAAGAGGTGAGATGGTAGACTGAATGATTGCTGGTTAGTCTTTGAGATCAGAAATCATCTAAATAAGAGATCTGATGAGTCAGCTGGTCATTTCCTGCCCTCCAGTCCTTTCCGTGATAAAAGCATCTCAGTTTATTAACCATTTCCCTCCCATGTTCTCTTTAAGGCATTTATTTCCTGTGTCTTTTGTTACCTCTTTGTCATTTCCTCTTTTGCCATTCTCTTGTTATCCTCAAATACCTTTCTCTTACTCTTGTCCTCTGCTGTATCTGCTCAGTTTGTTTCTCCAATGCTCCTGCTCTCTGTGCAAATGAAGCCAAGTGTTAGGTTTCACAGCTGTGTTTTTCTGTGCCTTCGTCAGGTCACTGCCATTGGATTCTGTTCCAAAAATAGCCCATGTGATTATTTCCCTGTGCTGTCCCAAGGCAGTGGGGGGGATCCCTGACAGTCCCTTCTCCACTTTTTCTTTTTGAAGTTATTACTGATCATACACAAAGTAATGTTAGAAAGATGAGGAGACCTGGACAAATGAGGTCATGAGATTTATGCAAATTTCTACTGCAAATTTCAAAGCTGCAGATGGCAAATGAGACAAATGAATACAGAATTCTACCATACGGGTCAAGATATATGCTCCTGACAATGACAGTGGGGGAAAAAAAAAAAAAAGGAAGTTGTCAGTTACTTGCTGTATGATTGAAAGTGCAGGCATTTAGGAGCATCACCTACTGTTATTAGGGAATAATTTTTAACTTCTCATATTCCATCTTGGCAAGGGTTGGGGAGGGGGTTGCCTCTTGTATGCTGGTAGTACTTGTTGCCTTACAGAGTAACCTCTGCTGAAACTGACAGATGAAAGAAGTCCATTTGCTGTCTTTCTGGAAGTGAAACTGGTACTTAGTATCTACTGGAGCTAAGGGCTTGCTGTTTGCTTATCCACCATATCCACATTGCCCTCTACTTCCTCTTGCCTCAGAGTTTATTGAACAATTGCTATAAGAAGATCAACATTAACCTGTCTCCCCACTTCCCATTAATGTGATCAGAAATCTTACCTTGTCAGATATTTGCTGCAAGTAAGGTCTTTTCCTTGCTATGTGGTACAAATGATTGAGGAGTTCAAAGGCATCTGCAGTGTGGATATACTAGAATTCCTCTTTGCTATAGGTCAGTTGGTCACTGGAAAAAACACCACCAGTTGTGCAGTTGGACTGTGCCTAGATCCCTTCTAGTTAAGGGATATTCTAGTTTCAGAAGCCCTGCAACTAATCAGGTGTTTCCACTGTGATGTGACATCCCAGGAGGAAGGCTGAGGAAGACAAAAGCAAGAGCAGGCCTTGGTAACAACCAGCTTTTAATTAAAATAACATGAACTTAATTTTTAAAACTTTAATAATCTGGAATACACATAGTAGTCACTGATTTTGGACTAGGAACAGATTGAGGTCTGAGTATAGATTTACTTCACCATAATGCTAGGCCATAGAGACAAATCATAAGGCATTGTTTATAGCTGTACTATCCAGCCCACTGGAATCTCTTCCACAAACAACAGAGTAGTGCTCTGTCTTATCAGTGCATGGGAGAGGTGTTCATATCTGCCTTAGCTGTTTAAAACATGCGAGTAGGAAATTGCCACATATTTTGCAGTGGCTATAAGTTCCACTGTGAAACCTAACAGCTACCCGAAGAATTTCTCCCCAGTTCATGTATTTACAGTTCCATTAGTAACTTGTTTGTCTGCCAGTATTTCATTTTTATCTACAAAATAATAATTTTAAAAGAGCTTGACAGATTAATATGAGGAGGAGCCTCTTGCAGTATCTAGTTCAGCTCTTTGCCCATTCACAGATCTCCCTTGTTGAAAGCCATGGCTGTTATGAGTGTTCCCTGTGCCTCTCTGAGAAGAGTCTGGCTTCATCTTCTCTGTGCTGTTGGACCTTTTCCTGGGTGGATAAACCCAGCTTCTTCATCCTCTTCTCACGGGCTAGATATTCCTTGCTTATAGTGCTACAAAATGTAAGCTTTTCCAAGAACCATACAGACTTATAGCCCAAGAAAAGAAATGTCATGAGCTGTCAGGATGCTGAGCAGTCTAATCCTTACCTCTGATGTTATGCTAGCAAAAGTAAAATAACCTGCATGTATGTAAGTGGCCTAAGAGGGCATCCCACATATCTCTGAAATCTAAATAGGCTAGCTGCATGCTATGAGTTTTTTGTTATTGTTTTGACAGATAATATTTGCATGGACATTTGGCAGTACAGCATAATAAAGTGTTCCAGACAAGTCTGGAGGGCAAAGACAAAAAACATTTTTGCTAGCATTCCTGGTTTTTCAAAAAGTTACACCTCTTGCTGGCAAAACTGTCAATTCTGGTTGGAAATGGGGAAACTGGAATACAGAGATTTCTACCTAAGCTGTACAGCAGGTGGCATGCAAGGTACAGTATATGAGAAATAGTCTCAATTTTGCAAAGCAAATACAAAATCTTTTAAATAAACTTGGCTACAGTTGTGAATCTATAAAAATCACAGCAAACAACTTGAGTGATCTGGTCAGAAACTGGAGGTAAACACTGAATAAAATCAAGTGTTGGTGTTAACGTTTGATTTGTTGAAGCAGCAGGAAGCTGCTACTGAATTTGCTACTGTTAGTAATAATAGAACATCTTCCAAATACCTGCATGATGCGATCAATTTGTTGTTTTGTTAATGCAGAGAGAGGACAGGCATAGGCTATTGATGTTTGACACTACCTTATCTGAATCTGCTTACTCTAAACTGTTTTCATTTACCCCTGTGAAGCTTACCAGTCACAAAGTGATTTACTATTAAGTAACCTGGAAACCTGGATTTCACTGCTATGATAGCATATTATGCTTTTGTATTTGATAATGATACAGGTGTATAAGTCAGCATTGAAATAGGAATGGCAAAGATTTTCCACAAGCTGTTACTGCAGCATGCACTTCAATCTGTGGACACTACTAAGGATATAACCAGGTTAACAAATTTGGTTACATCGTTAATACTGAACCATATTTCTGTACATTTGTTGCTCCTACCTGCCAAGCTAGTTGATTCTTGAGTGCCCTTCAACCAAGTGTCTGTTGTGACTGGTAGTCATTCATTTCCACCAAATATTTAAAAAAGCTTCATGGATGTCTGACTGTCATCCATGGACATAAAGAGTAGATGAAAATACACAGCACTTTCACTGTGTTTGTTGCACAGTGCAAGTGTGCGTGGAATCTATGTCTTTTCAAAGAAAGCAATCACTTGCAGCTTTGAAAATAGATAAATAGTAAGCAGAACATTCTTTTCTATTTGGATAAGGAAGCACTGTTTAAGAACTATCTTGTACTAAAAATGTTACCCATGATTAAGAACCTTCCTTGTAGACTCTCAGGTTTGACCTTCAAGTTGAGACTAAGTTATACCAATTAGTCTTAGCGGTGCCAAGTCAAGCATATACCATATCTATTCCATAGATATGCTAAAATCTTTCCATTGGGAAGATTAAGTAAAAGCTAGGTAAAGTTCTCCTCTTGCCTAAACACGTGTTAATTCTTCATTTGAGGGTGTACATTATAGCTCAGATGATCTATTGACTACCACATGTAGATTCTGAATGCTGTTTCCCTGACCTGTGGTGAACTCATTCAGAGCACGACACTAAGAAGTTAACCATGTAAAACCATGAGTGTCTTTCTATCAGTTTACCTTCCAGAATGCTAAGGCCGGACATACCACAACTAGTCCAAGAAGGAAAGCATGATTATCCTTTTATGCCACTCATAACTGTAAGCCTTCTGTGAAGGCTGCAGCCAGCACTGAAAAATCTTGAACTACTGCGTGTTCTCTCTTTTTTAAGAGTGCCTCTTCTCTGCCTTTCAAAAATTGCCTGAAGTACTCTTACTCCTGTGACTCCTTCTCTTTTACCTTATATTACATATGTAACAGTATATTAAATTTGTAACTGTATGTATATATCTTATACATGCTGCCCTTACTCTCTGGGAGAGTGAAATAAGGGAGACTAGGAAGTTCAAGGGCTTGTGTGTTATTAGCTTTTGATTCCCCGGCTGCACAGTGTAACAGGCAGCCTTGACTGCTTACAGCTCAGACAGCGTGGGATATTCCAACCTGACTGTAGTGGGATTGCCTGCTCACAGCCTGAAGCAGTGAATGAGCGCCTGAGTGAGCGCAGCGGAGGAGCCCAGGCCCACCCGGCCTCTCGCTCTCCCCCTCTCGGTGGTGCTTCCGGCGGTGCTTCCGGGAGCACAGATCCGCTCAGAGCCTGCGCGGGTCCCCCCCCCCCCCCCGGCTCTCTTCCTTCCGGCGCGCCAGTGTTCGAACGGGAGGCGGCTGCGTTCCTCAGCCTGAACGGTCGCCGGGAGGGGTGAGTTCATCCCCCTTATCTCTGACATCTCTTTCTGTAGCGCCGCTACCTCAAATAAAAGCTCTGTCACCGCCTTTGCTTGCTTTACACTGACTAGTAGCCCTTTACCACAAGCTCACAGTTGGATGTCTGCAAGAGTTAGGTATCTCTCACTCTCCATTGCTAGCCTTGAGCCACTATGTCATTCTTAATCTTTATTTTTATTGTTCCATCAATGTGGGAAACTGCTCTAATACTAATTACATAGGTATGGAGCTAACCATAGGTGTAACTGTATCAAAGAAACACCGCTCTTGAAGTGTAAGTCAGGACAGTTTAAGTTTGTGAGGCAATATCAGCAACTGCCCTATTGGGTTCATCTTTGCAAGATTCTGATGGAGTATGACATAGCTTATTATTTCTTGATGTGCTGTTTCCTATAGCCTCGTTATGTTTATATTCTATTTCAACCACCTAACTTCCAATACATTAAACCTGACATCATCACAGTAAGTATGTATTGAGATTTTAGTACAATGTGGTAACAGAACACCCTGAGATACTACATCGTTTCCAAATCCTTTTCCAATGATTTGTCTGTTTTTATTTCCAACACAGTCCTTTTCTGTGAGTACAGCATTCTGTCTTTCTACTCACTTCTCCAGATCTGTGCACGTGGATCTGTAGTAAATGGATTTTGTCTAAAGAGAATTAACAATCATTAGCTGATGATATTTCGCTACTGAATCTTCAAGATTGTGTGATTGACAAGGCTAATTCCAGAACATCATGTCAGCTGACAGTTTGCTTTCCAGACTGAAGATTCTCATAGTCTTCCCACAGGCATCACAGTGTCCATGTTGAAATGGGCCGTAGGTTAATGAGATGTCAGCAGCCCTCACAGAGAATAGGTAGCTGTCTAGAAAAAACAACAACCCAGTGTCTTTGAGATGTGCCTATGCAGATACTGTCTGACCAACAGTGGCTCAGCCTGATCCCTCCTGTGTGGTTTAAGATGAGTGGTTGTAGATAGTACCAGGTATCTGTTAGGGAGTGCTGACTTCCTGGATTTGTTTTGTTTTTTTCTGGTTTTGTTTGTTTGTTTTTGCTTTATGATATCTGCCTCTTTTATTTAGTACAACTCTTCAGTACAGGGTAGAAGTAAAACTGATAGTTAAGGCCAGACGCTCAATAGTACTGATACTGCTGAGGAAGGCCTTCTCATAAAATTGACATTGCAGACCTAGTATCAGAGCACAGATGCTAAAGGTGTTAATGCATTTCCAAGCAGATCTGAATGTGCAGCAGCTGATTTAGTACACTGATCATGTTCCCAAGCACTCAAGACGATAGGTCAAGGGAGGACAGGATTGTAGTTATCAGCGTGGCAAAATTAGGTATGAAATGTGTGTCCAAGTGGTCTTGCCACAAGTGTCTTGCTTTTATGTCTTCATCATGTCTTCTGAGTTTCTTGTAAGTAGCAGCAACACTTCATGATCTTTGCACCCTTTATATTTCCTGTGTACAAAGGCTCAGGGACAAGTGGAGATTTATCACAATTTCATTTGACGTGTTATAACCTTATCTCCCACAGATGTAGGGAAATGTTCTGCTTCCTAGGTCTCTGTAACTCTTTGAACAGGGTCCTGACTGATGAAATGAGGTCATAATCTGCCATGCAAAGTGTCAGGTGTATCTTGCCAGATCAATGAGCCTCTGAATTGGAGTATTCCTGTTCCATTCTTGGTTAAAAAATATCCCCAGCCCAACCAAAGCAAAGAGCAGAAACTCTGCTCCACATAAGGACAAGCAGCAGGGCAAGTGGCATATCTTTTAGGGGGTCAGAGGGGCCTCATGGACACCAACCACCTCCTGAAGGGGAGTGAGGCATGGTTAGAGGCTGGAGTGTTGGTCATTGATAGGTGTGCTACTACCCTGTCAATGGTTTACAGGCTAGTTCTGTGATGATTGGGGTGGGGGACCCGTGCCCTGGGAAAGGGGAAAAGGAAAAAAAGGGAAAAGGGAGATATTGCTGCCATTTTGTTTTTACAACCAACCTGAGGAGGAAAGGTGATTTATTAAATAAGATATCAGAATGCAAAATAACACTATAATACCATATATTTGGAATTGAAGCTAATAAATCAAATAAAATGAGCGAGAGAGTTTGTCTGATAGAACCAAGGGCCTTACATTAAACTCTTCCAACATCAAATTCCCTTGTGGTACACATTGAACATCCCCATTCTTCTGCATCAGCCACCAAATGGACCCAGGTCCCTAAGCAAAAACAGTTCAATGGAGAGATTTGCCCTTTCCAGAAGGTGGAAGGACCCACACCGCTTTTCCCAGCATGTTCTTTACATGTACTACAGGGACCTTATCTCCCTCTACAGTAGGTAGAGAGCTGGATTGGGCAGGACCATCGCAACTGATGGATCCTTGAGTATTGACCAGCCAGGTGGCTTCTGACAAATGCTTCTACCAGTGTTTAACTGTTCTGCCACCTGCTGCTTTCAGCATGGTTTTTAACAAACTATTGTATCTTTCAATTTTACCAGAAGGTGGTGCGTCATAAATTAATTCAGTGTCATGATCTTTGGCCCAAGTATTTACCAGAGAATTTTTGAAGTGAGTCCCATTGTCTGACTCGATTCTTTCCGGAGTGCCATGTTGCCATAGGACTTGTTTCTCGAGACCGACGATGGTGTTTCAGGTGGTAGCATGGGGTACTGCATATGTTTCAAGCCACTCAGTGGTTGATTCCACCATGGTAAGCACATAGCATTTACCATCTTGAGTTTCTAGCATGGTGATATAATCAACCTTCCATGCTTCCTTATACTTTTGCTACCGTCCTTCCCCAAAAAGAGGTTTCATCCTCTTGGCTTGTTTAATTGTGGTGCATGGATAGTCATGGATAACCTGTGCAACAGCATCCATAGTTAAGTCCACCCCTTGGTTTCTAGCCCATTTATATGTTGCATCTCTTCCTTGATGACCTGAAGTCTCATGGGCCCACTGAGCTAAAAATAATTCACCCTTGTGTTGCCAGTCCAGGTCTATTTGAGCCACCTTAATTTTGGCAGCTCAATCTACCTGATGGTTGTTTTTCTGTTCTTTGGTAGCTCAACTCTTGGGCACATGAGCATCTACATGACGCACCTTTACAACCATATCCTTTATTCGGGCAGCAGTGTCTTTCTACAGTTCAGCATCCCAAATAGGTTTACTCCTTCATTGCCAGACATTTTGTTCCTACAGCTGTAACCACCCTCATAAAGCATTTTCCACCATCCACGAGTCAGTGTAAAGATAAAGCACTGTCCACCTCTCACATTCAGCAATATCTAAGGCCCTCTGGACAGCCTTTACCTCTGTGTATTGGCTCGATTCTCCTTTTCCTTCAGAGGGCTCACAATGAGGCTATAGTTTGGAACATGCACTCTCCAAAAGCCCTCTATGCCCAGAAAAGCTTGGGTTTCTGTCCTACTAGTGGGTGGAGACATAACAGTGATTTTGTTCATCACATCTGTTGGGATATGATGATGTCCATCTTGACACTTTATACCTAGGAACTGAATTTCCTGTGTGAGTCCTTTCACTTTGTTTCACTAATAGCAAAGCCAGCTCACAGGAGGATCTGGATTATTCTGTTTCCTTTCTCAAAAACTTCCCCTGCTGTATTGCCCCACACAATGATATCGTCAATGTATTATAAGCGCTTGGGAGTGCCACCCTGTTCCAATACAGTTTGGATCAACCTGTGGAAAATGGTTGGACTGTGCTTCCACCCCTGGAGCAAACGGTTCCAGGTGTACTGAACGCTCCTCCAGGTGAAAGCAAACTGTGGTCTACATTCTGTGGCCAGAGGAATTGAAAAGAAGGCACTGGCAATGTCAGTGGTGGCATACCACTTGGCTGCTTTTGACTCCAGTTCGTAGTGGAGTTGAAGCATGTCCGGCACAGCAGCACTCAGTGGGGGTGTGACTTCATTCAGGCCACAGTAATCTACCATCAGCCTCCATTTTCCACTGGCTTTACACACTGGCCATATGGGGCTGTTAAAAGGTGAGTGAGTTTTGCTGATCACTCCCTGGCTCCCTAGCTGATAAATCAAGTTATGAATGGGGAGCAAGGGATCCCTGTGAGTGCGATACTGCTTTCTGTGCACCATTTTTGTAGCAATTGGTACCTGTTGCTCTTCCACTTGTAGCAACCCCACAACAGACAGATCTTCTGATAGGCCAGTCAAATTAGACAGCTGCTGAATATTATCTGTGTCCACAGCGGCAATTCCAAAAGCCCATTAGTACCCCTTGGGATCCTTAAAATACCTACTTCTGAGGTAGTCAATACCAAGTATGGAGCCCCTGGGCCAGTCACAATACGGTGTTATTGCTAGTCTTTACCAGCGTGGCTTATCTCAGCCTCCAACATGGCCAACTCTTGGGAACCCCCAGTCACCCCAGAAATACAGATTTAATTTTGTCCCTTGGTGACTCAAGGATATTAGAGAGCACTGTGCACCAGTGTCCACTAGTGCCTTATATTTTTGTGGTTCTGATGTTCCAGACCATTGAATCCACACAGTCCAGTACATTCTATTATCCCTTTCCCTCACCTGGCTGGGGGCAGGGCCCCTCTATTTGTTACCTCTGTTGTCCTTATGGTTATTGCTGTGTCCGGCAGCCACTGGAGCAGTCACCTTCTTGGAGAAGTTCACCCTGGTGGTTGATCTATCTTATTAACTCTTTTACCCATGCCTGAAGTGCAGGAGTGGTTTTTTTTTACATCTTATTCATATTTTCTCCATGGTCACGTAGGTAATACCACAAGGCAATATGTGACATAGTCTTACTGTTGTCACTTGCTCAAGCAGGAGAACATCCTCTTTTGATAGCTGAGACATTGCTGTTCTGGGAATCCTGGTTTCCATCAGAATAAAGCATGATGGCCAGTCCATCCATTATATTGCTCTCCATTCTGTCCAGTCTTTCAGTTATCTTTGCAATGGCTGAAACACAAGCTCATACAGGGGTTAAATGTAACTCAATGTCTTGAAGTTTATTAATCAGTTCATTTATAAGGAGTTTCCCCTCTGCCATACACTGCTGCTAATGTACTGGCATACCTTTTCTGTGCAGTACTTGTTAATATTCGCCACATATTTGGTGTACACCTGACTCTCTCAGGATCATGCTCTTGGTCTGGTTTGTCATGAATGAATGCAGGGTCATGTAACATTTCCACCGCAGCATATTCTCTCAAATAATGGATGGCCTTTTCCATAGCAGTCCAGTTCTTTTTCTCAAGCATCAGATCATCTCTGAAGAAGTATTTTTCTTTCACGGCTATCAGTATCTGCTTCCAGAGAATGAAGGGTCTTTTGTGGCATGTACTAACACCTCTGTCAGTGGCAGAGTCCCTGGCAATGCTACCGAATTGGTGAGCTTCTCTACCATATAGTCCCACACTGTTGGCCCCATTGTCCCAACAGCAAAGTAAGCAGATTAGGTTCACCTGGGTGGCATGTAAAGTCTTTTCTCAAAGCTCGAATTTCATTCATTTTCAGAGGTTGAGTAATAATGGTGACAATGTCTTTCTCACCAGCTACTCTGTCAGGACTCGTTGCCCTCCTAGGCTTTTGTGACCATGATCTTCATTCAATCATTACAATCATTGGGTGAGTGCTCGTAAGACACATGAAGGATTCAAAGGAGGGACCAGGAGACTGTTTAAAAATCACAATTTCTGTAGAATTAGCAACTCCATCTGGAGTTGCTACCTCTGGAACTGAATGCCACATTGTATACAAAAGCCAGGTAGGTATTTCCATCAGTGTTTTTATTTACCATGTAGCCACCAAGCTCCCTGGATCAGGCTGGCGAACTTCAGTCCCAGTATGTTTTGAGCATTAAAAGGGAAAAAAAACATTGAAATGCAGTCCCTTTAAGAGCAAGTTTTAAAAGAGAAAGCATTTTTTTTCTCTTTACTAAAACAAGCTGTCAGCACCAAAAAAGTTTACAAATATCCCAGAAAAATTGGCAGTACTCCTGAACTTCAAGGCCGTGGTTTGAGTACAGCACCTGCAGTACAGATAAGCTTCCTAACAAAGCTCTCTCTGAGAACAGAGAGAGATTCGTTCTCAAAAGTACTTCTCTACCTGGCCAAGACAGCTAAACTGCTCCACATCGGGCACAAAAAAAAAAAAAAAAAAGTCAATGGTTTACAGGCTGGTTTGGCCTGGTTGCATGACAATTGGGGCAGGGGACCCACAGACCCACGCCCCAGGGAAGGGAGAAAGGAAAAGAAAGGGAAAGGGGAGATGGGCCTAGAAACTAAACAGCAGCGATGATCAGAGGAGGAAAGCTAATTTACTAAATAAGGTATCAGAATGCAAAATAACAGAATATAATACGATATAATCGGAATTGAAGCTGATAAATCAAATAAAATGAGCAAGAGTGTCCAATAAAACTGAAGGTCTTACATCAAACACTGAAGTCGAGATGGCTGGCGAGCACCCACTGCTGGGTTAGTCACCAAAGGAAAGAGACTGTCTTGTGACACACAAACATTTTTTATCTTTCCCTCTTGAGTGGAAAACGTAAAAATACAAAGCAACGCGAAGTCCCCTGGGGTATGTAGTTCTTCTTCTCTTGAGACAGGTATACCAGGAGCTATTGATGATCCATGGAGCTGGAGCATTAACTCTTTAACTCCACTGCACTACATGATCTTATGATGTGGAATACCACTACCAAAAATCTTAAAACCATGACATACCCCTACAAGCATAGGGATTGGCTATCAGGGGCAGTACTGAGAACCTGCACTCAGGCAGCTGGGTGCCTGCAGTCAAGGAGATAGGCATGGAAATCCAGGCAGTAAATATGCAAAGGAAGAGCGTATGAAAGGCAGTAGCGTTCCCATGTGTATAGCTGTCTCCTTCCCTATGTAGTGTCGTTTCTCCACAGATCCCTCTTTGCTGCTGTTGGCAATTGTGGAGCCCATAGAGTGTGCTAGTACCAATCGTAGCCCCCAGGCAGGTCAACTGTCTGGTTAAATTCTGGCCATCTTGTTCCTTCAGTATCTGGGGAGCCAGTGTCCTGTTCCCACAGCAAGGTCTGGACATACTTCCACAGCATTTCATACAGCTCCCATGACAACTTCAGGTTCTTACATTTATTTCTAATTTTCTGTTGTGACTGTTGCATCACTGTTTATACTGTCTTCAGTCAGCTAGCAGGCCAAATGGAATAGCTGCAGCGCTTCCTTTAATGGGCTGTGAATTCTAGTCTCCCTCTCCTGACGAGATTTCACACATGCTTATACCATAGAGACCTCTACCTTATTTCTCAGATAAAGGCTCACTGAAAATGGTAAGTTGGATGGGACCTCTAGTGGTCTCTAGCCCAATGCCTTGCTCACAGCAGGGCTCATTCCAACTCTAGATCAGATTGTCCCAGACGTTGTCCAGGCAAGTCCTGAACATCCCCAAGGTGGATATTGCCTAACCCTTCTGGACGCTTGTTCCTGAGCTGACTGATCCTCAGAACACGATGTGTACATGTTTTTCTCTTACACATCCTGATGTACCTTTGTTGCAAGTTTTGCCTTTTTCCTACTGTCCTTCATTGTACCTCTCTGAGAAGACTGGCTCTGATGTTTTTCCAGCCCATTCCCTTGGGGTAGAGAGGGACTGCTGTTAGGTCCCTCCCTCCAACCCATAGCCATTTCTTTTGAAGGCTGAACAAATCCCTCAACTTTTCCATATGTGTCAGAATTTCATACGCTAGAAATTTACCAAAAAGACAAAATACAAAGAGAAAAAAAAAATAACTAATAGAAGTTCAATTTCCGTAGAAGTAAAATTTATAATGAGGTTGGTTTTCCATCATTTCTGGATACCAAATGGAGGGATGCATAGATGTTAAAGGTACTTAAGAATTCACCTTTTCTGGCTAGTAGAATATAAATAGAATAAGATCTCTTAAAATAAGAATTTCAGTATTCTTTTCAAGTAGGAGAGAAATAACCCCTAAACTTGATAGCCTCAAGGATTAATTTTGTCTCAAACTTCCAAGAGGACTGAAAAAGTTTTGATGGGCCTACAAGCCCACTGGTCAATTGATGAGCTTTATTGGCAGAAGAGATTTTTCTCTAGCCTCACAATTAGCTATTTTCCTCTTCAGTTCTTGAAAATATAACGTACTTCAGGAAGTACTGAAAAATTTCTTGAGGTCCTCAAATACTCTCACTGATTTTTCCTGAATCCGCACAATGAGCAATTCATAAGAACAAGGCTGTGAGCAGTGTTACTAAACATATACATAAGACATCTGAAATTCAATAATTTCTCACAAACAATCTGAGTTCAGCAGCTTCTAGAGCTTATTGCAGTTCTCAAGTTAAAAGAAATATAGAAAATTTTCCATTTTTCTTCCATTTTCCTTGCAACACTAGTGACTTTGAACACAGTCAATTTTTGTTCTAAGTTTATGGTTTTCAGATGACCTGGACAATAAATGTCAGCCCTGAGACACAGTGCCAATTGCAGGAAACTACCTGCGAGTTCTGCTGACTTATGTTGTTCTAGGCTTGAAATACCAGACTATTTGAGATCCTATCTGTACTTGTCTCTTCAATATCTGAAGATATTCCTTCTCCTTTGTGGCAGTCAAAATTGGTTCTTATTGGTACACGTACTGCAGCTTTGATTTAATGAATTCCACAGAGAAAGGACTTTCTGCAGCCTTCATGACAGTGTGTGGCATTTGCTACATTCAGCATTCCCTTTCCCCAGCACGTGAAAGTCAAAGTAGGGAGCTGATAAAGAGGGACAGAGTCCAGTGTCTTTTTTCTGGTTCTCACTGTCATCCCTGTAACTGCAGTCAGTGGTAACAGGAAAGGTTATTTCCAGAGGGAAATTGCTTTGCCCTTGTTGATGATGGATTTATTTTTTGTCTGCCATGAGAACTTTCCTCCTGCTGTTTGCCTTCATCTTTATTTCACATTACTGTCAGGGATTCTTTTACAGGAAATAGGGGAGATAGCAGAAGGCTACAAGACTTGTGTGTGCAGGAAGGCTAGGTGTGCTTGTGTGGTTAGCTGTGTTTGAACAGGCGAAGAGAAACAGGAAACTTAGTCAAAACTGTACAAAATTTATTAGCATAAATTTGACACTAAATAGGGTACTTAAAAATATAAAGTGGTAGTGATAAAATCTGTGTTATGATTTCCATATTGGCATCATTTTTGTCTACTGAGTCAGGATAGGGCACATGAGTACAGTCAAAACAAATAGTACTTGGAATCAATGCAGTTCATGACAGTTTATAGGACGTGCTCTAGTAATACAGTTACAGTGGTGAAACTGAAATATAATACAACTCAAGTGTTACTGAGACAAAGTTCATGATTGTCCATGACAGCCTCTATCCTCATTACTAGACATATTCCTGCCACCTTCTTCTGAACATTCCTTTTCATGAATCAAGTGGATCAAAGTGCTGAGCTGCCTGAAAATGGTTGTTTGTTGCATCAAGTTTTTTAGCTCATTAGATCTAGTACCTAACAAAGTGCAACCATGAATTTCAACTTGCCTGTTCCTTATGTCTCCTAAAGCCAGTAGTGTAATCACCTTCTCAGAGATATTAATAGATTCTAGGACCTCAAAGAAATATCTTTTGAAGCATTTAAAATTTGAAGAAGTATCAGGAAAATTAAATTATTATTTTTTTCCTTGTATACCTCTAATCCTAGCCATGGCCTCCCAGAGATGTCTGTCCATTCTCAAGGCCCCGTTTTCCTTCCAAATCCAAGTTTAAATATATTCCTAACATCCTTAAAGCCTTACATTTTTCATCCAGTCCAAATAACTTTGCTTTATATATCAGTCTGCCTCCTAATTTTTTTGCTATAATCAATTTTTTTCTAGTTGGACATGGTTGATGTAGGAGGCAGCAGTTTTCTCTTGAGATTAGCCATGTCCTATACAAAATTAACAGCCAGGCATAGCTTGAGCCAGCCTGGTTCTGTGCAGCTTGTGACTGCATTTTCTTCCCATCCTTACAGTGTTAGTCACGCTGCTTTGAACCAGTATAATCACATAACTAACAAATTGAATGTACATCTATTAATTTTACTTGTGCAACAGTTGATCTGTAGGAAGGAGGAGAAGAAACTTGTAAGTCATCTTCAGAGCATGGACTGCCTGTCATCTCTGACTCTGGGTGTTTTTTTCTTACAACAGAATACAAGGCATGGTGCAGGTGGCTTATTAGGAAATATTCACCATTTGCAATCAGAGTCTGCCATCTAGATGGAGAGGAAAAGTGCAGTCACCCAGAGCCTGTAGATTCTCCATCCTGGAACAACAAAGAATTCACAAGCTTGGAAGCATCCCTACTGAGTTTTGATCACTAGAGATGACTGCACTTCCTGGATGTTCCTCAGTCTCTTCTGCTAAAAATGCTTCCAAGCTGATTACTTCAGTGTTCGTTAATGCAGCATTTTCTTCACAGAAAATAAGCAGAGATCCACTAAACCCAATTCATACAGTGCATTGAGTGTCCACTAGTTCTTGCTGAGTTCAGCTGCTTTTAGATGCTTAATGCATATTTTCTGTTTCTCATCAACATACAGTCTAATTTTAATGTTTATTTCTTCTTTTTTATTTATTTTTTTTATTCTTACATATCATGAATATTTAATTTGCTCACAGTTTATTTTAAGTCAGTTATATCCTACCCTACCAATAAAGCACCTCTTGCTTTGGAGAGCCACTGTGATTTAATAGAGACTATGTAGTGCTGCCGAGTAGATAATCTAGAGGTCTATTTTTCTTCTTTCTGTCTTTCTTCTGGTTACTCCATCATTTCCCTACTTATCAATTGATAGTTCTCAAGATCTGCCCTGTTTCTGTCAATTGTGTTCTATTCATCCTAGTTTTAGTCAGTACATGTCCTCTTGAATATCTTCATATTATCATATTACTTTTCAGTGTTGAAAACCTATCTATTTAATTTTCACTGTGAAATCAACCCTTCTTTCAAGTTATCTTTATGAGTCATATTCATCCTTGCTTACAATGTGTTGTATAACATAGATTTCATACTTTTTCTCCTGTTCAAGCCCTACTCTACTGTGTATTTCTTTCTCTCACTATAAAAGCTATCTTTTTTCCGTTTCCCTCTGTCTTCCTTTTCAAAGGATTTTTCTCTCACAAAGTTCTGATTCTGTCCTGTAGCTCTTTGAAGTCTCCAAGTGTATCTTGTCTAATGAAATGTCCCATTCAAACACCTTGTTCTCACCTATAAGGCATCGCCTTATCTTATGTTCACTGAAGCCTTTTTCCTGCCTTCTTTCTTCTTACAACACTATCCACGTGTTGCTACTGCATTGGGCAAAGTACACTTGCTGTGGCTAACTTCATATCCTTTATCTGAATCCTTTACATCCTTCCATATTTTCTTTGTTTATTATACCCTCTGAATTTTTAACAGAAAGCTTCTCTTGCTGTTAAGCAGTCCTCATTTTGTCACCTATCTCCTCTTCCTCCTTTAGAACTTCATTTTTTTCCTTTCACCTTTACAGTTTATTTTGTTTCATAACCTGTCTTTTATATTGTGTCCTTTTATGTTGTCTTCCTTATGAACCTCTTGGAATAAGTTGGCTGAAGCATGGAATATTATTCTTCCTTTTTTCATAAATAACTGCTTTACTATTTTGTATACACAGTTTGGACTAACAATAACTCTGCCTCTACAAAATCATCATCTCTCAATATGGGGTGCTTGAGGGCTCTAACTGTCTCCTATAATTTCTGTGTATGTAGTATTGGTGATAGCTGAAAAACAGATGTGATGTTTCACTCCAGAGTAGTTTGCCCTCTGTTGGTGAGCCAAGAGATTTGTATAGTGAGGAAGTGAACTATTCTAGATCTGGATAAATCTGCTGGAGCTGCAAAAACAGCTCTAGTGTAAGGAGAAGGCTCAGAAATTATAATAATGTCTCTACAGGCAGGGCACAGGCAACTGTGTTAACTTTGTTATTGTTGATTAATAACATGGGCATTTCAGGTGATAAATCTCCCTGGAACAGGACCATTAGAGAAATGCCGGTCTTCAGTCATCCCTTCTCCCACACTATGAGAGCTTTTTCTACAATGGCTGGGAACTATATTTTGCATCCTGAAAGGCATCCAGGAGAAAGGAATAAAGGCAGAGAAAAACAGGATGATCTGAGAGAAAGCTGGGAAGAAGAAGGAGGTAGATGGCTGTCAGGAGAAGAGACTCACCTTAGGTGAGAGTACTAATTTATATTCCTTTTCTTTTCTTCACTTTGACCCTCTTTTGGGCTGTGACTGTAGATTTGTCCACAATGAAGGTGTCCTTCTTGAAGGAAGTACCACAGAAATGCACTTTGACATACCTATAAGGCCTGTAATACCTGAGGAAGAAACTAGTATTTCAGCAGGTTGAATGTTTTTTCTCTTGCAATCTGTGAACTATCCTACTGAGGCCTTTGTGTCTTTTGTGAATCCTTTGAACAGGTTTAGAAGCACCTAGTGAATTGAGAACAGATGTATTTACAGGTCATCTGTGTTTGTTTCTGGTACAAGTTGCTTATTACATCATCCTCTTTCTTTTACATTTTCTGCCATTTCTGTGCTAAGTCTCCGAGTTTGTCAGGAACCTCCCAAACAGCAACAATACTACATTGCTGTGTCTTGCTAGAAAGGCAGTGCTAGGTCTTAGTAGTGGAAAGATGAATAAATGAGCAATAATGAAAATATACAAAGAGCAACCATGGCAGGGAATTACAGGCAATATGACAGAAGAAATCTGACAGCAGTTACTGAGAAGCAGCAACTCAGAAAGGCAGTGAGTGGTGTGCTCAGTACTCTGTTCTTCTGTGACTCTGTTGATCTGAAGGCATGAGCAAGATAATGAGTAGAACTGGAGCAGTACCTTTTCTTATGGCAGTTGTGCCAGCTGGATAAAGTAAACAAGCTCTCCTTTGAGTCTGAAACAGAAACTCTCAATACTAAATACAAGTTGAATGTAGCTACTATGTGTTAAGTGAGGTAAAAAATGACAAGAAAGAGATTGCATCCTACAGCTGCTCTGGCTCAGCCCTGCTCCAGTCTGGTCACTGGGATCTCTGCCCAGGCTGAGGGAGCTGTCCTTTTCCCTTTTTCAGGTTCAGCCAGCAGCAAAACTGAGCACATAACTCAAAGACATGCAGACGCACAGGCGGAGACAGATCACTGCTGGTGAGAGGTACAAGTTCACCAGTGCAGGTATTCACACAGCATTCTCCAGATTCACAAGCATGTGTATTTGTGGGTTCTTTGAGTACCTGGCACAGTTCTTGTGTCTCCCCAGCACTCCTGCCCAGCTTGCAGGCCTATCTTGCAGCGCACACACAGGAGAGATAGTGTGTATATCAAGACAGAGAGTTAAGAGAAGATTTAATGAGAAAAATAAGAAAATAAGTCAACCTGTGTTGTTCATCTGTAGAGCTCTGCCAAGAAAGTTGGTAACTGACCCCATCTTACACACTACCAGCCCTTTAATACCTTCTTCTGCCTATGCCCATTCTTTGTTCCTCCTGCTGCCCTTTCACACTGCACACCCCCAGTGATTTTGCAGAGCTCTGCAGTTTCTGCACCTTCCCAGTCTGGGGCCCCATAGCTCACAGTCTTACCAGTTGAAAGTTCTTCCTTTCTGGATGTGGTTTGTTAGCCCATTAGTGTGACTTTGAGGTTTGCTTCTTGTGATTGTCTCCCTCCTTAGAAGTACTCCATCAGGTAACACCACTGGCACAAATATTCCTAGATTCTCATATGCTCTCGTAAATTAACGTGACTGACCACATTTCGTTCCCTTCACTTCTTCCCTTTCTAATTATCCATGAAGATGATCGGATGTCTGGAGCCCCTCTTCTATGAAGAAAGGCTGGGCTTGTTTAGCTTGGAGAAAAGACAGCCCCAGGGAGACCTCACTGCAGCTTTCCAGTACCTGAAAGGAGCTTATCAACAGCTTGTAAAACTGACTTTTTACACTTTCTCATAGTGATAAGACAACGGGGAATAGTTTAAACTAAAATAGATGAGATTTATATTAGATGATAGGAAGAAATTCTTTACTCAGAGGGTAATGAGTCACTGGCACAGGCTACCCAGAGAGCTGTGAATGCCTCATTCCTGGAGGTATTCAAGGCCAGGTTGAATGGGGCCTTGAACAGCCTGATCTGGTGGGTGGCAACCCTGCCCAAGTCAGTATAGTTGGAACTGAATGGTCTTTAAGGTCCTTTTCAATGTAAGCCATTCTACAGTTTTACTTCACAGACATTTGGGTGAGGTCTTGAGGTCTCTACCCCTTGTTCTTGTGGAGGACTTCAACTTCTCAGACATCTGCTGGAATTATAATACAGCAGAAGGGGAACAGTCCCAGAGGTTCCTAGAGTGTGTGGGAGTTAACTTCCTGACACAATTGGTGAAGGAGCCAGCAAGGGGAAGCAAAATGCTGGACCTGCTGTTTGTTAACAGAGGTCTTGTGGATATGGCGGTTGGAGGCAAGGTAATCACAGAATGATAAGTTTTTCAATCCTTGTTGAGGCACAGAGGGAAGTCAGTAGAACTGCCATCTTGGACTTCTAGAGGGCAGACTTTGGTCTCTTTTGGACCATGGTTGAGAGAGTCCCTTGGGAGGTAGTTCTGGGGGGCATGGGAGCCCAGGAAAGTTGGTAATACTTTAAGGAAGTTATTTTAACGATGCGTGAACTGACCATCCCCAAGTCATGGAAGATGAGCTAATGGGGAAAGAGACCAGTCTGGCTGAAGGCAGACCTTTGGCTGGAACTCAGGAACAAAAGGAAAGTTTGTGCTCTTTGGAATAGGAGGAAAGCAACTTATGAGGATTACAAATACGTTGTGAAACTGTGAAGGGAGAAAATGAAAAAGGCTGAAGCCCAGCTAGAACTGAACTTGGCCACTAAGGTGGAAGACGACAATAAGTATTTCTATAAATACATCAACAGCAAGAGGAAGGCTAGGAAGAATCTCCATCCCTTGTTGAATGCACAGGGGAACACAAGGATCAGGATAAGTCTGAGGTATTTAATGCCTTCTTTGCCTCAGTCTTTAATAGTAAAACTAGTTGCTACCTAGGCACTCAGCCCCTTGCACTGGAATATAGGGATGGGGAACAGAATAGGCCCTGCATAATCCATAATGAGATGTTTTTGGGAACTGCTTCGAAAGCTGGACACTGGCTCAGTACTGGCGCCACTCCTATTCAACATCTTTATCAGTGATCTTGATGAGAGGATCGAGTGTACCCTCAGTAAGGTTGCAGACATCACCAAGTTGGGAGGGAATGTTGAAGGGTAGAAAGGCACTACTGAGGGACTTGGATAGACTGGATCAATGGGTCAAGGTAAACTGTATGAGTTTCAATAGGTCCAAATGTTGAGCCTTCCATTTTGGTCACAGCAACCGCAGGCAACCCTTCAGGCTTGGGGAGGAATGGCTGGAAAGCTGCCTGATGCAAAGGGACCTTGGTATGCTGATGGACCTTCATCTGAATATGAACCAGGACTAATGAACCAAGAAGGCCAGTGGCATCCTGGCCTGTATCAGAAGTGGTGTGAGCAGGACTAGGGAAGTAATCCTCCCCCGTAGTCAGCACTGGTGAGACCCCACGTCAAGTACTGTGTTCAGTTTTGGGCACTTCAATACAGAAAACGTCCAAAGAAGGGTGACAAGGCTGGGGAAGGGCCTGGAGAGTATGCCCTATGAGGAGTAACTGAAGGAACTGGGGCTGTTTAGTATTGGGAAGAGGAAGCTGAGGGGAATCCTTATTGCTCTCTTCAAATACCTGAAAGGTGATAGCAGCAAGAGTGGGGTTGGTCTCTTCTCAGTGGTGACAGGTGACAGGGCAAGGGGAAATGGCCTCAAGTTGTGCCAGGGGAGGTTCAGGTTGGATATAAGCAAAAACTTCTTTACAGAAAGGGTTTTTAGGGCCTGGAATAGGCTCCCCAGGGAGGTGATTGAGTCACCATCCCTAAATATGTTTAAAATCCATTTGGATGTGGTGCTCAAGGACATGATTTAGTGGTGAGTTGTTAGAGTTAGGGTAGTATGGTTCAACTGCGGTTGGACGTGGTGTTCTTGAAGGTCTTTTCCACCCTGAGCAATTACATGATTCTATGATTCTTATTATCACTTCTTTCCTTGGAAAAAGGTCCTTTCTAGGTACCCTTACAGGGGCAGACAATTTCCTTCAACATACCCTTACACTTTGAATTTAACAAGATTAGTGAGACTGAGAGGAAAGATTGTGAAATAAAGAGGATGTTAATAGTTCCAAGACAGCTAATGAAGTCCTTACCTCTTAGGTAAAAGAGTGGAAGGAGTGATTTATTATCCGTAGAAGATGATAAGATTAGTGTTCAGGAGGTAAGAAATAAAGGAACATAAAACCAGTATATTTCTGTACAGATGACATATATTTTCTCATTCATTAAAATGATAGGTTTAATTTCTGTCTTTTCCTTGATCAGCAATATCTAGATACAGAGATCATTTGGTAAATGCTCTCCACTGAGAATTAGGTAAATGCTGGGTCCTTAGCTGCACATATTAGAGTGTACATATTCCCACCATGTGCATTAATGATAGCTTAGTTTCATCTGAATATGTGTGAATATTAGGTGCAGTGGATGAGGTGCATTACACTGTGGAAAGTGCAAATAAGGATGCAGAGTTTTTGTGGATTGTCTTCCTCACGAGGATAGTAAAGGTTTCTTGTCTCACTGACTCTAGAGTCATTTGGTGAATGTCGGCCTTGGGATCCTCAATGGTTCTACTGATGAAGTGACTGAGGTTTGGGGTCTTTTTAGAGGTGGAGATGAATTGTTCTTAGAAAATATATTTCAAGATAGGATTGTCTTATTTTAGGCTATAATTATGTAGTGATTTTCTGTGGAAATTATACATTTGATTAGCTGACAGTAGGGCATTCTTTATTTCTCCCATTTCTACTCTTGGTCATTTCTGATGAGCTATTAGAATCATAGAACCATAGAATCCTCAGAGTTGGAAGGGACCTCTGAGAAAGAGTTAGAAGAGTGCTACTTTGGGTAGAGGTTCCCTTTAGTTTACTCCAGTGGGTATACTGAATATTATCCTTCAGCAAACATGTCAGTAGCTTAGTGTTCTACTGCAGTTTTTGTTTTTACTGAGGCTTTGAGTGGTTGGTCTTTAGGTTTTCTATACAAGGTATACAACTTTATTTTATTTTTGTATTGCATACACCAAACTAAGTAAAATCTGTAACATAAGCCTTAGTGTCTATATAAGCAGCAGTCTTCTTTCAAAAACATCCACATAGGCTGTCAGTATTTAATGTCAGTATGATGGAAATCTATGAGAGTATCCAAATGTTGCTTTCTGTATCCTAGATACTGTTACTTAGAAACTCTTACTTAAGGTGGTTCATTACAAGTCTTACCTACTGACAGGTGCAGCCTTCCTCTGGGAAATGCCTCTACCTATTCCTCTGGGAATGACTATAAATTTAAAGCTTGTGAGAATATGACAGATGAGCCTGGATGTTCAGAGCTAGCATTGATCTTGCTTTTGTAAGTTTTCAGAGATGCCCAAAATGCTATAAGATACAGACTGTACTGGCTAACATAATCCATAGGGATATTATTGATATTGGATGTACATATAAACATTGTTAGCTAGAATGATGGAAGAGGTGGAAGTGTGGTTTATGGAAGAAATGCCATATCATCCTCTTGAAGATTTTCTTTGCACTCTACTCTGGAGGACCATACAGAATGAGAAAAAGCAAAATTGTGAACTCAGGATGTGAAAGAAATTGTGTCTGTATTTCTAGCTCTCTCTTTCTTACAGCCTTCTTTTCTCCTCCTCCTCATCCCCCTTTCCTCTCCTTCAGGAGTTCCCCTTTTGCCCACACCTGATATTCAATCCTGGCAGAGCTAATGCCTTTTGCTGAGATCAGACCTGGCACTGGGGAATCATGTGACAGAGGAAGGTTGCTATAAATATAGTTGAACCCTGCCTTTGGGCAGGAAGAGGAGAAAGTGAGAGCGACACAAGGAGTAGGAGGGGCAGTGAGAAAGTGAGTGCAGGGACTGAAGAACTCAGAGCGGTCTAATGAGAGAGAGAAAGGAAGAAAGGAAGGAACAGAAGAAAGTGCAGAGGCCGTTTTCTAGGCCAGACCATGAGGTGGTAGCTCTGTTACGAGTGAGAATGAGCAAGAGTAGAGAAAATGGAAAGCTCAAAGAGTATGACACAGGAATATAGATCGAAGACAGCTTTGTGGGGGGGCACACCGCAATACGACTATATCTGCTTTGAGAAATCCACCCATTACGGGATACCCTTGGAGGCGGGACACGAGGCCGGGGGGACAGGGGACGACCTGCAGTACCCGGAGAACTCCCTCAGCCACCCACAGGTAGGGTTGGACAACTGGGATGTTTCTGGCAGCACAAGTCTCAGTGGGGTCACATACGCTCTTGGGGCTGCATGCTGTAGAGCATACATCCCTGTCTATTCACAATCCTACCAACTCTCCCTTTTCCTTGTTGACTTCTGGGTAAGGCACTGACTTACTTTCACAGACTTGCTTAGAATGCTATCAGCATTTCAAGTCACTGAGTTATTTCCATCTGTTATGACCATAGTGTTAGAATGGTTAAGCTGGGATGGTGAAAATCAATGAAACCATTAATGTATGTGTAAATGCAAAGAGAAATTTCATCTATCTTTGGCTGCAGAGTTATTTTAGGTAGAGCAGGAGAGGAAATAAAAACTAACAAATAAGTAATGTAGATAGATGAATGTCCATCTGCACAACTGAATGGACAGTCATGCAGAGCTCTATTCTGACTATTCCTTGAACAAGGAGAGTAAGTTTGTGCTTGTATATGCATGTCGGTAGTTTCAGTAGCTCTTCAGAGAGCTGTGAGGAATTTTCCAGCCCTTAAACTTGACCTGACTTTCACTCTGGTTCATACAAATAACGTAAAAATATCTAGTACAAAGATGTACTCTAGTTATGACTTCTTGTTCTATTGCCCTCTGTATCTCCTCTACCTCTCCTTTTGGGACAGCCTTCTTCAAAGAGGAGGTTTTACAGCAGTCTTGGTGTCTTATTTCCTGCCAGTCTGCTCAGATAGAGCTGACGTACAAGGGTTTAGAGCAATGTAGAATTTGGTCTAGTGACGAGAGGGAGAGAGAATGTGTGAATGTGAAATACATACAGGGAAGATATGAGCGGAGGTTTCTCAAAGCCCCTTACACAAATACTTGAGTCAATGACTGGGGAATAGGAGAAAAGATGCATTGATCTCCCTAAGAGTTGCGTGATTCTGGGGTAGAAAAAAGCCACATTTACCACCAAGAATATCTCTTCCAGTAGATAAACATGCCAGCAAGGATTGTTATCTGCCATGTTGCAAAAGACTGGAAAGTCAGTCCCTGGCCATACTCAGAAATTTCTCTTCTGAAACTGAATAAAACTTCTGAGAGTTTGCAAATTATTTCTGTACTAAACTGCTCCAAAACCACTCCCTGGCTGATTCAGAAGCATCAGCCAGAACTGGGAGGAGTCTGGATAGAGTTAATGCTTTATTTATACTTTCAAGTGAGTTACACTGAGATTCACATTGGAGATGCGACCTGGACCTCCTGTGGGATGCAAGTGAATGGCTAGGGCTGGAGGGCTGAAGTGGGTTATGGGAATGGAAATGTACATTCTGTTAAATGAACCACTGGTCAGTTGGGATGCACAAAAATACACCAGTTAATATGTATCCACTCCACAGACTAGTCCCACAGGGCTAAAACCACTCTTAGAAGATGTCACATTGCGTCAGAAAAACTCTTGCTGCCTAGGCCTGGGGTGTCTTTTCATCCACAGGCATGCCAGTCAATGAATGTATTCAACCTCCAACACAGACAAGCAGGACATCATATGCATTCCCATACATATCTCCATGCAAGTATGCGTTTGTGAAGACAGTTGTCATTCTTGAAAACAGACAGTCATATTTATAGATCTACTAAAAATATGCTCTAGAAATATTGTTATGGAAGCAATCACGCAGTTACATATATAGTATGTAGGCATATTGTTGTAAAACTAGTCTTGCTCTTCATGTGTATTTTGCTAGCCATTAATTAACATGTAGATAAACATTCATACTATCACACACATCTTGTACAGGCATGCACTTTTATGTTATTAATGTGATTAACGATCAGCTGCACGTGCTTTCATCCATTTCCATGCAGAGTACTCACCACTGTGATGTGAAGAAAATAAGTCATAGACATTTTAGTTCTATTGTGTCAATTGCTTGTGCTAGCTGTTCCTTTCTATTTTATATGCAAGCTGTAAGCTATTTCAGATAGAATGTGTGATTTGACTGGGTTTACAGGGTAAAGAACAGTGGAAACTTCATTTCTGGCCTGGGATTTTCGAACAATACATAGTTGATATATTACATAAAAGATAATGTAATGTGTAATAATAATTTATACATAATTTGTGACACTTAACAGTATCATAAGATCATAGAATGGCTGAGGTTGGAGAGGACCTTCAGGATCATCCAGTTCCAGCCCCCTGCCACAAGCAGGGCTACCACCCACCAGCTCAGGCTGCCCAGGACCCCTTCCAACCTGGTCTTAAGCACCTCCAGGAATGGAGCATTCCACAGTTCCTCTGGGAAACCTTTTCCAAGACCTCACAACCCTCTGAGTAAAAATTTTCTGCCTAACATCTAACCTAAGCCTCCCATCTTTTAGTTTAAAGCCATTTGCCCTGGTCCTACCACTATCAGACAGTATAAAGCATCGATCCTTGTCTCTCTTGTGAGCTCAAGAATTAGAAGCTTGAGATTTTTTCTACCATTTAGAATCACAGAGAGCTTCCTCAAGCAGCTCAGACTGATGTATTTTTTATAAGACATGGTATTTGTGAGATAGAAAGGGTATTTATGGCAGAGAGATCCAATAGCAGTGCACAGATGGTGAGGAAGTGTTACGATTGATTGGGCAATGTAGCATTATAGAGTAACAGACTCATAGAAAGACTTGAGGGGGCTTCTGGAGTTCTCTAGCCCAATGCCCTGCTCATAGGTTTTATCCAAGGAAGTTCCGAACATTCTGAAGACGCCCAGCCCCTCCAGGCACCTGTTTCTGTGCTGAATCCTTGCATTTTCCTTCTACACATTTGAACATATCCTTGTTTCAAGTTTCACCTTTTTCCCCCTGTCCTTCACTGTGCCTCTATGAGAAGTCTAGCTCTTGTTTTCTCTCCAGCCCGCTCACTCCCTTCAGGTAGGGAGTACTGCTATTAGAACACCCCTTTGCCTTTACTTCTATTATTTTGTAGTTAACGATTATTTTGTAGTTAACCCCTGTCCGTCACATGTGTCTCCTTAGCTCTATGCATAAGCAATCGAGACTAGACTTTTTACTAAGGAAGATCATTTCAGGAACAGCAGCATGTCTCTAAGGCAGGAGTGAGAGGGATGAGCAGTCTGCTGAGCCACAGCAAACTCAATGGCCAAGAGCAGCAGTGTGCACCTAGTGGTGCTGGGGGAAGGGATTTCATTATTAGAGTTTGCTGTGGAGAATACATTGCTGAATCTGAATGGCATGGGGAATAACTTAGGGTTTGGACTGAGAGGGGAGTGCAGATTTAAGTAGATGCTCAGCATCAGAATAGCTGTCAGAGAAATCTTGAGGTTGTGAGAACTTTCTTGAGAACTATTACTCCATTAAACAGTGAAACTTCCCCCCACCCCCTTATTTATTTATTTGTTTGTTTGTTTGTCTTTAAAGACGCACCTCCTGCTGGTTTTACAGTTAAACATTAATAAAAGCTTTCTCCCTGAAAATTAACTTTAGGATGTACACTCTCCCTGGATTATTTTTTGTTGTTCCTCCCACTCATACAAACAATATCCTTAACAGTATTTATACCTTCAGTGGCTTCTGCACCGTTTTCATGTTCTCATCCAGAATTTAGCCAAGCCAGACGTAATAGTACCTTTTTCTGTCTCAATTCTCTAAGTGATAATTGATAAATTTTAAAATTTTCTCCAGCTTTTGCGGTGCTCAGAAAGAGGTGGTATCAGAGGAATGCAAGTGTAAGCATTAACTGTGTCCTGGTTTTAGTTTTACCTGCATGCTAATGGAAAGAATATTTCTTGCCTAACACAATTTTTCTACAAGGTCATCCTCTGATTTTTAAATCTTTCTCTATCTTACGATTATTGACTACAGTCTGAAGTAGTGCCAGAGTCCCAGAGAAACGGAGCATGTGTATGAAGCATGTGTATTCTTGAAGTGAGTTGAGACTAATTTGTTCTCCAGGACAGAACCTTCATCTTTACATCCCACAGTATTCTCCTGCAGAAGCTGGCAGCCCATGGTGTGGACAGGTTCACTCTTCTCTGGGTTGAGAATTGGCTTGAGGGCCGTGCCCAGCGGGTAGTGGTTAATGGAGTCAAGTCCAGCTGGCGTCCTGTCACGAGTGGTGTCCCCCAAGGGTCGGTATTGGGGCCCGTCTTGTTTAATATCTTTATTGATGACCTGGATGAGGGGATTGAGTGTACCCTCAGTAAGTTTGCGGATGACACCAAGTTGGGAGGATGTGTTGATCTGCCTGAGGGTAGGGAGGCCCTTCAGCGGGATCTGGATAGGCTGGACAGTTGGGCTGAGGTCAATGGGATGAGGTTCAATAAGGCCAAGTGCCGGGTCCTGCACTTTGGCCACAATAACCCCATGCAATGCTATAGGCTTGGGGCAGAATGGCTTGAGGAGTGTATAGAGGAAAAGGACCTGGGGGTGTTGGTTGATGCTCGGCTCAGCATGAGCCGGCAGTGTGCCCAGGTGGCCAAGAAGGCCAATGGCATCCTGGCCTGTATTAGGAATAGTGTGGCCAGCAGGAGCAGGGAGGTGATCATCCCCCTGTACTCAGCTCTGGTGCGGCCGCACCTCGAGTACTGTGTTCAGTTTTGGGCCCCTCACTACAAGAGAGACATCGAGGCCCTGGAGCGTGTTCAGAGAAGGGCAACAAAACTGGTGAGGGGTCTGGAGCACAGGTCTTACGAGGAGCGGCTGAAGGAGCTGGGATTGTTTAGTTTGGGGAAAAGGAGGCTCAGAGGAGACCTCATTGCACTCTACCACTTCCTGAAGGGAGGCTGTGGTAAGGAGGGGGTCGGCCTCTTCTCCCAGGTAACTAATGACAGGACGAGAGGGAATGGCCACAAGTTGTGCCGGGGAAGATTTAGATTAGACTTGAGGAAAAATTTTTTCTCTGAGAGAGTGGTCCGGCACTGGAATGGCCTGCCTAGGGAGGTGGTTGAGGCACCGTCCCTAGCGCTGTTCAAGAAGCGTTTAGATGAGGTGCTGAGGGATTTGATTTAGTAGCTTGGTGGGTAGGGATGGTGGTGTGAGGAAGGTTGGACTAGATGATCTTGTAGGTCCTTTCCAACCTAATGTATCTATGAATCTATGAATCCTGAGATTAGCTCTTTTTCTTTCACATCCTAAGTTCATAATTTTCCAGCCAGACACAAGCTGTGAATTAGGATACTGAATGTTGTCTTTTACTGTTCATGCTATTATGCTGTTCCATCTAATTTGAACAAGGTACTTGGCAAGGTAGTACATAATTTGAATTAAATTCATAGTTTAGATTAAACTCTATTTGTAATAAAACAATCCCTCATGAGCATGTAAGGGCAATGAAAAATCAGCTGAAGTGATATGAAAATGCATTTAAATAAAATCTGTTGGTGCTTGGCATTGCTCCCTGAAATAGATACAGTGAGAGAAACAGGGATTAATCTGCTATTTGGTATTGGATTTTATATGTGATAGCTTATGTGAAGCTTGGCAGGTCTTTCATCTTCATGTTCCACTGTCCTATCTATATTATGAAATTCAGAGCATGGCCACTCTTCACTGCTAAGAGTTATGTATCAATTAATTTGGTTAGACTGTGGTGATAATAGTGGGGTCAGTAATCAAATAAAATATAACTTTCCTGTGCAGTGGTGGATGGAAGAATAGCTCCAGATATTCAATCTGTTTCAGACATGGCAGGTAAGCCATCATAAGATGATGATTAAAAAAGCCAACATGTCTGCTCTGTGAAAATATAATACGGATTTTAAAGGGAGCTGTTGCACATAGTTCAAGTGCCTGAGGAATACAGGCAAATAAACTACTTAGGACCTTCAGTTATGTTTGACAACTGAAAACATAACTCTGTTTAACACTAAAACAGTAGCCCAGAGAAGCTTGGGAAATTTCTACCCTTGGAAATGACTAGGACTTGCTCAGACAAGGCCCTGAGCATCCTGATTTGGCCTTGGATTTAGCATATTGTGAGCTAAGGATTGTAAGAGAAACCCCCCAGAGGTGCCTTCCAGACTTCAGCATTCTGTGAGTCTCCAAATCTATCTTTTCTCAAATTCTCTTGTAGATCGTGATCTGCTTTATTGCCATTCTGCTGATGATGTTTCAATTAATGGAAATCCCATGGGAACAGGGACAACAACTCTTGTATCACTTAGAAAGGAGGAAAAGCATAGATATCAGATAGAATTGATCCTAAGCTCATGGTAGAGCTCCATCTCTCATATGTCTTTTCATTCTCCAGCTGAAGCATCTGACTTTTTGCCACTCTTCTTGCCACTCAGAATATCTTAGAGAAGCAGTTGTTTTGGTGGGCAGGAAGCAGACTAGGCTCTAGCAGGTGGGAATTGCCAAGATCACCGGTGCAGCATCAGGCAGGAACCTGATGTAAAGTCATAGCTTGTTCACTGAATAACAAGTGGAGGGGAGAGATCTGCTCACAGCTTCACAAATGCACGTCTTCCCCAGATATACTATGAAAGAATGAGGGAGGATAGCTAATTCTAGGGGAATCTGATAACAAACAAGTGGACGTAGTCAGGATCTTTCCGGCTTCCTTGAGATTTCTTTTTTGACAAGCTGGCACAACTGACAGTTTTATCACTGATCCATGTGAGATGCATCGTTGGGAAGCTCATGTAGCTACTTGTGAATTGTGTAATATCAAACGATTTCAAGATTAGTATCTGATGACAAGGGCTGGATTAAGTAATAAAAAAAAATCAGATGAGTTAGAGATATATGGGGACTAAGTGGAATGATTTGGGTAGATAATAAGAGGGGCTATGTGGTACCCTCTGCTCTTCATGAGCTGATTTTGCTTCTTTTCCACAGAAAACACCATCAGTGGCTTCATACTCTATCAAGCATTCCTTGGCAGCAGATTGAACAGATGCAGGGCATTCCTGCAGCCTCTTTAGTAGTGTGATACCTCTCTAAACCTTAAGAGTTGTTTTGCAGTGCTGCTGAAGTATACGAGACAGCCCTAATTCTGGCAGCTTCATGTGAACTGTTTTGACCTTCTTTTGTACTTCCAAAAAGCCCGTCCAATCTTTTCCTTTCAGAACTGAGCCCACTCTTTCTGAGGATGTTAGAATGCAGTTGGCATTCTGTTATCTTAGCTTGTACACCCAAAAGAAGATGTGAAGATTTTACAGAGATTGGGAAGAGGAAACTGGGAAGGAAAAAGAAAAAAATAATGAATTGCCTCTGTCTGAGTCTTTCTGCGTCTCTGTCTCCTTGCTTGGATATGTTTTGAGTCTGCACCTCTGGCTGTTAGTAAATATGCCTTTTCATTTTAATGCTACTTGTGAAGGAATGTTTGCCTTGCATCTTCATTTCTTTCTCTCTTGCTTCCTGCTCCTCTAGCTTTATGGACAATACACAGACCAGATTACCGACTTGGCTGAGAAGGAAGCAGCAAATCTGCCGAACACAAAACAGACCCAGAAGAACAACGAAAGACCCCTGAAACGTGAGAGTCAAGTAGAGATAAAAGAAGAACGCTATTCCAAATGCCAAGGTAGGATATATCCTTGCATACCCTGTAAACAGGGTGGAAAAGAACAGCCAGAGATATGGAATTTTAGCAAGGCAAAAAGAAAAGAAAGCTTTGACAGGGGAGAATTAAAGAAGGAAGGAGGAGTTTTTAAAAGTCATTTGCATGCTAGCTGTAGGAATAACTGGCCAAAAATCTTTTTTTTTTTTTTTTTGCACAACAGATCTCTATAACAAGAGGAAAAATATTTTTGCAATAGTGCACAAGAGGTCAAATTATCTTGCCCCTTTATTATTATTATTTTGAAACCTCAAAGAATTTTGAAAGACTGCAAGGAAGGGATGGATATCAGACCTTTAACACTAAGCCCATGATTCTATCAAGTACACTCTACTGGTGATCAGTTCTCAACACAGAAGCACAGATTTCATTTATGTTGCCTCCATTTTTTCTGGTTCTCTCTTCCCTCTGCAGACTGCGCTAGACGCATCCAGAAATATGTTACCAGGAAGCTTGGAGAGGACTGGATTTTCTTGGTTCTGTTGGGTCTGGTCATGGCGTTGGTGAGCTGGGGAATGGATTATGCCAGTGCAAAGAGCCTACAGGGTGGGTCTCATTCAGGTGTTGCAAAAGCATACTGTAAACTATATAAATATTTTACAAAACCCAGTGGCCAACATTCCTCCTCCTTTTACATTGTCACTACCCCAGGAAGGTTGAAATACTTGCTGCACAGTAAAGAGAAGGTTAACTAGGAAAAGGTTCTTTAAAGGAGTGATAGGGAAATATTACTAAGTGTGCAGGGAGCAAAGGATATGTGTACCATTCAAAGTTCAGCCATTATTTCTCTCCTTCTCTCAATTATGTGTAAGGGCACACTGTGTGACTTTGGTCCTTATTATACAATATAATTTGGTCCTTATTATACAATTTGCCATCCTCCCCAGGTCTGTTGAGCATATGGTGGGTGGGGAGGGGAAAAGGCGCTCTGACGCCCTCTTGATATGGTTTTTGCTGTTTTTATACTCATTACTGTTCTTCTCAAATTTTATTTATATAGTGCTCTGGTGTTTTCTGCTACATGGCACCACATAGTGCTCTTTACTTAAACTTTTTTTGTTATGATGATCGCACAAGCACTGGCTTATATCCTTCTCTACATCATTCCTCTGGTTCCCATACCCTTTTCCAGATTTAAAAATTACAAAATCTTTCAATGGTCCTGATGCTGATCTCCATGCACACAAATATATACAATATTACCCACATGCTGTTACTTGCTCTTTGGAAGAAATGATTAATGCAGAATTCTTAGGAGCATGGAGCACACATGTGTGTATTTTACTCCATCTCTTATTTTGGCAAGGAATTTCAGGTTGCATGTGTGCCAGAGTCTCAAAAAAGAAATGCCCTCTGATTTTGCATGCACTAGGCACATGTTGTAACAGCTGGCACCACTCCCTTCACGCTGCTGCTTTCAAAGGCAAATTGTAAGCCGGGCTTTTAAGATAGTTTTTCTGAAGGAACAATTTTTCATGTGATTGAAATGGAGGAGAGGACACTAGCGTCGTTGTTCTTCTAGGCCCTTATAATGCCCTCAAGCTGCTAGATGTAAAGATCCTGTACAGAAATACGCTCTTGCAAGTGAAAGTAATACAGCTCTCCCAGTGCCATATTATGGCCCAGGTATTAATAGAGTCTAAGAGCAAAGAATCTCTTGTGTCCATTCCTGCAGAATGCATATATTATTTGAGATCTTGTACTTCAAATGTAACAAGGCTTTACCCTTTTTGTCGTAGAAAATTAGGACTTTTCAGACAGCATTTCTCAGAGAGATTTATTATAGGCAAGTTTAGCAGGTGTGGGCTTTTGTTTGCGACTCTTTAAAGTTTACCAACTTGCTTGGAGCAGCTGTGGTTACTGACAACTTGTTTGTTTGTCTGTTTACAGCCTACAAGTGGATGTACAGAGAGATGCACCCGAATGTTCCTTTGCAGTATCTGGTGTGGGTAGCATACCCACTTGTTCTCATTCTGTTTGCAGCCATCTTCTGCCACCTCGTCTCTCCACAGGCCGTTGGTGAGGGTAGAAGGCATGGCAAGATCTGTTTCTGTTTGTCTCTTTTTTCTTATTCCTCTTGCCTTTGGGTTTTCTATATCCTCTGCTCTGTTGTTGTTTTCAGGGTCTGGGATCCCAGAGCTCAAGACAATTATGAGGGGAGTAGTCCTCAAGGAATATCTCACTCTCAAAGCATTTGTGGCCAAAGTTGTGGGCCTCACAGCTGGACTTGGAAGTGGCATGCCTGTGGGGAAAGAGGTAAATATTGCTATCTTCATGCATAGTAGTAGCTGGTGTCTAGGCAGTGGAAGGAGCTGTCTGTGCAAGAGTCTTTAAATGTTTCCTTTTCCTTGACACCATTCCTCTTGTCAAAGCTGTTTTTCCTAGCAGCACTTATCTTCCACTAACCATTTTCTTCTACTTTGAAAGGCTTGATATTTGTAGGTAGCTCTGAAAGTAATGCCTCCTATTTATTTCCATGGAAACTAGAACAGCTACAAAGAGCAAAATAACACTATTTGACAGCAAATTCTCAGCTACAAAATACTATTTTTCAACATAGTCGTCACCATTAGCTATGCATTTTCACCAACAATGAACAAGAGCCTCCATGCCACATTTGTAAAAATCTGCATGGCCATCCAGAATGTGGCTTGACTTGCATGTCACTGTCGCCACTGCTGAAATGCACCACCCACCACTTCAGTGTGCTCACACCCCATGCTTGGTCTCCATCAGCATTCAGAAAGCATCAATTAATGTCAATGGAGGCCATTTTTTCTGCATGGAGGAATTCAGTTCCACACTTTGGTTTCATAAGCACTTCTATGTCAGATGCTGTTTTGCCAGGCTGTCCCTCTGCTGTCATCTGTCATACAGCAACAGAATTTAATAAAATACTGGTGGGAATCAAAGAATCACAGAATCATAGGAGTTGGAAGGGACTTCTGGAGATCATCTAGTCCAACCCCCTTGCTAAAGCAGAAACCCTACAGTAGGTTACACAGAAAGTGGGTTTTGAATATCTCCAGAGAAGGAGACTCCACAGTATCCCTGGGCAGCTTGTTCCAGTGCTCTGTAATTCTTAAAGTAAAGATGTTTTTCATCATGTTCATATGGAACTTCCTATGTTCCGGTTTGTGCCCAGTGCCTCTTGTTCTGTTACTGAGCACAGATAAAAAATGCCTGGCCATATCCAGTTGACTCATGCTTATTAGAGATCGATAAGTATTGATGATAAGATCTTCCCTCAGTCTTCTCCAGGCTAAACAGTCCTAGGTCTCAGCCTTTCTTCATAAGGAAGATGCTCGAGGCCCCTAATAATCTTTGTGGCCTCCACTGGGCTCTCTTCAAAAAGTTCCCTTCTTGAACTGAGGAGTCCAGAACCAGACACAGTACTCCAGATGTGGCCTCACCTGCTCAGAGTAGAGGGGGAGGATCACCTCCCTGGACCTGCTGGCCATGGTCTTTTTAATGTACTCCAGGGTACCATCGGCCTTCTTGGCCACAGTTGCACACTGCTGGCTCATGGCCACCCTGTTGTCCACCAGAACACTCCAGTCATTCCCTGCAGAGCTCCTCTCCAGCAGGTCATTCCCCAGCCTGTACTGATGAGTGTGCTTATTCCTCCCCAGTCTCTGCACTTGTCCTTGTTGAACCTCATTAAGTTCCTCCCCATCCAACTGGAATGTTCAACTTCTACTGCCACAATAAGGAATTACTTTTGGAGCCACCCTCAAAATAATAAAAAAAAATCGTTCTAATTTTTCTCCTCCTCTTTTCTTGCAGGGTCCTTTTGTGCATATTGCCAGTATCTGTGCAGCAGTACTCAGCAAGTTTATGTCCATTTTCTGTGGTGTATATGAGGTAAGGCACATGTCTCTGGCATTCAGTTATTTCACAGGCTGATCTCTTAAGACATATTGGTAGGTGACTACACACAGAGAGGACACATAGACTGAAGTTCACTATGCTCCTCTAATGCGGAAAGATACCAGCCGAAGAAAATTGTAGTTGAAGGCAGGATCAGTCATGTGTGTTGCCTACCTCAATACACAGAGGATGATTAAGAACATGCATTTCACAAGTTTTCTTTACATAGCTGTGTATAAAGATCAATTTAAGGTAGAATGTGTAGAGCATTACTAAATATAGCCAGACGCTGCCTGCAGGCTTTTGCTGTTGCAGAGCGGCCTCTGCCGGCTGATTGATGTATGGACAAGTTGTATTTGAAGAAAAAAAAAAAAAAAAAAAGACAACGAAAAAAACCTGCTATTAACCACCTATATAGCTATATGCAGGAACTGCTTTACAAACTTCTAACAGTAATTGGCTTTGTAATACAGCAACAGAAGGCGCTGTTCGACTTGATCCTGTATATGCATAAGGATCAAATCTCACTACTGTAGACCAACTGAATGTGCTAAAAACTGCACTAAAGTATGTAGAGCTTGTTATTTGTAATAGCAGTGGCTGAATCTGCGGTTGGCTGTTGCTTTGTTTCATTGTTCTGGATCCTAACCCTTTGGCTTTGCTCCCTCTAACCACAGCATGCCTTCCTCTGGCTGCCCTCTCTGTTCCAGAATGTGCACAGGCAGCTCGACCTCCTGGTGGTGGCTTGCTCAGTTGGAATTGGATGTTACTTCGGGGCTCTTCTTGGAGGCAAGTGACTTCCTATGTGTGACTATTAATGTAAAACTCAGCCTCTTGCTGTTAGATCTCCTGCTCTCGTGCAGGTTCTCCAGGGATGTCTCTCCACTTCTTTAACATCATGGGTTCTTTCTTCAATCGTATAACTAGTGGCAATGAAAGAGAGGCAGAGGATGATCCTGGAAAGGCCGCAGGAAGAGTGTCAGCTTTTGAGTGCAAACTTCTAAAGTGACAATTTTTCTCATAACATGTCTTGCTCAGTCTCTACCAAGCACGGACATTGTTCATTGTTCACTCATTCTGGGAGTCCTGGAAATCTATGAAGACCCAGTATAGAACAGAAGTAAAAAAATACTTCATGTAAATGTCATCATCTAATGGCAGGAGATGATGGCAAGAATGACCAGGAGTGATGAACAAAGAAATACTATGTTTATACTTTCAGTAGTAGAATGGAGAACAGCCCTTCTCCCAAGGTTGCTTCAGTAGTTGTACAGATGCCCGGATGGCCTGGAGAATCCCTACTCTTAGAAATGCTCAGGATTCATTTGGACAAGATCATTGGCAAACTGCTTGAGCGTTGGAGGTAGCACAACTCTGAGCAGGGAACTGGAAAGGTGATACCTTCCAGGCTGAAATTTGCTGTGAGTCTGTGACAGCACTGTAGTAAGAGAATGAATTGAAAGTTATCGTAACTTTTACGGCCCCAGTTGATTTCCTCTTATAGAACCACCCCAAATTGCAGAATGTGATTTCTGTTGCCTGGACTTAAGTCTCCTAACATGCAACTACAATTTTTTTATGTGCTGCTGGAAAACACCATGCTGTGTATTTAGCAAGGATCCCTCAAAATGTGTTTGAAAAGCCAATTTGTCCCTTTACAAGCAAAAGATGCCCAGCTCTGCTTTCTCTGTGTGTATTCCAGTAGTCTTTGTCTGCTTTTTTCTGTCTCTGGCTACTCCTAAGTTACACAGTGTTGGCACTCTCACACACTCTGGGGGATGCCATATGCCATGGACTGTTCTCTGTGGGTGGGATGGATTATACCATGTCATGCTTGAACCTTTCAATCTTTTCCTGTTCTTCACTGTTTCATCAGGCTTTTTGCACTTTCTAACACCTCTACTTGCTTCTTGCTATACTGCAGGCCATGTAATATGTAGCTTTTGTTACAAGCTGTTAATCACTGCCCTGATGGGCTATAACACAACCCTCACACTGTCCCATGCACGGAACTGAAACCGTTCCCCATTCTGGACATAATTATCTTTTAAGACTATAGAGACATTTACAGAGCTCAAAGGTGACCTAAGGCAAATCTGTGAATAAGGACTTTTATGCATCAGAGAATAATCTATGGCTCTTTTTCGTTGGGCTGTGCAGCCATATAGCCTTGACAAATCTCTACATTGAGGCTCTATCAAATACTTACTCAGGTAAGTAGGAATTCATTGCCTTTGCCCCTAGAATTTTTCCTGGCCACTCAGAATGCCGACACACTTTCTCTAAACTCAGCTCCCATGGAAGACGTAATAGACTGCTTCAGGGACAAATAATAGCAGAAAGTACCAAATACACAGGTATCTAACCATATTATTTTTTGTATTAGTCACTACCTAGAATTTAGTTAACTTGAAACAAAATCCATCTGCTCCTTAGGGAGCCTTAGGGCTTGTCATCATTCTCAGGAATGTCAGGGCCTTCAACTGCTCTTCCAAATCTTAAAGAGAGTGGAAGATCTCTCCCCATGCCCTCCAAAACTGTCTTAGTGTTTGCTGACAAACTTAAAACTTTAGTGATTTAACCAGGAGAGCATAATCCTTTAGTAGGAGATCTGTTAACCACTTGGCCATCCAGGATGATAAATCTTCTGGCCACTCCGTTCTGGATATACGTGTGCCTTGTGTATGCAAACTCAGAAGAGAAACACTCTCTGGCACATGTACAACCTGAAAATCCCTATCAGAGTAAAAGATATGGAGTGTAACACACCCATGCATGTTCCATGCTCCAAAGAATCTCTCATAAGATGATTTCTTCTTGAAGTGACAGAAATGTTTATGTTTCAATGAAAGATGAGATGCTGCCTTCTCATGTTCTGAGTACGTGACTCCAAGGATATGCCTGCCTTGTACTACCTAGAGTCTGTCTTTGAATACTTTGCAGCCAACTAGAATGTGGATGATGTAAAATTGGTGACAGAGCTGGGTGATAGCATGTGGACATACCTTCTAATTCTGTCACTCACTCATTGCTTTTCTTCCTTTTTTCCTATTTGTCTCTCACTGTCTCTTCTACCAGTAGCAGCCATACTATTACACGGATGTCCTGACTGTAGGTTGTGCTGTGGGTGTCGGCTGCTGCTTTGGGACACCACTTGGAGGCAAGTGGCTGTTCTGTTTCCTTTTTCTCAGGTACCTAAGTCATCTCCTGCCTAGTCCACTTCTCGTTTCCCCATTTCCTGCACCCTATATTTGATTTGTCATATACTTTAAACAAAGAAGCATGCCTTTAATACCACCAGTCTCCCAGACTCCTTTTACACAGCCTTTCCTTTACGTGTGTCAGCTTTCTAAAGGACAAGAGTTGATGGCTCTTTAGAACAGTTGTTTCCAAACTGAGGCCATGCACATCTCAGGAGGCATGCAAAACAATCCACTAGGTTGTGGGAAGAAAATGCTGGAATGCCTACTAACATTTATTTTCTATATTTAAAAGAAAAAAGAAAAAAAAAAAAAGAAATTAATGTTTACCAGTATACGGCGGACATTCTGACAATGATGGCTTTACTTGGTCCATATGTCAGATAGCAACATGTCACATACAGTTTATGAGGTGTCCTGGAGGAAGGTTGGTTGTTCCACCACACAGTTGATGGTAATGCCCTCACTTGTTCACCTGCTTTCAGCATACTGAAATGTATTTCAGCCAACCCAGCTGAGTAGATAGAAGTACAGATGTTTCTAACATGTCTAAGCTTCTCATATTTTCTAGATTCTGTTTCAGTAGTGAAATGTATGAAGGAAAGACCTACCAGAGAAGATGTATTTTCAACAGTAAATGGTATCTTTCATAAAAGCAGTGTTTTATTAAAAAGCAGTGCAAGTGTAATCACTTATGGTGCAGTATCACTGAGTGGAAAAGTATTCTGCTGTATGCTTATAGCAGAGGCAGCACTAGCACATGAAAATCATTGGTTGCATGGCTCAGAAGCAAGATATTGCAGCAAATATGAAGAGCCAGAAGTGCACAAAGTACAACAGAATGACAATGATGTGGTTAATTTCATAAAAACACGATCTTAAGAGAGTAGGATATTTACAATAGTTTGTAACGAGGTGGGGAATGACCATGAAAATCTTTTGCACTACACAGCAGTTCACAGAGGTTATTTCATGGCGAAGGACTTAAGAGTTGTAAAATTAAAAGATGAGTTGCATATTTTTCTTTTACAAAAAGGTGTTCTGACTTTCCTGATCATTTCTGTGTTGACAAATGGCTGGCAGCATTATGCTGCGCAGCAGATACTCTCAAAAAAACAAACACATGTAATCTGTCCCTTCAAGGTGAAAGTGCCATTTTAACAATGAGTGAGACAGTACGTGATTTTTCAGAGGGATGTTGTGTTGTGGAGATTTTGTGCTTTTTTTTTTTTTGCTGAAAGTGTCATTCGTAAAACCTCTCTCAGCTAAAACATTTGCATAAATGGTGAATGGAATTGAAAAATGAGTATTGTGATTTAAGAAGTGTGGTCAAAGTTACACTTCTCTCATTTCATTCTTTGTGAGGGCTCTTTTTCACTCTGATAGCCATTAAAACCAAGTGTGGAAATGAACCAGACTTACAACCAGATTTTTCAATCACCGTATAACTTAGTTAAGTGTTAAACCAAGATTTTCAAAAATAAGAACAAATGTTAATGATAATATTTTTAGTGAGAATAAGTTTTTGTACAATTAATTAAAAAATAAGTGAATCACAAAATATTCCTTGCATTATCATTTTATCATTTTTAATTTTTATTTCTGCGTATGCTTTATAATGTACCAAATATACTAGTACTGTATTGTACATATACAATGTATAAACAAATTTACATATAGTAAAGCTGCACAATCAAAAATATTTTACCCATAGGGGTACACAATCAAAGAAGTCTTGAGACCACTGCTTTAGGAAGCTAGCTAGAAGTATTTCTTGTTCTTCTGTCATTGCACTTCTGATTTTAACTTTGCTCCTTTTCTCACACTTTCTAGGGGTCCTTTTCAGCATTGAAGTCACTTCTACTTACTTTGCTGTGCGCAATTATTGGAGAGGTTTCTTTGCAGCTACCTTTAGTGCCTTCATTTTCCGAGTCCTTGCTGTCTGGAACAAGGATGCAGGTAAGCTAAAACCATTTCTATTGTCTTTGTATAAAAGTTGTCCTATTATTTTTTTTTTCATCTTTCTCAAAGCCCTAAACTTTTAGGACGTTTGAGACTTCTCCATGACACTGGGACATACAACAGCAGAGAAGAAAAGAGAAAGTGAAACATCGTATATCACTAAATGTCTAACAACTTATCCCAGAGTGCTCAGGATATGACTGAAAAAAGACCGTGTATGAGTCCCAGTCAAGTAAGAGGGGTCCTGAGGTGGGATTTTTGCCTTTAGTCAGCACAATGTCAAGACTGCAAGCATAATCATATCCCACCACAAAGGACGTGATACTTAATGCAGTGCTCTGGAAACACTACAGTCTGGTCCAGTCATCTCTTGACTGGAAGCAGACTAAACAAGCAGTAGTCTAAAAAACTTAGGTGACAAAATGATTAGGAGGCTGCAGAACTCGTGGGGTCTGACTGAAGGTCCTGAGGACTGAAAGCTCCAACTGTTCTAGCTTCAACTGTAGCTCTGGTAGAAAATAAATGAATGAATAAATAAATAACTGTTTCAGACTGAAAGGAGTGAGTGCAACGTGTGCAGACAGAAATAGTGCAGACTGAGTGTGTTCAAGAAATCTGAACTGATTTGATACTGTATTGAATTGATAATGCTGGAATGAGGTTCCAGATGATGTAGAAGATTTCCGTTTATGTGTAAACTTCTTGTTTCTAATGCCTTTATCTTTTATTCTTACACTTCTATCTATTTTACTGATATAAGCTCCATGTGGGCTCTTCCCATTTTAAAATTGCCATAATTGCGTTTCTCCTGACATCACAGAATTGATTTTTATTGTGCTAGAATATCGTTTGTCTTGAATATTCTTTTTGAATATAAAAAGTGACAATACTTCATACTTTGAAAGTGGCAGTACTTCATACTTTGAATGTAGACGGGAACTATATCTTTGCCTGTGAAACAGTCTCATATTTAGGGTTATTCAACCACTAGATCTGTCTCAGAAACATTTACCTCTATTATTTCCAGAGGAAGATAAAAGAAGGCAGATGACAGGAGATAATCTCTGATCCCTGATCCTTTATCTATTCTAGGTCCCCTGCTGATCTCTCAAATCATTTGAAATTAGCTAATTCCTGAAACGTCTTATCTAACCTGCTCTTCTTCAAAATCATCCAGGCAGCTTTAATATCTATGTGAATGGCTCGCCATATTCTGCTTCAGTAACTGTCTGGACTAAAATGTTCCATGATCCAATTGTCTATTTAAAATGTTGGCTTTTGTTTTTGTTTTTGTTTTCATAATTATGAATTTGCTCTGTTTGTGTTGCCAGAATCCCTTTTCAGAGAAATAGAAACTTCTGTTTAGACCAGTCATTCATTATGGTCTTTCATCATGCCTGCTGTAACTTACCTTTCATGTCTTTTCTTCCTTGTTTCCTTCTGTTACAACAGTTACAAGTCTTTTCAGTCGTTGTTCATGCAGCAGTTTTTTTTCAGACCCATTCTGATATCTTCACAGTATCTAGTCTTGTCTGCTATCAGCAGTTTTGCACTTAGTAGGTATAATAATGTCTTTGCACTAATTTCCTGCATGGGTACTATTGTCACTCAGTAACAATGCTTTCTTGTGGGGTACGTAATATACTTGAAAGTGGATAGAGCTGGTTTCCTTAATGTGCACTATTCATATCTACCTGTAATGTTTATGTGGAACATCTAAACTACCACAAATTCATACAGCATTTGCCATCTTATTCCAGAAAGTTTTGATATAAAATTATCAGAGTTCCAAGCAGATGTAGCTATAGCATGGATTGCATGGAAAGCATCACAATAATGCAGTATTATACTGGTCAATGTCTCTATATAAACAATGGATGGCAGAAGAAACGAACAAAGAAAACTATGTACAAGTCTGGGATTGTAGCTAAAAATATAAGAACAATCTCTGAAAACAAACCTATATAATCAAGAGTGATAGGTTTGCAAGTGTTTAAAAATTGAGATTACTAAAATTAAAGCAATCTGCTCATCTGTAATATGAGACGATACAACTGCATATACTAGTTTCCTTGTCTCTACTCCTGGCTTTTATGGCATTTAACTTCTTACCTCATTATTTCCTTTCCTTTTCTACTTCTTTCTTCTCTCACAGTTACCATCACAGCACTCTTCAGAACTAACTTTCGCATGGATTTCCCCTTTGATCTGCAAGAGCTGCCAGCATTTGCTGTAATAGGGTAAGTTGCCAGGAACTTTGCTTAGTGCTCTACAGAAGGTACGAAGTAGTTCTGTTGGTAATTCTTTTGTAAAACAGAATAACAGCTCTTTTAGACATTTTGATTATTTATTGGGATTTTTCCTTCAGCAGCGGTGCCCAAGTAACACAACGGGTAAGGTTTAATGGCCATGAGTCCCTATTAGAAGATTAGCATCTGCCTGGGAGAGGTGGTATGCTCCTTTCTAAGAGAGATGAAGATATTTTTGCCAATATGATGACTCTCTTCATGAGGAGGGCTTTAAGTTAGGAAGGGAAGGGCATGTAGAAAGTAAGCAGAAGCCCTGTGAAGAAGTGACAGACAGGGCTACTGAGCAACAGGCATAGGATAATGTAATAGGAGGGGATCATAATATCATCAAAATATGCTTTAAGTGGGGTCACATACATGTTAGTAAGGACTAGGGAAAATGTGAGTTGTTTCTAGAAAGACCTGTTTACCCAGAATATGGAGAAAACTGAGGTATTCAATTATTTTTTCGCCTCAGTCTTCATGGACAAGAAGCTCTAGACACGCTGCCCAACTCATGGAAACCAAAGTCAGGGACTGGGAGAATGAGAAACTGCCCACTGAAGTAGAAGATAAGGTTTGAGACCATCTAAGGAACATGAAGGTGCACAAGTCCATGGGACCTGATGAGCTACATCTGATGGTTCTGAGCGAACTGGCAAATGAAGTTGCTAAGCTACTATCCATCATATCTGAGAAATTGTAGCTGTGCAGTGAGGTTCATAGTGATGGAAAAGGGGAAACATAATCCCAATTTTTTAAAAGGGAAAGAAGGAAGACTCAGTGAACTACGGGCCAGTCAATTTTACCTCTTCCAGCAAGATCATGGAGCACATCTTCCTGGAAACTATCTAAGGCACATGGAAAATGAAGAGGTGACTGGTGACAGCCAACATGGCTTCACTAAGGGCAAATCATATATGACAAATTTGGTGGCCTTCTATGCTATGATAGCATTGCTGAATAAGAGAAGAGCAAGTAGTATTGTTTGTCTGAATTTGTGCAGAGCATTTAACACTGTCTAGCACAACTTCTTTGTTTCTACACTGTAGATAAGAATTTGTCTCGGTGGCAGTGAAGGGCTGGATGTCCAGGTGGAGATCACTGACAAGTGATGTTCCTAAGGGATTATCACTGGGGCCATCACTACTTAATATCTTTGTCAGCGACATGAATAGTGGGATTGAGTACATGCTCAGCATGTTTGCCAACAGCACCAAGCTATGTGGTATGATCGACATGCTGGAGGGAGGGCATGCCATCTAGAGGCTTGAGAGGTAGGCCCATGCAAACCTTTTGAAGTTCAACAAGGCCAATTGCAAGGTCCTAAACTTGCATTGAGACAATCTCAAATACTGGAATACAGGCTGGGTGGAATATGAATTCAGAGCAGCCCTGAGGAGAAGAACTTTGGAATGTTGATGAAAAACTCAACATGAGTTGGCAGTATGTGACTGCAGCCCATAAAGGCAACTATATCCTGGGCTGCATCGAAAGAAGCATGGCCAGCATGGTTATTCTCCACCCTCACTCCACATTCATGAAATCCTACCCTGAGTACCACTTTCAGCTCTGGGGCTCTCAGTATAAGAAAAACAAATGGAACAGTTGGAGTAAGTCCAAAGGAGGGCCACAGAGAAGATCAGAGGGCTGGAACACATCCTGTGAATTAAGGTTGAGAGAGCTGGATTCTTCAGTCTTGAGAAGAGAAGGCTCAAGTGAGACATTAATGTGGCTTACCTAAACGAAGCCTACAGGAAAGTTGAAGATGAACTTTTTATTAAGGGAAGGTACTGATAGAACAAAGGCTAATAATGGCTTTAAATTAAAAGAGAATAGATTTAAATTATAGATAAGGAAAGAACTGTTTGCTCTTGAGGGTGGTGAAGTACTGAAACAGGTTGTCCAGAAAAGCTCCATCTCTGGAATTGTTCAACACCAGGCTAGACGGGGCCCTGGGCAGACTAATCTAGTGGAATGTGTCCCTGCCTATGGCATGGGGATTGGAACTAGGTAATTTAATGTCTCTTCCGGCTCAAACCATTTTTATCCTATGCTTCTGACGGGGAGGTTGGTAACAAATACCTAATGTAAGATAACCTTGGTGGCAATCCCTCTAATTGTGATCGAAAGGCATTCAGTATCTCCATAGCTTACCTACATACACACACATTTCTTTTACATGAAGAGCAACTCCACCTCCTATTCTTTCCTTCCTATCCTTTCAAAAGAGATTGTATGCATGCATTGTTGTCTTCCAGTCATGTAATTTTTTTTCCCATCAAGTTTCTGTGATTCCTATAACAACATAGTTCTCAGACTGGACATAGAACACCAGTTCCTCCTGCTGCCTAGTATGCCTGAGTTGGTATGCATGTTGTTGAGATGTATTGGCTTAGGTTCCTTGTCTTTAAAGAGGGTTGGGGTGCTCACTACTCTGGTAGGTGCACTCATCTGCCCTCTTGCTCTGGAAAATGTAGGTGTCACAACTTTGGACACTATCCCACTAAATTTGGTACGTTTAATATTGTATATAGATAAATAATTTTGCTGGCTCAGAGTTAAACTCCCTTACTTCTTAAAATGTCCTCTTTTAACCTGATGTCTAAGTTCTAGCAGTTTTTTTCTTTTTTTTGCAAGTTGCTATCTCCAGACAACACTGAGATCTGTCAGTCTTATTTTTATCGAACCTGGTACTGATCCCATCACCCAAATATTTGAAGAGTTAAAATTAGAGACTGCCACAGAAACGCAAGCTTGTAATTAGTTCTCAATGCATTAATTCTGAGTGGAACTACTGACAAACACTGTACTGAACCAACTATAGATAAGATAAAGCTATTGGCACACTGCATCTGTATTGCCTACAGAATCATGGTTCATTTCTTCATTGATGCAGTGCATGTATGCGTGTGCACCTGTGCAAGGCATCTTTGGAAGCCTTTCTAGATCAGGGCACAGAAAAGAGAAGGAAGGGATCTGCTAGAAATAAGGTGCAACCTTACAGCATCTTGGAAGTAGACATCAAATCCCGACATGAAATTTTCTTATATAAGCAAGAGAAAAAATAAGAGTAAAATGGCACTGTGTAACAAAGAAATCCAAAACCATCTCTCCCTTTTCATTGAGGAGTCAATGTCTTCAAGTGAGTTGCTGCTTATTGTTAAGTTAAAAGACATCAGAATAGCTGTAGATGAAAATGCTTGGTTTTTAGTTGATAGTTTACGTGTTTTCAATGTTCTGGTATGATTTTATTTCATTTCCTCTATTTAGGATATGTTCAGGATTCCTTGGAGCATTTTTTGTTTATCTCAATCGCCAAGTCGTCCTATGCATCCGGCGTTATACAGCTCTAAGCCAGTTTCTTACCAAACAGTGAGTGTCTTTGAATATTTTCTCTTTAGCAACTAGGTTTTGATACCCTACTGATAATGGATAGTAACAAATACTTTCTAGAAGTTAGTAGAACTATTTAAAGTATAAAATTGTGAAAAACTGAATTTATATCAGAGAAAGATATTTGCAATACCAATATCATATATTCTGAGATGGATTTCCTTCTAGACAGGTCCCAAAAGTTTCAAATAGCAACTTGATTTAGAGGGAATTTTGTAATATTAATTAAGAGGAGAAAGGAAAATATTGATTGGACAGGAAATGTTCTTAACTAGAAAATCAATGATCATACTTCTGGAGAGGCACTGGGTTCTTCTTTTTTAGACTGTAAAAGAAAAAAAGAAATTGCTTATATTTTAAGAAATGGAAACAACTGAAATATAGCTGCATCTTTAACATTTAAAATATTTTTTTAAATCAAAAATGGAGACAAGTACATAAAGAATGTATTACAGTATTGAAATCGCTGCATAATGAAGAACCAAAAGCTGAAACTGATAGTAATCCGAAGGTGTGAATTGCAGCATGGCTGAGAAATAGAAAATAAAATAAGACTTATAAATAGCGATTTTGCTAACAACTTCCCAGAGAATGTGGTGGTTGGGAATTCAGTGGAAAATAAGGCATTTTTGAGTATTAAAAGTATTAATAAGGCATATTTTAAGTATTAATGCAACAAAAGATTCATGCAGAAATGTATGAGAGGGAGGATAACCACCCTAGGACAGGATAAATTGCAGCAGAGAGCTTTCACAGAAATAGCATTTATAGTCCTGAAATGATATTGCTAGAAGACAAAGAATATGAGGTTGTGTTTTAACAGACTTTTCTTTCTTTTCAGCTCACTCATATACCCCGGGGTCATAACCTTCTTTATAGCATCTGTGACTTTCCCTCCAGGGTTTGGGCAGTTCATGGCAGGAGAGGTGAGAGTGGGATTTGCATTTTGAATTACTTGTAATTCTGTAGATCAACCTCCTCTTCTCCTATTCTCCAATAACCTTACATCTTGCAAAGGAGAAGAAAGATTTGAGAAGAGTTTGATCTGGAGGACCATACTTGAGACATGATCTCGGATATCCCCTTCATATAAAACTTTAAAATGGTCCACTTCTCTAAGCAAGTAATTTAAGAAGATGTGTAAAAGTAGTTATCCTTTCACCAGTTCAGGTAAAGTCACACATCTCTTCCTGAAGATCAGAATGTAAATAAAGTCTTGTAATCATGAATCACTGCACTAAATTCTTCCCAGCTTCCTTGGAACAGAGGGTAGAATATTTAATCTGTCTAATCTCACAATTAATCCCTGTTTGTTGGTTTGTTTTTTTTGCTCTGTAGTTGATGCCACGAGAAGCCATCAGCTCTCTCTTTGATAACTACACCTGGGCAAAATACACAGGAGACACTCAGATCCTAGGGAAATCTGCTGCCTGGATCCACCCCAAAGTCAGTGTCTTCATCATCATTCTACTTTTCTTTCTCATGAAGGTAGGAACCCCAGCCCACTATAACCCTTTTCCACTCAGAGTGAGTGCTCCTGATTCGTTGTTATAAATTTATCTGCCTATGAGGAGTTGCTAAATATTGAATGAAACACCGTGATTGGAATGGGGTCTTTTATCTTTTGATGTAATTTTTACCTATATTGAATACAAGATTAGTAATTTTATTAGGGAATAATTTCCTGGCCTTAATACACTTACTCCTTTGGTGTTCTCTAGTTAATCTTCCTTATGCATCCTGCTGAATGACTTTCAGGAGCCACTATTTATTGACTGGTAGTAAAGACTACAAAGGAACAACTCTCTCAAGGTCTGAGAAAATAAATGAGTATAAAGCTCTCAGATTATTTCTATTAGGCCTAAATAAAGTCTGATGCTGTCTACTTGATATCTGAAGAAAGTAGACATTATAATGTTCAAAATGCAATAACCAAGAAAGGTTTCTGGGAGGCAAGGAGCATAAAAATAGCAAAAATGCTGATTTCACATTTTTCTAAAGAACAGCTGAAGCCACCTTGAAATATAAGTTGAACATTTCAATAGATCATAAATAGGCATTAATGATTGACTCAGCTGATTCCATCTAACATAAAATATTGTATCAAATTTCTGACAGGCAGTTGAAGGTTATCGTTCTGTGGTCATTCTGATTGTAGTGTACCAAGCAGACAGGGTCTCATTTACTTGACTAAAAGAAGGGGTAGACTACATGATGTATCTTTCTTGAGTCCCATCTGTTCTCCTTTAAGACTTGTATTCTCAAAAACTAAATTTATTGGCCTTGTCCCACTAGGTTAGCACTTCAGAGTCCAACCTTGATGTATATAACTAACAAAATTTTATGTATTTATTTATTTATTTTTAGTAAAACATAGAAAGAAGAGAGTAGTAAAACCATGAAACCAGTGGGATATTTGACATTTGTTTTGTGAAACTAATGCATCAGTCTGGTTCGATGGAACTGGTTGCAATTCCTACTTAGTACTCAAGGTGTTCATCAGAGATTTTGATTGAATTTTACTCCTCCTGAACTTCATCCTTGAAAAGAGTTGTTCACAATTGTATGTACACCCAGAAAGCAATGACATGAATAAGACATGATTGTGAAGTGAGAGACAGGTCTAGTAGACATGACCATATTTTTGAGTTGAATATTTGAACACTGCAACTCTATACATTCTGTTTGAAAATCAGCAGGGAAAATATTTACATCAACTGCAACTTGAGTCAAAAATATACAGAAAAAAAAAGGGGGGGGGGGGAGGGGGGTTGTTCTGCAACCTTGCAAACTATTCTCTAATTCTTTTATCAAAATGGAAAGCAAGGCTTCATTTTTTTGCTGTTCACAGGACTGTCTTCAACTGATGTATCAAAGTACATAAAATTATTTGCCCTAACTTCAGTTGGCACTGCAATGCACCCTCCCTATGTCCTAGTTTTGGCCCAGACAGTCCTAATCACATACAGATGTTTGTTTGTTGCTGAGCAGTGGGTGCACATCTGAGCATGGGCCAGGCTGAAAGGAAGAGCTGTTGCCATCTTGATACAGGGCAGGCTGGACCAGGCCATAGGCCATGGGTTGGAGATGCCTGTCTTAGAAGTTTCTCAAATCACTAGATAACTGCTCCAAGCAGTTTATTTTTTTATATATTCAGAGTTGGGATATGCAATGTACAGAAGTAACTGCAGCTTTGACTCAAGAAGAAGGCTTGGCCTTATTCTCCAACAGATTATACACCCAATTCTTAGTTGTATTTGGACTGGGTTTGACAAGATTAAGTTTAGTTGTCTGTATTCTACCTATGCCATTTGGTGGCTTCTGTAGCCATCCAGGAACCTCACAACTGAAGTATTTAAATGGCATATGTGAAGACCAGCAGCTAGTATCAAGCTGACGGACCAAACCATCCTCCCTGCTTATTCGTCAGCCATGAGCTGAGAGTCGCTGTTAAGATGGTTCTTTGCTATCTTTGTAGAAGGCTTTGTGAAATGATAGCCTGTGTACTAGCAATTTTCCTTTTATGCCAACCAGCCTGTAACAGCAGAAAATTTGTCTTAGGTGGATTTCTTCAAACTGACTGTCTGGAGATTAATATCTCATCTGTCCACAGCTACTGCAGTGTCTGCATAGGCATCACCTCATCAAAGGTGGACCTTGAACAGGAGTGATTTGCCTACTCTGAGGAAAACATGGCTTTCTCGTTCTTTAAGAGAAACCTGGAAGTATTGCTCTTCATGTACTGGGCTGTTCCTGCCTCTCTCCTACAGATGAAACTTCTGCTAGTGACATCTTGCCAGTACATTTATTTGTACAAGCTTTTGAAATAGCAACATCCTCTGTGGATTCTTCAGCTATGGAAATTTCTTGGCCTTTTACCGGAGGAAGGCCAAACTTACTGACATGCTTGTAAGATTAGGCTGTTGCCTCTAGAAGGAGACTGGACTAAGTCAGTATTTGGATTGGCCTCAGAGCTACTCAGCAGCCAAGAGGGCAAATCACATTTTAGGGTGCATTAAATGTAGCATAGTCAGCTAGTCGAGACAGTTGATTATCGCTCTGTTAATGTTAAATATATTGGTTTGGCCTCACCTTGAATATTGTGCATAGTTCTAGGCTCCACGACATAAAAAGGGATATTAAGATACTTGAATGTTTCACACAGGAAGGCAGCCAAGCAGGTAGCAGGTCTGGAAGGCATGTCCTGTGAAGAGAGGCTGAGAGCACATTTGGACTTCCCAACGTGGAGAAGGCCAAGAGGCAACTTCCATTGCTCTCTGCAGCTTCCTGAGGAATGGAAGTAGAGGGAGGTGCTGGGTTCTGCTCCTAAGTAAGAGTGAGAGAATGCAAGGGAACAGCTCAAAGCTGCACCAGCAGAGACTGACATTAGGAAAAATTTCTTTACTGTGAGGGTGGTCAAACACTGGAAGAGGCTTCCTTGGTGAGGTGGTTGTCATGCCTGTCAATATTCAAGAGACGTTAGGAAAATGTCATTAATAATATGGTTTAACTTTTGGTTAGTCCTGATGCAGTCAAGATAGTTGGACTTGATGACTATTATAGGTCCCTTCCAACTAAACTACTGTATTCTGCTAAGACGGATTTTCATTGTGTTGCCCAGCATAGTGAAAGGATGAGACAAAGGACACAAGCTATAACAAGGGAAACTTATAGCAGGTGGGCTTCAGGAAAAAATCTATCTTTCAGTATTGCTTCCCAAAACCTTCCCAGAAAAGCTGGGGAATCTCTACCCATCCAGATGTTCAGAATTTACCTGGATAGGGCCCTGAGAAAGCTAATCTAACTTAGGAATTAACTCTTCTGGAAGCAGGGAGTTGAATGAGAAACCTCCAGAGTTCCTTCACAGTAAAATTTTTTTGAGTCTGGGAAATATTGATAATCTCATTCTATTTATTAATAATAATAAAAAAATAATAATAAAGCTGTTCCGAGCAGTGGAAAATCTTACCCTCAGAAGTCCAAGGCAAAGGTGTAATCATGTTCATTCCCTTGGTGATTTGGCTTACCTGACAACACAGCAGTCACCCAAAAGTCTTTTGCTTTGGTGTTGGTATGTTACCAGAGTTCCTCTAACTCCCCTTCACACCTCACAGCTCCATAGCCCTTCACCTCCAAACTGAACTGCCACAGCCCTCAGATTGTATCTTCTTATGGATTTACATGTTGCTCAGTAGAGTGGGGCTACAGGAAATGTTATTGCTGCTCACTAACAGCACCCTCTGCCTCTCTTATAGTTCTGGATGTCTGTCATCGCTACCACGATGCCAATACCCTGCGGAGGCTTCATGCCTGTTTTTGTTCTGGGTGAGTTTGAATTTTATGTTGCAACATATGGGTCTGACAGGTAGAAATGACAAGAGATGGTGTGTAAGCACCTGGCAGGCTTCTTCGAGGGGATAGGGAGTCTAGTTATCACTCGATGCCATCTTGGTCAGTGGTTCTTAGACCAGTCTCAGAGCCTCGGCTTTTGTCCTTGCCCACACTCTCAAATCCCAATGCTGAGGACATCTCTAAGATTTCACAGAAGAGAAGCTGTGGGAAGGCACACTGAGTACTGGTCTTCTCATTTCTCTCACTCTTCACCTACTTCTCTCACTCTTCACCTGAAACTCATACTACAGCTAGTAATAGCTGTTTCTTTTACTCCTGAAAGCCAGTGAGAAGTCACAACCTCAAAACTAGTACCTGCAGTGTCATTTCTTTGACAGGAGTGTGGTGACATGTGGGGATTTATTATTTTTCAAGTTGTTTACAAGCTCATGAAGTTCAGCATTATGTATCCACAGCCCTTAATGAGGTGTGTTGAAGCATGCTTACAACCTCTGGGTTGTGGAAGGCAACAAGTGAACCTGAATCAGTAGTATGCCCTTGCAGTAATGAAGGCTAACATCAAAGCTGTATTAGTAAAAGCCCAGCGAGTAAGGTAAAGGAACAGGCTATTTCTGTGCAATCAGCATTCTGGAAACAATTTTCAAATACTGTTTTGTGCCCGTCCACGCAGGAAATTTGATGAAGTGCAGTGAGTCTAGTAAAGGGCCACTAAGATTGTTGGGGAGCACAAAACAAACAAGGAGGAAATTGGGCTTGTTCAGCCTGCAGAAGAGAAGGCCAAGAGGAGATCTAACTGTAGGCTTCACTACCTAATGCAGCAAGGTATAAAGAGGATAGAAAGGCTCATCTCAGAGACACCTGGTAAACAGGAAGCAAAAAGCACATGCTGCAACACAGGAAATGTGTTGCATTGAGTGACATATGGAAAAAAATTGTTTCCCTGGTTAAGATTCCCAGAAAGAGGATGGAGAATCTCCATCATTGGAGACTTCTAAAGCAGGTCTGGTCAAGGCCCTAGGTGACTTAATTTCACTTTGAACTTAGCCACATTGTGAACAGGGCTCAGACCAAAGACCTCCAAATGTCCCTTCTTATCCATACTTTTCTGTAAGCCTATGACTGGTATTTTAGATATTCATAGAGTGAGCGCATGAAGATCCTGAACTGTAATCTGGACTGACATGACACAAAATATTCTTTTAATAGATATTTCCTCCTGTCTGGGAATCACACACACTTCCACGCCTGGTGTGTCTAAATAGAAGAATGAGGGTTCTACTGTATTTACATATCTTAGTACATTCTTTTCCCTTGGAGCTCAACTTTTGTATTTTGTAACAGAAAGCTATTCTTCAGTCCCGATGTCATTTTTAAATAAGTTTTTATTTAGCTTCTCTTAGAAAATACTTCAATGCTTACCCAGCATAGCTGCACAGCATAGTGTTAATTCCATAATCGCTGGTGATATTTTCCAGGCGCTGCATTTGGACGTCTTATTGGAGAAATCATGGCATCACTCTTTCCCGATGGGATCCTCTTTGATGGTATTGTTTACAAAATCTTACCTGGAGGGTATGCTGTCATTGGTGAGTCTTCACATCTTCCTCTTTCTCCACCTAATCCCATCACCATAACTTTCCTGGCTGACATGATATTCTGTTGCTATATGACAGTCTTTCCTCTTCTCTCCCAATAACTTTTCCACCCTATCTGGGAAAGGTGCAGCAGCTCTCACAGGAGCAGTAAGCCACACTGTATCCACTGCAGTGATCTGCTTTGAGCTGACAGGTCAAATTTCTCACATCCTGCCCATGATGGTAGCTGTCATTCTTGCCAACATGGTGGCCCAGAGTCTGCAACCCAGCCTCTATGATAGCATCATCCAGGTGAAGAAGTTGCCCTACCTGCCAGACCTGGGCTGGAATCACATAAGGTACAGCAGTAAAGCAGAGGTGGAGGTTTGGAGAATGAGATAAGGGGAGAAGAAAAGGTCATGAAAATCAGACAGAACTGCAAAGAAAATAAAAATGCAGAATAGACCTGGGCTGAGAAAACAAACAAACAAGAGGTGGAATAGAAATAAGGTTCATACACAGAAAGCACAAGTTTGTATCATCTGCAGTATTACTGACTTTCTGTAAATATTACCAATTTACTTCAGTTTTTAAGTCTGGGACATTTTGATTTTTTTTTTTTAGATGCTTTGCCTAAAAAAGTAAAATCAGCTATTCACATACATATCTCACTCTATGGATAGTATATATTATATATATATACACGAAACATGCCTGCGCATGTTTATAAATGAATTTTTATCATGGAGGGTAATGGAATGAAATAGAACTATAATGAAAATCCATGTTGATACTGCTGCAAAGTCCTCCTTGGTTACTCTTAGAGAAGAAGATCAATTAGCAACTCTACAGAGAACTCAGTGCAGAACTTAACATTCCAGTTATTCAACTTGTCCATTAATTTACAGCAAATACAATATCTTTGTTGAAGATATTATGGTTCAAGATGTGAAATTTGTATCCTCCAACTGTAAATATCGAGACTTGCAAACTCTACTCCAAAGCACCACCGTTAAGACTTTGCCTTTGGTGGACTCACCAGGTAAGCAACCAGTCATTCCTGAAAACGGTCTCAACTCAGGCAAAGAAACTAACTCTCATATTACACACTTTGAAGAAGGTAGTGTGACCCATTATATAACAAGAATCATACTAAAAACTTTCCACTGTGGATCATGAATGAATTAAGATTGTTTCAGCTTTAGCAGACAGGTAAGTTGTAGTGTGAGGAGCGAAGTAAGAAGCATGTAAGAGATATATGGAAATTTTGACAACATGGAGGGATCTTATATAAGTAAAGAGGCTGTTTCTGTTGTGATGGGGGTGGTTAGCTTCCCACATCCCTAAGAATATTAGCAGGGCTAATTGGCAGGGCTGGTCAGTGCCTCTTTTACAGCTCGTGATAGTGCTGTTTTAGAGCATTTAAAAGAATTTAAAAAGACAAAAGGGTAATGTGTGGCAAGAGACATTCAAAACCATGAGGGGACTTAACAGTTTATCTACTCTTGTTATGCAGAAACCATGATCCTTTTGGGATCTGTGGAGCGATCTGAGCTGCAGGCACTCCTCCAGAGACATATCAGTCCAGAACGGCGACGGTGCCTCAACAGACAAAGGCAGCAGAAGCTGGCTGAGGCACCTTATGATGGACACAGCAAGGCATTAGGAGCAACCCTGCCAAAGCTGAAGCATGAATCTTTCACTTACGTTGATGAAGATGATGATACAGATGAGAAGACAGAGGTGAGAGAGAAGAAACTGCATTACAGACTGCTTAAGAAGCAGTAAGACATTTGGAGAGGCTGAGAAAGAAGCGACATGGGGTGGATCTTATTTTTTCTCCTTTCCATAACAGCAGCCTCAGGCACCAAGCCCCACCCCTAGTCACCCAGAGGAGCCCAATGGACCAACAAATCCTCTTAAACAAACGCCTGAAATTCTGGAGCCACAGCAAACCTTAGGTATGATAACTTCTGGCGTTCCCCAGTCACATCTTAATTAGATTATGGAAGCGTTATACGGTGCAAGGTGCTGGCTTCTCAAATGTGGGAAGGAATTGCTCTCTGTCAGCTTTCTCTGCTTTTCTTGTATTACAGGCACTTTGAAAAATGTGCCTCACAACAGTTACCTGAAATTATCTTTTCTTCTGTGATCCCCTAGAGAGCACAGTAAAAATAGGCCCACTCAAGCAGCCCTCTCTCTTGTCAATATTCCTAATTCCAATATTTGCAAAAACATCTTCTTTGACTTTTTCTGAAGGTTCTGCACATGAAGATCCTCCCATCACTTGCCCCCTTCACTCCCTGAACTATTCTGAAAAGTCTGAGAGCTGAACAGATGTACTTAATTTTGGAGTTGCTCAGCCATTTCCAAAGCTGAACAACTCCTCCCTCAGATGCACATCTCTTGGTTTCAGCTTCTTTAGTGAGAAGGACAAATATGGATTTATTGTGTTCCTTTTGTGCTGCTCGACTTATATTAGCTTTGTTTTCAGGACTATGTTTATATCTCATTTCTGATTCCTATATCATGTATATTTGATACAGAATGGTTTACTTGTTTTTTTGTTGGTGGTGGGTTTTTTTGTCTGGTTTTTTTTTTTTTCTTTGTTTTGTTTTTGTTTTTGTTTTGTTTTGTTTTCTTTATGTGCCTTGAAATATGCAGACAGTGAGTAAGCACAGTGGTTACAGCCAAATCTTGAGAATACAGAGGACAGGGTTCTGGCTCATGCTTTTGATACCCAAATGTTAACATATAATATAGCCTGTAGCACATCCTGGATCCTTAACATCACTTGTTTGTGATCAAACCTTTACGGCATGAAAGAATTCACTCTATGCTATGCTACCACGGCAGTAGAACAGTAAAATAGCAATTCATTTTCCTTACCAAAATGGAAAAATAATTACATAAAACAAGGATATTTTGTGAGACACTTTAAGTGAAGTTAGCGCTGAGTGCTCAAGGAGTTACAAAAGGAAATGGAGGAGGGATGACTTCATGAGGCTTTCTCTTCCATTATTTTCAGTTTGTCTCACAGCTGTCATTATGTCTGACCAATCTGAACAGCCTTGTTCACAACAGCACCAAACCCTATACTTTTTACATTTGCTAATTTCTGACTGCCCTGCCTAGAACAATTCTGCAGTCATTCTCACTCCCACAATTACACTTTTGGCTCAGCCCATGGATTTCTCACCCCCTCATAACTGTCAATTCTGGCTTATTGATATGCTCTGATTTGTAGTCATTTTCAAATTTCCTTTCCATACTCATCCTTCAAATCAGATTCTCCATATGGATTGCAGAAACCTTTACTTACAGCAGTTTCTCTCTTGTATCATGTTGTCTGCTGCCCTAGTAGTCTTGCTTCTGTGTTTTTCTCTGGGACATTGATCTGTTATCATCTGTGCAGGCTATTTTGTAATGGTATCTTTATTTTCCTTAAGGAAAAGATATCGCATGGAAATATTTATCCTGGCATGTCCTAGCCATCATCTTACAAACTGATTACAGAACTGTGGCTAGTTAAACCTTGTCATATACAGTATAATATGTCCCTTGTATTATTTTCTAGCCTGCCTCAGGCAAGAAGATGAGCATGGAGCTTTGTATTTTTGTCACTCATTCATGTCTCTTATGCACATCTGTTTTCATTCTTCAGACAGTTTCCGGAATTTGAGGCAACTGATCCAGCAGTTCTTGTGCCCTTACAACCGTCGACCTGAAACACAGAGTGCTGTGCAGGTTAGGGATACAGAAAGCCTAGCAGTAGCCTGGAGAGTGAAGGGATGTTGTGGAAATAGAGCCTGCTACCCAGAGCCTTTCAGCTTCTGGCCAAATGATGGAAACACTTATGGTCATGAACTCCAACAGTGCCACTGGGGAACTCCCTCCAAGGAGAAAGGATGTGATTATTATGAAGGAGTGTACATCTTGTTCATGAGCCATGTGTGCTCAGGTATCAAGGCTGCCATCATGGACTGAGTCTGGGCATTTTTTATTTTTTTTCCCAGCAAAACGTAATTTCCACTAGCCTGAAATAAAGTGCAAGTTTAGTTCATTTGGCACTATTTTTGGCTAATTGAAATTGAAATAAGTTTTTGTCTTGTGCTACATTGGATGCTCTTGGGCACAGGGTTGGTGGATACCTTATTGAGTCTCTGACAAATCCATCCACTCTAGGATGGCAGTTGGGCCCAATGTGAAAACATCTAAAGTGGTACTAGATGACCTTGTTTAGGTACCTGACATAGTCCATCTTCTTTGGTAAGGGAAGGAGATTAAGCATAGAGTGCACCTTTTAATGTATGAGTATGAAGAAAATCTAGTAACTTAGTAATACATTAACTGAAATAAAAAGGGGGCCACAAGGTGTAAAATGTTATGCACGTCTTTCCTTCCTGTACTCTGTGAAACTGAACAGTGTTTTCTTCTACAGGAGCCAGTGGAAGTCATTGAGACAATGACACCAGAAGAGGTAAGACTGGGTAAGACTGAAAGGGAAGGAAGTCAAGTGAGTATGTCTTTTGCCCATTCTTTAACATTTGCGATTCTTCCTAAACTCTTAGAACAACAGTAATTGCCAGATAAAGTCATAGATAAACCTATTTTCTTCTTAGAAAGAAGAGATTTAAGAGATTTTTCTGTTAGATGAAATGAGTAAGGCACTGAGTAATCTAATCTAGCTTTGAAATCACCCCTGCTGTGACCAGGATGTTAGGCCTCTCCAGGTCTCTTCTGACCTAAAGCTATGGGTCTGTCTTGTTCCTTCATTCTTTGCACAAATGAAATATTATCTTGTAAAGGTGAGGGGAAGGTGCACTTAGGAAAGCTAAGATGTTCACTCCCTCTTTAAGTAGGAAGGAGCAAAATTTCACCTTCCCAGAAAACCTCAGAGGTACTGGAATGGATCTGTTCACACAGGGACTTGATATTTTCTAAGAATGGGAAAGCTGAAGGAGGTGATGTAGTATGCAAGGCATGTGAATAATATACATAGGAGGGAAGAATGATTAACAGGAGAATGGGCATTTTGGGTGCACAACCAGCAGCACTACTGATTACTGTAAGAGTGGTTCTCCTTTCCTGTGTCAGATAGATGCTTGGGAACAGGAAGAGCTGAAAAAGGATGTGTGCTTTGAATGCTGCCGCATAGACCCTTCCCCTTTCCAACTGGTGGAGAGAACCTCCCTGCACAAGGTGGGTGCAGACATCTCTCTGAGGCATCCCATTTTTGTCCACCCTACCTACCATTAGAAATATCATCAATGACTTTTCTTCTCCTTTTCTTTTCCTACAACTGACTCACATTCTCCTCATCCAATTATAATTACCACCGGCAACTTTCACTTCCAAACACAGGAGAAATTTTGTTTCTGTATCTTTCTGCATGTATTTCTGGTCTCCTGGAAAAACAAAGGCTGGAGGTTAAGATGTTTAAGTGCATTTGTTAAATTGCTTTTGGACACACATAGGACTTTCTGACCACTGCATTAACAGAAGCTGTATATGGAATGCTGTTTGGGGGCATTACCTGGAGAAACAGACAGTGGTTTGTTGGTGCACAGCACTGGAATGACTACTCCTGGATTTCTCTAGTTGTTTCTGTCAGTGTGCAGTCCTTCTAAGCATGAGAAAACTTGCTTCAAACTAGTCTATAGAATAAGGTTGGTCTTCACTGACCTGAAGCACAAGGAGAGAGGAAGCTAGATCATACTGGTGACCAGTGAGTGACAGGACTCAAGGGAATACCATGAAGCTGTATCAGAAGAGGTTCAGATTAGATATTAGGAAAAGTTTCTTCAAAAAGAGAGACTGGACTTAGGAACAGGCTCCCCATGGCAGTGATCATGGGCCCAAGCTGCCCAATTTCAAGGAGCATTTGGACAATGCTCTCAGACATAGGGTTTGAATGTTGGGTGGTCCCATGCAGAGACAGGATTTGGATTCAGTTATCCTTGTTCCTATCTTCTAACTTGGGATATTCTATGACATGACTTCCAGAGTTAATGTAGGATGACTGGGGAAAAAGCAATCACTACATAGGTATGTCAGGAGTAACAGAAGATTGGAGTTTCATTAAATGGAAAAGAAAAATGGCCTACTGAAGCAAAAGCTCACAGTTCAAGTTTTTAATCATTATTTAACGTGAGGTGTCAGTATATGCCTTGCACAAAATTAACTACAACTATCAAAGGGGTAAGATCCAAGTCTTTAGCAAAATAAGAAGAGGCTGGCATATACTAAAGATGGTGTTTTCTAAAGGACTGGCTGACGGAATCTGAAAACCACTAGTATTTGAGATTATAGAGGTTACAAGATATGATACCTGGAGACTTCAAATGAAGGTTTCATACATCCTTTTAAAAAGAGTGATTTTCTCTTCGTCATAGAAACTCTGAAATAATAAGACAAAAGTCAACCTATATACAAATGAAAAAAAGCAGAAATTAGTAATCAAGCTATCTGAGGTATGCACAGTCAGAGCAAAGTGTGAGAATACTGACAAGAATATCACAAATCATCATGATCAAATTATACTTAAGCAGTTTGGTTTTCTTTTATGTAAGGGTAAAATGTCTTCTGCCTGAAGACAAACATTTACCTTAGTTTATAACTAATTTCACACATCATGTGATGCTAAAGAAAAAGACAATTACCACCCCTGAAAGAATCACTTTTTTGAAGTCCACAGGTAAAGTCCAGCCAGAGCTCAGCTTAAAGAAATTAAAGGTAAAAACTATTCCACAGATGAGCACTGATCTTTAAGGAATAGTAAAATAATGTAGTATATGTAGGCTGAAGAAGAGACGACTGATGGTAGTGTAAGATCTGTCTTTTTAAAAAGGCTTTCTAGGAGAAAAGTACTAACTCTTCCACATTGCCACTGCATTGGATGAACAGCAACAAGATTAAGTTTTTTCAAGAAATATTCTAAAACAGGAAAAAAAAAAAAAAAGACCTTCTGCTGATAAGGAAGGTACTGGAATACCTAAGTAAGTTCTGATTGCACATTACTATAGGATAGTCATATTTCCAGCACCAAAATGAAAAATGGTCTGCACAAGTCCCTAAATGCAGAGTTGCATATGAATCATTCTTTCCAGATGGAGGATGGAAATGATTTTGAGAATGTGCTCTGCATTATCAACACACTCCTAACTATGGTTGGGAAGACCAAAGATTAATATTTGCTAGCTTCAAAAAGAGAATGGAAACAGTAGTTTCTCACTAGGGTAACTTCAGGCTTGTATGCCTTTGGCATTCTTGGTTCTAAATCTTAAGTCTAGCACCAAGTATCACATCACCAGTTTTCAGTGTCCCTGAATTTTTTTGTGCATTTTTCCTCTTAGACACATACATTGTTTTCATTACTGGGCCTCAGCCATGCCTATGTAACCAGTATGGGGAAGCTGAAGGGAGTGTTGGCTTTGGAAGAGGTAAGTACAGATACTCTCATATCCTAATCAACTGCAAATGTCCTGTGGATCATTGCTAAACACTTAACAGGTTGGAGATCCTGCTTGGAATATGTATATATATATAACTATGCTTGCTCCATTTTTAATCCAGTGTTGAATTCTGACTCATCACACTGAGATCCGTGTAGAGGAAAGGATTAGATGACTGTATTTCAGAGAAAGCAGCAGATGTTATTTACAGGCATGTTAGAAGGTTTGTCCTTTTCTTGAAAGTAGACCTCTTAACTGTATGGCTATTATTGTCTTAGTAGTGTAGGATTTGTTATCTACAATGGACTAAAAAGTTACAATACCTGTGTGAAAGATGATTTCATCAGGCCCCATCGCTTATACGATGATGTGACTCTACTTACAAGTCCTTTACCCTGGAGAGCTGATGAACTTCTGGGTAGGGCTGAGTCAGCCTCCGTTCATCAATTTTTCTCTGAACGTTTTCTCTTCTCATAGCTTCAGAAGGCAATAGAGGGCTCCACACGCTCCGGAGTTCGCCTCCGCCCTCCCCTTGCCAGTTTCCGTGACACAAACCGGACTTCAGTCAGTGGTGAAAAGGTCGGCCAGGGTACTCAGGTGTGGAGCCAGCAGGACAACAGCACGGTGGCAGCACAGCAAGAAGCAGACCTGCGGACAAAGAGCCCACTGCCTCTCTATTCACACTCTCCACAGCCCTCTCAATTACATGATGAAAGGGAAGGCCTGTGTTCCAATTACACCACTGATACTGAGTTGGAAGAGATGGAGCTGACAGGACCAGTTAATGAAAACATCTCAGATATCCTGAAGGACATCAGCCTGCACTCTACTGAACTGGATGAAGATGAGGATGAAGATGTCCCGTTATAGGTGGTGTGAGGGTATAGTCCATCATGTTTTTCAGTTGAGCCAGTCTTGAGCATGCTCCTCAAAGAGAAGCTTTTTGATGTTCTTTGTAAACCTCACAGAGAACTGATTCAGTTGGAGGACAGAACATAGGACTAAACCTTTTTTTCAGCTGCTTTATATACAAATCTCAGTTGGGTTATTGAGCTGTGTACAGGAGTGAGCTATAGACTGCAAAGTGATTACGGGCAGGCTCATAATGTTAAATGCCTCTGCTTTTACTTGTGGTGAGCAAAGGTCTATGATCAGAAAGGATCATAAGGGGACATAAATATTACCAGACACAATCAGGATACCCTGGGTCAGTCTGCCATACAGAAAGTGGAGGGGTTGCGACTCTTGTTATTCTCCACTTGTGTCACCCTTCTAGTCACACCTGACCTGCATGCACCAGTGCAAACCAGACCTCCAGTCAAGAAGCATACTGCTGTAGCTGTCTGCAGTTCCATTCATGTTGCTCCTATTTGCTAGCTCTTAACTTGCACCCCCCAACACATTCCCACCTAGAACATTTTTTCCTCTTTCTTAATTTTTTACTCTGGGATTTTCCTGGATGGAATTGCAGTTAGGAGTTTCTCCTCTGACCTCTAGCAGAGCCATGCCCTAAAATCAGGTGGGAGGAAAATACTTGGTCTACATCTTGTGTCCCGAATTCAGCCAGAGCTCAAAGAAAAGCACTGAAAGCGAGGAAAGCCTCTGTCTTCCTATCTCTACAATTTTTAAATAGAATGTGAAAATCTTAAATGGGGTCATCCTCAGTGTTGGAGGGAGTAAAACAGCATGTATGCACCTGTATTTCAACATCTGCGTCTCTCTGAACCACTGTTGGAATTTTTTCAAAATCATAGTCTTAAAATACATGAACTTTAATAAAAAAAAGAATAAGAAAATGGAGTGCCAAGAAATACAGCAGAGGGAAGTCGCATTTTCTATGCTTTGGAAACAGGTTCATCAATAAAACTTCTGTTTTTTTCCTGGTAATTCTACTCTACTTACTTTCCACATATTTCTGCATACCTCAGATCAGAGAATTCTAGCTCTCACTTTAGCTAGTGTCTCCACTGTGCCTAGAAGTAGTCTAGTTGTCTACACCATCCCTCTGTTCCAGACACAGGTCTGGATGAGCTCTTGATCTGTATCTTGCAAAGAGATGTCTCATAACTGAATGTCTTGGATGCAAAACCTTGGCATCCAAGGGCAAGATGTTGCTTTAACTCACTGTCCTTGTGGGGTTTTCTCAGTAAACATACAGAATTCAATCTGGCCTCTCCTGCAGCTTTTCTCTAAAATTCTCTTTCTATCATACTTTCAGTGTGTCAAAACACTCAGATGCAATTCCAAGTAGTCTATTGGATGCAACAACGAGAAAATTCAGGCTCTGAGAATACATTCTTGAGAATATTATCCGGGATATTGAGTCATATCCCCTTCCCTGATGTTTATAAAGTATTATCTGACTTAGAATGACCAGTTTCACCTCAACAGGTGGTTTTCCATAAGCTGTCTCAAAAGTAAGTCAAAAATACAATTACCTTTAACCCAGTCTCCCTAGGAAAATTCCCTTCCAGCTTTAATTCCATGATCAGACCTTGTACCAAATTTACTGTTAAGATACTCAAGGATGGAGAAGTCTGGTAAAGTGAAACCTCTTGGGAGTTTCTTGGAGAGGGAGAGATTTGCTTTTGTTCTCTGAACTTATGAGCTTGATAGCCTACTCTGTATTCTTTTGCATGATTCCTCTGTTTGTGCTATCTAAGGATAGCCCTTCCCTGGCAGAACTGTTCTTCACTCGTTTAAGGGCTACCCTGTCCTTGTGAGAAGACAGCAGCAGTATGAAGTCAAGTCTTACACCAGCTGCCTGCCTACACCTGAGGCTCGGGGCACACTTCTGTCTGCCACGCATTAGAAAACAGCCTGTAGTTGCTACTGCTGTTCCCTCTCTGCTACTTTTGTACCACCTTCCCTTGTCTGCAAAGAAGAGACAACACAACTGCTATTTTTCACACGTAACTGTGATACACCTTGGTATAAACATGTTGTTACTGCTGCTTTGTGGAGACATCACTCAAAATCCATCCACTCCAGGTATGCCTCCACCCTTCAAGCAGAAGCAGTATTCATCTGTGTCACTTTCTCATCTGAGAAAATGATGCCTACATTAATGTGCACTGGGAGACAGGAGGAAACAAACAAACAAAAAAAAGTACTACAAAGATGACCTGTGATGTTTGACGATGTTTCCTCTTCCATTTTTAATAAAATCTTCACTGAGCTGATGCCAAGTATTTTAGTAGGTGTGAAATATGCAGTTAGCTGGCACTGAACTTTTTTACAGCTGGACCCTCTCAGGCAATCTGAGTACACTCCTCCAAAAGTTAAACTAAAAAATTCTGTCCTACATAGAAAGTGTCATTGATCAGTCACTATAAAACCTATATCTCTCATCCTATCAAAGTTTCACAGACCACACAAAAATAACTTTTCTCCCAAATGAAACTCTCCCAAAACTTTGTTTCAGCAGTAAGACCTTCCTGTTCATTGAAAAAAATCAAATCTAAGCTCCACTCTCAAAAATCCAAGCTCAAGCAAGCCTTGAGAAACAAGAAGCTCTGAAGTTGTTTTGAACAACAGAAGCTTGCTTTTCTCCTAGCTAACCTGTGCAGTTGCTTAGAATTACTTATTTGGGGCAAAGTTTTGCATCACACCAAGCTTGCTAAAATAGAGCTGATCTTTTCAGCATTTTCAACTCCAAGCACATGCTGAACTACATTTGGTATCCAACATATAAAGAAATAATCTGAGAAGAGCATGATAGTTAAAAATCTCCTTCAGAGCAGAAATTTTTAGGAAATCACCACCAAACACACACAAAAAGCCAAAAATAGTCACCCTTTCACCTTGTATTTTCAGGAAAAATGGAGTCCAACTCTCAACTAATTGCTCGCTTACTGTTCTTCAGTAAGAAATGTGCATGAACTTATTTATGAAATTCTAATCTACCAAAATTTGGAAGTCTTAATTTTATGTGGCATTTAAATATGAAAGCACAAGTCTTGTTTTTAAACTCATAAGTAGTCTAAAAATAAAGAAGGTAATACTAATACGACAACAGATATGGGTTTGGGTAGTTACAACAAGGACAAGATACTTTGTCATGACTTAGATGAAGGAGAAAACACATAATGACAGACTACTGGACAACCAGAAAAATATACTTGAAAAAGAACCATGTCATTTTTTTTGGTTGGCACATTATTTCAGAATGAAAAAAAAAAAAAAATTAGTTTGCTAATCCAATGGATAAAACCCCAGGAAAAGAGAGATAGACAGAATTTAAAATTCATAAAAAATAACTCTGCATAAATGCACACACACACAAGTTATGCAAACACTGCACAGAAGTGCGTGTTTTGTGGCCAGACAATACAAGCCAGGGCAATAACCAGCTGAGGAAGGAAAGATAATTCTCTACCACATTAGTCCAGTCTTAGTAGAGATGTAATTATAATCACACTATTAAATATACTGTAACAACTAACAGTAAGCTGGTCAGGGCTACATAAACAAGGATCTGGGCACAGCTAGCATAACAACTTAGCACTGGAGACCAATAATTAATAATTCTGCATAAAAGCCATGACTAAACATTAGTGTTCGCAGAGAAGAACTCTTCTTATTTTAAGGCATATGATGCAAAATTCTAAGTTTTTATTTATGGAAGGCAAGCTTAAACGTGGCCTAGCTATAACTTTTCTTTGTGCCTCTTTCTCATACTGGATAGACAAACAGTCAACACACGTACACATAAATATCACAGAAACGCAGAATCATACAGGTTGGAAGGGACCACTGGGGATCATCAAATCCAACTTCCCTCCCAAAGCAGGTTCCTAGAATGTGTTGCATAGGAAAGTGTCCAGGCAGGTGTTGAATATCTCCAGAGAAGGAGAATCCACAACCACTATGGGCAGCCTGATTCAGTGCTCTATTACGCTCACAGTATAGTTCTTCCTCATATTTGTATGGAACTTGCTGCATTGTAGTTTTGCCTGTTGTCCTTGTCCTCTTGCTAAACACCACTGACAAGAGCCCAGCCCCATCCATTCCACTCCCGCTCTTTAGGTATTTATTAACAGTAAGTATATCGTTCAGATTTCTTCAGGCTGAAGAGTCCCAGATCTCCCAGCCTTTCCTCACAGGAGATGTTCCAGCTATCTTTGTGACCATCTGCTGGACTCTCTCCAGTAGATCTCTGTTTTTAGTGAACTGAGGAGACCAGAATTGGACACAGTACTCCAGATGTGGCCTCATCGGGGCAGAGTAGAGGGTGAGGATAACCTCCCTCACCCTGGTGGCCACTCTTCTGATGCACATTTTAATGCATCCTATTGGCCTTCTAGGCCAGAATGGCATGCTGCTGGCTCACCACCCTATCACACTTCTCAAATAATGGGTTTGCAGTAGAAGACATCTCTATCACTGGGTTGCCAGTGTTATGAGCCAGATCTCTCTCCTTAAGCTTGCTGGAAGTCATTAAGTCCTGATAAAGCCTCATTGTGCTAAAGACAATACTGTGGATATCCACTGGGATTAGCATGCTGGCTAATTAAACCAGTCTTAGATAAACCTACTACCAGTGTGAGCACTGGGCTTTCAGATGTGCTTTTGCTCATATCCAAGCAGTTTTGGTGTGCTGCTTGTGCAAACACCTTGTGCTCCATGGTAGAACTAGTTATTGAGACAACTTAAAGGACTGGACCTGATACAGAGAACAGAAGATGCTAAGCAAAAGTCCAGTAGCAAATTTATAAAGTAAACAATTTAGAGGAAATGCTTGTAGAGCATCTACATGAATTGCTTGCTTTATACAAACTACAGTCTGAAAGCTGTTAATATCTGTCTGTTTAGTGAATAGTTACATATGCATTTAAAGAATAGATAATAGAATACAAGACTCACTAAAATTGTATACAGAATTACAGTCACACAAGGTCGAGTTAGACACTTCTTAATTATTCTGCACAGCAACAAATGCAAACTACAGTAATGAGAGGCTTATGAGAAATACAGCTGACAAAAAAAAAAAATCCTCTTTTCCCCACCCACAAATTTCTATAATGCACTTAAACAAACAGGCTGTGGGAAAAAAAAAAAAAGGGGGGGGGAGGGGAGTTGGAGTTGTTGAGTGGTTGGATTTTGACCAAATATGTCACAGAATTGAACTTACTTAAATTGAAAATAAACAATAAAACAAACCTTTGGCAGCTTGGGGCCTTGCCAGTTACCGTGGGAGCCAGTTCCAGTGCCTGGCCACTCCTGGTAAAGAACCCTTCTTAACAGCCAAACTGCTTGCTCTTGACACAGCTCCATGCTGTTCCCTCAGGCCTGACACTGTCACAGTGAGCAGAGCTTAGCACTGCCCATCCATTCCCTGTGAATTGCTGCAGCCGCCAGGAGACCTTCCCTCAGCTCCACTGCTCTGGGCCAAATAAACCATGGGACTTCAGCCCCTTCCTCCAGACCCTTCACCATATTCACACCCCTTCTTTGAACACTCTCTAGTAGTTTTATGTCTTTCTTATATGGTGGTGCCCAGATCTGCACACAGTGCTCAACGTGAGGCTGCACCAGAGCAGACTGGGACAATCTCTTCCCTCACTCAGCTGGCAGTGCTGCGCCTGATGCACCCAAGGGCAGGGCTGGCTCTTTTAGCTGCCAGGGTACACTGCTGACTCAGATTCAACTTGCTGTCACCTTGCTCTGCAGCTGCTTGACCCGTAGTCTGTAAAGATAGCCAGGGTTGCCCCATAGAAGGTGCAGAATATAGCACTTTCTCTCATACACTTCATGTAGTTGGCGATTTCCTAGCCCTCCTATTTGTCAAGGTCTCACTACACTCAAGGAAGTCAATGGCTTTTCCCTATTTAGTATCATCTACGAAATTACTTAGTGTAGCTTTGAGTCCTACATGCAAGTCATTTATGAGAACATTAAAGAGACGTGCAGAACCCCACTAGTGACTTAGACACCAGCCTGACATAATGTACTACAATCCTTTGTGCCAGACCCATCAGACAGCTGTTCCATCTATCAAGTTATGTATTTGTCTATCTGTACGCTGGACATTTTATCCAGAAGGATACTGTGAAAAATGTTAATAAAAGCTTCACTGAAATCTGAAAAGATTACATCACCTAAATTCCCTTGGTGGATAAGATGGTCATAAAAGGAAATTCAGTTCACTGAACAGCATTTTCCCCTTGAGAATCCATGGTGGCTATGACCAGTAACTACACTGTCTTTCAGGTGTTTCCAATAACGTTCAGAATAATCTTTGCCATAATTTTGCCAGGCACTGGAAGTGAGGCTGACAGACCTGTAATTACCCAGGTATTCTTTATCGCCCTTCTTGAATACTGAGGCAACATTTGCCAGCTTTCAGTTGACTAGGTACCCTCCAGATCCCCAAGAGCTCTTTAATTCTTGCGAGGAATCCCAGTGGGTCCCACAGACTTACATGCATCCAGACAGAGCAGCAAATCCCAGGTTCATGGAAGATTAGATGGGAGTTTATCATGATCACAACCCTCCAACTCAGGGCTCCCTCAGTCCCAGGACCAAAGATCGAGGCAGAGAAGGCATTAAAGGTCTCTGCATTCCTATTTGTGAGGTGATCATCCTCACCAAGTAGCAGACCAATCCTATCTCTGATCCTCCTTTTGCTGTTAATTTATGGCACAGAAGCCATGAGCTTTCTGAAGCACTATTCATAGAAAATGCCCTCGTAGCTGGCAAAACGCAGAGCCAGTGAGGCCAGCATGAGTTTTATTATACCCTTTTTATTTACTCTTTTCATTGCTGACTTGAAAAATATGAGATAACATAAGACAACAAGATGTGAGAAACAGAGCAAATTTGTCATCTAAACAGAGGAATAAGAAGGCAGTGTGGATGACAGATTGGGATACCACAGAGTGAGGTTCATTCTGGGGTTGAGAAGCTAAATCCAGAGGATAAATACTTAACGGAGGGATAAATCTAGACTAGCATGATGATAAAAGTTCTGATAGGTGTAGCACCCAGCAGTTGCACATAATCTTTGTAGCATCATCTGAAATTAAGAAAAACAACTTCCCAATATTTAAGGTACCATTTCTAAGCTCAGCAGACATGTTCTTTTTCCAGAGGCTCGAGTCTTAAACATACATGCAGTAACTGATTTCATTCAAGACACTGCATTTCAAGAAAAAAGATATATAGTGACAATTTAGATGCCATTTGGAGAAAACAGCAACAACAACAACACAATAACAACCAAGCACACAAAAAGTAATTACTAGGGGACTTACGGGACTGGAGGAAAAAAAATATAAGGAGTTAAACTAAATCACAATTAACTAAATGAATTACGCAGACATATATATCAAAAGATGGGTGGGAATCTATCCAGTAGGCAAAGGTAGGTAAAATGGGAGGAAACTAATTCTGAACAGAAGACAGAAAACAAAGATCAGCAAAAAATTCCTTACTGCAAAATACAGTATGCCTTAAACAGGTCAAGTGACGGTGCTTAAACCCTGAAAGAACCTATGAAAACAGCAAGTAAATATATCTTCATGAGGAAATAAGCGTCTTCCATGGTTAGATCTTAGGATTCTCATATAATTAACAAAGTGCTATTGGATTTGGCCCAACATCCCAAAACCCTTTAAGAAGTGGCAGACAATACATGAATACTGGAATTGCTGATGCTTCTTTCCCTCTGGATTAACCAATTCCCCCCCACACCTGCTATCAGGACAGCAGTCTGAGAAGCATTGATTTAAAAATAAAATATGAAACCAGAGTGTAGCAACTCACGGTCAGTGCCAGTGCCACCCCAGAATCAGACACCTAACCTGCTGTTGTAAAACTTCTGTCTGACTGTAGTAGGTGTGCCAGCATATCACTGATACCTGGATAAGACTTACACATCTCATCTGGAAAATGTCATTCTGGTATAACAGGAAAACTCACTCTGCTAAACTAGAAGATCCTGTCAATGTGATCCTATCATCATATCTGCCACAACTGCCACAATTTGTTTCAAGTTAACCACAGGCACACATGAGATTTTAACCCTGTGTAGCAGAACATATGATGTTCTTATCTTCTCAGTGAGAAACAGCATAAGATGGTCTATTACAGGATGTTTCCACATGCCAAATGGATTCTTTTCAAGGTTCTCCATCAAACAGTCTAATTGAGACCCACCCTCTTTCCTGAGACCATCCTTCCTCAGACGCAACTCCCCTGTCCCACAGAAATAAAACACTTCCACCAGCCAGGATGGCAAGACCACATTCTGTTTAATAACAACTCCATAAAGGACTGTACATGCTATTTTGAGCTACCTCCCCTACGTGGTTGCTGGCCACATACAGGCACGGAGGTGCATAATGCCATACAGTTACCTATATCTATATGTAGTGTGTGTAAATGTATGTATGTGCATGTATGTGTTTCTATATGTATGTATGTATTTATATATATATATATATCTTTGTAGAAGTGTTATCTCATAAGTCACGTTATCAAAACATGCGAAGTATATTCAACAAAACTTTTCAGGCAAACATGTTTTGGAGCTGGAAGACCAAAGGCAAATCACCGTTCAGGGCCAGGTAGGGATGAAAGTTTACAATAGTGGACCTCTTCCTCTTTTTGTTTTTCTTCCATTCAGTACCTTCCCACCAAACATTAATGCACCTCTGTAAACACTAGTTTGAAAGAGTACAAATAATCACCATGCAGCCTCCCCCTACATAAAATGTGTACAGATCAGAGGGAAGGTCTTAAATTGTTTTGCTGCAACTTCCATTGCCCCATACACTCACAATAAAGTGGTTTCAGAAACTAAGAATACAATATTTGGAACCCCAAACGTTTGCTTACTTTTAAACATGCTCCAGGAATCCGTTCCCCACACCACCCCAAGAGTCCCATCAACCACCCTTGCATCTCTCAGATCCTGAGTCTGGACCCTCCTACATTTGAAAAGAGCTGAAACAAGATAAATTATGTTCCCTGTGAAATTACTTCTGAGTTCCTACTTTATAGTCTAGGGATTCTCAGAGACCTCCAATCACGGACAACATCCACAAACCAGAGAAGAGAAATTGAAGCCAAACAAGAATATATACCTGCAAAAGAGCTTTTGGCTTGCTACATTGCTCACATGCAATATCCAAAAAGAAGTGAAGTCGACCTGCATTTGCCCCATAAAAGCAGAGCTTTAGAAAAGGGTTCTTAACCTTTTACCCTCCAACATATGACTGGAGTTCCATGCCTAATGAAAATGAGTCCAGAAGACTAGTAAATCTGTACTAGATGATTTTATCTCATTACAAGTAAATCTTGGTTCACAAATTCTTGTTTCCGTCACTAAGAAAATCCATTTTAGATGTTTATGTCTGACTAGCATGGACGTTTGCTCCCCTATGGAAAAGCAAAAACAAGACTAGCACATGCAAAACATCTCCAATAAAAGCAGATAACATTCTTTTTACAGAACACTGCAACTCCTCTCATCCTAGAAGACGGCAGCTACCACTCATCAGTACATGAGTCCCTTGATATCTGCACTGAGAGCCTTCTTATTTGAACAAGTTTCATAACTTTAAGAAACAAGTCTCCACAGTTTTAGTAAACATACTCTTTCTCAGAGTTCTGGACTAATTTTTTTCCAATTCCAGTATTGTGGAAAAAAATCCAATCCACCACCTTTTTTTCTTGGTCCATATTACATATGAGCAGACCAACACTGACATTTATAGAGCCTTTCTTGATTACCAAAGAGAAGATATCACTTTTTTCCTTATGTTGAGGGAAAAAGCAGAGACCCTAATGTTGTAATGTGGGTCTCCTATGTTCATTTGTCCTCTTTCCCACCCCAGTTAATTCTTGCTCAGGCTTCTAGATGCATTCTAAGATGAAGAAAGACATTGTTCTGACATAGATGTTGAATTCCACTCTTCTGTTCCTGTGCAGATTCGCTACTATTTAGTCTGCAAAATAACTGTAATACAGAAGAGGCACCTGATGTAGACTTAGCAGCCTGCATTCATATTTGAGACTGTGCTTTAATGACTGTAGGCTGTGCTACACATATCTTTAGTTCTAATAGGCACTACTTAACTAACATGTTCCCTGTTAATTTTTTCCTTTCCCTGAGCCATGGCATAGCAATCATTCCCTGTCAGATTACTACAGGGGAGGGGAATCAATCAAATTCACAATGAGTCTGTCACTTACACTTTTCTAGTTTTAGGTGCTGATAATCTCAGCATTGGAATGGGTTTCTTTTCTATTTCCTTTCTTTTTCTTCTTCTTTTGAAAAAAAAAAAAAAAAAAAAAAAAAAAACAGTTTAAGGAAAACAGCAGTTTGTTTAGAGTTGCCTGAACAAGGAACAAGGGACATTCTATTTAGAAAAAAATAAATGGCAAACTGAGCTAAATTTAGATATTTTGCTTTTCCACTAGAGACATAATTCACATTAACTTCATTTGGAAAATAGTAATTTAATATTGGAATATTTCTTAAATAATTCTCCTGAAGAATTAAGCATTTTGTGAACTGTTTTACAAAGATAATGGAAAAGTATATCCTCCCTCACATATCAAGGAAGTTTATTCTAATTGGATAGAAAATTCACAATGAGTTGCATCTGCAATCAGAGAAACAACACAACACTTTTCACAGGACCTCACCAACACTTGGCTCACCAAGTGAAACAATAAAAGTTGCTGAAATCCTTATTTTGATAGGGAACTGAGTTCATTTTCAGTGGTGCCAGTTCCTGAGCAGCCAAATGAATGTTAATACTGGTGCTTCTTAGGCAGCAGAAGCATACAGTTGTTGGAGAGGGAAGGCACAAAGCATGATAGCTCCTTCTGGCAACTTAGACTTGTCATGGAGATACAATTTCAAAATGGACTTTCACTGTTTACCTAACCTGATATAAACGCCAAACACTGAGAATAATGCTTATTCTCCATCTGCTCACAGCTGCTCCCTCTTCCCTTTTGTAGTAGGGGATAAAGGTTTGCTGTGGGGTCAGCTGTGTATCAATATCTGTACAAGAGCTGTGGAGAATGAGTACAATTAGGGCAGAGGGCTGCTTCCTTCACAGCATCTCACCATTTTCTCATCTTAGAGGTACGGTATCTCTTCTCTGTTGCAAGCTTACCATGAAAGATTAAAGTCTTAAAGGGGTAAGAGAGAAAAGGGAAGTGGGTGACTTGTCAGCAGTTTCCCAGAAGAAGTTGCTGATTTAGAAGCACAGAAACTGAAGAAGCAGATTGACTTCTCCAACCCAGAGTGTGAGGTAATGGGGTTGAAGAAAACTCACAAGGCTTGTGAAGAAAGCTAAAAATGTGCATATAAAGAAAAAATTATGTAAGTTTCTCTTCTATGGTTCCTGACTTTAAGGTTTGGACCATGATCGAACCATTGTAAATGCCAGGGCCCTGAATGGAAAGAACTCACCCTGTGAAACACAGCAGGGTCTGTAGATTTCACATACTGAATTGGATGGGTGCAGCCCAGTGCTCCCCAAACATGGGACACTCCACCGGATCTTAGGCTAAGTAAATAAGATCCTCCCACTAATTCATATAACAATAGGAACAGAAGCACTAGCATTATGCCATTTCTGATGCCATTGCTGAAAAAAAAAAAAACCATCAAGGGGAACAATTAAACAATAATCTGACAATTAACAATAATCAAATATTATCAAATTATATCAGTGGTCATAAAGGGAAGATTAACGGCTGCTAGGAAGGTAGAGGCACAAACCAATGATTTAGGGGTTCTATGATGCCTTGCTTTCCTAGACACTTTCATTGATCAAGGCCTATAGGATTTATATTTATGTACCCTTTAGCAATTCCCTGCGTCCCCCTCAACATGTAAGTGAGTTAGAAACTATGCCTTAGAGACGAAACACGCTCATCTCCTGTGTTTAGTTTGTTCTGAGGTAGACACTTCTCATGCATTATTAGGGTAGCCCAAAGGTGCTGGTTCCAGCACTTGTTCCAAATCTTAATATAACAAATCCGACAAGATTTTGCCAATCTGATGTTTTTATTTCTCCCCCATTCCATTTTCTGGGTTTAAATCAAGTAGTATAATTGATCAAAAATAAGCAACCCTGGCTATAGATTAGGCATACTCAGCTTATGTTTCCTTATTATTTTTATGTTTGTTTTTTTTTTTTTTTTTTGTTCAGTTTGCACTCTGAATAATTGGCTGGACACTCTACAACTCATCCACCCTCACCAGGATAAAGAACTTCAGGCCAAATTTTGCTCACTGAGCACCTGTGCCTTCCATATGCTTCAATAGGTGTAACTATGCAATGGCAGCTTTACTGAAAAATGTACTTTAGGTTCCAGGTGCCTCTCTCTGATACTGAATACACACAAGCAGCAGGCCTGTTACATAACAAAAGACGAGATTATACAAACCGTTTCCACTTACATTCAAATCACCTCTTCAGTTCTGTTCTGGATGCTCAATCAAGTAGCAAGTGGGTGGCCCTGCTATCTCCAGTCAAGTTCTTTTCAACCAGAGAGGCAGATACATTTATCTTTTGGATTGCTGAGAGGTTGTAAAAAACAGCCTTTTTTCTTCTTTCAGAAGTAGGCTGAAATGCTATTCACAGAATGCCATAACCTTTATGAAAAAAAATTTATAGAATTTAGTAAGCTTAAAGTTTTCACAGAGTACTCTTTAAATTCATTAGGCTTCACAGAGAATGAGTCTATCTATAGGTTTCTAGAGATCAGATTATGAGATTATACAGCAGGGTATAATTCTCTATCCCATTCCACAGAGGCTAGGAAACTCTACAGATAGGTATTCCTTTGCTATTGAAATCCATGGAATTTTCTGTAAGTTCAATTTTTGTTTTTCCACATTTTTTCCTATGTAGATATTTCCCTGACATTCCTTGAGAAAATATACACCTTTTAGACATTGATTATATGCCTTATTAAAAAAAAAAAAAAAAAAAAACATGCTCAAGAAGGCCCACTTGTCTCAGTCACATAGATAACATGGAAAGATCACTTGAAGCTTCTCTGAAATACTCCATTCATCCAGACTGGTCTTAGAAAGGCAACAAAGACAACAAAGCAACAAACCACGCAAATCTTCTCCCACAAAGAAACATACCAAACCATTCTGATTCCCTGAAGGTTAAAAAGAAAAAAAAAAAAAAAAAGAAATTAACAGAAGGTTAACACTTGCTCATTTGTCCTCTGCTGAGGTGCACTTGGCACTTGCCCTGTCCCCTGCTCTGCTAAGTGTGATTTCCATAGGTAGATCAAAGCCAGTTCAGGTAAATGAGCTAGCACTGACCCTGAAAGAACTGTGAATCTTCTTCAACAAGTGCTTCTGCCCAGGGGAAGTTAGCACTTGAATGTGTAAACATATGCACAGAGAAACTGAAGTCCATCATTCAGAAGAAGAGCTACCTCCCAAAGACAGACCTAAGAAAGCCCAAGGAAACTGGCAAAAAAAAGTTTTTATCTCTTACCTACACCAAACTATCAGTCTTACTTAAAAATCCTAGAGGTCTTTTCCTTTAGGGAAAAATGGAGAGGGAAGACAGGTCCTCTTGAAATGAACAGGACTGGAAAGACCTGTGAGTTCATAGAAGAGTTCCCTCTTCAAACAGCTGCCAATGTGATAGAAAGCAGAGTGGGATAAAGTTTTACCTGAGAATCCCATTTGTACTTTTCATAATTCCTGGACATAGTCTACTTTGCTTGCCAGAAGCTGTTTGAACTCTGATGTTTGATGATGCTATTTTGGTCACATTTCACTCTCCTTAGACATTCCTGATGAGTCTAAAGCTGAATCAGGAAGTGAGCACATATCATTCTTCTGTAATTCAAAAAGTACAAGCCTGAAGAGGAGGCAAAGAAGAGACAAACACTTGATGAACTGAACAGAGTAGGTATGAATTAGAGAAAGTGGGAAAGAGATGCCCTTGGGACAGCATGGCAGTTTCCAGGCAAATTCCTTCCTCTAGCTCATCAGATTTGGTACCTGATTTAAACCCACGTTTTGTTGATGCTTTGTTCCTAGAGATACTGCAAATAAAACTGAACATATGTAATTTCCACTGCTCTGTTCAGCCCTCTAGCAAAATCGATACCGTTATACAATTTTTCTTTTGTTTCTGCTCCCATTTGTTTCCTGGTGAAAGCTTAAGAGGAGACAGTTTTTCAATTACCTTACAAAGTCCTCTCCTTCAAAAGGAGGTCCATAGAAACATAGTGAGGAATTCTGAGAGACCAAATTCCCACTAGTCAAAAAACTGTAATTTTTTTTAACAAAAATAATAATAATTATTATTATTGTTATTATTAACAAAAAACAAAACAAAACAAAACAGAAGCCATACAAATAGAAAAAACTTCTAAAATCAGCTTTCTCCACTCCTAAAAAAGTGCAGAGATGGAAAAAGAAACAGACCAAGCATTGACCATTATTTACATTGTCTGGGGGTAGGAAAAGAGAAGAAAAAAAATATATAAGCAAGGAGAAGAAAGAATTAGGAAGAAACTTTGTCTCTAGCCCCTTTCCTCTGTCTACATTTGGCACTGCAGAAGGAGTGGCAGAAATGGGAAAGGTGCAGTATTTCTAATAAGTAACAATGGGAGTACAGGCCTTCACCACTACTGTTTTTTTTAGGAACACTTGAACAGCAATATAAAAAGTTTCTTTTTTTTAAAAAAGCAACAACTGAAAATTCCAGGGTAAACTGGAATTCTGTGATCTCATAGCTGTACATGCTATTCCTGGATCTGCAGACTCTCTAGGTCTGCCAATGCTGCTGGCAAAGGAAAAGACATAAGGATGCTGCAGCAGCACCAAGATGGACATGTTCTCAAGCCCCCTACAAGAGTCAGCTTTTTATGCCTGACTCGGTAGCTGACAATGTCCTTTCTACTGGTGTTCAGTGCCCAAAGTCAAAAGGACACAGCACTCCTGCCAGCTCCTGGGAAGACAGAAATGTCAAAGAGAGAAAAAAAATAAATGAAAGACTAGAAAGAAACCAGAGTATGAGTATCTCAGATCAGGGTTAGATACATATCTGCACTCATTCTTCCATGCCACAGTAGAGCCATGCCCACAGAGCCAGACCATCTGTACTGCAGCACAGCCCATGCCCACGAAGCACAGTCTGTATCCACTGAGCCTACAATTTAATACCAAGGTGCTATTGAGGATCTGGTTACACAATGAATCCTTCCTCCCAGTACAGTCTGTATTGAATACAGCCTTATTCTCTGTAGCAGCCACAATCACTATACTAGTGCAATCTGTATTTATAAAGCCATATCTTCATTTTAAAACAGTCTATATTCATATATTCTATCAAAGAGCATCATGTCCACAAAGCAACATTCATTCTGCCAGGATGGATTCTAGCCACAAAGCCATTCCCTACATCAGGTTTATCTCATCAGCCACATCCCTGTACCAGAAGAGTTTGTATCCAGAGCCAAGGCTTTGTATTTAAAAGATTTAGAAATGATTTACCAATCCAGATCTCTCCAAGCACCTCACATGCATTGCCCAGAGCAATGAAAATTGAAAATATGTGTCCATGGTAGAGGAAAAGAAGAGGACTTCACGTGTCAATCACTCTTGAGATTTTCCTCTTGTTTAAAAAAATAATTAAATGTCAGAAACGGAAAGTGTGTCTGCTTGGAAGTATGGGGAGCTGGAGAGAATAATCCCTGTCATTTCATTCCTCGCCACCCCGCTCTTTGTTCAGCGGTGATGAAAATTTCACAAAAAGTATCAGTTGTTTGTTTCTCCCTCTTCCTCATCAAAAGACTGCACCCCAGAAGAGGTAACATCTGAGACTTTGCGGCTCAGTGCAGCATGTTCCAGCTCCTCTCGAGGAGACAGTGATTCCAGGTCCCGGCATACTACATCATCCTCCTCTGGAGAGGGCTTCTTGTTTAGGAGAGGAGCCTTCTCCAGCCGTGGGTTCCCATTATCCTGAAGGTGGTCCTCCATGTAAGTGCTGGATTCAGCCCCACTCCCACCCTGTGCAGTCTGCAGGGGCCACACATGGACCAGCCCCGTGCTCTGGATGAAGTTTTGATCCTGCTGCTGTTGCTGCAGCTGTTGCTGCTGGAGAAGGCTGCTCTGAATCAAAATACTTTCCTGAAGGTTTGTCTGAGACTCATCGAAATTCTGGCCTAAGTAGGAGCCAGTTGCTGGGGAAGCGATGAGGGATTGATCACTGGTCTCCCAGGCATCAGATGAACCTAAGCAATACATGCCCTGTGAGACGTAGGAATGAGGCCAGCTATCATACTGCGTCTGCGCCATGTGCTCTGCAGGAAAAGGAGGGAAAAAATACATAGTTAGATAATGTAGGCCAAACTGGTACTCAGATAGCTTGGGTGTCTGTACATAGTACATATTACACTAGGTGGATAAATTCTATAGAGGGAAGGAGAGTGAAGATGAAAGGTAGATCTAAGCAGCAGGCATATGAACTTCATTATATCCACAATTGACTGCAAGAGCTGGTGGCTTTCCACAGTTGTGCCCAACAAGCCAAAGGAACTAGGCTTTGGAGCCTCTTTTATGGTTAGATTACTTGGACAGCAAATAGATGATGCATTTTCTTGATTTCAGCCTGGAATTTGAAGCTACAGCAAGTGGAAGGAGAGCAACATGACACCAAGAGTGAAAGAGGGGTCTTTCAAGATTAGCGAGAGTGCTGGAGCTCACCTTGGCTCTCCATTAGTTCCTGATAATTATCAGAGTAGTTGCCTGCTGGATTCTCCTGATTTGAGTTTACGCTCACATCCTCACCATCCATGGAGGACCAAGCCATGAGAGTCGCCTCTGATATAGCGAATTGCTCCATCACTCCTGTGCAAAGGGAGACATGGACAGAGAGCAGGAATGTGTGAACATCTTCATCTCTTACCAACCTCTTTAGCAGCATCTCCTGGTCCCGCTGTTCCACTCTAGTTCTACTTCAGCACTGCCCATCACCCACAGTTGGCACTTGCCCTCCCCACTTTGCATTCCACTGGCAATAGTCAAACCACAGTCTCTCATCTTCATCTGTCATTTGAACCACCCAGATAAACTCCTGACTGTGTTTATCAGTTTTCTGCACATTGTCTCAGTGATTCTGCTCTGGAATATCCCAACTAACCCAATTTACATGCAAAAAAAAAAAAAAATCAAGAGCTACCTGCAAGGAACCGGGCCTCCTTTTCACCATCACTCAGGTCTGAGTAGGCATCAGCATCTTTGCGTGCTGTCTCATGCGTATGCTGCTGCTGCTGGCTGTTACCTTTACCCCAGCCTTGCCATTCAATCATATGAGCCACACGGCCTTGGCCCATAGCCGTTGGCTTTGTGACATGGTCCTTCATGCTGCGGGATATCCCTAAGGGACCAGACATTAGAAAACAAGGAGGGGCTATTACACAGCTCCAGGGTTGTTTGTCAAATGGTTTTCCTCTCTTGGAAGTGGGATTTCTCCCCTCCTTTCCTGACTAGGCTCATGTCTGGGGTTGAGTGGGCTGGACGTCTCCCACCTTTCACTGTATCCCTCTCCAGGAGAGTTTCTCCATCTTTTCTTGGACTAGTTCTCAGGGAGGGAAAAGAGAAACCCCAAATATGAAAGGCCATTTCCTTCCTTGCCTAGAATCCATTTAGGACAGAACTGGGCATGAGTGATGAAACCTGGAAATGAACAAACTAAGAAATAGAAAATGGGGTTAAACCCAAGAGAGTTTGAGGGGAAACAAATGCAGATATCTAAGCTGCAGTGCACAGCGAGAAACAAAATTTGCTCTTTGAAATTGCAACAGCTAAGAGATCTATATATCAAGAACTAAAGTGGTAGAGACTACTCTAAGGCTTAGAATAAGCATGAGTCAGAAGGGAGCAGTTGGGAAAGCAACAGGGAGCTATGGGAAGAGGCACAAAGGCTTGTGCAAAGAAGCTGTCAAGGATAAACCCAAGTTTTAAGGACCTCACCAGAGAAAGATGATTTAGCCAAAGCCCCAATCCCATAAGCATTGGAGTTACGTTTCAGCTTGGGGAGGATGGAGGTTGTATCTTCCATGGAGAGCTGAAAAGAAAGAATATGAAGAAATGATATACAGGAAGGTGAAAAGAAACTGAATGGAAATCAGTTTAACAATTTCAGAAGGTAGGGGGAAGATGAAGAGCAGAAGAAAGCAATAAATAGACAATAAAAGAGAAGATGAAAAAATTAGAGGCCATTTAACTAATATTAGATATTGCATAACTGTGGTACTGAGTGAGGTAAGGTCACTGGCAGAGGCAGAATCAGGCTGTGAGAAGCCTTCCTTTAACTGCTTCCAATCTTCCATGGACATGTTGTCATTCCCGCTCTTTGTCTGAAAGGTAATGCGTGGTTGATGGACAATTCAGGAAGCATACAATGGAGAGCTGACAATACAATAAACAAAACACACAAATATGCATCACATTACAGATATTATTTTACACATTGGTTTTGGTATTTACCTCCTCTTGTATTTTACATGGTCTTAAAATGAATGTGACTTTACCAGTGCATTCTTTTTCATTCATGCCTGTAAGAAAATAAGATCTACAATCCCACTAAATTCCCTTTATTCTCTTCTCTGTGTTCATCCTCAGTCCCTGAATAACAAGTACACGCAGCAGTCACAAACATCGTAGAATGCAGTCTCTCCAGATGAATTCAGTAGTCTCCTCCAAAGATGCTGCATTTGAGACTGTATTTTTGTAAGGGCTAAGCAAGCATTGCTTTTGCTCTTCATTTCAATCTACCATATTCATACTGGGCATCCAAACACAAATATATTCAAAAGTAGTGACCATGACAGGAAATTTTAAATCCTGACCTAGAGCAACTATTTAGTCATAGGCACAGACCTCAGGAAAGCTGAGAGGTGCAGTAACTAGGCAGTAAAGTAGTTCAGAGGCAAAGGAAGGTAATGTAAAGGTATTGAACTGCATACAATCTCTGCCAATTGCTAAGCTAAGACAGGTGAGTTTCCCCAAAAAGTGAGCGTAAATGCAGTGGCTGAGGTGGCCTGTAACTTTATACACAGAAATGTGTGTGTGTGTAATACATGAGCTCAAGATAACAGAAAGCTAGAGAAGAACAGGAAAAAATGAAAAGAGTAGAGGAGAACATAGTTCTTGTCCCATGACGCATTTCCTTTGATGGTAAAGCTGGTTACAGAACGTCAGGGTATGCCACCAGTGGTCATCCCTTCCTAGGTACTGCTGCTCATTATCTGCCCATTTGTTTCAAAGGAGCCTGGGGACTGGACCATGAGCCATCCTCATGAAAATGACTCAGAACAGAAAGTATCTGCAGGAAGTCTCTACCACTCCAAGGCTGAACAGCTACAGCACAAAGGCAAGAATGAATAGAAAGAGAAGGAAACTCATAAGCTAGCTCTGACATCAAAGAAGTTATGCAAGATTACACTGAGGAAGGGCAAGAGGCACTTTGAAAAAGAGTGCCATGGATTCAGTGTGGGTTGGAAAAATGGGAAACTGCAAATAAGGAAATCACCTTCCATTATCTTTAAGGAAACATGACCACATGCACCTTGCTTTCAGCTAGGCAGTTCAGTGAGGAAAAATCTGACAAATTTACTCTAGACAGTCACTGCACACATTGCAGTTTTCCCACAAGCTTTTTCTCTATCTGAGCCTAGGCAAAAGATACCAGGTCATAAATGCCACAATGAATAAGCTTGTCAGTAGGATGAGGATTGGTTAAAAACCTAAATCTCCTTGCTATTAAGTGACCTAAGTGCTCTCAAATCACAGAAAAAAAACATTTTAAAGTTTTGAAAGCATCAGGATTTTGAAAATGCTTACACTACCTAAAATGCACCTCTAATTCTTTCTTTCAAAGTACCAAACTATCAAAACTAATTTATTTGAACACCTTTTTTAATCACCTAGAGCAGAATAGTTTGGTAGCAATAATAAACATTATTCTCTTTTCAGGATGCTGTCTCTTTTTATTAGTGGGAAAAAAAAAAAACATATTTCTTTATGGTGTAGGTAATAAGAGCAAGAGGGAACACATATTATTAAAATGTTTGCTTGTTTCTTCTTCTACTTGTTAACTGAAGCTAACTGGTTCTGACCATTTCCCTTGGGGGACATTAAAAATTGCCTTACTTCTGTATGCAGCTGAAAATGAGAGATACATTTTCCCCAAACTCCTGAAAAATATTAAGTGATGCTCTAGTTAAAGACTACTGATTTTTATAACACGCTAAAGGAGGTAGGGTTTCCTTCCTTCTTTATCTAACAGTGTCCACAAATCTCACAAAGAGAACATCAGAAGTCACAGACATTTGTCACAAAGGAATAAAGGCAACTTAATAGCCAGATCTAAATACCTGTCAGATAACAAAAGCCACAGTGGCAAACAAAAATTCAGCAGCATTCTCTGAATCTTAGACAATGCTCAGAATTTCAGTGGCAATTAATACTTTCAGTCATGTTTCCATCCTCATTGCCACTATATCCTATTACTAGAAATATGAACGGTAGTACGGCACACACTCACATTGATGCCATCCCAGGAGAAATCTGTCCGTGTTTGCTGAAGAAAGCAAAAAAGGACATCATGTTAGTGTAATAAACAAGTTACAAATTGTCATGCATCTCTATAATAGTTAGTGATAATCAACAGCCTCTACTTAATCTGGGGAATTGAAAGATGTGTCTTTCAATCTGGCTTCGTTCATAGAACAGAATCATAGAATCATGGAATTGCTCAGGTTGGATAAGACCTTTGAGATCATCAAATCCAACGGCAACCTAACCGTACAACACTAACTCTTATCAACCCACCACTAAATCACATCCCTGAGCACCACATCCAGATGGTTGTTGTTGATTGTGGTGTCTGTAGGTGCCAAGGTGCTTGAAGTAAATATGATGATAAAGAGTGTAAGAGAGGGAGAAATACAAACACCTTTTGGTTAAGACACCCTTCTAACAGCTCTTCTTTACTAAATACTGCAACACTGGCAACCTAGCGTGGGAGGTGCATCCCTCTGAGGCTAACACAAGGAGGAGCTACACTACCTATGTATTTTTAGCATAATATAACAAGTTGCAGAATGATTTTCTCCTGAAACTATTTTCTCTTGTAATCCTTCAGTTTGTCCACTCTGATCCAGTTTCTGTTTGCCAACCAGATACATTTTCCCTACCAGTCAGTAGCAGTAGCAACTCACAGTGAGAGCCCTCAGCTGGGAGGACTCACATCTCAACACCTTGTTTTTGTGATGTGAGCACTCAAGAAAATTTAGATGAATCAATTCTAGTTATAGTAACTATTTATACAAATCAAATGTTCCATGAGGTAGAGTTTAGGCTCAATGACTAGTAGATCTGTGTTAAATTTTAACTGCATTTTCCATACAAGGTTATGCCCCACAATTTCTATCAGGATTTCACAAAACTCCAGGTTTCTTAGAGCTACATTCCAAAATAGCAGTGTAATAAGGAAATGAAATACCTCCATGTTGGCACGTCATCAGATTATCTAACTGCATGCTATTTGTGAATGTTAATTGTGATTTTCAAAATGTTATTTGTTTAAAATAGCTTTGATATTTTTACTAATCATGACTGCCTGCTCTGAACCTCACAGAGCAGAAAATTCAGGTATCTAAGCTGCACTAAGTGAGAACAGGAAATGAATCAGATCTTGAGGTATTAAATAGTAAATCGATTGGCAGTGAATTACTAGTGAACACACTGCTAAAAATCAAAACGGACACAAATACAGTTCTTCAAAACATTGTATGGCTGTACTGCAGAAGCTGGGACAGATGTGTTGAGCATTTTAGTAAAGCCATAATTCAAGGAATGCAGACCTACAGGTTTTACAGAACTGACACAGTTTTATTCATATTCTATCTACCCCAGTTGTCAGTGGTTAAAAGGACTTTCATTTGCAACTCTTACTCACGCTAGATACTCTAAACATAATGACTCAACTCTATTCTAAACAAGACAAACTGCACAGATACAGAAGTCTGATCCTTGGGTGCATACTAGCACTCTGGTCCTCCCCCAGATGATCCCAGTGATGCATAGAATTAATTTCTGAGCACAGAAAGAATTGAAATTTTACATCTCCTTGGATAAGCATATCCAGGACAAGTACTCACCTCAGTAGAAGGACGATGGAAGCTGCTGCCATGAAGTGAGCTGGTGCTGTCCATATTGATTTGGTCCACATCTTTCAGTCCCTTCCAGTCTACCGCAATCACCTCATTTCCTGTGGGAACACATCTAATCAGGCTTCCAGTTGTCACTACAATGCACTTGAGCAGTCTTAAGTCAAGTCAGCTTAGCATACAGGAGAATCACTGACCTTAAGACAACAACAGCCTTAAACTAGATCTGATTTTAATCAGATCACCTGTACATCAACTACTACATTTCACATGAATATCTTCACATGAAGATAAATCATTTGTCTTGTTCTTGAGCAGAATGTATGCTTGGCTATACCATTGCTCCACAAAATAAAAGAATCTAGTCATGATATAACTGAGAAATAACCAATTATTTTGATATCCTGTTTCATACTAAGTCATCATCATTTAAAGAGGCATTTCTTCATTCTAGTTTGAATTGCTTTGGCTTCAACTTAGAGGTGCTGTCCTTGCTTTGCCTTTCCCAGCAAAATTAAAGATTTTTTTAATACCTGACATTACATTTCAGAAAAGTTATTCATTCACTTGATTTTCTTCTTGACAAATTAAACATGGGATCCTTAGGTTTCTTACTGTATAGCAATTTTCCATCCCCCTTAGTAAATCTGCATCTTCTTTTAAAAGACAGTTCACATTTTTTAATTCTTCAAAACACAGACATAAGAGTGCATAGCACTGCAGGACTGCTTGCACCCATTCTGCTAGTAAAGGTAAAAATGACTAACTATTCCTCATCATGTTAACCTACTGTCCCATAAACTTACAGCAGATTTTCATGTTCAGCTGTTGGTTCACTGCGATCCCTGTGCTTTCCACACAGCCTTCTAAGATTTTCATCCAGACAAGGCAAGTCTGTGCTGTTTGATCTTAGAGGCATTTTAATACAACTTAAAAGATCAAATCAAAATAAATATTAATAATATAAAATTTAAAAAATGAAAGAATAAATATAAAAAATAAAATTACTGAAGAAGTTAATTTTAATATAAGTGAAACTAAATGTGAAATAACACACTTCAAGTAGACAAGAAAAAAGGACTGCTTCATATAACTGCTCTGTCCATTTGGCTATTTCCTGTTCTATTTACTGTGCCATCCTTAAATTCTATTTAAAAATATTTTATTCATTCATTCATATCATGGAGCAGAAGACTGTGTTACACTTAAACCCGAGCTTTTGGGAATCTAGAAAGAAGAACAGCTCCTATAATGATAATCGATTCCTGGATCAATTGAGCAATCTCTATCCTGTTTAAAAGAGATGTTTGTGGATGTGAATGGTTCTATTTTCAACAGCTTTCAGCTTCTTAGTTGCTCTCTGTTGCAAGTTTCTTCACCACAGACATATGAAAACCCTCTTGCTTGTTCTAGCAGCTCTGGCACGTTTACACTGGCTCATCACCACCGATCTTCTGACAGGCAGGAGGTGTTGTGCAATCTTGTGCCCTACACAGGCCTGTAAGAGGCACGGGGAAGCCCGAGGCACACTCATTAGCTAGAATTCAAAATGCAAAAATATTAATTTGGTCTCTTAAAAAAGGCTAAGCATGGTGAGCCAAAAACCAGCAGAAAGCAAACGTTATTTGATTTAGCGACCAAAACACCTCACATCTCATCACTTTCTGCTGTGTAAGATCTCTCTTTCTAAAAGAATCAAGTCATATTTTCCCCAACACTTGAATTATGTCTCTGTTCATCAAGATAATTGGAATTGAGTGTTTTAATAGCACCCTTCACGTGCTTCTGACTAGGCTGAGTAAAGCAGAAGCTATTCAGAGAACTTAAAAGGAAAAAAAAAACACACACATTCCCGTATGTCTGCTACAAAGCTGTGCATTAGAGGTCAGACGCAAACAGATTTCAGAAGGAGGCAGGATTTGGCTATAATGAGCATGACAAAGACTACCCTTCAATGTTGCGATCATCTTGATTAATTTTCCCAACAAGAACATGCATGTATTTGTCCTTACTGGGTTCCATTACTTATTTCTAGTTGCAGTTACTATTAACCATGTTCAATTAATGTGCTACAACTGTACAATTTCGTGTTAAATTCTGATCAGTTCATTCAGCGGGCATACTCCTCTGCAGGGCATGTTACACTATGTGATAAAAGCTCATCTGTACACCACAAAGGAGCACAGAGAGACAATGTCAGTAGAGGGAGCCCAAATAGAGTGCCTGAATGTTACTGCAAATGACGACTTGCTGGTGAGTGGTCTGTAGCAGTGGAGATGCAGCCTTGAAGGCTTCTATGACTGGGTGACAGCAACTGGAGTGACCAAGATCCAGACACAGCCACTGCACAGCTGAACGTGGACAGTAGAAGCCAAGGAATCAACAGAAGTCTGTGGGAGTCTGAAAGTGGAGTTAGGAGTGTGAGCCCACCTCTGCTTGCTGCAATTAGGCTGCCTCTTCTACAAGAAGAGGCAGACTGCACCTTTGCTCTATCAGCACCCCTTCTGTCACACAAGAAGAGAAGGTTTAGGGCTGTCCTGCTGCAGAGTTGATGTATGTAGTCAGTGCTGCTGGAGGAGCAGGAGATGCTACCACACCAGAGCAAAAGGCAGCAATGCAAAAGCCTTCATTACAGGCTTTAAACAGCAGTGCCAAGGCTGTTTTATCTCCGTTTATCCTCAGTCACATTCCTGTACATTCAGCTGTTTCTGAGCATTGTGCTGCTGTGCTACTGCAAATCTCGACATCCTGGCACACAGTTCAAAACAGGCTGCAGCACTGTTCTGAAAATGCACCACAGAGAGACTTCAGACACAGGGAGACCAACCTCAGGGAGTCAGGTGCTCAGTACATGTGACTTAACAGCCTCAAAGTTTGGCACAGACACTCAATTATTTTTTTTTTTTCTTTTATCTCAGTATTGCTAACACACTGATGGTTTCCATGAAGTGTTAGACTGTGGAAGATATTATTCTGGCAGGTGGTGGAATCAAGTAGTTGAAGTGAATTATCATCAAACTATTATTTGTCTCAAAGTCCACGCTTGCCCTGCAGTAGTCGAACTACAGGCCCATAAAATGCATTTATAAACCAAATAATTATTGAAAATTCTTGGTCCAAACAGTTTCAGAGATACTAAGAAAGAAAGATTTTAGGAGAGAATACCTCTTTAAAATCTATGAAATGTTTTGCAAGGCAAAAATATCTAAATATCTGCCCAAGTGTTACAACATCAGACACTGTGGTAGAAAATGAAATCTCTGGACTCTAATTAGCATTGAGCCTGGGGTAATGTTACTTCCGCTTATTGAAAGTAGGAAAAGTTTAGTAGTGGTTGGTTTTTTTTCACTTCTGCTAGAAGCTGCCAGAGCAATATTAATACATAGACATGAAAGATCTAGTTCTACTCTGACGGAAGGAAAGAAATGGAAAATCAGAAAGAAACACAGACAGCAAAGAAGGAAAAGGGGAACTGAAAGCAGCACATTGTATTGTGTATGGTTTTTATCCAACCTCATCAACATCTTTCTCTCTCTGATTAGTATGTTTCTCTGTCCTAGTAGTGCCTTCCTTCTCCAAAATAATTTCTTTTCTCTTATCCACCTTCCATTTCATCCTATGCTAATCATAATGCCTAATTCATTTGTAATTCTACCATCAATCACCTCTTAACAATTTGCTCCTCTTCATGTAGAGCTGACAAACATTTTAAAGTATAAAGGGGTCACAAAGCTAATTCCAAAGAGTAATTTTTACAAAAGCATGCATCTGATTTCTCGTTGAAACATTCTGAAGGAAGGTAAAGTATTATAATTCTGTTTCTGAGATTCTTTTTTTTTTTTTTTTTTTTTGGACAATGTGCATGGAAAGCACATAGAGGGATTCTGTATTTCATTGCACATTTTGAAGATCTTTTTTCTAAACTTGTTTTGTGATTTATTTTTAACATCATCTATTCCACCCTCGCCCTGTAAGACACAATATGTGACTGATGAACAAGGAGGAAGCTAACTATAAGAAACGTGAGGTAAAACCAACACAGCTGAGATTTATAAATATATTAAACCACACTGTTTACAAATCGTAGTTCCTATGTATTTTTAACACAAATTTTATGAAAAAAAAACAAAAAACTGTGGCAGACACTTTTCAGAAAAAGATGTATCCATGACAACTGAAGATATGTTTCTGCTTTAGTCCTCTGAGCCCTTGGCGGGAAGACATCCCTCTAGTCTTTATAGCACTGATTAGGTAAAAATCAAGAATCAATCAGTCAGGCCTTTCTAAATAATAAACATGAAAAAATATATATATGAAAACATGAAATAAAAGACATAAATAAATAAGATATATAATATAAATAAAGATATGGAAAAGAGATCGGGGAAGGAGAATATTAGGACACAATTCCTTACTTTGTATTTTTTTAATGTGGTAACTGTGAACTCAGTAATTAGAAAAACTATGTACTAAAATTCTCAAGAAATATGAAAATAATGACCATTTTTATGAACACACTGGAAAAACTCCAAGAATCCACCTGCATGTCAATATCTCATCTTGCTGATCTGTTTTTTGTTGTTGTTGTTATTTTAGAGCTCATTTTGGTGCATAATTTGAATTTTAGAGAGACGTAAAATTTCTTCATTGGAGGTATTTTCAGTTCCTTTCCATTTTTGCAGTAATAAGAAATCTACCTGGCTTTGAATGATTTATCTGTCATAATGTTAACAAGTCCATTTTCTCCAAGTTTCCACTTGATATTTTCTCAGTTCTACTTCATTGATATTGTATGTGCATCTGTATTCTGTTCATTTAATAAGGTACTTGCTTGAATCAGGCATCTGCATCTATGCAAAAGCCTTTAATAGCCTGTTTTCTTGCAACTTCTGTCCTGGATGCTCAAGATCTTTTTTAATCTGTCTTCTATATTTTGTTTTGCATTAAATAGGACACAACAGCTTTATAGTCCTAAATACTGCTTTATTCCAACATGATGCTTATGAAAATGCATGCCCTATACCAAGTACGATTTGCATCTACTGCTTTCTGATGTGTTATATCAATTACCGTAAAAAGAAACTTATTAATTAAACCAAATTTCCAGCACTGTTATTATCCACTGTTAGCAAGCTGTGCCCTCTTTCTCAAGTTCTACTTTCTTCAGAGAGCAGAACCATTATCATTCTATATTGGTAGGTATTGTTAATGCTGGTAACTGGTAAATTATTATTTTCCATTCCCTTCTTTTCCCTGAACAACCAAGAAAACAAATGTAATTGCAGTAATTATGAGCAGTCTTTAAACTGTTCTTTCCAAAATAACAATTTTCATTATACTCATGGCATTGCAGTATCTTTGTCAAACAGAACATCATCACGTTCTGTCAAATATGGTTGAAATGAAAGAAAGTGGAAGCTGCTGGGAAGGACCAATAGATGGGCAGATAGCATAGCTTCAAAGAAATCTTTCTCATCCCTACTTGCTTTCCAGAAAGCCACTAAGAGATAGCCAGATGAGTAACATCAAGGAAAAGAATAAGCCTGTGTTAGGTGAAGCGTCCCAGAGATGAACCTAAGATGAAAGCATTCAAATTCCCCTACATAAAGATCAAAAATCAACCCGAGTTATTTGCATAATTGTATGAATGTGGATAAGGAAACAAATTAGTTAGCTACTGTTTGCTTTTTCACAGTGTATATAGAAACTGAACCACTTGTAGAAGGTGAATAAAAAAATGCCTGTTTTCATGGATGAATGACAGCTGAGGTGCCCATCAGGGCATCCTGGTCTTCACAAAACAGATGTCTCAGAAATTTTTTGGTCAAAAATGAAAACACCTACAGTTCAGGGACTTTGTTTTGGATTTAGGTAATCTAAATTACTTCCAAGACCCATTTCCCAGACCCAGAACCATCCCAACACTTTCTACAGGTATGTTTCTTTTTAGAGATGTTTAGGATATAATGGAGGATATATTAATGAACAAAATGAACAGACCAACATTTTCCTTCCTGACTGGAAATACTTTCAAACTAGTGCTAAAGGTTACTGCACACCATGTCCTTGCAACTAAAAAGAGATGAACGTAGAGTCTAATGTTAGACACAGATAGCTCTGTTCTGGGAAGCAGTCTTGTCATTTAAGTAAAGGAGGTACTGCAAAATGAAACATATCCAATTAACACAACAGCAACAAAAAATTTCAAAACCCTCTCTGTATCATTTGCAGAACAAGTATCAGCCACCACATACAAAAGCAATGGATTTATCCTCATTCTTCAGTGCTTCTCTAAAGTGCACAGAATGTGTCCCCAGGGGCCTCATTCAGCACTGTAAGTATGGAAACATTAGTATGGACTGAGGTAGCAGCCGTTTTTTGTGGGCCTGTAGCCAACATTGCAGAAGTAATATGCAGCAGGCAACCTCGTTTTGCTCTCTCTGTGTATTTAAATTTTAATCTCCATTGCAAACACATCACATAAGCATTGTCTTAGAGCATGAGAATATCATTAATTGTAACATCTATGTGCTGTAGTTTCATCTCTACCAACGAGAAAGAAGAACCACACCAGCTACTCCGCAGGAGTCAACCAGCAGATCGCATTGCACCTTTCCCCCACACTCCTTTCCCTGCATTTGGAGCAGGGAGAGAAATGCATCACTACCACCTCCTGCTTATATCATCACTACTGCCCACTACTGTTCTCCATCCAGCAAGATGCAAAGGACATGGGGAAGGGATAGCACAGAGCTTTTCTGCTACCTACTATGCCCTTTTCCTCCCTCACTCTAATGTAACTACATGTATATGAAAAACACACACAGAACAACCACCTACACTTTCTGTTCCCATACGCTCTCTCTTTCGCACCTCACCCCTCCTCAGGTTCCTCAGCACCTCCACACGTTCTCTGTGTTCTGTTTTCTGACCCTGCCTGTCACCAGACCAGCCATACTCCACACCCTGTCCCCCCAGCACTGACTGTGGCACCCAGGTCTTTTTCTCTCACACAGCCCACTCCTCTATTCCCCTCTTTCAAACTTAGCGCAGACTTCCAGACCCTCTCCCAAGCATTGCTGCAGACTAAGACCCAGATTCCCATTCCCCTACATGAAGATGTGACAGACTGAGGAAGGGTGGCTGTTGACCCCAAGGGCTCTCCCAGACCCTGTTCCCCTCAGCCTGTGGGTGGGGGAGCACCACTGCCAATATGATGTCAGCAGACCAATGCTGCATCTTCAAGCCCACTAGTATTCTCCAGCCAGCAAGCTGAGTTGGAGGAAGAAGCAGAACAAGAGCTTGCTCAAAAACACCTGCCTGCAAGGGAAGCTGCAATCTAATTGTTTCAAGTTCCCTTCTCTTTACCTGCTCCTGCTCATCTTTTGGGGTATCATTTTGGAAATCCCTTAGCATACAAATGTCTACCCTTTTCCCCACCACTGCCACCATACACTCTGCCAAAGTTCCCACCAACCACACCATTTTGGAACAAGCACTGGTCAGAGCCCCTTCCTTCTACAGCCAGGAGGCAGAGACTCTGCTTCTCTCTCACCACCTTCCTCCTCAAAACCAAAGTGTGGGAGTTGCCAGTGGCAGTGATGTCTTATACTACGACAATGGTCACCAAACCATAGCAGATTTTCTTTCTGCAAACACAAGTCACTCCACAGGAGGCAACAGGCAAAAGCCTTTGCTGGAGGCTCTACTTTTTTCTCAAGCCTCTGTAAATTCTGAGTGTGAGGGTGGTGCTAATAACTCCTGCCTCAGGACTTCTCTAAATCCTGCTTTCCTCATCCTCACCTTATTTTACCTGGTGAAATTGGCATTTCCCATTAGCCCTTTCCTGCAGGGTTGCAAAGCACAACTCACTCGGCCAGTGAGCTTCCCATCCAGGTGCTAGGGGCAGTTCATGACATGATGGAGAATAACAGAATCTTTTATCATTCTGCATACAGAACCCCTCAAGGGACATTAGGGATTTTCTCAGCTTCTGAATTGAACACTTCTGAATTGGATGCTTTCTGGCCCAAAAAGGGTCACTGGACAGTAAAGAGTGGAAGTAATAACAACATACAGGTAAAACAAGAGTTCTCATGCCTCCTTTCTCCATGCATGAATGTCTGGAGACCCAAACCCAACCCAGGGTCTATCAGTGGAGTGGACAGACAAGGAAAGCTTATCTGTGGAACCAACTCCCATCCCTAGAGAAGAAACTGACTTCCTCTACATCCCTAGAGGAGGCCATTGAGATACAGTTCTGGACCCTCAAAGACAGCCAAAAGGACAGAGCTAGCCACAGCCAGGCAAGGGGAACATGGCCATTGCTGTTATTCCTCCATGAAGAACTCAGCTACAGGATCTCAGAATCATTCTCCCCATCTTTGCATCTTCAGCCACTATCAGTACTGAATCCAATATCCATGGCCAGTCAGGGAACTGTCTTTGCTACCTGCCAAAAGACTGGTAAGAGGATACAGTCAACTCTTACCACGGCAGACTACAACCTCATCTTCATCAGAAAGAGCTCTATTCAAGGAGGGAAGGGGATCAAGAGAGCCAAATGCTTCTGTACTCTGGAGACCACATTCCTGTCTACACAACTTGAAGGTATACAGCACTGTTGGTACCACTAGCACCACCACTGCTGGACAGCAGGCTCCTCATCACTCTTACCTCTTTCTCTCAGCACAAAATCCCATCATGAAACTCCACGGAATGTAGGGACGCTCTCCAGTAAGGGCTGGCTGCTCTCCTTACACTGGGCCTCAAGGTTTTACATTGTGTTCTTGCAGGAGACTTAAACTGATCTAACTGCTAAGCTAAGCTGCTGCAGCGGTAGGGAAGCATGGTCTACTTTAGCTGACACATAGATAAAAATTCTTATCACTAACTCTGGTAGAACAGTAACCCTGTTTACCTTGGAAATATAACCCAACATGCTCAAAGTCACTGAGGGTATGCCTGTCACCCGATATATCGTGTAGAATTCTCTGTGTAGAATGAGATTTAGTGATCTAGTTGACGTCCATACCTGATATCAGGCTCAGAGTATTAGAATTCCACTTGTTGTTACGTGCCTTCCTTGATGGTCTGATTCATCCCAAGTGCTATTGTTGAATAGAGAACTGAACTATAAGCAGAGGGGTATACATAGGAATACTACATTCTGGAGCAAACTCCACATTTCTCACTGTGCTTCCTCTATCTCAGTCTCAGTAGTAAACTATTCCTGGCTGAACTGCAACTGTTTCATACAACAACATGTTCCAAAATTATTTTTCTCACATCACCATCCACTGTGCTTGCCATCACCTTCTGCAGGATGACACTATACCATCAACATTTTAACAACAACCTGATAAAGAATATAAGTTGTATAGCAGCCTTCCAGGAGCTTTATCAGTACATTAGAGAAGACGTATACATTTCCCTTGGCCCGAAGGTGCTAGAAAGTAAAGTAGGAAGCTGTGGGCCAAGCTCTCCTCCTACAACTACATGAAAGCACCAAGGCAGTGGAAGAATTTGCCACTGTTTAACCGAGGGTATTCTCAGGCTGGAAAAGCAGGCTGCACCACAGGAAATCAGTGAGTGTCTCAGGCAGAAGGTCATGCTGGTCCTGGAAGAACTTTAGGTCCAGCACACCATTGCGTTTGTTGCAGAACAAACTTCTTTGGGAGATGGATAATGGCACTCACTTTGTTGAGAAGTACAAAACACACTGCATCTTTGCAAGGGGTAGTGCTCCTCAAGTAGGTATAAGAGCAGATACAAGAAGGTGGAAGGATCTTATCTACAGCCAGCCCACTTTCTACATTTGCCATGCTATGAGCAAAGATACTCAGTGACTGACCAAGACTTACTGGAGCTCCTTCTCACTGTGGCTGCAACCTCAGAAACCCTCTACCATACGCCCAATAGAAAAACACAAGGCTCTGCAAGATCACCAAGGCTGAGCCTCCTGGGAGAGACTTTTCCTTCTCTTTCCAGAGAGATATAAGAGTTCTTCTGACAGAAAAAAACAAAAAAAAACAAAAACAAAACAAAAAAAAAAAAAAACTGCACACTGAGGAAGGGCTGCAAAGCATCAATCCTTAGCAAACACATAATGTAGCTAAATCTATAAAGTCTGTGCTGGGTCCACCCAAATTCAGTCTACATTATACCAGTACAAAGCAATGAAACTGTATTTCATTTAAGACCACACAGAGACAATATGCCATTCACTTTCATTCTCCTCCAAGTATTTAACAGAATAAGTCATGGCTTTTTTATGGGGACTCAAGGCATTCAGTTTCAACTCTTGCTTCACAAAGTTTCTCTAGTTGATTGTACAACCAGAGTGCTTGCTCAACAGGGTCCTTTAGGCTTCAGACAGGGAGTGAATCAGGGCTGCCCCATTCCAGACATAACCACTCTACCACCATAGAGTTCTTCTGTATATTCTCTTAGGGTGTGATGGACCTGGTGTTCAGAGAACTAAACTTGTGTGTGGTCTTGTGAGTATACACTGCTGACATGCTTCTTACAGTCTGGTGCTTTGAATATGTGGCACAAATGGGTCTACCAAAAAATGTACATAGCACCTTCCGCTGCCCAAATAAAATGGATCAAGTGTTCTGCCTGGGTGTTTGGAAATAAATGCTTAATTAGGCTGCTTGCAAACTTACAGTTGCTCTCCACACCAGTAGGGTACATGTCTCCTGCTCTGAGAGCCTACCTCTGAACTTCCAGCCACCTTCTAGCTACTAGTTGGAAAGAGGAAGGTCAAGGCATCTTGCCTGGCTACAGAAGTGGGCAGAACAGATGCAGTAACTTTTTCTTCAGAGAGGGTGTTGGTCATCAATCACTGAATACTGATCATGCCTCTATACTGCATCAAAACCCTCTACTTTATCCCTGCAACACTGACCAGCCTCTGAGATAAGGATCATCTCCTCTTGATCAACAAGATAACACAAGTTTGCAGGCTTGTTCACAGAATCCCCTCTCATGTCTCTTCTGCAATGACAGACAGACTGGCACCAGTGTACATCATACATGCAAGTCTTCTGACTTCTCCAGAACTTCTTTAGATTTTGGCTACTTTTCTTACCAATTTATTTGTACAACTCTCAGCACAAGCCATGCTTAATTCCTATCCTTCTATTTGCCCCTAACAACGGTCTTTTTTAATTTTGGTTTCTTTTCTTCAATTTCACTTTTGTGTGTTTGTTTTTGTTTGTTTGTTTGTTTGTTTGTTTTCATGAGTAGAGTGTTGGTGAGCAGTGGGCAGTAAGTATTTAGAATTCGTCCAGAATTGCATAAGCTTGTCCCTCAGATAGGAGCAGATATCTAAGAATTAGAGTAAGTAAGAGAAACAGTAGTGATATTTTCCCAGAATACTTCTTCTAGCCTCCAGGCAATTTACACCTCAAGTACTTCCCAGGACAGGGATGCTCCTTCTGTATTTAGTCACCTTTAAAGGAGTTTTCTTCTATTCAGCTGTTCACTTTTCACAACAGAGAAACCTTTTAGTACCTATAGCACCTTACACAAAAGAGTTCTTCAGTTTAAGTATGCATTATGTGAAGAAGCTTTTCTTTGCTAGAAAATGCCGCTTCACTTTCATATGATGTCTACATTCTATCTATAAAATAGATTATGAAATATTTTTCCCTCTTAATTTTCTCGATGTCATTCATATTGTAGAGAAAATTCATGACTGTATAGACATCTGTCACAATTCCCCTAATCATTTCTTCTCCAGATCTGAGAAACTCCTATGCACTTAAATGGCTTCGCAAACATAAACCACACCACACTTTTGATGGTCTTTTTGCCTTTTTTCTGAATAATTTGCAGTTCAATTATGTCTTTTCTGAAATGGGCATGAAAAAAAGATGACACGCTATTTAAAATACAGGCACAGCATAAATTCATGTATAGTAATATAATGCTGTTTCTCATTTTACTATCTTTTTTTTTTTTTTTCTTAACTAATGATTAAGATTTAATTGGCATTGTTATTGGTACTATGAACTAAGCTACGCATTATAACTCCAGACCTAAACAGTCAAATCAGGATATCTATCACTTTTTGTTTATCACTTCACATATATCTACTTTGAATTTTACCCAATTTTTTTAATTTTTACCCATAATTTTAACCTCTAGTCATTCAATATTGTAACAACCTTTTGAATATCTCTGTTCAGCGTCTTGTTTGCTCCCCTAAATAATCATTATGATACTTTGTTATTTCATTATTTACCCCCTCATCCCCCTTTTTCATACCACTTATGGATATGCACAATCTGAAGAAAGATCCCTGTGAAAACTGACCATTTCTTGCTAACTATCTTGCTATCTTTACCCAGCTACTTAGTAATTTTAAGAACCTCCCTGTGAATTTCCCAACAGCAGATTCATGTCTTTAAGTTTTTACAAATGTGCTTTGGAAATCTCAGTGGACTACAGTCACTGAATCTCCTTTATCAGTTTGTTTGTGAACCCTTTCAAAGACATACAAGATGTAATTTCCTCAAGAAGAGTAGCATTAACTCTTTCTCAGTATATCTTACTTTTCGATGCACACGCTAGCACTGCTCTTTAGAGTAACGTTTATTAGCTTGCCTGATATGTCCTGGTATGCCCCTCTCATTCATTTGCCTATAGCTTCCTACATCTTAAAATTAGTTTAAAAGCTGGCATCACATTACCTACCTTCCAATCTTTCTGCACCAAAGTAACTGTAATAACACAATCAGTAGTTCAACTTTTTCAGCCTCAAATTCCTCCAGAAGTCTTGTATGAATACCGCTTAATGATATTTTATTATTTTGTCTACCTATTTTACATCATTTACTGGGGCTTCAACCTGAAGCTGAGCTTCTGATGCATCCTTAGAGTGCAAAGTTCTAGAGGATAAACTTTCATAAATTCCACCACAGGCAGATGTGAATAAATATTATTTAATGAGGGTTTTTTAATTACTATTATCTGTTTGCTTGCTTGCTTGTTTTCTGCTATGGTCTCAAACTCTCTCAGTCACCTAGAGCCTCTTTAGTAATAACATTATGCAGCAAATTCTGATCATTGCACAAGGTAAATTACTTGATTTTTTCAGTCACTTTGCCTGGCTCCGGGAGCAAATGTTTTAACTTTTATATCACACTCAAACTTACAGCCAACACATAGTTAACTGAAGCCCATGTTACTACAGAGTTTCCTGTCTTTGCTGTCTCTTCAGTCTTTCTGGCTGTCACTGTTACTTGTCACTAACCTGACAGTAAATGGTCAACAATCCCGTAACATAATCCCTAGAACTGTTTTCCCTATTTAGGTCTGGAATGTTAATTCACATGAGCATTTGGATCACTTCACTACAGTTAAGAATTTTTGCAATGAAATTTCCCCCATGAACTGTGTCTGATCAGAATCTGTAGCTCCAAACACATTCCTCCAGGATACAGAGATTGTTTCTTTTTATAAATCTAGTACACTTTTTGATTTGAGAACCTGCATCTTAAACTCACAAAGAAACATCTCAATTATCCAGTCCCATCTCCTTAAAACAGGTGAGACTAGAAGTATTCCATTCTTTAGTTATATTTTCCATTGCTGCACTTGAAATACCTTTTTTTTTTTTTTTTTTTTTTTTTTTTTTTTTTAAGAAAAATTCTGGTACATACTCAGATGACTGAAAACTCAGTATAATTCTTGGTAAATTATTCCAATGGTTTAGTATTTTCACTATTTGATTGTTTGCCTTAATTCCAGTCCAAACACATCAGACATCTTTGTTAACTGTTTTCTGCCAAGTTGAAAACACAGATTGTTTTGATGGTTCTTCTTCACTCGAGCACTTAAAAATTGTCACCAAGTCATCCATGTAAGATTTTATTCACAGTTCGCATACTTATTTTCTGTCATTTCTTCTGTTCTGCAGCACTTTCCAAAGTGAGAATAATATAATTAGACAAAGATTTTTCTATTATTTTTTCCCCCACAAACACAAATAACAGAGAAAATACAACCTTCTCTCTTCAGTTCAATATCCAGCTCTTCATAGATCAAAGAACCACAGTTTCTTTGGCTGCAGGATCACAACAGAAGCTATTGATCTACTGATTATCTGTTCCGACATCTCTAATCTTTTTCAGTGTGACTGCTTTCTAACATAGAGCTCTGGTCCTGTACCTACAGTTCACATTCAGTCATTCGAGATATGAGCTAATATTTAACAAGTTTAAAATACACCCCGCTATTCAATATCCAGTAATCCAGATTAATTAAACTGTTCTATTTCAGTAATTTATCTGTTTCATTTGTATTTTTGTTTTTAGTACTTCATTCAATCTTTGTTTCTATGAACTGTATCAATATTTTAGATTTCCATCACAGGTACTGACAACTATATTGAAAAATATGGAATCGTGTAAGGAACATGAACGTTCCAAAATGATTCCATCATTGCTATTCTGATGCACTTATTATATGAATATAGTACGCTTTAATAGTAAAAGAATAAGTACTATTTTTTTTTCCTAACTTTTCAGTGTTTTGTATTTTATCAGTCTAGTATTTTAGATCTATTCCCACAGTTATAGGTTATTCCCATCGCTGGCACTCTTGGCTGCAGGGAGTCTCACTGATGTCATGATGTGAAGCTAGCTTGATGCTTTGAATAAATCCATTCTTGATTGGCATCTTATGCTTCTAATATTTTATTGGGAATTATATCAGATTGACAAAGTAAGTACCCAAGTCATCTCACAAGACTTTTAAAATTTTGATAAAACCCATCTTTCCACCTCCAGATCTTCCTCAGTATTTCAAGATTTACTAGGGGAAAAAAAAATAGTACTTTCAATCACCAGTCTGACATCATTGTTGTTTGCTGTTGGAAAACATATACATATTAAGTGAGCTGAAAAGTAATGTTCTCCTACATTCCCCCAAGAAAACAGGCCAAAAATATGTACTGATCAGCTAGTTCACTTCCTCTGCTTCAACACACACCAATCTACAAGTCATTGACTCCGAGCTCTCAAATAACTACCTGTAGGAGTTCATAGTCTCAGTATGATTTCCTGCAGATATATTCCTCAAAATCATATCAGTAGTGTTGTCCACAAAAATAGACGTCTTAGGGCATTCAGCAACATGGTGAAAACAGTTGTCCTACACTAATTACCTTTGCTGATACATTTATCTTGCACTTTTTTTTTAATACAGTTTCCTCAGAAAACTAGTCCTATGCAACTGAACTGTGTTAGCTCTTTCCCTGCAACAACTTTGAAACCATAAACTTATTTCAACAGACCTGACAAGAGAGAAAGAGATCTCAAAGATGATCAGTTTGTGGACGCTTTGTGACAAAAGATTGGAAGGCAGTCACAGGGTCACTGTTAAGATTCTTATTAGCAGATATAAACTCTCATGCCAGAGCTCTTTGGCTGATTTTTCAAAGTGATCAGATAGAGAACAGCTCAAAAGAAGAAAGGCCAGACTAGAAAGAAGTTGAAGCAATAAAGTGAGATCAAGCACAAATCAGTCTGATAGGAAAGGTGTCCCTTTGTCCCCTTTTTTCACTTTCCTACCACACAGCTAAGAGATACACAAGATATCCAGCTGCCCTTCCTCATGTATGCCCACTCTTTTCGACGTATGTAGAAACAAAGGTTTCTACAGTCCTGTTCTCTTTTCCCTTCCACCTGTGTGCAAGTAAACAAATAAATCCCTAATGCCATGACTAGGTTTCCCTTTTTGTCACCTTTTCCTCTCCTAGATTTTTCTCTCTCGTTCCTTGTCACTGCCACACTTCCACATTGAATGGGAAAGAAGGAAGAACCAGACAGTACATCTCCTTCATACGTACTGTATATACTATACTTGCCACAACAAATCTCACTTCACACAACCTTCAGATCTTTTGTGGGGATGAATAAGGAGACACTTCTGGCTTTAGGTTCTAAGCATAGGATCACAGGATAATTCAGGCTGAAAGACACCTATTGAGTTCCAAAATCCTGCTCAAATTGGTCACCTGTGAAGTCAGACCAGGTTACTCAAGACTGTCTGGTCTTAGACAAAGAATGGACACTACACAACCTCACTGGGAAAACTGCTCCAGCACTTGACACTTCTCATGGTCATAAAGGTTTTCTGATATTCAGATTTCTATTTTCTCTTCCCTCACACTCCAAAAGTAATATTATTTTCTTGGAAGAGAGACACTAGTCAGAACAATAAATTCTGTACGTCTAAGCTATGGTCAAAGGTACACTCACAATGCACTCAGAATAGAATACATTCAGATATGTAGGCAGGCCTGAAATATCTTTATTTGACTAATTCCATTACTGAAAATAATCAAGCTGATCCTTGCATATAGTTGGCACTTGAATATTTACAAGTTTCCAGCTGGATTTTGCAGTCTTAACTGTCCAGCAACTTCAGTGAAAACCCCTTTTACATTCACTAAAATCAAGTGTAGCTATCATGAGAGGCACCAGGCAGTGAGGAAATGTGATGAAGTGAGTGATTATCACAGACCTGACTTGTAGCTATTATCAGAGGCAGAAGCCAGCTGTGATGTTTAAAAGGGCTCTGAATTGTTGTGTAACTGATATAACACCATGTAACAGAAAACACGTATGACACTGAGATGTGAGTAGGTGCATCCATGGAGATGGTGACTGGATATCCACTTAGTCCTTTAAGATCACTTTTCAACTTTTCTCATACTCAAGGAAATACAAGTCTAACCACAGTCATTGTGATTTCTGGTACCCCCTATAAGAATGAAAAATGTTATATGATTTCATTTCAGTATTATGCATACGGAGCTGCTCTGCCGTGCTCCTCTCCGTTACTTTCCCCAGGGAGAAATAACTGGAAATTTTATACTTAGGAAAGAAAATGTGAAGTTGAGGAAAGAAAATGTGAAGTTGCACATCACCAAACATGCAAACTATGACTTCTAACTAGATCATAGAAAAATGTCCCCGAGGGAGACGGAGAAATCACATGGTTTGCTTAAAAATGGAATGGAAAAAGGCCCAGAGCAAGCTCAGGGCACAATCCTGCATTGGCCCCTGTGTGGTGAATAAACTAAATATGACTGATTGTGATCATTCTAGCACTAATTAAACTCCTCAAAGTCTGAGTTCAAAATCTGGTACATGTGAATTCTAAGGTAAAAACAACACAAGCGTAGCATCCTTCTCCTGTCTCTGGGTTCCTCTTGAAAAGGCAACACAGAGCCTGTATAAGAAACTAATTCTGCAAAAATCTAACCAGCTAGCAATGAAAAAATCCAACCACATAGCAAGAACACAAGGTTCTACTCACAGTAGGGCATTCATTTCCAATCACGTCCTAGATCTCAAAACTAGCACTTAAATGCACAGGTTTCCCAAAACAAGGAATACAACCAATAACTCCACAAAGGCTGAAGTGAAAAATCTAGGCTGACCAATAAGAATTGTTCCGAGCAAGCCTCCCTAGGTAGGGAAGCGCAAGCAAAATCCAAAGATCCAACCTGCACCCAGTCCAGCCTCTAGGACTCTAAAGAGATGCATATGAATGTCTATCTATAATCTATATGTATGAATGATACTTGCAACACATTAGTCATACTAGCATTTAGTAACCAGGTCAGAGATCATAAAAATCCTGCCATGCACAGCAACAACAACCTTCATGGTTAAGCATGAAAGCATCGTGGCATTCTGGAGTCCAGAGTGGGTGCTATCAGATGTGTGTTACTATTTATCTGAATAGCCTTGTGACAAGAGGGACCAAGAATTAACGCTATCATAGCAACACACACCATTAAAAGTGGTATAGGACATTTGTCAGCCACTGGGAAAATAATGTCATTGGCAGTGTGCGTGCAAACACAATGCAGGAAGGGCAAGAAAAGAGGCAATGCGTGTTTTGATGTGCTACAGCACACAGATCCACGTGAGTTTAAAGAATCTCAAAAGAAACACTGCCATGCAAACATTCCAGAAAGTATAAAATTTTCCTTTAGGTCATAAGGACATGCGTAACCAGTAATAAAGACAGACTAGGTGTGGGAATTAAAGCCTAAGGCAGAAATTGGAGGCTGTAGTGTAAAGTTTGCTTCTGCATGAGTATATTACTCCCTGGAAGTGCTCACAAAGGGCTTTCCCACTAATTCAAGAGGTGTCACAGCAGCAGGCTTTGACATAGTCACTCAGATTTACTCTCGGGACCTGGTTCAGTCTGCTTACCCTCATGGGTTTCCCAAATGTCAGTGCCCGTGTGCTGTTTGGGTGGCTTTAATGACGTGTTTCCATGTATCTGATGTCTTCACATGTGGTGTGCATAGGAATTTTTTTTTTTTTCTGTGGGGAGGAAAGTGTGCCCCTCAATCCGGGTTTTACCTGGAGGGACCTGTACTTAGCTGTCGAGGGACCTCGAGAGTCATCAAGGGATATATGCATGCGTGTAGGAGAAGAGAGCTAGGTCTGCATAGCCTAAAGACTTGGGATCCTCTCCCAGAAAACGTGTGGCCCATTGGAAATACGCTGTTTCTCCTACCGCGTCCCCTCGAAATGGCTCCGCGAGAAGGCAAGGATTTCGTTTTGCTCGCCGCTCTCCCCTGAAGCTATGTAAGGGGGGAAGGGGGAGAGCAGACGTGCAGATCGCGCAGCGTTATGTATGCTCGGGCAACAATAAACCGCTGCCGAGCGAAACAGGGAGCCGCCGAGCGCCCGCTCCCGCCGCGGGAGGCACGCCCCGCACCCCCCCGGAGGCAGCGCGCCGACCCGCACCTCGCGCCGCGGAGATGCCCTCGACCGCGCCTCACATCCCGCACCGGCCCTGCGCTGCCTCTCGCCCCGCCGGGAGCGGGCAGGGTGCGGCGGGGAGCGGCGGCGGGCGGCTAATGGCGCTGAGCGGCGAAGGGAAGGAGGGGGCTACGAGGGGCGGCCCGCGCCCCACCGCGCCGGGACCGTCGCGCGGCGGAGCGGGGGCTGCGGCCGCCTAGAGCATCCCCGAGCGCGATCCCCGCCGACGCCTTACCCACGGTGCGGGATCCGATGCAGCCCATCACTCCGGCAGGTCTCCGGGAAGAGGCGGCAGTCTCGGCGACGAGGAGGCGGAGGACGAAGGCAGCGGGGGAGAGGTCGGAAAGGAGCCGGTGCCTTCAGCGGGCAGCACCGGGCCGGCCCAGCCGGGACCGGCACGGGGTCATGGCCAGGTACGAGCGCGGGCTGCCCCCGGCGCGGAGACGTCAACCGGGGTATCCCGCGGGCCGGCAGCGCGGCACCGATTGGCTGCCGGCCTCCGCGGCCCGGGGAGGCAGGGCCGCGCCGCGCCGCGCCGCGCTGTCCGCCCCCGGGGAGCGCGGGAGCGGGGCGGAGGCGGGGGCCTGGCCGGCCGGAGGCGGGCGCAGCGCAGCCTCTCCCGCCCGCCGGGACGGCGCAGGTGAGCGGCGGGCGGGCGGTGCTGCCGCCGCACTGGCGGGCGGCAAGCAGGTGGGGCCGGGGGCGGAGGGGAGCGTCCCCGGAAGGAGAAGCGAGGGGCACGGAGATGCTGGAGATGGAGGCGGCAGCACGGGCGGGCTGGAGGGCGGCGATTCGCGCTGGTTTCCCGGTAACTACACTTGCAAACTTGATTCAATTAAAGGCAGCCCCCCTAGCGGCGGCGGCGGACGGGTCCCCCGGGAGGGGCCCGGCTTGTTCGCAGCTCTCACTGCCGGAGAGCCGCCGAGGGCGATGGCGGGGGACCCCGGCCTGACCCGCTCCTGTCAGGGATGCGACCGCCCGGAGCGCGTCCGTGTGCGGGTGCAGACTGCAGCGCTGCCCTCTGCACATTCCTCTGTGGAGAGGCGAAAGGAGGGGGCTTAGCCCCGCGGAGGATCGCTTGGGGCCTTTCCCGTGACTTCCAGCTGGAACGATTGTAAGGAAGGATCTCCGGGGCAGAAGTTACATCTGCCCGCTTCACGGCTCAAATTCTTCCTCACCTGATGGCAACAGGCAGAGGCGTCCTGGTCCACTTCCTCGGCACCGTCTTCAGTTTGCACCTTTCCCCTCTTGTGTTGGGAGGTGTTCGTGGTTTCTCCATGTTGCTTTGTGCTTTCTTTATTCTCAAATTCTATCTGATCTCACCAACCTCCTTCCACCAGACTTGATAACTAACAAACTGAATTTTGCTGATCCCAAATGAATTAACTCCATTTGCAGCCTCAGGCCTGGATAATTAATTAATTTTATTTTTTTTTAATGCTCAAGGCAGCAAAGCAGTTTTTATTAACAGCAGAAATGGGGAATATATAAGTTCATTCTCCCATATGTGACTTATGCTGAGCCTAAGGAAAGGTTTAAAAAGAAAAAAAAAAGAGGAAAAAAGAAACAGAAAAAGGCTTCACATAAGGAGAACATGTCCTCCCTGAGCAGAATCTTATCTCTGTAGATAGATAGGGACTCTGCCTACACAAGCAGCTTCAAAAGTAAAAGTTACATAGAAAAGGCACAGGAAAAAGGTGGCAATGTCTGAATACTAGCAGCTGCTATATCTTTTCCCCTTCTCCAAGGTATTGAAAATCTAGTAAGTATGGTGAACATAACACTCAGGAGTGTGTAAGAGATCCCAGTCTCCTGTTTGGGTTCCCAGGGCCAATGTTATAGCCTGCATGGGTGCTACAGTGTTCCTCACAGCACATTCTGCTTTCACAAAGGGTGAAATTTCTCCACAGTTTTGTTGTTGTTGTTGTTGTTGTTGTTTTTCTTTTTCCTCCCTCCATGTATTTCCAGACCTGTCAGCCTTCATGCTGTTTTTCTGAATGACTCAATATTTTCCTGATGTGTCTGAACTCTTGAAAGCTAAGCTTTAAAAATGCTGGGAAAGATCATGTAGATCTCATGGAACTTTGTTACCTAGAGGTGTTATAACCCCTCTGAAGAGCAGATGATATTGACTTCCAGGTCTAAATGCAAGGACAAGGGAAACAAAAGCAAACTGAAATTGGAAAAGTGATATTTTAATGCACAAGGCCTGCCTTAGATAAATACTTTGTAAGCTAGTGACTACCCAGACAGCTGTTGAACTGTGGATTGATCAGGACAGCTGTCCTGAGGAGGCTTACCAAAAACCCACCAAACAGCTTTTGCATCTTATCCTTGCATAGAGAAGATGTATTACTAATACAGCTGTGGGCGATTTCTTAAGTCTTTCTCCTGTTTCAATGTTTCAATTTTAATCCCCTTTTCTCCACCCACAGTCTAAAACTGTTATTCTGTAAACCTCTCTTCTGATCTTGGGGAGTTCTTTGTGCTGGTTCCTTTTCAGTGGTGGTTTCGGGTAAGTCAGGTTGACTCTCCTTATTTTATTTCCTGGGCTTGACACTTTACCTTGTCTGTCACTTTGTCTCAAGCTCAGAGTCATACCCTGGGTTCTTACAACTGTGGATTTGGCTTTCCTTTCATTGAGCTACAATAAAGTCTGCATCAGTCTATTCTGACTTCTGCCTCGGGGTATGATTCTACAGGTAGGTGAGCAACTCCTTGTACTTATTGTGCCTGAAAATCAGCTTTCCAGTTCTTGATGAATTTGGTTTCTGCTGCTTTAGTGACATGGTAGTTTACACAGGGACCTGGCAAGTGATAATGCTGCTGTACAGAGCAGAGAAAAATCTGGCAAAGAGGAGGACTTCTCACTTCCAAGGATGGCGAATGTCCACTGTTCCCATTAAATTATACCAAAGTGTCTATTCATTCACTGCACAGAACTACTGGCCTTCCTTATGGCTGTCTGATGTGTCCTGATGCCACAGACTGCTTATTTGGAATCAGTATGACTTTGCTGTGGAAGTACTACTACCTGTCAGCACCCAAGCAGCCACAGCCATGCTTTAACTGACATTTTTTATGTAATCAGTTTAATCAAAGGATATCGTCCTTATCTATTATTTCTTACTCTTACATTTATTCATTGCAGACCTTATGTGTATAAATCTACTTTCAGTAGTAAAATTCATTCTCATGTGAAGCTGGGAAAACTTTGCTAGGCTATTAGTAGCTCTGACACAGCTCCTTGACTCTTCCATAAATTAGGTTCCACGTGTGCTTATCATCAGAGAACAATTTCTTGTTTTTAATAAGCTGATACCTTACTTTTCTTCCTAAATTCATTTTAAGTGCAATTTTTATCATATGTTAGCTTAAAAAAAGAGCACTTATTTTACATTATGAAAAAAGATACACTGGTATCCCAGGTATCAGATGTAGCTTAATTTGTTAAATACTGATTTCTAACGTGGTCATATACTGTGTGTAAGAGATACTTCCACTCTTCTGACTTCTGATTTAAACCAAGATTTTGTCAAAATGGCCACCAGCAAGATTCTTTTTTTTTTTTTTTTTTAATCAAATAAAGCAAGATGGAATTCTAGATTCAAGCCATATCTGTTACTGTTCTGTGATGTCTATCCCACACAAGGCGTATTTTATGAATATTATCATGTAAGAGGAAACAAAAGGACTGAATCTCTGAGCTAAAACAGAGCATAAACGGAGTAAAGCTGAACTCCCCCCTATGGTTTCTGTCTTTGTAGTTCCTGAGCTGCTCCTGCAAGGACCAGGATGTAAATGACCAAACAAAAAATATTTTTTTTTCTTTGAAATACACTTTCTGACAGGCTCTGAACATCTTTTTAATCACTGCAGGTATTTTCTTAGATAATTAGGCTACAATTTCATGTGGAAAGTGTGTACCTAATACATATTGTGTAGTGGTGATGTAAATGCTGATCTGAAAGATCTTGGTAAATGTAGGCATCCGTATAGGTGCAATGATCAGTGCTGTAAATTCTAGCTAGAGGCTAGCCATGAGCAGAGTACTGTAGGGGTCTGGTTCTGTTGAACATTTTCATTAATCTGAGTTATGCAGCAGAGTATACTCTCAGCAAGTTTGCAGATGCCACAAAAATGGGAGGAGTGGCTGATATAACAGAGGCTTGTGCTTCCATCCAGAGGGATTTCAGGAGGCTGGAGAATTGCCTGCCAGGAATCTTGTGAAATTCAACAGGTAGAAATGTACAGTCCTGCACCTGGGAAGGAACAGCTTCAAGCTGCAGGACATGCTGGGAGTCACCTAGTTAGACAGCAGCTCTACAGAAGACCACTAGAGGAGTCCTGGTGGTGAACAGGCTAACATGAGTGAACAATGTTCCCTTGCCATTAAGAACAGTATTGTCTACATTAGGCAAAATCTTGCCAGCAGGTCAAAGAAGATGATTCTTCCACTTAGTGTTGATGAGTTCATACCTGGAGTACTGTATCCAGTTCTGTGCTCCTCAGTACAGCATAGACATGGACATACTGCAGAAGGTCCAACAAAAGGTCACAAATATTATGAAAGAGACTTGAGCAACTCTTACATTACAAAAGACTGAGTTAGGACTGTTCAGCTTGGAGAACTGAAGGATCAGGGGGATCTCATCAGTGTGTCTACTAAGTACCAGAAGGGAGGGGGCAAAGAAGACACAGCCAGGCTCTTTTCAGCGGTACCCAGTGCCAGGGTACAAGGCAGTGGGCACAAATTGGAACATAAGAGGTTCCTTTGGAACACCAGGAAGCACTTCTGTGCTGTGCGAGTGATGGAGCACTGGCACAAGTTGCCTAGAGAGGCTGTGGGGCCTCCTCCTTTGGAGATCTCCAGAATTCACCTGGACATGGCCCTGGGCATCCCGAAGGCTCAGCTAACATTGGCCATTCTGTGATTTGGTGGGGCATGTACAGATTTATTTTACCATGGCCGGGTATTTGAGAGGGACTGAGCAATAGGAAACAGCAGTAGACAACTTCCTACATGATTTTTATGATGGATGTAATTATGTGACCCCCTTGTTTCTTGTAAAGTTGTAGAGCTCTCCCTCCACATACCATTTCAAGAGAAGCATGCTGGGCAGCATGAAAGAACATGGCTTTATTCTGGCTGTTGAGGGCCATAGGTCTCTGCCTTGAGGAATTTTTGTTAGCAGAGCAGATCTCCAGCATTGTTCTTACTTATTTCAGCCAGGACAAGAATGCTGCCGGTGAAAGGGCAACATAACACTCCCTTGACCTTTTCTTCCTCAATTCCTGCACCTTTGTCATGAACGCAGCCAAGAAATTGACAGACTTATACTAAGAGAAAAAAAAAAAAAAGTGTGTAATCCTAGGCGAGCACTGTATTGTTTCAAGGTTGAATGCCAGGTTGACCTGTACGGTTGGGAAGTGACAGGGGCCGTCCATCAGCTTCTTCTCCCAACCCCTGCACTCAGGCAGAGGTCTGAACAGGAGAGGGTGGGAAGAAAGATGTGGCTGAGCAAAGCTCTGCCCAGCAGAGAGGGATTGGTAATAGCACAGAGCAAAGCAGTTTCAGAAAAAGATCTGATTTTTAATAGCTTGTTCCAAATCCACACTGTAGCACTTCCTTCATAACCCTGAAGACAGACTTATTCTGTACATTGTTAATTATTTTTTATTTGCTTTTTAAGACAAGCCTGTTCAGCATCGATTACCTCTTCTTTTAAGCTACTGATTAACTGTGTTATTAAACCTTATTTTCCCTATGTTCCCTGTAGCTCTGTATATATATATATATATATATATATATATAGCATAAAAATATTGTACGTTAGAAATACTGGAGCAAATTCTTCCTGAGAAGTACTGCTTGTAAAATACAAAGCTATTGTCACTGTCACACTTGCTTAGTAAATGTATTCATTTAAGTAATTAATTATCAGGGATGGTGATTACATTACAATAAGTAATGTGCCCCATGTCTTCTGCCTTAACTCCCATTTAAAGCTGTGCTAATGCAAAAAATTACTAATATAAATCTTGCCGTGAAATGTTACATTTTTAACTAAATATTGCTAACTCCAAAATAATTTAGAATTATCATTTATTATCTCTATCATTCATCCTAACATTAATTCCCATCCCCAAAGATCTCATTGGCAACCATGTCTGTCCACCTATGAAAAGGCTCTGAAAAATGACTGTTCACTTTGCTTTCCTTCTTTGATCTTTTTCTTTAAATCCTTACTTGTAATCCCATGGCACGACAAAATTTATATCACAGAAAGATACAGACAAACTTCATACATTGCTTTGTGCAAGATGTGCCTTCAGCTGTGGAAAATAAGCAGAGGCCTATGTTAGTAAGTAGGAGATGTTTACAAAAATAATGTTTGTATCAGATCTATACAGGCAGGAATCACCCTCTGGGGACTGCTGCTCCAGTACACTTCTCTGCTGGCCTTCTGCCACTGGCAGTATGGATTCCCCAGTAAATGCTTCTTCTGGCAGAGATCTCTGTAATTGCTTCACAGAAGTAATGGAGTAGATATCACAAGAGTTAATTCTACATCAAGCTGTATTAGCTACTGATAGGATTTTCAAGTGGAGACTGAAAGGGAAACAAGATAAGAAAATGACTCATACCGTTCTTTCTGCTTGGAGATCCTTCCTTCAGTGCAGGAGACAAAAGCTTTCTATGAGGTTCAAAGAATGAAAAAAGAAGTACTAGCCGGGTTCAGCTTCTGAAAGGGTGTAACGTATTTGACATAAATGGAAAAGCTGGGAAAATATTTGAGGTTGTGTGCACAAACTGAAGCTAAGAAGGGACAATAGGTGGGGGTATTGACATATTGACATATTGACATATTTGCATTACATATCTCGATATAAGCTCATGCTTACCTATATTTACCTCCAAGGAAACATGGTCCTGTTCTGCCCATACCTAAAAGCCATAAAAAAATATTATAAGTTCAGTAGAATTAATCAATCCACCCTCTCTCAATACAGTATTTATCAAAAATTCCTCTTAGTGCTCAGTAGTATTTTCTCCTGCATTACTGAAGAGGAGTAATGGTGGCACCAAACAATTATTTCCCCCTTTCTCCTGCATGGTGAGTTCTTAAAATGGTCTGTGCTGCCAAAGTGGAGAGACAAACTCACAAAGTAAAAAAAAAAAAAAAAAAAGGAATTTCCTGGAATGGTAATTCGTCATTTGGTGTGTCTGTCAAAGTTAGAGTGCACAGGTTGCTCACCATCAGGTAGCTAGTACCAAGCAGCGAGGTCTGAGGAAATAGCTTGGGAGGGTCAGAACAGGTGCGTGGTATGCGCTAAGAAAAGGGACGTGGCTAGTGACATAAACTTGAGGTATACAGTGGTGTGCAAACATCTTTGATACAGTATGAATCTTATTTGACTTCTTAAAAAACATTTACTTCATTCTCTACTGAATGTCTCATTCCCAAACAGTGAAGCATACAGCAGCTACTTCTCATAAATGTCAATTGAATCTGTACTAGTGGTGTTGCTCAAACTGCATTTTTAAAAATAATCTGCAAGCAGTAAATGTGCTTTTTAAATTCCCAGTGTTATGTAAAAAGGCACGGTATTTTTAGCTTTACAAAATATCAGTTGTCATCTTCTCACTCTGTTCCTATGGTATATTAGAGATGGGGAACTAGGAGCTCTCAGAAAGTGTAGGTATTAACTCTTTACAAGGAAGGGATTTTCTGCAATACGATTATGCAAATTTTAATAAAAACATACAAAAATATAGAAAGTCACAACAAAGAAGGTACTTCTTTTTTTAAAAGCTGGTAATTCTGTCTTCGCTACCAAATTGCTATGTCTGGAATAACAATAATATAATATATCCAGAAGCAAAATATCAACCAGAACTGTTCACTCATGCTGACAGAATGACCCTCACCTTTAAAAAATTATCCGGAAAATAGTCTCTGACATATAACACTGAGCACACAGCTGCTATGAGTAAGCACTGGCACATCAACATTGACTAAAACTGGTTTTGGAATCAAATCAGGCCTACTGCGGTTTTTAGGAGATCTAAATAAATCTATCTATGCTGTACTCCATATGAAACCTTAAAGGACCTAGCCTTTGTGCTGGTTTTGGGGGTGACCTTTTGTTTCCTGTCTGTTTCAAGTCTTCTAAGGTGTAATATTCTTACCTGCTGATAAGCTCCTTAATAAAACACATATGGGCCTTGCTTTTTAATGTGTTCTCTACTGAAATTTGAGGAACAGGATCTTCTCAGCTACAGAAGAGTCTAGTGAAACCATTTGCTGATACTATCTGATGCTTCCTGTGGGGAGGCATCCCCAACCAGAAGCAGACCAGAAAAGGAGAACATGCTCTTTAACACCTCACCTTAGAGTATACAGACTCATTTGTATCAGCACTGGGCAAAGGCCCTGTGACTTTCATAGACAGAAAAGTGCAGGAAAGATGATGGCCACCATTCTGGGCAGCGTTATGTCCTGCAACTGGATAACCCTTCCACTTCTCACAAATATCAAGGAGTGCTGCATCAGAACACTGTGACCTTAACCAGCGCTAAAGAGGGCTTCCTTTAACATTGCTGTGTCTTTATGCTGGCAGACAATAATGTGCTATTTTTCTTAATTCTGGTTTGATCCTGTGCCTGACCAGCAGCTGCAACTGGGTAGTGTTGCCATGAATAACTAGAGTTCTAATACTTACAAGTGTTTTCTGTGGTGGTTTGTCACTATCCAGTATCTTTAATTTTCAGCCAATTCAGTCCTGACTATGCTTTAAGTTAGTTAAGCAGTTTTAAATAGAAACAAGGCACCTATTGATTCAATACATAATTTTTATTTACAGTTTTATACTATGATTGGCCATCACGATGTTTCAAAAAGCTTCTCCCTTCTCACATTTTCAAATGTAGTAGGCCCATCCTCATATAGTAAGCCTCTGGAACAAGAGGTGCAGTTGATGCAGGAGTATTTTTTCTGCGTTTTGGGGGGCATTAGCTTTTCTCTGTTCCCACAGAATGTTGCTTTTCCTTTAAATCTCTTCAAAGTTTCAGTTGGTTCCAATCTGCAGTAAGAACATTTATCAAACTTCCTTGTTTACTGTCTTCATTTTACTGTTTACTTTCTTCATTTTACTGTAATGAAGAATAAAGAGTTGAAACAGTTGTAGATGAGAAAAGTTACGGACTAATGGTCACTCTGATATATTATTGATATGTTTAGGAAAGTGGAATTCTTAAGACAATGAGCAACAAGTATGGAACTTGAAACTTCATTCCTTGGTTGGAGATGTATGGATTTGGAGAACAGCAATTTTTGAGTAAAGAGCAAACACAAATGGAGGCTATAGGACTCCAGTAAAGATCAGCAAAGCAGGGAGTCCATGTTCTTCAAACCATCAGTACCCTCTCGGTACTGATCAGTCCCCTGTACCCTTTTCTCTCCCAGTAGTCAAGAAGACTAATTTGCAGTGTGCAGTCTCATCCCTATGCAATGCCTCCTTCTTTAATTTATGAGGGAATGAATATAGTAATTTTCATGTATGTTAAACTTTTTCCTTTTTCTTGAGTCAGAAAAAAAGACAGAGCCATTTTACTGCACTGCAAAAAGTAAGGTATCCTGGTGTGTTCTGCTTTGCTTCCCAAAGCAAGTGGACAACTGGAGCTGAGAGAGTTCTGTCCCTTTCAAGATCTTACATCCGAGGATGCTGTGGCTATGTCATCATGCATTGCCTGCAATTGTTTGGATATCATATGTGGCTTTTGCACTGTTTTACGTTCACTTCACAGTTACACAAATCCATAATCTTTGCTGTACTACTTCATAAATCTGTTTTCCATAAGAATATATACTTTCTTCTATCCAATCTCATTTTTGTTTTGTATTATTAAACTAGATGCTTAATGACCACCTTGGTGGGACACAGTTTTGGTGAGCATGGACATAAAGGCCAAACAAACAGGAAACAAAAGGGCTACTCCTAATAGGACCAAGCAGTTTTTTTGAATGAGGTTGAACACTATCTATCAAGATGTTGGGAAGAAAGCCCATATTCTCCTTGGTGGGAGGCCCAAGAGAAGCAACTGATCAGGAGAAATAAATGAGTAAATATCATGTTTATATCTTTTGGCAGCAACAATTCCAGTGCTGCCTCTGCAACATCAGTCACTCTGCAAAAAGTGTTTTGATAGTGGTTTCCTCATATCTGAAGCACTTAACAGCCTGATGAGATTCTGGCTCAATTTCATAAGCATTTTTCACTAGCTGCTACACCCAACTTTTAGCCATCACTGCTGAAGACATAACCTCACACTCAAGAACCCCGGGGAAAAAGCACAATTCCATATGAAGTTTGGACACTGATGGTCTCTCCATGTAGATTTCAACTAGCCAAACACATTACCTAAAGCTGTTTATATGGAAATGAAGTATTTTGGTAAGGATAAAGGTAGGTTCCAAGTAAATTGTTTCATGAGCCATGGAGGCAAAAAGTCAGGAGGTTTGAAGGACATGCTCATCCTCTTGACCTTAATGAAGGCAAATGGAGAATGCCTTCAACTGAAGGAAATATGTTTCCAGAAATGTACATCCACCACTGAGTTCATTAATGTCCACTGTATTTACCACTGTCTGGTGACAGACAGGGACAGTTTCGTTAGTAGAGGAAAAATCCTCCACACTGGTGTAAAATGGGTAGTCAGCCAATCCAGAAACTAGGCTATGCCTATATTATCCCAGCACGCTTCTGGAGAACTACATGTGCAAATTGTCAGAGACTTAGTAATACCAGGTTAAACACTTTTTGAGAACCTCTTCAGCATTTTGAACAACAGTTGAGGCTACTGATCTCTCAGTATCACTTTGCCTGTGCACAAAGTGATGGCAATGGTGGCCTGTTACTACTGTTTTCCTATTTTTCACAATCAGTTGCTCTCATGCAGTGCTTGACCACTTTGTCAGATAAAGAATGAACTTAGCATGCCTCTTCAGTAACAGTTTGTAATCACCCTGTTATTTATACTGGCAGTAAATTAACTACCAAACATTCTGGTATCAAGTACTAGCTCCATACCTCTTGCTTTTGGAATGCAAGGTCTTAAGGAGGCTGCAGTACATCAAAACTGTACTCAGATTGTGTTTTACAGTGCATTTTGCAGACAGCATTTGGCCTATTTATTTCTGGAAGCAGACTATTGGAACATATGCCTATATTGTCTATTTTGTTTACCACTTTTCTCCAGAGCCCTGGTTCTTTAATCACCTACAGTCTGTATGTACTAGTTTTTGCTAAGACTCCAATCTGGACTAGAACAGTTATGTACTTTTTTGAGGTTCAAAAGAGAAAGTAGTTTGCTTCAGTATCCACTCCCTACAGATAATACAGGTGTGGACTGTATCAGACTTCATTCTTCATGATCAGAACAATTTTCTTATATATCCTTAGTGTACTCACCAACTCAGAGTGTTTTCATGCCATGCCCTGGCACATTCAGGACACATCTTTACAATCATGCCACAAAAAAACAAAGCTAGCAGTCTCCAAAAGGCCACTCCTGTTTACTTGGCTCCCTCAATTCTTAAGTGTGAAAATAATGGCACTCAGTTAGAGCTGGTGACCAAGATGCAGGATAATATTACTGAGACTGTAATACATAGACTGTAAGAGACAGTACCTCTGTCCCTGGAGCACTGAGCTGCACCAGTAACTGTGGGGAAGCCACCACAGAACTTCTCCTATTGTATGACACAGGAAGTTCAGTATAACCTAAGGGAGCTGAGAATCTGGTTTTATTTGTGCCATGCCTACAAGACTACACAATGTAATAAAGAGAAGAAAGGAGGCATCTACTAGGACAGCACAGGAATTATGATGGAAAGAGGCTTGTTCCACACACAGAAAGAGTTGACTCCTTTATTAGCAGACTGAAACATCTGTTTCTTTGACAGTTAGTTCTGACTATTTGCACAAAACAACTAAATACATCACAACTTCTCTTGCTGGTGGCAAGGAGTAGGTCATCAGGTTGTGGAAACTGCAAGCAGAACCAATTCTGGCAGACATCCATATCCAGACACACTGTTGGGCATGTCGCAATTACTCATCCGTGTCTCAGCTGCATCCCGCTATCTTCTCTATGCCTTGGCTATCTGTTTGAGATTTTTTCAGAGACACAGAACAGCTCATTCTCCATTTCAGGTAAGAGAGAGACACTGAGCCAGCCTGTTTGCTCCTCAGGCACTATGTCCTGCAGCACTGAGCAGGTGTGGGAGAGCAGTGTGAGAGAGAGGATATGTGCCTATGAGCAAGCCCCAGGAGCCATGGCATTGCAGGTCTGCTGCCCTGTCAAGAAGGGGAGAAGCAGCTATTCATCTGGAAAACTTGGAGTGAGGAGACAAGGAAACAGAAGTGAGACTGATAACATCTGGGATTTGAACCTCTGCCATATTTCTGTCCAGGAAAGACCTGCCCTGTTAGAAATGTTGCTTCTCCCCAGAACAGACCCCAGGTCTCTGCTCCCCTGGCCACTGAGATGGCCTGTGACACACAGGTATGCCCATGGTCATATGACAGAGATGCCTCCCTCCCTCTTTCTTGTATATGTCTGCTTTGCCTCACCAAAGCATTTCCTGCCAGAGCAAGGGGATTTTGTTGTTGTTGCTTACAAGTTATAGCCTTTTCTAGAGCTTTAATCAGGGATATTAATTTTTCTGTGTAATTAGAATGGCCTTTTGAAGTATGTACAAACGTGTGTATAATGCAATACTTCTATAAATTATTTTGAAGATGTAAAATTAATCATAGTGTGGCTGAGGCTGGCAGGGTCCTCTGGGTCCAACTGGCCCAAGCTCTGCTCCACCAGGGACACCCACAGCAGGGTGTTCAGGCCCACATCCAGGTGACTTCTGGAGATCTCCGAGGAGGAGACCCCACGGCTTCTCTGGGCAACTTGTGCCAGTGCTCCATCACCCACACAGCACAGAGGTGTTTCCTGGTGTTCAGAGGGAACCTCCTGTGCCCCAGATTGTGCTCACTGCCTCGTGTCCCGGCACTGGGCACCACTGAGAAGAGCCTGGCTGTGTCCTCTGTGCACCTTTCTTTTAGGTATTTATACACATCGGTAAGATCCCCCCAGACCTCCTCTTTTCCAGGCTCCAGCTCTCTCTGCCTCTCCTTCATCATCTTGGTGGCCCTACATTGGACTCTTTCCAGTCAGCCCATATCTGTCGTATCCTGAGAAGACCAAAAATATACACAGCACTCCAGGTGCAGCCTAACCATCACTGAGTAGAGGCGAGGTATCACCTGCAGATGATATTTTGCTTAATGCAGCCTTTTTAGCAGGAAGGGCACACCATTGGTCTATGTTCACTTGGTGTTCACCCAGACTCCCGGGTCCTTTTCTGCAAAAGGGTGGCCCCCAGCTAGTACTGGTGCTGAGAGTTGTTTCTCCCCAGGGGCAGGACTCAGCACTTCTTGTTGTTGAATTCCACGAGATTCTTGTCAACCCATTTCTCCAGCCTGTTGAGGTCCCTCTGCATGGAAGCATGGTGTTCTGGTGAATTCAGCCACTCCCCAGTTTCATATCTTCTGTGAATCTACTGCAAGTGCAAGACCATCATCCAGATCATCAATGAAGATGTTCAACAGGGCTAGATCCAGCAACGACCCCTGTGGTACTTTCCTCACTACTAGCCTCCAACTAGGCTTTGTGCCTCTGACCATTGCCCTCTAGTCCCAGCCATTCAGCCAGTTTTCAAATCCATTTCACTGTTTGCTCATCCATCCCAAATTTTGACAGGTTTTCTAAGAGGATGTTATGGGGGTAGTGTCAATTACACTTCTCAGAGATCATTGAAATTCTCCATAGCTGTTGAATGAGCCCCTTCTTGGGGATAGACAGTCTGCTTTGCATAGAAGAATCGGTTTTGAAGGGAAACAGCAGAGATGCACTATCTATCTGTCCTTGGCAGTTTGTTGTTCTCCCAAAGAATTCATGACCTTTGCAAATAACTTCACAAATTCCTGACTGCATGCCAGTTTCACAGATGCAGGGGGATGATTAGGCTTATAAAGACTGCAGGCTCTGCAGTCTCCAAGTGTATTTGACTGTTAGGTACCCAGCTCCCAGCACACATCCCAGAAGGAGAATAAGGCACTCCAACATGAAACTACCTTTCGGTCAGGTCAGTGAGGCCTGGCGAGTGCCTCTTCCCTTTCTTCATATCAAGGCAGCCTGCTTCAGCAGGGCAGTGATACCTGTATGTGGTAGTAGTTTACCTAATCCAGTGTCACAGCAGATGTCAGCCCTCATCAGACCTAAGCCTTTACATGGAGAATTGTCATGAACTGTGCAGGAGGAAGTGAGTCGGGAGCATGCTAAGAGAGGCTGTGCTACAAGAGCACAGAGGATCCCCCAAGAGCTTTTACCAGGGTGCATTACATCAACCAGTCTGTATGCAAGCAGCCAGTCTGGTGTAGGTGGCCCTGCCCTAGACAGCATGGACTTAACATCACCTGTACGTCTTGACCTGAGGACAAAATTGGACCCACTATTTACTCTCAATGTGTCTGTTCCCACAGACAGCATTTAAATATGAAAATGTATACAGATTAAGCTGATGAGTAGCAGCTTAGAATAAGTTTGAAAAAAATGCAGTTAGACAAACAGAAAGCTACATGATTAAAGAAGTAACAGAGAAGCAAGACAGGTATGAGTCATGACTTTCCATTGGTTAGGAAAACACAGACTTTTAAGTAGCATTAATAATGGTTGACTAACTCATGCAGAGATAAAACAGCACCACTGGATCCGTTAATACAAATGAAAATTATACAGATTAGGATATTTTACATTATTCACATAGTTAATGTGTTCTGTCCAGCATCCAAATTGCTTCACTCTGACCTTCAGCTTGCTGTTAATACTTAAGATCTGCAGATACCTGGAAAGCTCTTGAATTTAGGTAAGATTTTCTGCCCCAAAAGTTCAATTCCCTGTTGGTAATCTTGGAAATAATCCTTTTTGCATCCAAGAACTTAAGTTTTCTTATCTTAATTTTATTTTTTTCTATAAGTGATCTAATCACTTGCAGCATATTCCTAATTTCAATGCAATACATGAATTTGCCACATCACTTCTCTATTGCATTCGTATTTACTTACTTACTGTGTTACACAACTTGACTGCCTGTAAGGATTCCCTATATTTGTCTCCATGAAAACTTAAGTCTCTCTGAGGTAGGTTCATTGAACTTCAGGAATTTCTAAGCTTTGGTTTGATAGACAGCACTGGGCCTTGCTTCTTTTCACAGATCTCAAAGAAGCACCCAGACAGAACCGCATAGCCTCAATCTCTCCATCATCTGCTTTGTAGACAGCTGTCATTCCACCCTACATCTGTGGAACAGTGACTTTCACACCACAGCATACTCCAAAATATCAGATCACCGTTTCCATGGCATGGGACAGCCAAAGGGATTCAAGCACAGAACTACTTCTTATTCCAGAAAACACAAGGTCAAGTCCATGTTCTCTGGCACAACAAGACAAGTATACCTGCTGATCTGTATCTGTTCCCAGGCATTTAAACTCTTATTCAGGAATAATATTTTGCTTGCAGTAAGTAGATTGACTGCTGTTGTGTGCATCAAGGTACTAATTTGACTTTGCAGTAGAAAAATGTCTGCTCACCCAAGCAAAGAACAACATGACAGAAGGCTATTAGCACAAAGAGATTATTTTTTTAATCCACAAAATCAGATTCAAGTTTTTCTCTATATATTCTGATATACTTTGATTTGAGAACACTGTCTTTCATATCTCCAACCTGCTAAATGATTATGTTTCATATCTGTTTCTCCATTGTGAGAACTCAGCATAAAAGATCTGAGATGGCCTGCTTTTATTTGTTTTCATTTGTCTTGATCTTTTAACATCACCACATTGGTGTGACAATCAAATGTACAAGCATCTGGATTTATGTGGATGTAACCAGAAATGATGAGAGGTTAGAATTTTTTCATATTCTCTCAGCACTTTTTAAATCTCAGTCTGAGACATTCTTTGTTTTCTTTGGAGTCGGGACTAGCAGCGGGAACAGTGGTATAGTACTGTGAGGTCAGGCTGATTGTGTGAGGTGCACTTCCATGTACGAGAACTTGGTTACTTTCTAGTTCTGCACTGACATCTGTCCCTGAACAAAAAGGAAAAGGATTGTCAGCACTAGAAAAGTGACAGTGTTGAAGAGCCAGTACACCTCAGATAAGCCTTCTTAATATATATAATTATTTTGTGCACTAATTACAGTAGTTATTGGGACTTATAACATGCCTAGCACTTATAAGAGAATTATATATCCTTGAGAATTTAACAGCTTAGGTCAACAGTTCAACAGCTGCAGCTATGGAAGCAGTGAGATGCTATAATAGACATATGGACAGATAGATTGTGCTGTAGATGACACTTTCGATTGTGTTAAACTGAAAAACCTCACAAAGTGCCAATTTTTTTTCAACTGTATCAGCCGGTTAAATAAAATGCATTACCTCTTTGTGCCATACCTGCTTATAAAATTAAAGGTTTGTTTACTCTGGAATTCTTAAGCCTTGTTGAACCTCTCTGTGCAGCTCTCTAATGTGGGTGTATTGCCGTAATGTACACTGGAAATCTAATCGGCATGGCTCATGGTTTGCTCAGGTGGCTACCTGCAAGAGAAAAGGTACCTTTGTTGGCAGATGTCTAAGAAGCAGACAAGCTCCAGATTTCATGAGCATCACCAAATACAATAATTCTAATTGTAAGGGCATTAACCCAAAATTAAGGCAACATATAACGGTGGCACAAAGCACAAGGAACACTGTCTTCATTGATACTCCTCTTTTATTGCTTAGAAGCAAGGGGAATTGAAGACTGTGGTTGAAAACTACACGCACTGTTGTGCTGGGCCAGGTATTAAGCAGGACCGAGCCCCGGCGAGTGCAGGGCCAAAACCAAAGCCAGCGAGCAGCACAGCCCATCCAGCAAGGCGATTCAAGCAGCCGGTCTTCGATATAAAAGTTTAATACGCGCCTAGCAGGCAACGCAAGAAGAAGAAACCTCATTTCTGCACTGAAGAATCATGGGATGCGTGCTTTGATTTCTGCAAGACGGGGGCATCGCCTCAGGATTTCTCCTTCTGCTCCGGCCCGGGGCTGAGGTAGGGAGGGAGGGAGGGAGCCGCAGGGTGGAGCGGGGCTCGGGGAGGGTGGGATGGAGCGGGCCCCAGCAGAGCGGCAGGAGCGAGGTAGGCTGGCCTGGAAGAACGCTTCTTGGTCGCGATCGCCGACTGGAAAACCCCCCCGAGAAGCGCCGTTGGCGAGGCTGGGGGTGAAGAGCCCGCCAGATGTCAGCCCGGCGCTGCTGCCGCAGCCCGAGCCAGCCCGTCCCCCTCGGGCGATCCTTCCCCCCTTACCTCATTGCCACATTCCCCAGCGAGTGAGCTCAGCTGTTCGCACAGCCTCTCTCCTTTTATGGTCAAACAACTTTGCCTGGGCGAGGCTTTTCCGAGAGTTAGTCGGAAGCGCCGGGACTCAGCAGCTCTGCCCCCCACGCCTTCATTTCTGCTGCCTCTCCCGGAGGGCCCGGCAGCACCAGGCCCAGCAGCCCCGCCGGCTCTCGCCCCGGGGCGGCCGTTCCCCCTTCCCGCTCCGTGAGGCGAGGTGAGTGTCTCGGCGCGGTGAAAGCGGTGTGGAATGCCGCCCTCCTGGCGCTGCCTTGGGCCGGGAGAGCCCTGCGGAAACGCCTCCTGCACGGAGGGGCTCCTTTAGGCCGCGGTTTATCTATTTTCTTGTTTGGGTGGGGATGCGGTGGGTTCTCCCCGCTGCCGGTGCAATGGAGTCGGCTGGAGCTCCCGTGCGGGGCGATCTGGAGGAGGGGGTGTTGCCCGGGACAGGCTCTCTTTTGTGTGCTCGTGGATGAGCGAGACACCTTGGGAGCCTTTTTCCAGATGTGCTCTAGGACTCTTTGTGCACGAAATTTGCTTAATAGATGAGATTCTGTCTCTGGGAACGCCTTGAGAAAGCGACGGCGCAGCGGCTTCCAAATTGGTCGAATTTCCTAACGTTTTAAATACGTTTGCATAGCTTTTGGGAGTCCTTTTCCCTCGGCGCAGGGGGGAGGAGGCCAGGCCAGCGGCATATGTGGAAAACGCTCGTAGCTCCGAGCGCCCCTTCCCCCATCCTGCCTTTCTGCAGGCTCTGCCTTGCGCCTTGTGGGGCTGCTAGGACTTTGCTCCCTGAGAGTTTGCGCTTTGGGGGCAGGTGGGGAGAACTTTCTGGAATACACCTGGAGAAGGTGGGAATAAGCCTAACTCCTGTATCTTGTTTGCTTTATGGTCCATGTTTTTGGGGTTTTTTTTTGTTTGTTTGTTTGTTTTTTGTTTTTTTTTTCCTGTGGCTTTCACTCTGCTCCCCCCTCCCCCCCCAGCTGAAAGGAAGTTGGCAAATAGGGGAAGTACAGATGCAGTGTGTCAGACCACAGTGCTGGAGCAGCTTTTACTGCGTGCCCTGAGACAAACTGCTTTCTATCAGCTGAGGTGGCAAATGGCGTTCTGCTCTCTCTCTCTCTCTGTGTTCCTTCTCCTTTTAACTGCTTGGCTCCTGGAAGTTGTCTTGTGGCCAAAGAACTGAGTGCCTTGTGGATGTCTAACAGGTGGCAGACCTATCACAGGACCTCTGGGAGATGACTTTGCTGAGGGAGGTGGTCCTACTGTTCCTTGCTCTCTTCTTAACAGTGTATGAGGTGACTAAGTATTCTCACTGCATCCTTTGGAGATGTCTTTCTTCACAGGTTCACCTGAGTCATCTAGCTGCTGTTATCAGCAGACAGAAAACCTCTCACCTCAGGGATGCTTGAGGATTTGAGATTACATCTGTTGGCCTGACACTCCCTCTTCCAATTGCAAACAGTGCCACAGGACTCACATTCTTGATAGGGTTCAGATGGTACTGACAGCAGTGTGGGGCAGGGGGGAACACAGCAAGCCAGCCTTCCTCAGCCTGTCTGGTCTGTGTGGGGGCAGACAGATAAACACGAGTGAGGATGAGCAGGGGCAGCTGCTGGATGTAGACAGCTCTGAGCAGAAAGGGCCTTAACTGTGGCGTTGCATATTAGGAAATGGGCTGCTTTGGGTTCGGGAGATAGCAGCTGCTGGTAGTGATGCCAGCACATTTTATGAAGCAGAGGATGTCTCAGTGACCTCAGTATGGACAACAATTAGAAGTTACTCTCTGACTGTAGTGTTCTGCTCCTAAGAGCCTATTCTGGAAGGACTATAGAAGGAAGTTCATTACACTGTAACAAAACAGTGTATTACAAGACAGTCTGAGTGCCTCCATCAGCAAAAGCCTCTTTAAAAAAAATGCATGGAAGTCTCTAACAAGTTCAGGCTGGGTAGAGTTGATCAGTCCCTTCTGTCTTGTTGGTTCCCAGTAGTGCAAGGGATTCGTGACTGGCCTTGCTAATTGCTTTTCTGCCTTTGCCCTTTCCCGTGCAGGACCATACAGGGCATGCCCTGCTCAGCTCTTTGCTGCTCTCTGTTTTTTGAAGAGCCCAGAGCTGTTTGTCAAGGTGCATGCAACTCATTGACCCTGTGCAAAGGAAGAAAAAATACAGAACCGTAGACTTACTATTTTTCTACGTTATCAGATGTTTGTAAGCTGTTACAAGGTCTGTCTTACATCTGCACAAATGGGAAAAATGTGGGAACTTCTTCACAGTGAGGGTGACAGAGAACTGGCACAGGCTGCACAGAGAGGTGGTGGAGTCTCCTTCTCTGGAGACGTTCAACACCCACCTGGACGCCTACATGTGCAACCTGGGCTAGGGAGCTGCTATGGCAAGGGGTTGGACGTGATGATCTCTAGAGGTACCTTCCAACCACTAGAATTCTGTGATCTTACCAAGTAGAACTGAACCATGGCAGCATGTAGAACTGAGCATGCACCTCTCAGCAGCAGCCATGGGTGAATTAATGGTGGGTGGAAGTGAGTGACACTAGGGCTGTCCCAGCAGCTATCGCTGAGATCTGTCCACAGGCAGAGTGGACAGGCACTGGTCTGAAACGTGGACACAGAGCCCAGGGCTGGCAGCAGTGCCGTTGGGCTGGGGTGTTAAAACTGTAGGCGTGCTAGGGTTGCAACAAAGCATCTGGCTTTGAGGAGATTTCTAGCACAGAGGAGATTTCTGTCCTGAATTCCAGGGCTGAAAGAATGCTGTAAATGTGGCCCTCAGGCTCCTGAAACAGCTGGCGTGGTGGGGCTAGCCTGTGCTTATTCAGGTTTGGTGACAGAAAGGAGGGAGAGCAGGGGGCTCTGATGGCTCCCTGTAGCAGTGCTCACCCTGCTCTCAGATCTCAGCTGAGTTATTTGGGCATCCCGCAGGCAGGCCAGGCCCTGTACATGGCAGGGCTGCAGCTGCACTGCCTGCTGCCGTGTATACGACCTGAGGTCTGGCCCCAAGTCTGACGGAGCTGCCTTGCTGATGCTGAGTCGGATGCCCCAGAGATGCTGCCCTGAGCCCTTGGAACTGCTTCCTGGTGGAGGCGGAGCAGGCAGCTGTCGCAGCCAGTGAGGGTAGAGGGAAGCTCCTTCACCAGCAGTGACAGGAAGAAGGAGAAAGCAGAGGGCCCTGCCAGGGAACGTGACACCCAGAACCCCTCGCCTGACCCTGCACACGAGGGTCTGGAGGTAAAGTGTGTGGGATGAGAGATGCAGGGGCGTGCTGGGGACTAAGGGGGTGTTACTACAGGTGTCACGGATTGAGGACAAGAGGAAACAGATGACTTTATTGGGTGAGTGGGGCAGAGGAAATGCTGATTCCAGTCATGGAAGAGGGAGTGTGGGGGGTTGCTGTGCTGGGTGAAGATGCTGGCATTGGTCACTGGCTCCTTTACTTTCCACACTGTGCGTGGAGGGGTCTCGAGCAGCAGGGAGCTTAGTTTTCTCTGTGGCAGCACATGATTGACGAGGAGCTCCTTTGTGGTCAGCACTGTGCTGAGCTGAGCTAAGGAAGTGTACTGGCTTATTCAAGCTACCTATAGTCACTGTTCCTCCTTCCCATGCTGATTTTTGAAGTGTTCTGTGCTCTGCTTTGGCTTCTCACTTTCTGCTCAGACACAAGCTCCTGTATCTCTCACTTATATGTTCCTTTCTATTAATTGCCACTCTGGTCCACAGCTGACTCCATATCATTTTCCTCTCTCTTCTCTCCTGCTAGGAGCCAAAAAGATGGCTTCTCCAGGTACCCCGGGGACCCGTATGACAACCACAGTCAGTATCAACATTTCCACGCCTTCCTTTTACAACCCACAGAAGAAGTTTGCACCTGTGGTTGCCCCTAAACCCAAGGTGAATCCCTTCAAGGCTGGGGGTGCATCAGAGTCATCGCTGCCACAGCCTCCTGGAGCTGGCGCCCAGCGTGCCCAGATAGGGAGAGTGGGGGAGATCCCACTAGCTTCCACATCTGTGATGGCAGAAGGTAGGTGAAGAGTGGTGAGGCAGCCGTGGATATGCTTCTTAGTTCTCAGAGTATGAGGTCTGTAACTGGGTTCAATATGAGAATCACTACAAAGGAGGTATACATTTGCTGCAGATGCTTGCAAGTTTCAGAGTAAGGTAAAAGGATTGTAAAGTGATCTAAAAGTAGGTGGTATCTCAGTTAGGAAGGGAGTCAGGAAGGCAATCCTGGACTTAGGTTTTAGTAAAGCTGAAGGAATGCAATGTTTTTTTCGTGATATTCCCTGTGTGTATAATTTTGTAACTGCAGTAGTATTCTGGCCAGCATGTCTAAGAGCAAGTATGTTGCAGGAATGTTCACCCTGATGGTGATGAATCACACTGTTCTCTTTCTTACCACTTCATCTTTTCTTGCGTTGGTTGTCTCCAATTATAGAGACCCTTCTTAGGGACTCTGCAATTGCAACCTTTGTTGCTAGAGATAAGGAAGTAAAAATGATTGCATGGAAAAAAAAAAGATTTAAAACAAAAAAACAAAACAAAAAAAAAAAACAGGAAATGAGACTTGTATAACTGAGTTTTATACTTTCTGCTGGTGGTTTGGGTTGAGTGTGTTTTCCTGTGTAGAGTGACTTCTTGCTTTAGTGAGTAGCTTTCTTTGGTTGGTTTTTTTTTTTTCCTCTTTTTTTTCTATGGGTGTTTTTTGTTGTTTTTGTTTGTTTGTTTGTTTTCTTGTGGTTGGTTGTTTTTCTTCTAAGGGGCAGAAGGTTCCTGGTTGTGTACCTCACCTCATTGGAATTTATCAGCATGGGGCCACCAGAAGTTTTGCTAGGGACCTGTTGCTTGATGCTACAGGTTACCCCCAAGATCATTTCAGGGTGCGTCTCAGCCAGGGTTGATGTGTTCAAATAACAATTCCTGCTTTAATTTTTTTCCCTTTCATTGTCTAGCATAGACTGTGTAACTCTGGTGTTTCCTATTCTAATTCAGTGGGCAGCTGATCTAATAGTAGGAAGGCTGATCGTGTACTCAGAGGCAAATGACTAAGCCATTTTTTTCCATTTCATGAGTCACAGTGGCCTCAGGGTGTCGGTGCCTCTGTCTTGTAGTATTGCACCACCTAACTGGTGACCTTTTGCTTATAAGTTGTTGGCTGGAATCTTGAGTCTGTCATCCAAGGTCTTATCCTAGTTTTTATGCTTTTCTGCTAAAGTTGTTTGGATTAGGAGTGTGTGTGTAGGTTGGATCAAACTGACAGACATGTACTAGCTCAACTACAAAAGTGAACAAATGGTTGTTAAAAATTGTTTTTCAGAATATCGTAACTAGAGAATTGAGTGTTATTTGTTTCACTTGTTCACTTCTTTCCCTGTAAAGTTTCTTCTGGAGGAGCTAACTTGGTGAAGATTAGCAGAACTGTTTGGCTTAAGCTGCCATGTCAATAGTGGGTAAGGGCTACTAGCAAAGCTGTACTAGCAAGACAGATGATTGACTGAAACTTAGTTTTGACTCAGTCAAGAGAGGTATGCATCTGATTTGATTCTTCCCTGATGCATCTCTTTGATCATTCTCTCCCTTTTCTGTACGCTCCCCAGAGGAGTGGTACTGTAACATAAAGCAATAGCAATTGGTCTCTCTGCTTGAAGCGATGGGATGGCTAAGTGATATCACTGTAGTAATGTTATATTTAATATTGGTCATTCTATAAAGCTGGTATAGCAACTTTGCAGGATGTTTTTTTGTTTGTGGAAATAATTCCTAAAGCAGTCTTCTACTGTATCTTTTTGAAACGCTGTGACAGCAGAGCAGGTTTTGTTTCTGCCTTATTTTTTGATCTTTTAAATAAACCAAAAAGTGAGCTCATGCAAACATGATCCCAAGCTGCAGTTTTCAAAGAAAATATTCTGGCCTTGTAGTACCCTTTTTTTAATTCCCCAAAAGCAGAACAAGAAGACTTGGAAGAGGTACTGCATACCACTGCAGTTTATGCATTCCAGTGGCTAATAAGATTTCAGCCTTTTTTTTTTTTTTTTTTTTTTTTTTTTAACATTCTGTGTAGTCTCCTTTAGGTTACAGATAAGAGATCCTAATAAAGCCAGTGTGGAAAGTGGCTACATAAAAAGATTAGACAACTTGATAACTGCTGTTGAGGTAATATATGGAGCAGCAGGGGTAAGAAACTTGATCTTTCACCCTGCTGCTGGTTGGGACTGACTGGAAAGCGGACTGGATGCTTAGTATATCCAGAAGGAGGGATATAGAATTTATACCTGTTTGACTTTATTGTTGTTTTGCGCTTCGATGATGAGACACTCTTTCCCTTCACTGGATATGGAGAAAGGTATCTTGTTTGACCTGTGCTGTAATAGGCATCTTTTGCCTTTTCTACGTGCTAGAGTACAAGGAAAAAGGAAGAGTGAGGAAAAAAACATTAGGATATGTTTCTTAGTTATGCAGTGAATTTCTAGTGACTAATGCAGTAGCTTACATGATGGCAAATAATTTGGACAAGGTGTAGGCAACTGTGGGGGGTTCAGTTGTCCTTGATGAATACTGGGAACCACTTGCTGTAATACCTTCAAGAAGCCTTGTGGGGTTTGTACAAGCTAGGAGTGAGAAACGATTGAGGCCTGCTTTTGTTTTCATTCTTCCCTATAGACCTGCCGCTGCCACCTCCTCCTCCGCCTGGAGATGAACTAAGTTTCTCCTCAAACTGTGCTTTTCCCCCACCCCCACCACCCTTTGAAGAGCCTTTTCCACCAGCCCCAGAAGAAGCTTTTCCTTCTCCTCCTCCACCTCCTCCACCGATGTTTGATGAAGGACCTGTCCCACAGGTGAGTGAGGTCAATGGAAGTATGATTTCTTGTGATACTGTGAGCTGGGACTACTTCTCAGTGCTCTCTGGATTCAACAGTAGGAAGCTCAGATATCTGGGAAAGCAGTACCAGTTTGCTTAGCACCTTTGTGTCTGCACTTTCCTTTCCTATAAGGTGCTGCAAAGTAGGCTGTAGAAGTTCAGCAAATACAAATGCAAAGTCCTGCAGTAGGGATGGGACCACCCCGCGCATCAGCATAAGTTATGGTCAACTGGCTAGGAAACAGCTCTGCAAATGAAAGACCTTGGGATCCTCGTGGACAGTTGAATGTGAGCCAGCAGTGCACCCTTGTGACAGTAAAGGCTAGCCTCATACTCAGCTGTATTAGTCTTTAGGGCAGGGGAAATGATCAGGATCTAAATGATGTTTGCAATGCAGAAAGGAGGAGAGAGGACAGATTCATCTTACAGGGGCACAGCAAGAGAACAAGAGACAGTGCACACAAGTTGCAGCAAGGTAAATTCCTGTTGGACAGAAGAAAAACCTATTAATCTCCAGGAATGGCTCAGCACTAGCACAGGTGCCCACAGAAGCTGGGGAATCTGCGTGTTTGAGGATGTTCGGAGATCACCTGATCAAGGCCCTGAATGACCTGGTCTAGCTTGGGAATTAGTCCTGCAGTGAGTAAGGTATTGGACTGCAGGCCTCCAGCCATCCTTACTTATCTGAGTCTTTCTGTTAGTCTCACTGGACTGTTTGTTTTACCACTGCTGGTAGGATTTGGAGACTGTGTCCTGTTCATCCTCACCAGCTTTTTCATCTGCTCAGAATCCGGAGTAGAACCGAGGTGTAAAAATCTGCTGTTGTAGGGGGTACTCCCATTTTCCTGGCTGCTCCTGTAATGTGCTCTGATCCCTCTTTCCTCATGGATGGTGGTATAGGTGCGTGGCAAGATGAACAGCATTGATCTTGAGATTGATTCACTATCCTTAATGTTGGAAGACATGGAGAAGAATGACCCCTTCAAATCCCGGGTGAGCTGTCTAGAATGACACAGATGGAAGGAGAGGTGACTGGTTTGCTGAAGTGAGAAGGATGCTACTGAAGATTAAAATGTCTGGATAGATCGTTAACAGGAAACTTACCTGACTAGAAAGCGCAGATGATGTATCTTTTTAGAACTGTTAAGTATGTAGTAATGTAGGGACTCTTAGCGCTGTGGGTCTGGAATAGCTACTGACCTATTCCTGTAGACAGTATATTTTTCTCTTGTAGTTTGTTGATAACTCCCTGTTTCTCTGTTTCTTCCCTTTACAGATACCTCCAGGATCTGCAAGTTCTCTGGAGAAACCACTGGCCCCAAAAGCTCACGTGGAAATCTCATCTGCACCCAGAGATCCCACTCCTCCTTTTCCTTCCAAGTTCACTCCAAAGCCAAGTGGTAGCTTGTCTTCCAAGCCCCCTGGATTGGATGCTACTCCTGCCCCAGCTCCGTGGGCAGCTCCACAGCAGCGCAAAGAGCCCTTAGCACCAGTCCCTCCACCCCCCTCTCTCCCTCCTCAGCCTACTGCTAAATTCACACCACCCTCTGTTGCCAGCTCTCCTGGATCCAGAGCAGATGCCCCTGTTCCCATGGCTCCTTCAAACTCTACAAGATACCCTACCTCCCTTCAGACTCAGTTCACTGCCCCTTCACCCTCAGGTCCCTCCTCTCGACCTCAGCCTCCCAAGTTCACCTGTGCTCAGCAGTGGGAGAGACCACAGGTGCAGGAGAAACCTGTCCCCAGTGAACAATCTTCTGCTGTAAAAGACCTGGTAAGGGTCAGAGTTGTGTCTCTGGGCAGGAGTGGCATCACAGGGGGTTGCATTGGAGGATGAGGGGGAAGGGTCTGTCTCAGGCTCAGTGAAGTAGTTGAGGTAGTTGCTAGTTTGGCATGTTTTGTTATATTATTGAGAGGTAGAACTATGGGCAGTGCTGGAGCAGTACAGGGCTTCATGTAAAGGTGGCAAAAAGCAAGCATAATGAATGGCAGGTTGTTCCCTTGGAAGGGGTAGAGAAGAGATGTGATGTTCAGAGAAGTGATTTATCAGGGACAGGGTAGAGATGCATCTGTGTGTGTGCATCCCTTGGGACTGACTGTTTTCTCTTCTGCAGCATAGACCCGGTGCAGATTCACGTAAGGGAAACTCTCCTCTGACCATGAAGGAGGTAGAAGAGCTGGAGATGTTGACCCAGAAACTAATGAAGGATATGGACCATCCACCTCCAGTAGAAGCTGCTACTTCTGGTGTGTTCTTCTAGTAAATAGCAGTAGGACTAAGATTGTGGTGGGTTTTCCCAGTTCCTAATCCCTTTCTTCTAATGGCAGAGCTTTGTGGCTTCTGCCGGAAGCCCCTGTCACGGACCCAGCCAGCCGTGAGAGCTCTGGACTGCCTTTTCCACGTGGAGTGCTTCACCTGCTTCAAGTGTGAGAAGCAGCTGCAGGGGCAGCAGTTCTACAATGTGGATGAAAAGCCCTTCTGTGAGGACTGCTATGCCGTGAGTCACTGGAACAAAAGCTGCTGCAAAGAGCTGAGCTTGCTGTGGCTGATCTCTCCTGCTTTCCCTTCCTTGTTTTCATTTCATCTGTCTGGTGTAGTCCCCTGGGGATGGAGGTTTGGATTAATGTTGTCTTACTTTTTTCTTTTGGGTTCAGGGAACCCTGGAAAAGTGCAGTGTCTGCAAACAGACCATCACAGACCGAATGCTAAAGGCCACTGGTAACTCCTACCATCCCCAGTGCTTCACCTGTGTGATGTGTCATACTCCTCTGGAGGGGACCTCCTTCATAGTGGACCAGGCCAACCAGCCTCACTGTGTGGATGACTACCACAGGTATGTAGGGAACATGTGTATCCAAAAGCAGGCAGATTCCTTCACATTTGTTTAGTTTTGCTGCAGAAGCTGCCCAAATGATCAGCTTGACAAAGTTTAAAAATGAGTCAGCAATGCACTGTGCTTAAAACTAAGGTCTTTTTCCCTCTTAAATTTTTGTGTGACTTGTTCCTCTGCTTCTAATACTTCACTGTGATGATGAGAAACCTGTAGTAGTCATGATCTCTGGTGTATTTGTGTGTTGCAGGAAGTATGCCCCACGCTGCTCAGTATGCAGTGAGCCTATCATGCCAGAGCCTGGGAAAGATGAGACAGTGCGTGTGGTGGCACTGGAGAAGAACTTCCACATGAAATGTTACAAGTGTGAGGTAACTCTTCTCTCATTTACATCATCACTAACCACCTTTGAACTTTCCCCTCCTGACCAAACACAAATGTTGTTTTAAGTGATTTGAAAGCATGTTGAGTAAGGTTTGAAATCACAGAACATCCCGAATTGGAAGTGACCCACAAGGATTGCCAAATCTAACTTGTGGTTCCATCCAGGACCACCCAAATTTCAAACTCAGACTGAGAGCATTGTGCAAATGCTTATTATTGAACTCCAGCAACTTGATGCTATGACCACTGCCCTGGGGAGTCTGTGGCAACAGGACAAGAGAGAATGGCCACAAACTGAAGCATAGGAAGTTCTGCACAAATGTGTGTGGGAACTTCTTCAGTGAGGGTGACAGAGCAGTGGCACAGGCTGCACAGAGAGGTGGTGGAGTCTCCTTCTCTGGAGACATTCAAGACCTGCCTGGACACCTACCTGTTCAACCTGGGCTAGGGAGCTGCTTTGGCAGGGGGGTTGGACATGATGATCTCTAGAGGTCCCTTCCAACCCCTACAATTCTGTGATTCTGTGACTGACCACCCTCTTGGTGAAGAACAAGAGAAAGATGAGATACTCACAGATCACAGGTTCATGAGCAAGGACTTTGCAAGCATGTAACTTCTATCACAGCCCTAATATAGCAGCTGTGTCCCCAGACGGGACTGTGCTCACCTGCTCAAAATGGTTTCTCCCAGGACCCGGATCAGAAAGAGCAGTAGGCTGTGAGCCGTTGTCCTGATCCAGTAGGGCATTCTTTACATCCTTGTCTGTGTCAACCCAGCTGTTGGCTGTCACTGAGCTATCCCTCTTGTTATTCCATTTAGGACTGTGGGAGGCCCTTATCTATTGAGGCTGATGAAAATGGCTGCTTTCCACTGGATGGGCACGTACTATGTATGAAATGTCACACTGTTCGCGCTAAAACAGCGTGCTGAGGAGCTTGGAGTGAGCATACCCTCAAGACCCCTGCACTCACTACTCATTCTTTCCCCACCATTGTCCTGCCCCTCTGCCTGACAAGGCAGATTGCTACCGGTGAAGACTGCCAGCGCAGTTGGTTACCCATATAGGTTTCATCAGTTGTAGACTTCAAAATGCTCACCCACAAAGAAAGGGCCTCTTCTCCCACCGCCACTTCCTGGCCATACTGTATTCCAGGCTGAGGACTGTGACTGAGTTGAGTGCAAAATCTCTGTTCCTTCAAGACAAGGAGAAGAACCAGATATCCACCATTGCCTGGTGGAAGCAGCAAGAATGACCTGATGGCAGCTGCTGGGAAAAGGCTGAGCATTATTCTGCTCCATGAAGCCAAGAAATGATTTCACATCATAAGGTGGAAGCCGCCTCCGTCTCAGTACTGCTTCTGTTGTAGGTTTTCCTGTGCCACCTCATTATCAGGATGTCTTCCCCAAACCCCTCCCTTGCTCCTGGGTAAGAGTGTGGAAGCAGAACGTACTGGGGAGCCTCTTGCTGGAAAAAGCTAACCTACTATAGCTTTTCTGCTTCTAATGGATTTTATTGGCTAACTGCCCTGTCGGTTTGGCTTTTTTCTTCCCTAGCCAGAATAAACTGGCAGTGTTTGGAATCCTGTTCTGCTCCTGAGTTTGGACGGTTTTATTTTAATGTTTTTTTCTCTCCCTAAAATGAATTGTTTCCCAGTGTGGTTTCTGGACAGTCCAGCTGGGCAAGAACAACAAAAAAGTCCAAAGAATGACTGTCACAAGCATGAAGTGAGGAAGTGCCTCAGTGTGAGGATGAGAACTCTGCAAACTGAGGAGTTCTCAGTGTTCCAGCAAGAGTTCTTTCACAGCTGTCAGTAGGAGCTACAATCCCTGCACTGTACTGCCTGACACTGTGTTACTGCAGTGAGCCTCACTCCCTGGACGAGAAACTCTTTTAAGACAGGGCAGACCTTTCAAATAGCTACACTGTCCAACCACTGTTTGCATCCAATAAAATGGTGAGGATTTTTTTTCATTTATATGTCTGCTGTATTTGTTCAACAACTTGTGAGAAGTGATGTCTTAGACAGTAGACAATATATTCTTGCTATTCCACCCAGCCTCCCAGAGATGCTAAGAGTGGCCCTTCTCTCTCTGCATCTTGGTTCCCTTTTCAAATTGTTTCATTTCCTACTTCCTCTCATCTAAAGCAATAGAATGCCACGTTTCAGTACAGCAAGACTGTAGTCTGCTCGGTGCCTCACTGGTGTAGGTGAGGTATTGCAGTTCACTTGTGTCAGCCTGGGCTACAGTGCACTGTGAGCTTTGCCTTCATTCAGTGTTGCTGTTCAGAAAGTGCTTGTGCTTGGTGCTTTTGGTTTAAGAATGGTGCTGTTTCATTTGCTGCAGGTGAAACTCGTAAGCATTAACACTGCTACACTTCAAAGGCGTGAAACCTACTCTTGTTCTCCTGACAGTTTTCCAGTTTGGGGGAAATCTTTTAACGACTACTTCCAAATTAATACATTGATGTCTGGAAGTTTTCTGTACAATAAGCAGGAATAAACAAATCCTAGGCTTGTTTGTTTTAGTTACTTAGCTGTAGCTTTTAGCTTACATGATTAAAAGTTCTTGTCCATAAACACCGAGCACAAATGAGAAAAGCAATGACAGGCAAGAGAAGCACCCTCACCCAACTCCTTGCAGAACTGTCACAGAACTATAATAACGCCCTGTGTTTGGAACATAAGGAATAACATATCTTCCAACTTTAGGGGGAATTGCTGCCTCTGAGGGGCATGGGATGCAGGGGAAGTGCGCTTGGAAACTACAGTGATTATGAGATGTTTAAGGGCAGAAAGGGAGTGAAGAAGAGGAAGCGGAGCAGGAAAGATGGGGGAAAGGAGCGTACAAGGGGCTGCCTGCAAGTACGCAGGATGTTCATCTGACCACACCTGTCTTAATAAACCCCTTTTTTTAGTTATTTTGTTAAGGGACTCTGCTCATTTGAGGAGTCTAGATGCTAGCAACTGGAAATAATGAAGTGCATATGTATTGTATGGATGCATATGCTGGTGCATAATCCCCAGTGAGTATGAAGACAGAGTAGTTGGCAATTGTATAGGATAAGAGACTTGAGAGTTGTGAGCTGGGCTAATTGCTGCAAAGACCTGTGTGAGAGTCAGTCGCAAAAGCCTTCAAGTTAAAGCCAGCTCCACTGGGGTCTGTAAATCAGCTAGCGGTAAGCCTGGACCAGCTACCAGAGAACGTTTTTCATCAGAGTGTGAGAGGTGATGGGGAGACCAGGGAGTCCTGGGATCAGTTGCTGGTAAGATTCAATGTCTAAAGCTTATTACTGGAGAGATCCCATGTGTACACACCAGCAGAGTGGGGCTGCAGGCCATGAGAGCTGATATGTCCTGGTGCCAGCAACTGAGGAGACCTGCAGTCGTCGACCCAGCTAGTGGGTGTCTGGTCTTAGACACTGAGTTCTACCAGAGGGATTCATAGTGTTTACATATATATTTCTCATTAACAGGCTCATCCTGATCGGCCAGAAAAGGGAATAGGATCAGGTTTGTTGTGTTGTGCTTGCCTGACTGCTATTTTTTCTGTCTGCGAGGCCACTCATGTACAAGTGTATGCATTTTGTTGGAACGTGTGCAGCAGTGCCTTCTGGGAGTGCGTGCTCCGCTTTGCTACTGGCTGTGCCTGAAGACATGGTGCTGAGCAGCCTTGTTTCTTCAGGTTAGCAGATTGGGCAGCTAACAGCTGAGGTTGGAAGAGACCTCATCTTAAGGTTGAGCAGTCTCACCTCTCCCAGACATCCTGTATGTCAAATGCTGTAACCTAGACATGCCTACAGCCTGTCCTGTGAGCACCGCATGCCCCATGCCATCATGGCAGTGATTCTGCCCCACTGATTGGCCTGGCCCAGTCCCAGGCACACACCCATTGCTCAACAGCAGCCAAACATCAGTGTGTGACTGCGACTGGGCTGAAATCAGGGTATAGGGAGGGTGCATTGCAGCGCTTACTCAAGTTATGGCAAATAATTGTATGCATTTTGATACGTTGGCTAAACACAGTCCTGTGAACAGCAAAAAAATGTGCAGCCTTGCTTTTCATCTTGGTAAAGGAATAATAATAGATTTCAAGGTTGACAAAAATATCCATTTTTTTCTGTATATTTTTAACTCTCGTTTCAGTTATGTAAATTCATTACCTGGAAATTTTCAAGTGGAGTATACGGAGTTGCAGTCAGATATTCAACTCAAAAATTTGGTCATGTCATTTGGTCATGGCTACCAGACTTTTATAAGCCCTATCTTATCAGAGAAAAATACTCTTTGCTTCACAGTCATGCCATGTTTCATGCAATTGCTTTTTGGCAGTTATGCACATTTCTGAATATCGTCAAGGATGAAGTACAGGAAGGGTAAAATTTGAACGAAAATCTCCGATTAAAACACCTTGAGAACTCACTAAAAATTGCAACCACTTCCATCAAACGAGACTGATACATCAGTTTCACAAAAACAAGGTCAAATATCCCACTAGTTTTGGTTTTGTTGCTCTTTTTTTATGTTTTAATAAAAAAAATAAAATGAGTTTTGTTAGTTATATACATTAACTGTATTATATAATTCATATGTGGCCCAAAGCAATTCCTCTTCTCTCAATGCAGCCCAAGCAAGCCAAAGTGTTGGACTCCCAGGCTGTAATCCCTTCAAAAGCTTGCTGGCCTTACACTGGTTTTGCTCCCAGAGCTGCCCAGAGCTGGACACAACACTCTAGATGTCTCATCAGAGAGGAGAGGAAAATCAAGTACACCCTCAGCAACTTTGCAGATGACACCAAGCCGTACAGTGCAGTCGACACACCCAAGGGACAGGATGCCATTCAGAGTCCTAGACTGGCTTGAGCACTGGCCCTAGGTAAACCTTATGAGGTTCAACAAACACAAGTGCAAGGCCTTCCACCTGGGGTGTGGCAACCTCTGCTATCAGTGCAAGCTGTGGGATGAAAGGATGTATCACAGCCCTGATGAAATTGACTTGGAAGTACCGGTGGATAGCAAGCTGAACATGAGCCAGTAATGTGTTCTTGCAGCCCAGAAAGTCAACCATACCCTGGGCTGCTTCAGAAGCAGTTCAGTCAGCAGGGTGAGGGAGGTGACCCTGCCCCTCTGCTCTGTGCTGGTGAGACCTCACCTGGAGTACTGCGTCCAGATGTGGAGTCCTCAGTACAGGAGAGTCATTGGCTTGTTAGAGCATATCCAGAGGAGGGCCACAAAAATGATCCAAGGGTCGGAACACCCCTCCTACAAGGACAGGCTGCAAGAGCTGTTCAGTACGGAGGAGATGGCTCTGGGCAAACCCTTTCAGTATGTGAAGAGGGTCTATAAGAAGGAAGGGAACAGATTCTTATCAGGATATCTTGTGACAGAGCAAAGGGAAATGGTTTCAAACTAAGAGAGATTTGGGTAGGATATAAGAAAGAAGTCTTTTTGCTCATGTGGAACCGGTAGTCCAGAGATGTGTTGGATGCCCTGCCCTCGGAGACATTCAAGGTCAGGATGGACAGGACTGTGATCTAACTAGAGGCGTTCCCGTTCCTTGTAGGCATCTGGTCTAAATTACCTTTAGTGATCCCTTCCAACTCATATGCTTCTGATAAGAATAGCCCCCTTCTAGTTACTCACAATGCATTTTCTAATGCAGCCCCGACAGTGTTGGCAGGGTGAATAACTGACTGAAGTGCAATTTGCTGATGGTGGAACATGCAGGTTCTTTCCCACTTTTTAGCCAGTCAGCCTCCAGCATGTACTGGTGCAAGAGGCTACACTTCCCTTGTTACAGGGCACTTCATTTCCCACATTTCCCCTTATTGAAATTCATGAGACTCCTCCCTTCCCATTTTTCCATGTGCCAAGGTCCTTTTAAATGGCAGTGCAACTACCTGGCATAGCAACCACTCCTTCCAATTTTCAGTCTTCTGTAGGGTTATACTAAAGCTTATGTTTGCACTCTGCATGCTTTTATCTTGTGTCAGCCTCATCATAGCTTACCATCTAGCTTGGATATTGTCTGTGCAGCAACTTCATTTATTATCTATGCTTCATGTTAAAAACGCCTATTACCATGACTGAACTTCCTGATATACTAACAAGACTCATAATACAAGCTTGTCTTGCTGGCTATGACTTACTGTAGTTGCAATAACTCAAGTGGCTGAGACACATGTATATTGTGGTTCCTTGTTTATGCTCTGCTGCTTCTGATCTTGAATAGAAACCATTCTTCTCGCCTTAAGTTGCATCTTTTTAGATCTTCTTAGCCATTCTGTAGGCATAGGTAAGCAAGACCTTCCCAGAGCTCTTAAAACCCTTAAGAATTAGGAGCATTATACTAATACGGAAACACCTATCTACAAGTAGCTTCTGAATGGCTGTACTCACCACCTTCACAAAACTTGACTTAGCACAAGAGCTGAGAAATATCTTTAGGTTAGCATTGCCACCTCATCATAGGTATGACACGAGAGTCTGGTTTGCTATTTGAGAAAGTCTTAGGACCAGCAGAGTGTGATCTTTATTTTTTTCTCCTCTTCTCACCTGAATAATCTCTTCCGCAGCAAAAGAAAATACTACTCACGTATTTAATTGAACTACATGAGTAGCTTCTAATATTTCTCACAGTTTAGGGGTAAACAGAGGAGCCGTACAAGTTCACCCAGGAGCTGTACAAAGACAGGCTTGTTTTACAGCTGTACATTACAGCAGCAACTCAGTGTCAAGAAAAATGTCTGATGTGACCAGCTGCACACACATCCGTTTGCCTTAATACAACTGCATTTGCACATCTGCAGTTATACGGCTGCTGGACTCCTTAGGCTTGGCTGAAACAACAAAAATCGGATGTAATCTCCCTGCTGGAAATTATAATATATATTCCAGAGCAAAGGTCCCCAAATTATTTGCAATAAACCAAAGCACTCCAACACACAACCTGCTCTGCCTCAAGTTTATTTACAAAATACTATTTACAGTCCATAGCACCTCTGTCTTGAGTTCTGATAAATAATAATACTTCCTTCACAGAGAAGGAATGACAGACCACCTCTACATTTTTCTGTTACAAATACCTTATTCAGTCCCTCTTTCAAAAAAGGGCAGAGAAAAAATGGTACCTACAAGGTTTTGTGTCTATGGCACAGGTAAAGGTATCAAGCAGGTTGAGGGGAGGTAAATCACTCTGCTCAAGTACACGTGCAAGTAAGCAACATGCCAAGGCTACACGATCACATGAGTTACAGCAGGGTGTGCTGCTACTCCCAACTTCTCCTTCAAAGAATGAAGTACACCATGACTTGGTGGTGTTTAAAGCAAGAATAGCTCAATTCAAAAATATATCCCTCAGCAGCAGCCTTGTGAAAGACTGAATAGTTTGCTCCTGTTGTGAAATAAGGAAGACAGAAGGTTGCTGAAATAAGGAGGGACGTACATCAGGGAGTGAATCTGCCCGACCTCTACGTTTGCAACCTCATGCATGTTTCCTGAAGGTCCCACAGCATCTGAATCCTCATTTTCAATTTTAAAACCTTATCCCAATCCCCACCCTGCAATTGTATATATCCTTATATCTCCACATGATTTACTGAGGGCGTGAAAGTCCATTATGTGGACCACAGGGATTACCCAGTGCTGCGCAGAACTAACAGTAAAAGACAGGGTTGAGAACAGATTCTAAGGCCAGTGTTCTGAAAAGTACTGCTGGCTGAAGCAAGGGGGAACAGAAATGAGAGCAGGTGGTGTTGCCTCATAAGTCTTTTCAGTCCTGGTTATTTTGCTTTGCTTATCCCACTCACTCATTTGGAAGCAATTGCCATAGGAATGATTCCAAGTGATATCTGGTAAGACAGCATTTGGCAAGCTTGAGAGAGCAACAACTGGTCACTCCTTAAAGCCTTGGATGCTACACAGAATCCTCTTCTGGTGGCCTGGAAGTGACACTCCCATCTGTTTCAAGTCCCTGAAGGAAATGGGAAGAGAAAGGAAAAAATGAATTGCCATTCTTGCACCCTGCAGACTAGGATGTGTGTAAGGCAGAAACAATTATTAAGCATTAGTTCAGAATGCTTCCTTTCCCTCAGTACCTCCTGCTACTCCTGCTTTTTCTCTAGAGGGAAGAAACTTTCAGCTGTTGCTTCCCTTTCCTGCCTACCCCTTTCCACCCATTCAGCTGGTTTCTCCCACCTTATGACTAGGCTTATGCTTCCATTAAATCAGGACTGCATCTGTGTCCTCTTCTGATATGGGCCATGCCTCAACTCTTTAGTACAGTCTGTCCCTGCATTGTACCTGTCCGTTTGTTTTACGTAACTGCTCTGGTTATATCTGGTCATATGTTCCCAACCCTACACTGGAAAAAGTCTGTGCTGGTAAAACATCCGGCATTTGATCTTCTAAAGGGCCCAGAAGGACTTTGTTTGAGGAAGGAACTCTGCCTAGCTGATACAGGGACAAAGTCACTAGCCTGTCTGAGTTCAAGCAAGAATGCTCTCCAGTCAAGTCCTATGAGGCTGGGGAAATGGTCAGGTTAGGGAATTATTTGACGTCTCCTCTTGCTTTCTTGTGTCTGATGTGAGCTCAAAACAGCTCAGGCCCCCAGTAGGGCTCAAGCACAGACAATTGGGGAATCAGTCTTACAGCTCTGCCTGATCCTGATTCTTCTGGGCTATTTATTCTCTTACAGGGCAATAGGCTTGTCCACTTCCACTAAACTGCACAGAGAAGGATGAGGCCTTACAAATAAATATGATTGCCTGTTCAGACAGCAGGATAGATACAACTATTTGCAAAAGCCTGGTGTGTCCTGCGGGAACCTAGCCTGCCCTTACTCAGCAGTGAGGTCCAGAATTGACTCCATGGTGTCAAGGCCAGCAGTGCGAAAGTTGGAGATGTAACGCTTCATGCGAATGGATTCCAGCCACTCGGGAATAGATCGATAGGGGATACCATCAGACCCGCTGCAGCTGGGGAGCCGGAGCGTTACCCTAAAAGCAGAAAAAACCTTCATTTAGCCAAGTAAATACCTTAAGTGGTCAGTACTATAAGACAGTAGCTTGAGAGAGAGAACTCTCTACCAGGACTAGGGCCACTAATCTCTTCTCTGCAGTGAGATCAAACTGCCTGGAGCCATGGCTAGGCCTCGTGTCACCATGAGAGAAAGATTACTGCTACCTTCTGCTCACAGAACATTTAGTTTGTCTCTTGCCAGACTGCACTGCTAACATCACCTCCCCTCCTGTTTGAACCAGGAGGCAAAAATCTCCAAGTTAATTTCTCCTCCTCCAATGCCAATCTGTTTACCTGGGATCAAAGTCTGCAACAGAGCGGAGGAGATGGGGGCTTGAGCTGAAGTGTTGCAGCTGTGCCCGGATCTCCTGGAAATGAGGCCTCCTCATGCGATCATGTGACCAACAGCTCTTCATTAGCTCATAGAGGATGGATGGGCAATCCACAGGCGGGGGGAGCCGGTACCCGTCCTCTAAGCTTTTCATCACCTGCACAGAGAACAGACAAAATTCTGGCCAGGTGTAAAAGAAGGGCCAGAGACCTCCAGGGGGCTGGAAGCAGACAGTTCTGCATCATGCACAGTGTGCAGTGAAGGAAGGGGTTGAAGCAGGTTACCCATGTGTAACATAGAGTTTGGACAGCACAGCAAGGGATAAGAACACGTAATAGATATCAAAATGTGAAGTGACATACACATCTGGTTTCAGTCTTTTATTAGCTTAGCTCCATTTGCCATTCAGAGCATATGTTGCTTAGAACTGAGAACCAAAAGATTCTGTTACTGCACAAGTCAAAGCTTGCACACATTGATTTTTAGCAGGGAAGGACAGAGTAGGTACGCGTTCAGAAAAATGACAAGGTTGTAGGTAGAGGAAGATCTACATAAGTAGGGCCTATATTCCTGGTTTATTTCCTTAAATCAGCACTGCAGCTCAATGTATATTACCTCTTGATTGGTCATATTCCCATATGGCTTGTCACCAAATGACAGCACCTCCCACATGACAATTCCAAAGCTCCAGACATCACTGGCTGAGGTGAAAATCCGATGAGCAATGGCCTCTGGGGCTGTCCATCGGATTGGAATCTTACCACCCTGTCACAGAAAACAGACATAGCGCATCCAGCTTGTATCACAGAGTTGTGCTTCTCCAGTGCTGTCATGCAATGAGCTCACAAACTACTTCTTAGACCGGGCCCTCCTCTCTTAAAGTGATGTGTAATCACCTCTGGAGAAATTTGTCAAAAAGTCAGAAACAATCTTGCAAAGTAAATGAGTTTAAGCCCTCTGTTCAGTTGAATTCAAAACCACTGCTGTGGGTGTAAGATCCTGATGCCAGTAACAAACCTACTTTCAATGAAACAAGATATTAGAATCATTGGAGCTTTCTTTGAAAGGGACCTGTAGATTTCCCCAGTCCGAACTCCTGCACACAGCAGGGCTATCTTCAAAGCTAGATGTTATTAACTGAGTCCAAAATATCTGACATCTTATTTTGCTTCATTTCAAAAACCACGTTCCCTGTGCTTACTCTCTTAGCAAACAAAATCAACATGGACTCTGGACAGAAAAGCACCACCTTTGATCACACAACAACTTGCAATTTTATAATGGCTTTTCTTAAGAGATTTTTTTCTCCAAATTCTCCACCTGACATGTTTCATATTAGAAAGGAATTCTGCCATTCTTACCTGGCAGAAACCCAGTATCCCAAGACTGCAGCTCACCCACAAGACTGAGACCTTATCTTTCCAAAATCTGTTTTTGTATTACCTTGGTTTCGTAGGTTCCCTCTGCATCATTCTCCAATATTCGGGAAAGACCAAAGTCAGAAACCTTGCACTGAAGGCTGCGTGTTACCAGGATGTTGCGGGCAGCCAGATCCCGGTGCACATAGTTGTGTTCTGAAAGGTAGGTCATGCCCGAGGCTATTCCCTGCAGCATGTTCACAAGCTGCACAGGGCTAAATTTTTCCTCATTCTCCTGCATGGAAGAAGTGAGAGAAGACCCTGGTCAAGTAACATCACCCTGCTGATTTCTGAAGACTGGCTTTATCATCTTGCAAAAGAGTGTATTGGTAACAAGCAAACCACGATGCTGCAGACCAAGGGACTCCAGAGGTTCACACCAAGGGGCACTGGTGGCAGTCTCCAGAGTCCTACATCACTAGGCACCTGCATTTTAACTGCCAAAGACAGCATTCCGGATACAGAGCAAACTGGATGGTGTCAAGCTTCAGCTGGTGAGACTGGAAATGTTAGTGAGCAGAAATTACGTGGATGTCTAGGTCTTATTTCTACTCTTCTCTTAGGGTCCTAAATCCAGGTCAAATGCAAGTTTTAGCAGTATACAAGCCTATCACAGATTAAGGTCTCTCACCCGGAGGAAGGTATCCAGTGCTCCATTCTCCATATACTCAGTGATGATCATCATTGGCCTTCCTTGGGGAAAACATGAAAGCGTCACTCTTTTTGCAGTTCTCTCTTGCAATCCTTGTTTCAGTGCTCTCCACATTCTCCCAAAACAGAATACCATATCCAACCCCAAACACCATCTGCTCCACTGGCATAGCTCGATGTCCCTCCCCTTGGAACTCCTCCAGTGATTTTGTATATCTCTTAGTGTCGCACACATAACCTTCCACCAATCCCTCACACTACTCCAACTTCATATCCACTCATCAACCCAAGAACACCTTTACTAACACTACCTCTTGATTTTTTTGGAAATCCATGCCTCTCCTCCCTTCCTCACTGTTTGCCATAGGCTAATATAACAATGTATATTTTCCCAACATAGTCTCCCTGACATAATCTTCTCTTAAGAATGTTCCTAGGAATGTGACGCTTTCTACTGTAATTCCAGGAACGTTTCCCACACTCTTACTTTTGGTGACAACTCCTTCCAGATGTACAATGTTTGGGTGATTGAACTGCCCCATAATTGTTGCCTCACGCAGGAAGTTCCACCACTGTGAGTCTGAGTATGTTGACTTGAGGGTTTTGATGGCAACCACAATACGTTCCCTCCCTGGGAGCCGTAGGGACCCACGATAGACCTCCCCAAACTCCCCTGAAGGCAAACAGAAATAACAGGTCACAGGTGAGCTCAAGAGAAGCAGGTAAAAAGCAGCATGAGAGAACTGAAAGACAAAGAGAAGACCAAGAAACTCACCCTCCCCAATCACATTCTCCATAGTGACACAAGAGACATCCAGCTCCTTAATGAACTCCAGAACCCCTCTACTGGGGTCATCATATGGTTGCAGGTCCACATAGGGCTTCAACCAGACCTTCTCTGTGGTAAAGGGAAACAAAAGGGCAGATTAACCTGTTAACACCTTGGATGAGTTATGCAGGGCAAAGCTACAGAAGCAGAGATGAATCAATGGGTTTCCAACAAGAGAAGGAAAGAAATACACCAAACATACACTGAAAATACTGCTCTTATAGAAACAGACATATTATATCAGAAAAACCATGCTCTTGTGATGTTTGAAACTAATTCTTTTAATTCCTTCCAACCTATTCCAGGTTCCTCCCTGGTTCCAACTTCCCATTGAAGCTCACCTCGATCAAAGCCTGAAGTACTGTAATCAGGCCGTGCTTGTCTACGGTGAGCCTGCCTGAAACACAAGAAATCATGAAATCTGAATGGTTAACAGACAGCAAAAAGAAAAGCAAGTCTTCTAGGGAGTCTGCCCTAGTTGGTCAGGTATAGACCTCTGGGTAGGACAAAGCTCTTTCTTGCAGCTAGCAAGAAAATGTAGTGCTTCACATACATTTAGAAATGGAGCTTTGTTTCCATTCAGTTAGTTTTGTTCTATCGTTGATGAATTACAGATTAATTTCTATTTATTTTATATTTTCTGCACATTTTCAATACAATGACTGGTCATCTTAAACAAACAATAGAAGCCTTTTAGAAACTTAAGAGAGGAAGCAGAACCTTGTATCTGGGTAGATGATTGTTAAAGTATTGGTACATGGAAAATGGTTTGAAATGACTGAATACATCTATTGTCTGCTTAATTGATTGGCAGCTATATAAACCATAGTACCAGAACACTATTTTTATTCATTTGGCATGATAACAGTATGAGAATGCTGGATTTTTCAACCCTTCCAATATTGCTGATTACTGTGAATCAGCCCATCTTATTGCAACATGCTGGTCTTCCTCGTTCATCCCCAACTTCCTCTGAGAGATCAGTTTCTCCCTTCTTAATTCTGTCTTAAGCTCCCATAGCCTATACTCAACCTCTTTCAACTCCAAAAATCAACACTTACTTTCGTCGAAAGAACAGAATTCCCAGAAGCAGCCCAATAAATAGCAGAACTCCAAAGATAATGGATGCTATGACGCCACCAGACAGAGCTCCGGTGTCTGCAGAGACAAAGAGAATGGCCATGTCATTTAAAAGAGCAATAATTATTTGTTAGGAACATCGCAACCAGCTTCCACCAGCTAGCAGTACTCAGTAAATTATGGTGATTTGTCTTCCAGGCAGCAGAGTGACCAGATTTGAGTCCTATAGTACGGCTTTCCATGTGCGTAGTTTGTCTTCAGGTGGATATCTATGAACCTGGTCTTCCAGATGAGTAATTTATCCTTGTGGATGGTTCAGCTTTCAAATAATCTCTGCTGGGGTTGGACTAGACAACTGTAGGCATCCATTCCCACATAAACCTTTGATACTTTCAAAAATAGAGAGCAGCTCTTTCTTCTCACCCACCTCCCTCCAGATTAGACCCTTCTGTCTGCTCAGCAGCTGATTCAGACTATGGCATAGCAAAGATGCAAGCAGTCTAATTTAACTCTACTTTTCTATGCAATTAATTCCCCTCTTCTCCTTCCCAATTTGGGTTTAATACTTAGCTTAATATGACAGAAGTCACTGGCTGCTTAGCAGTTTTGAAAACCAGCAGATATCAACTTGAATTCTAACATGATACTCCTGCTTGCTCCAAACAAATTGTCAGGCAGCATCATTTATTGACTGAATAGCACTGTGCTCTGATAACTCAGGTTGTCTTCTTACATTTAGACTCTGTCATGGTTTTATGATTTTTGTTATCAGTATTCCACATCATAACATTATGCTGTGCCCTGGTAGTTACAGAGTTAATGCTGCATTCCCATGGACTGTCAATAGTACCAGGTACTTATCTCAGAAGAGGAGAACTACAGCTCCCGGAAGACTTGACTGTTCTGTTTCAGTTTTCCGTTCAGAGGGAAATATAAAACTGACTAGGAGTCACAAGACTGCCCCTTCTTTTACTGCTTGTCTCTGCAGCATGTGCTTCCTAGTCATCTCACCTTCAGCTTTAGAGTAAGATCTTTGGTTTTTGGACGCTCTATCTCTCATTTATTTGATTTATTAGCTTCAATTCCGATTATATTATATTACATTGTGTTATCTCACAGTTTACTATCATATTTACTAAATTAGTTCTCTCCCTTAGCTTGTTGCCCCTGTTCTGCTTTTAGGCCCACCTCCCTACCTTTTCCCTACCCCTCTTCCCCCTTCTTGGGGCATGGGTCCATGAATCCCCCTGCTCCATTAGTCACAGCATCAGGCCAGAACTGTAACAGACTCTTTAGCTGAAGCCATCCTCTTCTATTCTACCATATACTTGAATTTGTCAGAGTAAATGCTACCTGACTTCTGTTGTTGAAGTGTGTGTTTTTAAGCCTTTATTTCTTGTAACTTAAGAAACTATTAATTTATTTTTGAATGCATTAATGAAGAGTGTTCATATCCATATCTAATGAGTACCTGCATTTTTAAAATATTTTCCCTGAAGAAATTTAGGAAAACAACCAGAAAAAAAGAAAATTTCTAGATACAGTGTTTTGATAAATGGCAGGTTCTTAAGCAAGGACTGTGTCTAGAAGCATTTCCTAACATCCAGTCCAATGGTCAGCATCCATAAAGCCTAAATAACACTTGTTATTGTTGTTCAATTTGATGCTGACTCATTCATTAACACTGCTAAAAATTCACCAGCTTCAATAAGCAGAAAACCAAAAAGCAAAGCTAATCTTTGTTGATAAAATCAAAACTAAAAGGCAAAATTTGGAAGGTGAAGGAGCATCTTTCATTAAAACATCCAGAAAACAGGGACTAGCTTTTAAGTATATGGATCTTCTGCAAGAAATTAAGGAATCTTACATTTTCAAATTTGGATTAAAAAATTGCCTCTCCCTACAAATCTCATTCCAGTAGTTTCACTAGACCACTGCAGCTAAAATCCTTCTAATATCATCAAAGAACCTTCCCACCAAATGAAACCCTTCTGGCATGAAAAGATGATCAACTTTTATTTAAAAAACAAATGTAATCCTGGGGAAAAGATGCAATGTATATTGCAGCATATCACTTAAAAACATCTACTACGTTTTAACTTAAATATTTACATTTTTCACCAAACCTTTGTTGATTTGGATGAGGAACTGCGTGTGAGTAAGCAATTACCAGTACAACATACAAACCTGAGATCAATAGATCTGAAACAGAAAGTACAATTGAATTTTATATGACAGGAAGCATGAAAGATAATGAACTCCTTGTTCAGGACTTTTGTGTACATAATAAGGCTCTGTCACCAAGGCCTGGCCCTGATGACAAGGAATGTAGGAGTGTGATTTCTTTGCCTTACAGCTGGTAGAACACAAAAAGAGATTAGTGTACTATAAGCATAGTATCTGATGGAAGAGTTTCTCACTAACGACATACAGTAACTGTATTTTACCTGGAGGAAGGGTGCGAAACTCCTGCTCCTGGGAATAGGGCCCAGGCCCAAGGGGAGTGATGGATCTCACACGAAGCATGTAGGCTGTGTCTGGCTGAAGGTCTGTCAGAGTGACATTTGGCTCAAGAAGGTGCTTCACTGTGTAACGTGCCTCCTCTCCCTGCAGAAATCAAACAAGGCCGAGTAACTAAAACAGTACGAAAAAAGGACACTTTCATCACTTTAGGTGAAAGAGGTAAGAACAGATGGGGCAGATCTCACCTTCTCAAAGAACATGACCTCATACTCCACTGAGGTCCTGCTGCGCTGCCGAGGGGCAAGCCAAGAAACAGACAGACTACTGTCATCTCTCTGTGTCAGGATAAATTGGGATACTGTCACTGGTGCTGCCGGGTAGAAAACAAAGGATATCAGGATGAAATACAAACAATGCAAAGTAAGCCCACTTTCCAAGGCACCACTATCTTTCCTTCTCTGGTCATACTATGTAACTAGAAATGACTCATTACCACTGCCACTCCTTTCTCTTCTATAGTGAAAAGAAAATGAGGTCTTCAGTTGCAATCTATTGTTTGCTGGAATAGCATGCTACCCCAAAAGTATCTACCCCAATGGAAGAAGTATGTATCTTTCATCCTCAAAACAAAAACAGTGTTCCAAGAAGTTACATTTAACACAGCACTGTCTCAAATGATTTCAATTTGAAATCAAAATGTTATGATTTTCTACTCCAACAACAGTAACACCTCTGTCCTATGTGATTTATGAATGGAACTCCATTTCATAAATGCACTGTGAAATGTCATGCTCTAAATCTCTCAGGTGACTGCAGACGCATCGTATTCATGAATAAAAGGATAATACTAAACAGTTCGCAGTTTGAAGTATCAGAACTGGTTCTCTTCTTGTCCTTCATCAACAGGAAGTGGTGAGATAACTCAAAGCAGCTCTACTTTCCTAGCTCAGGGCTACACTGCCTCTGTACAGCAACAGGAAGAAAAGAGAGGAAGTTGTGTTTTGTCACTAAATCAGGACTGAGGAAAGTACTAAGGGTTGTTGAGCACTGCAATGTCACTTGTCTATAATTGTGTTTCACAGCACACTGGAAAGTATTCACAGGACAACCAAACTAGCCAACTTGATGCCAAGCTATATAGATATGCATGACGGAGAACTTGTATGTTTTTAACATATTATTTCTCCACCAAAAAGTTTGTCTTTTCAGTTACATCTGAGTTACATCACAGGCCCCATTCTTGTCACACATAACAATATTTTGGTTGGACTAAAGCAGTATATTGCAGGAAAGTCTTTAACTTCATCACTAATGTTTAGTTCTTGGTGGACTTTTAGCTGTTGCTGGGCAATGCTAACTGTTGTTTTGATATGCAAGAAATATGACTGAGGGACTTGACATGACAGAGGCATACCCTACCAACATACGTGGCAGACAGAAAGGAGAAGATGGAGAATGCTTAAACATTCACAGAGATTCCTCTTCCTTTTTCTGGTGAGCAGGAAGAACTCTCTGGTTCTGCTAACCTGCATGTCCAACTGCAACCCAGACAGCTGGAGCAGTTCTCTGTGGAGCAGGTCCCATTCCTGAGACACCATTATGGGCTTCCACAGCAAACGTGTAGTTGGTGTAAGCTTCTAGGCCATCCACATCCACAGAAGTTTTGGTGAGACCTGAAGCACTTGGGGAGAATACCACACCAGGCTCACAAGGATCACATGACAGGAAATGACAGCGCTGACAGAAGACTGTGTAAGTTAGGTCCTTTCGCCCACCATGGTCACTGGGTGGCTGCCACCATAGACTGAGCTGTGTGCCAATAAGGGAGAAGCTGACATTGCGGGGAGCTGAGGGAGGACCTACAAGAAACATGAAAGAAAGTATTAGATCCAGCTGATAACACCCAAAGTACGGAGGCAGTTTCCCATCTGCTGACACACTTTGAATTATGCCCTCTGTTCCTCCCAGTCCCCCCCTCTCTGATTTCTCATCACTATTTCCAATCACCCCATTTCCTCCTGTCTCTTAGTTCTTTTTCTCCAGCCATAACTCACGGGTGCAAGCAATGTTTTGGCTCTCCGAAGGTGCTCGGTAAAAGCCTGCATTGCAGGAACAAGATGTAGCCCCTAACTCGTTGGACAAGCTGTTTGGGGGGCATTTCAAGCAGCGTTTAGTCTCCAGAGAGTGACGGTAGAATCCTCGCTGGCAGGCTGTGAAGAGATAAGTCAACATAAGTTCAACAGGACTGACCAACTTTTTACATGGACAGTGGCAGGACAAGGGGGCGGTGGTTTAAACTAAAAGGGGAGATTTAGATTATATATTAGGAGGACAATTTTACTCAGAGATTGGTGAGGCACTGGCACAGGCTGCAGAGATAAGCTGTAGAAACCTCATCCCTGGAGGTGTTCAAGCCAGGTTGGATAGGGCCCTGGGCAGCCTCATCTAGTGGGTGGCCCACAGTTGTGAGGTTGGAACTAGGTTATTGCTAATGTTCCTTTCAATCCAAGAATCTATGAAACAATTGGACAGTGTCATTTAGTTTCTTGAATACTCCTTTTACATGCTTGCTTTTCTTCAGTTCCTTCAGCTCACAGAAATATTTAGGTTTGAAGGGATCCCTGAAGGTCACATACATCAATTATCTTTTCAGAGCACACAGAGAAGAGATGTAAACTCAAGGTGGGATCACTGTTATGACAGGTTTTGTAGACCAAAGAAGTAGAATCTCTAGAATGAGAAGTGGAATCTCTAGAATGTTGCATGAGAAAAAGAAACCCGGTCAGGCTACAAATACTGATTCTAAGTACTTGTACTCCTCAAAGTCTTCTGCTTGCCAACTTCATATCAGATAGCCAGTGGTCTATTTAGCAGAAGCATCTTTACAAGTGTTGTACCAGAATATCACCAAGCAGGGCCCCAAGGAATATCTAGATCAGACTGCCTAAAAGCAGTGTGTGTGATTGGCTAGGAAGCTAACATGGAATACAAGAGAACACGTGCCATGGGTTTCTCTCTGTAACATCTGACACTGTCTTTGTTGCATTCAAGTATGTCTCTCTACCTTCCAAACTCAGAAAATAACAGAACCAGCCATTAAAGTTTCTGTCATTTTTAGCTACCATCATTCAACTATGTGGTTAATGGAGGTGATCCTCTCCGTCTGCTCAGCCCTAGAGAGGCCCTACCCAGAGTACTGTGTCCACTTCTGGGCTCCCCAGTACAGAAATGACACAGAGCTGGAGTGAGTCCAGCAAAGGCCTATTAAAACAATTAAGGGAATGGAACATATATCAGATGAGGAAAAGCTGAGGGCCTGTTCATCCTGGAGAAGGGAAGGCTCAGGAGGAAATCTGATCGATATGTACAGTACTCTTCTCAGTGGTGTCCAGCCAAAGAACAAGAGGCAATAAGCACACACCAAATCACAAAAGATTCCAACAGAAGATGAGGAAAAACTTACTTAATGTTAAGGTGACTGAGCACTGTAACAGATTTCCCAGAGAGGCTGCAGAGTCTCCTTTTCTTGAGATATTCAGGATCTATGTGGGCACAGTCCCGGGTATTATGTTCCAAGGGGTTCTGCTCGAGCAGGGAGGTTGGAAGGGACCTCTGGATATCATCAAGTCCAACCTCCCGGCACTAAGAGGGAACATCTAGGTGAAGGGAGAAACCTTGGAGGGAGCAGGGAAGGCTCCAGACTGCCAGATCAGGTCACATCACCTTAGGCTACGTCTACACTAAAAAACAACAAACAGGGCCAGGAGCTGCAGGCTGGAGCGATGGCACACAGCAGCCTGTACGACCAAGACATCAGTATGCCTCCAGGCGGCCGGGCTCGGGCTCGGGCCCGGGCACGTCAGGAGGGTCAGGATAGCAGGGGGCAGCTCCCCGTGGGCGGTACGAACGAGGCCATTGAGTTTCGGGCAACTGAGCCAAAACAAGCCAAAACAAGCCCAGGCCAGACCAGACCGGCGCTCCGGAAGCGGCAGGCACAGCACAGCCCCGCAGCCGCGATTGAGGCCCCGGGGTCCGCAGGGAACGGCCCTGGCGCCTTAATGCCCCCGGCTCGGCCATCCCGAGCCGCCCGAGGCAGTCCTCGCCGCCCCCGGCATCGCTCCGCCGCCTCACGCACGAGTTGCCGCGGTGCCGGCGCCCGGCGGCCCCGCTTCTCCGCCCAAGCGGCGGGGGCCCACGTTCCCTCTGCCGCCGTGCCAACGGCGACCGGCAGGTGGCCGCACGGCGCCGGGGAGGTGCCCCGCGGCTCCGGGCCAGGACCGGCGGCCTCAGTCACGGAGGCGGTGCCAGCCCCGCCTCGGAGGCGGTGCGAAGCCTGCCCCGGAGCGCCCGGCTGGGCAGGGGTGGGTACGGCAGGTTCTGCCGTATGAATAGGTGAGTGGGCGCTGCCCCGCGGCGGCTGGCCGGCAGCCCTGCTGCCGTTGCTGCCCGTGAGGCGGTTAGCCCGCGCTTCGCTGTAGCGTGGCCGCTGTGGGACTCACTTGGCACTCGGCTCCCCCAGGATGAGCGAGGGCGGGAGGTGCGCTAGCCGTAGAATCGCTGAACCGCAGAACACGTGGAGTTGGAAGACACCCACAAGGGTCACTGAGTCCAACTTCTGGCTCCACACAACAGCAGCGTAAGCTCAAACCCTACATCTGCTAGCGTTGTTCAAACGCTCCTCGAACTCTGGCAGCTTGAAGCTGTGACCTGGGCACCCTCCAGTGAAGAACCTTATCCTAACACCCAGCCCAGCCCTCCCCTGATGCAGCTCCATGCTGTACACTGGGGTCCTGTGGCTATCAGCAGAGCAGAGGTCAGCACCTGCCTCTAGTTGTCAGTCAGCTCCACTCCAGTCTCACTCCTTGGCACTTGGCTTCTTGGGTCCCTTGGCATCCACTCCAAACCCAGCTCCAGGCAACAAGATGTGAAAAACAAGCCTGAGAAAGGGCAAGATTATCACTACAAGCACCAGAAATCAGAGAGGGAAGCAGTGATCTAACTCTTCCCTACCAGCATTCTTGTCCTGAAACTGCCAGCAATCATCGGGAGGCCTTCAGGCACCAGAATGATGCTGGCAGGGAGTTCAACATCACTAACCCACTCACCCATCACCCTGTAGAGTCCATCAAGAAAACAGAATATATGCCAGGGGCACAGACAGCCTCCTGGGTTCACAGTAAATGACTTAATTGAAGATGTTAATCACAGAGGTCTAGGCTTATTGACAGCAAGGTATGCAATGCTGTGAGAGGCTGAGATGTAATGCTGTGGGTAGGCACAGCTTTACTGGGACGATGGGATGGCTGAGCTCTGTATAGCTGGAAAATCACCAAGGGGTCAAATGAACTAGTTCAAAACCTGTTTTTGTGGCTTTCTGTTGCCTCCTGTCCTGTACCAGAGATCAGATTCTCCTCCCTGTTATGAGGCAAGGATCGTAGTCTAGCTTTTTGTTGTTGTTGTTTAGTCTCTTATTGCTCTAGGCAAAAAATCAGAACTAGAATTCTCTGCCTGATAGTTTTCTTCCTCCATTCTGTCCCCATGTTCCCTATGTTCATACTTGAAGGGGAAGTCCTTCATCTCTGGAGAACAAAAGAAGAGCCCTTACCTCAGTCTTCATCCTGATGTGGATTGTCCCCTGTCATTTGTACGAAGTCTTTATAAATGAAGAGGAACCGAAGATGTTCCCCAAAAGGTAACCTACTTTCACCATCTCCTCTGATGCTCAAATAACACACTGATCTGGGGGCATGAAGTTACCTCTCCCTACCCCTGCTAGGTTCTCTTCTCTTCCCTTTCTTTCCTGGGAAATTTCCCTATTCCCTATTGATCCTACAGAAGATACTGAAGTTACAGTTGTACTTGAGCAGAGTGGGATAAAAGCACAGATGTAAAATGAACCTGTGCTGTGATAGCAGCCAGGGCCTGTCCAGACATGACAGCTTCCCTGCCCCTTCCCAGGGGAGTGCTCTCAGGAGGCGGGGAGAGCTCTGTAGTACCTAAGTGGAAAAACTGGCTGGGCTGTACAAGAGTGGGGTTTGCTGGAGTAGGGCAATGATGTTGTGTTTCAACCTTTGCTAGCTCTCCAAGCAAAATGAGCAGCAAGAAGTGAAGATTCAAAGGCCAGATGGTCTTTGCTGTGGAACAAGAGCAGAATAGAGACAAAAAACGGGTCATCCTGCTGATCCTGGAAGAAATGCATGGATTCCTTTTTCTGTATTCTGGACTGCCTCAACCTTATGCTATATGGCTCTGAAAACAACAGCAGAGATATGCTTTTATCTCTCTCTCCATGTGAGCACATATCTCCCAAACCACAATGCATACACTCTCCCCTGACAAACACGTGTAGTTGCTGTAAGAAACTGGATCCTGTCCCATCAGTGACAAAAGGAGCCGTTCACTGCTTGCTCCAACAGTCTTGTCTCACTCTGACATTCCAGTACCATAGTGATTCCTATGCCTGCTAATTGCTCTTCCTCAGAGACGAGACAGGTACAGATGGTATTATGCAGTGTGCTGCACATGATTTCCCATGGTAAGCAAAAGGGGGCATGAAGGAGAAATCTGCCCCCTTCTGTTTCTCAGCTTTCTAATCATGGGACATGCACGGTTCCTTGCATCTGATCCATCTGCCCTGAAAGAACAAGGCCGCCATTTAAGGGTTGGAACCAGTTGTGGAGTGAGTCAGTGTCAATCACGCAGTTACAGCTCGCAGAAACTAGCTCCAGAGCTGAAGGCTCCTGGATGAAGCCCAAGAGGGAGTGGAGAGGTGTGTGCAGGTCTTACACCTGACACATAAGGAGAAAATCACAATAGGAAAAGAAGCTACAGAGGGGAGAAAAGGTATAAGAAATGCCTGGCAGGCACAGAGGGCAGGCAAGAGAGAGGTAGACCACACTAACTCCCCTGCTCTCACTTTGTGCTTACAGATGCTGCTCTGATCTCCAGCTCCCTGGAACCTCTCCCATGGCCTACAGCCACTGTCTGTCTGCATACTCACCTACGCAGCTCCCATCGACTTCCTCAAACCCCACAGCACAAAGGCATCGGCCCATTGGTACCAGCCACTCCCCATCAGTGCTGCAGTGCATCCTCGGGGGAGAGCCCATTTCTTCAGCTGCATATTCCACGCAGGCACCAGGCACTTCTGTAAGCCCCTCCGAACCTGCCAGTGTCTCTGGAAAATGGGCAAGGCCCTGCACTACTTCTGGGCAGGTCTTGTAATACACTCGGACAGACACCATTGCTACACAAGCCCCAGAGTTCTGGAAAGCTAAGTAGAAGCCCCGACGAGACAGCTTCCCAATGGGGCACACTTCTGTGTTCAGCTGCATGGCACCAGATTCGATGTCTCTGTTCGTGAAACTGCGGTCTGCTGCCACAGTGTTGAGCTAAACAAAAGAGAAAAAGACAATAGCTTAACATCCAAGCAGGCAGCAGTTCTGAAATACCTATGCCTGTCAAACATTTTTTTACACTAAGGACTTATACAGACAGAATGCTTGACTGTTTCTAATCTCAGTGCATTTCGCACCTTCTTTGCACTTCGAAGAAGTGTTAATGACTGGTTGCCATGCTCTCCTACTTCCATCCTTTTCACCATTTCCTTTCAATTCATTTGCAGTTCACTGTCTTACAGAGTACGCTTTGTTCTGGATCTGTGATCTTGGATGTCCATAGGAACTACCCCTAGCAGAAATTAACAAATCAGGAGCAAGTCTCTCCAGTGATAATTTTTGTTTTCAAATCAATATACAATAAAATCACAGCAGCACTTAGAGATTCGCTGACAAGTGAATTACAGCTAACTGATTGCAGGCTGCATTTTGAATTACAGCTACCTGATGCCAGGCTGCACTTTGAATTACAGCTACCTGATTCCAGGCTGCACTTGATGCAGGTCAGGGCTTCTACTTCAAGGTGCATGTCATGCAGTATTCAGTACTTTAAAGCACTGAAAATAGTTGGGTGAAACAATGCTTCCACACTCTTACATTCCACTTCCTCACCAACACAGCAATGAGACTGGGAGAGAGATGGTTTCTGTGGGCAGATGGGAAAGGTCTCCATGACATCACGCGATACAGAAAAGCTGGACTGCTGGAGGGGCGGTCTTTTTACTTAGGGACCTTGAAAAACAATCCTCTCCACTTTAGACCCTTCCTCGTAACTACAGCACCAGCTCCAGGTAGCTGGATGGCCAATTAAGGAATCTACACTACAGCTATTGCTGGTAGTGGGATCATAAAGCAGATTTAGGAGCTGTGGAGATATCTCACAGATTTATGAGATACAGATTTGCCCCAGCCACAGTGGAAGTGCACTGGGAGAAGAGGAGGGGAATTAGCTACTCTAGTCCTGCTCTTCCTCTGGTAGCTTTTACAGTTCTTTGTTTTTATAAAATGTCATTTAATCTGCAGAGGAAAGAGCAGTCAAATAATCCAGATCTGCAGTTTCTTTTAGGATAGAAAAGAGTTATTGAAGTTCCTCTGCTAGGAAACTGATTTCTCTTTTCTGCAGTTCAAGTATTTCCATGGCAAGATAGCAGTACATCAGGAGAACCAGCAGGTAAAATACTAAATAGTTTCATACAAGGGGGAATTTCATTATAACAAGCCAACACCTCCAGATGTAGAAAAAAAGACCCTATATCTGATAACAATCAGAGCAAATGATCAGAAGCACAGAGATTTGATTCGGGTTCTATTCTTCACCTAGTTTATTCTTGATTTATTGCCTAAGGCAAGTCAAATTCTTTTGGTTTCTGCTTTACTGTTTCTAAAATCTGTTGTAACAATGGGGCACTGTTATAATCCTTCAAAATTCTCACCTAATTTATTTCCAGTTTAATAAGTGTTTAAGAAGAATTGGAGGTCTGATCTCACTTGAAAAACTATTGCCACCTCTGGCAGAGGCTGCTCTGAGCATCACAGAGGGGCCCTTAGGGCAAAGCTTATTCTAAGGATAACAGTTATTCCTTTTCTTTCCCCAGATGCTGGTTCTCTTTGTTTCCCCTAGCCAGCAAGACATGCCCAGTTTAAGCTGAAAAAGATAACAGTCTTTCACCAAAGGACTACAGACCTTGATGAACATGGGGCGACGGAACTGGATCCCAACATCCTGCTCAGACTCCATGTAATAAAGGTTGAAGGTCTCTTTGCAGGTCACCACTTCACCTTTGAAGCTCTTGCAGTCTCTCACAGTAAACTTTAGCTCCACATAAACACGAGATGCTGCTTCACCCCGATAAATCCAGTTGGTGCGAAGCCAGTGATCAGTGTCACCCTCAGAGAGTACACTGCAGTCCTGGTACATATAGACTGGGGTACCATTTATCATCTGCTGCATTTCACTCCACTGCTCCCAGGGTGGAAGAAAACACACATTAGACAGATGTGAGAAACAAGTATCACTTACTTCAAATATGACAAAATCTATCATACAGGATCTGTTCTCATATAGCATTCAGGGCTCATAGCTTGCCTAGCTGATAGGCCTCTTACACTGAGCAAAAGTGGCATCTGATCTACAGCACCATACCTGCTTAACTCTTTATGAAGGAAGCATAAGAGGGTATGCTAACCAAGATCTAAATAATTCCAAACTGAAAAAAGCTGCAGTGAGTGGACTCTTGAGCAAGTCTTCATCATACCTCTGTTCCAATGTCTGTTTTTCATACGCTGTCTCATCTTAGATTCAGAAAATTACTCCCATGTATCATACACTTCTCCCTGCCACTGTTTACATTCAGAGCATGCAGTAAGATATGCCAAATCAGGACTATTATCTGCCCCTGAAAATAGCACACAATACTTTGGGGTAAGAGACAGCCTGATGCAATGGGAATGTCAATTGCAGAAGGACTGTCTTCATTAATTTGGAGTTTATGCTCCTATGGCTGTGATGTTCTGTAAACCTTAATTTAACTATTAAAACTCATTTGATTTTCCAGACTTCGTACTAGATTCTGCTTCTTCCCCAGACAAAAAAATGGCTAGGAGGAGGATGTGCCCAGCTGGATATATGACATCACTGATATAATTTGTATGAATCCAATAGGGTTTGACAAGTATTTCAACACTTACACTGACTTTTTCAAGCTTCTATTTTTGCTTCCTCACCACAGGTCAGATATGGAATGCAAAGAATATTCGATGTTAAGTAAGTCACACATGAGAATTGAAAACTTGGGAAGGAAGGTTTTGTCCACAGGGAAAACAGCTTAGATCCTTTTTTTCCCCCATGTTAAGACAGTCTTTTTCATTATGCTTTGAATATTTAATCAAATTAAATTGAAACAAGTGCCCACATAGGTATTGGCACAAGTTTAAGCATCTTGGTTTTAAATCACACCCCAGGTTAAGATGCAATTTAAGCGAGGCCTCAGTCTCCATATTACACTAGACTTTAAAGTCTCATGAACTGAGTATGATATTCACACATTCCTCTTCTCTAGCCCCACCATCTCCTGTGTTCACAGCACAGCCCTGCAGCCTCTCTCCCAGTTTCTGAACCCACAGACCAAATACAGCCTTATAGGTGATTCTGATGCCTAGTGGAGGACTAAAAACTGAGTCACAGAGCACTAAAGTAAATTTTGGTTTTGCGACAGGACTTACAGCATACTTCCTATGCAGCCCCACTCAAAAAAATACCGGTGCTTTCTCCAAGCCAGTAAGCACTGATGATAACTCAAGCTCATATCACTCTGTTCTCACCCATTTGCCTAAGTGCATACTAGCAGTTTCCTCCCAGGAAGTTATGCAGATGGTAATCTATGTGTCCCTTCTTGCTTCCTTTTTTTTTTTTTTTTTTTTTTGCTGTGTAATTAATCTACAGTGTTACTCCACCCTCTTACTCTGACTCAGTTGGCATATACATGCACCACATGGAATTTACACTTACTTCATTTACTGGAGGTCAAGGGACTGTGGATATCAGGAGAGTGAAATAGATTGAGCAACCTCAGTTAATCGAGTGGCAATCACCTATTGTGGTATTTCACTGAAAAACTTTTGAACTAAATTGACACGATATCCTGAAGTATTATTTATTTATTGTATTTACTGGATTAAAATAGAAGCCAGAAATGGAAATAATAACAAACTAGTTTTCATAAGAAAGTGCCAAGGTTAGGAATGACATTCAAAAGTTTTTTTTTCAGGGCATCTGCTTCCACCAAACTGATGGGAAATCTACAATTGCATTTGAAGGCTGAGGTCTACAAAAGTTGCCATTAGCAGTTTGTCACAAAGCAGTGCCACAGATAAGTTCCACCAGAAAGTGATTTTTTCAAGTCTCAGTAAAAGATATGGACTGTCAAGGTGCATGTCTTGAAAATACCTTTTTCACAACTTAACTGATACAGGGCCAAAGCTTCACTTTCAATGGTGTCAGCTCTGAAGTTTTTCCTTTGAACTCTATTAGTAGAAAAAATCCAACTGCTAAGTCCTGTATTTCTTAGCTCATCTCAGGCCAGCTTCTTCCAGACTGAGCTCTTCAGGGCAAAAACATCTATTGCGCAGTTTCATACGCTTTGTGGTGGAAGGGAATACCAAGGGAGTTGGATATGCTTCTTCTAGATTCTACTGCTGATAGATAATTGAAGTAAAAAGAGGATATCCTTGCGCTAACAATACAGAACTATTGTTAAATATGTTTCTGACTTCATTATTCTGTGAAGCTTTTAAATTCAAAGTAGTGGAATTAAAGTGTTAAATACAACACTTAATGAAAGGGTGGTGAATCCAGAAGTTGCTAGGCAACTGTCTCACATCCTCAAAGAATCTGCTGCAAAATCAAAATGTATGCCTCTGATTTTTAATGTGATGTTCTTTATGAATGTGTGTGGTAAAGTCAGGTTCAATCAATAAGAATTACTTGTCTCTCCAGCTTGTTGGCCCATGACACTGATTTAACCTCCTTTAATAATGTAGCTTTGTACCAATTTTGTTCCAGACACTGTATCCTTACTCCAGGCATTCAAGAGAGGGCCTTATTTAGTGGCTCGCCTTTCTAAGACGTCTAAGTATGTAGCTACAGGATTTGAAGACTAAAGGGTGCTCTGTGCTTCTGAGGAACCCATATACTAACACAAGCACTTAGCTACAAACATCTGTCCTTGAAAGTCTTTGTATAATACAGAGTAAAATAATTCCAGCACAGGAGTTAGCATTAAATGAACAAAAACCTTGAAGATAATCTAGTGAAAGTACTATCTCAATAATCTCAGAGCACTACAAGTTTAGCAAGAAGGAAGGCAACTTTCCTCTCACTGCTGGGTTGGATTCAATATTAAAGAAAGCAGAGAGGGAGAAGAGCTGTCTTTACAAGCTAGTTCATAATGACAGGAGTGACAAACTGAGAGTGCACCAATAGATATTTGTAGTAAACAGTAATGGTTTAGTCTGCCTTGTGAGTAAAGATCCACAGATAAGAGAATTATCTTTTAATATCTGCCTTGATCAACTGTGAATTGAAGTCTAAGGAAGGCTTACTTTGTTTTTTCTACCAGTAAGCCTTCTCTAGATCAGATCTGTGCCCAGAAGTCAATATAAGACAACCTGCAATTCCTCTATCCATGGGCTACTATATATATAGTTTCTGCCATAAAGTGTAAAATGGAAATGAACTAGGGCAGTTTGTATGTCTTTTTGGAGATACTGTCACAGGCTCTACAGGCATCTGTAAAATGGCCTTTTGATTTTAGTATTTTTTTGTTAAAAACAAAAACAAACAAACAAACAAAAACCAACAAATAAAAATGCTATCCTTGGTATAAAAAGTTAAGCTACCAGTGACAGAGGAAACTGACTACGACAGTTACAAATCCTCAGGCTCAGTCTGGAGTCACAAGAGCTTGTAGTTCACAACAGTAAATTTGTCTCTGTCTCTAGCTTGCCAAGTACTTGTCCTGTCTCCTTTCAGATAAGAGCCTGCCTGCTGTGACCTATATTTCATTTGCCTTCAGGTTAGCTCAGCACAACAGCTTCCAATCTGTGGCCTGCACACCTCTTGGGAAGGGCACAGGGATACTTTTAAAGGACTTTAAAAAGGTAGCAACAAAGCTAGCATCTTGCTGGTAAGCTGGAAGTTACTAAACTAAGATGCATGTCTCCACTGGAAAGGCTAGGAGTTCATATGCTGAAAACCACTAACTTGTTAAACTTCAGGTTAGAGTTGCCCTAAGATCAAAAGACTGACTTAGTACAGCCAGCTCCAGTATACCTGTACTTAGAAAACTACATCTCTTTCCCATTTAATTTGCAACAGAACACAGAGTGCTATTTTAATCCATGAATTATTTTCCTGAAGAAAAAATCCCAGGACCCAGAAAGAGCAACATTTCTCAGCAGCTCTGATGTCTCAAGCCTAAAACCACCTAGGAAGAGCACAGGCAGCTGAATGATTTCTCTACCTTCCCACTCCCAGAAAAGGGAGAGAAACTGCAGAACTTTTTACCTATGGAAGCTCTTTGACTTTTGTATAGCATTTGCATGCCATTGTGACAAAAAGATTCTTGACATAGGTTCAGAGATGAAGGCCAGCTGTATGTTACAGATTTAACTACGTTACATTCTTAGTGTAATGTCTCAGAGGAAAGTCCATGACAGTACAGACACCTTGCTGATACTTGCTTCTATATTTAAAATATATCCGATGAAAATCTATAGTAGAGAAAGCTAAACCTGACCATGAAAATAGCAGCACAATACTGGTATTTTGAAAATATTCCATAATTAAGTTGATGTGACACTTGACTGCAAGTATCTCAGTGCTCTTGCAAAGCTTTCTTTCTGGTGTGGAGGGCAGTTTAGATGATGATGATGAAAGCAGCGTGGTTATTAGTCAGCTAGACATCATGAATCCTATAACTTTACATCTGAGAACAGCAGAGGCTGCTTTTATTTCTTTGAGCTTTTGTCGATGGTCAGACAAGTTTGATTTCATCACACTGTGACGAAGCCTTTCATACAACAGAGGAGTGATGGTTGCTTGTCTGCATATCTTTCTGGGTGGGATGATATACTTTTTTCCCACAATGATCCATTGATTATTTTCAGGGAGGAGCAACAGTGTTGTGTAATTGTTTTTCCTTTAGGGCAGTAGTGCATAGGTCTCTATCCCACTCATCTCCTTACAGTTTAACTTGTATTCATGTCCTTATGGGAAGGTGAGGTGCTAATCTGAGCCACAGAACTCCAGTGTATCGATTATATAACCTGTTTATCAAATCCAGGTTCTGCTGTCTGCTCATTCTCTGAACTGTCTGGCCATATTAAGGTCTAGCATGAAAACAATCTTGGTCACACACTACTAGGTCAGGGAGAATGAGTCTAGTCCAACACTTCATGTAGGTATTTGGGAACACTTATTTCTTGTGTATCTGCATTAACAATATCAATAATGATTAAAAAAAAAAAAAAGATAGGAACAGAAAAACAGATGATGCCTTTAAGGAGTTCAGAGTTCATGTCTAAAATCCTATTAACAATAAAGCAAATGTTACTCTCATGCTACTTGGGCACTACATTCTACACAGCCTATGATCTATTGTAAATATAAATGATCTTTTTTTTTTCCGAAGTAAAGATCTTGGTATGCTGTGACTTGTGGTTTTGTGTGGTATAGTTACAAAATTTACACAGAACCTGAAAAATGAATCTGATGGTGATGAGCAATACTTTCTCTGTTTCTATGGGTTCCTCTTAAAGTCGAGCATCAGATCATATTGAATCTCATACTGGGACAGGGTAATTGTGCCTTCTCCCTGGAATGACTGAGCATACCTGAGGAAAAGAAGTTGTAGGAAACAATAGCATGAGAGTCACAGTGAGTAGATAGACGTCAGGCTTCGGCCCAAGCACAGAGAAGGCAAGAATAGGTCTTAAAATCAACAGAAATAACTTTCCAAGAAACCACAGAGAATTAGCAAATTTTTCTGCAATTTGACTTCTGAGTTAGTAAGAATCACACTTCAAAGCATGAGTCAACCCAGCAAGGACACAGCATGCAGGAAAAAAAAAAAAAAAAAAAAAAGATACAAAGCCTTTCCTTTCTAACCTGTCTGCCTGCAAACTCAGCAGTGTTCTAGTAATAAAATGTGTTTTGTTTTTAAACTTTAAATAGCCTGTTAGTCCTCTCAGAGGATCTTGCTATAGGCAGCCTCATCTGAAAGCTCCAGCTGGCTCCTGGTGCTTTTGTGTTGATGTGAGGAAGTTCAGTGAACCTTGTCCGCTCTCGTCTATCAGCTATAAAAAGATGAGCCAGCTTCTTGAAACTGCTAGGCAACAGTGCTGTCGTCACTGCAGTGCCTGAGCAGCCATGGTAATGAATGTAATGGTTGTACAGCATCTTCACTGTAGCTTGGAATGTGTTCTTTCTTCCTTTCAAGTTGTAACATTAAGTTCACAAATCACAGAATTGCAGGGGTTGGAAGAGAAATCTAGGGATCACATAGTCCAACCCCCCTGCCAAAGCAGGCTCCCTAGACCGGGTTGCACAGGTAGGCATCCAGGTGGATCTTGAATATCTTCAGAGGAGACTCCAAATTCACTAGCTGAGGTTGCTTCTTGGGTGTGCAACAGTAACTTCAGCCTCAGCTACTTAGTTGGTGGCTTATGCAACCTGAACTATTGTACAACTATTAATTTACAACTAATTTCCTCTCATCTCTCTTTTCTTACTCCCCATCCCACTTCACTGAATATAGTAAAGTATACCTGGATATGCACAACATTGTTTTCCTTCTCTCCCAAATACAGGTACAATAACTATCATCAACAACTATCCCCCCAAGTCAACATATCAACAGCAGTAGAGCACATCAGGATATGATGCTGAAGCCAGAGCTATGCCCATTTTCAGTTAGTTATTGACTTTATTAGGCAAGTCGTCCTTTATTTAAATACAGAAACTACGTACTTGGAGGTGTTAAAAACCTGTGCCTGATACTTAAGTTGAAAGCAGGCTGGGGAATGTAACAGTGCTTTATTTCAGGGTCAGAGGCAATGACAGCTCTTTGAGTAAGACCCTAGAGGACATGTATTATCAACAGCTGTGGAAAGAGATGCACACAATAGTATTTCTGATAGTTATTTTTCATATCATCTTCAGATCCTACAGTCTTGCTGAGACTTGTTCCTAGTAAGACTTATCTGAATAAGATACTGAAGATTAAGTGAACTACTCAGGTTTAGTGAAATAGGAATGCCGTGCTGAAATCATTTGCAGGTTGAGGGCTGTGTGTGTGGACCACAACATTATATTGTTTGTGGCCAGGCACATCAGTCTGAGCAGAAATGGTGGAAACAGAAAGCAGCCATCAGATAGTATCAATATCTGGGATCTACCTTGTCCTGCTAAAACCTGGAGGCCTTTAAACATTGGTCAGTGATATAAAACTTGCTGACAGGCCACAGGAACTTGATCTAGTCTATTAGCTAAAGCAAATTATTGAGCAGTGTAAAGTTTTTACTATGATGAGGATTTAATAGAAAAATAAAATATCAAAAATAATAATGTGAACACTAGCTTACATGAGTTACATTCATTTAGCTTTGGCAGCTGCTACATTCATAATCAGATCTCCTGTGAAACATGGCCTACAGTGCTGCACAAGAATTGTATTATTTCCAAAGCTTTCCAAGTGTTCTGGGAACCATGGTAACTGGAGCTGGTGGCTATTTATGAATACAGTTGAGATATATTAGGTCACTGTGCTTCACATGCTCATTCTTGGTCCTGTGTGAAAATGAACCAACGTTGAGCATCCAAGGTACTGTTCACAGTAAGGATCTTTGTAGAAAGTTTGTAACTGATAGCAATGTTTTGAAGTATGTGTGAAAGCAGGCAGAAAAAAATAATGTCCTCTACCTCATCATGCTCAAAACACAGAACATTGGCAGCCTACAAAGGAGTGAACATCATTTGGAAATTTCAGTAACAATATAACTTTCACATGGAACGTAAGAAAAATAAACTCCATACACTAAAAATCTACCAGTTGAGAACTGTGCATTTCTGAACTTAGGATACTAATACAATAGGGCAAACTGTACCCATTTATACAAGTGGGAGCAACAGTGTGCTTGTGACTCCGGAAATAATAGATATCCAAATTAAAAATGAAGTAACTGTTAAGAAGGCCTCTCTTGTAAGCAATGACTGTTGTAGAGCTGGTGAAAACTTGCCTCCAAGGAACAATACATATAATTTACAATCCATAGAACAGCATGAAGACAGAATACCATATAGAGAAGCCCAGCATACATCATTCTACAGTACAAATGGACAAGAACTTCAGTATTCACATATAAAGTTGAAAATATGACTGGATTATGTACTGTTCCTGTAGACACAAAGATGAAATCAGAAATAGTGGACAAAAGGAAAACTTTAAGACTGGCACAGAAGTTAGGCATAGCAACTAAACACAGATATTGGCTTGCCCAATGCATTGTATCACAGGCCTACATAAACTGATAGATCAAATCACAGGAAGAGATATGACGGAGTTGAATACATTAAATCAAGTAAAACTGTGAGAGCCTTTTTTTTTTGCCTGAGCTAAAAATACAAACTCAAAATGCTAACAAACAAAACAGTCGTGGAAAACAGAAATATTTTGGTCTGAAAGGACTTCTGGGTCCCTAGTCTGACCTGCACACAGCAAGGCGAAATTCAAAACCAGATTGGGTTGCTCAAAATCTTGTCTATTGAAAGCAAACTGCGAGAGGATAATGCAACTCCTCATCGCCATCTGTTCAAAACTGATGCAGTTATACTTGAAAGCAAAACAGAGATAAACGATTATTATATTATTATTTTTCTGCCTGACAGGAAGCAATGCTACTGTGCCTTGTCATTTTATTTATTCATGACAGCATTTCAGAAGCCCTTTACCAATAGTTCTGATGATTTTTAAAATCAGTGCAAGTAGTCAGACTGCCTGTGAAGCATGGGATGACCTTAAAGAATCATAAACTGGTTGGGTTGGAAGGGGTCTTTAAGATCGTCTAGTTCCAGTTCCCCTGATATAGGCAGGGACACCTCCCTCTAGACCAGATTGCTCAAAGCCCCATCCAGCCTGGCCTTGATTGCCTCCAGGGAGGGGACATCCACAACCTTGCTGGACAACCTGTTTCAGAGTCTCACAACCTCACAGTGAAGAATTTCTTCCTAATACCCAGTCTAAATCTACCCTGTGTCAGTTTAAAACCATTTCCCCTTGTCCCATCACTACCTGCCCTTCTGAAATGTTCCTCCCCAGCTTTCCTGTAGGCCTCCATCAGGTATTGGAAGGCCGCTATACAGTCCCTCAAGAGCCTTCTCGTCTGTAGGCTGAAGAGCCCTAGCTCTCTCAGTCTGTCCTCACAGGGGAGGTACTCCAGCTCTCTGATCACCTTCATGGCCCTCCTCTAGTCCCACTGCAACAACTCCATGTCCTTATGTTGGGGGCTCCAGAAATGGACACAGTACTCCAGGTGGGGTCTCATGAGAGCAGAGTAGAGGGTCAGAATCACCTCCCTCAAACTGCTGGTCACACTTCTCTTGTTGCAACCCAGAATATGGCTGGCCTTCTGGGCTGCAAGCACACATTGCCAGCTCATGTTGAGTCTTTAATCAACTGACACCCACAAATCTTTCTCCTCAGGACTGCTCTTAAGCCATTCTCTGCCCAGCCTGTATCTGTGCTTGATATCAGAACAAGCAAGTTCTTGTCTCCTGACACCTTCGAGGTGTTCATCATTAGTCCTATACCATGCTGGAAGAGAGGAATCTACCTCTGTACTGTAATACACCTCCTCATGTTTATTTGCTACTGGTATCTCAACAGTCCACAGAAAGAGATTTAAAATAATAATAATAATAATCAAGGAATTTGCTAGGTGATCAGGGAGTTGTGGAGAGGGGGAGATAAAATTATAGAAACTACAGTCTGCCTTGTTAAGGACTTAGTTTTTAACAGTTTTTAACCTAAAATAAATGAAACACTTTGTAAACAACTATTACAAAGCAAGCTAGAATAAAACTTTTAGCCAACTGAAGTGTCTATAGACACTTCAATTTAGCGTCACTACTAAATTTCATTAATTTTTCACTGCTAGTTAGTGTACTCTGAAAGTCCATAATAGTGACCTATGCTGTCCAAAGCTGTCTGGTATTCAGCTTTAAAGCTTGGTGTACAGAGGCTGCACATGTATTAACAAAAGCATTGTCTACATTATGTACAGACCCTGCAGGATCATGAAACCATCACATGTGGCAAGCCACTCCATGCATTATCACTGACTAAAGAAGAGCAGAGAACAAAGGTGTAATTCTGCCTCCAGAGTTAATCAGCCTCCTTAGCACTGTGCCTTAGAGACCTTATCCATATAAAGCATGAAAATTCCTCACAGCAAATTCCTTCTAAGTGTGATAAGTGTATTGACACAAGTCCAGCTCACAGATGGGAGATCTCTGGCACTGAAGATTAGGTAGAAGTAGCATTGTTACATGAAATACAGCTCTTCCCTGTAAGCAATACAGCTCAGATGTTTCCAGTCTGTTAATACTGAAGCTAGTCAGACTATTCCATTTTAATTTTAGCTCCTTTTCAAAAATGTTCTGAGTTAATCTCAGTTCTCTTTCAAATACATTTCCTTCTGCACTTTGAAAGAACAGTTTCCGAAACTTGTTCAAACTTTGATACCAGGAGAATCACCCATTGTTCTGTTTTTACTTGTGGCAATTTGTTAGCCCCTCCACCTGACAGTTATCAGGAAATGACACAGTTAGACAAAATCCTACAAAGCTACTCAAAAGAAGTCAGAGGATCTATTTTTCATTATCCGTTAGTTTGTCAGTCATTAGTGTCTTGATCTATTAGTTTAGCATGCTCTCAGACCATGTTCTCCAGCATCTTCTAGAATTACCAATTACAACTACATTTGAAATATATACATTATTATTATTATTATTATTATTATTATTATTATTATTATTATTATTATTAAAGTGGATGTAGCACAAACAGAAGGGTATGCCAACTCTTATCACTGTTGTGAACCTACTCTTAAAAAAAAAAAAAAAAAAAAGATGTTCTTTGACAAAGATTTTGTCTTTTTTCTATCATAGTATTTTTTCAAATGCACTTTTCAGTTTCTCCCCACATCTTCAGACTTCATCCTGAACATGCCTGGAGAGCAGTGCTGGGTTAAAATCACTATGAAGACAGTTGACACGGGCAACAAAGAGAACAATGGGCAAAAGATGATCTACGTGTATGTGTCACAGTGGCACCTGTTTTGAGTAGGTTATAATAATAAGCAAAATAGCTGTACAAATAAAACAAATGCAGTTATGCCTGTACAGGAAAACCTCACTATCTGGCTCTAGTTCCCTTAACAAGACTACCAGGAGTAGGTGGAGGCTGGGACAAATTTCAACCACCCAAAGCACATTACAGAGGGAAGTTATGAAAATGAGTTAGAAGCAGGTTGAGCCCAGGTTTGCTTTATAAGCAGGAAGGGTAAAAACTCCATAGGAGAGCTTGTGACTTGCGAGGAATACAACAGTATGGATGAGGAGCTTTAACTACATATTAACATCCTTCCTTTCTGCAACATAGTTCCTGAATCCACTCCTTTGTGCCTTTTTCTACTACTCCCTCAGCCCTGCTGCTGCAAAGGTAACCATCCTCCATCGCTGAAGTTGTGATTCTAGAAGGATCACTCATCTGTACTTTGATACAAAATAGCTGTACTTATACAAATATAACTGAGAGCACAGCATTGCCACCTCTCAAAGGACTGCGCTACTCCTGGAGTCATCCGACAAAGAAACTCAACGGTCTCCTCACTTTTAGCCCTCAAAGAAATTTGAAAATAAGATCAGAGGTTCAGGAGAGGGAGGAGTTGCAGGTGTCTGATTCTAGAGGATAGAATACGATTTCAATTGGAATTATGTTTTTCCACATTGTAGCATTCCCAGCAGCTCCCCACCCTTGAATGTATATACTCACCCCTACTTCTGGAGGGTCTGGAAGCCAGCCCAGCTCACCCTGTGCAGTGCTTGTGTCTAGCAGATTCACTGGAAACCAAAGAAGGAAAAAATGGTGACCTAACTTATATGCCCCATGGAACGATTTCATCCTAGTTTTGTCAAAGGCAAAGCCCGCACTTTCTCCGTCACCTCACAGCTCTACATTCTTTGTGACCTTCTACCTTCAGAAAGCATGGCTAGAGGAAGAATGAGAAAATATAAAACAGCACAGCTGATCAGGAGGTGAAAGTTCTTCCTTGTATATGAGACTCCCCCCCCCCCCCCCTTCCACCTTCCCCTCAATTAACAACCACATGCATCTGAAAGCATCTGAAAAATGCAATGCTGTGCTAAATTCTGACAACATTTGCTGCTTTCTAAAGCTGTCCCAGAAGGGAAACAGGAGGCTGAAACCTATTGAAATGGGAAGACAGTATTTGCAGCTGCCCATATCCTCCTTGGAATAGGAAGGCAGCAGACAAAACGGATGAAGAGGTGGGAGATCAAATAAATTACCAACACAAAGGATCAATCGGTGACAGCAAGAAGTACACCATTCAGTGCTAGGAACACTGTGGAAAAGACAGGCTGTGTGAAGCCATAAAAAGGATTTTTCACTGTCACAGTCTCCAAAAGCCATGAGATTTCAGTTTCTCAGTCGGCCTAGCTCTACACCTCTGTAGAGCTGTTCACTGTCTGATGCTGGCCTAGAAATCATTTTGCTGTCTGCCCCCCGGAAATGTTCCAGCCACGACAGCGAGATAATAGCAGCTTCAGGGCACAGCAGTGCCACCTCTCAAAGGATTGCACTGCACGATTTCACATTAAGTCTTGGCTCCTGGAGCCATTCAACAAAGAAATTCAGTAGTCTATTCATTTTTAGCCCTCAAAGAAATTTGGAAATATGATCAGAGTTTGCCCTTAAGTCTTGATCTGGAGTGAAATTAAAAATGTATCTCTTCTTAGGCAAACAAGGAGAAGGAAGGGGAGATAAAATAAGCCACATTGCTGGATGTACAGCTTCAAGACTGCCTTTGGGTTTGCTGGCACTGACAGAACAGACTAGTGATGTCAGTGCCTCTATCACAGCCCTGACTTGCTAACACGGGAAAAAAAAAAAAAAAACAACTTTGGATTACCTTCGGGATTCCTGTAAGTATATTCAGAGGGGTCATTTCTAAACATCTCAGAAAAGAATTCGGGGGTGAGAGGTAGGAGAGGGGAAACATTTAAATTGCATTTAAATATCTAGATTTCCTCCCCCTCGTCTGACTGCTTGACAAATACTGCCTGCCAACTTCGACTAACAGTGTAAAGTGCAGATCAGCAGGAGTCCTGTGGAATGAGGAAGCAGGCTGTGGGCCCAGAATCAGAGATAAGAGGGATTGCACTGCTATTCTCACCTCCGAAACACCCTTTTGGGACTGGGAGAAAGGAAAAGCAGGAATCCAGGTTTTGCCAGTTTGCTGCATTCATGGGATGGTCATACAGCAAAACCTTCCAAGTCACAGACTCTCTGTCCAGAAGAGGCTCCTCACACACTTCCCTTCTGCTTTCAGCCACTCTATTTCAGATATTTTACTTGTGTTGTTGGCAGAAAATAATAATAATAATAATAATAATCACCATACAGGGTGTGCTAGCTTGTCCTTCCAGAACCGTCACTCAGATAGTATCTATCCCACACACTTCAGGCCTGAAGCACTGATGTGGAAGGAAGAGGGGCTGCACAGCAAGTTCTAGCAGAGAGCAAAGGAAAAGGCACTCAGAAGAGGCCAGGACGTGAACCTTCACGGTCTTTAAGCCATGCCTCTTCACCATCACTGGAGTGGGCAAAGTCCACTCTCAAGAAATACCTCTCTCAAAGCGAAACCCATAGCAAGGACTCTCCAACAAAAGGAAGAATGAGTCAGTAGGACTTCAAAAGCATGGGGAATGCAAGTATTTTAGGGTTACAGCCTCTGACCTAGGAATCTCACCATGGCTCTCCAGCCACATGGGAAATATACTCAAAAAGAAGAAAGATTTCAGATAAGAGAGAATGCCTGCTCCTTGCTACACACATGAAAGAAGAGTAGATCACAGATGCAGACAAAGTAAGATGTTTGAGATAGCTGAGAATTTGGCAGAGAGCTCTGCATGTAACTGACAACTACTGGTCACACACTTATGGAAAACAAAGCCTATGTGGCAATATCTTATGTTACTTCTCACCTGGGTTCACTTTCTCCACAATGTCTACTAGTTGCTTCCATTTAGCTCAATCCTAAATACAAATATGTGTGCCAAGAACAGTTTATATGAGCATTCTACACACACACAGTCTGAGGTGAGCCCATGGCTGAACTGTCAGTTATGACTAAGTCCTCCCTATAAAGGGCCTGGAGCAGCAAGTGAGGGGGCTATCCTCAGGATGGAAAAGCCCTGACATCTCTCACCATGCAAAACAGACTCAAAAAGAAGTCTCTAGAAGAAATCAAGTGTGAGAAGTAGGGAACTGAACAGAGATTTACCCTTCCTCACCCTTCTGTTAAAATTCCCATTCCCCAGATGTTTCATAACCACCATGCAATTGTCAAGATGGAAGAAAAAAAGATCACTGTATCTAATAAAAGGAGCTAAGTGGAACAGAGAAGAGGAGCAGGAGAGCCCTGTAAGAAGAAGTGGAAGAAGAAATTGTAAAGCTGAGTTCTACCTTCCTACACTGAACTAAGTTGAAGAGGCTGCCTCATCTCCCACACCTTCCAGAAATGACTGTTCTCTTGCTCACAGGGGTTAACTCTAGTGAGCTTCCTTAGGAAACTGCGGGGGTGTTGTCAAGGGGGTGAGGGGAGCAACTTCATGAGTTTATGTTTAAGCTTGTTATCTGCAACACATGTGTTTAATGCAAACAGAGGAAGAATTCTCTTGGATCACTGGATATGTTGAGGCAGTTGTGCTTCGCTTGGGAGAGGGGTGGAAAGGGAAGGGGGAAAAGCATACCTGAGCTCAGTTTACTAGGATACAATGGGGGCTTGCACTTGGATTTCAACTCCCACACCCCACCTTCTTTCCTAGGCACCAGCTTCCTGCAGCCCTTCTTCAGTTCTTTCCAGGCAGGATATTCTGTTCCTGGGCCCCATATCAGCAGCCCAGGCCCTGTTCCCTTCCCTTCAAAGAGGTCCCTCTTTTGCTTGCTGTCCAAGCCCAGCATGTCCCACACTTACCTTCTTTCCCAAGCACCTCAGAAGGAAGGAGAGACCCAAAGAGAAGAATCCCAAGGGAGAGCTCAATCCTGCCCATCCTCAGCTCCATGCTGGTTGGAGAGGGGGCTTTGATTCCAGCCCCTTCCTTCTCTCCTGGCTCAGGCCTCCAAGCCTCGGCTCCTGCTCACAGCGCATGAATCTCTCCCGCAGCCTCCTGACTGGAGCGCGCACATTGCACAACCTCCCTGCCTGGCCCACAGTTATGATGAAAGATCAAGGCAAGTGGGTGGAGAAGCCTTACTGCCTTTACCTGTTTGAAAGGGGCTGGTCACAGACTTCCCATCTGGCAGGCAAATAAACCCACCTTAAAGGCAGCCACCTTTTTTTCCTGGGAGCCTCCCTCCACCTTTGCTCCAGTCCTGTGAGAGGCTCCCGATTGCCACCTCCTGGGCAGCCCTCGCTACCGTCCTTGCACCTGAGCGAGCCTTTTGCACGGGAGAACAGCCCAGAATTTTCGTTAGAAACGGCTTAGTCCATTTCTATCTGAGATAACGTTCCTAAAATCACTAAACAGTGTTCTTGCTTTCATCTTTGCAGTAGCTATTTAGGAAGTAAATACAGCGGCTGTTACTGCTCCCCAAGATGTAGTCTGATAGCCATACGACATTATCTGGTGGAATTACTGTCTTCTTCATGTTAGTAAGCTCCCAAGCATGGATGAAGATGCCTGATTTTCAATACAAAAACAATGCTGAGAAAGCAACTGAGCCGGGAGGACTCTTAGTATGTATGAAGAGCTCATGTGATTTTTAGTTTCCTACTTGAGGTACATAAATATGAAATAACTTCCTTTTGTGGTATCTCTCCTGCCATTTTGATGTTCTTTCATCAGCGATGTTACTCCCACTCATCTACAGCTATTACACCCCTCCCTATAAAATACAGATGATGATATTTCTGCTCTTGCTGCAAGGCTGTGTTCTTCCTGCTTGCTTCTTCCTTCTCCACAAAGAAATTGAAGAAATAACTTGGTCAGGTTGCCTAGGGAAACTGAAGGACCTCCACCCTTGGAGATGTTCCAGACTTACCGGTGTTCTGTCTTGAACAACCCAAAATAGCTCTGGAATCAACCCTGCTGTGAGCAGATACTGGTATGACACACTTTCTGAGGTCCCTCGCACCTAAATCTTTTTGTGATGAGTCTGTGATTCTGTAACCATGTCTTTCAGTCAATCAAAATCTACTCCAGGAGTTTCAAACACAGGTGAGAGAAATCTGTGCTCCTTTCAGAGAAAACAGGCAGAATGCTTTAAATTCAGCATAGTGCATGGATTTGTTCCAGTTTAATGCTGACTAACGTGTTCTTTCTCATCCTACAGTGCCAAGTTTCAAAATTTAATGTTCACCCTTTCCCCACTGCAACACAAAAATTGTTTCCCTGTCTACATCCACACCTTAAGTTTGCACTAGCAGAATATATCCATTTCAGTATTCATCTGTAAAGTGTTATGTCTTCTTCAGTTTGTGATGTAGCAGCGAGACAGATGGACCTACAGCTCACTTCTTTGTGGTGGGACAGAATAGGTGAGGCCTATGTAGACATGAAGTAGGAAAGAACTATTTGAAGGTGGGGGTTAAGGCTCTAGGACTGTTCAGGATCTCATTTATTTCATATGGGGAAAAAAAAAAATACCAGTGCTGTGGCCTTACATTTATTTATTTTGGGCAACCAAGGTTTGCATCTGTAAACTTTTTAAATTACCAAGATTCTGGTGTGAGGAACATGGGGGATTCTCTGTATCTCCTTAGGTGGCAGATACTCAAGTACATTTGAACTAAGCTGTTGGGAATATGCAGCAACAGATTTACTAGGGACAAGTGGAGAAAGACCCCTAAAAATATTTGCTTTCATTTTTTCCCAAGTAAATTTTGGCTGATGGGAGTAAAAAAAGAAAATAGAGTATTGCTGTTGACGGGGGTCAGAAAATGTATGTACAGTTTTGTTATTTTGTAGATTGAAGTTCACCTACAGTATCTTCCTCTCAGAATGTGTGCAAAGATAGTAAAACAAAATATGGTTTGATGTCACAGGAAGATCCAGATCTGCAGCAATTCTGTAATCAAGAGGAAATACATAAAAGTAGAAAACCCACATTCCTGGAAATTTCTTGGTATCTGTAAAAGCTCTGCTTCATAACATTGCCATGTGTCCTCTGCACTAAACTTCAGGTCCAAAGGGAAAAAGAAGGAATCTACCCAGAGGTTGTAGCCAATAAACCTGGAGCATTGTGTGTGAATTTTCCACTAAGTATTTCATTGACAGGATGCTTTTACTTGCTTGCCATAAGGTTGAATCGTCTTCGCAAACTGTTGGAGGAAGCTAATTCCCTGAATGTAGAAAAAACAAACCAACAAAAAAAAAGCAAGCAACCAAAAACTTAATTACAGAAAATCTTTTATCTTTGTCTCCACAACCTGTTCAGTTATGCCTTCTCAGTCAGCACATTTCTGGCATGCATTTTTATAGCAAGAGAAGTACATAATTTAAAATGACTTCCAGCCTTCTTTCAGATTGAAGCTCATCCTCTGTTTCCACACCTCCTGAGTATTTCTGAATGGCAGGGCATATTCTTTCCTTCTGTTTCCCTGTATCTTGTTTCATGTATCACTGAGATTTGTTATCTACTTGGAAAATACTAATACACAACACACCTGGGCTTTCCTCCTACAGAAACGCGGACTTGTGGTGAGGGAAGGGAGGGGGAATGGTATGTGCCATGTCTTGTCTTGAGATACTGTTGGGACAGTAAAGAGGCACTATCAAGACAGAATTGGGATGTGCTTCTTTTGAAATGTAGTTCAGATAGAACTCTTTGGAATGTTTCTAATGAATTGTTTACTGTGTTTGCTACTCCTCACATGAAGAGCTATGAGATCCTCCAGATCAGAAACATGGAGAAACAGTCTCTTGAGTTCCTCAGTGGATATTCTTTCCCAAACTAACAATGCATCCTTACATCTCTCAGCTTTTAGTACTGGCATTTTTGAAATTATGCACTTTGTACTTGCTATCAGAGGTATAGAGCTCCCTGGTGCCCCAATCTCATTTTGCAACAAGCCGCACTTTAGTACAAAGGAGGAACTTGCCCTGGAGTTATCTTTGGTAGAAGGAACCAGACCCTTGTTCTGTGACTTCTGATTCATCCCCCTTATCCATTAACTCTACACCTCTAAGAAAAATTTGTGACAGGTCTGTACATCACAGGGGACACTTTTTGATGTTTCATTCCACATAAAGAATCCGTGCCTACTCTCTCTTATTCTCATCTGCATGACCACAGCTTAATATTCTTTTATTATCTTTTCTTTTAATCTTGGAAATTTTCTGGTTCTGCTCCACTAGCAATTATGTTAGAATATTTCATATAGTTAACTTCAGGTAGTCTACAGGAGATAGATAGACTCCTACCATATATTGATTTAAACTGTTAAGTTAGTTTTCTACTAGGACTATTTTTCACCCAGAAACTCGGGCATTTCTAAACAGATATTTTACATTCCTACAAAGGAACACAAGTAACCTTTCTTGACCACAAGGTGAACCTAATTTAGGGACCTGTGCACTTGACAACTAGTCAAGCTAGATACATTTCTCCCTTGAGAAGAAAGACAAAGGCGGGGGAATGAATGAAGCTGACAGAGGTTGTGTAGATCTGGGTTTTGATTTTTATTGCTCAGGGGACACTTACTCACCTTTCCTCACATATCTGGAGATGAACATCCTTGGAGATGTATAGGATTTGCCTGAACAAGGCCCTGAGCAACCTGATACAGATTTGGTGTTAACCTGGCTGTGAGCAGATATTTGGGATAGAGACCTCCAGTAGTAATTTCCCACTGTAATCTTTTTGTGATTCTTTGATCGCTGTTTGATGAACAATCATATTTTCCTGCTACCAGGAATGTAGACAACTCCTCACCTAGGTTCCAACCAAAATGGTAGAGCAGCTGCATGTGCATTCTTCATCTTACAGTGAAAGCTTACCAATGAGATGGATTAAATCGAGTCTAAAATTTCAATCAGTATCCCTTCATAAATTTTCATTTATTTGTTGCTCAACACACTTACAGGCTTTTCTGTATTGATGCCTTATCTGAAGATCTAATTAGTACAGTAGTGTCATTTCACTCTTGTCTGAACCACGGACATTCTGGCTTTTCTCTATGCTCTCACTGGGCTTGCAAGTCAGGAGTAAATACAATTCGAAATTAGAAGGATCTTTTTTCTTTTTTTTTTTTTTTCCAAAAGAAATCACCCGAAAAAAATCTGCTGCCTTCACATCCCAGTTCTGCTCCCTCTGGTGGTCGAATGGGTGTGGAACCCTGGGAATCGCGTCTGCCTGAAGGTGTTGTGGCAGAACGAGAGAGGAACCTATCCCACCCACCGGGACTAAGTGCAGCCTTAGAGTGACACAAGCAGTTTTGTCTGATGCTGTTTGTGATTTTGTGTTGTTTTTTTCTGTTTTTTTTTTTTTGTTGTTGTTTGTTTGTTTTTGTTTTCCCTGAGCAAAAAAGTCTGGTTCACAACATAAGCAAGAGAACGCTCTGCTTATGTTAAGTTGCTACATTTTGGGTATAGAGGTGAAAAGCAATCCAGAGACATTATATAATCTGATTTATATTCTCACTCACAAAACTACCCTTTACTACTTTAATAGTATTTAATGCAAAGTATTTCTCTAACATGCTTCTAAAATGTTTCTCTATTAGTAAGTAATGTGCTTTTATTGAGACCCTCTTCTCATTTCTGGAAGACTTGGCAGGTGATTTAAAATGTTCACTACAACAGTGATCATTTCACTAAATTCGCTAAATTTTTGCTCACAGGAGTAATTAGATTCATTGACATGACAGCCAATATTCTGTGTTAATATTTTAGCCTCACCAGACTGTCAACTTGAGAATAACTTTTAATGTGAGTTTTAAATTTCACATTTCTATTTTGTCAGAGGAGTCTAAGTCAACTTCTTCAGTTATAGGGCTGAGATCTGAGTCACAAGGTCTGTTTGAGGCTTTGGAGAGCCATGGGGGAGTAAAGTATTAAATAAAATAATGAAGTTGCTTTTTTACCCCTATTCCTGAACAAAACTGATATTTTCTCATTTGTCTAAATCATCCTGTTCTGCCTGGATGCAGATTGGATATCAGGAGAGGAATTAGGAGAGTGGTCAGTTGCTGGAGTGGGCTGCCCAGGGAAGTGGTGGAGTTACTGTCCATGGAGGTGTTCAAGGAATGTTTAGATGTTATACTGAGGGGTATGGCTTAGTGGGAAAGTATTGGTGGTAGGTGGATGGTTGGACTAGATTATCTTGGAGGTCTTTTCCAACCTTGATAATTCTATGATTCTAAACACACAAAAAAACACTGCTGTGTGCATTCCGGATTATTTTGTCTGCTGCACTGCAACATATGCTAGAATTCTTGCTGGTTTTGTTAACAGCTAGAAACAACAGCAGTTGCAGCTGCAGTATTGTTAGATTTATGCTGATCGATTTTAACACTCCTCAGGCATCCCTATTTACATGGTACAGTCTTTCCTGATAAAAGTTACATGATAGGACCTGCATCTGAGTCCTTGTGTTGCCATAGGAACAGTCTAAACCGAAGCACCTCCCTATAAAAGGAAATATTTTTCCTGCAAAACACTCATAGGAAAGTCATATTCCTGTCATATCAGTGGCATTTTCATTACCTAGAATAAATCAAAGTAAGATGAGTTTACACTGATGATCTTTTCAGGTGTGATGGAGTGTTAGAAGTGCAACCTTGTGCTAAATCTGGAGAAAATCATAGCTTGATTTCCATTTCTTTCTAATCACAGTATTCCTTTTTGAAACCTTCTAATGTTTTTGTGCTGGAAAACTTACCAGACTAAAAATATTTATCGACTTTCCAGTTTCCAGCATCTACTTGCATCTTGATAGAAAAATAAATAAAACAAGTCAGCAGCACTAAATAATTTTGTGTTGATCTTTTGAATATGACTTTTGAAATGACTGTAAGTGTAAGAATGGGTACATATGTGATCACAGAAGTGATACCATAAGCTAATCAAAGTTCTTGTTACTCACAAATTGATAAAACAGTTTCCTTTAAGCAGTGTTATGTTAGAGGCTCTTTTTTAGTTCATTTTCTTCTTTTTTTCTCTGGAGGTTGAGATGTCACTTTGTCAAAATTACATCAGTGCATGTTGTATTCTGCCTGGGTAGTTTGCATAGTGAAGTCTATAGAGAACCTTGCCATAGTCAAGTTATGAGGCTGCATTTCCAGCAAGAGCATTTGTTCTACTCAAATTTAGTTCACACCCATAACAGCCCTAGTAGTACCCCAGTTAAGCTCAACTATTCTCTTCCTCCTCAACATCTTCTTTAGGGCTCCTCTGATTTCCTTGTTTCTCAAGCTATAAATAAGGGGGTATAGTAACGGAGTAATGTTGGTGTAGACTAGAGAAACTATCTTGTCTCGAGCTGGTGAGTAACTGGACTTAGGACGAATGTACATGAAAGAGGCACAACCATAGTGCAGCAAGGCGATGGCCAAGTGTGAAAAGCAGGTGGAAAAGGCCTTGCCCCTTCTGAGGGAGGAAGTGATACGCAGCAAAGCAGCAGCAATACACACATAAGAGGTCAGGATCAGGAGGAAGGGAAGCAGCAGGAGGAGCACACAGGCAGCCAGCAGGGGAAGCTCGGGGTAGTAGCTCTGCGTACAGGCCAGGTGCAGCATGGCCGGGACATCACAGAAGAAGTGGTTGATGAGATGCGACTGACAGAAAGGTAAGCGGAAAACAGCCACTGTCAACAGCAGGGCAACAGCAAAGCCTCCCAGACAGCATGCTATGGACAGCCTAAGACAGAGCCCCTCACTCATCACCACTGCATAGTAAAGGGGCTGGCAGATGGCAACGTAGCGATCATACGACATGGCTGCCAGGAGGAAGCATTCAGCTCCACCAAGTCCCACAAAAAAGTGCATCTGGGCAGCACAGCCTATGAAGGAAATGGTGATGCCATTCATAACCATCAGGCCAAGGAGTGCCTTAGGGACAATGACTAAGCTGTAGCATAGCTCAATGACAGAGAGCTGACAGAGGAAGAAAAGCATGGGAGGACGAGAATGCTCCATAAACACAGCTATGAAGATCATCATATTCCCTGCCAGTGTGACCAAATGGATGATGAGAAAGATAAGGAAGAGGAGGACTCTCAGACAGAACAACTCAGAGAAGCCAAGAAGGAGGAACTCCATGGTTGCATCAGTGCTCTCATTGTCCCTCTTCATGCAGCCTTCACATGGCATCTACAGGGAGAAAAACAGATGGAGATAGATAGCTGAATTTGACCTGATGCCTGGTATTCCATTCCACATATGAAATTATATTGCAAGTGTGTAGAGCCAGTGTAGTAAAGATTTTGTGGTGAAGGAGGTGACTTTTTTTGTAAAACATAAATTCACAGACTTTCACAATCATATTCTCATAACTATTTATGTATTTTTGTCCAAATGATCTGCCCAGGATTCTATGCTATGAAATCAATGATGAGGAATATCAACTGTTGGATCTTCATCACTTATTTTGAGTTGTTCTTATGTTGATGACTACATGTGTTTTTGAATGTCTTAGATACCTAGCAGATGACACTGATTAGTCTCTTAATTCTGTCCTGACCTTGAGAATCATCATTTGCTTCTCCATCCTGACCTGAATGCTGTAAGAAAATATGCGTGGATGTGCTAGGATGACCTGCTAATCTAGGGGCCATCAACACCTAGGCGCCTTATTTACAGACATTCTGCTACTGCTCCTTCTGGTGCTTCCACCCCCAGGCAGATAGATTTGTTCTCTATTCATACCAATATTGCAGTTCTCTATGTTTGTGCCAGGGGTGTACAAGGACAACCAGGCAATGGGCTGGAGCTTCTGCTTCACATCTAACTCCAATTAATGGGAATTTCAGGTCCTCACTGACTGACTCCTCCTTTCTCCATCAGGGAACTGCCGCACAGTTTGTACCGAAACAGGTTTTTTAATAGAAGATATTGGTGGCTAGACAGGTGGATTCCAAAATTAGAGATAACATTTTGGCTGCTTTTACATTTATGCCCACCTCAGACTTGTGGCATCACAGGTACATAGACCAATCTCCAAACTCGAAAACCAAAAACGTCTATGGTAACATACTTCGTATGACTTTTTTTTTTTTTTTTTTAAGGAAAATACAAAGCTATTATCCTGGACTTGGGAAAAATGAAATTACTCATGTCAGAAGAAGAGTAAGAAAGTTCCTAGGTATGCAGAGTGTTACAAACCTGTTGAAACTGTAGAGATCTAATACATATAAGGACAGAGAGAACAGTAGAATAATATACTACATATAGTCATCATGGATGAACAGTGCTCATTGCTCACAAGTACATCACATAAAGCAACATTTACTACAAGGAATAAATCAAATTCTTTCTATACTTTACAGTATTTTGGGATAAAGAAAGAGATTCCTGGAAGAGGTTTGCTCAAAAAAAAAAAAATTAAATTAAAAAAAAAAAAAAAAACAACAGATCACTGATTAGGTATGGGGAAGTAAGTAAGGGAAAATAAAATAAAACAAAAAAGTGAAGTTAATGAATAGAAATACTAGTGGAGAGAGGGGATTTCCTGCAAAGCAGACATCTCAAAAAAGCACCAGAAAGAAATAATCGATACAGCTTAAGAGGTGAATCTAATAAGCCCACACAACTTTTCATTATTCAAAAGATTTGGCAATGCAGGTGGATAATGAAAATATCTACAGTTATATAATCTCTGCTACAAAGCTAGGAATGAAATATCTGCATTTGTGCATAACACACACACATGGTAGCTGTTCTAAACAGTGCAGCTATAAAGGTTTCTTGATGCTATATGCAAATAGTAGGTCTTGACATGGAACAGAATTAGATACACAACCTCAAGACTGCAAATTCAATCAGTGGACCAACTGCAGCTCCCCTCACTCCTGGTACTGAGACTTTAAAAGGACACTACTAAATACAAGACTGATGGGTAAGGAGGAAACAGGTTTCCCTTCATTTTATTTGGAAATGATCACTTCAGTGTCAACATACCTTCTCTAGGTTAGAAGACATGGAAGTACAGACTTCTTCCTCTAGATGATATGTGCTGTTCTGCCTGGGCTGAGATTTTATTTCTCCCTGTCTGGATACCCTCTGGTTTTAAGCGTTCCCTAGAGCCAGTGTTTTCTTTCAGCACTTCAGAATTATTATTTCATGTCTTTCACAGGAGTGACTTCCTTATATATAGTATAACTCAGAGGTCTTCCCTCTTCACCACTGTCTCTGCCCTCCAACATGAATGACAGGCAGTTCCACTCCTCCTAAGGAAACGGACTTTGCAGTTTTTCTGCAAGCAAGAAAATCTACATCCACCTTCAGAGGAAAGCAGTGTTGTAACTCCCGAGGTTGTTACTCCTTACACCAAACAAGGAAGGAGCTGATCATTCGCTGGGCAAGTTTGCACTCCAAAATGGCAACAGTTTACCTAACAGAATGCCTTGCTGCTTTTTCAATCAAATTAATGTTTCAACCAAACCCACACTTAAAAGCAAAGCAAAACAAATATAAAGCCTTTAAACCAATCTACGGAACTTAGTGTGCAATTTTTGCCCGTTCAGAGAAGCCATTCTTTCTGAGTCAGATGAAATCAGTGTTTAGCAATGGACTGGACTAAGGTTATTCATAATCTTTTTATTTTTTATCGCCATTGTTATATTAAATCCTGTCCATTTACACTGAAATCATTAAAGAGATGTGTGTGTTCGTGTAAGTAGAAAGGAGAGACAAAGTCAAGAGTTTTGAATGCTAAAGTGGATCTCCATTAGCATAGCTTTCCAGTGGCATGTAACTATAGTACCTTAAGATTTTTACCAGGACATGATTTAGAAGAACTTGTCCTAGTACAATCTAGGGACTGATAAGTGGGAGCTTTGCAGAAAATAACCTTCCAGTGGACACCAAGATGCACATGAACTAAGAATACACCATATATTGGCCTGCATTAGCAAGACAGTGACCAACAGGTGATTTCCAAGGAGAGGCTGAGGGAGTAAGATTTGTTCAGCTTGGTGAAAAGGCAGCCAAAGGAGGACTTCAGCTTGTTGGTGGGGAATTGCAGAAACAACAGAGCCAGAATACTCTCAGATGGACACACTGAAATTGTCACAACATTTGCACGAAAGGCCATAAAGAAAACAGCATTCAACAGCATGAGACAGCTCACAAGTGTGGTTGAGCATTGGAACATGTGCCTTGGGAGGCTGGCTGGGAGATCTTCAGGCTTGGAGATGCTCACAAGTTGCCTGGGCGAGGCTGTGGAGCAACCTGATCCAGCTGAGGAGCTGGCTGTGCTGGGAGTAGGGTGCAGACTAGAGACCTCCAGAAGTTCCTTTTCTAAAACTTTATTTGAATCTATGACTTTTTCCCACTTTCATCAGGCCTCCAGGAACAGAACTGTGTGTGTCTCAGGAGTTTTGTTGTCACAAACTGAAACAATTGTGGAGTTTCTTTGGTTACTCAAAGGCAGCTAACTGAAATGTGTCACAATTTTGAAATAAGGGTGAACTTAAACGCCTTAGTTGTATTTATGTGTTTTTTATACCAACATTTAAACCTGTCACATAACTTCTTAGAACTAAAACTAAACAATGAAGTCTGTCTTCTTGTGTCTCTGATATTGGAAGACGAGTAGCAACTAGAAGGTGATTATTTTATAGTTCCATCAGACAAATAAGTTGAAGTAAATCTTTAAAGAGAATAATTTGTTTAGTTTAAATGCTTTTCATTAGCAGATTGTTCTCTCTGCCAAGTTCCATAAGAACTTTGGAATATCAGCTAATTCATTCAGATTTGTTTTCTCTTTGTGATATCAAATAAAATTTAGCATTTTGTACGGTATTTCTTTCTTTGTATTTATTCTTTTCTCCAACACAAACCAGGCAAGAAACTCTGCTACCTCAGTAACAGTGTAAAAATAATTACAAGAAACTATTTTGACAAGTCTGTTTCAGCTTTCCCGTCTTCAGATGGCCCTTTTCTTCTGCTTGACTGGAAATGAACCCAGGTGAGTCAGCATGTACCCAGGAACCAATACCACGAAGTCAGCAGTAATTTGCACTATTTTTTTCTCAGCTAGTGCCTGGCCTTACACTGAAATAAGTAAGGCAAATTATTGTTTCAGTCTCTGTGTGTGTAGATAAGCTGTTGCTTATTAACATATAACTTACCCCTCCCACAACGTTTCAACACACGCCTACACATTGCCTCCAAAACATGGTTCACTGACTGAGCAGGGGAGCATTAGCTGGAGTGAGGCATGTATTCTAGTGCCAGAATACACAGCAACAATACAAACTAGCAGGAGAGGAAGAGAATACAGATGTCAAAGTGGCTCCACACTTCCTCCTCTTTTAGGTTCCCAGCAGTTTCATCGCATCAGCTTATCCAAATTCATAATAGATTAATAAAAGCTGCATTAGTGTTTGCGTGCCTTGAGTATGGAGCGTGTTAGAGGAGCACAGTTCTTCCTTAGTCCCGTATAGCCCTGCTCTCCTCCCCCGCGCTCTTTGTAACAGTGTTTGTGATTTTTTTTCAGTGTATGCCTTCAAGGCTTTGGGACTTGCCTGCCTTAGCCCAAATTTGTATTAAAAGTTTCTTGGAATCCAGGTATGGTTAATGAATCACATCGTATCTGTTTCTATCAACAATTGCATCATACATCAGAGGATTTTCCCTTCCATCTTCAGAAAAGAAAAAAAAAAAAAAAAAAGCAATAATAAACTTGCCTATCCACTTCTGCAAATCATCAGTCTTCACTAAAGAGGACAAGGAAAAATAATGAACTTGCTGGGGGAGCATTACTGGGAAACTAAGCATAATATGGAACAATATGGGCAAAAATGGAAACAACTAAGACAGATACCAGGAGGTCTGGAGTAGAGGAACTGACAGTTCCTGTGGCATCTGAGAAAATGGGTCTCTCAGCTCAGCCAGCTGCATACCTCTGGCATGGTGGATAGACAGGCCATTTGTCAGCAGGCCAAAAATACTACCTGAGCAACAGGAGGTAACATGTTGGTGCTAAAAGAAAATAGAGAAGGATTGCAGTTGGGCTACTTTTCAAAATGTAAAAGGATATGTGTGCAAAGAAGCATAATTATTCTTTCCCATGGGGACTGGCAGTTTCCCTCTGATAGCCATCTCTAGCAACAAGAGCAGCAGCCTGAGACCCTGGTCTGCAGTAGGAGAACTTGGCTGAGACTTGGACTTCTGAATAATGACATGCAAACAAGCCTGACACAGTTTTAATAGAAGAAATTACCATGGTGTTTGACATCACAACCCACCTAGGTACCTTCTTGTCTAGGAGCTCTTTGCACACAAAACAGTTCAGCATTGATCCTCTGTGGGTATTATACTGTTGCAGAAAGCAACTAGAAGCAACTTCAGAAGCTTGTTGTATATTTCACTGTAGACATGTTCACAAGTGGAAGCTTTGTTTTTCAGAGAAGTTGACTTATCTGATTAGAGATATTAAGGCAGTTTTAAGGAGTATTTCTTGAACTGCTGTTAATGAATAATGAAATGTAAGACTTACTTTAACGGCAGTGTAATGTTCGTAATGTGAAAATACATGTTAACGTCATCTGATACCTGTTCTCATCTGTGAGAAGACATTAAAACAATTGCACATAGACTTTAGGAGAAAGTGTTTCTTTATTTCTGTATTGTTCAGAGCTTTCTGTGAACTGGGAAACTGAAACAGTAGGATGACTGGCAGCAATATGCCTTCATGAGGAAAAGCATCACCTTGCTTTTATTGAGTTTCTGTTGTTTGGATTCGTAAACACTGCCTGGGAAGTCACTTTGAGAATGATACTGAACCATAAACCAACCAAAACAGAGATTTGTGAGAAAAAAAATGAAGGGGTTTGGGGTAGGAGGAGTTAGGCAGCCCAGCAGCTGTCTTCTCCCCTTGGTTTGTTTAGGGTGGGGCATCTCCTTCACTTCAATGTACTTATTCATACTACTGTCCAGCCACAGCACCATCCTACATCTCTGCTAAGAAACTGGTTATATATATCGTTTAATACTATCACCAACATGCAAGCTTTTCTTTAGTTGTTAGGAAGTCACAAAAAGAAAACTGCTGTAAAACTGGAGGAAGAAAATGCAAATGTAAAAAGGAAAGTAAAGAAAGAGAGTATGAAAATACTTAAATGAAAACAGCAAGTGCAAATGTTTGAAAATAGCAGGCAAGATGAAAATTAACCTACAGGCCCTGGAAAACATTAACTCAAACTCTTGTGGTTAAGATGTGAAAGAAAGTGAAGGAGCTAAAGAAGGATGATATCCTGAAGACAGATCTAAGAGCTTTTTATCTGATTGAGAACTAGCTTCATGATTATTCTGGGATTTCAGCTTTCCCGGCCATCTAGTTGTCTTTGTGAAGGAATCTATACAAATGTCTTCAGCCTTTCTCAGCCCTTCAGGGGAAGCAATTACCCTTCATTAATTCTGAAAAACTTGACCTGCCTGTTAGATGTCCTATTCAACTTTTCCTCTCACCATGTGACAGGTACCCACATAAGGTCTCACAGTGTAACCACTCTACCACACCTAAAACGTCAGTCAAGTCCTCAACAAGGTGATTGCATGAGACTAAAATGACAGGACTCAGTGACACAGAATGGCATGGCCTCACACTGCTGTAGGGCAAGAGAACAAATATGAAATAGTTGCTTATCTTTACCCAAAACCAGAGCAGAACTAGTACACTAAAAAGAACTTAAGAAATCTTGGATAGAGGAAGAAAAAGGGGAAGCTGAACAGGTATGAGATCAGAAAGTGCAAAAGCACATCCCAGTCATTTGAAAGGAGTACATGTATCACGCCAGATGAGGTTTCATCTCAACTCTGAAAGTCTTTCCCAGTTGTTCAAAACAAGCTGCTGACTTTTCAGAGAATATATCTTGCACATACAACTCATCATTATTGGAAGTTAGTTTCAGATTAATTCGGACAACTTTGTGGGATTCTCTGCAGATTTAATTAAATTAAAATGTTGTAGTTGTTTTGAGAGCCAGATGATAACCTGTAGCCTGAGGGGCTCATCTGGAAGGGAAAGAAACATCTGCATCTCCCTCACTCTTTGAAGAAGCTCAGCAGTGCCCAGCTGCTCTTGGGACATGGATCACAGCACTCTGGGGCCTTACTGAAATTCACTGATGTTGACTTCTGAAAGTCATGTATTTGTTGCCTCTTCTTGTTCCCAGTGTAATGATAAATGAGGCATTGTTCCACCTGTGCTCTTCCTTAGGGTGGCAGTGACTGAGACACTCTGTCTGGGGACATCATTTGTTTTCACTTAATTTGGTCTGAAGCAACTGCAACTCCTGTGAGGGATGGCAGAAAAACTCATTATTTTATAAAGTTTTCCACGGATGACACCATCCCATTCTGATTCTGCACACACTCCATCCTCAGTGTACTCAGTGTACTCTCCTCCAGTCTCATATCTGGCCATCTAGCTTAATGTTTACATCTGTATCTCTAAGAAGCCCAAGGATCATTTTCAAAGTAGCAAGGAATATAATTATGAGACAAATTTTATTCCAAAGCATCTTATCACAGAAAATGAATGCTGGCTGCCAGCATATTAAACTGAATGCAAAAGTTCAAGTTGAGCTTGAACTCATACAGACATGAGTAACTGTGTTCAGTAGTCAATGTATGAGTGGTCAGAGAAAGCAGGTGGGCTGCAGAATTCATTCCAGCACTGTAGATTGGGGTTATTTCAAGCTGTATTTCAAGCAAACTGTCTGGAGAAGGTGAAAGAAAAGAGCAGTCTGTTACTAATGGTGAACAAAACCTATGTTTTAGAAACCATGCATAACCAGCTGATGGTTAGATTGGATAGAAAGGGAGCAAATGCTCAGTCAAACAGCCATCCAGCTCTTAACTTCAGCACTCGTTAGCACTATTTCTGATTGTCATTTCACACAATACATTCTTTATCTACTTCTGTTATTACTTGCTTGTGTTCACGACATTTCTCTACCCTTACATAAGTGCAAAAATGAAATGTCTCAGCAAGAGTTCAGCAAACAGTCCTTAATACAAACTCAAGCAATGCAACACTACTGCAGAACAAAATGCAGTTCTGGATGAACACAAGTTTACAGGAAACAGTTTTGGGACAAGTATATGCAAGAGAAACAGACTTTCATTAGTTTTTCTGCATGAGCACCTGTTAGTTATGAAATACAAATCTCAGCCTGCTGGGATCCTTATCTAGAGATGTGTCATGCATTTCACTTCTTCACTCCATGGGTGACCAAAGCCTTCATCTAAAAGGAGACGCAATGTAGCATAACAAAACCATTAGCTGTGCAGCATTAGTCTTGTGCTGAGGCAGCCTAGATCAGGCAGCTTCACAACTCGTTTTCATTCCATTTACTACTGGGACTCCACCAACACAAATAATTGTTAAGCGAGATGACACTGAACCTTCACTGTAAACACACGACAAACAAGATCAAGCCCATGTCACCTTCAGGAGGCTCTGTGAAAATCTGGCAATAACAGCTGACTTGTGCTTGGCTAGGCAATCTGGAACCTCTCGTGGGACCTTGTATTATAGTGCTAACAAACATCCTTAGGCTGTCAAAGTCCTGAACATCTTCCTGGGCAGGGAAACTAGGGGCAAATGCACATTTTGCAAGAAAGCTTGTTCATATTTATGAACTTGCTAACCAGTACAGCAGAACTAGGCCCAGGATGGGAGACACAAATCCTGATTTTACTGGTGTCCATAATGTTTTTGAGACTGTGTTTTCATGGATCTATTTAATTCACAGTCTTGTATTTGAAATAAACTGCTCTTTGAAGCACAAGCTAGCTGAGAAGAATATCTATGACTCTTTATATTCAAACACTGAGAAGAGCTTTCTACACACTCAGTAACATTTCTTATAAGCAAAATCTACTTTTCCCTAATTAGGAAACATAGCCTGAAGATCTTGTGACAGCATGAGCAGCAAACCAAGCAAATTACTCAGATGTTCTTTCAGGTTGATGAAAGGGAAATAGAATGAAACTGAAACAGGTGGATGTTATTCTGAAACACTCTCCAGTTCTACTGAAACACTTCACAAAATCACAGAAACTGAAGAGCTGAAGTATCACCAGTGCCACATCACATCACCATAGTCTTGTCTAATGGAGTCTTGAAAGCCTCCAAAGCTGAAGATTCATTTATTCCTCTAGATACCTGCTCAAACGCTTCACTGTCTTTCAGTGAAAAAGCTTTTCCTGATGTCCAACTAGAACATCCCAAGACGTGATTTAGAATCATAGAATAATAGAATGGCTTGTGTTTGGAGGGACCTTAAAGGTCATCTAATTCCAACCCCCCGATTCTATCAGACTGCCACTCTGTTACCGTCTGTCACACAGCAACAGCATGTAAGGGAATATTGGTGGGAAGGCTCAACATCTACCATATCACCACTGTCCATCTCTGACATCATGGGCCAACATAATAAAACAGGAGGCATTACTTTTAGAGCAGTCATTATAAGTGGTAATAAAAAGCACTAACATTGTCTTAGAAACACAAATGAAAGTCCCGGTGTAGAAATCAGAAATAGGGTGTAAATTAAGACCTATTACTATGGTATAAATGCAGACTAAAATTCATATTCTTGAAGTAAAGTGTGGAAAACAAACATGCATCTTTGTAGACATGATATATTTGTAGCAAGTACCAAATCATTTATATGGTGCTTTATACTGTTTATAAAATAATTTTTTTAGAAACTGTGTTTCATACAATTGACAATCAACAATAATTATATTGTGCTAAACATGATCCTGAGCACTTTCCCCATTAATTCTGAAGGAAATATGAAAACAAGTTTAATTTTTAATATTTTTCCTATCAGTTTCAATTTCTGTCCATGGAGCATGAAAGCAGAGATTATTTTTCCCAGGGTATTTTGGATCACTAATCTTATTTCTCTTAATATCTTCATGTTCCTTTTCTTTTTCTGTAAATGAGTAAAAATTACCTCCTGCATAAAGACATTGTTTCTCCCAAACACTAGACTTTGCTCTTGACAGAAAAAAAATCCACAGGTGTTAGCAAGCACCTAATGATCCTTTTGAAAGATCACATCATCACGGGATTCCGATTGACACTGATACACTGGAATAAAGGCAAAGTATTTCTTCTGGGATCACAAAAGCATGATGCACCAGGAGAGGGATGTCAGATTCTGGTGAAGCAGATGAAGCAATCACTCATGGAAAATATAAATCAAGTTAAGACAGGGAAGAAAAGAAGAAAGTAAAAGGAAAAAAAAGAAAAGAAAGAATAGTTTATTTAGTACTCTTCTCCATCTAGATAACTAGCTATAATTGGTGGATTCTTTAGGTCTTTCTCCAAACAACATGGATGCACAAACTATGAGTCTCGTTCATGTTCTTTGAGCCATTGCTCTGGCACTGGTTTTCCATGGAATGTCCTCACCATACTGGAGCTGCACTAGATTGAATCTCATCTTCCCTGGCAGCTGGAAACTGGAATGTCCCTGCTGAAGAGTAGGTCCTCCACAAACCATCTGAGGGTTTGTCCAAATCCTCCTAGTAGGTGACTCCTTCTTAGACCCATGTGCAGTCCTTTCAAACCAGCTGAATCTGATGCTCATGATGAGCTGCTGTTCAGTTCATGCTCCAGCTGGTATTTAGCACAACATCATCTTTCAGTTTATTCAGCACTTAAATTTTTTTTCTACCTCTCCATTTGCATGAATCTGTGGAGTCTCTGGATATTTGTGGGATGTGACCACTGATCTCAGCTTGTCATGACAGTACTTTGGCCAACCTACACAGTACAGTGACACAAGATGTGACATACCAGTAACTCCACCCTCTGAGGACACTCCAGAGATAGCTCTCTGATGGGCTGTGCCATTCTGAATCTTGCCCTTGCTGTGCAGCGCCTGTCTTTTAGGTGTATCCTATAAAAACTCAGTCTGTACATCATCTCTGTAACCTGTGACTTTTGGGGTTGCGTCTCAGGAATTAAACACACTTTTCTGCAAAAGCTGTTTTCAGTGTTGCTTTCCTAGAAAACTTCTGAGGTGAACATCCTTTAATGAACACAAAGAGTGGTTTGATCAAGTGTGATGAGTGTCCTTAGCTGATTGCATAGTTTGAACCATATTGAATCTCTTCTTTGCAGAAGACAGCATCCTATAAAATCTGTTGTAGTTTCTTCTCCAGCGCAAGTGCTCAGAATTCAGCCCAGTGTCTCTTGACCAACCTCTGTCTTAAAGACTCTGGTGTCTTGCATTCTGCTCTGAGAGCAAGCACCAGAAGGATCATCTAATAAATTACTGAATTTAATTAATTAATCACATAGTTAATTATAAAATTATATATAGACACGTTTTGAGATGTGGGTTTTTTACTGTTTTTTGTTTCTTTCTTTGTTTCTTTGCTTGTTTGTTTTGACAACCTTGCAGACATTGAGGGGAGATAAACTGCAGGGGCTGATTTTTAAGTTCTAAGTCAGAATAAACAATATAATTAGTCTCACAAAAGTCAACATCAATATAAGTAAATCCAGACCAGGATGGCACAGACAAACTTGGTTGTGCTTAGTAATGCTGTGACTTGAATAAGAGAGAGGAACAAAGGATGGATCATAGTCAAACTTTCATCTGTTTAAGGGACTGGTATATAGGATGCCCTGGAATTTGCCCTCAGAGATAAGAAGCATAAAAGTGCTGGGAGATATTTAAAGACATTTTTCTTCAGGCACAAGAGTTCTCAGGTACAACATGCAAGAAATCAGGCACGGGAGGCAGGAGACCATCACAGCTGAATAAGAACCTCTTCATCAAACTAAAACAGGAAAATACAGTGCATGCTATAGTACACTGGAGGCAGGGTTATAACATCCTGTGAATATTATAGCAATATGGCCCAGGAGTATAGGGATCAGATAAGGAATGTGATAGCAGGAAGGGTTTCTACAGATGCATAAGACAGGGAAGAAATATAAAAGAAGCTGCACAATCCTTTGAAAGCAAGACAGGGGACTTGGCTACAACTGATTTGGAAAACGTACTAAACTTTTTGCCTGTCTTCACTGTCAGTTGCTCTTACTATACCTCCCAAGTTGCAGAATGGCAAAGCAGAGACTGGAGGAATTAAGATCCATTGACTGTGTAAGGTCAGATTAAAGACTATCTAGAGAAGCTGAATATGTAAATTTCCATGAGACCTGATAAGATGCATCCTGAGGGAGCTGACATATGAAGTTGCTAAGACACTATCCATGAATTTGAAAAGTCACAGCATTCAGGCAAGGTTCTCAGTGATCTGAAAAGGGGAAACATAGCACTCATTTTTTAAAAGGGTAAAAAATGGAGGACCCGGGGTATTACAGACCAGCCTTACCTCAGTGTGTGGCAAGATCTCAGAGCAGATCCTCCTGGAAAACTTGTTAAGGTATATGGAAAACATAGGGCACAAGCCATATGTCCCCCATAGTGATGCTGGACAGCCAATATAGCTTTACAAAGGATGACTCACACCTACATTGGTGGCCTTCTACAGCAGAATTACAGCACTGATGGACAAAGGAAGACTGACTGATGTCATCCATCTTAATTTGTTTTGAGCTTTTGTCACTGTTCCACACAACATCGTTGTCTCTAACTTGAAGGAACATGGATTGGATAGGTGGACTGTCAGGGGAATGAGGAACTAGCTAGATCTAGTTGTATTCAGTTACTCTATGTCCAGGTGGAGACAAATGACAAGCGGTGTTCTTCATGGGTCTATTTTGGGACCAGTGTTGTTTAATACCTTCACTAGTGATATGGACAGTGCATTTGAGCTGAGTGATGCATTCAGTTCTCCAGAGGGGATACAATGGCATTCAGAGGGATCTTGACAGGCTTGAGAGGTGAGTCCAAGCAAACTTAATGAAATTCAACAAGTCTAAGTTCAAGGTTCCGCATATAATCCAAATACAAACACAGAGTGGCCAATGAGTGGATTGAGAACAGCACTGCAGAGGACTTGGGAGTACTAGCACATGAAAAACTGAATATGAGCTGTCAATGTGTGCTTGCAGCTCAAAAAGTCATTTGTATTCCAGGCTGCGACAAAAGAAGTGTGACCTACAGGTCAAGGGAGGTGATTTTCCCCATCTACCCTGCCCTGATGAGAGCCCACTTGGAACATTGCAGTTTTGGGGATCCCAGCACAAGAGAGACATAGTTTTGTTAGAGCAAGTCCAGAGTAGGGCCACAAAGAGGATTAGAAGCCTGGAGAACCTCTCCCATGAAGACTGGCTGAGAGAGCTGGAGTTGCTCAGCCTAAAGAGAAGGCTCCAGGGAGACCTTCCAGAGCCTAAAGGGAAAGGGAGACTATAAGAAAGAAGGGAAGAGACTCCTTACTATGGTGTGGAGTGATCAGACAAAGGACAACAGTTTAAAATTGAAAGAGGGTAGAATTAGATTAGATATAAGGAGCAAATTCTTCACTCAGAATATGGTGAGGCACAGGAACAGGTTACCCAAAGAGTCTATGGATGTAGAATAAAATAGATTGTAATGGAATGGAAGGGACCTCAAAGTTCATCTGTTTACAATCCCTCTGCCACAGGCAAGGTTGCTAACTACAAAATCAGGTACAAGATCAGGCTGCTCAGGGCTCCACTCAACCTGACCTTGAACACCTCCAGGGGTGTGGCATCCACAACTTCTCCGGACAACTTATTCCAGCACCTCATCACTCACTCAGTGATAAATGTCCCCCTGATATTTAATCTAAATATCCTCTCTTTTCATTTAAAACCATTCCTTCTTGTCCTATCACTGTCTGCCTATCTGAAAAGTTGGTTTCTCTCCTGCTTATTAGCTCCCTTTAAGCACTAAAAAGCAACAATGAGATTTCCGCTGAGACTTCTCCAGGCTGAACAAGACCAGCTGCCTCAACCTGTCTACATGGTAGAGGTACTCCACCTCTTTGATAATCTTCACGGTCCTTCTCTGGACCCACTCCAGTGCCAGGGCAGTCTCAAACCTGCTCTCCTTTACAGTGGAAAGCATTTAAGGCCAAATTGAATGGGGCTTTGAGCAAGCTGATTTAGTGAGAGGTGTCCCTGAGAATGACAGGAGAGTTGAAACTGGACTACCTTTAAGGTCCCTTCCAACTCAAACCATTTTAAGATTCTCTGATTCTGTGATCTTTATTTCTATCAAGATTGCTGAGTAATAATACAAAACAGGAAATATTAGGAATTTATACAGTCTTGGATCACAAATAATGAGACCATGTTGCACTGCCATGTAGGAGCACGTTCAACAACACCATTGAAGCCATCTTCCCAAATTTTATATGCCCAGTATCCTGTAGGGCTCTCTTGGGTGAGTAATTAGAGTGTCTCAGTTGCTATCTTGGGAGAGAAATCTTGAACATGTCTGACCTGTAAAGCTTGCAAAGCACCCTACAGATAACCTAAATTCAGAGAGGTGTTAAAAAGAATGAATATTTCACAGGTAGAACCAACCACAAAACAAGATCAGAATGGTTTAGGTAGCAACCAAATATAAAAACTAGGCTCAAGGTCAGATCTTGTCTTCCAGTAAACCAGATGACAAATAAACACACTTGCTTATCTTTGTAATAGTGCAGGATGCTAAGGATCGGCTACCTAAAGATACAATTTACCAAAAGCACTGTTCCTTTGCCACAGAGGTGGTTTTAATACCAAGGTTCCACCTGCAAACATAACGAGGTCTTCACACACTCAGGGTTAATGCCAAAGTCATGGGAAGAATACAGTCCCAAAAGGGTTGGTATTCTGTTTCTGTCCCCTACACCTTAAATTCTAGAATAATTTCAGTATTCAGTTTCCTTTAATACTATTAAGCTGAAATTGCATCTTTGTTTTGTTTTGCTGAACAGATGTTATTTGCAGAAAGCCAGTTCTAAAAGTGTAGTCTCAACAGAGCTGAGTACAGAGAGATGATTACCTCCCTGCTTCTGCTGGCTACAATATTTTTTATACAATCAGAATGCCATGGTCTTCTAGGTCACTTGGGCAGACAGCTGGCTCAAGTTCAGCTGAGTGTTGATCCTCAGATACTTTTTCTCCATACAGCTTTTTAGCCACCCTACCCCAAACCTGTAGCATTGCATGGAGCTGTGAACAACGTTTAGATCTCAGCACTTGGTCTTCATAGAATTATAGAATAGTTTGGGTTGGAAGGAACCATTAAGATCATCTGGTTCTAACCCCCTGCTATACGTAGAGACACCTTTCACTAGACCAGGTTCCCCAGAGCCCCATCCAGCCTGGTCTTGAATGCCTCCAGGGAGGGTGCATTCACAGCCTTGCTGGGCAACCTATTCCAGTGTCTCACCATCCTCACAGTAAGGAATTTCTTTCTAATATCTAGTCTCAGTCTACCCTCTGCCAGTTTAAAAGGGAGGTGCTTCAGCCCTCTGGTCTTCTTCATGATCCTCCTCTGGACCTGCTCTAACAGTTTGATGTACTTCCTGTGTTGGGGTCCCCAGAACTGTCTTGTTAAACATCATCCCATTAGCCTCATCCCATTGATACAACATGTCCGGGTCCCTCTGTAGGAGTGCCTTCCTACCCTCAGGTAGATTGATACTTCCACATAATTTGGTCTCATTTGCAAGCTTGGCAAAAGAGTAGTTAATAAGTTTGTGCACTAGTCAGCACAACCCTGTAAGAGTTTATCATCACAGAATCATTTGTGCAGACCAGAAATGATGTTGCTCCCTCCCTGAAGATATTGCAGAGCCAATGATTAATATAGAGAATAACCCTATCCTTGACTCCTAATGATGTAAATTTCAATAAAGATGAGGTACTGGGGCTGTAACAGTGTCAAGTGATTTCTTGCAGGAGCAATGTCAATGTTTCTCCTCTTCTGAAGTCTTGACCATTTGAGACAGCAGAAGTCTTGATGCATTCAAAGGTTGCTGCCATTTCCTGATTTTAAATCATTGTAAAGCACTATGTAGCTTGCATGTGAGTGGTACTGAAACTACAGTGCAAGTATCCCAGCACTGGAATGGTGGATGGAGTAGCTCACTTCTAGAAAAGGATGACTAACGAGTGTGAATCATAGCTTTAAAGAAGCAGATTTCTGTATGAGACAAAACCCTTGTACTTTGTGAAAGACTTTTCATGTGGTTTCAAGTTGCAGCCATGGTGGCTTGATTAATTGACTGGACAACAGGGTACCAAAAATGTACTGATAGAAACTTTAAAAAATTGAGGATTTATTCAGCTGAGTGGACTGGTAGAGTTACACAGAAACCAAGGTAATTTTGTGGCATGCTGCTGATCTAGGTGGAAGCTCTTTGGATTATTCTGTGCAGACATGGACTAGGTCAGACAAAAATGTAAAATATACCAGTTGCTCCAAATGGCATCCTTGACTTGATGCTTCTAAATGTGAACTTATTCCTGGGACTTAAATGAGGAGAGTAGGATTGGAACATCTTCCAGGAACACCTTCCCTTGGAGAAAGCACATACTTGCTGGCAAACACAACTGCTTACACTTCAATGGGAAAAGGTCATAATTTGTTCCACTCTTTTGTATTCGCATCTGACAGACAAACCAAGGCCCCATCTGTCTCAAAGATAGAAAGAAAATGCGAAGAGATGAAATAAAATTGTAGGTGCATCAACTCATAGCAAATGTCTCTGCCTCCTCTGAAGAGCTAACACAATTTTGTTTGCATACAGTGGCTTAGAATCACAGAAGCATAGAATCATAGGGGTTGGAAGGGACCTCAAGAGATCATCGAGTCATCAAGCCCAACCCCCCTACCAAAGCAGGTTCTCTACACCAGGCTTTATTAATATTTGACTGTCATATGTGAACAAATAATTGACAAGCAATTGAGCTCTCCTAGGTGTTTTGCTCTCCCATCAGTGATTGCAGCTTTTGAGTAAAATTTCACTGAAGTACGACCAGGTTGGAGAGCAAGTTGCTGCTGACCCAAGAAAAGCATTAGAAGATTGCAAATGGATGGCTAGGTGATGAAGATGAAAAGGAAGCCTAGCACTTCTTCAGCATTTTCTCACATGCTTCACTCAGTATTGAGATCACTCAGCCATCATTACTTTCATAACGATTTCAATCTCTGCCATCTTAGACCTACAGAATTCAGTTCCCATCTCTGTATACTCCATAGAGAGTGCTCCAAGCAAATGAAAAACTATTCTGGACACCTAACTCTAAATTGTATGTAGTCTCTGGACAATATATTCTCCTGCTTTGGCATTCTTCTTGATGACTGGACTTAGTGATCTTGCAGGTCTTTTCTTACCCAAACAATTCTATGATAGAGTTGCCTGTGAACAAAACCCTCAGTGTCAGAGTAAAATGGTCATTGTTACTGGAGATGCTCTTCTTGAACCTGGAAATGAAGTCCATCAGTGAGATCCTTCCACAGTGAACAATGAGGCAACGAAAATTATACACAGCTGATGAAGCTCTGCAGCGCTTCTCCTCAGGCTCACTTGGAACTTGCAATGAAAATTAAAGTTTGCATTGCCTTGGGCTCTGTACATGTTCACTTCTGAGAGCTAATTAATCCTGTGGGGTCATCTGAGTATAGTGTGCTGTGGGAAGAGCTCCTATGTGCCTACAACTTCAGATGCAAACAAGAAAAAAATGGAAAAACACAAAGTAGGAACAGCAATGTGATGTAATTGTTACAGAATTTTTGAAGAGATATTGAATATACTTCAGCAGTTTTGTTTGTTTTTTTTCTCTTTGGTTTCTACGTAGCATTTTATGAATGAAATTTGAATCTGGAATTATAGAATACCAAGAGCTGGAAAGGACTATGAGGATCTAGAGCCTATAATTGTTCCAAGGAATGCAATTCTTGTTTTAAAAGCTGTGGATGGAAGGATAGATATCTGCTGCACTGTCAGAGTTGCAGCCCATCAGTGCACCATGTGCTGGTACAAGCTGGGACAGCACAGGCCACCTGTTCCACAAGGAGTTAGCTGCTGAAGAACTGTTCTCCAAAGAAGATTTTGTTTGACCAGCAACAGAATGCTGCGTCGTTACAAAATAAGCTCAGTGGCTATTCTTAACCATCAAGCTGTTTCTGCACAAACAGGATCTGAAACTTAAGCCCAGTTTTATATTTTGTCATTACTCCAACATGCCTCAACTTGTTCTGCAGACATTTCTAACTATGCAGAGAGAAGTTTGGCCTGTTTACATTTTACCCCTTGGTTACGTGCACCTTTTAGTTGTGTGCATCATGGTTTATCCCTTCTCTAGGCATTTCTTTCTGGCAGAACACATTACAAGATTTCCTTACTCAGAATTATTTGTACTTTGCTATGAATATGTAATAAACCTCTCTGCGAATATTTTTAACTGGTTGCTTATTTTGGAAGCAGACTTTTTACTCTGCATTTGTAATACACAAAGTTTAACAGGCACTGAGACCTCCAGGTACTTGTCTATAGGAAGGAGACTGAGATACTGATGCTCCTTTAACAAGAGTGCCATTCAGTACCTTTTTAATAAGGATACATGATTACAGTAGGAGATGCCAGGGAGGGACTGTGTACTTCTGAGATCTCTCTTTAAGCTTTCCAAAAAGGATGATGAGCATGGGACACCAGGGAATATGATTTAAAGTCACTAATGGAAGAGCAGCAGAGAAGCTGCTTGCTGGTCTGCATTTCATTGTAACTAAGGAGCGTCTAGACATCTTTTCCTTAACCTCCACAAAAAGAAAGGCCTCTCTCTGGTACCAGAAGAACTAGACATAGACTGACAGGAACCTAATGTGCTTAAAACCACAAAATAAAAAAAAAAAATTTTGAAAAGGTAGAAATCAAAAATACAGAGAAAACTTAAATGCAGAAATGATGCTTATCAAATTTAGAAACATTCCAACTATAAATAAAATTTCAGTTTTATATGCCAAGAAAATAAGAGAATACATTCTTTCCTAAGAAATGATACCTTATACAAAGTAAATATTGTTACCTGCATTTCCTAGAAATAAAATTAGACACACCCTAAATAATTTCAAGCCTATCAGTCATGCTCATATGTTGTCGATATCATGCCAAGGTGTTGAAATGGAGCCCTGAGACATAGCAAATCAATAGGACTTCCAAAATCATTTATTTTGCGCATTGGTTTGGACAGAAAATGATGACCTCTGCCACCTGGATTTGTTACTCCAAAAGGTATTAAGATTGGAAAGTTACATTAATAATGTGATTAAAAGCATAACATGCATTGATATTTCATAGCTACCTTATATATATTGCACAAAGCACCGTGCTTAGGCCTTTTAGAAGAAACCTAACAGTGATGATAGAGCCAGACTGATTAACCTTACTGAGCACACTGAGAACACCACACTCAACACACCCACTGGCACCACTGCCATAGTCCACATTTCAACACATCAGTGTAGATCCTTCCCCTCCGCCTCATGGTACCACTTCTTCCTTTTGGCACAGCTGGCTTCCTCAGGAAACTAGTCAGTGTGTCCTAGCTATTTTGTCCTATAGTAGGGACAATACTCAGGGTTCTCTGAATTGTGCTTTTAAAAGATCTGCAATGAATAAAGCAAGAAACTCAGAAATGAGCCCAAATTACTGAGAAGCGTCCCATAACACATGAAGCCTGAGTTGTCATCTTAGCATCTGCTCACAAGAGCCTTGGAAAGGACCAGGACACATGTCAGAAGATCCTGCTGTGTTTGCTTTAGAACATGCTTTAGAACAGGTTAAAGCCCAGCAGCTGATCACTATGGACGCTTACAGGCACCGTTTCCAGCTATGAACACAAGAGCAGGAGCTCAGCACCGAGCAGATGAGATTTACAATGCAGAGCTGCACAAGAACTTCTATAATGTGGCTCAGAGTACAGATGCCATTTAGCAGTGCTATTCCAAATTCTCCAGATAAGCCTGAACATGTCAAAACAGTTCCTGAAACAGTCATATTTCATATGCAAATGCAATTAATAATTCAAATTATATAGAAACTTCAACTGACATGTAGTTTTTTAGTGGGCTGCTTTGGAGGTAAAGTATAAAAATGCAGTCAAGATCCTGAAGAATTTCTGAGCAGTAGGTTGTCCTCAAAGCAGATCTGTGGCTTGGGAAACAAAAAGATTCTTCAGTGCACTTCTTCTTGAAGCATGCTGCTTCTTGCAGCTTGCAGCCTCATCTCATTTGCCTCTTTGATCCATGAAAGTTGTCCTTTGTATCCAGTGATGCCTACGGAATTGGTGAAGAACTAAGATAGGCTTGCTGAGATTCCTTGCATGCTTTTGGTGGTCATAGCCTCTGCCACTGCTTAGTACACCAGCTGTTTGATCTGCCTTTGGCAGAAGTAGATGTATTAATCCAAGCTTGGCGTTTAGACTGATTGTGTTGCAATTTGGAAGGTGTTCACATTCTCATGCAATCTAGGAAATAATGTCTTCTATCTCTGTATTCACACAATGGCCACACAACTCCCTGGACTTTGTGACAATGCCAATGGCATGTCCCCAACCCCAACTGGTTGTTTCCATTATCACACTGCTCTTCCCTCAATACTGAGCATGTTCATGGAGTGATCTGCAGATCGTGAAGGTTTTCAAGCAGTCATCTGCAGGAAAGAGATCAGGTCATTCAGCTGTTTACCAACAAATCTACATTACCCCTCCTCAAATACCAGTACCTGGCCTGCATAGCTGAAGTGTTCATAAGCCACTCAAAGCTGTTTGATTAATTTTACTGAGAACACAGCCATTTCAATGCACATCTTTCAGATTGGCAGTGTCACTGATCCGTTCTTTGGAGGATCCCTGGATGTTGGCATTCTCGTAGCTGATGATTTTTGCCTTCTCAGCAGTACTTCTGTAGTTTGGATTTCTTGCTGTAGAAGTTGGATGACAGCCTGCTGGAAAGGAATGCAGAAAACAAAATATACTAGTAAGAAGTCTTTTTGACAAAAGACAGAAAATGAAGAGGAAAAAAGGGATAAGAGAACAAAAGAGTTTGATCAAAGGATAAATATAGCAGCTGCTGGACAAGATTTGAATTGTCAAAACTGAATTTGGGAAAGTAAAATGAGATATGCACATCAAAATTATCTGTTCCTATTTAGTCGAGCACGTTGGTTTATATATTTGCTCAAATAATACCCGTTTAGTATTGTATTGGAATATCTTATATAATAAATAAGATATGAATTGAAAGACTGATCACCAGTAGTAAAATTGACACTGCATTTGAGAGTTATTTTAGAAATCAGTGACGGTTGTTTGGACTGGATTTCAGAACTCATTATACTACAAGTTAAAAAAAAAAAAAGTGAAACATTCAATTAGGTTCTAAATGAAAGTGTGATTTACTAATTGATAGAAAGCTGGTTTAGTAACCTTCTACATGTATTACTAGTGCTATTATTATTAATAAAAATGTTTTAAAATAAACCAGTTAATTCTTGACAACATAAAGATTCCAGTCCCGAGATTCATTTGTTAACTATTTTATTTCACCTCACTCAGTGTCCTGTTCCAGCCCCTCCACCCCTTTGCTAGGTACAGTTACCTTGCTGAAGAGTCTTCCCACTGCCCAAAGGATATATCAAGCTTCTATAAATCCAGACATCAGATCCTGACATACACATTACAGCTCTCATCTCAACACTTGAGTCTTGTCAACTCCATTTCATAGTAGCTCCCCAAGAAACCATTTTGTTTCATTTTAGAAAGCACACATCTCACCTCAGTGCCAGCTTCTAGATGTGAAAAGCTGCTGACACTTTGTCCAGCCCAATGCTGCCCTTCATAAGAGACAGCTCACCTACAGTCATAGCTGGCACAGCAGACTCAAAACATGCCATACAGAAGTGAAATGTATCTGATACTACCCTCAAGGATCAGAAATAGACTATTTTGTTCTGCGTTTCCTGCTCTGACTCAAAAGTCCACAGAACTATGACTACTTTGGCAAAACTTAGTCTCTTGATTCTTGATTGTCTTCACCCATGAGAAGTCAGTTGGATCACAGTAATATAAGCACGTCAAACTTTTTGTGATTGATGAGCTGTAGAAATTTTTAGCTTGCTGAACTTTATTTTTTTTGCTTACTCAGCAAGTGCATCTAATACATGTTAGTTTTCCAAAGGGTTTCCATGTGAGACAGTGTGGTTGTAAAAATTATTAACGTTTAAGATATGAGCAGTCTGGCTAAGAATTTTACACTGATGAGAACAACATTCCTGTTTTCAAGCCTGTGGTCGTTCCCACTTCTCAGCTAGGCCCACTCACAATGTACCACCCCTGCAGGCTCTGCCAAGAGCCAGCTCGATATTGTCAGCTGCAGCAATTAGCAAACTAATTCACTCTCTCAGCAATGGGCACTCAGCCCTGTTAACATTTAAGTTATTGTCCAGAGCTCATTCTTGACTGCAAGCCCCACCCAAGGGTGCATACCTAACTTCGTTAGCATTAGACTTTTCCTCTCACCTCTTCCTTTACCTTGGAACAGCACATAGTCACGTCACCAAAGTCACTTGGCAGCTCCAACAGGGCATCCATCTGAATGTGTTCTCCCTACAATTATAATTAATAAAAGCTTTGCTCTGACTTGTCCTAAATTGTACTTGCATTATTACACACACTTGAAGCCCTTACATTCACTGACAATATCCAAGTGATAGAGGTGGCATTTACAAAGCTTTCTTTAAAGTCTTTCTCCCTGCCCTCCTATGTACCCATTTCAGCAGTCACAGGGGCAGAGCAAGGCAGCTCTGGCAAAGTTGCAGTATGAACATTTTTGCTTATTTTCTGAGCTATCATTTTACTCCACAATACATTTTCACACAGGTTAATTGGTTAGCATGCTGACAAGGTAAGCTACTGTGGGAGGAAACAATGGGAGCTTAAGAGCAATTCAGATCTTGCAAATACAGCAGTAAAACCAACAGATTTCCTTTAAAGGCTTGTTTTGCCTCACCCATCTCAGGATTTTGAAATGAAACAACAGTCTGATGAATGGCATTGATTGTGTAAGAAGAAAAACAACAACAAATAACAAGCTACAGTAGTGGTGAAAGCAAAGGAGCAAATGTTTATCTTCACAGAAAGATTTCGGTGGTTTCCCCACCTGTGGAAGTCTCAAGTCCAACCCCCAGCCCACATCTGTGCTGAATCAAACGCTAAATCTGGTTGCTCAGCACCTTGCTCTGGTGACTTGTGAACATCTTCAAGGCTGGAGCTTGCTCAGCCTCCCAGATGCTATGGCACTAGCATTCTCTTCCTTAATACTAGACATGAGAAAACTCATGGAAAAAAAAAAAAAGACTCAAATGGATTTAATGGTTATTGTACTGAGGTAATCAAATACCCACAAGCCCAGGAGCAGTAGATCTCAAGCATATCTTGCATATAGGCAGACTGACAGGGCACTGAATGCAATCTGCAGAAAAGGATTGAAAAGTCAGAAGCTGTGAGCCAGACCTTTGTCCACCAGAAGACCTGAAAACGAGTAGTGCTTACAGAATGTGGAGCAGATGCATCCAGACTGCCCTAGACTGTCATTAAACATAATGCCCTCAAGGAGTAACGTTTAACTAGCAGGACATCCTTCAAGGTCATCGTTATGCAGTGCTCCTGTGCAGCCTGTAGGATGATGTTCCAGGCAGTTCTGCTATCAGATATACCATTATTGGAAAAAGATGAGGAGCCCGGGCAGGGAGAGCTCACCTCTGCCAGAAGAAAGCATGCCAGCTCTAGAGAAATCCCCCCTGCTGCATCTCCTTCCCCTATTGATTGTCTGGGCCCAAATCGTCTATGTAAAAATAAAAGCCATCTTCTATGTTACTTTGTATTCTGAATACAAATGCATAAAAATTACTCACAAGTGGGAAAAGAACTTTTGCTTAGCCTTAGTTCACTTTTAAATTAAGACATTTTAAATGAAAATTGTCCCAGTATGAGGAAAACTACCACCTCCAAAGACAAATGAAGAGGTGGCAATACTTTCAGCAAGATGCTCAAAGAGCAACCTGAGAATCTCCTTAAAGACTCAGACATCATGAGAGTAACCTTAGCAGTCTCAAGGGATCAATTGAGTGGCAACCTAAAGTGATCAAGACCATTCATATAGTCCACAACTAGATTTAGCAGATGCAAGAGACTATATAACGAAGCACTAGTACCTAATGCTACTGAGGTAGCATTCACAGCAGGTAATTACTGAGGTAATTCACAGCAGCAGGAAGGAGCCTGACTTATTAACTTTGCGATGAAGAAAAGGACATACTGCAAGGATAGGTCAAAATCCCAGGAACTAGATTTGAAGGAATCTAAATTTCTTAACTTTTCTTTTCATAGAGATTTGTAATGGAAACATTAAGACTGACCTGCATAGGGAATGGAAGGGTCAGGCTATGAACATAAGTGCCAGAAGAAACGAACAGGAGATTGGTTGTTATGAATGGCAGGGGTTGGTGGCACTTAGATCAGTGTCATCAAGCACAACAACACATAACTTCATGAGATACTCAGATCAGATCAGCCTCCACCAAGACTAAACAAAAGGACAATCTGGAAAATCAAGACATTATAGGAAGATAAAGAGCCATGACACAGACAGGAAATGAAGCAAAGAATATAAGGGTGAATTCCAATGACTGATAGACAAGAAGATTAAAGATCAAGATCACGGTCTATTTCTAAAATGTACAAAAGACACATCCAAAAACATGGGTCACTTATTTAGGAAGGATCCTGAAGACATGATGTCATTGCCCTTTGTGCTCCATGCTGTGACAAGTAGTGCTGGCAATGGAACTGGGACAAATGTACCTTGGTGCTCCTGTTGGCATAGCAGTGGACCAAGTAAGAACAGCTAATTCATTTTGAAATGAAGTCAAACATTCCTCTCCAATGCTATCTTGATCAGAGTTTTATTTCAGCATGGCTGCTTTGTAGCAACATTGTGTGTGCCACTCTCAGCTAGAAGGGAAGCAGCTGGATCAATTTTAGCTAATTTGTTCTTGTAGAGTGAGTCTGAACATAACAGCTACAAGCAACACAGTGCCACCTTATTGGAACACTCCGGGATGTGGTCTCTGCACTGGGTTCTAGACTTCAGGAGGAGGGAAGAAAGGAGGTCAGCTCTTCCTTTCTCAGTATCTGTGCACCCTCCCTTTCCTTTCCAGAACAGGCTTGAGACTCTGTCCTGTTATTTCTTCCTCAAATGAGACAGTGCAGATGCACAGTTCTCCCCAGCAGCTCACCATCAGCCAATGAAGTGATCCTGTTGCAGGCTGTAGTGCACACTGGTAGAAGCCAATGGAATTACAGAGCCATAGAATCACCAAGGTTGGAAAAGTCTTCTAAGATCATCCAGTCCAACTGTCCACCTACTACAAATATAGCCCCACTAAACCATGTCCCTCAGTACAACTAAATGTTTCTTGAACACTCCAGGGATGGTGACTCAATCCGCCACCCTGTGCAGCCCATTTCAGTGCCTGAGCACTTTTTTTTTAGAGAATCAATTTTTCCCAATATCCAACCTGAACCTAGAACAACTTGAGGCCATTCCCTCTAGTCCTATTGCTAGTTAAGAAGGAGAAGGGACCAACCCTCACCTCTCCACAACCACCTTTCAGATACCTGTAGAGAACAATAAGGTCTCCCCTGAACCTTCTCTTCTCCAGCCTAAACAGTCCCAGATCCCTCAGCCACTCCTCATAAGACTTGTGCTTCAGAGCTCTCATCAGCTTCATTGCTCTTCTCTGGACACTCTTTACAGTCTCAAAAACTCTGAGTACAGTACTGGAGATGCAGCCTCACCAGAGCTGAGTACAGGGGGTTATCACTTCCCTGCTCCTTCTTGCTGTGCTATTTCTCATGCAAGCCAGGATGCCATTGGCCTTCTTAGCTATCTGGGCACCCTGCTGGCTCATGTTTAGCCTAGTGTTGATCAACACCCCCAGGTCAATTTCTTCTACACAGTCTTCCAGCCACTCTGCCCCAAGTCTGTATCACTACCTGTAGTTATGACACAATGATCTTGATCCTATTCATCCCATTGGCCTCAGCCCAGCGATCCAGCCTGCCCAGATCCCTCTGAAGGGCCTTCCTACCCACAGGCAGATTGACAGTCCCCTCCCACACTTGGTGTAATTTGCAAATTTACTGAGAGTGCACTCAATCCTCTCATCTGGGTCATCAATAAAGATACTAAACAGGACAAGCCCCATATACAAACAGACAGGCAGTCCCTCAACCTCTGGCACCAACCATTATTAAGTCATGGCCAGGGCACTAGGTCCTGACAGGGTCCCAGTTCTGCCTGCTAGTCCAAGCTTCACCTGGGCTTGGTCACAAAGTCTTGAGACTGGGTGAGTTTAAGATGACAAAAAAGATCTGGAGACTCAAATCTCAGACAAGAATGATATGACATATATCCAAATGTGTACACTCATTATAGTTGGTAGTTTCATTTCTGAAAGAACACAGTGAAAAGAGAAAAATTATTTTAGTCAAAAATCAAGATGCAAAACCAGCATTCACTACCATCAAAACTGGAACAGCTGCATCTGAAAGAAGCAGAGCAGCCCAATGTTCAGGAGCATCAGCACCAAGAAAGGCTTAAACAACATCTCTTAAATCTTAATTTATCAGGTATGTACAAGAAGCTTCCAATTCCTAAATTACTTTAAATAATGGAGATTAATATTGTATATGGCCCACAGATTACTGCTGTCAAACTGGCAAAACTGTTATATTACTGTCATAACACTGTTAATACAACTTTAAGTATTAATTCATCAACAGCACAAAACAATCATGGAAAAATACCCAAATATTCCAATGTTACAGAGCAGTAGTTCAGTAGTATTTTCATTTATGTTGACTTCATTGGCCAAGGATTTCCAATAACTGAGTGGCTACGAGATGCAAAGTTACCTGAAATAGAAGTCACTTACCAAGTTCCTGACTTATTTTTCAACATTCAATGCAAAAAAAAAAAAAAAAAAAAGTTAAAATGCAGAATATTTCAAATTATGTTGGCTTACGTCAGTTAAATATAAAACTGATATTTTTTTCATCTCCAAAAAAAAAAAAAAAACACAATCACACCCTTTAGCAGGCTACCTCCATCCCACCTACTAGCATTAGTATCAACAGCTTTGTTTCAGGTATCACTGCAACTAACAATTATTTGGAAGGCATTTTCACTTAAATATGTATCTAAGCTGTTGTTTATGAGCCTGCTTCCCACATAATCTCTCATGCAGAGCACAGTGCTCATTTCATTTGCAATGAACAAGTTTATTTCAATGTGTTGTCAAAACATAGCGCCCACCATACAGCAAGAAAGGGGAGAGCAAGCAGAAAGGAGGAAAATTCAGAAGAGTCTGCAGCTGCTTAGACTATTATGGATTCATCCTGTCATTGAAAAGCAATCTTTTACGCTTGCCAGTATATTTTACACATGAAATCACTTAGCCATGTTTCTGAATATATGTCTATACATGTAAGACATAATTTAGCACAAAACATTTCCATCTTTCTCAGCAACTGCAGACTCAGAAAAGCCCTTGGGACAGACTTTCTGCAGTCACAAAAGTAGTATTAGGAGCAAACATGAGTGTGTCTCAACTGCATTATGGACTGATGCAAGCAGCAGCAAACAACTAAGCCCCCCACACTCCCTCTGGAGAGTATCAAAGCTGGCAGTGGGACTCCTTGTGGTTCTGAGGAAAACCAAGAGGTGATACACACGAGGTGGGCTGACACATCCCTAACAAAAATCTGTACATACAGACTCACAAACTCACAAAAGAAAAGAGTCCCTGGTATCTAAGGCCATTTGCCCTAGTACTTTGGGGATAAAAAGAAAATAGATTGTAAAGTCTCTTGTCTCATTTACCTGTGCCATCCACACAGAGAACTTAGCCACTGAACAAGGGAGGCTGGCACGGGGGAAGCTAAGAGATGGAGATTGTTTATTAAATATAATCATAAAATAATGAATATTTATAGTGTTTTTTTCTTGTAATGTTTACCAAACATTTCATGTTTTTTTTTTCCCCAATCTACAAAAATAAGAACTCAAAATCAGTAAGATTATGACAAAAATAATAAAGAAAAAAGAAAGCAACTCAGAGACCTTGGGTCTGTTCAGCCTTGAAAAAAGAAGACTCAGAGTGGATGTGATCTATATCTATAAATATCTAAGGAGCAGGAGGCAAAGAGATGAGGCTGGACTCTTCTCAGCAGTGTGTGGATGAGGGGAAATGGCCACAAACTGATGCATAGGAAGTTCTGCACAAATGTGCATGGGAACTTCTTCACAGTGTAGTGACGGAGCAGTGGCACAGGCTGCTCAGAGAGGTGGTGGAGTCTCCTTCTCTGGAGATGTTTAAGACCTGCCTGGATGCCTACCTGTGCTACCTGGTCTAGGGAGCTGCTTTGGCAGGGGGTTGGACTCGATGATCTCTAGAGATCCCTTCCAACTCCTACAGTTCTGTGAGTCTGTGGTCCTTCCCTGCATTCAGAATACAAAAGAGAAAAATGAGGGAGATGAATACAAGCACACAAAGTTTTTGAAGACATCTAAAACTACATTATACAAAAAAATGCAGTACAAATTAAGATTTATTCTGATTTGGAACAAAAATTACTTAAGGACTTTTGTATTTTTCATACAACTGTTTCTTCTCTTGACTAGAACTCATACTGAGCTGATTTATTAGAAGTACATTTTTATTCTCCCAGAGGACTATTCAAACTCTTAAACAATGCTCTTAAACATTTTTTTTTTTTTAACTTTTGTTTCTTCTTCGGTTGACTTAATTATCATTACGCTATTGGAGCCTATTTTCCACTAGTTTGCAGATGGATAAAAACAATTAACTCAAAGCTGTGGGTAGCGTTTATGCTCTTGTTCCTTTTCAAAACCATTTTGGAAAAGGTAAAACGGTAGAAAATTTGAATTAAACTCTGTCTAACTCCATATCCTCTCTTTCCTCCTACTAGACCTTGTTAAGAAAACCCCACAGGTATCCTGGTTAAAATGAATAATTAAAAACAATAACAATAACAAATAAATAAATAAAACACAAAAAGCCCACAGTGATGAAAAACGAACTGAAGACTGTTCAACTTGATCCTTACTTGACTCATACTGCCACAACATCATTCAAGCCATTTCCAACAACAGGGAGTCCTCACCAGGTAGCTATGGACCAAAAAGCATAACCTTTGCATTTTTCTTCAAGTTTCAGATCTATCTGCTTGCCTGAAAAGGCTCTGCATGTTAGCAAAGACATCCCTGGAACAATTGTTTCTGATGATGAATTTAATTTGATTTTTTAAGAACAGAATGGGAAAGTTTTGTACATGGAACTTGAAAGCAGTCCAAATTATCTACTAGTGGCAAAAGATAAGCGAGATCCTGAACATTGGCAACCCTAATATTTTTCTTCATTCTGTATACTGTTTCAAAACCAAGCAGTCAAGCAGTAAGCAACCATAGCTGAAGACAGAGATTCTACCCTACTTTTAGCTCAGCATTGCACCAAAAAGCAAGTGATTTTAAAATATTCATCAAATGACTTTGTTTTTTTCCTGCTAGTGTTGGAGCACAGCTGCTTCACACTTTAGGTATGTGTCCACAGCCTGTCCATTTCAAGCAAGTTGAGTTGTAAATTCACATCAGCCACACAGCCTGCAAAAAGACTGCCAAATAACATAGTATATGTAAAGTCATAAGAAATAACAGCACTAAAGTAAACGATGAACATACTGGAAAAGCTAAGTATAGCTTTCATGAAAATCCATCTCAATCAGGTCAAGTCTAGCAAGATGTGCTTGTATCCAGAAGGAAGACTTCATTGTAAACCTGGATCTGCTCCAAACATTAGAGGGAAAAAAAAACTGCAAAATGCTTTTAGAAGGCCTGGCAGCATGACCCACATTAGAAGCACTGCTGCGTTTCATTCAACATAGGTGCCTCCAGCAGAAAGGATATCTTCCCAAGTTGTGATTTATTCCATCTGAAAAGTACTGCAGCATGCTGGCATGTTGGTTTTCCATCTGTAAATCTTGAAGTACATAACAAAAGTAGACAAACATTACTCATTCAGGGTGAGCAAGGACAGGAAACAAAGCCTGCTTTTGCACAGGAGAATGAAATTTCAGCAGAAACACTACCAGGTTCTCACTACAAAGGCTGAGCTTATTGCATTGTCAGAACCTACCCCAGACTTCAGCAGTAGTGAGGAGTCTGGCACAGGCTATTTCCAGACATCTCCAAAGGACAGAGACTGCCCAGCTGGGCAGTGCTGAACCACTCTCAGAAAAAGACTTTTTCCATTAATGTCCAGACAGAATTCCCCATTGCACAATCTGTTTCTGTCACCTCCATTGCCTCCAGTTTTATTGTTGTGTACCTCAAGTGAGTCTTGTTCTGTTGCCCAACACCCTCTTTAGGTAGTGACAGACAGCAATTAGACTCTCCTCTCCTCCAATCTTTTTAATGCCAGGCTAAATAAATATTGCTTCGTCACCTCACCACAGTGCTTTGAGATCACACTATTTCAGTATGGCTGTTTAGCCACCTACCTTCTCTGCCACAGTGGTTACCTTAACTTTTATCTCAGTAACTACTTGTCTTTTCTAATACCTTACTTCAAAATGGTAGGCAGAGAGGATGGTAATCAAACACGAACTGCATCTTCCCATTTCCCATTTGCTATTTTCCCTGGTAGTTGTGAATGCAAGGCACCAGGACTGTTTTTTTTTTTGGAGGAGGTTTTGGTTTGTTCTTATCTTCTGTTGATGCTAGCTAGTAATGGTCAAACAATTCCTCACCAGAGGGTCTCTTTTATGCTTCTGGGTCAGACTTGTGTTTCTTGGAGAAAAAAAGTTTATGAAAAGACAACATGTGACCGGACCACACAGTACTCAGCTGTGAACAGCCCACCCACTAAAAGACAAAACAATACACGCACTGCCAAACCCTCGAGAGAAAATATGCCTTTTTTTTTTCTTTGACTAATTGCATCTTACACAGAGCCTTGCTTTTTTGAAATTTATTAGTTTTCTGTTTGCTGCAGTCCCTCTTTGCCAATGCTCCTTTTACAGCTGAAGGAGGGACAATAGCACACTACACAGGGGCTGCAAACCCTCTCATAGCACAACAAATACAGACTGACAAAAGCCTTTTGAGTCTCAGTTGACAAGATAAGGGAGCCAGCAAAGAAAGGGAAGCACTTTTTTAATTATTACCTTCCCAAGATGTCCTCTTCTGAAATCAAGGAAAAGGAAACAAACTCAGTGAATGATTGTTTTCGTTCAAAACGTCAGAAGCCCAGCAGGACTGTTTGCTGTCCCTATGTCTAGGAAATGTGCAAATGGGTACCTATAGCATGGTTGCTAAGTCGGAAACTACAAAGGCTTAGACTAACTGGGTGCTCAATACTAGGAAAAAAAAAAGGCCACAGAAATTCAGAAGGTCCTAACTTAATAGCACCCTATTTGATTAAGACTACCAAGCTCACAAAAGCATCACATTCGGAAAACATATCCAGCATTTTGTCCTCCTCACAAATTTTATCACTTGTTTGCTCTCCTAACCAGTTCAGCACTCCGGGCCGTGTGCAAACATGATAGACAACGACCTGCCCTCAACTCAACACTAGGTGTCACTTCTGCTTCAAAAATGCAACAAGATGTGAAAAGTTATTTGAAGAAACTACCTTTCTGGCACCAGATTTTCAGGAGATCTCCGGACCTAAAAACTCTTCCTAGAAGAGTAACAGCGTGGACACTCCTAGAAGTGTCCATACACTTACATGGTTTTAAGGTTCCAAATGCCTCAAATCAAGCATTTGAAAGCATCAGAAAATACCAAACAAATCTTTGCCACACTAGATGTAATGTTGACCGGCAAAACATCTCTCTTTTGCGTGAGCAGTGAAACTCCTGTCTAGGTGAACAAGGGATTACTAAATGAGAAGAGTCTGTTCTGACAAAGCATCCTGTCCTGCTGGCTTCATTTACTGCAGGTGGGCAAGCACTGCTCTGCTTTCTGTTCTTCCACAGCAACAAATTCGCATCAGGGCACCTAGGACTGACTCAAAGGAGGAGAAAGAGGCATGGTGTCTTTGTTCAGGGCCTGCGGTAAGTTAGGGCACAAAGTACAGTAAAAGCAAATAAGATAAGGAAGGAAAGGGTACAGAGCAAGGGGAAGAGCCACCCTTGGGGAGACACTGACTGTGCTAGCACCGTCTTATTTAGAAAGGAGACACTAAAGAAGGGAGCGAAAGAGATCAGTAAAACTAAAGCTGGTTGACCTCCAAGGCCAATTATTTGCCATGTCATACAGTACCAGGAAGTCAGAGAATACAAAGGGAGAAGCTACAGGTTGAAAACAAAATAAAATACTTTCCATATTTAAATACAGATCTTCTGGGCATACACAGGAACTTTGCAGAGACTAAAAGCACCAGCTCGATTAAAAACCAAGATGAGACTGTCAGGGAATAAATTCATCAAAGGCTGTTACACAAGCATATATTACAAGTATGTAACTTCTAGGTCAGGTAGCCTGTAAGCAGCACACTCTTGGAAAAAGAAAGGATACCCCACTAGGCGGTTGCCCTTGAACTCTTACCAGAAACACTCACTTCCAGTTACCAATCCCAAGGCATTCTTCTACAGAAGCATGGCTCAACCCCTTCAGAACTGAAAAGGCTTCATCACACACAGTCAAAAGATGGAAGATCCTTCAATGAAAAACAGGAGATTGGGGAGCCGGAACTCAAGGAAATTCAGGATCACAGCAGAGATTTAAGATAAGGAAAAAACAGTGGTAAAGGAAAGTATATAAGAGCAGCATATCTTCTTTGACCACAAGGAAGCTAATAAAGAGCACTATGGCATATAGAATCTCAAAAGGATAAATTTTCATTTGCTGGTACCTCCTCATTTGGTAAACACCAAGAGAAGATCCCAGAACTTCTTTGGGCGTTAGGAAGTAAATAAAATACAGAAGAATACAGCAGAAACACAGTGAGAGGTATAGTTGAAAGGACATGTATTGAACGATCCTTTGACCACATACCTAGTACCCTATATGAAAGGCCTAGTTTGGGTCCCATGATTCCCATACAAATGGTAAAAATCAAAGAAGGGCCTGCCGGGATTTCTGAGATAGTTTTGATGGTGGCAGGTGCTACCACTGTTTTATCTATTAGGAAAAGTACAAAAAAAAAAAATAGTAGTAATAGGAATTGCAGAGCACTGTTATTTATAATGCCCATAGCCGCCTGATAAAGCATTCATATCAGGTCCAGTCTCAAAGGGCTCTGGATTATAGATCTCTGAAAAATCCTCACTTCTTTATCCTTTTGTCAGTCTAAAATCCTTGGTCCTGCTACCTACCCCCACTGGACAGCAAGGTTTAGCAGCAGAGATTATTTGACAGGAAACACAAACTATAGGCCCTGCTCCCCCCCACATTCAGGGGATGTGAAAGGCAGAGCTTCAGTGTAAATATAGTCCAAAGATGGTTGGATATGCAAGCTTGAAGAGAGTAGGCAAAAGGTGTAAACTGCTATCAGAAACATAATCAACCAGCTGCTCTTCCTAACAAAAATAGTCTATTACTAAATACAGTTCTTAACAGAACAAGGTTAGATGTGGTACAGACATAGGCAGCTCAACCTTCATTCAAGAGAAAGGCAGACAAATGTCTAGGTGAAGACAGGATCTTAGCAAAGGTAGCACAGATACTGTGGAGAGAAAGTGAAAACAAACACAGAAGAACATGTGCTGGCAACTCCAGCCACACAGGCAAGAGGTAACGTGGTAGAGAAGGACACCAAACACAAGTCAAGAGATTAAGCAAAATGAAGAGGGAAATTGACAACTAAGAAGCAAGGAGATAAGTATTAATGGCACTTGAACGAGAAAAAGAGAAGGCAAAGCAGGGATAGTGGGAGTATGCATAGAGAGGAATTTAGGGCAAGAAGGCAAAAATTATGGACCTCAGGTAATAAATAGCATACACAATTATTTCTTTTCCTAAGCAGGGAAGGATCCAGCAGAAGGATAGAAATCACCAAAAAGCAAAATGTGCAACTCTGACCAGGAGGAGAGCACGCAGAAGCAGAATATTCCACTCTTCTGGACAGCACAAGCAGTAAGTAACTTGGCAAGCATCGCAGCAATTTTACCACAGTGTGTGCAGGTTTCAGGGCCACAGTGCTGAACGAGAGAGAAAAGAGAAGCTGAGGGTTTAGAAAACACACAGCAAGAACTGCTCCCTGCACATACTTCTTGCTCCTCACTGTTACTCTAGAGATAATAATAATGTGAGAAAAGTAAGCCTGTAAGTCATAGGTATGAAGAAGGTATGAATGAACAGATGCCTGGTGAAACAGGAAGAATAAATGCTCCTGATCTTGACTACCTTAGCAGACAGATTTATCAAAAAGTGATAAATGTAACAGCTTCCCTCATCACAGATGGTAAGAAAAATCAATCAGTGTTACAGTGACCCATATGTCTAAGGTCCTTAATGCTCCATTTGCATGAGCTATCAATAAAACAAAACACCTGGGTGGAAAATGGAGACAAAGATGCAGATTTATTCCAGCAGGCCTATACCCACACAGACCTACACTACCCACCGCATGCAGCTCCAACAAAGGCACAGAGAAAGATGTCATTTTGGCAATTTTAATTCTCTCCCCTATTATACAAAATATTTTACAATTAAAAAACATTTCCCCCAACAGAATCATATACAGATATTTATAATGAACAAGATTCAGTTACAGTCAAGATTGGGGACTTCTGCACAAAGTAAAAACAGTGACAGACGATCAAGTGAAAATTAAGACTTGACCCTTACCCCACCATATTCTGGGAGGGGAGGTTATAGTTAGGCTTTCATTCCTATCACATTGTCTCCAGTTTGAACTTGGGACCTCCTTTCACTCTTATGGTCCACTCGTGTCCATAGCACAAGTACACCAGTCCGCTCTCAGAAGGTTCCCAAAGAGACACTGAGAAATTAGCATCTGGCTGTATTAAAATTTTGTACTATCCAAAGAAAAGGGACTGCTCCCCTCAGCTTTCCTTCCCTAGCAGCCCATATATACACACACAAAGAAGCACATACATGGGTGGAAGCATATTCAAACTCATATCTTTTCTTTTTTTTCCCCACTGTTTCACTTATTCCCATCCCACCAAAGCACCCTGCTTTCAAAACACATCCAGCAGGTACTCTTCTCCAGAATGGTAACTGTAAGGTCTCAAAGCCACAGAGGGCACCACTGCAGATGCAATCTGGGAAAGCTTTCCATTTCCCCACTCTGACCATCTGCCTGGCAGCAGAGGGTCGGTCAGACACAGATGTGATAATGTGAACTACTCAGAGATGCTCAGGCCACATATGACAGGTAGTGGAAGTTGCATACTTCAGCAGGAGATGTATCAAAGAAAAAAAGAAAAAAAACAAAACAAGATGTTGCCAGTGATCTGCCCTAACAGAGCAAAGGTGTGTGAACCCAAGTGAACATTTTCTCCCTAGAGAAGGTCACCGCTGGGCTGGGCCAAACCTGCACTCGCAGGGGAGCTGATCCCACAGTCACTGCTGGAGGCCAAATGCCTGAAGCAGCGTGGGAAGATCATGGGCATCAGCTGCCCCATACAGATCACTCTGCCCCAGCATGGAGAGGGCCATGCGGAGGGTGCTCCAGATGTTGTCAGACATAGCGCCTTGCTGCCCCCGTGGACCTCGGCTCTTCTGCTGCATGTGCAAAGCCTCTAAGAAGTGCTCCACAGCCTCACTGTCAACATGAGAACATACACATGCTTATTGAAGATGGTACATCCCGTAGACCCTCCCCGTTTGCTTCTGAACTGCTATTTCTTCCCCTTTACAACACTATCCCCCTTTTCAGCAGATCCTTCCCCACTCCAAAACCACTAGTGATCCCCCTTTTCCCTTTATCAAGAATTCAAGTCCGGATGGCCCCTACTCTAAGCCTAGCATCTTCTCAGGGCAGATTCTATGCATTCACTGTCTGCCTATTGCCACCAGAAGGCTGCAGGTAGCATGGTACTGTTCTAGTAACCTATCACAGTCTCACTCCCACACACATATGCAAGTCGTAAGTCACAGGAGATCTGCCCATCCTCTGCTCACCGGTGGGCACCTAAGTTGATGCAGCTGATGCCCAAGTTGTACCGAGACCGGATATATCCTGGCTGGAGCTCCAGTGCCCGCCGATACGCAGCCACAGCCTCCTCACTGCGATTCCCATTGGCCAGAGTGGCTCCAAGCTTATTCCACAGGAGATGGTCCTGGAAAATGGGACAGAGACAAAAGACTAAGCCAAACTGGCTCTTTTTAAGTTCCGATCCATCCCTTCCTAACCAGTGTGTCTGCCTTGTTCCTCCACTTCAAAAGATGTACCTCTCATACACACAGCACCTCCACCCATAAACGTCCAGGTTCTTCCAGCACCCCCACTCTGCCCTTTCTTACATTGGGGCGCACACTAAGTGCGGCACTGAAGCAATCCACAGCCTTCTCGTATTCTCCACTAAGGTTGAAAAGGACACCCAGGCCACACTGAACATCAGGATCAACAGTTGAGGGGTTGCTGCGCACAGCTGCTAAGAACAGCTCTTTGACTTCCACAAAAAGTGAGCTGGAAAAGCATGGAACAAGGACATTTGTATACTGCAGAACAAGCTGACCTTGGGTTGCCCAATCTAACACCTGCCCGACCCAGCCCCAAGCTTTTCAGCTGAAGGCTAAGATTTTACCCCCAACTCACTCAGACAGCAGGGACCCTAGTACATGCTTGGAAGTCCCAAGATTTGTCTCTGAGGCACTCTGCCCTGGTTCCTTCTCCAGCAGGTGGGCGTAGGCTGGTTTATGGTATAGCCAATCCCGCAGGGTCTCACACGCCTGCTTCTGTAAGGACTCATTGGTGAAGCTGACTGCTAAAGCCATAAGTGCTGTAAGGTTACCAGGCTGCAGCTCCAAGCACCTGTAGGTCACAGAAAGAGAACCAGCACCTGTAGGTCACAGAAAGAGAACCAACTACCACATTAAATCAAGATTGGACATGCCCAACTACAGGTGATAATACAATCAAGACAGAACTCACAACACTAGACACATGATCCTTGAGGCATTATGCACAAGATAAAGACCCCTGCTCAGATCTTCTGCAACACTCACCGTCTGAGAGCACTGATTGCCAAGAGTTCCTGTTCATTCTCTGCTTGGGTGGTTCCCAGATACTGCCAGGCCTGGAGGAAATCAAGATGCATAAAGTCAGACTTTTTCAGATCCAGAGAAAATCCACCAGCACAGAGATTATATCTGAGATAAAACACACACACACACACCTTTGCTTCATATACACTTCCATGTCAGATGCCCATTTTGTCAGACTGTCCCTCCACTGCCATCTGCCACATGGCAACAAAATGTAACAGAACACTGATGGGAAGGTTCAACCTCAACTGCCATCCCACCAACACACACCTCTGATATCACAGGCCAATGTGATAAAATAAGAAGCATTACTTTCACAGCATCCCTTATACATTAGCCTTAGTAGTTTTACCCTTTTAAATTGCACAGTCTCCACCTTCAGCTTCTACCTGTGGTCAAATTGCAGAGGAAGGAGGGAAAAGCAGATCTCAGGTTTCCTAAAAACAAAACTGTATACCAACAGCACAAATAATGAGACCTCCAAGGCAGGCAGCTGAATATACAATCCGTTGGAAAGGGATAACTTTCGAAGCAGAAGCACTGGTATTTTATTGTTCTTTAATCATCATGACACTAGTACATTAAAAACTTCAATTTCCAGGCTGTTGGCAATGGGAATATTTAAGGCACTAAACCCACAGTAAGTATCCATTCACCTTATGTTGATAACCACAGTCTTTGTCCATAAGTAGGCTGGACTGGTGGCTAAACTGTCAGCATGAAGTTACTGCTTTTTGGACTTAAGTCACATGAAGAGCAGCAGCAGTTGTCTCAAAGAAGGAAGGCATTAGGAGATGCAGACATACTACAGTTGCCTGCACAAGCCACCACTGTACCATCAGAACTTGACTTTCTGTACCTTCTGTAGAAGAACTCAGAACATTCCTCAGTATAGCCAGTCAGAAAGGGTTCAAGATTTCTACTCCTAAGGTCTCAGCTACGTATTCATCGTGCCCGGCCTGCAGCCCAGCAGTTTGAGAGAACATCCAGTTCTCAAGGATTACCTTTTGACCACTTCAAAGCAAAAGTAGATTTTCAGAACACTCACTTACTTCCCAGCTACCATTTGAATAGGACTTTAATCAGTCCTAATGAGAATTCAGCATCCCTGTCTCTTTTGAGGTAGGCACTCCAGAAACAGCAGCACATGTGTGCTTGCACTCCATCTCATACTCCTGAGAATATCAACACACTCCACTTCTGAAGAAAGTAGATCCATCCTACAGAAGGTGAAGCTTTATGGAAGTAAGCATTCACTGAATTAGCTGCTGGAACATGCCTCAGCTTAAAAACCATTTTCTGGTCCATGACTTCGAATCAAGTCTGTGGAGACACTTGTGCCACCTCTCAATCCTTTTAAGTAACATCTCCTTGCAGATCCAGGTCCTAACCAGAATCTCCAGCTCAGCTAGCTGCTAAGAATTTGCTTTTAATATCCATATTAAAAGACTGTCATCATCACTATCACAAGCACCTCTGAACTCATAATGCCATTAAAGACTTCCACAAAAGCAGCTTAAAGTGATGAGTGCTCCTTGTCTTGCCCCCATACACACATTCTTATGATTTTACACAGCTTTGAGAAGACTTTGTGCATCTGACTTTTGCCCTAAACCTTCTTGCCCACCATCCCCCTTGCTATTCACACACACCAGCTACACATCCAGAGTCACAGACAACTGAAATGTTTTCATATGTCCTGCACAGCTGATTGAGGTGAGCTTTCTACACACACCCTAACACCTCAAAGGCAAAGGATCCAAGAAGGAGGACACCTAGCCAAGATCAATTACCTTTAGTTTCACTCACCTCCATATGATCTGGCTTCTGTTGCACTGCAGCCTCAAAGAGCAAGACAGCATTGGGAAGGTCACCTTCCTCCAAACGCTTTCGCCCTTCTTCAAATGCATCAGGATGATCTCTCATGGGATTATCTTCTTCAAACTGGTAACCCTAGCAGCAGAAACAAGAAGAGGGCTAATGCTAGGCGATGCTACGCAGAAAAGCACTTTCTGCAGGATAGCACAATCTAGTCTGGCCGCACCAGAAACACTCAAACCACAGAGCAAGTGGCAACCTCACTCTGTTAGCTTGTGGCAGATTAGAGAAAAGCAGCTCTTATTTCTGCCCGCTCTATCCTGAAGAATTCCTCCAAATCTCAGACTACAGCAGACCTGAGGTAAACTGCAATAGGAATTAAATAGCTGGTATTTAGCTTACCAGCTCAGGGTGGGAGTGGGCACTTGCATTCACTGCAAGCAATCCCAGCATTAACTGGTAGTTGGTACTGGACAAGAACTAGACATCATTTGCAGATTAGCACAAGTGAAAATAGTATTTAACTCCTAGCTGACCAGGGATAAGGGCACACTTGACAGTAAATGACAGTACAAGAAGAAATCCTAATAGTGTGTGGGGATCTATGGAACTCACCTGCAAAGCAGACAACCTTCCTCAAAGCAGTTCATCACAGTACTAGGAAACCCTGTTCTGTATTACCTTGTCATATGAAGAGGAGCTGAGGTCATCATAATCAGTGAGCCAAGGGTGAGCCTCTGCATCTCTCTTGGCCATCTCCTCCCATTCTGCCTGGAGTTTGTCCCAGAAATCCACATCTGACTGAAGGGAGAACAGAAAGTGACTGGAGTACCCCAACTTTTAACTGAGCTCTATGAATACCACAAAGCATGCCCTCTTATAAGTTTCTAGCCCTCCTCAAAACATGCAAAGGAGAGTTAACCCTGCCATGGGCTCTCAGATGTTACCCCAGCCCTCCTCCTCCTCCTTCAGCTTTACCTCCACAGCAGTCTTTGCCTGCTCAAATTCCGTATCAAGAGCTGACATGTTCCCAGATCGCGCAAATTGATCCACCCAGGCATCGGATGCCCCCTGGGAGTTTGGAAACAGAAACACACCTTTCTTTTTAGAGTCTGGTAACCTCAGTGCACAACCCAAAAGTGGAGAGGGGTCTGTGAGGACCTCTCCTTCCCATCAGCAAGAACTGACGGCCTTGGAAAATGGAGAGGAGTTATTATGGATACATCCTTCCTCCCAGGTGCTACAGAAGATGAGAACACTGACAGTGCCCAGGTATCTTCCCAGCATCTGGCTAGACTTTGCTCTGATGAGCCCAACAGTCCCTCCCTTACCTCCCACAACCTAGTCATTAGTAAAGAATTGCTGAAATTCAGACTTGCCATTATCCCTTGCTCACAGATTGTGCACTGTCACAAAGACCTTTCCTCCTTCAGTGCACACAGGGCTGGGGCTCCTACCTGCTGCTGCATAAACTCAGCTGCCCATTGCTCTGCCTGATCTTGGTCTCTGTGGGTCACCTGATTAGCTTCGATCGATACCCTCCCATCTCCGATCTGGCGGACAAACTTTAGGAACTGTGGCAGAGAAATGAAACAAGGGTGGAGCTGGGCAGATGCTTTGCCAAAAAAATCTTCTATTCATGCCCCCCTTCCTTCTTTGCAGATAGGATTTCTCTCTGCAAAATGAGGACAGAAGGCCAGAAGAAGCGGGCAGGAAAACACTTCACCACAGTGTAGCTGCAGAAAGATAGAATACTTTGAGGGAACTGAAGGGCTGAACTTCTAGGAAATGGGAAGAAATAGAAGCACTAGATAGCAAGCTTTTATTCCTTTACTGTCTTTTCCCCTTCTTCTCCATTCCCCAAACCCCTCAGGCACACTAGATATCATATTATAGAATGGTCTGTGTTGAAAAGGACCTCAAAGAACATCTAGTTTCAACTCCCCTGCTATGGACAAGGTCACCAACAAGAAGACCAGGTTGCCATATCTGTCTGCACCAGTCACAGAATTCCTCACCTCAGAACTCTTGAGCTTCGGATCATCCACTTTAGAAAGAAAATCACTAGCAGTCTTCTTAAGATCATCTTCAGGCTGATATTCCTCATACCTGTTTAAAGGAAGCAGTTAAAGAGATAGTCCAATACTAGGCAGCAACAACCCCTTTCATTAACAGTCCACTGAGTGGGGCAGACAGAGATACAATTCCTCCTAACAGACTCTGGAGTTTAAAGTGATTCAGATGAATAAATCATCTATAAAAAAAATATATCAAAATGAGTACTAGGTTAAACCTGCAAAAGACTGGCACAAACATGCTATCAAGTACAACAAGTTTCAACGCCACCAATCATAGGATCATATAGGAACATCATAGGAACAAAGAAAATAGGCCATTTTCACAGAAGAGCAACAGCATTCTGAAAAAGCAGCAACTCTGAAAGAGATCAAGGGCTCACAGTAAGCACACAGTTTTCTATGGCTTACAGCAGCGCAGAACCAATTCTACCTGTAGCCTGTATCATCAGTCTCAGACAAGTCATTGGAACAGGAGGCAGTAACTTAGTAACTTCAATATTTGCAAAAAGATACCAGAAAAAGCAAAAGCCAGGAGAAAGAAAGTATCTAAACATGCAGGTCTGTTAGAGAAAGATCTATCTAGCTCAAATGCTTGCTTATATTTCACTACCTGAAAAACTTGACTACAGTCCACAAGTACCTATTTGATGAAGATTTTTAGAAATAGACCTTTCTTTACCTTTGAAAATATCTGAATGGATGAATCTACAAATACACAAAGGAAAAGCTGGGTGCAGTTTGTCAAATAAGGAGAATTAAGCAATGAAAGTTTACAACTACTGGATCTAGTACTTGGGATTTCTCATCTCAAAAATCATCTATTGATGAGTAGAAAACAAATTCTGCTCAAGTAGGAGTTACTGCAATGAATCCTGAAATCACGTTAAGGAGCTTTTCACTGCATATGCAATTACATTAGACTATAAGATCACAGCACTTCCAGGAACTAGAATATAGGAAAACAGCAATCTCTTGTCATGGTTTTATGATTTTTGGCACTGGTATTCCACATCATAACATCATGTATTGCATTAAGAGGTAAAGAGCTAATTCTCCAGCTCCATAGATCATTGATAATTCCAGGTATACCTGTCTCAGAAGAGAAGCAGCACTACATTCCCCAGAGGACTTTGCGATGCTTCGTATTTTTACGTGTTTTCCGCTCAGAGGGAACAGATAAAAACCCTCAGCGGTCACAGGACACTCTCTTTCCTTCGGGATCGACTCAGCAGTGGGTGCTCACTGCCGTATCGCCTTCAGCGTTAGCGTAAGGCCTTCGGTTTATTGGACACTCTCTCTTGCTCATTTTATTTGATTTCATTAGCCTCAATTCCAATTATATTGTATTATATTCTGTTATTTTGCTTTCTGATATCATATTTAGTAAATTAGCTTTCCTCCTCAGATCGTTGCCGCTGTTTTGTTTCTAGGCCCATCTCCCTTTTCCCTTTCCCTTTTTTCCCTTCCCCTTTCCCAGGGCGTGGGTCCGTGGGTCCCCCGCACCAATCGTCACGGAACCGGGCTGATCCAGCCCGGTAAACCGTTGACATCTCTTAAGCATCATTTTCTCCCTTTGCTAAACCTAAGGTCTGAAAATATCCATCCAAGTGAGTGAATCAAAAACACTCAAGATGTTCCTCTACCATCGGTCCAACCTTCATCCATGCAGAAGCCTAGTAGCAGTAACTGGTCTTGGGAGTAGAGACTCACCATTTATCTGCCGACTGGTCTTCTGACTCCCCAAGCCACAGTTTCTCCTCTGACTGCTCAAGGTATTCTTCTGCCCACTTGGCAGGAGACACAGACAGCGGATCTGCATAGGACATTAGGACAGGGAAAGAAGAGTGAGATAAGCAGATCATCACTAAGACTAACTTCAGATTTTGCTTTCTTCATTTTACATACTGTTATCTAACACATGCAGTAAAGACTTCTTAATTTAATCAGCTGCTCCACGAGGTCAAGGAAATCAGCAATGCACTACAAGTCTCTATCAAAATCACAGTCTAGAAAGCACTAGCTCTTCATCACAACTGTCTCATAGTCTTTGCCAAGTGTTGACTTATATTACCAGGAGTATAAAGATTGCTGATCAATGAATGGAACTACCTGACTTTCTACAGTGGCCAGCCTTGGGGAACAGAACAGGATCCAGTAAAATCTTACACAATTTCCAGGTTAGGTCGTAGATGGTCAAAGGACCATATTCAACACACAGCTCTATACACAATGCTAGACAGCTTTTCAGATAAACTACCACCTTGTTTACAACAGAAAGCTCATGCTTTGTTCCAAAAATACTCATTTTGCTTTTTTCCAACTTGCAAGAATCCCCTTCTCAAATGTTTCCCCTCTCACACTTCATAAAATCAATTTAAAAGTTTGGCCAAAGGACTCTAAGGTAGCAAAGGAAAACGGACTAGGAATTGGAGTATACATAAGGAAAAAGGAGCACCAGAGCATCTCCAGAAATCACATCAGTTGAACCATAATAATTTTAATAGAAGCAGCTTGAGAAGCCTGCTTCTCCAAAGCTCTCCAAATAATCCAAACTGAAAATAAAAGGATCTTGCACCCAAATAAAAGCTTCCACAACATACAGCGAGCAATTTAGCTAATCCACCCCAAAGCAGCCTTCTTTCTTCCCCTTCCCTTTTAAAGCTGCTCCAGTAAACACTAACAGCTGGGACCAGAGCGTTACTCCAGCTTTAAACTGCACTGCATGCAGGCATGTGACTGGGCAACACCCCAACGATAACTCCAAAAGGGATCCTTCACCTGTCACTTCAGCAATGAATTCCTGTGACCAATCAGCCTCATTGTAATCCGAAGAGACATCACCAGCACTGTCTGCAGCCAAGAATTCCTGGGTCCAGTTTTCAGACAGTGCAAGGGCTGCCACACCTGGAGCTAGAAGAAAAACACAAGTGAACATGAGAGGACTCAAAGGCATCTTCAGGTAGCCATCACCATCTCAGATCAGATCCTTTCCCTTTTTTAGGATAAAACCACCAGAAGATTCAACTTAGAAGGAATGTCTTGAGGTTGCAAGTCTTTTCAGCAAAAGAAAAAATAACACCAAAGTTAGATCCAGTAGCTCAGGCCACTGACCACATTAGCTTATGAACGTCTCATGGTCTGGAGATTCCCCAGACTCCCCAAGCATCTGCTCCAGTGCTGAACTGTCCACCAAGGGAACATGTTTCCTTACTCCTCTACCTCTCCTACTCTTGCTGTTTATCGGTGCAAAGATCCCAGCTATTGCTGCCTGAAGACTACTCCCCCTGAGACTCCTCGAGACTGAACAAGCTTAGTTCCTTCAGCTTCTTCTCTTACACCATGTATTCCATCTCCTGATCTCCAGTGGACTTGTTAGAATATGTCAACACACTGTGAAATCCAAAGCCGGAAACAGTACTCCACATAACCTCAAAACGATGAGGGGACTGCTCTGTTATGAGTTTAAACACAACACCAAGACCTTTTCCAGCATCCACCTACTCCAGCTCCCCTCACCTCGCTGAGGTGCCTGTCGGAAGCTCGACTGTTCAATCTCTTGCATCTCAGCCAACAGGTCATCCATCTTAAAGGTCTGAGGTGCGTGGGACAGTAGCGGGGCATTCTGCCCTTGTAGAAATTCTCCAACCAGCTACCGAAGACAGTAAAAGATTAACATTCATCATCTAAAGCATGGAAGACAAACAGATAGAGTCACGAAGCAAAAGAAAGAAACGGACTCAGCATAAGAGAAAATCAGATACGGGGGAAAAACAGCAAACTAAACACTGAAGAGAAAGATAATAAGGAGATGTGTCCATCTGTTCTTACCTCATCTTCAGAGGCTACTCCCAGTGGCTTGGATACCTAGAATAACAGCAGGCAATCATGCCAACAGCTAGGGCTCCTCACATGGCGACCCAATACTTTCAGGTGAAGCTGACCACACTTTCTCACATTAATTATCTACTTACGTCCACACTACAGACACAGGAATACCCTGAGTCACACCGTGCAAGCTTCCCACCACCTCCACTGGGTTAGCCACCGTGCCAGCAAGGCACGCAACCCCCCCGCAGCCACCAGCATCCTCCCAGCACCCCAGATGCGGCCACTACGAGCAAGACCGTGACCCACCACCCCGCTGACAAACGGGGCAGCCCCACAACCTCTTTGCCACGAAGAGCAGCGCAGCCCCAGCCCCGCCCCGGGCCGCCCCCAGCGAACGGAGCTCCCCGCGACACTCACGGCGGCGGCCCCCGCCGCGCCCGGCGGCCAGCCAAGGGATCCCTGGAGCCCTTCCTGCCGCAGGGCCTTGTCCTGGGTGAAGTGGCCGGCCAGCTTCAGGAGGGGGTTGGAGCCCCCGCACTCCGGCTCCACCAGCTCCCGCATCGCCATGGCGCGAGGCACGGACGGCGCCGGACCCCTCGGGCCTGCACCTGGCCCCGGGGCGACACCGGGCCGACGTCAGGCAGCGCCCCTCCCGCCCGCTCCGGCAGCCCGCCCCCAAACACGGACCCCGCGAGGCAGCTCCGGCCGCCGCCTGGGCAGGAACACCTCCGTCTGGCAACCCTCGCCTTCCCTGCCCTGACCCCACTCGGAGGGCGAGCGGACAGGCCGCGGCCCGGCCTTGCCCAGCCCGGCCCGGCCCTGCCCGGCCGACCCCTACCGCAGCCCCACACCAGCGGTAGCCCCACGAGACCCCCGCCCCACAAGGCCGCCGGAGCGGGCCAAGCCAGGTCACGGGACTCCCCGCGCCGTACCCGGGGCGCCTAGGGCGCGGGGCTGGCGGGAGGGGGGGGCGGGGCCAGCCCTTAAAGGCACAGGCGCCCCGCCAGCGCAGCGCCGCGGCCCTTAAAGGGGCCGAGTGCCTGCGACTGCCGGCACTGACCTGCCGTCAAGGCGTTGTGGTGTGCGCGGGAACAGCGCTAGGAGGTATAATTTTATCATATGCGACAGAAGCTACATCACGGATGTTGTCGATAAACATGTTGGTTTCAACCAGAACCACAGTCCTGCTGTTGCGTTGGTGTACTCTTCACTACTAAGCTGAGCTAGTGGTGTGCATGTTACCAAAACTAAAGGCTGGATAAGGAGCTGCTGTGAAGGCACATGAAGGACACGAGATTCTTGCAGTGTCTGTCAATCACCTAATCGATGAGCATGTCTTATTTCACTATTTGCTTCTGGATCACTGAAATACTGCTGCTGGCTGTAACAGGTACAGGATAGGATGACATGATGTGGGCTGGCTCCTGTGAAATCCGGGTGCTAGAAACACCCAAAATCAAATCCCATCTCCTCCTTTCCAAAAAGAATGTGTTCCTCTGCAGAATCTTCTCTCGACTTCCCTGATGCAGTTCATCTCTCCACAAAGTAGCGTCTGGTGCTGGCTTAGGCACTATTCATAACCATAAATCTTCTTGACTGGTCTCCTTTCAGCTTTGAAATGCATACGTCGCTCTCAGCTAGGTTCATGCTAGCAAGCACTATGGTGCAACAGGAGCAAGTCTATGATGTTACAGTGTGGAGGCTGGAAATCCAACACCCACATCAATCACATTTGTGGAGCTTTGGATTACATCTTCCTTCAGTCCCACGGCCTGTTGGTGGCTGAAATGCCCCAAGAATACCTCATATACAGACATCTGCCAGACTGGCTCCACCAGGAGGAAATCCAGGCTGCACACCAAACTGCTTTGCAGTACCAACTGAAGCACAGAAAATGAGAACTGCTGGGGGAACCACTTTGAAAGCATGCTTCAGAAAACAGCTCAAACACTGCTGTGGAAGCACCCTGCTCCTGGCAGGTAGCTGCAATAGGATGGCAACACTTTAAGACACTTACATAACCACTGTTAAATCCAAAGGCCTGGTCTGCCCACACTGTAACTCTGGCTAAATACACCCCACACCTTCAGTTCTTTGCCTTGTGATACTGCTCTCTACTTGCCTGTAGTCAGCCTAGGATCACAAGTGCAGTTCTGATCCATAGAGAATTAAGCTCATGGTCTGACAAACAAGGCAGATTGCTGTTATAAGATACTCAGTAGTATCATGGGTTAAGAGCACATGAAGACAGCAAAGAGGGAGGAGGCTTTTGAACAGAGCAAGAATTACAGACAGACAGCGCTACTTGTAGGAAAAATAATATACTGCCCAAAGGCGCAGAGAAGGGGAGTATAGGCAGTGAGATAAAACATGTGCAGGAATCCAAAAGCAATCCAGGGCTGGACAGCGAAGAAATAAATGTGAAGCGGTTTTTTTTTCATAAACGTTCATATGATTCTATGATAATCAGGGTCTTGGGGTATGTCCATGACACCAGCCTGTGATAGAAACTCAGAGTGTCCTCCTGGTTCAAGGCAGGGACTCTCAAAAGCTGATCAGTAAATATGTCCCCACAGCATTCCCTCCTCAGTCTGAACAGCAAAGGCAAGCCCCAGAAGGAATGCACCCAGGCTCATTTCTCCTACTTGCAGGGACAAGGCACACTAAAGAGAAATCTTATCCTCTTCTCCTCCTTCCCTTCTAGAAGGACGGTACCTTTTCCTTGGCTTTTGACTGACATCAGGTTCATCAAAAAGCAGCATACACCATCAAACCAATTCCAGCACTGACTCATCCTTTGATTTACTGCAATTGTCATGAAAACTTTTGCAACAGTCTGACTACACCCTGAAAACCTTCTTCTCTGGCCCAAACACAGCTTGCAGTTACCTAAGGACAGAGGGAGGAGTGGATGCCTCCTCTATTCATCGGAACAGAGAGAAACCTGCAGTGAGGGCTTCTGGTTCTTTGAGAGCAAAGGAGGTAGAGGAATAAGCTGGATGGCTCCATTAATCCTTCACAGCTCCAAAAGACTGTGGTGCATCTAGAGGAATCAGAAGTAGCTATTAGGGCAGAATACCCAGAACTAGCACAGCTATAGCTATGTTATACCCTGCTGAAGCCACAACTATTAGTTTGCAGAGTCCAACCTGAGGTCATCAAAAAGTGGAACAAAGTCAATGGACCTTTACATGCAACGTGTCAGTATTTCGGCAGTAAGAACTGAAATATCAAGGTGCCCCAATAACAACTGTAGAGGTGAGAAAAGCTAATTGTACAGTTCTAGAAAAGGCTATTTTGAACTCTGTTTCCCTCTGTCACTGTCTGTTTGATGAAAGCCAGTTATCTGCAGAAGGTGCTGAGCCTGATGAAGATTGGTGACAAAATGGAGGTCTCCACATACCTATTCCCCATCCTAAATTTATGAAAGTCATTATTTCTTTTCAAAAGCAGAACTTTGCTTCTCTCTGCAGTAAATGGTGCTCTACTCTTTCAGACCATTTGATTAAGATCATTTTAATATTAGCTTTGTCTTCCAAATTCATTGCAACTCCTTTCAACAACTGAAGTATTGTCTTCAATTTAATAGTCATTTTATTGTCCACTGGATATATCAGTGAAGAAAGAGTTAAGTATTACCAAACTGAGAGCAGATCTCTATAAGATGCTTTACTGATATGCTTTTCCCACATATTTTCTATGTAGAAAAGGGCCTAAAGAGTCCTGGTTGTGACGAAGTTGAACATAACCCAATGCGTTCTTGCTGCTAAGAAGTCTAGTGGCATTCGTGGATGCATTGGGCAAAGTATTGCCAGCAGGTCAAGAGAGATGATCCTCACCCTTCACTCAGCACTGGTGAGGCTGCTCCTGGAAGTAATGTGTCCAGTTCTGGGCTCCCCACTAAAAGAGAGGCAAGTAGCTACAGGAGAGAGTCAAATACAGGGCTACCAAAATGCTAAAGGGTCTTGAGCACCTCTCCTGTAGGGAGAGGCTGAGAGAGCTGGAGCTAGGCTGGAGAAGAGAAAGTTCAAGAAAGGTCTCATTGATGTGTCTAAATACCTACAGGGAGGCTGCAAAGAGAGCAGATCCAGGCTCTTTTCAGTGATGTGCCCAATGCAAGGAACAGAGACAACGGACACAAAATGGAATATAGGAGGTTCCCTCTGAACATCAGGAAGCACTTCTGTGCTGTGCAGGAGACGGAGCACTGGCAAAGGTTGCCCACAGGCTGTGGAGTTTTCTCTTTGGAGATCTTCAGAAGCCACCTGGACATGGCTCTGGGAATTCTGCTGTGGGTACTCCCTCTGGAGCAGAGGTTGGGCCAGATGGACCCAAAGATCCCTGCCAACCTCAGTCCTGCCATGGTTCTGAGATTCTGTGACATCACATCGCTGAAAACCAATTTTACAGTTTTCTAATTCGAATCAGATACTCCTAACAGTATTTTCAGCAGATCCCATTTCCCATGTTTTCTACCTGGCTTGTAAGACTGTCAGATGAAACAAGCAAAATCTTTACTGAAGTAAAAATATATGACATCTATTGTTACTTCAGCTACAAGGCCTGCTACTCCACCGTGAAAGATCAGTTTGACTTGAGTATTTTTTGTTACATGAAACCAAGACAGTAACATGTGGGAAATGTAAGTTGAATACTTAATGTTATTTGTTCTAGTACCACAGGAACAGACAGTAAAGCAAAGCTGGATGGACAGCAATCCATTAGATCCTTTCTTTTTTTGTCCTCCAGATAAAACTCATTTTATTTAGCACCTTTTGTATACTGGGGACAGACATAATTAAGTTGAGGAGGAAAAAAAAAGAACAAGGTGCTTGAATGTGGTGATCAGGGGGCTGGAGTGTCTCTTATGAAAACAGATTAAAGGAGCTGGGCTTGTTCAGTTGGAGAAGAGAAGGCTGTGGAAGAACCTCCCTCTGTCCTTTAATATTTAAAGGGAGATCATAAAGGGGAATGAAATAAACTTCTTTTACATGAGTAAATAGTGATAGGACAAGAGGGTATGATTTTAAACAAAAGGAGGAAGGATTTAGATTAGATGTCAGAGGGAAGTTTTTCAAAAAGGCCAGGTCAAATGGGGCCCAGGGCAACCTGCTCTAATACATGATGTTGGCATCCCTGTCTGTGGCAGGGGGGTTGGAACTTGATGATCCTTGAATCCCTTCTGTCCCAAGCTGTCCTATGATTCTATGATCCCTTGGAATTGCAGGAAAATTGGCTTGGTCTTTTCTGTCCCAGTTAAACCAAAACTCGTTTCTGAAGAGAATGGGTTTATGGGCTTATCTGGCCATATGTTTTGACAATGACATTTCTGTATTTGGTTCTGATTCAAGAGCCAAAGTGTTTTGTTTGTTCATTTATTTATTTTAAGGAGTGTAAGCCAAATCGTGCAAAAAAATAAGAGGGGTATTAACTTGCAGAGGAAAAGCCATAGTCTATGAGGGCTTAATTACTTGCCTGTTGAAGGTGGCAAATCTACCACAAAAGGTTGCTATAATACATGCCAGAGGACATCAAGTAGGATTTTTGGAGGAGGAAACAGATAACTAACTGCCAGACAAAGAAGCTCAGAAAGCAGCAGAGCAAGTCTGCCAGAAGTATCTAAGATTTTCCCCTTACTCCTAGTGGCCTGGTCACTGCTGGAAAAATGTGTTTCCTGCCAGAGGAGTTAAGAGATGATTGAAAATAGTGGGGTAGAAGAGAGAATAACTGGTTCACCAGGGACAGCAAACAGTGGTTACCAAAGGCATTGGTTCTAGAAGTTTTGAAACTTTATGAGGAAAGCCATTGGGGGTCCAAAGGATTAGCAGATGCCTGTATGAAAATCTTTGTTACCATAAGGCTATTAGCCCAAGCAAAACTAACCACTGAGGGATGTTTGATGTGTTAAAGTAGATAATTAAAACAACAAAAGGGCAGGGCAACCTTTCCAGTGGTGCCAGATAGATTTTACTGTGATGCCCAGGGCTGGGCAACTTCACCATCTCCTAGTGATAGTGTGCCAGCTTACAGGGTGGTTGGAAGCATTTCCCGTGGTCTCACAACAGTCAGAGCAATCCTCCCAGGAGAGTAACCACCCTCTGGGGAAAATGTAGGTATAGTCAGCTTGGGAGGCTGCCAGTACCTTTGCTTTTTGTTTATCAGAGAGCAATTGGTGATATGGTGACCGTTCCTCGAGGCAATCCAAGCAAATGGCTTTACAATTGGATGCAAACAGTGATAGGGATGTAAGCCTATTATCAAAGGGGGAAGGGATTGTTCTAGCTGTATCTTTAGTGAAAGTCTCAGGACTAACCATCAACAATTTACTGTAGTCACCTGTACCCTCACAAAAACAACAACAACAACAACAACAACAACAACAACAATAATGAAAAAAACAAAAATCAATTTTACATCCCAAGCTCTTGCAGCCTTAAATAAGGAATTAGGAGAAATTTGGCATATTGTCTTACAAAATAGAGCTGTTAATGATTATCTGTTATCAAGGCAAAATTATGGGCATCAGGAACCAGAAGGGATGTGTTATTTTAATGCATTCCAGTTAGTAGAAGGAAAGACTGAGGATTTAAAACATTTAATGGAAGGTCTTAAACAAGTGGACAAGGCTCACTTGCTTTCTCTGATTACTAGAATTAGCCAGACGGGCAGAGATGCCCCCAGGTGACTATCCTTTTATTCGAATAAAGAAAGATTAAATAACTCCTATCTCTTTTGGGGATAATCTAGAGAGTCCATTTGAGCAGATTTTTCCCTAACAGGGCTGAGAAAGCATGGGGACGCCTAAATGCAGCGCACACGTACAACCACCAGTGGCAGGCCCGGCCGCGGGGGCGCGGGTGTAGTGTGGCAAAGGGCTCCGGAGCGCGCCCAGCCGCGCCAACCCGCCTCTGCCCGGGGAGCCAATGCGGGCGGAGGGCGGGCGGGCCAGGCCCAGCCCGCGGGGTGCGTGCGGCGGATCCCGGCCGTGCCTGTGGAGCGCGGGGCCATGGCGCAGCACAGCACCCTGCTCCACCTTGTCGCCGGAGGGTGAGTAGGCCCCGCGGCCCTTGGCGCTCGGGTCGAGCCTGTACGTTCTTCATGCTTGAGGTTGCCGCGAACGCAGGGCAGGGAGAGAAGCGGGGACGCCGCGGGGTCTAGGCAGGCAGGGCTGCGTGGCTGCGCGGCATACATTGGTGCGGCTCTGCTCTGGCTTTAAATAGTGCGGCTGATTTGGTGAGTCAGGCGCCGGGAGCGTGCGTCCTGCCCTTCAGCCGGACTTCCTCGCTCTCCTCTTTCAGAACAGTGCTGTGCTTAGAGTTCGTGCTGTCCCCAGCCCTCCACACCTGCTGAGTGCTTGCCCTTGTCTAGACGAAGATCTCATCCCTTTCCAGTTCCACTAGCCTGTCTCACAGTAAGGTCTCCAATACAAGGTGCTCTAAGGTGTATTGCTTCCTTGCTCTCAGAAGATTTCCAGCTTTCTCCAAGTTGTGCAGAGTCAGTCTGCTTCTGTACACTTGCCTTGTGAGTTCCCAGTGCCACTTTCTATGTGCTGTTCTCTTCTGTTAGTATTTCTCTGAATTATCGCTGCATCTGGAAGGCTGTGCATCTCTTTATGTATTTCTTCATATTTCTTAACTCTCTTCTTAACCTTTTCTTCAACCTCATTTTCCACTTTTGTTCTTGAAAAATCAAGGCAGTTTGGTTAGTGACAGTGGGAGCAGTGTCGGTCTGAATCTTGTCCCTGCAGTCACCCTTGAATTACAATTAGTTAAAACTCAAGAAATAAGTAAGAAGTATGAATTATTGCTGGGGTCTACCATAACTGATATTGTTTCACCTAATGGCATAATCTCTTTTATGAAGGAACGGTCGTTTATTATATTTTTTAGTTTAAGAAGCGGGGACCATCAAAGGATATGAAGGGGGTCATTCAAAAGTAGTGCAAGAACATAGCTTTTATCACAGTACACAGTTGAACTGGGGGACTTCTGGCCGCAGGGTTTGAGAGGATAAAATCTTTTTATGCATCCAAAAGCCGTTTAGACTGATGAATAAAAAAAGAATGTCTTGAAAAGCTGTCATCATAGAATCACAGTTTGGATTGAAAGGACCTTTACGATCATCTAGTTCCAACCCTCCAATATAGGCAGGGACACATTCCACCAGACCAGGTCACTCAAAGCCCCATCCAGCCTGGCCTTGAATGCTTCCAGGAGGGGACATTCTCAACCTCGCTGGGCAACCTGTTCCAGCATTTCACCACCCTCACTCACAGTAAAGAATTTCTCCCTAATATCTAGTCTAAATCTACCCTCTCTCAGATTAAAGCCATTATTGAATGTGATGCAACACATCTGGTTGAGGAAATCTGTGAGCTGGAAATTGCTAAAAGATGGGAGAGTGCTCTTCAGGTGAGAGTTTCTTCCCTTCTATAGGTAACAGTTGTTATAAACAGAATCCTAGTGTAGATAGAGATTTGTCTGACCAAGAATTATTTTCTTGAAAGATCTTCTTATCACCATTTTCAGCTAGCCAAAATAAGGTTTGAAATGTGAATTACCAGTTAGCCCTATCAGTGTGGCTGTGCATCTTCACAGCCTTTTCAGATCATTAGGAAAAAAAAAAGGTAATGGTGTTTTTTGAATTTCTCTCTGCTAGCACTCTTTTCTTTTTTTCTGCCACTTTAAGCATTGCAGACAACTTTGCAAACTTAAAAACGTGTAAAACAGATGTGGACAAGTACTCTTTTTCCAAGTCAGCATTGCTGCCTTCCTGTAGCATTTTTTGGCACTTCTGGAAGTACGTGTTGTACTGGCTATCTACTGCTGCTCAGCTGCATATTTTACAGGAACTTGGATACATTTTCAAGAGTAATGGCTCAAGGGTTTTGTCTGTGTTAAAACAATCTGTTTAAGCACAATGTTACAACCCCTTGGTGACTGCTCTGTTCCATAGTTATTTTGTTGTTGTTGTTGCTTTGGTGTGTGTTTTCTTTATTACTTGCCGGTCATTGCAGCTTTGCTCATTATTTGCCACTGTGGCAGCTTTTGTCACCCATGAATTTTATCAGATATTGCCTCCTGTTTGTTGGTGGGGGGAGGAGGGGGAAACTCTTACAGGACCACTGCTGTTTTGTTCTTTTCTGGTAACTGGGATAGGAATGCGGGAGAAGACTGGGGCTGATTCTATTTTTACTTTTTTCTTGGCTGTATTTTGTGCTATAATTTTAACCTGTTTAGCATCTGTATTACAAAGAGAGTTCTAGCACTGTAAGTATGGTTTTGTGAGGTGCTAAGTTAGCTTTTTACAAAATCTGAATTATGTTACATCGTTCTAGTTGCTTTTGTGAATTCAGCTTTTGTTTGATAAGTTCCATGAAGACAAACCCAATGTATCCCTTCCTCCAGTACAAATTGTCTTTTAAGCCTGTAGTAGTCTGATGCTATACTTCTCTGCTGGCATTAATCTCAAGTTACATAACCGTATAACTTTACCAGCATAAATTATCACAAATATCTTTTTATTTTTAATCCTGGTAGACACTGGAACTCTATTCTAGGCTAGTATGGATCTCCTGTCCTCTGAAGTGTATTAAACATTTAAAACTGTAGGCCTAAATTCTCCTCAGCTGGCTCTTTTGAATACCTTTGGTTATGGCTTTGTTCCTACTAAATTTCATTTATTTTTGCCTTCATTAGTACTGGGCTGATGAACAGTTCATTTCTTTGTGATGAAAATGCTTCAATTTCTGTTCCTTCTGTAACAGAAGAATTTTGGAAACCTATGCTTTTTATACATAGAGCAGCTGTATCATCATGTGCACGATGAGATGGAGTTAAGATTTCTAGTTTTGAACAACTGCTACATTTCTTTAGCTATGTTTAGTCGAGTTTTTGGTCCTTGGAAAATATCCTAGTCTTACCATTTTAGCCTTACTGGCTTAGAAAGCCCCTTTTATGTTGAAAACATACTGCCAATTAAACGACCACTGTGCAAAGGACTATCTATTTTTATTTTTATTTTTTTTACTTTTTTATTTTTGAATTCTTCTCTATTAGCTACACACAACCACTACTCGAAGGACTTGAACTCAGGAAACTTTTTTATATACTTGGGGCATGGGTTCAAACTCATATCTTAACCGTGCTCTGGTAGGGGCTTCTTGAATAAGTATTACGAAAGCATTACATAAAGTTGTGCCTCCCTGTGTGTTGTTAGAAATCTTTAAGGTACTAAACGATTGCTTCTCTAAATGTAGTCCTTCCACAGCATCTATTCAACCCTTGGGTGAGAAGTTGAAGCTGCTCTACTTGTAGAATTTATTCAGACATTTTTGGTCTGTCACCATTGGACATAATCCTTCCTTGAGGACTACGCTTCTGATCAGGAAAGTGGAAACTACACTTTTGATCAGGAAAGCTGATTTGTGCCATACAAACTGTGATGAAGAATAAGACTGTTGGATGTTAGAAGGAGTACAGAAAAATCAACATGGCTTTTGTAAAAGTCCTGTGACTCCTGGATCCATTAAGTAGGCTGTCTTGGTTTCCATGCTTGATTGACTTGTTCATCCAGAGGAATTGAGCCAGGACGCTTACTACTTTGTGCTGTCTTCTGAGTCTGAGCTAAAAGCTTTGGTCGCATTCCACCTGATCCCAGCCTCCTGCCACTTGCAGCTGCTGAAGAAAGTTAATGCAGATCAGCTGCTCTGCAAGTTATCACCACTGCTTAGGTCTCCAGAGGTCTTGGCAAAGCAGTAGGGGTGCAATGGAGTGATGTAACTAGGTGCTGGCATTGTTAGTTGCATAAAACTTGGCTTTAGTCCAATTCAGCAGCTAGATCTTTAACCCCTTGGACTTAATTTGCAGTAGATATGCTGCCTTTTTTTTTTTTTTTTCTCTCTAACCTGCCCAAGGATGAAGCCCTATAAGTAAAGGCTATAAAAGCAACTTATATATGCTCTGAGCTGTAGAGACTGCTTCAGAACAATTCTCAGGAATTCTAGCTATCCTCTGACCTATGTCTTCATATAGAGTTCCCTTAATATACATGATTCTTTCTTGATGCTGTATAATTGGCTTTTCTTTCTTTGAAGCAAAGTGAGGGATTTTATTCCACCTTCTATCTCTTACAAAACAAAGTGAGTTTGGCTATAGAAGATAGAAACATTTGTCTGTTCGTCAAGCCTTTGTCTGGCTGTATATCTCAAGTCACGCATGGCAGTTCTGTGCAGATTCACCTCAGAACAAACAACCTTTCAGGTACTGAGCACCCTCCAGAAGAGCAAAGCTGTCAGTCAGAGGATCAGACGGGCAGAAGCTGAGAACTGAACGTACCAGTTCTCTCGTTCTAATTTGTCCTTGAGTGGCAGAAGTAGGAAAAGAGGTTACATGTATTTTCAGTGTTAGCAATTGATGGTTCTTGAGTTCCCAAAATAACTTCAGTCTGATGAAGTTTGAGGTCGTCTTTCATCAAGCAGGTTGGGATGCAAGTTAGAAAATACAGATCCTGCTTACAGGCCTTGAAACTGTGGAGCTAAATGAATTTTGGGTTGAAAGATATAGGCAGGCAGAGGGGTGGGAGAATTTTGTGCTGCCCTTGTCTGCTTTGGCAGGGACAGGCAGAGTGCCCGGTGATGTCAGACGAAGCCGTTGCATGGAGGCTGGGCAGCAGAACTGTTTACTCTGGGAAATTCTGACTGCAGAGATCAGCAACTTTGAGCTGAGTCCCTGTGGACTTGGGACTGTTTGTCTCAAATGGTTTCAGAGTGATGCTGCCAGGAGATGTCCCAAGAGAAGCCATTACTACATTAATCAATATCAGAGAGCAGTAGGTCATGTGTGACGTAGGCTGGGGGACCTAGCCTAGAAGGGAGAGGGAGCGGAAAAGCAAGGTTGGAATTATTTACCTGTTCTTGCATGGGGGTCATCCTTACCTATGCTGTTATGTTCTAGATGTGGTGGCACAGCTGGAGCCATCCTGACTTGTCCCCTGGAAGTGGTGAAGACACGTCTGCAGTCATCTCAGCTGGCACTGCGGCCTCTCTGTCTCTCTGAGGTTCAGCTGCCAGGGCTGAGTGTGAGGCTGATGAACCCCACCCCACCAGCCCCTGGAGTGGTTAAGCTGCTCAGGTGAGTAGGGCAATGCAGTGTGTGTATTAGCAACAGGGAAGTGAAGGTTTAGCCATCATGTGGAGAGATGAAAGCAGCATTTGGGTAGAAGCTCTGAAAACTGCAAGTGCAGTGATAAGTTTCATCAGGGCACAGAGAAATCTGCTTCTCATAGCTGAGCTGTGCTTTGAATGCTGAGTCTGCAAGGCAGCTTTTGGGACTTTGATAAGCTTCACAGCTAGCAGTCTGATCAGACTCAAAGTGCTGATGTCAGGAAAAATAGGAATAAATGACTAAGGATAGAAAAGGAGAGCCAGGCAGAAAATGGTAACAGTGGAGATCAGGAGGAGATGCAACGAGATCACTGTAGAAAGAAGGAGGAGAAACAGGAGACCCTCCAGCTTCATTCTGCTGCTTATTTGTTTCTTTATTTCCTTCTGTAGGACCATTCTTGAGAAGGAAGGCATGCGATCCCTATTCCGAGGTCTGGGCCCAAACCTTGTTGGGGTTGCCCCTTCCCGGTGAGTTCTGATTACCAAGGATAGCCTATACTGTACGCTTCTTAAAGGACCTCCATGACAGCTATTGCCTCACATTCTGAAAGTGATCAAAATAGTCCCACTGTGCCACAGGGCTCCTCCCCTTCATACAAGCATTTTTGGTCATAGCTGTAGGATGACTGCTGTCCACTGAGTATAGGCAGTATCTGATGTCATGTTAGACAAACTTGTGCTGAGAATAAAATTTGGACCGAGACTCTTTAGCAGTGCTTCTTGTAGGTGAACTGTAACCTCTTCTGTATTTTTTTCCAACCAGGGCTATATATTTTGCTGCCTATTCTGGTGTGAAGGAGAGGCTCAATACTGTCCTTGTTCCAGAATCCAAGAAAGTACACATGCTGTCAGCAGCCTGTGCAGGTGAGCCCCTTCTTTCTCAAATCAGAGCTAAGGAGTCCTTCTGCTTGTGGATATAAGCAGCTTTTAACCTTTCAGCACTGCTGCTTCTGAAGCTTTGTTCCCCTGCATCTGGAGCAGCAGTTAAACAAAGTGTTTTCTCACTCTTCTTCCTTCGTAGGCTCGTTTCTTCAGGTCATGGATCTAGTCTTTTCCACTCCTGTTGCTGTCAGGAAAAGAGCTCCATTCATATGTGTGTGGGGAAAAAGATACCATATAGTGTGCGCCCCTCACAGAATCATGTCTCTTGTTACCTTAAAGTTCTCTAACAAAATATTCAGTTCCTGCAAGTTTAGTGTTTCATGCCTCCTCTGGCAGGTTATATGGAAGACAAAGTTGCTAACTGTCTTAAGGATGAGGGGAGAAGAAGGAAATCAGGTAGTCTACTCTCTAAGTGTCTCACCTCCTTTGGAAGCTCAAGGTCAATCTCAAATTGTAAACTACTGCAGCTTTTCATGTAGAATTCAGGGAGCTGACAAATCAGCAACTCCTCCAAAATTCACTGGGGTCCTGGTGCTCATTGTTCTATTCCTTTTCTGTTCTCTAGGCATTACTTCTGCCTCACTCACCAACCCCATCTGGTTGGTGAAAACCAGGATGCAGCTGGAAGCCAGGTAAGGCAGGCGAGCCATGCAGAGCCACTCCATTCACATCAGGACTTGTTTGGGTGTGGGGTTGGCCCATCAGAACATATATCTTCAGGGCACACTGGGGAAGAGTCATGCAGCTGTCTTCAGAACTGTATTTTAGTCAGTGGAGCAGTATGCCATTCTAGCCCTCCCTCCTTGCTTTTGCCTTTACAGGGTAAAGGGGGATCTGGGCAGTAATGCCCTCCAGTGTGCTATGCATGTGTACCGCACTGAGGGCCTTCATGGATTTTACCGTGGAATCACAGCCTCTTATGCTGGAGTGTCAGAGACCATCATACACTTTGTCATATACGAAGCACTGAAACAGCGTCTGAGAAATGGCCATCATTCCCTTCCTACACCGTTCACACTTTCACCAAACAGCTGGGACTTTTTTGGACTAATGGGAGCTGCTGCTGTCTCCAAAACATGTGCCTCATGCATTGCGTATCCACATGGTGAGTGGGTCTGCTCTCCTTCCTTTTGTTCCTCCTGACAGAAGATACCATGCCTGTGAGATCACTCTGCTAATATTGCTCCCCTTCTTGTCTCTCCAGAGGTAATTCGAACACGGTTGCGAGAAGAAGGGTCGCGGTATCGTTCCTTCATACAGACTCTGCAGCTTATAGTCCATGAAGAGGGAGCCTTGGCTTTATACCGAGGGCTTCTGGCCCATTTGATCCGCCAGATCCCCAACACAGCCATCATGATGGCTACCTATGAACTCATTGTACGTTTGGCACCTCCCAGCTTGTAGGAACACTGTAGCACTTGGCTGAGGTGGCTGGAGAAATGGAGTCCCACAGTCCAGTGACATGGTCTTTTTTCATGGTCCAGAGAGGTGGTGCTTTTTGGCACACATTGGCACTGGTCAAGCATAGCATTCTCAGGATGTAAGACTAATTTGTCCAAAGTGTTTGGCTCCAGTGTGTACAATGTAGCCTTTCTTCTGTCTGGAGACTTGAATACTTCCAGTGCTTCAAGATGTCAGGGCACTGGTTTGAGAGTGCCTGCTTTTAGCTCCCTATATGAGACAAGGACATGAAACTTACTGGAAAGGAGATGGAGAAAGCGTATGCGTACCTGAGCCTCAGCATCTTTGCATCATCTGGACCCAGTAACAACCAAATGTGGGCGCAGCTAGACAAGAGTTGCAGCAAGCAGAGATCTTATGCTGATGCTTGTCATATCCATAGATATGACTCTTTATCTGTTGTGCTGTCCTCCTGCCCTTGAGGATTCCTCAGCCTTCGATGCCAGGAAACATCTTATTGCAAAATCTTTCTGTGGGTCCTTAACTTGTTGCAGCCATTGCCCCAGGAAGAGTTAGGCCATTGGCAGCTTCTTTTCCTCCTGCTGGGTCTGAAGAGCTGGACCAAGTAGCTCAAGGGAAGAAATGCAACTTGCAGTGAAGCACTACCCTAGTAACTTATGCTACTGTCCTCACAGCCATGTCTTGCCCATACCTGATCTTTCTGTGTCCCCTCCTTTCCCGAGTAGCAGGAGGAGGAGTACACCTACTTCCCTCAGAAGTGCTGGGACTGTTCTGCTACAAGCTGAAGTCCCTGATGTGAAATGCACTCTTCTATGTTCATAAAGAAAATGGATCATGTAAAAAGGTGGATGAAGCTGAGTATTTGGCCTGTTTCTGTTGATGTGTAGGAAGAGCCTTATTTTTTTTTCTGTAATCAATATTTTTCTGCATATGTTACATTTAATGGGCTGGGATGCTTTCTGTTCCTCTGGGGGCTCACAGCCCCGTGTACTGAGAAAGGCTACATTGTCTTTACAAAGAAAACATTTTGAGTCTCAAAAAGATAAGGGGAGGAGGGTGGAGATGGAACGCTTGAAACAGCACATAATGCTTAAAAACGCAACAAGATAAGGCAATAATTTTCATAAATACATGGTCTGGACAATCACCAGTCTTATATTAGTGGCTACACAGACTGCTTCTTTCACAATGTATAAAGGAAAAACTGCAGAAGTCCTGAACCTTTTATTTGAAATCCATTTATTTTAAAATGCACTTTGCTTCCTCATCCTTCTTACCATCATTCATTTAGTTCAGGAGTATCGACAGTTTTACAAAGTGACACAAGCTGCAGTGTTCTGGTTGTGGGGATTTTTTTTTTTTTTGATTGTTTTGTTTTGTTTTGCATGAAATGAGAATAAACCTCAAACAACAACATTGAAAAAATATACAATATATATATATATATATATAATATCTGGGGAGGGGTTGTGAGAGACCCCACTCTTGAGCTGTGTGGCTGGCTCCTCCTTCCACATTTCTGTTCTTTTCAAGCCCATACTTCCTCATTGTTTGAACTGTGCCATGGTCGTGTGCGAGTACCCAAATATGTGTCTCCAGAGAGCCAAATAGGGGGGGGGTCAGTCATAGGGAATGTCCACAATGAGAATGGAAGAAGACAAAGGAACATGGGAGGCAAAAATGACACAAGGGAGGAGAACATGTACAAGGTGGGGGAAGAAGGAAGTTAAAGACACCTCCTCCTCCCAGCTGTATGTTTTGGAGGATCCATTGAACAGATGTTTTAAAGCTCCTAATAGCGGTGAGCACTGTCATTTTTGCCAATGATGTGCCGATCATCCATGTCATTGCTGTCTGGGGAGTCAGGTGTCTCTGAATCGCTGCTGTCATCATCTTCCTCCATGCCCTTACCTGCTCTGCCCTCGCAGTTTTCTGCAGCCCTCTCCTGACAGCCCTGGTAGGACTGGAGAGATGAGACTATTGTAAGAGGAAGGCTCTGGCAGCCCAGCTGTACCCCCCAGCCCAGATTCCTGTGGCTGCTCCTCACCTCCATGGGGTTCACTATGATGGTGAGGGCCGAGTCATCCCAGAACAAGTCGCTCTCTTTGCTGCCGGTGCCTGCATGTCCCCCTGCAGCATCCCCAGGGACCTCTTGCCCCATTCCCTGTCGGTGCAGGGAGTGGATGCGCAGGATGCCCAGGATCACCAAGAGTGCCAGGAAGCCCACGCACACCACAATGATGATAGTGGCTGCACTGGGGACCACTTTGGAGAAAAAAAAAAGAAAAGGAGAACGTGGTTACTGACTGTCACGTAAATGTGTTTCTGACCTGACCCACACCCAGCCTTCAGGAATGGAGGTTGTTTGGCATAATGTAGGACTTGGGTCTAGGTAGGAGTACATCCTGGCTTTTCTGCTCCCTTGGGTACAGGTGATTCCTGCCTTTTGCTGCTGTATTCTTGCTCAGTGTTTCCCAGTATGTGTAGGTGTAGGTGTTCAATAATGTCAGGCCTGCCTGTAGACTCTGCTTAGCTTCAGAAGTCACCAGACTATGTAAAAAAGCAGTTGTTTGTGTCTTCTCCGTGGGAAAGAGAGAGGTGTGTGGTGGGAAGAGCCTGCAAGGGCACAAGGATGATTTTATAGTGTGATTTCTTTGTAACCAGTAGAGGAAAACCAAAATAAGTTTGCTTTTGCACACGGGACAGACTGCTATGACAGCCTTCTAATATAATGCCACAGTCAAAGCCCGATTTCTCTGCAGGATATAAGTTGAAATTAATCTAAGAGTCTTAGCCCAGCTCTCACCTTCTCTTTGTTCTAGGCCTGTAGATCAAGCCCTGAGTCCCCAGAGCAAGAATACTTATCTTACTTGTGTGGTGCACTCTCCTGTATTTTTCTGCCTTTGCTGATCACCACCTCCCATCTTTTTAGAGTAGTAGCAGTCTTGGTTCTCTTGTTTCTTCTTTTTGAAATTGTATTACCCAGCCCTGCATAGCACCTTTGCAAGATGCACAAATGAAATAGTACTAGCTTATGGTTGTTTGTTTTAGACCTTCTCAAAGATTTCAGACTGCTTCTGTATCAAGAAAGCAAAATACCCGAGGAGGAGGATTGTTGCAGCAAGCTCTAAGACACGGTTTGACCCATATTGCAGTGCATTTTCTAATGAAGAGTGGGGCAACAGTGTGAGAACTCAATGAAAGGAACATGCGGAGGCTGAAAGGAATCCCCTGTTCCAAGTTCTAACAGAATGGCAGAAAATAAACATCTTGACCTAAAAGAATAAAATCAAAAGATGTGTTACATACTAGGGTTGTTATGGGTGCTTGCCAAGCTGTGGCCAGATAGCTCTGGAGGTAAATGATGACCTCGGTGTATAAACTGCTGGGAATTCAGCATATGGTTAGGATGAGCAGCTTGGTTCATGTTGTGGAGGACATTCATCTGCAGAAAGACCAGAGTGAGAAATAATCAGCCCTGTGTTCATTGTGATGGTCTACATTGGGTGCATTTCTGTTCACAGCATTCTCACTGTGCATGCACAGACACCCATGTGCGCATGCATTGATCTTGTACCTCAACAGAAAACTCATTGCTGGAATAACGTCCATTCATCTCAGTGCAGGACAGGTGGAACTTCCTCTCATAAAGAGCAGCGCCGCGGTTGATGTGGTATGAGACCTGGCGTAGTATTTCCTCGTAAACTGCAATGCTCTCTACCCCTGAGTCCAAGAAGAAAGAATTGGAGGGGGATCAAAGAGCTCCTGCTTAAAAGTCATTTGGTATCAACCCTTTAACAACTAGGAGCTACAGAATAATCCAAGGCTGGGTTCATAAATTCTGGAAAGGACCATGGCCGAAGCTGACTGTGGTGAAAGCCCAGTTTGCACTGCTGAGGCATGTGGAAGGGAAGGTGCCCTGTTAAATTCTGTAGTGTATATAGGCAACCCTAAGTTCACAACCTGGGGGATATACTGTTCCCTGTTACGTCATGCAAAATACTACTGGCTCTAAGAACATGAGACCTCATAGACAGTGGGAGTAAATAAGGAGGGGTGATACAAGCCTGAAGCAGAGCTCAGACTCCCATGTTCTAGCACTGGGTGCAGGAAGAGTAAGCTTCCTAAAGGAAACAGCCTGGGACTTCAAAAGCCAGGAGTTCAGCAGATGGTTATAGCTCACAAAGTACACCAACGCACTGAGTTAAGTGTTCCCCCAGTGATGCCTGACAGATAGTGAAAGGGGCATAAATAGATAGGTGCAGCAAAGGAGAGGACATACCTGTGATGGTGAGGTAGGCAGAAGTGTTAACAAGCTCCAGGCCCCGCTGTTGCAGCAGTGCCCCATCCAGGAGCAGATATTCCCTCTCTGGGTCCAAGTCATCTCCTACCAGTGAGATCTCACAGCCATCCAGGTTGTGCACAATCTCATCTGACATTCGTGTGTCTGTCACTGAAAGGCCAAAGGAAAGAAGACAGGGCCACAAAGCCAGTCAGCCATGAACAAAGGCAGGCAATAACCTCTTAAAAGAACTTTTAAGTAACAGCTTCTCTTTCTCTGGCTAGCACTTACCTTGAGTAAAATCAGAGTTAGTCTATTTACTCGTTGGAAGAGTTCCCTCTGATCCTAATTACATTATTTAAGCGTGTAAGAAAGTTGCTTATATTTTAGATCAACATACTGTTATGGAACGGACTCTCACTAACACATCTCAGCTATAAAGGACTGTTGGCAATGGTGGTGTTAAAATTATGAACAACTGTACCATACATTCCCAGACCTTGAGTGCTTTTGAAAGCTTTCCCTCCTCACAGCTGCTGGTAACCAAGTTTTAGGTTTTATCTTATTTAAAATGACAAGCAGTTTTGAAGACTAACTACATTCAGCAGGGCCGAGACCAACTTTCTCTAGGTCAAGAACCTCCAGCTGCTGATCATAAAACTATGAGCAAAAAAATTCCTGTTAGCAGAAGAGATACAATTTAATGGAAAAAATGTGGAGGATGAAGTGCAGAGAATATGAGGATGATGGAGAGAACTGAGGGGAGAGATACTGAAGGCGTAAAGAAACTAACTGGGGAATTCTTAGGAACAAGTGATGCAGAAAGAGATCACAGAATCACAGAATATCTTGAGCTGGAAGGGACTCAATGAGAGTCATCAGTTCCAACTCCTGACTCCACAAAGAGCAACCTAATTGTTAAACCCCATATCTACAAGCATAGCCCAAATGCTTCTTTAATGTCGACAGGCCTGACTGCTGCCCTGGGGAGCCTGTTCCAGTGCCCAACCACTCCCTCAGTGAAGAGCCTTTTCCTAATTCCCAACCTGACACTCTCCTGTATAGCTCCGAGAGGGGACCAGAAATAAGGGAAGCAGGAGGAAGTGCAGAAGTGGTAAGAGAACAGCCAGGAAGAACATCTGGTGATGGATTCAATAAAGGGAAATGTAGGTAAAATGTAAAAGGGATTAGGAATGAGTAGCATGGGAAAAGAAGAAGAGAGTGAGGCAAGGAACTGGGTGGATTGAAAAAGTACAGGGAGGAGCAGAGAGGGATAAGAACTGATTAGCCTACATATTAACAGACAATGCCTTGCTTCTGTATTTGTAAACTCTTTTCTGTTCTGAGTACAACTATGAGCTCTACTTCCTCTTCAGAATAGCTACTTACAGGTCTTTCCATTTTGTCTATGTTTCTCCCTGTACTCCACTCACCAGTACCATGCCAATTCTCATCCTTCTTGGCCTCCACCTGGTGAGAAATAGAGCAGGTAATCTGGAGGTTGGGGAAAAGGGGGACTCCATCAGGAGCCTCAAAGTCTGAGACGGGATGAGCAAAGTGGGCAGTGCCACTCAACAGGATCTGGGGAGCATCAGGCTGTAGCACCACAACATAACCTTCCACGTCAGGAATGGAGACACATGATTCTTCACTGAAACACCTGAAGGAGAGAAACAGAAAGCATCAATTAGCCCAGGCTCCCACCAACATCTCACAGGACTGTTCCCTGCCTATTATGGCCAGTGAAGGGCATTTTTTTTGTGCGTGTGGTTGTCTTCTAAAAGATTCCCTGTGGCCTGCTGTGCAAGACAGAGAGGCGTGGTAGGAATCGCTGGCTTTCAGGTGACTTGGTCACATCCACACACCACAAATAAAATTAAAAATAGCCCCCATGTCTGGAACACCATCAGCAAAGGCAGAAGTTCTGCTCCCTAGTACCCTACGAAACCAGTATTAAAGTACCCAAATGGATAATTTCATAGTTGTTTTCAGGAATACTCTCACTCATTTTGAGACTACCAATTAGAATTTAAATAGAAGGTGAGGGAGTGTAATTTTAGTCAAAAGAGAGTTAGGAGAAGAGCTGCTTTATCTACTCACTTGACAGCAGTAGTGAGCCTGAGCGGTCGGACTCCAGGAGTAGCAAAGCGCAGTGAATTCATGTAAGCCACATGCTGGATTGCGTGGTTGAAAGTTTCCACATCGTCACCCTCCAAAGTGAGCAAGGACTGAGAGGGGTTCACATGAACCTACAGGTGAACAAGAAGAAAATACTCAGGATTCCTTAGCACATGCCAACACCCTAGGCTAAGAGAGACACAGAGGAGAAAGGTGGGGAGCTATCTGAGGTGGCAGAGCAGGCAAAGTCCAGGGAAGCAAGGCTAGGGAGGAGAGTGGAAGAGACCCATGCAAGCTGGGCAGATGGGCGTACCTTCATCCCTTTGCCCAGACTGTCGAAGTCACTGTAATCAAGCCCCTCACGGCAGGCATACAGGCATTCAATAACCTCCCGGCTCTCCAAGCTACCAGGGCGCACAGTGAAGCCAGCCAAGTAACCATGGAAGTAGTGGTGTATCAACAGAGGATCTCCTGAGGGAAACATGGGACGTGGAGGGTGTGAGAGAAACGGTGAGGAAGAAAACAAAGACAACAAAAAAATGTGAGGGACACACAGTTGTTAAGGTAGACAGAGACAGGGGTGCATGGGGTGTGGAAGAGCAAAGACAATGAAAGTAACAGTGTGAGGTACATACAGATGTTAGGGGTGGTAGGAGAGAACACAGGGGTGTACAGGACATGGAAAAACAAAGGTAACAAAAAGATGAATGATACTGCAGATGATAATTTTTTGAATTCCAGATGGAGGAAAGACCAACAGAAAGACCATGGCAGTGACAGATAGGTAGCATAGAGAAGTTTCTGCCACACCGCTGAATGCCAGGTGGAAACAATTTCTTGTCCCCTTCTCAGTCCTGTGAGGGCGTTTAAAAGAAACTGTATGTTCCACAGATAGTTAGGGATGAGGTGACATCTCTTGATGTCTCCAATGGCTACTGTGTTCTTCAGTTTTAATGACCAGACATGAGGACACTTTCTCCACATGAAAAGCATACTCTATTTCTCAAAGCAGGATGTAGTCCTATCAGCATTTTCATGCTCTACCAATATCAAGCTATCAAGGACCAGTCTGCCAGAAGATAAGGGGTTTCCTCCCAAGATTGTGGGAGGTGGATGGACAAGATCAAGGAGCTGCATGAGGAAGGCACCATGCAAAAAGTGATACAGTCATGCACAGTGAAGAGGAGAAGAGAACCACCTTCTTTCTTTTCCGTACCTTGTACAGTATCAGTGGAATTTTCATTTCCTTTGTTTTTCTCCTTGTTTTTCTCCTCTGCAAAAGGAGAATGAGCAATTACACACTGGAAGAGGGCAGATACAGGATTAGGCAGGTCTCTACATAAGTGCCTGCATCAGCCAATGCTGGACAAAAGAACAGCTCTGGACTCATGCAAAGCAGTGCACCCTTCAACCCTAGGGACAGCATTCCACGAATGAAAGAGAGTGGTGTCCCTTTCATGAACAATATCTACTCTAAGAATTAAGTGACTTCAATTTATGGAACACAGTCCTTGCCATGTCCTCAGTTAGCCATGTTCTGGGCATCCCTTTGAAACTCAGGCAGCTTCAGGAGGGTGACTGAAATTGATTAATATTTGTTGATTGCAAAAGACCAATAGAGAACATCAAGCTGTGGGGAGATATCTGAGCAGGAAAAAGCAGGACTACAGTAGAGGTTTGACCTTGCTAACAATTTCTTCTGGAGTGAAGGCAAGGAGCAGGGAAATTCCTTAGTTCTGTACTGCTCCAGTCTCGTAGGAAGACTGAAAGACCTGGATAATGTCTTTGTAGTCTTACATCTCCATAGAATCAGTTTTAATCCGTTAGTGGCTTAACTATGTTCCTAATCTGACCTTTATCCTCCAGTAGAACTCCTGTACACAATGATTTGTGACTTCTCTGCATAGAACCTCACAACACACAAATCACTGTCAATACAGCCAGCAGCACAAATAATACCCCTGCTCTCTGGTGAAGAGCTTTGATAGAAAGGACATCACCTGAATGATGTTTCAACTTTCCACTGCATGAAAGCCAGTTAACTGTCACATGTTCTACTACTGCTGCCCAGGAAGCTGCCATTGACACTCACTCCTGAGCTATTATTACTATGGCATGGTATTATGGCTTTGTTCATAAGGAGGGAAGGAGCCACAATGGCTTTGGTGCCAAGGAGACAAGATGGCTGCAGGTAGTTTGCTTAATTTAGTAATGGACAGCATTTTTCACCTCTTCTGCCTCTCCTTTCACTTCCCATACAAAAAGAGCAAGGCTCAGGGAGTGAGCACTCACCAGTCCAGCAGGCTCCAATCATGAGTGAGGGTTCTGGCCGTGGGGGATGAATGAGGCCATTGTCATGGATGAGGGCTGGGTCATAAGAGACACCATCCACATAGAGTGTGACAGTTGGAAATTCAAGGTTGAGGGCATAATGGTGCCATTCATCATCACAGACCTGTGGTAGACAGCAGAAGAAGGGGTCAGCAAGGGGAAGGAGGAGAAAGAACACTGGAAAGAAGTAAACAATTCCTTACCTGCTCAAGTTTCCAGAGGAACTTCACAGGCCTTGCACTCTCCAGCAATGGCCAGTAGAGGAAAGCAATTCGGCAGCCATGAACAGACAGAGAGTAATGCGAGTAGCCATCCTCTGCCAGGGGACAAGCACAAGGTATTAAGCATCACACTTCAAAGCAGTCTCACTAGCCAGAACCCAAAAGCACATAACAGCCTGCACGACTGGCACTCAGCACCATGGGTTCAAAGTGGGTCTGAATGCCCCCAGAAGAAGCTTTGTGGAGGACCCTGCTCTGGGACGTGGGGATTTCCACCTGCAGTAACAATGCCTTCTAACAAGTCAGTGTCACCTCCCCAGGAAAAGTGTCTCACCGCTCTGTACTGTACTGCAGATCACTGTCTCCTCCTCCCGCCTGCCTTTGCTGGGCACCACAGCATGTTTCATCCACACAGACAGGGTGAAGTGGTCACTCAGCCCATCATGTACATTCAGCCCACTCATGACAGGCACTTGGGCAGCCTGGCTGCCATTGAACCAGTAGATGAGGCTGCTGTCCTGGCTGTAGTGCACTGAGAGCCGTGCAGTCCAGTTTGCCGTGGGGCTAGGCACAGGCAGCAGGTCAATCTCCCCTGAGGCAGCACCTACCAAGAACAGAAAGAATCAAGAGTCAGTAGTACAGAAGTCTGAGAAGCATGGGAACTGGGGCACAGAAGAAAAGGGTGGTATAGGGCTCATTGTAACATCCCAGAATACAGAAGAAGAATGGCCTATAGGTTTCCTCCCATTTGGAGAAGGATGGTGATTTTTCCATTTGTGAGAAGGAAGTCCCATAGACTCTGCATAACGAGCCAACACACAGAAACCTCTGGCTTCCCAGTAAGGAAGGCACAGGGAGCCCCTTACAAATACAGGCAGGGTGCTCACTGTTCCTCAGCACAGCCTGTGAGCTAAGTGTCCTCACAGCTCCGCTGACCACGGCAGGCAGGAGGAATGTGTTCCAGAAACACTGTTGCTTGAGGTGCAGGGGTATTGCTCTAAATCCCTTCAGGGAAATGGGTAGGAAAGAGCCAATTCACCACAGAGTTTGCGTAGTGACTTCTCAGAGTAGTTATCCCGGTCACAGCCCTTAGCCACATGGTTTGTCTGCAGTTCCACCATGGCCTGGATATTCCACAGGGGCTCATCACAGGTCTCCAGGTGAATGCTGGGAAATAGTGCAAGGCTGCCTGCGCCCGGTGTGTACTCAATCCTCTTGTTCCAGCCTAATGAAGAACAGTGAGAGAGAGGGGGATTAGGTCCTGCCAAGAGATCAAGTTCTCCTGCCTGAGAACTTGGTGCACACAAGTGGCATCTATGCTCCAGCCCATCAACAAAGAGATTTTGGGCCCTTTCTTCATTGAACATCAACTTTATACAGCTGGCATCAGTGCAAGAAAACTTCCTGGAAGCACAAATTGTCCAAATTCTCATTTTCTACAGCTAGTGTCATTGTAGCATCACTCCCTTGATTTTCAGCCTCTCTTTATCAGGCTGAGTAGATATTTAGCAGCGTTGATTCTACTGACATAAATCAATTTCTAAACACACAGCACCACTGGAAAAAACCAAAGTTCCTCAAGATGAGCATCCCGGAAATCCACATTTTCCCCACCCCTGGAGGTGTTCAAGGCCAGGTTAGATAGGTGCCTGGGCAGCCTGATCTAGTGGGTGGCAATCCTGCCCATGGCAGGGGTATTGGAACTTAGGTGATCTTCCAACCCAAGCCATTCTATAATTCTGTGATTCCATGAATACAGTCTATGAGCCTTATCAAATACAAAGAAGTTCACAGTAATCAAGGGAATAATTTTCCTCTGTCAGAATTGCCTTCCAGCAGCTCTGTGATACCTTAGATGCAATCACTGGTTTGGTGTCAGAATTTAACCATATACGTGTGTACAAATTTATATACAAATATTTTCAATAAGTAGGACTGAGTAGACTGGCATCAAGGGAAGACATAACTGTGTCTGGAGGTTACATACCCTGCCAACTGGGCTTGCAGGTAGGTTTCACCTGGATTTCCACTTCAGCATCATCAGATGCCCGCTTTTTTCCACAATCATAGGCTGTTACTGTGAATTTGTAGACACGATCTCCACTGTACTGAAGTTTCTCAGTGTTTTCAATGTTCCCTGGTTAACAAAATAAATCAGTCAACGGAGAAGAAAGTCTCTTCAAACACATTGCCTCTAAAAACAACTCTGCTTTTTATCAACTATAGAAACATCCAAAAAGAGGCTGAGTTCCCCCACAGTGCCACTCTGTAATATGCAGTGGCATCCCTCAAAATGGCTGTTGTGTCTCTGCACAAGGACAGAGAGATTAGCAGTGCCAGAGGAATCAAAGCTCATCTACCTCAGCTCTGCCAGCAAATCGGACTGGAAGAGGGAGAGCTGAGCAGGAAAGGGGAAGTGGTGTACTCATGGTAGTTTCAGATTCTTACCATCATTGTCAATCAGAAAGGGAATATTGGGGGTCAGAATCTCATAGTAACAGATCTGGCTGTACTGTGGTGAACAGTCTCCATCGATGGCCTCCACACGCAAGATGCGGTCATACAGCTTTCCCTCGGTCACTGCGACACGGTACAGCTTTTCCACAAAGACAGGAGCAAACTCATTCACATCATTTACTCGAACATGCACTGTGGCCCTGAGGCAGAGAAACATCAATGAGAACTAATTAGCAGACTAGGAGCCATACACCACTTAGATTTTAGAGCAAGTAACTGTGTATCAGTCTGACTTCCAGATATCAAAGGCAAGAACAAAAAGATCTGGGTTTCAAAACAGCAATGTTCACATATAAAAGCTTGTACACTGGTTTTCCACCCCAGAGAAAAAGGGCGATAATGTCATTTGGACCTTTTCCTTGTGTGCAGCAACATGAGGCATCAATCCTAGACTCAGTAGTTAAGCAGCCCTTGCTTCTGGTGTATTAACTAACGTGACACAGATAGTGAACAGAACCATTTTGTTTGAGTCTTATTCACATGCTGAGTTACAGCATCAAGGCTAAAGAATAATTATTATGGCAATGGGAAGAGCTCCCACTGCATTTTTCCTTTGCACTTCTGTGACAGATCACATTTTGTAACATGCATCTATGACTGCATGGACTTACTTGTGTGATTTTTTAGTGTTGGTTCCATCAGGTCCTTCTCCACAGTCATAAGCCTGGATGGTGAACGTGTGCTCCTTATGTGCTTCACAATCCACTGGTTCCTTGGCCCGGATCAATCCCTCACCTGTAGCTTTATCCAGGATCACAGCTTCAAAGGGCACCCCTGCCCCATGGATCCTGAAGCCACAGATCTCACCTGGCACCCACGGGCAGAAAGGAAGAGGAGAATGAAGAAGACTGAATAGAGTACAATATGCCTCCTTGCTTCTCACTGCCATATTTTATTCCTTTCTAACTTACACTCTCCTTTTTCCTTTCTCCCTCGTTATCACCTCGCATTTCGGAGCAGTTCTGATTCTCTGAGTTCCCCCGGTAGTTTAGTCATTAGTGGTGTAGATTGCCCTCTACCGGAGACCATCTCCACAACAAGAAGTCTGGCTCAGCACCGAGAAAGGCTTGAGGTTACAGGCTTAAACTGTATGTGTTAGGGCTATACATTCAAGTATAGCTTAGACTGCCTCTCCATCCCACAGGGAGGCAAAACAGGTTGTGTATTTCAGACAGACATCCCACGAAATTCCATGATGTCTCATTCATCCCACGTGGGACGTGTACATCTCCTCTGGGAAGTACAGATAAGATCACCTAAATCCTAAAGTTCAGCTCACATGAGCCCCCTTTCCTCTCCCAAAGCTGATGGAGGTTGCAGGAGGAATCTCCAGGCACAATCTAAGCAAGTACTAACAATACAAACCTCAAAGTAGCACTAAAGCATCATCTGTACTATCAGGGATTTGCGCTTCATGCAAGGGATGTGGAACTGCCAAGGAAGCGAGCCCTACCAGATTCCTTCAGTCCTCACAGACACAGAGCGTGCATGTGATCTTTGAAAATAGCAGAACTGCGTCAAAAAGTAGCTGGCTCCACCCTCAGTTCCTCTCATAAGGGAAACAGCTCACAGGATCCTAAATCAAGCTATGCCCAAATTGGCTCTAGACTACACCAGGGACCTTCTCTGGAACAAGGTTTAGAAGCAATCATTTCCTGAACAGAATCTAGTACAGGGATGAATGTGATCCTGCCTCTGCCTCCCTGGAGGTCTCTCCCTACTCCCAACCTCCCCAGAGCTGGCACCAACATACCTGCATAACGCAGGGGAGCATCTTTGTCCAGTGCAAACAGCGGCGGGTTGAGTAGGACTGTGTTGTCATTCTCCATGACGATGCCCTGATATTCAGCTTCAATCCAGGGTTTATGTTTATTTGCTGAGGTGAGTTTGGGTAAGGGATGGAACATGGAAAAATATTAGCCAAAATGACAGACTCGGTAGAAAAAGAGCAGAATATCATGCAGCAGCATTTAGCAACCACCCTTCCCCACGTTCATCTCTAGAATAAAGGCTAAGACAGAACTGGGAAGAGGAAGCTACTTTTCTTCAGTTCTCTTCTACCTTTTTCTGGAAGATGCCATCAGAAACAGTATGTTTCTTCTCACTGCCTCAATGCTCTCTTGTTAAAAGCATATATAGGGGTATTTGTGTACCCTGGAAAGCTGGGATAGTTTAAGAAATGAAATCAAGAGGCACAAGTATTCTGATTCTGGAGAGAGATTCCAAATGCTAAATACTTTAGATCGCTAAAGCCATAAGTAAAGAATCCAGGAGATATCTTCCACTGGGGTATCCCCAGAAGACAAGTGCTGCATTCAACCATTATCATTCATGCCTTCCACCCTCTGTACTAAGGGCAAGGATCCACACATGTGCCCCCAGGTACATGTCCAGTCAGCTGCCCCACGTGTAAAATAAACTGCTGAGCCCCTTGCTTCCTCCTTCCCCACTCCATGGTGGGCACCATATTCCTTTGGCCCCTCCTTGCTGTTCCATTGGCTGTTGCCCAGCCAGGCTTGGCATGGAGGCAGCAGCCAGCCGGAGGCTCTGAAAAATGTCACAGGCCTAGAAATAGCAAATTAATCTCTATCACATAGGCTCCAGGGCAGGGAAAAGGAGAAATAAAGGAGGGAAAGGGCGGAGGCGAGTGAAGTAAAATCGTTATAAATTAAGAACCCCTCCCCCATGCCCACTCCCTGCCAAATGGGCCTCAGAGATTATATTACATGTCCTAGTTACAAACCCCATTCCCAGATAATCCCCCACTCTCCCACCCCCTGGAGAACGAGATTTATTACAACCAAACGACGCCCTGCACACAGCATGGCTCAGAGCTGGTAGAGAGCAGGATACAGAGCCTTTCCCCTCAAGGGCACTACTTCCAATATGTGAACTCATCCTCTGCAGCGCACACCGCCATGGCATTTGTGTTGACTCAAGAGGGACAACATCCCCTACAGTCTCTTTCATACTTCAGCACCAAGGGGTGCTGCTGGAGCTTGGGTGGGCCAGTGGTGGGACTGCAATCTGAGCAGGTTGACCCAGCCAGGCAGAGCAGCCAGGTGTGGACTGGCATTTCTCTCCCACAGTATCGATTAAGATTTTAAAGCACTGCGTAGGAGATCCAGAAAAATATCCACCCTGCTCAGTATGCGGGAGGAATACTTCCAGTGTACAAGCACCCACATTCTGCTCCATCCCTCGCTGCCCTCACCAGATCCTATTCCGTCAGTCCCAGTTTGTGCACCTCCCCACTGAGGTGGGAACCCATAGCTACCAATGCCAAATATGCCCGGTTGCTGGGGTAACAAGCTGGTGGGAGAGACAGAAATCCTTTGCTGCATCCACCTGCACCTTGGGGATCACCAATTTGATTTCTTAGGAAATTATTTCTTGGAGATTAGTAATACATTTGGGGGATATTTTTAGGATGCAGACTCATACCGTCTTCAAGAAAGCTCCTGTAAAGCTAAAATCAGTTGCCAAGGATGTGTACGTGTTTCAGAGTGTAATTTCTGAAACACAAAGAGAGAAAATACGACTGTGAGGGGCCTGGCTTCACAACTGGTCCCCCCGGCACCAGAGCAACACAAATCAATGCCCCTGCTGGTACCAGTGCACACAGAGCATTGTGCTGCACCCTGCTTGTAGCCCCCAAGCACAGAAAGCACACCAAGCTGCAGCATCCCCAATGACCCTTGCGTCCCTCGCATGTTCCAGTTTCTCCCACCCCAACAGATTATTTTCTCCTGGATTCCCTGAAATTGAATTTCTTATGCCTGTGTCTACAGCCCCAGATCCAGTAACCTACATCTTCCTCTGTCACCCTGTGTCTGAGAACACCCGCATCCAGTGTGTTAGAGCTGCGGTGCTCAGGCTCAGTCTTTTTTTTTTTTGGTCTTTTTGGTGTAGATTTTTTTTTCTTTTTTCTTTTTTTCTTTTTTTTTTTCCTATTTAGCACATAAAGCCCTGTTTTATATAAGGCACCTTCACAGATAACACGTAACTGCTGCAACATTTCCCATTGACACGTTCTAGACGCATGGGCTGGAATGAGAAGATGGAGATGGGAGATGTGCTTCGGGGAGCACAAGGGTCTGTGGAAATGCAACACGCTCCCACTCGGCACGCTGCAGGAGAAAAGCTAAACCCACACGGCAAGAACCGGCACGAAGCGAGCCAAGTGGGTGGAAAGGGGGCAAACGAAAAGTGAATGTTAAAATCAAAGGCTGTTGAAAAGGGAGGTGGTGGGAGATGGAGCACAAGGAAGGATGGTGAAAGGGCAGAGCGAGCCCCAGAGCCCGGGCGCCCGGAGCCCCCTCCGGGACTGTCGGGTGACAGCGGCGGCGGCGCGACCGCTCGGACCGCGATGCTCCGTGCCCGCGGCGCTCCGCTTACCTTTGTTGGGGCAGCCGCCGGGCAGCGCGGCCCAGAGGCACAGCAGCGGCAGCAGGACGGCCGCGCAGGGCCGACGGCCTCCCATTGCGGCGGCGGCGGCGGCGGCTGCGGCTGCTGCTGTTCCCGTCGCGCCCGACGGTGCTGGACAGCGGCGGGCCCGGCCCGGCCCGGCCCACGCCCTCGCTCGGCGGCTCGGCGGCTCCGCTGCGGCCCCGCCCCGCCACTGCAGCATGACGTCACGGGCCGGGGCTGCGGGAGCGGCAGCCCCGGCTGCGGGCGAGAGGCGGGCGGAGGGGCGGGGGTGATTCACGCTCTCCCGCCCCGAGGCGGAGGTGCCGGAGCGGGGACGGGCCCGCCGGGACTCTTAGTTCGGCGAGGAGCCCGCGGCTCGCCCCGCCTGCCCCGCTCCGCGCTTCCCCGCTCCGCGCTTCCCCGCTCCGCTCTGCCGCCGGCCAGGTGCTCCGTCCCGAGATGCTGCCCAACCTCAGCGGCTACTACCGCTTCGTCTCGCAGGAGAATATGGACAATTACCTGCGCGCGTTGGGTAATTGTTCCCTCCTCCTTCCCTCTTACTCCTTTTTGTCTCAAAAAATGCCAGCCCGCGGGACTCAGGCTTGGGCAGCCCGTCGGGCATTCTGTCTGGGACTGTCACTTTCGGTGGGAGGGGGAGAGGAGGCATCCCTGGAGCTGGGGCCCCGTGCCCAAAGAGATGAGGAGCCTGGGCAGCCCATATGTCTCCCCCCCATTTCATCCTCCAGATATCAACGTGGTCCTGCGCAAGGTGGTCTGCTTGCTGAAGCCTGACAAAGAGATCATCCACACAGGGGACCACATGGTCATCCGCACAATCACCTCCCTGCGGAACTATGTCATGGATTTTGACCTGGGGGTCCAGTTTGAAGAAGACCTGGGACCTGTAGATGGGCGCAAGTGCCAGGTGAGGATCCCCAGTGGGGCTGGATAATGGCAACTGGGATGAACCAGAACTTCAGGGACTTGTCTGGCCTTTAGTTCACAAGCAAGGTGAGAGCCCAGCCCGGAGCTGGCCTGCACAGCAGGTCTGGAGCCATGGGCTCTGTAAGTAAATCACTCCCAGCGAGGGGGACAAACAACACACAGCCACAGACCTGGTGCTTTGGGATCAAGAAGGGTACTAGATCTTGCCACAAAGAGCATCAGTCCCGAGGAGCCATCCAAGAGACACCAACTATATCAGGGACCATTTGAAAACGTGACAGGAACGCACAGTGTCATCACTGGAAGTCTGTATTGCTTTTGTTAGGTACATGTCTTTCCCTCTGCTATTTTTCAGACGACTGTATTCTGGGAGGGTGACCAGCTGGTATGTGAGCAGCTAGGGGAGAAGAGGAACCGTGGCTGGCGACACTGGCTGGAGGGAGACCTGCTGCACCTGGTGAGGAAGCTTGGCTGGTGGGTGGTGGGGAGCACAGTGCAAGTGCTGTGAGATGTTGGTGTCATTGCACAGCCTCCTTCCAGCTCCTCTCAGGCTTCGCCCAGTCTCCTCAGGGGCGATGGCCACTTCTCATAAACATCCGCTGCCAGGGTTCAAAAGTTAATGCTGTGCAGCAGAAGCTGCGGCCCTTCCTACCCTCAGGGTGACCTGCCAAGGCTTAGCCAGAGGTCACAGGGCTGCAGCCTGAACTCCTTTTTCTCCTCTTTTCCTCAGCGCATGACGGCCGAAGATGAGGTCTGTGTTCAGGTCTTCCAGAAAGTGAAGTGACCGCTGGCTGCTGGGACAGATGCCCAGGGTGGGGCCCCGCTCTCCAGTGTGAACTGCCCCAGATTAAAGAAGCAAACTCGATGGCAGCGAGCCAGGCTCCCTGTAGCAGCGTGTTTTCTTCTGCCTCACTACACCGCAGGGTGGAAGAAGGCCTCCCCCGGCTGGCCCATGGTTAGGTCATGGCGGGCCGGCCCCTGGAAGGGAGAGGCAGGGAGAGGGCATGGCTGGAGTGCAGCCAGGGTGGGCCGAGGCAGGGAGGAAGATGGGCCGCGGAGTGCACGGCAGCTCCTTTCAGAATAAGAGCTGGGTGGGAGGGAGTGAGGTGAGGTGGAGGCCATCCAGCCACCCCACACAGCGGAGAGTTGCGCATGGGTGGCCGTAGGCACTTGCTGCTGCTGAGCCTGGATAGGCCGCTCACTGGCCCACCTTGTTCTCTTCTGCCTTCCCCTGCTGTGGCACCCCCAGCACAGTCCTTCGGCTTCCTCTGGAAAGCAGAATTTGGAGGCCTAAGTCAGCAAGGACAGCTGAGGCTGCCTCTTCTGAAACCACCAGGGCAAGCCCCCAGGTCCTGATGCCTGCAGACATATTTTTCTCAGGATCCTGAGATCTTCAAGCTATAGCACAGAAATGGTGGTTCTTCGGTGTCAAGGATTTTTGTGTGAATTTCGAAGGCTGGGGTGAGGAAGGAAGCCCCTTGTAGTTCATGTTCGCTGCACTCCTGGGAAAGCCCAGAGAGAGGAGGTTGCTCTGCCTTTCCTCCTGTTGTAAGAAACCTCTGTCTCTAGTGTCTGCACTCCACCTGGCTTTACTGTTCTCCCTTGACTTTCATAGCTCATAGACAGCAGCTGAGGAGCTGATTGAATAATTGCCTTCATCCCACTCTTCTGTAAAAGGAGGCTTTCTGAGAGTTGTTTCTGATCCCCAACACAAGCTTGCTTCACTGTATCCAGAATGATATCCTCCAGATTGTGTGATTGCCTTATTTCAGGCTCTGCACCAAAAGCTGGTGCACTTTCTTAACTTTGCTATTCTGACCTACGTTCTGGTTTGGTGGTAGATAGCTATTGCCTTCAAGTGGTTGAGTATGACATACTCTTACACTGGCAGGCCAACCATCCACATAATTGCCAAAGAAGCCACTGAGATGATATCCTGAGTGGGATGAATGGTTTGCTTCTGACTGTGCCAGCCATTCTGAACAGAAGGCAGCATCTTGTATTAGGGAAGCTTTCAGTTGTGCCAAACCACCAATAGGAATCAGACCCCTTTGGTGTGGTCCACAGACATAATAATCATAAGTATTCCAGATTATTACAGTGTTTCAGGTACTATCTACTATCACTAACAATTTGTTGGTTGCTGTTCATACTGCCGCTTTTCCATACATGTTGCCACTTCATACTGGGGAGAAGATCCATTCCTACAGTCCTGAGCCTTTTTTTGATGTAGGTCACCTTCTGTACATAAACCAGAGCTGTAGAAGTTGCGTGATTTGTCTGAAAAAGCGATAAACCATTTAATATTACAGTGAAACTGTGTGAATCCCAAGCCCTCAGACTAGTGGCAGAGTGTCCCCAAAGGGCAATAAATGGTCATATCTGAACATTGCTTAGTCAAAAAGAGTGTTTGAAGGTAAAGTGCCCAGGGAAAGAAGCTCGGTGTTAACGTGCCGCCAGTTGATTTCTACACAAGTCTAGTTTTAGCAGCTATTTGGGGTTTATTAATGCTTGTAAGATAAATCACAAAGATAGATCGTATGATTCTAAGTAGTATTTAATCACCAGTGAAGCATTAGCCAATTTGACACAATCAAATGCAGTGACCTCGTTAAAGGATTGAGATGGCAAGGTTCATTTGAAACATACTACAGAGTGTTGGAGGGGAGGTTTCTAACCTCAGTTGCATGCTCAGGGACCTTCTCTCCTTCAGTGAGTTACTTACCTTTTCCTTTTGTTGGCTCTCAGCAGATGATCTGTCCCAAAAAGGGCTCCTTTTCTTTGACATCTATCAGCTGTGAACCTCAAGAAGCTTACTTTGAGAGGTGTCCCAACTCAGAGAGACATCAAGGATCACAGTGTGATGCAGTCCTTGAGAGCTCAAGGGCCTTTTCACTTAGGGCAGTTTTAGACAACAAGATAATTGACGTTAGCCAGCAAACTTTCCTCTCTGGCCACAACTGCAGTGAGGTAATCCTGGAATTCTCTTCTAGCGATGCCATTCCAGTGCTCTCCAGCTCGTACTGTCCTAGTACCTCTCCGATCAGGCTTTGTCTCAAAGTGCCAGAATTCCAGTCAGAGACAGGGAGTGCCTGCTCATCCAATCTCACTCAGTCAAAGCACAGTGGTAGCTTATCCTGAGATAAGCTTGGGAGGCTGTACCACAACAGGTGAACCCTAGTCTGTGGCCCTGGCTGGATGATTATACTGTAAGAGAGGTGGAGGAGCTACAGGAGGCCTAAGAGAGGTGTTCCTCTGTCTTTCTTGCTTCAGGTTTGAGGATGAGGTATCTCAGCATCTTTTCAGTATGTGAGTGGGTCTGCTCATCAGAGAATAATCTCGTGTTGTATTTAAAGCACCAGAGAAATTACACAGAACATCTGAAGGGGGTCACCACCCAGCAGGAGCACTGGAGCAAAACAAAGGGAATTCAAATAGGTCTATGGGGCACAAATAGGAGGCGGGCTGCTCCAGACAGGCGCACCCCAAGCTGTTCACCCCCACTTTAGCAGCTGAAGTACTCTCCCTGATGTTACCAGGGGAAAAGTAACAGCAAAACATGAGGGAGATTTATCTTGAAAGTGCCTCTGGGAACTCCTAATAGCTCCTAATGCTTGGTTGTGAGATTCCTGTAAATGACACACTGAAATGATCAGCTTCCTTACAGGTAATCCTGAATTACATCTGCCTATCATTATTAGCAAGTGAACACTCTCTCTACCAGTGACCTGCTGGTAACAGGTCTCTCAGCACTTTCTGGTGCTTCCCAGCTTCTTTCCATATGTGGTGTCTTTAAGTTAAAGCTTCCCTTCGGGTGGGACAGTAAGTCAGAAGAGCCACCTGTACTGCAGCACAGAAGTGAGGCTGCCCAAATTCATACACCAGGAAGTACCAATATAGTATCCCCTGCTTAATCTTAATTCAGACATTTGCGGCCACGCATTGTTATTCAGGAGTAACTAACTGCACATTTACATGATCTTTTCCAAATAATTCAAAGGCATTTTGATGATCAGTTCTTCTGGTCTTCAGTGCAGTTCCATAAATATCCTGGAAAAGCTTTCTTCATTCTTTTATAAACACCATTTTCCTCTTCATTCAACATGTTTTTGTAGTTGTGGATTATTTCCTGTGATTTCAATGCAAGAAACTCATTAACTTCCCTGCATCCATAATTCAAAGGGAAAACACTAGAATGGTATTACAGCAAAATCTGAAAGCTGTGAGATTTTGAAGTTTGTGAAGTTCAGTACAAGGCTTGGGCACTGTGTCGATGAAAGCCAGAAACGTGTTTGCAGATTTCTATCTTTTCTCCTTTCTCCATTAAATAACAAAGGCTTCGTCCATCTTGTTTTTCCTAAAAACGCTTCATACAATTGCAGCAAATAAGAGCCTTTGATAAAAGACTTGTTCTCAGAATGCTTATAATTCTATAGGCCCATTCTTTTTTATTAACGCCTGCTTAACTTAAAAGCCTGAGGTTTCTTTCTTACCCTGAAGAAGCTCCCAGTTCTCATCTCTAAATAAATAAATGAATAAATGATTGGAAGTGTTCTTCAGCAGATGAGAACAGAGGAGATGTGGGGGTTTTTTGATGGTTTTATTTTTTAAAGTTCATATTTAAAAAACCGTTAAGACTGAAATTTCTGTGCTTCTCTCTATACCAGAAAACTGCCCGAGAAGGAATAGGAGAGGCTGTAGGAGGGCATACTTAGGAGCTGCTGGAATGCAGTTAAAATCGTCACCAAAGACCTCCGGTGATCACTTTTCTTCCTTCTTGCCTTCTTCTGTACGAAAGAAAGCCTGCTTTTGCCTGGCTAGGGCCTGATAACCCCCAAAGCCCTCCCTGGCCCCAAGGGCAGGCGGAGCTGCGGCAGCTGGGCAGCAGAGGGCAGCAGGCGCCGTGCTGGAGGAGCCCGCTGCCGGCCCGGCTGCCCGCAGCCCGGCTGTGCCTCCCCACCCACCGCTCTCACCGCCCCTCGGCGGGGCCGTGGAGCTCGGGCTCGGACGGAGCGGGCAGAGAGAGCAGCGGGCACCGCGACCGAGCGCATGGAGACGTGAGTGTGGGGAACAGGGACGCAACGCCTTTCCGGGAGGGAGGTGGGCGATTAGGCTCTTCAGGGAGGTGAACAGATCGTAAAGGCTTACCCCGTGCTTGCTGTCTCTCCAGTAAACCTTTGCAAGGGCTGAGGAAGAAGGATCTTTTTATATCTGGGCAATGAGAGTGTTTTGGAGGAGTACGGATAGTCCCATGTCACAGAGAGGGAGAGGGAAAAGAAAGAGAAACAAACGAGAGTTTTTTCAGGAGGAGGACATGTGTGCGCAGAGGGTTACATGGGAGGGACGGCAAGATTGCTCCTTAATTAACTGAGATTGAAATCTTCAGAAACTGCCCCTAAACTAGCAACAATCAGAAATGACCCACTGCCCCAGAGCAAAGGGGAACCATGCACACGATGGTTCTGAGGAACACAGCCTGTAACTACTGGGAGCAACCAGCCACTGCTTGAGGAATTCACCCATGCTCCCTCAAAGTGTTTGCCAGGTGAACAGAGCGCAGGCTGGATCACGACACCTTGCTGGAGTTGGTCAGTGCTGATGTTTTCATTTCTGTGGTTCTACTTGTTCCGGAGTGACCCTAGCCAAAAGATGGAGCTGCAGCTAGGCCTCTCATGTCCGCGTTTTGCTAGATGGTGTGCAAGCACCTGTGAAGTCTCTCCCCTGATTTTGGATGACTGAATTTTGTGCTATGTCATAATTTACTTGCCGTATTCACAGGCACGTTCCTTTTCTCCTGTGGGCCATCCTCTTTTTTGGAGTGATCAGTTCCAGTCCAGTCCCAAGAAAGTTCTTTGGGGAGATCAGATCCCCAAATTATCCCAAGCCTTATCCCAACAATAACATCAGCACTTGGGATATCATTGTTCCCAAAGGCTATGTGGTGAAGCTGACCTTCAGATATTTTGATGTGGAGCCATCTGAGACCTGTTTCTATGACTATGTTAAGGTATGTGGATAGATACCTTGGGGACTGGGTGGCTGGAAATGGGAATTTAGAGGCATGCTGTTCATTCACAAGGCTTCCTCTCATACTCCTCATGGAGGATTGGGAAGGAACTGAAGACAGTAACGGGTGAAGCAGGTACTGGCAGTTTGTGGCTAGATAATAGTGGTGCATAACTGACTGTTATGAGGCTGCAGTGATTTCCCCTTAACCTTGACAGATCAGAGCAGACAAGAAGAGCTTGGGGCGATATTGTGGGCAGCTTGGGTCAACCACAGGCAATCACCCAGGAAGAAAGGAGTTTGTATCTAAGGGAAACAGGATGCATCTTTCATTTCACTCTGATTTCTCCAATGAAGACAATGGCACGGTCATTCCCTACAAGGGCTTCCTGGCCTATTATAAAGCTGTGGGTGAGTAGGAGATACTCTGTCATGCAGAAAGAAGCTTTGCAAGTTCAACTGATTTTCCTCCTTGACAGGCAATTCAAGAGAATCCTTGAGCAAAGATACTGATCTCACTGTACTTTCAGTGTACAGCAGATAGGTTTGATGCTTTCCTTCTCTTATCCCAGCCTTTCTTACCTCTTCAGATCTTGATGAATGTGATCCAAACAATGCTGCTGAGGGTGATGATGGGCTTCGATGCCAGCAAATCTGTCACAACTATGTGGGTGGCTACTTCTGTTCTTGCCGACCTGGTTATCAGCTCCAAAGTGACCACCACTCCTGCAAAGGTAAACTGAAAGTCTGAAAGATCAGATGGACTATGGAGGATTCCAGAGCAGGAGCCTTTTTGCCGGGGAGGGTGGGAAAAGTGGTTTAGGAAGCTGTTAATGGGACAGCAGCTGGTACAGCCCCATGTTGTGACCTTTGCTTTCTTCCTCTACACCAGTGGAGTGCAGCAGTGAGTTGTTCACGGAGGCATCTGGGTACCTGAGCAGCCCTGAGTATCCCCACCCCTATCCTGAAGACCTCCAGTGTAACTACAGCATCCGTCTGGAAAAAGGCTTGTCTATCATCCTAAAGTTCTTGGAACCCTTTGAGATTGATGACCACCAGCAAGTCCATTGTCCCTATGATCAGCTCAAGGTACTGGAAAATAGCAGATTCTTCTTCAAGCCCTACAGCCAGGGCTGGACAGGAATTTTACAGATACCACTACTAGCATGAGAAGTACAGAATTAGTACAAAAAGAATGCCCCAGTATGGAGCTGTTCCCTTGTCCCTCCCTCAGAACCTTTAATTACCATTGTCCTGAGACCAACAGGCTCCGGTGAATGGAGCAAGAAAATTATCTTTTTTGAGGTTTTTTGTCCTTTTGCTTTAGTCTCAGAATTCAAACTGGTTGATAGCTCCAATTCCTACAGTAAAGGAGAAGTAGAGGTTGTTGTTGGTCACTTATTTGTTCTGATCTGAGAGTGCAAAGATGGATCAGACAGTCAGCCTGCCTATCATTAGGCACTTTGGCAAACTTGCTCTGGATTGAGGGATGGATACTGAAGTGAAGACATTTATGTTTCTTTCCCTGCGATACTTGATTTTGTTACCAGATCCAAGCACAAGGGAGAGAGATTGGTGAATTCTGTGGTAAGAAGTCACCTGGCAGCATAGAAACCAAAAGCAATGAGGTGGACATACTCTTCTTCACTGATGAATCAGGGTTCAGTCGTGGCTGGAAGATCCACTACACCTCAGAGAGTAAGATATTTCTTCCCCCCAAAGACTACTACGGCCTGTCTACACCATTTATTAATAACCGCCCACTACATCCCCCTTTCTAACAGGAAAACGGTGCCCACAGCCTGTCCCGCGGGACCAGTTTACCATCATCAGAGACCCTCAACCCGTGTATCGATATCTAGACTATTTCATTGTCAGCTGCAAGCCTGGCTATAGCTTGATGGAGGTGAGATCCCTTCAGCTGTTTTCTGTCTTCTCTTCAGTCCATGTCTTTCAACTTTCAGTTGAAAGTTTTCTTTGGAGATTTCACTCCTGGCTATCTCTTGAAGTTTCTGTTTTTCCCTTCATCTGTAGGCATTTTTTCCCAGTGTTTCCTCTATTCCTAGCCTCCTTCCTTGTATGTTTTTTGTCTCACAAAAAGACAAGCCCCTGTAGATGAGAGAGCAAAGATCCCAGGAAGAACTGATAAACAAGAGTCTCTTTGAAAGGATATGAAATCAGACTTGAAGCAGAATATACTATCTGCCTTCATTGCCATCCTGCTGTCAGAACTCTGTACTGTTAGCATCTCAGGCCTGCCACATTTTTATGGTTTCATTTTGGCCTGTTACATGTAATTTGTACCCTGTAGCAAACACAAGATGGAAAGAAGGCAGCAAAGGGAGAGGCCAGCAACTGGAACGCAGTGCTGTGAGGGAGCAGTAGAAGAGCAGGCAGTTAGGACAATATTTTCTTGAGAGGGAAGGGAATTTGTTTGTTGTGTGAAGGGAATATGGGGCTCCATGCAGCCAACAGTGTTTTTTTGTTTTCTTTGCAGGGCAACCGGAAGCTGCTGTCCTTCACTGCTGTGTGCCAGGATGATGGGACATGGCATCAACCCATGCCCCACTGTGAAAGTGAGTGAGCTGAGTGTTGGAATTTTGCCCCTTGCCCTAGGTTATCCCCTCAAGTAACACAGGGAGTTCAGCTCCTGTGCCTCAGTTTGTCTTTGGCCATGGACTCATTAGGTATGCTGACTGGAAGGACCTGTAAAGGCCACCTAGTCCACTGTTAACTCTCATTACACTTTTTGTTTCCAAAAAGCTAAATGTTTTTCCTCCCCTACAAAAATTATCACAGTCCACTGTTAACTCTCATTACACTTTTTGTTTCCAAAAACCTAGATGTTTTTCCTCCCCTACAAAAGTTATCACTAAGAAGTCAATACAATGCTGTAACATCTAAAAGCAAAAGGTCCCAGTTTGGGATCCATTTTGGAACAACCAGTCTCTGCCCACTGTACTAATCACCATCCTTCAGAACATGGCCACAATCCAAATCAAGCCTTAACCTGCAGGTATTAATTAAGGCTGTCTTTTACTCATCTTCCTCTCTTTCTTTTTTGTAGTTGTGAACTGTGGCAGCCCTGCAGAACTGACCAATGGAATATTCAGTTATGTTAACAAACCTGCAAACAACACCTACCAGTCAGTGATCACATACCAGTGCAATGAGCCATATTATCACATTGTCACCGGAGCAGGAGGTGGTGAGTTCTGATCACACACAAATATTGAATTACTGAAATGAAAATCCCACTACGATCTCTAGTTAGACTTGTCCTAATCTCTACTCCCCAGTCTTGGAGCTCCTGTGAAGACTTTCCAACTTTTCCTTGGCTCTGCAGCGTAGGTCCTGAGGTGTGTTGCAACCCTATTTCATTCCCAGAGTCCTTCATATCCCTCCTCCAGGCTCTCTTTCACTTTTTGTTTTATTCATGATTCTCATGATAGTCATCTGTATTCATGATTTTTTTCTTCTGGTGGATTTCATTTTTTCACCAAAATCTGAGGCACAATGCACCAATATGCTGCAGCCCAATCACAGAAATCCATGTTGTTCCAGATGTCAGTAAATAAACTCAAAACCCACTCCACTCTACTCTAATGTTGTTTACTCTCTTTGGTATACTGTCCAGTAGCAGAGACATCTAGAAGCTAAATAACATACATGCAGAAAAATCTATGTTGCAAGTCAGAAAAATTAAGGTAACATTCAAAACCATTCACTTGCCTTCTTTTTGCACCTGAGATGTGACTTGATGACATAGGAGTTTTGGTGCCAAGAAAAACAAAACATCAGTGATTTCTTTGCCTTGGCTGTTCATTTAGCTTCCACAAAAATGAAAAAATATATAAATAAACCTGAATCTGTTCCTGGATATGGTTGGCAACACAGACCCACAAACAGTTCTGCAGCATGCCTCAGAGTTGACGCACTGACAATGGGGGCAGGGAATATTCAGGTAAGGGGGCTGCTTTAAGTTGATAACTGTCATGGCACATCTGTCTGTGCCTGTGAGAGGGGAACACTAGGCCCACAGGCCCTCTGACTTGAAAAAGGGGGGAGAAGGAGTGTCAGCAGTTTATGGGACAGTTTGGCCCAATACTGATGTTGAATTTGACTATTTTTGCACCTGCGCTTAACTGCTTGCTAAAGAGTCAGAGCTCAGTCTGAATAGGTCAAAGTCAGAAGCAAGTAAATATCAGCACTAGCACATGTAAAATTCTGATGGGAAGGTGTCATTTTTCAAAGAGAACAGCAGACAGTTTATTGGAAACATTTAATGCGGTATAAATTGTATAAAATGTATTGATTGTATATAAATTATTTTTAGTCACCACCAACAGCTTTCCAAAAAGAGCAGTTATTTTGGAGGTAGTGGAATTTGTGTTGAGAAGTGATGTTATGTGACAGGTAACACAGACTCAGAAATAGATACTGATCATGTACAGTAACAGCTTAATCTTTTTCCTGTTTCTAGGACAAAACACACTGTCCTACACTCTTCAAACAACTGCGTCCAGAGACGTGAATGTAAAATCCCCATATCCTCTTCTTACCTTTCTTTGGGCTAAATAAAAGTCAAACAGAGCACTGCAAGCACATGAAGTTACTATTTGCTCAGATGACTCTTTAGGCTTTTCTTCTACAGAAGTGGTGCCAGAACTTTTCTGTTCTTCACCTGGAACTGAGGCACTTCAAGATACATGTGTCTCATCTGGACACATTCCAGATTATACTACAGGCAGCTTTTCCTGACAAAGGGTGCTTTTGGGATGGGAGGGCTGAGTGTAGCATGTGGGACTCCTTGGAGAGAGGAATCCTTCCATTCTTCCTGCCCCGTGCCTGGGTCTCATTCACTCCCTTCTCATCCTACAGATACTTACACCTGCTCTCCTGAGGGAACGTGGGTGGATCGAGATGGCCAGGAGAGGATTCCTACCTGCTTGCCAGGTCAGTAAAGAAACAGGACATTGTCTGGTGTTTACCAATCAGTGCTTATCAGCAACATGCAGAGAGGAGAGTGAGAATAACAGTGTCAGTGAGGAAGGACAGGGAAATACATCCAGGAAGACAAAAATAAGGTGAACAGTGATGGTATAGGTAAGAGAGAGACAAGCCAGGGCAATGAAGGATGTCATGATCTCCTTGCTTTTCTCCACAGTGTGTGGGAAGCCAGACAGGCCTGTTGTCGAAGTCCAGAGGATTGTTGGTGGTGATAAAGCCGGCGAGGGCAATTTCCCTTGGCAGGCTCTGACTGAAATCAATGGACGTGGAGGTGGAGCACTCCTGAGTGATCGCTGGATCTTGACTGCTGCCCATACCATCTTCCCCAAAGGGTCAGCAAGAAACAATGTAAGCCTAGATCAGCTAACAGAGGATGCCTACATCTTCCTTGGCCACACTAATGTAGAAGAGCTCTACAAGATGGGTAACCACCCTGTACGTAGGATCTTTATCCATCCTGATTACAATCCTAATGATGAGCAAAATTACAATGGAGACATAGCACTGCTGGAGCTGAAATACCCAGTAACCCTGGGCCCTACAGTACTACCCATCTGTCTCCCAGATACTAGCAACACCACATTCTATTTGGATGGGTACATGGGCTACGTGAGTGGCTTTGGTGTGGAAAAAAACTTTCTTTCAAATCATTTGAAATATGTGAAACTACCAGCAGTTTCTCGGGAGAAATGCCAGAATTGGCTGAATAGTAAGAATAGAGACATGGTTTTCTCTGAGAACATGTTCTGCGCTGGCTTCCGCACGGAGAAACGAGATACGTGCCAGGGGGATAGTGGGAGTGTCTTCACAGTGTTAGACATGGAAAGTGGTCGGTGGGTGGCTACAGGTATTGTTTCTTGGGGTATTGGTTGTGCCCAAGGTTATGGCTTCTACACCAAGATCCTCAGCTATTTGGACTGGATCAAAGGGATAATAAAGGAGGATAGGCTCTAAATGTTCCTGTCCAGCTGAAGAATCACCAATATCATATAGATTTCCAGATACAGAAAATCATATCCAAAGCTTTTGTCGATGTTCCAAAGGCTTTTCAAACACAGAGACTGTGCAACCTTAATCGTGAGCATTTCTGAAAATCACTGTATTGTCTAATTAATTTGGTGGCACCATCAAAACTTAGCAAAACTGCTGTCCCACTAGCAGTCTATGGGAGGCCTTTGTAGATGTTCTAATTCTTCCAAATGCAGTCTTATTATTGGATGAAGCCTTATTAATATCAGAAATCTCATGGCAGCAAACATACTATTGTCTGAAGTGCTGACAAGATAATCAATCTACTGCAGTTTAGTTTTGTAGGCCACATTGTGTGGAAAGCTTGCAGTGCAGCAAACCTTGAAGGATGTGTTGAGTACAGTGTGCATATATATGCCCATTGGCATCAATCAAATTCTGTGAATATTAAAATAATCGCTGGAGAAACTGGGTGTGTTATGTTTTCCTTTGTTATTTAACAACTACTGTAAATTCCCCATAACTGAAAGCAACTTGCAGACCTTATCTATAGCGTGATTGCTTTATCTGCCACTAAAACATTTCTAGTTGTGCAACTGCAAGTGGGAGTTGCTCTCTTCTCACAAAGCTGTTGTTACCCAGCCTGAGACTATAGATGACTTCAAGGGAGTCAAGAGCCAACTGTGTAATGCCACATTCAAGAGACAAGGAATACAACAATCCATCCCATGAAGAAAAGTTCCCAGGAATATTTATTGAGCAGAATTTGACATCACATTTTTTTTTATACTACGTGAAATAAAGCTCTAACTGCAGAACAGTAGTTCTAAAATGATTCTGACTCAGAGAGAAGAAGATGCCTCTAGTGTTGTGGGTATTATCTGCAGTTGTCTGTAGTTTTGGTTCTGTAGAACCTTACTCCAGTGACAGGAGCTCTGGCTGTAATATCACAGTTGCCTTCTTCTGTTTTCAGAGCAAGACCTGTGATCCAGGTCCAAATCTCTGGTGTCAAGTTTTCTCATTTGCTTTTGAGTTAATATGCCCTCAGGTGTATTAACCTCAAGATTATTACAAATTGTTGTTATATATACAATTACATAATTATATAAATTTTATATAGTTGTTGTATATACCATTTCATGTATATTTGTAATTGTGTATCTGCTATAAACTCACTCGTGACCTCCAGAAATCAGAATTCTGTTGATGTCGTGTATTTTACGGGCAAAATGGAACATGTAAACGTTAGATCACAGAGTTGTAGAATCATTAGGGTTGGAAAAGACCACTAAGATCACCTACTTCAACCATCAACCCACCATTACCATGCCCACTAAACCATGTGTCCCAGTGCCACATCCACCCTTTTCTTGAAAACCTCCAGGGATGGTGACTCCACCACTGTTTCTAAGAAATTGTTCCTAATATCCTAATATCCAATCTGAACCTCCCCTGGTACAGCTTAAGGCCATTACCTCTTAGTTCTGTCTCTAGTTACCTGGGAAAGGAGGCTGACCCCCACTTCACCACAACCTCCTTTCAGTTAGGCGTAGAGGGGAGGAGGTCTCCCCTGAGCCTCCTCTTCTCCAGACTGAACGACCCCAGCTCCCTCAGCTGCTCTTCACAAAACTTGTTCCAGACCCCTCACCAGCTTTGTTGCCCTTCTTTGAACATGCTCCAGAACCTCAGTGTCTTTCTTGTATAGAGGGGCACAAAACTGAACACAGTAGTTGAGGTGCAGCCTCACCAGAGCCAAGTACAGAGGCATAATCACACCCTTGGTGGTCCTGCTGACTGTACTACTTGTGACATGAGCCAGGATGTCACTGGCCGCCTTGGCTATACTGCTGAATCATGTTCAGCTGGCTGCTAACTAAGGTGTCTAGCTGCACAGGAGCAATGAGTTAACCCCAGTCTTTGGGGAGGGAAGAAAGACTGAGGCATATGCAAGATGAGCATTGGACACTAGGGCACAAGTGCTGACTCCATTTCAATTTTATGTCGACCAGATTCCACAAGTGGGCTAAAATTGCATCCTGAGCTGTCCAGGAAGAACAATTGCCTTTTGTGCTCCAAAGGATGAAGGCTGAGGTGAGCCCACATGCAATAGCTACATGGAAGAATGACTATAAAACTTAACACTAGATTAAAGTTGGCACATACAGTTACACAAATAAAAATCATTCAACATCCCATAGGTCACAGGAATGTGGTACAAAATCCTTGGTTACAAGGCCAACAACAAAACAGAATTTTGCTTGTTACACAGAAATGAAGGTGCTTGAGCTGAGTGCAGGAGTCTATATGAAGTCACCCAGGAGTTGCATACACCCTCCTTACCATATGCTAGACTTTCAGAAAAATTTAAGCTGTAAGAGGAAGCATCTGGTCCAATATTCCTCTGATAGTAGGACTAGCTTTGGAGCTTCAGGGTCTTGCCTGGGCAAGATCTGAAAGTTTTCGGTAACAGAGATTCCACAGTCTTCTGTGGCACATGTTCCAGTGCCCACTGTCTCTTGTCTTGTCTCCATCTTTTTGAAGAGTTTGCTCTCTAATCCGATTATAAGTAGATGATCCTCTTCTTAGCTTCTTCCTTTTCAAGATGAGTTTCTATCATCTTTCTTCATATGCCATCTGCACCAGACCCCTGACCATCTTAGTGAAAGGATTACTGTGGGGGATTTGGACTTGAAGTAGTATTCTGGAGCAGAAGACACTCTTAGCACATATTAGATGATGATCTCCCACAATACTACTTTCCCAAAATCAGGCTACCTTTATTTCTTATCTAAAAAAGTAAACCTTGAAAAATTAAGCCCTAGGTACAGTTAAATGAAGAGTTTTGAAGATATTCTGTTCTTCTGCTTAGCTTGATTCAGAAGTCCGAAGTCCTTGTTGCTGGTGGTGGTTGGTCAATATGCTGCAACCAGCTAAAAACTTCATAGGAACTCTTAGGTAGAGAAGTAAGGTAGCATAAGTTGCAGCTTGACAAAAGCTGGCAATACGTTGTTTCATTATTTGGTTTAGTGAGTTTCAAGGAAGTCTAGGTCTAGACTAAGAAGGAGAAAGACAGTGCACACATAGGAAGCAAGTTTGGACGTTCTTTAATGCCATTAGATATTCTGAACAAAAGAGGAAATACAGAAATCAGAAACTAGGCTTTAAACCTACCCCGGGACTAACAATTATTCTCTCCTCTTCGCTGAAATCTCCCTGTCAGCTAGGGCATAGGTAGGTCTTCATCAAGTGGGAAAAACGAAACAGAAAAACTGAGAGGAAGCAGAACTCCTTATACAGAGTAATATCTTCCTCTTATGCTTCCTCATCGTAATGTGCGGAAGAAGAAAGTGAAATTCCCTTACCAGACACAATGACAGTGGGAAAGAACAATACATATTCCCGAATCTACTCACTCACAGACACAGTGAGTTACCCTGTTATACGTGAAAATGAACAGAAACATAGCCAGTCTTACTGCCAGAGCATGTAACCATCACATTTAGGAAGAGTGATTGTACTAAAAGGAGAAAGAGCTAATCCTGCTGAGATTCTTCATCTAATGCTTACTCATAGTCTCTGTAATCCAGTCCAAATAACGCACTACCTTGGTGTAAAGACCAAAGGTACCACACCTTGGTCCCCAGGAGATCAACCCAGCCACATAGTACTGGCTGTTATTAAGTGGATCTAGGATGGAATAAGCTCCACCGCTATCCCCCTTACAGCTGTCCTTGCCCCCACCAGCACAGATCATATTGTCAGTGAATCGGTATGCACTGGAATCAGCAGTGCCCTCTGGTTTCACAGAACGGCATCTGTCCATGTCCACCACAGGGATCTGGGCCTTCCAAAGATAACTGGGCAGTCTTCCTTTCTCTCTAGATCCCCAGCCAGCAATATAGCCTAGAGTTCCTGTCTGTAGCTCATATTCAGGCGATTTACCAGGAAGACAGAGTGGTGAGATGTTTGGACCCATCTGCACAGGTTCCTTCAGCCTCAGGAGTGCAATATCATTATCAAAATCAGTCCTGTGGGAGCCTGTGGGCGGCGTCTTCCAGCCTGGATGGATGAATGATGCCTCTGGAATCAGCTTCTTGCCACGTTGGTACAAAACTTCTTTGTCAACATTGATTATCCCAGCAAACATGTCAGGCATGTCATATCCATCCAGTACGTGAGCTGCAGTCATTACCCATCTGTCAGAGATGAGCACGCCAGCTCCTCTTGGGTGTGGAAAATATACCTGCCAGGGAAAGTTGCCTTTTTCTGCACGGGTGCCTCCAAAAATCTTTCCCGTCTCTCGGATAGGATTACTAGGTATGCCACAGACTAGAAGGGAAAGAAAAAAGGAGGAAACAGATGGGAGAATTAGCAGTTACAAACAGAGGTTTATCTCGCAATACTGAGAAGCCCATAGTCCCTACTTTCTTGTATCTTCTAAATTTTTTTTTTATTCTGAGCAACTAACTTCTGTTTATATTCTATAATATAGAATTCATAGAATTTGAAGGAAGCAGTTACAGAGAAAATCAAGAAAATTCAAGCATAAATCCTATCAAATATTCAATTTAGGCTGAAAATGCACATTCTCAAATTCTTGTTCTGTAAAGCTAAGCTCTCACAACTGTTGTCAACCAGTCAGTGTTGGGTTTGCCAAAGCTCAGCATTTCATTGTGTTATAGTTAGCATTTTTGCTTTGCTGAGTTATGTCCTTTTTTTTAATATTATAAAAAATATATTTTTAAGTACTTAAAAGAATGACACTACTCTTCCTAAGGATTCTTTTGTGCATGTTTGGAGTGACTGATGGAAAGCTGAACCCGAGGAGGGTTTGAAGAGAAGCTACAGCTCTCAGTATTGTTTAGGAGGGACTGAGGAAAGGAAGACATGGTATTGCTGGACTTCTCTTTTGACCTCTCAGTCTTTTTGTTATGTGCAAAACAGACAGAGATCTGAAGAACTGAACAGCTTGAGAATGTGCACACTTGAAGGTATACAGAAACAGAGTAAATGAAAGAAGCATGGGTTTTCATTACTCCATATATATATATATTCACAGGTTTTGATAGTACCTGCAACACATTCTGGTAATTCTGTTCCCTTTTCTTCATTGATCCATTGTCCACTGGCTGAGCATTGATACACCACTTTGAAAACACAAGAAGAGTGCCAGAAGGATACAATCAAGATGAAGAAGGCATAAGCAGTGTTATTGTATAAGACACTGTATTAATCTTATCATTTCCAAAGCAAGCACAGCTTGGTAAATATTGGTGAGATCTCTCCAAAAGCAGAGAATCCCACCAGGGTTCTTCTGCTCCTGTTTAGGAGGGGTTTCGTTTAATTGGTTTCTTGAGTCCTTTACTTCTCCACCAGAAATGTGTGCTAAAAATCTCTGTGGTTCATACACCCGCGAAATGGAGATAGGACTTGCAAATACATTCAAGGTTAACAGCCCAATTACAGATGTTATGTCAGTGTATTAAACACAAAAGCAACACAAAACTACTGTCTGCAACCCCACACCAATAAGTATCTTTTCACAGCCTTGGCTTAATGGGGTATAATCCCAGCTCTGTGACAATGTCAGTACTACTACTAAGGCCTTTCATCAAATGAATATGTTTCTGTAGCAGACACAACACTTACCTTCCTCTTTGTTTTTTAAGGTGTAGTAAGGTGCTTTGCAGAAATACTGGACAGTAGCTTTGTAAAGAGGTTCATGAAGTTCAGAGATGTATTCATATTCACCATTGTCAATAGGACTGGGATCACCACAGTTGACAGCTGTAGAGAGGAAACAATCAATCAAAGACAATCAAAAGGGTATCTTCATCCAACAGTCTGACTATTTTGTAGTATGGGAAACCACTCAGCTCGGCAGGTTACTGTATGGTCATCCATGCTTACTTCCTCTGTCCTTTCATCATGCTCACATCCCAGTCCTTTATTGCTCTCCTAGTCTGGAGGTAGTGTGTCCAGAGCATAAATACTCCATTAAAGACTGCTTCCCACAACACAGAGAGAGGTCACTTACGAATACAGCTGAGATTAGAGTTGCTCCATTCACCATTGTTCTGACAACTGGAATGAAAAGTCGTGATGCTGTCATGTTGCTAGGAAAAAGAACATGACACATACAAGTCACTAGCCATGAAATGTATACGATACAGGCACTCTAGTGAAGGTTCCTCAGGATACTGCAGTTGCTGGAAGAAGTTTGCATTTGATACAGCTGTGGCAAAAACATTGATCCCTTTTGCTCAGGACACCTGATGGGAAATAGCAGCAGAAAGCTGCTGACAGGGACAAAGAGGGCATATGCTTTTTTTTGTGTAACTTACCATCACAATTTCGTAGCCTTCCAAACAGGTCACCTTCACGTTGTCCTTGAAGTTATACCTGCCCCTCTTTGGTTCAAGAACAGAATTGGGAGTGACACTCAGGGGACAGGTTATGGCTTTGAAGAGATAGGAGAAAATCAGTGATTAACTGATTCAAGATTTACTTTTCTTCCAGTTACAAACTTCCTTCTTCATAGTGATTATTCTCTCTAGTTAAAAGGCACCCTCTGTTTAGTTTATAGGTCTTTAGCTATGACTAGCAAACGTAGCAGCCTGAACATATTAACATGATGTTGTACCATGAATCTGACCTGGGGAAGGTCTTTCCCTAACTCATCAGCAGAGGGAATGTATTCCTAAGGGCATACTCACGCTCAGCATAGTAGCGTATTTTCCAGCCTTTGTGCTGTACCACATGGTTTGTCTGGAAGGTTATGTCAAGAATGTTGCTTCTAGTTTTGATTTCAGAAGGACCTGGGAATTTGCTGCCACAATAGGGACCATAATGCTGCTTTCCAGAGACAAACTGGGAAAATAACCAACAAGAAGAAATGATGAAATACTGAATGTATCCACAGAGAGATTCCCAATAACTTTATTTCAGTATTACCAAAAACATTAAAAGGCAACATAGCTGAAATTAAAGTTAAGCAATCAGAGGGTCTTCTGAATCTATGGCAAGACCCAAAGCATCCTGACTTCCGCCCTACTCCACACCTACTGTTAAACTGTCGTGGCAATTCCCTCTTGAGTCGGCTGGTTCCACATCAAAGTCTTCGCTGCGTATGGTCAATGACACAAAGTAGCCTGGCCTCAGAACCACTTGGTACTTGCACTGTGAGTTCTCTGGGTACTCTCTGGGATAGTTTGGACTAGAAATCTCTCCCGATGGCTCAGTGAAGACATTGCCACTGCAGTTCACTAGGATCAAGGAGCAGAGAAAGAACTCAGAAAGGAAAAGATTCGCTTATGAAGCAGACTTCTTCCACCGAATCTCCAGTCTCTCCAGTCACCTGCATTAACCACACCTAACACTGCATTTTCCCAGGAAAATGAAAACAGTCACAACTCCCTGTTCAATTAACAAAGGACTGTAACTTCTAGTGGCCTGATCTACCTTGCCTTCTTGTCCATCCTTTGGAAGACAAATTCCTGATGTACTCAGTACTAGGGAACAGCTTCGACATAACACCAATTCTATTCAGCCTTGCTTAGTGTCTTCTCTTTCTCCTCCATCTATTTTTTTTTATTATTTTTTTACCTTCCACTTATGATTTAGACCCTCTTCTCTCATGTGTAGGTTCTCATCTTACACCTCTTTCAGTATTTGTGACTTTTTGCACTTTTTTTTAGTTAAGCCAAGCAGCCTTGTGATTTTATCATCTTTGAGCTATTTTGTTTTATCTTCTTTGAATTTGTTTTATCACAATTAAAAGATTCACAGTATGCTAAGAGGGATATCCATCACAGTCCTAAGAGAATGTCATATAATAGTTTCTTAATTCTCTTGACACACACACAAAAAGAATGTTAAGAATTAACAGAATCACAGACTACTGCCAGTCCAGATTTGCAGTGCAATGTCCTTTTCATTATATATCTTTTGTGACTCATTGAGAAGTTTAGCAGAGAAAGTCTTTCAAGCACAAAATCCCATTTGGCCAAAATTAACTCTTCTTGTTGACCACAATTCATGTAGATCTCTTACCTCCACATGTTCTCTTGTCTTCATAGAGGAAATAATCTGGTGGGCAGGAACAGAAATAACCTCCAATATAATTATTACAGTAATGACTGCAAAGTTCCTCCTCAAACTCTGTGCACTCATCCAAGTCTGCAAGTGTGAAAAGAAAATGCATCAAATTAGCAGCAGGCCCTGAGGGCAGGAGGAAGATGGGAAAGTGAAGTAAGATCTAGCAAACAACAAGAAACATCCTGAAGGCAGCATTTAGATCAGTCACACTGGAAAGCAGTCCTGTCTGTCTGGATCTCTTTTAAATAAGGCTTTTTCATAAGGAAAACCATTCTGACAGCTTTCTTCCCCTCCTAGTCTTGAACACTACATAGATTCAGGGGAGACTGTTTTAACCTTACCCACTGCAACATAGTAGGCTGCAAAACCAGTGAAATGCTCCTCATTGGAAAAGTCTGATTGAAAGGTCACAGTCAGGGTGTTATAAGGGGCATAAAATTCCTCCACAATCGGGGAGCCAGGGGCACGAGTTTTCTTCCTCCCACAGAGCAAACCTTCAACATGCTCACCAGACAGGATCTGCAGAAGAATTCAGAAAGGCCTTGTCTTGTTACTGGAATATGTGTAATTACCAGTACTTCTCTAGTTTACAGAGGGCTAATCAAAGGCTTCTAAGTTGCATTCATTTCTCATGACATTCAGGTTTATCTCTCAGGGCACAGCTATGTCACAGTTAGAAGGGCCTAAAGCTACTTTTTCATATAGAGATGATCCAGGGTAGAAGACAGTCAGCCAAGGTACAACTGAATAGAAGAGAGAACAAATTTCTTGCCGTATGTAAGATCCTCAAGGAGCATTTCCTCTTACTTACTTCCCAGCTCTGAAATACCTAATTTTTCTGATACAAATTATGCCAGAGAGTTCTCCCTTAGCCACCTTTCCTTGGGCCCACCTGTCCAAAAAAAAAATTAAAATTTTGTTTCAAAACCAATGGCTGACAGTCAACAGGGCAGCCTAACAGGTATACTGTAATGTTATAAATGAATATGTGATTGTATCCTCCAGCAAAGCTCAAGCATCCGGCAGTCCCACACTAGTCCTCCTCCAAGATCTCCAGGTACTGCACTTGGTCTTCTTGCCCCTTAGTACACATACCTACTGCAGAATGGGATGGTCTAATTTATGTCTGTGTGGAAACATTAGATGTTTTGTGCCCTGTGGAATAACATGGAGCAGAGACAGTGGGGCTCTAGGTTTTAAGTAGGTGCGAAGATGGGGACAATAGGCCACTGCTTTTTTTTTTTCTGAGTTGACACTATCCATACACGGATCTCTTGATTGTTCTTAATTTTAGTCATTACCAATCAGTCTCCACTTCCCTTAATTGTTTAAGTTCACTCATGGACTAATTCTGAATAATTTCCTCAAGAACAGGCATTTTCATGGATTTTTCTATCTATGCTTTGCAATAGAGAGGTGTCATTAATGGGCTCTTCCAATGGATATGAGAGGAACACGGGGAGTGCAGCACAGATATGCTCAGTTGACAGACAATGCTTGTGTCAAAATGAAGTAAAATTAAATTAATGTAGGGACTGTTAGCACAGATATTTTCAGTCTTGGGCTTATTTGGGATCATAGCAGGAAAAGTGCATCTCTTCTTCCAGCCTTGAGCTTTGTATGCAGCCCTGCCGTTCTATGCTATATCTCAACTTCTTGTCTTTTTCTTTCTTGATGAGAACAGTGAGGAACAGTACCTTCACAGAGTCATATTCACAGTTCTGCGAAGGTTCAAGATCCATATGTGTGAAATAAAGGCGAATGCCATATCCTGGAGGGACTTGGATTTCCCAGGATTCCTGCAGGTCATTTGGGTATGCCTGAGGATAATTGGGTGACAAGATCTCACCATACATGGAGGCTGCATCAGCCCAGACAGGGAGACAGAAGAAGATAAGGTACCTGAGAAAAGAGAAAGGAAGGTAACATTGCAGAAACCTTCTCCATCTGCACATGCACACAGTCCCTAGTGAAAAGGCTAGCCTCTATCTGTACATAGCAAACAGCATTGCTCCTGTCTTTGGAGTTCTAATGACCGGGTGAGGGTCTTGTCTCCTCCTGCAGAGTTTCAAACTGAAAGAGTACAACTTCCATCCTGCTCTCTGCTTCACTCCAGCTGTAGAGGAACTGATAATGTTGCAGAAATTGCACAGAAGGGTCTTAAATTATATTTTTTGTTCCGCTATCTTGTTTTGGAGGTTGCTTGGGTGATAGACGCATTCAGATTTGAGAATCATTACATTAAAAGAAAAAAAAAACCCACAAACTAACTCATAACATGAAATTATTAATAAACCTGCCCCATGGAGATTCAGTAACTTACCACATCTGGAAAAAGCTGATCTTCTTTCCTGAAAACATTCAGAGATTGAACTTTGCCTGGGACAAAAAACAGCGTGATTGATTGATGTTGCCTGTACTCTGCATGCCTGTTACACAGGTCAAAGACTCTAAGACCACGGAAAATTTACCAATGATTTGCCTTAATTGCAAGATTATTCACTAGTCCTTCCTGCATATAGCAACCCCAAGCACTGAGGAGGGATGCTGGGCTCACTGCTGCCAAAATGGAACAGTAATCTCTCGGTTGTTACTCACGAGTACTCGTGTTCTCCCCTTATGCCCCACCGGTGTCTCCAAAGAGCATTACAGAGCCTAACAAACTGACAGAAAGCACCTCCCAACAAAGGGACCCAATTCGTTCTTCCCAGCACCCCAGCATGGGGGCAGCATGCTCTGACCCTGCTAGCTGTCAGACAATGGCTTGCGATATTTACCTTCTCTCCCTAGTTCATGTGTTCTTCTCTCTTGTCTTCTCTTTCACTCTTTTCCTTTTTTCTTCCTTTGCACTCTGAAACATCCAAGCTTGCGGTACGGGGAAGAGAGCTTTCATCTGCAATGTTGCAGCACCCCCTAGCAGTACGATGTAGCTTCCAGCTTTCCCGATCTGCTGTGATGCAGGAAAAATGCTTATCGGCTTTCAGCATAAAAGGGAATTTCCAGAGCAAGTTGCACAACCTTGTTGGCTTCGGCTGCGTGGGGGAGTGCACAGTTCTGGTCTGTATTAGAGGTTTTCGGGAAATCAGATGACTTTTGGGAAAAGGGAGGGGAACAGAGCTTTCAGCTGCCTCCCACCTCTCGCTCTTCCTCCTCCCTCAGGAAGTCATAGAAGGGTGTAAAACAGGCACAGTCCACATAAGAATGGACTTAGGGCTCTCAAATGGAAAAAAAAAATGTTTGATCATCTGCTCTGGGGACCACTTGGTTGGAAATCTGTTCTGGGACTTCAAACTCGTGTCTGCTCCTAATCTTATGCTTGAGAATTGTATTTAGGGAAAAAAAAATAAAAAAGGAAAAGGCAGAGGTCTTTCAAAGTCATGCCTATCTGAGGATACCAACAGCAGTTAGCAAGCATTATTTTGCTGTTTTTTAATTATGGCCACTCTCCTGTAAGAACCACTATCTCTTTGTAACTACTTTCCAAGTTAATTTTTTGTAAAAGCAGCTAACTCTTCATCAGGCTTAGCCCTCGTCCAAGTTAGATCTAAGATTGTAAAGAACAGGAGGACCCTCAATCCAGCCTGTGCCCGCAAGCCAAGACCAAAATACTACTGTGCAAGCCAAAAGACCTACCACTAATAACTCTAGAACACCTCACCAACCAGCTACACTGGGGCTGGACTGTAAATGAAGGTGTAAAGCTCCATTCTACCCTCTACCCATTACAATTGGCACAACATGCTCCAGAGCTTGTTTTGGCCTGAAGAAAAACATTCACGTTTCAACAGGCCATATGCAAAGTGCGTTAGCAAAGCCCATGAGAAAGACTCCTCTATATTGTCGAGGGAGAAAAACACCTCCAGATGAATCATAATTGACTTCACTGTACTCAGGATAAAGGATTTATCTGAAGAACGTGCCTAGTCAGTTTTATTGTCTAACTGAGAATGAGAAGAAAAATAAAACAGTATATCATCTTGCCTCTGACACCTCTAGGGAGCATAGCATAATGCTTTTAACTGGAATTTTGAGAAATGGGAAAACAGTGATGGAAGACACACAACAAGCAACAGTGAGACATTTTCTCCTCAGAACCGGGCAAAATAAAAACTCTACCAGTGACATTTCAAGTCGTAATCTCATTTTAAAATGGATGCAACAGAAATAATTGTGTGCTCATATATTTTGCTTGTCTTTTCGTCACAAAGGAATTCTGTATTTTCATATGGATCTGACTATAACCTAAGCTATAACCTTTCTGGCAAATGCTAAGAAGAGTGGTAGTGTTCAATTTTTCATAAAATTGCCATCTCTAACACACTTAGGTGGCTTGTCTGCCATGTGAAGATGGAAGGAAAAAAAGGTCTTTTCCTGGTTTAAGAAAAACCTTATTTTTCTACTTGAAAACACTGAGTCAATGCAAAAAAAACGAATAAATATTAAAATTAAAAAAAAATCAAAACCTGACATTAATAAGGTCAAATCCATCAGCAAGTAATCAAGGATATGTAAGTAGCAAGTGAAATATCTGATCCTCTGTGATCTTGGCAGAAAGTCACCCATTTTCCTTTCTGCTAACACACAAATTCAGTGAGTTTCTTGCACACAGCACTTCCTCAACAGGCTAGTTTTGTTGGTAGTGGTTAACATCAAAGGCAGAGAAATTTCCCAAAGACCTGTCTGTGCACTGGCTCAAAACACTGTACATAACCCCCTGATACCCTCTGCATGCTGTCATAAGGGGTTCTTCACAAGCTCTTCATCTCTGTTATTTACATTTTACTCTGTCTCTTTCTTTCCTCATCTTAGCAATTCCCAGATGCAACCTTCATTCTCATTTTATCCTGTCTCTTTCTCTCTGTCAGCACTGAATCACAAATTCCAGTTCTACACACTCTTCAGTCACCTGGCCCCTCAGTAACCTACTCTTCTCCCAGTGCCATTTTAATCAGGACAGGCTCCTTGGATTGCCTGTGAAAAGAGAGAATGGAAAGAAGAGGCACAAGATTCCTGTTTTGGCTCTTCAGTGCAGAGTAGACAGCCCTAGAATGTAAGTCCTGCAAAAGTTCATGAAGAACTTGGCTGGGGTCCTGTGCAGCCATGGCCTGTGTGAACAGTCAATAAAACAAATTTGCAGAGACTCCAGCAGCTACATTCCTCTATTAACACACAGAGCTGGCGGGAACTTTAAGTAGTGTCATGAAATCACTACATACTTCCTAGACAGAAAAGAAAGATTTTTGGTGATGTATCCACTTCCTCCTTTTCCTAAACACAGCATGAATGTTTAAAACAAACAAACAAACAAACAAATAATGAAATTTATTTGAAAAATAATGTTATTCACCATCAACAGCTACTGTGCTCTGACCTTACACGGTTATTTAGTACTTAATCTGAAAAGGTCGAGTATAACATTTTAAGCAATTGAAAACAGAACCTCACAGTTGAAACTGTTAGGCAATCTCAGAAGCAGATGCTGCTTCTGAAGCCCTGGAGGGGAGGGTTAGGATGACGGGAGGGGAAAAGATATGTGGAGATTTAAAGATGTTGTTTAACACACGAACACACTGTTACCTTTCCCTGTTATATTTTCCCATTTTTGGCTACATAAAGCTTAAAAACTTACAAGCCAGAAGTTTTATCTGTCTTACTGTTTCTGTGACCTCGTTGGGTCTTTCTTGCATGACTGGTCTCATCACTCATTCATGGATTTTACTGAGATGTTCTAACAACAACCAAACAATAAAGCAAGATAGAGATTTTAAGAGGTTATAACTCCAGAAGAAAAATTAAACCTATGGAATTATTTAATTTTATTGAACGTGGCAGAAAGTTTGCTTCTGGAGTGGATTCACTCAGCAGTGATGCCAGCAGACCCATCTATCTGGTCTGGCTCTCTGCTTTCATGAAACCTCTGGAAACACTGGAGCCCGTTCCTTGTAAAATATGACCAGGGAAATGATGGAGACCTCACTGACTTGGGAAATGAAAACGGCGGCACAACTGAGAGGATCGGTGCCGCTGCACCAGAGCCTGGCACCGAGGAGGAGAGCTCGCCGTGCGCTCAGAGGGCCCCGTAGCGCGGGTTAAGTGGGCAGAGCCAGCAGCGGGCCCCGTTCCGCCCTCACGACCGTTACCGCCACGCGCCTCTTGCCCGCGAATAACCCCAACCCGACCGCATCCGCTACCCCTCCCTGCCCGGCTCTCTCCTGTCCCGACGCGGCCAATGGGAAGGCGAGCTCCGCCTCGCCGGCGCGGCCCCGCCCCCGCCGCTCGGGTCGAGCCCCGCCCTCTGAGGCGCTTCCTCCAATCATTGGCTAGCGGGGACACCTCGCGGCACCGCCCACTCGCGGGGTAACCTTTGCCTTAGTGAGCGCGGAGCCCCGCCCCTCTGCCAACGGCCGTCCAATCGGAGGCGCCGAGAGGGCGTGGCCGACGCAGCGCAGCCAATGGGAGCGGAGAGGGACGAAAGCGGTGCGGGGGCCGCGGTGTCGGTGCCGCCGCTGGGTTCCAGGAGCGACCGGCCGGCGGGGCCGGCGGGGAAGATGGCGGTGGCGGGGTCCGGCTGGGGCCTGGCCCGGGCGGCGGAGGCCCTGGGCTCGTCGGAGCAGGCGCTGCGCCTCATCGTGTCCATCCTGATGGGTAAGGGCGGGCGGGGCCGAGGGCTCCGGCCCCGGGCAGAGACCCCACAGTCGGCGGGGCCTCTGCGGGCGGCGGGGCGACGCGTGTCCGGACGCGGGGCGAGGCGGTCGGCGCGGGGCCAGCAGGGCGAGCCCGGCACCTGTGGCTCCGGATAGCGCGGGGCGGGCGCGATGGAGAGCTGATCCTGAGCGCTGCTGGGTGCACAACTTTGTTGGCGGTGTTCTCGCCGTCGAACGGAGTATCCCCGAGCCGGGAGGGGAACGCCGTGATCGCCGGGAGCGGCTCCCGGAGCCACGCAGCACCGCCAGAACTCAAACCCTGCGTCTGAGAGCCGTGTCCGGTGCTCCTTGAACTCTGGCAGCGTGGGGCTGGCTGTGCGCGCTGCCCTGGGCAGCCTGTTCCAGGGGCCCACCGCCCTCTGGTGCGGGACCTTTTCCTAATGCCCCAGTGCGTGTGCCAGGTGCTGCGCTGCGTCAGGTCCCGCAGGAGCGCAGGTCCGGAGACGTGCGTGCTAGGAAACCACAGGTACACAGAGCTTAAGTATGGCTGCGGTTGGCAAGGTCCTCTGTGTCCATCTGTTCCACGCTTTGCTCAAGTAGGGATACTCAGAGTGCCCGAGACGTGGCCCTGTCCAAGCACCTCTTGGCCAAGGGACAATATTTGTGTCCACAGACGCAATGGGAGTATGCAGGAGTGGCTTGTGCACATTACCAGGTAAGGTGAGCGAAGCCTGTTATCTAAGTGGCTAGAAGAACTGGCATGTTGTCCTATGCTCCACCTGAGTGTTGCAAAACATATGCTTCTTATGCTTATCTAAGCATGAGTTAAAAGTCACAGGCAAAATGGTCAAGGCAACGCTGGAGTCAGGATGTGGCAAACAGCTGTGGGGAAAGGTGTTAGAACTCCCAAAACGTTCATCCGATTGTGTTTTTACAGGCTGCCTATAGAAATCTCTGGGGATACCTATGAAACTTTGAGTTTTGAGGGGAAAAAAAATAAGAACTAAGGATGGTGTAATCACCCAGAAAGGAAATAAAAGCTTTTCTCTGAACCTGGATGTGTATATGAGGAAAATGGCAGCTACTGTGTGAGATGTCTGAAAAACAGATTTCTCTAACTGGAAATGTACTTTTTGAAAGACAGAGAGGACAAGTTGCTTCACTTGGTAACTGCAGTCTAGACCAAACATGCTTGATTTCATCTGCAGTAAGATCAAACGGAACCAAACCATTCTTCCTAACAAAGGTAGATACAGGGGATTGAACTCTCAGAAGTTGCGGTATTTCTTTATAAAAAAGGAGAAAAAAAAAGTAATATGAAACACATAAAGGACATGCAGATAGGTCAGTGTGAATTAATGTAGGAGCTCTCCACAGCTTCTCTCACATGTCTCTCTGAGACTTTAATTATAAGTTGATTCAATTTACTTTCCTGGCAGAAACCTAAACCAGAAAAAGCAGATAGGCTACTACTGGGCGAGTCAACTGAACTAAGCAAGGGACTTGTCCAACAAGAACTGATTTAGGAGTCGTGTTGGAAAGCGTATGTCGAGGCAAACACATAACTGTAGAGTGATGCATTTACAGAACATGCGTTGCACAGTTCTTAGAGCTTCTTACTTTGGGAAGCAGTAAACTAGAATGTGACATTGGAGGGTACTGTTTCCTGCTTGGTGTCCTGTGGGTGAATAAAATCCCTTATTTGAAATGAACAGCAGCTAATGTACCATCTTAATGATAAGAAGAGGTTCCCACTGCAGTCAGTAGAGTAATCAAGCCCAAGACTTGTCGGTATCATTACAGCTTTTTGATGCTCAGTTGCATAAAGTCTCAGTGAGTCTTTTTAATTTGTATTAAAAGTCTTGGGATCAGGAGGTGGGAACCTGCTCGTGTCCTTTCTCCCTGCATCACCAAAATGTATGCCGAAACAAGAGGCTAGACCTGCATATTTCCCTGACCTTTCTCCTTACTAAAGTGTCTCTTAATAGCATTCAGGAGAAGACGTAACTTCAATCAAAAAGCTTAAGGGCATGCAAAGCAACCTTGCCTGCAGTTTGGTCCTCATGCAAGTCATGCAGGCAGTCAGGCTGAGAGGATTGGCTCCAGCTTTCCTGCTTAATGGATAGGTAGTAAAGTATTATATGATTGCATTAAAAGTAAGTGCAAAGAACCACTCTTCAGCAACAGGAGAGGGAGAACGGTTTCTTAACCTGCCACTGGCATTAAAAGGAGTGGTCATTGCATTTCAGCTTAGCTTGAAGTCCTCTTATTGTTACTGATGGCTTTAAGCCTTTAGTAAGGAAACTGTTGTTGATGACTGCTTCATGGGATGGCGTGGGGCAAAAACGAAAGGCATTTTGAAAAGCTGGAAATCGCATTAGGATAAGCAAAGGGTCGCCTTTTCTTGACTTCCTCCATTTCAGGTGCTTGCAGAGATTCAGGAAGAAAATTGTTTTTGTTGCCTGCAGCTAGTACTGCTGAGTTATATCAGAGCAAGACAATGAGCATGAAGTATGATTTTGTGTTCCAAGCATAGATTAAAAAGTTGTTGCTCTTTTCTCCTCCAGTGATACAGTTCACCATCTAGACTATGCAGTTCTGCTGCAAGAACTGTCTCCAGGGTTTTGCTGTTCAGGAGATCACCAGAAACTGACAAAAAACAACCTTCTGAAAAAATGGGAAGAATTGCAAAGGAGTTTGCAATTTCTTATTTTAATTTCTGCAGAAAGCTGCTTTGTCTTTGAAAAAGTACTCTGAACAAACGCTCTTGATTCAGAGTAAGAATATTCACTTAAACATGATCTGAAATGAGCAAAAGATGTCATTTAAAACTGTTAACAGTCTGTCACTGTTGGGAAAAAAAAAAAGATAGGGTGAAACGATAAGGAGGAAGGAAGAGTAACCAAGAACAAAAATTTGAGTAATCCTAAAGAGTGGCACATTTCCTCAGCAAACTAATGGAGATTGTAAAAGTATGTTTCTAAGTAAACAGTGGGGATAGTCAGTTATATAAAGTTGCCTTCTAAGAGATGTATTCCACCTTATTCTTTGCTACGTGGAGGGACCAGTGTTTTACCTGGAGAAGTCCTTTAAGTCAGCATGGAAGACACTGGTGTTCTTAGCACCATGCTTACAGAGTTTTGGTCACTGGAGTAAGCAGGCTGAGCCAGCAATGCACTCGTTTCATGGAGGAGGAAGGGAGGGAGCACCTCCAACTATGGGAAGAGAGAAGAGGTTGTCCTTTCTTCTGTGAAAGAAGAATGGCTTCTTTCGTGCTGTCACTGTTCAGAGCATAAGCTGGGAATCAGGATGCCTTGACACTGCCTATTTAAGGATTTAGGTTGGCCTTATTTATGTGGCTAGCTGTAAAGTAGAGCATGATCCCCACAAACTGGAGGTGCTGATCTGGCTTTGCTACCACACTGCCTTGCAGAGTTACCTAGCACGTTCCACTGCCTTACATGGAGGTGGGGGCAACGTGCTGTTTACAGCCCTGAGCCAGAACTGACCTGCTGATCTACCCAGGCCTGCCAGAAACACTAATGGGAAGTGTTCCCTGTTCTACAGATACAGCAGTGACACAGAGGAGTCACACTTTTCCTATAGGTCCCAGAAATTGCTTTGCTTGCAATTGAGTATTCTCCGCTCATCTTCCACCTCTCCACCAATGGTTTGCAGGAGTTTTCTTTGAATTTTCTTTGTCTGGCTGTATGGACAGAGAGTTGGAATGTATTTTCAGTTTAGTTTTATCCAAAAGGAATCCTGCTCTCATGCTTTGAGGTGGTTCCTCTGTGCAAACTGAAGCACTGTAAGTGGACATCAAAAGTACACTCCTGTGTTCAATTAAAATTCTCACATACGTGTGCCAATTCTTAAAGTGTGGAATTCTTGTGGTATTATAGGCAGAAAAAGCGAGCACCTTTGAAGTCAAAATACTAGGTAGGGCTTACATTCATCTTTGAATGTATCATGCATCTTACATGCATCTTTTTTTCCCATTGTCCCTTTCCTTTTAGATTTAGTGCTCTTGCAAGAATGCAGAGGCAAACCTGCTGGATTTTAACAAAGGTAGAGTTAACTAATCAGCAATAGGAAAAAGAGTAAAAGTATGAAGATGAAATGGAATAAGCATATAGAAAAGGAGAAATAAAAGGAACAAAGACTTTAAGAAAAAGCTTCTGGTGTTCTTATTTGCAGTTTCATCTTTAGAAAATGACAGACACCTTAATCACACATTCTAGAATATGGCAGATTTAACAGCGCTGGTTTTGCTTGGAATTAGTCCTCCTGCCCAGTCCCTTCTCTTAATCATTTATGTTTTTGTTCAGTTAGATTCTTGTATTTGTGGACAACCTTGATGTTGTGCATCAATCCACTACTTTACCAAATGCCTACGGCAAGGAAGCTGTTCATTCTAACTCCAGGGTTCTCTTAACCAGAGATCGTCCTCTTGTTCCCATAAATTCTTCCATATTTTTTTTTTATCGTCAGAAGCATATCTCAGCTAATTTGTCATTTTTACATCAGTTGCTAATTCTTTGTTATAAGAAGTCTTATCTAGAGGCAAAAAAGATTAGCTGTGCATGCAGGCAGCTTTTCAATTTTATGGTGCGCAGAAGAGAAGAATTACCTTGGATCAGAAGGTTGCCTTCTGTTTTCTTCAGGAGTATTACAACCGCTTTCCTGTTTCAGTCAGCTCTGCCTGAAAGAGCTGCAAAGGATGAATTTGGCAGGCCAGGAGGTGGTACGCATGGTCCCAGCACTGAGGAGCAGGGCTTCTATTCCTATTGTTTCTGAATTGCAAAAGGAGAGTTGCATCCAACCTATCTGACAGCAGGTTTTCCAGATGGCAACACTAATTTCAGTAACTGCTTTCCTACCTTTCCTGTGCTAATGCATGATCTATCAAGGCCTCTGTGGTGGGGTAGGAGTGCTGCCACTGTTATCAGTAAGAACAACTAATTACTTAATAGACGGGAGTGCTCCAAAGTGAACAGGCTGCAGCAGAATGTCCACTGATAGTTGGTATCTACTGCCACATGGGGGTTAAAGTTTATATCTGCAGTGTGGAATTGGCCTAATTGTAAAACAAAGAAAATGATCTGTGTGCAGGAAGGCTGTAAGGAAACTCCACAGTAACAGCAGCTTCTTCTGGTTATCAGAAGAATGTGGGCTGACATTGTGACTTTTGACCGGGAGTATCACCTATGTAGTAGAAGAGTGGGCCTTAAATGTCTAGCTTTCTTAAATCAGACATGGTGTGTGTATTAGTAGCCCTCCATTTGTGAGGGCTTGTAATTTATATATTTTTATTAAAGCAGCATTACCCAAACTATTATATGATTTCCTGTGTGGGATTATAAGGAAATAAGCGTGAAATGTGAGCCAGGGCTATTTAAAGAGCAGGAACACTGGTTGGGAATGAGAGAAAATGGGTAAAATGCCAGACTCTTACAGTTTGGAGGTACACTAAAGTTTCAGTCACAGTTTAATTCTGTCTACAGAAATTGAGGGAAACTTTTTTTTTTAATAAAAATTGAATCTTTAGCGAGATTACAGTTATTAAAAAAAAAAAAAAAAGTTTCAAAACCAGAACTGTTGAGGAGCAGCAATAAATTGTACTTTGTCTATATTTCTAATCTTATTTTTCTAGTGCTTTTTCAAAAGGGGAAAGTATTTTTCCATTCTAAACTTAAGTATTTTAGCTTTCAGGATGAGCAAACAGTAAGGCTTCTTAGTTTTTTTTTTTTTGTTTTTTTTACCATTTTCGGTTTTACAAAGCTGTGGGCAGTTGTTAATAGGTTTATTAAACTTGAATAGTGTCTGCTTCATGGGAAAATTGAAATGAGAAAAACATTATCTGTCTCCATGTTTCTGAGCTTGAGGCTGGTAGGCAATGCCTTATTTTTTAATCATGTGAATTGTTCTAATTGTTTGAATTACTCTTGTATCCCCAGAGAGCCCATGTGCTGAACTCACTCTGTCAATTACTTCTTTCCTCCTCGGCTGGCTTTCAGGGATGGTAGAGGAAGATGCTGCTGACATGCGCTGAAGGGAGAATGCTAGATGTGATAGGTTTGGAAGAATCAGACAAAAGTAGAGCAAGAAGGGAAAGGAAGGTTTAAGTAAGGCATTTTGTATGGGAATTAGTAGCTGTTCTTGCAAAAGGGAAAGCAAGGCTGAATGAGCATCCACGAGCAAGGTTGCCAGGGTCTGTGGTGAAAGAGTTGTGGAATGTGGAGACTGGACAATCATTCAGCATGAGAAAGAGTCTGCAAAGTGGAAACTGGTGCAGAACACAAAATGAGGAAGGAACAGTAACAAGGAGGAAGGACAGAATGAGAGATAGCAAGAAGCTGAGGAAATGGGGGAAAGCAGTTGAGTTTCAAGAAGAGGTACTCAACTGGGCTCAGTAGACCATGCTGCATTCCAGGGTCTATAAGGTAGCCCATGTCCCAGACTCCGTAATTCCCTCAGGAGGGATCTGGGGAAGAAAGGAAGGACCAGAAAACGCCTCTAGTAATCTCAGCCATTAGCACTGGCTGCAGCACATGCACTTGACGTAACACTACAGTGTTAGTATTGCAGCATATAAAACATAACTACTTACTGCTATTATTATTCCATTGGTTCAGGTAGCAGACATCTATCCACTGCTACAGACTTCATCCGTGCTAATAAGTAGTGTGGGCTCCAGTACTTCGGTAATTTTTCTGGATTTTTTTTTTTTTTTTTTGGGGGGGGGGAGGGTTAGATTTTGTTTGTTTGGATTTTAATCAGGATAACAGAACACAAGTTTGCAAAGTAAAGCAATCACATGCATTTCTGACATTTCATAGCCAGCATTAAGGTTGCTTCTGCTATCCCAATTCAACTGCCTTACACATATACCTTTAGAAACACACCAGTTGCAAGAATAGACTTCAAATACTTGTAAGATAGACAAAACTTATAATGTCAAAATGTATTAAAACATATTTATTGTCTCATTTGTGGCAGTGTTCATTGTATGCTTCATGAACCTCATCCAAACCCTTACGACAGCAGTTTTATTTACTCTTGGGATTTTGTATGGCCCATCTAAACATACTATCAGAGTGATTCATAAATGTTTATTTCTCACTAAAGGCACGGATAATGATCTGGAGTCATTCCTAAACTGGGACATGATCTAAAATGTAGAAAATGCAAGGAAAAACCTTCTTCCACTTATCTTAGCTACTCAATAGGAAATGCTTCTGACTTCTTTTTTTTTTTTTTTTTTTTCAAAATATTTTCAAAATACTGCATGGGTAGTCTCAGTAGATTTTAGTTACAGCTTGGTATACACAGTACTTAACAATTTAGATGCAAATCTAAAGTAGGAGAGTCAGAAAAGAAAGGATGTGTGACTGGAGGTCACCTGGGGAGCATGGGGATTAAAAGTGACAAAATCTTTGAATAGCTTGGGTTGGGAGGGACCCATCCAGTTCCAATCCTCCTGCCATGGGCAGGACTGCCACCCACTAGTTCAGGCTGCCCAAGGCCTCATTCAACCTGGTCTTCAACACCTCCAGGGATGGAACATCATAACTTCTGGGCTGCCTGTTCTAGCACTTCACTCCTCAAAGAAAAATTTCCCCCTAATCTAAATGTTTCCTCTTTTAGTTTAAAACAGTTCCCCATTGTCCTGTCACTATGTGCCTGTCAAAAAAGTTAATTTCCCTCCTGCTTATAAGCTCTCTTTAAGTACTGGAAGGCCACAATGAGGTCTCCCTGGAGCCTTCTCTTCCCCAGGCTGAACAAGCCCAGCTGCCTCAGCCTTTATTCATAGGAGAGGTCTGATGTCTTCATTTTGCCCTGCTGGACCCATTCCAAAAGCTCCATGGTTTTCTTGTGCTGAGGGCCCCAGACCTGGACCCTTTACCCCAGATGGATCTATCGAGGGCAGAGTAGAAGATTGCAATCATCTCTCTCACCCTGCTGGCCGCCTTTCTTTGATGCAGCCCAGAATACTGTTGGCCTTTCAGGCTGCAAGTACACACTGCCAGCTCGTGTTGTTTTTAATCTCCCAGGACCCTTAAGTTCTTCTTGGCAGAGCTGCTTTCAAGGAGTTCTCCCAGTCTGTACACATATCTGGAATTTTTGTGACCTAAGTGCAATATCTTGTTGAATCACATTAAGTTAACATGGGTCCACCCTTTGAGCTTGTTTAGGTCCCTTTTGATGGTGTACCTTCCTTCTGTCACATCAGCTGTGCCACTCAGCTTAGTGTCTCTGCAAACTTGCTAAGGGTGTACTGAATCCTATCATCTGTGGCTTTACTGATGAAGAATACACGTCCCAAGACAAACCCCTGGGGGACACCACTTGTCACCAGCCTCCACCTGGATATAGAGCCATTGACCACAAAGTTACTCAGCATCATATAAGAGGTTATTGAGGGGGAGCAGGGACTGAATTTTGAAGACAGTGCAATGGTATTAACCATAAAGTTCTCTCTCCTTGTGATATTCACTGTATTTGTCACAGAATTTGGAAAACAGTGATAGAGTGGACCGCTGATGTCTGATTCATGTATTTCAGCAGTGTCCCTCCTCACATAATGTATAAGGTCAGAAACTCCACTAAGTCATCTAGCATCTGTCCCCCTTAGAAATATAGTATCAGCAATTATACCATGACCTGTATTGATGATGTACCTACATCACATGCATGTTCCTAATAATGTGTTCAACAAAGCCATAATCTGGACAAATGTTGCTGCTTGCCCACACTAATTTACAACTCTTCCATCTTTTTCTCCTCTATTTAGGATATCCTTTTGCCTTGTTCCAGCGCTATTTCCTCTTCCAGAAGGAGACCTACCTCATTCACCTCTACAATGTGTTCACAGGACTCTCAATTGCTTACTTCAATTTTGGTAAGATGAGCTTTGGAAGAGAGAGCTACTAGGCCCAGAGCTTGATGCAGTTTTGGGAGGACCTGTAATGGGAAAATCTGATTTTTGCTTCATCTCTCTCCACAGGGATGCAGTTCTTTCATTCCCTGCTATGTGTCCTAGTCCAGTTTCTCATCCTGAGACTTATGGGTCGCACAGTCACTGCCATCTTTACCACATTCATCTTTCAGATGGTAAAATTCCCTTTCTTACTGCATCAGTTTATAGAAAGAGCTCTGTGTTCAGTTTTGCACTTCACAGTAGCAAATGTGGGTGGAAAAGTGGAAACAGATAAAAAACTGCTGGAGGTTTGGTTTAAATAACCCGAATAATGGTTTCTTTCAGACATACCTTATGGCTGGCTATTACTTCACAGCCACAGAGCACTATGACATCAAATGGACAATGCCACATTGTGTACTGACTCTCAAACTGATTGGTAAGCAACACTGGCTTGTTATCTTTCACATTTTGCAAGCCATGCATCAGGGAAAAGAGGACTGCTGGTTCAGCCCAGGTAGCCCATCATAGATCTTCAAATGATTGTTTTTCACCTCCAGGTCTGGCCATCGATTACTATGATGGAGGAAAAGATCTGGTGAGTAAAACACAAATTCTCCTCCCTTCTTCTTGTTTGCTGTTCCAGAGATCTAGAAGCCAGAAAATCAAGTTTGAAGGATGTAAATTAGTAAGCTGCATTCATTGTTTGGCAAAAGCCTGAACTGAGAGGGGTATGTGTGAATGTCTGAGAGCACTGAATTTCAGAGTGGAAAAGAGTGGAACAGAAACAGTAGCAATTACAGATGGACAAAAGTTGCTTCTTCACTGAATTGTATCAAAATATTATTCTGCCCCCTTCCAAATTCCCCACCGTCTGCTTCCCCAAATCTGTTGCTTTAGATTCCCAATCTCCAATGCTTTGTGTCTTGTGGGTAGTACCCCCTTAACATGTACTGGATCTCAGTTCCCATCTTCCTTTCTTTTGTTGAGTCATATTGTATCTTCTTGGATTTTTGCCCTTTACTGTTTGTTAGGGCCCTGTTATTAGAGCAAATTAAATGGTGACAGAAGTCACACACCACAGCACGTGGGAAAGGACAGAACACTTGTTACAGTCTCTTAAACCCACTTCAGGTGTCTTGGTTCCTCACCTCCTGTTCAGGGCCTGACCCTGTATTCAGCACCCACCCAGTCACCACGAGCTGCAAGAAAAAAATGTTCATCTGAAATCTCTTAAGCTGAAGTTTCAAGTATATGAAGGCGCTGAATTCTTGCATCAAGAAGTAGGAGCTGTAGGACAGCATGGTCTGGGTACATACTGTTGCAAGCAGGGACTGGTAAAAGTCAGATACAGAGCTTTTACTATGCATCTACCCTGGCAGGGATGCATGTTAATAAAGCTCTTTCTTGTTTTGAGCTTGTTTGAGAATATAGATCTGTGCAACTGATCTCAACTTTTGGATCTTGTTGCTATTCGGAGTGACTGGAGATAGACAGGGGCGAGGAGAAGAATGAGCATGAAGTACAAAGTGAAAAGTTCCCTGTATGTGGAGAGCAAGAACTTAGACCATAAAGGAGATGGGCTGAAAACATAACATCCAGAGCTAAGTATGACAACCGTTAGGATGATTTTAATCCAATCCCTTTGGTGCAGGAGTTCCTGACCCCTGAGCAGCGTCGATTTGCTGTCCGGGGAGTTCCTACCTTGCTGGAGGTCTCAGGATTCTCCTATTTCTATGGTGCCTTCATGGTGGGGCCTCAGTTCTCCATGACAGACTATCAGAAACTGGCAAGGGGTGAGATGACTGACGTTCCTGGCCAGAGACCCAATAGGTAATGAGATCCACTTAGCTCCTTGCTTTCCTAAGATCCCAGAATGCTGAATCCTCCATGCATTCCCTGCAGCAGAGTGCTTTCTTACCTGGACACTGAAATACTGTGACTAGAAGTGATTTATAAGAGAAGGCAGCCATTCAGAAGTTGCTCATAAACTCTGCGTAATTTCCTAGCGTTGTTCCAGGGCACAAATGTTAATATTTCACTTGTTTAGTACACTCAGTCCTGACACGGTAGTGTCAGCACCTCAGCTTCCAAGTAGAGGCATCTGCTGCAGTGGAATGTGGTGTCCCCCTATGACTGTCTCCCTGTTTCCACTTCTGTTTTTATACAGGGCTTTTCCTTGACCTTCGTATTTTTCTTTCTCAGTTTTGTACCTGCTCTCAAGCGCCTGAGTTTGGGTCTCTTATTTCTAGTGACCTATACCTTGTCAAGCCCATACATCTCTGATGAGTACCTCATCTCAGATGATTACATGGTATGTATATATTTGATAGTTTTGATATGTGGAAGAATGCTACTTCTCTGGAGGGCACTGAGGGCACTCTATAAGAGTAGAGGAAACTCAGTTTCTTTTTTTAGGTTTGCCTCAATTCAGAAAGAAGATAAGTCAGCAACTGGTGATGTGCCTTCCCGTAACTGATTTGTCTTTGCTGCCTGTCCAGTGTATTTCATTTGATGCAGAACAAAAATGTGTTAAATTGAACTGAACTGAATACAAACTTTTACAAATAGAGAATTCACCTTGGATATTACAGCTGGTTTTGGAATTCTAACATGTATTTTGACACTTTTTAGTTAACTGTGTGACCATTACATGCAAAGAGCTCTGCCATAGTAGTTTCCGAGGCTTTTTAAAATTTGAAGATGGAGGTTCATTGTATGGACTTTGTTGGGGTGAGCTGTCCGTGAGTACAGACTAGCTTTGAAAGAAAAAGCTTGATTTGCTTCTCTGTACAGTATTATTTTGTGTGGAGGGATACAGCAGCAGATTCTGCAGACAGAGTAATTTGCATTAAAAATTTACAGAATCTTTGAGGTTACTTGAAAACTCCTAACAAGCAATTTCTATCTGCAGATCATAGAATCAGAATCCTCAGAGTTGAAAGGGACCTTTAAAGGTCACCTAGTCCAACACCCTAGAACAAGCAGGGATATCAGTCCTGTCCAGTCTTTCTGTGTCAGTGCAAATAAATGTGGGTATCAGTTCCAGCAGTTGTTATGCTTATTCCAGAGTACTTGTTTTGGTACAGTCAAGTATTACCAAAGGAAGAAAAAAGGTGTATGAATTTATATAACCCTGTCGCCTGGTAGTCCGGTTCATTTAGTGTCTCAGCACATTGATTAGATTAAAATGAAAGACAGTGATGAGATCACGTCTATCCACATTATATGCAGCCAGAACTCATTTTTTTCATTTTTATTCTGTTTTATCTCTGCAGGAGAAGCCTTTCTGGTTCCGCTGTGGTTACATACTTGTCTGGGGCAAAATTATTCTCTATAAATACGTAACTTGCTGGCTTGTTACGGTAAGTCAAAAGTATTTCTAGAAACAAGACAAACGAACAAAGTTAGCATCTCTGAAGTTAGAGTATGGTTTTGGACTTACCACTAAACAGAAGCAATTTGAGTATCTAGATATCAGTGCAGATCAGCGTGGTTTGCTATAAGCAAAGCAAAAGCTAGCTAATCAAAAAGAGGAGATTTTAACCCATTTTCTCCATCTCCAGTGGTGCTGTCCACTGAGCATAGAACCAGAACTTCCCCAGCTCTGCCTTTCCAAAAAAAAAAAAAAAAAAAAAGTGATGCCCTCTTGTCATCTTTCTGTCTTTTTCCACAGGAAGGTGTTTGCATCCTTGTTGGTCTAGGGTACAACGGGAATGACAAGAGTGGAAAACCTATGTGGGATGCCTGTGCCAACATGAAGGTCTGGCTGTATGAGACAACACCTTTGTTCACAGGAACCATTGCGTCTTTCAACATCAACACCAATGCTTGGGTGGCCCGGTGAGCAGGACACATTTCTACTTCTGTAATGTCAGTAGTACCTGTGCCAACAGAACCAAGATCGTAAGTTGAGAAGGGAGCACTTGGCATCTGCTAGTTCTCAGTTCTCACGCCACTCCTTCCACATTTTGCTGCTGGCTACACTTGAAACAGCTTTTACTGAGATGGGTGGATATTTAGCTCCAACTTAAAAAGGCAGTTCTTTGTTAACAGAGGCAAGAAGTCGGAGATGGCAGAAGCCAGAGGGAGGAGGTTGGAATGGAACTACAACAAGCACTCTAGGCTTCTTGGTCAAACAGCCACGGAACTGGTGAAACAGCTGCCACGATTTGGCAGCTGCTTCCTGCCTCCTGATGCTTCCTATGCAGTGACACAGATTTTGGTTCAGATCTTGCTGGACCACAACCAAATAGTAAAATACCTTCACCTCTGTGAGCGTTGGCAGAACCACCAATCCCCACTAGCTGTGTTTCTTTAAGATAAGGACTGAAGCGTAAGTTGCCCTGATAAGGGAAGCTGTCTTGCTGTTTCTGTTACCACAGGGAAATATGAAGACACGGTCTCTTAGGCCTTGCATCTCTAACATGGAGAGGGAAGGACGAACAATAAACTAGAAGCACTTTGTTTCTTCTCTGCTCTAGCTACATCTTCAAGCGTCTGAAGTTCCTGGGGAACAAACTACTGTCACAGGCACTGGCCCTGTTCTTCCTGGCTATTTGGCACGGACTACACTCTGGCTACCTGGTGTGCTTTCAAATGGAGTTGCTCATAGTCATCGTTGAAAGACAGGTGCGCTTTGACTTACCAGAGTGAGGGCACCTGCATTAACCTTTTCCCTTGAGTCTGGAAACTACCACACTGAAGGGTTTAAGAACTGCTCACTTAGAAATTGGCAGTCCTGTTCAAGGGTTCTCTAGGTTGCTAGCTTATATACTGGCAAGCCATAGCTTTCTTCCTGTCAGCTTCTATGGTACTACTGGCACATGAGCACAGTGCAACTGAAGTGCTTGGCAGCTGGGAAGGTTGGAAGGCAAGAATGTGAGCTGAATGCCTCTGCCCAATCTCTGATAGTGAAAGAACAGTATTCCATACTTAACCTTTTCCTTTTTAATTAAAACTTCAAGAAGGACATGGTACTTATTTAGTTTTTTGTTAAATGGTTACCAAAGTTAATTAACAAGAATACTTTGGTTGCAGAGCCTACTTTCGCAGCTGTAAGACATCCAACTGAGAAAAACTTTATTTCTCTTTAAATTAGGTTATGAACCTTGTTCGGGACAGTCCTACTTTAAGCACTTTGGCCTCCATCACTCCCTTGCGGCCTATTTTCTATGTGCTACAGCAGACTAACCACTGGATGTTTATGGGTTATTCTCTGGTGCCATTTTGCCTTTTCACCTGGGACAAATGGATGAAGGTATTTATCAACCGTAAACACACAGTCCACACATCCAAGCCCTTTTACCCCTGCTTGCCCTCTCATGTGGTCTTAGCTGATCCTTACCCCTTTCTCTTTACAGGTGTACAAGTCTATTTATTTCCTTGGTCACGTGTTGTTTTTCACCTTATTACTCGTGTTGCCTTATATTCGCAAATTACTTGTGCCACGAAAAGAAAAGCTAAAGAAAGCTGAATAACAGCCAGCAGGTAAGGTTGTGCTCCTTCCACATGTCCCTGAAAGGAATCCCACTCTCGGACTAGGTGGTGACATGAAACAGCAGCATTACAGCCCTGAGACAACTGAAACAGATCTAATAGCTCTTTCTTTTTTCAGATTGCACCACCCATGCATTTGTAGGAGTTAATTTAACACTCCAGAAGCAAAGCATCACCTGCCAAGTTTGCTGTATTGAAGTATGACTTTTTTTCCAACGTGAGGAGGGGGAAAAGAGAAAGCACAGGGTCAGAGACCCAAAAGGAGGGGAATGGAGTTGTCTCCTTCCAGACCCTCCACTTTCTGTATGTTGCCTTATCTCTCTGCCGCCCTCCAGTGGACACTCTCGTCTCTCTGCTGATACCAGATGATTGTAAAACAACGCAGGCACTATATTGGAAAGGAGCTACCCTCTGACTTTTCTACGTTTGTCATCCAAGATAAAGTTGCTCCTGTTCTTTTTTCATATCTGCTTCAGCTCATTTCCTCCAGGGTGCATCAGTGTGGGAGTCATGAGCTGTCACACACCACAAAGAAAGAGCTGCTGGGCCCAGCTAAGAACTTTGTTTCCGCAACAGATTTGGATTTACTATCAAGGGTGATGTCACGAGGCTGTTCATTTACAAAAAATTAAGTACAATACACAGTCTTACGAAAAGTTACCTTTAATAGGAGGAAAAAGGGTTGGTGGGCAGTCCATTTAAAGTTGCATTGCTCCAGGAGCTACAAGGAAGAAACTGAAGCTTTTCCCTTTCAGGAGCCCAAAGCTGCACCAGGTCCACAAAGAACTAAAAAAAAGCCTCTCCAGAATCTGGAGTCACTGTGTAGCAGTCCGTCGTGACAGAAGCAGAGACAGAACCTCATACCACTCCCCAGGCTTCCTCAAAGGCAGTAGTAATTTTAGCACACGTGAGGGCAGCAGAGAGGGGATAGTTGCTGATAGAGATCATCTTTTCTGTATAGTCCACATTGACCTGGGGGGAGAAAGAAGAGGAAAATACCTCTGTGTCTGTATATCAAGCTGCACACTATCACTTAATCCCACCTACTGCCATTGGTTTCAGAGGCATTGCTCCTATATGACCGTGGTTCATCCAAGACTTAATATAGCCACGTTAAAGCTCCTCAGAGTAATTGAATGCCCTCTCTTCAGAAGGCGGCTCAAGTGTTACAGAGCCAGGCAGTTTCTTAACAGGCCTATAGCAGAGAAGGGGTTGAGGGAATAGTGACCAAATAATAGAGAAGTCAAAAAAAAAAAAACAACTCAGAGTGGCACTAAAATCTACATTCATAAAGATATTTACAACCCCAAGTAAAAAAGGTTACATGCACTTACTGAACCGTGGGCAAAAGCCCCCACAACAATGGTTACTGGCTCTGCTGTAGGAGCCAGTTTGCGCAGATCTGTCACATTTGGAACCGCAAAAGAGGTGCCTATCTTCATACAGCCCACAGGTAGGTGGTCACTGACTGGATTTTTTATCACCTGTAGAAAACAAGAGGTAGAGGCTCTGTCAGATAATTAAGTCCACAACATACAATGCACTTACAACAAATATATTACTAGATGCAAAGAGGAATATCGTACTATTACCTGTAAACAGTCGACCATCACTTACCTTCAACAATTTCTGAGGACCATCAGCAGCTCGAACACTGAGCTTATGCAGCAACTGAACTGACAAAAGAGAACAGCAGTTAAGCAGCCTGTTCTCTTGTTGGAGGAAGCGCGTTCTCTGCCTAGCAATGCTCAAACTAGGAAAGAACTTCAGAATTCCCAGCATCCTCTGAAGAAGTTCAAAACAATACTGATCAGAAAGTTATTTTACCATTAGAACAGTCTCATGCAGGCAAATCCCCATCGTCAATTAAGGAGTATGTGTCCGTAGCGTGTAGCTGGGAATTCACAGCAACAATCTTTCTGCTCCTAACCACCACCCTGCATAATTTTGTGGCCGGTACAAAGCATGAATTGCTTACCCATAAGGCCACAGAATCGATCAAATGTTCTCGGGATCCTGGTCTGAGGATTAACTTCAATTAAAACGTTCTTCTGGGTATGGATGTAAACTTGCAGAAGACCAGCCCGATTCAGAGGGCTATCCATAAGCATGAGAAGACTCTGAAACATAACAAAAAACAAACAAACGTGCAGTAGTGGAGACTTAAAAAGGTGCAAGGGAGGGATCTTGGAAAAGACTCAGAACCCACGAGGGCAGAAACGGCAAGAGAAAAAAAAGTCCACGCGGCCGTACACGTACCACTGCCAAACAACAGGTAATACCAATGTAAACTGAAACACTTATTAAGCACAGATACAGTAGCGAAGCTAACTTCCCTCCCTCCCCAGACCCACATGACGATACCCCACACTTCACGGACGCTTTCTTGCAGCGAGCACGGCAGCGGCACGGCCCCGCACCCCCCAACGAGTCACCCACCTGGTGGGTGATGTCGGGCCGCACCTCCCCGGGGTCCCGGCCGCTCCGCAGCAGCAGCGCCTTATGCTTGTCGCAATTGAGGAGCTCGAACGTCTTCCCCACCTAGGGCCAAAACGCGGACAGGTTGACGACAGAAGCCGCGGAGCACCACCGGCCCGGCCCGGCCCGGCCCGGCCCGGCCCACACCTTCACTGTCTCCAGGCTCGCCCCCTCCAGCACCACCAGGAGCCGCCGCTGCCCGCGGACGCGCTTGGCCTCCAGCGGAACATCATCGCCGCCACCGTCCTCCTCGTCACGCGGCCGCCTGGGCGCCGCCATTTTGTCTGAGCCGTACAACGCAGCGTCACCGCGAGCGCCGCCGACGGCCGCCGCAGCCACCCAAGATGGCTGCCTTTCTCGGCCTCCCCTCGGGACCACTTCCGGAGCGCGGCGGAAGGCGGCGGCACCGGCTTCCGGTGTCCTTCCCGGCGGGGCGCGCGGCGCGGCGCGGCCATGGCGCAGAGCCTGAAGGACCTGGCGGGGCGGCTGCCGGCTGGGCCGCGGGGCGTCGGCACCGCCGTCAAGCTGCTGCTGGGCGCCGGCGCCCTAGCGTATGGCGTCCGCGAGTCCGTCTTCATCGGTGAGTGCTCCCCGGCCCGCGCCCTGGCCCTCCGCCCTCCCTCCCCCCGCGTGCTGACCGCGCCGTTTCTCCCCGCAGTGGAAGGCGGGCAGCGGGCCATCTTCTTCAACCGCATCGGCGGCGTGCAGCAGGACACTATCCTGGCCGAGGGGCTGCACTTCAGGTAGGACCTGCCCCGCTCCCGCTTTCCCCACAGCCCGCGTGCCCGCGCGGCCTCCCTGATGGGGGCCTCCCGCTCCTTCGTAGGATTCCCTGGTTCCAGTACCCCATCATCTATGATATCCGCGCCCGGCCGCGGAAGATTTCCTCCCCTACGGGCTCCAAAGGTAAGAGCGGGGCCTGTGGGGCGGGAGGGCCGGCCTCTGGCCCCGCTCACGTCTCTTTCCTCAGACCTGCAGATGGTGAACATCTCACTGCGCGTCCTCACCCGCCCCAATGCTGCGGAGCTGCCCAGCATGTACCAGCGCCTGGGCCTCGACTACGAGGAGCGAGTCCTGCCCTCCATCGTCAACGAGGTGCTCAAGAGCGTGGTGGCCAAGTTCAACGCCTCGCAGCTCATCACACAGAGAGCCCAGGTGACCCTTCCTGAGGGAGCTTCTGCTCAGATTGCAAAGGACGTTTAAATTGTGCACGTGGGGAGCATTAAAAGGGGTGGAAGATGCATATCTGCTGGCAGAAAGGGTATGCAACTGTGTTCTGCTTGTGGTTTGATTCTGGTACAGGCACTAAAGCTGTACCACCAGCTTTTGAGGAAAGAGTGCAAAACTGCACTGTAACGTAATAACGGGGAATGGAAAGCTAATGTCAGTTGTAGTGAGCACGTAGCATGGGAACTGTCTTAAAAATGATTGTCTGACCCTTCATGGCTATCAAGGGAGGTGTCAAAGCAAACTAAATGATTTGAGTGGATCTGAAATGAGAAGTGGGTCAGGAGACAACAAAGTAATAAACACTTGGTGATAGATGCCACAAAAAGTTGTTAAATGTTTCTGTTTAGGAGAAGATTAGAGGGTAACTTGGAGGGATTGCGAAGTTATAAAAAATTAATTAACTTTCAAAAACCTTTACCTGTAAGTTTACGATCTAATAATTTGAGTGCCAGGGATTCTGAGAGTATCTGCCACTTAACCCAGATGAGGGAGAGTGCAACTCCTGATCTTTTAAAAGGCTTTGGAGAAGGTCCTGCATGAGACTGCTAAAGAGGATAAGTTGTCAGAAAGGTGAACTGCAAGGTTTCACAACACGTTTTGAATCCATGACAACAAAAAAAACGTGAGCAGCTGAATTCACCGTCTGGGTCTTATTGTTTTATTAGAAAAAATGCTAATTGTATGGCATTGTTAAGTAATTATAAATAACCGTAGTTAAGTTTTGAAAATGCTACACGTAACTGAGTATGCAGAGTTATTTAGTGGTGACAGATTCAAAGGGCAGGCTTTAATGTCCATACCTCAAGCTTTGTTTTAGGTATGGTCTCTCATCCCGCTGTGGATAGTTGTGCTTTGGTTTTTGTAGTGTACAGGAAGTGAGAAACAGCCTGTGTGGAGTACTCTTGCTGTGCTTGCATTTCAGGTGTCTCTGCTCATTAGGCGAGAACTCACAGAGAGAGCCAAGGATTTCAGCCTCATCTTGGATGATGTGGCTATCACGGAGCTGAGTTTCAGTCGTGAATACACAGCAGCTGTGGAGGCCAAGCAAGTGGGTGAGTTCCATTTGTGCCTGAAAAGGGTGCGTCGATTTTCTCTTTGTATTGAATTAATAAACAAGAAAGCAAATCTGAACCTGTCTGTCATTAGTTTTGTATTAATACAACTCCAGGGATGCAAGCCCCAGCTTCCTAGATAATGAATCTATCTTTATTATTCTGAGTATTAGCAAAAAATCTTGGGCCATAGCTAATAGAGTAGGACATGAATGGGACTGTGTTCCCAAAGCTGTAGGACTTCCCTACTGCTTCCTACAGGGATTATACTTAAAAGTTGTGGTTGCTGTTGGATTAATTAATAAAAAGCAACAGTAACAGCAAAACTATACTCAGATATGTTCCTTACTTGTGGATGTGGCCTTAGAATGCTCAGTTCTTACAGAAGCATGAGCTCCCCAGGTCTCGGCCACAGAGCTCTGGCAGAAGATTCGAGAGATGGGATCTGCTTTGAATGCTTTTGTCCGTTCTCTCTGCAGCTCAGCAGGAGGCACAGCGTGCACAGTTCCTGGTGGAGAAGGCCAAGCAGGAGCAGAAGCAGAAAATTGTTCAGGCTGAAGGAGAAGCTACGGCTGCTAAGATGATATCCTGCTTTGGAGTGTTTTGTGCTCTGCGTCTTGTGAGCTTGGCGGGTCTTGGAATTTGTTGCATGGGTTCGTGTTTAGGAGACTTTGAGGAGGTGATAGTTTCAAGTAGGCCTTGGTTTTTTTTTCCCCTGCAGACTGTTGGAGTGAAGGTTAAATGCAGTTACTTGTCTGAAGTTACAGATCAGGGCAGAAGACACCATGAGCCTTTGCTCCCTGTTGCAAGATGTAATTACTGTTTGCTGTCTGGGGCAAAAACCTTGTACTTGATTTGGAAATGTAAAAACGTCCTTGCCTAGGGCCCCAAGTCACTGGTGTAGCAATCTTTCTTTTTTTTTTTTTAACCTTTAAGATATTTGCTGGTACATGTTCGTACATCTGTGTGAGTTCCTTAGGAGGAATTAATTGAAGGCAGGGGGTTTCTGGTAGCAGTTTTTTTCCCTGACTGTACCCTGTACCTTGGTGAAGCTCTGAGCAGGAATCCAGGCTACATCAAACTACGTAAGATACGAGCTGCCCAGAACATTTCAAAAACGGTGAGTAGGGGAGCCGAGAGTTTCCGTGTTCCTTCTGCAGTTGTGCTGTCCTTGTAGCCCAGTGGCCATATGATGAACTTAAGGCGAATGTGACCTGCCCTGTCCTGATCTTTATCCCAGCTCCGCAATCTGATCAGACAGATCTAAAGATTTAGTTAGCAGTGATTGGCAATTATATGTGGGGCTAGGAGTTTATGCCCTTGATGTGATGAGGCCAGATCCAGATCAGATCTCATCACCCTCCCTTAGCTGCAGCCACCACAAGCTCCTGGCTTGCTGCATGCTGAGAAGAGGGGACAGACAGGCATGGGATCAAAGGTCTGTCTGACAAGGAGTCAGAAATGAGCACTGCTTTTTAACAGTCTGACGGCACTGGGATGGGAAGTCAGGACGTTACATAGTTGGCTTTGGAAACCGTATTCATTTAAGTAAGATTTTAAGTGTAAGAGTTCAGAGTGCTGTATCGAGAGGGGGAGAGAGATTCTTTATTAATGCCACCCTTCCTTGTGTATTGAAATTTTTTAATGCCGCCTCTGTGATGGATTTCTTTTTCAGATTGCTGGCTCACAAAACCGTGTGTATCTCACAGCAGATAACTTGGTACTGAACCTGCAGGATGAGGGCTTTACCAGGTATGGGGACAGGCAGCTGTTGTGGGGGAATTGACCTGCACCTTCCTTGTGAATCTGGTCTTCAGGAGCTCTCTCAGGATCTTTCCTGGGAGGATCCTGATGCCAGAGAACACAGCCAAGTGCGCTCTTTCTTACTGCAGAAATGAGTTTATTTTTTTCCAATCTAATGATCTATTCTTTTTTTTTTTTCCCTCTTCTCCATCCTGTAACTACATCTCCTGACACAGAGGAAGGTAGGATGCTGAACTTTTATTTTAATCCTTTTGTTGGTATTTGGAAGGAGGACATTGATGTGTTGATATTTGGCCTGGGTATTGCTTTTCTTGGCCGTTTCTGGCTACCTGTTCATTCTATTTCTGCCTCAGTTCCCATTTGTGATATGAAGCTTGAAGCCTTTCCTTGCAGGAGCCATACAAACATCTGCATCAAGTGGGAGATGTTCAGTAATTGGAGCTTTGCGTGTGTCACCCTTGGAGCCTTGCATGGGGAAGACAGGAATAATAATCTGAGGAGTGTCCTCTGATCCTACATGTATAGGACGTCCCACAGTTACAACAGAGGGCTCTATGGAGGCAGTTAGATGGTTGTAGGAAATTGTGTTGATTTGGGGTAATGACCTCTTGAAAAGATGCTCTTGTTACCCTCCAAGAGCTTTCCAATCCATGCAAGAAAATACCATTCCCCGCATTCAGAGCTGGACAGAATTTTAGTGTCATTTGTTAAGTGTTAGCTGGATAATGCAGTGCCAGCTGAATTAGTAGTGTGTGGCTCAGAGCTTTAGAATCAAGAAAGGCAGCCAGAGCTGGTTTATTTTCTGTGGTATCTCTGGTCTTTTTTGCACCTATTTGGCCAGATTCTACCTTATTTGTCCCAGCAGGTTTAAAGGGGTCTTGAAAAAAGGACTTCAAGAGACTTGAAGTCCTGATTATCTGAGTGTGACACCCCATGCTCCCAAGTCTGTAGGAGGGGTCTGACTGAGCTTTGCTTCTGCTTTCTGGGCTAACGACTCACTTCTGTCTCCTTTACAGTGACAGTCTTCTACTGAAGCAAGGGAAGAAATGAAAGAACTAAAGCCTTCTAGAGCCGCCAGCACTGACCAGCAGAAGATAGGAGTGAGGAGCTTGGAATTTCATGCACACTAGCATTGTTTGACCTCACCTGGAAATTGTTAGACCGGTACCTAGATTTGGTTTCCATGCCCTGGCTCCATCTGTAGTGACCCAGTTCTAGGATTGGGCTCTACCACATCACAGCTGTAATCCCTTCTTCAGCTCACCAGTTAAATCTGGGGAGGGAGCAAGGGGGCTTACTGGTAAACTAACCCACATGGATATAGTAATTCACCTCTGATCTTCATTAATCTTCAGATTTCTGTAAGGTAAAATCAGACCTGTTTTTTATTTTTGGCCAAGTGGGGGAGTTCTGCTGCCATCAGCACGAAACCTTTTTGTAGCAAATTTGGTTTCTCTCTCACTCTTAGTCCCAAGAGATCCCAATACCGAATTCAGGAAAATGTCATTCATTGGGTGCCTGTCAACTGCTGGAATATCTGTCACTGTGTGCTCAGTGATTCTTTCAAACATTTGTAAAAATTAAAAGTCTCAAAATTTATACTGTGTGTGCTGTCAGTGGTGCCTACAAAAAAGGTTATGTTGTGTAGGGGAAGGTGGAACCGAGCTTTCATGTGATTGCAAGCACTGCCTTAGCAGCTCGCTGGTACGTACCTCACCTTGCAGACTCATGGGCAGTTTCTGCTGTATTAGAAGCTACGTGGATCAGAGTTTTAAGGCATGCCTCGTGCCTTCACCCATCTTGATTTGTGCTCTAAACTGAAAGGTAAGAACATGGTTCTAGAGATCCTGCAGCAAATTGCAGGCAGAATCTCCCATGCTCAGGGTGGCCTCGTGTCAGGAGGCTGCCTGGTCCTCAAGGTCCCTGCATGTCATCATCTCACAGGTGGCCTAGAGGAAACCCTGGTTTCTCAGAGGAAACCCTGTGCCACATATTTGCACGTAGCCTGGGTCCCAGATTACGTGGCAAACTTTAGATCAGGCTTTTCTCCCAAGTAGTGTCGGAGCAATTCCTGCCATCAGCAGGTCCTGGTGCAGGTTACCTGATTCATTACCACAGCCAAAGTAGTACCTGTAAATTAATTAAATGCTGCATAACTTAACTGGGTCCAACTGCCAGAAAAGTTCAGGGCTGCACTTTTTGGGTAAAGCTTTGTCTTCATCCAAACTCAGCATTCTCCCAAGTGTTTGCTAGGTGTATCTCATGGGCAGAGGCTACTGTTAACTGGTAAGACTTAGAAAGCCATGCTGAGGCTCAGCCCCACCACCAAGGATGGGCTGCAGTGCTTGGGAATGCTCACTGAAATTCATAGAAAATGGTGGAAAATTAGCCCCTCAGGATGCAATTTGGTTCTGGTTCTATGTGCCATTACCATCATCTTCATGATGCTCCGTCATGTAGTTGTAAATGAAAGTAGCCTACTCTTAGTCAACTACCACACTAAATAAACCAGCTTCCTTAACCCCTTCTTGTGGGTGGCTGACTAGCATCTCTGAAGCCAGAATGTGGTCGTGCTCTGATCTACCTTCTCTGTAAAGACAAAGTTGAATTTCTACTAAGTGATGCCTGCAAGGGAGTGTTCAGGCAGTACACTGTTGGCTGCAGCAACCCTTGTGCTGGAGTTTGTCACAGCTTATCCTGCTGCCTACAGTCAAGCCTCACAGCCAGGTGTCACCATCATTGTTCTCACCTTCTGTTCAGGGGTCTGAAATTTGTCAGAATTGATGAAAACTAAGCTAGAGCTATTCTTGCAAATCTTTGCAGAACTGTAAGTAAAACCAGGAGTACAGCTACACTCGAGAAATTCTAGGAAAAAGACACTTGGTTCAGCATTCAAACAAATACACCTTTATTTACAAACCGAAAATAAAACATGGCCATCACACCAAAGTCTGGCATATTTACAGCATTCAGCTGTAGGATGGAAAAGAAAAGAGCTTGTTGCGTAGAGGGTCAGGAGAAAGGAGGAAGTTTCCTGCTGAATTCAGAGGAGATAAGCTGAAATAGGCCAGAAATGCCAGATTTTAAAAGATGAGGGAACACTAAACAGGCTGAACTCAAAGGAGCAGGCGGAGATGTAGCTCCTGTAAAGCTCTTCCTTAACTCCTCCAGAAGAGGAACTGCTGAAGCAGAGGTGAGTTTGGGTGCCAGTGCATGAGGATCAAGGGAAAGGAGGGGTGTGATTTTTTCCTGTTAATGAATGACGAAGGGCAGCAGGAGAGGTCACAGGCTTGTACAGGCAAGGGACGCTGAAGTTGGCCAGCTAGCTGGAAAGCAACCTGCTGCACAGCTCTGAAAGGTGGCACAGAAGAAATGGGGAAGGCCTAATTCCAGTCCAAGAGACGGGAACGTCTCCGGCCAGCATGGATGTGAGCTCCCATCCTGCACTCCATGTTTAAAACTCCCTTGGGGCTACCTGCAATCTGTGCTTATTTTTTCTTTAGTGAGCTTTTCAGCTTCTTCTCCGAGGACAGCTGTTTCCGTACCTTCTCGTCCTTTTTACCCAAGTTTTCATAAATTGTTGTCTCTTTCTGCCTGCAAGACCGGGAAGAAAAGGGAAAAAGTGAGTAGAAGGAAAAGCCTAGCCAAGCCAGCAGGTAAAAAGAGCACTGCCAGCAGCAGACATAGATTAGCCTCTGGCTTACGCCAGCACTTACTTAGAGGATTTTCGTGAGACCTTGGCGTGCAAATTCTTCACTGCAGGTGGGTAAGAGATGTTCCCGTACTCTGACTCATTTTGCTTGCTTTTCTGAGACTATAGGAGAGAAAACCCAAGCTGAGAAGTATGGGGTCTGGGAGAAGCACGAGAAGAGGCATAACAGAAGAATTGTGGCTGTTTAACCACACACGTATCACGCTAGGACCTCAGTAGAGGTTGGTGGATTGCTGAGGTCCACAGGCTCCGTGCACTCTGCCCATGGGTGACCCAGAGGTGAGCAGCAGGAATACATGTGCATCCTCGTACAGAAGGGATGAGAGGGGCAACGCATTTCTGGAGGCACCAATGAACCTCACTGTCCTGTGCTGGCTAAACAGCATTAAACAGCAGCAGGTAGTGAACGCTGTCAGAGGCCACAAGGAGAGAAAGGATGCTAGTATCAGCAAGTAGGAGAAAACCCTTTTCACAGAGGTTTGGGAGACAACTACAAAACCAGGATGGGGAAAAAGATAAAAGGAGAGTCACAAATCTTTGCTTGTCTTAGATTCAGCCTGTAACTAAACCATGCTTAGTGAAGTTACATAGAATGTAGTTGAAATAGTTGCATTAAAACTTACTGCTGTTTAGTGGTTCAGAAGAGGGTGGCACTTGAGCTGCTGCTATAGTCCCCTGAATTTTAAAGGGTTGGGGAGAAGGCTCAAATCTTAGTTCATCGTCATAGTCTATGTAGGTCCCAAAGCTAGCTTCACATTTAGGAAATGGAGCACTTGGGCTCAGGGTCAACACCACACAGGGCAATTCAGAGGACAGGAAAGCCCATTTTCTCACCTGGATAACTTCCAGTTTTTTCTTTGTTGTCTCTATGAACTGGCAGATGGCCATGTAGATGAACTTGTACTGGGCTTCTGTCTGCACCATCCCTGAGCGCTGGGCCCTCACCATCTGGATGGTCTTCTGGATGTCAATGTCACAGTCCAGCCCTACCAAAGAGCACCAGAAAAGCTTTAGATGCATTTGCTAACCCCCCCCCCTCCCCCCAGTTATCCACCAAAAACAGCCACGGTGGAGCTCATTTAAGAAATTTTCACCTCCCTTCACCCCTGCGAGGACCTCCCATCCTATCTTCCTGCTCAGGCTCTTCCAAGCCTGGCTCTGGAGGAATTGCTCAGGCTCAGGGAAGGCAAAAGCCACACTAAGTGGGTACAGTTCAGAGAATCAGCAGCTGCCACAGACCAAGGATAGCACAGCTTTCTCAGGGTTGTGGCTCTCCTCCACTGAGACCTTTTGCTGCTGACATTAGGCTCTACTGGGTAGGCCAGTTTACTTCAAGACACACTGAGGTCCTCTTACCCTTGGTGGAGATTGTTTCCACTATCATATCAATGACGATGATAGTCCCAGTGCGGCCAATTCCAGCACTGCAGGGAGAGGACAAGCAGAGATCAGAGCTGCCTATGCAGTTATACCTACATCCACCCAGCTCCCATGGCTCTGAAACAATATGCAGCTGCTTCTGGGGAAGGATGCAGCACTTACAGCAGCTGTTCATCGCTGCCACAAAATAATCAAAGATCCAGCAGGCAGTAGAGTTTGGTTTGGGGACATCAAAAAAGAGTAAGGATTGTCAGTGGATTCAAGTCCTACGGAACAGCTAGTGCAGCAGGACAAAGACTTAGCACCTTGCCCCATGGAAGGGATGGAGAATGATTCAAACCTCAGCCTTTGTACCAACCTGCAATGCACCAGAATAGGCCCAGCATCTGGAATGCTCTCCTGCTTCTGGTTTATTTGGTCAAGGAAGCTCAGCACTCCTCCTGGCTCACTGGGGACACCATGGTCAGGCCAGCTCAGGTACTGGTAGTGCCAGATCTCACGCACAGCCTCACTCTGACAATAAAAACATCTTACTGGTAAAACTGCAGCCCAGTCCTATCCCTGGCCTCTGTCCCGGCGAGAGCTGGGTCTTAAGCCAAAGGCTCCTGAGCACTCCTTGGTGATTTTATCAGTGGTCCAGCCCAAAACGGGTGGCACCACAGCACCCAGTAGTTCCCAGCCTTTGACACATAGTGACTGTTAGACCCATGGGTTCCAGAGCAGTCCCCAGTCAGGCACACTCACATTATCTATTGGACACACAGAGAGATGTCGAAGTTTGTATTCCAATGCATCGTGCTCCCCAACGTTCTCCACAAGGTAGGGACCATACTCTTTCATGCTGCCTGCCTCTGGCCAGTAGGGCACACATTTATTCTGTGTGGACAAAGGAGGTAAAGTGAAGACAAGCAGAAGGCAGGAGAGAGAATGAAAACAGTCATGACTGATGGGGAAAAAAGGGCAGTTCCAAGACACCTACTTACCCGTCCTTTTTCTACTTCCCGTGTGGTCATAACAATAATATGTGTGTTCTCCTGCCACACCATTTGCCAGAAGTCATTGACAGTGGTATCCAGGCAACCTTGGCTAGCGATATAGGTCTTGGTGCACTCATCTGGACTGATCAGGTTGTTCTGTGGAAAGGGAAAGATCAGGAATGCTGCAGGAACTGGCAGTCCCACTGCGGGCATACAGTCACCTTTGAAAAATCTCACCTTTACATAGTTGGCATTGATATAGTCAGATCCAGGGATATTTGGGTCCCTTCCTTGGAGGATGACTCTAGAGTGATCAACTAGGGGTGCAGTGAAGAATAAACGGAGCAGTGAGAAACTTTGTGACCTACCACATGAAGTTCCCTCACTGACCCATGTCACCTCATTCACATTGCCCAGCGTACATAGCATGCCCCAGATTTTCACCTCTCTTTCTCTTGGGTCAGAGCAATTTCAGTGTGTACTTCTACCTCTCTCCTCCCATAAGCTAGTCTGATGCATTCCTCCCTCCTTCAAGAGCATGAAAAGGCTGTGACCTTTTATCAGCTTTTAAATCCTCTATGCTGCAGACTTTGTAATCCACTCTGGAGGACAGAGCAGGCATAGGCAGAGCCAGAGGTGACCTGGACAACTCTTCATTGCCTGTCTCCATTTCTGTTCTTTTTACAGTGGAGGAGATAGACTCACAGGGCAAGATGTTCTTGTATCGATTCTTGCTCTTGTTCTCAGGTCTCTGGCCTTCATGACGGTCAAATAGTTGTTTGGCTTCCTGTTTTTGCAGGCTCTGAAAGCAGGAGAGAGAAAGTTATGGCAAGGTCACAATGACAGGGTAGGTGGTCACTCAGAGAAACAGTGATAACTCTGGGGATATGTGGGCATGCTTGTCAAGGAGTGGAGAAATAAAAAGTTAACCTAGCCTTGGAAAGTCCAAGGTTCATGGTCTGCCTGTATTGGTGACTAGTTCTAGCAATGAAAAAGTACATTTCTACCTCACTGGGCTCACTTAAAGATAATGCTTACTTCTAAGATCTACACAGACTTCTTTCAGAGATAAATTGACGTTAATTTACAAGATTACCTGAGAAATTTACAAAAAGAAATCAGGGATGTATTGATAAATGGTGCACAGGAACAAAAAGCCAGAGTAATATCCCCCCACTGTTTCTTACATCAAATTCCTCCCAGAATCCAGCCTTTGATGTTTCCTCAGATAAACTCTTCTTGTTCAGTTCATGCACTCTGTTCTCAATGTCAGCAGCATTCACCCTTGTAGCATAGTAGGGCTGGGGATGGGAAAATACAACAGGTTGGCACAAGAGGGAAACACTGCTGCAGATCAAAGTCTCTTTTGTGGAAAAAAAGGAGAGAGGCACACAGCAAAAACAGTGAATCCCTCCAAAGGATCCTTGAGAAACAGAGGAAACAGAATTTACCTGCTTCAGGTATACAAAAGAGCCAGACATCTCTTCAATCCCAGTCTTCTTGAAATGCTCTACAAGATCTGCCAAGCTGTCAAACTTTTCAGTACCTCCAACTGTGTAACGCCCGTTCTAAATAAAGAAAGTACATGTTACATCCATAACACTCCTACATGCGAAGCTGATAGTGCTCAGGAAGAAAGTGGAATCTGAGGTTCAAAGTCATAGGCACCACTTTGTGCCATCTAGAAAAAGGTCATCACTGAGTTCACAGTGAGCTGAATTCTTAGCGGATGGAAGCCTGGAGGAGGTACTGCCTTCAATTCTCATTTAAGGCCAGTTGCTTTCTGCCCTTGAAATCTCCCTCCATCTCCTGCATCACTTCACATGAAAAAGCGAGTACTTGTTACAGAGGGATGCAACATCCTCCAGAGTAAGTTAAGAGACCTCGCTCCACCTCTGACAAGAGCTTTTAATTCTTTTGATAAACTCATCATTAGATTGTGAATCCTCCTGTCTGTTTCACTACACTCCCTGTGCTGGAATTCTCAGACACATTGCATCCTGCTTCCTTTCATGTCTGAGCACCCAGCACTGCCAATGGTCACCCAGTCCTAAGTGAGGTCCAAATTCATGAACACTGGTCATCGAGATGACAGGGCTTTTGAAAACAAGACCAGAAGAGATGTAGAAACATATTCCACTCCCTTTTCCTTTTGCTCTCACACCTGCTCACCTCACACATGATTTTGATGTGGGTGACTTTGAGCCGCGCCCCAGAGGCACTGGTTGCTCCAGCTGGTGGAACATCAGACCCAGGTTTAGGTTGGTCAGTCAGGACAGACAAGACAAAATCCCCAGGTTTGCTGAGACTCTCCCGCACCAAGAATGTCCAAGGGGTGGCTTTGGCCTGGAGAAGTGACTCAGCTGCAGCACCTGACAGATGCCCATGGTACCACCTGGAAAAAACAAGAGAAGTTCCGAAGAGAGATGGAGATGCAAGAAAGTGGATGTCCTTGAGCTGCTAAGTGCACAACAGCAACACTGAGGAAGGAGAACAAGGTGGATGAACAAAGATGAGGGGAGAAATAGAGGAAGGAGGAAGGGAAGGATATCAACAGAGGAGCAAGACCTTAGGAAAATCTAGTAACACAGCAGTTAGACAGCTGACAAGAAAAGGAAAGAGCAAGGGATGAGTGGAGCTAGGAGGGACCAAGGAGCAGAAAGTACAGTGGGAAAACATTAAGTGTAATCCAGTTGTGTTATACATAAAAGCACAGGTAAGCAATGTTCACTGGCTTTCAGATCAGTTCAGGGAGGGTATCTGAGGGTTTCAGTTTCTCTGAGCATTATCAGGATTCTAGCCTCACTGCTGCAGGGTGCTTTGGAAATTCAAACACTAAACATAAAAGAGCTAGGCCCCTACTGAGTCAGAAACAATCCCATCAGATTTAGCAGCACTCAGATGGCTTTGTTGAGTTCAGACCCATTAAAGAACCTACCTACGGAAAGATCCTTTTCTTGGAACTCTAGTGACAGTTCTGTTTTCTGAAACGCAGCTGTCTTTCCAGTCAGTGAATGGATAATTCCTATTCAATGAGCACATCACCATGCAGCGATCAGACTAGCCATGGGGACCATTGCAGAAGGTGCTGGGGGCCAAGTAGGGAGACACATGCAAATCGTAGCAAGCTGAGACGTAGTGAGATGTTCTGAAGCATCCCACTGGTCCCAGTACCACTTTGCTTGTGTAGGCTTTGCTGAATCTGGACACACCTGAGCCCAGGGACCACCACAGCCCCTCTGTGCTGGGCCCTTCCCACCTAGGTATCAGAGAGCAGATTTGGGCCCTTCTTCAGCAAGGATGTGTCTGGTTAAACAGCCACATCTGTCTCTGGGACAGCCTCATCTGCCGCTGAAGCCATGCACTGGGCTCTGTGTTTGGGGGCTTAGAAGCTGCCATGCGACAGTGGGCTGTGCTCATGCAGCTCCATCCTGCTCCACAGAACGCCCAGTAACTGCAGCCACGGCCATTTTGGCCATCTCCCCGTGAGCAGCATTTCAAAAGCAGGTATCTCTTGCATCAGACTGACTTGCAATGCCTCTTCCTGCTCTGCTCACTTCAGGTACTGCAGTAAGTACCAGACATGCTCCATACATCACTGCACACACTGCAGTCAAGGCCAGGCAGATTCTGAGTGCGGGCAGAGCTGCAGCAGCAGGTTTACTGCCCACTGAGTAACTAATGACGGAGGTCTGGGGCAGTAGTGGTATTAATTATGGACTTTGAATTGCTACAGCTCTTCAGCTATCCCCAAGAATTAACATCTAGTTCAGGAGCCCTTGCCACAACCATAGAAACAGACAGGGTGTTCATTCACCCCTGCTCTGTCCACTGCAACACATTCCTCTACACATCATCTAAGAATTGTTTTGAGAGCAAGATGTCGCAGACAGTTACCATGCCTCAGCTAGTTGGGGCTAGCTTTGATTTCTATTGATCCTCACCCCATTCACTGCAAGATGTAGCTGGGGACTTCCACTGCATGGCAGTTATTAATTTCTGAACCTCATCCCAAATAAGTGTCCATCCAACATTTGCCCTGGGGAACATCTGTCTGCCTTCTTGATCAGGGTTTAAGGGCCACCCCTCCAAAGGTAGGAAGGAGTTAGAAGGAGTTAATGTGTCCTGTCCCCTCCCCCCCCCCTCTCCCCCCGCGTCCCTCCCCCAGCAGAGCCCAGCTCTTCAAACCCACGTGATGGAAAATCACTTGGGGAGAGAGTGAGAGGAGCTTTCGTAAGAGCTGGGGGGGAGAAGTTTCCAACCGCAGGAGGAAGGGAGGAAACTGTAAGGCCAACACAGCCCAACAGCCTTGAGTGGAGCGGACAGCCAGGACACAGGGGCAACCCAGGGTGTACCCAGCTGCTTCTCATTCAGCACTGCGACTCCCTGTCCCCAGGTACACAAGGAGGATCTGTCTGCTCCCCATGAAGCAGTCTGTCCCTACCCCAGGGTATGGCATGACACTCCCCGACCTGCGTCAGCAGGCCCAAAAGCAGGATGCAAGGGTAAAACCACCTGATTTGATTTAGGAACTTAGTGTCAGAGAGATATGCAAAGTGGGGGCAGGAAGAGACTCAACAGGCCAGCAATAGCAGGTGAATGTGGGCCCCACTCAGCCACATGAGTCAGCTAGGCCTGAACGAGCAGGTCTGGGGAAGGCTGAGGGCTCCCACACACCAAGTCACCCCCACGTACCACTGCGGATACATAGCTAACACCACAACCCCTGCTTTTTATGAACATAAATCACAAACGCAACAAGAAACCAAAAGTATAAATAGATCCCCATCAGCTCTGCTCTGATGTCAAGTTATGTCCAGCTACTGCTGAGGATGGTGTCCCTACGGAAGCACAGGAGGATGCAGTAGCTGGGAGATGCTTTTTGCAAGGTTCTATCTAGAAATGTGGGCAAGGCAGAGAAAAAAACATGAAATGTCATCACAGACACACCAATGCTCGGTTTTCTCCATACCTCTCTGTAGTGGGATCAGAACAGTTGAGCGGATATCTCAAGTCAATGATGGTTCCATCTTTGTCTTGCAGTGAGCCCTGTTGCTGTGTGTAGTATTCAACCAGTTCTGAAAGTGTGGCAAACTTCTCTCCTCCATACAGGTCATAGAAATCCCCAGTATTCTGGATACGGATGTGGGTTACCTGATCACCAACCCTGAGGGATGATGCACAGAGCATTCCGGTGAGGCAGTCGATATATAAAAAACAAAATCTGGAACCCCTGCCTACATCACCTCCTACCATGGAACTGCAGCAAACTATCCCAGTGGAAGGAGATGAATGGAAAAAGAAGCTCCTGAGGAAAGTTAAGGGAGTGTCTAGAAGGTACTGGGCAGCTCAGGTCCTTTTACAGCTTGGAAAGAAGCTAGAGGAATAAGGACAGGTTGAAGGAGAGACTGTAGGACAAATGAGGATCTAAGTACTTTGTATATGTAATCTTGGAAAGACAGCAGTTGGGGTCCAAGTTACCTACCGAACTGAAAGGGAGAAATCCCCTTGATTCTTTCGACTGGGTCTGGCTAGAAAGCTCCCATGGACACCTCGTCCCTTCAGTAAGGCTTCAGCTTCCAGCCCACTCAGGTCACGATGAAACCACCTAGAGAAGGAGATGAAAACAGAACCAAGTAAACAGAAAATAACAGGCACTACTGTGGATAATTGTACAGTGAAGAATGGCTCCCAGTCATCTTCCTTAGGGATATCTATGCAGGCATCAGCCACAACAGTATGAACACCCTTCATACCCACAACCTCCCCAGGCCTATGAAGGATTTCAGCTGAGATGCAGCTAGCAGTGTGATCCCCTCTGAGCTGCTTTATTTTGCTGGTTCCCCTGCCTACACACACACACACACACACACACACACACTTCTCAGACCCCCTTACCTCACCATCGTGAAAGGAAAAAAGAAGAGGAGGTCAAGTAGCTATCACCAAAGCAACTCAAAAAACTCAGGGGAAAAATCTCTTTGCACTGCTAAGAAAAGGGAAGTCGGAGATCAGCGATGGAGCAACCGGCACCACGTTGTTTCTGCTTCACTTGGGAGCTGGCCATGTATCTCTCCCGAAGCCTACTGTTAGTCCATTCAATCCCTCTCCATCACTGCTTCTGGATACGTGCCTTGATCTCCTGGCCCTCTGTGCACGGCTGTAGAGCACAGGCAGGAGCAACCTGGTGCGCAGCTGGGCACACGCAGCTCCAGGAACAGGAAGCGCTCTAAACCATCAGCTCCTCAGCCCCAGGCTGCTTTGCACAGACTTCTGCTTCTCCTTTTGTGTCTTTCCTCCCCAGCCCCCTTGTTACTCTCAGGCCCTTGCTCTTTTTTTTTTTTTTTTCACATCAAGTTTGACTCTACAAGTGCTTCTTGGGACTTAGCTGTGGTCACAAATTTCGGTTCTGCAAGACCTCCGTTACCTTCTTTTCCATGAGGTCAGTAAGAAACACGAGTGCTCCCCGACCCAAAGTCCTTCCAGCAGTACTAAGGCTCTGTGGAGCTGCTCTCAGCCATGCAGATGAAACCTCCATGACCTCAATGGGCAGGTAAACATTCCATGTGCTCTAAACAGCTACAGAGGGAATCTGAGTAAAGCCAGGTCTGCAGATTTTCAGAGGCACAGGCTAGCACTCCAAGCACAGCACTCTCATCTTGAATACAACCTACCTGGAGGGTACAATTAAGACACTCTAAAGCGCTGGGGTGCAGATGTTGGAGAGAACCTAGAACAGCAGGCAGAGAGCAGGACCATCAGCTACAGCCTATGGTAGGCCCGCACAGCAGCAGCAGAGCTTAGTCTAGGACCTTCAAAATTGTAGTACAGCATACTAAGGTCAAAGCGGTAAATCCATACACCCGGATAAAAAGAAAGAAAACTGTTTCCATTTAACTACAACTAAAGTACATGACTACTCTTTTCCATAGCACTGATTTTAAAGTCTGAAGTTCTCATGAAAGAATGGGAGCAGTGTATGGCCACAGAAGGCAATCCAGCTGGTGAAGGAGCACGACTCTTCCCTCTCACCATCTTCACCATGTGTGGTGTTGGCAGTAGGAACAGCAAGAGACTTGCTCATTTCAAGTAGCAGCAGTAGACATACCATGACTGTGAAATCTTGCAAAGAACTGAACGGGCTGTTCACAATGGCCAAGACATACAGAAACTGACACCAAAGGGAAGTACAGGAGACACGAATGGGGAAACTAAACTTCATTGCTAGAAAGACAGATCAGGCAGCAAAAACAGCTTCCTTTGAAATACTTCCAGTTTCACACAGATGATAAGCTGGGATGCGGTAAGCTGCAGGAATCCAGCTGTACTGACTTAAAACTGATATGAAAAAAAGGAAACTTTAAAGGCACAGAGACTTAATGAAAAAAAACCTTACACAAAGAACATACTATACCTATAAGCTCAGAACCACACTGTCATTTGTTCACTCCCTGCTACCAGTGGGGTGAGGGAGAGAACTGAAGAAAAAAATCGTGGGTTGAGATAAAAACTACTTACTAAAACAGAAAGACGGAAAAAAAAAAAGAGTAATAGTTATGCTAATAACAATATATACATACAAAACAAGTGATGCACAAGCTATTGCTCACTACCTGCCAACTGATGCCCAGCCAGTCCCCATGCAGCTCCTGCCTGGCCATCTCCCCACCACTTTCAAGTTTTTTCACACAAAGTCATATGGTACCAAACATCCCTTTGGCCAGCTTAGGTCACCTGTTCTGGTTCTGTTCTCTCCCAGCTCATCGTGCCCCTCAGCCCCGTCACTGGCAGGACAGTATAAGAAGCAGAGAAACTGAAATGTCCTTGGCTCTGTGCAGCACTGCTCAGCACCATCTAAAAACATTAGTTATCAACACTGTTTTTCTCCTAAAACCAAAATGTAGCATTATACCAGACACAATGAGGGGAAAATCAACTCTGGATGGTTTCACACACAGCAGCATGGGACATGGGTATGTTTCCAGTTGTTTAGTGGTTGCTCCCACCATTGTAAGCATATGGCACTTGCCATGGCAGGTTTGTAAGGAGTGTAATACGGTGAACTTGCCGTGTCTCCTCATATTTATATTTTATCTCCCTGGCTTGCTTAATTCTAACACCTTTCACATTCATGGCTAACCTTTGCAATAGCATCTGCGGTCAAGTCCACTCCTTGATCCTGAGCCCATCTATATATTGCATTTCTTTCTTGATGGCCTGAGGTATCATGAGCCCACGGAGCTAGAAATAACTCACCCTTATGTTGCCAGTCAAGATCTACCTGAGCCACTTAAATCCTAGAAGCCCAGTACATCTGCTGGTTGTTGTGATGTTCATTGGTGGCACAGTTCTTGGGTATGTGCACAACCAAGTGACATTCCTTTACAACTACGTTCTTTACCCAAGCAGCAATAACCTTCCACAGTGCAGTGGCCCAGATGGGTTTGCCACTGCCCTGTCAGTTGTTCTGCTTTTATTATTGTAAACACTCCCACAGGGCATCTGCCATCACCCAGGAGTCTGCGTAGAGATACAGCACTGGCCACTTCTCTCTTCAGTAATCTCTGAAGTAGTCAGGTGGCCTTCACTTTTGCAGATTGCCTCAACTCACCTTCAGTAGCTTCTGCAACTCATAATGTAGGACTCCATACAGCGGTCTTCTACCTCTGACACTTCCCCACAATACAGTAGGACCTATCAGTGAACAAGGGCATACTGCTTTTCACTCTCAGTTGTTACTACATAACAAATCATAGAATACCTCAAGTTGGAAAGGACCCATAAGGGCCATGGAGTCCAACTCCTGACTCCACAGAAGATTACACGTCTGAAAGCACTGACAAGATGCTTCGTGAACTCAGAACTATGACCACTTCCCTGAGGTGACTGTTCTGGGGCCCAACCACCGTCCAGTGAAGCTTTTCCTGATATCCAAACAGAACCTCTCCTTTTGCAGCTTCATCCTGTTCCCTCAGGTTCTATCACTTGTCATTGGAAAGAGGAGATTGTCATAGTCCCCCTCAGTCTCCACTCCTCTTAGCTGAACATACCCATGGACTTCAGGCACCCTTCATGTACCTTCCCCTCTAGACCCTCCACCATCTTTGTAGGCCTTCCTTTGGATGCTCTCTATTAGTTTTATGCCCTTTTTGTACTGTGGCACCCAAAACTGAACACAATGATCAAAGTGAGGCACTACCAGTGCAGTGCAGAGTGGGATAATAACTTCCCTTGACTACTGTGCAATGCCATGCTTGATGCACTCCAGGATACCTTTAGCCTTCCTAGCTGCCTGGACACACTGATGACTCATGTTCAACTTGTTGCTGACCAAAATCCCCAGATTTCTTTCAGCTGGGCTGCTCTTCAGCATCTCATCCCCTAGTCTGTATGTACAGTCAGAATTACCCCTTCCCAGGTGCAGAATCCGGTGTTTGCTCTTGTTAAAATTAATGTGGTTGGTGATTGCCCACACCTCTAAATTGTCTAAATCTCTCCACAAAATCTCTCCACCCTCAATGGAATCAACAGCTCCTCCCAATTGAACATTGTTAACAAACTTGCTCAGAATACCTTCTAGTCCTACATCCAAGCCATTCTTGGAAATATTTAGGAGAACTGGCTCTGAAATAGACCCGCTGGTGACATGCCATCAGCTTGATGTAACCTCATTTACTATGACCCATTGGGCCCAACTCATCAGCCAATTGCTCATTAATCACATTATGTTTTTATCTAGCCATATGGCAGATATTTTGTCCAAACTACTACAAGAAACAGTATGAAAAGGGATCCCTCTGTCTCCCCAGAAGTACAGATAGGTTCTGCCTATTTAGAACTTGATAGCATTTCAGTACTCTGTGCACTGGTGTCCACTAGAGCCTTATACTCCGGTGGTTCTAACCCACACAGTCCAATAAAACTGATTGTCCCTTTCCTCCACCTGGCTGGAGGCAGGGCACCTCTGGTTCTGATTACTGTATTCATTACTTACTTGTGTATGAGAACCAGAAGGTTCATTGTCAATGTCAGAAATAAGATCAGATCATCTGTTCTATCTAGGTACATTTTGCTATTTGGAAACTGAAACGGCCATTTTTCTGGAAGAACTCCCTTTTTTGATTGCTCTTCCTTGCAACTCATGTATCCATGCCTACAGTCAAGGTGGGTTTTCCATCCCACTCCTTCATATCTCATCTGTGGTCACACAGGTAAAACCACAGGGTGACAGTGTGGTGTGTACCCACTGTATCCTCTCTTTTGGCACAGGAACACTTACTTCTAATAGCTGAGATACTGGTTTGTACAGATCAGGGAGAAAACTTACACTTTTTATTTGAGCTGCTGAACCAGTTTTTCTACAGCTGACACAGGTCTGTTGGGAGAAAGACAGATTTTCCTCATATTGTTGAAGCAGCCTAGCCACCTTATCCACTGCTATTTTTTTTTTTTTGTTATTTTTCCAGGTCATTGCTGACAGAGTGGTGGCATATGATGGTGGTGCACGCCATACCAATCTCTGCCAAATAGATTGAGGACACCTCACATCATCTAGATCATGGATAACTGATTCCCATCCAAGTAAATATTACACCATCTCTAGCACAGCTAATTCCATCAGGCACTGGATGCCTTTCTCCATGGTAGTCCATTTGCACGGGTAGCATAGCAGATCTTCCTTGAAAGGATATCTTTCCATCGGGTGAACGCCTGTGTTCTTTTTCCAATTGCTTTGTCAATACCACCTTCCCTAGAAAGAGATCCCAGCTGCCTGGCTTCACTGCCCACTAAGTCCAGACTACTGGCCTTTTTAGTCCAGCATCAGAGCAGTCAGGTGACAACATGCTCATCTGGACAATGGCTGAAATCTTTTTTTATATCTTGCAGCTCACCCAAAGTTAGGGATCAGATGTTATGTCTCCTGTATGAGTTTTCTATTTCCCTGCTCCTCCCATTCTTGTTATGGCCCTGTTTCATCTACTTCATCTCCTGTCTTAGCAGGAGTTTCTTTCCTTGTTAAATAAGCTGACTTTTTTGCAGACATTTTTAACTCTTGTGCATAGGGACAACTGATACTGGCACTGGTTGGTTCTGTGGACGAACTGCAGAGCTTGTCACAGGGACCGGAGTGACCACAGGGCCTGTTGCAAGAGTTTGGGGCAACCACAGGGCTCATTAGAAAGGTTAGAGCAACCACAGGGTCTGTCACAAAGACTGGAGCAGCTGTAGGGCCTATCACAGTGCTTGGAACAACGTTCAGAATTCTCAAGAACTACTGTAACTAGCCTAGGGAATGAAGACAAAGTGAAAAAGAAAGGGAGGCTGAGGAAACTGGAAAGTATCCTCCCTTGTTTCACCCACAGCCCACCTCCCAGAGAAGACAAAGCAAAGAGTATACGTACTAATATTCTCCAATATATGGTTCCCTAGGCACAAAGATGACTGTAATGCTGAGCACAAACACCAGATTAGTTTTCCAACCAGCAATTTTATCATATCATAAGCCAAGATCACACAGTACAGCAAAATGACAACTCTACCAACACTCAGCGACAGTAAACAATGCAGTGGGTAGAATAAATAGCAAGTAAGGTGCTAAATAATATAGTTCCAAGAAAAGGCTCTGAAAGTGCTCTGCAAATACTGAAAAAAATTAGCAGAGTAACTACCACAACAGCCACAACAACCACAACTTTATTTTAATATTCTCTGGTCAAATCTGCTGTTAATTTTTCGAGCCTCCTGTTGAGAGCCAGAAGGACTGTTGAGGTTTATCCTGCAGGTAACAAAGCACCACACAGTCATTCACCTACACCCCCTCTCCCAGGGGTATAAGAGAGAGAATTGGGGAAAAAAAAAAAAAGTAGAACTCACAGGTTGAGATTAAAAAAACTACTTATTAAAACAGAAACAGGAAGAGGAAGAAAGGACAATAGCTATGAAAATAATAAAATATACAGACAAAGCAAGTGATACACAAGCAATTGCTTACCACCAGCCTAACCAATGCCCACTTAGCCCCTGAAGAGCACCTGCCTGTCCAACCAGCTCCTCACCACTTTCAAGTTTTTTTCCCACGATGTCATATGGAAGCATGTACCACAAAATTATAATTGACTCTAAAATACTATCATAATATAATTAACAGGTCAGAAAATTTCAGCAAAGAGACTACTCTTATGGTGTTGTTTGGCTTTAAGTACCGTCAGAACCTCATCTTGCAAATTCTTTGTGGAGAAAAGCCATAGCTAGTACAGAAACAAGCCTAGAAGACAGAATAAACAAAGTACATAATTAAAAGGCACCTCCACCTGAACTGCTGTTAAAAAAGGACACTAAGAATCGGGCGCAATGCAGCATTGGGCCACCAGGGTGACAAGGAGCTTGGGTTCACCACAGAAAAAGGTTTGTTCAGACTGAAGAAAGGTTCAGACTGAAGAAACCTTACCAAGGTTGCTTGGTAAGGAGTTTAATAGCAGTCTGAAACTATCTGTAAGTGCAGTGGGGGGTTTAGAGATGATGGGGTCTGATCCTTCTCTGTGGAACACAGCAAAAGAAGAAGTAAGAAATGTAGCTTGCAGTGAAAAAAAAAATCGGATTAGACATCAGAAAAAATAATACATGCAACAAGGGTGGTTCAGCAATTGCTGCAGGTGTCCAGAGACACTGGGGAAACTCTGCTCCTGGAGGTGTGCAAGAACTAACCTGAAAAAGCTCTGAAGCAACCTCAACTATTGAGCTTTAGAGATGGCTCTGCTGGGAGCAGAGCTGGACTAGGCCATCTAGAGGTTGAAATGGCTGCCAAAGGAACAGTAGAAGAATTTATTAGAATAGTAGAAGAATTTATGCAAGGAGGTCTTTTTCTTCCCTGTACTCCCTAAGTCTCTGTTTGCAGTTACATACTCAATTGTCAAATCCATAAGAAATTTAGCATCTTTTCTCAATGAGTTCCACAGATAAACCACCTCCTTTGGTTTGCTTATAATGTGTTCCATTGCACATTTTTAATAACATTTCATTGCTGTAGAAAGAAAAATCAATCACCTGATGGATATTCACTCCACCCACTCATGATTTTATTGACCTCTAAATTCTGTATCCTTCTTTACCTTTTTCCCAGGCAGAAGACTCCAATCCTATTTAGATGGTCACCATGCAAAGCTGTCCTTCACCAAATCATCTCTATTGTCCCTCTTTGAGGTGTTTTGAAGAAAAGGGCAAAGGGTGGCTTAGAAATGAGCAGTGTCAAAGATGCTGGTGAGACACACGGAGACACAGTGACCATTTCTGCTATTTGCTCACCACAGCAGGGCATTAAGCTAACACACACAAGGACTTGTATATTATTACTATCTTACTCCTGAGAGGTTACGATTAGCTCACATCTGTTTCACATGCACATTTTTAGTTAGGTCGGTATTGGGACTAACACTATTAACATCTTTGTTGCTGATATGAACTGTGGAATTGAGTGCAAGCTCAGCAAATCTGCCAAGGTGCCCTCGACACACTGTAGGGAAGGGGGGGGCCTCCAATGCATCGACACCCAGTGGGACCTTGGCAGGCTGAAGAGGTGGGCCTGTGTGAACTTTATGAAGTACAGCAAGGCCAAGTGCAAGATCCTGCACCCGAGTCCAGGCAATCTCAAGCACAAATACAGGACTGAGAACAGAATAGGACCTGGGAGTGCTGGTGGATGAAAATGAGGCACTTGCAGCCCAGTAGAACAACCATACCCTGGGCTGCATCAAGAGAAATGTGGCTAGCAAAGAGAAAGAGGTGATTTTTGCCCTCTACTCCACTCTTGTGAGACACCACCTGTAGTACTGAATTTAGCTCTGTGGCCCCTAGCACAAAAAGAACATTAACCTGCTGGAGTAGGTCCAGGAGGATGATCAGAGGGCTGGTACACCTCTCCAGGAAAGACAGACTGAGAGATTTGGGGCTGTTCAACCTGGAGAAGACTCCTAGAAGACCTTACTGTGGCCTTACAGTACCTAAAGAGGGCCTACTGGAAAGATACGGAGGGACTCTTCTTTGGGGTCTGTAGTAATAGGCCAAGAGATGATGGTTTTAAACTAAAATATAGTAGATTCAGATTAGATATTAGGAGGATTTTTTTACTCTGAGGCACTGGAATATATTGTCCAGAGAAGCTGTGGATGCTTCACTCCTGGAAGCGCTCAAGGCCAGGTTGGATATGGCCCTGGGCAACTGGAGCTAGTGAGCGGCAACCCTGCCCACAACAGAGAGGTCTGGAACTAGATGATCTTTAAGAACCCTTCCAACCCAAACCATTCTATGATCCCGTAAACATTGCTTTACATATGCCTATATTGAATTTCATCTCCTGATGGATTGCCTGCTTGTTCATTATCATAAAGTTCTACAATTGTTGAACCAACTTCTAGCCTCTTATCCCGAATAACATTATAAAAACAGTTAATGCTCTCACCTCACTATCCAGGCTCTATTTCTAGGTCTATGGAAATACACTGAACAGCACATAGTTCAGGTCAGACACTCATGCCACCACTGATAACTTCAATTTGCTATAAAACATGGGTGTTTATTCCTACTTTCCTTTTCCTATTTTCTACAGGTTATTCACTGAAGAAAAATGTCACCTTCTCTTTTATGCCATGGATTTATCTTTATTTGAATCCTTACATGAGGCAACCTTGTCAAATCCTCTTTTGGACCATCATCCTATAACCTGCCCAAGCTAGATGGTCTGTCAGGTCATGTGACCACCTGTCAAAGAGGTTCTATTCACAGACTGGTGCCAATTGCATTTCTGTACTCCATACCACTGCAGTCCTCAAAACAGAACACCCATTTATGCTGATGGTAAAGATTTCATGCCCTGCTCTTCCACGAAGGAGAATTAGAACTGTAGCAAATCAAAAAAATGATAGGATTAAAAAGGTCAACCACCTGATAACCCTCTGTACATAGACATTTTGAAATGCTGCAGCTTCACAGCTTGCAGCATAATTGCAGTGGGCTGGGCATCACAAATTGTTTGCTCATTATCAAAGTGAGGAGCAGCGATGACAACAGCAACAGCAGAAACACCAGAACTCTAGTCCTCCATCACCTTGCTTAAGGTGCATTTTTCCCATGTGTGCCCAATTCCAGTATACTGCCAGTATGTTTGCTTTCCCACCCAGCTCTGTTTTCTTGCCTTAACCAACTCACAGAACACTCACCCACAGGATGGCATCAGGATCCTGTCACACGGATCCCCACTGATGGGGGTTAACAGAAGCTGCTGGAGGAAGTACCACACCCCTAAACCAGGGGGTCCTATAGGAGAAAATAAAGCAAGATTGGAAGTAGCAGGTGTGGACCTGCACCTAGCTGCCATGGCTTGGTGATTATGGCAGTCAGCATCAAGGCTAAGGAAGGAGTGGCTGACAGCTCTTTGAGTTTGCTGTGCACCCCATGACTCACCCGTGTCTGATCCACACAGGCAGGATCCTGACTGAGCTCTGGGCAGACTAAAGGTGGTAGCTCCCGGCAAGGCAAAAAGCAGGCCCCAAGCAGAAGGCTAGGTTTTCACCATTTGCAAAACACTTCCTGGGCTGTAGTTAATAAATAACTAGAGGGGTGGGGAAAGACCAGGCTGGGAGAGTTAGGTAGACACGGAAGGGATGGACTGTTCTTCCTGCCTCCTATTCACTGCTCACGCCCTCACCAGCTACATTCCTACCTGGTTTGTAACTGAGGCATAGGAGGCAAAACTCAACACAGCTCTCACAGCCCTAGCTTGCTCTCCCAGCCTGGGAGCCCTTCTTCGCTCTCAGCCTTTCCCAAAGACCCGAACACTTCCATGGCCAACAGGCACGTGTGCCAGAAGGCTAAAAATGATATATCTTGAGCTCTTTTCTTCATAAGGTGAAAATAACAAAACTTCTCACTGGGGAGAACCCACTCCTCTCTAGTCACAGAAAATGCAGGATAGTTACACATTGCCTGCATCTAAAATGAGAAAGCATAGCCCTCCCTCTCTATGCCAGTCCTTGCTACGTCATGTTGCCAGTTTTATCATGAAGTCTGACAAATTTGACCACACATTTAGACAGAAAACATGAATACAGCCACTGAAGCTCATTGTAGGAGTGTATGGGAAAGTGAATGAATTAGCAGTACTGAATGCTGGTGACAGCAGTCTAAGCTGCATTTACATTACTTGCTGAGCAGCATCTTAGGGACAATATTGGAACACGTTGCCTAGTACGCTTCAAATAGCACATTTGTAAGTGTTTGGTCTTGCAAAGACATTTTGACAAGCTGGGAAACCACCAAGTAAAGCTTAGTTTGAACAAGTGCTGCATTCTGCACCTGGGATGAGGCAACCCTGGATCTGTGTACTGAAAGGGATCTGGGGATTCTGGCTAACAAGTCGAATCTGAGTCTCAAACAAGCATACAGCTCCTCAGGAGGGGAGAAGAGGGACAGAGCTGAGCTCTCCAATCAGGCGACTGATGGGAATGGTATGGAGCCGCATCTGAGGAGATCAGGCTGGGGGTTAAGAAAAGGGTCTTCACCAGAAGCAGTGGGGCCCTGAACAGGCCTCAGGTGGCCCTAAGCTGCCAGGGCTCAGAGGGTGCTCAGTGTTATTCTCAGACATAGGGTTCAAATTGAATTAGGAGTGGTGCTGCATGAAGCCAAGGGGCGGACTCAATGACTCTTGTGGGCCCTCTCCAACCTGTCATAATCTGATTCTATTCTGTGATTGTAGGAGAAGATTAGCGCCTCTTCAATAGCATTAAAAGAGAAAGTGACTTAGCTATGAAGAGTTGTACTTTCACACTAAGGCTTGCATCAGCAAGTGTTATCGTCTGTAGAGCTTGGTACATGCCAGTCCCTTGTACCATATGCTCAGGCCTCACCACACACGAGGCGGGCACCACTCCGACTGCCCTGCATCAGGAAGGACTACACCTGCAGAGCAGCACCAGCTTATGTCCATTCATAAGCCAATGAAGGCACTTTCAAGGCATCTTTTATTCACAGCCAGACACAACACACACACACACAGAAGCCGGCTCGCCTGACGCCATTATCCTCCTCGTTTAACCGCTCAGTTTGCCGGGGCCGGCTGAGCAGCAGCGCACACAGCCCCAGCCACCAGCGAAGGCTGCGGACGGAGCCCCGGGGCCCGGCGGCGTCACGAGGCGGCCACGCCGCCAATGCCAGCGCCGTGCGGCGGCAGCGTCATGGGCGGCAGGAACATCGCCTTCAGCTTGCCCGACATGCTGGCGATCTCCGGGTCCTGCGACTCGTACGACTTGATCAGCCGGGCGAACTTCAGCACGCCTGCGAACGAGGGAGGGAGGGAGGACGGCGCTGGGCGGGACGCGCCCCGGCCCCGCCCGCCACGACCGCACACCTTCGCCGTCGCTGCTGAAGCCGTAGGCCTTGATCACGTCCTGCTGGATCTGCGTGGCCACGGGCAGCAGGAACTGCAGCATCTTGCCCATGTCGTTACACGCGTTCTCGCGGGCCTCGTCCATGCGCTGCACGTTCTCCGGCGCCCCGAAGGCCTTGATCACCTCGGCCAGCACCACTGCGACGACACAGACCCCTCAGGCGCCGCACCACTCCGCACCCTCCCAGCTCCCCCGAGCCCTCCGCTGCCCACCTTTCGCCTGCTCCGCGCTGAGCGCCGGCGCCGGAGCCTGCGTGGACGCGGCCATAGCGGCCCGCACCGCTCCCGCCCACGCCCCGCGCTCACGGCGCAAGCGTCGCCCCACGCGCTACCCCGCCCTCTCATTGCACCGCAGTGGGTGGCTTCCCGCGGGGCGGGAAACCTGCTAGACAAATACTAAAAGAGCTGAAATCACTGCGAGGACACGCCTCTCGCTGGGGCCCGCAAGCCGCAGACCTGCCCCGCAGTGAGGGCGAGCCGGCCGCGAGCCCCGGGCCGCCAGCCCCGAGCGGCCCCACGCTCTTCCACGCGCCCGCCGCCCTCTCCGCGCTGCCGCCGCCCGCCTCAGCCCCGCGCCACAGCCCCGCCGCGCCGCCACGGCCGTATGCAGATCAGCCGCGTCTTATTGGTGCCGCCGCTCCAAAGCCCCGCCCCGCGGAGAGGACGGGACCAACCGGGACGCGGGAGAGCGCTGCGGTTGGCGGGAGGAGCGGGCGCTATGCGGGGGGCGGCCGCGACCCCGTGCCCGGCGCGGGTGCGTGTGGGCGCCGAGCGAGAAATAAATGAACACAACGGAGCCTGGTTCTGGAAGGGTTTTCGTTTGTTTGTCTGCTTTTCTTTTTAAGAGCTTCATATATATTTATATATATAAATTATTAGAATGTGTGGTGGGGAGTGCGTGGGGAACGTGGTCGGGGGGAGGTTTTTTCCATACCTGGGCTGTGGGTCGGTTTCCTTTTCCTTTTAATGGTTAAGTAAATATATATATGGGGACCGCTCGAGTTATACAACCGTGAGATCAGACACGCACGCGGGGGAAGGGGGCACACGTTGCTACATCAAACTGCCACGTCTAATAGGATGTGCATGAGTCAAAGTACACCAAGTGGGGGGCGAGGGCAGGGGTGCCACTGGGACCGAGGAGCCTGCGGGACCTGGCCGTCCATGAGGAGTGGGGGAAGCACGGCCGCACCCAGCAATCCCGCGGTACCCAGCAGCCAGGAGCTGCCTTGGCAGCGGGCGGCAGTGCCGTCGTTTCAAGGGTCCAGGATCGCACTGCTTGCATCCGAAGGGAGGCTGGAGAATGAGGCAACAAGTTCCGTGTTGCTTTTCGGCATCGCTAAGCAGTATCTTACACCTACAGTGTGGGGCAGGAGGAGGCATCTAGAAGAAAGGCTCCACTGGGTTCGGAGGTGCGTGGTGGCTGCTTCTGCTAGCAGGAAAGGCGGCATCATGTGCATACAGTCCTATAAGTTCTTTTCTATTTCATACAACTACTCCCTCAAAAGGAAGGATGGAGCTGCCGCAATCTTGAATTCACACCAGTCTATGTCTTCGTCTTCTTGAGCTCTTTGTGATGCAGATTTAAATTCCTCCAGAGCTCTGCTGAAATGTGGAGGGATCCTTTCAAGTCCATCACTGGTGTTGCAGTCCCTTCCTGTGTGCTCTCCTCCACATTCTACTCCCAGGATGCCATACCGTAGCTCTGTCCCATCCTTTCTTGCAGTGCGCTGCAGGGTAGGATCGACACGCATCACTGCAGCTTCCCCTCCCCTGGGATTTGGTTGATTCACAGAAAGACATGGGGATGTCGTGTTGACAGTTGGAGTCCATTTAAAGGGGTTTGTCACTTTCCTTCTTCAGGTGACTAGGTTAAAGGAAAGAAACAAGGCGATTGTGAGAAAGAAGATATGGGGAGAAATTATTTAGTATTGTGCAAATGCCAGTTGCTAGTCCAGTCTTGCATGGCAGTGCCAGCCTGGGAAACCCTGTAAATCCTCCATCCAAAACATAACATACTGCACTTCTCACTCAACACGCTTCTGTGAAAGCCTTTCCTAGGCAAGGGCATCCAGCCCTTCAAATGCTTGGCATTTTGGCAAGGATATCAGCTGTTCATCAGCATGTGTGAAACAGGTGGATTCCCTGTTGAGAACAGGAGCTGAAGCCTCACCACAGCCTCTGTCCATCAGCTCATAGCTGTACACCACAGCAATCAGTCCCCAGTCCCAGAGTGGGGTCATTCTGGAGCCACACTCATAGAGGAAAACATAGCTCCAACCCCACTGTGTTCACAGACGTGTCCCTACCCCAGTACTTCTGCCACACTCAGTCCAAGCGTGAGCTTGGTGCTCGTACCTGTAGTAATCCTCTTGGGTGGGGAGCGGCACTCCATGCAGAGGGTGGTGAGCATGGAGCCACTGCTGCTGCTCCAGAGCCAGGCGCTGCAGCTCGGCCGACTGCGCATGCATGGCCTGCAGCTGGTGTGCTGCAGACATGGGCGCTGAGAGAGACCCCGGCAGGTCTCTGTAGGGAGCAGCTGCACCAACAGACAAACAAGAGAACAAACAAGTTAATGTCACAGCTCCATCACAGAATCACAGAACTGTAGGGGTTGGAAGGGACCTCTAGAGATCATTGAGTCCAACCCCCCTGCCACAGCAGCTCCCTAGACCAGGTTGCACAGGTAGGCATCCAGGCGAGTCTTGAACGTCCTTGCCCATGTTCCTATGGACCCGTCAAGGCTCTACGGCACTTAGTCTTCCAGTCTTGTCACCATGCATTGTACTGTGTCCATCCCACACCATGCCAGAGCTCTGCCTCATGGACCTCCACCCATCTTCTGTGATCCCCCATTGCCATCCTGCCCCATGGTGCTCTGCTGATGCCCTCTGAAGGGGTCAAGCAGATCTGAGAGCACTCTTACCAAAGAGCTGGTGGCGCAGCACTTCGTTCTCATGGAGAGGATGAGGGAGCAGAGGGTTGGGGATGGTGCCAGCTGGGTATGGGATCCGGGTGAGGTGCGATCCCGAGGCAAGGGGGTCAATCAGAGGGTGGACAGAGGCTGAGGCTGGGAAGAAAAGATGTCAAAAGGTAATTGTACCGTGCTTGGTAAGTCATAAAGGAAAGAGCACGGGACACTGCTACAAAACAGACATTTTTATCTTGATGTCCTGTGGAATGAGGAAAAAGAAGGGGCCACAACTCCATTCTGAAGGACAATAGCCTCCAGTTCCTTACCATTAGCCATTCTTCTCCCCTATTCCACCCCAAGAGTGGCAGGAGCAAAACACAGAAATCTCCTTGGCATTAAGGATACTCTTGAGGCTGCCGTTAGCCCATGCTCTCAGCAGACCCTAGGGTGAGGGACGGAGTCCACAGCCCCAGATCGCGGTGGAACCAGTGTTCACATGGCATTGCATTCTAAGGGTCCCAAACTAAAAGATGTGGTGAAAGCAGTCCTGCTCTCCACCAAGCAGCAAACTCATGTGACATTTGCAAAAGATGCCAATGTCTTTCACAGGATGGGAGGTCCAGTGATCACGAGGATGACCTTTTCTGGAAAAGCTGGAGCCGGGGCCTTCAAACCTTTGCACCAGCAATATTTGGGCTTTCCCAGAGGCAGGGGGACGGGATGTAGCAGGAGCAGAGCACTGCTCTGTGCAGTCCTTACCTGCATGTATGGCGTCCTGCTGGTGGAGGTGGAGGTGGGAGTGGATGTGGGAGTGCTGATGGTGATGAGGTGTCACATTGAGCATCTGCAGCCGGGCCAGTGGGTCATTGCTGAGAGCAGCCACCCGCTCAGCATGCTGGCGCTCGGCCGCCAGGCGCTCAGCATAAGACATGTCAGGACGCAGAGTGGGGCCAGCTGCCAGCGCCAGCCTCTCCCGCTCCAAGTGGCCCAGCCCTGGGTGGAAGGGAAAGGCGGGATGGAGACCGGGAGCCGTCTGCAGGCTGAGCCCACCATGACGTGGGAACGGATCCATGGCAGCAGCTGGCACAGCATGGAGCTGCTCCAGCTCAGCTGGCTTGACTTCAAACCCAGGTTTGAGGCGCTCACGCAGATCCCGGTCTCTCAGGTCTCGCTCGCGGGCTTCCCGCTCCCTCAGCTCCCGCTCCCGTGTGGCCGGGTCACTGCTGTAGATGGCCGGCACATTGTAGCCCAGCAGGCCTGGGTCAATGGCACCCAGCGGCACATAGAAAGGGTGGTTGCGGTTGCTGGGGGACATGACGTGGGGCCGGGCGTATTCGCTGAGGGTGCGCAGGGCCGGGGTGTCAGGGCCCAGGTAGGGGGGCACAGTTGCCACAGCGCTGCCCTGCTCAAAGGAGGGGCGATGGGGGACGGGCCCCAGAGAAGAGCACTCCACTGGGCGGCCCTCCTGGGCCATCTTCTGCAAGAGAAGCAAAGAAACAGCATCAGGTTACCTATGGCCCACAGCCAAGGGCAGTCTCCAGCATCCTCTGGACCTACCACGCTCCTCTCCAGCTCCCGCTCCTTCTCCCGCTCCCGCTCCTTCTCTCGCTCCCGTTCCCTCTCTCGTTCCTTCTCCTCCCGAGCCTTCTGCTCTGCCTCCCGACGCACTTTCTCCACCAGGTCTGCCCTCTTCTTGGCCAGCTTGGAGCCGTCAAGGGGCACGAAGTACAAGTCCGTGCGGGAGCAGGAATTGAAGCCACGGTCCAGGTGCTTGTTGAATCTGAGGGGATCAAATGCATCGTGTCAGTGCAGGAGGAACAGGGACAGGACAGGGTGGGGATCCCCCTGCCCCTACCTGGCCGACTGGCTGGCGTGGCTTGGCACATCCACCACCTTGGGTGGCGGCGAGGGGCTGCGAGCAGGTGGCACAGGGCTCTCTGGAGGCTCATACTCCTCTGATGGCTCCTGCTTAATCTGGGCAGCACTGAGTGGCAGCGGTGGGGCTGGGGTGGCTAAGCTCCCTGGCAGCGGTGGGGCAGGCGGAGTGGGTGAGGCGGCCTTGTAGCCACCGGCAACAGGGGAGGATGCTACCCGGTAGCCTGGGGGTGTTGCAGCCCGGAAAGGGGCAGCTGAGGAAACTGGGGGAGAGCTTGGCTTGTAGGGAGCTGGGGGCTGGAAGGTGGGGACAGGAGAGGCCGCACATTTCCCATATGGGGCTACAGCCGACGGGGGCATTGGGGGTGAGACAGTCTTGTAGGGGGCTGCAGATGGGGAGGCCATGGTAGTGATGACAGTAGAGAGGGTGGTGGCTGCAGAGGTGACTGGAGGGCCAGCCCCGTGGGCTGGGGAGGGGGGTGGTGGTGGGGGGAAGGTGTAGGTGGCAGGACTCTGCCCTGGGGGGTGAGTGCATATAGAGGGGTAGCTTCCCTGGGAAGAGGTGGAGGAGGAGGAGGAAGACGAAGAGGAGGAGGAACAGGAGGAGGAGGAGGAAGGGGCTGTAACAGCTGAGGGAGCTTGGCTGTAAGTGGCCTGGCTGTGGGGAGGGTAGAGGCGCAACCCATATGTGGCATGAGATGGATGATGGCTGTTGGACTCCAGGGCGTGGGGGTAGCCCCCAGGGGGCTGCGGGGGAGCTGCTGCTACGGCTGGGGAGACCCCCCCACCACTGTTGTGGCCATGGTGGTGCTGCTGGGGTGGTTGCTGGTGATGGGGAGGCTGACTGGGGAAGGAGGCAGGGAGGTGGGAGCTGGCATTGCCCAGAGGGCGGCTGTAGGGGGGAGGGGCCTGGCTCCATACAGGCTGTGAGGGTAGGGAGGGCTGGGTGTACTTGGGGGGCTGGCTGGACACCGAAAGGCCGCTGGGCGGTGGGAAGGAATGCCCATAGGAGGCAGTGTAACTGGGCAGGGGCTGGGTTGGGGAAGGCTGCGGGTACTGAGCAGAGGAGCTGGAGGGCGGCAGTGGCGGAGGGGCATAGGGGTAGCGTGAGGGGGCCAGGGGCTGTGCCTTGTCCTGGCCCATCCCGTGGGGTGATGCCAGGTGCCCACTCAAGGCCTGCCCTGCCATCCCTGGGGAACTGGAGGCGGCTGCCACGTTGTTCAGTGGGCGTAGGGCTGGTGGGGGTGGCAGGTTGGCTGAGACATGGGGGAAGGAAGGTGTGGAGGCTGGGGGGGCAGGCGGTGCATTGGCTGGGGATGTCTTCTGAGGGGGCAACCCCCCAACCACTGACGCCAGTGAGATGGGAGTGGTGGGCGGTGGATTGTGCTTGGCACTGAGGGTCTGCTCACGACCACCCGGTGCTGAGAGGCCTCCTGCTCCACCAGTGATTTTGGAACCAACTTGAACCACATTGGGTGTAGGGTAGAGAGGAGCATGGGTGGAGGTGGAAGAAGAGGAGGAGGAAGAAGAGGAGGGGGCAGAAGTGGTGGCAACAGCAGAAGAGGAGGAGGTGGGTGTCTGTGGGGCTGGAGCCTGGAAAATGCGTGAGGCCTGGCCCTCCAGCTGGGAGTGGTAGCCACCAGCAGTGGGACCCTGGGGGTGGGTCTCGCCTGGGAGGCTGAAGCCAGGCTCAGGTGGACGGGCCAGGCTGTCAGAAGTGGGGGCGACCGGAGGGCTCTGGGGGAAGAGTGGAGGGTGATGGTAAGAGAGGGATGGGCCCTGGGACAGCACAGAGGAGGAGTCGGAGTCATTCTCCACACTGCCAGGGCTGTAGACACTGGGCGAGGTGCTCCTGTTATCCTGGTCAATGTCCCGTGGGTCGCTGCTCATCTCATCATTGAAGCTGTGGCCATCGAGGCTGTCAACGTCAGAAGGGGATGGAGGGCAGGGTAATTCCTGAAGCAGTGAGAGGAATGAGAAGTTATGTGACCTCCCAGATCATTCATGACACTTTTCAATCTCATCTTCCTCTGCTATTCCTAGCATTAGAAAAGCGCACTGAGGGAAGGAGGCTTCAATTGGCAGCGTATTATAAAGACCAGCACTCCTCAGAACAGCAGCTCAGGTGCTCTTGGGTACTTCACCACACACTTGGGGAGGAGATAATGATGGACATCTCACATTCAGAGGCGCAGTAACCATAACAGATGTGGCTGAGACTTAATGCACCTACGACATCCCAGCACCACCACTGGTGATAGGCTGCTGGCCAAGGTATGAGCCAGTGCTACCACCAGGTGGCACAGCAAGGGGAAGGAGGTAGTGCTGCCCACACGGCCCCCAGACCCACAGTTCTCCTTCGTGTAGGCCTTTCTTTAACACCCTGCTCAGGCAACGAGACTGACTCCCTGCCCTTCTTCCGGTCCCTGCCCTGAGCACGTCCTCTCTGCCCCACTCCTTACATTCTGGGGCTCCCTTTTTGCTTCCTGTTGCCCTCTCCGCACCACTGCTGGGTGATTAAGCAGTTAACGTGGACAACTAACAGGTGAGCCTCAGAGCTTACAAAAGCAGTTCAACTGAAAAAAAAAAAGATCACTGCTGGGCTGAGCAGCGTCCACATGGAGAAATTACACAGGTGTAACTGCAGGTGTCACTTGGGCTCTGCCTGCAGAAAAGCTGCAGAGCACAATCTGAGGTGGCAGAGCTATCGAGCGAACAGAATCTCAAGCTAGGCAGGCATGAGCAGCACAGGTATGGTCTAGAACATGCCAGTGAACTCACCTCAGTTTTGGTTTTTTTAGGAGCATTGCTGTCCTCCCCCTCACTTTCAGAGATCTCTTCTGTTCGGCCCTGCTTGCTGACCTTGGGGGTGCAGGATTCCTCCACCCGGCCTTTCTGCAAGGCAGAGGAGAGTAAACTGAGAGGTGAGAGGGCCACAGGGAAACCTCCAACTCTGCCTGGCTTTGACAGCCATCAGCAAGCAAGGAACAGCACCTTGTTGCAGACCGTAGTAGGCAGTGGGACACTGTAGTGGCAACACTGAGACAGGATATGGTAAAAAGCAGTACTGAAAATGGAGATATCAGAAAGTACAAAGTGCTGGGGATAAAAGAAGGGAGCCCAACCCCTACAGGTAGCTAACTCAGCATGGGCTGCATGGTAGATCCCATCTGGTCTGTGTAGCTGGATTCCCAAATGGGTCATGCCCATCCTGGGCAGCCCTCTGGCACCCCACAGCCACGTACTACTTCGTACTACCTTTGTTGCTTGTCGGGATTTCTCAGCTTTGCCATCACTGCTGGAGGTGCTTACACCACTGGGGGAAGCTCGACCCCGTGACCTGAGCTCCTCTCGGGGCCCTGGAGTCTCTTTCTTTCGTCCGCTCCGCATAGACATCTGGAGAGAGATTATCAGATCAGTTCTGCTTTGAACCTCCCTCCACTTCTGCCCTGTCCCCTGCCCTCCCAAAGCCCCAAATCCTCGCACTCCACCACACCAAACTCATGTTCACCAGCTTTGCTGCAAGCCTCACTCCCAACCCACAGTACTTGCTGAGCTCCGGGTTCCCACCTCCCTTTTCCATCTTATGTACCGAGTCCTTGTTCTGTCGTGTCTTCATTCTTTTGGGTGTGGGGCCCCCATTCTCCTTGGCACGGCTTGATGAAAACATAAATTCCTATTGCTCTGCAGCCCCCTTCCACTGTTCTGAGGGAGACTGAGGTGGACAAGAGCAGGTCTTCTGGAAGAGAGGGCTTACACCAGCAAGGCAACACGACCCTGGTGGGCACTGAAAGGAAGACGAGAAGATGAGAGGGGAGAAACCGTGAATAGTCTGTGGGACATCCTTTTGTGTCTGGTTATAGAAATATGACAAAATTATTCCTGTTTCTTTAGTTATTATGCACAGATGCAAGGATCTTTACCAAGAATGCAATAAACTTTCCTATTAGTAGGAGAAAAGATTTGTTAGCTGTCATTTCTGATTTCCAGTTTCTAGGACTCATACAAACATTATGTGAGGCAGTCAGGATGCAACAGAAATTCTTCAAAGGAAGCAGGGAGGAATGATTTATAGATATTTTGATTTTACACTGAAATCGTTCTAGTATTTCCATTTCCTTGTTTATTTATCTTCAGAGAGATAAGAGTTTGTTTTTTTAACCAATAGGCAAATGCTTTAAAATGCTCCTCCATCACCAATTTTCTGACTTCAGAAGTTCTTCTTTGCAATTGTCAGTGCAGTAAGGTCTCCTTAACTGGCCACATGTTATCATTAGCTAACTCTGTGTAACAAGTCCCCTGAGATCTCTGCTGCAAGGAGGATGATACAGCCCTGACCTCCTCAGACCACGTGCTTGTGCTCACATGTACCAGCATGTAAGGACAACTGTGTGACAGGTCTTGCTCACTGCTGTCCAAAATAGGTGTAAGAACATTCATTTAGCTTTGTTGTTGCATGCCACAAACAGCATCGTTCTGTTTAGCTTGAAGCATCTCCTTAGATGTCCTTTCTCCCCATACTCTGCTGTTTCTCCATGTGCCAGACAGTGCCATACTCAGAAATGCACAGCACTTTGCACCAGCAGGAAGATTTCCAAGCTCCCTCTGAATAAACTTACAGATCTGTGCCATGTCCTGAAAGTGCTCTTAGATATTTAACACTCTATGATGCCAGAAGATTCCTAGTTCAGAGTATGCAAGCACCATGATTCTGTTAGCCTGGGAACTGTGCTGGGGTGAGTAAGAAATACTTCTCCTGAAGCTGGTTTGCTTGGCTCCAGCTCAGAACCCTTTGCACTGCCCTGTACTTCACAGGTGTATCCAAAGAGACTGCCTTTCTCCAGTCTGTTGTACAAGCTCCTGTACCCAGCATCTGAGATGGACAGTCTGCAAGACAACAAAATTTGTCCTGCAGCTGAAGCATCAGGAAACATATACTTGTCTTCTGGGTTATATGCTTGGCTCTGGAAGCTTTGGGAAGTTTGGGGAATAAGTCTAAGACTTGAGAGTCAGGATTCCTAAAAGGCATCCCAGATTTGGAAAGGTCAGCCTCTAGCTGGCCAGTGACTTCTCTCCAAAGGGAGCTAAACCCAGAGATCAGAGGAAAAGCAGGGGATGGGAGAGCTCGTGGCCCAGCTGCTGAGTCACATGGCCTGAATCGCTGCTTTCCACTGCCTCCATCTCTGCTCATAAAAAGGAAGTAATTTCCCTGATCTGCTCCTTGTGGGGTTCCTCATCTTCCCTGGCCAGTGCTGAGACACTCATATAGAAGGTAGTTGGGAAGAACAGGGATTGTTTGTTTTAATTTCATTAATATTTTATTTGACCCTCACCATGAAAGCCACAGGGGACTCATCCAGCATTAATTCTCACACACAACAATTCATTAACTTAGACCTCTTCTTTAATAGAAAAATAGTTCACAGTGTTTGCGAACTGACCTATTGTAGCCAGTGCGCTCACCCAGTCCCTATGAACTGATATATTTTACAGCCCTGCTTTTCTGGCGTAACCTGGCTTTCAGCTGCTAATTCAGTCAGTTACAGTTACACTGATACTAGAGTATATTCCTGATAAGCACCTAGAATTACTATTACTGACAAGAAAGGAGTGCTGTAAGGAAGGCAATCCTAGCTGAACTCAACCCTAGTGCAAGCCACGTTGGCAGCCCTTGGGTACCAGCTCCACACTGACCGAAGATAGTGCTAGCAGCAGCCCACCACCGACATGATGCTGCTCTTTATTTTGCACTCAGCAGCAGTACCACCCACAGCTCCCACAGTGGACATTGTCATGTGGTGCAGAGGACTCGCTTCAGCCTTCTAGCAGCTCCATAATAACGACGATGGCTGTTTACCCAGGAAAGGCAAATGCTTACTGAAACCTTCCTTTATAAAGGAAATATCGACTCTGTATTTTTCTCAGCTGTGGAATACATATTTCCAAACAAAGCCAGAAGCAAATGGGTACATTTCAGTAGACAATCATTAACCACTGGGGTAGAAGTTTCTGCCATTTAGAGGGTTAAGGCTTTTCTAAAGCAAAACTGACCCACAAGTTATTGGGCTCAGCACAGCAATGGCTGTGTCAGAGGTCACACCAGAGGACCACAGTGCTGCTTCTAATCTTAACATCTGCAAAATAAAAGCTTGCAGAAGGAACCCTGGCAATTAACAAAAGTGTAAAACCTGGGCTACATCTAACCCTTCTCATCACGGAAGATCCCTTTAAATACCTCTGAAGAGTTCTTACCACCCTGTGGTTTTGTGAAAATGAGACATTTGGTAGTGCTGCCATCAGAAGGATAACCTTTTCCTGGCCTTGTGAAGCCCTTCACAGGTTAAACTGAGTTACCAGGCACTGCGAATTGCTATTTTCTGTTTGTATTTGTATAACCCAGCTCAGTCAGGCACACTGCCAAGAACCCACCATATTCTCCTGCAAGCCCCATGCAGCCTCCAGCACTCAACAGGCATTCCCACATGGCACCCAAAATGGATCCTTCTCCAGCCACCAGCCCTGTTTGGTTCCCTGCCCTGGGCGGGCTGTCCTGCCTGTGGAGGCAGCCAGAAGGCCTGGGGCTGCTCTGCTGGCGGATCCAATGCACTCTGCTCTTCACAGGCTGTGGTGTGAAGCAGCTATTCACAGCTATCAGAGCTGGGAGAAACTCCAGCCCTAATGGGACGCACTCAAGTTTTACCTACCTATACGCATATTCGTGTTCTCTTAGAAAGTCACATTAATGTCCTCAGTTCTGTACATAATACAATAGATTGAGAGTAAGAAAATAAATGTTCATAGATGGCAGCAGAAGCACAGACAGCCTAGAAAAATGTCTGGGGATTCGTCTGGGGTGGTAAGTGATAAACAACCCTAGTACTCCCCAGAAAACTTGAATGTCTGTACCCAGATGCACAGCCCACACATGCTGCCAGCAGCAGGGAGGCAGTTTCAGTGAGAAAGGGAGAGCCTGGAAGCTGCCCCAGACCCAATCAAGCCTGATGCTCACCTGTAGGATCAGTCCCAGTATGGGCAGCTCAAACCTAGGGCTCCAGTCTGCCTGAGGTCAAATGACTGTTAAGTCCAGAACTGTTGGGCAGATCACATCCATAGGTGGGGTCACAATGCCAAGATGCACGACAGAAGGGGCAATCTGACAGCACCTGTACTTACTTCCTGCAAACCATGCTTGGGCATCATCTTGGGTGGTACAAAGGAATGCCAGTGGACAGCAAATAGTGCACGAATGTTAGAACCTACTTCAGTTTGCAGACATATAACCTGGCCAGAATTATCTTCCACTATGTGACAGTCCATGGAAAATGTCTTTTGACTGAAAAATCAGTAGAGTTCCTCGTTTTGTCTAAGCACAGATGTTCCGAAGTTCAAAATCTTTTTGTTTTTTGTTTTTTTATTTTTCAGTTGGGAATCATCAAAAGAACACAGTGACAATTCCTTAAGCCATTTTTTTTTTTTTTTTTTAATCTAAGAACTACATCCAAAAGCCTATGTGAAATCAAAGGCATTTGGCTTGCCAAGGCACGGTCTCAGAGAGATTCTCCTCTGCAATTTATTAGCTTCAAGTTCATATCCTGTTTTTTCTCTCCCTTCTCCTCCAAAAGGATGAAAAGGGGTGGTGAAATGAATATAGCAGTTTTATAACATATTGAAAATGCAGAAAAGTATCCTGAAAACAAGATGTGATGTGAACCAGAGTATTGCCCATGGAGGGTAAAGACCACTCAGAGGTGAGCACCCACTGCCAGGGATTGCCAGGGACATGTTCAGAAGGGGGTAAAGGCAGTAGCTGACATATCTTATACATGCAAATTTTTTATTTTTTCATGTAGCAGCTTATGTGAGGAAGAAGCATGCTTATGTGACACTGAATGGAAGGTATTAATTGACACAGGTATTTTTCTGGCTCCTACAGAATGATTTAGAATAGCCAGTGGATGCAGGGTCTGTGAGCGCAGGCTAGAGACTTGGATTAGTGAAGGAGTAAGATGGCATACCTGGTCATATAATCATCCTCCAATTAAAATTCCTGCCTATCCAGTGAGCAAAGTTTAACCTCATCTCTCTCCTCAACATGACTGCAGAGCTGGGGGATCCAGCTCTCCCTATTGGAGCTGCCAGAAGTTTAACAGCAAACCAACTACATTTTTCCTTGACCTCCCCAGCTCCCTGCCCTTTGCCAGCTTCCACCTCCAGTTGCTGCACAGGACAGTGCAAACTATTATTATGGCTCAGAAATCAGAATGTATGAGTTCAGCACAAGAACAGTGATGGTTTCCAATTTTAGTTATCTTCTGCAAATAAAAAAATACATATACATATATATATACCACTGGAATTCCATCATGTTCTTCTAGCTAAACTAAAATCAAAGTATCACATAAAATGTGCCATTATGAAACATTTTTAAATAAACTCAACCAATACATGTAAATCTACAATTTTGGAAACTTCATTCTCTACCAGAGGTCAAATTATACATAAATGCAATAAGTGAACGAACCCTCTGTCATTTAGGTCTACCTACATAAATACTAAAATAATGCTGGAGCTCAACTTCAGTCACTAGGTTTAGCCTTTATATTCTATATTTCATAACAACAATTCTTGTTTACAAGTTCACTTGTCATGACACCTAAGAGCCTCTTCACCCTGTAAAATAATAAATAAAAATTAAAATGCTCCCATTTCAAGAAATGAGACCAGATAAGAATACTAAGAGATCAACTTTCAGAGTACTGGCACTCTAAGGAGAAAAGCCAGTTTACCTTTTTTTTTAGGTCTATATTCATGTTTTGTTTTCCTAATCCTATACAACCAGGGGATATAAAAATGTTAAGTATGAAAGCTGCAATTCTGGAAGTTCCATTCAACAACAACAACAAAAACATATCTGAGAATAAAAAATATTTTCTGTTGAGAAGAGTGACACATAAAAACAATTAGAGCAAGGGCAAGATAATAAATAATAAAAACGTATCCGTTTAACAACAGCTTAACTTACAGCATAGAAGAGGATATTAATTTTTGCAAAAGCAACTGAAAATGAAGTTTGATTCACTAAATGAAGGTTAGATGTACTAAAGAATGATACTTTAATGGTAAGTTGATTCCTGAGGGCACAGTAAAATGACTGTAAGTATGTAACAGATTTACTTAAAAATCTCAGAAGAATTATTCAGCCTTTCCAGAGGAGAGTCTCTGGATCTCCTGGAGATACAGGCTGGCAGGGCTTGCAGAGGATCACAAAATGCTACATAGAGTGGGATGGAAGCTAACAAATGCATGACTGAGAGATGGGACACATCACCACCTCCGTGCTCATTATTTTAAGAAGTGGAGCACCCTCTGTATTTGCAAGGCCTGAGCAAAGCTCACCCCTGGAGCTGTTTAAGAGCCTTCTGTAATTCATATCCTCCTTTTCTTTTCTTTTTTTTTTTTTTTAACATGAATTTCCCTTTACTAAGGAATGCAAAGTAATTTGCTTAAAGACATCAGAAGCCAGCATGCCAGAGACTCAAAGATTTGGGTTGGACAGGTGCTCTAGAGTCTCTTCTCCAAAATTCTGCTCACAGCTGGACTGGCCACAAATCTAGGTGAAGTTGCTCAGACATGTCCCAAATACCTCAAAGAGCAAAGCCTCCTCAACTGACCTGGGGCACCCAGCCCAGTGCTGAAACATCTTTGGAGGGAGTAGAAGATGATTACTTCTGTTCAGTCAGTTTGCCACAGCTTTTGCTCATGGCTCCTTGTACCATGGCTCCAAATTGCTGGTACGCAGACATTATCCACCTGTTGACCTGTCATGGTTCCAGGATTCTGTTCTAAGTCTTTATTGAGAGATATTGCTGGTAACTTTACAGCTGTAGGATAAACATAATAATACAGCCACACCATCCACCCAATCCTCGTCTAACAAATTAATGAATGTCATGGATTGCCATTCCTTTCTGCAAAGGCATCTTGCTCTTCAGCTGGAAGAGGCAGGCCCAGGCCATGGTGTAGTTCTCTGCTCAGACCTTCTATCCCAGGCAAACTAGTCAGAACAAGGAAGACAGAAAAGCTCAGGTGCTAAAAGGGTTCAACCCTGTAAATGGATTTGAATGAATAAAGTGCTGAAAGTATCAGGCCAGATGACAGAAAAGGTGAGAACTGATAGAGAAGGACTGTAGGAGGACTTTCCAAGAGGAGTGACTAAGCAACTGAATGGCACGTGAACTTCCATGTACATGAATGTAAAGCAACACACAAAGAAAGCTAACTCCATCTCCACATATAAATGATGGACTCTTAACTGTTCAGTGCCACTCAAGAGTGATATCCTAGGAGTATGAGAGGCTGACCCATGAAAATGTCACCTTGGCATTCAGTGGCTATCAAGAAAGTGAACAACCTAGTAGAAATGAACAGAAAACAAAATAGTGAATGCCATTATACACTTGCATAAGCATACGCTTTGCCCACATGTGCTTGCAGTTGTGTTCCTTTCGCAGAAACTAGAAAAGGCAATGAAGATGCATGACTGAATGGATTAAATATCTTTGTCCATAATAATAATTTTAAAAAAGTACTAAATGATGGTGTAAGGTCTGTAAAGCCATATGTGAAAAGTAGGAGTTGGGTATAAAATAATTTGTTGCTGTCTTTTAAAGTACAAGAAATGAGGACCATCAGATAATGCTACAAAGAACAAGTTCAAAATCAACAGAAAGAGACAGTTCTTGAATTGGGCAGTTCACTGCAGAATTTCTCACTGAAGGACTTTGTGAGTGCTAGAAATTTTCATGGGCTCAAGAGGAGACAAGAGTTCTGTGCAAGATAGAGTATCTGAAGCTCACTGAATAGCGGGAAACCACATCCAGCCATGGCAGTCCCTGCACTGAAAATGGCTACAACCTGCAGGAGTACCAGAGGAAAATGACATAAAAGCTTGTTCTATATTATTCATTTTCCTAAGTATCCGACAGTGACCACTGCTGCAGCAGTTAACTCTGAATGAGGAGGCCATTATTCAGTAGCGTGAAGAGATGAGAAGAAAAAACAAGCAAATCTGGCATTAGAATTTCTGCTCATCAGTAGGGAACACGGGAGAGGAGAGGGATTTAGTAATCACAGGAAAGCTAAGGAGATCATTATTATTTTGAAGGTATCAGGCAAGTATTATCAAGCAATGAGTAAGGAAGTATGAATGCCAAGGGACTCTGAACTTGTCAGGCAGCCCACACAATGCTTTGGTTACCTATCATCTTTAAAGATCAAAGTGTATTACAGAAGGTACAGAAAGTAGTTTCTGGAATACTGAGGGACACAAAGAATCTCTCTGTCACATCCAAGACCTATAAAGATATTACTTTTCTAAACATCACAATATAAAAGCTGAGGTCACGCAATTACTGTCTGCAGAACACCAAAAATTAAAAACAAAGAGTTACAAGGGGTACATAAGCTAAGGAAGAATGTTGGTATATATAAAATGGCTGCCAACAATACTAAGATGGAAATGAGAAAACTCTTATTCATTTGTTGAAACTCTGGAACAGCTTTCCCTGGAACATAACAAGGGTAAAATAAAATCTTCATTATTAATACAGAATGCACAAAGTTTGCAAAAGAAAGTAGCTGGCATAGTACCTGTGGGGGGAGCGGGAGTTCAGGCAGTGACCTGAGTACAGCCTTCAGATTCTCTGTTTCTAGGAATTCACGACTGACAGTGTGACAGCCATTTCTGCAAAGGGCAAGAGTCTGAAGGGGAAGAAGACAGACAATCCAGGAGGAAAGGAGTGAACTAGGGACAAGGAGATGGGCAGAGTTGAGCTGTAGGCACAACATGTCAATAAGCTCTGAGTCACTCCTTGTTTGGAATCCTATAGATTGTTTCCAGTCTACAGAACTGGCTAAGTGGGATGATCCTGCTCTCAGCTGTAGGGCTGAGAGAAGGAAAACCCCATAGTTTGTCATGGGAAGATTTAGATGTGAAATCTCCAGAGAAATCCACCCAAATCCCCTGTTCACGCCAAACTGCAAGGCTACAGGAAATCTTCATGAACATCTCAGGGAACAGTTTCCTCAGTCACACAGGAACCCGTGCCAGCATTGATTTGCTCTTGGGAGAGGAATAGAGGTTTTGTCTTACATACTTCACCAAGTTCACAAAGAACAATTGGATTTAGTTTTTGCAATTTTATAAAACCAGAAAACACGATGATTTTGGCTGAGTCAAGACCTTCCTGACCATGATACAGTGAAGTATTAGGAGTCACAAACATCTAAAATTCTCCCTGATCCCGAAAGATTTCTAAATAACCAATTCATGCAAAAATGCTGCAGTTTACATGAGCATAATCTTCCTTACAGAACCACAGGTACAGGCCTCCAGCTATCAAGTAGGCAACTGAGCTCATAGGCATAATTTTTACCATGTTAAGCCCAAACTGGATAGCCAGGGGAAAAGATAGAATGGCAAATAAAAACACTGCCCAAGGCATATTAAACATATCAGGAATTAAAAGCACTGGGCAATTTTCATGAAGCAGCACTTGGCAACCTGTGATCTAGTGCACAGATATGGACAGAACATGACCTGTCCTGCCAAAATGAACACATGAATGGATCAAATGTCAAAAAGCGTACTTCCCAAAGCTTGCCATTGATGGACAACAGTGGATCATTGTGGAACTCACTGGCAGTTGATGAAGGCACCAACCAAGTTTGCAGGTAGTGCTGAGGCAGAGTACATAGCACAGATCAGGTGGCAACAATGAGGTTGCATAAAAAGACAAGCATTTTAATTATGTAAGTTTTCAACATGAAGGACAGAAGAATGTAGTATGCTTTCATGGATGAATGTTTGAGGATAAACAGAAGCTCTGAAAAGGCCCTGTAATCAACAGTTGATAGCAAATTGAACATGAATTCCCAGCACAGGACTTCTAAGGAGGGCATTCCTGAACAAATAAAATTCACCAGTTCATAAAAGAGAGGGATGCTCTTCAAGAGCAGGAATTGAGAAACATTTTTACCTGACTACATACCGGACTGGTGAGGAATCTGACACACAAGCCTTATGAGAAGCAGCTGAAGGAGCTGGGATTGTTATGTGTGGGGGAGGCTCAGGAGAGCCTGTATCACTCTACAGCTACCTGAAAGGAGGTTGTGGTGAGGTAGGGGTCAATCTCTTCTTTCTTGTAACTAGTAGTAGGACTAGAGGAGATAGCCTCAAGTTGCACCAGGGGAGGCTCAGGTTGGACATTAGGAAATGCTTCTTCTCTGAGAAAGTGGTCAAGTGTTGGAAGTGGTGGAGTCACCATCCCTGGAGGTGTTCACAAAACATTTAGATGTTTCACTGAGGGTCATGGCTTGGTGGGAAATATTGATGATAGGTGGACAGCTGGACTGGATGATCTTAGAGGTCTTTTCTAACCATGGTGATTCTAAAATTGTATATGTAGTTGTTTTATTTTGCATGCTTCAACAACGATGCTGACAAGTTGAAGGCTTTCAAGAAAGAACAATGAGGAAGATGTGAGGTCTGGTAACTCTCCTTCCTCTTCACAAGAAGAACCATAAGAAGCTCAACATGTTTAGTTTATTAGAGAAAAGTTTAAAAAATGATGACCATGGCCTATGAGTATTACAAAGTGAGAAGATTTCTGATAGGAAAGAGCTCTTTAATCTACAAACCAAAGACCCTAGATTTAATGGATAGGAGCTGAAGCTAGAAAAATTTCAGACATAAGGAGGGTAAAATCTGAAAACTGGGATAGAATAATTATTTGAAAAAACTTGCCTGGGGATCCAGTGTATCACTAGAAATCTTTAATGATTTTTTTTCTCCTTTTCTTCTAAAAAATGCTCTAATGTTTTCTGTGAAGACCCTCAGGTGAAATTCCCTGCTTTGTGCTATGCAGTGTAAAAGCACAGTTAGCTAACCAGAACAGGTTGGTTTTTTTTTTTAATGCTGAAGTCACTAGAAGTCATCGGGGGGTTGAGAAGGAGGTAGTTCTGGGTGAAAGTGTACTTTGAAAGCATTGGTCTAGCAACGTATAAGTAAAGCCTGATGAACAGTCATCTGTGTAGACTGCTGGCAAGCTCTGAATAATTCTGAGGAAAATCACTTCATCTGTTGCACTGTCTGAAAGAAAAACAATAGCATACACAATAAACAACTTTACAGAAACAACTTTATATACAATATAATACACCATACAATTTCTACTTAAAACTTAATATACAATATATTATGATGCATATTGTATGTGATGTATTATATACACATGTAATGTGTACACACACTCACATGCGTGTAAAATATATATACAAAAATAAACGAAGGTTGTTCAAATGTAACTTTCACTTCAATGATCTACAATGCGGAAAGACCTTGTGGAAGAAAGAAGGCATCAGCAAGTGGCTTGTAAAGCAGTGAAGTACATGACTAACATTTTCCAGCTAAACTGATCTATGATGAACAATGTCACTAGGGCAAGAGACATAGAGGAAGATTGAAAGCAACCAGTTACCCTTCCTCAGCAAAGCCCAGTCAGAACAACATTGGCTAAAATTACTCAGAGAAGATACTGCAGTTACCCTTTGGTTTGTAGGTGAAAATACTGCCACAGCAATCAATCAAACATTGATATTTTTACAAGAGACAATAACAAATCAATGTTTGCTGCCACAACAAACAAAGAAAACAGAACGTAAGAAATTTCTGCAGCAACAATGCACCATCAGAACTGGAAGGAAGGCAGTGCTTCTGAAGGGACTGTTTCCTCACAAAACTAGCTAGCATTAAATTTCTAGTATGTACCAAATCTTCTCTGCCAAGAACTCTCAAGCCCACATTACCTCTCCAGGCTAATACATAGGTAAATCTCAAATCGCTTGGGTTGAAAACATCTCCTCGCATCTCACTATTCTCCATATGCTTCATGAGGAGAACACGGGCTGTAGGCCCACAGTTGTCTACTACATAACTGGAAGGTCAGAAAGAACCTCCAGCTTAGCATTACATAAAGGGCAATGGTTCACGTATCCAAGCAACACGCCTGGGGATCTCTGCAGCTTCAGTAACTCAGGCAAGGTCTTGAAATGCAGTACCTCATGTTAACGTTGAAAGACCCTCTGTGATCAGGCTGTGACCACATGAACTAATTCTGCAGAGAACATGTACCCTAGATGTAGCTCACTTACATAAGAGCATGACTTCTTTGGAGATGCTTATACTTTCACATTTGGAACTTGAATTGCCTTCTCCTTTGGACTACTGGCCCTTCAAGATATTTATATCACATTATCATTCTGTACTTCACTAGCAACAGTCCGCAGGAAGTAAAGGTAGAAGACTGATAAATGCAGGTAATATACTTGATATTTCCATAACAACTCCTAATGGAGGAAGAAGGAGGTAAAAAAAAAATTAAAAAAAAAATCCACCACAAGTAAGAATGCCGTTTATTTGTCCAAAAGAGAACATTAATAGAACAGAGACAAAATAGAACTGGTGAAGATAAATCCTGACAGAGGAAGAAAACCGATTCTCATAAGAACAGGCAGATACTTAAAGAGAAAAAAATAAAAGACTAAGTAAACATGCAGGTAGATATTTAAGAAGGGGCAGAATCGAATACATGCTCAAATCAATCACAGAGACTTCATTTGCAAAGGTATTACAACACAGATCTGGCAAATTAATTATTTCCTACACAGCTCCAAATTCCACAGTGTCTACATCCATCAGCTCTACCTTCATCCTCCAGAATAATGCTGATGAATGTGAGGAAAACCACAGCACGGAGGTTGAAACTAGGTGAACTTTCAGGCCCCTTCCACAAGCCTTCCTATGGCCAAGGAGCAATAAGGAAAGCATTCATGGAGTTACAGGGGCTGAACTTTGAGAAGAACATAACCCACTCTCTATCCTTGCCGGGTACAAATAAAGCCTCCCCATGTCAAAGAAAAATACCTATCGGGTTGCTCTTGGTATAACAATCTTGCTGGGCTACAGAGTCATGTGCATGCTTGATATTGTTTTGGAATACAAGCACACCCACAATAGACTTGACTGTGAATCCTTCTGCAGACAAATCTGAAGGTGAGAATATGAGAATCTTTTTCAGAGGTACCGAAGGGGTACGATGTTTGGGGGAGGAGGTAAATTCATATGAAAAGACATAAAAGCAGGCCATCACAGCAGGTTAAACCTGTTGATCTTCTTTATTAGAACTCAGAGCATGTTTAATTTTCAAATGTTTGGAGGAGTTTTATCATGTCCAGCAAGAACCATGGCACTACAAATTCACTCCTCAAAGCCATGCTTGAAAAGCTCCATTGTGAATCACCACCGGAAAAGTATGGTTTGAAAGACAAGACTATTCCCCCAAAAATGGGGAAAATGCACAAATCACTGGTTATGCAGTCACCAGTAACAAAAATAAAAACAAACAAGACAAGAGCTGGGAAAGAAGGATGAAATTCCTTCCATCCATTTGACTGTTCACATTTATGAGTGTCCTATCCGGGGACAATTATTTTGGAGTCTCAGCCCCTCCACTCAAGGATGCACGTACAGCACAGCAGCGATGCACAACGCTCGTGGCTTTAAGGAAGGGGATATTTGCTTTCTACTCAAACAATGGTGGGACTTGAGTTTATAAAACTGGGGCAATCCAGAAAGGCTGTGCTCTGACATGAACGCGTTGATTCCTGAGGGAAGACAGGGCTGATCTCTGAACCTTTAAGCATAAGCGCAATGGAAGGTTCCATGACCATGTTCCACCACGCAGGTGGCACAGGATGAATGACATATTCAACTGCACTCCTGCTACACACCTTAAGGTAACGGCCTGCCACTTTCCCCTCACTTTTTCAGTGCTAGAAAGCAAAGAGGGTCCCATGCCATCCATCCAGTACAACAGCCGGGGAGATATATTCACAACAGATTTGAATGGCTTGCTCCATGGGTAGATGTAGTTCATGAACAATCACAGCACTGCGAAACAGACTGTGCAGACAAAAGACAAATTCTCACAAGTAGCTGCGCTAGCAACTAAGTAACTCGCTGCAGAAGTCACGCAGCCGCAGCACGGAGGCAAATGCAATTGAAGACGCTGCTCCTTTCAAAAGCAACTTCAGATCCTCACCGCAGCTAGCAGGAGGCAATCGACAGATCTCAACTGCAAGCAAAGCAGCGTGCAAAGCAGTGCCACAATGACCAAATGGCTGCCTCTCCAAAGCACAGCCGGCGACTCGCTGGTCAACAGCCACCCAAACGTTGCAACCTGCCATCTGCGGGCCAGCAGGGCAAAGCAGCGACCGGCTCGACGGCACAGACACAAGAGTGGCACGGGAAATACAACTGCCACCATTCCCACGAACCAGGAGAGCCAGCGAGCACCCCAGGACGGGAAGCGAGCACCAACGCCCGCCAGATGCCGGCACCCGCAGGGCCGCGTGTGCAGCCCGGTCCCCCGGCAGCTGCTCCTCTCCGTGAGCAGGGCAGCAGGTCCGCCCGTGCTGCGGATGGCAGCGGCGGTGCGAATCCCGCTCTCGCACGGATGAGCGGCAGAGAGGGAGCGCACGCACTCGGCGGAACGCCGCTTCCCCGGCTCAGAGCCCGCTGCGAACACTGCTCGCGGGCGTTATTCCTGCCTGCTCCCAGGCTGCACCTGGAAAGCGGGGACAATGAGAGGCTCTCTAGGAGGAGGGAATCTCGTCGAGGTTTTTCGGGAGCCCGGCCGGCAGCGGGCGGGCTGATTCCCGTCCAGCATTGTTTTATTTCAATTCCCGCACGGCTCCGGGCTGCGCGCTCGCAGCTCCGGCCCCTCAGCCGCTCCGGGGGCACCCCTGCCCCGGCCCCCGCCGAACTTCGGCTTCGCCGGGAGGGGGTTCGGCGGGCGCTGACGTCACGCCGGGAAGCGGCGGAGATGGGGGGGGTGGGTCCCCGCCCCGGGACCCCACGGCGGGCCCGCTCCGAGGGGAAGGCTGGGTTGGGCTGGGCGGGCGCCCCCCCCCCCCCTCGGAAATTTACGATCGTTCCCGGCTCCCGCTCGCGTGGAGCGGTTCTCGCCGGAGCCACCGCGATCCGGCCCCGGCCCCGGCCCCGCCCGCCGCGTTCGCGCTTGGGAAGGCACCGCCGGGGGCCCTTCCCCACCGCCACGGGGGTTACCGCGTCCCGCCCGCGCCCCCAGCCCCGATCCGACAGACGGACGGAGGGAGGGAGGGAATCCCCGCGAGTGGGCGAAAATGACAGGCGGCCGTGAGCGGGCGGGGGACTCACCGGCGGCTCCGGAGGGGAGGTCGAATGAAGGGAGGAATGGAGGAGGAGAAGAGCGGGGGAAGGGATTTAAACGATACCCCCCTCCCCCTTTCTTTTTTTTTTTTTTCCTTTTTCTCTTTTTTTTTTTCCTTTCCTTTTTCCTCCCCCTTTTTCCTCCCTCCTCCTGCTCCGCGTTCCCCCGCTCTCTCTTGTGCCTCCGGGATCGCGGCGGCGCGGGGGCAGCGGCTCCGAGGGGGGGGCGGCGCCCCCCGTCCCCGCCGCGCCCCCCGCTCTCAGGCTCCGCCGCCTCTGCCCCGCTCGCCGCCCGCCTCCCTTAGCCACCTCCCATTTCCGAAGAGCCCAGAAACAGTCCCCCCCTCCCAACCACCACCACCACCTCCCGGCCCCGTCACCCCCGAGCCGCGCTCGCCAGCGCGCCCGTCCCCGCCTCCCCGCCGCCGCCAGCGCGGCTCTGCCCCGCGCCGGGAGACGAAATGGCCGCGGACTCCCCGCGGCGGGGGGCGGGCGGGCCCGGGGCGGGGCGGCCGCGCTCAGCATGCGGCTCGGGCCGGCGGCCTCCCATCCCCCGCGCCGTTACCAGGCAACGGCACAAAGGGAAAGCCTCGTGCGGCGGCCGGAGAGGCACCGGCGCCCCGCGCCAGAGGAGGCCGCCTCGGGCCGGGCCTCTGCGCGGCCCCGGGGAGCGGGAGCGCCCCGCTTTTTCCCCCCTTTTTACCATCTGTAAAGTGAGGTGGCCGTCTCTGTAGGGTCAGGTCCAGCCTAGGCTGTGTGTGGGGCTGGCAGGAGGCACCGTGCGGGCGCTGAGGGGCCGTTGGCCGCTACTGGGAATGCTCTTTTAAGATGTGAAGGAGACTGCGCCGTTACAAAGAGCTCAGATTCAGCCAGAATGTTAAAAATGTGAACAATTCCTCCCCCCCCCCCCCCCAACCGCCCGAGTGTGGGCTCCTCTCTGCTTCAGGAAAACGGGCTGGCTGCTGCCGCGCTCTGTTGTTGGCCAAGTTCAGCCTCGCTGAGGGTGTGCATGGCCATCTTGAACAAGTTGAAACACGGAGGACTTCTGGAAGGGGAAGTAGGGAGCCAAGTGATCCTGTTACCCAGTAGAGCTCAACCCCAGCACAGCGGGGCCGCGATCCGCTCTGGGTAGGCTCAGCTACTGCTGGTAAGCACCAGGGAGAAGCCAGGGGTGACCGTGTGCTGCCCTCAGCTTCAGCCTTTGGAAGGGAATTGGTTGCATGAGCAAAACCAAGCACCGTGCTGCCGTGTGCGCCTGCACGCTGCGAGGAGAGGGACTTGGTATGCACAGGGGGAAGTCCTGCTGTGGCATTTGAGTAGCCTTCATGTACGCGGTCACAAAACCTCTCCACGGCAGGACCTCCTGTCCATCAGCAAGCAGGCTGGATGTTGCTCTCAGTGGGCGTTTGTTCAGCACTCCTTATTGTCCGTTACATGGCTCTGAGCATTATTCACTGTACAGCATCCAAACCTGGCACTGAATACAGATGTAATAATCTCCCCGTGGGTTTTTCTGTAGTGCTAATCAGCGCTGCACCCAAGCATTTTACAAACATTCCTAACAATGTCCCAGCAACATTCATGCAAGCTTTTATTCCACACCCTCTTCCCAGGGGTACTGTGCCACTACAGGGCCTATACTTCCCCTGGACTCGGTGTCTCTTGCTCCCAAGCCAGCTCTGCTGCCAGGCGCCATGCCATTGCACAATGTAACACAATATAAACATGCCTCATGTCTCCAGCTGTCATTCATTTTCCCATCCTATCCTATTTTATCATCCTATCTCATTGCCTTGACCCTTGCTGAGAGCCTCCACCCTGCCAGCAGTGATGCTGGGGTGCTTTTATTTACCATTACTTTCTGATCTCCCAGTGTAGAACAGAGGATTGAAAAAGCTACAGCCAACATTTGCAAAAAAGTCTTCACTGATTTCGGATTACCAGTATGAAACATTTCAGAATGCTGATTATTTTACAGAGGTGTTACATTGCAGAGAGCACAGTCAATCCCAAATTTAAGCATCAGATGCCATAAGAAGTGCCTCACCCAGCAGAGCTCTGGAAGATGAGAAAGAATATTGTTATTGCTGTTGAGGTAGTCGTGGCTGCAGTTGTCACTGCTGTTTCAAATTGTCACCTTAGGAGCTTGACAGCCCTGCACCCCAAGCTCATAATGAGTGTGATCCTTAGAGGCCACAGGGATAATTCAAGAAAGGAGAAAGATCTTGTCAAAATCCTTGCTTACTAGATGCAAAACAAAAATACCCAAATTACTAAGATAGCCTCCTCTGACTTGGGGGGAAGCTGCTTTGAAAGCCACAGTGCCTGGTGTTGCTTTGGCCTCTCCACATTCCATCTTAATAATCTCAGGTCCTTCTTCTCATACTGGGAACATGTCAGGCTACCTGGTGACCCTGAGTTTATTTAACCACAAAGCCAATTCTAAAAAGGTTTTCATGTTCTCGTTTTCATACCCAAACTGATGCTGGGTAACACCATGCTGTAGTCTGACTTGGAGTGGTCAGTGCAAACAGAAGACAGACGAGCGACACATCGGTGGTCCTGCCTTGGAGCAGGCAGATGGAGCACGCAGCCTTCCAGAGTTTCTTTGGCTGTATCCTTCCACTATTTTCCAATTCTGGGGGACGAACAGTGGCCTGAGGAGTGATAAGGGTTGCCTGTGGTGCAACCTTCCTGCAGAAATACAGAACAAAGGAGGTGCTGGAAATTTCTGTGGAGCAATAGAGAATGGTGAAGGGTGCTGCAGATCATGGCATGCAAGGGGAGGCTAAGGGAGATAATTCTCTCAGTCGGGAGAAAAAGAAAGGGGGGAGAGGGGGGTTAGGGAGGACTAATTGCTCTCTCCAGCTAATTTTTTTTTAACCTAAGGGGAATAAAGGAGTGAGAGTGGGGAGGTTACAGCCAAGTCAGAGCCAAGATTTACTAACAGATAGACAGTGAAATGGTTACAAAATTTGCAAAAAGAGGAATTCTGTCTAGACAAAGGACAAAGCTCCTCCCTGAGCATGGTTCAGCACCAACACAGGAGACCAGAGATATGGGCAGTCTCTCCTTGGAGATGCTCAGGACCCACTGTGAGCAGCTGATCTACCCCTGGGGGTCAGCCCTGCTTCTGGGGGGAGCCTGGTGTGGAGGCTGCCAGACACCCCTTCACATCTCAATCCTATGAAGCTGTGGCTGTAAAAATGTACAGAGCCCTGTATCCCTTTTTGGCAGCAGAGATGTGCAGCACATAGCAATCTCCTTGACAAGAAGATACAAGAAGCCCTCTGGTTTGTGGTAGGCCTGGGTAAAGGCTTCCTGTGACGCAGGCTCCAGCAGGGCCACAGAAGATGGCACCTCCTGGCTTGATGTCTTTAACTCATGCAAACAACACTGGTGCTTGTTGGTCACAGAAATGCTGAGGCTGTAACACGACTCATCTGCCTGGCCTCACCAGCCTCCCTGCAGCGGCCATCCCATAACTCAAGTACTATGCAGAACTCAATTTTTTTTTTTTGAACTCTTGTCATATCAAGATTGTTTTTCAGCAGAAAAAGCCTGCTATGTTAGGGATTTTGTATTCACAATTTTTAATTCCCCCTCACCCCCCAGTCATTCTAGAGAGAGAGACTGGAGAAATTCCTTGGTTCTGCATCATTAAGACTTGCATGTATCCCCTAAACAAGGCTTATTCACTGATATCTCCTTTTCAGGTCCTCTATTGGCACCTATTTATTAAAGAACAATTCTGCAGGCTTTGGAGCTGAATTATCCCTTTTACAGCCAGGCGTGACTCTGGGAATGTCATCGGAACAGAATTTGGTTTGCGAGCTAAAAGAAAACCAATCCAACAAATGTTTCCCTGAACAGGCATTGTTGCCTCCCCATCCCAATCTCCACTGTTTCTCATGGGAATGCACTTTGTAGCTCTGCAGCTGAGAAGACAGCAGCTCCTACAGCATTCCTCCCGTGTAAGGGATAACAAAGTATTTGGGCATTTCCAGCACAAAGAAACTGTAACCAAATGTCTGCGGCGGAGGCGAAGGGGTAGCGGCATCTACGGGCGTGCTTGTGGTGACTCAAGTGAACATACCACGTCGCACTGTCAAAGCCGAACTTACCCAATTAAGGAAAGCCACCAAGGTGGCTTTTTTTTTGCAAAAGCCCAGCATCTAAAACAAAGAAAAACAGTGGTTAGGTGTACAAATTGAAAAAGAAAAGAGTAACAGTACTTCGAGCGCGAAAATGTACTTCCCTTCAAAACCAGAGCCATCGCGCAAAATCAGCCTTGCAGATGCGGGAGTGGCAAAACGCTGCACGGCTGTAAAATGCAACCGTGGCCGGAGGGGCGAGCTCCTTTCCATCCGCTCCCGTCACCCGGCCGAGCCGAGCCGAGCCGAGCCGAGCCGCTGGGACAAGGGTGCCCCCTAGGGGAGCGCGGGCGGCGGAACAGCTCCCCATTACCTGCCGGGGTCCCGCATTTTGAGGCGAGGCGAGGCAAAAGCTCCGGCACTGGAAAATGGAGCTTTTCCCGCGGACATACCCGAACTACAGCTCCCAGAAGGCAGCGGCAGCCCTGCTGCTCTGTGCTGGTCCCCGCACCCCTGCGCTGACCAAGGGACTTCGTGGGCTGTAGGTGCAGTCCTCATGGATGTGGCTGCAGCTAGGACACAAGCTATTGATTGCTCCCAGTATTTGTTCCATATTTACCAGCGACCCCACCAGAACCATCCCCTTCTCTACACCATTCTCCCTCCCACCATCTTTTCTCTCATGTCACAGCCTTTGTCTTTCCTTGATGAATGTACTCCTTTTCCTGTGTTATTCAGTAGTCAGCAGTGAATTGCCAGTGCTGATTTTTAAGTGTTGTCTTTTGATTTGGAAGTCCATACTGGGTCACGGTCAGGGGCTTTGTTGAACAATCTGACTTTACCTTATTCATTGCAAAAGGTGTGGCAGCATGGTCAGGTAGGGGCTGAGCAGGAGCTCTGCAGGACCTTGGTGTGCCCAATGCACAGAGGGGCTACCAATAGCTTTTTCTCTTCCAAAACCTGCAGTTTCAGTTTATTGTCACTGGATGTCAAGTGGGTATCTGGCCGGTGACCCACCCCGGGGTCTGTTAGATCAGTGACAGGCATGATTAAAATCTCTTGCACAAGTTCTTCATGCAGCGTGGTCTGAAGTTGCACCCTCCCAGGTACCGTTCCCTCAGTATTCCCCATCTGGGTGCAGAACAGACAAGACTTGCGGTGGGACAGCTGTGAAAGGAGGCTGGGGATTATCTGGGCCTTTCTCTTGCCAATTTCCTCTGCTTGCTCTTTTTATCTTCCTGCTCGATCCTCTTCTGCTCTGATGGCAGAACGTCCCCATTCCTCAAATATGGACAAGTACAGAGAAACATCAGGCCAAGCCAAGTGTCTCAGGTGTGAAATACATTTTAATTAAGTTTAGGGTTCTGTAGTTTGTTGCTCTGCCGAGCTTTCACTGTCTAGAAGGTGAAACGGACATAACGGGCAGAAGAGAAAGTGAAGGAGTGCAAGAGGGATGGAAACAGAGAAGAAGGTCAAGATAAGCAAATGAGAGCATGTGTTTTCTTACAACTGTGTTTTACTACATTGCCCCACAGTACTACGTGCTGACCCACAAGATCCCATAGAGCTGCTTAACCCCAAAACTGACAGCACACATACACACAGCCAGGGACAAGCAATTGTTCACTCAACACTAAGCTCCTGACAAGCACAGTTCAGCATGGAACAGTGCTCAGAACGGAAGGAAGAGACACTTAGGTCCCTCCACGGCTCAGCGCAAACACACCTGGGGCACACTAATGCTGTAGGCCAGTACACATACACCTACACACACACACGACGAGAGCGAGCCATTGGTGACACTCGTTCAAACACAGCTACAAGTGCGACACTTGTCCAAACACACCAGCCGACGCACATATGTTCACTGCACATGCTTCGGCGTACAACGTAAACACACTGGGCAGCATGCTCCCATAGTCTAATATGTGGGCAGAGTGATTCAGATGTGCACAAGAACAAAAGACACAAAATGCCTAAATCCAGAAATGCTTATGATCCCAAAGCAAGGGACAGAGTGCAGGCCTCTTTTTCATCCTTCACCTGGGTATATCTAGACAGGGATACCTGATCTCGTGGGGCTTTGAGGTGAGAGGAAACCAGGTGGCAGAGAGGGGAGAAAGAGTGAAAAAGGGAGTAGTGAAGAGAAGGAGGGTTCAGAGTCTGTGATGTGGGGAAGAGCTGAAGGGTGGCTATGCCTGGGGGACAACGTTCAAAGAACACTTGGGTTGCGAAAGTTGTGTCCAGCAAAGCGTGCTTCATCACCAAGCTCTTCCTCAATCCTACAGGAGAGAGAGAGAGAGAGCAAAAGTCAGGCCCTTGCTATGAGGGAAGATCAAAGGCATCGGAGTACCTGAGGGATAACATATGGCCAGGAAGCTGAAGTGGGACAGAGGAGCTAGATGCTGGGGTGTGTTGCTATCCCACCATGCCAAAGAGGAGGGATCCAGAGATCTCCCCCGGTTCCTACTTTCACCTCTGCACCTTGCCTTTGCATTTCTCCCACAAGCTCCTTCTGCCCTCGGGCTTTTAGCTTCTCCATTTAGTAACTCTCCATTCTCACTTCTGTTTCCTACTCTAGGAGCCCCTTACCTCATGAGCTGGTTGTATTTAGCCAGGCGTTCAGACCTGCAGGGGGCACCCGTCTTTATCTGTAAAGAATTTCCCGAAACAAACACTGTAAGACACCATTATGTCACGCACCAGTTTCCCCAGAGGGAGAAGCAGGAGGGATGCTGCTTCTCACCTCTTCATTTTCCACCAACCTGTGCACACCCTGGGTTTCACGTACCTGCCCAGTGCACAATCCTACGACCAGATCAGCAATGAAAGTATCTTCAGTCTCCCCAGATCGGTGACTCACCATCACGCCCCAGCCATTCTCCTGGGCCAACTTACAGCTGCAAGGAACAAGAAATGAGTTCTGCAGTTGCCACTCCTATTCCCTCTGCCTACATAGGGTGACATCTCTACCCCCCTTTTCTCCCTTCTTCAGCATCCTACGCTCTGGTAGAGACACAAATCTATTCATCCTATCGAGGTTCACCACCAACTCTTTCTCAGAACAACAGTGGCAGCAGAGTGAACTCACGCTTGGATGGCCTCCGTGACAGATCCAATCTGGTTGACTTTGAGCAGGAGGCAGTTGCAGGCCTTCTCTTCAACAGCTCGCTCAATGCGCTTGGGGTTTGTCACAGTCAGGTCATCTCCCACAATCTGAATTCCAACATTGGCCGTGAACTTGGTCCAGGCCTCCCAGTCATCTTGGTCAAAGGGATCCTCAATGGAAACCACTAAATGGACAACAGAAGAGTCAAGTTGAAGCAACCTTCCTTCCCATCCCCAAAAATGGTAGAGAGGCACCTGTGATGTCTGCAACAGCAGCACTGACTCCCCACTGCCAAACACAGCAGCTCACCTGGGTAATCACGTACAAAGCTCTGGTAGAGGTCGCCCAGCTCATCCGCTGAAATGTAGCGGCTTGGGTCATCTGGGGACTTGAAGTCAAGGTCATATTTGCCATCTCGATAGAACTCGGAGGCTGCCACATCCATACCGATGACAATCTTGTCTGTGTAGCCAGCCTTGTCAATAGCTTCCTTGAGGAGCTCCAGAGCTGGAAGAAAGAGAGTTGAAGTCAGCCTGTGCAGAGAGCTCTGACTTCCAGGGGAAACTTTCCACAGGAAGGCCCTGTGAACAGGAGCATTTGAGAGTTTGATGGTGCAATGAGGGAGAGAAAATGAAGCCCAGATCATAAAAGAAACACGCTGAGGGGCTGTGGAGGCTACATTCAAAAGGACAAAAGGATTGACTGTAGAAAGGCCATTGCTACAGCATTACAGGGAGGGATATCCCTTCAATGTGTAACTCTCACCTTCACTGTTTTCCAAGATGTTAGGGGCAAATCCTCCCTCATCACCCACATTAGTAGCATCCTTGCCATACTTCTCCTTGATGACACTCTTGAGATTGTGATACACTTCAGCCCCAATGCGCATGGCATCACGGAAGCTTTCAGCTCCTACAGGTAGGATCATGAACTCCTGCATTGCCAATTTGTTGCCTGCATGGGAACCTCCATTGATCACATTGAAAGCCTGGAAGAGTTTGTAAATGAATTAGAGATGAAGGAACCCATTTTGACAAGGCTCTCAGATGGGCCACCACGTCTGTTCATGATATACCACATCCCATTGGGAAACACAACACATCAGCTGCAGCATGTCAGACCAAAACCACATACAGTCTGGGATCATCCTTCCAATAGTGGCAAACACCTGGAGAAGACTTCCCCACCTGTTTCCCCTCTAAGAGTTCTCCCAAACTGTAGGTGTTTATCTGTGCATTCAGCAATGCTACATCAATCTCTCTTCTAGGACCTTTTTCCTTGACCCCAAGAAAATTTTAGCATCCACAGTATACTTTGTGAGGGAGCTATACAGGATAACTAGCCTTGTTATGAGCTGTGCCTCACAGAGTTCACACGATGCCCTCTGATTCTTGCATTTAGAGTGAGTGGTTGATCCTCAGTCACCCCCCACCACAATATCTGCTGTATCCTCCTCAGCTCCTATTTTCCACGTGGAAAACTCCTAGTTTACACAGCCCTCTCTTTTACAAAATCTGGTCCACAACTTTGATGCGTCTCTTATCCTTTCCTGAGTCTTTTCCAGTTCTTCTCTACCCCTGTGGAGATGGGGGAGGGCAGAGCCTTTACACACGGTTCCAATACCAGGCAATTTGTTTGTAAGTCCTTCTCTGAGAAAGCTTGGGCATTGGTTTGCATCCTGCAGCATGTTCAGCTCCTGCTTTGTTTTCATATCCCTTCCTTCTGTACCTCCTCTACCTAACTGCACTCTTAGAAGTATCTTTAGAAGTTAAGGAATAAGTATGTCAAGGATGGAGGATTCTTACAGGCACGGGAAGGATGAGATCGGAGTTGCCTGCCAGGTCAGCAATGTGCCGGTACAGGGGGACATCCTTCTCTGCAGCTCCTGCCTTGCACACAGCCAGTGAGACTCCCAGGATGGCATTGGCACCAAACTTGGCTGTGGGCAAAATAAAGAAGTCATTGAGGTTCTGAGGCACTGCCCTCCTGTCCAGCAAGTGCCCTTGCCAGACCAGCCTTCAGCCCTCCCTCCACCCGCTGTGCTCTTCACTTCCCAGACCAAAATAAATAGCAAATTACATTTGTTCTCTGTGCCGTCCATCTCAAGCATCAGATTGTCTATCTTCTCTTGATCTACAACAGAGAGGCCCTGGAGGAAAGAAAGAGTTCCTGAGAAGGGGATGTTGAGGAGGGGTGTTGGCTCTGGCACACGAGGAAGGAGGTGCTGATGGAGAAGCTGGGGGTACATGGACCTTTTTCAGCTTGTGGGGGAACATATACACACAAAGCTCTGGATATTAGTGCCTTCATATATAGTTAAGTAAGTTAATCGTGATGATGTTACCGCAGCGCGGTGTAGATGCACCTGCATTGGATTAGGGATCAGCAGCAGCCCGGGCAAGGCCACACAGAGTTCAGCACATAGCACTCACTAGAGGATTTACCCAGCTTTTTGGTATCTTCCAGGGAGCTTTGTGGTGCTACAGCTACATATAAGCTAGGCATAACAGTGCATGCTCAACCCCAAGAAAGCACATGTGAACTAGATGGAGCCGTTACAGGGAGTGAGGTGAACAGCAGCGTTAGGGCCAATGCAGGGAGCCTTCCACCAGGACAGAAAGTTCTCTGCGGTGAGGAGAGCTGGTCTCTCAGTCAGACTCCTCATAAGCTGAGTGGGTTTCATCAGCTCAACTCCCTTCAGAGCAGGTTCCATGTTGGGCTTACAGGTGTGACACCACAGCTCTGTAAGTACACAGACTTGCTGGGGGGGCTGCCAGATCTTGCGTGGGTACAGTCATTGCTCACCACACCATGAATGCCGAAGGAGAGGGGAGGACGAATGGGTATGAGGATGCAGATATGTGGATGAGGTTGAGGAGGAACACATCTGAAAAAGGGAGAGAGCTCTGCCAAAAGAAACACAGAGACTGGCTAAGTGGTACGGATGCAGCAGTAGGCCAGGTAGGGTTAAATCCTTTCCACCCAGAGAACAGATCCCTGTGGTTGCATATAGCCATGGAGGCAGGAGGGGTGTGCCTGGGTTCACAGAGAGCAGCACTACATCTGTCAACCCAGTGAGGTGAAGAAAGGCAGAAACAGAGATCAGGTGGAAAGAGACGGAACAGAGTAAGCGTTCAATAAGGAAGAACAAAGAGAAATCCTTACAGAGCCCACGATAGCTGGGGCGACAGTGCTGTTGATATGATCCACGGCCTGCAGGACCCCTAAAGAAGGGAACAGACAGAGAAAGAAGGAAGAGACAAGAGTTGAGGCAAAGAAGAGAATGAATAGAGGGAGGGAGAAGACCAATAGAAAGGCTGAGAGGGGGAAACAGAGAGGGAAGATCGAGGCCTGATCTTTCACTTGACACTGGATCTGTGCCTGCACGGTCCCGTAGAGGGCACGTTTCATTATTAGATGAATGGTACCCTCTGGTGAAGCCCCATATGTGGCAGCCCCCGGTACAGGGTGTGGAGCAGACACCTCCCCACCTTTTCCGAGGAAACGTGACTTGTCATTATCTCGTAGCTCCAATGCTTCATAGATACCAGTGGATGCTCCGCTGGGGACCGCTGCTCGAAACATGCCTGAGGGACAGCAAAACAGGAGTGTGAGTAGAGCAGAGGATTAAAAGGAAAGAAGGACCTCATGCATCTGCCTTTATTCTACATTGAGGAAAGGATAGAGCCACCTGCCTCTGCCTTCAGATGGCCCCACTGACTGGCTGCTCATGTCTAGTCTTCTCAGAGGTGAACACCTCTCAGAGATGGAATAGCGGAGTGTTACTGGCAGAAAGAATTCCGCCCAGTGTTTCCAGACTGGGAAGCCTGGATCTCAACCATGCAGAGGTCTATGCCCGTCCCAAAACATGCAGAAATCCCTTGTCCTGGTGCCTTTGCCTGCACCCTTCCACAGGCAGCCCTACTCACAGCTCTCCTGTCCAGGGCTAGATTTTTGCCACAGTGAAAGAGGAAGAGCATGGTTGGAGGCCTGCTCTGGCCACTCATACTCCCCAAATATTTCATCCCACCTAGAGCTTTCAGCCCAACGTAGCTGCAGTTCTTTCAGATGAAACACATAATGGCACACATTTCTCAGGAACAAACCTTCCCACAACCTCAAGAGCACGGCCATGGAAGCACTTCCAAATGTGCCCCAGGAGTGAAAGCATAGCTGCAGGAGGGCATTGCGTGGATAGGACAAGAAGGTAAATATGTCTGTTTTAACAAAACTAACTGTCCCTGCTACTATCAGACATGGAGCAAGCCACACGCACAGCAGTCAGCAGTCACTGTACATGTCACGTAGGACCACAAGTAGACACCAGATCTATCTCCCTGGCTTGATGCCTCTGGTTGCTCACTGGAGCACTTTCAGTGGGAGATCCTTCCTGCTCTTGGCTGCTGTGCCCTATGGCAAGGCAGGACTTCCCCTTCATCACTTATCCCCCATACCTTTGTGGGTATACAGGTCCACTTCCACAGTGGGGTTCCCACGGGAATCCAGGATCTCTCGGGCATGGATCCTCTCAACTGCCATGATGACTCTGTAAAGAGGAGAGGAAAAGACGTGCCCAGTTCTGAGCAGCTCTGCAAGATCTCAGACCGTCCTTAGGTGGACGTGACGATTACCCTTCTAACATCTAGGCAGAGAGTATGTTCAACAAAGGTCTGTGTTAGGGGCTAAAGCTCAAACTCCAAGGAAATTTAGGCTTGAGGAAATTTAGACTAGAGGGGAGATGTGAAAAATGCAATCCAAAGCCCAGAAAGTGGGAACTTCTCCACATTTTCTTCAGAAACTGTTGCCAAACCTCATCCTCTTACTACAAATAGCAAACTGGGAGCTCTCCCTCCCATCCTGTATGGCAGCAACGTACTCCCCTTCCAGCACAGCTAATTTATAAGGTGCTGCAGCACCAGGGGCACTGGAGAGGACACAGCCCCAGCACCAGGGTTCCCAGAACCTCCCATCCTCTCACAGGGATGAGAGATCCCTGCTGGGTGCAGTTAGCCCCTGCCTTGGCCTTGCCTCATTCCTCTACAGCTGGCACCCTGCAGGGCACAGCTGCCGCCCCTGACAGGGACTGGGTCAGCCAATACTGAGCACTCTGAGGTTGTGGCACCTGATGAAGGGGAGGAACAGCTCTGAGGACAAGGGGAGAGAAACCTAGGCAGGCTGGGATGCTGAGGCTGACCCCAGTTCACAGCCCCAGCATGCCAGAGGAACATAGGCACAAAAGATCTTGAGGTGTGTGAGAGGAGATCTGGCATTTTAGATGCACCCAGTGAAACCTGAGGTGGGAAACAGGCTTGTGGTTAAGGAGAGCAGTCTGGGAAAGGCATCTTTTGCTGAAATTCATTCCTAAGGTACTCCAGAAGAGGTCTGCCATCCACCCCACCTTCCTGCTTCCCCTAGCCGGCCTTGCAAGTCTCCCTGCCTCCACCAGTAGGCAGTGGGGGTGTGCAGTGTAGGGAGCAGCCTTGTCAGGAGTGGGTAGCACCTGCCAACTGCCAGTCACTCCCAACCATTCAAAATGTAGTATGGAGACCAGGCCCAGGGGTAAGCATGGGACAGTCGGTGTTTTTCCAGACAGAATCATCCCTTGGTCTGTGGGCAAGGATACAGCCAACATGAGCACTCAGCACAGGTGTGCTTGTTGGGGAGTGCTGCACATCACAGCAAAGAGTGGGGCTAAGAAATAGGCTAGGGGAGACAGAGTCTGGTACATGGAAATTATTGGGCATGGGGAAATCACACTGCTCTGAAGTTTCAACAGAAGCTTGTGATGCTGGGGATGTTCAATGAGGGGAAACTAGGGCTCTCTGGAAACTACGCAGGGCCCTCCACAGCGTCCATTTGGGCTGGGATCCCCCTCAGCCGTGCTGGCAGCACTCCTCACGCCATCTGGCCCGCACTGCAGGAGCTTCCTCTAGGGCCATGCCTGCACAGCTGTGAGCTTCTCCACAGCAGTGCCCTGGCTGTGCCCCTGATAAAATGACCTATGGCACAGCAGGGGCCTGACAATAAGACCTGAGCCAGATGCAGTGCTTACATGGTCATGTTGGCCCTAATAACATCCTACTGCTTACATCCACCTACTCATTTGAGCCAGCTCTGAGGATGCCAAATGACAAGCCCAAATCCAACCTAAATGGCCCCATCCCACAATTTACTGGATCTCTTCTTTCCTCTCTAGTTCTCTACACCCTTTTCTCCACTTCTATGGCTTCCCCATGTCCCTTTCTGCTTGGCCTCTGCTGAACAACTCTGAAATCCCTAGCATCAGCTGCACTGTCCTGAAAGCAGGTCAGAGGCGGATAAGCTGGGATAAGGGATTGGGACAGAGCCATAGTTGAGAACCCATTGACACAGTGAGCAGAAGAGCAGCCAGGCTGCGGGCTGGGCTGCCTCTCAAGCAGGGGCTGAGCAGGACACCCTAGCATGGCGCTGCTGCAATGCCTCCCACAGGCACTGTTTCATGCAGCGCAAACCGCCAGGACACTGCCTGACCTCACTGCAGCAATCCACCCTCCCTTCCTAGCAGGCCAGCACTGCAGAGACCTTTCCCCAAGGCACAGCCACCAGCCCTGCGTGCTGGAGGATCCGGTGCTGCCATTCCCCTGGCTGGGCACTGCTCCCAGGAAGCCCGCACTGCTGCAGTGTCGTGGCTGATGCAGCTCTCGTTTGCTTGACTGTCACCTCCTCTCCCTGCTGCCCCCCCTCACCCTGTGCAGTGTGAGGCGGTGATAAGAAAACATCCCTCCTCCTCCTCCTCCTCCCTCCTTCTCCCTGGGACCGGGCTTCGCTCTCGTGTTTGCGTCGACACCTCAGTAGTTCGGGAGAGGTCTGCTCTGAGATTGGGTCCTTTCCCCAGCAATATCCAGTGAGCTTTACCCCACACCGCTGCCAGCCCCCTCCCCCAGGTAAAGCTCCATCTCAGCGTCTCCCCGCAGTGCCCTTGGCAGCAGCACCTGTGCTTGTCGGCTGCCCCCCCCCTTTCTGAAATTCCCCAGATTCATATCTGAAATGATCCTTGCCGGGGATTGGGAAGGAGGGAGTACCTGAAATTAAAATACGAAAGAAAAGTGAGAAGGGTGGGGGTGAGGAGAAATCGGTGGGAGGAGCAGGTGGAGGAAGTGAGGGGAGTTTAATTGCTAATGCCGCTCACAGCGGTCCTTTTCTACGGGGACTCAAGTGCGTGTGGGGTTTGGAGGGCACGGAGTGGGGAGCAGAGGCACGCATGCAGTGAGGAGGGGCTGGCCACGGGGAGACACTTACCTTCCTAGAGCAGGGGTGAACGAGAGACTGAGAAAGTGCTGGTAGAGAGGAGAGAGCACGGAGCTGAGGAGGGATGCAGGACCTCAAGGGGAGATGATGTGTCCTCTAAGCCAACGGCGGCGGCGGCAGCGGCAGGATGGAGACGCCCCTGATAGGGCCGGGACAGCAGCATGTGACCCAAAGCTGCGATGAGTCAGGATTTAGCAAAGCTTTGCAAACAGCACGTAGAGGATGGAGAGAGAAAGAGGGAGAGACAGGCAGGGGATAGACGCAGACAGACGAGGGCGAGAGAGCTAGGGAATAGGAGTGGGTGGGCAGGATAAACAATTCCAAATACTCCAGGCTCATTAAATATTTTTATTCAAATAAGAAAATCACGTAGAATTTCTGTGAGCCATAAATCAAACCACACAACTTGTAACCCCCCTTTTCCCTCTTGGGACTACTCTGAGTATGTACGTGCAGAGACTGTAAAAGCACTGCGGTAACTGAAGGCAGCGCTCAGGACACTCCCCTCCTCTCCAGGAGCAAAACGAGGTGAACCTCATACCTACAGCTCTCACTTGGCACACAGAAGGGTGCCTCCCCAGATCCTCACGGGGAACGAATGGGTCACTCAGTCACACCACCCTGGAGAGATCCCTCCATTTCCTGAAGAAGGAAAGAGGGAGAAGTTAAATGACTCCATGCCCGACTTCTTTTCCTCTTTCACCTCACACTTGCTCTGCTGGGGCCCGGGGTGGCGACCAGTCTGTGAAGCCTGTTTTCTATTGCAGGCTGCTCTGCCCTTGGGACTGACCTCCCTCAGCAGTTTCATCATGCAATCCACAGGAGGAGGGGCTTACTAGCACATCAGATCTTACGTCTTTCACATTCTTGTTCATACCTTTTCTTCCTGTCTTTTCTAACAGGTTTAATTGGCCTCTGCATGCTAATTTTGCTCAGCTGTTTCCTTGTCGAGGCGCTTCAGGTGTGGCAGCTGGATCAGGACCTCCTGCCGGTAGCTTGTGTCATCAGAGCACGGATTGTCCATCAGCACCAGGGCCTGCAGCACGGGGAGCACTTGCAGTTTTGCCACTTCCTGAAAGCTACTGATCCCATTGTTCCTAAAGAAAAGCCAGCACAGCGTGCAGGAGAGAGAGATCCGTCTAAGTCCTCACAGAAAGGATTTCTTTGTGCTCAAACAGTGTGTTGAACTGTCTGACAATGCCACCCCCTGTACAGCAAGAGCTTGGAAGGAAAGGACATTGGTGGTCATGGCCAGGACACAGAGAACAGGTGGAGAAGGGTGGAAAAGAGTTACATTACAGCAACATATAAAAAATACGGCGCGGAGTCTGCGAGCAACTGGAGAGGCAGATCTTTTCCAAGAAGCCTGGAAAAGTCCTGGGTGGAAAACTGGTGGAAAACTGAGTCCTGACCACCAGTTAAAAGTTGTAAAGATCAATCAAACCCATTCCCATCAGGTCTTCAGCCTCTAGAGAAAAGAGTAAATCCTGAAGATGTAAATGGGAGTGCAGCCTGATGAGCCAGCATCTAGTCCTGACACGAAGCGGGGAGGACCCACCGTAGATTGAGGTACTGCAGGCACTTCATGCTGCTAGAGAATCCATCCAGAGTCTCAAGCTCATTGTCACGCAGGTGCAGAGTTGACAACTGCTCTAGTGCCTCAAGGCCTTCGAGGCTCCTAATGGCATTCTGGGCCTAAGCAGAGATGTAGGAAGTGAGAATGAAAAGGAGGGGCACGTGGCAAAGGGGAAAGCAATTATTTCTGGTCTGTCAAGCTCTTTCTACTCTTCAGACTTCCTACCACTGCTAAGCAGCCTTCTATGAAGCAGGGCATCATACACACATAACAATGTAGGGAGGCTCCCTGCCAATGACAGACAGTGTGGCCAGAAGCCAGGCCAGTCTGAAACAGAAACTGCACTGGAATTTTAGAGATAGAGGATGGAATACCTTGAGAAAATGTCTGCAGCTCTCCCTTGTACCTCTGCTCAGGATCCCTGATGCTGGTTAGACTCGCAAAGAGTTAGATGGGAAAGGACCTTTGGAAGTCTCCATCCAGCACCCTGCTCACAACCAGGCTAACTCCAGTGCTCACGTTGCTCAAGGCCTTACTCAAAGAGTTCTAAGTATTCAGGTTCAAGAACCAAAAGCCTGCTGAAAAAGAATTCCCTGCAGCATCACTTGGTGACTGGGACATGACCACCCCAGATGAATAATTCGAATAATTCCAACACAGCCCCCAGTTATGCTGGGATGCAGACATTCCATGATTCAAATTTACCAAAGCATGCACTACTGAGCCACCTACTGTACTGACAGCAAAACACCCCTTCCACAGCAGTGCCTAATGTGAGCCCCTAAGGCCTCAGGGAGCAATAGTGTGGAAGGGAAAGAAGAGACCTAAATCAAGTGTATTTAAAAGGTAATTATCAGCTCCTCTCAGTCATAAAGTCCAGACAACTTCCAGTCTAGCTGGTTCTTTGATGGGAGAAATCTACTACCAAGAAGTCTACTCTTCTGCTCCTCTAGGACCAGAAACAAGCTGCGTGATCCTGACAGAGGTTGCAGAGAGGTGGGGGTTGTCAGTTGGTTTAAGTGCTTCGTAATACAATATTTATTAGCTATCCATAAATACACTTCCTTGCAAAAAAAGAAAATCTGTCGATCTTAGTGCAGGAAGAACGTCTTACCAGTTCAAAATTCCCCATCGAATTCATTCACTTTGCTGTGAACTGTTGTGAGATGGGGAGACACGAAGTTCTTAAATTCGGTAATAGCCTCACAGCACAATTTTGACTAGAAAAGACCACTCACAGCCTCCTGTCAATCCCTGCACTAACAGCAGTGCCAGCACCAAAGCTGGATCTGATTGCTCATGGCCCTGCGCAGCCAAGTTTGCAGAATCCCTGGCAGTCACATTGCCCATACCACATCTTTCAACCCAGAGATAAGCAGGACTTCACTTGCGATTGTGGCTTAGGGTTGTAGTCTCTAAGGATGCAGATATATCAGTTTCCTGCACAGGAAGAGAGGCTTCTATCCTGGCTTCAGCTGAGACAGAGCTAATTTTCTCCATAGTAGCTGTCACAGTGCCATGTTTTAAACTGAGGATGAGAATAATATTGATAACTCCAGTGTTTTAATTGTTGCTGCGCAGAGATGTCTCAGCTTCTCACACTGTCCTACCAGCGAGGAGACTGGGGGGCACAAGGAGCTGTGAGGAGACCGAACTAGGACAGTCCCAAACTGGCAAGAGGGATATCCAATATCGTTTGGCATCATGCTGAACCGTAAGGATGGATTTGTAAACCTCACCTCAGAGGAAATCAGGAGCTGATGTGAGAATCAGGGTGGGGAGCTCACAGACCACCAGTCTGTGAAATGAGGAGCAACCTGCTCTCACTCCCACTTGCTCCATTACATCAGCATGAACAGTTTTAAAGGCTCCAGCCAAGCAAGTGCTAACAGGACGATGCAGAACAGGCTTTTGTTTTTCCTTTGTTTTTCTGAAGTCAAAGAGCACTCAAATCGACATCTTTATTTGAACAATCATGTCATCACCTCACCTTCTATAACAATTCCTCACAGACACACGAAGCCACCATTTCTTACTGAAAGCCAATGCAAAATGTTGCCCATTGTCAGCAGTACTGCACAGTGAATAGGAAGTAACACAGACCTACACTTCGATCAGCAGCAAACCTCAAATGGATGCTGACTGAAGCACCACACGGTTCCCAATCAGCTTCTGGTTTTCCTGCTGGTGGGCAGAACTTTGTGAATGCTGAAACTATGTCATATATTAACCAAATTTGATTCAGTTACTCTAAGCTGACCTTTGAATTCCTATTTGATGATACACTGAACCCTGTCCTTGCAACATCAGCTTTATCTGCCTATGGCTCAAGTAACACTGCCCTGTTTCTACAGAAAGCAAAGCAGTACTGGGAGAGATCCCCCTCCAAAACGATGTGATAAGCAGGTGAACACGGGAGACAACTTCAAGCCCACAACATTCCTGAGACAATCATCAGTTGTTCTAGTTTTAATAATCTTGTCCTGCAGTTTGCCTGCTTCGGATGTGTGGCTCAGGAATTCCTCAGTTACGTCTCCCACTTTAAATACAGGTGTTGCTTTCATTTGACTCAATCACACACTAACATGACTGGTTTTACTTAGAAACTCTATATTGTATCTAGTGACTTATCCACTTCATTCCTTCTTCCAGCACCTATAGTCTTAAGACTATATCAGAAAACAGCAGGTAACCTCAGCTAGCAATCTCCTCAGTGCTTCCTGACAGGGAGTACGGATGAAAAGAAACCCTGTAGCTTTTCAAAACCTTTTAGAATCTTTAATTGCTTTCTCAGAGGTAATGACTCAGGACAACTATCAAGTCTTTGCAAGCTATGGTACTGTGCGATTCATTGGAGTAAGCCAACATACTTTCTTCGTTTGTGTCTCAAGCAGTAAATGTTCCCTAAAGCCCCTGTTTACAGTAGAAGAAAATTGCTTCTTCTTAAATTCACTGTGATATTCAATCGATTTCTCTTTTGGCAGCTGAAGATGTGAATCATATCTCTGTGCTGCTATACACATACTCAGTTAGGCCCATCAGAGAGAAGAGCTGCTGGCTATAGGTACTGGGTTAGACAGAGACCTCAGATAAGAAATTGTGCACATGGAGGTGTGGGCTGAATAAGCAGAAAGTTATTTCATATTATTATTAAATGAGAAATGGGTTCAGAGGAATGGCACAAAGATGACCAGAGGGCTGGAGCACCTTCTCCACAAGGACAGGCTGTGAGAGCTGGGACTTTTCAGCCTGGAGAAAAGAAGGCTCTGGGGGGACCTCATAGCAGCCTTCCAGTACCTGAAGGAGGCCTACAGGAAAGCTGGACTTTTTAGAAGGACAGGTAGAGACAGGATGAGGGGAAATGGCTTTAAACTGGAAGAGGGTAGATTTAGACCAGATGCTAGGAAGAAATTCTTTACTGTGAGGGCGGTGAGACACTGGAACAGGTTGCCAGCAAGGTTGTGGATACTCCCTCACTGAAGGTGTTCAAGGCCAGGCTGGACACGGCTTTGAGCAACCTGAGCTAGTGAGAGGTGTCCCTACCTATAGCATGGGCGCTGGAAACAGATGATGTTAAAGTCATTTCCAACTGAAACCATTCTACGTTCTATGATCACCTTCTGTGTTATTCAGAGAACACCTACTGCTTTCCCCACTGACCTCCACGTTCCTGGGAGACATGGAGTGTGACCTTGACTAATGCTGCCAGGGAGAGAACACTGCTCTCTCTTAGGTGCCTGGGAAGGGAGAATGCAACACAACAAACACTGCCAATCTTCCTGCTCTCTGCAGAACAATTACTCATCAGTAGATACTGTCTTTGCACTATTTGAAGAGACATCACAGAAGGATCTACCTAGGAGAGACATTTGCCTCTTTAGCTCTCTGAAAACTGCTCCTTTCAGGCTGTGAAGATGGAACTGAATAGGCTAGCATGTACACTACGATGCCTGGAAAGGGACAGTGCCCTCCCTCCTCCCACCAACTGAAGGTGCCAGGCTCTGCAACATCTCAGTCTCACTTCCCAAGCTGGCTGATCCCTTACCAGATAGAGTTTCTTGAGCTTGGGAAGGTAGAGCCCTGCTGTGCTCTCTAGCTTGTTTCCTCGGAGCTCCAGGATGCGCAGGCTGTACAGTGCTTGACTCAGACCCAGTGCTGTCTGGATTTTATTTCCTGAGTGCCAGAGGACGAAGAAATAATGAGAGTTAATACCACTCAAAGTGAGTTTTCTATGTGCATTATAACGAAGAGAGTAGTCTGTACCACCTTTAAGGTTGAGGTTGGCTAAGTGGGGGTGAGTAATGCCCTCCATATTCTTGATGCGGTTGTGAGCAAAGCTGATGACCTGGAGATAGGGAAGCTCCTGCATGTGGGCACTGGTAAGCAGATTTCCATCCATCTTCAGCCAAAGCAGGTGGGTTAGGTTGCTCAACGGAGACAAATCCTGCAGCTTGTTCTCTGACAAATCCACATACCGCAGGTGAATGAAGCATTCGAGGGGGCTGATGTCTGTCAAGTCCCTGTGGAAGGGAGGAAGTAAATAAAACACCACTCACTTCCTCCCCTGCTACCAGCCTTCAGTTTGCTTCTCATCATAGTGGGGGGAAGGCCTCCTCTTCTCCCATCTCCCTGCTTTCCTACAAAGCCTTGTGTGAAGGAGGAAAAAGGCAGGCAACAGGGATAGGCTAAAGATGCTGTGAGCAAGAAGAGGACCTTCCTTCCTGACACAGACAGAAGTTCTTCCCATTGAACTGTCAGGATGGAAGAGCCAGAGTAGAAAGAAGGTAAGCCTGGGAGGTTGAGTCTGTTAGACAGTAGAGGCAATCCAAGACTGAGCGTAATGACTTTCCTAGTAGGGAAAAGCCAGTATTCACCCAGACAGGCCTCACCTCATGAGGCCTGCTAGGTCTTGAGTCCTTTGTTGTACCAATGGGGCTGAGGCTTCTAACTGTCCCATGGCAACTGTGGCACTGTACTTTTAAGCGTCTATATTAATCAGCTATATGCAGAGATGCTTAACAGATGTTTCTTGGAGTGTCTGTAGTGAGAGCATCCTGCTCAGGTGCCCTTAGGGTATCACCGTCCAGAGCAGTGGATAGGCTCCCTCAAGCCTGGGGGTCACTAATGTGCCCCAGAGATGTGTATGTCTGGCTATGGTGGAGGTGGTCCCCAGCTCAGGGCTGACGATGGACATGCTGAGCAGAGCCTGGAAGCAAGGCACGTGGAGAATATGCCCTGTGACACTCCTGCCCCACAGCCCAGTCACTGGTGGCTACACAGACAGTGAGGAGGAAGCTGGTGCACTGCACACTCACTTGTACTTGGCTTCAAACTTCACGTAAGCGTGCGCCAGGCCGTTGCCAATTTTGCAGAGGAGGGAGAGGCCCTCCTTCAGCATCTCCTCCGTCAGGGGACATGGGACCAGCACCTGAGGGAGAGAGCCCAGCGCAGGCGAAATGGCGGCCGGTGGGGGGGGGGGGGGGGTGGTACAAGGACAGCTGCCCCCGCCCGCCTCCTCACCTCCTCCTCCTCCTTCTCTCCCTCATCCGACAGTGCCTTCTCTTCCTCATCATCCTCCCCCTCCTCCTGACCGACGGACTCCTCCTCCGCGCTCAGCCCCTCGCCCTCCATCTCCCGCCGGCAGCCCTGCCTCACGGGGCCCCGCGCACGCCAGGCCGAGGCGCTGCCATGGCAACGGGGGCGGGCCCGGCCATCGCTCCCACGCAGCCGTGCCGAGGGCGGCCGCCTCCACGCGTTTCCCTGTGTTCCCGCTCACGGTCTGCTTCGCGCCGGGTCGGCTCTGAGCCGCTGTCGGACCGGGGCAAGCCGGGCTCCACACGGCCGAGGCCAGACGCTGGGAAGGCAGGATTGCTGCTGACGCAGCCCGCTTCATTCCTCATCAAATGAACGGTTCTGCGCTTCCGCGATCGCCTGTGTGCAGCGAGCGTGATGCACGTCGCACAGCTATTTTTTCTATGTAGGTCACCCTCCTGGTCTCTTGCCGAGCTGCTGCTCTCCAGGCAGCGCTACAGCCTGGGACGATCCCATAAGCAACCCAGTCTTGCTGCAGGCAGGCCAAGGCATAATCCCATCTCTGGCAGTCCCTGCCGCTCCGACACTGCGGTGCAAGACTAGCCTAAGGCCACGCCCCAGAAGCCTTTCAAATACTGCACGCTCTGTCTCCACCAGCACTCCCTCCTGTCCTCCCCAGGTCAACTCTCCTACTCGATGGACTCACAGACCAGGCAGCCTCACCAACTAACTTGGGATTATCGCCGCCTCACAGCCTGCAGCCATTGCTCACGCTTGTGCAGGCTCACCCAGCCAGCAGCCACCACCATGGTGATAGCTGCAGGATGAGCCACTCATTACTGGGACAGCCAGGTGCTCCAGCAGCTACTAGGAGGTACCACATTGCGTTCATCAGCATAAAACAAGATGAACTGCAACAGTAAAGAAAGGTTCTCTAGGTTAAGTTCTAAGTGAGAACTGTAGTGAAAGATACATGTTGCATCTGTGCAATACTTACTGAAGCAACAAGAAGGCAGACAGGTGTAAGAAAAAACATAACAACCAAAAAACCATTCGCCACCACCAAAACCCTCACAAAGATAAAACTCCCAAACACACCGCTCTCTACCTCCAAAGTACTCCTGTTCACCTGTATACAGCTTGCCCTTATTTGCTTCCAAATAAGAACCAGGACACTTTATTGTTTCCTTTTCCTTTATTGTTCATTGTTCAATATGGGACATTGGTGAAGTAAGGTGTCTCACAAGGGTCTAAGCTGCCAGGCTCCTTGCAGATGGAGCTGAAGGATGCAGAAGATGGTGGTTCCTTTTTCCTCCCCCCAGTACTAGTGGCCCTCCCTCCCTGCAGGGCTGCAAAGAGAGAGAAGCAATGGCCAGGTTGACTGTGGGCTCTAACAGCTCAACAGATAACCAAGGATTTTGCCAATTCAGAAAGAAGACTCTGCTGAGATGGGCTCACACTAATGGGACTCCAACAAGGTGGTGGGGGTTAGCAGCACAGCTAGAACAATGACTGTGGTGGTGGGGGGAAAGCCTCAGAAGAAGCCTCTGTACCAAGAGACGTGCAACAAAAGGTCCCTTCTTGCTCCAGTTTCTTGCTGTTAACCGTAAGGGACTGTTGTTCCTCATAGGCCGTTTTAATGTTTTGCATTGATAATATCCACAAACTCCGGCTTGAGAGAAGCCCCACCAACAAGGAAGCCATCCACGTCATGCTGAGACGCCAGTTCCTTACAGTTGGCACCAGTGACTGAACCTAAAGAGGGGACAGGATTAAGAGTTCAGATGTGGCAAACCCAAATGGCAGTAGCACAAAGGTAAAACCTGGAAGGTACTAGCCACCTGTTATTCTGTAAATAGTGAGACTGTCTCCCATTTACCTAAACAATCTAATAAGCTGCTCTTCATGCTTCGCTAATCTCATGTTTCCTCAGCAGCATAGCAGAGCATGCTGTATTAAGTGCAGCCTCAAAGGGACAGTAGACTCATTTACCTCCATAGATGATCCTAGTTGACTGAGCAACAGCATCAGACACATGGCTTTTGAGCCAGCCCCTCAGCTTCTCATGAACTTCCTGAGCCTGCAATGAAATAGAAATATGATCTGAGGTCTAAGTCATCCTGCATGCAACTCTCTTCCAAAGAAGGAACTGCCTTGCTCCATCTTCAGGAGGATCTCTTGAGTGGGGTCAGAAATTTTCCCTTGTTAATACCTGTTGGGGAGTTGCAGTTTTACCAGTTCCAATAGCCCAAACTGGCTCATAGGCAAGAACCACTTTACTCCAGTCCTTCACGTTATCTGAGGGGAAAGAAGAAGGTACACATGAGTACAGAACCTCAAGCTGGGAAGGGTAGATCTGGAAAAAAGCTTCCTGTAACATGCAGGCCTTTTAATAACATGACCATTATTTGTTAACATCTGTAGCAGTGTATCTGAAAGCTTTCAAGAAAGGCCAAGAACAGACAGTTACTGCCATAATGACCATTTCCCAGCTGTCACAGGAAAAAAGTCAATTTTCTTCCCTTACCAGCAATAGCTTTGGTCTGTTCAAAGACCACCTTCTCTGTTATGCCAGCTTCTCTCTCATCCAGCTTCTCCCCAATGCAGGCAATGACACCAAGGCCCTCAGCAAGAGCGTGAGCCACCTTCTGCCCAATCAACTGAGGATGGAAGAGAAATAAGGCAAGTGGCAGTCAGACCTGCTCCTGTACCCACCTTTCCCACAAACCTCTGGCCTTCACAGAATTACTTGTTTGGTACCATCCGTCCACCCCAGGATCCCTCACCTCATCAGACTCTCCAAAAACGTGCCTCCGCTCTGAGTGGCCCAGGATCACCCACGCAGCTCCAATATCTTTGATCATTGCTGGGCTGATGAGAAAGCAGACGAAGGTATTGACTTGCATCTCCAGAGGAAATTCAGAAAGGAATGCTAGCTTTACTCTCCACTTTGGGCTCACCTGATCTCTCCCGTGAAAGCGCCCTTCGGTACCTTGTAACAGTTCTGCGCTGCAACTCCAATCTTTGCATCGAGCTTCTGGCGGGCAAAGTCAAGGTAGATTGAAGGGGCTCCACAAACCACCTCTGTAAGGCAGAAAGGTCATCCATCAGAAGGATGAAGGATAGAAACCGCACACGACCTTTGGCCCCACAGCCCGGCCCTGAGAAGTCACCCCTCCCCCACGCCGGTGGAAAGCCTCAGCATGCCCTCGCTGACATTTGGGGGACCCACGGAATAGGAACATCCTCCCTGCTATCTGATGACTCAACAGCGAAGGGGAAACCCATTCCAGGGGTCAGAAAGGGGGGAATCAGGCAGGCAGCCAAGCCTCCAGCCAGTTCATGCCGAATCCCTTGGAAAGATCACAGCTCGCCGCGAGGCTGAACCGGGGAGAAAAGGGCAGCGTCAGGTTACACGCGGCTAACAGCCGGGTACCGCACCTCGGCGGGCCGGGCACGCTCCAGCAGCGCGGAGAGCTCAGCCCGAATACCGCGGCCCCGGCGCCGGGCACAGCCGCGGCTGCAGGACAAGGCCGCGGGGACGGCAGCTCGGCGCGGAACGACGGCCCGGGGGACCTCACCGCCGCCCCGGTGGAAGGCAGCCGCCCGCATCCGGCAGCGGTGCCCTTCAGCGGCCGGGATCCGGTGTCGCGGTATTTTTAGCCCCGCCGCGGGGTTAAGTTTCGGCCCCGCCGCCCCCTGACATTTCCCGTGGCCCGGCCGGGCCCCGCCGCGCGGGGTACGTGCGCTACGTGCGGCCGCGGCCGCGCCCTCCCTCACCGGTGTCGGCCGAGAGCTTGGCGCCGTTCAGCGTGTGGATGAGCTCGCCTAGGCTCTTCTTGTCGCCGTTCATCTTCCAGTTGCCACCCACGAAGAACTTCCTGGGCGCCATGGCGGAGGCGACGAGCGGAACGCGGCAGCGACACAGGCGAAGGTCGGCGACGGAGCGCAGCCCGCGGCGCCCGCTTTTATAGGCCGGCGTGCGCTAGGCCACGCCCCCGGCTGACCACGCCCCCGGCTGACCGCGCCCCCATCGGGGCCCGCGCGCGGCCCGCTTCTCCACACAGAACGCAGTAACCGGGACGTATTCCGACTTTTATTTTGTCCCTCGTGTATTTTGGCATGTGAAGGGCACGCAGGGAGGGGACGCCGCTCGCGGCCCGCGCCGCCCCCCGCGCTGGGAGCACGGGAGGAAAGCACCGCCCGAGCCACGTGCGCGCAGTGCCCCGCGCCTGCGGGAGCAAGGAGCTGGCGTCCCCACACCGCGGGCTGCGGGCACTGAAGGTACGTCCTACACCAACAGACATTCCCACCCTCCGACTCCCCTTCGCTCCCGTCCCCCTGGGCTCCAGCCACAGCCTGTCCTGCAACTCGGCTCCCTGCGTGTCGCACAGCGAGGGCGGGAAGGGAAGAGGGGGTACGAGGAGCAGGGGAGCCGGACCCTGCTCTGACCGCCCCCAGCCCTCCCCTTCCGTGCCTTCAGCCCGCTTCCCCACCCTGCGCACGCAGCAAGGGGATGTTCTAGCTGGGGATCCGCTGATAGAAGTAGATGTAGCCCAGGTCCTTGGGGGGCTTCTCGGAAGCACAGACCTTCTGGTCATTGTAGATCACCCACCTGCAACAGACAGAAGGGGGAAGGCTCAGGAATGCTACATGAGCCTCTCTGCCAGCTCGCTTCTCTCTCCACTGTCAGCTCTGAAGAAATACGGCAGAACAGTGGCTTAAAGGTGTACTTCGGGGTCCCCTTATGTGAAAATCCCTCTTACCTGCCATCTTTCTTGATGTGACAAACGTAGTGACCGCACATAGTCGAAGTGCCCATGTGGCTGATGAAGGCAAACAGCTGATATTCTTGAGAGGAAGAGAGAAGAGGTATCAGATAAAGTGGAAAGGCATCACAGACCTGCGCAAGGCCCTCCAGAGAATTTCTCATCTGAGATCTGATGGAAGGTCTCCCAGGTAATAACTTAAAAATGGGTCTCTGTCAAGTGTGGCTGAGTTGAGGCCAAAAGTGGAAGGAAACATGAGATCACAACTTCCACTGAAGCTTTTCTCTTCTGAGCTCATTTGTCTCAGGTGTGCTGGATAGGTAATAGCACGAATTCCACCTCCCCACAGAGTCCAGGGGCAAAACTGCATTGGCATCTGAGTTCTGCAAAAGGATTGGAACTTGGTTTCTCAATGAGACCAAAGATAAGAATATGGGGGAAAAGACCAACAGTCCTTCCTGACTTTCACTTGACAGCACCTCCTTGGCCTCAGTCTTACCAACTTGCAACTAATCCCCGTGCTGAAAGGTTTAAGCCCTACATTGCTATCCTTCTCCTTTTCCTCCCCGCTCCTACCACTTCAGCTCTGTGGGAGTTGCTGCTAGTAAAACCTATGGATTTAGTGTACTGATTAGGTTAGATAAAGCTACGGCCACGCTGAGCTTGCACCCCAAAGCCTGCATTCGTTCTGCTTGGAACTCACTTCCAGGCCCATTGCGCACTTTAGGGCCAACAGGGACAGATTCAGAGATGGACTCTGCTGCCGAGCGCCCCTCTGAGATATCCATAGCAGCTTCTGCATCAAGGTCATCAATGTGACTAAAAATCCAATCCACTGCACGCTCCAGGCTGTTGTTCTGGAAGGCAAAGGAAAAGACTTGAAAATGCCTATTCCTGAGAAAATGGTTTCACTTCGATGTCACCCGTGCTCCTCACCGTTGCTCTAAGTGCTTTCATAGCCTGGTCCCGGGAGAAGCCCATGGAGACAATGGTGGCCACACTGTCTTCTGATGGAGGGTCTGGACAGGCAATAGTCGACCCTGGTCCACTGGATCCAGGGAGAACTAGTGGGTTAGCAAAATCTGCAGCAGAAAACAAAACACAGCCCCAAAAGGGATACAGTCTGAGGTTCAAATTACTGTAGTTTTCCACTATTGCGACGGGATGGGAAGTGAGACAATGACCCAGATGCAATAAGTTTCACTATTGGCCATGTGATCTCGTACCTGGATCATCCATGTGTGACATGACCCAGTTCATGGCAGCTTCAACCCCACTGTTCCCTGTGTAATACACAGCTTTGCGGCAAGCATCCATGGGAAAGCCCATCTCCACTAGCTGGATAATCACTGACTCATCCAACATGGGGGCTGTGAGAAGAGAGACATTAGAACCACCCACTCCCACCCAAGCCCTGCCCACACCATTTTGGGAGTTCCCACACAACTTCCCAAGCCATTTCCTCACTCTGCTCTCCTCATCCCTACGATCTTTTTCCAGAAATGCAGTTTCAGACACAGGGACTCTGGGGAACACAGGGATTCATTCACTTCACTAGCTCAGCAGCACTGTCCATTTCCTAGCCTTCAAACCTTGCCCTGTGCTGTGGTTTGTCAAAGTAAAATACCTCTGCCAGTTAAATGTTATGTAAATCTCAGCAATACCTCCTCCAAAACACACAAGACATGCCACATTCTCGACTCCCACAGTAACTAAGAAACTCCCCTGCATAACACCCTTGCATACAAGGGAGGCAGCTGACATTCACAGACATAGGGACAGGAAAAGTCTGAGCAAGTGGAAACCACTAGGATAGGAGTCAAGACAAGGAGAGCAAGGAAATGAATCAGGCATCAGGAAGAGAGGAGGAGAATCACTAACATGTCGGAGAGGAGAAGTGAGGGGAGCAGAAGGAGTCGTCGTCCTCGTTGCCATAGAACCCCAGGCTACCTTTGGGCTCATCTGGTGTCACCAGTGGGGGTGCAATGTCTGGCATTTCTTCTTCTCCATCCTGCAGCCCCGTTCCCTGCAGTGCAGAGATATCCAGCTCCTCTGGCATTTCAATGGAGACATCTACAAGACACGGTGTTTGCTCAGCCTGACACATGGGCAGAAACAAAAGACTCCATTGGGAGTTCTAGAAGGGTAAGTCACTGGGGATACAACATGCTAGCCTGCAGCTCCTCTTGGGGTAGTTACTTTCCTCTATGGAGTAAGGATCACAGTACCCATATATATGACACCGTGTACCTATGTGCTCTGTACTTCTTCTTACCAAGCTTTTTGGGCACCCAATCCAGACCAAAAGTGAATTTCTTGATCTGAATCACCAGATAATCTGGGAAAGAGGCGAACCGCGTTGTTCTGAAAGACATTAACGTAACAGCCAGTTTACACTTTGTCAGCAATGACTGAGGACATCTGGTAGATTCAAGAAATTAGTAAGGTGGAGGCATGTCCTAAGGCAGAGAGATACACAAATCTGTGCAGCTCTCCTAGGCTGAGCTTACAGCCCCTTAAACACCAAACAATTTCTAGAGCAGATGCTCTGATCGGATTAGATGGAATGCAGCATTTACAAAATCTTAGGGGATAAGGAAAAATAGTACATTCTCTATCTTCCGATCCTGCATTTTACAAGCTGACTCAGATTTTAGGATTTAATTAAACTCTAATTCTTAAGGAACACAGAAGAAATAAAAATCTTTTATTAGACAAATAAAGCTGCAGAAGGTGACAAGCTTTCTAGTGCAAAAGCACTTCTTCAGCTGTGGAGTGCAAGAAGCAAATCTTAAGCTGACAGTGACTGAATTTGATTGACCATTATTTAGTCAGACAATTTGAGGGAAAGGGTGTTCGGGACCTCTGAAACGGAGGGGAACCTTTGTGAAGGGAGGAGTCACATTGAGAGAGATACTCATTATCAGAATAATAGTAACATGCACTAAAATTAATTTAAGCAACAGTACATATCCAAAGCTAATTCTAGCAAAGCATTTGAACACAGCTCACTATTCAAAAGCAAAACGTTATTTTTCAAAGTGATTGTTTTACTGTTCATTTTTAGTAGCTATCACTTAGTAATAGTACACTTGTTAGAAAAAAAATAAATCCCATTCTGTGCATTTACTGGGTTCTTTGAGGACTGCTCTTTCATTGCAGAAGGACAGTTAGTAGCACCACAGAAGGAAGCCACTTGAGTTTGTATTCTTCTCACTGGACCTTTGCACCACTGTGACACGTACTGCTGGCAGTGAGACAAATTACAGCTGCACCCTAAAGCTCTCCTATTAGCATTTCAGTAAGCATACTTTAACTCAGGTGTCTTGTTATATTCAGCATTTTGCTCAAAGCTTACCAGCTAAAAAACTTCCCTTAAAGACAGCCTGAAGACCATGCAGGACTGGTGTTGCCATACTCTGCCAGTACTAATTTTAAAGCAATTTAAAATAGCAATTTAGTACTTTAAGAAGTATTTAGAATAAAAGCTGCCAATTTTCTGGGATACCACTGTATTTTTGTAGCCTCTCAGCAACTGAAGTCTGATGGCAAAGACTTCATGCTAGCACTGTTGTTTGGCCCTTTGTAATCCTTCAGGAGATTGCACTCCAGCACTGATGGACTGGTTCCCTTCTGCTTCCATGTTCTACGGATACAGGATCTGGAGGAGCTTTGGTAATGCTCCTCCAGGTGATGAAAACAAGTCCCCCCAGAATGCAGCTGCAGCCCATTCACCATAGCCTGTCAAGTTAGTAATCCCCACACACTCACTTGAGAGCCACAGACTTGGCCTGCAAGGCTGTGCTCCAGAAATCATCCACCTGTTCTGGAGCTCCATAGGCCTCTAGGCAGGAGCTGAAAGGCACCTTGGCTCGCACCAGCTCAGGCAGTGGCTGCTTCTCTTCCTCTGCCTGCCGTTTCTTCTCCTCATATTCCAGTAGTTCATCTAGAGAATAAAGTACAGGAGTTAAATCACAGCCCAGCTTGAAGTGTAGGAGGGAAAGACTCTAGAAGGACATCACACCACTGAAGAAATGGGCCCAATCCTACAAGAGCAGGTGAAGGACCTGGCTTCAGAAGTGGCACAGCAATAGCTTGAGGAAGTCCCTTTCCCATTAAAGGAGATCTGTATGAAAAGCATGATACCCAACATACTGTATGCTACTATCCTGGCCACAGCATATTGCTGACCTTTGTTGAGAGCAGCATCCATGGGTACTGGCAGCTGCATGATATAGTCCACACGCTGGGTGTATTTCACCTTTTCTGTGGCCAGACACTTCAGCTTCTCCTCCACCAGAAAACGGAAGACCTCATTAGGGTTCTCTGAGCTGCGGCAGTTCCTCTGAAAGAGGAAGAAATTAGAAGGATGGACATGGCATAAGAATGGCAGAAATAAGTATCTACAGCAGCAGCAGTTCCACACAGGACATGGCTAGAGAGTATTCATTTCTGCACCCAGTCCACTGGAAAAGCAAAAAGGAATCTACAGTCGACTTCTGTGATTCTGGCTCCTAAAACTGACAATGTTACATCTCTATCTGTGCCCTTGCTAGAAGAAATCTCTTGGGAATCAGCCCCAAAAACGTGGCAAATATCCCTCTTTCTCCCACAGATGCTAGCTGCCCCTTTTCCCTTTATTCTCTCCTTCTTTCTGCTCCATTTGCCAGCTTTTCACATTTACATCTCATCCCTCTGTTACAGCAAGAAAAAAAAAAAAAAAAAGCCAGGCTTTTCCAAAATTAGAGAAACAAACTCAGCCATTACCTCTACCATGTTGATGAAGTGCAGAAAGAATTCCTGGGCATCCTGCTGCCGGTTAGTGGAAAATTCTGGGTGTCCCTTTCCAATGAGTGACTTAAACATGCGTGGAGCAATGCCATTTTGTACACCCTGCAAATAACAAGGTGGAAGAAGGAGGTGGTCATAATGCACCAAACATGTCCCTTGGTATGCAGCACTCTAAGCCGTGCTCTTCTTTTTGTGACAGAGCCACGGTACAAGCCCCAGGACATATCTTCAGAAATGGTTCTCCCTCCTCCAACATACACCATGTGGGAATCTTACTCAGGTCTCACCTTCTGATCAGGCTGCTGTTCTCCTTCTGCAGAAGCTGGTTTTGAATACTCCCCAGATAGCAGTCCATGACCCAGTTTGGCTCTGGAATGACAAAGTCTGTCAGCATCAAACTCCACATACACTGGGAGCCACAACAACCCATCCAGCTTTAATGCTGACATTACTGGAGTTTTCACAGAGATTGGCTTTCTCAACTGCATCAGCTAAGATCACCTGATCTTGCTCTGATCCCTCTGGTCCCATAAGACATCATCCACAGGAAAGTTACTAGGGCTGGTCACCATTTTCAACCATTGTCTGCATAGTGGAGGGAGCAAAAAGGAACAGCTTCCCTTTCCCCACAGGATTGCTGGTGCTGAGCAACACAGCAGCTGCTCAGCAGCTAAGCTATACTGCAGCCTGATGTGGGTAAAGTAGCAGCATATCTAACTGACAGCACAGGAGACAACAGGGCACAGTGAAATTGCCTGAGCTAGAAATAGCAATGCTATGAGCAGACTGATCACATTTTCCCAAGGGAAAGGTTAAGAATAACTCCATGAGGCATTTAATGGACAATAGCAACGCTTGAGTGATTTCTCCCCACACCCACACCCTCCTGTTCTTCCATTTCATTCTTCCCCATCACTGTTGCCATTTGCCTGGAACCAATCTCTACAAACTCATCCTTTGGCCCTGGCAAGAATCCTTCTAGCTGTCTCAGTTCCCTAACTGAACATCTAACCCCAGGCTATCCAAATTTAGAATCTTTGCTTACCTCTGGATTCACTTCCACAAATGCTACCTTTATCCCAAACCTCCATATACTACTGCTTTGCTGTTTTAGAGCACATGCAACAGCACAGCTGGTTTTTTTAGTACCTAAATGAAACACCCTCTGAAAACTTGTGTTCCTTCTTCTGAACCTCTTGCAGGAAGTCTCTTTAAGCATATACAAATTATCCACTGAATGTGATTTTTTTTCTGAATCTATGTATTTCTTTGCTCCTAGCCATCTTCCTCCTCTGCAGAAAGCAAACCTTTCTGCAAAGAAACTGTTACGCAGACAGAATATGCCTACCAGAAATCCCCTCGTGGTAACACATGGTACTGCATTCCCCACGTTATATGTTTAAGAGTCCTCAGCAGCACTGACATAAACCCCGCTTTCTCCATCTAGGACGTTCAACAGAACTTTCTTGGCCTAGATTCTTATTGATCACAGAAGATCAGTGTGTCTGGTGATGGACATAGAAACAGAGAGGCAAGGCTTGAAGGAGAAACCTGCAGCGATGCAGAAGGGACACACCCAGGCAGCTTCAGCCTTCCTCCTCTCACCAAAAGTCTACGTACACTTGTGTGCTGAAATCCTGTGTGGGGTCCGAAGGTGCATTTTGGAATATCTTCTCCAGCTTGTCCACATACCTGCAGAACAAACCAGAGCACTCTAAGGGACATATGGATTCATCTACCAAAAGACAGTTCTGATTCCTGCAACAGAAGCTCCCAGCTCTAGGAGACCTTTGTACTGATGCCAGGGGATCCCAGGCCAATGGAAAGGAGTGATTCAACTCACTTACTTTCTCTGGAAGTCTGGGATACTGAACAGCACCTGCATCACAGAATTGAGGTAGCAACTGTTGCCCAGGTTACGGATACCAGTGTACCCGGGCCCATAGAGGGGCTTGAGCTGCACACCAGACTCCTGGATGAGCTCCCACTCCCCAATACGTTGATTCATGTCTATTTCCAGTTCTGTCATTGTCTTGTCTGTCTGTGGAGGGAAAGAACCGGAGAAAAGCTTCAAAGAAGACTCAGAGAGAACACATCATGTCTGAAAAGGGCAATGCAGTAGAGAAACAAAGTGTAAAATTGTTTGATTAAGTTAGAAGAGGAAGATATGAAAATTCTTTTCAAATATTTGAATGTCTGGGATGGAAGGAGGAATGCTATGAAATATGGGAGAAATCCAAGGCATTCACTTAAAAGGGGCACGGAAATCACACACTAACACTAAATACAGGGAGCACAGCTAGGAGTGTGGGCACCTCCCTGCTGAGTGTACTGACACAGAGCCACAATGAAATGAAACTCTGGGACAAGAAAGAAAGGCAATAAAAAAGGCAATGGAAAAGGCAGACAGAGCAACTCTCTATTCAATAAACAAAACACTTCTTCATCAGGAATGGTTCTGCACAGTCACAGAAGTTTGGATCCAGCTAAGAAAAGTTTCTTCCCACTGCCTCTGGACCTACACAGGAACAAACCCTCACCTTCTGCATCTTGAGCATGTCGATCCCAAAGTGAGCAAGGTGTTCTGCCAGGTTGGGATCCAACACCATGTCATCCTCATCATACGAGTAGACATCTATACAGAAACACAGAGGAAAACAATCATGGCCCACAATCTAAAATTCACTCTGGATGAAGATAACTGAGTGCTCAGAACTGGGAGTTTTGCCACTTGCACTTTTGCACTTAAGACTTTCCTCTCTTTTCAGGACACTAGGACAACAGATAGAATACTGAGATTCCTCCAAAATACATGACAAGACCAACAACTTTCTCGCTGATGAAGGTATGCAGGTATATGTCTGCCTAGAATGAGGAAAGAGTTACTGTGCTTTATCCTCAGGTTTTGGACACAAAAATCCTTGATAAATGTCCCGCTACTTAAAACAAGAGAGAAAGCTGGTTCTAAAAGCTTTCAGATTACAAGGGAGAGAAGGAGTAAGATATTAGCAGCCACAAGAAGCAGGTCAGAGTGGGAAATCATGACAGACTGACACTGCATGTTCCAGGTCATAACATGGACAACATCAACCGTGAAATCCTCCCTCCTTCACCATGTCAGAGACCAAAGTCATCCTGAGTGGTGCCTGACATCTATAACCCTTACTGGATCCCCCTTCTCACCAGCCCCATCAGGAGTAATTGTTCCCAATTTCACAGCCAGTGGGTAGCCAGTTTCCCGGTAGTGCTCGACTGCATGATTGTTGCCACCACTGCCATCAAAATAGCGCCGACCACAGAGGATGGCTCCATCAGTCATGTTCAGCCACAGGTTCTCCCTCATGTCACACTTGCTGCACTTCCAGCCACTGTTGACAAGGAACCGAGGAAAAGCACTGTTAGGGTAAAAACCTTTGGGTTCTACCTCCCAAGCCCTCTCCATTACTACCCACTGACCACGGTACGAACAAAAGTTTATGTGATCTCATATATCTTTTAATTCAGAACGCTAAGCATCCTGAAATACCTTAGTTTGCCCCTTGTCTCGCATTTACACAAGGCACACTCACACACACAGCACAGCATCCCAGAAAAGAAATCTCATCTTCTGGGACAGGCGAGAAAGGTGATCGGGATACACCTGGGACGCAGATCGATACAGCAAATATCAGTGCTATGCTCACCATGGTGGGATGCGCACATCATTCTGAAGTTGGTGCAGGGAAAAAGCGTGTTTGGAAACACGTCGAACCTCCCCATCCCAAGCCTGCACCTCCTGCTTTCGGGAAGCTGAGTCTGCTGTAAGGATGGCTTCAACCGCACTGGCAATCTAGTTAGAAGAGCAGGAAAAGCAATGCAGAGTGCAACAGAACAAACTTCCAGTGCCACAGTACTCTGCGTTTAGGTTCAGAACTGCAAGTCATTCACAGAAGGACAGCATCTGGGAGCCTCAGTCGTAAACCAGACTCCATACTATAAAACCACTGCTTAAGTCATTTATATGACTGTAGGATAATGCTGCTTGCTTCAAGCTGAGACTTCGCAGCAGTTCTGCAGAATCATTTTCAGAGGGTAGTGGTTCCCTCACTGCGATGCTTCACTGCCTCCCTGCTAGCAGAAAATACCACCTTCCACCCAAACGTACCCTGTCTCTGACCATGTCAGGCAGTCCCTCCAGCCCATCACGGGGAATATCCAAGTGTTCTGGGAAAATCACTATTTTTACATCTTCATCATATTCAAACTTTTCCTCTGTGATGTCAAATCCACCTTCTACACCTACAGAAAGAAAAAACATTGTGGCAAGAGGTAAAAAACAAATAGTTTCCAAGTCTCCTTTGCCTGCAGCTTACATGAAATAAAGCATCGTGATTAAGGCAAAGTTCTAGACCAGTGTTCCACAACCTTTCTTCACATCTAGATTCCGACATTCCTGCTGCAGGCATGGACTTCACAGAAGGAAATAAAAGCCTAGTGACAATAGGCTTGCTTTTGTTAGCTACTCTTATAAATGCTTACAAAGAAACTCCAGATCCTGACTAAAACCGGGAAAACAAGCTGTATTCTACGGAGAGTGACCATAACAGGGCCATGATAAAGCACTGCTGCTTATCCATCACAGTGTACCTAAGATCACAAACAGAGATGTGTACGAAGACATGGCAGTCCTGAACTCTAAGCAAAGAAGAACAGATGGCTCAAGTCTCCTGAGGCATTACATGAACCTCCTGAGGCTCCAGATGAGGAAGAAGGTCTTCAGCTGACTGACTGTCTCCCACCCCTTTCCCACCCCATATATACCCATGAACTTGCCGCAGGAGGCCTGCTGCCTGCACAGCTCTACCTCAGCATCACAACCTCCACAGTCATCTTTCTATCAACACACTGGCATGGAGGGCAACCACTACCATGGGCATTTTTTTCATGGAGTGGAAGGCTGAGGTACAGAGAGACTAAGGGGTGTATTTAATGACATTTTCCTCCTAAATCTTTCCTGTACTTTCAACCTCCCCCCCACTATGTCCGCATTAGTCAACCACCACAGTTGAGCTAAAAGGAAGCTGAGATCTGCCCCCAGAACAGAATGAACTCTCCAGGGTCTGCGATCATTGCCTCAGCCAGAAAGCTAATACTTGTTTTTATTTTCTCCTGCTCCATTCATGCCACTAAGATGTTATCGTTGGCAACTATTTGCTGATCCAGTGAAAACGCTTGTCTCAAGATCTTTGTAGAACTGAGGATGCAGAAATAACTCACACAACAGTTTGGTACTATATCTCCCAAAGCAGCAGTGTGGCAGCAGTGAGGTCACCGGGCTTCTGCTACACAATAGCACAGCTAGGGAAAAAGTGAGCAAGAAGCAAGACCTGCTTGGTACAGGTTCTGTATTTCCCCGTAGTGGTCAGCCTCCAGCATGCCAAGAACCTGCAACTGATAAAAATATTTCCTTTCTCTGCTCTGTAATGTCTCAGAAATTCCTAGCTGACACTGCCTGAAAAAAGTAGCATCTTCCCTGGTTCCCACGACAGCTTTTTCAGTTGGTGCAAAAGAGTAATGGAACATCAGCACTGCTCTCCTGAAAAAGGACTTGCTCTCAATATGTATTACTTTGCTCTGAAAGTAATGCCTTCTATTTATTTCCATGGAAACCAGATACAGAGAACACAATAACATTATTTGATAGAGCAAATTCTAACCAAAGGTGTTCCTGCGGGCTTTTACCAGTAATTCCTTCCTGTTCTATGCAAATAATGCTAGTTAAATCTCTCAGAAGTTCAAGAAATACTTCTGTCTGAAACTTCATGCTTATTTTTTTCACTTAACTCTGGCCCCTCACTAAATACAGCTGTATTAAGCAACAACCCCACATGGGTTCTATCTACATCAAGCTCTATCAGGCATAATGAGTTAAGAGAGAAGACAAAGCCTACCTACCTACAGAAAACACGCTACAAGTTTGAATAGAGAGCAAGACTACCATCACAGCAACTGCTCTGCAGTAACTGCCTACCTATGACATACTAGAAGACATTATATTTGAATTCAGTTGGAGGCACTAGCCACAACTAACTTAGAAGAGGAAAGGGAACAGAAACGTTCCACAAAGCCAAGCAGCTCCAAAATGACAAGAAATATACAGTACACAAGTGCCTTCTTACCAATAGCCAAGCGAGTTGGTTTCTTCCTTGGGGGGTCCCCAGCACTGGAATTAGCATCTTCTTCCTTCTGATTCATTGAGAAGAAATAGAGAGTTAGAGGCATGGGCGTGCTGTGGCAAGCCTTAAGGGTTGGAGTTGAGCTACTGTGAAGATGGCAAGAAGGCAGGCAGCAAATGCCTGGGCCAACAGCTGGGTACAACAGCTCAACATCAGCAGAGCTGAAAGTCTAGGGATTCGCAACTCACCAAGAAAAACATCATTTATAACTGGGAAAGGAAAACTCTATACCTGATGTAATAACGTCACATATCCCACCTCCCAGTTTCAGAACTCCAGTTATTTTCCAGTACTGCCACCTCATTTTTATTTTACCGGTTTGCGCGTTCTTTTGAGGTGCAGATAGACCCGCTGGCCTGTTTTCTGGTAGTGCTTTTCCACATACTGTTTCCCAAAGCCCAGGAACGTGTTCATGCAGATATATATGCCGCCATCAGACTCCTGGAGGGAAAGGGAGAAAAAAACGTAGGGGAGATGGCAGAGAACACTGTTCCAACTGTTAGGACAGGAGCTTACTTCTTGGAAAGCTCTCAGTTATTGATTAAATAATGGCAACAGTTCATCGCTGTATATCAGACATTTAGTAACCGATCTGAACTAAGCTGGCAGGCCCTACTCCGGCTGTCCCAGGATAGCTGCTCCTATAGGGCGATGTGCAGGTAAATGCAGTTGCCTCCTCAGGCACAGCAGGATGCTACCCAAGCTGTGACGCCTGAGCAAGCTCCCCAGGAGGGTGCCCTGCCAGAGGCCTGCAGCACGCATTCACACGGTCAGAACGTGGTGTAACCACTCCCAGAAGAGCTGTGTCACCCTGCGTGCGGGCTCAGCTGCCGCGGCCGAGGCACGAAGGCCGGCACACCACCGCTTGTTTTTCACGGCCGCGTGCAGAAGCCCGCGAGGAGCTCTGAACTGGCTACAGGTGAGCCCCGCTCGCCCCGCTCGCCCCGCAAAGCACACGGACACCTCGGCGGGGACACCGGCCTTAAACCAAAGCGGGCAGGGAGCCAAATGCGGAGAAGGGGCAGACGGGGCGAGAGCGAAGGGGTGGAGACGGTGGCGGAGGGGACCACTGCCATCTTAGTGACACAGCAGCGGCGAGCCCCCGCCCGCGGGGCCGCGTGACGCCGCCAGGCCAACGGGCAGCGCCCCCCGCCCGACTACAGCCCCCGGCATGCTCCGCGGCGGGACAGGGGGCCGCCGAGCCGCCCACGCCCGCTCCGGCACGGCTACTACAGCCCCCAGCGCGCCGCCGCCGGGAGGGGCGCGCCGCGGGGCACGTCGGGGGCCGTAGTCCCGGACGGCCCCGGGCCGCGCCGGGCCGCGCAGCGCCCCGGCCGCCGAGGAACCACAAGTCCCACGGCGCCCCGCGCGGGAGGCACCCACGGCGCACGGGTGGGCTGAGACGGGGTGGGAGCGGGGAGCAGCCGGGCCCGGCCGCGGAGGGCGGCCTCGAGGCGCGCTTACCGGCGTGTCGAAGGAGAAGGCGCACTCGTCCTTGTGGACCCGGTCGCCGGCCTTCGGCACCCGGATGGACGGCAACACCGAGAGCAGCGCTTCGCTCAGCTCCGCCATGACAGCGGCTCACTGCGGCTCCGCCCGCGGCCCCACCCTGACCAATCGCGGTCCCGCGTGCTCGGGAGGGCTCCGGCCAATCCCGCGCGGCGCGGGCGCGCCGGCAGCGTGGCCGAGGGACGGGAGTCCCGCCCACCTGCGGCTCGGTTCGGCCGGCTCGGCCAATCGCAGCCGCCCTTCGGCCGTCACGGGCGGTCCCGCAGAGCCCGTCAGCCAATGGCGCCGCGGCGCGGGGCGGAGCCTCGCGAAGATCGACGGGAGGCGGGAGGAGGGGCGGGGGCGGGCGCGGGGCGGGCGCGGGGGCGTGGCGCCATTCCGGGAGGGGACCAATGGGGCGGCGCCGCAGCGGCAGCGCGGGAGATTTGAATCGCGGCGGCTCCGGCAGCCGGGAGCCGTGCGGCTCCGCGCCCGCCGCTATGGGTGCGTCGGGCAGCGCTCCTACTACTCCCGCACCCGGCCCTCTTCGCAACCGCCACCTGGCTCACGTTAGTGACCCGCGCTCCCCGAGCGCCGGCATCCTGCGCACCCCCATCGAGGTACGGCTTTTTCCCCTTCCTCCTTTTCCCCCGACGCTCCGCGGCCCCTTAGCGCCCGCTGCCTCCCGCAGGTGGTGAGCTCCCCCGCCGGCAGCCCCCAGCCCGGCCTCGCACAGGAAGGCGCTCAGGACGCCGACCCTCGCTCGCCGACGCCCGGCATCTCCCGCACGCCCATGAAGGACGCGCCGAGCGGTGAGTGCCGCGCCGCGCCTCCGGGCCTCTTCCCGGCGTGGGCTGAACGCCGCCTTCTTCCCCCCGCAGACAGCGTGGACAGCCTGGTCAGGCAGCTCGGAGAGGCCTTCGCCGTCGACGCCGCGCACCCGGAGCCGCCGTCACCCGCAGCGGCGCGAGCGGTCGAGGAGCCGACCCCGCGGGGCACCGCGGAGCCGCAGCCCGAGAGGGGCCCCGAGCCCGGCTGCGGGGACACCGCGCGTCCGCACCGCTGTGCCGGGCCCGGCCTGGCCTCGGGTGAGCCCCTCGGGGGGATCGGGAGCTATGTGGGGTGGGTGTGCGTGCGAGAGGTCTCTGAACCGCGCCTCTAACGGCCCTTCCGGCTCCGGCTTGGGGGCTGCTCCTCCAAACGAGGGATCCGCACGAAGGGAGGGGGTGCGGAGGGCGGAGCCGGGCTCTGTTCAGCATTGCCTGGTGCTGCGACCAACTGGAGCACAGTAGGCTCCCTCTGAACACACGGCAGTGCTTCTGAGCTGCGCGGGTGATGGAGCACTGGCACAAGTTGCCCACAGGCTCTGAGTTCTCCCTGGAGGTCTCTAATACTGACCCAGACGTGGTCCTTAGCACTCTGTTGGATCAGATGGATCCAGAGGTCCCTGTCAGCCTCAGCCTTCATCTCCTGATCCTCGTGCCTTTTGGGTAACGTTCACTGTGATGAGATCACGTGTCAGAAGGCACTTAACAATGCTAATAGGCCCTGAATTTTACAGTACATTGACTTGTTTCCTTTGCTCCTCAGGGAGCAAGCACATGAGACGCAAGGCCAGCAACAAAATCTTGGCAACATCTGGTGGAACAGTCCGTTCTCCCTTCAGTATCATACAGGATGATAATTCCCCCAGTGCTCCTGTCCAACGTCAGGTGAATCTCAGTGCCTCGTACTGTGGGAGGGGGAGGGGGCTGACATAACAAATATTTCAATTTCCATTTTTGTACAGCCTCAGGCTGGAGCCAAACCTGTAGAGCCTGGTGAAATCCTGAGCAAACTTCTGCAGGGTGATCTTATGCTTAGATACCTTTCAAGTCTGCTTCCATATCTGTATTTTCAGCTTTACCACAACGTTACTCCCTTCTAATGCGTCTTCTCTTTAGCCTCTAGGAAAATCCATTACTTTTATTCTGGAGTGTCAGATATTCAGGAAAAGATGAATGGCCTGAATAGTTTGTATTTCACTGGGAGTTGACTTACTCTCAATTAGCTTGTACTTTACAATTTTTTTTTCCTTCTGTAGGCTAAGAAGAACATGCTGGGAGAGAACTCTGGGGAGAAGGAAGTAGCAGTGGATGTGAGCAGGAGCCTCAAAGCAGGGAATTGTGCATGGCGTGGCTTGAACAAAGAAAACCAACAATGTCCTTTTGTGGAGAACTAGAGATTTCCTTTCCGAGAAACTTGCTGTGATTCTCTTCTTTTGAAAGAATCCTCTAGGAATGGAAAATCCTGGAATAGTCCAAGACTGCAGGCTTATGATCGTTCTTCACCTTTCTCTATTGGGAAGACAATACTCATAACTGTATTTCATAAACAGTACAGGCTTTGGTTCTCTGGAGACTGTACTGACTGTATAGTTCTTATAGTAAATAAATTTATCTTACAGGCTATCAAACACTGGTTAAGTTGTATCTGATGTGACAGTAGGAGCATACTGCTTGTCCAGTATACATGTCATCTTTCCTTCAAGTTTAAGGAACTAATAGTTCAGCTTTCCTTTAGCTCTGATGCTCAGCTGTCCCCTTCCTGTACCATTCTCCAGCAGAGCTGAGGTATTTGGGAGGAGTCAGACCCCAGCGTGGTCCAGGTCTATGCAGGAGACTGATCTCTCTAGTGCTGCTTCAGGAGCTGTGCATCTGATCTGAAATTAATGTATGTGTAGAATTGTAGATTATTGTAGGATCCAAAATAGGGTGAGGAAATGCCATATTTGTATAAATAACTTCATCTTTCTCTGAGGATAGTGAGATACAGTGACTTATCAGCAGTTCAGTTCCTTACAGAGTAGGTGGATGCCATTGTGGCTATGAGCCAATAACTGGAATATCAGCTGAACATGATAGCTATGTCAGATCTCCAAGGCTTGCAGGGAAATAATTTCAGTGCCCTATTCTAACTCAGAACAGTGAACTTCAGGACAAATGGGGCTATTCTTGATCAAACAACAGGAGAACGCCTTCCTTGTGGACTTAGAGTATGCTCTTCAGAGAGTCAGTAGATAGTATTCACAGGAGGAGAGCAGTCCTGGAAATAATGCAGTCTGTGGTGCTTACATCAGCTTTCTTTATTTGCCTGGACTATGAAGATCTAGAACAGACATGAAAGCGGCAGCTGATGGCTACTGGTTAGACAGGGTCACTGCACAGTATAGTAACGAGGCAAAAAGAGAAGGAACAGCAAGAAGCAAACAATAAATAAGAATGAATAAATAAAACATTCTCTGGTATTTTGTGAGGTCTGAGGGCTACCTTTTCCCCCATTTATCCATAGATAAGACTTGAGCTAAGTTTTCCCCTGTGGAAAATAAGCCCAATTTACACTACCTGCTTGGTGGGGGTTGTGTGTTTATATATCTCAAGCCTGGTATGTCTCGGGCTGCCTGTAGGAATATGACAGCCACACAGAAGCTAGGTATAGTTAAATCAAAGACAAAGGTCTGGGGCAGGGGTGTTGACTGAGGAGTCCTCCAAGGGCTGGATACTAAATGTGGGTAGAGGTGTTTGAAGGAAGATTCAGGGTGTTTGAACTGTACTGTTAAAGTCCAAAGCTGTAACTTGTGCTTTGCAGGTCTTCAAGCCTGCAAGAGGCTGAAAGTTGCTGGGCTTGTTTAGAGGTAGAGAGAACAGCCAGTGCATGTGTGCTCCCCCTCCTCCCCCTTTTGCTCTAGGAGACCCCTGTAAGCAACCTGTGTGTAGAGTGACAATGACAAGTGGGTGTTTCGGTTGTGCTTGGCTGATGATGCAGTTGCTGTGGGCCGTGCTTCCGCTGTTCTTTCCCTCTCCTCCACCGCTCTTAGTTCCAAATCTTGAGGAAGCTGTCCCAGGAGCCAGTGGCAACAGCCATGCCATCTGCTGTCACCCCCAGGCAGCTCACTCTGTTGTCATGGCCAGAAAGGATTCCTGATGGGAGAGGAAGATGAGATGTCAATCAAAAAATTGGGCTGGGAGAGGGCAAAGGGCTCGACTGAGCTGAGTGTGCCTGTGATCTGTGTACCCAGTCTCTTGTGTATTACACTGTTCCTGCAAAACTTGATTAGCAATCTGTACCTGGCTGATGAGAGCAAGTATGCAGAAGAATGTTAGTGCATGGTGTACAACTGGAGGCCAAGGAGCAGTGCCCTTGGGAAGGTCCAGCTAGATGCATCCTCAGTGTGAGAGACTTGCCTATTGTTCTCACCATGGAGGCATTGTAGGGCTAAGAAGGGATGGTGTCCTTGACAAAACTAAAAGAGCAATGCTGTTAGAGATCAAAAGGTGGGCTGTGATATAAATTTGGGGGGGCTAGGAGCCACATCTGGAAGAAAGATGGTAACTGGGCACATCCCTCACATAACAGAATGTCCACAGCTGCTGGATAGAAGCCCGGGTCCATGCTGAACTTGGTGCCCGGCCACCATGCAGAGCTGTAGGAAGGTATGAAATAATACTGATGTTTGAGAGTGGTTCAGTTAAGAGGAATATTGACACTTTTCCCTTCTGAAATACTTTTTTAAAGGCTTGACCTGCTTAATATTAAAGCCATCAGTTTTTAAGATAGTTGTATTTACTATTTAAGCATGAGGAAACATTGCTGAGTTTTGGTTAGTATAGGATGTGTCCCTTTTAGAAAAATTAGGGATACAGCACTTTTTCTTGCTTTGGTAGGGACAGAAGACCTTTCAGAGAGAGATGTACCTCCAGAAGACACTCACCCACACGTTCTGCTTTCAGGGAGTCCCAGATATTGCAGTTGAAGTCATCATATCCAGCAAGCAAGAGGCGCCCGCTGCGGGAGAAGGCGACTGATGTGATTCCACAGATGATGCTTTCATGAGAGTACACTATGAGCTCCTGGTCTGCCCGGAGGTCAAAGAGACGGCAGGTGGCATCATCTGAGCCAGTGCAGATGGCTTCGCCATTAGGGAAGAACTGTGGAGGGCACACCAGATTTTAATGAGGTTGTGTCTTAGGAATTTTCACCACTCTACTAACCACCAGAAAGGCACCTTCTCATACATGCTTCCTGGGTGTGTCCTGCCCCCACGCTCTAGAGACCAAAAATCAAGCTCCTCAGAGGCAGGTGTGGCAGGAGAATAGCCATGTGTCAGGTGAGAAAAGCTGTACATTGCAGGAAGCCAGCAGACTCATTTAATTAGCAGAAAGAGATTACACTGATACACCTCCTGTCCAGTCACCTCTAGGGCTCTGCTTTGAATCCTTGCCTCTATGGTGGATACTTCCCCCAGACTTCTCTGCTGCCTTATGTTAATATTTCCTCTTCAGGTGACCTCCCTGTGATCCCAGGTTACCATCCTTACCAGCTGAAGATGAGACCCTCAGCTGAATTAGCTACCTCACTTGTGTCCTCCTAAGTCATGCCTGAACTGGGGCTCCCAGTAGCTAGCATGAGCACAGCAGCATAAACACATTAATGATCTGTGCTCCACAGATGTAGGTATACTGTCTGGGCCCAAACCAGGTTTGGAGAATGGCAAGCACTTTGGTGCCCCTGTGCCTGGGAAGAGCCTGGGAAGAACCAGCCCCCAACCTGAAACTCAGACCCTCCTTGCTTCAGGCTGGATCCTGAGACCCTTATTCTTCTCATGACCATGACAGGCTCTCTCAGCCTTGACTTGAGACTATTTCATTGCTGGCCCATCCTCTGTTTTCTCTTCTTGCCCTCTACCAGTCAGATGGCATACGTACACAGATGGCATTGATATCAGACTCGTGCCCTGAGAATGTCTGGCGGCAGGTACCCTCCCGCACATCCCACAGTTTGGCAGTGGCGTCGCAGGCCCCAGAGATGAACAGTTTGAAGTCTGGGGAAACTGCCAAGCTCATACAGTCTCCAGTGTGTCCCAGGAACACGGTTTTCTGCTGCCCTGTCTCAATGTCCCAGAGTGCACTGTAGGAAAGAGAACTTGTTAGAGCTGGACAAGGCCAAGCAGCGCTGTTAGCTGGGTTAGAGTTGTCCTTGCAGGATAAAGGAGGGAAGTCACGGACCAGGCTACCACATTAGGTAAGTGGATGCACAGTCCCTGCCATTACACCGATAGGCCTGTATCTTGACCTGACCTCAACAGGGAAAAGCAGCCGCTGCTGCACCAAGGGAGAACAAGGGGTCTGGTTTCCTGAGTTTCTCTTCGTGGCTTTCAGGTAAAACAATTAATCCTTACATAAAACAGGAAGAAAGGTGCTGCAGAGTGAAAGAGCATCACCTGCTGAGCCATAAGGAGCCAGAGGGGCTACACACAGCCTGCTCCTAATATCACACACCGCTCTGAGGAGGAGTTCTCCCAAAATGCAGTATATGAGGGGACCAGTGTGAGATTTCAGTGCCTGTGGATGCTTGTATCAGTGAGATACAGAGGATAACACTTACCATGTGGTATCTCCAGAGCTAGTCACAATACTGTTGTCATCAAGAAATCGGCAGCAGGAGAGGTAACCTGGGGAGCAGGAACCAGCAAATATGAGAGACAGAGCAGGGCCAGAAGAGTGAGATTTGAAAGCAGAGGAACCAGGCCACTGGTAGCCAGCACACCCACCTGTATGAGCTGAGAGTTCCCTGCTCACTTTGACATTGCCTTCACGTGTCTTGAGGTTGTAGATGGAGCACATGTTGTCAAGGCCCCCACAGGCCACAAAATTGCCTGAAGGTGCATAGGCACAGGTCATGACCCAGGAGGAACGCAAAGGGATGGCATGAACCTGGGAGGAATAAAAACCACGCCTGGCCTCTGGCAGCAGAGAAGATGGGAAAGTAGGGCAAGGGAATCTGAGGGATTCCAATCCCGCATCCCACCCCATTTTTCTGTAACCACACGACTCTTACCTTGTTAGTTGTGTACGTGTCCCACACAATCAGTTTCCCATCTTGTGAGGCACTGACCAGGAGTCTGTGGGAAAGGAACAAGATTGTGTTAGTAGCTCTTTCTCTGCCAGAGCCTTCTTGCTCTCTATGCCTATGTGCTGCCGGGCACCCAGCAGATCAGCAGCATCTCTCTCACTTGGAGTCCGTTGACCAGTGCATGGCGTAGATCTTGGCCAAGTGCCCACGCAGAGTCCTTCGGGTCCGCATCTGGATGCGACCAACAACCTCCACTCCAGACACAATCTGAGAAAAGAGCAGGGGGAGACAAAGAATTAATTCGGGACGGACAGGAGCTGTACTGCCCCCCTATCTCTGTTTCCTAATTGCTTCCAAACTGGAGAGTCCCCTTGGGAGTGATGCTAGCTGACCCCATGCACACTTAACCCGCCCAGTCAGCCCTGGCCCTTACCTGAGCAAGTGTTGTGTCTGCACAAGCTTTCCGGGCATCCTGGAAGAGAGACGAGAGTGGATGAGACAGAACAAAAAGCTGTGTGATGGAGGAAACAGCAAGTAAAATTCAGGGGGCATTCTGTAAAGGCCCATTTAAAATGGATAGGAGTTTTGCTGAGTTTGTATTGTACCCAGCACAGGGGGTTCCTGGTCTGTGACCAGGGCTGCTCAGCATCAGTCAAACTAGCAACGGAGAGGCAAGCCTAAGGCTGCCCAGCATACAGTTCCTCATGCAACACCTTTTTCCACGGATCCCCCAGCCTGGCAGAACACCAGCTGCCCCCACAGACAGAGGTGGTCTGGAGATGAATTAGAGTCGTTGCTCATCTGCAGACATTATGTCCATGTCCGCACCCTTTTCCCCCATATTTTCTCCTTTTCCTTCCTATTCCTCCCTCCGTACTAGGAACATCTCCATTAGCATTTAGAAGGTTGTGTGGTGCTGCAGAAGGCTCAAAGGATGTACGTGGAGAAAGTACTGCTCCAAGTTGGAGACTTGGAGGCAAGGGATAGACACTTTGTCAGCAGTTTCATAACTACTGCCAGTGTTACCGCAATCTGCTTCTTCAGCTGCTCAGCCTCCTGCTTCATCTGTTCCATTTCCCCCATCTTTCTGAGCTACAGGTGGCTTCTCCACGTGGGCAACCTTGAATCTGGGAAGACAAATTAAGGGAGAGAAATGTGAGGTAGAAAGGGCATCAGTAGGACTGCTCAGTTATGGAAATGCAGGAGTCTCTGATAAAGGCTCATTTTTGGTTGAATGATTGTCTCGTTGTATCTGGTCAATGCCTTTAGCATTTGGGAAAGTCATACTGGACTTCATCAAAAGTCCTTTTTATATTGTGTCCTGCTTACATGGACACTGAGAAGCTCCAGAGCATCTTGCTGAGGTTCTGCTATTGCCCACATATTTCTTCTATTATAACCTCTCTGCCAGAGCCTATAAAGCCCTGGGTATGCTTTTCCCTGTCAATGGCCAAACTGTCTCAGCTCCAGGAGGATGAACCTTGATGAGGGAAGCCCAGAGGCTGTGGGACTTATTTCCTATCCTTTGTAATAGGCAAAGCATCAACAGGCAGTGCTCACCAGTCCTCCATCAAGGAAACTAAGGGATTGTTAAAGTGCTCTACCAGATTTCCCTTCTAGTTTCCCATTACAAAAAAAAACAAAAACAAAAAGGTGGACACCTAGGGAGGAATCTAAGAATAAAATAGGCAGATAGTGTTATTTCTCCTACTTTTCTAGCTCCAATTTTTCACTGGCTTCCGAAGCCTGCGGCAGCATTACTATAAGCAAAGCTTTCACAGGTTTTTTCTTCTACACAGTCCTGTCATTTTTTGTGCCGTTGTCAGAGTGCACTGTGGTGAGGAATTCCACAACTCAGCATCGTGCTTTATGAAGAAGGTTCTGATGCAGCCAAATGGCACTAGTTGTACATGGAGGTTCCCAGCTTTTGAGTTGAAAGAATCTGCAAATAAATGGTCTCTATTCACCTCAGTGTTGTATCAATATTTGTCATATCCATCTTTATCCACCTCTTTTGCAAATACAGAGCACACTTAATCACTCCATACATGCAAACTGTTGCATCCCATCACCTCTGTTGTTCTCTAAGCGCTTTTCAGTTGTTTACAGATCATAGATGATACGCTTGTGTAGAGAGAGGGCAATGAACCAGAACTGCAAATCATGTTCAAGTTACAGCTACACTATATAATTGTACAACGTCTGAGTTTTGTTCTCTCTTTTCCATTTGGTGTACTTAAAACTCCACCAGTGATTCTGGCATCTCCACTCTTGTAGACAAATATGTTCTCGATTATTTCAGTCTTTCTCCTTAGTAGGTATGTGTGTCCAGAAATGTTTTAGATATTCATCCTTAAAGCCCAAGGCCTGTAAGACTCCAGCAGGACCTGCAGAACTACTTCTACTCTCTGTGAGCCACAGCACCCCTATCCTGCTTTGGCCTGTTGTGTAAAGGCCTTGCTTCTTCCATGCCAGACTGCTCTCTGGTTGTGGACACTCTCCAGACATTGACAGCTCCTGAGTCCCAGTTTTGCTTAGAATTGTTGTGCAGTTGTCCCCTTTGAGCTCTTTGAGTTTCTCTTTAGAATCCCTTCCCCTGGGCAGCTGTATCCTTTGATGCTTCAGGCAGGATTAGTATCTTCTTGGTCAATGTTTGCTGAGGGAGATGTGGGTTTCCCTCAGCTCCCAGGATGCAGGCATTTATCCTGGGGAGAGGATTTTTCAGACTACACTTTGCAGAGGAAATTTTTACCAGCTGCCTGCAAGCCTGAACAGGGTTACAGCATGGCTGTCCCTTGCCTGCTGCCTGTACCATGCATCATGAGGGAGTAGAGTGCAGGCCCAGGGACACCATGTCACAACCTGGGGAATGCACCTAGTGGTGGCTTAGGGATGTCAGCTGCATGGAGAGGATTAGCACCTGAATTGTCCCCTTGCCACTATTTTTTTCTTCTCTTGACAGAGCAGTGGTGACCAGGTTTCTCCCAGAGGGTTGAATAATGTTGGTCCTGAAAACTCTCCTGAAGGCACTCCCGTTCAGAAGAAGGTTGGACATCCCACTCTGTCCGTCAGCTCGCTGGCTGACTGGGCAGATGCTGAGAAGGCCTTGCAGCTTTCAGTAGCAGGCTCCTCATCTCATCGTGTTTGTCCCTTAGCTTTGGTGTACAGACAAGCTCTGGATGCCGTGTGCAGCTCTGGTCACTGCCTCCTAGCACAGTAAGTGGCAAACCTGAACTTTCAGCACCCTCACACAGACCAGCTCCTTCATTCTGGTCCAGAACTTGCCCTCTCACAGTTTTCCCCAGAACTAATCCTACCTCTTCTCCACCACACCTCCAGCCCTCAGTTCTGGATGCCCGATTTTGCTGCATGCCTGTTTTGCTTCCCATTCACTCTCTCCTTCCATCCTCCCCTGCTTGGTGCCCAAAGCATGAAGGCTTGGCCTCTCTGTGGTAATCTTGTCCATAGAATCACAGAACTGTAGAATATCCCAGGTTCAAAAGGATCCACAAGGATCATTGAGCCCAACTTCTATCTCCACACAGCGCCAGCCAAAACTCAAACCCTGTGTCTGAGAATGGCATCTGATACTCCTTGAACTCTGACAGCGTGGGGCTGTGCCCATTGTCCTGGGCAGCCTGTTCCAGGGTCCCTTCAGGTGAAGACCCTTTTCCTAGTTCCCAACCTGACCCTCCAAATATAGCTCCATGCCATTCCCTCAGGGCCTGTTTTTATCACCAGAGAGAACTCACTGTCAAGCTTCTTCTGTCTGAAACAGCACCGTTTCTCTGCTGTGCAGGCCATCATTTCACAGACCTTTGCCTGTCTGAAATCACCAACTGCCTTCCCTAAGTCATCCTTGTGGACTTCTGTTTTTATCTGGTCAGACCTGCACAGCAGTGGGAACCATTTTCCTCTGTTCCTTCCACTCCTGTAATTCTTGTCCAAATGAAACTGGCTGCACGCGTGTCCCCCAGCGCTCCTTGGGTCCACAGACTCTTCTGTATCTCTCCTGTTTGTTTGTTTTTAATCCAGTCTCTTCCTTTCTCTGGACGTACTTTTTTTCTCAGAGGTACTTGAGAACCATTTCCCAGGAGCCTTCTCTGCCAAGGTGCATGACAAGATGCGGGACTTTCAGAGCTGACAGGAAGATCAAAGGGCAGGGGCATGATCTCAAGGATGGATAAAAAGGGCTAAGTATAGAGAAGGTGCAGCTCAGGTTCAGATCTCCACCTGAATCTTTAAATCCCTCTGAGGGAACGATCTAAATGATGTTGTGAATTGTTCTCAGCCTCAGAAGGACAATGAGCCACAGATGAATGATAATTATAGCCCTAGTTTCACCTGGGATCTCCACCCATCACATTTCACTGAAATTCATTCAGAACAAGTTACCAAGTCCCCACTGGAGAGCGGCTGTCTCCTGGAAGGACCATGGCAGGTGTATGGAAAAGTATCCTGTCATGTAAATTTAGGGTAGGAAATGGGGGAACTGAATCTGGGAAGGGGAGGGGAACATGGAAAGGAGCTTGGAGCCTGGCCAAGGCACAATACTGCCCTGAGCAAGACCTTAGGGATGCACATTTCTTAAGGATCTGCAGATAAGCTCATGGAAGCTGACAAGATTGGTGTTAAACGGAAAGGCTTCCAAATGGTGCACTCACAGTGCTTTCTGGAAGTAATGGCTCTTTCAAATCAATGCTAAGCAGTAGAATAAACCAAATTGTTAGGCCCCTTTGACAAATCATTTTCATCACCATCACCCTGGCACTGCAACAGAGCAGGAGAGCACCAGCACTGTTCCATAGAGCCATGCCCACCTGGGAAGCGCAGCACTGCAAACAGCCTGTGCTCAATCAGCCCACCTCAGCCCCACTTCTGCTCTCTGCACTGGTTGTGCTCATCCAGTTGGCAGTTCCTAGACTGCGAAAGCAGCTTTCCTTTCCTCTGCTCTCCAGCATGGTGTTTCCCCTGAACTCTTTTCTGCCTTTTCTGTTGATCTGGCTGTAGTCCCCTGCTTTAGTGCTCAGTCGGTGGATTGCCAGACCCACTCTGAGCCCTTGGGCTCCTTCCCTGTTTTTTGCTGCCACACCGTGACTTGTCAGGGCAGTGGCCCTGTACCTCGCACTCTGTCAGGGCAGCATCCCATCCTATACCCCAGGGCATGGTCCTGCTGAGCCACCTGCACCATGTGCTTGTGGGGATGGGGGTGAGCAGCAGGTAGGGGAAAGGGGAGTTGGACCCCTGAATTTTCTGGCCTTAGGGTGGATTCCCCCACACTGGGCAGGGAGTGGTCTCCCTGTGGGATGCTGAAGGAGGGCTGCAAATAGAAGGGGGAAAGGTGGGGGAAGGAAGACTGAATATTAATAAGTAGCATCCCTGGGTCTCCGCATAATCCCCTGGCTGGCCTTGCATGCTCACCCTGGTGACCCTGGGCTCCTCACAGAGCCGGATACAGAGATGATCCCCCTCTCCTTTGATGGAGATCAAAAGCCAGGTTAAAATTACCCCGCTCTGTTCCTCTCTTTCTGCGGGCTGCTCTCCATCCAAAAAGTGTCTGGCTGCAAATAATTGTTCAGGGACACACTGGTCACACAGAGCTGCACAGGGTGGTGGGCACCAGCTCCCTCAGGTGAGGCACTGCCCTCCTGCCCCACTCTGGAAGCTGATGCGATTTATCAGAGGGTGAGAAAAAGTGACCTGATCCCAGTTCAGAGCCCCTCATTGCTGTAAAAGCACCCCAGCACCATCCCCGACTTCTCTACCAGTTCTTCCCTCCCTCAGACACCTGCACATGGGATCAGCCCCTATGCAAAGACCCCAGTGCGCACCTCAGTATCAGACAAGGAACCCAGCATCCCAAGTGCCAGTCTCACTGCAGTGACATGGGGGGCAACAAGGCAGCATCCTTACCGGGATCTGTAGCGAAGCCTTCCCTGGTTGGGACCCTCACAGCCTGCCTCCCAGCTGAGGATTGCTTCCCACCAGCCAGAAGGTCCTTGTCCCCTCGTGGTGCCCAGTCGGTCCTGTTGTCCACCCTGGCTCCCTCTCGGCTCCTCAACCTCTCTCAGGACTGATCTCCCCATGGGGAGCTGGAAGGCTGTGGACGGGAGGGGCCAGGGGAGGGCTGATTCCAGGAGCAGCGTCAGGCAAATTAAATCAGACACCAGAGACTTGGGGAAATCGGATTGGGACGTAATGCAAAGCAGGTGGATGGGGAGGGGTGAAAAGAGAGAGTAGCACACTCCTCCTGAAGGGAAAGAAACCATTGCGGACACATTTGAATCCCTGTTTATGTGTGCCACGAACTAATAAAGTGAAGATTAGCCAGAACAGGCTAGGATTATAAACCACCGGGGCAGGGCTCGTGCACCTCACAGTCCACAGGAATTCCCATTTTTGCAGACACAGAATACCACTTGTGCCCTGTGCATGTCGGGAAGAGGGGACAGTGCCACTCACAGCAGCCCTGCCAAGGCAAGACCCACGACAGTGCAGGGTCAGGGTCCCAGCCTCTCTGGGCAGCAATCTTCAGCTCTGCATAGGGAAAACAGAACTGGACATAGAGGCCAGGAGTGGCAAAAGATTTGGTGGTGTGCCTTTTGGCAGCCACTTTAGAGGGATGCTGTGAGGGGATTATCTTGGCCTCAATCTTTTTTAATCTCTCCCGCAGCTTTGGCCCAAGCCTGAGATAAATACCTTTTAACGGATCTCATCTGACGTCAGGAAGCCATCAGTCTAATCACCCAAGCCACCTTTGGGCAGAGCAAGCCACAGCTATGGACACTGGCCCCACACCCCACCAAAAGGGTTTCAACAAGCAAGAGGCAACCAGCAACCCCATGTAAATCTCTAGGAAGAACCCGTGGATGCTAGGACCTTGTGGATCTCCTTATAGGGATGGGGAATTTGAAATGTGTGCATCAAACTTTCTTCTTCCCATGATCCTGGGGAGATCAGGAGGCAAAAAGGGTTGCTGATGCATGATTCCCAGGCTTGCAAATTAAGGAAGTGTCAGGATTAAGAAGGGGGAAAGGCTTCTCTGCTTCAGTCCAGCTTCTATAGCACTGTGGGACTGAGGCAATACAACAGCATCCACTTGTCAGGAACCTTGAGCCAACAGCAAGGAGGGAAATGCTCATGCACCTCTGACAAAACTGGCCCCAACTGTTCCAACTTCTTCCCTTCCATACCACATTTGTGGTCCCTATGCAGCTCTCATCAATGCCTGTTTCAATAGCTCTGATGCTTCCCAAGAAAATGGTGACTGCTCTTTTTTATACTTCATATCCATCTCATTCAATTCCTGTTTGGCTACAATATAATCCCATCTCTGGACACTAATCCCCTGGGCAGTAACAGCAGATTGTCTCTGTATCAGCATGGAAAATGATAAACAAAATACCTGCTTTCAGGGACAGTCTGGTGCACAAAGAAAAAAAAGAATAGAAACCTCACTCCAGGAAAATGTGCATGTACAGTGCTTTTTTTTTCCTCAAAAGGTAGTTCCTACCTTTTCCAGGGGTAAGACATAGCAGAGCTTTCTTGCCCTGTTGGAAGTAGATGGCATCTGGACAAATACTTTGTTTGTTTTCTTTCATTAAGGGCTCAATCTCCTTCCATCATTTGTTAATTAAATTTCCATCAGCAACCCATCTGCATGTGTCCCTCCTCGTGTACAGACTCAAGCTCCCACTATGTGTGTCCAGAACTTTCCTTTTATTCCATATATTCACAGCATCACATCTTCCCTCGTGCATGCCAGTACTGAGGTTCTCAAGGTTTTCAGGCAATGAGGAAATCCAGAGGTTTCTCCCTTGAACTCCTGAATATGAGACAGCCCTTTCTCCTCAAAGTCTCCAGGCTCCTCCTAGCGCTCTTTGCTTTGGCCCCAGAGGACCAAAGAACCTTTTTCTGAGAGGAGCCTGGCAAGGGGGGGCCTGCCTTTCTACTTCTGAAAGACATAAATATATTGGCAGGGCACCAAAGAAAGATCCTGGTGTCACTATCTTCAGTACTCCGTCCCCGCTGTCATTTTTCAGCTGCTGGGCAGTCATAGAGAAGAAAACTGTATTTCCTTCCCATCACTATGGCTCTAGCATGCTAATAAACTGCTCCAGGCATCTGTGGTTCCGCTACTACCAAGAACTGTGAATCCACTGTGTGTGCAAGTCCTGCCTAGTGCCCCATGTACTTAGAACTCATCTCTGACCCGCAGTCCCTTGGGGTGCTGCATCCTCTCTGAGCCAGCCTTGTGCCTCTGCCTCATGGGCCTGGCTCCACCATTGGGAATAAGAGGCTCTGGGGAGGATCTGCTGCTGTGATCAGCCCCCTGATATTCTCCATCAGGATGGTTCTCTTCTGCAGCTCTCTGCTTCATCATTTCCTCTGCCTTCACCCGCTCCTGCAGCCACAGAGAAAAATGATGTAAGCATCTCCCTTCTAGGACCTCAGACCTGCTCGCTGGGGCTGGAAAGACACATATGGTCTTTGTCATATCCATCCAACCCTGACAGAGTCCATTCTCTCTTGCTGGACTTATCAGAGGCTGACTTCTTCCACTGGATATCTTGTTAGAGAACAACCATGAACTCCTGCCCCATGGGGAAACTCAAAAGCAATTCCTTAGAGGACGTGGTCTAGTTTGAAGGTGTTTGAATACTTTTCTCCAGCATGGCCCTTTACCTGCTCAGCATGCTCCGCAGAGTGTGTGTACCAGAGAGCAATGGCACAGCGCCTGCCTTGGCTCACTGCCCGCACGCCGTGGGGATTCTCCTTGCCAGAGCTGAAAGCTACCAGTCTCCCACACTTAGGACGCACTTTAGCCTGCCAGGAGAGAGAAGGGACAATGAAACCAGCAGCCCGTTGCTCTGGGGTACACCATCCCTCTACAGGCAACACGCTGCCCACAGACTGGAAGAACCTGAAACACCTCTGGTAGAAAGGAGTTAACCTCTTTTCTGTTTGAGATTTGCTTCAATTTGCCTTTAGCTGCCCTGATTTGAATTTGCCACACTAGTGTTCGGTGGGATCCAATTACCAAGTGGCTGCCTTCCACCTAGTCTAAATCTCATGCTCAGTCCTCTGTCCTTCACTTGATCAGTCCCAGACCTACCGTAACAGTCACAGTGTCCATTTCAGTGAAGAAAAGGCTCCCACCTTGGAAGTCATCATTGAGGTAGAGAATGCCACTGTGGACAAAAAAAGAAAGAGGACATACGGATGGTGAAGCTCATTCAACCATGGTGCTTCCCCACATTACTAGTCACAGGAGAGTGCAGCACCTAATTAATGCCTGAGGTTCAAACAATGACTCAATCAATTATCGTGAGAATCCACTGGGGGTGTTAAATACAGCAGAGCTTAGCTCAGGGGAGTCCTGAGCCACAAGCTACAGGAGGCTGGGAGAGTACTCCATGGAGTTAGATCCACACACTCATCCTGGTTTTTGTTTTTTTCTTAAATACTCTGCAGCATGCACTTGTGGCACTATTGTGACAAAGCCCTGGGCTAAGCAGACCTCAGTCCTGACCTGTATGACCTTGTTTGGGTTTTAACATTGTGAGCAATCCATTGCCTGGAAGAGGAGATAGATCAACAAAGAGTGCCATGTCTTAAGAATCAAGGAATAGGGGTAACACAGGAATGGTGCACATGAAAAAGAAAATCAAAACAATAAATTTCTTTACTTGTACACAACAAAAAGAGAGGCAGTGAGGTGACTGTGAAGTGCAGGTGAGACCACAGTCAGCTAAATGAAAAAAAGAACCATGAACTGGGTGTGTTCATACTCAGTTAAACCAAAGAGAGAATGCCACAGGAACAAAAGGGGCTCATTACTGGGACTAGTTGCATGAAATAAATATCAACACTGTGGCTGCTGAAGATTAAAGACATAATTACAGTTACACAATTACCAGCCCTGGAGTCCATAAAGTCCATAAAACCCATAGGGTTTTAAAAACACTCAAATAAAGGTTGTAACACAGGACTAGAGAAAAGCTACAATGGCTCTGAAGGGGCAGGAGGATAGTGATATTGGCTGAGGCATCAACAGGCCAATCAACTTGATGTCAGCAGTCTGCAGGGCTTTCAAATCCATTTCTGAGGAGACAGATAACTGAAGGACAAGAGGTACATGGGAAGCAGTTTACATGTACATGTTGTACATGTAGTAGTAGTTACACGGACATACTAAAAGCACATAATCTTCTATAAAACAATTTCTCAGGGAAAGATAATGTGCTCCATTTGGTCAGTTTGGACTCTGCTAAAAAGTTTTCAGAACAGTGCCTCTAAAGACATTACTAATTAACACAGGGAAGGTGAAGAAGAGCATGCAAACAGCACACACTGAATAGTACACAAGTGGCTCTGATTAGACTACCATTCACCTGGACGAGGCTTAGTGCAACTCTTGGACCCCTTGGCTCAATTTTTGTTTAATATTTAATAAATTAGTATAGCATAGATATACAGAAGAAATCCAGGAAGTTTTTGAATAATGTTTCTTAGATGGTCTGGAGCATAGGAGCCTCTTTCAGAAGGACAGCAGAAGAGCATGACCCTTATTGAGCTGGTTGGTCTACCACACTTCACTCTGCAAGAGGGCAGAAAACTAAGAAACAGCTGAGTAGCATAGATCTAGGAAGGATGTTATAATATATACTAACGTACAAGTCAGAGAATTCTACTGTTCAGAGAGCAGTGAGGTGATAGGATAAACCTTCCTGCAGAGGAAATAAAGAACTAACCAGTTATAAGACAGAGCCTTCTAACTTTACGATCTGACCATACTAAGTTACTGTCTATGCAAGAAGGGAAATTAAAGATCCTTAGAAGATTTCCTCTAAGTCCCACACCCCTACCATAGCCTATTCAGAGCAAATTTATGCTCTGGGTTCAGCTGCCACTCAAAGAAAAGGCATATAAGATTTTTTGGTGCCCAGGGATGAGATAGTGAATAGGGAAAAAAAAGCCACCTACAAAACAGTGAGCTGGTCACATTTGGCTGCAACGTGCAAGGCTTGTCACCATCTTGAAAACCTATTTGGTTCTTTCACAGAAAAGTAACAAAATCTGCTGCAGTCTGGAACAACTATTCACATGCAATGGAAAATCCCAACACAAAGTACTGGTAGTGAATCCTCAGAGAGATCAATAGGAGAATGGTCACCAAGGTACACTGACAGCTCAAACAAAGGAAATTCAAGAAGCCCGGTTCTCCCCGTCCTGTGGACAATGGAAGAGTAAGACTGAGGAAGATATAAGATTCAAAGAAACATCTCTTGCTCTAAGTGCTAGCAGTAGACTGTAGCATTGTGAGAGACAAAAGACAACTTCATATCGTGGTTCTAGACCCAAGCAGCCTCTCAGTCTCACTGTGCTCTCTGTCAATGCTGAACATGGGGAGGGAAGAGAAAGCAGACCATCTTCCTAGCCTAGGGGAGGTGTATCACAACTCATCCTGAATCCACTGATGCAGATACAGCTCTCGCTTTGAGCCAATGACCGACTGGCTGGTTTTTATCAGCTAAGCTCATCCTTTCTTGGGGCTGGGAACACATTTTGATCTCCACAAGTTCTAACAAAGACCCCCTTCTCTTACCTGTAGTCCCTGTAGACGTAGGCAGGTGGCTCTTTCCAGCACTCATTCCCCTCAGGATCCAACAGACAGTTATCAGCATGGACAGGATGACTGAGATCCATGCGACCTTCCTGCTCTTCTGAAAAGGGAAGTTGCAAAAAGAAATAAGAGCATTTTAAATTTCAAGAAAGAATAAGGCGGAGAGTGAAGGACACATACGAGTAAAGGGAAAAGAGCCTCCTGAAAGCACACGTCAGGGACTAAGAAAAAGGCTCTCCAGGGGACTAACAGGGTGAAGGACTCTTTACCCTCTACTGCTGTGCGGCACACAAGGTGTGTGAATGAGAAATGCAGTTTCTTTCCTGGAGTGAAATAGGATTCTATGATTTTCCGTGATTTCTCACTGGCCTGCAGAAGCAATTTGGCATCTCTCCAGTCCACGTCCCCATTCTGGGCTAGCTACGAGTGAAAAACAAGCCTGTTAGAGTACTCACAGGGACACTCTTAAGAAATGACACGTACACAGAGTACAGAACAGATATGTGAAAACTCTTATGGTCACACATGTAAAAAAATAACTTTTTCTCATAAATATCAGGTGTGCACGTGTACTGTGCAGTGACTCCTTCCCTCCACTCAGCATGTGAAGCTACATCTGGAATGCAGCATCATTTTGTGTCCCAGGATAGGAGGGACACTGGTAAACTAGAGTGTGTCCTCAGTGAAGTGTCCTAAGACAGCTGCCAATCTGGAGCATGTGACTTAGAAGAGGAAATTGAAGGCCTAGGTTTCTTCAGCCTTCAGAAGGCCAAGGCAGGATCTAACTGCAGTCTCCTATCACCTGAAAGGCAGTTATAGAGAAGATGGGGCCAGTCATTTCTTAGAGGGACACAGTGAAAAGACAAGAGGCAACGGGTGTAAGCTGCAGCAAGAGGAATTTTGGCTAGATATAAGGAAAAACAACTTGTCCTTGAGATCTGTACAGCACTGAAAAAGGCACCCAGAGAGGACAGCCAACCTCAACCCTTGGATATATTCACCACTTGCATTCACAAAGCCTTCAGGAATTTCATCCAGCCTAGAGGTTAGCCATGCTGTGAGCAGATGGGCAAAGCAGATGTCTTTAGAAGCTCATTCCACCTTAAATTACACCACTATTCTAAGCTATGCAAGCTGTAATACTGTTGTGGAGGGACAAGTAGCAATCTTGAACTGCTGCCTGGGGAGAGGGAAAGTGCTTGCGGAGCCCTCCACATACAATGAGTTTAAAATATAAACACAGAGTGACAGGAGAAGCTGCTCATGCTCTCATCAGAAAGGAAACACGCTCACGACCAGTCCAGAGTGCTCTTCACAGAGAAAAACATGCTTTACAGACAAGAAGAAGACAGAGCCACTCACCTGCATGGCCTTCAGAACAGTTAACCCTTCAAATCTCTCATGTGGGGTGTGAGGGGACCGTCTCGCTCGGTAGCCTTCTCCTGTTCCTCTTGCTGCCTGGAACAGAATGATCCAGAGGGCACACATTAGACTGCCTTCTCTCTTCCCCAGCAGCACTACAATACTGCCTGCTGAGGAGGAAGTGACACATACAGGAGCTCCTGTAAGACCCAGGCATCACCTTTGTCAGCCGGAGCAAGTCTTTACACTCAGACTCTGTCAGGACTCTGTCAAACACAACCCTCTGGGTTCCATTCATCTGTTGAGAATCCATGGTGACAATGATACCCTCAAATGGCAAAGAACCTGTAGAAGTAAGTACATATAGAGGTAAGCAAGCTTTGGCTAAGAAGCCCTGAGACACAAACTCCCATCCTGGATAAGGAAGTAAACAGACTCTACACATTCTCTGGGAAGACAGGACAGCTCCCCACAAGTGCCCATTCTTTGCAGAAAGCCACATGCTTCAAAGGAACCAGAGCATTATCTGGGGAGCTGGCCTATGCAAGTGCTTCAGGAGCCAGCAGACCTGGGGCTTGCTGGGAGAGCAGCAGGGAGCTGGGGACAGTTGAACGCACTGTGGACCACAAGAGTGGAACAGGCCCAGCCTCCTTATCCCAGAAGCATCTCCCATACATCTTCCTAACTATCTCCAGTCCCAAAGAGAAGCAATAGGTATTGGTCAACAATTTGATCTTTTGATCTCTGGTCTTCTACCCCCTTCCACCTCCTCTCACCCCTGGACAGTAAGGACTGCCAACGTATTCAGGCCCTCAGAATGATCTGCTCCCCCACATGATACAGCAAGAGAGCCACTTGGGGTCAGTTCAAGCAAAGATGTGAGGACAGAGCCCTACAAAAGTACAGGGCCAGAAAGAACATAGGACTTCACTCTGCAGTCTACAGCATTCAACTACCAACCATCTGGATGGGTGTTTTTCAGGGCAATTCAGCCCAAGCTGAATTGTCTGTTTTCAGTTTCCATTCCCCCCTGCCCTCTTTTTGCCTCTCAGAAAAAGTGCTGTCTGAAGTTGGGCTGGTGGAGTTGAACCACGTTTTGTGTAGACACTCCTGCCTGTCCATGCCCGCTGCACTGAACAGGGATCTACATGTCCACAGGCTTGTCATACATCCAGGCAGCACTGACCTCAGCTTCTCCAGCCACAGTGCTCTTTAAGTTCCCATCCCAGAGAGGTACGCAGCGAGATTTTGCAAGAGTACACATGCATCACAGATGGAGAAAAGAAACAGTGAGAAGACTTGCTGAGCCATTCGAGTCAGTCTGCATATATGTTAGCATTCAAATGTCTGAGGATGGAAGAAAAGACAGCATTTAGCCTAGCAGACTGCAATCAAACATTTCTTCAAGCTTTTTTACTCACCTCTCTTCTCTATCTCTTCTATATCCAGAGTTTCCTGCTTTTGCTTCTCCTGATCCTCTCTCGGGAGCAAGGGAAAAAACACAGACCAGGGCTGTCAGTACACAGAGCTATGTCTACCCACTTCTGTGATCAGCATTTAACTTTTTATTCCTGTTTTACCCATTCCTCAGTATAACAGTATTATTATCCCCAGCTTTCAACACTTCCATTTCAGTCCTTGTGAACATATCCAACCTTACCTGTATTTTTGCTTTAGGTTTTCAGGAATCAGCTCGTCTGGAGTCCAAAGATCCTGTAGGAGCAAATGCAAACGATAAACCATAAAGCAGACTTTTCCCATATCAGATCAGGACAAACATCCCATTCCTTGTCCCTCTTTTCCACAGATCAGATCAATGGCTCTGTTCTTAACCTGAGGACAGTAAGATTGGGATAATGTATATGCTAACTACAGCAGTTTCCAGCTACCCTTCATTTCAAAAGCAGCAGAAAGACCTTAGAAGATCCACTTCACAAGTATGTGAGGGTCCTGCTCATTAGCATCTGATCCTCCTTGATTCAGGTACTACTGAAGCAAGTTCTAGGAACTGTCTTGCAGAAATCAAGGCAGGAAAATTAAGACAATATAATTACTTACAGGGTCATTAAAAGTTCCTCCTAGATGCTCCACAGCATAGTATATCAGTTTCTTCTCCATCAGAGATCTCTGCACGTAATGACGAATGTTCTACGGAAGCAAAGAGGCTGTCAAACAACCACTCCACAGCAGGAAAACCTATCCATGCCCAGGGCAGAAACTTCCCCCAGCACACTGCTCTATGCCATAAGGGCCCATTCTGTCCCAAAAGAACCCTGCCTGGTATAGACTATAAGCAAACTCAGGTTCCAGTTTCTCCAGTCCTGAGCTTGGGACACATCTGATGTAAAAGATTTTTCCCTGTGTGTTTCCTGGACCTGTGATCGTTTTGTACAGGACAGGGGAGGGACAGAAAGTACAGACCTGGGGTTGTAACTACCTCTCTTGCTGTGACAGCTGTATCTTCTCCAAGTTCTTTGTGGTACTGTTTCATTTTCTCCAATATTGCCTCATCCGTGGGATAGAAGAGCAGGTAGGAAGCAGCACATTCAGCAGCCAGTGCCTGGTTCCCAACTTGGGCAAGGACAAAACAGAACAAACATGTATGTCTCTGAAATACTTGGTATTAGCAGCAAATGCATACAGGCCAGCAGCAGCTGGTCCTGGTCAGGATCTGGCAGTAGGAGACCTGACTTTGCTAGGCAATCCCTGCCTAGCTGTGCCTCTACCAGTGGGCAGAAAATATAGGGAATGCACCACACAAAGAACGGGTGTGCTTCCTTATATTTAGTGGAAGCTCATTTAGAGAAGACAGAGAAATACATATGTATATAAATAAACACATTTTTATATATGAAGGCTGCTCTGATAATAATGCCTCCTATTTTATTATGTTGGTCCATGATACTGGAAGTGAATTTTGGTCATATGGCAGTAGAGGTTGAAACTTACCCCCATAACATTTTTGGTGCAACAGATGGCAGCAGATAGCATCTGACATGGAAATGTGAATGAAGCAAAGGTGTGTAACTGAACTCCACCACGTGGAAACAATTGAACCCATTGACATTCACTGGCACTTGCTGAACATTCATGGAGATAAACAATGGATGTGAGCACAGCAAAGGGGCAGGCGGTGCATTTCAGCAACAACACATTCATAGCAGCTAGGAAACAGTGGATCACTTCCACTGGTGTGGATTTTAATGAGTGCAGCACGCAGAGTCTTCTTCATTACTGACAAAAATGCACAGCTAACAGTGGTGGCTATGATGAAAAAGAGCATTTTGTAGCTGCAAATGTGCTCTGTCAAACAGAGTTTTGTACTCTTTGTATCTGTTGCAGTTTCCAAGGAAATAAATAGGAGGCATCACTTTCAGAGAGACTTACATACATTTATTCCATATATTTAATAAATAAATTTATTAAATATATAGTATATATACACATGTATATATATTTATTTTAAAATGTATTTATATATTTTTTAAAGATATATGAGGAAGAAAGTAAGTCCCACTCTACAGACACAATGAGGGGACTGGGGTCAGGAGGTCTGATGAACAAGTTTTACCAGTGGTCTGACAGAGGAGACAACAGGCAGTTGGGTCAGTGCAGGAGGGAGTGTAAGTGTCCAAGAGCTGACGGACAAGTGACAGTTACAGAATGACCAATGTCATGGTAAGACACCAATCCAGCTAGGGCAGGCAGGGCTGACTTAGAAGGAGCACAACTGTTGACTCGAGATGCATGCACACTCTCAAGATATAGAGGTCTGATCTGGGGCCACGTACTAAAAAGAAGAGTGTAAAATACACAGCTCGGACAGTTGGAGTGAGGACTTGAAATGGAGAGTACTATAGTTAAATCTGATTTGTCTGCACACAGTGGAAACAGCCACGTCATAGGAGATGCACAAGGAGACTAAAGCAAAGCATGAGATCTCACCCAAGCAAGCTACTGGCTTAGGCCTGTAGCCTGAACAAGCAAAGAGAGGTTCTGGGCAGAGCAGGGGAGATGGGGCCAGAAGGAGAGCAGAGGTAGAGCTCAGGTGAGTGCGCCACTCCTCCCTGTGACATGCTGCCCACAAAGTTCAGAGGTAAGTGGAAAGTTTAGGGGTGCCACAGCAGGTCTGTAGCTCTGCTCACCTTGATCATAGGCAAACTGCAGTAAATCAAGATGAGATGGTATGAAATCTTCTGTGGCAGAAATCCATCCTGGCTTTGTGGCTATTTCAAGGACACACTGCTGCCTGCATTTCAACACCTGAATATAATGGGCTGCAAGAAAGAGAGGCATGAAACCCAGCCACTCCGACAGCCAGACAGGAGCACTGGAAAATGAGGCACGTTCACTGTGGGAAGAATTGCCTTCTTACCCATTGCGCTGGGCCTCTAACACTACCTGCAATGGCTTCATACAGGCCAGGCTGCAAATCCTCCTCCTCCTCTTCATCCTCCAGTGGCCCTTCACACAGATCACGGCATTCTTCAAGCGCTGACAGTGCCTCCCTGAGTGACTCCTCCAGTCTGTCCACAGCCTTCAGGTACTCATCCGCATTGTAGTGCCGCACACCGGCCTCGTATGCTTCCTGCGGAAGACGAATCCAGGCTCCTCATTAGCGTGGGTGACACCAAAGGACTCTCTGAGACCGAGTCACTCTCAAGATGATGCTGACATCTAGGGGCCTGCCTGCAGTGACAGCCATTCCACTGGACTCAGACCCAATGCACTTCTGCATGACCCTGCAGCTTACAAAAATTGTCACCGCAACAAAACTGTGCCCTCACTGAAGCACATACATCTCATCTCAAGCCACGGACCTCGTGTGAGAACAGATGAGGGCCCCACTCTGGTCCCCACAATGCGGTACGAGAATCTGGTTCTGCATCAAACCCTCACCCAGTGCGGTGCAGCCTCCAGGTCTCGGAAATTGTCTGACTTCACCCCTGACATACGCCGGTATTTCTCTATGTCCTCGCGCATCTGCAGGTGTTGGGGATTGGCGACAAAGTACGTGTGAGCGGCGGACACCGCCTGGTCTAGTTTCTTCAGCTGCAGAGAAAAAAAGGACGAGCGCGTTACTCCCGCTTCTCTTCGGGCCCGCCGCTGGCCGCAGCTGCTCCCGCTAACCTCCGTGCCCGCGGCACCGGGCTGCCACGCAGCTCCGCCCCACGGCGAGGCGCAGCACGCGTGGGGCACCGGGCACCCGCAGCCCGCTCCCCGAGCCCGGCTGCGGCACCACCTATTCCTCCCCCGGGCCCCGAGAGCGGCCCCACCTGGAAGAAGGCCACCTGGAGGTAGTTGTAGGGCTCTCTGCGCTCGAAGTCCCGCTGGATGAGCAGGCTGGCGCGGTGCGCGGAAGGCGCGGTGCCCAGCCGGCTCCCCAGGCAGTGCTGCAGGCAGTCCGCGCGCTGCAGCACCCGGTCGAAGAGCGCGGCCTCCCAGGGCCCGGCGGCCGGCGGCCCGCCGAGGAAGGCGGCCTCTCGGCGGCAGGCAGCCCGGCAGGAGCGGCGGGCCGTCCGCAGCCCCGCGTAGCTGTGCAGGGCGCGCTGCAGCAGCTCGGCCGCCCGCCCCCAGTCCCGGGCGAAGTACGCCCGCACGCCGTCGGCGTACAGCAGGTCGTACGGCACCAGGCGGCCCGCGGCTGGGGACGTGGCGGCGGCGGCGGGGAGGAGGAGGAGGACGCAAAGGAGCGAGGCCATGGCCGAGCCGCCGAGCGGGAGGAGGAGGAGCGGGAGGCGGCGGGGGTCTACGGGCGGGTGGAGGCATCGGCGGCCCCGGCCGGACACACCCAGGGGGCCGGGCCGTGAGCGGGCTGCGGGAGGGGTACGGGGCACTGCCGGGGCTGCGCTGCGGCCGTCCGCTCGTGCCGGGCCCCGGCAGCGGTGCTGCAGTCCTGCCCGCGTTTGGGCCAAGTCCGGGCTGGGCCCGTGCGGCACTGCTGCGGTTCTGTGTCCGGGCATCCGCCAGGCCGCGGCTAACCTGCTTCCTTCGGGCCGTGGGACCTCGGCCCTCTGACGGAGAGGCACTGAAGAGGTCGCGGCATGTTTCTCAGAGCCCCTGCAGGACCCGCATCGAACGGGGGCTTCCAGCACCTGGCGGAGCCCTTGGCTGCTGCTGAAGGACAACATACATGCCACAGGCCCTCCGCTGCAGCCACCTTGTTTGCTTGTGGCTGCAGCTACAACCAGCGTGAGGAAGAGGAAGGCTCATCTCCTGCGTGCCACACTTCCAAGAGTTTTGTGCAGAGCAGGAGCTGGATGTAGCCCTCACTGTTCCCAGCTTTGGCGGTGTGGAATCCCAGAGCTCTGCACGTGGAGGCTCTGGCAGCTTTTCCAAGCTGGCTGCTGCCTGGATGAGAAGTTTGGGCTGCAGTGTTTTGTGCGAAGTCATGAAGTTTCCACTGTGTTAACAGACTGCACCAGTGGAAACACTACCTTATGAGTCAAGGTCCTTCTGGAGAGGATTTAAGTTTTCAAAACAACGCTGCTTCAAAAATCACAGAGGCCACTCCTGTTTAGTTGTAGGCAGCCTAGGTCTCCCTTGAAATGGAGAGGAAATCTTTACACCCCCTCTCCAAATGGTGACTCTTCAATATGGGCACTGATCCCTCCCATGAGCTGCGGGACATCTGCTGCCTCCCAAACGCTAACAAGAGGGGAAGCGCGCCTTGCACGTTTGGCATTTCCCTTCTAGAAGCCAGTGAATCTTCATTAAACACTGGGCCAATCATTTTGTTTCTATGGAAACAAAATTATTACTAATATATTATTTTAAAAACAGACACACAGGTGACACTCCAAATATACAATTTTAATACCATTCCGTGCTTGCCTCGTCTCTTAGGGGAGAGCGAACGCAAGGGTGGAGTTCACAAAGGGACAAGATTGCCAAGGGTGCCAAGTGGCTGCTGCAGCGGTGGGTGTTTGTAACCTGAGGGCAGGCACAGGCTGTCCATGTCTGGAGCTCCATTCTGCAAATCTGCCACACTTCTCTTACCGTGGGTGCCACATTTCCTGCCTGCTGGCGAGAAAGATGAGAATGTCAATTAGTAATCAGGTCCCGGGACAAGGGGAAGGTTGGAAGTTTTATTTAAAAATCACGACGGCACTGAATGTTTCTGATGCTGTCTCTCATCATTTGGGATCCTGGAGGGCCTGTGCTTCACGGGCCTCAGGGGTCCTTTCACGCGGTGCCTGCTCCTCATCCTGCAGATGCCAGGCCTCGCTGCCAGCCAGCGAGCAACACCGTGGCCGGTCAGTACTCTCTTCCTCCCTGCTGCCGAGCGAGAGGCGGCGATCGCGGCACACCGCAAGTGGGAGACGGGAGTGCCGTGGGCTGCAGGCCGGGCTGGGCTGCGGTGTCTCATCGATGAAGGTGGTGATCTCATCTCGGAAGAAGCAGGCACTGGAGCTGGACCCCCGGGGCACCAGTCCGCCTTCCAAAAACTGCCGTAGGGATGTCAGCTCATCGTCTGGGGGCTGCCGGCGGTGCTGATAGTCATGCAGCTGAGGAGGCAAGAAACCGGGGCCTCCAGGCTTGCGTAGGGTGGAAATGCGGATGTCGTCAGATGAAGACCACTTGTGTAGGAAGGATGGAGCGGAGCGGTGGGCGGAGAAGATGTTAGTCTCATCGTGTGACATCCTCCGTGAGATAGGGACCTGGGTGATGGAGAAGGAGGCAGGTGATGAGAGACTTAGAGAAAAGGCCAGAAGGGGAGTATCTGAGGCCTTCTGAGAGAAGAGTGTAAAGGTCACAAACAGGGCAGACAGACAGAGAATGAAGTAGGTTGTGGGTCTGCACTGCTAGCTTTCAGCTCACCTGCAGATAATGCACCTTGTCCTGGGGCAACAACATGTGGTGCATTGGTAGCAGTTTGATGTCCCGAGAGTCCCGCTTCACAGCTGCAGCACCGTTGGCATCAAATCTCACTTTGCAGATCCTGCCATCCCCATAATCATCACACACACCATCTGTTGGCAAAGAGAAGAATGGCAGTCAGAAGATGAGCATTATCAGAGCACACGGATGTCACGCTAAACACCTGTCTGACCTCTGCCACCCTGCTTACAGCCATCGGGACTGATGTCTGAACAAGGACCTCTGCTTTCTGCTCCCAGCAGAAAGGACACAGAGACTGTCTCATTTCTTTTGTTTCCCTTTGGACTCTTCCCCTGGCAGGACTTGGACCTTTGGATCAGCTGGTTGGGCTGAGGGCTGCCGTGTCTTTCACTACAATTTGACAGCTACGCATCTCTTGCATCTTCTGTGAAGGACGTTGCACAGATTTTCTGGGATGCTAGTGAGTCCTAAGGCAGCAAGTAAAAGGCAGAGCATTCTCCAGAAGATATTTTCTCGTGGTTGCTGCCTTTAGGCTCTAATACGAATCCCATACAGCCACCCACATCTCTCCCAGTGCCATTACGTCCTTTTCCCAAGGAAGGCAACTCTCTCCTCTATAGTCTTTTGGGAATGGGGTAACTGAAGAGGTTGACTGATGGGTGGTGAGGGGCTTACCATCATCTCCGTCTTCCTCAGACATGATAGCCACACACTGCTCCCAAATGGTGCGGAGATCTGCTCGGTAGCGCTCGCAGGACCAGATGAAAGAGGGGAGCAGCAGCGTCTGTACCATGGAGCACCAGAGCACAGCCAGGACCATCCAAGTGGGCGCCGTGTCATAGCGCAGGCTAAAAAAGCTCACAACCTTGGAGGGAGGAGAGAGAATCAAGATTGTGAAAGAAGACAGACATGCAGATAAAAGGAGAAGGAAAACGGGAGCCACCTCTGTAACAGAACATAATCTGTCATTAAAGGGTTTCTCAAGTTAGTATGCACGTGCCTTTGAAAAAAAGTGTTCCTGGGATGTTTCCCCAGGTTTGCTGGAGCATACTCTGAGCTGTGACCTCTCTAACGTGAGACTTGGTGTTAGCATCCCTTCTTCCCTATGCTCATTAAGAGCTTGAACTAAATAGGCACAAACAAAGGACACAGCCACAGGGAAAAAAAAACTGTGACTAAGCCTCTGTTCTCTTAATAGTTCCTTTTGAGAACTTCCTCCGCTCTCCAGTTTTGCAGAGAATCAACCAGCCAGCAAAAACCTGAGTGCTGACTACAAACATACTAGCAGAAGGAAAAATAAACCTCTCTGCAACAGCTTCTAAAGCTGGTGCATCAGCTTTCCAGAAACAAATTGGAATAAAAGCAATCTCATCCTTTTACCAAGGTAGATTCCCCTGTACATCTGCAGAATAATTTCCTCTCCAGTCTCCTCTTAGCCACTTAAAACTCTCACAGTGGTTTGAGCTGTGGTGTGGCGCATTCCCCAGGCTCAGACTTGTCTTAAAAAAAAAATGTTCCTGCGGAAGGGCGAGGGAACTACTGCAACCTTTTTAAAATCATCCCTCAGCATAACAGATTCAGATGTGGCAACTCTCTGCCTGGTGGATGGATGGAGTTTCTTCTTTAAAATCTGAGAGAAATGGAAATCTAGTCTAACTACAGACTGTGAAGGGAAAGGAAGAACCCGCTGCTTACCAAGATGGGCACCCCCGTGAGCGTGTCGTACAGGAAGACAATAGCACTGATGAGGTTGGTCATCTGCAAGGAGGTCTTGGCTGACTCGGAGCCATCCAGTGAGGACCTCCTTTTGCCTCGTACATCCTCCACCACGATGGCTGGCACATTGAAAGTGTTGTGCGCTGATGAGCAGGACGATGCCTCCTCTGGCCTCTGATGGCAGCACTGCCGTCGCTTTCTGTGTGCCCACAGGGTCTGGTAGAAGGTGATTCCCACACACACCAAGCCCATGACGATTCCTCCAAGGAGCAGGAGGCTGAAGCAGACACCAAAGCCCAGACCTATCTTGCTGACGATGAACTGGCAGCCACGAGCGTAGTACCGCTCGCCGTTGTTGTGCCAGCCGATGGAGGGCAGGGTGGAGAGGATGAATGATACCATCCAGATCCCCATGACTGCGTGCAGAGCCTGCTTCTTGGCATTGCTCAGTCGGTAGTTGACTGGCCACCTCACCATCCACATTCGGTGGTAGGAAAGGGAGGCCACCGTGAAGCAGGTGGCCAGTGCCAGGGTGTAGTACGTGGACACGAAGACCTTACAGATGCTCTCATTCCAGTCGTAGTTGGAGGACTCACGCCGCAGCTGCACCACAGCGTAGGTAGTGAGGGGTACTGCTGCCATGAGGATGTGAGTCCCAGCGAGAAAGCACAGCAGCAGCTCCAGCGGCTTGTGTTTCTGTTGCTTGGCCGTAATGCTGAGGATAATCCAAGAGTTGGCCAGCAGGGCTAACATCCCACATGCCAGCCACCACAGTGAATTGTTGTGCAAGGTGGACTCTGATTCAGAGTCCCCCATGCTGTCCTCCTGCTAGGCTGCACCCTGTCCCTGCCTCTGGGTTACTGTAAGAGGGTGAACAAGACTTCGCACTGGGGAAACCACGTCCCTCCTCATCTGCTGCTGCGCTGAGGCAAGGCGTACACACACTGCAGGCGTCTCTCAAGGCATTGTCGCGAGGCACGAGGCAGAACAGCCTGCATCTCTGTCTCACTCTCAGTCCTCCCTTTTCCTTTTGTTCGTTTATATTACTTTCACTTGATCTCTTTCTCCTGTTTTTTTCTGTTGTCCTCTTTCCTTTTCTTTCTTCCACCTTCTTTCTTTCTCATGAAAGCTTGCCAGTGCTTCTTCCCTCAGTCTCTCATGCTCACTTTTTTTTTTCCTCCCCATCTATTTCATTCCTTTCCTCTACTTTTCCCCCAAAGAAAAAGCTCTCCTTACTTCGTGTGCTTCCCAGACACCATCTGTCTGAGGGACCACCTTCTAGAGGGACTAGTGAAGGCTCCAAACAAACAGGCTGCTGGGACTCTGAAGAGTTTGACAGCAACAGGCACCTGTTGCCCAGCGTCCCACCGAGCAAGGAGCTAGCAGAGAGCTTCAGAGAAGACAGGAAGCAGGACAAAGATCCCACAGAAATGGTGACAATGGTGCATGCACAGTGTGTAATCTCCCCCTCAGCAAATGGTACTCCCGTGGCCAGATGCCCGCTAAATCAGTCAGAGTCAACAGGGAATGAAGGGTGAGGAAGAGGATTCAGAGAGCTCCCTAAGCAAGACCCTGCAGCACTCTCACTGCACTGTCTGTTTTGCTGCCCTCCAGGGCTCAGCCTTCTTTTTCAAGCTTCCCTTTGCAACACAGAGCAGAGCTGACAAACAATGAGGGACGGCAGGGAGGGGGGGCAATCCCTTACAAAAGTTCCCTTGGAGATTCAGGGCGTGAGGTTCACTGTAGGAGAGAGAAAAGAGAAAAAGTAATTTAAGATCATACTATCTCTTCCGATCTCCCTCTCTCTCCTTGCTCACACAAACACATAGTCACATTTTAGGCTTTGCAGAGCTCTCCCCTTGTCTTTCAGAGAACAGAAGACCCAGATTTGTGCCAGTCCCTCAGCTCAGATTCTGGCTGCCAGACACTCCCTGCTATTCCAGTCCTAGGCTCCCCACCCAAATCATTAATAATGCCATTCTTATAACCGATGGCCCCATCTGCACCGCTCCCTGCTGTTACAGTTCTGCTCTTCTCAGCATCCCTCCTGATGTACAGCTCCCACATCCACGCCAGTCTTTGGGCCTCTGCTTTTCTCTGGTAGCACTTGCCCCATCCACCCAGGGTCGCAATCCACAGCTCCAGCAACTCGCTGTAGTCCCATGGCCCTGATGCACGAGTTTCTTGGCCAGCACACTTGAAGTTTCTGCTGAAGGAGCCCTGCTCTCCAGACACAGCCCAGCTGTAAGTGGCCCTGCAGCTGCTCACCTATGCCTGTGACTCCAGTGCTACCAGCTCAGTCTCTTCTGCCTTCACCTACAGGGTATGCCCCTGCAGTATGCTCCAGAAAGACAAAGGCCTGCTCTGCACATTGTCCTAGACAGCGCAAACCCAGTCTGCCTGTGGATGGATCAGTGCCTTCTGGGTCACCACATTTCATCAGCCCCTTGGACTAACTGAGGCTTTTACTCCTTTTCTCCCTGCTCAGAGCAGGTTGTCGTGGCTCGCTCTGAGATGCTCCTGCTCTACTGCACCCCATCTTTTCCCCCTGAAAACTACTGGAGTGGCATCGAGGCCTGTGCCCTTTGCAGGCAGTCAGGAGGCCGGCCAGCCCTGCTAATCCCCGGGGAACGAATCTTCCCGCAGTCTCTCCGTCTGCTGCCCTTCCCAACCGGCTTGCTCTGGCGGCCCACGCTGTTCCTGGGTGAGGCAGAAGACCTCCCGCGCCTGTTCCGGGGCCCAACACTGCTCCGAGCTGCGGTCTTCCAGCATCCCGAGAGCCTCTGATCCGCTGCAGAACGGCCGGCTCCATAAGCCCACCCTGCCCCGGCCGGAGCCGCTCGCTCCCCGCTGCCCTTCACCCAAACCGCTGGGTAGGGGGACCCGGACTGCGGGGACAGGGAAACTCGTGGGGCTGTGGTTCGGGGAGGGCGAGGCAGGGGGTCGGAAGGGGGCCGCGGGCGGGGGGGGGAGATGAGACAGAAGAATCGATGGGAAGCGCGGCGAAAATGGGAGCGACGGGTGTCAGCGTGCCCCCGACGCCTTCCCCTTCGGCTACCGCCCGGCAGCCCGGCTACTGCGGCGGCTGGAGGGGCGGAGGGCCAGGTCGGGCGGCCCCGAGCCGAACCGAGCCGAGCCGAGCCGAGCCGTGCCGGGCGCGGGGCCGCGGGGCGTCCCGGAGCGCTGCCGTGCCCGGCGCCGCCGCCCCACGCGGGGGCCGAAGGCGGCGGCGGCGACGCGGGGGCGGCGGCGGACCGCCGGGACTCATCTTACCTCTCGCCGGAGCAAACGCTGCCATGGCGACGGGCGCCCCGCGCGGCTGTGCGCGCCGCTGCCCGCCTGTGCCGCCCCCGGCCCCGGCCGCTGCGGACGCCGCAGGCAGGCGGCGCGGCCCCGCGCTCCGGCCATCCGCCAGGCGGGGCGACTGCGAGGGGCGAGGGGCGGGGAGCCGGCAGCGGGAGCTCCGCCGGGCCGAGCAGCCAGGGGGCGGGCCGGGACGGTCGGCGCGGCGGCCGCCGCCCCGGCCCCGGCCTCGGCCCCTCCCGGCGGCCGCGGGGCGTGGGAGCCGCGGGCGGCTCTACCCCTCGCGCGTGGGGTGCGTGGCCGCCCCGAGGAGCGGGAGCCGGTCCCCGGAGGAAGAGGGCTCCGGGAGGAACCTTGGGCACCCGCCGCCTGGGCTGAGCTGCGGCCGCGGGGACGGCCCCCACGCCAGCAGGCTGCGGAGCGTCCCGCCAGCGGGGAGCGGGGAGCGGGGTGCGGCGCTTGGAGGAGCGGCTCGGCGGTGCCGGGGGGGCACGGCTCGCTCCTGCCGCGTCCTCTCGGAAAGGCGCTTGGGCCGGGAGTCCTCGCAACGCAGCGGGCACCTGTTCGTCCCCATTTAGTGCCTTGCTGCTGAAGGGACGGCACCGGCACCTCCTCGTCCTGCAGGGCTCCCAGAATCTCGTACCTCCATCAGCGTTGGGTGGGTTGGAGCCCGTGTTTCTGGACACTTCGAGGCAGCTGCGTTAGAACCTCCTCTTGGATCGGGAACACGTGAACAGTTAGGTGAAATGAGCCGGCAAGGTCGGTATGCAGAGGAATTGTTGAGATTGTTGAGAAAGATGTGTGGCCCCAGTGTTGGCCTTTGGTGTGCAGGACCTGCCTTCAGGTGGGAGTTACGGCCTCCTCCATCGTTTCTTCTCCACCGCTGTTATTTGCGGGAGGTTTGTGCCTCGAAGTGAGAAGGTCTGTATCTGTAAATGCAAATACATTTGCAGCTCCAATTATGTCATTTCTGTGAATTATTTAATGCGCTAACTTCCACATTTCCATCCAGTTCTGATTCAGAAGTTGAGTCTCCCCAGCAAGTTGTTGCCTACCTGTGTGGGTGAGCAGATTCTCCTGTATTACAGGGAAACAGCAGCTCCATCTTCCGGCACACTCTGCCCTGCCTTTGTGCCTTGCTCTCCTCTAGTGACAACATCCCACAGCCCAGCAGGGCTATTCTGGCTCTAGGTGGGGATGTCCCAGACTTTGAGTCCCTGGGAGGCCCGGGGTCACCTGCCACAGGGCATCCGACAGTGTCTGCTGGCATCCTGGCTCACGGTGAGCTGACAAGGCACTGAGCAGCAAAGAAGCAGGAAACCAAGCAGATCTCAAAGCTCTGTCAAATCATACAATCTCTATGGCAAATAGACAAGTTGTGATGAAAATAGGTTTTATCAGGAGCTTTGATCACCTTTGAAATAAAGGTACAGATACCAGAAGTGAACCCCTCCGGACCCATCTCCTTTTGGGAGACACAGATGAGCACATGGACTGTGGCAATTTTACTCCTCACAGAGCCAGGTGGGACTCTGACCAGTGACCTGCTGTCCAAAGACTCAGCAGCCTGCCAGCACGTCCTAGGGCATACAGGCATGAAGGAATACTCCTTTTACAATGGCTGTGTAGAAACTCCATTCTGGAGAAGTTCACAGCATAGGGATAAGTATTCTTTCTGTCCGGCAGCTCTGCAGGGATACACTCTACAAAGAGGTGCCCCATATGCTCAAAGGAAAAGATCTCATTAACAAAAAACAAGATCATAAAAGCCAAAGCATTAACAAAACAGCCAAATCCGCTTCTGACAGCAAGGGTTTCATGGTGTGCAGCTCCTGGGGTTCTGCTAGTGACCACGGTGGTCTCTCGTGTTTCTCACAGGCCATGGGTTCAGCAAAGCCCACGTTCAGAGCCTTGGCATTAGGTCTGCCCAAGGTTTGCAGAGCGGAGCTGGTGGCATGCTGGCAGCTTTCCTGGCATCCTGTCGGGCTCTGCTAGCAGGGTGTGGTTAATGGCTAGTGGCAACTCAGCCAAGTAGATCCATGAGCATACTGCTCCTGAAAGTGCAGCAACCGCAGTGTCAATTTATCATAGCCAAACCTTAGGTTCTATTTCTAGCTCCGTATGAAAAGATGTAGTGAAATTTCTCAGTTAATTCATCTGCAAAATGGGCAAGTGCTAATAGCTCATCCCAGGAGACAGAAGACCTTGTCTAACACTGGTCATGAGCTGTGCAGAAATACTAAGGGCTTGCGGGTGTAGAACTCAGACTTGTGGATGCTTGTTCACAGATGGATGCTTTTCCTCAGGCAGCTGGGCACATTCTGAAAGATGTTTCCCTTTGTCACAGATGTAAAGATGTGATATTGTCCTTGAGAAAAGGAGGTTCCAGGGCAGGCTGCTGAGATGCACGGTTATTCTGAAACTGCATGCATACACAGAGGTGTATGCACCCTCCTGCTCCCCCTCACCTTCCCCCGCCCTGCTTCCTCTAGTTCTTGTTCTCTCTTTCTTACTGACCCTGTTTTCATCCCTCCTGGCCCCAGTGAAACCCTGGGGCAGTGAGTTCCTCTCCGTAAGGGATGTAAATATGTCATTTCAGAATGTAATTGTGCTACTTTTTAGAATTACTGAACGCCACACAGAGGGGATAACTAGGAGCTCTGGAACGACTAATCTGGGAACGTGCAATGTCAGTAGGGAGCTGAAATGATTTCTTTGCGTCGGATTTGTAGCACAGATTTACAGCATGCATTCTAATACCCATTTTCCCAGCTTGACCAAGCATGCCTGACTACTGGATCCTGAGCCAGGCAAGAAGACCCCTCATCCCTTCTGATACCCTGCCAGCTACCGGCCTCTGCCACCGGCCCTTCGTCTGCTGTTCTCTGATTCTTCAGACCTGGAAGACTTCCACATCTCTCAGGCTCAGCCAAGCTGGCAACAAAGTGAAGAGTCTCAAGTGCACAGCTTCCTCCCTTCTAGAGCTTGGGAACGTGGATAGAAACATGCAGGGTCGTTTGGCTCTCAATGCTGAAGCAATGCGAGTGCTTTGCTGCAGAGCCTGCGGGAAGCATGAGTCACAGGGGCTGCCTCGGCAGATCGGGGCTGACAGCCTCCTCCGAGCAGCAGCCTCACACTACGGTCAAGGGCAGAAACAAGCTGTCAAGCGGGTCGTGGGGGGACTTGGGGAGGTTGGGGCCTGTGCTGGGGTTGTTCCAGCTTGTGTGTTTCTAGTCCAGCTGAGCGGGGAATGCGGGATATCCTCAGGTGTGTCAAAGCCTCTTTGTTAGCACAGATCTGTGGATCCTGATAGGGATCTGAGGTTGGAACTGTTGTCCAAAGGATTGGAACATTATCACTTTTGCACCCCAGAAACATTTGAAGCAGCAGTGCTGGAAACACCACCACAATGGGGAAAGCCAACACTTCTCCATTTTTTCTAATCTTTTGCTTTCTGTGACACCACTGCAAAGAGCTCTGGGGCCCATTGTGATTTTGTGTCGCCTTATGTGATTTTCTGAGTCCTGTTATCATCTCAGGGCTACTCTGCTGAGCTGTCACCACATGTCCTTGTGTTTGTCACTTTGAAGGGTTGTGAATCACTATAGCTAGTATTGTGCAGAGGCACTACTCCACTGCATAAGGTAGATATTCCCTTGTCGCACCTATCGAAGTGAGAAGTCTTCTGCTCCCCCTGAGGAGGCTGAGTGAACAAAAAAGAGGGCCACATAGAAAGGGTGGGATAGGGCCTCTTGACTTCTCCTCTCTGAAACAGTTTGGCTTCCATGCCACACAGGAGTGTCAGATATATCTGCACTGATAACAGTGTTTTGTGCAACTTCATTCAAACTTCACTTCTTCAAGTGCACTGCAGATAAAACTAATGCTAGAGGCAGTGTAGGGCCACCGATGAAGGAGGTGGATGCCCTGCTGACAGACGATACAGAGAAGACAGAGTTACTAAATGCCTTCTTTGTCTTTCTCTTTCTACTGCTGGAGGCTGTCCTGAGGAGCCCTATACCCCTGAGGCCCCAAAGGAAGTCAGGATCAAAGAGGAGTATGCCTCGGTTGATGAGGACTGGGTTAGGGACCAATTAAGCAGTCCAGACATCCATAAATCCATGGGTCTGCAGGTGCTGTGGGAGCTGGTGGAAGTCATTGCTAGGCCACTCTCCATTATCTTTTGTAAGTCGTGGGGAATAGGAGGGGTGCCTGAAGACTGGAGGAAGGCAAATATCACCCCAGTCTCCAGAGAGGGAAAGAAGGCGGACCTAAGGTAACTACAGACTTGTCAGCTTCACCTCCATCCCTGGAAAGGTGATGGAACAACTTTTCCTTGATGCTGTCTCCAAGCATATCAAGGATAAGAAGGTCATTAGGGGCAGTCAACATGACTTTGCTGAAGGGGAATCAAACTTGATCAACCTAATAGCCTTTTAATGATGACATTACCAGGTGATAGATGATAGTAAAGCAGTGGATGTGGCCTATCTTGATTTTAATAAAGCACTTGACACCATCTCCCACATGCATCCTCACAGCTACACTGAGAAAATTTGGTTTGGACAATCAGGTAGTGAGGTAGACTGTAAACTGGCCAAAGGAAAGCAGCCAGAGGGTTGTGGTCAATGGGACAGAGTCTAGCTGGAGGCCTGTATCTAGTGGAGACCCTCAAGGGTGGGTACTGGGACCTGTACTTCTCAGTATATTCATCAATAACTTGGATGAGGGGACAGAATGCACTGTCAGCAAGTTTGCTGATGACTGGGAGGAGTGACTGACATGTCAGAAGGCTGCGCTGCCATCCAGCAAGACCTAGACAGGTTGGAGAGTTGGGCGGGAAAAAATTTAATGAAATATAAGAAGGGCAAGTGTAGAGTCTTGCATCTGGACAAGAACAATCCCGGGTGCCAGTGTAGATTGGGAACTGATGTGCTGGAGAGCATCAGATGGGAGAGGGATCTAGGAGTCTTGGTGGACGGCTGGATGACCTTGAGCCAGTACTGTGCCCTGTGGCCAAGAAGGCCAATGACATCCTGGGTGTATTAGACGGGGTGTGGTTAGTCGGTAGAGAGAGGTTCTCCTCCCCTCTACTCTGCCCTGGTGAGACCACATCTGGAATATTGTGCCCAGTTCTGGGCCCCTCAGTTCAAGACAGACAGGGAACTGCTTGTGAAAGTCCATTGCAGAACCACAAAAAGGATGAAGGGAGTGGAGCATCTCCCTTATGGGGAAAGGCTGAGGGAGTTGAGGGTTTTTAGCTTGGAGAATTGGAAACTGAGAGGTGACCTCATCAATGTTTGTAAATATGTAAAAGGTGATTGTCAGGAGAATGGAGCCAAGCTCTTCTCAGTGACATACAGTGACAGGACAAGGGGGAACAAGCTGGGACATAGGAGGTTTTACATAAATGTGAGAAAAAAACTTCACAGTAAGGATAACAGAGCGTTGGAACAGGCTGCCCGGAGAGGCTGTGGGTTCTCCTTCTCTGGAGACATTCAGAACCCACCTGGAAGCATTCCTGTGTGACCTAATCTAGGTGTTCCTGCTCTGGCAGGCAGATTGGACTAGATGATCTTTTGAGGGCCCTTCCAATCCCTGACATTCTGTGATTCATTCTAATCTGCTCTGAAACTCCACCTGCACTCTGCCTTGAAGACCACCGTGAAGCTTTCAATGTTGCCCTCAGACAGAAAGCAAAGCTCCTTCAGGTCTTGGTCTGTGGGTGACTTTTCTCTTAGTCAGGGCAGTATGTGCATCTAGAACAAAAAAGGCTGTCATGTGAAAAGGTACAGAATGGAGAGCTGACAAAAGAAGGTATATCTGAGATCTGAGCTGAGAGTGGCCTGTCCTTGCAGGGGAATTTCAGGTAGGGTTGGGAAGGGCCATAGCTAACTTTTAGTTAGCTCTTTAAGGATCTTGGCCTTGATGATCTTTATAGGTTCCTGCCAACTGAACTATTCTCTTCTACAGTTCACATAGTTTTGTATTCACAAACACAAATGATAGGAAGCAAAATGACAGCAATGTGCACCTTTGTTGCTTTAGGTTGTGTGAAGACGCTGGTGGAGGAACTGCCTGGGCAGAGCAGTGGCTGCTACAGCTGTGTCCCAGCCCAGGGGCAACCACTGATTGTGGTGGGTTTCAAACAGCAAGGGGGATGGATTGCCTTCCTCCCGGCTCACAGGTGGTGTCTTGGCCGTTGTTGCCACCTGTTTCTTTCACTGCCAATAACTGTGCCACACTGACATGGCTGTGACAGAGAAACCCTCTTCCCTAGGACTGGTTGTCCTGCAGCAGGTCTCTGCCACCAAAAGCCATTTCCACAGCATTGCATCTGTTTCTGCCTCTCCTCTGCAAGCCTGGAGCAATTAGCAATCCTGGAATATGGTCATTGACAGCTGTGGGACCTTAAGGCCTCTATGTCCCATCTCTAGCAGAAAGGAGAATGTCTTACATAAACACTTACGTAAACACAAGATTTTTGTGCACTTATTTTAACAGTATTTTTTTTCTTCAGGACATTTGGAAAAATATGCAACACACTTTTACTTCATCCTAAATTTCCTGAAGTTTCCACTCCCTCTTCTCATTTCCTTGAGCTAACAAAGAAACATTTCAGGGAGAGCTTTCCCAAAAGGATCTTTTCTGGCTTACACAGCCCAAGGCTCCTTTTTTCTCTTAGGAAATTCCTTTTATCCCCTTTCCCAGACCTACCTCCTACATCAACATTCGCATCTTTGTAAAGTTCTATTTTCCAGAATTTATGGGTATCCTGAACTGCTTTACCAACAAAATTAGTCCTGAATTATCCCATTTCTTGTGATGTTTTCTTTGTTTGTTGCAGGTGAGATGAAGACTACAAGCTGTGGTATGGGGCCTGAGGGTTCTGTGGGGTTGCTGAAGAAAGGCAAATGGGTTTCAGGGGCAGCAAGGGGCTGGTGAATTAAGGGAGATTAAGGGAAGCAGGAGACTGAGAACAAAGATTCTTCATCCTAGGAGGAAAGGCAGAGTTGGAGATTTGAGTCAGAAGACAGTGCCTCAGAAAAATAAAAAATAAAAAATCAGTCCAGATTGCTAAAAAAATCCCAAAGAAATTTATTGTAGCTCGGGTGGATAAAAGAAGCATATAAAATTAGTTCCACAAGAAGGTCAAATTAAGTGCATGAGCAAAATACAAGCATTATATATATATATCTTCTATTCAGAGTTTCTCATTATAGAGCTGGGGCTCAATAATAACTTGTAAGGGTTTCTTGTCTTGTTCATTGGCTCCTCTCCAGACAACATCCCTCCACAGCATTATACTGAGAGAATGATGAAGGCATAAAGAATTGTATCAAAATAGGAGAAAGGGAGGTGGATTCACAGAGCACTATAGGCTGGCAGGTGTTTAGGCAGAGACTTCCTCAGTCTGCAAAACTACTTATACATCCGGCTGCAAGAGAAAAACATTACGTTAGCACCAGTGTTAACAGAGGTGATACCTCAAAGCCAGGCAGCTCAAAGAACTTTGCCCAGTGCAGAGGATGACTGCACTCCCTTCTGTGGTTTGGGGGCAAATGGTTACTCATGCGTCCACACGGCTGTGGTTTACATTTTAGTTACACTGAAATGCTTGCTTGTGAAGAAGAGTTAAAAAACTACTGCCTCAGCATTTCTGTTGAACTTCTTCATGTAATTATTTATACTGTCATGGGCTTTCCACTTCCTATGACAGTATAACTGCCAATGTTCCTATTCTACTGTTTCTGTGGCCTGATATCGTATAAGATTAAGGACCTCAAAAAGGGAAAGCTTCTCTGCTGAGAAGTCCTTGCTCCCCCAGAACGAGCCAGAATATGATGATGTATCACCCTGTGCATTTGGGGGAGTAGATGGTTCGGTGTTCTCTTTCCTGGCTCCCAAGAGGTTGTTGGTGATTTTCACAGACTGCAGTTCAGCACTGTGATAGTAGAGCTGGAGTCACACTATGACATAATGGATTTTTAAAACATGTTTTTTTATTCTTGAAGTTGGCTCAGTATCCACAACCTCTCTATCCATGTCCCATATCAACTCTGCATCCTATCAAGGGACTCTGGAGCTCCTGCTTGAGTTTGGCCAACATGTCTGTACATCAAGATAATTCAGGTGAAAACTCTGCTTAGAAGTTTGGAAGCACAGAACTACCATGGGTTTGGAGCATAACTCATAAACATAACAAGAGCTAAAAATGCTGAAATGCAGTTTTAGCATAGGCGCCAAGTGGGCTCATGCTCCGTTTCTTCCTACCCAACCATCCAGTTTACCTATCTTGAAACCAAAGTACTTGCCCATTCCAGGTGCCCTCATTACCACTTACCGTTGACACTGACATGTCTTCTTTTCCAGCAAGTACTGTTTTGCTTGTGCCATCCTTTTTGCTCTTTTCTACCAAGAGATCAGGAATAAATAACCATTACTTTTTTTACACTTACAATGCTTTCCTATGATGTGGTAGTGAAGTACTTTCTGATGTATCTGCTGTCTGCAGTCTGTCCACGTCTAACCATTTGCTTTCAGTGTAAGGACTGACATACTACATATTCTGCCCCATTCACAGAGAGAAAAGGAGGCTCCACATATGGTCTGAGGAGACTGTCACCTCTTCACCTTCCACAGCAACCAGGACACTAACCCTTCTCCGCTGCCAGCTCATACCCATGATTATGCACAGGCATACAAGGCCAATCAGCAACACACTGGCTCCAATAATTGCTCCAATTACTGCATAGCTATTCCAAACATGAGCTTCCTCTGTGGAAAGAGAAAAGTATTCAAAGGCAGGTACAGAATTTCAAGGCTTTTGTGAGGAGGTAGGGATGTGATGTTAATTTCCATACCTACGGTATAATTAAGGCTGATCTTTATGTTATTGTCTTCCATGAGGTGACAGTTCCACAGTCCTGGAGCACTGACGCTCACCTCCACTTTTGCTTCATGCTGTTTTGACTTCTTGGTTTCCAGCTGAGTCCCATTCACACGTTCCCAGAGCAAGTGGGCATTGGATGGCAGGGGACCAGACACCTGGCAGAGCAAGGACATCTTGCCCCCTCTGGAGAGTGGCCCAGCAGGGTCAGCAGAGACTGGAGAGATAAGAAAATGTCACATGAGTGAGAGGACAGGATGACAGGTCCATTCATACTCCTGTGGCTTCCAGATATCTGCAGCTCCTCATCTGCTGGTCCCCTTCTCTCACCTTGAATTACCACTAGTGCTCTCATGGACTTCATTCTTCTACTGTTGACCTCCAGCTGGCATTGGTACTGCCCAGAGTGATTTAACTGGACTTTGGGGATTTTCACTTCTATAGTACTTCTAGCTTTCTTTTCAGGTATCTCAAACCAAATGTGGTTGCTTTTTTTAGTTTCATGCAGCTCTCGATGTGTTGTGACATTGAAATCAAGCAGCTCATGAACAATTCTATTTCCCTGTGGTTCCCAGTTCAGTTTTCCTGCGAAACCTTCTTTCCACGCTATCCCCCTGAAGTTCAGATACCATGACAAGATCACAGTGTTGCCAACAGTTGTGTACATTGTTTCCATGTGTTCCTTCCCAAAACCTGAATTCAGAAGAGACAAGAAGACATTTGCAGGGAAATACCTAGCGTCTCTGAGTGTACCTTTGGTCGCGTGTTCAGTTGAGAGGTCTCAGAGAAAAGCCATAAGATGTCCCAGGGAGGATAAACAATTAGAGTCTGAGAGTTGGTTTAAAGAGCCAACACTCCCAAGCTCGCCAAAGCTGAGAAGAGACCCCAAGGAGAGGGTGATCTTTTAGGGCCAGCCTGGAGAAGAAAATGGGAAGAAGTACAGGACAGAACTCAGGTCACAGAGCTTCATGGTTGGAGGCCCAGGGAAACTGACCCTAGAACACCATCACATGAATAATGGAAAATGAAAGCATGGCTCACAGCTGGAGGAAGCACTGGTTCCAGAGTCTGTGTGCAAGTTGCATTTCTGTAGTCACGTACCTAGTACCTTCACATCAAAGGAGATGTTCTGATTAATCGATGGAGAGTATGAATGGATGTGACACGTCCAGGTTCCACTGTCTGTAGTGTTCAGATGCTTTAGCTTCAGTATGTATTTCTGAGGGGCGTCCTTTTGCAAAATTTCTGGTTTCACTATGTTATTGGCAACATTAAACAAACTGATGCTGAGGTGGGGTTGTGGATGGGATGAATTTTGCATTAAAGTAAGCTCGAGGTCTTCATTTATGAGAAAGTGCCCATTTGAAGAGATCGACACTGTAAAGAGAAAAAGCCTAGCCAGTAAATCAACTCCTCTTTCTGAAAGTGAGAGAAAAGTGTTACAGCAAAGAGTATGGAGACCCTGTCCCTGGTGATAGAAGGGAAATAAGCTGAGATAGACCAGACCAGAAGCAATGGCCTTGTACTTACAGTCCCTGCAGGCACTCACACTTAAAGACTTGCAGTGAGATGCTGACTGAATGAGAGTGACATTCACAGATGTAGATGCCAGCATCGTCCAGGTTCAAGTCTGACACCTTCAGCTGTTTGCTGCTCAAGTTCAGTTCAGATCGATGAATCATTGGAGCTTTGCCTTTTGAAAAAATAAGCTTGTTTAGGAGGGAAGAAATTTATCAGCCATACACTGAGGAGAAGGGGTGTCTTGGAAGCCTTACCTTTAAGAACCTGTGTTCTAGAAAACCTTAGAATAGTGGAAGAAACTTCTTTATATTTGTACTTCCAAGTACAGGTCTCATCTTTGTGATGATTTATGTCTTTACAGCTCAGGATCACCTCTTTTCCCGCGACCCCAGTCTGCTGTTCTTCTCGCTGAGCCATAATGGGGGTCAGACCTAGAAGTCAATATAGAAGTCCCCAGATAGGAACATATTACATTTCTGAAGGGTAGCTCAGTGAATACTTTCAATTGCTCTAGGAAGATGCAGATTTCTCTCCTTCTTTTTTCAGATTTTGTGAAGATTATCCTCAGTTTGTGATTTTTTCCCCTCCTTGATCTCATCATCGATCCCTTTTCTTTTCACCTCCATAATTTCCCTCCTTTTCACTTCATGTTTCTATCTGAGTAACTACTATTATGTTTTACATATGTTAGACACAGGGAAAATACCCATGATTCTGTTGTCCTGTCGGTAGCAAAGGCAGGACTGCGTGTGTCATTCCTCATTCACTCCTTGGTCAAGACTTGAGGCAGCACTGTCAAATTTGGTCACCTCTTCCTCCAAATTTTATGCTAAGCAAGACTGAAAACCCAGGGAAACAAAAGGATAAACGGTATGAAGAGAAGAATGGGAAAAAGTGAAAGGGAAAGGGAAAGGGGAAGGGGGAGGGGAAGGGGGAGGGGAAGGGAAAGGGAAAGGGAAAGGGGGAGGGGAAGGGGGAGGGGAAGGGAAAGGGAAAGGGAAAGGGAAAGGGAAAGGGAAAGGGAAAGGGAAAGGGAAGGGGAAGGGGAAGGGGAAGGGGAAGGGGAAGGGGAAGGGGAAGGGGAAGGGGAAAAGGAAGGGGAAGGGGAAGGGGAAGGAGAAGGGGAAGGGGAAGGGGAAGGGGAAGGGGAAGGGGAAGGGGAAGGGGAAGGGGAAGGGGAAGGGGAAGGGGAAGGGGAGGGAAAAAGCCCTCATTTCTCCTACTTCTCCTACTAGGAGCACCCTAGAAGTGTAAAATGAAAAGCTTATATGGGTTTGTGGGAGGGGTTTCCACAGGTTATGTTTTTCTTCAAGAGCATTGGTAGTCTACAAAATTGTTAATAATGTTTTCCAATAACTACACTGAATGTGATCACTGAAAATGATGAATTTGTTTAGAATGGGGAAATTATGAATGCCACTCATAAGGATATCTTGGTATCGCTTGCAATGCTTTTATTTATAGCTTGGAAACAAGATTTTCACTTTTTTTTCTTTTTTGGTTTTTTTTCCCTGCAACTGGAATAATCAAAGCTGAGTGTTTGAGAAATGCAGATTTGGCATTATTCAGTCATCTTCCATTCTTGTAAAAAGATCACTAAAAAGTTCCCCAATTGTTGTAACATTAACAGTCAAACTGAACAAGCTGCTATCATCAAATTTTCTATGGCAAACCTATGATCAGAACTTCACAAGTTTTAACCCAGGGAGCAGTAGGCAGTGTGAGAGGTAGTTTTTTCCACCCTGTGCTCAGTATATGCGATCTGGGCTTGTTTTGGCTCAGGAAATGGCTCTGTGCAGAGCACAGATTCCTTCTGAGGCATTTATTCATATTCATCCAACTTTTCTGAACCTTGATGCTGTGTGGCACAGTATCTTCCTCAGTTGGTGGTCTTCTTCTATGGCAATGCTGTCAGCTGTACCACCACTGCTGGACAACTGTAGCGTGGGCCAGACAAGAGGTAAGAAGGTGAATGCTATATCTGTATTGACCTGGGGAGAATTGATCGAGCAAGACTGCTCTAAAACCATGAAAGACTGCTCTCTGAGCAGACAGACTTCCACAGAGACATCTCAGTGGTCTCAGGGGAGGTGAACTCTGCCCTCCCATCACATCAGCCTACAGATTCACCCTTAGCAATAGCAGGTGGCAACCATTATTGAAAGATACTAGTAATAATAAAAAAGAATATTTCAGATGATGAATTGTTAAGAGCCTAGAAACACCTGAAATGCTGTGAGGCTTTTGGGAAGGCTGTAAGCATTAGTAAGATTCACTGCTGTTTTTCCAGAGCAGCTGAGGACTCACCCAGCTGCAGAACCAAGACGACAGCAAACACACTGCTCACCACTACTCCACACATCTCCATCTCCAAGGGAACACTCTTCCCTGCTGCAAACTGAAGGGCTGGGAATGCTGTCGGTACCAAGGGCTGCTAACCTAGAAGACCCAAATGCTCTGTTAATAAAGGTTGATGTAGTTTTAGAATCATGACAAGCTGTAACCAGGAAATTGGAATGGAGAAATCCAGAGGTCCCCTCCCATCTAGGTTTTTCTGTGTGATTTTATGATTGCATGATAAAGACCATCTTTAGGCTCTTAGTAGCATTTTTCTTTAGTGTTTTTATTGTTGTTACTGTCTACGTATTTCTTCTCTTAAAATCTTGATAACCACTGCCTCTGATGTTTTTTGAAAGGCTTGCTTCAATTCTTAGGGCTATTCTACAGAAAGTCTGAGGTGAAGGGAGGAATGGGATCAGAAAGGAGTTGCACTGATGATTAAAAAACCTGGAATGGGAAGTCCTAGAACAACTTGTCCATGGCATCCATGGTTCCACAGAGACCTCCAAAGCACTTCCAGAGGAATGTCAAGTCTACGCAGGGTAGCTGCAGGGTACTCTGTGAAAGCTGACGGTGTGGAGACAGGTCAGAAAAATAGTTTACAGGCAAACTTAGCTTGTAATGTGGGAAGGGCAAAGCTGAAAATGCTTCTAGACGTGAGTGTAGAGCCAGGAAGAGTGCTAGAGTTGCACAGTCTGACAGAGAAAGCAGTGTAAAGAAGGGTAGCATGGGGTCATCGGGAGCTGGGAATCTCTGGGTGCACCAGGGGCTGTAAAGAAAGTACGGGCTTCATTTAAAATGGGAGTGGCTTCATTTAAACTAAAACAGAACTTGTCTGCTGACACTTAAAGGAAGAATGTTCTTAAACAAAGACTGGGGAAAATCCAGTCAATACAGATGAGCACATTATGTGGGCTGCAGCATCTGAAACATAAGAACTCTCTGTCCTCAAGTGAAGGGTCAGACAGAAGTTGACAAAGCTCAAGGATAAAACAATGGAGAGCAATCTGAACAAACCAAATCCTGTTTTAATGAAGTACGGGAAAATACTTCGGGTGCTACCAAAGGAGAAAATCAGATATCAAAAGCAGGGATGATATGTAAATGGGGAGGATGTGGAGAAGAGATCTGGACCCATAACCCAAAAAAATAAATAAATCACAGCAGAGTTCAGACAAGTAAGTAGAAGAACTGATGAGACAGTCACTCAGCTCTAGGTGATAGCAGAAACATCCTTTCACAGTTAGCATGGTAGAGTGAAACCTGGAATCATAATAGGACCAAAATCAAAAGCAGTACAATAACAATTTAATATTACATTTATATGTAGTATGTGCAATATTATATGTAATATAATTCATATATAATAATATATAAATAATTATAATAATATATATATAATAATAAATAATATATAATAATAAATAATATATAATAATTCATATAAAATAATTCAAATTAGGATAGTTTAATATTGAAATTAACGTAAATGAGCAGAGCATGTGAGACAATCAAATTGCAGATTAAAACATCGGAGTCATGTTTACATGCAGATCAGGTCAGCACGGCTGACAGTATGACACCCGAACAGATGAACACACATGAAAAGTGCAGGTGCAAGAGCAAGACAGTAGCCATGTGCATCATCAGAAGAGAAATACGTGGCAAAGGCATAGTCAAAATGATCTGCAGACTGCTTTGTACAAAACAAACAAAAAAAGTCATGCTGGCCACAGAAAATATTTGCATGAGACACTGTGTGTGGAAAAAAAGAAGCAAAATGAAGGAGCCAGTGCATGCAATTGGACATAATTTCCCACTAGATGCAGTGGCGGTGATCAAGCAGTTTGTTGAGCTATGCTACAGATTAAGGAAAGGGGCAACAACAAGGCATCTGTATGCATCTCACTCAGAAGAAACATCTACAACTGAGATCTGGCACAGAGCCCTTGGAAAGATCAGTATCACCCTGAGATGATGAAGGGTAGGCTCTGCCCTGAATAGTCACATCACCTGTCCAAGGGAGACCAGCAGGAAAAGTCAGCCACCACTCTGCAGTGATATCTACAGATTAGCAGGCTCAGTTCTGGGCTTCAAATAGTTTGAATCATTAAACTTTATACTAATCCTGGAGGTGATAAAATAGATAAAAATCAGCAAAATTGCCATCACACACACCATCATTTTTTACTGTCTGTTAATCTCTGTTTTCCTGTTTTCTGTTGGCTTCAGTTTGTGCTCCACCTTCTTGCTATTTGGTTGGAGAACAAAACCGCACAACTAAAATGCTGTGGTACCAGTGAACTGCTGACCTTGCACAGTTTGGTAGCTGCAGGTTGATGCACCTTTCATACACTGTTCTGCTGTTTCGTCTTGTGGTTTCACGCATATACACCTCCATTCCTTTTTCATTCATACTGATCTTCATATGTCTGTGGCAGATCTCTGTAGCATGACAATGACCACCTACATGTTACGAGTCATTGGGGATAACAGGTTGCCTTCAGCTAGAGTTTCTTTCATACACTTTCTGTCTCCTTTCTGCTTTTCATTCATACCACTTCTTATTTTTCCTCTGTCTGTCAGCCTCCTGTGATCCTCCGGGTCAGAAAGTGGGCAGTGGTATTTGGGATTTTACAGATCTTATACAATAAGACTGCTATGTCAGCTTAGTAAGTGGTTCTTGTTAGCTGACGCCTATAGCAGACCCACAGTCTCTTTACAGGCCTACAGCTGTATCTTGTGGTGGTACTCATAAATTAAGTGGTGTTAGGGAATGTCCCTGGGCACTGGAACACACTCATCAGCCATGTTAAACGGCTATAACATTTCCTGACATTTCTTTGGCCCAGGACAACTCTTCTGCCAAGCAATTCCCAGGATCCATTTAAGTGTTAGTATGGGGCAGGGACCACTCCCATTAGGGAGGTGGCATATAGCCAGTTCATTTTGCAGGTTAAGTGAATTTAATAGCCCACACCATCTCATGCCAGTCAGCTTCTGTGCCAGAAACAGTCTGGGCACACTTGATTTATTAGCACTCCTAGTCTTCACAAGAGGAACAGGGCTGCCATCCAAGTGAACATTGATTTCCATTTCATTTTAACTTCCCCCTCTTACTAAACTGTTTTAATTTCCTTCTTAACTTCTTTTAACGATTGTTCTCTCCCTTGGGGGGTGGGCACAAGAGAGCTGGGGCAGTAAGTGGTCTTACTGAGGAATGACAAGGCCTGCAGGACCAAGCCTGGCCCAAAGAGCACCTGCTCCTGAGAGCCACACAGGGTGGTTGGCTGCAGGCAGCTCTCCTCCAGCCTGACAGCAGTGTGACACAGGAGGAAACCGAAATTAAAAAAAAAGCCCAGAAACCACTCCTCCTGCAGAGCAGGCTATCTCCCATCTCAGTGTGTTCTCGCACTGCTTTCATGCTGTGTGGTTTCCTTGTTTTCTCCTCTCGCTCTTGCTTGTGGCTGTGCTTTTGATCTCACAGCAGCAGCAGTGTGCTTGGTGGGGCAAGGGGATCTAGGCAGGAAGGTCTAGGCAGAGAGGCCTGAGCCGCTCCCATCAGGGTTCCCACACCTCTGTCTTGACTACTGTCCCCCATTTCCCCTGAGGCTGCTTCTGGGCAAGGGCCAAGGGATGCAGCTGTGCCTCATGCCGCATACTGGTTTGGTGTGTATTTTAGGCTCTAGAGTGCAGCTGTTTGTTAGGGGTCACATCACTCTTCAGTTAAAATTTCTAAAGCAAAGCTGATCTGCTCTACTATGCAGCGGTTCCCTTGAAAATGAACAAGCAAGCATGTGTGAACTGTAGACAGGGTAAGAGACCAAATACAACGAAAACTGACATTGAAAGCAAAGAGGTGATAGAAGTGGGGGTCATTTTATGGGCTTCATGGTCACCCTGGTGCATGAACAAGCTCAGTTGTCACACAGCACAGCACATGCCTTGATTTCTCCTTGAGAACTCTGGCTGTTCACCAGTTTCTGAAACAAGTTGTTACCCTCCACAGCTGTTCCCAGAGGGAGATGATGGAGCACAGTCAGCCACCGGCCTCTCAGAGAGAGGTCTGACCTCCAGGATGGAGCGGAGTGCTATGCGGGTAAAATCTGAGTTTCCTTCTGCCATGAAATCCTGGAGATCTGGCTGTGTCTGGACCCTCACAAAGACCACTAGAAATGACCCTATCTCTGTAGCCCACCCAGTTCCCTGATGTCTTCTGAACCATTTCTACCACTGAAGAGGAAGCCAAGGGCTTTCTGTGCATGACAGGCATTTCAGCATACACTTTCTGAGCTTTTCCCTTCTAACTAGCCCCTCTTCTTTCTTTCTAGGTCTCCTATTTTTGTCTCTGTGAACAATCTTTCATCCAGCAATTCACAGTTGAAGCCCACGGGTGCCTTTCTAGAAGGCCGTGACTAGCAAACAGTACCAAGATGTCCTCTGAAGACAGGCCCTCCATTTCCCTCTCAAGCCATGTGCACATGGGATGTGCTTCAGGTATTATTAATGCAGCTGCCGAAATAGGAACACTGAGATCTTACATGAGATGCACTTGATTTGCAGTTCATGCTGAAAAAGGAGCTATATAAGTACTGATAACATAGTGCAGAAAAACTGTGCATTCCAGTCCATTCAAAACAAAAATGTGCCCTTTATGGCTGGAATGGTAGGAGTCACTCCATAATTTTTTTTCCCAGTGAATACACAGTCCCTGTGCAAGACTGGCAGAAAGGATGGGCACTGTCCAAGAACACTGAGTAGGAATGGGGTAGTGGTTTCACTCCATTTAGATGAGTCAAATCCTGCTGTATCACAGGCAGCTTGGGCAGCCATCTTTGTGAAACACTGGGGAGAATAAAGATATCGTTTTTGAACTGAATTGAGAATAATGCACACAAGGAACTTAACGGGAGTGCTTATTTTATAGTGGTGAACATTAAGAAGTAACCTGAGCTCAACCTTAATGTACCATGTAGGGGAACATGTGGGGTGACAGACAAAGGTTGAACAGAATTTATCATCTGAAAGATGAAAAATTCACCCAGAAATGAAACTGCAGATTTTAACAGTGCCGCACTCTGTGAAAAGGCTAAGGCTTTACAGGTGTCCTTAAACTGAAAGGATTGCTCTAGCTGCACAAAATTCTGCTTACCCAGCCCTGAGCTGGTGGATTAGGCTGCATTTGCAGCCCGTGTTACGCAGTGAGTCAGTCAGCCGACATAGTTAGAGCACACTCACTGATCTTGGTACGTACATATTTAAACGAGCTCCACTAGTTAGCTAGAGATTGGCATTTTTTTTATTTTTCAGTCTTTTTTTAGAATAAAGTTCCCCTTCCTGGAGGGCATATGGAGAAGGTGATAGCAAGCGGTGGCTGGTGGTAGACGGCTACTCTTGCCGCATTTCCAACCCCTGGCAACATATAGTTGTTGGTGTTGAGTCCTGTAGGATATTTTTCTGACTTATACATGTGTTTAAGAGATCTGTGAGATCCCTGGGATCTTTTAGTAGCTCCCTTTTTCCCCATTTGAAGGAAAAATCCCGACAGAAGAACACTTCTGAGCTAAAAAAAAAAAGGCCTTGAAAAATTGCACAGCCAGAAGTATACTCAAGAAAAACATTTCAAGAAAATTTTGCATCAGAACTTTAAGTGGGTCAGAACCAATCTGTCCCTCATCCTGACCAAAATGGCAACTCGTGAAATCGTGAAGTTTGTTACAACATTAAAAGAAAAAAACAAAACCAGATTGACCTCTTTTTTCAAAGGCAGAAAGTTTCCTTACCTCTTTTCCTCCCTCTGTGCTTCTGTCTCCTCGTGTTCGTCACCTGCTGTAAGCGATCTAACACAGCTATAACTGAAGGAAGAGAAGAATGAAGCTGATGTTAGAAAGCTGCTCAACAGATGTCAGTTGGCCTTTGTGTCTCCTCCTCTCCAGCCGGAACGTCAGCAAGGTCTTGCTGCTGATCCAGGCTCTGCTGCAATCCGTGAGCTTCTCTCAGTAGGTGGTGATCTTCCAAATGCATGTGATTTCAATGCTGGATGTGAACAGAAATGATGACCGTATCAGAAGGCTATATATTGCGACGCCTGGGAAGAATGAGTGTGAGAGCGTGCCTATTGGCCATTCGGCAGCTGCTGGGAGGCTGCAACAGAATTGAAACTTAAAAGCGAGTGATTGGAAACCTGTTATGATCTTCTGTCAAAGAAAGCTTGCAAATTAACATGTTAGCTGAGCAGATCCAGACCACTCCCAAGCCTCTAATAAGCTCTAAGAAAAAGCCAACCTCCATTTTCCATCCTGTCTTGCTAATAATTGGAGCCACCTCTGAGGAAGGGACTGTAGCCCTGCCCCCAGGGCTGCTTGGAGTGGCAACAAGGCTGTGCCTCCAGTCCAGATGGGCCTTGATTACCAGGCGTGGCAGTTTAGGAATGACCACAATTAGGGAACAGTTAAAGGGGAACCCCTGAAGCAATGAGGGTCATCTGTGCAGAGTACGGCTGAGATTTGGGGTGAGATGAGAATATTTTCTTCATCTTTATTCTCTCAGGTAACCTCTACCACTACCACATCTCAGCTGTTTCCCTTCTCTCTAGAGTGGAGGAGGGGGCTTTTGTGGTTTTTCACCCACATTCGGTATCTTTCTCTCTGAATCCCAGCCTCAGCCACGGTGACGGAAACCCACTGAGCCCCAGACACAGCTGAGATTTCATCTCTGTGCCACCCACTCTTCTCCTCCAAGCAGTCATTTGCCCCTTTGTCTGCAGGATGGGCTGAGAGACACAACCAGGCTTTCAAGGAGTAGGTTCAGAAAAACACAGCTCTGGGGTTCATGAAGTGACAGTAGATGTGAAAGGAACGGCACTGATCAGGCCTCAAGTGCAACAACTGGTCCTTTTGATGTCTCTGGAGAAATCACAGTGCCCAGAACCTCTGGGAGACCCATTCTGAGACAGGGCTTTCCTTCAAGACCCTGCTACTTCACATTCCAAAAACTCTTGCATGCCTGAGAACACACATGCCTCTTCTGGCCTATCTGTCAGAGAAGGGCTGTCCTGGAGGAAACAACTGCGAAAAGTCAGGCTGTGACTGTAAGGCTCTGGCATGAAGGGTTAGGAGGAGGTGCTCTGAGGCACTGAGTTGATGCTGCAGTTCACATGGACTCTGGCTTGCATTTTGTTTCCCCAGCATGCTGTAATGCAGAAATCCCGACTTGTTTTTAAACAGTTGGTTTCTGTCACTGCAAATGCCAACCAGCAATAACATTCCCTGAAGGGGCACGGCTTCCAAAGCACATTAGGATTTGCTCCAAATTTGCAAGGAGATACAGGGCTGTTGGGCCTGAAGTGACAAAGCTGGACCCTCATGGACCCGTTCTCAGTGCAGGGATTGCTCAGAGCTGCCACAGTGGCACAGTGAACAGCCTTGTCTATGTTGCAGGTACCTCTGGGATTAGGGGTCACAGCATGCAGTGGTGTGTTTGTATCACTTTCATCCAAGCATCTCAAAGCACTTTGCAAGCATTAATTAAACATCAGAATCCAGGAGGGATGAATAGTATTAGTCAGGCAGTCTTTCTTCTAACTGTAATATTTCTCATAAATATTTAACTAGTTTTTAAATTCTATGCAAGCCTGATTCTCACCTTGCTGGGTCAGTTGCCGCACTGCTTCTGTGGGGAAACTTATTCAGTATCACACATTGATCTGGTGGCAGAGCAGGAAATAGAACCTTAGTACTACACACTGCTTACCTCATAACCAGATCTGTGGCTCTCATTTTTCCTATTTTCTCCTGTTCAGAAACACTCCCCATGCACTCTGTGCTCTAATCCCATCACCAGCAATATTTTTCCAAGTTAGGGTTGGTGTGTAGCAGATTCTTGCCAACTCCACTGGAGAGCAGCACCTTCCAAATTAGGGAGTGGAGGTCCCAGTCAGCAAGCACATTAAAATCTCTCCAAGAATGCATGAAAATGGGGAAAAGGGATTTCAGATATCAGATGTTGAGAAGGACCATTTACTGATGCCAGTGGAAAGTCAAGAGACCTCCAGGGAATCTCCATACAAGCCAAGATCACTGCACATTAGTGAGGGCTGAGAGTGCCTGTGAACTCTGATGGTTAAGGGATACCCAGATGTACTGCAAAATTGATGAGCACTCAGTGACTGGAGTGAGGGAAGGGCAAGAGTTGAACACAGTGTGAAAATTGTATTGGATGTCAGTGGATTCAAAGACAGAGAGCTTCCTCTTCGCAATAGAGTAGCTTCCACCTATTGAGCTTCTTGAGGGGCTTTTCTGCCTCCAGACACGGAGAGAGAAGAACAGCAAGCTCTTCCTCTGGAGAGGAAGCCTGGTGTTTTGCTGCTTCTCAGGAAGAAGCTCCTGGATGGTTGCGGGGAGAGATTTCTGTCAGCGGACACTTGGAGTATCTCCGAGGAAGCTTAAGCCGGGAGGAGTCCGGTGCATGGAGGGTGGATCTCCACCGTGCTTGGGCACTAGATGGCAGCATAAACCCGGGCCAGGGGAGCAGCTGCCCCCATCCCATGGTCCCCATCGGCTCTGGAGCGCAAATGATGGGAGGTACGGGCTGTCGGGGCCGGCTGGCTCTGCGTCTTTGGTGCGAGACGGCTCCACACACGCATTTGAAGGCAGCGTGGGGCTGAGTGGTGGGGCTCTGGGGCCGCCTTCCCCTGGAGAGTTCTCGGGGGAGCAGCAGGCAGCCCTCTCACTTCGGTGTGAAATTTGCAAGAGCTTCAGAGTGCCGGGCAGGAGGATCCTGGTGAGATGGTTGGCGGTTAGCAGAGCTAGACGGGGGTTCTGCTAGGGACCTCCACATTGGTCAGGAAACCCAGACTGCCTTCCACAGAACAAAAAGAGATGCTGCTCTGGTGATAAGAAGGTAAGATGCAAGGGTAAGGTTCATAAAAGAGGAACATGAAAAATCTCAATAATGACAAATAACAAGTCCTTCTAAGAGCTACTCTTGTGCATCACATGTCATTTTTATAGGCACAGTGTGCTACCTCCACTTACTGTAAGACCCTTGGGAACCCATCCCTTCAGGTAGTAAGGATGGCCATTTCAGACTGCATCATATGACAGATATTGAGAGATAAAGAGTGGCTTGTATCAAATCAACATGTCAGCAAGACATAAATCTATGAATGGAAGCTCTAGAATGTGATTTTGTTAACAACAAGCATAATAGTTGTCCCGAATACCTTGGGTCTCAGTGCATGGCACAAGCTATAGTGCTTACAACGATGGTGCTCCTGTAGGTAGCTTGGTTTGAGGGAACCTTGAAAGACAAAATGAATGACCCCAGATGTTCTGACTTTATCCACTGCTGCACAAAACTGTTGGAGGAATCCAAGCAGAGTAGTAAGATGTGGATTTCTTTTGCAGTATTGTTGCTGATATTGTTCCTACCCATTTGCCAAGCAGATACAAAACTCACTGTACTTCAGTGTCATGGACACTAACTTTGTATTATGAAAAGCTGGGCAAAATATATCCATGTAACTTGGTACAGACTCATTGTTTTCTGTTGTTTTTTTTGGTCATGATATACTATTTGCTAGCAATTGTTTAGCCTCTCACTTGAAATCTCTTAGAAATATTGGATGTAGAACAACTGAGCCCGGGATTTTTGTTGTCAGTGTTTCTTTTTTGTTGTTATTGATTTCTTCTCTGATAGCACTGTTCTTTCAGAAAATATCATTCCTTTTGGAGGACTCAGATGCAAATAAAGTATTTGCATGCATAGTACTTTCTTTGCATTCTTTCGCTGCACCCCTCTGCCATAAGAGAATCCACTAGACTTCCTGTGTTTTTCTGAAGCTTTCTGCTTCTGGTACATCAAAAATATTTTTCCAGCACCACTAGCTGTATCCTTGTAGAAAACCATGATGTCTCTTCCTTAGCATGACGTTTGCTTAACATTCTGCTACTGCATCGAGTTCACTTGAGACAGATTTCTAGATACGTTTGCTTTCTTTTATAGACTTCATACTTCTACTTCAACTGTACTGATTTTCCATGTACCAGCATGATTCCCTCAGTGCTCAGACATATTCTCCTACTTCCTAGTGTTGCATCAATCCATTCTTGAGTTGTAAAGTTACCCTCTGCCATGGACAGTTATTTGGCTTTTGGGCAAATAGTTTCCTAGAGGGCTGTCAACCAAAACAGTTCAGTGTCCGCATCTGTCACCTTTGCTTGTGCCTTGTATTTTGTGCTCATCTGCTCAGCTAGTTGCAAATGCAAGACAGCAACATCTGTTAAGTTCCTGTTACCATTCTTGGCACCCTAGCACTGGGTGAATTTGTATTTGACATAAATACAACCATGTCTGTGGCCTTGTAGCCTTTGTAAGTGGTGTAACTTTAATAAGTGCTCATCAAACATCTCAGCTACCATTTGCCCTCTCTACAAAGAATATATTTGCAAGACATGCTACACGTAATACATTGACTGTGGGGTATCTCATACTCAGAGTGTAACTGCATATGATCATATGTATGTACAGATAACTACATAATTGTACATCTGATCACTTATGCAATCAGTTCTTGGTGAGGATTCATGAAGCAAAAGTAACTGGGTTACTGTAGAAAATCCAGTGCTTAGCTTAAGTTTTGCATCTTCCAAGAGTTCTCAACTTCTCCTTTCCTCCATGGAGCTGCAGAGTTATCCAGGACAATGAGCTTACCCTACAGAGGAGCAAACAAAAAGCCTTGATGTGTTCCCAGAGCCAGCTCATGGGTGGGAAACAAGTAGAACCAATCTGCTAGAGGTTAAAGGACAGGGAGCTCACTATCGAAATTAAAGCATGAGTTACTAGTGTTCAAGGAGATAAGCAGAAAAAGGCCCAGTGTACACATAACATGAAACTATTTAAATGTATCAGGAAACTTGAGAATGACAAGGACTTTGGAGACGTCTAAGAAAACTTCTCATCAGTAACAGGAAGGCCAATGAAATGCAGCACCACTGTTGACAATGTCATGTAACTTAAGGGAAAATACAAACTGCGCAAACACATCTTGGCTTTGGCTTCCTGTAACCATACCAGGTCAGGGAAGAGCCTGGGCATCACGGCAGAGGTTTTTCTGAGGACACAGTGAACAGATCAATAAAGTCTTGGGTCTGTTCAGTGTACATTCAGAGGGGTATGCAGAATGTCACAAAGAACAGGGTGGAAGTGGTGCAGAGACTGGTATGTGAGGGAGGTGAGTTTTTCTTATTTGCCCTGAGCAAGGGATTTCCCTAGTGGGCAGGGCTATGTGATGATCGAATTATGTGGATCAGCCATTGTAACAATCCAGGGAGCATATAAGATTAAACAATCAACCAATTTACTCAGTATTCTATCCTCAATATTCTGCAACAATGAGAGCTATGCAAAACCACTAGTTGGGCAAATCTGAAAACAATAGAAACCATGTGAACAGCAATAAAACCATGTGAAATACCAAAACCAGACAAATTCAGTAGCGGCAAAAGCAACACCTAATGACAAGGCTTGGTGCATCTGAATGGTACTAACTATCCTCAGATAAAGGAGAGAAAGAAGATAGATAGGAAAACAAAAGGAAAACAAGAAGAAGGTAGGTAGATATATATGTATATTCACCACCGGAGGATCCAGTGATGGAGTATTCAGTCCTTTTGTCTGAGGAAGGAAGGTTGACCAGGTCCTCTCTCAGCAGGTGCTTTTACAGAGCCAGTAGCTCTGGATTCATAGGGCGTGGTACCGTTGTTCACACATGTGATACTTAGCTCCAAGAGCTCTCCCAAAATGAATGGGGAGCGTTCCTGGGGGGGTCTCAGGTGATTGACTGGGTGGAGAATCCCTGTAAGGTGCTGGACCTTTTTTTGACCATGCTCTTTTGGAGGCTCAGAGTTATGTAAACTGGCTCCAGCCTACAACAAGGCTGACCACAGCCCCTTCCTTACTGCAGAGCCAGAGTTGCCTAAGTGTTTCTGAGACAAGACCATGCAAGTTCCACATATGTATACTTTGATGAGTCCTTGACAGAAGGGAATGGGAAAATAGACAAAAAAGGAGATACAATAATGAATGACTAGCCAAGAGACAGTAGACTGAGAGTCCCTCTACTTCCAGTCTTTGTGGAAGGAGGAAACAGATGGTGCTCAAGTGCAAAACTTTAAATTCAAAACTGATAACGAGGAACTTTTTCCTGATAAAGAGGAACTTAAATTTTCACTGCTTGTGAGCTAGGACTTATTGCCACTCACTGCCAGAGGAACTCTGAGAGTACAGGAAAACAGTAAGATTTAAAGAAGGTCCAGGCACACATCTGAGTGATGAGAACATCCAGGCTAGCAAGAAGCAGTGTCAGCTACAGGAGGAGAAAGCATCCTGCTACGTATTAGAGAGAACAAATTGTGTGGAGTACTTGAAACACACAAGTCTAACTCAGATCTCTGCTTTTTTCTCTCATTCTTGTAGATGAATGGGTATCATTTTCAGTAAAACACGTGGCTAGTTGAGTATTTAAAGCGCTCTGGAGCCTGTATGTGCTCCTTAGAGTGAGTTAACTGGGCCTTTCACAGCCTGTGTGTGTGAAGCTCCTGGGGACAGCTGAGGGCCACACAGTGAGAAGCCTTCCTCAGATGCCTGCAGAAATAATGAAAAAACTGGCCTGGTAGTGAAGTCCTCTAAACCAAGAAAATCTTCCTTCATAAATGCTCAGAGCTTCAGTTTTGTGCCAATGCCTCCTTGCTGGAGCAGACACATCCCATATATGGGAGAAGATTTATGTGAAACTCTTTAATAGCAAACCTTTCCTCTGGAGTGGCATACAATGATTACTCAAGCAGTACCACAGTCCTCTTCCATGTCCATTTGGAGAGGAGGTGAGAAAAAATCTCTAATTAGGTGAACACTAGATGTATTAAGGATTGTGGGAAATGGGACATGGTGAACTCAGTTCTACATTCAGTAAGTACATCCTGAGCCTGAGGAGAGCGTCAGAAAGTCCTAGCTTCAGTGAGAGATCTATCAGGAAAATCTGAAGGAATAAAAAAATCAACAAACAGGAAGAGCCAGAGACAGGGAAAAACAAACAAACAAACAAAATAACACAAAGCCAATACCAAAAGACACTGAATTGCAGCAAAGATGAGAAGCTGAATCTGCAATTCTTTCTTCTCTAGTGTCATTTAATTTCCCCTTTCCCACCAAGAAAATGTCAGAAATCAACAGTCAACTTCAGCAAAGCCAAACTGAAAGAGAAAGAAAAGGCTGCAAAGTCCTTAGAAGCTGCTTCATGCAGACTGAGATACACCCAGCACCATCAGGAAACATCCTCTACAAACACACAAAGGGACCAGAGGTTTTTTGATGGACGTTTATTTTACATTCTCAAATGATTTTCTAATAAAATAAAATGCTCAAAATGTCTAATATGTGCAGTACTCTGTAGGAGCCCCTGTGCCACTGAATAAGCACAGGAGCAGGGCAGTGCAGGGAGTGGAAGGAGAAACTGATCAGGGGGAGAAAACACCAACTGGCTGCCAAGGAGCTGAGCTCTGGCTGCCTCCTGCATTTGAGTGCCCAGCAGAGAAAGGCTGGTGGAGAGGGCATAAAGGAGGGGCAAAGACTGGGAGAGAGAAGTGAAACTGAAGCGGGCAATGGCTGTTAGCTCAAACACTTTCAACAGCTCCAAAGCATCTGTGCTACCTGCCCCTTTATTGCAGTGGTGGCTTTCATCTTGTCTTGGTATGAAACTCCCAGCCCTTTTGCAGGTGCAGAGCTCCCATGGCCTTCTGAAATGCTCAGACCCTCCTCAGAAGTCTGCATGTACCCATTTCTCTTCAGCACAGCACACAGAGGTTAATGCTCCCATGCAGACTAGGCCTGGTGCCCCTGCTGTTGTCAGCACTCGGTCTGCTGGGTTGTCTCTTTCTGGTTCTCTTCCATCTCCTTTGGCACAGTGACTGCAACCATCCGTTCCAGTGCTGGGAAGGAAGCTGGAAGGCGCACCTGAAAGAGAAGAAAGGGGTAGCATTAGGTGTTGGAGGATAGCAGATTGGCACAAGCTGGGGCTTTCCCCTGCCATGGAAGACAAGTCCTACTGCTTTCCACTACAAGGTTCCCATTCCCTCCTAGAGCCGGGGAAGACATGCTCAATGCTGCCCTCTGTGTGGTGTCGTGGACAGAAGGGATAGCAAAGACAGGACGTATATAAGAGTGAGAGCAAAGAATGATCTGGGCAATTGTCAGGTCACTGTCAGGCTCAATTATATGCCAGATTTTACAATAACTTTTCAGAGAAAGTAATTAAAGGCATGAAGGTTTGTGCAATATGAGATTAGACCCAATTAAAGACTCCATGCCTTGCTTTAACAAGTGACTTTCTAGACATTAGAAAAGAGGCAGATGTCACGATTCCTGGAGGTTATAAAGTGTATTGTGCCACTGGACCATAAATACAACTGGGAAATGAGGTCAGTAGAATGGCATTGTAAGTGTGATCTCATCTAAAGGGAAGGGACTGGAATTTTGCCATCAGGTTTCTACCAGGCTGTCTAGAAATAGTAAGCATTAGTCTTCAGAGATCAGCTGTGGCACCAGTCATTAATGGCACAGAGTGTGTGAAAGTGCAGACGAGTGCTGTAGATAATGCAAAGCTGATGAGCCATGTTTGGAAGAAGAAAATGTCACCTAAGACCCAGATATTTTGGTAGAATGGAATGAGGAGATGAAAGATGGTGAGTGAAACAAAACAGTACCAACTGTACATTGGCAGGTTCAAATCAGAACAGGGATGCCTACTGTGTTGGCAAGAGCTAAGGAAGCAATATCTGTGAGCTGACAGTGTTTGACCAGTGCAAGAAGAACAAATGTAGTATTAGAGGATGCCAGAAAGGAGAGGAAGAGAAAGAAAAGGGTTTTTTGTTCCTCCTTGTCTGCATTTTCACAAGGGATGAACCCAACAGGGAGTTTGTGCAGAGTAGGGCCTGAGGACCATCAGTGGATCTCTGCTGCATCAGTAGTGATTTGTTTACTTCACAAAGCAAAGCCATGAGAGCATATACAAATGCTGTGAGATGTTAATGTTCCAGCTGGATTAGAGCTGTTTAAGCTAACAAAACTGGATATCTATGTATCTGATGTGGGCGTGGGTTTAATCACCTCATCCTATCCCTGGGCTTGCACATAGTAACCCAGAAATCTACAGAAACTGTGGATTACTCCCTCGAATTTCTATGAGTGCTAATTAAGAACAGATGATGAAGAACAAGTCACAAGTGACTCTGGCAGTGCTCGCAGTGTTTTTTTTAAAGCCCATCTTGCTTCTGTTCCGATGCTGCCTGTCGTCAACTTCCAGTCACTGGGGTTTGCTGTGAATTTGCGTCACTGCCATCACATTCCCTCTCCAGCTCAAGGCAGGCTCAAGCCCCCTAGCCCCCTCACTGGGCTAAGTGACCCCACCTGAGATCACTCTGAGCCCTGGGCCACCACAGCACTGGAGCGGTATTTTTACTGTAGGCCCACTCCAGTGAGCAGCTATGTCTCACGCAGTGCTGCATATTCATGAGGGGTGCCCCTCGTCAGCAAAGAGAAATCCTAATGGAAGAATTCGCCATGGAATTAATTTGAAAAGAAACTGTAAGGGTAGTGCAGAGAAACAGTGTGATTTGTCTGCACAGTTTGTTTTCAGTGGCAAGCTGAGATACTAAAAGAAGCTGAGCAAACCCAGGGCAGTAACTTGCCGGAAGAGAACAGCAGAGGCAGGAGGGCTGAGCCAGCAGCAACAGACTGAGTTAAGATCAGCATCCGGGAACCAATAAGCATTTGTATGGAATGAGAGACTGTTATATCAAAGCATCCAGGAAAATGAGAGCCTGGAGGTTCACCTGCCTCTATTGCAGTGTGGCTTGAGCTCTGTTAGAGTAAACAAGGAGCTTTTCAATCCTGGGCTGCAGCTGTCCCCTGGGAGTTCCTACTGCTCCTTGAAGGTTCCTGACCTGTACCCAGTCACCAAACGAACCCTGGGGCTGGTCAGGCCTTCTGATACACAGGGTATGACTTCCACCACACATTTGTGCACCTTCAGCACCACAGCCAGGGCCTCATTCCACTGATCTCCCCTTTCATCCTCCAGCTGTCATGTCCTAGAGACACTTCGTTGATGGCTCTAGGGTACTCAGGGGAAGGTCAAATAAGGGGTGATGTACAGGAAAACTAACAGAAATGGCATGATGGACACTTACCCTTTTCTGCAGCCCCAGAGCCAGAACACAGACCATAAGCAGGAAGAAGAGGGTGAGCATGAGTCCAAATGTAACCTGGCCACTGAAGATGGTGGAAGGACTGGAGACCTGGGCACCTATGAGGAAAAAGCACAGTTAGGAAGGAGGGGAAGGTTTATTTTGCACTAGAGCAAGGCTGCACTGCACAAAGAGAGGCAAAGTGGAAAAGTATGAAGGTAACTGGAAGGAGCAACAAGGAGAACTGATGAGAGCTAAGACAAGATGGGATCCAGTCAAAGGTGGGGTGAGACCTAGAGAAGAAGTGACCAAGGGAATTGAACAGGGTGAGAAGGGGCTGGTTTCAGGCATACAGGAGGCAGTACCTGTGATCTGCAGTCCATATTCCACTGCTCCTAGTCTGCCTTCTGGGCCATGTACACTGCATTCCCAGATGCCCACATCCTTTTGTGACACTTGGGATATTTCCAAGGTACGGCCAGTCTGAATTCTTTGGTCTTTCAGCTTGTGGGAGGTGGCCACAGTCAACTTTTTGTCAGCAGGGGCAGAACTGAGGTGCTTCCACTGGAAGTATTCATGTCCCTGGGAATGTGTAAGACTGCAGATGAGCAGCAAATGAGATCCCTCTGAAACTGGTCCTTGGATGCTTGGGGTGACTATAGCAAAGGAAAAAGCTACCCTCAGGAGAGTCCACAGGCAAATCCACATCTTTTCCTAAACCCTCCTTTTTCTATTACACCCATTCTTCATTACCTCCTGATTTATTTTCTTTTGTTTCTTGGTCATTCATAAAAACATAACCAATTTGACCAGGAAAACCTCTGCTTTAAGAAGAGCCCAGTGCAGAGCAATGCCTCAAACAGAAACCTTATTTTTCACCCTAGTGTGAAACCTACAAGCAAGAGCAACCTACACTCACTGCACTGTTGCAAAGGGACGTTTATCAGAGTAGGACCCCCGAGGGATGATGAACCTCTATGTCTTTCTTCTCACCTGTTATCACTGCCAAGGTCATGTCCCTGCTGAGCATCTTGTTGCCAACAGTGATAGCACAGGAGTACCGCCCTGCGTCACCTGGCCCCACTGTAGCAAGATGAAAGGGAAAGTGTCTGCCGCTCTGGTTCTGCGGGACGCTCCAGTTCTGCAAGTGTCCCCCTGCAAAGTGACTCCAGTGGGTTTTCACTACATGGATCCCAAAAGCACTGGGCAGGTAGTTCAGGGTGCATGGCAGATCAGCTGCAGAGCCAGCTGCAGCATAGATCACAGGGTTGGTTGGGCCGTCAAAACCTGAGTGAGAGAGAGCAGTTTGGAGTGGTGGCTGGAAAGAGCACCATCTGGGAAATGAGGACAGGATGAGAACTGCAAAACTTCAGTTGCTGGGGTTGGTCAGTGGCCAGATCAAAGGAAGCAACTTAGGGATGCTGGAGTAGCATCTGAGCTCACCTAGAATTTGCAGGTTGTATGTGGCAGAAATAACCTCATTATCAGCGTATCTGAGCTGGCAGTGCCAGGATCCTGAGTCACTCACAGTGGGACGGAGGATGCAGAGAGTCCCATGCAAGGAGCAGAAGGCCCCAGAGGTGAGGACTGGATGCGCGTTACGGAACCAGCATGTCTCCACCAGACTGGCCTGGTGGCTAGAGTTGCAGCTCAGCAGAAGTGGCTCATTTTCTATCACAGGTCTGGAGGGACTGAGGGTTACTGCAATCAAAAAGAAAGGAGAAAGGTGAAGGCTAATCAAAGGAGGACCACCAAGCCATCCGTTTGTTCCCCTTCAGTCACAGGCAGCCCTTTCTCCAGAGCTGAGAGCAGAAGTCAGGAAGCTGTGGGCTTTAAGGGTGCTGCTGTCGATACTCAAAACTCTGTGCTTAATAGCCTCCTAAAATAAAGGTTCACCAGGATTTCCACCTTCTCCTACCTGTAACTACCCCGAGCTCCACCTGGCAGCTCCGGATCTCTGTGTTGTAGGTCACCTGTGCCTCATACAGACCCGCATCATCTCTCCTGACCGGGTTGATACGCAGGGAGAAATTGCCATTGCGTAAGGCAGAGTCCAGGACCGACACCCGCGGCCTCATGGGCAGAGCCATCTTCCGCAGGCCTGTGTACTCCACCTCCAGCACCACGTGCAGCTCATGGGGGGCACTGGGACAGGGACAAGGGAGCGTTAGTTTGCTGGGAGCAAAGGTCAGGTCAAGGGCTGAGGCAGGAGAGAGGATGTGGGGAAGCAGAAAGGGACTTGGAGAGCCTCCCACTCTTCCCACTCTCCACCAGAAGACAGAATTGGTTTTTCCCTGGCCTACCTTGCCCCGTGCCGCTTCCAGAGCACAGATGTCCTGTCCGACAGCAGTTTCCCACTCTTCCCATGCTTCCTGGGGCTCAAATAGCACGGCAGCAGAGCTGAACTCCCCTCTCTGGCCCACACCTTCTGCCCTCTGTTTTCCACCTCTGCTGCTCCCTGTAGGATGTTGCCTGCTGTAATAAAATGAGGGCTGAGCCAAGGGTGGGGATCACAAAGTAGAGGGTGAAATCTAGCCATCCACATTAAGGATGACAAGCTTAAATAATGTGGAGGGGACAGACAGCCAGACCCAGCTCACCCAGCTCTTCTCTGCCCTCCCTGTGCTCAGTCCCTCTTACCGTTGAAAGCCAGCAGAGTGAGGAATAGCACCGGGGACACCAGCTTCATGGTGGCCTTCAGGAAAGGTGAGACTGGGTCTGCGCTCAGTGGGGTCCAAAGCTTTCAGAGATCAGCAAAAATAAGGCACGGGCAAGAAGGCGTTTGAGTGGGTGGGTGAGCCAAGTGAAGGCCAGCTGTAATGGCTTGCTTTTGTGCTCGCTCTCTCTTTCTGATCAAAGCATCTCCCTCTACACCCTTATATTGTAGGTGGGCAGCTAATTTCCTCATATCACTAAGAAGATGCGTCACGACTAAGAAACCAGCGTAGGGCTGAGGCACGTGAGGGCAGAGCTGAAGCCAGTGAGAGAGAGGAGGGAGGGACCAGATGCACTGCTCTAAGCATCTTTTAGTGGAAATTCTTTGGGTCGCTGTTGTTTTTCTTACAAGTTTTGCTTCTACACAGACAGTGGAAAAAGTATAGAAGACACTTCCCAGCAAGTGCTCTTTTGTGTTTTTCTTTCATCTCTTGCCTTTTTTGGTTTGATCTTTCCGCCTCTCACAGCTTATTTCTAATTGTTTCAGGGCTTTTCAGAATGTGTAATTTTTTTTTTCTTTTTTTTTTGTTTCTGCTGGTTTCCCCCTTCTCTGTCCTCTTTTATCCCTTAATGTATTGATTTCTGGGTGTTTTTTTTTTTTTTTTTCCATTGGTCAGTTTGAAGGCAGCGTGAGAAAAGGGTCTGTGGCGAGTTACATGTCCTCAGGGGCAATCTGTGAGCAAGCTGAGGTGGTCCGAGACAAGACAAGGTCATGCATGTGGAAGCAACAGTAGTGGAAGTGCCTGGAGAAGTGACCAGCACTGAGAAGGAGAGGCTGCACACTCTGACACTGTGTGGATAAGACATCCTTTTCCAGAACAGCCGGGGAAAATCCACCTGAGCTGATGCACCGAGGGGACCCGGTCTGGCTCCCTTCTAGCTCCCATGCTGGGTGAGCATATTCCCACTCAGATGCCTCACCCCAGGCCCCCTTTTACCTCAGAGAATCCCCACTGTCATGGCTCACACTTTCCAGCAGCCCACTGGCTCTGACTCTTTCAGACTTAATCACCCTTCTGTGTGGGGTGACAGACACCTGAGTCCCTCAGCTGGGTGGGCTGGGGCTTTTCCTGGAGCTAGAGGAAAGGAGGTGGTGTGGGGCAGCTGCCTTGCTGCTGAGGGATCTTTGCTTTCCTCTCTAGATATTCTCAGCCAGGTGGTGCAGGTGGAGGATAAAAGAGAAGGAGCAGTGTGCCTCACTGAAGCAGCGATGTGTTGTGGTGACAGCTCCCAACTCTGCTATCTCACACAGCTCTTCTGTCCTCTGAGGAATGCAATCAGAGTACGGGAACTAGGCTCAACCTTGTGATCCTTGGGGGAAGAATTTGCAGTCCTTCGTGCCCTCCGTGTTACACAGCCCAAGGGATCTCATGGGAGAGGAGAGGAGGAGAGAAGCTGGGCGATAATTTGTGATGGTTAGGGGGAAGTGTATTTTCCTCCTGCTTGAGAAAAACAGTTTGTGGTGTCCAAGCAGAAAGCATCAACATCTCTTTCCCCCGAGTCAGCAGTGTGAGGATGGTGTGAGTGTGTGGGTGAGGATGAGAGCATGTGGGGAGATGGAACTATGATGGGGCCACAGGTGCAGCTGTGCAGCCCAGTGCCACCTGATGCCCTTGCCTGAATGCCTCTGGGAGTGCTGAGCTTCCTGCTCACCCTCTGACCACCCTACTTTTCAATCCTAGATGCTACTTCCTGATACTGTTCCCACCAGTCCCCCAAAATACCCTCAGCTGAAGCCATGCCTGCAATCTAGCAAGTGCTTCTTTCTGGCAGGAACCAGCAAAGCATGCTGGTGCTGCTGCTGCTTCCCTATGGGCAGCCACGAGGGCTGATGGAAAGCCCTGGAAAATGGCAGCAACTGTCTGGCACTGGAGGGGGGTGTTATGCTGAGCAGGCATGTTGTGAAATGAAGTTTTTGGAGGCACTGTTTTACTCATTGTCAGACTATCTTCAACAAAGACATGGGTGACGTTTCTCCCTAACAACCCATTTTAAATGCTGACTTGACTCCCTTGAGTGGCATTTTCGTCATCTCCCAGAAGACCTCACAGCAGAAATGACAATGACTGAAGCCAGTTCAGCACAGCAGCACCCTCTGAGAACTGCCTGCATTGATGCCCTATGACTTGACCAGCAAAGGGGCAGATAGAGGAGGGTGTGGGAAGCCCACAGGAATGAGAGTTGTGACTGGGGCGGCCCAAAATGTGGGGTACAGAAGTACAACTCACTAAATAGTCCTTTGTCTGCCTTAGGCATTAACTGGCTTCAGCCAGGTTCTGGGCTTACCCACAGACACCTTACACGCAGCCTTAATACATTGCTTTTCTTTGTCTCACTTGCTACATTGCATGGATGCAAACTGCCTGTACCAAGTAAAATAAGAATAGAAAACGCTATTCTGCAGTATCATTGACTTAGTCTTGCTGAAGGAATTTTCCGTTGCATTTCCAGATTTCTGTGACAGCGTGTTTTCGTCTGAGTGATTCCACTTTCACATTTTGGTCCCCATAGCACCAAGTCTGATGCTAGTCACAATTTTCTGCTTTTCACTGGCTTTCTGAGGTGAACTGTAGTTTATCTACAGTATTTAATTGACCTAAGACATCATGCTGTGGCTTGATGACTGGGTTATCAGCTGCAGGAGTGGAGATCAGACAGTCTGAGTGTTCATCAGAGGAGCTCATCCTGATTACTGTCTGCACAGAGCTAAAGCAAACACACTGATCAGGAAGAGGACCCTCAATAATAAGAGGTAACCAACACCTTTGTGTGGAGAAGGGCAGGTCAAGCAGAGCTCGTGACTGGCAGGCAGGTTGGTGCTAAACAGACAGGCAGTCACCTGGACAGGCTGGAAGACTTCTGGCCCCAAGGTAGAGGTGTGCAAAGCAGCATACCTTCCCTTAAAATGATATGATGATTTCTACCAAGGTGCCAACCCTCAGCTCCATCCTGGATATGAAACTGCTTAGCCTCCCTGTGTGCAATGTTGGATACCAAACATGGCTTTCTTTCTCCAGTAGCAGTATCTGGCCAGCATTAACTGTGAAGTATATAAACCCGTTCTCTTTCTAAAGACCTCCAAATCCCTTCTGGAGGAAAGATGGGATGCTGATGTATCATTTTTGGACATCCACAGCTACATGTAGAGATGATAATGAGTACCAGTATCTTGGCCAATGTCTAGTAAAGGGATATTTTTTCATGCCACAGGATGTGGTTTTTCAAAACAAAGGGTGATGGGGTCATCTACAAAACTCCCTCCAGCAATCTAGGTTACATTTTGACTCATTTCTTATTGTGAAGTTCATACTTTGCTTTTAGTCCAGCAGAAGAAAATGCTAGCCTCCCAAACATCCCAGGGCTGCAGTGAGTTTTCTTAGTACAAAAATGCATCCCGGTGAGTGCAAGGAATGGGCAATATGAGGACAAAGCTTTCTGCAGCCACCTGTGTGGTCCTTGGGCTGAAAACTCCAGTGTCGACAGCAAGAGCTGGGTGATAGAATAGCAGTGATGGTCCCTTGGGTGCCAAGGAAAGAGAGGTTGGTCCAGACATGCCAGGCACAGATCCTCATTGTTGCTATTACTTTCAACTGTCAATACAGTAAGTATCCACCCTCAAAGAAGATCATCTACAGAAGGATGTGCCTACTGCTTATGGGGCTCAGATCCTCTCTCTGTCTCACTCTTGGCAGCAGTATGAGTCTCTGACACAGAAGAGGCAGCTTGAACATATCTCACATCCTTTGGGATGAGCACTACACAGGGCAGAGGGGATGTCTGGCTCTAGGATTAGTCACATGTGTCCTGAGCAACTGTGAAAAAGTAGATTTGGTCCTTGTGCTTTGCTTCCACAGAACATTGTGGCAGGAGAACATGATCCTGAAGCTTATGGTACAGTGGAGCTCTGGAAGCTACAGGCAAATTCCACTTATTCATAAATAACATACTTTTGTTTTATTGTTTTCTTAGGAGGAAAGCTAGCTATGCAATAAAAGAAGATGGGGAACTAAAAGAACATGTGAACTTATGAAAAATAATTTGGGGCAGAATGCAATCCCTGGAAAGATTCATGTGGATGATAGTACATCAAACAGGAGGAGAGCAGTGCCTCAGAATACTGATAAAAAGAATAAAGTCTTTGGTTTGGTGACCTCCAATCATTTTGCTTTGAACAGTGCTAGGGAGAGAGAGGGTGCATTTTTAAACTGAAAGATGAAAGGAAAGATAGCATCACCTGTTTCTGTAACACCCATATATGCTGGATTAACATGATAGTGTGATACACTGAAATTAAGAGTGTGGTGGCAGCTGAGCTGTTTTTTCCATTTCTTCTCTATTTGGCATCTGATGACAATTAACCACCTGCACTGTCTTGTAAGATTACTTCTACTATCTCACTAAGAAAAAAATAAAAAGGCTTAATCAAGCAAATCCATTTGTTAATCACAAAATCATCGAAGGATTCACATGGGAAGGGACTTCTCTGGGTGTCTCCACTCCATCTCTCTGCTCCCAGAAGGTAATTCCAAAATTAAATCAGGTTGCACAGGGCCTTTCCAGGAAAAACCTGAACTTTTCCAAGCACAAGGATTCTCCAGCGACTCTGAGAGCCTGTTCCACTGCTGAAATGCAAGGGAAGTGTGTTTGTTGCAAACTGTGCTGTCTCCTATCCATTCTTCTGTGCCTGTGTGAGAAGGCTCAGGCAGTGTCTTCTCACTAACCCCCTTTGGGTAGTAGCAGGCAACAATTAACAAAAACAGCCTTCTCTTCCCCAGGCTAAACAAACACCCCTTGTTATGTCTTCTATCCCACCACAACCTTAGGGCCCTTTGCTGAACTTTCTCCAGGGTGTCAACATCTCACAGAGTTGTGTTTGTGGCTTTTCATATGTCATGAAGATGAGATTCATCACTGCTCACTGTATTCTTACTGATAAGCCCCAGTACATGGCTAGCCTTCTTTACTGCAAAGACACAGATGTACCAGTCTCGTTGTGCAGGAAGATGACTGGCAATCATTATGGCTTGTACAACAGCTTCTGTTGATGTTAGAGCTCACACTCATTTATCCTCAAAGGAGTCTGGGACCAGAGGAGCTGAAACTAAGTACCTATGTAAGGAAGCTTTGAAATCCACAAGAATTTATCATGTTACAATGAGGTCTGGGAGAAATCTGGATTCTCAAGATGTAGTTTCACAAAGTAACTGTTAGGAAGTTCTGCCAGGAGTCAGTCACTGGCATGCAATGAAGGTCCACGAGGAACACATGGATTTAAGCTTAGTTTGTGGGGGATTGTGTTGCTATCATTTTTCCATGTTCTAGGAAGTCTTTATTTGTAGATGTCAGCTCCTGTTCTCTAGGACATGAATGGTCCATGCTGAGCATCACTCACACATTCTCTGCTTGTTTTTTCTCAGAAAGACTCAAAAGACCAAAGAACCCAATCTAACTGTACAGCCTGTGTGAGAGCATAAGAGAAAGCAGCTAATGCTTTTGTGTTGTCTGTAAATTCTTCGTATCCTTTGTTGATGAAATGAAAGTGTTAAGAATCTAGACTGATCTTCCAGGATATTGTGTTATTTATTCAACATCCATCTGCTTTCTGATGTCCACGACTGTCTTATGGTGCCAAAATGTGTTAGGAGAGCTTCACAGCTCTGCAGGTGTGACTGTCTCTCCTGGCTTGGTTAATGAGAAGCATATTTGGTGAGGTTAATGAGAAGCAACCACCTCCTTGGACCCTTAGTAAAATCAGACAGCATTAAAACAAAAATTGTATGTCCGGAACAAAGCATGTGGATCACATTTAGAGATGAAGATACTGGGAAGAAGAACACTGGGAAGCAAAGCTCCAGGGAGGGAAGCACATGATAGGGGATCTCAAAGAGCAAACAGATCATTTTACCTTTCTACAGCATGAGTTACTGGAGTGTGTTCACGATGAAAAACGGAGAGGGATTTAGAAAAGTGATACAAAAAAAAACCTGACTCGAGGACCAAGAGTCTTGTTACAATATAAAACCTGTCTTGAGGACTAGAGAACTTGCTTTCAGATGTAGAGGACTTGAGGAATTTGATCGACTTTACCCAGTCCGAAAGAAGTTGCAGTGAGCTCAGGCAAGTAAAGTGCAAACAAAAAAATCTTATCTTACATATTGTAAAGATGGTAAAATTTGTATCAGAGAATAATGTGGAGGCCAGGAAAATAAATTAGCTCAAACAGAGACTAAGTAAATTGTGGGGGATCAATTTCTCACTGGCCTTTGAATATAGTGGTGCAGTGGCCAGCTCAGGATGTCCTTAGCCATAGCCAGTAGGAGGCCCCTATATATGCCTTTTCTCTCTTTGCCTCTCCTTCAGGATTGTATATTGTATGTAGCAGAGCACTAGGCCAATCTGATACAACCATTCTCATGCTCTTACATCCGCAATCTATCTTTCTTATTTCTCCCCCATGAGGAGAACATGTGAAAAACAGGCAGGCTCTCTATTCTGATAGATGAGAGTAAAGACAACCAGTGGTTCAAAATTAAAAGCAAAATCTGTCTGGAAATGAGATACATGTTTATTTACAGCAAGGCTCTGATATGGAAATAACTCTTTTGGTGCCCTCTTCTCCACCTGCAGACTGTTGATGTGGAAAATGGTTGATGGCATCTCCTTGCTGAGTTGTACGGTATGGGGCTCTCTGCAGGAATGAGGAAGCCAAACAAATTGATCACCATCACAAGAATAAAACACTATCTATCCATGTTTCCCCAGACTTCTTTACTGACAGCCCTCACTTGAGGTTTTCTCTGACATTGCACGTGGGCACATTTTAAGACTCAGAACAGAAAGCTATCTAGTCTTGCTCCATCAGGAGACTCCAGCACAGGGCTGGGAAACTGCAGGGGAGTATGACTGTTGAGCTGAAGCACATAGCCTGGAGATGGAAGGGTGAGGAGTGTGGACTCAGATACACTGAGGTGGTGGTGGTGATATGTGTGTATGGGGACTTTCCCCTGGGTTTAGCAGGGCACTGCTGTTTTTTCCCTACCTACAGGTGGTCAGAGGGCTCACTTGTTCCAAACCTGAAGGAGCTTTAAGGATTTCTCTTTTTGATGTTTTTAGTACCTTTTAGTTGCTTAGTAGCTTCAAATAAAAGTCACTCTGAAAGACTGGTAACCCCAAGAGTTTCATGTGCATCCTGTGCCCAAAGCGTAAGTCCAGATCAGTTTGTTTAGAGGGGGAGAATATATGGACAAAATGGTCCAGTCATGAGGCAAGGTGAAGCTCAGAACTCACAACAACAGAACAACATGACACAGTAAAAACAGTGGTCTAAGAAATGAAAAAAATACCATCAAACAAACCCCAAACCCAAGACTAACTGCATTTCCTGCCCTCATCTGTAAAAAACAATCGTTTAAGTGGGTGTATGAAGATGACCTATAAGGCTTCCCAGGTGCTTAAATAGAAGGTAGGTATGGAATCCCACCATACAGATGCTCCCACAAGGAAATCAATCTAAGAGATTCTTTTCCAAGTTTGCCTTTCTGTGTCACACAGTGTCACTGTGTGAAAAATCTCTTTTGCCAGAGGTAAATGGTCAAAGAGAAGACAGAGTTCTGAAAAAGTTATTTTATATGAATAAAGGAAGGGCCCATGGATATAAATTCCTGCCGAACTACTTGAAAACTCTAGCAGGTGCAACCCCTTCTATTCCCAAACTCCTGGCTGCATAACACCTCCCCTCTTTCCCAAGTGGCTGAGGTGCTTGGGGGTTACAGCCTTCCTGGTTCATCCAGCCAACCATACATCCTATGCCTGGCTGTCTCCGTGGCAGTCTTAGTTGAACTTCTTTTTTTTTTTTCCTAAATTCTTATTGGTTCTCTCAAACAACTTAGCAACTCTGTTAAACCAAACTATTTACAAGGTCTCCTTCAGTAGCTGAGTGGCATCTTGGTTTTGTAAAGGCACCACCCCCTGTCCTGTCGCTGCTAAGAATGACTGCCCTGCTTTACCTACTCTCTCCAGCACACATTTAGTGATAACATGCCCCTTTATGGGGCAGTCAGTCAAACCAAACATTAATTGTAAAAGTAGAAGAAAAATACACTCAGATACAGATCAGAAAACTGCAAGTGACTTGAATATGTACATGCCTTTCAAGTGGAGGGACTTTTAAGTTGGCATAGGTGAATCCAGCCATGGATAGAGAAGATGAGGTGTGAATCCTGAGATTAGTATAGCCTTCCCACTAGCATCTGAAAACTCAAACTTGCTTGAGGGGCTCTCAGGATCTGTTGAGCTCCGCCCTACCTTCCAAGTGACCTTGTTCTGAAAGCAATATGAGAAAAATGGGTGAGGAAAGAGTACACTGTGTATCATGGTACCTGTGTATCAGTGTACCTGGTATCATGGTACAACCCCTCAAAGGCTGTTTTGGAGGAAGAAAGCACTGGACACAGTGTCACTTTTCTGACCCAGACAAAAAAAGGCTCAGAAAGATCTGGACCTGGGCTGGTATTGAGCTTTTTGGAGTAGCTGTTAGGAAAGTAATACAGCATCTCATGTAATGGGAGTGTATTGAAGTGAGGATGAATCCCCTTCCAAGTCCCCTAGACCTTCCTTGGGCACTCTAGGCAAAGGACTGATTCTGCTGGAAGCCAGAGGGCAACCTCTGTGCATTCAAACTGCTGGCCAACACAAACCTGATGCCAACTGACAACAGCCCCACGGGATCTTAGCTGCTCCGGTGCGATCAGAGTCCTTCTTGGCTCCTGCAGGAAGGGGCAGCTCACAGCACGCTCTGTGCTGAACGTTACGGGTGTGAAGAAACTCGGATGACCGTTCAGCGCCTTTCGGTCGAGAATTTACCGACGTGTGCAATGTGATGCCACCAGGGGGCACTTCAGATGGGAAAGATGGAGACCTGCTCTTGTAGGTCCCTCTCTCGCTAATGAATCCGTTTGAGAGGCTTAAGGAAAGCAATAGAAGCTGCAGCCTTCAAACTGAAAACAGAGATCAGTCCAGGCTACATCTGTTTGTGTTGCCTGTTATCTTCGAATGATGCTCTGTTTCGAGTACAAGCATAGATCTTGAAAGAAGAACCTTTGTGTCTCGGATAACGCAGGACGATTGAGTCCTGCTGGGGGCCCCCTTGGAGTCTTCGGTGATGACAGCACATACAGCACTGAGATATTCTGCCACATAGCACTGCATTCCTGTTCCAAGATGGCATTCTTTCTTGTCCGCTGTCTGGGATCCCATCAGCTGTCTGTAGGCTTTTCACCCTTTAAAGTAAAAGCCAAGGCAGCACTGAGGAATACTGGTTCACCCGTGGGAATCCTGCCACAAATGGGAGATGTTAGGACAGAATATCATCTGGAACCCCCTTTTAGACAAAGAGAAACTTAGGTGGAATGGGATTCTCACACAAGAAGTTGCAGTCGACATGGCACACTGTTAGCTATGCCCTAGAAGAATGCTTATGCAATGAAAGATGAGCCACAGAAAAACCCTGAAGTCTTCTTCATTTTAACTATGAGCCAAAAATTAGCGGTCATTTGAGTAATGAGGTTGGCTTTCCCAAAAGTCTCTACTGAATATTCTGTGAAATTAACCTTGTGGAGAAGTGGCTAATTCCCACCTGGGCCTTTCATGAGATACCTTTCATGATGGTATCTCAGGAGTTCAGGAGGTTTGTTGGAACTACATCTTACAGCCTTGGATAGTTTCAAGACTTTGGATTTGATATAGGAAACAAATTCAAGAAACTACCTTTCACATAGGAAAACAGCAAATGGATGGTTTGAGGTTTTTGACTGGCTTTCTGATGTGCTTCCAGATGAACCTGAGCATTGCCTGAGTTCATGCTCTAGAGTGCTGTCCAACAAACACTCTTTTATGAAATTATCTGGATATGCAACAGAGACAGGTGCTGGAGATTGCTTCAGGTAAGGGTCTTCAAAGATTTTTGTGACACATTGAGCATATTAATAGTGTTTAGTTTCAAAGTTGAATCATTATGTTTGCATTTGTGCTGAGGTGGTGGCTAAGCTTCCAGGTTAAAAAAATAAAAATAAAAAAATCGCTAGTTCCAGTATGTAAAGTGATAAATGAATGGTTGGAAGACCTGGGAAAGTCTAAGATATGACTCTACCTGACATGACAAAGACATATAGGGAGACACAATCACAGAGCTCAGGAAATTGTCTATTTCATGCCACATCTCATCTCATAGCCTTTAATGGTTTTAGAAGCTTGAATACACGAAGCCCCAATAACATTTCATAGAATCACAGAATCATAGGGGTTGGAAGGGACCTCAAGATATTATCGAGTCCAACCCCCCTGCCAAAGCAGGTTCTCTACACCAGGTCACACAGGTAGGCGCCCAGGCGGGTCTTGAATATCTCCAGAGAAGGAGATTTTCAGACTTAGCAACAGATTTCTTCTTTGCAAGACATGTGGCCAATACCCTGCTGACATGACAGCACCTATTTGTGGATGAAGCAACTCAATAGAGAAGAAAGCATGTAGAACCCCATTAGGGCACTGGAAATATTGAACTGGACTTTTTGAGAAAAATTGTTTGTGATACATGGTAGAGAATGGGAGCCATAACTGTTGTTATTAAAAAGTCTAGAGATCTGTAGAACGTGCAGATCCTACAGCCACCTAGTCACAGATAATATCAGCTGGATATCACCAACAGCTCATATGTGGGTTGCATGCTCATCTGACCTTTCTAAAGGGTAATTTGCAGAAAGGCTCCTAGCCACCTGCCGTAGCCTGCCTGCCCAGTACACCTGACAAGGGGTAGCTTTGTCTGCTCTGAAATGACAGTTCTCTGAGGCTCAGCTAAGGAGCAAGTGCTGTCTGCAGACATGTCCAACTGGGATGTAGAGCCTTTTCCTCCTGAGCAGTATGAGATGGGAAAACATCTTCTGTGTCTGCTGGTAAATGCCTTCTGTAAGAGCAAGCTATATTTGATAACACCAGGCTTGGTCCATAAGTCATCCTGCGTGGCTGGGACCTTTGCTTACTAATACCCCAGGTCTTCCCTCACCCTTGTGACTCTGTTTTGCTACAAAAGTAAGAGCTCACCCAGAAGTAAACCTCAAGCCCGTCAATTGGTAGGCAATGCTCCAGTGCTGTTCCTCTGCAACATATCCCCAGTCTGAGCCCACACATATAAACACAGAATTCCTCCCTGAGAAAATGCACAGGCTGCATCAGCCACAGATGTATCTTTGACTCCACTCTTGAAATAAGGGAGAAGTGGGAGGGAAAAGTACATGGGCTTCTTAAGGATCTGGAAAGGCAAGTTGTGTTAGTTTCCCATCTGGTGTATGGGAATTGACTGAGAAATGTGACTCCTAATCAGAGGGCCTAAAATGGCCCTTTATCCCAGAGGAGTGCTGGGAAGAGAAGTAACATATCTGCAATTATTTTTCTGTTAAGCTGATACAAAAGAGTGGTTATGGTCTTTCCTGAAGCATGAAAGGTTTTTCCTCCCTGACTAGCAGTGTTCAGAGTGCCCACTTGTTGCAGGTCTGAAGGAGGGCTCGTGGTTCTGCTTGTGCGATGATTTTGATTACAGTGATCTTGTTTCATTTATTGACTTAAAACTGATGTGAAAGACCAAAGAAGTTAGGTGGAGAGCATCATTTGCCTGAGGTGGAAATGAGGAGATGACAGCTGTAATGAGCAAAGAACATTTGTTTCTGTGCTCAGCTGTTCAGTTCAAACTTCCATGGCAGGCCTCTTTTCTTCATGCATTCACACGAAGGTGCTGGTGGGAAGGGACCTTTGAGGTCTCTAGCCCCATCGCCTCGGTCGCAGCAGTGCTGATACCAAAAAGGAGATCAGATTGTTTTATATGTACCAGCAGCACTGACACAATTCAGCCACAACTGAGACCAGCTGCCTACTCTCTTGCTTTCATTTACAGTTCGCTAGCATAGACGGAACTGTCTTCCTCATGAGACCATGCCTACATGGTCCCTCAGGAGGAGCAGGCACCCAGCTGTGTCTGCTCACAGCTTCCTGCTGCCCAGCTTCCACCTGATCCCACCCTGCCCGGATGAGGAAGGCCTAGTGTGGCCACAGAACTTCTGGGCTGTTCCCAGCAGCCATCACTGGCTGGGCTCTGCCAGTCAGCCCCTGCCAATGGCCATGCTGAGGCCATGAGACTCAGCTCCTCACCTTCAGCTTGTGAGCTGGTGGGCCTGGTCTACACCATTCCATTAATTCAGCTGCCTCAGCTGAAGAACGTGGATGAAAAGTAGTAATTACCTCAAGGGAAATGGAAGCATCTCATTCAAACCCACCTCAGTGTGGTGTGTATACAGCCAGTTCTTGCGCAGAACCACTGAGCTTTGACTCCTTTAGCAAGATGCACGTGAGCTACAGGCAGGGCAACCAAACATCACAACAAGGGCCCATAGACACCAAACATCTAGAGAGCCCTAACAACACCATGATCAGGGCAAGAAAGATGCTTACAAATTTGCCTCCTGACAGTAGAACCTCCTTCACTTGAAACCACTAAGGACTTTGCTGCAGGCACATTAAAAACCAAGGTCTGGTCTGCAATTGCACTTGGCCCAGTGTTAAGGCCTGACCGAAAGACAAGTCCATCCGGCACGCATTCCTGCACAGACAGCCTCTTGCAGTCTAATCCCAGTATGCACTGACTTCTAGTGTGACCTTTGGACAGCTTTGAGGGAGTTCTGCCCCCAGCCGATGAGGCTGACAGATGGTGAGAGGAATTAACTGAAATGAGCAGAGGATTAGCGCGGAGCTGAGAAAGGTGGCTCAGGTCTCTGGATGTTATCACTGCTTCTGAGGAATCACTGCTGAAGATGGTTTTACCTTGGTGGTATCAGCATGACACCACCACCGATTTTACTGTGGAAGAAGAATTAGGCTCAGTGGTGAGAGATTTCTGCAGGTTTGGATGCAAAGTGCAGTGCATAACTCCGTATCCTCAACTTTTTCTGGGACTCTGAAACTGCTTTCTGTGACTGTTTTGTCCGCATCAGGGAAAGGAAGTAAACTGTGCAATACTCCACTGTTATCTGTAGCCCTCAACTCTAGCCAACAATGACATCCTGCAGAGCACTGAAATTAATGAAAATGGAAGCAGATATTCTTCTATTTCTTATCTTCAGCTGTATCTTCTATCCACAGGTAGTGACAAAGGTGTCTGGTAAAACTGAACATGATGGAAGAACCAGCAGAAGCTGTGGAGTTGAGTACTCCATAGGGACACGTGGAAACCAGCTGGCAGTCTTTCATCGCTTCTCTCTGTCCTGCAGCAGTTCCCTCAGAGGAAATGGGATTGGCTGCCCTAACAGGAAAGCACTGCCCCACTTACTGATGGATAGTGCCAGAGGTGCTGATGTTGTACTCACCTTGAAAGCAGAGACCTCTCTCACCTTCTCATCTGCAAGAGCATTCTTCACTACTCAAACCATGGCACTGCTGCTGGGAAGATACGTGGTTATTGGAATGGGTTTTTGTAGAGGTTGGATTATCCTCTAATGATCTATCTCTGGTACCAAACAGTAAAAGTTTTCTGGTCAGCAAACACTGGGGTGAATTCTGAGGACTTGCTCCAACGTGCAAGTATTTTGAAATGAGCAGGGACTGAAATCTATCAATTTTTAAAATGGAGCAATAGTAGGAATATAAAATTGCACAAGTGTGGTTAAACGATACGTGCGGGTTGAATCAGCACATTCATCACAGTGCCCAGGGCGAGTGGGAGCAGGGAGAGGCATTGCAAGTCAGTCTGACACAAGAGCTACCTGCTTTTGAAATGCTGCTCACCGGGGAGATGGACAAAATGGTGGTGGCTGCAGTTACTGGGCATTCTGTGGAGCAGGATGGAGCTGCACCAACACAGCCCGTGCTGCTGTGACAGCTTTGCTACAAGACCCACCAACACAAAGCCCTGCGTACAGCTTCAGCTGGAGACGGGGCTGCCCCAGGGACCTGCAGAGGTGGGAGAAGGGTTGGCAGCAGCTGTGCCATTTGCACCATATCCCTGTCGCTCTGCACACCAGGCCAGTCCTGCAGCCAAACAGGGACGTTTGGAGAAAATGACAATGGATGGCTTGCATCTCCAGAGACCAGTGACCGTTTGTACTGCCAGTATCTCATCTGTTGCTGTCATTGGACACGCACAAAGCCGCTGACGCTCAAACAAAAGTTGGTATTATTTACAGCTCCCAGGCTTGGTCACTCATTGTGCGACTGCCAAAATAGGAGTTTAAAAAGGAAGAATCAGTAACAGCAACTTTAAAGGTCTCCAAAGATAAAAGACAATTATTTAACAGATCTCTCCCAGGCAGCTGGCGGGACAAAGAACCGAAGCTCTCGCTCTCTAAACACTTTCCTTTCATTCTATGACTGATGCTGCACAGGTCATGCCTGATGCCAGCTGGGGCAGGGGTGCTGCAGAGCAGCATTTGCCTGCACAGAGCAGGCACAGCTTAGGCTCCATTTCTGAATCACCATCATCTGGTACAAAGGCTCGGTTCATTTCCAGAGTTTCCTGACAGCCCCAGAGCTTTACCTTAACATTTGTTGCACATCCTCACTGCGAGTGCCTGGCAGATGGAGCTGCGTGAGAGGGAGCAGAACCCATGCATGCTAATCTGCAGCAGGCAGGTGTGATTTAAATAATTACCACAGGTTTTCTAACTGATTTTCTTCTTTCCACCAGCTGCTATCCAAGCCATCCTGTTTTTTTTCCCCACACACTGACTTCTACTGATCAGAGTTTAACCTAAGACATAGACACAACCATCCACACAAGTTGTCTGAAATATTTTTAAACGCTTTTATTTACAGTGCTAGTTGAAAACAATATATATATTTATATCTATAATCCTCGTGATGTCTGTGCCGTAGAAAATGCTGTGGCTATATTGCCTTTAAATTACAAAAAATGGTCACAAGAGAATCTAAACAGAAAAATGGAAATCAAAGTTTGGTCCCCAATTTATTGATCTCTTGATTTGTTTTAAAAAAGCCTCCAAATTAAAAAAAATATGCAGTTCAGATGAAATTCATATATAAAAACAACCCTTATCTGCTGAAAAATTCACGAGGGCCAGCTTGCTGTCTGCCATGTAAACTTGGAAAAAAAAAAAGCTTACGATAAATCCCATCTCTGCATATGGTTTAACAGAACCGTTATTTGCTTGTAATATTCTTTTTACTTATCTCTCAGGGTTCAACGGGAAAGCAGATGAGAGGAGGCCTAGGACTGGAAAATGCACCATGAGATCTGTGCCCGCAGCCTCCTGGACTCAGGGAGAATATCGGACTGACAGCAGGTCCTGGGAGCAGAGGCTGTCAAGAATCTCAGTCACACTCGTGAAGAGGGAGGGCAAGTGAAAAGGAACAAGAGGTGCTTGCCACGTGAACAGCCAGTCATATAGGCCTGGCAAGGTTACGCGTTGGGCCATGATGGAAAACGATGAGATTCTTGAGGGAAGAGGTTCGTTCGTATGTGGGGCACAGCTTGGAAGGATGTGGGGAGGTGGAGTAATTTCAGGTGGGGATGTCATAGATGGGCCGGACCTTCGGGTGGGGAGGAAACTGCTGTATTCCCTGTTTTGAGGGCTTTTCTAACCTTTCCTCATCTGAGATTGTGTGAAGCCAGAGGCTAATGGACAGTGCAAGCACAGGCTGGAATGGAGGAGGAGAGATGGACGGAACAGAGGAAATGGGAGGGGAGGTCTCAAGCGGAAGACCCATTTTCTGTCTTCTGTCTCTTTGGATCCACTTCATCCTGAGTATGACAAAGAGGGAAAGAATAAAAGTTACCAGTAGTCGCTGCACTAGGACTTAATTCCTCCACAAAATTCTTACTGCTGCTCTTTCCTCCACACAAAAATCTGCTTAGCTACCCTAAATCCATTTGTCTTTAAAGCATTTTTAGTGTCTGATGACTGTTCTGCTGACAACGGTTAAAACGTAGACAGCTTCTTTCGCAGGAGCACGCACACTGCTGCTTTCAGGAGGCATAGCAAGCAGAGGCTTACACCACTTCACACAGACCCTGAGACCTGGCCTGCAGCCCAGAAATTACAGGTCTTAGTAAGGTCATCACCTAGCATTCGACTGGCCCTAGATCTCACCAAGAACCCATGAGGCTTCACTGTCCCCTTGCCACATCAGATTTCTTTACTCATCTCCTGCTGAAACAGCAATGAGACCCCAGATGAACTGAGATGCTCAGCAACAGCATCCTCATGGACTTCATCAGCACACAACGTGGTCGCCTTGCTCCCTCTCACTGCCTTTACCCACAGAACCACTCACCTCCTCCTCCTCCGCAGATCGCTTTTCTGCATGTCCGTCCTGCTCTTGCCCATTCTCGTCTCCTTCTAAGCACAAGCAAGAGAAGAAACTGAGTTAATTAAAGTAGCATTTAAGGGAATGTAATCTCACAGTCAAAGGGCTCAGAGAAGACACTTCCCTTCTTACTCTTTTGTTTTCCCCAAATTTCCCCTTCACGCAACACCCCCCTTTCTCCCTATACTAATCATACTCACCATCATCCTCATCACCACCTTCTTCTTCATCCACATCCTCAGGATTCTCTTCCTCATCCTCTTCAGCTCCATTTTCCTCATCCTAAGCAAAACAAATTTGTCAGAGCAGAAACTACCCTCAGGATGACATCCCCATGTGTTCTGTGCTGCAAGAGCAAGAACACCCCTGCCATCCCAGCCTCCAGTCACAATCACACACAAGTGAGCGACCTCTGCACTGTATTCAGACACTGCCCCACGCTGTCCAAACCTTCCACCCCTCATGCCTCCTTGAGGAAACCAATCCCCAAAGTCCCTCCCCACCACAGCGAACCTGTGACATCCACTAGCTCATATCACAACACACTGCTGTCACCCAATTCCAACAACAGAAACATCTTTCTGGTTACAAAGCTAACAACAGCTGGTGCTAGCTGTACATCTGCTCCAGATGCTCTTGACCTCTGCCAATCTGTTCATCTCCCTGCCGCTCGCTCAGCCCAAGCTCCTCGAGCACCCAGGAGATGCAGTGCCACATCCCCTTGCTGCCACCTCCTGACTCCTGCTCGTAGACAGTGCTTCCTACACCAAGTTCTTCAGGACGCATTCTCCGCAGGTCTCGTCCATGTGCAACCCCCAAGCCTCGCTGCTCCTTTCTCTTTCCCATCTCCCCTCACGCTCGCTTCCCGCAGCGACTCATGCAGATGACCCTTCCCAAAGCCCTCCCCATCTCTTTAACCTCGCCTCGAAGGCATTACTCCGCTCCTCACCTCCACTATCTCCTTCTTCTTTTCTTTGTGGACCGCTTTCTCCTCTAGTTTCTCCTTCTTCTCTTTCATTTCCTACAAGCAAGATCGGAAAGAACATGGCAGCGCTCAGCAGCCAGAAACGAAGCCGATCGGACGGGCGGTCTCAGACAAAGAGGGCTCGGGGCAGGAGACGCCGAACAGAAGCACGGACGGCACGCGACGGGCAGCCCGGCTCCCCGAGCCGCAGCAGGGCAGCCCGGCCGGCGGCACACCTCGGGGCCGGCCGCGCGGAGCAGGGCAGGGCGGCCCCGGGCCAGGAGGACGGCCCTCTCGAGCCGAAGCGCCCGCCCCCGTCCTCCTCCCGCCGGAGCGGGGCGGCAGGTTGTCGGCGCGCCCTCGGCCGTCTGCCCGCCGCCTTTGCGCTCCGTTTCGGTCGGCTTTCCGCTTTTTCCATCGCCCGCTAGAGCGGCGCGGAGCCCCGCAGGACGGAGCGGCTCCAGGCGCTCCGCCCCCCCCCCCCCGCTCCCACCCCCCCCCCACCGAGCGGGATCCCGCGCGCGGGCCCTCGCGCCCCCCGCCCCCGCTCCCCATTGGCGGAGGGCCGCGCGCCCCCCCCCCCCCCCCCTTCTGCCGGGCGGTCGGGGCCGTCGGGAGGGTCGGGGTGGCCGTCAGGGCGCGCGCCAGCCGCGGGGGGGGGGAGAGGATGGGGGGCGGGGGGGGTCTCACCTTGGCGCTCAGCTCCGCCGGCGCTTCCTCGACGCGTTTCTCCGACATCGTGGCAGGGACAGCGCGGGGCCGCTCGGGAACGTCGGGGACCCCCGAGGAGAAGAGAGCGCTGGGAGAGGGGGGGCGGCACGCGGCAGCGGCTCCGAGTCCCAGCGGTCCGGGCAGCGCGGCTCCCGCCCCGGGGCCAAAGCGCCTGGGTCTGCCGCGACGGGGGATACGGCGGCGGAGGGGATTTATACCGCGCCGGGTGACGAGGGAAGGAGGGACCTGGCGAAGGGAGGGGAGAGGGCGGAGGAGGGAGGGAGGCGGAGGACGGCCGTCGGCGGAGCGGCCGCCGAGAACAATGTGCGGTCGGCGAAGGCTGCGCGCCGCGTCCCGCCCCGCACCGCGTCCCGCCGCCGCTCGCTCGGGTATCGGCGCGGCGGTGCCTCTCCGCCGGCCCGCGGCCCGCGGCGGCCCCGAGGTGCGAGGGAGGAGCCGCCCCGGCACCGCGCTGCCCGCACGGCTCTCCCGGGCGACGGGCCGAACGAGGCGCGGCACGTCTCACGCCGCAGGGCTTCGCCCGGCAGCGCAGCGAGCGGGCTGTGCGGGACGCGCCGCGGGGCCGTGCGGCGGCGGGCGGGCGGGCTCGTGCCGCTCCCGCCTGGAATTTTCCACTCGGCTGCCGCCCTCCCACTGGAAGCTCTGCCAGGCCGGGCTCCTCCCCGCGGCCGCGTCCTGCCGGGCCGGGGCCCCGCGCGGACCCGCGGTGGGGGTGGGGCGGGCGGGAGGCTGTTTTTCCCGCGCTCTGCGGCGGAGGCAGGGGGCGGGGCGGGAGGTGGGGGTGGGGCGGGCGGTGCGTCCCGCTTCCCCATATAAGGAGGGACCGAGGGTGGGCGTCCGATTGGGCCATTCAAATGAGCAGTTTGCCTGGCAACAGGCTTCCTATTGGCTGCCGGGGGGAGGCCCTGTGTGGGGGAGGGGTCGCCGCAAGGAGAGGGGAGGGCACGTGGGGATGGCGGGACGGCGCGAGGACGGAGCGTGGGGCGAGGAGTGATGGCTGCCGCGGTCCTCCCGTGCTTCGGCTGCTCTCTGCGGCCGCGGTGACGGTACGGAGTGCTACGGGCCCGCTGCGCATCATCAGCGCCTGAACGCCAGCTCTGCGCTGCAGAAACCTCTTCCGCGGCCGTACGGCACAGACCGTAGTGGAATATAAGGGGCTCCTCCGCGGCTTTGAGTCCGCCGTCCGGGCGCCGCCGCCCGCCTTGCTCAGTTAGGGTGGTGCGAGCGGCGTGCGGGAGTGGGAGGAGTGCAACAGCGCCACCTGGCGGCGCGCTCGGGAACAGCTGCGCCGGGCGAGAGGGGCTTCGGCTGAGCTGTGGGCAGGGCAGAAAGGAAGGGTGAGGTACGGGAGGAAAGGGCAGAGCTCTGCAGTGCTGCTGCCATGGCAGCTTGAGCTGTGCCTGCTGCCACACGTGGCGCCTTCGTGGTTTTTCCTCCCGTTTCAGAAGCCCCTTTAGCCATCTCAGGTCCATGTGCCGTCAGCATTTGAGCCCTGTCGTCTGGTTCCACTTTCACTCCTTTTTTCTGTAAGAAACAGAAGATCTTAGTTTCCGGAGCTGTGCTCAGAAATAGGAGGGGGGAAAAAAAAACAAATGAAGTTGATGGCTGGATGTTGTCATTCTCTGCTTCTCCTTGTCAGAGATGTATGACTCATGGCTCTGCTGTTCTTTGCACCAATCCAGGATTTTTTGTCCTTATCTTTACATCCTTAACTCCTGCGCATGCAAAGCTGCACCATCACGCACCCCGTACCAGAGACGTTTCCATGCTACTGCACAAGCAGGCCTCAACACAACATCCTAGAAGAAAAAATATGAAGACGGTATTTGGTGATGGTACTGTGCCCAAAGAGTTATGTTGACACAGGCAACACGCCCTCAGATGCAAATACACAACCGGCTGTTTATGGGAGGGAAGTGTGTTTCCTACCACCTGTAAAAGGGACCATTTGGTTAGCTCTGTGACCTCTTCCTTCCCCCTCTGTTCGCTCCAGTACTCAGTGCTTCTTCCTATTCACAGTCCCCACCAGATGCAGTATTTACTCTGATCTGTTGACTCACATCTGTACTTGTTGTCACCCTTGGCCACAGCTCCCCCCATTCTCTCTGTTTTGCTTTACTGTATGTACAAAATTCAGCTCATGTCCCCCTTTGTTCTTCACGCGTCCCATTTTTCCCTGCATGCCTGCCAGCTTTTTTCCCTTATATCCTACGTGAAACTCCTCTTCACACCCTGGGACGTGCCTGGTTCTGTATCCCACCTACTCCTCAGATACTGATAGTGGGATTCCGTTGGCTTCTAGAGTGCAATTCCTTCACTTAGACCCTGTGGGCATCCTTTCACTGGCTTGTGTAAATCGTTCTCGGGCCTTCTGTTCCTCCCATCACATTGGTACCTGTCTGTATTTTGTCTGCTGGATCAATTTGCAGCTTTTCTCTGTTCCTCTCTTCCATCTGAATTTTTCCCTCTGTGGCATATGCAACTATACCCATCATGCACTGTGCAGCTGTAAGTCACTTTTCAGTATGTTCAGCAGTCTTTGCTTCAAGTTGCTTTGCAGACTCAGCAGAATATATTCCATCTTTTTTGGAGTCTTCAGTCTTTAGACAAGATGATGGAGGTGCAGAAGTTACGTGATATATCACTGGGGACACTGACAGTATGCATGTCTGCAACCTGGAGAACAATATGTAATTTTCTCTAAGTTCCCACTTCTGTGTAGTATGCTGTTTTGCTTTGTGTTTGTGTGGGTGTGTGCATCTGTTTAGATGCAGTACTTACACATTTGTGTACAGTGATTGTGTTTTCTCTCTTTTCACGCATTTACTTTTGTGAAAGTATGGCACATTTCTACTGGTACTAAATTTTAAGTTGGCTGGTATGAGTATGTGGCTGTGTATTTGTATGGTATTTTTATGTTTCTAGCATAAGCAGGGAAATATTTATACATTTTGTTTTAATACCTTCCTCGTCTTGTCATAGTACCATTGTAGTCAGGGTGAGGAGGTTGTAGTTTATGGTGAAGGCTAAACTAACTCTGAGCAAAACCAAAGCATCTTACTGGGTATTCTAAGAATGTTATTCTGTCAGCTAATTCAAAAGTGGTTCCAAAACTCTTCCAAGCTACTTGCTGAAGAGCAGAAGAGCAGAAGGCTTTTGCATCAGCTTTTTTAAGATTTTCAGCAATTCAGGCACAGAATATCCTTCCTTCTAAGTTGAAACCAGCCAAATTGGTGGTGGGGGGGGGGGGGGGGGGGAGATGTGCACATTTATGCAATTAACCCCCATTGTTCATTTTTCTGTCCTGTGTCCATTAAAAATTATGCAGCTTATTGATTTTGTTCGTTCTCCATGATGCCATAAACTGAAGTCAGGAGGAAATCTCCAGTGATACAACCACTGACCAAACTTGGCATTTGTAAATACGTCTTCGCAAGAGGCAGTGTAAATGAGCACTGTTGAAGGCTGGGGAGCAGTGCAGATAGCATAATAAGAGGAAGCAATAGGAGTAAAAAAGAGATGAGGGATGAGAGCCAGCCTGTGAGAAAGGGGAGGAAGGTTTTGAATCACGATTTTTGTGAACTTGTCTTCACTAATATAGCACAGATGGAGGTCGTGCTTCTCACTCACAGCGTGACAGACTCATTCTTGAGCAAAATATTCTGAAAGTAATCACTGCTAAGCAACACATGCCACAGTCACTGTGAGCTGGCTCTAGCATTCCAGATATTAATTGTCACTCCTGAGGATCAAATCAGAGCTGTCCTTCTCTTAGGGTGCCCTTCATCTGAGGTCAGAATTAGTTGCTGGCTGAGGGTTACATAAGAGACACAGATGAAAGGAACCGGAGGAGAAGTGGCTGTGGGTAGTTCTGACTTCTGATAACGAGAATTTCTTTGTCACATGGATGATCCACAGGGGCCCTGGAATATTTGGATGCGTTAAGAAGCTGTTTCTGTCTTTTTGGCCACAGCGATTGGTCCCTGTAAGAAGCAGGTAAAAGGCCTGATATTCAGCGTACTGTTTATTTACCCATACCACGTGATATTCAGTTTGCTTTTAAAATGCGTACACTGTGGTTGCCCCTTTGGCTGACTGCACAGCTAACAGTGATGGGGACGTTAGGGGGAGGGATGCTGCTCCGCAGCAAGTCAGCAGCGGGCAGCAGAGGGTGGAGCTCAGGGCAGTGGCATCAGTCCTTGCTTCCATTTTGCCCTTGGCTCACCTTCTCCTCTTCCCCCATCCTCCTGGACAGCTTGAAAAAGGAAGGGAAATGAGGCAGTGGGGGTAATGGCTTTGATTCATGACAGGAAACTGAAACAGCTTAAATGGAGAATGTGGGAGGAGAGAAACGTGAGTCTTGCTGTGCATCTGCACACCCCTGCTTCATCCACCAGCAAGTTCGGCTCCCTCAAGATCTGCTGAACTGGTAACACTGCTGGTGCCTGAGGTTACATACATCATGTGCTCCCGTGCCACTGCTACCCGTGCCTCCACGTCAGCAATGGCCGGCACAGCGTTTGGAAACAACTGAAGGAGCCCTACCATCTGCCGGGACCTGTGCTCTTGAGGGAGATTCAGGATGACGAGACAGGAGGCAGGGAGGCCGCGGCAGTTTGCAGAGGCTCCGGGTGGGTTTCCGCGCCCACGGGTGGGCTCCGACCGCCGGCACGCGGGGCGGGACGCGCCCACCGCCAGGGGGCGCCCTGCCGGGCCCAGGGCGCTCTGCCCCGAGGAGCGGGGCCTGGGCGCCACTTCCTGCCCGGCCCGGCTGCGCGGAGCCCCGGGCCTGTGCGCGCATGCGCGAGGCCAGCCGGCTGGAGCGGAAGGGGCGAGCGGGCTGCGAGCCGCCATGGGAGTGCGGGAGTGAGCGGCCCGCGGCTTCTCCATCCTCCTCGCCTTCCTCCTTCTGCCGTCCCCTCGGCGCCGTCCGGCGCGCCTGCAGGCAGGGGAAGGGGCACGGCAGGTGGGGGCGAGCCCGGGGCGGGGGGGTAGCGGCGGGGGGAAGGGGGACGAGGTCCGGGCCCGGGGGCAGCCGCCTTTGCGGGCGGGGTGCGGGGTGCGTGCGGCCCGCTCACCGCCTCTCCCTCCGCAGAGCCCGCCCCCGTTGAGGGCAGCAGCATGTTCCGGCTGATGAGAGACGGGGAGCCGGAGGACCCCATGTTCGCTATGTGAGTCGGCTGGGGAGGCTCGAGGGGGAGGGCGGGCCGGGGCGCTGCGGCGCTGCCTGCCCAGCGGGTGCGGGGCGGCCGCGGGAGCGTTCGTGGGGTGGGGGTGGGGGTGGGGGGGGGCACGGGGAGCGGCCCGCTTCTTGCCGGCAGCACCAGGGTGGCTTTAGAGGACGGCGTCATGAAATAAAGTAGGCCAAGTGCACCGTGACTGCGTGAGGAAGGCAGTGCCGGAGTACCCAGTCTTTCTCTGTGCTTAAGGATTTCTCCGTATACCGAGTAAGGCTTTGATAACCTCTTCTGTGTCTGTTGTTCGTGGCTGCTCCGCTGGAGGATTCGTTAATGAAGCTGGAGAAGGCTGTTAAGTGAGTTGTCATGTTGTAAGGGGCTGAACAAGGAGAATTCTGGTGGTTTTAAAGTATGAGCCTGAAAATCTGACACAGGTCCCAATAGCTCCTCTTTAGGATTCCCCTTACTGATTTTTTTTTTTTGTGTGTGTTTGTGTGTCATGTCTCCTGAAATTCTTTGCAACTGATAAAAGGTGGCAGTTCTCGGCAAAGCAGATATGGATTAGAGTGTTATACAGTAGGAGTTTGTGTTAAGTGTGGCACTGCTATAAATTTGGTAGAATTTATGTAGGAAAACAGAAGCCATGCTTTTGCTTATAGTCTTTATCATGAGAGTGTTATCAACTGTAAACAAATTAGAAGGAGAGGAGACCTTGATGCCTCAGTCACAGAATGAGTGTATGTTCTCACTGATGTGGCAGCTATGAGTCTAGCTTTTATTATGCAAAGTATTCCCAGTAGAAACAGGAAAGTATTGGTTTGCGCTGGATGCTTTTGTGATCTCAGGAAATTATATGTTGTTAAGGTTGTTTATGCTCTGGGAGGGTAAATGCAAGACTGTCAGATGTGCAGTGAAGTGCTGTGGTATTTTTCAAACTCTTAAGTCTGGATGCTGTTTTCTGTGACTGTCCCTGTTCTACTTTTTCTCTCCTTCTCCAGTGTGTGTGTGCCCTCAAAGCAGGTGCTGCACAAGAAGGAGAAACATAGAGGGACCCTAATTATTGTTCTCTTTCTTCTCACAGTGAGACTTGGAGTTGTAAAAGCTGTCTGTGGTGTCAACCTTTTGCAGCTGTACACATAACCTCCCAGGAAAATAGCAAGTTGAGAAGACTTGGGGCAGAGGGGTGTCAAACAGTCAGTGTCAGGCCACGTGGTGTATTCTGGAGATTTTGGTTATTGTGTTTGTACATGTGTACCTAAAGAGGCGGGGGGGCAATAGTTAAGACCATGCACTCTCTGGTCCTGTTAAGTGTGGCTCCCTCTTTGCAGCCAAGGCACTTCCCTGCAAAATGCAGAACTCTTCTTCGAGAACAGGTTGTGTGTTGTGGCTGTTAATGTAAAGAGTTTTGATGGCTCAAGGGGAGATGGGTATGAGGTGACGGTGGTACTTGGGCTGCAACTCCTTTTAGAACGGTGAGGTTTTGGAGTACTCTTAGCCACACGTGGCCCAAAAGCGTTAGTGGGAGCCGAGCACGGAGCTGCTGCTGAATAGACATCAGTTAGTGCACGAGAGAGATTCTGTGGCATAATAATACTTTCAGTCACAGGAGAAGAAATGAGATTCAGCCCCAAGGATTAGCATACGCAGCACTGAGTACTTGGGGTTCTGGATTTACTGCTTAGGAAGTGTAGTCACAGTTGCGTAAGAGAACCTTGGAGTCAGAATGGGTGTATTATGCAGGGCTTTGTTTTCTGCCAACCATTCCTCACCATTGTTGTCTCAATCTTTCCAAAAGGGACCCTTTTGCAATCCACCGGCAGCACATGAACCGCATGCTTTCTGGAAGTTTCGGGTTTGGCCCGCTGCTTGGTATCACTGATGGGACCACGCCTGGGGCTCGCCAGGCTGGCCGTAGGATGCAGGTAAGAGAGGAGCTGACCGTGGGCTAGGAGTTTTTAAACTGTCTTGTTAAGCTTCTGTCTCCCACCATTATTGGGTTCAGCCTTCATAGAGACAGTGGAGGTACAACTGTTTTCAGAAACAGTGATGTTCTTGCTGTTTCTGCACTCCTCGTGTATTTCTTGTCAACTGTGTTCTAGGTTGAAGGTGTTTATGTTGTGTCTTAAAGACGTAAATCATTATAAGGAGGAAATCTAGGAATATCCCTTCTGTGTGGTTTGTTAGTGGTGGTACTGTTTGAATGCTCAGAAGTCAGTGAGTTGCTTTTTTAATTTATTTATTGGCTTTGAGTGAACCAAGTCCCGTTGGATGAGAGTGCTCTGTGGAGTATCTAGCATTTTTTGTCGATTTCATTGTTTATTTCATTTTTCTGTTGTCTTGACAGGCAGGAGCTATTTCACCCTTTGGAATGCTGGGCATGGTAAGTCCTCTGTTATTTGATGCCGAATTTGAAGCTTCCAAATAATAGATTCACCTTAAGAGTTGTTAGAGCTGTGGGCAACCAGTGGCAGAAATGTGAGTGAACCCATATATCTTACCAGATAGTGAGAGTGGGACAGTTTGAAGAGACTAGAATGAGCTCTGTTTATTATTAAATTTGTAACAAAATGAAGGGGGTATTGAATTGAAACTGAAGGCAGCTGATTTCTCTTGGACTGCTATTCCTGAGTTGCTGTATGATTTTAGACCTTCCCCTTCTTCCACTCATGCTTTAATCTAGTCTGTGGAGCTGTCTTAGGGGAGTTTGTTGTAGGGCACCTTGAACAGAGGAGATCTGTAAAGCCGATGTAGCGTGGTATTTCATAGGAGTTGGGATAGGTAATATCCAGGAAGAATGGAGAGTCTCTTAACCTCATGTGACTAAGAAGCTGTGGATCTGTTTGGAGATCATTGTGAAACTGATGACGCAAGGAAAAGGCTCGGCCATCATTAGGCAGAGGCAATAATTGAACCTCCTTTGCCAATGGTTGCAGGATGAAAAGCCAAGAGAGTAATTCAAGAGAACAGAATTGGGATAAGAATGGCTGGATGTACTTGAGAATGCCATTCCTGGAATTTGCTGATCTCTGTCATCTACAGTAGTAGTACAGTGGAGATAAGTTGTTCTAGATCCAGTAGCTTTAGCTGCCTTGCTCTGCAGGATTGACTCAGTGAAAGAAGCTTGCATCCTGGAATTGGTCTAGCTCAGAAAAGGATTAATAATACAAACAGTTGGACTTCAAAGGATAATAACATTGCATGTGAGTGCTGGTCTGCTGTAAATGAGAGCAAGAAGCCACTTGAAGAAGGGAAAGGAAAATCAGCACATTTAAACTGATGTAGTAATTTTGTTTGCATATTGCACAATTAATCTATGAGACCCGATGGCTGAGTATACTTACTGCAGCCTTTAGTCTGCCAGAGTAAAAACGGTCACGTTCTTAATGTCTCATTTCCCTCTAGGGAAAATAAGAAAAGTTCTTACGCTAGGATGCAGTTCATGAGAACTCCTATGTGATTTGAATTAAGAGTTAATAGTGATGATGATGACTGTCTTATGGCTAGTTCTACTATTGGTGTATGTCCTGGGATTTCATCTCTTAACTTTGCTGAGCACCTGAATTCACAAACCTTAGTGCATTGGGTATCAGAGCTAAACTAAAGGAACACTATCAGATCTAGAGATCTGGAGAGCAAAAACATTTAGGCAATGCAGGCTGAGAGATTGCAGAGAACAGCAGCCATAAATCTGTTTTTTGTTTGTTTGTTTGTTTTTCTATCAGTAAATAGAAAAGAAGAAAAAACAGGGTGGTTTTTTTTTTCCTAGGCAGTTTCATGGCCCTTGCAGGCAAGTTGTTGTAATTCTTTTCTTGTGTATACATCCAAACTGACTATTCCCCTGATGTCTTTTTCTTAGGCAGGTGGCTTTATAGACATGTTTGGCATGATGAACGACATGATTGGGAACATGGTAAGAACCTCGAATACATTAATCTGCAATAAGAAGTACTGACGGTGCTCCTGCCGTCTTCTCTGTTGTCTGCTGTCCTGTTGCGCCTTTCTGGTACTGGCTGTAATCAAGCTGCTGGGGTGGGGAAGCTGTAACATCCTGCTGAGCAGGATGGAGTGACAGAGATCTTGTTCCTGGAGCTTGCCTGCTGAATGCAGGGAGGAGAGATGGAATGGGGTGGTAGTGTGAGTGTAGACTTTCTCTCCAAGAAACAAGAGTTTTTTTCCAGAAAGGTGGACCAATGGGGCATGTACTTGCAGAATCACAGAATGGTTGAGTTTGGAAGGGATCTCTGAATGTCCCTGGGTGCACAGACCCTGCTCGAGCAGGGACGCCTAAAGCAGGGTGCCCAGGCACACATCTGGGTGGTTTTTTAAAGGTCTCACGGGAGGAGACTTCACAACTCCTCTGGGCAGCCTGTGCTGATGCACGCTAAATAAGTGCTTCCTGATGTTTAGAGAGAGCCACCTGTATTCCAGTCTGCATTCTTTGCCTCTGGTCTTGGTGCAAGGCACCACTGAGCAGAGCCTGGTTCCATCTTCATTGCAACCTCCCTTCAGGGTGGATGCAGTATAGATACTCTTCCTCTTGTAATTCTTTTCCTGCTTTGTTGTATGCAGAGGGAAGTGGCTGTCATCTCTTCTTCCCTCTCTTTTCCTTGTTATGCCATTGCCCATTTTCTTCTGCAGGAGCATATGACAAGTGGTGCAAATTGCCAGACATTTACCTCTTCAACTGTCATCTCCTATTCCAACATGGGTGATGGGCCCAAAGTCTATCAGGAGACCTCAGAGATGCGTTCAGCTCCTGGCGGGGTAAGGAGGAAGCCGTAGTGTGTCAACCTAGCATGAGGCTGCTGGTTTTGCTGGGGATTGAGAGAATTCCATTGGTGGCTCAGTGCTGGCCGCCCTCAGCACTTCTGCTCTGCAGTCAGCTGTGCTTTGAGGAATGTGTTGTGAGTCACTGAACCATGCTGAGGGCTCCTGAGATGGGAAGTGCCAGCTGGAGAGGAAGTCTTTTTTCCTCATTGTCATGTTGCATTTGACCAGGAGCGGTGGCAAGCACAGCACGTCTGAAGCACTGTAGGCAAGAACCAGCATCTTATTGGGCTGGGGCAGTGATTTAAAACGCTGGTTCTCAAATCTTCCCTCAGATCCGTGAGACTAGGCGGACCGTAAGGGACTCAGACAGTGGCTTGGAACAAATGTCTATTGGACACCACATCAGGGACAGAGCGCACATCATGCAGCGATCCCGGAACCATCGTACAGGTGACCAGGAGGAGAGGCAGGACTACATCAATATGGATGAAAGTGAGTACTGTCCTGTCTTCCATCTCAGCAAACCCAGCTGCCGCTCCCCACTTTTTCCTTGTCTGAGCTTGTTCTTCCTGACGCAGGTGATGCAGCTGCGTTTGATGATGAGTGGAGGCGAGAGACGTCCCGCTTCCGGCCGCAGCGAGGGCTGGAATACCGGCGCCATGAAGGCAGCGGCAGCCGCCGGGCTGAAGGGACTCGTCTTGCAATCCAGGGCCCTGAGGATTCTCCCTCCAGACAGTCCCGTCGGTATGACTGGTGAATGCAGAGCAGACCTTGTGGGGGGTGCAACGTGGTCACCCCCAAATCTACCTACACTCTCTTGTAAGTCCTCGCACGGTTCTTTTTTCATTCTCCATTGCCTGGTTGGCTGTTAGATGTGTGGGTTTTCTTTCCAGTGCCCCAGTCTTGTATTATTTTGAAGTGTTGGTTGGAAGTGTGTTTTCTTACTTAATGTAAAGAGCAGAGGAAGATGGAAGCCTTGAGGAAGTACTGAGTGGGAAGGCTGAAGCTGTTTGAGTTAGCCTTGTCACCAAGAAAAACATGTGATGTCAGCCTTAGGGGATGGTTGAAATAGTAAGAGATGGTGTAGGACCACAATCTGTAGAGTGTTTATCACTGTGTACAACTTAGGGACTATTTACTGTCAGTCCATTTTGAAATAAAAACAAGTGCTGCTGTCTGGCCTGTGTTTTGAGGGTTCACTTAGATATGATCTAGAACTTGACGTTTGGGATTTCTTCTTCTTATTATTATTGTTGTTAAATCTTTGCGTCTTTCTAATCACCTTTTACTCTGTTTATGTTCTCTCTTTATTTCCTTTCCTCCCAGGTACAGACAGTGAAACTCTGAAGCTCCTTCAAAGCACCACCTGGACCCTTCTCAAATTTAGTATTAACCTCCCTGACACTTAAGAATTGAAACAAAGCAACTAATCTTCTGCATTGCTTTTTTTGTTCTTTTTGCCCCAGTTGGGTGTTGCAGTGGTCCATGGAGAATCTCACTGATGTGCAAGGAACACATTAATTGCCCATTCCCTTTCTGCTGTCCGTTGGTTCTGTTCTTTCTGCCAGTAGTGGTGGGCATGAGGAGCTGCCACCTTGCTTCTTCTGTCCTTTCCACTCTTTCTGTGCTGGGTTGGGCTGGTTCTAAAGTTTGTGTTTAGTCCCCTGTGAAAGAAAGATGAGGGAATCCTGCTAGTCCCCTGTGTTAGTCCCCTCACCGGGACAAAGGCTTCTATTCCCCTCCTGAATCCTTGGTACAGCTACGGAGTAGCTGAAGGATGTGTTTGAGAGAGGTGAGGAACAGAACAAAAGCTAGATAGCTTGTGCCCTCCCCGACATCTCTTCGGTTGGCTCCTCCACTTTTTTAATTTGTGAAACTTGTAACTAGATGTTTACTGAATAAAGAAACAAACTGTAAAGAATTGTTGGATCGGTTTTTGCCTTCTGCTAATCTAGTTGTGCCTGTTGTGGAATTAAGTAACCTTTATATCCTTGGGAAATTACTGAGGAGAAACTTGGTGTCTAATTGTAACTTTTCTGTACAGGCTCCTCATGTAGTTGTGGAGTGAGATAATACTCAGTGACAACATGGAAATTGTAAAAGGTGACCCATCAAACCACCATTTACAAAAGTACCCTTTAATTGCTGTAGTTTCACTGCATGTTTGGCGAAGATTGGTTGTTGTTTCTTGCTGCCTGGCCATCTGTGCAGCCTTGAACAAGGCCTTGGGTTCCTGCATGACTGGGGAATGTTCCCATTATTTGATTGTTTCTTTGCAATGGGCTGACACTGTTTGACATTGTTACTAATGATTTCTTCTTAACTCTGGCGTTAGATGAAGCTCGGAAGGCATTAGGAATACAGGACTAAAAAGGATCTCCTGTGTCCTTGGTCCAGTTTCCTGCTCTGGCACATATTGCTATGTAAACCATTTCATAAAGTCACTTGGAACGGAACAAAGGAAATCAGGGCATGACTTACACTTGAAAATAGCGTGCCAGGATTCTACCATGCATTTCCATGTTGTCCATCTGGGAGCTAACAGGAACAGGGATCTCACTGCGTACTGGTTGTTTTACCGTGAAAACTGAATGTGGAATCTGGTGCTTTAAAGCTTTGTGCAGGATTTGTGTTACTCCGTACCCTCCAAGGATGCACAGGGCAGAGCCTCGGCTTAGGGGAGGCTCTTCCCCCACTTCCATGGCCTGTTCCATCCCATAGCAAATCTCAGCAGGATTCTTGTTCTTGTGCCTGTTTACCAAGGCCTCCACACCTGGAGTGCAGTTGGAGAAGTCTCCAGCCTCTGTGAAGGTGATGAGAGGAAGCTTGGTTGAGACAGTGAAGTAGGTGTTGGAAGAGTGCAAGCTAGCTGCTCCCTGGGTGTAGCTGAAGTTGCTGGACATATTGTAATCTAGACAGACACTGAAGTGGGCAAGGTCAAAGAAAGAGCTGTGCACTGAAAAGCAGAGCTTGAGAGAGGCTGAGTGGAAGATGGGTCATCTTGGGGTTGCCAGACCTTGAGAGAAGAGGCTGAAGCAATAATGCCCTCAGCAGTAGTCATAAGCTGATGCAAGAGATGATTCCTCGTGCTATGATCCGGGAAAGAACCACTGAGCTCAGAAAGTTGCTTTTAGCATTGAGACAGTGAGCAGCCACAAAGTCCTGGCTGTTCTTCAAGCTGATGTCTGAGGAAGAGAATGGGGAGATTGACGTAGTGATGGAGGAAATTACTTTGACCTTAAAGATGCGAGAATCCTTTTCGGTCATGCAAGTCCTAATCTTGACAACAGATACAAGAAAAATGTGACAGCTGGGTTGGTATGACCTGTTGCAGCAGTGACTCCTCACAAACTGGAACAACACTTGAGCAGTTGTGCCTCCATACTTGGATTCAGCCTCTGTGTCTCTAACGTTAGGTGCCATCCTGCCAATAGATCTTGAATCATATACACTTGCACTTAATGGTGAAGAGTGTCAGAAGAGTTACCTGGCTTCTTGAGCCTTGTTAACAGCTGTAAAGTCACTTCCAAGATCTCTGCCTTCTCCAGATGTGGCAAGGCTCTGGTATTTTAGGGAAATGAAGGAAAGGTTCAGTTAGAGGACCTGATGTAAGTAGGAAGCAGTCAGGACCCCTGGGAATCACAATCACAGAGTTGTAGGGATTGGAAGGGACTCGAGATATCATCTAGTCCAACCCCCTGCCAAAGCTGGGAAGGAGCTGTAGGGATACTGTATCAAAAAATATGTACAGCAAGTATAGGAGGAGGAGCTGTTGGCAGGCAGTTCCACAACATGCAGCTGTTAGCTCACTCCCTGCTCCACACCATGTGCGTGGTAGCACATGGTGTGGAATATCCTTTTGGCCAGTTTAGGTCCTTTCTGTCCACTCCCAGCTTCTTGTGCACCCCCAGCCCCTCACTGGTAGAGCAGCATGGGAAGCTGAAGTGCCCTGAGCTTTGTGTCGCACTGCTCAGCAACAAATAAGCCATTGGTGTGCTTTCAACGTTGTTTTTTCCCCTAGATCCAAATTGCAGTGCCAGTCACTGTGAAGAAAATTAGCTCAGTTTAAACCAGTACAGGAGGGTACACCCCTCTATCATTATGAAGGTTCCAAATCAAACCTTTGGGTAGAAAGGAAGGAACTTTTAAAGACCATCCATTTCCAACCTCTCTGCCATGGGCAGAAATGCCTCAGACTAGACCAGGCTGCCCAAAGCCCCTTGCAACATGGCCTTGGACAGCCCCGGGAATGGGCATCCACTGCCAGCTGAGCTGCCTGAAAACAAGAACATGTGCGCTCAGAAAGCCCGCTTCTGGTTAAACCCCTTCAACTTCTTCATTTAAGCCATGCTGAACTTTATTGCTTCTTTTCCCTATTAGCTAGCGTTAAGTGAAAATGACTTCCTATTTTAAAAGTAGTCCACCTTTTGCATATCGAAGCCTTGGAATATCATTTTGTTGCTACTGAAATTGTTAGGGACTGCTTTTATCAGTTGAATATTCATAAATCTACAGGGCCTGATGAGATTTCCTCCCAGAACGCTGAAGAAGTTAATGGATGTTGTAGTTAGGCCCCTCCCAACAATTTATCAAAAGCTGTAGGAGGAGTGCCGACTGGAAGCTAGCCAGCGTTACATCCATCTGCAAAAAGAGCATGAGAGAAAACCCAGGAAGCACGTTAGTCTAGCCTCAGTACCTGGAACAGTTACGGACTAGTTTACCCTGGGTGCTACTGAAAGGCAATCATCAGTGGCACGAAGTTCAGGAAAGAAAAATGCAGCCTGGCAGAAAGGGACCTGGGGATGCTGGTGGCAGCAGGCTCAGTGTGAGCCAGCAGTGTGCCCTGGCAGCCCAGAAAGCCAATGGTATCCTGGGCTGCATCAAAAGTTGTGCGGCCAGCAGGGTGAGGGAGGTGAGGCCTCACCTGGAGTATTGCATCCAGATGTGCAGGCCTCAGTACAGGAGAGACATGGATCTGTTGGAGCACATCCAGAGGAGGGCCTCAAAAATGATCCAAGGTGTGGAACACCCCCCCATGAGGACAGGCTGAAAGAGCTGGGGCTGTTTAGGCTGGAGAAGAGAAGGCTCTGGGGAGACCTACAAGCTACAAGAAGGAAAAGGACAGAATCTTTTTGCTTTGTTGTGCTCCATTTCATTCTATTCTATATATTTCTGAGATGTCTATGAAAACTCTTCCAGCAGAATGGAGAAAGATGTGAATGTATGTTCCCAACATGAAAGTCACAGGTCGTGTTTAAGGTGCAGAAAACATGTATCCAAGTCATCATCTGAAGGAGAGAAAAGCAGTTCTCACGTTTTGTCCCACATCTGTCACCTTTCTGAAGCACCAAAGCAGTGCAGCTCGGTAGCACTTCTGGTTGATGACGAAGAGCAAGTAGGGCACCTGGAGTGAAACAGAAGAGCCTGCCTAGATTTCTAAATTTTTAAATAAAAGGTTTTTTAAGTTCTCCATATCTAAAAATTCCTGAAGAAAGTAAGAACTATTAAACCAACTGGGAACTTTGCGTGGTTTTCTCAGGAACCATAAAGCTCTGCGCCTTTTGTTGTACTTTTAAAGACGTCCTAAAATGTTGGGGAAGGAAGCCAAATTAGGAAAATTAACGTGCCAGTATTAAAATCAATCACTGTGCCAAACAGTGCGTGAAATCATGTCCATAGCCGTAAAGCAGTTAGACTGATATTAAATCAAGAGCTTGAAAAGTCAACCAGTTTTAAAATACAGTAATGCCAATTTTTATAATGTTCTAATGCTTGCTTTCTGTACGTTATTCCCGACCACTTGCATTTTTTCCGGTGCAGTTACGGATTAGATTAACAGAGATGCTGCAGGAATCTAAAGTTTCACCAGCACAAAGGGTCTAACTTTGCCACCCAGGCCTATTCTCTAACTAAAAACAAATAAAAGCAGCATTATTAAAACAAGAAGGGGGAATACGTTATAAAGTGTAGGCTACTGATAAATTTCAAGTAACGAGAGGAATGAGAGTCCCCAGAATACTGAAGTATTTCTGGTAGGAAATTAATTTCTGTTCAGAAATTAATGCTCATTAGGAACTTGATTAATTATTTGAAAGAAGGCATTAAACCAGTGCTGATGAAGCTTTTCGGGGACACGAGGAAAGATGGAGGTGATAAATTATGGAAAATGATGATCTGCGCAGGGCAGTCTGCAACCCATGGTGTGGTCCTTATTCATAAACAGTATTTCTGGCTGTGCTGAAACCAGAAGGACACATATCTAGGAACATAAATGTCATCTGTGCTCTTTCGAGATGGAGGGCTTTCCTGGGAACTCTGGAGGGACCCTAGGAAGAATCACTTGAAGATAAAAATGAACTCAGACCCACCGAGCCTGCCTGGCGTGGCTTCACGCGAGCCAGATTTCTGACAGCAGAGGGCTCTTTAACCCCACGGAAAACTCGCAGCTTCCCGATGACGAAACTGGAAACGAGGAGCGAGCTTTCACTGCGCACAGTCATCGTCGGGACAGGACTCTCCTGCTACTCCAAAACCAGGATGGGGCCGTCCCCAAACAGGAGTTGGAGAGCAGGCACAGGAACCAGAGGAAGCAGCTCTTGAGGAGCCAAACTACACAATCAAATCGTTCCCATCAGGCTTTTCCAATCCATGAATCAGAAGGAGCGCAGGCTGGCAGGGTGCGAGACTGCAGGGGAGGGTGAGAAGGGGAGGGAGAAAACTGGTGACCTAACAGATGCTTCAGCACAGAGAGGACAAAAGGCAGAGCTGCAGGAAACAGAACTGTCTCTGAACAAGCCGTAGACTGGGGGTGAAAAATCCCAAAGGCAAACAGTGCTCCCACAGCACAGACTCGAGAGGTGAAGGGCAGCAGGACTTGAAACAGACCTGATTCCACAGTCAAGGTTAATATCACTTGTGTGATGTTGCGATTTTGAGCTGATTTCTGAAATGTTCTAAAAAAGTCCTTAATTTTACTTTTCAACCCTGACTTAAATGTGACCGGTTTGTTTGTTTGTTTTTTTTTTTGTTTGTTTGTTTGTCTGGTTTTGTTTAAAGACAACACTTCATAGAATGTCCCCATGAGGAAATTCCACTTGGATTATTATTTCCTCCACAACCTCCTAGCATCTGGCTGCTCTGGCTGGCTGGGTTTGTAAATCCTGAGGGCCCTTAATGCAATCTGAGGAAGGGGGGAAAGGAAATACAAAGGAAGAGGAAAGGGATCAGTGCTGTCTATCTCCACCTGCTGCTGCCATGAGCAGCGATACAGCTTTATGACATCCTCCTTTACTGGTGACAGCGATAAAAAAAAACAAACAGATGCATTCCCAAACTGGATCACAATGTCATGTGGAAGAAAGGAGATGGTCTTTATGATGTCAGTAACAGCAAAAGGGACTACAGTTAGTAGTGCAAAACAAAAGGCATGTGCAAACTAAAATCAAGACTGATAATAACGGACAGAAAAGAAGAAAGGTTCACCAGTAAATTATATAATAATTGCAAGCATTTACCGAGGCAGCATGAAAAAGACAAATGCAACCCTGAAAGCACTTCTAGTTACACATATGCATTACCACTGCCGTGCAAGATGCTGGTGAGGTGTGACCAGTGGATCTCTGCTCATTTCTAACCAAGAAAACTTAATTGGAAGTGCAAGTGCTCACAGGGTATGTTGTATGAAGAGCTCACACTGTAGGAAGAGACTGATTGGTCAGAGCAAAGTCTGTATACAAAGGAGAGAGAGAACAGAAGAAGAAACATCTAATCTAAAGACACACAGGAACAAAAGCACATCAACTAGCTGTGAATAAATTTAAGCTGGAAATCAGAAGGACTTTCTATCAAGTATAGTAGTCAGGCTTGGGGGCAGCCTTCCTAAAAGAGTCATGGGGATGTTAAAATTAATCAGGTTTTGGCTGGCACCTGGGGATCAAGCACACAGGACTGTGGCACGGACATCACCAGGAAGAGCTCACACCTGGCCACCAGGAGCCTCCTGCTCATCCTACACATATGGTACGAGTGGTTCTGTATTCTGTCCTTGCTCCCATGCTTCGAAGCTGTTGCTAAATGCTTCAGAGGCCAATGCAGGGAATCCCAGAGGAGACAGGGCAAAGTCTCCCCACAGACACATCCTCCTGATCAGAAGGGGCTGGGGTTTCACTTGTGTTTTGGAGCAGGAGAGCCATGAGTTGCTTTTAACCCGTGCACACATGCTACAGTAATTCTGCACATTGTGTTATCCATATGGAGTTCACAGCTCTTAATTCCAGCTGACACTTGGGTACCAAATGAATGCATCACAACATGAACGTGGCTGCACATTGCACACGCAGTTCTGCTACAGATGAGCCCCAGTCCCAAAGCGGCAGCACCCAGACCAGCTGCTCCCGCTGAGGAAGCAGGCAGCCATCAGGTCTGGCTCACACTGCACCCACAGGGCAGTCTTGAGGAGAAACAGCCAGGTGGGGGGCAGCTGGGGAGCCAACAGAAAACCCAAGTGTTTTTTGGATCTTAAGCAATGCAACCGCTACTGCTAGGAACTGGGATGAGGAAAGAACAGCCCTACAGGCAGGAACACCAATACTGCAGAAGGCTGAGCGGGGGCTGCCCTTCTTCTGGGGCCTAGCAGTTCCAAGCCAGAGCTGCTCAGCAGGATGCAGTGCTGAGTGAAGATGTCCGGGTGCTCCCGCTGCTGGCACTGGGCTGGGTGTGCGCACAGCCAGAGGCATTCCAGGCTGGGCCTGTGCTCCTGTGGGTCACATGTGACGTGGCCATAGGGAGATCCTGCCTCGTGTTCAGCTCCTGCCTGCGGCTGCCAGTGCTGTGCTGCCAAGTGCAGAGCTGCGGCTGGCAGCAGCAAGCTGGGGGGTTCTGCAGGCAGGAATTGTTCCCAGTCATGAAGTAAAGAGAATTGCCACCATTAACCCCAACTCCTAATTAGAAACTACGGCTGCCTCTCAGCATGGAACAACTGAAGGTGTTTGGCAAAATTCAGACATCACTCTCCTCACTCAGATGTAAACTGGGAGGAGCAGGGATCAAGCAGTTCAGCTGCTGCCTTTTCCTCTTCTTTGAATCCAGGCGTGTGAGCCCTACTTGTGGTACACAAAGAAGGTGGCAGCAAACTGCAGCTCAACTGGGCTGGCACTCTGTGTGCAGGGCTGGCAGAATTCCTGCTCCTGGAGCAGGGGCTGGAGCAGCTCACATGCCTCTCCTTCAGCCCCCTGAGCTGTCATTCCTTTGCAGTGCGGCTGCCGCCACGTGTCAGATATCTCTGTTCTGCTGTACTCAGGGCCTCTACTTTCCTTGGGAGATTACAGGGTTAAAAACACAAAGAAGACATTTAAAATTAAAATTAAAACTTATAATAATAATGCTCAGTACTTATCTCACCCTTGCCATCTTCAAAGTGATTTACAAATGTTAACTAATTAATTAATTTCCACATCCTCCCTGACTCAAATTCAAAGTCAAGGATGAAGTGAGCAGGGAAATAAAAAGCACAGTTTTCAGGTGAAGGGCAGAGGGAAATCTCTGCTCCTGCCCACTATTTGCTGCAAGGCAAGACCTTTTGCAGCAGTATTTACGTTCTGTGCCGAGCAACTCTAATTCATTTTTTCAGCCATACAAAAGGTCTAATTTTACCTGCTACCTTCTGTTTCTCTTTTTCTTAATGGAGGTCTTAAAGGTGCTCCCTTTTTGAAAGTGAACAAACACGAAGACCTTCAGCCCTGTGCAGATGTCTCTCCATCAAATACATTTAATCCCACTCTCCGGACACGCATGGCACAACGGGGCCTTGAGAGGCACGCAGGACCATAGCTGCATCTTGAAAATGCAGAGTGACAGTGTGCCCAAGCTGTACTCATGGCAGCACAATGCAGAGCACAGCCCATGATGCCAGAGTATCACCCACCCTGCTGCGGGCTCTACAGCCTGAGTGCCAGCTGTGCACTGCCAGGCAGCTGTGCCTGCTTTTCCAAGGTGGGGTTCTCAACAAACGTCAAGAGGTGCCACCACACCATGCCTGTCACATCACGTCACAAGCTTGGGGTGGCTGTGAAGTGCCTGAGTGCCTCTCCCATCTGTGTTCTGTGCTTCATGGATCAGTGCTCTTCAATATCTTCATTGATGACATTAGTAGTGAGATTGAGTGCACCCTCAGCAGCTTTGTGGATTACACTAAGCTGTGAGATGGTTGACACGTGCAAGGGACAAGATGCCACTCACAGAGACTTGTTGGAACACATTCAGAAGATGATCCAAAGGATGGAACACTTCTCCTGTAAGGACACACTGAGAGAGCTGGGGCTGTTCAGCACAGACAAGAGGTTGCGCTGGAGAAAGCTGATAGAGGCCTGCCAGTATATGAAGGGGGGCTATAAGAAGAAAGGGGACAGACTTTTCAGCAGGGTCTGCCATGACAGGACAAGGGGAAATGGTTACATACTAAAAGAGGTGGGGTTTAGATTGGATATTAAGACATTTTGTACAGTAAGTGTGGTGAAGTAGAGGAACAGGTTGCCCAGAGCTGTGGCAGAAGCCCCATCCCTGGAAACATTCAAGGTCAGGCTGGACAAGGCTTTGAGCAACCTGATCCAGCTGTGGATCCCTACAGGGATATTCTCTTGCAGGGGAGTTGAACTAAATGACCTTCAAAGGTCCCTTCCAGCTCAAAACATTCTGATTCACCTGCTGCTCCCCTTCAGGGCCCGTTCTCCTCCCTCCCTAGGTTCACAGCACAGTGACTTTACAAGCGGCTCCTCTTCCAAAGGACATGTGATGCTACCTCAGTGCTTGCCAGGTAGCATTTCCCCCGTTAACATCTCTCTGAGATTCGCCCTTCCCAGAGGTGGGCAAATTTGATGTATGCAGTTATCACTGCATCTCTCAGACATTTGCAAATGCAGAGAGCGCAGCGACCTTCCTCACTGAGACAAACAGATGAAGGTGATGCTATGCAGAGGGAAGAAGGCTCAAAATAATTTAAACAAAAGCCGAAAATGTAGTCACAACCCCTTGCTGTGTTTTATGGAAAACAGCACTCATCAAGAAAACTCACTATCACTGCCAATTAGCCAGACCTCTCTAGGAACGCTGAGACAAATCTGTGTAGGTGCCCTCAATCTGCAAATCTGCCCCCACAGGCACATCTGCACCTCCTGCCTGGAGAATGTTATGCCACAACTCTCTAACTTGGTATGTCTGTGCCAGCAGGCTGCACCTAATGCGTGGCATCACGAATGGGGAACGGTGTGGGGCTGCCCTTAGGGAGCCCTTGGCCAGGCACAGTCATCACCCAGGAGCAGCTGGCATGTCCTGCCTGACAAAGCTCTGTCTGCGAGCTTGCACACGGGGCCTCAGCCACTCTCAAAGAAGGAAGCTGCTTGTAACTGCTGCCCGTTTCTGAGCACGGGAGACAGGCATTCCCCGATGGAAGTTAGTGCTGCAGTATATCGGAATCAGCAAATAGCAGTGTCACACAAAAAGGCACTTTGTGGTGTTTGAGATGACCTCACACCTTGCTGCCATTACAAGAATGGTCTCAACCCCTCTACTGCCACATACCCTTAACAAGTCTTGCTTACAAGTCTCTGTACACCTCCCTCTTCTGCCATAGCTCCAGCTGTCATAGTCTTGCAAAGGGAAACATCCCAGACAACAATTCATCCAAGCCAACGAACCGAATAAGTCTCACCCATGCAGACAAAGTTCAAGGCTTTCTGTTACAACACTAACTTTTTGGTGGTTTGCTCAGGCACAAAAACCCCAGGTTCAGGGAATCAAATGTTAACACAGGCAGAACTGAGTGGGTGTAAGAGTCACAATGTCAATTTACATCAGCTTACGCTGTCACAGAGCCATCATGCAGCGTGACACTCGCAGCTGGCTGTCTCTGCTCCAAGCCACTGTCACAGATGCAGCCTCCGAAGAACATAATGGCTTTTTCTGGGCACCTCACAGGAGACAATTTCACTGGCTTATTTTCAGCCAGACTCTTGGTGTCATTGAAGAACAGACTGAGCAATGCCTTTCCTATGAACACTCTGCAGAAGGGCACAGAGCGTTTTACTGTCGTTCCTTTCTCAGACAACTCTCTGTACATATCTCTTCCCACATATTTTCTAAAACCTAGGAGTATGAACTACTGAAATAAACACAATTTTTCTGCCTCACCTCAATGCCTGCAACTAGCTCTGAGGCTCCCTGAAAAGCACTTTCTTTGAATGTTCTCGATGCAAAGAAATTACGTAAGACCATTTAAGGCTCACTCCTGCTTTATGGACTTTTATCCCAACAAAGCTAGCATGGCACACCCTTCTGGAATGAGAGGTAATCTGAAGGAATTGCACCCATAAATAGAACAGGGGGTCTCACCATCATGGCTGATTTTGAAATATACGAGGCAAAGAAACACCAACACAAGAGCACGAGTTTGTATAGATATGTCCATAGATCTATATTTTTATTGTTTATATATATTTATAATATATTTATATTCTTTTAAAAGAATCCCTTCAAAAACTACCCTCCCACCTAGCAAAACAAAGATTAAACAATCGAAGATGGCAGCTGCATCCTGGAACAAGGTGTCCCAGTGGTCTCAGAGAGCCAAAATGATTGCTGAGCACCAGTGCACTTTCCAAGCTTCTGTGATGCCCTACAGACGCAAAGGTGACAGACAGACTTTTATGACTCTTTAAATTCACCTGTCAAAAGACAGGGAGAGAGAAAGAACTGTGATTGTGGTGATGGAACCTTGAGGGGTAGGGGAAACAGCAACGCATTCATCCAGAAGCTTAAGAGTGTTAAATGTCATGATTAAGAGGGGGGAAGCGCTGCCCGGAAAGGGAGTAAAGAAGACAGAAAAGAGAACATGCAGGAGAATTAGTTGGCAAGACAGATCTCAGAGATGAGCTCCGAAGCATCACACTTAGGACACGGAGGGGTAGCAAGAGTCTCAAGTCTCTTCCTCTCACCCTCCCACACGTGAAGGGAGATCCAACTAGTTTGATTTAGACCAAATCTTCGCACTGCCTCGGAGCCTGTGGAGAAAGGCAGAAGTTTTAGACTGGACACTACATTTCACCTTTGACTTCCTTTTCTAAGTGTACACAAATAGCAGCTAGCATTCAAAGAAGGCTTATGAATTGTGCTTCAGTTCAAGAGCTGCGCCCTCTGAATTAACAGGAGGCAGAGGTCAGCCTGGACCATCCCTGGTGTGGGGCGCAGACCCTTCCAGTCAGTGACCTCACTGCTACTAAGCAGCACTCCCCTGAATACGCATAAGGCAGTGGCTATGTGGCTGTGTCTGGTTTGCCACCATTCCTCACCCTTTGGCTTTGGAAGTCTTCTTGCTGGTCTGGCGCTGGTTGGTGCCAGGGGCAGGTTCCCTGAGCTCTGTGAGGTGCTGTTCTGGGTCTTGAGATGTGGCTGCAGCAGCAGCTGCTGTTGTCACTTTAATTGTCTTCTTCAGATTTGCCACCTGCAACAACAGTCAAACAAGAACCAAGGAATTTCTCAATTTTTTTTTTCCTCCTCCCTTTTTTAAAAGACCTGGAGCTAAGTGCTAACTGCTGTCCAGATCTCTGCACTGCTGAGAAGTGTCTAGTTGACTCACAGTTCTTTAGGCACAACCCCCCCGAGGGTTTCAGCCCAGGGTAATGCCTTACCTGAGCAAGGGCTGTAGAAACAACAGGGTACTGGTTCTATTCTTTCTTTAAGCAAGGGGTACTGCCTTCTCCCTCTTCAGCCCACTCACCTCACTCTCTATCTGTTGCTTAAGTGCCAGCTGTTGCTCTTTGTGTTGGTTGGCTCTGCTAACCTGCTCTTCAATGCCTGACAAGACAACCTCACAGCCCTGGCACCTGTAGAGAAAATGTTAAGCTGATGAGGACAGGTAACGCGTACTGCACAGAAAGAAACACAGAAGATGACAGATCTAACTGCAGAGACCAAAAACCTGGAAGGCAATGGCTGCTCTAGGCGGGGTAGGCACAGGGGCAGCAGTAATAATGTAATGACATTATTACCTGGGAGGGAGACACGTAACAGTGTGACACTAGGTTAGGAGTTTACAGATGTATACCTCAGAAAGCCTCTTGCCAGCAGCTGGGACTGGCTGCAAAATTTGCTGCAGTTTTCCTCACCCTTCCAACGTGGAAGAATGTGGAAAATTATTTTCCACTGCCGTACGGGAAAGGGGATTTAGGTCACCTTGCTACACTGCTCTCCAGCAACACACAGAGGATGATCTGGTGAAGCCCCTGACCACTCCTGCAACCTTTTAAGGCGTTAGTACGGGCGGCTTCCTCCTCACCACTCCTGCAATGTGCGGGTGATGGTGCTTAGCTCCTCCCTCCGGATGTCCCTCCCAATGCTGTAATCCACCTCCAGGCGCTGGTTCCGCTGATCCAAGCTCCCTCGCAGCACATCTGCATACACAGCCTCGATCACGAGGTCCTCCAGTTGCCGGACGTTCTTCAGCTGTAACTGCTCCAGCAACACCGAATAGGGGATGCACTGCGGAGACGCAACAGTAACTATTACGAGGTAAACCCAGAAGAAGGGAAACTAGAGGTAAAAATAGGGGCATTACCTTGATCTTGGCAGCCAGAGTGACGACTGACAGGTGCCTCAGTTTGTTCTTCTGAGCCTCTGTCAGGGGAGGGAGGTTTGCTGCTTCAGCTGTTGTCAAAGGGAAGAATAGGGTATTAGGATTTATACCTCGTTTTCTATTTCCCAGTCCCACAATGGAAACATTTGCACCAGTCCCATTTCTTAAAGCTTCAGCACACCAATCCCCAAAGCGGCGCTTTGTCTTGCCAAGTTGTCACCATTAATCTACAGCTCAAAGGACCTTTCCCAAGCAAGCTCTTCTCTTTTCCATTTTCAAGCCATCTCCTGCAGCCGTCCCACACCTTATTTATAGAGGCCTCTACATCCCGAAGGATTCCTCAGCCCTTCCCTCCGCTCCCCACAACCGCCGTTGCCAAGATGTTTTTGGAAGCTCCCCACGCAGCACGCAGACGGCGGCACGCACACAGCAGCGCCAGTTCCTGCGGGCCTCCTCGGCCCCGCGCCCAAACCCAAGCTCACTCCCAGCCCGGCGGCACAGGGCGCGACCCCCCCGAGCCCGACCTCACCCAGGTAGTCGGCGTAGGTGCCGTAGGCGAAGATGGTGAGCAGGTGGAAGACGGGAGAGAACTCGGAGTCGGCCAGCTGCGGGACAGAGGGCGGGTCAGGCCCCAAAGCACCCGAGGCGCGGGGGGGCAGGGCAGGGCAGGGCAGGGCAGGGCGGTGCGGGCTCACCTCGCGGACGGCCGGCATGTCCAGCAGCTCCCCGAAGACGTAGATGCCCGGGGCCTCCAGCACTTGGTGGATGAGGCTGGCGAGCGCGGCGCCGCGGGCCGCCTTGGCCAGCAGCAGGAATTGCTCCTGGCTCTGCCCCGTCACCTTTCCCTCGGCCGCCATCCCGCCGCCGGGGACTCGGCCCCGCCGCGATGGCGTCCCGCAGGCCCCGGCCCCGCCACCGGGCGCCACCTCCCGCCCGCCCCGCCGCCGCTCCTCTATGGCGGCGCCGTCGCAGATCGCCCGCTTCCGGGTGTGACGCCGCACAGGCGGAGCGGCGGAGCGCCCCCCGGCGGCGGAGGACCGCTCGGCCGGGACGTTGCTCCCGCGGCGCCGCTCGCGGTACCGCCGCTACCGCGGGGTCCGCGGATACGAAAAGGGCCGTGGTTATCCCCAGAGGTAGCGAGGCCCGCGCTCCTCCTGGCGGCGGGATCGGAGGAGGAGAAGGGCTGGCAAGGTCAAGCAGGCGGACTGCGGGGCGGCATCAGCGCAAGGTGCAGCTGTCGCCTTCCTGCGTTCAGCTGCGTGTCCGTGCGCGTAGGTCCGGTTCAGCACGCCCTGACACCTGATGCATCCAGCCGCACCAGCACAGAGCGCCTTCTGCTCGGCTTAAAGCGTAGCCCTGCTGCTCTGGAGCATTTATTGCTCTCTCCCCCACCCCCTCGCTGGCTCCTTCCATCTCAGTTTTATCTCCCTATCGATCTGTTTCTCTCACACTCTCTGACACGCTTGCTGCCTTTCATTATTAGTCCGATAAAGCAAGGCAGCCCGAGCATCCCAGCTGTACCAGCCTCCCTCTGTTCTCCTCCTCCGCACCGACCCCAGGTCCTATGTGCCCTTTGCTAGGTCACCACCATTTTTCTTCTCCTTTGTCCTGCGTGGAGCTAAAACAAGGGCAAGGAATGAATCACATCCCGAACTCCCTAAACGAGAAGGCCATCATCTCTGTATATGCAAGCTGCCACGTGAGCACACAGTATCTTACCTATAACTTAGCAAAATCTTTGCCTCATCCCTAGATCAGAGCAACAAGTGTTGAGGTTAAATTCCAGAATTTTGGAGTCTTTAAGTACCATGATTTCATTTCATTTTGCTACAAACTCTCAAGCTCCTATCTTAATGTTACAGGGAAACTGAAATGAGATCTCTGTGTAACCTAAGTCAAACATGAAGAGTCAAAAGTAGGAGACCAAGAGCGCAGACGAACGCAAGCCTTTACAGCATTTCAAGACTGTGAGATAAATCTCATACTATCAGGAGGTTGTAGGTTATTATTTCTGAGTGTTGGGGATTTGTAGTCTTCCCTGCTGCTACCTCTCACGTCACCCCTCTCTTCCCAAATGAAAGCACAACTCTTTTCCAGTGGTAGATCCACCTTCTTTCCCATGCACCCGCTGCCCCACATAAAAGCCCACAGAGCCGTGCTGTATTGTTCTAGATTGCTTCTCTCTTTACCACTGCAAAATAAAAATGACTTGTCAAAATGCCGACAATATTTTTTTCACTAGCCCTTCTCCAACGTAGTTTGGGTGACATCTTCTGCGATGATTTTTCACAACTCGGTGCAAGTGCCGCAGACTCCTAGGCCACATCTTCCTTGTGAGGACAAGGGAGGATTGGGCAAATCTCTTTGTCAGGCAACATGATCAGGAAGGTTTTTAACCCTGTAACTTGTACTAGGTTAACACACAGGGTGATGAGACCTGAGCTTGATTACATCTAGAGCAGCCTAACGCCGATTGCTTTCGAAGGAGTTTAAGAGGAGGGTGGCTGCACAGTAACTCTTCTTCCCACTCACTCTCACAGCCCTCAGGAATTTGCAGATCAGGAACTGATTTTTCAGGCGGCCTCCGGTTGTGATTCTCCAGAAGAGAGAGGACCTTTCACATCACATGGTAGGTTGTCTGCGATCAGGCATTCTCCAGTGACTGGCTCTCGTTTATTCTCTGCCAGAATACCTGGCATGCTTTTCCCCAGGAAGGAAGTCATGCTGTAGTCAGGTCATGTCTCTTTCTGCTTTTTGATAAGTTAAACAGGTTGACCTCTTTAAATTACTGAGATCTCCAGCCTTCAGGTAATCTTTGATTCAAAGTTATTTTTAAAGTATGGACACCAGCATTAAACTCACCCAGGTCACAGAGACAGGCTTGATCATCTTCCTCCTCCTAACTCTTGTCTTTGCACATCCAGGCACTTCTGCAGTATTATTCACAGAGATTGTGCTGGGTTCTTTGTTTGTTTTCTGTCTGATTCCTTTTAAGATCATCTTTTTTTTTTCTTTTTTTTTTTCAGTGCTGAAAGTTGTTCACTGTAGACATGGTCTTATCTACTTCATGGGCATCTTTTCACAGCTACGCAATTTGCTCTCATCTGTCTTACAAGAAGTTTTATGAGAACAACCACCTTACCAATGCAGCAGGTCATTCTGCGCTGGCCCTACCCTCGTTATTTTTAACACTAACAATATTTGTGTCTTCAGCAAACCGTGTCAGAATAAAGTGTATCTGCTCACCAAGTGCTGAATTAAATGTGACTTACAGCAGAGCCAGGACTCGTTCCTGGACATCCACATCAGAAACTGCCACTCGGTGGGGGGCCTCCAGGGACGGGCCCTTTGCATTTGGTTCGACACAGTTAAGTGGTCCACTTAATCTCCTGCTCTGTTAATATTGTGTAATGCTGTTTTTTTCCTCACCAGATTGTTTTGGGATATTAATGCTTCCAGAAGCCTAAATAGATCTAAGCCATCACCTATTCCAAATAAACCTGAAGTCACATCAAAGACTGGCAAGAACAAAACAAGTTTATGCAGCGAGATCAGTTTCCTTCAAATCAGGCTGATTGGCATTAGCTGGAGAATCTCATATCAGCTCTTCCTTTGCTTTGCCTAGAAATTTTCAGGTCTTCTGTTTGCTCTTTACAAATACCAGCACGGCACCACTCTTCTTCAGTCTTCTGGGACACCTCTGAAATTCCAGAACTTATTAACAAGTTGTTTTTCGAGCAACAGGACTGAGAAACCTGGCTTCTCTGAGGATTTGTTGCCTGTGTGTTCTATACTTGCCATACCATCATCCAGAGCACCTCGATGACACCCTTTCTGCAATGTGCCACAGCTTCAAGACCTTTCCCCTCGCCTGTAGCCAATGCCTTGGGCTCCTCCTTCACCTTTCTCTATCACACACAGCTTCCTCAGTATTTTCTGCTTAATTTATTTCAGCCTGCTGGCCAGACTGCTCAGACCAGCAGGGTTTTGCCCAGCAGCATGGCTGTGGGGTCTCCTCCAGCACAGTCACCGGCAGCATCTCTCTGTCTGGCTGCTGGTTGTCATACAACTTACTGGAGCTTATTTACCTTTCAGACTCTGCTTCTTTTGTCAAGCCCAGCTGAATGCGGCTCATGGCAGCTGATGAGCAGATGGACTGACAGACAGCAGGGCAACCGCAGGAGCCTCACTGCCCTCAGGACACAAAGCTAAATCAGAGCAGCAGAGGTCTACTTGGCCTCGGGACTGGTGTATAATAACCTGTATGTGATGACTCTGCCAGGCAGAAATAACAGCCTTGCATCCTTCTAGATGTGATGGTGAAGAAGGTGCATTATTGATCCTGGTCCAAATCTTGTCCAAATACACAGCAGAGGGAGTTTTTACATTTCCATCTTCATTTCGTCACCATATCACTTTCACTTGAACACCCTCAGAATAGCACTTCATGCTTAATGTATCTCCTATCCCCTTCCCACAGCCATCTACCTGCACCTCCAGCAGCCCAGCTCACCCCAGCTCTGCCTTTCCCTTTATGTCAGGTGAGACTGATGTAAGCATGACATCAGCCCCTGTGCTCGCTGTTGCCATTGCCTCAATGGCTTTCCTAACTTCTCTCACACCTCCCAGGGTTTCCTTGATCATCTTCCTCCTCCTCATTCTCTTTCCTGCCTCTGTCCCTTTCACTTCCTCCTGCAGTTCTGCTCTTCAGGGGGATTTTCAGTTTGCGTCATTTGGATTTTCGCCCTTTAACTGACCTTTCCCTGGTTGAATTTTCTCAACTGTTTTGTGCTTCCCAATTATTCTAAACACATTCATCATAATTTGAAAAGGTCAGAAGGAGCCAGCCTGGCTGAGGTAGACCCTTCCAGAGCTTTCCGCCCTTGGCTCCCCCTGGACCCCAACCATGACAGCTCTCCGGGCAGCACTGTCCTGCCCTTGCCCCATCCTCTAACCACCCCAAGCAGCAGTGTGCTGGCACATCCAGCCATGCACAGTTGCTGGCTCAAACATGGAAATCCCACAGACACTCCCAAAGGCTTACAAAAGCCCCGATGGGTGAAAGGTGTGCACAGTCCTGCTCGCAAGTGTGGGAACTCGTGAGGGCCCGATGGACAGCAGCATCCTCAGAGCCCTCGGGTTTGTCAGAAGGTGACGCAGTCCACTCCGGGCAACTCGCTGCACTTGGGCTCAGTGCTGGGTGCCCGTGGTCGCCTGTGTCTGTTCCTGGTGCTGTGGCAGGTTGCTTCATAGAGCAGTGCCGTCTGTACAGTTTCTGTTTTATCAGGGTCAGTGACAGCCTTTCCTCATCGCTTCATGATGAAAAGTTTGATTGTTTCTGAGGATCTGAGGAAATTGCTTTCTGGCTCCCTCATATTTCAGACCCTGGAGTGGAAGCCGCCTTGATGCCTCTGATTTTCATCTCCCACCCAGGGCTGCTCGGCGTCCGCCTCCTGATTTGGCCTGTGCCTTCTGACGGTGCCGATAGTGGAGAGCAAATCTCCCTGCAAAACACGCGGCCCCTCGGAGGCACATAATCTTCCTCTCGTTTCATTGCCACATCCCTGCCATCCCCAGACGCATCCATCGATCCCCAGCAGAGACAGCTGGGGGACCTGCGGGGTGATCCCGCGGCTGCAGCAGACCCCGCTCCGCTCCCACGGCGCGCAGCGTTCCACTCGGCTCACGCGTGGGCGACTCGGCTCTGCCCGTGGGGCTCCCCCTGTCCCCCGCCGGCCGCGGCTAAGGCCCCGGGCCCGGAGCACGGCGAGACGGGGACACGGGGCGAGGGAACGAGGACCGGGGGCGGAGGGGGGCGAGGCGGGGAGGGGGATCCCGAGGGGTCCCCGAGGCCGGAGCCGTCCGGGGGAGGCGTTCGCTCTGCCGAGGGAAGCGGCGGGTCCCTTGGAGACACCTCTCTCCATGGCAACCCAATCGCTTCCTGGGAAGATCCCGAAATAACCGACACGACGGGAGCGGCGCGGAGCGGGCAGCGGCGGCGGAGAGGCGGCAGCAGCACCGGGCAGGTCCGGCGGGGCGGCCGGGGAGGGCGGGGAGGGACCGGCGGTGCCCCTGCGATCCCGGCACCGGGGCTCCGGGCGGCGGGCCACCCCCCCGCGGGCGCCCCTCGGACTGCAGCAGGCTCGGGGGCGACGGTGCCGGCCCGCGGCCGTGCCAGCAGCCATGGGGTTAACGGGAGGCAGCGAGCGAGAGAGACGGAGACGGAGAGAGAGAAAGAGGGGCTGGACCAGCGCTCGGCAGCTGTTTATTTCAAGGCATCTCTCGCTCCCTCTCCCTTAGCCAGGGCTCAGCCTCGCCGAACCCTCCTTCTCCTCCTCGTCTCCTTCTTTCGTCCTGACCATGAGCGGCAACGGCGGCGGCGGCCGTGCCCCCCCGGCCCCCAGCCCCGCCGCCCCGGCTGCGCCCCGCCCGGCTCCCCGCAAGGTAAGTTCGCTCCGGTCTCGGGCACGGCGTGGGGACGGGGCCGCAGGGCGAGGGGCGGCCGGCGTGCGCCCGTCCACGAATCCTCTCTCCCCGTCTCCTTCCCCGTGTCCTTTCTCCCGTCTTCTTTCCCCTCTCCCCATGGAGGTGCCTGCCCCCTCCCAGCCGGCCGTCTCCTTTCCCCGCCGCTCCCTCCTTCTCCTCTCCGGGCTGGAGGCACCGAGGGGCCGGGAGGGAGTGGGCAGAGCCGCGGCTTTGCTGCCTTTCGCCCTCCAGCTCCGGGCTCCATCGCAGACCTGTTGTGCTGTAGCACCGGAGCCTGCGCTGAGCCAGACGACTTCAGCCTAATTGGCGCAGCTGGAGAGAAGAAACGGATAGGTCAATCCCTCCTCCTGCACGGCCAGGGGTGCATCGTGCCACAGAGAGCGACTCGGCTGGGGAGTCGGCACCTGGAGCACTTGGATGCCCGAGAACAGTAGGAAGCTGGGAGGCAGGAGATTGGCAGACTCATGACATGTATTGCAGGCAGGCACTAGATGGCAGGGGACCGGCATCCTAGAGTGCTGGCTGGAATGGGGCCATGCTCCCAAATGCAGGAAGACCTGAGCTCAGAGGGCCGCTGCCAGCGTTATCCATAGCGGATCCCGTTCCCTAGTTACCGAGGTGTCCAGGTGCATGGTCACCGTCTCTCTCCATCCCTGGATTGTGCCCTAGCACAGCATTTCCACGCTCAGCCCACGGGGTGCTTGCCCTGGCACCCAGCAGTGGCATGCCTGCCAGCAGGCACTGAGCACTGCAGGACCTGCACTGACACTGGGTGAGCCCACAGGCCCCTCCGTGAGGCTGGTTGGCCCACGGCACTACCACCAACCCTTACCCTGTCAGGCAGCAGGCAGAGCAGCCTGACATGAGCCACCACATTCAGACTGCCAGCCCCGAGGTCAGCTTGCTTTGTGAGCCATCATTCCCATCTACAAACACACAGGAACTCCCTCCCCAGATGGGCTCGGCTTCTCCCGTGGCTGGACACCAGTACTTGGCCTCACACCTCCAGCAGTCTGATCTCCTCCAAGCGCAGCGATTGCCTGACCTGGAATCCTTCCCTTTCCCTGTTCCCTCCCAGCAGGATGCAGAATCCCTCCTCACCAGCACTGGGGCTCGTGCTTGCTGCTACCAAAACAACAACGATTGCAGCTCTGCATCTTGGACCTCAGTCTCCTAGGATGCTCACAGCCACTGAGAAAAACATAGATGTGGGGTGCTCAGGGCACCGGTGGTGTTGCAGCATCTCACTGCCAGTGTCCCAGCTCACTCTGCTCAATGCCCAGAGGTAACTGCTGAGCTCTACAGTCCCAGAGTGCCGTCACCTATCAGTAGCTATCGCTGTAATCCTGGGTGCTGGCTGGGAGTTACAAATGCCAGCCAGCGTTCTGCCTTCATGAGCAGGGCTGGGTCCCCCTCAGGTTTGTTTTGATTTTTCATTACCGTTCCAAGTGGGATCGTTGCTGTGGGGGAGCTAGGCAGAGAGAGGATTTGCATGGAGCTCTCGGTGCTGCAGGGTTGCTAATGGCAAGTACTATTTCAGCTGGTAGCAAGTTTCATAATCTTGGCCCAGCTCTGTTGTGTTGCTCGCGATCGTGAGCCTCTTTCCCCTTCTCCTATCCCTCTCCCCACTCCCCAAACTGGTCAGCAATTTTGTTGTTCCACTGGAATATATCTGTCATGTGAGGCCATCACTGCATAAGTAGAGGTGATTGATTGCTTAGGTCGCAGGGGTCCATCCCATGTTCGGCTTTGAATACCGGGTTGGAGACCTTAACTGGACCCAGTTCTCACAGGAGAGTGGTGCGGGGTGCGGAGAGGCACGGTGATGCATTCCCGACAGATTGAGTGGCTGAGCAAACAGACTGCTGCATTCGGAACTAGCTGGAGCGCTTGGAGAGCAGACAGCTCCATTCCTAGAGGCACAGTAGCACAGCAGTCGAGCCCGAGATGCTACAAAAAATACAGATAGATCATCGTCTGCCAGCCGAGCCAGGCAGGAGTGGGCGCAGCTCCCTTCCCATCCCCAGATGGAGGAGGCTGCCCGCTCATCACCAGCACGTCCTGCGTGTGCTCGGCCTCACCCAGCATCCCTGGTCAGAGTCAGTCTCTCCTCTGCACCAAGAAAGCTGCGAGATTCTCAGATTTTAAGGCCGGGGGACCATTTTGATCATCCAGTCTCATCTACAGCACAGGCCAGAGAATTTCACCAGTTTCATTTCCTGTGTCGAGCCTACAGCCTCTGGTAGAACTACAGCATCTCTTTGAGAAATACATGTAAATGCTTCAAGCAGCAGGGAATTCACTGACTCTCAGGTAAACCGTTCTAGTGTGTGACCCTCTTTATTAATAGTATTGTTCCTTATATGAATTTGTCAAACTTCAGTATTTTGTAACAGAAGGTTTCAGATTGCATTTGATGTGAGGGAGCTACAGCGCAGGAATTGCTGCACGTGGCTGGCACCTCCACTCTTCTATTCCAGTGAGAGCTTTTATATTCAAATAGGATTTCTCCTTGGGACTGCTGTGTACCAGAGTTCTGAACATGGAGAAGGAGTTGCCCATAGCAAATCCCAGGGCTTCACCCAAGCACGGTGGCATCTGGACTCCAGAGCTCAGGAGTCCCATCTGCAGCTCAACCTGTGCTCCCTGCTCAGAGCTGGAATGCAGTGGGTTGTGTCCCCAGGCATTACCTAGGTGCATATTCCCAGCTCCCTTGGTGAGCTGCCATGCATGCTTTGGGGCAGGGCTGCTGAGATCTGCTTTCACATCCCAGCTGCAGTGGTTGCGGACTACAGGAGATTTACAGAGGGAGAACACTTGGCTGGGTCACTGGCTTATGGGAGCAGCAGCAGGATTTGGGCTTCTGTCCTGCACGTTCACTGAGAGCAACTCCTAAAAGATTAGCCCCAGATTTATAGTCCAGCCCCGTAGTGTGGTCTGTATGCAATGGCAACGAGCAATGTCATTCTTACTCCTCACTTCCAAGCACTGAGATTCACAAACTGAGCTTAGAGAAGTGCCCTGTAGAAATAGCTTTGTCATTCACACTCTGTCATCTGTGCATAACAGGACGCTGGAATGCAGTGTTGAAGGCCCTGTACCTAGAGCAAAAGCACACAGGTCCATCTCTCCACACTGGAAGCAGCCCTGTCCATTTTTATCACAATTAGACCTGGGAGACAGCTGAAAGCAGGAACTGTGCCAGGTGGTTCTGGTGCAGAAATCCAGCCTCTGTGGCACGCAGCGGCCACCTGAACAGTGTGAGGTGAAAGGACACTGGGATTTGTATCTCCAAGCAGGAAAAGCATTCAAGCCCTCCTCCTTCTCTCCAAAGAACTGCTATTCTTTTCAGCAGCAGGATAGGAACTGAATCAAGGGCATTTGCTGTGCTTGCCCTGAAGCATGGCAGTGTCTGTCCTCGGTACACAACTCCCTCTGCCAGCAGCTCAACACAGAATGCCCCAGACATGCTTTATCTGCTGCTGTGCAGGTACACTGCAGGGAGATCCATGCCCTGCTTTGAGCCCTGGCGCTGAGTGCGTAGGAGAGTCCAGCTCTTACTGGCTGGCATTTCAGCACAAGTTCCTTCCCTTTTGCTCTGATGTGGGAGAAATGCTTGTGCTCCTCCACCAGACATGCCTGCTGTGCTCGTGCCGGGACACACACTTAAGTCTCTGGCCTCAATATTGTGAACAAACCAAATGCACTGAATGGTGGCAACTGACACTCCTCTGGACCCACCTTTGGGGTAGGGCACGAGGAATCACTTGCTTTTCAGCATCTGCAGCAGGATCTGTGCACAAAAGTGCCTTAGGTCTGAGGCTTGCAAACAGCTTTCAGTTTTCACCACCACATCAGCATGTGCGGAGCTCACTCCCTGTCCTCAGGTCTGGTTACAGTCATAACCTACTCCTTAGGGCTGAAATCTGGGCTTCCAGGTGCAAAAGCAAGAACAGTTTGGGTCTATAGGGTACTCAGGGCTGAAATCTGGGCTTCCAGGTGCAAAAGCAAGAACAGTTTGGGTCTGTAGGGTACTCTAGGGATCCCTATTTCCAGGCTTTAAATCCTGAGAACTCTTGGTGCTGTTGCTGGAGTTCACCAACACAGGCAGGGCAGAGAGGTCTAGGAGCAGGATGATTTGTGCCAATGAGCAAGCAGAGCGTGGTGAGTGGGGGGGAATGCAGGACAGCACTGTGCCCCATGTCCTGCCATGGCTCTCCCAGGAGGTACACTGGCACTTAGGTGTGTTCCCCTAATATAACACTCTGATCTGTGGGACTAGCACGGATGTTCACTTCCAACTGGAGGGGATTTCCACTTCTGCAGTGGCACTGCCTGTGTTCACATCTTCTTCCTGGTGCCAGTGCTGGAACTTGCAATGCCACGCAGAGTGTGGTTTTTCACCCTGAGGGAACAGCAGTCTATTCCCAGCCATGGCATCTTGAAGGTAGCCCAGAGGTTTGCATACACCTTGGCCTGGAGACTCACGTGGAGAGAGATTCCTGACACCTGGAATTCCCTCCCTTTCCCAAGTCCAAAGGAAATTCTGTCTCAGATTTCATTGCCAAACATGATCCTCCACAGCATCATGATCATCATCCATATGGCCAAGATTTTGCTAGCATGAGGGAGTCTCTCGCTTTGGAAGAAACTTGCTCCATTCTACTGCTTCTCTGCAGAGCTGCATTTTAACGAGTCCCCTCTAAGGCTTAGAGGTTCAGGAGCAAAGTACAAAGAAATGCTGAGAATAGCTGCTCTTTTGTCCTCATCTTCATCTCTGGATCTCTCCAGAGACAGATCTTGCCCCGGAGGGAAGGGCAGGGCACATTAGCCGACAATTCCTTTTTTCCCCGTGAACTTTGTTTAAATATTTAACAGAAGGAAACTAAAAATATCCCGGGTTAATGCAGCGGGAACCAGACAGCTGCTCGCTTCTTAGGTGTTCTTCCTCCCAGTTCCTCTCCTCAGGCTCACACCGTGGGGTGAGAGCCCCCAGCCCAGTGAGGGAGGCTGCTGGAGGAAGGCCTCCAGCTTGGGAGGTGCAGTGCTGCCAGGGACCGAGCAGAGGACCAGCCGTGGCTCCCTGGGAGCCGCAAGGTGCAGTGCAGTGGGCGCAGGGCTGGAGATGCTCGGTCTCTACAATGACTCCCACCTGAGCTCCCACGGCCAGGCACTCTTCTCTCTATCTCACAGCCGCAGGAGGGCACAAACGGGGGTTGTCAGTGCTTGTGCTTCCCCCTTCGCAACTAAGGGACAAGCTGAATGTCGTGAATGATTTTTCCTGCATGAAGTCTGTGCTGCGGAGTGAATCCCGGGTCAGGCATATAACAGCACTGCGCCAGGCACTGAAGGGAAGAGGCAAGTGGCATGAAGGGCAGGCGGCCGTGATGCTGCCGGGCTGGTGCTGAAACCCAGCCAGGTGCCGGTCCCTGCCCTGTGCTGTCCGCAGCTGCTGGGTGACCGGCAATGGGAGAGCTGAGGGAGGAAGGGAGGGGTGGGATGGAGGACGCTTGGACGACGAGCGTGGAAAGGTAATTCCACTTAGCTAAGAGGAAAGTAAATACTAAATATTTGATAGGCATATTTTTCTCTTAAGTTCTTTACTAATGCTGGACTTTTCTCGCTGATTCACTCCCTCTTCCCCAATCTTCCTGGTTTATCATTTGTGCGCTTCCCCTCTCGCTCCCTCACCCCAGCACACAATGAAGAGGCTCCTTCATTGATCATTAATAAATAGATTACATGCTCCACACTATAAATAAACAGGGGAATTAAGATTCCAACTTGTTCTGACGATAAGCAAACAAAGGCGCCGGAGCGCCCCCCCAGCCCTCAGACGGGAGCATCTCCCTTGAGGCTGCGCACACGTTTCTACACGTGTGCTCAAGAGGCAGCTCACCGCTCCCCAGTGCATGTTTCTGTGGGCTGAGGAGCAGCCCCACGATGGATACACCTGCATGTGCTGCCATGCTCTCCCTCCCAGGACTGGGGGTTTGCACCAGTACCAAGCAGAGTGTGATGGCCACAAGGCTAGGGTGCAGCTTAACCTCTCTCTCTCTTGCATTCCAGTGAGCAGCATGAGGCAGGACCTCGCCGTGTGACGAGGTGTTGCTGCATCTGTGATGGACCCTGGTGCCTGGTAGGTTCACAGCCCCTGTGGTGCGGGAAGGAGTCAGGTGCATGTGCAGCAGGCCTTCCTAGCAGGAGAGAAAACTGGATAACACATTCTTCCTCCTTCTGCAGCAGGATGCCTCTCCTGGTCTCCTCCATCCACTCCCTGCAGCTATGGCACTTCCTCCTCCTGGTTTCAGCCATTCCTCCGCCCGCCGTCTGGTCCCTCCGCCCTCGTGGCCCCATGGCTGCCCGGCCTCTCTGTGCCCGTCGCAGCACCTCAGCCCTCCGGCCCATATGCATCTGGGACAGGACCTCACTGCCGGAGTGGGATTCGCGCCTTGCCACACCACGCCAGCGGGTCCTGATCCCCCGAGGAGGGGATCTGCGCCACACCGTGCGGCTGAGACGCCAAGCAGCGGGAGCCCGGCCTGCCACTCCCTCTGGCTTTGAGGATGGCATGCCCTCCTCCCAGTACCCCTGGGCCATTGTGTGGGGCCCCACAGTGTCAGATGAGGATGGAGGGGATGCCAACTCGGCCAACCCGGGCTTTCCACCGCTGGGTTACACCTTTGTCTCACCACGCGGGATGGCAACGGCACAGCCCAACTCCCACTCGCTGCTGCACAATGCGGGGCTCAATCTCCGTGAGACCCCGGCCACCCTGCGGCCCTTCCTGTTTGGGCCCCGGGGTGAAGGTAGGCTCCCTGTTGCTTCTCTCAGACTTGTTCTTGCCTATGACCATAGAATCGTAGGGCATCCCAAGTTGGAAGGGACCCACAAACATCACCAAGTTTCACTCCTGACCCCATTCAGGACCACCCAAAATTCAAACTCTATGAAAGTACTGTCCAAACACTCCTTGAGCTCCAGCAGCTTGGGGCTGTGCCCATTGCTGAGGAGCCTGTTCCAGTGCCTGGCCACTGTATGGTGAAGAACCCAACAGAACCCCCAGTCTGACCTACTCAGATGCAGCTCTGTGTTGTCCCCTTGGGGCTTTCTGCAAAACCCATCAGTAGGAAGCTTGCATGCACTACTGCTTTGTGGGGGCTGATGGGGTGGGTGCCACACTGCCCTTGTCCCCTTTATCTTGCAGGAGTGGACCCCCAGCTCTACGTCACCATCACCATCTCTATCATCATTGTCCTGGTTGCCACCGGGATCATATTCAAGTTCTGGTAAGTGATCCTTAGGGCTGATGGAAATTGTTTCATGATAGTGCACTGAGACTGTGGACTTGGGTGCTGAAGAATGCTTTGAACCTCTGGGTGCAAGAGGCACTTATCGCCTTGCTGCTCTTCTCTCCCAAGCTGGGACCGAAATCAGAAGCGCCGGCGTCATTCTGGGCAGCAGAGCAGCGGGAGGCAGCAGGACAGCCAGCAGCCCCTCACAGACCTGTCCCCCACCGCCATCAGCATCCTGGGGCCCTACAGTGACTCCCTAGCACCCACCCCCGAAGCGGAGGAACCCAGACAGGGGCAGGAGGGTGCGGAGAAACTGGGTGGCCATGGGAAAAGTACTGCCTTCCAGCTCAACCGGTGAGTCCAGCAGGGAGCAGTGGGTGGCAGGCATAGAGGGCATCAGGTTGAGAATGGGCAGGGCAGCTCAGAGCACTGGCTGGTTAGCAGGGCTTCAGAGCAGCTCAAGAACCCATCTCTAATCCTTTTCCGATTCCCTTTTCCCCCCAGAATTCCACTGGTGAACCTGTGATGCAGATGGGAGAAGCAGAGCTGGCTCCCCCGCCCTCCTGCCACGCCAGGGAGCCCACGCTTCTGCCACCTCTGCTACCCCAGGAACAAAACAATCTCCTTGTGCCACGGCCCGCTGCCACAGTTGTTAACTAACTCCACCAGGACGTGCCTGGGCAAATGGACGAGCTGTGCCTCGCTAGTGTCCTGTGGGGGAAGGTTGGGGACCTCCGTGCAGGATGGGATGTGGAGCAAGTGGGATGTGGGAGGGAAGGCAGCTGTTGGTTTTTGAAGTCATAGCCTGCCCTGCCTCTCTCCTCACACACACCACACACACACACTCCGACCTCTGTGACTCTCCCACCAGTGCATGCCTGACAAAGTGGTAGGTGAGGTGGAAAGGCATCCCCCTGTCTCCACGGGCCAAAGCCCCTCTGTGTGTCCCTTCCTGTGTCGTGTACTTTGATGTGAACGTCTGGAGTTCAGTGGCTGCAGCATCACCTCTGGGCTGGGGATCAGGTGATGGCAGGTCCTCCTGTTCCCAACACCTTGGCTTTCCTGAGGGCCACAAGGTGAGTCTTGGGAAGAAGAGGCTCACACAGCACCTGACCCTCTCAGCTGCCCATTTCCTTGAAGGAAGCATTACGCTACCTTTGATAGTCACATCTTCTTCCCATTTTCTTTCTGCCTAACACTCCTCTGCTTTCTGTCTTCAGCTTCTTCATCTCTCAGTCCCCAGTGTTTCTATTTTTTTCTCTCAGTTCCTCCTCCCCTCTTCTCTTGCCAGTTAAGGTTGGAAAAATTTCCGTTAGTTTTCCAAATGTTTAGATCCCTTGGAATCCTCCTTGCTGCCCCGTTCTGCCCCCTCAGACTCCTTCATTGAGGTTTTATCTCTACTCTGTGATGATGTTCTTCGGAAAATCAGAGGTGAAGCCTTCCAGGCATTTAGCAAGAGTCCTGTCCATTGAGATACTGCTGAAGCAGCTAACGTGTGACAAGCAGATACAGCTGGCTATGAGGAGTGTGAGCTTCGCTGGGCTGTGGTAGGGAATTGTTTTCTGACAGTCATGCTGCAGGCAGTGAGCGGCAGAGATTACTCCATTTGCTTGGGATGGAAAAGAGCAATTTTGAGAGCTTTGGAGGGATGACATGCACTGCTGGGAGGTCTCTCTTGGAACACCTTGTGGTGGGAGACCCCTGAGGCAATGCTCGCCAAGTGCATGAGAGAGGGGTGCAGCTAGACATGGGATGCCAACTTTCCTGAGCACACATGGTTAGCAACAGTTGTTGCCCTCCCCTGGCTTTTGTGGACACCTTCAGATAAATTTGCAGACCCTCACAGCAGCCACTGAACTGCAGAATGATGCAGATTTGGGTAAGGTTGCCCAAAGAGCACACAAACACCTTCAGCTACTGGACCGATGTGTCCAGAGACAGGAACTCGGACACCATTTTAAGGCTGTAATGCACCACACAAGGTCTCTGTCAAAAATTTATCTATTATCTTTGAGGATAGGAAATGGCCTTTCCCCCTTTATCTCTGTAGTAAAAGCCTATTCTTGACAGGACAAAGCACAGAGAGTTTCTCACGGGGCCTGGTTCTGCCCATTTACCCAGCTGAACGACTGGTGATCTCAGGTCCCACATGGATCACCGTGAAGGACATTTAAATGAGAGGGTAACTTACAATAAGCTTCATGGAAAACAGTAGAGATTTGGAGAAAATGACACGTCAAATAAAATTATCGGCTTATTAGAAGCACAGAATGGCTGAAAGATGTAGGTGGAAAAGGACTCTGGAGGTCTCTAATCTAAGCACAGGCTGAGTCTCTGCTCTCAGCAGTGGATATTATTGCTTCACTGTAAATCAATCTATTACCGAGCTTTTTCTTTACTGAGGCCCCTCTCGAGGCTTTAGTGGACGTTTCAAGCTGTGGATGGACAAACAATGGAGCAAGTGGCTTTTCCTGCCTGCTGCCCCACTCCCACCACCCCTAAGGGCAGGTCTCAGCTGTTCCCCCTCACGCTGGCATGACCAGAGCTGGAGAAGGACATCTGAACACAGCCTGCAAAGGGCTGCATCAGTTATTCCCAGCAGTTTACAATATAATGCCTTCAACTTGTTTAAGTAATCTTCCAGACCAGGCTAATTAGATTGCTCTTTGATCAATAGTGCTTGTTGAAACAAGGCCAGAGTTTAGACTCTACCACTTCAAGGGCTGTCTTTGGACTTTCCCTTTCCATGTGCTGTGTTGGAGAGAAGGCCTGTAAGAAAGTAACAGGGCACTGCAGAAGGGGTAGTGAAAACCTTTTCCAACACTTGCTGCAGGAAAGCCCTGTGCTCCGCTGGCTATGCTTCGTAAACTCTGCAAACACATCAGATTTCAGTGTTTTGTTTTGTTCTTTAATGTGGCTCTGTACCTGTTCAAAATATCTCCCAGGAATGAAATCTTTTATGGGCTGTGTGGTAAGATAGAAGTGGGGAAATGCTGTAGAGGAAGTTCTTACAATAACAGAAAGTTGGAGACATCTGAACATCTTTTCCAGCACCAACTTTTCTAGCCAAACATGTTTTTATCGTGGTCATTCACTCGCATGAAAACAGGTTAAATATGGGAAAAACCTTTACTGTCCGTACAACATTCAAAATGTGTTCAGACACGTAGGGTTCCTCCAGCTAATAAATAATCTCACTCGATCAGTTTTCCCCATGGCTGGAGCCATACAAACCACCTTCCCCTGTGCAGAATGGAACCTGGTGCCAGCTAACGTTCTGTGAGATGTGCACATACACGGACCAGTTGACACCACCAAGCATAAGGCCAGAGCAGAGGCCAGCACCCTCTCAGTCACATTCCGACAGGTTTCCCTATCTTCTGGGTGACTGGAGGAAAAAGATCTGGGTTGATTTTTATCCAGTGAAAATTTCACAGAGAGAAATGGGTGTGGAGAAAACGCCTGAAAATGTTGATTTGGGCTGAGCCTGTCTGATGCCTGGGTGGGCTTGGCAGCAGTGTCCCTGTGGAACTCCTCAAGGGATGTGCTTTTGTAAACAAAAGACCTTGTGGTCTTCCTTCTGGAGGAAGGAGGAAGGGTCCAGGGCACAATTCTTCCCCTCTGTCCTGTGCTTTGTTGAAGTAGGACCCCAACTCTCTCTCTTCACCCAACAGAGTGGGGTGACTGCCAGGCCAAATCCTGCTTGAGCTTTCCTATCTGGTTGGTGGTGACTGGTTGACAAGGGAACAGAGCTCAGCCATGAGCTTCCACAGCTCTCCTCCTGTGTGATTTACAGCAACACACCCAGCCCAGTGTCCCACAGTTTCAGAGAGGGCTATCTACCTCTTCCTATGCGGCACCAAAGTGCCCTTGTAAATCTGGTTCTTCACGCCCTTTCCTGCAAAGGAAAAATACTTGGAAAGGAGCTGTTTGCTCACCTCCCACACGTTCTCAAATGAAAACACCATCATCTTCAGATTGGTCTGAGTAAAACTGTGGTTTTTCGCTCTGAAAAACCAAGCCTGTGGCACAGACTTATAGTCAAGTCCCGCAGCACAAAGGCCCTGGGCCAAACTCCAGCTACCTGACCATACCCCAGCTTCATCTTACTATATCCTAGCCCTACCTTGGCAAGACAATAGAGGGGGGCCCTTCTTTCACCAGCTGCCAGCTCTCTGTTCCTCCTTTCCTGTTGTTTTCCCTCTCCCACTGTTTCCCTGCTCCCGTCCTGTACCAGCGTTTCCCTCCAGGTTCTCGCTCCCCTCCTGCTGTTTTGCTCTCCCACTCTGCTCTCGTCCTCTCTCTGCCATTTGGTCTCGTTCTGCTGCAGCTCCCACCCTCTCTTTGCTCTTCCTCTGCTTCCTGCTCGGTCTCGCTTCCCCTCCTCTGCCCTTGTGCGCTGTGATATATATTTTTGTAGGATTTCTCTTCTCCTTGTGGTGAAATACTCAATTCTTGTGGGATGTTAGTTTCAACATTTTTAAATAAACCTTTGCAAAATACTGCAAGCAGAGCTCTTGCTGCTGTGGAGGAATCCTCAATGGAGATGTCAGGGGTGGGAAGAGATGGACTTCAGCCTGGGCAGACACCGGTGAAACTGGAGCTCAGCTACCATCCTGTGCCCTCATTCAGGGAGTGGGCAGAGCGATTAGATTCTGTGTCCATCTCTCTTGGCTTCCTTGACCAAAAAGGTCTTCCAGCCTTCCTCTCAGCTTTCCTCGGGAGCTGGCCCTGCTGGAGGAGACTGTGGGGACACTGCACACCCACTTCTCAGCCCAGAGCAGCTGTTTTTGTGGCAGAGCTGCTACCTCCCAGCCACTTTCTGGGGCCGCTTGTCACACACTGGTTTGTGCCGAGAGCCAGGGTGGCGGTGAGAGGTGAGAGAAGCTGGAGAGACAGAGAGATGCAGGAGCAGAAGCCTCCCTCACTCTGTTCCCCGCGGCTGCCTCCGCAATTTCTATTTACAGCCCTGCTGCCTCCCCTCCTGGCCACAGTGCTGCTGCTGCCGTTGCTGGTTTCCAGGGTTGCTCTGTAATTAAGCATCCTCGTCTCCTGCAACTCCCCCACTTCGCGAGCTCTGGTGCCGATCGGTGCTAGGGCGGGCAAGGAAGGGATGCTGGAGACCGCAGCAGTGCTGGTGGCACCTCCAGAGGGCTGCTGTGATATCATGGGGCAGTGGAGAGGGCTGCCCCACCCGGGCCTGTGGGAGGCTGATAGCACTTCTTCTATCACTGAGCTGAGGGGTGGGAAGAGGCTGTCCCTTAGCCTTGCTGCTTTTGGTGACTGGTCACTGGCTCTGGCGGCCAATCCGCTCTCACCAGCTGTGTATGGAGTCCGTGGGACTGGGAAGGCTGAAGAAACGTGGCTGGGGAGGTGGCAGATTCTCGCTATGCTGACATTACAGACTCACATGCTCAGTGGTGCAGAGAAATGGCTTACACAAACCTCAGCTGCTTCTAGCCAGACTTCAGCCTTTCCTGTTGGCTCCTCTGTCAGCAGATGCTTTTTTTCCCCAATGCTCACTCTGCAGAGGCTGCAGGTGCTCAGAGGAACCTTCCCTTTCTTCACCAGGAGTAACACCAGGAGCTGACCCATTTTTTTCTGGTTTATTGAAGCACCGACTCCTCGGTATGGTCCCATCTCACCATCATGTCCCACTGTGTGGCTTTTGCCCACTTCTCACTCTGACTTCCCATCCTCCTAGCCTGCTCCTAGCTCTGCTTCCTCCGCTTGCATTCCCATCCTCATTGCTCACTTTTAGGGGGCTGGAAAGGGGAGCTGCATGCTGAACAAAGGGTGGTGGAGACTCGAGGAAGGCATATGATAGATCAAATAAATCACAGAAGAACACCTAAAAACTGCACAATTACATCAAGACGTGAAAATCCCCTCAGCAAGAGGTCAAAAACCAAGCACAAGGTATTGCTGACCATTGTGATTTCTTGGGAAAGAGAGTACTGCAGAAACACATTATGAAAACAGCTCCCAAAGCTGGGATTCCCTCCAGCTGAATGCCTTCAATAACCTGCAATAAATTCTCCCATAATGTAAAGAATAAAAAAAAATAAAATTCAGACAGAAGTCTGCTGGTGTTGCCTGTCTGTGTTAGGGTTTCAGCAGTGAGCTAGAGCACTCGTTTGCTTCCCCTGCTCAAGGAACATTTCCACAGCTGGGGTTTGGAGCTAGGCCTGCATGCACCCTGCATTGCTCATTCCCATGGGGCTGTCCTGCTGCTTTCTATCATTTTGTGTGCCCTCATAATGTACCCTTGAGACAGCCACTCCAGCACCATGGGCATGGGAGTAGTGTATGAAAAGCACCAGCGGAGTTTTGGGCATCCCTGTGCTTATTAAGCCCATGGTATGGTCTGGGAATGATGGCAAGGAGCATGACCAGCTCAAGTTGGAGGTATCTCCATGCCATGCTAAAGGGATGTGGCTGTGCAAATAGCGGTTTAATAGGGAGTAATACACAACTTAAAACTTCCTTGAAGAATCACCCTGAAACAAGAGACCACACATTTCAGTGGCATATAAAGGAGCTGAGTAGTTCCTTTGGTTCGCTCCTGCTTTGATCCTCTGAGGCAGAATTGAATCTTTATTGAGGGCTGCTGTGTCTCCCAGTGCACATTGCACTTGGTGAATAATAGACCATTCAGTGACGCATTCCACATTGATCCAAAGCCCAGCTTTCTCAGAGAGTGACCAGAATGCAAGCAAAACCATCTTCAACTTCAGATCAATCCCCACAAGGGATTTGGCAGGGAGATAAATGACAGTTTCTGCTCTAGGGACTTGTCCTGCATCCCTGTCAGAGCTCTGGCAGCAGGAGAGCAGTCACTGCAGGGCAGCCAGCCTAGCTTCAAGCCCAGACTTTGTCAACAGCTGGACGTAGCATGGGGGTTCATCTAACAAGCGAGCAAACGAGCCTGGGTTGACTCTTTTCTGAATGTCAGAGGACCGTATCTTGATGCCTACTGGTCACAGCTGCATTGCAGTCTGGCTGGAAGGGTTAGTTAGTGTGCCCAGAGAATGCCTGGGCAGGCAATTGTGATTGTCTCAGGTATTATCTGAGCCTCCAAAAAGAGACCAAGAAAGTAGGAGCTTTCTGAGCCCTCCCTAAACCAAGAGATGTTGTGAATGTCCTCTTCTAGGGACAAGTCCAGCCAGCTCAGCGCACCAGATGCAGCTTTGGTTAAAGGTATTTATTAATCAAATTTTGCATGTAACAGCTAAACACATCTACAACATAGGCTTGTACTAATGCCATTAGATTGACTCAGAACCATTTGGTGACACCAGGATGAGTTAGTTGAGCTTGAAATGGTTTCCTTTTCATGTCTTTTTGCTTTCCAGATTCCTTTTGTGAGTGACGTGTGAGTGAACATAACACAGATGCAGCCCAAGGCTCTGCCTAGCATTACCATGTGCTTTCAGATGCACGAGAGGATTTGTAGGAGGTGGCAGTGAGGTGTTATTTCCTCCTTTATAATGAAATTTCTTGTGCATCGGGTGCTGGGACCTCCATGGCAAAGCTGAGGACAAAAAGATTGCTCTATAGCTAGATGTCAGTTTCTTGCAGCTACTCATATTGGCCAGCTTGCGAGTATCTAAAAACCATGGTGCAATAAATCTGAGTGCAGCAGAAGAGAGAGGAGATCTTATCAATGTTTATAAGTATCAAATGGGTGGGAGTCAAGTGGATGGGGCCAGGCTCTTTTTAGTGTTGCCCCACAACAGTACAAGGGGCAACTTAGACAAACTGAAACATAGGAAGTTCCGTACAAACATGGGGAAAAATATCTTTACATTGTAGTTTACAGATCACTGGTACATGCTGTCTGGGTAGGTTGTGGAGTCTCCTTCTTCTCTGGTGATGCTCAAAACCTGCCTGGACCCTTCCTTCTGCAATCCATTCTATGGAACCTACTTTAGCAGGGGGATTGAGCTAGATGATCTCCAGAGGTCCCTTCCAACCCCTACAGTTCTGTGATTTTCCCATGGTACAGCTACTCAGAGAAGGGCTGGGATGCAGTATGTCTGAGGATAACACTGCCTCTTCCAGGGCTTCAGAGACAGCACATTGCTGATGCTCAAGCAGTACCATGAAAGAGGTGGCCTAACAGAAACATGAGGAACTGGAACTGTTGAGGAAAGACCTGAAATGGAGTTGGGAGGTAGAGGAAAAACAGGAAAAGGCAGGGCAAAGAGAGAGTGGGCAGAGCTGTAAATGTGATCTACAATTCAAATATGGGGCAGCAAGAGGAAGTAGGGTCAGTGGAAAGAATCAGAATGGAAGTTTGTAGTTATGAGGCTTTAAACTAGGGTGACCAAGGACAGAAGATAGGGTGAAGGAGCAGTCTGGGTTCTCACAGGTCCAAGGGTGCTGCTGGCTTTGAAGCCACTGTTAAAGGCTGACCCAGCTCCCCTAAGCTTTGCAGTTATCTCAGGAGCAGCAGGCAGAACTTCTGCAGCTCACCTCATTTGCAGTGAGGGAAAGCAAACCATATTCAACATGCTGATGGTTCAGCACTCAGAGCTGAAACTCAGTGCTGCAGAGGGGACACAAGACCAGACCATATGACAGAGTTTCAGGACTGCCATTTAATGTATGTTAAGAAGTGAATGTCCATTTTGCAGGTTTAAATGTTGCAGACCTCCTGATGTTCCCTCCAAAGGATGACACACTCCCACATTGTTTCCTTTTGTTGCCATATTTATTTCTGGATATTAATTATTTGGCCATCATTTGGAGGAGCTGAGGTGGAGGCTGTGTCACCAGACTTAGGAGGGGTACCAGGAACTAAAGTATAGGGGTTGCGCTCTGAACCTGTGCAGCACAGAGATCGTAGATGATGATGCTGTCAGTGTCTGCCCTTGTGCTCCCAGAGCTGATATTTCGATCTCTGGGCTTCACAGCTAAAAGGCAAGGGTGATACTACCTGGAGTGGGGTGTGCTGAGAAGGGGAGTCTCTCAGACTCAGTGATGAAAACACCAGAAAGCCCAGAGAGAATAATGACATGTTAGAAAAATCTCCCGCAAAGAGGAAGCCAAGGATGTAAACGTGAAGGAGGGATGTACACCATCTTGTAACCGGAGGGGCAAATGCCTGCTGGAGAAGCAGTGCACTCGCATGTAGCAATAACGTGAATCTGGGCACCTGCTAGGATGGTGGCTGAAGGAAGAGGCCAGCGTCTTCCAACTTCTGAGCTGGATGTGCATCCTTGATGGTTGCTGCTGTTTGTTCTCTTCTTCTGTGATAATTGTATGTCATTTCTCTACATGGTTCACTGCACAAATGACTTCATGTACTTGCCCGAGCTATGCTTTGTTGTATTTTGTTTAAATATGCAAAATTGTATGCAACTCCATGTGACATCTTATGCAAATTACTTCTTGTGTTACTGCGCATATTTGAAATTAATTTGAGTGCGATCACAACTCTGACTCTGAAGCCCCTGTTTAGGCTGAGCACTCCCCCAGCTGTGCTGATCCCTGCAGTTATCTCAAGAGCAGCAGCCCGAGCCTCCCCCGTCTGCCGCAGCCTGGATCCAGAGGTGACATCCATGGGGGTGATGCAGCATGGATCAAGGTCATGTTCCAGATCTCTGCCAGCTAGTGCAGTCAGAGGGAGAGGATTTAATGGGAAGCTGGGACTCCAGACTCATGTCCCAGAAGAGCCCACAGACATACATTCACAGAGAACTATTTGCAGTCCCCACAGAGCCAAGCTAGACTCCGGGCAGCGATCTGCCATCCAGCAGCTCAATAGCTCAGTAAAATGTCATAAGGCATCTGGGCTCAGAAAAAAAAACACCAGTGTTACAACGTCAAGAATTAAACTTCCTTTCTGAAAGAGCTTGCTTCTTAATGATCTGCCCTTTATGGCAGTGAATCTGCAGACAGAAGCAAAATGCTGTAGATACAGGTGCCCCACGTTCTTAAAAAGATCAGATTTCATCAAAAACAAAAACTAAACACACCAGCCATAACACAGGCAGCAGTACAATATCTACGCTAATCTCTAAACACATACAAGCCATTTCAACATTCCTCGTGCTAATTTTCCCTTTTTTTCTATTCTGCCTGGCTATGAGTCAGCAGCTAGGCTTGAAACCCCTAACTTTCATCACAGAGGAAGATGTAGACATCAGCCCAGCAGTGCCTTAATCTTCTATTAAAAAGCAGAAAACACAGTGAACCACAGATTTTGCTGTAACTCCCATTTTATCCCAGGCTTGTACATAACTCCCTGTGACCTACAGGAAAATAGTTCATGCAAGGCTTTCTGCTGTGGGCAATTGGCTGCAGATGGGTGGCTAGTACCTGCATGCCTTGTTCAGGGCTGCTGGTGTCCAGTGCTGGAAGCAAAGCAGGGATGCTCCAAGGCAGATGCTGCTGCTTGAAGCAACAGCCAGAGGCTTGTCCAGTCCCAAGAGAGCTGCCCTGGCAGCTGCTTCTGGGGCATCCCTTTCCCTCATCTTCGTTCCAAGCTGGTCTCATCGCTGTACATGCTGTCCTGCCTGGAAAATGGGTAAAATACAGGCCCTGCCTCAGCCTGTGTGCAAAGCCTCAGTTAATAAAGTAAAGACAATGGAGGAGATGGCCTCAAAGACTGTAAGTGCCTGGCTCATAAAAGCATTGCAATGTGGATGAGCCTTCTTGTGCTTATCAGAAATCCCATTGGATCTGCAAGACATCCAGCTGTCACCCAAGACAACTGGCCCCGGGCCTACCTGTCACTTACTGTTTGCTCTTATTTCTACCCCAGCTCTCCATATGCTGGAGGCAGCCATGCCATCTCTGGGATGCGTATCCCACACTCCCTGGGTGACTGCAGCAGTACAGCTCTCTGAGACTGCAGCCTCCACTGGGCACCATCCCCACCATTCCGAGCAGCTGGCACCAGCTCCAGGCAAGCCCCAAGCGTCCTACTTGGCTTGTGCTGCATGAAGAGTAAAGACATTATGAAAATGTCCTGCAGTCCCATAAGAAGAGAGGGCTGGCAGTGATCTCCTGGCCTGTGGCAGGCAGCCCCATCATCTACTCCTGCTCAGGGACTCCCAGTCTCCAATCAAGACTCCCAGTCTTCCTGGCCTCAGCAGTGCTGTTCCACTGCTGGCACTGCCTGTGCCAGCTCCTTGCACTGTCAGGTGCAAAGCTCCTTCTAATTTCCAGCCTTGGTGTACTCAGGTTGTAATAATTCATTCTTGTGCCAGCATTGTCCTTAAGCTTAAATTCAATGACAAAGCCCTTTGTTAACACAGAGTTAATGTTGCTTGGTGATAGCTCATTCCTTCCCAGAACATTGAGTTCATCAAAACGCAAACTGGTGGAAAAACAGGACATTTAGAGTTAAGATGCATGCCCAGGCTACCTTCTTTCTGCTCCTCTGAGCTGCCAGCCCTCCAGCTGCACTCACTTGTCAGGTACAAGGCCCTCTGCCATGGTGAAGGTGCACAGGCAGGGGAGTGCCAGACCCCTAGGGATATGCTGGGGTGCAAACCTCATCCCAGTCTGGGACGAAAGCAGTGTGCTTCTGGTCATGAGACACCCAGGCACTCAGTGCAGCACTTCCAAGGACAGAAGGAGACGGCAGGTGACTAGAATGTCCTAGGGCAAAGACTTCACCAGGCACACTCCACTCTGCAAAAACACCGAGGGGAAAAGCTTTCTTCTAGGAGTCTGCTCATAAAAACTCATCCCTGTAGTGTCAAGGCCCTTGGAAGAGCAGTGCAGCAACCACTGGGAGCACACGGATACACTGCACCGCAGTCTTGCAGGTGGGCAAGAGCCCCTTCCATCAGGCAGCACCCTTAGTCCAGCACTCTGCCACAGCTGGGCAGGCCGTGCGCTTCCAGGCAGCAGAAAGCTGTTGTCCCTTTTGTGCAGCTGCAGTCAGGCTGCTTTGCCACAGAGGCTGCTCTGTTTTAAGGTAAAGGACATGAAGAAGATGGAGTGAACTCCAGCCTTGTCTTGGACTCTCTGTACAGGGTATTCAGGCCAGCATTACAGCAGGTCACGGAGAGACCATAAGTGTGGACAACACACAGGGATCAGAAGATAACATTATGGAAGATCTAAAGCACAGCGATTGCTGAATCTTCAAGCACAGTAGCAAAGAATGGTGGGAATGACTCCCTCTGTGCACCTCTCCCCAGTTACTGTTGCCATTTTCAGCTTATCTTCCTCTCACCCATTAAGCTATTAGTGCTTTAGAAAATCCAATTGTTTAAATAAGTTTATTGCAGTCATTGCTGCTGGGTATGCACATGCTAAGCAGTGTACTGCATGAGGTTCAGCTTGAGGAGCAGCCACACACCAGGTCCTGCTCTGACAGGGCTGCTCTATGTCATGTCCCACCAGGCTTTGGGCTGGACTCCTGATTTCTCATAGTTTTAGGCCACCAGGCAGTATTTCTTAAATCTATTGCCTAGTTTCTCTAGGTTTAGTGGGGTTTGCTTGTTTGTTTGTTTGTTTTTGCACGTGGGCTTTCTGTGGGACCTCCCTTTTTCTTAGAATAGTTCCCTTGCATCCACATGCATGTCTGCGATTACATGCAGATGGTGGGAGCCAGTCTGGGATAGCTGGAGCTTTCATCTGTCAGGCCTGGAAGGCTCTGATCCAGAAGGAGAGAGTGAATAAATGCAGAGCAATTTCTTAGGTGGCAGCTGCTCCCCAGACAGAGCCAAGGGCTCCTGTGACAGATGCTCACTCTGCCTGTAAGGCTGGAAAACAGCCCCAGGTGACCATGCTGCTTGAAGGAGTCCCTGGAAAACATGAGAAACCTTGCTAAAAGTGATGATGCAAAAGAGTTTTTAGGAACAACTGCCCTGAGGATGTGGAGATAGTAATTGCAGCCCACCTGGGAGGAGTTGCTCAGCCTGCTAGACAGGAGGTACCTGACCTGTGGGAAGCTGACTGCTACAGGGCTTTATCTCACCCAGACTGGCCCAGGGACCCACTGCTTCCGAGGAACAGTGCATAAATGGAAACACGTGCCCCTGTGGCCCACGCTCCTCTGGGCAGAAAACTGGAACTTTTGGCTTCTCTAAATCTGTCTGGAAAGTCAGAGGTGCTCCCACCTGGAGAAACAGTGATGGGAATTAATTTGTCAGCGCAGCTTTTGGGTCTGTCAAGTGCATCCAGGAATGAGTTCACAAACAGTGCGCTCAGTTTTTCTGGTGCACAACTACCCAGAAACCAGGCTGCACGTGAAGAATCAGGAACATAAAAGTGGAGCATAAAAAATGGAAAAAGGATGGTGTTTTCTGTCAAAATAGACAGATAGTGGCCATAGATATGGACAGCTGAATCTGCTTGCCTCTGAAACAAAAGGTCTGGGTCAAATGCACTCAGTGGGAACTGTCCTTGAAGTGTGTTACCCCCACAGCTGCAGAGGTGTGACGGGGAGAATGTCTGCAAGACCCAGCTCAGCCCTGTGTTTGGGCTGTGCCCTTTGCCACAAGAACTCTAGAGGTGGCTGTTTCTTGGTTTGTTCAGCTTTGAGGGGCTGAGGGCAGGCCTTATGGCAGCTGCAGCTCCCCATGAGGGGAGTAGAGAAGCAGCATCAAGCTCTACTCTCTACTCTAGTTCTACTCTCTACTGAAGTTCTACTCTATGACAGCATCAGGGCTCGAAGAACGGAATGGAGCTGTGTCAGGGCAGGGGCAGCTGGGGGTTAGGAACAGGGTCTGCTCCAGAGGGCAGTGGGCATGGAACAGGATGCCCAGCGCAGTAGGTGCAGCCCCAGGTACTGGAGTGCAAGGAGCATCTGGACAACACACTCAGACATAGGGTTTGATTTTGTGTGTTCCTGTGTGAAGCCAGGAGTTGGACTTACTGATCCTTGTGAGTCCTCTTCAACCTGGGATGTTCTGTGGCTCTGTGATTCTTACAAGGAAGGCAAGGTGTCTTCCTTGTCCCAGGTGAAGGGATGGAGCTGGTATGGGCAAGGACATGACACTTTGCCCTGCTTCCTATAGGGACCTGTAATCTTCTACCATGTGACTACACACCTTGGCTGTTAAGGACAAATAAGCATCCAGGTATGTGAGATGGATTGAGAAAGAATGGAAAGCTTGCAAGATGTGAAATGCATCACGAGGAGAAGGAGGAAATAATCCTGGGAGATAACCTGTCTGTGGTACTACGTGAGGAAGCAAGGCAGCTGATGAGTTTTCCCAGATGATGTTGTAAACACATGTGAAAAACTACTTCCTTGAACACAGTGCTTACCTGACACTTGGGAGCCCTGCCCAAGGGATGTGCTCCACACATTAGGAAAACTGTGGAATACGGTAGAGGTGTGAAAGCATCTGAAACATGAAAAGCTGCCCAGAATGATGCAGCCCAAGTGTGTTGCTTTGAAAGCCTCTCATTGTGTCAGAATCTGCAATGAATTTCAGAGTCACTCCTGGTGCAGATGTGATGTCTCACTGAAGCTACAGCCTGTGAAAGCATTTACAGACCATCCCTCCAGGCTTTTGGTGCTTATTTGAGGGGCTCCTGGCAGCTCCAGAATCTTAATAACAGACAACTTGTTCACTTATGCTCAGTACTGCATTTCACTTTTTCACTCCTGCATTTTGTTCTTTCGCCCCTCTTCCCTTCAAATTGCCACAGCCCCAGATGCCTCATCCCTAATCTTCTTTCACATGCCTTCCAGGCAGCAAGTGTGTATAAGTTAGCTTCCTACCCAATGTGTATTTCAAACCTGAAAAGAACCCTCTGATGTCAGTTCATCAGGAAGATCACATCAAGCATTTCTAACTTTACTCTCTGACAGGGTAACCGGCCTGGTGGACTGGGGGGGGGATGCAGCAGATGTGATAGGTTTTGACTTTGAGATTTCTAATAGAGAGGAAGACACGAATCTCATAAAAAAACTAGGGAAATAAATATATCTGGAACCGCCAAAAGGTGAATGAAATTGCAAAAAAGTGTTCACAGCTGGTTCAAGAACACTGTGCCATTGGAGTGAAAAGACATTTCTAATGGGGCCTCTGAAATCAGCAGATTCATTTTCGTTGGTGGAGGCTCTAGCTGTCTGGTCGGAAAAGCTTTTTAACTCTCAGGCTGTAAAATGCTGGACTAGATTGGCCAAGGGAGTCTTGTCACTCGAGGCTGTTGAGAACAGGTTCAACAAATATCTGTCAGGGATGAGCTGTGCTTACTTAATCTTGTCCCTGGGTCAGGATGATGAATTAGATCATTGCCTGAGGTCTCACCCCAGTTTCATTTCCTTCAATTAAATTAAGCAGACCTCAGAAACCACTGACAGAAGCAAGCCATAGCAAGCTCTGCTCACTGCCTCCTCACAAGCCAGGTGTTAGTCTAGCACTAACCTTGTCCAGGTGTAAACCATCAGCCTTTCTCCTGATGCTGAAAACCCAAAGATGAAACCATCATGTATTCTGTCTGTACAGGCATGTCACACACTGAGGGGCTTTTCAGTACTTATCCAGAGAACTGAGCCTTTTCTAAGATCCTAGGATTTAAACTGCCTTTTTCGGAGGGCTTCTGGGAAAGGATGCCATGTGAAAGAGGCACCAAGCAATCTTCTTTAATATCAGGCTGGGGACTGATCTCTTACCCTTGAAAGAAAAACTCTGGGGAAGGAATAGCCTTCTGCCCAGCTGAAGAAGCCAACCTCCCTACATCCCCTCACAGGAAGGGCAGGGGATGCACAGAGGGATACTCTATTACTGCAGCTCCTCTGCACCACTGCCAGCTCTGAGCTTGCTTCTGACAAATTGTAAACACCATCCTCAATAAGATTCACGTAATGATCTCTTTAAGGCTGTTGTCTTTGTGACCATGTCACATCTGTGCTTCATAATCACCTCGCGAGCGATGAATGCACACAGATCAGTCTTTTCTTCTGTCATTTCTAACCACTGAACCTCCCTACATAAGAAAAATTCTTGTTAGCAGGAGCAAAGAACAGGGCCTCACACTGTCTGTGAGTAATTCCTGTAAATGCATTTAATCAGCAAACTTCCTTTTCATGCTTCTTTTTTTTGCTGAGCTAGAGCCATTACTGCAAACAGAATTATTCCCAAGGCCAGTAACATTGCTCCATGGTGGCAGTTCCCTTTTGACTCAACACATCGCTTCCTTTTCCCCAGTGTTTTCCCCACCTAAAATGCTCCTAACTGTTCCTGTCATTTCAACTCATCTCTCTCATTCTACCCTATACCGTAGCAAATGCTCTGCTGAAATCCAGCTAGATTGGTTCTACTGAGTTATTTTTTTTTTTTCATCCAGGTAAAAGAAAGGAGGTATAAAGAAAAAGATCAAGTTAAGGGCACATACTGCTTTTGTTGATAAAGCCATCCTGTATTTGATTTCAATTTCTACTTACCACAGTAGCTTTAATTTTATTTTCCTTCTGTAATTCTTTTTCTTAACCTTATGCTCTATTAATACTAGACTAATGGGTTTGCAGAGGCCCTGAGTACTTTGTTTTCTCTCTCTTTTTCCAGTCCTGGCATACTTACCTTGAATTTGATGGATTTGCTGCAAATCTTTGCTCCCCATACTGCTGTTTCCTTGCCAGTTTTGTAAAACCACAAATATAGAGGAGAGCTGGTGGGCTCTGGTCTTGATGCTTCTTGAGTCTTGCTTCTGCCCTGATACAACTTACTGTCCCCCACTGTCTCTACTCCCACCTTTTTCAGCATCATCCTTCCTGTTGAAAAATAGCACAAGGCAGCTGTAAAGACCCAGAGATGCTTTAGCAGCACTTTGGTGAGCACTGAAGATGGTGTGAGGAGTGCGTCAGCCAAGCACCCATAACTATGTTCTTGTGCAATACTATTTTAAATGATATTTCTGTGAGTGCTGCTGTTTAGAAGAATATGGATGTCACAGCTTAGGGAGTCATTCCCAGTTCAGATAGGTCCTGCTGCTAGGAGATTTCTCTGTACTTGGAACAGAAGGAGGATGGGTTGAGTAGAGCTACAAAGGGTGGCAAGCCAGCTGGAGAAGAGATGTTCATGTACCAGGGCTTTGCCAATGCCAATGCTGCTGTCAACATAGATGCATTTCCACAGGGTCAAACAAGCATACTACCCTTCTGGCTTGTAGCATTATGAAGACACTGAACATTTGCTCACGGCAGATCAGCAGCACAGATCAAATCACAAACTCTCAAAAAAAAAAAAAAAAAAAAAAAATCAAGCAGGAAGGAACATCCAGAAGCATATAGTCCAATCCCCTGCTCATAGTGGGACAACTGTAAAGACAGGTTGAGCTGCTCAGGGCTTTTCTTCCCATATATTGAACATCTCCAAGGGTGGAGATTCCCCAGCCTTTGTAGGCACTTGTTCCACTGCTGAAGTGCTCTCAAGGGGGTGAGGTTTTCTGTTCAGAATTTCCCCTGTTGCAACTTGCATTCTTTGTTTCTTGTCTTTTCACCGTGCCTCCCTCTCAGAGGCTGGCTTCATCTTCTCTGTAGCCTTCTCTTAAGTAGGGGTAGACAGCAGTTGGATGCCCATTTGGCCTCCTTTCAGCTCCCTCAGCCTTATCCTTTTGCATTGTGTGCTTCAGTCCACTACTGCGGGGCCCTTTAGCAGGATGTGCTGCAGTTTGTTAACATGGATCTTGCAACCTCAGCTCACACCTTCCAGATGTGGCCTCACACATTTCACGTGGATGGGAATCATAGTTTCCCTTCATCTGCTGGATATACTTTTGTTAACACAGCCTAGATTGCAGGGATTTTTCATACTAGAAAAGCTTGCTATTGGATCATATTAAAAAGACTTGAAAATTTTTGAGGTGATCTAAAAAAAATAATTTTGATTTATGCCTATTGAGGTTATTGCCACAGAGAAGCTATCATCCCACTGGAGCAGGTTTTGCCTGTGCATGTCTGGTATGCTTTGGCTGTGGCCATGCCACTGAGATCCCCCTCAGGCACTTCTGATGTGATTGTGGTTTTTCTCCTGTGCTGAAGATACTCCGGAACAGCCCTTCTTCCTTTGTTGACACGTCCAGTGATTCCTTTTCCTCCTTCCAAACTATGGGATGTGTATTCATGACACGTTGTTCAGGAAGTCTGGTAAATAATTGCCCTTACTACAGTGGTCAAACTCAGTCTGTGGCTAAGGGTGATGAATCCCAGGAGAGCTCTGAGTTACCACGTTCCTGCTCAAGGGACCCTGGTGTCCCCAGCTCCAGAGCAACCTGCTTCCTTCAGTAAAAAAGCAGCACATTGCTTTTGTGTGCGCTTTAGTTCCAAAGTACATCCCAGATGCGTGGTTTCTGCTTCTTTCCCGTGAAAGTGTAGATGCCACTGCAATGCCACGATTCAGGGCAAACATGTTACAACTCAGTTACTGTGTATTTCTCAAACCTTACAACACTAACTAGAGAAGCTACCAACCAGGGAAAGATGCAATCTATTTCCACGCAGTGGAAAGAAAGACAGAAATGACATGCAGAAATGCTTTCTGGCGTGCGCTGCCAGGGGAATTAATCAGCTGATTGCCAAAGAGATGTCAGTTCCCTGAAAGAGTGAGGACAACATGCCTTCCTGAGAATTGTACTCATTGACTTGCGAGTACAAGGCAGTAGCTTTGGGATAAACTTAATATTGTCCCACAGGCAGATGGAAATTTGGGCACAAGAACAAGCAGTCTCCATCCTTAAAATGGATGTTACATTATGACTCCTTTCAAGCTCATTTGTCCATCAGTGAATTCAAGCAGCAAGAGAGATATACTACAGAACACATCAGGCCAGGTCTGCCAGCCCAGTAGGATCCCATTGTGAAGCTTAGCACTATACCGATGGGGTGGCCACTATGACCAGCACAGTTAAAATGAAGGCAGAAGACAAGCACAGCATACAGTTCTGCCACAAGTGGGTGGTCTGCAGTGACTATGGCTATGGAAAGTCCAGAGGTAGGTGTGTCTTGGATTAGAGTGGTATGAAAGGAGAGGGATGAAACAGAAAGAGAAGAGATGAGATGGGAATGTGACACGACAGGAGTGGGTAACAGGAGATGGAGCAGGCAGGCAGTGTAGAGCTGTGCTTGCCTCTCTCCTGGATCAAAGCTTAGTTCAAAAACTTGTTGCAGAGGCTGTGAGAGAGCAACTGCTGTGGCAGCTTTTGTCTCAGGTGCCTTTCCGAGTTTGTCATGAGCTCAAGGAGGGATCTGATTGGATGTCAGGGGGAAGTTCTCCACAGAGAGAGTGGTGAGGTGCTGGGACAGGCTGTCCCACTATGGGTGCTCCATACCTGGAGGCTTTCAGGACCGGGTTGAATGGGGCCCTTGGCCAAGCTGGTCTGGTACCAGATGTGGAGGTTGATGGTACTGCCTGTGTCAGGGGGGTTGGAACTTGATGATCCTTGCAGTCCCTTCTAACCCAAGCGATTCTACAATTCTATGAGCTGGTCCCTCAGAGGCAGGGGTTGCTCAGCTCTGCTGTGTGCCCTCTCCCAGGACTGAGTCCCCTACCCTACACCTGCCACCCCCTCTGGGTCTTGCTTACCTCCTGCAGTTGCTTGTATGTCTCTTCTTGTTTGTTGTCCTGCCCCATAATTGCCAGCTGCTCTTGGTCTCCCTGCTCCCACTCACCAGCCTGGGCTGGTGCCAGGTGAACTTTCAGCTGGTGTGGTGCAGCCATCTTCCCTTGCAAAACACCCAGCCCTCCCAAGGACAAAATACTGCATAGGTGGAGGCTATCTGTCTCAGTGCAGGTTCTGGGGGGTTCTGCTGTACTTACTGAGTTGGTTGCAGCAGTTCTATCTGGGTTTTCAACCAGTACCATCCTCAGGCTAGCCCAGCTGGTAGGTGTTATGAAACACCAGCAGCTCTAAGGACAAGCACGTGGGACATGAGCACACCTCACCAGGGAGCATGAGACAGAGGCCAGGATGCTTTTTAGCGGCGCATAGAAGGAACAAGGACAGGCAGGATAAGTACAGGAGGGCAACCAATAGCTGGGAAAGAAGGTGTAGAGATCAGGCATACTCTTCAGCTCTCCAGAGAAATGCACCTCTGTTTCTTTTAATGTGTCTCCTAAGGAGAGGAGATAAGAGAAATCAAGTGCCTGTGACAGATGTCACACTGTTTCACGTGATGCTGAAAGATGCTAGGCAGTGCTGGGGGAGGGAAGCCTAAAACTCCATGCACAGTAAGGGAAAATTATCCACCTTGTCCCACCCCTCATGGCAATTATGGCATTACCTTGCCTGGTGTAGGACATCTTGACAAGCTTTCCCAGCTACCCAGGCTAGGCCAGCCTTTTCTGCAAGACCCTCAGGTTAATTTCTTTCTAAGCTGCACACAGAAGGGAAGGAGGAGAGCAGAGAGGCTATAAAGGGCTTTGGGGCAAAGAAGAGGCACGAGAGATACCAGTGTCAGGCCAAAGTTCCTCTTACAAGACATAAGATTGTATTAATTTGCTGTGTTGCAGAATGAGGAATGTCACCTTCAGAGGTGATCTGACAATCACAAAAATAAATTACATAGAGGGAAAAAAAAAAAAAAAGAGATGAGCGCCTTTGAATATTCATGAGCAAGTCAAAACCCCCAAATTAACAAGGAAATTAATTTCCAAACTGATTAGTCTGCCAACTCCTTTTATTTAAATAAATCAACAATTGCCTTCATGTGACTGCTGCTAAGAACAGAGCTAATCCTGGCTCCTCACAAGAGAAAGCTTTGTGTTGCCTGGGATGACCATTGTCCCAACACCTTTTGAGAAGAAGCAGGTGCTACCTCTTGGCCACCAGATTTCCTTTTGCCCAGCACTCCGGATGTTGCGGTTTCACGATCACCCTAGCCAACCTAACCGCTGGCTGCTGCAGCTTTACACTCGCTGGTCCCACCCTCTTACTCATGCTGGCTCTGAAAAGCTGTTTCAGCACGCCAAGCTGGCACAAAACTCATACAACAATTAAAAAAAAAAAATAAGGTTTTTCCTTAAGTCAGAGCATTGAAACGGCTCAGCCAAACTCTGGCAACTAGTGACATAGGTGAGAAGGAACCTAATTTAACCTGGAAGTTGGCTCCAGTGCCAAAGTTAGTCCTGCTGCACATGGAGGAACTAAACAGATGGCATCCAAAGATCTCTCAGCACCCAAATTACAACAGTTTAGGGCAGGGCAGGGCTGCAGTAGCCAGCCTGCTTTCATGATCGTGTGGGCCATCTCCAATTCAAGGTTCACTGCATTGTCCAGGAACAGCCTCGTACCTCGTCCACGTGCCATCACCAGGGCTTGAACTGCTGCCTTGTGCACAGCCATGCACGCTGCAACAGCACCATGAGTGGCAGCCTAAATTTAGGCGGGCTCAATCTGAGAAGCCACACGGTCAAACTGCAAGCTGCCAGCCGCGGGGTCAAGTTCTGAGTGGTTACAAATTAAAAACAAACAAAAAAAAAACCCTGCGTATAGGTACAACTGCAGAAAGGGGGTTACCCTGCCTCCTTTCCTTTAAGCCCGGCCTTGCCCTTCTGTCCGCTCCAGCACTGATGTGGCCGAGGTGCTCCGATGTGCAACGCTGGCAGCAACCCGCCCTGCTGCAAAGCGGGCCGCGTGCCAGCGTGCCAGCGCCACGAGCCCGGGGCCGTGCCACAGCAGGACTGCGGGGCCCGGCTCACGCGGCGACAGGCGGCCTGCTGGCCCGCGAGGGGCAGGCTCTTGGGCAAGGCACGGCACGGCACCGGGCGGGCTTCTCCGTGCCGTGCAGGAGCGGCACGGCCCCGGGCGAAGGTAGGTGAAGGCGCGCGGACGGGAGCCCGGCGGAGGGGCGGGATCGTTCATGAATATTCATATAGCTCATGAATATTCACGAGGTCAGCGCTCCCGCACGGCGCACGTCACGTCGGGGAGGCCTCCTGGGCCGGAAGCGGTCTCGGCGCCGGGCTGGGGAGCGCCGCGCGCCGCCCGCGCCGCCACAGCCACTTCCGCCCTCCCCGCGACCCGGGTTCTCCGCTCGCCGGCACCCGCGCTTCCGGTAGGCGCGCGCCCACCTCTAGCCCCGCTTCCGGCCCGGCCGCCCGCCCACCGCGTTCCCGCCGCCGGGGAGCCGGCCCGGGCCGGCGGCTGCTGCCGCTCCTCCTCTTTTTCAAGAGAAGCCGTCGATGACGCCGTTCCGCTCCGCTCGGCGCCCCGGAAGAGCTGAGCCGCGCTCCGCCTCTTGATCCGGAAGCGCCTCGCCGCTCCTCTTTCCGGTGAGGAGGCCGCCGCCGGAGTCGGGGTTGGGGTCGCCGCTGGGGGGTGGTGCTCGGTAATGTGGCGGGCGCGGGGCCGGGGGGGGGCCCGGGGAAGCGGCACTTCCGGCGTCGAGGCGCTCCGGAAGCGGAAGCGGCGGTGGGCCGCCTGTCTGTCCGCTCGCCCGTCCGTCCGTCCGTCCCGGTGGCGGGGCCCCGCGGGGGGGAGGTGGGTTCGGGCCTCTCCGATCCCGGCCGGCGCCCGCAGGGAGCCCCGCGCCGCCCATGGCCCGTCCCCGGGGGGCTGCAAGCGAGGGGCGGCCCGCGTCATGGGGGCCTCCGAGCAGCCCCGTAACCCTGGCGGTTTGTTTGCAGAGACGGCCCTGGAAGGAGGAGCGATGCAAGAGGAGGGAGAGTGAGAGGGGTAAGCAGCGCCCGCGGAGCGCCCGGTGCTTGAGGGCGTGCGGAGCTGGAGGGCGGCGGGAGGACTGTGGGACGAGGCCTTGGGGTCAGGGGTGGGAGGAGGGGACGGCCGCCGGGATGCAGCTAGTGGGGTGCCAGGCTCTTCCCCTCTAGGCAGTGGCTTTTGCCTAGGTCCAATTGGCCGGGGTGGTGACTGCGCCTGTGTCGGGTACGGCTCCAATGCTGCTGTGGCTGTGGTGTGTGGGCTGGGGGCCTGGGGCTCAGGGTTTGCCCGTCCTCTTTGGGGTGTTCTTGACGTACGTCCGCATGTGCTTGTTATAACGGTGTAGCAGTGCTTGAACTTGTTGGTACTGAGGAGCTTAGGGGAGGCACTTTGGCACTTGGTCCCATATCCTGTGTGGCCTTCAGCATCTGTGGTATTTTGCAGCGACTGAGCCCAAAAGCTCGCTCTTACTGACCAAAGATATTGGGCAGACATAGGATGACAATGTAAATGACTGTTGTCAAATGAAGACTCTGCACTGCGTAGAAATAAATGCTGAGTATCTGGAGATAAAGGAAACTATGTTGAAGTCAATCTCTAAATATCTGCATATCCAACCTTGATTATACCTTCCAGAAACGCAGCCTTTACCTCACTGTTTACTTGCACGTGCTTTTTTTTTATCTGTGTGTTTATGATTAAAGTGATGACCCGCAAAGAAGTATAAGCCCAGCCCATTAAGTATGTGATTCTATGAAGTTCTGAGATCTAAACTTCAGATTCCTTGTCCCTTGTGAGTTCTCTAGTTCACTCAGTTGTTTATTTGGTGCATGTAAATTTGTGGCTTGTACACAGAAGGTGTTTTTGGTTTGTATCAGGAGGGTACGTTGACATCTGTCTGATACTAGACTGGTGAATAGGAAGAAGGTCCCATCTCTGGCCCGTTTGTGGAAGCTGGGATGATGAAGGCACTGCAGTGGGAACGTGCTGTGGTACAGGGTTGAAGCTCCAGCCCATGTGGGATAGTTATAGAGCAATTGGAAGGGTTGCGTGCAGAGTTCTTGTAAAGTAAGTGTGAGTGGTGTTAAAGTGGGGGCTACGAATAGGGGTGCATGTTTTCAAAATGTCCTCTAGCCTAAAAGTGGGGTAGGGGAGGGACATCTGCGGGTGTTAGAATGGTCGTTTGGTAGAGAAATCTTATCTTTGTTTTCTCCCTTTGGAAGATCGGCTTGCTAGTAAGATTGCATGAAAGCTTTGACTCTTAACACTGTTTCTCCTTTATCTCCACATTCTTGTAACCTCATTACACCTCAGTCCTTCAAGCCAAGTCTTTTGAGTCCCAGTATCTGCTCAAGCATAAACAGTGCTGGATGGGGAGAAGGATTCTTAGAGAGTTTAGTGAAAACAGTGGAGTCATCTTTTGAGAATCAATGAGGACTTCTTTAGTTTTAGTTTTTTCTTTTCTTGGGAGTGTGAGCTTTTTTGTTTATTTTGATTTTAAACATTTTGTAAACTAAGTAAACAAAAGTTGGGTGCTTTGTAAAGGTTTGGCAGGAACTTGATAGAAACAGGAGGCCGCTGAGTGCCCCTGCCTGTGCTCATTTGGATTTTGCAGTCTGAAGATGGAGGTGAATTTCATACTTTATGCTCTTTAAGTGAGAAAGTTGTTGGCATCTTTGCCTCCTACTGCTAAAGTTTACAGTTGAATCCAAGAGTTTCAGGACTTGACATTTACTAAGTTTATTTTAGAGATGTGATTATTATATGAGACTTCGTTAGTCAGGTTTGCATAGGGTTGGCTTTATTTTCTTTTTTCTTCTTTACTTCAAAGCTGAGCAAATAGGGGCTTACTTATGTAAAACAACAACAAAACCCCTTTACATCCCAACCAAAAAACCCCTCTTGATTCAGGTGGTGCTCAGTTGCCAAGGAAGGCCTAGTCCTCTACATGTCTGTAGACTACAGTCATGTAGTTAGGTGTTAAATGCACAGGGCCTTGTTGTTGGCAGAATACATAGTTAATTTGTCTCAGAAAAAGAAGCAAAGGACAGATACATGCCCCATTGGATTCTGATTGAATTGCTGCAATGTAAATCCAGAATAATTCAGTCAGGCAGCTAGCAGTCTGTCTGCATGCCACTGATGCAAGGTAAATAAATCATCCTTAAGTGTGTTTATTGGTTGATTTGGAGTGAGTAAGTGAGGCAGGAATACTTGGCTTTGCTGTTGCGTGAGCAATTCATAAAAACAAAATTAACAGGTAATTTGGTTCATTTAAATACTGCTTCTCCACATAGAGGAAAATTATCTTTGCGTTTTGGCTCATACGCAGCAATTCCACATGTATTTATTCTGTCTAATGTACTTCTGGAAAGTGTTTCATGCTTCTTGGGGCATGTTCTTTAGCTTATCTGATGACTGAGATAGGTCTTCAGAAACAATATTTACTCGTTAATTAGTCTACTGCCACATCATAACAGAAATAGGACTGGTACAGTTTGCAGCTAGCTGCAAACACACAGTGTTTGCTTTATCTAAGCAGTTTGCTCTGCCAGACATCATGTTCATTGAGCACAGTTTTTATTGCTTTTCTTTTACCTGCCAATTTTGCCATATTTGTTCAGAAACAGGCACATCTTCTACTCTATAAAATAGAGTTTTGTGAATCGCTTAGTTTTTCAGTAGCACCTACAGAGCGTTGCCAACTTCTCTTGATAATGATATTACACAGAGGAATGAAAGGATTAGAATAGGAAGAACTAGTAAAATAGATTCTTTTAGCTAGGTGGTCCTGAAGAGATTAAGCCTGTGTCCTCAGAGAGCTGTCTTGTGCCTAACTCGTCCATGGAGAGTTGAGATTGAGCAGTGGACACTAGACTGGGGACAGATTCTTGTCCTGGAGACAGAGCTGTAATGGGAAATAGAGAGCCCTGACATGATATTGCTTGGAAGTATGGTGTCTCAGGAGCAGGGTAGTCAGGTGGTTTCCCTGCTCTGTGGTCTTGCTGGATGAGACAGGTGGATCTTGTCTGTCAGGATTAAGTGACGTTTCCGGTTTTCTTACAAGAGTGGGGCTGGAGTGGTCAGAGCAGTGGACAGCAGGAAGTTAGGAGCATTGAGTTTTACTGCTTGGACTGCTGTGGCTGTCTGTTTACTTGGGCAAGTCTGTTTCCCTCTCTCTGCCTGTCCTTCTTCCTGTGTAACATAATGCTAATGTGCCCTTGCTGCATCTGGGTCCTTAGTGAGCTGGGGTGGAGGGGCAGGCAGGGTCCAGTATTTTCACTGCTTGTGCGATTAGACTGGCTGTGACGGTGGAAAAAATGGTTTTCATCTGTATTTGCCAGGTTGCACATGCACAGACTTGATCATTTATGCCATGTACTTGGGTGGATGATAGTTGGGGAATATTAGAGGTGTTTTGGGTCAGATGTAGTCATTTTTATTTTGCATGGAAGACTGCTAGGCAAGATGTGTGGGCCCAAGTCTGTGGGAATAGCAGGCAGTTTTTTTCCCTGAAAATAACAGGTTTGGGGCAGGTAGCTCAAAAGTGGGGAGCAACTGCTTAAATAAGAAAGGGGAGATTAAGGAACTGTCACAGCGTTGGACTGAGGCAGTTCCCTGTTGGAGTCTTTTTGGGTTTAATATTCCTTTTGTGTGTGTGTGTGTGTGTGTCTGTCTGTCTTCCTTCTCCTCCATTCCTCTTCCCTTCCCCCTTCCTGTTCCCCCCTGTGCCCAGCTAGGATGGAAGAATCTCATTTCAACTCCTCCCCGTACTTCTGGCCGGCAGTGCCCACTGTCTCGGGACAGGTAAGATCTCTGTCTTCTATCCCATTTTGCTGATCTCGCTTCACGTTAGCAGTTCGTGAATGATGCATGTTTCTCTTGCTTTTCTTGCTCAGTCAACTGCTGGGAGAGGCCGTAGCCCACCATTCTAAAAGCTGTTCTTCCCACTTGTTTAGATTGACAACACCATGTTTATTAACAAGATGAAGGAGCAGCTATTGCCCACAGAGAAGGGCTGCAGCCTTGCTCCCCCCCACTACCCTGCCTTGCTGACAGTGCCCACCTCAGTGGCCCTACCCACTGGCATTGCCATGGACTCTGACACCAAGCCGGAGCAGCTGACACCACACAGCCAAGCCCCTGTGACTCAGAACATCACCGTGGTGCCAGTGCAGTCTGCTGGGCTCATGACAGCAGGTAGGGAACTCTGCAGCAGGAGGATGCCAGGATGTGTGTAGCACAGGATTCTGGAAAATCCTCTTGGGACTACAGATTATCCCGAGAATTTCTGATGTTGTAGACTGCCTTGGCCCTAAGCACTGTTTCACCGTGAATCTCTGGGAATTCTGTTCGTTTATCCACTGCACTGACTTCTAGCTGTGAAGACTGAGAATGTTTTGGAGAGGTTAAGCTACTCTTCTCTTTGAGTTGTGTTTAAATGTAGATTGTAAAGCTTACTTCTGTGGCATGAGGAGGTCATTAGAATCGTAATACCTGACCTGCACACTTGTTTGTTTTCAGGTCCTGGTCTTGTGATAACTTCTCCATCAGGCTCCCTGGTGACCACAGCCGCCTCTGCACAAACCTTTCCCATTTCCGCTCCCATGATTGTCTCCGCACTACCCCCTGGCTCCCAGGCAGCCCTCCAGGTGGTGCCTGATCTGACCAAGAAGGGGACAGCTGCCCTCTCTGAAGGTGGGGGGGGGGGGCGGGGGTGGGGGAGTTGCCCCCAAACCGCCTCGGGGCCGGAAGAAGAAACGATTGCAGGAATCGGGGCTGCCAGAGATGAGTGACCCATTTGTGCTGTCGAACGAAGATGATGAGGACCAGCACAAGGATGGCAAGACATACAGGTGGGGAGCAGGATTAAACCATGATTGTGACATTGCATGGGGATGGTATATTCAGATCTTTGGAGGGTTACACAGGGGAGGGAAAGACCTTTACTTCTTCCTTGTAGAACATCTGAATAGAGAAACTCTCAGCTGCAGAGCAAGCTGATTTTTCTTGATAATTCAGAATGTTTGCAAGCTGTTGGACTGACCCAAAACTAAGTGTCTACTTCATGGTGGACAGCCTCAGTTTCCAAAATGTATGGATGTAGTATTGCTCGGTTAGTTAATGTTAGCTCTTTCAGAGGCCGAGCCATATCATTGATGCCACAGCTGGATAGTGTGGCTGGCATACTGCAGAGTGCAGTACTGTCTGGTGCACCTGGAGCACTTCTGGTATAGTTGAGATTCCCTGTGTATCTGGCTGCCCCTGAATGAGGACTCCAGTCTGTCCAGTATAAATTCCTCTGTACTGGAGGAACACAGCTGGAAGTGAATCATGGTGATAGCATCTGTTCCCATATGCACTGCCCCCATGTGCTCTCTTCCTGTTTCAGCATTCCCAACAAAACAGGAAAAAAAATTCTTTTCTGAATTAGGTGTAAGGGTGTTTCTGAGCCCAAAGGTTATTGCATAGGAGGGGAGAACGTTCTGAGCCCTGAGGTTGGGTTTCTGAGCTTGGAGGGATGTGGCTTAAGGAGCTTCTACAAGTGAGTGCTGGGAAAGGGAGAGAAGCTAACTAGGAAAAGTGGGGGGTAATAAGGAACATGAGCATTTTTGAGAAGGTGGCACCTGGACAGAGCAGATGAGTGCTAGGATAGGAGTGTGGTGGTCTGTGTTGTTTGGGAAGCAGGAGCAAGTATGGGTATTTAGTGATGCGTCTTTCTGAGGTTCTGAGGGATTGTTAAGATCAGTGAATCAAAGTAGTAGCCAGGTGAAAGCAGAAATATGTGCTCATCTCACTTCCCTATTATGTGCCCATTAATCCTTCTCAAACAGTTTCCTTTTACCATTCTAGGCCCTTTATTTTTACTTTTGGACCAGTTTAGTTATGTTTCTGTAATTAAGTCATAAGAATATGTAGGCACCTACACAGAATCCATGCATCCATCCCAGACTCTGTTTCGTTTTTAACTACAGCATTTTTAAAATGTTTTAAAATCAGTACCGTTAAATGGCTGCAAAACTAGAGCTTGGAACAGTTCTTTTATTTCCTTACCCAATGTTCCAATTTTTCCACTTTGAAAATACAATCAGTGTATAGTGAAGAGGGGTAGGAGTGTTAGGTAGCTTGCTATTTTTAAGTCCACCATTTATTTTGGGCCTTAGCCACAATTCCACACTACTCAAGCTGCTTACAGTCTGGGTTGCTAATTAGGTTGTTAAATATGTATTTACAGGGGACACAATTGGCAGTGAACGTTAGAATTAAAGCTGAACCAAAGCTTTAATTATAGCTCCTTGTTTACATGTAAGTTTGGAAAAAAATGCCAATGACCATGTGGAGTGACTCAGCAGAAACTTTATGAACACCCATAGTCTCTGTAACTGGTCGTGAAAAAGGCTTCGCAGAAAAAAAAAACAAAACCCACACAAATGAGTTTATATGTAGGAAAATGTAATCAGGAATGTTTCTCGTCTTCACCTTTGGTCCATCTCTGCCTCTTCTTCCAGTTCCCGTCCCAAGCCAAATTTCCTCTGAGCAGTGTTAACGTGCAAGATAGCCAAATCGAGATTTATTGAAGGCCACCAAGGAGTCTCTTATTTGACTGACTTTCCATGTGCGAGTCTGGAACTAAAAAGAATTGTTCAAAAATAAAGGAAAATAATCAGTGCTCTTATAACTGTGGGAAGATGTTTGTACATAATATGCATAGGTTAGAACTTGAGAAATCATGCGTTCCTTTTCTGTTCTAGATGATAACGATTTGGGTAGTTCCCATTGCCGCAGTACACAGTGGTATTCTAGCTAGTTTAGGATTACGTGGGAGGTTTTCCTGAGCTTGCAGCCTTCTGGGCTGAAGGAGTTGCTTGTGGTACACTTTGCATGCATTTGTATGGTTTTGTTGACTCTCATCCTTATCCACTAAGGACAGTCTAGTTGGATGCCTGGAAAGAGTTGTACTGTATTGATCAATCTGACTTTTTTATTTTCTTTAAAAAAAGAAGTAGTCATTTCGTCTAACATGGATTTTTTTTTTTTGTCAGATTGAACTTTTTTTTTTCTTTTTTTTTTTTTTAATTTTATTTTGAGCTCCGTGAGCTCTTCTGTCACGGATGTCTGAGCAGGTGGCTCATTTCCCTAATTCCTGACTCTCGGTGTATTAGTGAAGACAGAATAAGGCCTTGAATGAGCAGCACCAGAGGCAGAGTTTGAAAGGATTGCAGCACAAGGGTGATGGAAGTGTTGCAGATTGGCCCACTGAGCATGGTGATTCCTGCCCCAGCAAAGGGCAGATGTTTTGCTGCCTCTCTAGAAGTGAGTTGGTAGTTTGCTGTGGCAGTGATGCGGCAATTTTTTATGACTAGTTTTTCTTTGTAAGAAAAAATGTGAGGCTTTTCCTGATGATGCTGTTGCTTGCAGATCATGCTCATCTAGCCTTAGGATTAGTCTGGCAAGAGTCGTTCTGTTTTGTGATACTAGAAGAGTGCTTGTACCTGCAGGGGATAAGCATCTAAACCAGTTCTGTGAAGCATTTTCCATCATGAATAATGTCATTTCAGACTTGTCTGGGTTCATTGTCAGCTCTTTGTTAATGTCCCCTGACATCCTGGTAGAATTTACTTTTTTCTGTGGAGAAAGAGATCAGCATCAAGAATGTTTCTACTAAGGTGCTGCCGGGGTGTGAAGCGTGTGATTTCTAATCAGAACTTTAAAGGGTACTGAGGAAAAGAAAGCACAGACCCAGGAGATGGTGGTATTTCTCAGTGCTGTTTTGGTGTGCGTACAAATGCACTTCTTGCTTCTGGTGTGATGTATAGACAAGGTGGTTGAAATGATTCAGCCTCTCTGGTTCAGATCATTAATTTTTTTTCTGACAAACAATTCTCTGAATAGGTAGATCTTGCATTTACAAGAGAAAGAAAGCTCTTTGTTAGCACTTACAAACTTAATATAACTGTTGCTTTACAATGGCTAGGACAGACACCAGTTTTTCATCTGGAATGGTTTTGTAGGCTCTCCTTTCAAACAGAGGACACAAGCAGAAAAGTTGTAGGCATGAAAAGGACCTTGCTATTACACTGTAATCAAGGATCTCTCTGTTTCCCACCTTCATTGGTGAGTTTCCTTACTTTCACTGGCCTTTGAAAACAGAAGGGAGTTTTAGTGTGGGAGACAGTAAGCAGCTAAGAGACGTAAGCTTCTGAAGTGTGTCCAGGGAGAGAAAGTGTGCGGAAGCCTTAGAAGGCTTGGCAAGAAGCAGACAAGCTGTGGAAGGGGAAGAATCTGGAGAGTGGAAATCAGGAGCATAAGTGGAGTCAGTGGCTTGAATATAGCAGGTGGTAGGCATGTCCTCAGGTGTCTTATTTTCAGCTTTTTTTTTTTTTTTTTTTTTTTTTTTGCCCTATACTGGATTTAGTGTTGCTGTTTGTGACGATTTTGTTGTTGTTTTTTAATAGATTTGAATCTGGTGGTTATGGCTTTTGTAAGCCACATCTGTCTGAAAATTTGGCCCAGTTGTAAGTTTTGAAAATTATCTGTTAAGCATGCTCTGAGGTGCTGTATGCTTCAGTAGTTGAAATATGCAAAGATAATACAATGATCTTAAATGGTATGTGTGGCTTGGACGAATCCAGTCCATGACCAGACTGTGTGTCTCTGCAGAACTAAATAGGCTCTGACCTTTCTGTGTTTATATGAGACTGTACTATATGTGTGCTCTCTATACTGTGATGAGTGTCTTCTAGATTAGGGACAAGCTGGCTTTTCCTTCAGTCACAGCCCTCATTCTGCATCAGAAGGGAATCTTTGTGTTCAGTGTTGGCAGGAACCTCCCACTCTAGTGGGTGCAACAGCAAGGTGGAAGAAGGCAGAGTTTGATTCAAACACAGTAAGCACAAGAGTGAGGTATGGCTAGGGCTTGGAGCTGATTGAAATCTGGAAGCTTGATAAGGAGGAGATGGGAAGCAGAAAGGAGGAGAGAGGAAGGAGCCTCACAAACTAGAGGATGTGTCTGAGAGCCTATTTGCAATGTGAAGAGTGAGAAGCTAGGGAGGGTCAAGATTGAAAGAGGAAGAAAGAGGCAGCTCTGTGAGGAACTGGAAAATGAGGGAGATACCTAGAATTAACAGAACAGATGGGGAAAAGAACATGGGACGTGGACAGACAAATGGAACTGTGGAGGAGAGATAAATGTTAACGAACAGGGAAGAGTCATGGCAACTGAGGATGAGGAGGCTGAGGCATATGGGAAAAGAGCCTGGGGCTGGGGCTTTGTTCAGGAGAGATGGGGTTGCAATAGGGTGGAAGGCTAGGGGCAAAGGAAGAGTAGAGATTGAAGTATGGGGCAGAACGTTTGACCACATTCCCTCCAAAGCCTAGAAATATTAAATCGAGTATTCCTAAATTTTGCCACTTTTCTGCTGTCAGCACTAGTTAGTATATGACCTCCTCTGGCAAAGAGCCTCGCCCCCCTCCAATGCTAGAAAAAGGCAACAAACTACTATTAATATCATTTATTGACCTAGCTATGATGGCAGAGTCTGTGCAGAGGTTCTTAAGATTGCTGTTGACCAATGTGGGTGTCAGTGTGATGCCACATGTTGGAATTTCTGTTTGCTTTTTTTAACAAGTAGTTCCGTGAGCAGCGGAACTAATGAAGCCTGGTTTCCAGCGTCTCTCTCCTGTGTGGATTCTCTGATGTCTAATCAAGGGTGAGCTCACTAGCCTTTCCCTCAGCATGGGGGCTCCAAGAGGGTCTCCTGTCTTTTCCAGATGCATACTTTTGTGACATTTTTATTGAGTGACTTAAAAATTCTTACCCCTTTTTTGGGTTTGGTTGAAATTGGATTATGCTTTCAAAGTTCTAAGGAGGACAGGTGTGCATGTACTTCTGTATATAAACACACTGTGCGTAAAAGCTTTGCTTTGTATATGAGTACTGTGTTTGAAGGTTAGAAATGGTAATTAAGACTGACTATGTGTCTCAGGATGTAATAAGGTGAAAACCTGGATTATGGTAAGTTCTCTCCCTTCTATTATGATGTTCTAACTATGTGTTTGCATGGGCGCCTGTGTTCTCATCGTAGTGCAAAGTAAAAAGAACAGTAAGGATTCGGCAGTTGTGAGTTTTAATTCTAGGAATTAATTTAATTCTAGGGAATTTTATTCTAGGGAGTGAGGGAGTCAAACTGTTACTGTTCAGCTGGGGAGAGAACATCAGAACTCTTACATCACACCTTAATTTGGCCCTCTTGAGTCAGTGCACTTTTTCTACCATCCTTGTTTATGTGTTTACAGTTATAGTGTACTTGATAGCCTGTCAGAGTCCTGTATATTTACTTAGTAAAAAGGGACAATATAGAAATCAAAATGGCCTGGGATTGCAGAAGGATGATTTGGGGAAGGCATTTGACTGTTGATGTGAAGAACTTGTAGGCGGTGTTTGTCTCTGCCACAGGTTTCATAGTGTGTCTTAAGTTGTGGTTTAGGCCACATTGTGCAAATACTAGTTAGGTCTAGCTTTCAGTGGATTTATATTTGCTGCAGGCTAGAACTGTGTGTAGACTATTACCCTGAAATAATTAACATCTGGTGTTCCCAAAACCATAATCCCTTCTCAAGTGTCATTGAGTAGTCCTCTGTTACATCTTGCATCCTCTTTTGCTTTGCAGAATCATAGTATCTTGTAGCTACAGGGCTGAAATCTTATAGGGATTATGATTTAAATGTATATACTGCAAAGTTTCTTTAAAAAAAATGAGCGTTTGTAGATATTGGGTTCGCCACTCAGAGTTGGTGGGTATGTCTCACTAGCTGTTTTTTCATTCCTCTGTCTTCTGTCACTTCCTACTGTTAGGAAAAAAAGTAAATGGATGCTGTGGGGACAAGTGAGTGTCTGTGGAATGCTGATATTTCTGTGGGGGTCCAGCAGAGGAGTGATTCTGCCTTCTGAGGTTGGAATTGCATTTGCTTGACAAGGCTCAAGCCGTACGCATCACAAGGTGATGAAGAATCCTGGCCACTTGCTTGTTAAGTATCTATTTGTGTGACTTAATAAGGATGCAGTTCTGTGGAAGCAGTCAATAAAGCTGTATCAGAATATGTGACTGCATTGCAGAGCCATATTATAGTGACACAGATGACCTTACTTCTGGTATTTCTTTTTTCCAAATTTCTTAGTGTTTCTTACGGGGCTTTTGTACTTTTAATTTTAGTGTTGAATATTACCACGTTCCTAGGAAATACCTTATTGTATTTTATTGCTTTGCTGGTTATTTATTCTAACGTTTACTGATTTCAGAAGTCGATAGAGGTCTTAAGCCCGATGTTCTGTGGTTTTAGAGGTCAACAGATAATTCTTTTGACAGTTTACAGATAGAAGCAATTGCTGGTAGGTATGTTTTGTTTGTTTGTTTTAAACAAAGAAGGCTGAGTTTTATGTGGCTGTTACGCTGGAGCTGTTCAGGCAAAATGTGGTTTTAGTACAGCCCAATGGAAGACTTAGCTTCTTGGTTAATACAACGTGGCCTCTCCAGCAGAGTCAGAGATTGAGATCTAGATGCTCAGACACTATTTAAAGCAATAATGTAGGCCTGGATAGAATTGGAGTCAGGAGTTGGACTCAAAGATCCTTGTGGTCCCTTCCAACTCAGAATATTCTGTAATTGTAGGAAGTGTCGTATTGGCTGCAGTTGAACATCTTTAATCCGAAGAATAATTAATGTGAGTAATGGGGAAACAGTACCTTGGAAAGCGATGGAAAAGACTTCTAGAAATTAAAAGATACCATGTGAGTTCCCATTGCAAAGCACTGACCAAAGATGGTAAATGCAGTCGCTGAAAGCATAAATGCCAACATGATTTAAAGACGACAGGCAATTTGTGAAGCACACTGAAATGCTACGAAATTGTGGGTCCAATATATGTATATATTTTTTTCCAAGATCATTTGGAAAAAATGACAAAATGCAGGAATTCCTCTGAGTCTGAGGGCTGGAGGAACGCTGTGTGATGAGAGCGTTTAAAAATAGTCACTGCTTTGCCGGGAGAATGGTGCATATTTGTTTTGTCATCTTACCGTGATACCGAGCACCGGTGGGCCTGTGGAAATATGTCTATGAAGATCTCTATGTAACTGGTAGATTTGGTAGTATGAATGTCAGTAGTGTAAACTGACAAATGGACACAGGGGTGCAACTGTCGTAAGCTTCCACTTGGCATTCATATACTTTTATTTAGGTCTTATATGAGTTTTCTAACTGTGCATCTTAAATATTTCTACCTCCTTCCCCTTGCCTCTTTTCAAAATATCAGTGAGGAAACGTTTAATTCTGCTTTAAAATATTGGATAATTTGCAGGTTAGATCAGCATTTCTTACGCACTGTGCATCCATTATTATGCTATGATTGCATTAGTTACTTCATTAACTCTGCATTGCAAAGGTAGTAAATTCCTTTCCTTACTAAATATCTGTTGACTCAGAAAGCCTAAACTTAAGCTAGTTTAACTTCAGACTTTCCTTATCTGTTTACTTTTTTTTAATTATTATTATTTTCAACTTGTGATCTAGCTTGTATTTGAAGTCAAAAGACAGAGCAAGGGCTCAGATAAATTCTAAGACAAATCTCAATAGAAAATTGAATTCTGAAAGCCATGTAAAAGCACAGTTTTCACAGCTGTAGCACCAATTAATTAAGCAGTTGATTGAAAAATGCTGTTAATCCACGTTAGGCAGATTTTACTATGAGATGGTATTTCAGATGGTATTTTATCTCATAACAGCATCTGATGAATGAGGCGAAACATTCTATGAAAAGTAGCAAAAACATGGCACTGTGTGCCTCAGAGTTGTAGTCTAGTTCCTATAAGCATAATTTTGTTTGTGACTCATCACGATGACTTTCATATGGGAGCAGAATTAGAATGATATCTCCAACTTTTACTGGCATTTCATGATTTTTTGAGGGTGTTAGTCTTATCATGCACATATTCCTTCTATGTCTCACTTTATTTCTGTAGATTCCCTTTAAAAAGAAAGGATTATAAACATTGAAAAGCATTACTTCTGTTCCCTAGTATACTGATGAGTATAAAACTATATGGAGAAACGCACCTCTGCATTATTAAGAGTTTATTCTCCTAGGCTAAATTTGCTGAGCCATAACAAACAGTCTTAGGATATTTTGTTACACTCTCAGTGGGAATACTGCATTCATTTCTGTTACTCGCTTTCAGAATACAGTGGATGTAGTAGTAGTTTAGAAGCACAATGGGGAGAAAAGATAAAAAATGCGTATTAACAACAAAGATGAATTATTTCATATAATACTGTGTTCATGCTTAGCAAACAGCACTCCCTACTTTTCCTCTTCTCAGCAAGGAGAATTTCAGTGAAGTAGAATGCTGAAACACTGCAAGTGTCAGGTGTGATGTGCTCATTACCCATACAGATTTCACTTTTTTTAATCCATATTTACCCACCAGAGGACTGGTTGCATCTTCCCCTTTAATATTAGATGTAGTCTGAGGCAAAATGCAAAGCCCTTAATTAAATAGATCATTTGTTCCCATGAAAATGCCTGCAACTGCATAATGCAAAACTCAGAAATGCAACTGTCTGCTGTATTCCAGGGCTTTTTCTACTCGTAAGGCTCATGAATTTGTTAATGCCACATAACATTCTCGCCCTCTCTGGGCTGATGCTAGTTAGATTATTGGAAAATGAGTCCATATATATGTGAAACATATTTCCATGTTGTTTTAAAAACAATTTGGAGACCTCTGCAGCTGCTAAATTCAGACAGGTGAGGTTTAGGTTTGTTTTCTTTTTGTTTGTGTTTATCTTCTGGGGATTTTTGTTTGTTTGTTTTGTATGTGGGCATGGGGTCTTTTTTGTTTTTCCTCACATTGAGATTTATCTTCCATTTTCATGCAGGTTCCAGGGAGGTTTGGAAATAACTTTCTTTACATGTTTATTGTCAAAATGGAGAAGAACACTGTCTGTTTCTCTGCACTGAAGTTTATTCTAGGGAATTTCTGACCTGAAGGCAGGTACCTGACAAAGCAAATAAGTAAAGGAATTGCCACGCAGATGCTTTGAAAAACAAACCAGATAGCTTCATGCCATTAGCAACTTAATGGGTGGGACTGCTTAGACTTAGTGATGTAGTAAAGTTCATTATTTTTTTCCAAAAAGTATAAGCTGTTTAAAATACGTGCTCATGTACAGCAGAGAAGGTATCGGTTCCCAGCACTGTATGTACACGAGAGCTAAATGTCTGAGTGCACTACTTTTTTAGACAGGTAGCTGAATTCTAAAAGTAGTAACCATAGGTGCCAAGTGATTGAGAACCTAATACAGCCTCAGAATGTTGTTCCAAAGATGTATTATTCTCATGGTTGGAATGGTCCTGTCTCTTCTCGTATTCTAGCTTGTACAGTCAGCTATTCTATCTCATGACACTTTTCTTTGCTGCATAAGCCAAACCCACAACAATTTATATTTTTTTCCCTGCATGGATTTAAATGGATACTAACCAAGCTGTCTTTTAACCTTTCTTCCAAGCCTAGATAGAGGGGCTCAGTGAATCTTTCCTGTGAAGTAGATTTTCCAACACAACACAATTCTTAAGTTCTCTGAACTTGTCTGCACCTTTCAGTAATTGTTGACTACTTAGTCTTCAATATTAGATACGCTGTTGCAAGAATAGTCGCACAAATTCATATCCACAAATACAATACCTGCTGCTCCTCTTTGATTCAGTTAGCCGTATAAGCAGCATTGCACTAGAAGCTTGTTAACTTAATGATTTTAATTTGAGTGATATGGCAGAGCAGAGTTCAACTGAGAGTAGTGGCAATAAGGATCCACTAAGAAGCAGCCTGATAAAGTCATGCATGGGGCTATGGCTTAATTCCTTGCATTAGCAAGGCACTGGCCTTGGAGCTTGGAGATGCTCTTCAGTTCAGTGTTCACTTTAAAGTTCTTTATAGCATTGCTTCTTTCACATATACAATTTTTTTCCTCTAAATATGACTTAATAACTGTGAAGTATACATGCTGTCTTCAAGTCTAGCTTTAAACATTTCATGAAGTCTAGAGCAGACTGGACAAATGTTTGGAGATGCTTGGGTTTGTAAACCAAAACCTGCTTTTTCTGAAAGGCGATCTTGATGTTCTTTCTTGCTCCTTGCATTTCCAATAGACCTAAGGATAAGCAGTCAGAAAGCTTCTATTTGAATGTAGAAAGGATGGCTGTGTGTGTGTGAGGGGGGAAATTATGTAAGAGTGCGTTTAACTTATGCATCGCGTTCAGTTGTGCAGTTAAAAGGAAATGAGAGAGAGATGAAGGCAGAAAATGTGGAAACAACTGTTAGAGATGATAATGAATGTAAAGAAACGATGATAGATAAGAAAAATGTTATGGCAGGTGTGTGGTAGAGCGCTCACTGGGGAGGTATGGCTTCCAGTTAAACAGCTCAAAATCAAGCTGTGGCTTGGAAGAGCTAGTGGATGTTAAGGTAGGTTCTGGATAAATACTGCCTACATTACATGTGCTAATTAGACCACATGCTTCAGAAAGGCTTCTGGCTCCAACGTAAATAGCCATAGTAGTAAATTTAGTGAAGTATTCTCCTAGGAGGAGGAGAAATACTTGAATATAAGAAGGAGCAGGATAAGCTCCTGTATGTAATAGCTGCAGAGACTTTTCTCACTAAGCAATTTCTTGAACACTTGTAAAACTTAAGGAAATTCTCAGACAAAAACGTAGGTTGAACAGAGGTCTTCTAGGTGGAATTTTTCACTCAAGTGTGATCTTGAAAGTTCCAAGCACAGGTTCCATTTAGTCTTGTTTAATTGAAAAGTCTGCAAGTGGAAAACCTTCAGTTCAGAGAAACCTGAACTCTGCCACTTGTTGGCATGCACTTTTGAGGGAAGAGAACAAGTCCAGTAACTTGGATGCGGTCTCTACCTCTCTGTCACTTTATCAACCACAACCTCTTTTACCATCTTTAATTTTAAAACAGCACAATCTTTTCTTAGCCTGGTGTTCTGGTAGAGGATTGTTTTTTAACGTCAGCATCCATTGGACACAGATGCCCACTGCTTCTCCGTATTCAAAGAGTCTTATGTTATCAAACACGCTTCTGATCATTGTGGGAACAGATGGGTCCTAACTCCCAGACAAAACATTTCAAAACATCAGTAAGATACAAATGGTGAAAGCCAATTAGGCCAGTGAAATATCTGATTTGATATGCAGAGTATCTTTTGAGACTCACTAGGAAGGCAGCACTGTTGTTACTTTCAGCATTGTCTTCAAAAAAGTGTCTTTTCCAAAAATGGAAGCAGAATTAAATGGTTTTGTCGTAACTGCTTTTGTAGACTTTGCAGTACGTGGAATTAACTTTCGTAATGAAGATGAACCTTAACCTGGGATTTTCAGGTTTTCCAACTTTTTTTGACTGAAATAAATCATAGATGAACAAAATGATTTTTGTCTGGGAGTTGTTGTTCCTGTCCCCTTCAGATTGCTGTTGGAAACGCTTCCACAGTGCTGCCCTGTCTTCCTTGTAAGTGGAGTAAGTTAATCTCTTTGATTTTCCCAAGACCTTCACTTGTCTGGCTGCAAAGTATAGTTTTTTGCCAGTTCCTAGCTTAAGTTTGTTCCTCTGGGACTGGAGCACTTGCAGCTGAGCATAATGTCCCAGGTGAAATCTCCCCAGAATCACATAGTAAAACAAAAAAATATATATATACCCCTTATTCACTCAGTGTGGATCAGCCCTTTCAGTTAGAGTTGATAGATATTGGGGCTTGCCCCCGTATGACACTGTCTCTTCCCCTCACCCCGGTCCCAGGTGCCGGATGTGTTCGCTGACCTTCTACTCCAAGTCGGAGATGCAGATCCACTCCAAGTCCCACACGGAGACAAAGCCACACAAGTGTCCTCACTGCTCCAAGAGCTTCGCCAACAGCTCCTACCTGGCCCAGCACATTCGCATCCACTCAGGGGCCAAGCCCTACACGTGCAGCTACTGCCAGAAGGCCTTCCGTCAGCTCTCCCACCTGCAGCAGCACACACGGTAAGGGCCAGAGGAGGCTGGGGGCCTTCTGCACTGCATGTTGCCGTCATCCCAGCATGCTGTGAGTGAGCACCCTCAGTGGGTGACTGCGTGGGGAGACCTTGCTGATTTTCCGTGGGCTGGTCATGTCTCAGACACAACCAACCAGCAGTCGTGGTACTGGCACGTTAAGACCTGTTGCTTGCTGTGAGGGGCTGGGTGTGCGCAGAAATTTGTTGTTTACTCTGAGGGGTGTCTGCAGTGGAACAACATCTTCTGACAAAAGGTAGGGCTGGTTTTGCCAGCACTAGAGTAGGGTACACATAGAAGGACTGTTCCTTGTCACCCCAGCGTAGTTCTGCCAAACAGCTCAGTCCAGGCTTGCAGCCCCCTGTTATTTCAGCCATAGACTTCCCACACACAGCTCTGCCAATGCCCCTCAGTCCAAACTCTATAGTTTCTCTCTCTGGATCCTCCCCCGGTGCGGACAGACCATGGTCTCTTGAATCCAAGGGGAGCACAGTTTGAGGCTGAGCGAGCTCATGCCGTATTTGGAGTTCCTCTGTGTAGCAGATAGTGGTGCTGTCCCACCCCCTTTGTGCCCTCATTCCATCAGCACTAGCCAGATGGCGGTCGTGTCCAACTGCTGCTGCTCCTCCTCCTCTTCGGCAGGATCCACTCCAAGCTCCACACGGCGATTGTCAAGCCGCACAAGTGTCCTCACTGCTCCAAGAGCTTCGCCAACACATCCTACCTGGCCCAGCACCTCCGCATCCACTCGGGGGCCAAGCCCTACACCTGCCGCTACTGCCAGAAGGCCTTCCGCCAGCTCTCCCACCTGCAGCAGCACACACGGTAAGGGCCAGAGGAGGCTGGGGGCCTGGCCCTGGCCCCCCCGCGCTGCCGGCATGCACCTGTGGAGCACACGCGCGCCAAGCATGCGGGGGGCGGGCGGGGGATGCGGCCGGCTGCACCCACAGAAGGAGGTGGCCCAGCAGAGCGGACGGAGTGGAGACTGCGCAGGAGACACTGACCACGGCAGGGCAGAAGTGGGCATGTGCTGTCCCTGGGGATCCTTGGTCTGGCACCGTGGGGGGTACAGAGAGAGAGCAATAGAGCGAGAGGCATTGGCCATAGGGGATCCCAGCCCGGTTCTTTGGGGGTTGGACTGAGTGTGTGGAAGCTTGTCCTGGCCTTGCAGGGGGACAGGGACACAAACGCATTTCCCTGATAACATAAAGGGAGAACTTTAGGAGTGTGTATCCTGAGAAGGAGCAGAGCTGCTTTCTTGATACTGTGGAAGCAGGAGAATGGATTCCTCTTGGTTCTCCTGAGCTTGAGGCAGGGAGCCTGGGCCCCCAGACTCCTAACCACCCGTTCTCAAGGTAGCCCATGTGCTAAACTGGCCACCCATTCGTAAGATCTTACTCCTGAGTCCTAGTCACATTCTGAACTCTGCTTGACTGCATATGTTTTCTAGCTTCTAGCTGGACACAGGAGCTGGGCAGAACTCTCTTTGTCCAGACAGAACAGCAGCTGGAGGCAACATCATCCTTAGCCTTGCTCTCCTGAGCAGCTGTGAGATTTTATCACAGCATCAGGCCCTGGCAGTCTGTCTTGCCTGTCTGTTCACTGCTTCCCGTTTGTGCTCTTCCTCCTTGACAGTATCCACACTGGGGACCGACCCTACAAATGCGCTCACCCTGGTTGTGAAAAGGCTTTCACGCAGCTTTCCAACCTGCAGGTAAGAGGCTAGGCGTGCCCTGCTCAACAGCGCGGGTGGCAAGTACAGCTGTCAAGTGGGAGGACGTGGATAAATTGGGGCAGCTGGGAGGAGAGTACAGAAAGAGTACAGAAATGCTATTGAAGTGCTGGGCAGGGAAGGGGTGCATGGCTCTTGTGGCACTAGTGACCCAAATAAGTCACAAAAACGGTTGCATCCTGTAAAATTATGAGCTTGACGTTAAAGTGGCAAGACCTTAGTAGCATTCCTCCCATATGTTCTGCAGTTTTCTAATATAGCTGGGGCAACACATTTTCTAAGTGTTATGACTGGAGTAAAATTTCAGCACTGGATTTTTGTTGTTGTTTGTTTTACAATAGAATTAGTGTATGTATAGAGATGTAAGGAGGCAGAGGTAATATGTCCTGTTGCAGTATCGTGGAGGGAGGGAATTGTAGAAAATCCCAAATAGCATTTGTGATCAGTTAAGTAAGATCTTGCTTTGATAGTTGATAGACATGGGGAGTCAATGTGAAGAGAGGCAGAAGAGATGCAGAGCAGGAAAAGACTGGAAGAGTTGCACTGAGATTGAGCAGATGGATGTTGTGGAGAGTTAGGAGACTGCTCTTCAAATGTGTAGAAGGGCTGAGAAAATAAGGCTTCTGTGGGGAGGATGCAGTGGGCTGGAGTGAAGCGCACCATGTCCTGTGCTAGGAGCACAGGTGTACCTCACTTAGCATACTGGATTCTGGGGGACTTGAAGCCTGTTGGAAGGGAGTGTTAGAAGTAAAGCCATCTCCAGTATTAATATTCACTTCTTTCTCTGCACCTGCTTTCTCTTTCCTCTGCCCTCCTGCCATCATCCAGTCCCACAGACGGCAGCACAACAAAGACAAACCTTTCAAGTGCCACAACTGCCACCGTGCATACACAGATGCTGCCTCGCTGGAGGTACACCTGGCTACGCACACGGTGAAACATGCCAAGGTCTATACCTGCTCCATCTGCAGCCGGGCCTACACCTCGGTGAGTGCTGGCACCTTGAGAACTATCACAGTTGGAAACATTTCCCCAGGGAGTAGGTCCTGTGGAAGCGGTGCCATGAACTGTTGTCTCCCTCCCTGTTCCTTTGTTTTCTGTGAGTCGTCCCCACCTCTCATGCCGTTCTTCCTGTTGCAGGAGACATACCTGATGAAGCACATGCGGAAACACAACATCCCTGATCCACAGCAGCAGGTGGTTCAGGCCCAAGCCCAGGCCTCTCAGCAGCAGCAGCACTTCCAGCCACAGGGAGGTGGGGCAGCAGGGGGCCCTTCTGGAGACACTAACCAACCCAACCCTCCCCCTCAGTGCTCCTTTGACCTGACTCCTTACAAGACTTCAGAGCATCACAAGGACATCTGCCTCACTGTCAGCACCAGCGCCATCCAAGTGGAGCACCTCTCCAGCTCCTAGAGAGACCTCAAGCCAGGGAGCAGAAAGCCTCTTGTGCATAGCCTGCGCCCAGGGGCACCGCTTGTGTGGTGGCCCTCCTCGTGCAACAGTCTCCGGCCTCTCCTCCTGCAGCAGCCTCTTCTGGCCGTGTAACCCTGTTCATGGCAGCCCCTTGAATAACAGCCTGTATCAAGGGGGTGCTCCTTCTGTGCAACAGCCTGCCTGGTAGGAGGATGCTTCCTTGTGCAAGAGCCCCTTTCCTGTGCTGGGATCACTTCCTCATCCAAGAGCCCCTCCTTTTAACCCAAAGAAAGGCCTCTGTTCTGCCTTCTCTCACTGTAGGATGCGTATGAAGGGGGTGGGGAGGTGTTGAGACATGCATGGTGGATGGAATAGAGTCCTAGTATGTACAGGGGCTTGGACACGCTTTCAGTGAGCCACAGAAGCATGTGGCAGGGTTCACAGCTGGATGGTTTTTCTTTTTCTTTTTTTTTTTTTTGAGGAATTTCTTGAGTGTCTAAGAGGGAAATATCCATTCCTGTCCCTCCTGCTTGTGAAAGGGAGGAGGGGTTGATCATCCTGCCCCGGGACTGGATGGGAGAAACCTTCTCCCCAGTGGAAAGTGAGACCAGTGTGGGGGAGAGGTGAGGCATGTTCTCTGGGCTGGACAGATGCCTACACTGCCTGGGGGCTATGGAGTATTGCACTCTTTCTTCTCCCCTAGTGGAGAGCAATAGAGAGGAGTCTGTCAGAACTGGCTGCTGCCTCTCCCAGCTGTCTGAGCAGCGTGATGGCCGAGGCCCCATAGGAATTTGGGTTCCTGCTCGTTGCTCTTCCTGCCCGTTGTGGATGATGTCCTAGCAGCTTGTACTTCTCCTCCTCTCCCTCCTGCTTCCCCCATCTCCTCAGAAAAGCCTGCAGGCATCAACAACAAACCAAAAAGCAATGGAGGGGAGGGTGAGAGACTGCCAAAATAATCATCACCCTTCTCTCTACTCCCTTTCCCGAAAGATGAAACAACACCAGTTCTGACTCACACCCTTGTCCTGCCCCATTTCCTAAAGGGAAGGAGGAGGAGGAATAGACCAGTCTTTTCAAGGAGCCGGCAGGTGGTAGGGAAGGGCTAGCTTCTCTGCTCAGTTCCCACCAGAGTGCTCTCTCAGGCTCCTGTTGCCAAGACGGGCTGGACTCACATGGCAGTGGTGGCCTCTTCTGGACCCTGATCGTGGGAGAGAATCCCCAAAAGGTGGACAGTGGAGAGAAAGGGATGAAGATCCCCACAAAGAGACCAATCTAAAGAGAACGGGGAGCCAACAAGAATAAACTGAAGGCCCCGTGAATTTATATATATATACATATATATATATAAATATCTATTCCCCACCCCCGGCCCGCTCTGTCCTTGCTGTAACTGTTTCTATCTCTGTGTTTATAAAACGCATTATCCTGGCAAATTTTTATTTTCAATCTTTGTTTGTTTTTCCCTCTCTCTTCGTCTTCGCTTCTCCTTCCCTTTTTTTTTTTTTTTTAATTATTATTATTATTATTATTTTATTTTTATTTTTTTGGTCCACTTGACAACTGGTCTTGTGTATCACTTAGTTCCTTTGGATCATGGAGGCTGACTTGGAAGAGAATGAGAAGGCAAGGGAAAAAGCATGTGTTGTTGGGATTTAGAATACCCACTCAAAGCCTATAGTTTCAGATTTCTGTACAAACAACCAGAAGGAGCTTTTTTTTTTTTTTTTTTTTTTTTAAATCACCTTGTGTAGAAATAAACTGGTGTAAAAGGCTCCTCAGAGGTGCTGCTGCAAGCACCCTGCCCCTGTGCTGTGTGTTCCTTCCCCACGCCTCAGACTGTAGCACGAGCATCTCGCTGCTGCAAGCGCTGCACACCGTGAGTAATGCATCCCTGTCTTCAGGCAGCCTTGTGGTTTGCGCAGTGGAAGTTGGAGCTCTGCACCTGTGTAGCCCGTGGCAGAGAGTTGCTTCTCTGTGCTTAGTCAGCAGGGTTGGCTGCAAGTGGCTGAAGTTTTTTGTAGGTTCACAGATCAGGCTAGAAGAAACTGCCTGACTCCTACATTTTACAGGTGACATTTCAATCTCTTTATCCTGCACTGAGCCTCAGTAACAGGTGTGTTTTAAGTGCATGTTCACAAAATGTGTCAGCTTGATTTTGAGGCACAGGGACACAGCAAATCCCTTCCATTGGTAACCCGCTGCAAGGGCTTTGTGTTCTTGCTCTTTAAATATTGAAGTCCGGTTTCCCTTTTGGATTAGTTTGGCTTCAGATCCATCCCACTGATCTAGAGAACCTTAGAGCACAGTGGAACTTTCTCCTCTGACCTGTTATTTAAACACTAACATCTCTCAGTCTACTTTTTGACAAGCTAAATAGAGGGAACTCCTTCAGTCTTCCACTATAAGGGATTTCCTCCTGCCTGTGAGTTATTCTTGTCTTTTACTTCGACATCTTGTCAAATTGTTCTGTATCTTGTGAAAGCATTCATTTCAGAATGAAGTGTTCAAGCTCTGGCGCCATGGACAAGGTTGCCCTTCCCATTGCCTTAAGTCTGCAGAGAACTGCATTTTTCTCTTTTCTCCAGCATTATACAGGAGCTCACATCAGCTGCTTATCTGGTGGGACTCCTCCATCATCAGAAATCTCAGCTTCCCATGGTAGTCTTTTCCCCTTTCTATCGACATGGTCCAAGTTCTTATTTCCTGGTTGTTTAATGCGTGTCTGTCTCAGTTCATTTTGTTTGACCTGACATAGTGGTCCAGGTCACAAGCCACTTTTTGTCACCCACAAACTGTATCAGTTGTTGCTTTCTATGTTCAGATCCATCTGACCTACACTAACTTGAAAAGCGTCATTCAGTGCAACTTTCTGTTAGCTTCTTTTTGAGACTTGCAGGCTAGAAGGCATTTCTTAATCCTCTTAGTATGTGATTATGTACAGTAAATCTTTTTGACTTATGGTGCTAGGTCAATGCCTTATGAAAATTTAAGTATGTTGCACCTATGCAGTCCCCTTTGTTAAACCAAATGTATAACTATGTCATCAAAGAATGAAACCAGATTTCAGTCTTCCTTTTTTTTTTCCCCTACAAAATCTGTATTTCATAAACCTTTAGATTATAGGTTTTATTCTTCACTCATCCATTCGTTCTTCATCTCAGCAGCTTTTCCATTATTTTGCCTCAGACTAATTTTGACAATGAGTCCTTTCATTTGCCTTTTGGGAATACTGTCATGAATGTCTTACGGTATTTCTCTTATATCCCATGTTTAATTAAAATTGAAATTGTTGGGCTAGAGAGTTTGTTAGTCAACTCTTCTAGGACGGTTTCTTTACTGACTTAAAAACGTATGTCCCCAGTAGACATTGTCTGATTTCTGCTACAACGGTACTGAAGAAAAGTTGCAATTTTCATACTGCTGCCACATTCTGTTTCTCTCTGAGTATGGGATTAGAAGTATTTGTTGACTGATTTTCCTTATTCTCTGTCATTAGCAGTTTAATCATTTTTATTTAGCACGAATCAGTACAATTAGTAATATTTCTTTGTTTGCTTTTTATTTAAAAATAAAAAAACAACAACCAAAAACAACAAAACCACAACTGCAAAAACAAAACAAATGAAAGATCCAAAATCCCTTTCCTATCAGCTGTAGTTTTGCTTGCCACAAATCTTTCCTTACTACTTTTTTTACTATGTTTTGGGTTTGTTTGTGGGTTTTTTTTTTCCCTATTTAATAATATCTATTTTATCTCATTTGCTGTCTGGCCTTCCCGTTTTCCACGCATTATATTTTGACCTTTGATCTTTATTTCCCCCTTGTTTAAATTGTTTTTTCTTGCTCACAGGCTTTCTCACTGAGCCCAGAACAAGGTTTTACCCACAGCTTTGTGGAATTGGGACTTTTTTGGCCATATACTATTTTTTTTATTAAAGAATAGTTTTCATTCACATTTTCCTGCCTTACACTTTTTTATTACAGACAACTCAGTTCAGAATTTTGCTCACCTTGGGAATTTGCTTTTTGGAGCACAGACTCTGTGTAGGTTTATTACTGCTTGTAGCTCTCCTCCAGTGCCCATATGCAAAGTGAACAGGACAGAATTGCCAGTTTGCACTCACGTTATCATGTCCTGTATGCATCGTCTTGAAGTCTGAAAAACTGACGTGTTTTGGGTGCAGTGTCTAGTATTAAGAAAATTAACTTTGAAAATGGGAAGGATATTCTGCTGAGTGTTTTAATTCCTTGGGGAATCTCTTGCAAGTTAAAATTTCTTGCAGTGTTGTTGTGAGGGATTTGTTGTTGTTGTTTTTGTTTGTTTGTTTTGTGTTAAAGGTGCTTGAGATCACCTTCCCTTGCTTGATGCATTGTTTGCTTATGTCTTCTACCCTTCCTCTTCTTGGAATCTATTACCAAGCACAGGGATGTCTGTGTATTTAAGGCTGTACGATTCTTTTGTTACCAATTATTTCAAAGGTACTACTTGTGTTTGTGCAGTTTGCTGCTGTTTTTGTAACTTTTACTATCACACAGGAAGAAACTGGCTTTTATTAAGGTGCTTTCCCATCGAGTTTCAAAGTGCCAGGACTTCTTCCCCCCCACCCCTCCCCACCCATCAGTTGAATCTCTTATTTCTGTTTACACCAGCAACAGGAGTCTGGATAGAAGTGATGGAAGCCACTTTACTCTCATTGTCACCTAGCTGAGTTTTTATCAGGTCTTCCTCTTTGAATTCCTGAGGCTGTCTAACACATTCAAAGTGCCTCAGGGTAGTTTGAAAAGTATAGCTGCTACCTGTAGGATGCAAAACATAACATCCATACAGAGTTACCCACTGTAGAGAGGAAGCCTCAAGTTTCAGAGCACAGCTTTTTTAGCTTTGTATTCTCAAGCTGACAACAGTTCAGTTATTTTAACTTCCACTTGCAGGAATGGGATATTCTCTATCAAGGTCCTGCTGTCCTTCCTCTTCAACTTCCTGAAATCCTTAGTTTTGTACTTTCTTTGTGATACCAAACCATTTGTTCCCATATGTCTATACCCAGGAAGACATTATATTGATTCTGGAATTCTGCATTAGTTGGCATCTTGAGTCTTTGCTGGAATGTGGTAGCACTTCTTGTCCTTTACTGAATCAGTTGTCACTTCTTAGCTGGATTTTGCAAATTCTCATTGCTTTAAAAGGAAACATCGTGTAGGCTGGAAGTCATTTAGAAAAGTCACTCACAACATGGTAATGGAATCTCAGTCGTGACTAATGATAGTATTGCTGGTCTGTAATTCAGATAAATCTTCAAGAAAGATTTAAGACTTGCACAGTTTAAAGCCCTATGGTTGATCGACCATATCCCTTAATTTGCTGGTTTTCACTGCCATTGAAACTGCCTTTCTATTTTACCTTTACTCTTTTTTTCCCTCTCATAGGGTGTTATTATGCCTTTGTTCAGCACATTAAAGTCTTCTGCTATCAAAACTCTTTTTCTTTTGTAATGCGTTACAGACTGTGATCAAGCTGCTGTATTCATCTTTCCAAACCGATAAATTAAATTGAGCTGGTTTAGGTGTTTCCCGGTAAGGCTTGGCTCCATCATGTAGCACTTACCTATGCCTTCCTTTTCCTTTACAAAAGGACCAGGCTGTGTGGTACTTAGATACAAGTCTTGCTACATTAGTCCTGGAGAGTTATCTCGAAGTACCAAATGCACATTGCCATGAAAGGATGTGTAATTCTTTTAATGAGATCTTTTTCATTCAATTAAATCAAATACCATTATGCTTCCTTTCTTAGCTGAGTGTAACCCAAATAGATTACACTCCAATTTTGCCAAATCACCATTAGGTCAACTGGCTTCTAAGTAACCTGGATGATCCCTTTTATTCTTCTAATACTTCTAAAGTGAATTTGCTGGTCTTCTGGAACACACTCAAACTCCAAAGCTGTTTTGAAAGGAAAGCCCGCTGTTTCCACTTGCTTGCCAGATAATTCTTTCAAAATTCTTGATTGTGAGTTTCTAGCTATGCAACTTCTAGGATGTTCTATGGGTAGACCTAAACATCTTCATAAATATCATTGGCAATAGGTAATAATTCATTACTTCATAGATTTGTCTACATCATCAAATTTTCTTCATAATATAGAATATAATTAGGAGATTCTGCCTGTCTTCTATATTTTTATCAATTATTTTATCATCTTTATATCAACAAAAGGTTATATATCTTGTCTAGGATTGTGCAGGTAATGTACCCAAAAGCTGCCCAAGTTTACTAGTACAGTTCTGAACATAGAATGGATTTTTTTTTTTTTTTGTACGTTTCATTAACTACGTAATAGGTACCTGTCCTATCATCATTTCAGGTACAACAGATTAAATTTGTGTGCATGGTTTCTTGTTTCTGTATAGTAGAACACCAAAGTACTCGAGAGATGTAGTGACTTGGTCCAACAAACATTTCGATTTCATGTAGTATCTGTGTAATGAATGGAAAAAAAAAAAAAAAAAAAAAAAGAACCTGCAAGAAATCATGACACCAAAGAACTAGAGTCTATGCCTAGTTTTGCTGCTGAATTAGGATATGTTTTTGGATCGTGGACACAGCTGTTGTTTGGGGCATTTGGCATCTTCTTTCAAATGCAAAGCTGATTAACCACGTGTGGGGAAAGTGCTCCAGATCAACTGATGTTTGTGAGAATGAAGGGTGGGTATGTCTAGTCTTCCCTGCAGAGGATGTGCAGAGCAGGGACCTCCAAGAACAGTTGAATGTGTTCCTTTACAGCAAAAAAGGGAACTAAGATGAGAGACTTTGAAATTGTAGGCTACCTGCTGGGTATGCATAATGATCACTCTCAAGTACTGACCTTCACCTTGTGGTCCCTGGACAACGTTTAAGAGGTCTGTAAGATAACTGGAAAACTGGAGGCTAACATTTTATGCAGGTGTTTACATTTCCAAGGGAAAAGATGCAGGCATCTGTAGATCAATAAAAGCTGAGAAGCACTAGTCTTCAGTAGGCTGTTTAGCTTCCCTCTGTGAGCTGTGGAGTACAGTCAGATCCTGCATCAAATTAGGTGGTATTTACCATGTGAGCAATAGGATGTAATTGAAATGGTTAAGTCCTGTCAGGAGTATGGTAATAACCCTTGGGGCTAAGCATGTGTTACTCAATATATGAGGCTGGGTGGGAGTTAGCAGTGGATGATCTTGTGCCTCGAACCTATTCCAGTCAGGGAAGCATCTTCCTGTAAAATTACCAATGTCCATCACTGAAGGGCTTAGGTTGGCAGGGACCTTAAGGATCAGTGAACTCCAACCCTCCTCCCGCAGGCAGGGCTGCCACCCACCAGCTCAGGCTGCCCAGGGCCCCCCATTCAACCTGGCCTTGAACACCTCCAGGGCATTCACAACTTCTCTGTGTCAGCCTGTGCCAGTGCCTCACCACCCTCTGAGTAAAGAATTTCTTCCTAACGTCTAACCTAATTTTCCTATTTTATTTTAAAGCCATTCCCCCTTGTCCTATTGCTGTTACACCATATAAGAAGTTGCTCTCCCTCCTGTTTCTAAGCTCCCTTTGAGTACTGGAAGGCTGTGATGAGGTGTTCCTGGAGCAAGTCCAGTTCCCTCAACCTTTCTTCATAGGAGAGAGAGGTCTGAGCATCTTCATGGCCTCCTCAGGACCTGATTTAACAGCTCAGCATCTTTCTTGTGCTGAGGGCTCCAGGCCTGGATGCAGTACTCCAGATGGGGCCTCACACAGCAGGGCAGGCAGTCACCTTCCTTGTGAGGATCAGTGAGAATATATGTGATGGACACTTCAAACAGTGCACAAGAAATGTAACGGAGAAACACAGAAAGATTCAGGTGATACTCTGCCCCTCTTCCTACCTGGCCAGAGGACTGGCTCCGCTTCAGTCACTGGACTCCTGTCCCAGCACAGCTCAGGGTGTCAGAACCTTGAGGAAGCCTTACAGTGAGGTCTGTTAGCTTACAGCTCATCCAACACTGCTACAGTACTTTCACTTACAGAAGTGTTCACTCTAAAACATATCACACCTCAGCAGTAACAACAGCGGTAACCTCACTGCAGATCAGGATGCTTCTGGAACCCTGAGGGACGTACTTCTCCATTAATGTCAGCACCCTGACATCTTAAGAAAGCTTTAACAGGAAGAAAGTAAACTTCTCAATTCAGAACTTCTCAATTCAGGACTTTTTTTTTTTTTTTCCGAATGGAAAAGTTACATCTACTGGCCATGGTTCCACGTGTGTATACAAAATTCCCTCTCCTTTCTGTTTTTCAGTTTCACAGTGGTACTCAATGAGGTTAAAGATTTGTTCGTACACTTTGCTAAGGTTTACCACTTAGACTTTTAGGCAAAGGTGTACTGTTCTGTCCTTCGTATCAGCAGTGATAACAAAGCCAGAGGGTGTTTTTCCTTCAGTGGACTAGTGTTTTGATACGTTTGATAGTGTTTGATATGGGATTCCCAGGTAGTCTCTTAACCAAATTGGTAGTACTGAAGAATGCCTGTTTCTTAACATCAGCTCCATCCAGCGTGGTAACTACAAACATAATGCTTTTAGGCTCAGTGTTGTGACAGGATCTAGGAAGTACAATTTTTATGTAACAGACACATCCTTCTCTTTAATTAAAGAGCGTAAGGCAATTCATATAACAATTCATATGACAAAGTATTTTACAACAAAGTGAAGCTTAACAGTAATGTTCAGCGTAACTGAAATCAGCTGCTTCACAAGAGAACTAAAAAGAGTAAGAAAAGGTCTTGATTAAAAATATTGAGTAACTTTAATGACTGCAGGAACAGGACTATTTGTATCTTCAGAACATCGTGGATCTCTGAATTAACCAAACAGTATTATCAGCAAGATGGTCAATAATGTGAACAGCTGCAATTCATTCTTGCCACAATATCTCAGATTTGTATTGCAGACTGCTAAAATACTTCAGCACTTCCGTATAAATAAAGGTATGGCACCTTGGAAGATTTTTAGGAGGAATGAGAAGAAACAAGTCTGATCAGTTTTCCTCAGGGATGGTATTTAGCAATAAGGCACCCTGAATAACGACTGTTTATTGTCTATCAGGAGAATAAGGAGGGGAAAAAAAAAAAAAAAAAGGCAGCAAAAAGGCAATTGAAATTTAACATTTGCTAAAGAAATTCATCGTCTCCTCAGCAAAGCATCATAGAAAATGAACCTCAGTCTCGTGAAAAGGCAATCCTGGATGTTATAAATCCCGAAGATCAAAAGAAGTAAGGTAATTTTGTCTCACTTCCTTCACAGTCAGACTCGCATCCTCACCTTTGCACGCTGCGTTGTGCAGCCACTGGCAAAGGGCTCTTTAGGAAAGGAGTCCAGCAGTGTGTAGCAGAAGGGTCTGTAAGATGGAAGGAACACGCAGTGGAGCACAGAAGTGGCTTTGTCGAGGTGGAAAAAAAGAGCGTGCTCATGTGTTTAGCTTGGTGCAGTCGTTCTGGCGGTGTGCTAGGGACCTGAAGTCTGTAGTGCCGTCGCTGTGCTCCGTAATACAGCAGCATTTAGTCACAGCTGGCAGGTAACGCAGCGGGTGACAAAACCCAGCGCTCCCTCACCCGGACAACCCGCCAGGAGCGCCTAGGCAGCTCGTCCCAGTTCCGCGAAGCCAGGTGAGAGCTCCGGGAAGCTACCGAACGACGAGGCTTGATTCTTTTAGCGGCGACAGGTCGCACGGGGCCGTTCCCTTCTCCACAGCCCCGCGCGATGGCCCTGAAGGCAGCGCTCCGCCACGAGCGGGCGGACACGCGGCCCTACCGCCCTGCGGCAGCCCCACGGAGCCCCAAGCGGCCGGAGCGGCAAAGCGGAAGCCAACGGGAAGAAGGGCGGAAGCGGCTTCAACAGCCGGGCAAGAGCTATTTCCGGGTGGTGGGGGTGAAGGGTGCGCCGGTGTCCGGCTGCTGCCGGAAGCGGCGGTGTGCCGGGGCCCAAGATGGCGGCGGGGATGTACCTGGAGCACTACCTGGACAGTAAGAGCTCCCGGGGCGGGGCCGAGGGCCGCGGCTGAGGACGGACAGGCAGACCGTGCCTCGGGGCGGGGACTGAGCCCTGCTTAGGCGCCGAGCGGACCGCGGCTGCCCCGAGCTCCACGGGCGGCAGCGCTGCCCGACTGTGCGGCTTCCCGGAGCTGCGAGGGCTCCCTTCCTCCTTCCCTTCCTTCTCTCATTCATTCCTTCCTTCCCTCCCTCCCACCTTTCTCTCTTCCCTCGTCGCCGCGGAGAGGCGTGCTGGGGCTGCTTAGAAACTGCGGCCGCTCGCTCGGAGCTTCCCGCCGGGGCAGAGCCCAGCGGGGCTTCCGCGGGAGCCCGGCCCTGCCGCGGCCGTGGGGACGCGCTGCCTGGCTTCGGGAGCCTTCCTGGGCCCGGTGCTGCCGCAGTGTTGGTGGAATGAAGCCGGGGGCAACCTCTGTGTCCGCAGGGAGATAGTTCCTGCAGCTTGCTTCGCTGGAGTTTTAAAAACGCAGCCGTATTTTGGTGATGAAAGAGCTCTGTAAATGCTGATGGTGTCGGGAATGCTGATAGAGCCGTTCCGTGATATTGCGCTCTTCTAAGTTGCATATGACTTTACCAAGTCCTGTCCCCTGGGGCATGAGATTTAGAATATAAATCTGTTTCCCCCTCCCATATGTTCTTACAAGTAAACTGATTGGAGGAGTTGTTCTTTAAAAAAAAAAAAAGTACTCACGGGTTGGGATTAGGTCACTTCTTTGATGAATGCAGTTTTCACATTTCCTGATTTGCTGTCAGCACTAGAAATGGAAAAGTTTGGTGTGTTACTGCACAGTATTACAGATGTATCTTTATTTCAGTCTACTTGGCGAAGTTACATCTCTTGCCATCTGTTGGTGTATGCTTGGAAGCACTAGAGTGTGGTTCTTCAGGAATTGCACCGCGCTAGGTTTCCTCCAGCACAGAGCTGCTGTATGGGAACAGGCTGATAACAGTGTTGATCTGGTTCCCCTGTGTTTGCAGAGATCCCTGCGTTATGGTGAGCTGGAACCTATTGTGAGTTAAGGAAGATCAGGAAGCACAGTAAACGATGCTTTGCTAGAAACACTGAAAAGAGATTGATAGTGAACAGGTGACAGTATTGATCTAGGGGCTATGAAGAAGGAGAATGCAAAAAAGCAGGAAGAAAAGTTGGACAGGGAGACAAAGGTAGCTAGTAAATGGGAGGATGGGGGCTGGGCAAGAGAGGAAAGGAGACAGATGAAGAGTAAGTGTGTGGGGGATGCAGAGTTTCCCTACTGGGAGGAGCACAAGTGTATATTAAGAGCTGCGAAGATAAAGTAGTAAAAGACTGAGTTTTACAACCAGTAGGCAGGGGTGAGAAAGATTTGGTACTGAGTGCAGTGATGTATGGCAGGCACTAAGTCAGAGACGAAAAAAGCTTTAGATGAGCTTGGTGGCTAGAGTGCTCCCATCAATGCCAAGAGATTCAGGATTGTTTGTTTTTTAATGTGTCTTGCTTAGAAGCAAATAATAAAGTAACACGTGCAATCTAGTAGTACTTAAAATATCTGGCTGCAGAGATGTTAGGAGGGACGGTGTTTGCTACAGTGGCTTTGTGTTCCTTGATGTTTTTTCTTTCTTGCGTAGATTCCAGTTAATTAAATCTTCTTTCTGGTAACTTAGCCAAAAAAAAAGAAAGAAAAACTACTCTCATCTTTTGTCAACATACTTGGACTTCTGACTATATGAGAATGCGTGCAGTCCTTTAGTACCAGTCTTCTTTGTGACACTGACTAAAGAAGTCAGGTTATTACTCCACTGTTGAGTATGCCCTTATCCCCATTGGCCATTGTGTTTCAGCTGGAAGTTCATATTTGGCAGTTATCTGCCATGATAGTAAAGCCTTTCTGTTCCTTTGAAGTAATGGTCTGGTGTGGATTATCCGTCGCTTATATTGTTCCTTCCTAAATGACCCTGCCTAAGACTAGACAGATGTATCAGGAGTTACACTGTTGCTTTTGTTTCTGTTCTTCCAGTTTGTATCTCCCTTACAGGCAGGGTATGGTTTTTTTTTTTTTGTTTGTTTTTTTTTAATGCATCAAGACCTACTTCACATGTGATTTGCATGAGTGGTGCTTGTTTAGTTCTCTGTAATGCATTCAAAAGCCTTATGTAGCCTTTTAAACTTGTTTTAATATATCTTATGCTTTGTTCTTGTTATTATAGATGCAAGATGCTTTCTGATACCACATCAAGTATTTGATGCAAACTGTAGTTTAATCATTTATAAAAGTATTTTCTCCAGTGATGCGTGATTGTTATCAAAAAACAAGTTCATCAGAAAAGTTGTGGAGTTTTCTCCCCTCACTTAGTCTATACTGGCACCCTTACAGAGTTCTTTGAGGCGATCCCAGATCAGCTATTCCATTTCTTTTTGTGGTTCCATACCTACCCGAGGACACATTGTGTTCTCCCTCCCTCTTTTTTTTCAAAAATTATGGTTTCAGTATCGGCAGTTTATAAAAAGCAGTAGTGTTCCAGGATATTCTAAAAACTGATACAAATAAGTCATCCAGAACGTTTGGCCAAGTCTTCTAAAAATGCCGAATATTTGCACTTACTTCTTTGAATGAGATTCTTTGCGTGTTCTTTTAGCATCTTTTCTCCTCCCACAGCATTTCTTTCATGTGGTTCACTGACTGGATCTGCTCTGGGGATGTTTGAGGAGTGTGTGATGAAAGAAGGCGTGTGGTTTGTAGGACCTCTTCAAATCCTTGAAGAAAGGAAGATGTATGATGAATTAGGTGAAGACTGTAGGAAGAGAAAAGGTGGCCTCGTGTTTGAGGCAGTTGAATACCATCCTGACAAAGTGAGTTTGATGTCAGTGTTTGTTTTTAGGATGTGCTTTTTACAAATTCTTCTCAAACAGGTTATTCTGCCCTTAAATTGAGTGATTATTTGTAGTTAGAGAAGTAGGCTTGAAGAATGGACGTAGATGGAACTGAAATCTGCTTTGAGCGGATAGTTCTGACTTGTGAGAATCTGTAGCATTTTTAGACATCCCAAGAAGACTGTTTGCCTTTAGATGACCTTCATCTCTTTATGTTAGCTTTTCATTCCGTTGGTGAGAGAAGCACGCTGTTCTGTAGCAGCGTTGTGAGAAAGCATTCTTGTGTTGTAATAATGAGCGCCTTGAAAAGCTGATTGCCAGGTTGGGTTCCAGATAGGGTTTCAGGTAGTGTGTGCGTATCTTACTGAGCAAAAAGAATAAAATAAAGCTTTCAGTCTCTGGTCAGCTGTTTGGTATGAGAAGCAGCTTGTATGACAATTCCATGTGGTAACTAAAGCCTGAATGTTAAAATGCACAAAAGATCTGACAAAGCTGTGTGCACAAGCTTAGTTATTTCAACCTGTAACTTTTTGAGACCTCTTAAGATTTTTTTTTTTTCCTGGACATTTTTGTGGACTGGCCAAATTACCAACAGAGTTCTCGGTAAAATTGTGTGGAAGCTTACTAGCACTGGTATTTTAGTGGCTTTCAAGTCCTTGCTGTAATTTAAAAGTGGTTTTAGATTTAGTATTAGACACGCCCTTCTCTGCCTTTGCTTTAAGGTGTGAATAGTAAAGCTCAATTGTCTGAAATATGTTATGCTCCTGGCAGGTGTTTCTGCAGCAGAAAAAACATCCGTGTTCTTTCTGTGCTGAACTTCCTCAGAGAGGAACTCTGTATTTGGTCTACTCTGATCTCCTTCCTTCATCAAAGTGAAGCTGTCCCTTCACTGACAGTACTGAGCTAAAGGATTGAAGGGAAAGGAGGAATGTTTCCTGTTCCAGTTCCGTTCTTTTTGATTATTTGTGCAGTTCTTTCTTCAGTTTCCTTTAGTGACTGCAGTTAAGCATAAAAAAGTTTTCCATCTCTTCAAATATTGTCCTCCTCCTCTGAAGTATTTAATAGTCTCTAATTTTTGTCTGCTTCTGAGGAGAGAAAGCTAGATACTGAGGTGTTTTCCTCCATGCCAAGAAAGGAACACAACTTTAGATTGGGGAAACTATGGATGCAGTGGAATTAGAAATGTGAAAAGGGATGGAGGAAGAATGAGAAGGAAGAAAACAGTGGTATTTTGTGATCACATGCGCATGAAAACTCTTCTGTTGAGTTTGCACTTGATCAGACTTGAGTTACTGCATTTGGCTCAGTATTTGCTCTCTTACAGAGTTAAAAATATGTAGTGCAAGATTTAAAGGAGAGAAAGGAAGGGTGACTAATACAGATTTTCCAGAAGACAAGATGCAGATGCCACATTTTTCTTCATGTTTAGTTGTTTCAAGATTACTGTAGGGCTTTTAGTAGGCATCAGTGAAATATATGTATAAAAGAAAGTCACGGTTTTCTGTGAGTATTTTGTGCGTCTCTGTGAAAGTGTCATGATTGTAGGGAATATTTTAGTAGTAACATCAGTGCATCTCTATTTACTTGGAGGACATCAGAATAAAGTAAGTTATAGGTAGTGATATCGCAGAAATCTATTTTATATGGCAACAGAACTGAGGAATGTGCCTCTGTCCAACTGCCCAGTGCCTGAATTTACCATGAGCTGAACCCTGCTCATTTCCCAATGATCTGCTTCGAATGTGTCTGCCCACTTGCTCAGATAGTTACGGTGAGTATAAGGGTCACGTCTGTGAGTTTGTTCCTTAGGAAATCAAATGGGACCTGCACTCCTGGTTCCAGCCATTGTTGCCCACCACTTATTTTCCCATCTGGACAGATGAGGCTGTTGCTTTATTTGCCTTGCTGATTGTAAACTTTTATCATTCCATTTGGGAAGTGTGTGCCGGAATGGAAGGAAATTCAGATTTTCATTATAGTTGAGTTAGTGAATAAATGTCAGTGTAATATGATGTTAAGGGACAGGTTTTTTTCCTTAAAAAGTAGAATAAAATAAAAAGGTTTCCAGCTTTTCCCACCCCAAACCTTTGAGTATCTAGATTCTGCCAACATTTGATGTAAGTTAGATATTAGGTTTAAGCACTTGAGATAGTCAGCAGCTGAGAACTGGCAGCCTTGGTGAGCTCAAGAAGCAGAAGGATGTTGCTGGTCTGTCTGCTCTGATGGCTTCTTGACATTCATCCCATTGTCTTGGAAGCCACCAGTCAGGATCCGTTCCAGGAGTAGACACTGGGACATAGCTGCCTCATTGAAGAGGATGGTGGAGACTACACACTTAGATGGAGTACTCAGCTGGTAAGTTAACATGGTACTGTGTAGTCATTTTGGGGGAGGGTTTCCTTATTTATTTATTTATTTATTATTACTTATCCTTGCTAGGGAGGCATCAAGTTTCCTTTGTTCCTTTTATTCTGCTGGCATGCGGAGATGTATCGGTTCAAGGACCGTCAGTATTAGAAAACTTATTCCCACATAAGCACAGAGCAACAGTAGTGGCTGGACCTTCCTGAAAATCATCTTCCTTCCCCCACAGCTGGTATGGGAATGTCTCTTACCCCCTCCTCAATGTAGCATGTGGCCATACCCTTCAGTTCTTGCCTAGAAATCTCACGTTATGCTTCAGATACACACATCTCTTAATATAACAGTTGCTGTGTTAAACATTGTTTAATGTAGCATACTGAAAGATGCCTTTCACCTTTATGAGACTTTGGATTAGTTGCATCTGTCATGCACCACATATGGTCTATGGAAAATTACAAAAGATCTCATGAAAGGGAGAGGATTTGGTGATTCATAGGCATCACTTGTTTCTGGCACAGCCCACACTAAGCTAATACTTTGATTACTGTTAATGGCCAGTTTGTTTAAAATAGATCTTGTTGTTGACTGGTAATTTTTTCAGAGCTTATGCAAAATGGTTTTAAAAGACAAACCATTCTGTATTTTCTCCACATTTCTTTACCAAAAGCAAATCTGATGGTAACCATTTTGTCCAACAGCAATGTGATCTCCTGGTGGTGGTCTGTGCCCTTGGAGATCTGTGGCAGGCTGGGAATGCCCAGAGTGTTGCAAGTCTCCTTCAGTGTGCAAGTCTTCCATATCCTGCAAACTTCTGCAGTCAGTACTTGGGATGTGTAATGCTGCAAAATTCCTGGGTGGCTTTGGATGGTTCAATCTGCTGGGCACCCGAGCACTCCCTAGGTAAAAATGTTGTAGTGCTATCCCTTACAGAGGGGGTGGTGATAACATTACAGGTTTGGCTGCACATGGTGCTGTAGTGCTGAGCAGTGCGTGAATGGAGAGAAAGGTACATTATGCTCACGCTCAGATTTTAATGAACTGTGTAGGAAGGTAATAAATGGAGAACACTGAACAGAGTAGAAGCAGCACTTTCTAAGAGTTACGTTGTCTAAAGGGAGGGCTGGAGGGATGTATCATTCCACTTAATAAGGAAGGAAGGAAGTTGCTGAAGATTACCATAAGCCAGTTGATCTGCGCTATATTTCAAATGCTACAAAATTCTGAAATCTCTTAGTGCTGAAAAGTCCTGCATGTTTCCCTCTTATGATCTCAGCCAATTTTTCATCCCAGAGGGCAGAGAACTTATCCTATTTCTTTGCCAGTCTGTCACAAGCAGGATTTCTTAATTGCTGTCAGCAGTGTAGTGTTTAAGCTGATTGGTGAAGTGAATAAAGCATTGTGATTGTGTTTTAAAACACATTTTGACGTTTTTTAATAAATATAAGCATCTATCTGGCCATGGTAGATGAGCGGATGCCTTGGGAAAGATGCCATGTGTTTGTACGGTACTTCGGTGCCATGGATCTCTTTAGGAATTTGTGTACTTGCAGAACAAACCCATTGCTTCTTAATGCCGAAAGATGTGCAGTGAGAGGATGAAGGACAGTGAAAGTTACGAGGTTGTATAATTCCATGGGCTCACGGGCTTGCTTATTGTGTGTGTAAATTAACATCTCAGTTCAGTAGCTGAACTTTAAATGTCAGTTGCCTACATTGACAACTCTTCACGTGTCACTTTTATTGATTTCGGTTTTGTTTTGTTTTATATTGGAGAAAGGAGGGTGGTGATGGATTCTAATTCTTGGAGAGTGAAAGTTAAGGGTCTGTGTGGTTCTTTTGGAAAAAGACAGTGTAGTTGCCTGTGTGTTCTGAGAGAAGAACGGGAACGGTGGAAGGAATGGCAAGGAAAGAGGATGAAGGATGAGAGAAGAATGGGGATGATGAAGGGATAAGAATCTTGGAAAAATTTTAATTTGTAATAAAGAATGAAAACAAGGTAAGATAAGGAAAGGGAGGCAAAAACTCAGAGAAGTGTGCTGATGCATAGGATAATCTTGCTGTTGCAGGAATGCAGTGGACACAGCGGGCTGTGCGTTGCTCTCTGTGATCTGTGCAAATGAGTGCAGTTGCAATAAGGAGAGTCCATGCTCTCTGATAGTCTTCCTTCAGGTACTGGAACATGAATATAAGGTCCCCCTCAAGCCTTCTCTTTTCCAGGCTGGAGAGCCCCCATACTCATCCTGTAAAGAAGGGTGCTCCAGCCCTCTGATTATCTCTGTGGTCCTACAGTGGACTTGCTCAATGTCCTTCTTGTGCTGGGGGCACCAGAACTGGACATAGTACTCCAGGTGGGGTCTCATGAGAGCAGAGAGGCAGAACTGCCTCTCGACCTGCTGGTCACTATTCTCTTGATGAAACCTGGAATGTGGACAGCAAGCACACGTTGCTAGCTCATGTTGAGTCTTTCAGCAACCGACACTGCCAGATCCCTTCCCTCTAGGCTGCTCTCAAGCCATTCTCTGCCCAACCTGTATCTATGCTTGGGATTGCCCTGACCCAAGTGCAGGACCTTGCACTTGGTCTTGTTGAACTTCATGAGGTTGGCATGGGCCCGTATTTCAAGCCTGCACAGGTCCCTCTGTATGGCATCCCTTCCCTCTAGCGTGTCAACTGTACCACTCAGCTTGGTGTCATCTGCAAACTGCTGAGGGTGCACTCAGTCCCACTGTCCATGTCACTTGCAAAGATGTTAAATAGACCCAGCACTGATCCCTGAGGAATGCCACTTGTCACTGGTCTCCTCTTGGACATAGAGCCATTGACCATGACTCTCTGAGTGCAGTCATCCAGCCAGTGCTACATCCAGCAAGTGCTCCATCCATCACATCCATTTTTCTCTAATTCAGTGACCAGGATGCCATGCAGGACAGTGCACAAGTCCAGCTAAATGATGTCAGTTGCTCTTCCTTTATCTACTGACGCTGTAACTCCATTGTGAAAGGCCACGAAGACACCTGTTTTAATGGGAGTAATATATGGTAAATACTGTGATGAAGGGCATTTATTTATTTATTACTAGTATTTTTGTTTCTAAGGATAGATAAGAGCTTCTGGGTTAAGCTGCAGAGGGCAGAAAGCTTTCCCATGCATGGGTAAACTACCTACCATAGAAACTGCTCAGTTAAAACATGTTTAGCTGCAACATTAACCTGTAGAGGTGAGAGCAGAACGGACACCTTCCAGGTGAGGGCATGTACTGTGTGTCACAGCTGGATGCACATTTTTTTGGTGGGTTTTTTTTTGGTTTGGTTTTTTTTGCTGCAATACCTGTAAAAACCAGGGCATGATTCTTTTCAGGTTCTGGAACAGCAGCCAAGTCCTGTCCGAGTTTCTCCTGCAGTTAGCACGTCGGTGTGAAATGGAGCCGTAGCCTCATTTAGGGTTGTTCTGCCCAGAGAATAGCGTCCCACTGATTTTTGTGCTAGCTGAGGTGTTCTCTGTATCCGCCCTGCTGAGGGAAAACTGTACTTGATGGAACATGTGCTTTTATGAGCTCTTTTTTAGAGGAGAAGAAGGAAATTACATGATCTTTAAAAAAACAAAACACAAACTACTAAGTCAAGAATTCAGATGGTCTAGGATTTGTGCATATCTGACATACTGTGCACAATACCAAAACAAATGCTGTTTTTCTCTAGACAATCCCTCTCCTGGAGGAGCAGAGTGAAAAATAGCATGCTGCTGTCTGACCGTGTTCCGTTTGCTGGACACACTGAAAGGTTTGCAGTCGGTGAGGCTGGGGATTACAGAAGAAAAAGGATTGATATTAAGATTCTCAACCTGAATTTCATCCCTGTCACAAAATTCCCTTTGTAACAATGGTGATGTTCAGTAGTTTGTGCCTGTTGTTTTTTGCTGTAGGGATGTGGTCTGGTAGTGAGCAGCTTGAGCCTCGCGTGAAGGCTGTCGTACTGGGCACACAAAGTAGTGTGAAATTTAGGAGCACGCACACAACCTTAGTTTTGCTGCTTCCTAATTCTTTGAGAACTTGATCTTGCACTGCTAGCCTTGAATGCAGGGAAGTGATACCTGCATGCTGTGCGCTCATGTATCTGTGTACTTACGTATCCCTACTGTCTGAGCATTTCTTAGATATTTAAAATAGAAATGGCAACGAAAAATGGATTGCAGCAATAGTTGAGTATGTTACATACGATGTAATTATAAATTATATAATTATATATTATAATTATTTATAATTCGGGTTGTGTGGCAACTTACTTGTTAACTTATTCCTCAAAGAAGCAGCTTCTAAGCCCAGTGAGATCCACAGTTGTTTGTATCCTTTGTAGAGATTTATTCTGTGGCATGTATATGGTACTTGCTTAAAAATAACTAACTAAATAAAGTCCTTTGCATGCAGACCTTCCCTGCTGGGTGATTGCTTTTCATGGAAATGTCTCTGCTCTAGAAACGTGTGAAAAATAGAGACCACTGCTGAGGCTGATGTGTTAGACAGCCTTGATTAGGGGTAGGGATGCCTTCATTTACACAGTGTGTGTTGCAGAGCGGGTTCAGGAAGCAGAAATGCTTATGTTGTGCTTCTGAAGAGCTTTTCTTCTACAACCCCATGCTCTTCCCCACCTTTGCTGTTGATTTTGTTGTTGTTGTTTTGTTTGTTTTAATAACAACAGGAACGACTTGCAAGAGATTTTTATTATTTATTACGTTTAAAGGTGACAACAATCAAGCTTGGACTTGAGGTTGACACGGCGACAGTAGATCTCAGTTTGATTAGACGGGCATGGCAAAATAAGAATTGTTTTTATCAGCTTTGTCAGCTGAGCATCTGGTGATGACTAGGGGCTGAGCAGCACTGTGCGTTGGGAATTAATTGGCTATCAACTTCACGTTGCTTGTTCAGAGCAACAAAAGTTTTGTTATTCACAATGTATAGCATCCTTCCAGTGCGGGCAGACCGTACTGAGGTTTTGGTGTGGAAGGCAGAGCAAGGAGCAGGGGGTTAAGACTGCTGTTTACTGTTCTGTTCTGTCTCAGAGTTGCTCTTTGGTTTTGCAAAGGCTCCTATCTCTGTCTGTTAAAATAAATAACGAACCTGACTCACTTTTTATTGAATTAGCATTTGATCAGCTTTAGTTTTGACATCTCTGCACAGAAATAACTAAATGGCATTATTTACCAACTGTTGTGCTGTTTTTTGGTGTTTTTTTCCTTAGTGAAGAGAGTTCTTGGGTGGGCACGTTTCATTAGAATGACTGACTGCATTGTGAGTTTTGCTTTTGTGCTTCTTTAATTTCTGCCTTTCTGTGTGCCAGTTTTCTGTTAACTAACAGGGTACTATAGAATTGTGCTCCTGGGTTAAATGCATCACGTCTTTATATTCTGTCTCCTTTATGGTTGACAGCAACTGGAGGCACGCTAGTGTGAGCTAGGAGAGGGTTCTGGGAATCACCGGACTGTGTACGTGTTAGTACTGCTTAAGTTAGCTTTATTTTGACATTGTGCACTTGACTTCTCCACGTCTTCTCCTTTCTCTGCAGGTATTGAGAACCTGCCTTTTGAACTGCAGAGAAACTTCCAGCTCATGCGAGATCTGGATCAGAGAACAGAAGGTGAGAATTAGAGATGGTTTCTGTGATGAGACAGGGATCCTGCAGCCTGGCTGGCTTTTCTTCCTTTGCCTTCATCACAGGGACCTCAGGGAGAAGAAGGAAACCTGCAGCTCTCTTAACAGAGGACGCTGTAGTGCGTATGTATGTACATTTGTATTTATGTGTTCAATGGTCAACTTGTTTCAGACCTCAAGTCGGAGATCGATAAGTTGGCCACGGAGTATATCAGCAATGCACGGACTTTGTCGTCGGAGGAAAAACTGGGGCTTCTCAAGCAAATCCAGGAGGCCTACGGGAAATGCAAAGAGTTTGGGGATGACAAGGTTCAGCTGGCTATGCAGACCTATGAGATGGTATGAAGGGAAGTGTCTAGTGGTTGTTTTATGAAAGGCTGTGCTGAAGACCATGATCTCTTTCAAGCCTCACCTGCTCTTGCTTTTCTGTTCTTAGTGCAAGCCCCGTGCTCTGTCCTCTTGGCTGTCTTGGGCTCTGTTCTGTGGTAACTCCTGGTCACTGTCTTCTTTGCAGGTTGATAAGCACATCCGGCGGCTGGACACAGATCTTGCTCGCTTTGAAGCAGACCTGAAGGAGAAGCAGATAGAATCGAGTGACTATGACAGTTCTTCCAGCAAGGGCAAGAAGAGTGAGTACCACCACTGGGCTGCAGATTGATACAGGAGGCAGCCAAGTGACTGTGGAAGTGGTGGGGATGAAGGCAGGCACTGAAGTGGTACAGACTGTTGCGCTGGAATCTGAAGGACAGGTAAAAAGATGGTGACCTGGGCTCTTCTTGTGTGAGCATATTCAAGGCCACTTGATAAAATTAAGATGAGATGCGTGGCTCAAAGCCAATGTACGTTCTGAAGTAGGAGTGCATTTTAGTGTTGAAAAGGTTGTTACTGTCAGGTGTCTATGTTGGCAGAATGGGACATGCAATAACTTTTTCTCTTGTTGCCAGAGGGTCGAGCCCAAAAAGAGAAGAAAGCTGCACGTGCACGCTCTAAGGGGAAGAATTCTGACGAGGAAGCACCAAAGACTGCCCAAAAGAAATTAAAGCTTGTCCGCACGTAAGCATTTAACGCACTTGGGGGGATGAGGAGCAGCACTTCCAGTCAGACCAGGGGAGACCTATCCAGACTTCCCTATGAAGAATTTGATCCCCACCCAGACCAGAGCCTGTGTTTTTCCTTGTGAAGAAAGGAAGGAGACCTTTTAGTTGTTTGAAGGGAGTGTGGCATGAAGGGGAGGACAGATCACTCCAGTGGAGGTGGATGTATGTGCATAGAAAAGAGAAGTGTCTGTCTCTGGCAAGCAAGGGCATTGTAATGGGAGACATGAAGGGAACCAGCACTAGTTGATTTACTGACCTGATCTATTTCTCCTTCCTGCAGTAGCACAGAATATGGGATGCCTTCAGTCACGTTTGGAAACGTGCACCCTTCAGATGTATTGGATATGCCTGTGGACCCCAATGAGCCTACTTACTGCCTCTGCCACCAGGTCTCCTACGGGGAGATGATTGGCTGCGACAACCCAGATGTAAGAGCCTGCCCTTGATGGAAGTGGGGGGGAAGGGAGTGGAGAGTCTCCTACAGAAAGTCCTGTCCTGCTTGGGTGGGGCCTGATGTAGAATCAGTGACAGTGGCAGGGCTCATCTCAGCTAGGAAGAGCAATGGACTGGCCTGTTAAGTGCAGCTTTCTTTGGGGTTTTCCCTAATAAGACAGATGTTTTCTTGGCCCCATACTCAGCAACAGACAATTCTGCTTACTAACAATGTGTAGGTTGGGTATGAGACTCCGTTTCGTGACAGATCCTGTTAGGATTGCTACTAGTGGTTTCAGAATTTATTATTAAACATTGGGAAGTTTCAGAAGGCCAGAAACAATGAATTCAAGAGAAAACTGCTTTTTAACTGACTGTTCTCCACCTCAACAGTGCTCCATCGAATGGTTTCATTTTGCCTGTGTGGGTCTGACAACAAAACCAAGAGGAAAATGGTGAGTGGGTGATTAAGATAAACGTACTGGAAGGCCCATTGGTCCCTGGAAAGAGGAGATCCTGGGTGACAGAAGAGAAAATAAGTTTGTGTGTGTGTGTGTGTGTGTGTGTGTGTGTGTTTGTATGTATGTATATATACATACACACTTAAAACACTTCTCCAGAAGGAAATTTGAATTAAGGCTTTGTTATCTTGGAAAAGATCCTTTGATACTGTAAATTCAGGATTCATATCAGATCGTAAATGCTGGCTTTTTGCTTTTCTTTCTACCAGGTTCTGCCCTCGCTGTTCCCAGGAGAGGAAGAAGAAGTAAGATCCCATGAGCCTTGAATACTGCTGCAGGAGCTCTCTTCCCCCTGCCAGGGCCTCGTCCCAGCTCCCCCAGCCCTTGGGACCTTGGCTAGGGGGAGTCTTGCCCTGTTTGTGGTTTGGGCCATCCCTGGAATGGTGTGTACCCTCACGGCAGTTCCAGTGTGTCCTGTATCCCTGGTTGCTTCCGAATCCCTAAGGGACGCCCTCTCTGTGTACTATTCCAAACAGGTCTCTGAACCTCAAAGGGAGTGAATGAGGGCACCAGGGTAGCCACCAGATTCCCAGGGATTCAGGTAGCCCCTGATTTTCCTTGGCTTTCCTTCAGCCTCCTCAGAGTTCATTGCCTACTCTCTGCTTAGAGAATAAGGCTATGGGATGGAGGAAGGAAAGGAGGTAAGTCTTCAGCATTTTAGGTCTTCTGTTTTCCTGGATCTTTTTCAGGAGAGAGGGAGTAACCAGGCCACTGCTTAATCTAGAAGCTTGGTTGAGAGACTGAAAACCTAGGGTACTCCCTATCTTTAATCATTCCACTACTCTGTCTGGCATTGAGCAGCCTCTTTTGTTGGGGCGAGGAGGAAGGAGTGCTTAGAGCTAGCTTTATCTCTTACTCCCGGGGTAAACCTGCTGGCCTGGGAAGCACATTGTATGAAGGAAGAAGAATTTCTGGCCACGTGCTGAGAAACGGTTTGATCTGGCCTGTCTTCTGGCTCCAGAATTCTCCCTCCCTTTAGTACAGTTGGGCTTCTCCATTATGTTGAGGATGGAAAGTTTGGGGATCCAAATCCCATTTGTATAATACAGAATTAAATAAAGTTCATTCAAACAAATGTTTAGTTTGTCTTGCTGTCACCTCTGAAGTAAGTAATTGGTCTCTTTCTTAGTTCTTTCTCAGCTCAGCTTTTCCACTCGTGAATGCAGCACGGCTTTTTCATGTAATAATCCTGGACATTCTGCCAAGGTCATCCTTTAAAATACACTTAATACACCTGGGAAAGGATTACTAAGCACTCCAGTGTTTGTGGAAAACATCTGCCTCTTTAGTCATATCCCCACAAATGTAAAGGTGCTTATTCTCATTATTGTTGGATTGTTTTTTCATCAGCAGTCCTCTCAAATGAGTGAAGAGGAACACAGATGACCCGCCCTCGCTCTGGCTGTTGGGCAGTACAGTTAAGTCATCAGGACAAAGCTTTTGCATCCAAGATGTAGGCATGTTTTTGAGATACGCTGCTAACTTGTTCGAGTCACCTTCACCTTGGACCACTTTGTTGCCAGAAACTCCAGATACTGCTAATAAAATATTGTTATGTCTTCAGGTGAGGAGGTGTTCCTTGCTGAAGCTGGCCTTTATCAGTTCCTAGAATCTGAATCTTTTGAGGGAAGGGACCGTTAAAGGCCATCTAGTCCTGCAATTAACAGGGACATCTACAGCTAGATGAAGTTGCTCAAAGCCTGATCCAGCCTGACCTTGAGCAAGGTCAGCTCTGTCCACCACTTCTCTGGGGAACTTGTTCCAGTGCATTATAGCTACTCTCATTGTACATAATTTCTTTCTTATGTCCAATCTAAATCTCCCCTCTTTTAATTTGAAACCACTTCTCCTTGTCCTGTCACAGCAGACCCTGCTAAAGGGACTGTTCCCTTCTTAAAGCCCCGCTTTGTATATTGAAAGGCTGCTATCAGGTTTCCCTGGAGCCATCTCTTTTTTTGTGCTGAACAGCCCCAGCTCTCTCTGCCTGTCTTTGCAGGGGAGTTGCTCTATCCATTGTATCATTTCTGTGGCCCTCCTCTGGATGCAGTCTAACAAGTCCACATTGCTTCTGTACTGAGGACTCCACATGTGGATGCAGTACTCTAGATGAGGTCTCACCAGCTCAGAGTAGAGAGGCAGGATCACCTCCCTGGCCCTACTGGCTGCGCTTCTTTTGATGCAGCCCAGGATACCAATGGCTTTCTGGGCTGAAAGGGTACATTGCTGATTCATGTCCAGCTTGCTGTCTGTCAGTATCCCCAAGTTCTTTATGTACGGGCTGTATTCCATGAAGATGTTAAAGAGCACTGGTCCCAGCACTCACCCCTGAGGAGTGCCACTTGTCGTTGAGCTCCATGGGGGCGTGGAGCTGTTAACCGCTCCTGGGTACGATCTTGTAGCCAGTTTCTCATCCATTGAACAGTCCACCCTTAAAATCCATAACATAACTATCCGAAGAGATGGATGTAATGGGGGGGGCATGTCAGAGGTCTCTCACACTGAAGTCCTGATGAATGACATCAGTGGCTCTTCCGTTGTCCGCAGACTAAATGAGTGCTGAACTGTCAGAGCAAAGGGAAGATATGATCTGTAGTTGAAAACTGCATCTGGGCCAAGAGCAAGAGTGACAAAGGATGCACAAGCTGTTTTAAATGTTGCATGTTTGGTGAGGTAGGCCTCTGGGTTGTGATGCCCAGCATTAGGTGGGAGCTCTCTGGGAAGCAGAGGCTAGAAGGTATTTAAAGTGGGGATTTAAGCAGAAATGTGTGTAAAACACAAGAATTTTCAAATGGCTTACAATGACAGATAGCAATGAAAGGACATTAAAAACTAACGTTGAAAGAGAAAGAATGAAGGCAGTAACTGTGCGAAATGTAACCACAAGGGAGAAAATAGTGGAATCAATAGAAGCTAGAAATGACCAAGTACAAAACTGAAGCCATTGGAAACAAAGTCTGCAAGTGACAGAGCTGGAAACACATGCAGCTTTTTTTAGGATGCCTTTTGTTTCTGGTGTAATTGAACATGGCACGTGTCCATTACCAACTGCAGATAGCAGAATTGTTTGTAATGAGAGGAGAGGGAAGTGTTCTGAAAATATTTATTATGTGTTGGTGCTGGTGTCATATTGGAATGATATATTTTCCAGGCAAACAGTAAGGAGGATTTTAAATGGCGTCTATTGAGAAGAACAATGTTGATGGGTAATCTTCAGTAAATAGCATTCGTAGCCCTGTGTAAACTGCCCAAGGTGCCTGTGGCCTGCACTCTGTCAGGGTTTGGAATGCTAGAAAGGGCTCAAAATGCTGGAAAAGCAGCAGCTCTGTGCTGGACTTCGGGGATGTCAAGAGAACTGCCACGGGGCAGTTGGCTGTTACCAGCCTAGATTTGAAACAGGGACAGAACTCATAAGCAAACTGCTTCCTCTTTAAAACAAGCAGGAATTCCAGGTCAATAAAAAGGTCCAAAAGGCTACTTCATCCAAAATATTGATTATAATGCTTTAAAAGAGTCATCACAAACTCCTTTAAAGAGAGCTAGGTCGTTGGCAGATTCATTGCAATAGCAGTAAGCACAACATAACCACCACCTCAAATGGAGCTGGAGAAATTGCCTCTTGGAGCAATTGGTAATGACGTAGTTAATGGCTAAAGTCAACTCTGAGATTCAGTAGCTGGAGCCATGCAGCACTACAAGAGGACTTTTGCTGGCTTCTGTAAGCACATTTACTAATAAAAATTGGCCGTGCACACAAATGACCTGTTTATCTTCTCACAATGAGATTTTGTCAACAGTGGGCATCGTTCCCAGGCAGCAGAGCGGGTGCACACTTTGGTGGAGTTCGCTGAGATTGCTGGGGATGGACTCTCATGAGAAAATGACTGTGTGTAAGTATACATATTTTAGAGTTGGAAACGCTGATTAGAAGGGACTCCTGGAGGTCACCTGGTTCCGCTACCCCTTCAAAGCCGAGCTGCTGCCAGTCCTCAGGCAGGTCAGCTGCGTGGGTAGCACAGGGCTGTAGCAGGGCGAGCTACATAGCAAGTGGCAGCTGCGTGGTTCCAAGGGAAAGGTGATGTTGCTGATGAGCTTAGGGCTTGAGTCAAATGCCTATCAAACAGTCAGGAGATCTCAAGCTGACAGCAGAGATGAAAAACATATTTACCTGAGAGAGAGCTTGCTTCTAATGGCTGAAAATAAGACAAGCTTCTCCCAGGATGCTTCCCCCTGCAGATGCACAGATGCGCCTTATCAGGAGGCAGATTGACTGTTGCAGATGACAATGGCATCGCTCTCATCCAGCATCTGCGGAGAATTGGGTGATGCTTTCTCCAAGTTTCAGAAGGGGACTTGAAGGGTATCTCATCATTCTCTCACCTCAGTGAAGCTTCACTGAAAGGGTGCTGAGGTGAGTGAGCACTACAGCACAGCCGCAGTGAGTCATCAAGCGAAGAGGCAATGGGATCACTGATGTTTCATTTCTGCTGGAGCAGGGCAAGGCGCATTGCTCATGTCCCATGCGCGTGTTGATCGATTGTCTAAGGTGATAATCCAAACTTCCAAGTGAGCTTGGAACCAGCGCCCTGCACAAAGTAGACCTGTCAGGTTCAGCAGTCCCTGAGCAGTTATCCTGTATGAATGACTGCGGGTGTACTTTCTCCCAGCTGTGTGAACCAGGAGGAACTGACAGAGTGAATGGTGACACGCAGTCTCTGACTGCTTCAAAGAAGCAGGAGAAAACAAGAAGGGCTTCTCAAGGGGCGGTATGAGGAGCTCTCCAAGAAAAGCCTCCTGCTTCTCTGGATAACCTGGTCTGGATTTCTTTCCTTCTCAAGTGTATGGGTAGCTCCAAAGAAAGAGTCTAAAGGTAATTCATCTGGCCAGAAGAGTTGTTGGGGTCAGAGCTAAGAAAGAGCAATGAGTGTCTCCAGCAGAAAATGCTGCAAAGGGCTGTGTGCCTTCTAGGAACACTACAAGTGTATGGCTAAAAGCTTGCCTCAGTGGAGATGCCGTTATCTAATGAAGTTGAAGCAGAACTCTGATAGGGACATCCCCACCTTGTAGCAATGGCACAAGAAGGATTAGGCACTGGGGTGAATTACAAAATTTCAGAGGTGATCATATGTTTCAATGCCATATCAGGGTTACAGTGTGGCTGAGGCTGGCGGGGCCATCTGGGTCCATCTGCCCAAGCCCTGCTCCAGCAGGAACACCACAGTAGCGTGCCCAGGCCCACATCCAGGTGATTTTGGAGATCTCCGAGAAGGAGACCCCATGGTTTCTCTGGGCAACTTGTGCCAGTGCTCCATCACCCATACAGCACAGAGGTGTTTCCTGGTGTTCAGAGGGAACCTCCTGTGCCCCAGATTGTGATCACTGCCTCATGTCCCGGCACTGGGTACCACTGAGAAGGATCACCTTGATCTGGTGTTGAACTTGGTGCTTTCAGAAATGCCGGGGATGGTCACGAGGGACAAGCAAACACTGAAGCACAGAATTCTGATGTGAAGTAGGAGGATGCCTTGGTACAAGCTTGGTGCCCAACAGGCTTTGTTGCATTGTGTCTTGTCCTAATTTCCAGTGTACCAAATCTGGGTATGATTATTCACAACTGTCTAATTCAGACTGCTTCCTTATTAACTCCCAGTACTCTGCACCAATCTCATTTCTGCAGTGCTTTAAACAAGTCCTTAGTCTTGTCAGCGATAGTTTAGATTTCTTGTTAAGGATCTTGCAGAAGGCCTTGCTTACATAAAATGTGTGCAAAGGGTCTTACTATAATGCCCAGGCAGAAAATGTATCTTGTGTTTCTGATATTAATGACACTGTTAATCATGCGTATTTTTCCTCTCCCTCCAAATGTCCAGGCCCAAGGTTTCCCACATCACTTCCACCTCTGAGAAATCAAAGGGCTCTGTTATCTCCAGAAGACAATTTTCCAAGTGGCTCTGTAGCTACATGTGGACCTACTATGCACAGAAAGGGCAGAGCTCCAGGTTGGAAGGGACCGGTCAGGCTGATTTCCAAGTCCATTGACAAGCAGTGAGCACACACGCTCCTTTTGGCTGAGTGATTTGAGTTTCTTACCTTTCCGGTCATGGACTTCCAATGGGGAGGTTATATCCCCTTGCAAAATGAGCTGTAGTGCTTAACTTTTCTTGAGTAATGCATTAACACAGTTGAAGACTAACAAAACTGAGACAGAAAACAGTGTCGTACCTTTCTTTCCAAATACAACTGAGGAAGTTCCTCCAACTCTGTTGCCTAGTAGTTGCAGTATCAGGAGATGTACAGCTGTTTTTATTAAATAAAACGCATTTCATTTATTAAAATATTCAATCGTTTTGATTAATATATGCTAATTTATGTTTATTCCTCTGAATGCATTAAAAAAAAAGTGTTAGTTTAAAAAAGGTGTTTTTGCCTATGTCTTAAGGACAGGCAGACCTGTGATAAACACTAAGCTGCTACAGCCCTGTTTGAAAATGTTCTGTAAGTTGTCCTCTTCAGACAGTTTTGCAGATTTGCTTTCTGCACAATTTAGTTTCTGTACGATTTAATTTCAGTGGATTGGGTCACTGCCATTGAGGGGATAACTTGTTCAAAGCAGAAAACAAGGCTGGGAGGAGAAAAGGCTGGAATTAGTTTTTACACATCGATGACAAGCATTCAGAAAAAGTGTGAGACCGTGAGATTTCCTTGCTCTGAAAGCCTGAATGATGCTGTTTAGATGCCACAGAAAGTTAGGGAAGGACCTCTGGGGCTCTGTTGCCCAGCCCCCTGCTCACATCAGGCTGTTGTCCTCAGGCTGTGCTGCCCTAAGCCAGCCTGCCTAAAAGGCTGGAGCAGTTCGTTCAGGCATGCTTGCAAGGATCCACCTCATTTTAGGTGATATTATTAGTTCAAGAAACCATTTTTAAATGCTGCTTTTGCAATCAATTAAATATTCCGTTTTCTAAACACTGAGTAAAAAAATACTCCATTATTTCCTAACAAAATAAAATGTAAATTAGGTATCAGAGTTAATGCACATTATAACTGCAGTGCTCACATAAGTATGAATAGATTAACGCATCCACCAAGTTAAAATGAGTGCTAATCTTAACATAAAGGCTACATTTACCAACACATTCAAATAGCTCTCAGTCAGAGACAGTAAACCTACAAAAATAAAGTGCGACTCAGAGCAAAGATTAGGTAACCTTTTATTAAACTCATCAGTTTGTATCACTGCAGTTTAAGTCACTACACTGCCTCACGCTATTGTTGACGGAGATGCCAGCCCTGCTCACAGTGGGCTGATGCCAGCATCTCCACTTCTGACCTGGCTCTGTGCTCCTCTTTTCCCCTCAGGTCTCCTTTGCCCAGCAGAGCCAGGGCCCAGTTTGGCACCACACCATCAGCACCTCACAGAACCATCACAGGACAGCAGAGGTTGCTCAGGCTTCATCAGCACATTGAGTCCAGCACATTTCTGTGCGTTCACCTCCATCCTGTGATGTTTTCCATCAACCTGGTCAAGGAAGGGGCACTGTTCCCTGGTAGCAGAGGAGGGAGGGCCTGTGAGCTACGCCACTGGGCTTTCAGGCATTGCTGCTGTCAGCGGTGTCTGGGATACAGCAATCAGACATTGACATGGAAAACAGAGATCTTTTCCCATCAGCAGCAGTGTGGTGCTGTCCTGCTATTGGTACTGGCTGCAGGATATACTGTAGAGCTGGGGGTTATAGCCTGCTCTGCTCAGATGAGTGCAGGAACATACCTGCAGGAAGCACAGTCTTCTGAAAACAGGACTGCAAACCTGATTCAGGGTGTGAATGATAGAGCTTGTAGTGTACATCAAAGGTGCAACTTTACTGGTGCCAAGATAGCCCTCAGATAACAGGAAATGCTGGTGTTAACCTCAGTCTTGTGCTGTACTTTGCAGACTGCTGTGATTGCTGAACCCACCACAGGGAGCAGTCCCCGCAGTTCGCTGTGTTGATGACTCCTGTTCAAAGTGTTTATCCTGTCCTCATCCTCTCCCTGAAGATAAAATGTTATTTGCAGAGATATACAATATAGGTGTCACAGAGCCAGCTGGCACAACCATAGACAAATAATTTCCCCTGCACTCACCATCTCCCTGCCTGGTATACAGGGAGCAACACTTTTCTGTGCACTTGTAGGCCATAAGAGTTCCCTGAAGGAACAAGCCGAACCAGTCCCAGGGTAGCTCACAGAGGCAGGATGGGCTCAGCCTCAGCAAGCCTCTAGGTACGTGGGAAGCACAAAACAGCCAATCTGTCCTCATATCACTAAGCATAATTTTTCTAAATACACAGAAGCTCTCCCTTGGATCTGCTTCTAGAACATCAGCTGAAGGTGATTTGTCAGCTCCTTCATCATATTCCTCATGTTTGAGTTACCAGTGTACATTCATGGATTTTGGCCCACTCATTCTTTTTCCTTCTTCCACACACCACAAACAGGAGCTCCAAATAGGAGCTCTTGTGATAACCCTGTGTGTCATGCCAAATTGGTGTGCTTTCCTCACTCATGAATTCACATCAGCCACTGAGGTCAGCATTACATTCCACCAGGGAGATGTTCAGTGATGATAGAGCCCATCCTGGGCTCTGCCGTCACTGCAGAGCAGAGGCGATTCATGAGGCTGGGAAGCTGAAGGCCCTGGAGATGTCTAAAATGCATCTCAAACTCTGCAATGGGGAAAAAAAATAGAAATAGAAAAACCTTGAGAGATGCAGCTATATTGCCAGTTTTAATGGGAGTGGCAAGGAACAGCTAGAAAATGTCTCCTGCTCACCGTGTTTGAAAGATGCTATAAAAGCATGATAAAACTCAGTGCAGTTGTTAAACGGTTGACCTTCAAGCTTCTTGGAAGTGATGCCTGTCAACCAGACCTCTTGGAGCAAACTGTATCTTGTCTCCTGCAGAGAGACACAGAGCTCTGTGCTGCTGCCACATGCCTTTGTAGTGCCTGGCTGCACTGGTTTGAGTTTTCTCCCTGGCAGCTTGTGTGACCACTTTGTTCACTGGCAGCTGATGCCCTGCAAGGGCAGCTGGCACATCTGCAGTTCTCTCTGTAGCTGCTGCACAAAGCAGAGCTGCTTGTATCTCCTGCTACCTGCATTGGAAGTCATTTCTTCAGGGACTTTCTGCTGTTTGAGCTGTCCAGCACTGTTATTCCTGCAGCTCTCAGATCACATTAGGCTGTGTGGCACTGCAGAGGGTACTGAAAGCTGCTATGCCACCCTGTTTTTTTCTTATGGATGCAGTTCCTGGTGCTGCTGTGCCAGACATTGCTTTGCGGCCACACATAGAGCTCCTTGCCCATGATGACTGTAGTTATTCCCTGTCATATCAGAAGGCACCCAGCCAGAGGAGGCTCTTCCAAGCGCTTATGGCCTTCAACAACTCAGTGTGCTCACGGGTCACTGTGTCTGCTCCCTGGGGTTCAGCCTTGGTAACTGAGTGCCCCTAGGCCTTTCCATGCTTGCAGGCTGTACCAGCACTGCTCTGCCAACTCCACAGACAAAATCCCTCCTTTTCCCAGAGAGATGCTGATGTCCAGAGCACAGCTCTGTTCCCTGCTTCCTGGGACACTCCCTCTGGAGGATGCTCCATTAAATCCAAGCATCCAGAAAGCAGCACAGCCACCCAGGAGAGATGGCACCGATTTCCTAAGATTTTTGAGGCAATCTGCTGCTAGGACACTCCCTGTGGTGGCATGAGGTGGGCTTCAGTTTCTGCAAGTGGAAAATGAATCAGTTTTGTATCCTTGCTTCAGCAGAAGAGCACAACATGATTTAAAGTTATAAGGGACACATTTGGCTCCTGATCCTTGTTCTTTCCTTGATGCCTTGTCCCCAGAAAGCTGCTCTCTGCCTCAGCTCCTTCATCCCTTGTGGTATGGCCATGCCAAAGCCCCTTCACACCCCCACATCATTAGCCTGTGCATCCTACACTGGTCACCCCAATACTCACCAGCCTTTCTCATCCAGTCAGTACCAGCGGGGCTGGTATTCCTGTGTCAGCCCACCAGCCCTTCCCACTTCATGTCTCTGTGTCCTCCTACCAGCCTTTCCCACCTCACTGGTACCAGTGGGACTAGTGTCCCTCCAGCCCCCAGCTGTGATGTCATCCCCTTCTCATTCTACTGCTGCTATGCTACCAAGCACAAGTTCCAGCAGGATAGTAGTGCTAGGGCGAAGGGTAGAAATGTTGAGATTGTCCTCCCTGTTTGGTGAGTGACTCCCTGGGCTGCTGTCCAGCCTGACAGGGGACACAGCAAGGCCTTGGGGACACCACGACTAGGCTGGGGGGGGCAGGGGTGAGGAGGAGGGGTGTAGAAATCCCTGCTTCTGTCCCCTCGTTCCTGCTCAAACAAGGGGGGATCTGGAGGCTGTAAGATAGGATGTGGAATGGAAGGTGGCACAGGGGATGCAGGAGAGAAGAGGGGCCCCAGCCAAAGGCAAAAGAGTAAGTACATCCTGCTGTCTCCCCAGGACTGCTGATGATGCTGACATTCTCTGCTGCACCACCGGTGCCTCCTATGGGCAGCCCCCTGTCTGAAGGTGAGTACCAGCACTTCTTCTCCAGTCTGCAGCCCACCTGGAAGGCCCACGCATCCTGCCACCTACGACAGACCCACGGCTGCCTCAGCCCTGCAGTCCTGCGGCTGGACCAGCAGGAGAACCATGGCCGTGTCCCTGAAGGTAGGACACTGTTGATATCCCATGTATGATCACCTTACCTCCAGAGGAAGCAGATGTCAAAATGCCTCCTGACTGCGGGAATGATGGTGGAATGGGTCTTTTGGGTGTCTGTAGTCCAAAATCAGATTCAAAGCCTCAAAGGCCTAAATGAAGTCCAGGTAGACAATATCCACCACTCTCCCCTCATCTACCAGGGCAGCCATTTCATTGTAGAGCCTTAACATGTTGATCTAGCATGACTCCTGATGATTTTCTGGTTGTTCACATCTGGAAATGGTTTCCAGCATTGTACCTCCAGCACTTCCCAAGGGATCAAGTTGAGCCTGACTAGCCAAGGTTCACATCCTTCTTGAGAACGGCAGTGACATTTGGTTCTCCTCTAGTCTTTGGGTACTTCTCCTAGTTTGCATGAATGATCAGGAATTAACAAAAGTAGTCTTGCAATACCATCTACCATCTTGAGGATTCATCCTGTTGAGATGCATGGATCCAGTTCACTTTAGTATTCCCTGATCTTATCATCTTCCACCAAGAACACAGCCTCAGTTTTTCCTTTGTTTTCTGGGACCAGGGATTCCTGAAGGTTATTCTTGCTAGTAAAGACTGGGGCAAAGAAGGCATTCAGTACCTCAGCTCCTTCCATGTTCTGCATAACTAGGTCCCCTGTCTTCTTCAGGAATGGGCCCACATTATCCCTGATCTTTTATTTTTTTTGTTACCCATGTACTTATAGAAGCCCTTCTCATTGTCCTTGACATCTCTGTCCTGATTCAGTTCCATCTGGGCTTTCCTAACTTCATCCTTGGATGCTTCTGCAGTGTCTCTGTATTCCACCCAGGTTACCCTTGCTGAAAGGAACAGCTCTTTCCAGCTTGATCTAGGGTTTAATATAGAAGGCTCTCATAGGCCTTTAAGAAACCTTGAGCTGATAAGCTGCTTTTTAAAGTGTTTAACGTTTCTGCAGCCAAGAAACATCCCAGTTCAGAAAGTGCCATAGCAACAGCACCCTTTAAATCTCTGCAATCATACTTTCCCTGCACCCCTGCATCAGAGAATTTAAGTGGCATAATTATATCTCTGCAGCTGAAAAACTTGGGACTACTTCTGTTGTATTTTTCTTCTGAGAAAAAAAAAAAAGGAGCAATTTTCTCATAAAAAAATATGTCTTTATATTTAGCTGTGAACGTCAATGAAATGAATGATTATCCAAATGTCTGTGCTTATTTGGACTGCAGCTTGAGGGCAACTATTTCTTGCTTGTTTCTGCAGCTGTGCCAGGGCAATGGTTTCCATACTGCAGCAGTAGACCTAGGGAGAGGTCCTGGGCTCCATGCCTCACTTGCTAGCACCTGCAGCCCATGACACTTTGGAGCTAGGTGCAGCCTAGCTGCTGCTTGTTCCCATATAGGCAGTGCCCAGCACTGTGGGCCACCAAGCCACCATGGTAGTGGCTGGAGACATTCCCACTGCTGCTCTGTTCTGGGCCCCATATTTCTCAGTACCCTGATGGCTGCAGGGGTTGGTGTCTATAGATGAATCTCTTTGGTCCCCATCTGTCTCACACTGAAGCCTCCTGCATCGCCCTCACAGCAGGAACCCACTGCTGAAGCCATGCAGACAGCTTAGCCACTGCCTGCAGAGACTTGTGCAGTCGTGACATACATGTGTGTTGACCATGCTTCTCTACATGTGGTGCTCAGGAAAGCAGTTATGTTGTGCCATGGAGGTGATCAAAGGGCTGGAGCACCTCTTCTATGAAGAAAGTCTGGAGGAGCTGCACTTGTCCAGCCTGGCGAAGGCTCTGGGGAGACCATTCTGTGGCCTTCCAGTACTTGAAGGACATTATTCACAGGAGGAAGACCAGATTTTTACATGGACGGATAGTGATAGGACAAGGGAGAATGGATTTAAACAGAGAGAAGAAATTTAGGTTGGATATTAGGAAGAAATTATTTACTCAGAGGGAGGTGAGGCACTGGCACAGGCTCCCCAGAGAAGTTGCAGGTGCCCCATCCATCCCTGGAGATGTTCAAGACCTGGTTGTATGGGCCCTGGGCAACAGGGCCCAGGGTGGCAGCTCTTTCCTGTGGCAGGGATGCAACTTTGAGGTCCCTTCCCGCCTAAGTCATTCTGTGATTCTATGGAGTATATGTAACCTCCTAGTATTCTGAACTTTTCCTAACAAAGGTATGAAAGTATCTTGGCTGGCTCCATCTTTCAGTGAAGATGTAATTGTAAAATAATTGCTCAGTACTTGGAAACCCTCCAGTGCTTGGAGCTCCTGTACATGGAGCTGTCCACAAAACCCAAAGAGATGGCCTCCTGACATCCAGCAGAAGCTGTCGCTGTTTTCAGCAAGCAAATGGGCAGGATGAGCACAGGAACTAAGTGAAAGATTTTATGGATTAAATTAACAGTGCTGGAAGGGCTCCTCTTGGCAGGAATGTCAGAGGATTCAGAGAAAAGGCAAAGGTCAGGGAGATGGCTGGCTCATTCCTGTCAAGTTGGGAGTTTTTCTGGGCTGGGATCCTGATGGACAGCTGAAATTCTATTTTTGCTGGTGAATCTGTATGCTAAGCACAGGGAAGAGTACCAGTTAGACAGGGGTATGGCCTCCTGCTTACTGCACAGCACAGCGTGACTTCTCAAATAATCAGCCCCAGGTTCAGGTAACACCTGTAGTGTTTTCTGCATGTTTTTTACACGTAGAACCTTACACCTTCCTCACTTCCTCTGATGACTGCTGACCCACTCAGCATTTTGTCTATAGCTGCCTCTGTATGGTGTGACAAGTCTGTTCTCACTGACTTCTGACCATTTTTGTGTTTGTAGCTCTTGGTTTGCCCATTGCTTTTGCCAAAATTAACAGCCAAATTCAACTCTAAGCTAATAATGTAGCAGAATGGGATGCTCTGGTCTCTGCATAATGAATGCTAAAAAAAAACCCCACATTTCCACCACCTCCATCAGTGTTTGACTCTCCCTGGTAGGTCAGCAGTGGTCAGTCCTGCAGCCCTGTGTTATTTTTTGAGGGTTCCCAAAGGCACCCTTCTCTCTAAAATTTTCCCTACTTGCTTACATGTATCTGGGATGAGGCCATTGCACTTCGCTGGGACCACAAAGGGTTCTTCCAGGCTCGAGAGGAGCCAGGAGGCCCATGAGCAGCTCCTCCACTCTCTGTGGGCTCATAGCATGCTGCAGGAGTGGGCAGGATGGCTGGAGTAGCTTTGGCACAGGTCTGGAGGCAGGAGACGGACCAAAATGGTGAGCACGTAGAGCTCTAAGCTCTCCTTCAGACATGGGCAGTCACAGAGTTGCTCTGCTCATGCACATGCAGATGGAGCACAAAAAGACCTCCTCCCCAAAATTTCTAAGGTTTTGTGCTCTCCCTGAAGGAAGGGCTGCGGATTTGAGCCAGGGTCAGCACTGCCCTTCAAGTCTGTTGTACAGACTGTGCACAGACACTGACTTTGCCCACAGCATGCAGGTGCTGTGGACTTTCCACTAACCCCAGCATGGCTTGAATCACAACCAAGTTACAAGGACTGCTCTGTAAGTAATGCCTCCTATATTATTATTTTTGCCCAAAGTGTCAGAGGCAGTAGAGATTGAACTTCCCTGCCAATATTCTATTACATTTTGTTGCTGTGCAACAGATGGCAGCAGAGGGGCAGTCTGACAAAGCGGAGTCTGACACAGAAGTGTGCATGAAGCAAAGATGTATCACTTAATTCCTCCATATGGAAAAAATGGCACCCATTTACATTCACTAATGCTTGCCGAACGTTCATCTAAACCATTCTGTGATTTAGTGAATAATAAGAATCCTTATTATGTCCTGCAAACAGGAGGTTTGGTTTTCTGTAAAGAGGAAGATGCCGTGTAAGGGCAGATGTGTGAAATGAGCCACTGGGGAGTGTATAATGCCAGGAGTTTTAGCAGTACTAAGCTGCGATGTCCACCTGGGGGCAGACCGCTTTAACTCTCCATTCATCACAAGCATGCTCTGAAAATCAGCAGAGAGGTGCTGGTCTCCAGTCACACTCTGCCAAGTCTGCACCCTGCCCCTGCCTCCCATCTCTCTTACCCATCCCTAGGTCCTGTCTGCTCTGCCTTCCCTGAGGCACCATGGTTTCAGACCTTCTGCCAGTTTGCCCAGTATCGCTGCTCCAAGCGCAAATTCTACGTCAAGGTGAGTAGTGGGACTGGGCCATGAGGGAGAAGTGTCACCTGGGGAAAGGAAGGGGACAGATTTAGGAAAAGGATCCCTGTTGGGGTGAGGAGGAAAGGGGAAGGGGGAAGGGGGAAGGGGGGAGGAAGGGGGAAGGGAAAAGGAAGGGGGAAGAGAAAAGGGGAAGGGGAAGGGGAAGGGGAAGTGGGAAGTGGGAAGTAGGGAGGGGAGGGAAGGGAAAGGGAAAGGGAAAGGGAAAGGGAAAGGGAAAGGGAAAGGGAAAGGGAAAGGGAAAGGGAAAGGGAAAGGGAAAGGGAAAGGGAAAGGGAAAGGGAAAGGGAAAGGGAAAGGGAAAGGGAAAGGGAAGGGAAAGAAGATTCAGTGGGACTCTTGTTTCTTTCTTTTCCACTCAGCGAATCCCATGTCCAAGTTTTCCTCCAAAAGGCCTTATTCAACCAGAGAAGCAACCTTATGATGTGGACTTCTGGGCAAAAGATGAAAGCTCTCCTACAGAAGCAGGTACAGATGCACTGAATGGCTTTGGGTGCCTCTGCTTGCCTGATGATTGTCCGTAGCCACCCTTCCCTCCAGAAAAACTGGCTGTGATATTTGGGTCTATGCTGTGCCGTGGGACTGGTAGACATGCAGGTGTTGACATGTCAGCACCCCTCTTTTCTCTTCCTGGCCTCCAGAATGACCTTGTGATTGAGAAAGAGCAATAGGCAGTGAGCACATACTGGAGCACAGGATGTTCCCTATGAACATCAGGAAGCACCTCTGTGCTGTGTGGATGATGGAGCCCTGGGGTCTCCTCCTTGGAGATCTCCAGAAGTCACCTGAATGTGGACCTGGGCACCCTGCTGTGGGTGTCCCTGCTGGAGCAGGGCTTGGGCCGGTTGGACCCAGAGGGCCCTGCCAGCCTCAGCCATGCTGTGGTTTTGTGAAGGGTTGTGAGACTGGCAAAAACATCTCCAGTCCCAGTCCAGCAGGAAGCATCTGTGCAGAATGGTCACAGCTCTGCTAAGAGGGGAGGCAGCTAACTGGCTGCCCTCAGAAAGATGCCCTCCATGCTCCTGGAGAGCAACTTCTGGAGTGGCTCTGTCCACAACCCTCCTGTCCTGCTCTCTTCCCAGTATCTCAGAAGCCATCTCCTTCTCCTGCTGACCTGCACTCCAGTGTGGACATGCTCCTGAAGGATTCCTATGTACAATCAAGTCAGAAACCACTGGTGCAGAAGACCACACCAGCCATGCCAGTGGCACCCAGACCACTGCAGGACAGGGGTCTGCCTGTGCCACCATCTGCCCAGCCAGTCCCACCCACCCCTGCCTCCTCGCCATCCCATGCCTGGGCAGAGCACACTTGGGAGCACCGCCTGCATCGTGGTGTCTGGCAGCTCATCAGTACAGCCCTCTCCCTGGAGGCGGGCACAGAGGTCCCTGCCACCACTTCAGAACTGGGGAGCATGACCAGCAGTGCAGAGGACAGGATTCAGGAAATGGCCCCCATTGGCAGGTGAGGCAGACCCAGCTCCACACTTGGTGCAGTGTTGATTGACATATGCCATGCACACAGCTTGTTCCTCATGTGCAGTGGCTGGTAGCAGCGTGGCCACTGCAGAGGTAAGCACTCAGGAGTATGCCTCATCCAGAGCAGGTGTACGGATGGGCGGTCTCTTGCTTGAGCACAGAGTGAGCATTGCTAACAAGTGAAAGTGTTACTGTTCTGGTGACGGTAAAATCACATCTTGTCTGGGCCTGAGCTGTATGCAGGAAGGGCTTTGCCCTGTACACATCCCCACTCTGTGCTCACCCTCCTCCCAGCTCCCAGTTACTGGCAGACTGGGTGACCTGCAGGAGCTGCTTCCTTGTGCTCACAAAGCCTTAGGTTTCTGGAAGAGAGCACTGTCACCTTGAGCTGCCCTACAGTATCAAGCAGGCATTTCTTCATGCAGCCTGGTTTGAGAAGAGTTCTGAGGGTTGCTTTGTTCTCACTCAGCCCAGGGCCAGGCAGCACAGAGCCTTGCTCCTGCCTTGACAGGACCTGTACTGCATGTCTTTGCACTCTGGATTTGGTCACTGCTCTCCCTAGGTTATTTGTAGTTCTGGCTTTGAGAGCATCTGCATTTTAACACTTTGAAGAGAAAGGCTGCTCCCACACCAGGCCTACACTGGTCCTGTGTCTGTTCAGCTTGCTACAATCATTTCATGCATCTTTCTCAGTTCCTCTGTCCCAGTTATGATCTGACATCATTCACGTCACTGTTCAGGCAGGTGGGGCTGCTGAACCCAAACAGAAAAGGTCTGCAAAGCATCATTTGCTTACCCTCATATTTGCTTTCATACTTTGCTACACAGGATGTGATTTTCATAGACACGTCATTTCAGCTTCTCTTTGTCTTGGGGCAGTGACTTTCCTGCAAGTGCACTGGTTTATTCATGACTGCACACGCGGTGTCTTCTGAAAACACCATGTGCTGCCAGAGTTGAGCCTGAGATCCCATTCCACGTAATTGCATCAAATTCTTAAAACCGTAACTGCTCTCTTACAAGGTTGTAACTTATGTCATCCCCCTTCCTAACACTGCAGGAGGCTTTTACTGCCCAGCAAACATTTCCTGGTATATGTAGTCTAAGGTGAAATTATGCTTCACTGAAGATACGTTTGTTTTCCCTGCCTCTGAAATCGAGCCTTGCTCTGATTTAGTTATATTGGGATTACAGAAGGACCGCTGTGATTGCAGATGACACTCGTTATTCTGTTGCAGAGTTCCTCAAAGACGCTAATGCTGACTGTGTCTGCAACCTGACAGCCGAGTGCCATCAATCATGCTAAGCAAAGCTTAAACTCCAGCGAGATAAAAAGGCGAGCTAGGCTGCGCCTGTCAGCTTTACCGCTCGCCACATCCTGCCTGCTCCTCCAAGGGACTTCAAAGCATGACCTGAAACAGGGACAAAGTGCTTTGAGGCATTTCCATCCCTGCAGTGATGGGTAGGACTGACTGGCACGCAGGGTGCTGCTCAGCACCAGGTTTAACACTGGGTGTATGTAGCTGTGACCTGGGTTGGACCCAGGCTGCACATCTGCCCTGCAGGCTTGTGTCCAGTGGGACTCCCATCCCTCCTCACTCAGCCCTGCCTGTGGCAGCTGCTCTGTGCTACTCAATGAGGCTGGTGGTGTCCTTGAGGGACAGATGGCAATGACAGCAAAATAACAAGGCTGAGAACTCGAAGCACACTTACATGCTGTTTCTGTTAGCAGTGATTCATTATGGAGAAAAAAAAGATGCATCTTATTGTATCTATTTTCATTTTTTTTTGTCCTTACTGTGTTTTCTGCCCCATGATTATAAAGAGCTTCTTGCCTCCTTGTATTTCTTCTCCTCAAAGTTGCCTATATGCCCTGCTTCAACCCTGGAATAATCTAAGCAGAGCTCTGTAGCTCACGTGATACAACCTTGCAGCTCTCGTTTCTGTGGCAAATTTCAGCATCCCTTTCAGACAACCACACACATCAGGTCTACGCACACCACTCAGCAATGGATTTCAGCAGTTCAGTACACTGGAGGATGTCAGCACAGGAATTGTCCTTGCCCTTTTTTCCCAGATCTTCCTGTTGTTGCAGTGTTTGTCCTGTATGACCCCTGCATCTCATCCAGCATCCCAAGTCTCGAGTCAGACCCCTGGTGTATGGACCAATGTGGCGTTACGCCCCATGCTCCCAGTGACTCCTGCATCCAGTACTTGTCAGTTGGCCCCCCACTGGCCTCAGGGCACACACAGGCTACATCTCTGGCACTCTGAGGTGATGTCAGGTGGCAGGAGATACCCTCAGCCAGTGTGCTAAGAATTTGAGAGAGATTTCTCACACTCACTGACCCAAAAAGATTTATTCCTAATATGTATTGTTAAACACCTCCTGTTATGAATAGTCTGGAAGATATTCATTGTTCTGAGTGACGTGACATGTCAACAAACCCTTTTTGGCTTCAACACATTGTAACTATGCCGTGTCTTACTTGGGATATGCTTTAAAAGGAAAAAAAAAAGATCTCTTTCTTTCTGAATCTCTTAACATTGGCTTTCCCTTGAAGGTTTTGGTTTCCTACAGCAATCCCCACAAGTCAGAAGTCACAGAGCCGCTGTTTGCTCCTTATCTTCTCTTCTGTTTGCCTCATGCTGATATCAGGGAGGTTCAGCAGCCACATGGTAATGGCCCAAATCCTTCTCATTACACTGAGGGAGAGGTGGATGTTGTCAACCAGCCCTCCTCACAGACACCAAGGAAGTGAAGTAGGCTGAGATGTGTTGCTCCATGTCTTGAGTCACTAAAGCAAGGTGGGCTTTTATACAAAGTTTTCTCTTTTTGTCACAGAGGAATTACTGATCTCAGATGACAGAATCTTCTCAATTGTGTTTTCTTCACCTCCCCTTTGAAACATCGCCTGTAAATATCTGTTCAGCATTTTCCAGGACAGCAGTTAACGACGTTATGGTGCAGAGGTGCTAAACTGGGATATTATTCCCATGACAAGTCTTCAAGGTCTCCTGATCCTTGAATATTCTGAGCCTTCTCCATGCTCAGCAGTACACTGAACACAAGGATTGGGCAGCAGTGCTGTTAGGCTGAACAGGGTCTTCACCATTGCTGCAGTGTGTCTGTGACCAGACCAAGAGACTCAGTGTTGCCATGAGTAGCATCAGGGAACATCTCTGATCACTGCATTGCCACCTGTGGTCTCTGGGAAGGAAAACAGCAGTGGCCCAGGTGCACCCAGTGCTGGTAAAACAGGGCTGGTAAACCAACCCAACTTGAAACCATGAGGCCAGCCAGCCTCAGAGCACAGATGTTGAACAGAGATAGAGCTGAAAATAGATGTGAAAGCAAGGGCAACAGAATTTCCTGTTAGCCTCAGGCTGATGGCATGACTATTTCCTGGAGGCTGAGAGGATGCTATAGCACAGTTTTGTGCTTCTGCTTATGTGGTCAACAGCAAAGCATCAATGTGCAGTGCTCAGGACAGCAAGGCTTTCTGATCTGCACAGATACATCATACTAAGTACAGTCTATGAATCTGAAGTTTGTCATGCAGCACAGGCTCATGCCCACTCCTGACTTTGAGTATGCTCTGAGCAAGTAGGTCATCAACATTCAGCAGAGGCCAGACTCTTTTCAGCAGTGTGTGGAGACAGGACAAGGGGGAACAGACAGAAACTGCAGCACAGAAGGTTCTGCATGAATGTGCACAAGAACTTCATGGTGAGGGTGACGGAGCACTGGCACAGGCCGCCCAGGGGGGGGTTGTGGAGTCTCCTTCTCTGGAGATATTCAAGACCCGCCTGGATGCCTACCTGTGCAACCTGGTGTAGGGAACCTGCTTTGGCAGGGGGGTTGAACTTGATGATCTCTAGAGGTCCCTCCCAATCCCTATGATTCTATGATTCTATTGCTGCTTAAGAGCTGCTCATGGAAGCACTCTTTTTAGAGAAGGTGGGAGCTGAGTTCTCTTTCACTACCCTTCTCCCTGTAGTTCTCTGCATCTGCCTTGAGCAGCACTTATTGCTGTAGTGCTGTGCAGGAGAAAGCAAAGGCTATTAAAACTATTTAGTAGCAAACACATTCTAAGCTTCAGGTCTTTTTTTTCCTTCTTTTTTAAAGTATAGCAAGCAAGACTATTTTTCTACCTTTGTGATGCAAACACTAGAGCTATTCATATCGTGTTTAATGACTGTTAATGTCCCTCTCGCTTTAATGGTTTGGTCATGCTGGTATGATAAAGAAGTAATAAAATTAAAACATGCCACTAGAATAGCAAACGAGTAGCGAAACAACAGTGATATATGGGTGGGTAAATTGTTCCAGGTAATTTTGGAGAATAATGTCAGGATGATTAATCAAAGAGTATGAGTCCCACCAAGCTGACCCAGGTAGCTTGCCAGTGTTTAAAGCCAAAGATCCAGCTGTAGCAGAGCAGTCAGGCTCTGAATGCTGGCAGAGACTAGTGACTCCTCTTTCAGATGTCATGGGCTGATCAGCACAGAAATCTGTCTCTCCTGGGCTGCTCTGCAGCAATTGCTCTAGAGAAAAACTGTAAGTGTTACATAATTCCCACTCAAAGAGCACTTCTCTGCAGATGAGTAGTACTAGGTGCACCCAGGGGCTGCCCCTGATTCTTCTCCCAGGGAAGCCCAGCACTCAGTCAGTGAAATGCTGAAGAGGCTGTATTAAACAGCCACAGGCAGCATCCTCATCTGGGATCAGCACAGGCTAGAGGGACTCTTTGCTTAACTTCCAAAAGCTTTCCTGTGAGCGTTTAAAAAGGAGCAAAAAAGATTATATGGACTTGTGGATTTTAGAATAGACATAAAGGATCTTACAGGTTTTCAAACTGCTCTCTCCAGAGTAAATGGACTTTGTTCCTCTTTGTGCTGGCACATTTTCATTCTTTCCGTCTTCGTCTGAATTGGCACCTGTCACTGCTCTCCTCAGTTTGCATTCTTTTTGTAGACTCATAGAATCTTTTGAGTTGGAAGGGACCACTAAAGGTCATCTAATCCAACTCACCTGCAATGAACAGATCATCTACAGCTAGATCAGGTTGCTCAGAGCCCTGTCAAGCTGACCTTGAATATCTCCAAGGACAGGGCTTCCACCACAGTTCTGGGCAACATGTTCCAGTGCCTCATTACTCTTATCTTACAAATGTCTTCCTTATGTCCAATCTAAATCTCTCCTCTATTAGTTTGAAACCATTTCCCCTTATCCCATCACAGCAGACCCTTCTAAAGATCCTCACCCCTTCTTTCTTATAGTCCCTTTTTAGATACTGAAAGGCCACTCTCATGTCTGCCCCGAGCCATGCCTCCTCTGTGCTGAGCAGCCCCAGCTCTCTCAGCCTGTCCTCGTAGGAGAGATGTCCCATCCCTTGGATTGTTTTTGTGGCCCTCCACTGGACATGCTCCAAGAGGTCCATGTCTCTCCTATGCTGAGGACTCCACATCTGGATGCACACTCTAGGTGTGGCCTCACCAGTGCAGAATAGAGAGGCAGAATCACTGCCTTCGCTCTGCTGTCCACACTTCTTTCGATGCAGCCCAGGATATGGTTGGCTCTCTGGGCTGTGAGGGCACATGATTGGCTCATGCCTAGCTTGCCATCCACCAGTACCCCCAAGTCCTTTTGGGCAGGGCTGTACTCCATCCTCACATCCCCAGTTTGTACTGATAGCAGGGTTTGCCACAAACTGAGTGCAAGATCTTGCACTTAGATTTATCAAACTTCATGACATTCACCTGGGCCCACTGCTCAAGCCTGTCTTAGTCTCTCTGGATGTCATTCTGTCTGTTGGCCATGTTGACTGCACCACACAGCTTGGCATCATCTGCAAACTTGCAATGGGTGCACCTGATTCCACAGTCAGTGTCACTGATGAAGGTATTAAAGGGCACTGGTCTCTGTACTGACCCCTGAGAGACATCACCTGCCACTGGTCTCCACTCAAACATTGAGCCACTGACCACTACTGGTTAAGATTTCATATCAGTTACTCAACCATTGAACAGTCCACCCACCAATTTCCAATTTGAAGAGAAGGATGTTATGAGGGAGGATGTCAAAGGCCTCACTAAAGTCCAGATCATCAGTGTTTTTTTCCTTGTCCACTGGCGCAGTTATGCCATAGTAAAAAACAAGGTTGGTCAGACAGGACCTACCTTTTGTTAAGCCATGCTGGTTATCCTGTATCACCGCCCTCTCTTCCACGTGCCTTAGTGTAGCTTTCAGGAGGATCTGCTCCATGACGTTCCCTGACACAGATGAGGCTGACAGGTTGGTAGTTCTCTGGGTCATCCTTTCTACCCTTTTTTAAAATGGGTGTGATGTTGACTTTTTTCCAGTCACAGGGACTTCATGTGACTGCCATTTTGTTCCTTCTGAGCGCTGATCTTCCCACCTCAAATATCGTCAAGGTTGGTTGTACTGTGGTGTATTGGAGTAAGAGATGCAGAGTCTTGCAATATAACAATTTCTAGGTTTTGATGTGCCCTCATTTTTTCAGTGGATGTTGTTGATGTGCTGTAGGTTGGCACCACTATAATTTGTTCGTGTGTCTGTATCCCTAGAATCCTATTTGCAGCCTGTCTAGAGTTCAGCACAGCACTGTGTGTTGAAGGAACACCTTCTCGTGTCTTGATGCTAACTCACGCAGAACTCTGATAAATCAATTCTGACCATAACATCTTAAAAAAAAAAAAATCACGGAGACATTCATGATATTTTTTGTGACCAAGATTTTCCAGAAACCATCCCATGAGCTGCTCCCTTCATTTCAGGAACAGGTAGAAGTGCAGACTGATCAACTGCCCACTCAGCAGTGCCTTCCCTCAGCTACATCCAGATCCTTTAGCTTCACTCTCTCTGTAAATGTTTTCCAGGAGTTGAGAAATCTCATCTTAATGACCTCCCTCCAGTTTCTCCATCCATCTCTTTTCTGAAGTCTCAGTCAGTCTCAGGGAAACTCCTCCATACACATTAGCACAATTGGATTTCAAGAACATTTTAACTGAAATTTTTCCCTGGACACAGGAAAGAAATATTTAATGAGCGTTTTTATATCTTCTGCATCATTGCTGATAATTCACATGATTCCTGTATAATAACCCACAATTTCTGCTGTTCGTAAGATGCAAAACATTCTTATTGTTGTTATATTACTGTCCTGTTTTCTACCTGTGACTTCCCACATGAGTTTAGATGAACAGCTAATTCACCACCATCATTACCAATTTATTCCTCTTTCTATCAAAAATGTTGGCTCGAGCAGAAGAGAGACACAGTACTTTCCAGACCCCAGTGGGACTGCCCCATAATCATACCTCAGCAGACTCTAACAAAGATCTTGCTGTGCCATTGGATAGACAAAACTACGCAGCAGATGCTTTGGTGATACTGGGAAAATCCCTGAAGCTGTGTTCCTCCTCCAGTCCCTCTGCCATGTTCTTGAAAGCACCCCCTTCATGTTACACAGGCACGGGCAGATTGTGCCGGCTCACCCATTGTGCAGGTTGGCCAAGACTTTTAGGTGAAAACTTTTCCATTTGGTGTCAGGGATGTTTTCCTACCCTTCTGTTTTTATCTAAGGGCCTATCTTAGCTCATGACAAAGGAAGAGACCTGACCTCTGTCATCTGTTTCTCTGCCAGTCTTCTTGCCTTGAAGAGGAAGGAAGCAGTGATGATCCTGTGCTATGCAATACTGGAGGGAATCTGTGTCTCTTCAGTTGTCACCCAGGCATGGAAGGAGTTGGAGTCAAAAATCCTTGGCTTCGGAGATTCGGTAAAGATGCTGACATCCACCTTTGACCCCACTGTGTGCAGGGCTCCCTGCAGTACTGACTGCAGTGCTTGTAGGCACTGCCATTACAGGTGCCACCCCTGGGAGAAGCCAACCTGGCTGAGCCAGCAAGGCAAACCCACACCAGGGATCCAGGCCTCCCCAGCCTCTCCCCCTGACCACACCATTGCATCTCCCCAGGTTTGTGACAGCCTTGGGCGGCAGCACATTGACCTATGCCCTGCCTGTGCTTTCTGCTCACTGAAAATGGAGCAGTGCCAGAACATCTACAACCTGAGGCGTGTTCACTGTGAGAAAGGCAGCTTCACTGCATACATCAACCCCCAGATCTCAACCCAGCACCAGGCTGCAGGCAACAAGGTACTGCGCATGCTGCACCTCCTTCTGGCCTGAGAGGAAGGAGACGGATGCAGTGGTGGGGAAGGAGGGAGAAATTCACAGTTCTCTTCACCCCACCCCTTTGCAGACCAGCTTCCCAAAGCCCTCGGAGTTCTTTGGCACACAGGTTTCTGGAGGCCTGCGACCAGAGTACTGGTGCAGCCTGATAGCCATCCAGGGCTGTGATGACCCTCGTGTGATGCTCTGGCTGCAGGCAGAACATGCAACCTTCCAAGTGGGGGATGACCCAAGTCAGGTGGGTGCTGGGAGGGTGCCCCGCCTCTTCTTCTCCTCTCTAGTCTCTGGTTTTCATTCCCATCTCCTCAGATCTGTGACTCGGATGGAGTTCAGTACCCCACTTACTGCGCCTTCAAAAGCCACCAATGCTTGCAGCACAGTCTCTACAACCAGAGGGTAAGAAGCAGCCTGTGCCTTCCCTAACTTAGCCCTTGCCTTCTCCTCCATGGCTGGGCATATAAACATAGAATGGCCTAGATTGGAAGGGACCTTTAAGATCACCTAATTTCAAACCCCCGCTATAAGCAGTAACTCCTCCCTGTAAACCAGGTTGCTCAAAGCCCCATCCAGTCTGGCCTTAAACATCTCCAGGGACAGGGCATCCACAACCTCACTGGGCCCAGCAGACCCAAGTCCCTGCAGGGCTTCACCTAACAGTGCTTTTCCTTGCAATAGGACAGAACTGGGTGTGCATGGGAGGGGTGCCAACAGCACAGAAGGCCTGCTGTCATCCCACTGAGCAGTGGGATTTGCAGTGGCATTAGTATATGACTGCAGAGGGTCAAGATGGTGAGCCTTGGGAAGCCTTCCATCCATTAGGTTGTCCTTGTATTTCCTTTTGCAAAGGAGGATCACCCTCATACACCAAATTCCTATCTGGTACAAAGCCCAGAAACCTAGAGCCAGACAGAGGACTATCTCATATCTTAGAAAGTACCAACTCTATGAAACTCAAGCTCTTCTTTCAGGTGATTCGCAATGGCTGCTTCAGAAACCAGACCTACCACATTCTGAGTGAAGAGGAGGGAAAGGAGGAAGTAAGGCGCTGGCACCAGAGGTTTCTCAGCCTCACTGAAGGGTGAGGTGCAGTGGTGGGCAATATACAAGGGGCACAGGGCTCCAGAGCAGGCTGTGTGGAGCTGTGGCAGCGTGGAGGACCCAAACAGCTCTTCCCAGGCTCCATGCTGGCCAGTCAGTTCCCCATAGCCAGATCTCATCACTTGAGCACCTACTCTGCATACTTGACAGCAGCACATCAGGAGGGGAGATGCATCCAACAGCATTTCACTCTGCTGACCATTGAAACTCCTCTTGAAAAAGTTTTCTACGGATGAAGGAGTCTGGGGAAGGTGTTGGCCCCAGGATATGGACTTATAGCCACCTGCATGAAATCCCCAGCAACACTTAGCCTTCCTGGCCCTGCAGGCTCACATCAGTCACTAAGGCTGAATCCTATTTTATAAAGAGCCCACAAACCTAATTTGCTCCTTTCTCTCTGCTTCTGTCACTTTGTCGTATCCACAGCGACCCCTCATGTCCGAGGTGGCCCTCCACCTGTCCCTGCAGGTCACTCTGGTGGCTCTCACTGCAGCACACATTGACTGGGTGATGAGATTCTGAGGATGAAGTCTCCAGCATGGCCTCACACCTTGCCAACTCCAGAAGGAGAAAAGCCAGGTGCCCTGCAGGACCCGAACACAGTTTGTGAGGAAGGGGTTCGTGTAGACACTTTGCTTTCCTTCTCAGCTGCTTTATGTCTAAGGTTTAAAAGTTTCTGGGGCCCGCGTCCTCCTACTCGCTGTATGGAAAACAAAACCACAAGAAGCCCAAGGAGGCCAGAGACAGAGTGCCAAACAGGGAGCAGGCTTCCCCTACACCTTTCTCTGTTTCCTCACACCCAGTGGGCCTCTCTGGACTGTCGTCTTCATGGACTCCATCCAGCATCACCACTCCACCTGCAGCAGCTGTGCATCTCCACCAGGTGCCAGCACTGCTTGCACTTGGCTGAGCAGCACCGGCAAAACTTGCAGCTGCACCCCTCCACCACCTCAACCTGGGCAGTGCGGAATCCCCTGCCACAGCACAGGAGCTCGCAGTCATCCATGGCTGCACTGGTGGCCAGAAGTGCCAAAGACCCCACACCAGAGCTCCCAGTTGCAGAAGTATGGGCTGACCAACAGGTAATGAGCTGTGTAGGGCTTGAAATGATTGCTCTTGTGCACCAGCAGCTTGCAGGAACGGACGCATTGGGGGTGAACCTCTATTGCTCCCTCAAACCTCTTCTGTTAGGACACTGCCCACCTTGCTGAAGGGAGTATGACCTTTCAGCAAATGCATACCGTCAGGACATGCCATGGCACTTGAGCTCCACCTTCATGTGGACCAGGAGGCCTGGGGAGCAGAAGCCAGCTGCCTGGGACAACCTGTGGGGCACTCGTTCCTGTGGGCTCCAAGCAACAGCTGCTTCCCTACAGCCTTCCCATGAGGCCAGAATGGGGACATCAGGAGCTGGAGGGCAAGATTAGCCAAAGGGATGGGAAAAGGGGAGGAGAGGAGAGGGGAAAAGAGAAGGGAGGGGAGGGAAGAGAAGACAAAAAGGGAAGTGAAGGAAATCGAAAAAGGGAAGGGAAGAAGGAGAGAGGGGAGCAGGACACAAACCTGCTCTGTGAGCTTGTGGATTCCCCAAATTGCTACTCTGGATAAGGGACTGACAAAGCTCTGCCCAGCCAAAGAGAAGCTCAACATTGACCCTTTCCTTGAAAACCCCAAGGGATGGTTGACTCCCTGGGCAGACTGTTCCAATGCCTGACAACTCTTTCAGAGAAGAAATTTTCCTAATATCCAGGCTGAGCCTCCCCTGGCACAACTTGAGGCCACTCCCTCTATTCCTATCCCTAGTTAGGTAGGAGAAGAGACTGTCCTCCACCTCACCACAATGTCCTTTCGTGCAGTTGTAGAGAGCAATAAGAGCCTCCTCTTCTCCAGTCTGAACAATCCCAGCTCCCTCAGCCATTCCACCTAAGACTTGTGCTCCAGACCCCTCACCAGCTTCATGTGCTTCTCTGGACACGCTCCATGCCCTAAATTTTTTCCTTCTAGTGAGGGTCCCAAAACTGAACACAGTCCTCAAAGTGAGGCCTCACAAGAGCTCAGCACAGGGGAGCAGTCACCTCCATGTTCCTGCTGAGTACACTGCTTCTGATACCACTCAGGATGTGGTTGGCACAGTTAGGGCTGAAGAGCATTTGTGCTCTGCCATCCCCTCAAAACCAAGCAGCTGCAATGGAGCTTTCCATTTCTCTGCTTGTCCTTCCAGCTTCACTTTGGTCCCTGCACCTGCCTTCTGGAGCCAGCGCAGCAGGGCATCAGGCATGTTGGGATCTGCAGCACCAGGGTGTAGCCTCCAACACACATCCCGGAAATCTGGTCCTACCTGCTGTCAGCTGGGCTGCAGTGGGGAAAGACGAGTACCCTTTCTCCCCTGTAAGCCGAGCCCCCAAGAGGCAGCTGGGCACAGAAGCAGGGTGTTCAAGGTGTGTGAGAGCCACTGAGGTGAGTGGTCCCTCTGGGGTGGGGGATGCTGTGGGGCTGCACAGGCCCAGAGGGTGAGGCCTCTTCTGGCATGCATGGTGAAGCCTGGGCTGTCAGGCTCAGGCATGTATGTGCAAGCAGTGAGGGGCATAAGGGAGGGGAAAGGCCCTGCAGACAGCAGTAGGGACTTTTTCAAAGGGGGAAGCCCCCAGTTATCTGCAAGCCTTTCTTGGTACCAGAGCCTTGGCGGGAACTGCAAAGAGCAAACACCCATGAGAACAAAAATCCCAGCAACAAGAAAGTGAGAAAGGGGACTGCTTGAAAGAGAGAGTCGCTAAAGCAGGGTGAGATCAGCATTTTGGGTGCCAGTGCACCCACTGAGAGTTTACAAGCAGTAGAAAGATATATGTCCCTCACTGTGCCGCTCCCTAAATGAGGCAGAGCAAGGGGCACAGGGTGTGAGAAAGTCAAACACAGGCTGTGACAGCCCACAGGCGGATGAGCTGTGAGCCCGTGGGCACGGCTCCTTGTCTCGGGATAGCTGGCAGCAGCTGTCCTGGGGAGGGACGTGGTGGGTGGGGAGTGTCCCATGACTTCCATTCTCTTCCAGGTGTGCTAGGACTTGCAAAGCAAAAGCAGGTCACCAGGAAGCAGCTGCGCTGGGCAGTACTGCGTCCCCAGTGTCCTGCTGCTCCAGTCTTCATGCTCTGCTAGTACCATGCCTTCTGCACCTTCTGAGGACAGGGATGCTCATAGTCTGCCTTCTGCAGACGCTGACACCCCTGCAGAGCTGGGTTATTTTGGGTTCCTGCCACTCACAGCTTTGTATGAATGCTCAGGCTCTCACTTCCCATATTTCACTTCAAACTTCCGTCCAGCAGTACTGTAGGGAAGGGGATGTTTTACTTTTTCCCCGTCAGTTGTGGATGTGGCCGTGTTAGCATAAAAGCAAAGAAGAACAAGCATCTGGCATTCTGAGCAAGCACATGCCTCCTCAGCTGTGAGTGCACCTGGGTGTTGCTCTTTCACAATTGCGTTTGCTGTCATAGGATCATGCTTCAAAGTTCACGCTTTGTGGCCGGAATGAAGTGTGTCAGGAAGTGAGAGAGGAGGAGAGATGAGCTGCAGCTTGCAGACATAGAGCCAGCTGTGGTGCAGCAGGGACAGTCGTGATTTGGATAAGCAAGTGCCTCAAGAGCCTGCCCGCTCCTATTGTGATTCAAGCTGCTTTCCTGGTGTCCAAATGAACCAAAAACCTTTGCTGTGGCAGAAACGATCAGACACCAAGCCCACACACACCCTCGGCTTTTCTCCTACAGAGAGGTAAGTGGGACAGAGGCATCTTGTGAGCTGTATGGCACAGATCTGGGGGCATGAGGCACATGCTGACACAGGTGACCACAGGGCATCAGGGAGTCCTCTACACCTCTGCAGTCACATGGTGAATCAAGAGGCAAATCCCAGTTATTATTATTATTGAAACACAGGCTTCCTTGGGGTCTTGCAATGCAAAGAGCGTGGGGAGTCTGCAGAGCTTGCTTGCCATGTTGCCTGCATTGGAAGTCCTCTTCCACAGACCCTTAGGAGGAGAGGGTGGATGATACTTCTGGGGAGCTGTAGTGCCAGCACAACCCAATCTCATGGGTTGTATACATAGGTGTGAGTTCAGTCTTGAATCCTAGCCTCCACGACTAATCACCACAATAATCTAATTTCATATTTAGAAAAAAAAAAAGGTGAAAATTAAGGCTTAGATAGCACCCAGAGCAAGTCAAAATCATTCATAAATATTCATAATCATTTACAAAGAGCGTACTTCAATTTCTAAAGCAAAATTATGTGGGTTATTTTTTGAAGTCAAGCACATTCCTTTTTATTTCCTCTTGGCAGCAGATCTACAAAACCAGCTTGTGCAATTTGTGTTCTCATCTGCACCACTCTACTCTTTTGCCACTCAGTGCTGTGTTCTTTGCCTGCATCCACAGGCAACTCCAGGGTGCCCAAGGAATTACAAGACAAATCACTTCCAGAAACTTTAACCCTGTGGCATGCTTGGCGAGACTTTTCTACCTTTCTTTTTTCACCTCATCTCCCTGCCCCACGCATAACTCTATTCTGCTCTCATGACTATAGATTACTGCATCCAATCTTGGTGCCTCAGGACAATAAAGATGCACAGCTGTTGAGCCAAGTCCAGAAGAGGGCCACAAAGATGATCAAAGGGCTGGAGTGCCTCTTCTGTGAAGAAAGGCTGGGGGAAGTTATTAAAGTTACTGGGGAAGCTCATAGCCTGTGGTTTGGACAGGTACAGAAAAGGCAAAGAACTGAGTGGATGGCTGGGCCCAAAGAATAGTGATGAATTGAGTTAAATCCAGCTGGTGACTGGTCATGAGTAGCGTTCCTTGGGTGTTGGTATTGGGACCCAACCTGTTTAACATCTTTATTGATGATTTAGATGAGGGGATTGAGTGTACCCTCAGTAAGTTTGCAGATGATACCTAGTTGGAAGGACATGCCAATCTGCCTCGGGGTAGGAAAGCCCTACAGAGGGATCCAGACAGGATGGATTGATGGGCTGAGGCCAAAGGGATGAAGTTCAACAAGACGAAGTACTGGGTCCTGCACTTTGGCCACAACAACCCCAAGAAACACTACAGGCTTGAGGCAGAGTGGCTGGAAGACCAATGTAGAGGAATAGGACTTGCGGGTGCTAGTTGACAGCCAGCTGAACATGAGCCAGCAGTGTGTCAAGGAGGCTGAGAAAGCCAAACATATCCTGGCTGGTACCAGAAGGAGTGTAGCCAGAAGGACTGGGAAAGTGATCATTCCTCTGTACTGAGCTCTGGTGAGGCCTCACAATGAGGACTGTGTTCAGTTTTGGGCCACTCACCACAAGAAAGACATTGAGGCCATGGAGTGTGTATAGAGAAGGGCAATGAAGCTGGCGCAGAGTCTGATGCACAAGTCTTATGGGGAGCACCTGAGGGAGCTGGGACAGTTCAGTTTGGAGAAGAGGAGGCTCAGGGGTGACCTTACTGCTCTCTACAATTGCATGAAAGGATGTTGTGGTGAGTTGGAGGACAGCCTCTTCTCTTACATAGCTAGTGATAGGAATAGACTCTGACAAGAGGTGCGTGCCTTGGGACTGACTTGTGGCTCATCTTCTGATGGTACCCAGCAGATATCACAGAGCAGCTTGTCCCAAAACCATTGGGAGCACCTGACACCAGCCAGGGCCCTGAGCAGCTCCTGAACACTCAGAGGAGGCACACGGCTGTCTGTGGTCCCTGTGGGGTGTTCACAGGAAGGTGTGTATGGAAGGGGGTTGGGACACGTTCCCTTTAACTGGTTTCCAGATTGTTTACCAGCCCTTCATCATCATGTTCTCCCCTCCCTTCACACAGCACTGTCCCTATCTCACACCTCTACTAGCAACTCATCCTCCCTCATCAGTGCTTTTCTTTCCTACTAGCTTCTTTAGCTCCTCCTCCCTTGCAGAAGTTTCTTAGTGCATGTGCATGCTTGCTTGCATGTCCATGTCATTTCCCCTGCCCCCTACTAGGGCAAGAACATGAGCAATGAATTCAGTTTCTGCCTGAGTGTGACAGGAAGAGGTGTCTCTGCAGTTTGAATCACTCTTTTCTTTTTCTACTGGGTGAAAGGCTGTGGGCGGCCTTCAGGGTCCACACCAATTTGCACTGTGAGGTAAAAAGATGCTTCCTCCATCTCAAAGGCCACCTAAGGTCAGATGCCAAATAGGAAGTTCCTTCAGGATTTCGAGCATCTCATCATGTAGATGATTTCTGTAGCAGAACACCAGAGCCAAAGGATCTCTTTGGTTGCTTTTCTTCTATAGCTTGTTCATGTTGTGAAACCATTGCCTCCATGCACAGCTGATGACTTGAGTCCACTCAGCAACTTTTATGTAGAGCAATGAGTACTTGAGGCTCTTTTAGAGATATCCACAGTGAATGTGACTTTTGAAACTTTAACCAACAATTGAACCAGTTCCAGTGCTTCTGCCTCCCTACCACCAGCATGCTATATCAGGAGATTTCCTCTTCAGTGACGAGCAGTCAAAACAGTACCTCAGGAGCTCTGCAGAGGAACTGCTCCCACAGCTTCCTCTTTTTCAAAGAGGAATTGCATCTTGTGTTGGGGCTCTGACACTGATTACAGTATCTATTACGTCAAATTTGAGACTATCACCTTATCTTTAATAACATCGGCATTAGTCTCTAGTAAAGCTCAGTTCATGGATTCTTGCTGCTGTGCTTCCATCCACCCACAGGGAAGAAAAAAAAAAAGAGAGAAAAAAAAAAGAAATCTGTTTCTCATGCTACTGGTTCAGAACTCTGCTATTTGGTGTCTCAAAGGCTTAAGGGCTAATACATAAAGAAAGAACACTCAGAAAAAGGAAAAGGTGATGGCAAGTAGAAAACCAAACAGATTTATTGCACTAATGTTCATGACAGGAAAATCTGGGAGATTTCCATGGCTGAAACGTTCCTTGAGGTGAAATCCATCAAAGGACTGTCTGTGAGCAAAATGCTGTCAAGGGTTATAATGCAGTAAAATGAAATAAGCGTTTATTAAATCTCTGAAACCACATGCCTCTTACCCCAGTGGTCCAAAAACAACTGAAGGGTGACAGAGCTGACTAACTGTGGTGCAGAAACTCCTGGTTAAAATTGCCTTTAGAGAGTCACTAGCAGACACAATTTGAGAAAAGGCTTTTGAGGCACCTTAGACCAGGCAGTCTGATATCTGAAATGAACAAAATTAGTAGAAGTTGTAACAAAGGGAAGGAAAATATCAATTGGCATTCAGTCATCACTAATTATGGAGGAGGAGTCAACATGGCTTTTGTAAGCAGATGCTGAGCCTCGTGGTCCTACTGGAGTAGTTTGAGATGGCAAGAACAAGGATAGTGGATATCCAAAAGGATGAATTAATCTCATGAATGGTGCTTGAGAAAAGGTTCCTAGGTAGACAAAATTTGCTAAAACACAGAATGGAAAATGAAGGTAGACGGTCGGATTTTGCAGTGGAATTTTAAGACACCTGTGATGGGGCTTGGGCTGTTTAATTTATTCATGAAGGGTGAATAATGAAATAAAGAAATCTGTTGAAGGCATAAAATTATACAGTTAGAAAAGATGAGTGTGGCTGAGAAGAACTGCAGAGATTAGAAAAAGAGTGACTGGCCTTAAAATTTTAACATGAAATTTCATCTAGCTGAGCGATGAGAAAAAGCTATCTAAACTGACCATTGTTCCTCGTGTGTGAGGTCTGTTCTTACCCAGCTCAGGTCATGGACTTCTTGAACTTTATGTGAGCACAGTTTGAGCTACTCACCGCAAGGCTTATGAGGTCTGTAACAGAAGTGGAAAGGCTCTGAGAAGGGAAAGAAGGACATAAAAATGTACAGAATTACTTGTCTGTGAGGAACAACTAAGAAAACTAAGACCCTTTAATCTCAAGAAAAGATCACTGAGAGGAAGTATGGTGGTTTACAAAATCATCAGTGATAAAGTGAAAGTGACTGAGGATATATTTTTTCACTTCTTCTTCTAGTACTTAAACTAGGAACAGAATCTAACTGATGGCGATTCACAATTGGTACATGGATGTGGTTCTCCACATGCGATGTAATTAACCTGTGGAAATCCTTGGCGCTCCTGTCACCAGATGTTGTTGATTAGAAATTTTATATGGCTCAAAAAAAAAAAAAAAAAAAAAAAAAAAAAAACAACTGGAGAAAATAATGAATGTGAGCTATAGAATACAAACACTTCACCTCTGGCTCAGGAAATCACTGGGCTACAGTTTGTTGGAAACGAGAAGAAAACTTTGAGGGAGTATCACTATGTGATTGCACTGTTCTTACATTACTCCATCACCCATTATTTGAGACAGAATACTCGTAGATAGGCCTCTGATCTCACATACTGTGGACTATACTTACACATCGCATTGTCTAGAGGTGTTTCTTGAAGAACAGCTGACAAAAATGGTTTGTCTATGCAGACAAGTTGCCTTCATATGGGTGGCTGGTCTGGGCACAAGTACTGGAGCAGGGTATGTTTTCTCAAAGAGCCTCAGTCTCACTCAGTCTGTCACAGACAAGACAAAGACACTCTTCAACCTAAGCAGTCTGCAATCGTCATAGGTTTTCACTCTAGCAAAAGCTGGCATGTCTTCCTCAAGTTTGAGTTTTTGAAGCATCTAATAATTTTACTGAAGAACAATAATTCTAGCATATTTGCCTTTTCTTGTTGGATCATTTTATACTCCAAACTCCATCAAGTCTTCACATAAAATTGTCAATCATTTTTAAAGAAAGGTGAAAGCCATTCAATGTATCTTAACAATCCAGTAGAAGTTCCTCTAAGAAAGCTGGTTTGGTGGTGGACCTGTGCAATGACACAAAAGGGTGTCAGGCAAATTGATAACTCTTCTTCTGCTCACTCATGTTAGTGTTTCAATTGTCTAACATATAGACACCAGAATGAGTCTGGTGATTCAGTTCCCACCTATGAGACCTGCACATGCTTCTATTTTTAACAGATCCTCCCTCTAGCATAATCTCACAGAGCCATTCAGAATATCTGACATGACTGTCAAGTTTCTGAGTAGCTTCCTCTCGCAGTAATACTTATGCAAAATTTTCCTCTAGATCAAACAAATTCTACATTTCCTTTTGAGATAAAATACTCTCTACATTAGCTCTTGCAGTAGACATTGCTGGTACCATGCAAGAGAGCACACCAAAGGAGCTGCAGAGATCTCTGAGAACTGTTGCCAATGTTGTGTTATTCTGTGTTGGCAACTCTGAGGAAGGAACTGAGATGAATGTCCTAGTCCCATTTGCACTCATGTTCCTAGAAAAAATGAGTCACATTTCTGGATTTCCCTGGCCCTCTGCATCTATCCATTACTGTTCATTCATTTTGGTCAAGCCCTTAGCTGGGATTCAGTTTTACATGGGTTATTTCACCTAAGAGAACTAGGGTGGAGTCAAGTCTAATAGCAGTGTCATTCTTTTTATCTGCAATGGATGTACAAAGTCCTGTTTTTCTGATGCGAAATTACTCTGAAGTTTTTTTTATCTTCTAAGTTCCAGACAGACAGCATTTTTCCTCAAACTGTTTTCTTTCCTCCCTCCCTCCCTCCCTCCCTCCCTCCCTCCCTCCCTTCCTCCCTTCCTTCCTCCCTCCCTCCCTCCCTCCCTTCCCTCCCTCCTTCCCTTCCTTTTTTCTCTCCTTCTTTTATTCTGGTCCTAACCTGTCTACTTTCCCTACATGCCTCTGTTTTGTCCCTTGCTTGCATGCATGTGCTCACATCAATAATCAAATCAATGTGCATTTTCTGAGGCATGTGCACGATTTTGTACAACAGAATCTGTTGTCTATTTTCTGTACCATTTAATCACTTGCTTTCTTAGCAATTTTCTTATTCTTTTTGTTTTTTTTTATGAGTTCTTACAACAGAAGACAACATGGTTGGATTTTGATCTTAAAATAGATTTCTCCTTCCAACTTAAACTTTTCTTTCTGCAGATGAAGAGAACAACCTGTCTGTAGCTTCCTTGAGAGGAATGACTTCTCTCAGTGCCTTTGTCTGGGCCTCCTTAGTGCTCCAGCTGCCTCAGCCACCCCACTGAGATCTCTCCTCATCCCTGTTGGGAATGTCAGCTGCCAATGTGTCTCAGCCATGCAAGGATTACAGCTTCTACCACAAACTCCTCCTGCCTGGCTACGTTCTGATATTCATAACAGGCCTGATGCTGAACGTGATGGCCCTGTGGATATTTGTTCGCTACCTGCGCCTGAAATCAGTGGTGATGATCTACATGTTCAATCTGGCTGTGAGTGACCTTACCTTCACGCTCCCTCTACCACTGAAACTCTACTACTACTTCAACCATGAGTGGCCCTTTGGCAACACCTTGTGCCAGGTCTCTGGCTCTGTCTTTCAGATCAACATGTATGGTAGCTGCATCTTCCTTATGTGCATCAACCTGGATCGCTACATTGCCATTGTGCACCCACTTCGCTGGCGACACCTACGACGTCCCAAGGTGGCCAGGCTCCTTTGCCTGGTGGTCTGGGTTGTGATCCTCATGGGCTCCATCCCCACAGCCATAGTCCACAAACAAAACCACTGTGAGTCACAGAACCAGACTACTTATCTGTGCTTTGAAAGCTTTAGTGATGACATGTGGCAGAAAAACCTCTTCCCTCTAGTTGTCCTGGCTGAAATCCTGGGTTTTCTCCTACCTCTGAGCTCTGTGACATACTGCTCCATTCAGATCTTTCGGGAACTCTGTCGGGCCAGACAGCCAAAGACACTACGGCAGCAGAAGACAGTTCGTCTCCTCTTGGTCAATCTGGTCATCTTTGTCATATTTTTTGTGCCCTACAACACTACCCTGGCTGTGTATGGTTTGATAAAGGCCAGGGTGATCGATGTTGAGAAGCAAATGCAGGCCTCCGTGCGTGAGGTGCTAATTGTGACAATGATGTTGGCCAGTATGAACTGCACACTCGACCCCTTGATCTACTACTTCAGCACTGAAGGTTTCCGTAACACCTTTAAGAAACTGCGGCGGGGACAAACCTGGCACTCAGATACAGGGATGGTTAGGAATCAGGTTGCAGAACAAAAGTCAACCCGAAATCATGCTGCTTCAGCAGCAAAACAGTTGCCACCTGAAAACTTTCACTGTCCCAGTGAATCTGTGCCAGCACTTCCTACTGCAATATTTTTGAATGGTCCTATTGAGGACTCAGAAATTTAACCACAGAAAACTCTCAGTGTTGTTGAATTTCAGTGTGGCCCATTCAGTAATTACATCGAGGCTGTGGAAAACAGATCAGGGTTCCTTAGCGAACTGAGCGAGCATGGCAGGCTGTATGTGGGTGAATGTGATGATACAAAGCTGAAGGATGAAAAGTTGTTTTCAATAAACACAGGTACACTGGTGACATGGCCACAGCTTGACTCTTTCAACACAGGAAACATCGTGGGGAACAGGTGCTTGAAAGAAGCATACTGTGTCTAGGTCAGCATAGGCTCCTCTGGCAAGTTGATCTTGACTTGATCCTTGATCTTCCTTGGCACACTTCAACTTAAAAAGGTTTGGGGAATAATCAGAACATAGGTAGGATACCCTTTGCTAACAGAGTTAATTTAATAGTCAAGATTGAGAGAAACTTTGGAGGGTTATTATTGCTCTTGTTTAACTTGATGCCTCAATTTAAGTCATAAGTCTAGTTTAGGGCACCTAAATAAGTGTCAAATGTTCCAAAAGACTTGAAGATTTTATTAACTCTTGTTGGAGTCAAGGAGAATAGCTGAGTATTTACTGCTCTTGCAGAAAGTAGATCCGTAAGTGCACAGTAAGTCACAGACCTTAGCAAAGCAATGTTCAGTAGGTTCATCAAATGTGATTGTGTAGCTTTGTGCACACAGATGCAGCACAGTGGCTACACATTTATCTCAAGCAAAATTGCTTGGGGAACGCTAGCACACTTGAGAATACAGTCAGCATTCACAATGGCTCCAGAAAAAGGAAAATACCAATACTGCTGGCATTTCTGGAGAACACGCTGACATTAGTGCTTCGCACTTTCTTGTCATTTGGCTGCAAAGTGATTAATTTCAGGTCTGGGTGATTTTCAGTGTCAAAGAGAAATGATGTTACAGATTGAGGCTGCAGTGAAATGTATTTGCTTGCACTGTTTGCACAAGCTTCTCAGCCCACACTGTATGCTAAAGCCCGATAAATCCATCCAGAAGAGGGATACCCAGTTGTACACCAGCTGTGACAGAACTCCCTGCTAGTTTCTCCTGCCTGTGACCAGGGGCTGCCTTCCCACCAGCACTGCAGCTAAGCCTCTCTTTGGCTTCCAGCAGAGCCCAAGTCATCCCAGAGCTGGTTCGTTGCATTATATATGGAGATGGGATTTTGTTGTTGTTGCTGTTGTTTTAAAGAGTTAAAGGAATGATTGGGAGGGTGGTGAGAAATGTTGTTCACAGTTAAGTCCACGTTCTTAGGCCACCTTCTGAATTAGCTATATGAACCACGTTTCATGTCCCTGGCCTGTGACTCCTGGAGGAAAAAAAGGTAGTGACATGCATCATGACTTTGAATTACACTACACTTAAGGATGCACAGAGATTTAAGACTACCTTGCCAGTCTCCCTTGAAGACCCACCTACTCTGTTACAACTGATCCTGTAGGAGCAGATATAGATGCTGACCCTCTCCAAGGGACACTTGTTCTACAGACTGAGCTGGGAGTAATGTAACCTGGGCCAGTTGGCTACACATCTCTTCTCAGTATATACATCACCAACTGCCAGCCCTGAAATACACCTGCAGGTGAAGGACATTTAATGGGGTCTGAGAGGTGCAGTGAGAGGTAGAGGAAGGCTATGGGGGCAGCAGGTACTTTTGGTTTGAAAACTGAGGGTTTGTGATGCAAATATGAATCACACATGCGCAGCTGGAGAGGATGCACATCTGTGAGCTCATATTCTGGCAGGCCTCATCTGATTCATTTGTGCTAGGGCAGTATATGTCCCCCTTCCTCTCGCCCACCCAGCAGGAGATGGGGCAGCAAGGGCTAGCTGCTCCCTAGTGGAGGGCAGCCAAGAGCCAGGCACAGGAGGAGGCTGAGGCCTCATCCACTGCACCCAAACAAAGCAATCAGGGTGGGTACGGTGACAGCAGTTGTGCTCAGCAAAGTATACAGATTGCATACCTGCCCTGGTGACAAGGCAGATCCAAGGTCATCCTGAGAAGTCAGTGAGTCAGCACTGGAATCGGGCCTGGAGCAATCACCGGGGTCAGCCTCAGGCCAGTGAGTGCAAGGCAAGCTCGCAGTGACAAGGCCACTCTTGCACAGCACCTGCTGGCATCCTTCTGCAGCTGGCATCCTCACAGAGGCACTGTGCTCCCAAGAGCTAAGCTGAACACAGCTCGCTCAGAGCCTTCGAGTTTGACACATACGAATGAACTATCAGGTGGCCAATGCCCTCCTCTGAAGGAGGCTGCTCACCTTCCGAAGCTAAAGCATGCCCCCAGACACAGAAAGAACACAGGAAAACATCATCTTCTCTTGTAACTTCATTCTGAAAATAGCTGAACTATTTTTACCTGGAACATTTTATAAATATACCACCTCCAGCAGAGGAAATTTTAGCTCAAATATTTTGACAAAATTATAAATAACTGAAAAGCCAATCTCTTAATGGATCTTATCAAATCATTTAGCAATAAAGAAGGCGGCTGGCCATGCCACATGCAATGTGTAAGTTCCTGAGTTTGGCTCTCTGAGAACTTTCCATAATTAACACATGTAGGCAATGTTGTGCCCAGTCCCGGTGTAGGCTGCTGAGTCTTCTTATTTGCATTTTAAACCATTTTCAGCACACATTGGTTTTGTTTCATTTTTGCAAATTCTACTCCATTTTGATTGCTTTAGATTCTGGAGGGAATTACAGATATTTTTCATGTTTGCAAGAGAGAATGGGTGCTAGGTAAGCTGTCTGCTTCTGCACTGTTACCTTTGTTGGACTGATTTTTGATTCCATCATGTGGTGATAAGGGAAAGAACACACATGCACCACTCCAGTGAAATGAGTCACTAGTCCTATCTTGCTTTATAGCTTCTACTTCATAAGTATAGAATAAACAAATCTGAAAGACCTTGGGCACGTTGGTGCCCAATTCGCCTATTTAAAAATAGCTTCTGACACAATACTAACTGCTACAACACAGAACAACTTGAAAGCATGTGTTTAAAATGGCAGAAACAAGGAAAATACACAATACAGAGGCATTCAAGACAGAAATGTTAAATGGGAATCTCATTTCACCAGAGCCCTTTCAACCTGTTCAAATGCCTCCCTATGTCCTACTGCAGTAATTGTTGAATAAGTATTCTTGGCAAGTATGCTACAGGGAAAAGATGCCATTCATTGCTCCCCTGCACTTTGTGTCATTTGCAAATGTGCACATAAAACAAATGTCTCCTTATCAAGTAAGACTAAACAAGTGAAAGGTCAGGGCGATGGCAGATGAAAACAGAATGCTTATTTTATATGGATTAGGGAGTTTATCTGCCAAAGTGTTTAAGTATGTTTGGATTTCAAGTCTTTTGCCTTCCAGCACAGACATGCCAGTCACTTTTGGAAGTGCTTTCTTGTCTGGACAATTTAGAAACACATTGTTATTAGCATTAATTGTGATCCTACGCGTATTTTATACTTTCTGGAAATCCACTGACAATCTGCATTCTGTAAGTCAACTTAAAAAAAAAAAAGCTTCCAAAATCTCAGCACAAGCGGCAGATTATCTCAGAATTGACCTTGTTACTACTGATGTTCTTTGCAGCACATCCAGGCTGTGCACCTCCCACCGCTTGGTGTCTCCCACCAACAAAATATCTACGCTGCATTACAACTGCCCTTAGCAACCTGAAAGCTTGGGTGCCTTCCTCCTTCTCTGGGAGTTGAAGCAGATGTCCTCCAGAGGTCCCTCCAACCTAACTCATTTCGTGATCCTCTGTTCTTGTGTTGTAGATACTGATCTGGAATCACAAGCATTGAGAAGTGTTAGAAAGAAGAGAGAAACCCACTGAACCCTATCAAATTCTTGTTGAAGCCTGTGCAGTACAGGGATGAGTGCTGCTATCCGGTGCTTCTTCAGCATTGCTTGCTTGTACAGTTACTTCTGGTTGCTCATCCTACAGACACCTGAGTGCATTCCAGCTGCAGCCACAGCCCTCAGTCCTGCAGCTGAGAGCAGTCGCTTGAAGCTCCACATTTCATGAGCTACTTTTGAAGCCTTTCTTTAAATCTCTTATATTCTGCAGTGCTAACAGAGCCTCAGCAGAGGCCGGGCAACCACTGTGCTGATGCTGCATAACATCCTGCTGACCAAAACCAGCTCAGGCTTTCCTTGCACTTCCCCACGTTTTCTTATCATCCACTGTCTCTGCTCTCACACTGTGAGAGATCTTTGAACGCGGATCACTGTTTGTTTGGCTTGCATAGCATTTTGACCAGTGGGAGAGTGAGCTCTAAGGGCTTCTCAACAAGGTAAGAATAAAGAGAACAGTATCAACAGAAAACTTGTTATGCTGAAATTGGTATGCTAAAGCTAAACACAGCTATCCGTGCTTTAACCTATTTAATCTGCTAGTGACAAGGGGATGGGGAGCTAGTAACACCCCTCTGCCCTCAAATGCCAGCCTTGAAGTGCAGGCTGTCACTTGCTACATCAGCCCCTAAAATAAAAGGGAAGAAGAAAGCATTCTCCTCTGGGGGCCGAGGGTGGAGAGGAAGGTTCGAACGTTCCTCCACAAAGTGAGGATGAAAGACTTCTTCTGACACTGGAGATTTAAAAAAAGGGAGAGGAAAAAAAAAAAAAAGATAAAAATGCAGAGCAAAGAAGTAAAGGCATCAGCGAGCTACAAAGCAATCTGTCACAGCATCAGGGATGGACAAAGATGACAGGACCAAACCCTGGGAACAGCGTGACACCAGAACAGCCCGTCCCAGTGCCAGGTGGACGTCTGCAGGGTCCCAATCTCCTCTCTGCCCTCTATGGAGTCTGGGAGTGCTGTGTGGGTAAAACACGCTGAAACCAGCAGAGCCAAGGGTCTTCGACAAGGGGGCGGGACATGCAATAAAATTAATGCTTTGTGATGACAAACTTGGTCTTGGGCAACAGTGCCATTTGTTTTCAGCGCTGCCACCCCCCAGTCAGGCTGCCCCATCCAACTTGGCTGGATGTATCCAAGACATCCAGCAATGGGGCACCCACAGTTTCTCCGGGCAGGCTGCGCCAGTGCCTCGCCGCAGTCCGAAGAAAGGTTTCATGTTTGGGTGGGGTTTCTCCTTCTCTTCCAGAGCCCACTCACACCTATAGCGCTCTCCCACGCGCGGCTGCGTGCAGCCCGGGGCACTCAGGGCAGGGCCGGGCCCGGCTACGGCGCGCTGCGCTTCGCCGCGCACTCTCTCCGCGGCCAACAGCGGCCCCTGGCGGCGGCGGCACGCGGCGCTCCAGGCCGCAGAGCGGGGCCGCTTTTCCCGAAGGCCACAGTTGGTTTCCCCCTCACGGGCTCCTTCTGCAGAGGTGCCACGGTTGTCCTTGGTTACGCAATGACAGATTGTTCTCTTCACCGTGTCCCTGCTTTGTTCCCCCCATCCCACCCCACCTCCACCCCCCCCCCGGCAGGAAGAACACTGCTTACAGAAAGGAAAAACAACAAAGAAAAAGCTATTTGCTTCTTTTCCTTTCTTTTTTGACATGTGGTGTCCAAATCTATTGGCTCTTCACTCTGCAAATAGAGCTACTGATCTCCCCACGCTTTTCTGTAGCGTTTATTTTGTCTGCAACCTTCATGCATTTGAACTAACTCTGTCCACTGGAGGCCCATGAGCCGATGTGGTATTATTAGTTTTATAGGCAGGAAGCTTGGTAGCTGAAATGTATGTTCTGAAATACCTCAGATTTTTCTTTTTAGAGTGATATACAGCACATATCTATTTTCTGCACAGCTCCTAAAGATTCCAGCCACAAACGCAGGACACAAGCAGTGCAGCAAACCAAACTCCAAGGCCTCAAGCAGAGAGCTGCTACCAGAAGGATCAGGAGAGCGGTGGCTGTCAGGAACAGCTCTGCCAATGTGCAATTGCTGTCACCTGGGTCTCCAGGGCAGAGGCAGGGTCTGCTAGGGTGGTGGCAAGGAGGTCACAAGCATCACAGTGGGAGGAGACAGATTCTTCAAATGTTTCTGTATCAGAGTGCAAAGTCTGGATAATGAGCAAGGGGAGTGAGGCGTCCTTATTGATGAGCATCCATTTGATACAATTACCGTGCCAGAAAAACACGGTGGACACTTTGCATGATTGCAACCCTCGAGTTGAGGTTACAGCCTGTGCAGAGGGGACAGAGGTGTATAAAAATGGGCTGGAGAAATATGCTGCAGTGTGTGGATCAGTGGGCAGTTGTGGGCAAGGCTGCTTTTCAACTGCTGAGTGCAGGGGGCTGCCCTGGCAGCTGCGTAGGTGAAGTTTGTCAGCTAGCTGAAGCATCTACAGTTGTAATCTGTGCAAAGGCAACATTTTGAAAGTAGAAGCATGAGAGGCAAAAAGGCAAGACTGATGACTCTGTGTCATTCTGCACTTTGTACCTTCTAAAACTGGGGAACAGCAAGCCACTGTGTGAGACACAGTGACTTATTGGACAAGGAAGAATTAGATATGAAGCAACAGGAAAATTCTATGGCTGCTTCATTTACAAATGGCTTTTATTGACTTCAGCTGTTTGAGAGTAACTGCCAGCAGCAATATATCCTCGATCTGATAAGTAGATCGTTGCCACCAGGAGGCTGAGATGGACTCTTCAAAAGAAAATGGACAGACTCATAACTTGAGTCATTTCTGAAGCTTGGGAGGGCTCCATCTTACATACATTCTGTTTTGTTCTCTTCAAACCCACTCCTGTGCTACTTGCTTCCCTCCATACTGTCCTTCCTCTTGTTATTGTCTAGACATGCGGTCTGAAAGTACTGAGAATTTTTTTTCCCCAAAACCAAAGGAGATTTTTGCCAAGAACAAAATTCAGCTTCCCAGGGACACCAACACATGGGGTAAAGCTGATGGTACCCTCCTTTTTCGTGTCTCACTCTGTCCTTGGGTTGAGTTCTGCAGTTCTCTATATGGGGTAGTCTTCACCCATCTAAATTTAAAAAAAAAAAAAAAAAAAAAAAAGCAACAAGTTTCCTTCTGGCTTGGATTTAGCATGGAGATGGTTTCAGTGGTCTTGAGAAACAACTTCCTCAGAGCTGACAGTTGGATCCCGCTGAGCTTTGTGCTGCTTTTTCTGCCTGCAGGGCCGAGCAGGGTGGTGGGTGGGGATCTCAGAGTTTTTGCTAGTGGCTGAGTGTTGTGCGGGGAACTCATCCTGGTTAGCGTTCTGGATTGGCAATTTTGCCTGTGAGCAGCAGAGGCTGCAAAAAAAGTACCCTGAAAGGAGCAGGAAACAGCTCTGTGAGCTGCTGGAGGAGATGCTTGTGCTCCTCACTAGAGGAGCATTTTGAGATGGTAATGGAAGTGACCCTAGCAAGAACACACTGTCTTCATAGCGCTGTTTCTGTGCTTCGATGCTAGGCAAAATGTCCAAAACGATGTTCTCCTTTGTTTCCTTGGATTCATGCCACAGCAATGGATGTTTTTGGAATCTGAGACAGGGCTCTGCTTATGGCTGAACCTGCTTATGGCTGAACCTTGGAGCTTACAGCTTCCCCATCCAGAAAAGCTCACAAGTGCCTATTGCTGTTTCCTGACCTGCACCAAACCTGCATCAAACCCACCCCATGTTCCTTCCCCAAATAACACAAGGAGAGGTTCCAAGGCTACCATTTTGGAGAGACAGCTGGACAAGGAAGGCTAGCATTTCTCTACATCCTCTTAGAATCATACAATTATGAAATTAAAGAACATCTCACATTGGAATTGATCCACAAGGATCCCCAGGCCCAACCCCTGACTCTGCACAGCACCGCCCATACATCAAAGCCTGTATCTCTGAGTGTTGTTCAAACAATGGCTTCTCAAGGAGGGAAAGGGGAAGGGGAAGGGGAAGGGGAAGGGGAAGGGGAAGGGGAAGGGGAAGGGGAAGGGGAAGGGGAAGGGGAAGGGGAAGGGGAAGGGGAAGGGGAAGGGGAAGGGGAAGGGGAAGGGGAAGGGGAAGGGGAAGGGGAGGGGAAGAGGAGGGGAGGGGAGGGGAAGAGGAGGGGAGGGGAAGAGGAGGGGAGGGGAGGGGAGGGGAGGGGAGGGGAGGGGAGGGGAGGGGAGGGGAGGGAAGGGAAGGGAAGGGAAGGGAAGGGAAGGGAAGGGAAGGGAAGGGAAGGGAAGGGAAGGGAAGGGAAGGGAAGGGAAGGGAAGGGAAGGGAAGGGAAGGGAAGGGAAGGGAAGGGAAGGGAAGGGAAGGGAAGGGAAGGGAAGGGAAGGGAAGGGAAGGGAAGGGAAGGGAAGGGAAGGGAAGGGAAGGGAAGGGAAGGGAAGGGAAAGAGCTCATAAGAAAGTGGGAGACTACAGACAATGAAATTTCACTGGGGTCTACATGAAACTACTGCAGGACAAGATGGAAACACTGCTGGTAAAGTGCAGTGCCTTTGCTCTGGCTGGCTGGTGGAGTTCATTTGACTGCTGGAGGAAGGATTAGTTTAAAGAAGACTTGAAGACTGATTTTAACATCTGTTCCTATGTGCAGGTCCTGGGGTTTTCCTAACACCATTTTTGATTCTACTTTATGTCTGGGCGACTGCATCTGTCAGCCAGCATACCAGGTGATACAGGGAGAGCAGTATGCCAGGGAATGCCACGCTTGGCCACTCTCAGCCACTCTCAGCCTTTCCCACTTTGTCCTCCATGGATTCCAGCATTACAGGAGGATGGGCAGGGAAAAAAACCTGAGCATTCTGCACATTTCAGATGGACCTCCTCCAGCTCTGGCACCCCAGGCATCGCCTTGCTAGCAGTTCTGGTGAACCCCTACAGCCTGGGCAGCAAGTGACCTGGTACAAAACTGTCACGGGAAGTGTTGCCACAACGTAAAGGAATTACACAGCTTGCAGGTGTGTAAGGATTGCAGCAACGGGCTCATCGGAATCTGTAATACACAATGACACAGATACTTCGTTTAAGTTCTTTATCACAGATTACTACAAATTACTACTAGTAAAACAAGCAGGTATTAAAAGCTACAAAAAATTACTGACAGTAAAGCAACTCTGCTTATGGCTTAGATTTGTGTCTGTTTACATATATATCGCCTACGTGCTTACATATGAGCCTGCAGTCAGACGGGTGCTGTTGGTGAGGGTCTGCTCCGTACAGGAGAATTCCAGTGCAACAGTCCCTGCAGGGGAAGCTCTGAGAGAGGCTCCATTTTGTGTAGAAAGCAAGTTTTGTGTGTGCATGTCTGAGGGACATAAGGGGGCACAGGACACCGCCACCTGGAGCAGCTAGCAGATGCTGCCGGTTTCTGTTTTTACCTGGAACAGCCAATAGATGATGCTGTTTTTCATTTTCTCAGACTAGCTTTTACTTTCCCAGACTGTTTTTCTGTTTTTCAAGATAGAGCAGCCCATGGATGTTTCCTGTTCCTACTTTCTCAGGCTGTTTTTCACCTTCTCAGATTGCTTTTCCACGTTTCCAGATAAGTTTGTTGTCACGTTTTCTTTTTTGTTTTGTGGATTCGTTTCAGTCGGGCTTTTTTGTCTGGTTGGTTTGGTTTTTTGTTTGTTTTAACTTATCTAGGGTATGTCAGGATGTGTCAGTACTGGCTGCACTTCAAGAACACCCACTGTGCATCCCAAGGGTGCTCCTGACTCCTAGGCCAGTGGTGTCCATCTTGACAGACATTCTCTTCTGTCCATAGTTTTCCCATCATACCCAGCTCACTTTTATGGCATCGAGTGAGCAGAGCATGAAGGAATTAGTAAGAGGTGCAGCACAGACCCCAGGAGAACCTTCCCCTTTTTTACACGTGAGGCATTCCTTTTGGTTTCTCTTCCCCATCCTTTCCTCTGCATCACCACTCTATTCCCCATAAAAAAGGGAGCTGTAGGATTTGACAACCAAAGGCTTTAAAACAGATGAGTCTTGATCTATTTGGTTCAGTTTCTCTGTGACGTCACCAAGGAGCCTAGGAAGGAAGTGGACAAGAACATGGATGCAGGAAGGGATTATCTCTTGCTCATAACGATCACATAGTTCCAGGCCCTTGTCCTAAGCCTTATGCCATCATGGAGCTCGTCGACCCTTCATCACGCTTCCCACCCCAGACTTGCTGTCTGCTCACACTGCCTACTCCAGCTTCACTCCACTGCTTGGGGAGCTCAGGCAGAGCGGTGCAGGCAGGAAACCCATGGCTTTCCCTCACAGCCCTAAAACAGATTAAATGTTCAGGCTGAAGCCATATTACAAAATAAAAAAATTTAACAAGTCAGATGTAGGCAGCCAGCCAGAATGGAAAATTTCAGCTCTAATCACAAAAGTTGCAATGGAACACTCTGCAGTGGGACTGCCCGTACAGCTCAGCCCTTAAGCTTGATAGCTCTTGGTGTATCTGCAGGCTGAACATGCCTTTGTGAGCCCTCTCACCTCATCCTCACAGCTTCAGGATAAGTGTCAGAAGAACAAATGCTTATTTGCTCAGTAGTACCAAGGAAAGAGCGGTGCACTTGCCTTGCCATAGGTCCTGCCTGCTCGGGAGCTCTGATGCAGAAAGGAGTGGAGAAATGAGACTTGGTAGATGGGAACATGCTAGGAGCAGAAGAGAGGAGAGTGCAGTCCTGGCAGGACACGTAGTCAAGGCCCTGGGGCTGGGCCCCTTCCCTCGCTTAGCCCTGCTGCATCTCTTGTGCTGCAGGGTGTTGGGCTCTGCATGAAATAGGAGCACAGCACATGCGCCTGCACGCCTGAACATAGAGAGGAGCTGCTGCTGTTGCTGCAGGTCAGCAGCGGGCAGCCAGGAGACAGGAATGCCTGAATGGCAGCAGGCTTTGGCTAAGCGATTGTGTGCCCGGACCACACATCTAAACAATTAATCCAGGCATGGAACAGAGCAAGTTCCTCCTCTGCACTGGGTGCTCAGGGTATTTCACTAATAGTTGTAACACCGATTAGCTGCATCACACGGCAACGGTTCAGATCACACCGTGCAAACCCAACCTGTGTTCGCTCCGTCTGACATAACCCCCTTTGACAAAGACCTCTAGCCACCCCCCCACTGGCTACATCTGCTGCAGCACCACGCTGCCCTGCCGACACCTCCTGCCACTGAGGATCTGCCACAGGCGGCTGTGCAAAACCAGACAAAGGGACCACACCTCGCAGGGCCTCACAGTATGGACAACAGGGGACCCAGGGCGTGCTCTGTGCTCCTGGCAGGGCTGGGCCCACCTGGATGAAGCATGAATGAGGCCACTGCTCAATGGAGCGGTTGCAGTGGCTTTCTGGTGAGGAAAGCATAGAATCATAGGTTAGCTTGAGTTGGAAGGGTCCTCAAAGAACACGGTGTTCCAATTCCCTGCCGCGGGCAGGGCTGCCACCTGCCACATCAGTCTGCCCAGAGCCCCGTGCAGCCTGGCCTTGAGCATCTCCAGGGATGGGGCATCCATAGCTTCTCTGCTCCAGTGTCTCAGCACGCTCCGAGTGAAGAGTTTCCCATGAACACCTACCCTAAATCCCCTTTCTTTTAGTTTAAAGCCATTCCCCCTCGTCCTGTCAATGTCAGACCACGTCAAGTCATTGCCCCTGCTGTCTGTAAGCCAAAATGGTGGCAGAGCAGCGGCACGGGGCTCAGCACAGGATCCACCCGGACCAGGTGCAAGGCAACAGCGCTGCTCCCACACCGTGCTTCTCTGCGGCCGGGCTGAGGGGGCCACGGGCCGGGTGGGCTTACGGGGAGGGCCCCGCAATGAGAGCCGGGCGAGCGGGCGGGGGGCCGTGGCCAAAAGCAGCACGGTGAGGAAGGGGCTGCGCTGGGCCCGCTCGGAAAGCAGCGACAGGGCGAGGGAACTGGGCCGGGCCGAGCCGAGCCGAGCGGGGTCAGGCTCTTACCGCGGCTATTATGGGATGGCGAGGCCCGGGGGAAGGGGGGGGGAAGTGGGGGAGGGGAGGGCAGGCGGTGGGTATTATGGGATGGCGAGGCCTTCTGCGGCGGGGGAGGGAAGGGAGAGCGGTGACTATTATGGGATGGCGAGGCCATCCGCCACCGGAGGGGGGCAGGTGGGTGGCAGGAGTATTATGGGATGGCAAGCCCTTCTGCGGCGGGGGGGGAGGGAGGGGGGGTAATATTATGGGATGGGGGTGCCCCACGAGGCGGCGGCAGCGGGGGGGTGGGGAGGTGGGGGTGGGAGGATGCGGCTATTATGGGATGGCAGGGCCCTCTGCAGCCAGAGCGAGTGGAGTATTATGGGGTGGCACAATTCCCAGCGCGTGTGCCCGGGCGGCTATTATGGGATGGCGCCGTACCTACTGCCTCCCTGCGAAATATTATGGGATGCAGCGGGCAGGGGGAGGGGTGTATTATTATGGGATGCCGGTGCAGCACGGGGCGGGGAGGGGATTGTAGCTCCGGCTGCCGTGCCTGGGGGCCCACACGGTACCCCCCCAATGCCGCCGTCCCGTCCCACCGCAGGGCCCCTCGCCCCCTCCCCGGCCCCCCAGCAGCTCACATCCCATAGCGCCGGCGGCGTATTATGGGATGGCTGCTCCCCCCCCCCCCCTCCCCCCGTGCGGGGGTGGGGGTGGGGGGGTGGGGGGACGGTTGCCATGGAGCATTTCCCGTAGGTGGCTATTATGGGATGGACTCGCCTTTGTGGACTATTATGGGATGTGTCCGCTGCCGCAGGGTGGGGCCGCCCAGGAGGGCCGCCGGGCGGGGACGGACCCCGGCCGGGAAGGTGGGTACCCCCTGGGGCAGCCCTCGGACACCCCACCTCTGTGAGCGCCTTGCTCCTCTTCCAGCTGGGGAAGGTGAGAGGGAGAAGGCGGCCCTTCCCGGTGATAGAACGTCGCGCCAAGTGAGAGAGGTGCTGAAGCGCTGATCCCAAATACATCTGTTCTTAAGTAGAGAACTCGCGGTCCTTGTGTCACATAGCTGGGAGCCGGAGGCTTGGCAAGCAAGCCGCGCTCGTGCGCTCTGCAGGCAGGACGGGACCCTCCCTGGGCAGCACGCCGCGGAGCGGGGCTCGTCCGTGCTCGTGTCTGCTGTCCCCGCTACGGGCAGGAGCGGTCCTCCTCCCGGCACTGCCTTTGAGCTGAACGTGGCTCGCGGTATCGCTCAGAGCCGCGGCGGCTCGATGTCCGTGAGAATTACAGGGAAACTGTAATGCCTCTCCCCACCGTCGGGGTTCGAGTCTCTCGTGTCCTTCCCTCGAGCCGACCCGAGCCCAGTGGCTCTGCTTGCTGGCAGCGGGGCTCACACCACGTCCTGCGGGCGTGCAGCCTCCAGGTTCACCTGCACCACTCCTGGCTGCACAGAGCCGGGCGCTGACAGCATGCCCATCACACCAAACCAACTGTCACAGAACTGCGGCCCAGGCGGCTCTGAGCTGCGGCCCAGTGCCGCAGTCCCACTGAGACCATGCTTGCATCTTCTGCTGGATCCTACTGTCTGCTTCAGGAAGAGCTGAATGGGGCCTCTATGTAAGGCGTTTCAAGGAAATGGGAACGTACAACTGATATTAATGAGTAACTTGCTTCCAGCTTTCATTATTCACTGTATGCAGAATTATAAGTTTAAAGATGAGTCGTGTTGCAAAGTCACATTTTTTACTATTGCGAAACGTTTATTTCTTCCATCTGATTAAGTGCTTCTAACTTCAGAAAATAAAGTGAAAATAAACATGGAAAATTCAAATCTCAGTATCATCAGAGTTCTGGGTAACTGAAAATAGTGTTGTGATGGAAAATACTGAGTAACCCTCACGATAGGTGTCAGCACCCAAGCAGTGTTTGTTAGAGTGAGTAGACAAGCACAGTGTTCAGAGGTAGAGATCAGCGCTTTGGATTTACAGGATGCTGGGCAATATCCCCTCCTCTGTCCCTTTTCCCCCGCCTCAGATCTCGCCATGAGCACTGCTCCATGCAGCATGTGTGCTCGGCTGGCACAGTGTGCTCCTGGCTGCAGGGCCATGCCACGCACCCTGCCCCCTCCTCCTTCTGGCAGCAGTACTCGGGAGCAGTGCAGAGTGACGTCTGAACGGCTGTTCTCCCAGCAGCAGAACTCACGCGCAGTCATACTGGTGTGCAAGCAGTCCTCAGTGAGGTGGCTGCTACCGGGATGGGGTCCTCCAGCTACACTGGCTTGCTGTTCTCAGTAAAGAAACACAAGTGGCCTATTTGATCTGCTTTATGTTGATACATGTTACCAAATTTTCTGTGTGCAAGTGTGTCTCTGCCTCTTGTTCCAACAGCATGTGCTTCTGCAGGAGCAGCCCCTTGGGTATGGCAAGGGGGAGTGGTTGCCTCCTCCTTAAGAAAAGGAGACAATGTCTTTTACTTCAATTCCTGAAACCAAAGCTACTTCTATTGTGCTCAACAAATAAGTTCATGCTTCTTTTTTAAAACCAACCAAACAAACAAAAAAACAGGGAAGAGGGGGGAGCAAAGGGGAAAGCAGCAATGAATATGGATCATTTCAATTGCCTTAGCTTGTTGAGGCTGAAGAAATCTGGAAGAGAGAAGAGCTTGGCTGTGTTGGAGAAGGCTTGAGGAACTCAGGAAAATTCCTTTGGTCTATGTTGAGGACACAAGTTTGTATGAAGAGACAGACTTTGGAACAATAGATGAACGCCGAGTGAAAGCTTGGGCAGGTTTCTTACCATATTCAAAATAACATTTGAACCTGGGAGTTTGATACCTTCCCCTCTGAGGTTGATCTGGGTCAGAATTCTCTGATCACCCAAGAAAAACAAAGGTAAGGTTTCTTGGAAGCCCTGAGATCCTCGGGGTTATGGGCAGGGGTTTCAAGGCCTTGGCTCAGAGTTACAGCAGCAGCAACCTGCCAGGGAGAACCTGCAGGGCTGTGGATCAGAGAGCTCATGGACAGTTAGTGAGCTCACATTGATGCAGACCTGCAAAGAATAGGTAAGAAAGGGAAATGCAACAATTAAGTACAGCGTCGGATTTATGGAAACATCAGATGATTCCGGTTTTACACAAATCCTGGTAGAAAATGTTATTGGTTGACTGTATTTAAGCTGACAAAGGAAGCGATTGTTACAGGCTAGAGCAACACTCAGAGGACCAGCAGAAAATTAGAAGACTAAAACAAGTGGATTTGTTTCTCAGGGCTCACCGAAGCAGTAACAAGGTGGCCTGGCAGCATTCAGCACTTGAAACCATTAACATTTGTGCTTTGTTTACCAGGCACGAGAGACGTTAACTGCAAACAGCCAGCAGCCAACAAACTGACCTCTACCAGTGCACTGTTGCCCCACCAGCAAGCTGTTGTCATGGTGCCTTATCTGTGCCCGGCACAGGAGAGCAACATGGGCTTGGGGTGCCCTCTCCTCCTTATGTGCCTCAGCAAGTGACTGAAGGGCTCACAGCAGTGAGACACCCCGTGAGGACCGCAGTGCAGTGTGCTTGGCTCTGGTCGTAACCTCGAGGGAGATGTCTGCACAGAAAGCTAAATCTAACAGGACTGTGTGCTAATAAAGGCTGAGCAAGAGGGAGTCCTCGGGAGCAGGGCTGGGCAGGAGCATCCTGTGGTACCTTTAGGACTCCTGGCCTGGTGGAAGGGTGAGTGCGGCTGTTCCCGGGGTGCCTCCAGCAGGGACAGGGCCAGCAGCAAGGTGGGTTACAATTGTAACTGTTTCTCACTAAGTGCTACAGGTACTCTAAGGTGGGGCCAGCTGGATGCAGCCTGCAGCTATCCTGTGGGGCTGTGTGTTTTGGAATTCCTTTTTTTTTTTTTAATCTGTTCAATTTAGATGGCCCTCACAGGCACTAAAACCGCCTCAGTCGTAATGACTCATCCTCTGCACGGGATTCTTAGAGTGAAAATGAAGATTTCTGCTGACTGAGAACTTCGGGCTATGAAGAGAAACAAGCGGACGAGGTGGATCTGAGTGCTTGCAGAGACTCCAGCACAGGGGTTGGTGAGAAGTTGCATGCCCAAAGCTGGGGAGCACACGGTGACAGCAGCCCTCACAGCCACAGCCACACCTGCACACTCTCCATTAGGTGTGTGTACAGCTGCACAGGGCCTCTTACCAGCACCAGATCCCAAGAGGCGTGCCGCTCTGGTGCAGCCTGCCGAGCACGGGAACTGGCATGGCTGCCCAGCTGTGTTGCCGAGGTTTGCAACTGTCAGTGTACAGAAAGGAGCAAGGACTCCCACAGCGGTCTGCGTGAGCCTGGTGGGAGCGCTCCCGGCCCACGCACCTCTGTGACACAGCGTTCTGCTGCGCTTACCAGCGCAGAGGACACTGTGCACAGCACAGCCCTTTCCTGCTGCCTGTCCCCCATAGGGCTGAGAGAACCCACAGCATTGCTGCAATGCAAGCGAAGGGACAGAGGCCTGGGTGGTGCGTGTATAAGGCAGGGAGGTCAGAGGGCTGCGTAGGCAGGGCTCCATAAGCGCAGGAAGGAGGATAACGCAGTTGGGCTCTGCAGTGCCCAGCCCATCCGTACTAGCAGCACAGGGGTGTGTATGGAGGAACGGCTGTTGCAGGGTGGCTATGTGCACGGGCAGCACGGGATGCTGCAGCGGTGCTCCAGGGGAGGGGCCAGCAGTCACTGACAGCTCCTGCGCTCGTGGGGTGAGGCGGGCAGGGCTGGGTGCCCGTGGAGGTGGAGGAGGTGCCACGGGGCAGGCAGTGCCACTGGGTGACCTTTAGTGGCACGGTGATGTGTTTGCAATTAAGGGCTGCTGCTGTCCGCGTGAAGTGACGGTACCAGGTGGAGGGTACAGAGCGGGGATGCTCCGCATTCGTTTAGGATAGGGACAGCTTTGTGGCTTGTGGACCAGCGCTAGAACACTGGGTGCCTCGCGTTACGGCCCCAGCGTACGACCGGGCTTTGGCAGAGGTCACCGTGGGATCCAGACACGCACACCGCAGCAGCGGGTGGCTGTTCCACGCAGGGGGCTGTGCCCTGCGTGAGACAGGCGTCGGGGCTCGGACACCTGGCCGAGGTGGGAGGGCAGGCAGACCCCGGTGGGCTGCGGTCCCGCAGGGCGGTGCGGCTGCTCCCTATGCGAGCAGCCCCGAGGGCTCGTCCCGCGGCGGGCGGGGCGGTGGCGGAGCCCCGCGGAAGGCGGCTGAGGGTATTATGGGATGGCAGGCTGGCCGGTGGCTCCCGGCGACTTATTATGGGATGCCTGCCCGCGTAGGGGGAGGGGATAACTATTATGGGATGCGTGCCCGGGGTGTGACTATTATGGGATGTTGGGGGGGGGGGGGGGATCCGCGGACTGAACCCTCGGGAGGTGCCCACGCCAGGAGGGGGGAGGAGGGGGGGGGTGGGCCGCGCCGCGGGGGGCACCAGCTACGGCGCGGGTATTATGGGATGCTGAAACAAGAGGTTAGAGGTGGGAAGTATTATGGGATGTTCTTGATGGGCTGGGGTGGGGGGGGCGAGTATTATGGGATGCTGGGCCGGGCAGCGAGTGGGAAGTTCTGAGGGGAGAGTGAGTATTATGGGATGTTTCGGCTGGGGGGGCGAGGGGGGGTGTTACCGGGGATACGGGGGCGGGGTCTGTTGCCAGGGTCGCGGGGCATATTATGGGATGGAGGCGGGAGCGGGGAGGAGCCTGAATTTTTTTTTATTTTTTTTTTTCTTCCCCCCCCTTTAAGAGGCGGTGCCGGGTCCGGAGCCATTTTCCCTTCAGCAGCGGTGGCGGCGAAACGGAGCCGCCGTCTGGAGCCGGGTGAGGATTCGGGAGGGAACGAGGGCGGGCGCGGTCTCCCCGCCGTCTCTCGCGTTCTGTCCGCGGCCCCACGGGCTCCTGCCGGCGCCCCTTCCCCCGTCCGCTTCTCGGCCGCGCCTCGCCCCGGGTCCGCGCCGTCTCCTGCGCGGCGGCCGCCGGACGCTCCCCGCCCCGCCTCCCGGCGCAGCCCCGGCGAGCGGCCGCCCCGCCGCGCTCGGCCCTACCGCCCGGCCCCGGGGAGAGGCGGCCCCGCGCTGCCCGCCGGACGGACTTTCCCGGCCCCGCCCCGCGCCCCCGCCCGGCGGGGACCGTGCCCCCGCCGAGCCGCCGCGCTCCGCTCCGGGCGGGGGAGCGGCCGCGGGGCCTTTTGTGTGGGTCCCGGGGGCAGCGCGGTGGGGCGGCACGCCGAGTTCGTGCGGGGGGGGTTCCGCCGCGGTGCGGGACCGCTGGCCGCCGCCCTGACGGCTCCGCCGGGCGGCTCAAGGTTCCTGTGGGAAGGCCCGCTCCCCTCCCCGCCTTCTCCCAGGTGAACGTAGAAATAACCTAGGGCGCTCGTTCCGGTCTGGCACCGGCTGCGGGAGGCAGGAGGATTTTCCAATAGGACAGCTGTTTTGGCTCCCTGCAAGGACTGAGTTGCTGACTCAGTTTAACGTCTGCTGTCTTAAAGCCTGCTTCATCACAACTCTGATGTGGTACCTGCTGCCAGAGTGCCTGTTATCCGTCGGCTTCCAACGCGATGAAGTAGCTATCTATGCTTTCTCTGAAGGATGCTCTTGGTTGCATTATTACTTGGGGAACCGGGTTTTGCGTGTGGTAACTTTCTCTTGATTCTTTTCAATGAAGTACCGGCTTCACTGGCAGGAAGGCGGCACCTCCCGTGAACCTGGGCCTCTCCTGGTTCGGAGGATATGGCATCAGGGATCGGATCACCGTCGCCGTGCTCGGGAGGCAGCGACGATGATGAGATGGAAATTCTGTTGAACAACGCTATCCCCCAGCATCAAGGTATCGAGGGCCTGCGGGGCACGCGTGTGAGGTGGTGTGACGCTGTCCTTGGGCTGGATACGTGAAATAAATGCTCTGTGGAGGAATGTCAGTCTGATTAGGAGTTGGTGTATGTTTTTGATTTCACTGCTGGAATCCTAGTTCCAAGCGTGAGGCTCCTGGCTTTTGTGTCAGGTGGGGTAGACTTTGTTCCAAGGCCTCACAGGTTGTCGGGGGCTCATGCTTTGGGGAGGTGTAAGGGGTCACTGGTGTGTTCAGCTTCAACCAAAAAGTCTGTGAGTTTTGTATTCCCTGAATGGGGAGGGGGAAGGGGCACTGTGTATGTGAAGCGGGGGGAGGATGTCTGGCTGCTTCATCTGGGATCTCAGGCTTGCTGCTGTCCAGAGCAAACTGCCCTGGGCTGTTGCATGACCCACTTCTTCTTCACCACACCCAGTTATTGAGGCTTCTGGTTGCTCGTTTTCTGTACTGCCTACTCACCTTTGCTTTTCTGGTAGTCTTTGTACCTTGCCTTGTCCCTTTTGCTTGCATCCTCATCTGCATGACACTGAAGTTAGAGGCCTTGGTACTCTTCTGTTTTGGGTGTTACTGATGTGTGCGCAGAGCAAGCCATCAACGTCTGGTTTCTCTGCTTCCTTGCAAAAAGGAATTGTATGTATTCTGATGCCTTACAGCCTAGCACAAGTTTGAGTTTTCCCACCAACCCATGCCTGTTGTAGTGTTGTAGTATCAAATGAGAAAGTGTTGCAAGTGGAAAGGCAAAATGATGTCAGAGATTTTGCTTTTTTGTTTGCTTGGCAACCTTTAGTTTTTACAGTTTTGATTCTGGCCGCATTTGGTACCTCCTGTGTCTTAGGGGAGGCTGTCATTAAGCCTAGTGAGGAGAATCTTGTCGGAAAAAAAAGCCTGTTAAAATATCTGCAGGCTTGAGAGCTTTGGGCAAGATATTGTAAGGGGTGGGATACTAGAGATGCTTTGAATCAGAACTAGATGGAAAGGAAGATGTGGAATCCCCATAGAGTCTGATGTTTTAGGGCTGTGTGAGCAAAGACTTGGTAATTAGTTGGCACAGTGGCAGGACTGCAAGACCCCACATTCCAACAGCTCTCCTTCTGCCGCTTCGTCTGCCTGCTGCAGCTCCCTGACCTGTGGCTTCCTCCATCCTGCCCAGCTCCTGTGGTCAGGAGGCCATTTTCCCTTGGAGGGAGAAGGAGTGACTCTGGCTGTGTGTGATGGGCGGGGCAACAGGGGAGAGCGAATGGCTGGGCTGCTCTCAGAGCCTGCCACAAAGGAAAGGGTTGCTTGGCTGCCCCTGGGGTTGAGAGAGATAGGGGCACAGATGGAGGAGTGATGGTGGTGGGGAGTTGGGTCCTTGTACTGGGAGCTTGCTTCCTAACTGCTGACATAGAAGGAAGGGGTGGAGAGAAGGCTGTGTCAAGTCTGGATTAAAATTGAGTTGCTAAGTAGCAACTTACCTATGGAGGACAAGTAGTGGCTAACTGGACTGCGTTTTGAATCTATTTTTGTCTGTAAGCTGTAGGATGCTCTGTTCTGGTGAAAGGAGGGTTAGATACTTTTTATTCTAGAGGACTGAAATGTTATCATCTTCAAGTTCTCAAATGTGCTTGCTAAATGTACTCAGTTTTAATTCCTACAGATATGGCAGTGTACTCTGTGCCTTTTCCTCTTCTTGTTCAGCTAAAGCAAGCTTCTGGTCCTTAAAAGCTGCTCTGCTTGGAGAAGGATTATTGTGGGAGTGGGGCTTGTTGAAGGGAGGAAAGGGTGTGTGATAGTAACTTGCTATGCGATTAACTAGTAAATGTTGCAAACAGTAACACTGTATGAACTGTATCAGGGTAAGCAATCTCTTCCATATTTGTAAGTATGTAGCAAAAAATAGACAGATTCAGCATTGTCTGTGAGAAGTGGGCAGGGCTGCAGTGCGCAAATGAGGTTTGAGTGAGATGTCCCCTCTTCCCCTCCAGAGCATGAAGATGAGCCAGAAGAAGAGCTTCTGTCAGAGGCTGAGACGCTCAAAATTAAGAAGAAGAAGAAACCCAAGAAGTTAAAGGAACCCAAAGTGCCCAAACTTAGCAAGCGTCAGAAGAAGGAGGTGAGGGGAAGGATACCTCAACCTCAGATCATACTCTAAAATATGTCTGTGTGGAGTGAGGGGGGGGCTTGTTTTGTTGTTGATGTATGACAGCAATCCTCTGTGTGAATCCTCTAGAGCTTGGGAAGTGTGGCATTTAGTGCTTATCCAGGGTATTTTCTCACAGCTGCCTGATCTTCTCTCTCCCTCCTTCCCCAGCTTGGGGACAGTTCTGGTGAGGGCAATGAGTTTGTGGAGGAAGAGGAGGAGGTTCTGCGCTCTGACAGCGAGGGCAGTGACTACACTCCTGGGAAGAAGAAAAAGAAGAAATTAGGTCCGAAGAAGGAAAAGAAAAGCAAAGCAAAACGCAAGGAGGAAGAAGAGGAGGAGGAAGAAGATGATGACTCCAAAGTGAGAAGCCACCCCTGTGTCTTACTGCTTGTTCCTTAGTTCCATGTATCTGATTTGGGTGATCACTAGTCTCTGAGACAGTGGATGGAGTGGGAAGAGTTTAGTCTCATCTTTCTGCAAACTGCCTGACCTGATTATTTCCCATGTTGCATGCCTTCCCCTCTCCTTCCTTAAACATATAGTATTGGAACCAAAGGATTTTCCTACCTCTGATGTTCTAGTGAGGCTGTGTCCTATGACAGTGACAAGTGGAGAGCGACTGGTGGAAATCCCCCAGTCTTGACCCACTGGGTCACCTGTAGATGGAAGATGTATGTATGATGTAGACGTGTGGATGTTCTCTTTTCTGGAATGTGTGCTTTTGCTCAAAGTGGCCATGATTCTCTTTGCACAGGAGCCGAAGTCATCTGCTCAGCTCCTGGAGGACTGGGGCATGGAGGATATTGATCATATCTTCACAGAGGAGGATTACCGCACTCTCACCAACTACAAAGCTTTCAGCCAGTTTGTCAGGTGAACTGCAAGTCTGTAGCATTTCGAAGGATTTTGAAAGAAAAAAGGGAGGGGAACAAGATCTGGCTTTCTTGACTTTTGTTTTGCAACATCAAGACAAATCAGGGGCAACAGCTTTCCACCTGGAACAAAACCTGAAGCAGCACTAAAATCGTTGATCCCCATATCTTGTTTTTAGCAGTCAAGGTGATGGAAGTCCTTGCTCTCTTCATGCTTTGCTTCACTTTCTTCATGCTTAATTCCATTTTGCTTCCCAAATCACAGAGTGTTTGTGTCCATGCTGCATGCAGAATGGGAGTAGAGATTCATTGACCATTGAGATTGGCGTCTAGGAAGAAATGTAGTTTGAGAGAGAAGGGCTGATGAGGTTGGAGGAGGGGAAGAAAAATGGTTGAGAAGTTTCAGGTTGTTTTGGTAACTCTTCTTTTCATTAATTGTATACAGGCCACTTATTGCAGCTAAGAACCCTAAGATAGCTGTGTCAAAGATGATGATGGTGCTGGGAGCCAAATGGAGGGAGTTCAGCACAAATAACCCCTTCAAGGGAAGTTCGGGTGCATCCGTGGCAGCTGCTGCAGCTGCAGCTGTTGCAGTAGTGGAGAGTATGGTGACGAATGTGGATGCTGTGCTGCCACAGCCCCCTGTGGATGTGCCACTCAGGAAGGCCAAGACAAAGGAAGGCAAAGGTAAGTTGAAATCTGTCAAGGTGTTGGTGAGTGATATTGAGATGGTAGTCCTTCTGACTCACAGGCGTCTTTGTTCCCAGGACCCAATGCCCGGCGGAAGCCAAAGGGCAGCCCTCGTATTCCTGATATCAAGAAACCTAAAACAAAGAAAGTGGCACCTTTGAAAATCAAACTGGGAGGATTTGGTTCCAAGCGTAAGAGGTCATCTGTAAGTGGCCCTCCTGCCTTGATGGCATGCTAGAAATGCTGGCTTCTCTGTGTGATTGCTGTCCACAGCATGCATGCCTGAACAGCATAGCTTCTTCCTTCTTACCTACCTCAGAGTGAAGATGATGACCTGGATGTGGAGTCAGACTTTGACGATGCCAGCATCAACAGCTACTCTGTTTCAGATGGATCTACAAGTCGCAGTAGCCGCAGTCGTAAAAAACTCAAAGCTGGAAAAAAGAAAAAGAAAGGTATTGCTCCACTGTCAGCTGGAGACAAAATTGCAGTTAAGTGTGCAGAGAGATGAGAGGAATGTCTGTAGTATTTGGATGCTTAACGACATACTTGAAGGAGTAAAATTAGGGAAGAAAGAACCTGATCCTATTTCTAATAAGGAAAAAATGCTCAGGAAATCTTTCATCATCTTGTTAGAGGAACAGATGCAATGCTGAGTTTTCCTGGCCTAAGCTACACCTTTAATTTCATGAGTGGAAGGAGGCCCAAAGGGACCTCCCTGCCCTGTTTACTACATGAATGCACTTAGAGTTTTTAATTCTGGATCTCTTTAACTGCACAGGTTGTTGGCACTGAGGTAGTACCCTTCCTTGCTGTAGGAAGCCTCTATCTGTGCCTTGTACTGCTCTAACTCCTCTTCATCCTCTGCAGGTGAGGATGACTCCACAGTGGCTGTAGATGGCTATGAGACCGATCACCAGGACTACTGTGAAGTGTGCCAGCAGGGGGGAGAGATCATACTGTGTGACACCTGTCCTCGTGCCTACCACATGGTTTGCCTGGACCCAGACATGGAGAAAGCCCCGGAGGGCAAATGGAGCTGCCCGCACTGCGTGAGTACTGTATTATCCCAAACTGTGCAAGTGATTGTGAAGGGGTGGGGAGGTCAGGCGACTTACTGCTGTTCTGTACGAATAAAGTCATGAATGCGTCAGCTTGACTTGTCTGATTTCTTGCTTCTGTAGGAAAAAGAGGGCATTCAGTGGGAAGCAAAGGAGGATAACTCCGAAGGTGAAGAGATTCTGGAAGATGTTGTGGGGGATGCTGAGGAGGAAGATGACCACCATATGGAGTTCTGTAGAGTCTGCAAGGATGGAGGAGAGCTGCTGTGCTGTGATGCGTGTCCTTCATCCTATCACATCCACTGTCTGAATCCCCCACTGCCGGAGATTCCCAATGGGGAGTGGCTGTGTCCTCGCTGCACTGTGAGTTTCTGCTAGTTCTCCTGTGGCTGAAAGAAAGGATGGATTTAATTTTGTTGATTATTGCATTTTCTTGGAAGTATTAAGTCCTTAGAGAAAACTGTTGCTTTTTTTTTTTTGTTACAGTTTATTGAGGCTTGGTTGTCTGTGGTTGGATTGTACCTTACAGCTTGGTTGCTTTGTCTTTTTTCTGGAGAGCAGGAGGAATGGGCTTATTACCATGCTAAAGCTCAGTTTTCTTGGACTGTATTTGCATGTAGAAGCAGTAGTACGAATGAGAGAAAACTCAGCACTTGGAATATTTTAAACTGATGAGCCAAATGGCTTTTGTACTGCAGTCTATGTAATGCCAAGCCCTTTCTAAGTTGGTGGTTGGGGGAAATTTCACACTTAAAAGATGTTATTGAAGTGAAGTATTGTAAGTTGTGTTAGATGCATTCATTAGTGACAAGGACTTCTAAGATAATGAGAGTACAGCCTGCTTTAGGGCATATCCCTGTGCTGGACTGATAGTTTTACAGGAAAACGCTTTCTTTATGGACATTTATTGGAGTTCTGATTGGGTGGACTGAATTTTCAGGACTCTGGAGAGAAGGCTAAATTTAGAGACTTCAGCTTGGTATTTGCCAGTCCTGGAAAAAAATAAAATTAAATTAAACTGGAAAAAGCTCAAAAGTGCTAGAAATAAGAGAATGAATGTTTCCAAGCCAAAAGAGCAAATCCCACCTGTGTAGTAAAGCTTCTAACTAAAGATGAGAACTGTGACTCTTTTGTACAGTCTCTGCTCCTCAGTACTGGAGGTTAGAATACTTGCAGTCTGATGTGACAAGCTCTCTACCTTTTCAGTGCCCAGCTCTGAAAGGAAAGGTTCAGAAGATCTTGATCTGGAAATGGGGTCAGCCCCCCGTTGGCCCTGCACCACCACGTCCACCTGATGCAGATCCTAATGCTCCTCCCCCGAAGCCTCTGGAGGGTCGACCTGAAAGGCAGTTCTTTGTCAAATGGCAGGGCATGTCCTATTGGCACTGCTCGTGGGTATCAGAGTTGCAGGTGAGTTTAGGGCTCTTAACCCTATCATAAGGATGGTTAAGTGTTTCTGTGGATAGCTGTGAAGAGATTCTTGCAATCTCATTTTGTCTCAACTCCAGCTGGAGCTGCACTGTCAGGTCATGTTTCGAAATTACCAACGCAAGAATGATATGGATGAGCCACCTTCAGGGGACTTTGGAGGGGAAGAGGAGAAAAGTCGTAAGAGAAAAAACAAGGACCCCAAATATGCTGAAATGGAGGAGCGCTTCTATCGATATGGGATCAAACCAGAGTGGATGATGATTCATAGAATCCTTAATCATAGGTAGGGGAGGAAGCAAAGATGGTTTTGTTGTGTTTCTCTCATCCAATTTGTGTCCCAGTGGAAGAGCAGGAGAGTTTTTAACAGTAACTGTAGACAGGGCTAAGAGAGTTGATGAACACAGGTGTGTTATAACTGAGGAGGAAAAGTGGAATTTCGGAATTTCTTCTGTTCGTATGACATATTGTCATATTGTTTCTGTGGCATCTTTAAAGGATCCTTTTCTCCTTTCCCATTTGAATGGAATGAGTAAATATGTTATATTTTTGCTATGCTTAAGACTTAATGTTTTTTCCCCTCAGTGTGGATAAGAAGGGGAATGTACACTATTTGATTAAATGGAGAGACCTACCCTATGACCAGGCATCATGGGAAAGTGAGGATGTGGATATCCAAGATTATGACCTTTACAAGCAAGCCTACTGGAATCACAGGTAGGAGAAATATCAAGGTAATGTTCTTTTCCCTCAAGGGAAGAAAAAGTATTTGTGTCAGTTCTTAGTGCTTGGCTGGGTGTGTGGAGATAGCAAAGCATCATCATCTTGTTGCTGGCTCCTTATTCTTTTGGTCAGAAACCTTGTGCCTCTCCACCAGTCCATGAAGTTTCCAGTTCTTTTCTCTTGTGTGTATTTGAATTGCCTGGTTTCTCGACTGTCCCTTGCAATAGCTTGCCTTTGGTCTGTTACAAAAGCTGTTTCATTTTTTTTTTTTTTTATTCATTGGACTGTCTCTTCACAGGGAGCTGATGAGGGGTGAAGAAGGAAGGCCTGGTAAGAAGCTAAAGAAAGTGAAGATGCGGAAACTGGAAAGGCCCCCTGAAACTCCCACAGTAGATGTAAGTTGCCGTTTACCGTTTAGGCACCATCTGATACTACTGGTTATTTTGAGCAAGGGCTTGTGAGGTAAATAGGGAATTGAAGGGTGAGGAGCACATGGATTACAGTGTCTTCCTGGCCCAAAGAGTGAATGGGTTATAGAACCTTCAGATTAAGACTCACCTTGTCCTTCTGGAAGAGGCTGGCTGGCTCTTGGTGAAAGGTTTGGTCACCTTTTGGCCTGTTAGGGATTTGGCACTGGGATTAATCTGATATGTCATCTATAGTAAGGGAATATGAGCGACTGGGGAAGGAATCTTGGTAGTTCCATAGCTAAGGTAAATGATCTCATCTCTTCCTTCTTTCCACTGTAGCCAACAGTGAAGTATGACCGGCAGCCAGAGTACCTTGATGTAACAGGGGGAACCTTGCATCCTTACCAACTGGAAGGACTGAACTGGCTGCGATTCTCTTGGGCCCAGGGCACAGATACAATCTTAGCTGATGAAATGGGTCTGGGAAAGACTGTGCAGACGGCTGTGTTCCTGTATTCCTTATACAAAGAGGTGAGAGGCAAAATGTTGCTAGTAGAATGCTGAATGCATCTGCTTATTCAGGCAGCATCTGATGCACTTACTGATTCTGTTTGTAGGGCCACTCAAAGGGACCCTTCTTGGTGAGTGCCCCCCTCTCCACCATCATCAACTGGGAACGAGAATTTGAGATGTGGGCACCAGATATGTATGTAGTGACCTATGTTGGGGACAAAGACAGTCGAGCAATCATCCGTGAGAATGAGTTCACTTTTGAGGATAATGCCATACGTGGAGGCAAAAAAGCATCCAGAATGAAGGTACAGAACTCTGCTGTAATGCAAGCCTGAACTGGAAGAGGAGGTGCATTAGAATGGCTTTCAGCAGCCAATATTCAAGTGCTCTGGAGTCTGTGGGAGCTGATAATATTTCTGTTTCTAAGGGGAAATAACTGCAAATTGATGACTAGTGGGTATTTTGTTAGGCTCTGACTGTAGACTGCTTTAAACATTCTGTTCTGAAAAAAAAAAAAAAGTGAATCAACTAAGGCAATACTGGTTGTAGGCAAGTCCTTTTGTTTTTCTGCTTAATCTGTTAAGTTGGTCATGGTACTTCCTACAGAATTGCCAGCCTGCGTTAATTTGACTCCTCTTTATCTCTCTGTGAGGAGCTGACTGATAAAGAGACCGTATCTAGACATCTGTGAAGCTGCATTCTGTGCCAAATAGGAATGATGTAGACATGGTGTAGGTATTTTTTTTTAATAGATGTTCAGTCTTCCTAGTAAAAAGAAAAGGCAGTAGCTAAAATTTTCTCAGTAGGGTTAAATACATCTGCTTGTTTTCCCTTAATTTAACTGCAGGAGCTGTTTGATAGTTTATCAAAGAAGAAAAGTTACTATTTATTCTCTGAGAACTAGCTTTTTGATGAGACAGTCTGTTCCTGGTCCCTTTCCATAACATGCCTCTCTTTGCTGCTTAATTTTGTCATGAGATCTGGCAACTATGCTGAAGTAGCAGGGGGTTGTGAATACTTACCTATGTAAAACACATAATAAGAGACTGAAAAAGTAGAATGTGTTGAGTGGTATTTTGAATCTTGTGACGGGAAACTATGAGTATAAAAAAGTGTTTTGACTTGCTTGTTTGCTTGCTGGGACAACCTGATGGAGAGACTTGCCTTCATCCTGTGATATTCCCTCATGTCATTACTGTGTTTTCCTCTTCCTTTGCAGAAGGAGGCTGCTGTGAAGTTCCATGTCCTTCTCACCTCTTATGAGCTAATCACAATTGATATGGCCATATTGGGTTCTATTGACTGGGCATGCCTCATTGTAGATGAAGCTCATCGACTGAAGAACAATCAGTCTAAGGTACAGGAAAGCATAGGTAATGAGGTCTATAAGCATTACATATGTTGCAGGAAGTGTTGAGAAGATTAGATAGCTGGTCTTGAACAAGTAAGTTTGTCTGCCAGGTTTTAGTTATGTGTTCAGTAGCAAATTAAATACATTTTTGGGGGAGCTGGAGGGGAAGAAACCTCATTATTTTAAACAGAAGAGAAAAACCTTTCATCTGAATATTGATTATCATTGGTAACAGCTTCACTATTATGTCTCATTAGTAAAAACAATTTCCTCTCTGGGTGAATAGACAGTTGTATGCTAAAAAACAGGAAATCCTGGGTGTTGCCATTCTTAGAAACGGGCTTCTCTGGAAGCATACATCTGGATCACCTCTTGTTCTAGAGAGGTTTATCGTATTGAGTATAAAAAAAGCTGCATGGGTTGCAATTATTCTGCTTCCAGAGCAGTCTTGTCCTCTGCATTCATCTAGCTCTGTAGCAAAGCTAATTAGATGTTATAGAAATGAGAGAAGTGGGCAGGAGTTTTCAACAGTGCCTGGGTAAATGCTGAATGCCATACAGCTGCTTTCATGTGAGGCTTCACCTTAACCAGGCTTGTTTTAATTCAGTAGAATTGACTGTACTTTCTTAATCCAACCCCTCCCTAAGCTCTTGTGCTTTAAATCTGTATTGATTTGTTTATCTTCAGCTAGGTTCTAGGGCTTAGTACACTAAAAGCAACTGTTAATGGAAATCTGGTTTTCTAGTTTCTCTCAGATTGTAAGACTAAGTCCCCTCTGTGTAGGGGGGGAGGAGAGTGGGGAAGAGAAAACATAGCTTTAGCTCTTCAGATCTGAGTGTGTATCTTGTGATAATTTTTATCAGCTGTGCTTGCAGTCCAGTTCAGAGGTTTTTCCAGTAGGCAGTAAGATTGGATGCCGTTCTGTGCTTAAAATTGGGATTATTGGAAACAGTAATGAACACTTATTATTCATATTTATATTCATGAATATGAAAACTGAATGAGGATATAGAGGCTCGGTGCTACACTATGACTAAGTAACAGTTGGTTACCCACTAAGACTATTAAATATACCTTTTTCTAGAGGAATTTTATGTCCCTTAAGGACAGCTTTAGGTATTTGTATGCAAGACAGCTCTTGACAGACAGCACTGGTTACCTGCCAAAGAGTTACAATGAGTAATTCCCATATTTTATTCCAAGATGAGAATGTTGTTGGCTATAACTACATAGAGCAATCCTAATGGAAGGCACTAGAAGAAATACTTCTGATGGGATAACCAAAATAAGTGGTGGTATATTTCTTTCAATTGTTTGTCATCTAGTACAAGAACTGTTCCAGAAGTAATGCCTCCTATTTTACTATCTTGGCACACAACATCAGAGGTGGACCTTCGTGATATGACAGTAGAGGTCAAATCTTCTATCAGTATTGTTGGATGTGTTGCTGTGTGACAGATGGAAGCAGAGGAGCAATCTGACAAAATGGCACCTGACATGAAAGTGCATATGAAGCAAAGGTGTTGCTGAATTCCTCCACGTGGACAAAATGGCACCCATTGACATCCATTGATGTTTGCTGAATGTTTATGCAGGCCAAACAGTGGATGTGAGCACTGTGAGGCAGTGAGTGGCATGTTTCAGCAGTGGTGACAGTGATGTTGAAGGCAGGCTGCATTCCAGACAGCCGTGTACAGCTGGTACATATTTTTGAGTGTGGAATGCAGGCTCTTGTTCATCATTGGTAAAAATGATGATTAAGCTGAAAAATAGTGTTTTCTAGCTGAGGATTTGCTCTATGAAAAAATAAGTCATGCTCTTTGTATCTGTTGTAGCTTCCACAGAAATAAATAAGAGGCATTACTTCTGGAGCAGCCTACATGCAAGCTACTCTCATTCAGTTTGATATTGCATCATGTTGAGTATAAAAATAAGTCCATAAATTACTACTTTATTGCCACTTTGTGCTAGTGAACATGGTGCACTTGTGCGTTTTAGTTCAGTACCTAAACTGCTCACTAGATCTGTGTTGAATTATACTTCATTGTTGTGAAAACTAGCACAAAAAAATACTTTAAAGATATATTGGCAAACACTTGACTCTTTCTCCTCTGCTTGTTCAGAACTCCGGAATGCTGCCAGGATTGATATGAATAGGAAGAGTGACTTAGTTATTTCTAGAAGTCTTGAGGCAGAGAAGTAAAGATGTAGAATGCTAATTTAGGAGGAAAAAGTCTATAGCGTAGTAATCTGGAAATGATTGGTGGTTTGAAAGCTTGTAACTTAAAAAAGCAAAGGAAACCTTTTAGCACCTGATGACTTGTAGAATTTGTCACAGTTGTGTTTCAATTATTCGGATCACTGTTCTGCATGAGATTGGTGTAGTGATGCTGATTGGAATGGCAACTACTAGGAGCACTTGTCCAAATAGTTGATGGAAATCCAAATAAAACTGTAGCTTGCTGTTTGATTATTATTATTATTATTTTTTAGTAGGACTGACTGACTTCTAAGTCTCTGTGTTTTTTCCTTTCCTTTCCATTCCTTCCCTACTCTCTACTTTCCAGTTCTTTCGTGTGCTGAATGGTTATTCCCTCCAGCATAAGCTGCTGCTTACAGGAACTCCCCTGCAGAACAACCTGGAAGAACTGTTCCACCTGCTGAACTTCCTGACACCAGAGAGATTCCAGTAAGTCTTGCAGTGTAAATCCAGGCCAGACTTGCCTGACTTGTCACTCCTATCCCCTTGGTTGTTTTCTTGTTACTTTTTCATTAGTGGCTTTTACTTAGTGTGTGTTTTTCCACAGTAACTTGGAGGGCTTCTTAGAAGAGTTTGCAGATATTGCCAAGGAGGATCAAATCAAGAAGCTGCACGACATGCTGGGCCCACACATGCTGAGACGCTTGAAAGCTGATGTTTTCAAGAACATGCCATCTAAAACTGAGCTTATTGTCAGAGTGGAGTTGAGCCCCATGCAGAAGTGAGTGTGAGGATGGAGGGATCACCAGCTGTTGAACTACTGTTTTGTTCTGCAGTTCCAAAGAGAATGTTGAAGTAGACTCATCCTCACTATAGGGCTTTCTTGCACAGTGGACTGGAGGAAGATGTTGTGTTGCTACAGAGGGGAGGAGTAGTCCTGTGCTCTGATATAGAGGAATGAAAGGGATAGTAACTGCCACTGGCAGAGCGGTCTAAGTAGCTGACAAGTAATGCCAGGAACTGTTCAGACATTAGCAAGTGTCACTCATTCTTGTGAGTGGCATTTGAGTTGTGTGTTTTGTTTTCTTTGTTATTTTCAGGAAATACTATAAATATATTTTGACAAGGAACTTTGAGGCACTGAACGCACGTGGTGGTGGTAACCAAGTTTCCTTACTCAACGTTGTTATGGATCTGAAGAAGTGCTGTAACCACCCCTACCTCTTTCCTGTGGCTGCTATGGTATGTCCTCTTGCTGACTAATTCTTTAAGAAATTCCCAGCTGGCTGCCACTGGGGAGCCATTGAGCTCCCTGTGAAGTTTGAAGGGATTCCCTTTTCTCTTCCTATGCTTCTGTCTATTCTTCCGTTTTTCTTTGTTAACCTTGTAAACTAGGAGTCCTCATTTTCCAGTAGCTTTTTATTTTTTGTCAAGTTAGAGTTATCTTATGATCCATGCAGAGTAGTGGAGGCAGAGTAGGGACTGAATTAGGAAGAAGACAAGATCTAGTAGACAAACTGAGAGAAAATGCATGGGATAACGCTGTTCTATATGAGCAGTGCTATGCATTGTGTCCAGCTGACTCGAGTCAGTCAGCTTCTAATGAATACAGCAAAGAACTAATGTCAAGCTATATATTTTCAAACAGTTTTCTTTCCCACCCTTTGCTGTTTTCAGGAAGCTCCAAAAATGCCAAATGGCATGTATGATGGTAGCGCTCTTATTAGAGCATCTGGAAAGTTGTTGCTGCTCCAGAAGATGTTAAAGAATCTCAAGGAAGGAGGTCACAGAGTGCTCATATTCTCTCAGGTACGTGGGAAGTTCTGCCTCTGAGGATGGGAGCCTGTTGATCTGATGTTTCTTGTCCCTCACTTTTTTTTTTTTGGTGGTGATTTTTGATATGCAGATGACTAAAATGCTAGACCTTCTGGAAGACTTTCTGGAACACGAGGGGTACAAATATGAACGAATTGATGGAGGAATCACAGGAAACATGCGTCAAGAGGCTATCGATCGCTTTAATGGTAAGGATTCTCCTATTTCACATACGAAAATAGTTGTCTTCTATGTGCTTAGTGGTCAGTATAGAATTGAATGTAGCCTGTCTTCCATTGCTATCTTGGAGTCTTAATCTCAGGAGAATAGCTACTAGTTTATGTAGGTCAAGTAAAAAAAAAAAAAAAAAGTCCCCATTTGAGTGATGTACTCTTCCTTGATTGCTTTTTATCTCCTTTTATCCAAGCTCCTGGTGCTCAGCAGTTCTGCTTTCTGCTTTCAACCCGAGCTGGGGGTCTTGGTATTAACTTGGCCACAGCAGATACTGTGATTATTTATGATTCAGACTGGAACCCGCACAATGATATCCAGGTGAGTTTGAGATCACTTGCTGTGGAGCCCTTGTGAGGAAGAGGGGCATGAACGTGTCAGGAGTAGTGAAGGAATTTGTGTCTTCTTTCTGGAAACATGCAAAATTAAAGCAGTGAGGGAGGGTAGAGGTGGTGGGAAATAGACAAGTGGAGTGTTCTTCCAAGGATCATCTTAACTAATGTGAAGAGCAAATATGAAGGCAACTGGGGAAATTCTGTGGAGGTTGGTGGGGTGTAGCAAGCTAGCACTTGTGTAGCTGAGCACGTCTTTTCTAGGCCTTCAGCCGTGCACATAGAATTGGACAGAACAAGAAAGTAATGATATACCGCTTTGTGACAAGAGCCTCAGTGGAGGAGCGCATCACTCAGGTGGCCAAGAAGAAAATGATGCTAACTCATCTGGTAGTGAGACCAGGCTTGGGCTCCAAGACAGGCTCCATGTCCAAACAGGAACTTGATGACATTCTCAAATTTGGCACTGAAGAGCTCTTCAAGGATGAGGCTACTGAGGGGGGTGAGTGCCTGGAAGTGGTACTGAAGAAGGTGGGGAAGAGTCGGGTCAGTGTTTTAACAACAAACTATCATCACAGAGCTCATCATAGCTCTATAAAGAGGTCTGGGTGCTATATCCTTTCCTGGTCCCTTAAGATCCACATAACAAATGTCTATGCTTACTCTCTCAGGTGATAACAAAGAAGGTGAGGATAGCAGTGTTATCCACTATGATGACAAAGCGATTGAGCGTCTCTTGGATCGGAACCAGGATGAAACAGAAGACACAGAACTTCAGGGCATGAATGAGTATCTCAGCTCTTTTAAAGTGGCCCAGTATGTGGTTCGTGAAGAGGAGATGGGGGTGAGTATGAGGTGTAGATCAACTAGAGTCTTCTGCTGACTGATGATCAGTTAAACTCTGTTGCTTTTAAGGTCGAGTAGGTATACATCTGCTCAAACACACAGGAGTTTGGAACATAGGGTTCCTAATTGGTGTGCTGTTTTTTGTTTTTACCTCTGTGTGACAGGAGGAAGAAGAGGTGGAACGGGAGATTATTAAGCAGGAGGAGTCGGTGGATCCCGATTACTGGGAGAAACTGCTCCGTCACCATTATGAGCAGCAACAGGAGGATCTGGCTAGGAATCTGGGCAAGGGCAAACGTATTCGCAAGCAAGTTAACTACAATGATGGATCACAGGAGGATAGAGGTACAGATCTGGGGCAACTTGGGGGAAATGGGTGTATGTATGTGTTACTGGAAGAGTAACGGAGTAGTGTCTCAGGCTCACGTGCTGTTTTTCTTTCAGACTGGCAAGATGACCAGTCAGATAATCAGTCAGACTACTCAGTTGCTTCTGAAGAAGGAGATGAGGACTTTGATGAGAGATCTGAAGGTAAGCCATTGTGAAGCCAGAATTCCTGGTTTACTTTCTCTGTGTGAAAACATCTGGGACTTGATTTGGATGCTCGGTACACTTTGTGGTGCCCATCTGCAAGGGAAATATTCACGCAGCAGTATGCTGTGCATTGTCTCTCCTCCTCAGCTGTATTTCTCTCTTCAGCAGCTCGTCGGCCTAGCCGCAAAGGCCTGAGAAATGATAAGGATAAGCCCCTGCCTCCTTTACTTGCCCGAGTGGGAGGGAACATTGAGGTAAGTAGTACCAGGATAGACCTTCACATTCAACCTACTCCTGTATGGCTCTTCCTGTACCTTTCTTTCTCTTGTTCTAGGTCTTGGGTTTCAACGCCCGCCAGAGAAAAGCCTTTCTCAATGCTATCATGCGCTATGGAATGCCACCTCAGGATGCATTCACCACTCAGTGGCTTGTTCGGGACCTCCGTGGCAAGTCAGAGAAAGAGTTCAAGTACGTACATTAGACAGGGAAAGAAGGTGGACAACATTTAGCCCCTTGGAGGGATCCTAGAACTATAGTAGTCTTTTCCAACCTTAATGATTCTAAGGTCATCTAGTCCAACTGTTGGCCTGTCACCACCATGCCCATTAACTGTGTTCTAGAGTACTACATTGTCCTTTTCTTGCAAACCTCCAAGGATGTTCACTCCTTCCTGGGCAGTGTTTGCTTTGTTTTTTTTATTATCTAACTGCTTTTCTCTTAACTGTGCCAGGGCCTATGTCTCACTGTTCATGCGCCATTTATGTGAACCTGGAGCAGATGGTGCAGAGACGTTTGCAGATGGGGTTCCACGGGAAGGTCTTTCTCGACAGCACGTCCTTACTCGCATTGGGGTCATGTCACTTATACGCAAAAAGGTGAGTGCGTGGCAGAGCATTGTAGCCTTCCCTCTCCATGCAACTTCTCTAGACACTGAGGTGCTGAACTAGAGAGTTCTCTCTTCTTCACTTATTTCTTTGTGTGTTGTGTGATCTGTAACTTCTGGATTGAGGACAAGGTTTATACAACTCCTCCAGTGATGTTCCTTTCTCTCACTCTCATGCAGGTGCAGGAATTTGAGCATGTCAATGGCCGCTGGAGTATGCCAGAACTGGCAGAGATAGAGGAGAACAAGAAACTTTCTCAGCCAAGCTCACCCTCTCCCAAAACACCAACTCCTTCAACACCAGGGGATACTCAGCCAAATACACCTGCCCCTGTCCCTCCTCCTGGTGAGAGCTTCCCCCTTGCACAGTCCTGTGTCCTGACCTCATCCTGGCTCTTCCCCTCACCGCAGCTGTGGTGGTGGGGCCTGGGGGTGGACACAGATCAACTTACCCTCTCGAGTTAGGAGGGTTGCAGAAGGTATTTGCAAACCCTTAAAGGCAAGAGAGGACATCAGTGAGAATAAACACCCTGTGTACGCAGTTGGTAGGAAATCTGTGGGTTCATTTTGAGTGATTTTGTTCCTGTGTAAATGGGCATAATCTCTGGGAGTGAAGGAGATATGCGTTTGGTTACAGTGAGGGAAACACTTCACTGATGCCTTCTCTCCTTCTTTTATCTGGCGTGCCATTCTGGGATTGGGAATACACAGAAGAGGGAATAAAGGTAGAAGAAGGAGCCAGTAACAAGGAACAAGGAGAGGCTGCTGAACCGGAGAAAGAACTTAGTGCCTCTGCTAATGAAGCAGAGGTCCCTATGGAGGTGGGTACTGGGATGCTAGTTTGCCTCACGCAGTTGCAAATATCTCTACTTAGAGATGATTCTCCTCAAGTTCTTGCAGTCGGTGTAACAGTTCTGTGCATCTTTGCTTTCCAAACTGATTTGACCTGTCTGCATACACCGCTTTGTTTTACTACTCATTGATTTGTCCACAGCAGTGTGCTCAGACTGCAGAGACAGCACCACAGGAAGCAAAATCCCCAGTGAACTCCACAGAAGCAGATGAAAAGAAAGAAGAACCAGAAGCGAAGGAAAGAACAGATGAGCCAATGGAAGTGGAAAGCAAAGGTACCTCTAGGGAGGTTGTGTAATACCTTGAACACAAAGAACCAAACCAAAAATCAAAATGAATGCAAATGCAGCTTTAGGAAGATGACATCTTTGCCTCGGTTCTTCACTCTGTAAAAGCAGACATAATTGTAGATAATCAGTGGGGGCTGTTCCAAGACATTGAGCAGGGAGTCAGGGAACGCTGTCAGGTTTCGCTGACTGAGGAATGAAACCTTGGACTCACCAGCTACATGTCATGCTCCCTTTTTCTCTTGCAGCTGATGTGGAGAAAGTGGAAGACAGAGCACCTATTGAGAACACCTCTGAACCCCCTGTAATTACCTTGGATGAGAAAGGTGGGTTGTGATAATTCCATTCCTGACCTACTTCCTGACTCCCACTCCTGCAAGGACTCCTTGTGGGTCCAACTCGCTATGGTACCTGCCATGTTCTTTCTAATGACTTCCTGTGTGTACAGATGAAAAAAAGGATGATGATAAGAGAGATGTGGTGATGCTACAGAATGGAGAGATGCTGAAAGAGTCAGTAGATGAAAGGCACAAAAAGGCAGTAAAGCAACGGTTCATGTTCAACATAGCTGATGGTGGCTTCACAGGTATGTGAGATCTTTTTAACTTATTTATATTCCCTTGTTCTTGTTCATGAGGTAACTTTCAGTTATTTTTGTGCATCTTGCCTTTCCAGAATTACACTCCCTCTGGCAGAATGAAGAGCGGGCTGCAACTGTCACAAAGAAGACATATGAGATCTGGCATCGGCGTCATGACTACTGGCTGCTTGCCGGAATTATCAAGTATCCTTACCCTGAGAAAACCGTTCTCTCCCCTTGTGCTCAAAATCTTGCTGTGAAGGTGACCGTTTTGGGCCTGGCTGGAACAACATTGAGTGAGAGTGCTTTTATCATTCAGCGGAGTGAAAGAAGCAGTGGGAGGACGGTTTTACTGTCAGTGTAGTTAAGACCTAGCAGGAAATAGTTCTCATTCCTCTTTCTTGGCTCCTGTTCCACCCCTCTTTGTGCCTCCCTTTCCTTACCCCTCTTGAGAACTGTGTCTGCCTGGACTGTGTATTCCCATGTTCTCACTGCCTTTGTTTGCCTGAGCTCATCCCATCTCAGTCATGGCTATGCCCGTTGGCAAGATATTCAGAATGATCCGCGTTACGCCATCCTCAATGAACCCTTCAAGGGTGAGATGAACAGGGGTAACTTCCTGGAAATAAAGAACAAATTCTTGGCAAGGAGATTCAAGGTAAGGTGTCTTCTTCAGCATGACAAGAGCCTTTCAGCAAAATGAGCCTTCAAGAACAAGATGGTTGCCTTGCTGAGGTTGCTGTTCTGATGTTTTGGGTTTTTTTCCGCTGAAAGTGAAGGTTTCTGTAGTGCACTCTTTTTTTTTTTTTTTTTTCCTCATAAACTGAATGTTTGTCAAAGTTAGGCAGTAGCTTCATGATTATATCCTTTTCTTTAGAAGTGGTGTTGGAGCGCTCGACTGTATTCTCTTTCGAAATGTTTCTTCAGCAACTGGCTGTTGCCAGTACAGCTTCTGCTTGGTGTACTGCATACCATTCTATGTATCTATGGGGAACTTGGAAACACTGGGAAGTGGTGAAACAGTAGCTGTCCAGCTGTCTGAGTCTACCTGGGAGAGACCGTGATTTAGCTCTCCAAGCTAAGACCAACTCAAGTTAGGTCATGTAATTCCGAATTTGGAACTAAACAAGTAGCAGAGCCGGCTGGCCAAATCACAACAGAGTTCATATTGATTTCTTCAGAGGTCTCTGACATATTTAACATTGCTTCTTCTAAAATTCTTCCTATAAGTAGTGGAGGATGCTTCTCATGTTCAAGAAAAAAAAAGCTTCATCTCTTGTGCTTTATGCAGAAAGACCAAATAAGCGAGGATTTACTTAGAAGTCCTTTAAGAAGGCAGAGGAATAGGAATCTGTTCACAGGATCTTTTTTATGCTAGTCATAGCCTGGTTTTCTTCTATACCAAGACTGGCTTAATGGAGCTATTATTGTTTCTTGATATTTAGACCAAGCCGAACAGAAGCTGGTGAGACTCAGGATCTCACCTTGTGACAGCTGACAACTAGATCAGGAAGAGCCCGTGTGGTGGTGGATGGGGAGGAATGGAGAGGCACAGGAGCAGGCTGTTTTTTCAGGTAACTGCTGGAAGATTCTCATGATTGCTCCCTCTTGCAGCTCCTGGAGCAGGCACTGGTGATTGAGGAGCAGTTGCGGCGAGCTGCCTATCTGAATATGTCAGAAGACCCTTCTCATCCCTCCATGGCTCTGAACACACGTTTTGCAGAGGTGGAGTGTCTGGCTGAGAGTCACCAGCATCTATCCAAGGAGTCAATGGCTGGGAATAAACCTGCCAACGCTGTGCTGCACAAAGGTGATGCTATGGGCTAAGCAAGAATGGATGTGTTGAGCATCACTATCCCATCTGGTCTTTCCCACGTGTGGTGTCCTTTTGTTTTCTCTCCCCTGAACGCGTGTCCCTTTCTCTTCTAGTTCTGAAGCAGCTGGAGGAGCTTCTGAGTGACATGAAGGCAGATGTGACCCGCTTGCCTGCCACTATTGCCCGTATCCCGCCGGTGGCAGTGCGCCTGCAGATGTCAGAACGCAACATCCTCAGCAGGCTGGCCAACCGCAGCAGTGAGCCCCCTCCACCGCCCCCTCCCCAACAAGTATGTGCCCTCCCTGCTTTGCAGGTGGGGGTCTCTGGGGGCTATGTGGGGAAATAGCCCCCATACGGCGGAGTCTAGCGGCTGTTCTCTTGCCCTACAGGTGGCCCAGCAGCAGTGAGTCTCCAGCCCAGTGCTGTCAATCTTCTGGCCAAGCCGAAGTGACCCTCCCCACCCCACCCCTTCACACTCTGCCCCTCTGCCTGACATTCCTGACTGGGTGCTGTTTCCCTCCGTGGAAGCTGCTGTGCGAGTCTCTGGGAGGAGGAGAACCTCCTTCCACTGCAGCCAGCCCGCAGGAGCGAGGAGTGTGCTTAGGAGAGAGGGGGATGGATGGATGACGGACTCTGTACATAGTGACTGAAGGCCACGGTGCCATGTCTGTTACATGGAGAACCTGGCTGTGTTGCTCGCTGCCTCCGCCTGGAATTCCAGATTTTCAGTTTTCTAATTTTATTTTGGGTTTGTTTACCGAGGTGACTGCACAGGCGAGATCAAGCAGAAGCCAGGACAGAGACAAAGCTACCTCCATCAAGATCCTTTTTAATACAGAAACTGACCGGACTTGTCCACTAATTAAGCAGCTTGGGGAAAAAAAAATAATAAAAAAAAACAAAACAGAAGGACAAAAGCAGAGCAAAATCTTGGTAGAACTGAAAAAAAATAAAGTTTCCTTGTATTTTACTTTGTGGTTTCCCTTGAACCTTACTCCGGTGCTGGTGGGAGGAGCTGGATCATCATCCCTGGCCTTCGTGAGCTCGGGGTGCCGCATGGCTGTGCGGGAGGAGTTGCGTTTTCCTGGTGCTTCCATCCTTCTGCCCTCGCTGTGCCTGGTCCCCCAGGCCGGGAGGAGCTCCCCGGCCGCGGCTCGTACCGCCGCTCCGTGACGTTCCCTCCCGCAGCCAATGTCGGGCCGGGGGCGGGCCGGCTGCAGTGCGCGTGCGCGGAGGGCAGGCCCGCACGTGGTGCCGCGGCGGTGCCGGCGGTAGCGGAGCCATGGGGCGGAAGCTGGACCCCAGCAGGAAGGAGAAGCGCGGCCCCGGGCGCAAGGCGCGCAAGCAGCGGGGAGCCGAGGTGGAGCTGGCCCGCTTCCTGCCTCCCGGTAAGTGCGGCCCGGATCGCGGCGCGGCCTCCGCGGGGCGCGCCGCCTGAGTGCCGCTTCTGTTTCTGCAGAGGCGGAGAGCGGCCCGAAGAAGCTGTCCAGCCACGCGCGGAGGAGGTGAGGGCGGCCCGGGCCGGTGCGGGGATCCCGACCGGGGCGGGCCTGAGGTCTGACGGCCGCTTCCCTCCGCTGTAGGGCCGCCAAGAGGCGACTGGGAGCGGCGGGGCGGACGGCGGCGGGAGGAGGGCCGCGGCACGAGGGTGAGTGCCGGGACACCGCGTGTGGCAGCGTGCCTAAGGCTGCTCCCGTTGCCCCGTCCTCGGACGGGCTTGGGAGCGCTGCCGACCTTCCAACCTTTCGTTCTCCCGTAGTTGAAGAGCAGGGGGGACCTCAGAAGGAGGGGCGTCCGATAAAGACAGCGGGGCGGGCTCCTCAGCGCCGGCCTGGCTTCGATGACGATAACGCAAAATGGCTGACCCCAGCCAAAGGAAAGAAAAGCATCTCCAAGGGAACCGGCGTGGAGTTATCCAGCGATGGGGAAGTGGAAGAGGGCAGCTGGGAGATGGAGGAGGAGGAGGAAGGAGAGGATGGGAGCAGCGAGGAGTTGATGGATGACTATGGTGCCTCATCCTCTGAGGAGGAAGAAGTAAGAGCTTTTTGGCTTTAATGTTGCAAGGAATCCTTGGCTTGTATGGCTGCAAGGGCCCAGCAGGCTTGGGGGAGAGGGGCAGCCTGACTGTGGGAGCTGGGGGTGAGGTACCGGAGGGCCTTCCTCACCCCACCAGAGCGAATTCAGGTTTGGTAGCTGGTCCCAGTGCAATACTGAGCATCTTTCCTCATTATCCATTTTAAACAGAGCAGAAAAATTTTACAGGGGGCAGAGGGTAAGGGGAGCACTCAGTAATATTGTTTCATTAACCTTTTCTCCCCCTGTTTAGTTGCTGCCCATTGAGAAAGCTGCCCTGAAGCAAAAGGCTGATGAGTAAGTATTTGACAGCACCATAAGTTACTAGAACCTTTCCTGGATGGGTGAGAAGCTCAAGTTGATTTTGTTCTTTTTCACCCTCTTCTACTAACAAGGCAATAATTGTGAAGTGTCTGTGCAACTCTGTTTTGCGTAAAACCTCTCTTATTTCCTTTACGCTTAGTGGAGATCTCAGTGAAGATGACAGTGAGGAGGAGAAGGAGGCCGAGGAGATCAGCAGGCAGAAAATGGGACAGAAGGAAAAGGAAGACACAGATCTGCAGCTCAACCTGGAGATAGACGAAGAATTCAAATTTCCAACTGATGAACAGATTGAGAAAGAGGATATCCTTAAGCCATATGCAGGCAGCAGCGTGGAGCCTGAGCCTAACTGAAGAGCTTTGTTTTACTTTTAAGACAAGTATAATTCAGTACAAGTGCTCTGTGCTTGATGAGGTATTTTTAGATGAGTTATTGTAACAGCGTGCAGCACAGTTAAGAAGCATGTTACAACCTAGACAGAGCTGGGAGCCTCCCCCAATCTTTCTAGTCCTAAATGTGTATGGATATCTGCCATGTAGCTTATCCTCCTCTACCCTAATTTCCCTAGCAGGCCTTTATCCAGCTAGTTTGTAGAGTTTCTGCCTAACAGCAACTGCAGCATACACTGTGATTTTCATTTCCTGCCTCCCATGCAATTTAGTCTTATCTTTCCTCTCTGTTTCCTAGTTGCCTTTGGGCACTTCTGGTCTCCTTTTTGGTACAAAATGCATTTTTAGTATTGAAAGACGTTTTCCATTATCATCTTTTTCCCTTTTTATTTTCTCATACTTATCCAAAGTAACTGAGCCTTATATTTTTCTTTAGCTTCTGCTTTGTGAGCTTCTCTGTCCAGTTCCATCTTTGAACCCTGCTTCTGCTGAGCTTTGGTGGAAGTGTAAATACTGTACTTTGTATGTGTGCGTGTTCCAATGTGGCCTTTCTCGTGATGTGGTGATCCAGGACTCATGCATTAGTGGCTGTGCCTATGAAGGACTTAACGCGTGCGCTCATGCATTGTTTATGATCCCTTAATGGCCTTTCTACCTTCTGAGCCACCGGACCTGCACGTCATTCACCAGCGTATCAAGAGCAACATGGAGGTGCTGCAGGACTTCAAGGTGAAGCGGGAGGAAGGACACACGCGCCAAGAGTACCTCGCGCTGTTGCGCCGGGATATGGCTGCTTACTATTCCTACAGTGACTTCTTGCTCAAGATGCTCATGGATATCTTCCCCCTCCCTGAGGTATAGGGTCTTGCCCTGTCTATGTCTTGGGTGACCAGGATTTGGCAGCTTCTGTACTTCTTCATTTTCACCTTCTGCCTTTTATCTAGCTGATAAACTTCCTGGAAGCCAACGAGGTTCCCCGTCCCGTGACCATTCGCACCAATACACTGAAGACGCGGCGACGGGACCTGGCACAGGTGAGCAGAAACCTGTGACAGCCTCGTGTGTTGCCCATCGCACGGAGCTGTGACTCAGCCCCATCTCCTTGTCTCGCAGGCACTCATCAACCGTGGTGTGAATCTCGACCCGTTGGGGAAGTGGTCAAAAACTGGACTTGTTATTTATGACTCCTCTGTGCCCATTGGTGAGATCACCCTTCCTGTTACAAGGCTGAGCTGTTTTTTCCTCTGTTCCCATTAATTAATTAATTTATTTATTTATTATGCTGTGCCATCCCTGTACAGGTGCCACCCCTGAATACCTGGCTGGACACTACATGCTGCAAGGAGCTTCCAGTCTCCTCCCTGTTATGGCTCTGGCTCCACAGGAAAACGAGCGCATCCTGGATATGTGCTGTGCCCCTGGAGGCAAAACCAGCTATATAGGTACCACCCTGTAGCCATGGTGGGAGGCTCGGGAGGGGTGCTCTTAGAATTGATGAGTTTCTGCTGTATAGAAAGGGGAAACAGAATGGGACTGAATTCAGGGAAAGGTGTCTGTACCTATGGGTAAAAGCGTAGTAGATTCTCCGTCCCTTGCTGATGTGTTTTGCTTTCTGGCAGCTCAACTTATGAAGAACACGGGGATGATCTTGGCCAATGACAGCAATGCTGAGCGGCTGCGTAGCGTGGTGGGCAATTTGCATCGGCTGGGTGTCACCAATGCAGTAGTGAGTAACTGCGATGGACGCCAGTTCCCCAAGGTACGTTCCTGTCTGCTCTGAGATGTTCTTGCTGACCTTACCTAGAGCTGTTGTGCTGTCCCTTTAGCAAGATGTGTTCTGTGAAGCCACTTGTCACAGGGAGATAAGCAGAGCGACTGCAAATTATATTTGTTACTTGGCATGAAAACAGGAAGGTAGACAGGAAAGAATGAGCTATCTCCTGCCTTCCCAGTCATTTGTTTCCATTTTTAGTCTTGGTTTTGTTCCCAGTCCCTGCCCACGAGCATAACATTAAATTCACGTCTGCCTTGTAGATACTTGGAGGGTTTGACCGTGTCTTGCTTGATGCTCCCTGTAGTGGAACAGGTGTTATTTCCAAGGATCCTGCTATCAAAACCAATAAGGTGAGTGATGTGTACAGATGCTGGATGGGGGATCAGGTGTGAATTGTGAGACTTCAGGGCAACTGCATTCTTGATAGGCCTCTGTAGAAGGGAAATAGATTTTCCTGCTCTTGCCTATCTTGAGTGTTTTGCTAGAGCAAGTTTTTTGGATGTTAGTTCTGCAGAAAACTCTGGTCTCATGTCTTGTCCCTTGTTCTCAAGGTTCACAACAGTTTCAGAGGCCAGGGTGCTTCCTTGTGCCTCTGACCCCTTAACCTGTCTTTTACTTACAGGATGAGAAAGACATCCTGCGCTGTGCTCACCTGCAGAAGGAGCTGCTTCTCAGTGCTATAGATTCAGTCAATGCCACCTCAGAGACAGGGGGCTATATTGTCTACTGCACATGCTCCGTTACAGTAAGTCCATGTTTTGTCATGGTTATCTCTTTGGGGGGGGGGGGGGTTAGTCTTGGATCCTAACGTTTAATTTCTGGCAGGTGGAAGAGAATGAGTGGGTTGTGGATTATGCCCTGAAGAAGCGCAATGTTCGTTTGGTGGCCACAGGACTGGACTTCGGCAAGGAAGGCTTCACCAGGTGTGTGCTGGGTCACAGGTTACACAGATGGCTCTGTTCCTTGCTGCCAGAATTCAGCAGAGGCATTTTTCACCCCACTTCCTTTTCCAGGTTCAAGGACCGTCGTTTCCACCCCTCTCTTAAGACTACACGGCGTTTCTATCCCCACACACATAATATGGATGGGTTCTTCATTGCCAAGTTAAAGAAATTCTCTAATAGCATCCCCAAGCCTCAGAAAGGTAATCTTGTACTGAAGCTCTGCTGAGCAGCCCAAGCCTGCTCTCACAGGCTGCTTCCCATGCAGAAACCACATGGATTCTTCCTACAGCACGTTTCTCTTTTGTTTCAGATGAAGAGCCTGCTGCAGAAGCAGCAAATCCGTCCACTGGCCCTGAGGCAGTCATGGAGCCTCAGCCAAAAAAGAAGAAACTTGAGGGGTCAAAAATTGCTCAGGCACAGAAGAAACTACAGCCTGCTTTGAAGAGTGGACAATCTTTGAAGGGTCAGAGGAGGCCCTTGAAGGCTGTCCGGCCTTCTCCTCATAAGTCACATGCTCAAGTCCCTAACAGAAAGAAGCAAAGGGTGAAACAGAACGGACAGTGAGAGGAACTGCTTTTCCAGGTCATTTCCCTCCGTAGGGGGTAAAGGCTAGGGGTGTCCTGGCTCTGTTGTGTATTGTGCTGTTTTTCCAACTCTGCAGATAATCACTGCAGTACTGAGCACCCAGGACAGCCATAGCCCCTTTTACTCCTTTCCTTCCTCTGCTTCAAGGACTGACACACAACTCATTAAAATTTTTATATTTTTGCTCAAACCTTGTCTTTTTCCCTTGAGCATTGAATACAGAAGTTTGCCATGTCCCCCTACTGCTTTGCAACTGAACCCACTTCCACTGTCTTCCGATATCCTGACATTTTTGGTGTTGGTTCTTACTGCTGTTGTCGCTTTCTGTGAGTGTCACGATTGTCCTCAATTCTTCCATGTGCTTGTTACAGAACCACAGCATGGCTGAGGTTGGCTAGGGCCTCTGGGAGAAGAGCCATGTAGAGAAGGACTTGGGTGTTCTAGCAAAGGAAAAGCTTTATGCAAGCCAACAGTGTGTGTGTGTGCGCAGCCTAGAAGGCAAATTGCATCCTGGGCTGCATCAAAAGAGGGGAGGCTAGAAGGGGAAGAGAGGTGATTGTCCCCACTGCTCTGTCTTTATGAGGCCCCATCTAGAATACTGCATCCAGGCCTGGAGCCCCCAGTACAAGAAAAATGTGGAGCTGCTGGAGTGGGTCCAAAGGAGACCACAATGATGATCAAAGGCCTGCAGCACCTGTCCTGTGAAGAAAGGCTGAGGGATCTGTGCATGTTCAGCCTGCAGAAGAGAAGGCTACGGGGAGACCTCATCTGCAGCCTTCCAGTGCTTAAAAGGAGCTCTTAAGCAGGATGGAGACTGACTTGTTTTACAGTGCTAGGTTAAGGGAAAACAGTTTTTAACTAAAAGAAGGAAGATTAATATTAGATGTTGGTGTGAAATTCTTTACTCAGAGGGTGGTGAGGTGCTGGAACAGGCTGCCCAGAAAAGTTGTGGTGCCCCATCTCTGGAGGTATTAAAAGGCCAGGGTAGATGGCAACGCTGCCCATGGTAGAGAGTTAAAACTGGATATTTTTTAAGGCCCATTTCAACCCAAGCCATTCTGTCTCTCACTATGGAGATAGCCCTGCTGGTAGCAACTAGGCGCAGTGCTCAGCTGGACAGGCATACTAACCAGATGGTTTCCTTGCGACCAGACTCTCATATTTATTCCTCCTCTCCATTTTCCCATGTTAATTTCTCCCTGGCTTATCTTGATACCTCCCTACATTTGGTCCTTTCCATCAAAATCCCCTAACAAGTTTTGCTTCCATAATCCTTAACATTGTGTAATAATTTTTACCAAGTGCAACGGTTCTCAAACATCCCATAATAAATTTTCTTCTCAAACCTTATGAAAATCTTAGCTTTATTCTCAGTTACGAAGTTTCTGGCTGAACCTTTTCAAGAATACACTTGTGTGATTCCTGCTATGGTTCAATCTTGGGAGTTCTGGTCTTTTTTATAGCCTCTGTTATCTTCTGCTTTTCATTTATTGCATCTCTGCTTGTTCTAAGGTTTTTTGGTTTTTTTTTTTTTGACATTTTGTGCTGACTAGCTGTTAGCTAGATACCCTTATAGCCGGAAATTGCTTTTCCCTGTGCTTCACTGCAAATTATGAAGCCTCTGAATGCATCTGTCTTGCTTCAAGCTTATGTGGTGAAGTCCCTGGATTGTCTGACATATAGGAGCCTAGACTTTCCCAAGGCCTTTCAGAAAAAATAATCACTGCTAGGCACTGATATGAAAAGAATTATTAGATTGCAAAGCAGAGAAAATTACCTCCTTGTATAAAGTAACAGTGCATGCACTTGTTCAGTTCTGCATTTCAAGAGTCCTCTGTCATGAATTAATTAATTAATTAAAGGATTGTAGAACTGAAAATATGTTTAGAGGTGAACAAACACATCCAAAGCTATGGAATGGCTTCTGCAAGAGGGGCAGCGGGAGGGTGGCTCTGTTTAAGCTTGGAGAAGAGACCATGAGGAAATAGATGACTCAATGGTGCATAAAATTGTGAGCAACACTGAGAAAAATACATGCTTGCTGTTTTCCAGCAATAACAGATCTTAGGACCTATCTAAGTCATCTAAGGTGTAGAGAGCTGTGGAAGCTTATGAAGATTTAAAACATCCCAGATATAGTGTGATTTTGTTTAGAAAGGTTTTGCCTCTGGGAAGCCTGCTAGGAAGAAAATCTTTACTCAGTGGGCAGTGAGGCACTGGCACAGGCTGCCCAACGGAGCTGTGGGTGCCCCATCCCTGGAGGTGACCAAGGCCAGGTTGGAAGGGGACCTGGGCAGCCTGAGCTGGTGGGTGGCAGCCCTGCCCATGGGTTGGAACTGGACGGGCTTTGAGGTCCCTTCCAACCCAAGCCAATCCATGATTCACTGAAGCCTGTGAGCCCATCCTTCTGGCAGTGATGCTAACCTGTCTTGCCATGCTGCTGTGTGCTGCAGTCCCTACACTAGCATGTACCATCCTGGCTTGACAGCCCCTTTGTCTTGTGGCAGGAGTTGAAAGTGCTTTGTTGGGATCCTAGCATAACATCAAATCTCCAAATCACGCCAGGCCCCCCTGGAAGATGGGAACAGTTGCTATCTTCATTTTGTGAGTAAAACTAGTCTCTTAGCAAGTGTAATTCCTCCTGATCTTCTTGCCTGTGAGCTTTTTGCTTTAGCTGGGGGAAAGATGGAAGAAACTTGCACTTTCCTTAGGTGGTTTGCTCCCATTCTGATCTTTATATAAACCATTGCAGTTATCATAGCTCAGATGGATAACATGAGGTGGCACTGAGCTATGGAAGCACCATCTTGGATTCAGCTAAGTGGGCACAGAGTCAGGCTCCTTGCCCCTGTGCTCTGTTGTAAGGCTGTCTGAGCACGGCTGCAGCTGGTCACTGGCCTTGCTTTTCCTTGTTACACTGCGGAACTGTGACCATAAAGCAAAGAATTTTGGAAGATATGACTGCTAGATTATCCTTCTGTACCCTATGCTAGTGTATCTGAATGTCTGAAAGCTGCTAGTAATGCAATGACAAAGCAAGAGCTGTGGGGGAGAAAAGAAAGAATCAGAGAATCATAAAATGGCTTGGGTTGAAAGGGATCCTGAGGATCATCAAGTTCCAACCCCCCTGCCACAGATCTGAGAAACTGAACTGAGGGTTGAAAATAGAGCTGAGGTATAAAAACACTGTCACAAATTAAAAGCTGAGTGAGAGAAACTGGTGCAATGTGTCTCGGTATCTATTCCACTGTGATATGTGCAAATCTTACTGGGTGGCATTTAACAGCTTGGAGAGAAAAAAAAGAAATGAGTAAGCAGTTCTGTAACAAAGCTGACACATGCTGTGAAGTTATGTAGGCTATAAACAAGGACAGAAGTTACAAAACAAACCCGGAAAATGGAAGAGGTGAGCTGGTGTGTGACCACCAGAGAGGAGCAGCGTCACGCTTGTTGCAAGATCTTAAATTAAGTGGGGATGCAGCACTGCTGTGAAGCTTGCTGTGGCAAAATAAGGAAAACAAAGACTTCCCAGGAGGGGGCTGGGGACAACACTAAAGATGTAATGGAAACAGAAGAGAATCTGAACAGTGATATAGGCTGTCGCTGCTGGCAGCAACGTGTGCTGCAGTGCTGGGGGTGGGCAGGCTACATTGAGATGAAGGGACTGAAATACTGCACTGCACATTTCAGAAATGTGGGTTCAAAATTTAGGTCCTGGAGCACTAGATCTTGACGTACGTAACCACATAGATGGGTACATTTGTAGGGGCCAAATCCAGAAGTGACAAAGTATTTAATTGCCTCGCCATTTGCTCCCTGATCTGGGCATCTAACTCCGGGCTGCTGACTTTGGTGGTTTGAAAGGTGCCCATCGCAGCACCCAACTTAGGGTGTGGATAGGAGCAATTAATTCCAGGAGTGGATTACAGTGACGCATCCTAGAAGTGGCAAGACTTGGAGAGTTTACACTGAATTGTTCCAGCAGAGCACAATACAAAGGAAAGAGTTATGCTAGGGAAGGAGGACTGGGTTATATGGGGGTATAACGGATGGTGGTGTTTACCTGTGCCTTGAAATAGCAGCCTTTAGGAAAGCTGTGGAGCCAATCTGAATAACTGAGTGACGGGTCTCATCTACAAAGTGCCTGTGCGGGAGGATGCATTAGCCAGTAAAAGGCTCTGTAAGCTGGGAGAGGATCTCAAATGAGTAGTGAAAGTTAAAGTAAGGCAGGGCACATGACTTCAATATGTGATTATCCACCTTGATTTGCCTGTGACAGATTATGACAGAATGCCGATGCCTTTTTATCTTGCTGTCAGCAACTACAGACATGCTGTGCCTGTCCACCAGCACCTGAGTGAGCAACAGAAGTCTGTGCTGTTTTGCACAGGGGCATAAAACGCAGTGCTCCTCTCTTGGTCTTAGAATCTATGGACATAAGAGAATCATCAGCACATCTATGGATAAGCACCTATTCTCACGTTGGCTCTGTCTGTAAGAGGAGCTCTACACATGCAGGCAGCTGGGGTCTGGCAGCAGAGATCGGTCACGAAGAGAGGCATTAAAAGAAGCCGACGGCAGGTGAAGGGACACAAGCAGCAGTCCCGCCTTCGGTGCCTCTGGGGAGGACCGCCAGCTGGGTCTGGCTGCGCTAGCACCGCTGGCCATCCTCGCCGGTGTAAAGACCCCATCACGGATCGTTCAGGCACTGACCAGCGCGCGTTCCTCCTCCTCCCGCCGCAACTGGGGATAAGGAAGCAACATCCAAGCCCTGGCCTGGGGCACAGAGAAGACTGCAGAAGGCTCAGCCTGCTCGGTGAGCAACGAGGAGGTCACAAGACGGCGCGATTCAGAGCCCGGCCGCCTCCGCGCGACCTCCCGTAGCCGCACGGGGCGGCACCTTCCTGCGGGCGAGCCGGGGCCGCGGGCAGCTCCAGGGCAGCGCCGTAGGGGCGGCCCCGCACGCCGGCGCCGGGCCGCTCGGGAGGAGGACGCGCGGCAGCATCCGCCCGGCCCGGGGCCGCCCCGCTCCCGCCGCATCCCATCCGCAGCGGAAGCCGCGCCCCCGCCGCCGGGCCCGGCCCCCGCCCGCCGCCGAGCCCCGATTGGCGCCCGCGGCCCCGGCTCCCCCCCGCGCCCCTCTCCCGGCCCGCCGCAGCCATGAACCCGCTCTTCGGCCCCAACATCTTCTTGCTGCCGCAGGAGCAGCAGGGGCTGCCCGGCGCCGAGCCGCCCGCCCCGCGGCCCGCGGAGCCCTTCGCGGCGGAGCGCGGTCCCCCGCCGCCTCCCCCGGCCGCCGCCGCCGGCCCCTTCCCCGCGCCGCCCGCCGCCATGGCCCTCCGCAACGACCTGGGCTCCAACATCAGCGTGCTGAAGACGCTGAACCTGCGGTTCCGCTGCTTCCTGGCCAAGGTCCACGAGCTGGAGCGGCGCAACCGGCAGCTGGAGAAGCAGCTGCAGCAGGCGCTGGAGGAGGGCGGCCGGGCCCGCGGACCCCCGCGCCGCGACCAGGCGGTGCAGACCGGCCTGCTGGGGCCCATCCGCCCGCTGGGGCTGGCGCTGGCCGCCGGCCGCCCCGCCGCGCTCTGCGGGTCCGCCCGCCCGCTGGGCTCCCCGGGCTGCCACCCCGGCGCCCCCGCCCAGCCGCCGCCCTTCTCGGCCGCCTCCCGCTTCATGCCCGGCACCATCTGGTCCTTCTCGCAGGCCCGCCGGCTGGGCCCGGGGCCGGAGACCACGCTGGTGCAGGGGCCGGGGGTCTCGTGGATCCACCCGGACGGGGTGGGCGTGCAGATCGACACCATCACCCCGGAGATCCGCGCCCTCTACAACGTGCTGGCCAAAGTGAAGCGGGAGCGCGACGAGTACAAGCGCAGGTGAGGGGGGGACGCGCCGCGGGCGCCGGGTGGGGGCAAGCGCTGGCGGAGGGACCCCGGAGAGCATCCCTCTGCGTTCGGGTCTCCTCGGGTTCACAGAGCGAGCGCTTGAGGTCGGGAGGGACCCCCGGAGCCCCTGCGCCAGCCGGGCTCGCTTTCTGCCGTTCGGGACCTCTTGGGATGCTGACCTTGCGCTATCCGGCTTCTCGGCCTGGCGTGAGGACCAGGAATGCTTTTCGAAGCCGGGGCTCAGAGCGTGAAGACGAAGCAGGGTGCCAGGAGCCGGGTTCTGAAAGGGTGGGGGTCTGGAAGCATTTGGGAAGGAGGAGCAGCTGGCAAGTGGGTGAGGAAGGTGAGAGTGCAGCGGTGAGGAAGCAGGACGGGTCTGGGTGCCAGGAGGTCTCAGTGCGCATGCAGATGTGCTGAGGAGCTGGGGCACGCACAGGGCTGCCTTCCCGGGCCCTCTCCTTCTTTCCTCACTTTCACAAGCCAGAAATTGCTGCCAGGGCTCTGCCACAGGTGACAGCGGGTACAGGAGCACCCTGTTCTTTGGGGTTTTGCACCAAGATAACTGCAGCACGGCATGCCCCTGGGGCTAGGGCACAGTGCGAGTGCACTGATCTTGTGGCTGGGCTGGAGTGGTGCCACTCCATGCTATGCCTGGAGCGCTCTGCGCCAAGGCAGTGGTGAGGCTGTCTGAAGAGCAGCACGCAGGACGGGACCAGGTGGCACCTGGAGCAAGGCTTGAGGCAGTGTAAGTGGGTTGCTGGCTGCACACCCACTTGGGATGAGGAGAGATCACTCTGTGATGCTGTAGGACACTTGTGAAGTACGCCATTAAATATCTGAAGGAGCAAACTTGTAGCATACTGCTGCTCTGTGCCTTGTAGCTGTGAGATCTGGTGCCAAAGTCAGGGCTTGGGACCCAAGATGACACCTTGCATTTCTGGCTTGGTGAGGCTTTGGCTGGGCAGATGTTCACACTGCGCAGTTGGTGCTCTGAAGCACCAAGTGAGGCATATGAGAAGGCAATTGACGTCTCATTTTTTTTTCCAAATTGCTACTGCTTTTCTGTGCACCTAAGGGCTTTTCTCTGAGCCAGGGGTTGGGTTCCTTCTGCAGGGCAGGCAGCTTTCCTTTCTTGGTGTTTTTAGATCAGGTAGCAGGGACAGCACAGTGCTGTGTCAGGGCAACCTGAGCAGGGAGCGGGGCCACCTTTTGTGAGGGGAAAAGCAGGGAGCTCTGAAGAAGGATGGGAGACAGTGGTCAGATACCCAGCTGGGATGCCAGCACCTTTTGGGTCTGTGAGTGTGTGAGCTGCGGGGCCTGGGTTGCCTGGCTGCAGTTTGCTGGTGCTGTTGAAGCCTGGGCAGAAGGGAGAGCGGGTCGTGGTGCAGCCTGCTGGCTGGGGACAGGCGGTGAGGAAGGCCACGGGCCAACGTTACTGGGGGGGGGAATCTATTTTTGGACAGTGTTACTAGGGACAGGAGAAAGCAGACCCCACCCCCAGACCCCCTCCCACACCGGGTCCCAAATGGGGGACGGCAGAGGAGGATCCCATTTCCGTGCTGTCCCCGCACTGTGGGCCAGCCCTGACGTCCCCCTTGCTGTGTGGGAGCAGGGCTGGCTCTGGCAGAGGAACTTGTCACGTCCCAAGCTTTGGTGGCCTGAGGTCAGCGGGGGGAAGCTGGCTCTGCCTGCTGCTGGGCTGTGCTCTCTGCCCTCTTACTCTGGGTAGACTGGTGGCGTGGGAGGGGTGCACATTCCTGCGGTGATGGGGTAGGGTGGTGGTGGCAAGCTGGGGCCGAACGGCAAAGCTTTGGTCCAGGTGGCAGCAGACTGCTGGCTGCTCCAGGCCGGGTGCAGTGATGCAGCCGGGTTATAATTAGGAGTGGTGCATTGCAGGATGAAGCAGGGAAACAGAGCCAGGCAGGAGACGAGCCTGAGAGAGAGGTTCGTAAGGGATGGAAGTGCATATCCGTCACTTACAGCATGAATCCTTCTTACTTTCTACCGTTAAGTCAGCATTTATATGATCTCTTCTGGTCTTCCATGACATCCGTGTGACATCAGTTCTTCCAAAGCTTTGGCAGATTGGTCAGTGCAGAGGCCAGAGGAAGGTGGAGACCAACAGAGCAATTACGCCCCATGCTGAAAGAGGCTGACAATTTTTTTCAGTGGTGGAATGCATCTTCTCCCCTGGGACAGAGGCCTTTCTTGAGTGGTTCCCATATAAGGAAAATCCCACCTTTTAACTTTCTCCTTCCCTCTTTTCGTCTTTTTCTTCCCATGGAGGATGCAAATCCCTTTTGCTTCCCCCTCTGTAGCTGTGGGATGGTACCTCCAAAGCTAGGACAGCACGCTTTCTCCTTGTTTGAATAAGGAGAACCACTGCCAGCTGTAAGAGCTTAGAAATGCCTAATTCAGGACTCTTCCAAGTCATAGCATCATACCCTAAGATGATGAGAGGGAGGGCTTTTCAGGAGCTCCCTGGTTTCCTAGTCCTTGGGATTTATTTTTCACGCTTGTAAGCAAGAGAAGTAGTTTTGCATGTCCTTGAGCAACATTAAAAGCTGGGGCCAGTGATGCTTGCAAGCACTGAGCAGAAACCAGAGATCCCTGCACAGGTAGGGTCTGGCTCTTGTTGCTTTTCCAGAGAAATTTTATTTGATCAGAGAAATCCTGCTTTTCCAAGGAGCCCGGAGCAGCACCATAGCAGCCCTGCAGCATCCTGCACCGAGTGGGACAGCCATGGGTGCGGGGGACATTTGCAGATCCATTTGCTCTGCGTGATCATCATCATCATCTAGCGAATGGCTGTGCAGCTGGTGGCCTCCCAGCCAAACAGGGACTGGGCCAGTGCCACAGCGTAACCCAAAGTGATGAGCTCATTGCTGAGAAATACGTTGTGGCCCACTGCAGGGTGACGTGTCTGGAGAGCGGACACACAGACTAGCATGGGCTTGGTGCAGAGCTGCATAGCCTAACACAGCACCCACCTGCTCCAGCCCAATCCATCTGTGGGCTAATGTGCTGCAAGCTGGCATACAAAGGCCTGATCTGACACGCTTCCTTGCAGGACGAAATAATATTTTTTATTCTGACTTTCATATTGAAGTACAGCATGGCAGTGTAATGTGATATTGGATAGAATTCTGTGCTTCTGGGCGACCGGAACTGCACAAATAACAATGTAAATGGGTGCAGCTCTGCTGGATGCAGGGAAGCCCTAAGCCATTCCCACATGTTGTAGCTGAATGTAACCCAAGACCAAGGGGCTGTGGGTGGCCAAAGCAGCTGGTGGGCTTCAGGGCACGTAGAGCAGCTGCTGTGAAGGGCTTGTGCTGGTGTCCCCAGCTCCCCCTGCCACAAAGCAGGGAGCCACGGGCAGCCCCAAGTAGGGTTGGTGTAGAGCCTTGTGGAGCTGGGTTTGCAGCCAGGAGGGCTGATGGGCATTAAGCAGTTGTGGCCAGCTGGAAACAAATGGCAATATATTCCTGGGCACATTCCGCCTTCTGCCCCGCTGCCATCCTTGCTCCCTCTGGGATCGCTGTGGGATGAGCAGCTGCCACTCTGATCTCTCCGGCAGCCTGTGGCATGAGATCTGAGCAGCACGTTTCTCTCCGTAGATGGGAAGAGGAGTACACGGTTCGTGTCCAGCTTCAGGACCGAGTCACAGAGCTGCAGGAGGTGAGCACCCCTGTCCTCTTGCCCTGCTCCCTGCTGCCCCTTGCTGGGGCTAATGTGTGTCCCTCCCTCTGCCCCGGGTCAGGAAGCCCAGGAGGCTGAAGCATGCCAGGAGGAACTGGCCATGAAGGTGGAGCAACTCAAGGCAGAGCTTGTTGTCTTCAAAGGGCTGATGAGCAATGTGAGTCCATAGCTGTGGGAGGCAGTTATTTTACCAAGGGAACATGGGGGCTTTGATGCCATGTGCTTTGTCTAATCCTCTTCCTTTGTTCCCTTTCTGTGGTGCTGTGCTGGTCACTGTGTGCTCAGAATATCACAGAGCTGGACACCAAGATCCAGGAGAAGGCCATGAAAGTGGACATGGACATCTGCCGGCGCATTGACATCACTGCCAAGCTATGCGATGTGGCGCAGCAGCGGAACTGCGAGGACATGATTAAGATGTTTCAGGTGAGATGCGCCCATTCCAGGCTCAGCAGCCAGCTCTGGGGAAGAAAGTTCCCAAAGGAGATAGAAGAGGCAGCAACACAGCCCCACTAGGAGAGGCAGTTTATCACCTGTCCTGAGCTCCTTGTGGTCCCTTGCTCTCTGTCTCTCTTGGATGATGCACTTTGGGAGCATCGGGTGAAGGGGCACAGAGTGAAAAAGCTCCAAGTGTTCCTTTGGGCATGAAGCCCCCTCGACATCTTGCTGATGTGTAGTACTGGGCCCTGGGATGCCACAGCGATAGGGCAGCAGCTGCAGGAGGGAGACAAGTGGCTCCAGTGTCTGTCTCTAACTCCATCTCTCTCCTTCCCCTTCCCCTCTCCGTCATCTTCTCTGTCACTCTTCTCTGTCTCTGTCTCTTTCCTCTTTCTGGATGTTGCTGCATTTCTGTCTTTCTTTATTTCCTACAGAAGCAACTGGTTAGTTTCATTCAGTTGAGAAACTGTACAAATTATAAACTTTCTATAAGGTTGGACCGTAAATATTGACATACTTCACTTTATTTAGACTGTCTCTTTTTTCCTGTCTCTGTGTTTCCCTCTGTCTCTGGTCTGGGGTGGTGGGTGATTTGAGTTCTTCAATAAAATCACATTGTTTTGTTTGTTTGTTTTTTTCATCAGATTCATAGACTCCATCTTTAGTTGCTTAGTTTTAATTTTAGAAAATGCTAAAACCATATTTTATCCATTGCACCATCTTTAACCTGATCATAATAAGCCCGTCTCTCTCTTTCTCTCTCGCTTTTCTTTCTTCCTTCCTTCCTTCCTTCCTTCCTTCCTTCCTTCCTTCCTTCCTTCCTTCCTTCCTTCCTTTCTTTCTTTCTCTCATTCCCCGTCTGTCTGTCCCCCACCATTCCTTCTCCCTCCATCTCAACTACCTACTCCTGACCTCGGACCCGGCCTCGTTTCTGTAGTCTCTGCACTTGTCTCCCGTTAAGGTCCCAGCCTCGATGGGGCGGAAGCGGGAGCGGAAGCAGGTCAGCGATGAAGACACTTCACTGTCAGAGAGTGATGCCTCCAGAAAGCCTGATGAGGACGAAGAGGACGAGACCACAGCCATGAGTATCAATGAGGAAATGCAGAGGATGCTGAACCAGCTGTGAGTGTGGCCTGGCCTCACTCCAGCTGACCCCTGGCAGCTCCGTACCGCCTCAAGCAGCCCAGTGCAGTGCTGAGCCCCATCTCTGCTGCACAACAAGGGGATGCGTGGCCAGCCTGGCTGCAGGCTGTGGCTTTGTGCTGTTAGCCATAAAACAATGCCACATCTGCGGGCTGTGCTCTGAGCAGGCCTTCTGATGGTGTGGGCCGTTCTGGCTTTCTCCACCCTGCCAGGCAACGGCCTCCTCCGTGGGTGCCCTGGATGTGCAGGCTGGTGGATGGGGAGTAGGGGATGGGAGCACTCTGCTACTTTTTCTTTCTGGGTGATGCTGAGGTGGGAGCTCCTTCAGGGATGCTCTTTATGCTCTGTTCTCTGTGGCTGCACTGAGGGGGGACTGACGAGGACCTGAGCCCTCTGTGGCCATAGGGAGAATGCTGCTTTGGTGCTTGAATGCCATCTGTAGCCCTGCCCTCCTGTCTAGGCATGTTCACAGCCTGCTCCCCAACCCATGGCCTCACAAGGACAGCAGGGATGATGTATTTTCCCACAGGGCTTGTTTCATTTCCACTGTGCCCCACTTCCATGGTAATGCCCTCCCAGGTGTTATATGCTGCTGAGCAGCAGTGCTGAGCCATCTTCCCCTTGCCATGCCCCTCTTCTCATCACTGCTCCTGGATTTTATGAGTCACTACCTCAGTTCGGGGCTTCTGACCATAAAGTTGTCCCCTTTCTCATCAGCTGTTGGTCTGGGGTATGTCTGGGCCTGTTCCTGACCAGGAACAAACATCCCAGAGCTGTAGCCCTGCCTGTAAGCCAGGACGAGATTTTTGGCAGTGCTCTGCCTTTCCTTGTGGCAAGAGTTTTTCTATACTATATTGACATGCTGTCCCCTTGCCCCTAGGAGGGAATATGACTTTGAAGATGACTGTGACAGCCTCACATGGGAGGAGACGGAAGAGACACTGCTCCTCTGGGAGGACTTCTCTGGATACGCCATTGCAGCTGCAGAGGTGCAGGGGGAGGTAACAGTGGAGGCACATTCTCTCTGGTTTCAGCCCGGGGCTTGCGTTTTCTATTTGGGGTGCTCAGACCTGCTTGAGCCTTGGGAGGTGTTCATTCAGTGTCTGAGCTTCAGAGTCCCTTCCTCCCTCATGGGCCCATTCTCATCCATTCTGTTCCCCAGACTCAGCTGGCTCCTCTGGCTACACTGGGTTCTGATGGCCCTTGCACACTACTGGGGCAGTGACTCTGCCCAAAGTGAGGCTGCAAAGCCTGGCCAAAGGCTCTGCTGTCTTCTTCTTTGGGCTTCGTTGGTCCTCTGGGGACATCTTGTGCTTGGACACAGTCTGTGTGCAGGATATCGACTGTTCTCTCTGAAGTTACTGGGTTTTGTTGGGGTTTTTCTGGGCTGAAGTGCTTTCTGTCCAGTATGGCACATCTCAGATCTCTCCGCTCCGTGCTTGCAGGGCTGACTCATGTCTGTCACCTTGGCCATGCTGCTCGTGAGCTTTTTCCTCTTTATTCAGTGCTGCCAGTTCTCTCTCTGATTTCGCTTTCCTCTATCTCCACATGTCACATACCTCTCTGCCTCTAAACATGCTGCCTGCTCTCCTCAGCAGCAGGATGACAGCCTGGAGAAGGTGATCAAAGACACGGAGTCATTGTTCAAGAGCCGTGAGAAGGAGTACCAGGAAACCATCGACCAAATAGAGGTGCAAAGAGGAGGAAGGGTGGAAAGTGAGGGAGAAGGGTCCCTGGAGGAGGGAGAAACCAACTGCTGGTGCAGTTGGTTGGTCAGCAGTGGGATGGCAGCCTCAGATCTGGCTGTGCCCCCTGCTCTGCGTTGCGTGGTGCTTTAGGCTCATCTCTGCATCGCTTTCCTTTGGCAGCTGGAGCTGGCCACAGCCAAGAATGATATGAACCGGCATCTGCACGAGTATATGGAGATGTGCAGCATGAAGCGAGGTCTGGATGTGCAGATGGAGACTTGCCGGAGGCTCATCACCCAGTCTGGGGACAGGTGAGTTGGAGGGTCAGGATACCTGTGTGCTGAGCAGGGACTATAGCCAGCATGGTGCTGAGTGGAAGCTGAAGCTTGGGCCTATCCTGGTGTGGTGTGGGGAGGAGACAGACTCCACAGGGTGGGTGTTTCAGGTTCTCTTCTCCTTGCCTGTGCTCACCAGATGTGCTTGGTCCTTCCCCTCAGCAGTGCTGCTTTTATCCTTCTCTACAGGAAGTCTCCTGCCTTCACCCCAGCCTCCACCAGCGAGTCAGCCCCCAATGAAGAGAGTGAGGAATCGGATCGTGACCCCCCCAGCGATGCTTCCATCAGATAATGAGGGGAGGCCCTGTTCCCTCAGCCCCCCCACTCCTGGCTGAGAGGTGTCTGAGCTGCAGCTGGGAGAGACTGTCAGGGACGTGGAGCCACTGGTAAACATTTGTTGCCCAGGCCCACCCCTACCTCGGGGCATCTGGCAGACCTCCTGCTACCAGGTGTCTTGCAAATGGCTAGGTAAACCTGTCTGGGCTGCTCACCTCCAGCCCCTTCTCTGTTCCTCTCCCCTGCTTTGGTTTAACCATGGTTCAGGCAGGATGGTCCCAAACTTGCCACAGCAGTGTTCTCCAGGGGCTGTCCCTAGGTTCTCCAAACATACCTCCTCCAGCCTCTATCTTGGCATATCCAACCTGCCCCTGGCCCTCCTCGCGCCGTGCAGAAGCCGAACTCAAGCCGTACCTCCCTGCAAACTGGACCTGACTGGTGCCAACTGGACCGAGCTTGGGGCTCTTCCCATCCTTGCTGCTCCCTGGGCGCTGGGGTGGCCCTGGAGCTGTGCCAGGCCCCACCACCATCCCCTCCTTGGAAGCAGGGACCGAGTCCCGCTCACCATGCACTTTGCTTTGCTGCGTGTCAGCAGCACATTTGTTACGGAGACCAGGAATCATTAAACAGGACAGTTGCCTTTTCTACAGCTCCTATGGGCGTGGGCTCTCACTGGGCTGCAGCAGGTGCTGGGCTATACTGCTGGAAGCAGGGCTCCTCTGCCCATCCCCACACCAGGCCCGCTTCAGTGTGGCCCCCCCAGGGTGCTCATCCCTCAGAAGGTGCTGGTGGCAAGATCCCTCTTCTGGCAGCTACAGGCCCTCAAAGGGCTGCATGTAATGCTGGTACTGCGTGGCCCAGGCTCCAGGCTAAAAATAAATGTGAACCCAATTGTTTTATCTGCGCTGATGCTACGGCACTTTCCTCTGATGTGTCTGCACCATTTCACTGCAGGCCAGCATTCTCACTCCAGCTTTCTCCTGCTTTGTATTTGAAAATATCAAAAAAGCAAAAAAACTTCATAAAAATGCTGGTTAACAGGCTCAGATTAGTTGATGGGGAAATGACTGAGCAGTGCTGAGATATCGTGATGGTTTCATTTCCTATGGAGGAAACTAAGCTGACTGCCTAGCAGACCTTCCTGTCTAAGAGCTCAGTTTCTGCCACATCAGCTTTTTACCAAGGTGTCCAGAACATCTCCTTACCCATCCTCAGTTCTGTATCCAACCTTAGGTGTCACCACAGTATTCCTGTCCTACCATCTCTTGTAGCACTTACCTGTGTGGGCCTGGCCCTGCCCCCTTGTTACTGGGACCTTTGGGTCCAGTAGTGTGGGAGAGGTGTCCTGCAGAGAGATGGTGTTTTGCAGGGCTGTCCCCAGGCTGCACAGCAAAGGCAGGTGAAGCTCCAGAGAAAAACACTTCTTGTGAGATGTCCTGAGGGGAAGATAAAAGTAGACCACAGTAGAATTTTTTTGGATCACTTGTAAGGTTAGGTAAGGTAAATAAAATGGGGGCTGCAGGATGTGACAATTTAGATTTAGATTGGTTTGTGTAATTAACTGCTGCTGTGCCACACGAGCAGAGCGCCTGCACATCCATGTGTTGTGATGCACAGCATTTTAAGCAGGGTGAGGTCTTCTGTGTGTGCTTACAAGACACATTGCAGCACACGTTGGTGTTCTGATGTAGATGAATTGTCTGGTTAGATACACCTTTCCTGGTTGTTTCCATTTCTTCTCCCTTTGAATTTTGTTTTCTAAAAGAACAAAAAACCGAGCAAATATTTTCATCCAGTTTTTTTTTTTTTTTCTTCTAAGTGATGTTGCCTCACACACAACAGCTCAGGGATCACTTTCTTTCCTGCCTGGAGGTTCATTTGGTTTATACAAATCCCCTTTCCCGTATGTTTCCTTGCAGCGTTTTCTGCCCTTTCTCTGATGTGGAGATCTCTGCCTAGCTGGGGAAAGAGTCTGTCTCTCCCCATGCATAATCAATGGCATGCATATCTTGGCTTCTGATCTGTCCATGCTGCTTAAGAAAACCACAGGACTGTAGACTATGTATGCTGAAAGATTTCAAGTATGAAGTGCAGACGGACCAACATCTCTGCCTCTAGAAGTCATTGCTTGGATGATCATCTGGTGCTGTCAGACACCTGTGTGCCAGGACACACGGGGACCCCGGTCCCACACTGTTGGTCAGAACTCCATTTGCTGTGAGACTGAGATTTCCTCTGTGTTTCTGCAAGGTGGTGAATCGTACTGCTGGTAGTTGGCTCTGATCCCCGCCAGGATGAAAGCCCATGAGATCTTACTGGTGATGTGTGCGTTGCTGATTCTTTGCCTCAGCCATTTCTCAGCATGGGAATGACAGCCCAAAAGTGGTAGCTGGACCATCTCCCCTGCATCAGCCTATCCCCCAGGGGTGACCCCATATATTTGATACTGGTTATGAGGAGATGTGTACTTGTACTTATTTAACTTTACTCTGTGTGGTCTTCTCTGTTCTTTGAGGAATATTTAGCCTGTTTTTCTTTGGCATGAGCTCTGCTGGGAACCGTGGTGTCTAGGAACTGTTCAGCACTATGTTGATTCTTGATGCCCCCACCTTATCCCTTTTCCAGGACACCTTGCAGCAGCACTGGCTCAGGAAGCAGTATCAGAAGAAACTGTCTGGTGGAGACCCAGGTCTGGGCTGGTTGGTCTTTGTGAATACCTGTAGTCATCTCCTAGGGGATGATCACACGTCCCATTTACCCTCAGACTACAACTCATTCAAAACCATTACTTGGCCTAATCTTTCTCAAAGTCTTGGTTTCAGGGGAGTCTTGCTTTGGATGGAGGGGACCTGGCAGAGAAGTTGATGAAGTGAATACTGGAGGAGCAGGTCAGTTGCTCTTTCCAGCTGACCTGGGAACATGTTGCTGCTGAGCCTAGTCTGATCCTTACTGCACCACAGCAGACACTGGAAAGCAGGGGACAAAGTCCTGTCACAGCATCCATGTGTTAATATGAACGTTTATTGTGTTCACATAAGTGCAGTCCAAGCAGGATGTGTCTCGATGAACGCAGTCCCATGGCACAAGGTATCTGTCAGTCCATCTGTCCATCCATCCCAGAACCCTGCAGGTGCGACTGCTGTCTGGTCAGCCATGTGACCGCCTGTTGAAGACCATCCTTTTCGGAGTCACATTGTTGAGCTTATGTCAAGGTTTCCTCTTGGAGTATGTAGGCAGGCTGGTTCAACTTCCCTACACTGCAGAACTCCGTGTTGGTACAGCCTAGGATGGAGATGGCTTCTCCATCTCCAGTGTTTGCACTACTGTGTATAGCTGAGGACAGGCACAAAGTTTATCATCCGTGAGATTGGCACGAAAGCCCTCCCTTGATGCAAAGGTTGAGACATATTCATTTGTCAGCATCCTGCCTCCGTCGGGCACCAGGGGACACTGCCAGCCGTTGAGCTGGAGTGAGGCAGTTCTCTGCCTTGGCTGCTGTACTGTATGAGATCAACCTCTTGGCTAGAGCCTTCAGCAGATGATGCCAGACATTTTGCTGTAAGGCTGAGGTGAATGCCTCCTGCTGAAGGTGTTTCTGATCCTGTGACATGCAGAGCAGCCCCTCTTTCCCTATTTTGTCTGAAAGGTGAGTTCTCATCTCAAAGAATCCTGGCTGCCAAGGTGGGCCCACTGAGAGGTCAGGGAGCATCACCCTCCTTGTTCCTCTTTGCCTGGATGTGGGATATTCTTACAGGCTCTAGAAAGGGTTCAGCCACCCAGCCACTACATAGCATGGGTAATCTTTCCTTCTGTTAAGCAGGACTGAGCTTTCTCTCTCCCTTTGCTTGTTCCTGAGTCCTATCCATTTTAGAGCATTCTCAGAAGAGAAAGAATCTGATTTTATCTGTTCAACTGCAGTCCTGCATCTACCTTCCCCAGCATCACTTTGAAGGCTCTTTGTCCCTGCCCCACATGAGCTTTGGTGAGTTAGCTTCTTGCTGCTTCAGGATTCCTTAGATGGACCTGAATGAGATGCTGACAACCATCACAGCTTGTGATTCCCTGGTAACCTGTTCAGTATTCTATTTATCGTGTTTCTAAGCCAGGAGGATGGGGGTGATGGAAGCTGTACAGAAGCTTACTCTTTGTTTCTGTTGGCTTTCCTAAGATTGATACATCTGCTACAAAAGCTTGATCTATTCTCAAGAAGGCCAGTCTTTTTCTGTGTTTAGGTGGTGGTGGTGATCTTCTAAGGAAAGATCTGTGAACCAGCTCTACAGAAGAACAGAGAGTAAGTGGCAGGCCACATTTAAATTCCTGCTGTGAGTCAGCCGGAGTAGAGATAGACCCAGTGCTGAGACCCCTCCACCAGAGGGCTGTCAGTAGCTTTGTGATTTCCAGCTGCAGATTTGAGTCACTCTAAGAGCTGGCCAGGTGCTGAGGACTTCCACATGAAGAGCAATGCTCCTACGTGAAGAGAGGTCAGAATTAACATAGAAGTCAGTGGAGTGCTGTCTCCTTGGAAGTGCATCTGTATGATGCATGGATGGGCTCATGAAGTCAGCTGACAAACTCCTGCTGGTTGAAATTAAACCTGGCAACAATGCTAAGGCAGCAAGGAAGGCTGAATGGGCTCAAGGCTGCTTTAGGGGGGGGTCCAGTCACCACTGAAAACCTGAAGGATCATAGAATTGCTCAGGTTGTAAAAGACCTTCAAGATCATCAAGTCCAACCACAACCTATCTGTAACTACCCTAACTCTGGCAACCACCACTGAATCATGTCCCTGTGATGTATGAGACCACGAGAACTGTTTCAAATGTTAATTTTCTAAATGACAAAGACATCTTGTCTCAGAATGGTAATAAGGAGAAAATACTCTAGGTCCTCTGGCACGGGGGGTACAGGTTTCATAGCTTGGAAAGCAACCAAAAGAACTGAGAGAACGCTAAGGTAATGCCATGGAGAGGAGTCCGAGCAGCCACTGAAAGTTGCAGTGCCCAAATTGAACTAATATCACAACAAATGAGAAAAGGAAGCAGTTTCAGCTTCTGCAGTAGAAGTGCATCCGGGCAAATGCACAAAAGGAACTGGAAGCTCTCAGGACAGGAAGAGATGTGATTAAGTGGCATTTTTGTAGTTCACCGTCACGTCGTAGAACTCCCAGCTCACCGGTGTAAACGACTGGCAAAGGAGGAATAGGCAAGTGTAAGCACGAATTGGGGTTGGAAGCTGTGCTTGGAAGTCATGTTCCCTCTAGAGCTAACAGCAAAACAGGGTGATCTGACACATGTATTTGTTAAGGCATTGAAGGATCTTTTTTAAAATCCTGAATCATGAAAGAAAACACAGTGATTTGTTTCTTAAGTACCTCTGCTTCATGTGAAAAGGAAAATTATGCTGTCGTGGGAGACTTTGGCTGGGATTACTGAGAAATATGTGTGGGGAGCCTCTCACTGAGTTACAAACGATGGCATGCACAAGTAAGGCAAGGATTTAGATAGCCTTATGATAGACGAAGTTAGAATTGGTGGTTGCCTAAAGACAAGGGATTGACAAACAAATCAAACCATTGCCCAGGAAAAAAAAGATATTGTAATAGGGAAGTTCATGATATTATATAGCCTTTTCTTAGGAATTCCCCTAAGAAGTATTAGGAAAGTTGTTTAAATGGGAGGCCCTTGGAAAGATGCGAGTTTTCCCAGTTATCCAGAAAGCTGTGATTTAATATGCTTGAAAAGATAGTAAAACATTTCCCTGAGTAACTGGCCATGCGACAGTATAAAAAATAGCAGAAAAAATACATTAATAAGAGTAATTTTTAAAAACCCTTAATAAAAATAAAATAAACTTTGTAACTGCTGCAGTGACCGAGTGTGAAGTAAGAGGAACATAGGGATGACAAAATAATTGAAATAGATGTATAAAATATAGTTATGTGAGTGGCTGATGATCTCAAGAATAAATATCCATAGGTGGATTGCTAATGAGATTAAGAAGTTGTTCTGGCTATATCTAAAGGAAAATCTAGCAGTAATATGAGCCTTTTATTTGACAGAGACTTAACAAAAAAAAAAAAAGAAAAAAAGACTTAAATGAAGGGGAAAAAAAAAAAAAGTACTCATCAGCAGTGTCTGTTCTGTATTTGGAAAGAGCAGAATGTAGTCACAGGGGAATGATGAAGCACTTTCCAGGCCATTAGCAATCAAGGAGAATCCTTGACGGGACTGTTTCGGGAGGAGCACTCTCCATTTCCAGGCATGGGGGTCCCGGAGCACCCTGCTGCTGTGAGTAGGCTACAGTGATGGAGGATGCTTGGGGAAAAGGAAGAAGTGATCCTGGGGAAAAGCGCAGCGGTCCAGATGCTTTTTTTTATAAACGTTGTTTTACAAAGCACCCTGATGTTTTTGGTGATGGAAAAGCGCTGGCTGCTGAAATCCATGGTTTGCTGGTGTCAATTAGGTGAACTGGGGAAGGGTCCTTTAAAAAAGACAGAGTGGACAGGTGAGTAAAGGACCCAAATGATGAGCCTGGCAACCCGTATATGGAAGACAGGGAGGAGGGTAAAAATCAGGAAGGAGAGGACAGTCTGCACAGGCATAGAAGGATGAGGAGGTGACAGCCCAAGTCTTCTAGTATTTTTTATAGGTAGGGATGATAGAGTCTAATAAAGGGTAAATGCCTGAATCAAAATGCTGAGATGTATTGAAATATAATTTCATAATTTATTTTTTTAAATCAAGTTAAAGCATTGGCTTTATTTAAGCTATGCTATAAATTTAAGAGCAAGAAGTAATAGTGTGTGACCATGTCTGGAATGACAGGAGCTCTGGAACTCAGTCTAGGTGAGTGCTCAGCCAGACACTGAAGTCAGTGAGATCTTTGTAAATCTGTATTTTTGTGTGGTGTTGGTGTCTTTTGTTCTTGTTTGCATCAGATTTGGGACCAGGTGGAGCATAGAGTCCTAACTGATTCCAGGCTGGAGAAAAATGCTTTGAGAGTGAAAAGTTCAGTCTGTTTTGTTCCCCAGAGCAGGTGAAGGAGAATTTTTGCCCATGAGGATGATGTAGACGGCTGTTTAACCCGGCTGAGAAAGGCTTGTGGGAACTATGAGGAGATGGGGAGGCTGGAGGCTATATGCATTCAGTGAGACTTTTGGGTTTACTCGGGGTCCAGCACCAGCACCCAGCCTGGTAACTAAAGTCTGGAGACTGCAGACTGCCTTTGGAGGGTTTGGCCAGTCTGTTTTTTTCCAAATCCAGTTGCTCTCCAACACACAGCTTACCCTTAATGGCAGTGACGCTGATGAATGCATCCAAGGGTGCAGACAGATCTCGGAGGCATGTTTCTTGTTATGGAGGCAGCAGAGATCCTCGCCCACTGATTCGTTGCCAACCAGGTGCTGACTGACTCTTTGTACCAGCTTTCAGCTCTCTGATACAGAGATCAAACTGTTATTTATTGCTGGTTTCTGAACTCCTTGAAGATCCTTTCTAAAATCTACATCACTTCTGCAAATTCCTACTCCTTTGTGTTGGGCCTGACATGTCTGATGAATTACAAATGTCATTAACTCTTCATCCATTCTATGCCCAAGACCACCTGAGACTGACACTAGGCACTAAGAGATTGCTGCTCCTCGCAGCATTGACTTGTCCACAAGTCTCAACATTCAGTCAGCAGCGATGTTTTTGCCTCACTTTTGCTGGGAAAAAAAATCTCCTATCTGGGAATACCCCTTCTGATGACAAAATCATTTCTTTTTTTTCTATACTGTGGCCTTCTTCATCTGCTCCCACTCTGTCTTTTGGCTCTTTGGTCTGAGCTGTGTCTGAGATACATAGAAAAATATTTTAGTAATTTTGTGTGTGTGTGCGTCATACTGTGTCCTAAAAACCTGCCTTCTTAGGTTCTTTTGAATTTAATTTGCTACTGTTTGTGTATTCTTCTATTTTCATTTGACTGCAACTACTGCCTTTTGAAGGCTGTCTTTTCAAGTCTTACACAGTAAAGTATAACACATTACTTATTGTTTCTTCTAGGGGATGTACATGTAATTGAAAATAATTCCCTCAAGAAGATGACACTGCTATAGTAAGATAATGCACAGAGGTAAGTTAGCTGCCCTGCAGTAAGGGATTATATTCAGCTCGTAGAGCAAGCAACAAACTATTTGTTTCTGTGCTGTACATGCAGTAAGACTGCCAAAATGTGGGCAGGTTGGTTCTGCCAAAATGTCTGCTTTTGTGAGTGGCCGCGTGCACGGTGCTGTTTGCATACTGTGACTTTAGGTCGTGAAGCTGTGTTTTGTGAAAAGTAACCCGTTAAAATGAGTTTGGAACACTGTCACTGGAGGTGTTTGTCCTGTACAAATGTCCAATATATGCCTCACAGTCTTCTCTCTCGGAGCCCTGTATCTTCCTTGCACAGAGTTGATGTGCTCAGCAACTGGTTTACTTTGTAAGTAGACAGTATGTGTGGGTGTCCAACACTTCTTCACTGTGTTTGTGCAGTGGCTGTTTTGTTCCATTTTGGTGTGATGTTCCAGTAGCATTAGTTAGTTTGCACGTCTGCTCAAGATGGTTTTCATTACATAACATTCTGCTTAAGGCTAAAGTTTCATGCCGACATCTTGAGAAGGTCTGAGAACAACCCCAGCCATTTTTTAGGAGGCAATACGTGTGCGAATGCCAATGAGATTCTCTCTTGAAATTTGAAACTGCCAGAAAAGCAGGTTTTTTTCCCTCTAAAAGCGCTGTGCCAGCACAGCCCCACACAGCACTTAGCTCTGCCTCCGGTGTGCATAGAGCAGCATGGGCTCTGGGTGACTGCAGCTGCCCTCGCAGCTGGTCTGGCCTGCCACCATTGCTTCCATCTCCTCTGCTGGGCAGAGCCTCCTCATGTCAGCCCAGCAACCTGCCTGGACGGTGGTCTTTTCTGCAAGTTTTACTTCAATATGTGCAAAGAGCAATCCCAGAGCTTCTCTGCTGAGTCGAGAGCTGCTACAAGGAGAGAGTTCAGCTGCAACAGCATTGCTCCCCTCTTTCAAAATGACAATACGTATCCTTCTTATTATTAGAGCAATTTTTAGCACAGGGCTGCAGCTCCTGGCCAGGACGGCGCGTCTGTGCTGCCTGTCTCCTTGCTGTGGTGCCATCTGCAGGCTCAGCGGTTGGGTGCAAACTCGTCGGGACTCACGGGAAGGTTCTGGGAGCTGATGGAGGGAGGGAGGGCATCGAGCCCCCAGCGGGCTGCGGCTGCGCAGCTTGCTTGGACAAGCGAGCTCTGGCTCCTTCCACACCTGAGCTGTGAGTTCCGTGGGTCCCTGCTTGTTCTGCGTCGCTGCGTGTATCCTTCATGCAAGAACATCCAGCAAGGGTGTGAACAGAATGAACCGCTACATCCAAAACCTTTGCAGCAATTCTTTCTCAGAACGGCAGGTACTCTGCCTCCCCTCCCTGCCCTCAAGGTTGTACTAATTTTCCCCCACTCCCACAGTAATTTGACAGGGCTTTGTTGCTGAGCAGCGTGAGTTGGCTGCATTTTTTTCAAGCAGCCGTAGCCTGCTCAGGAAACATAAGGCTTCTTAGATGAAAAAGGTGATTCTTTAAAATGTTCCTGCTCGCAGGCATCTGGTGTTTCTGCAGCCTCTCAGCACTTCCCTATCATCACACAAGGATCTTGCTGGCACACACGCAACTATGCGGGCAGCAGCACACAGGACAGCCATTCAGAGCACCAAGCACATCAATTACAGCCAGGACAGAACCCACACAGAGCGCTTTGTTAGCCTGGCAGGGCTGCAGGCTGCCTGCTGCACTGCAGCATCCCACCTGCTCAGCAGGGCTGCCCCTGGCCAGCCCCAGAACAGCTGAAAGCTGAAGAGCAGCTGCAGTTTCACTCCAGAGTTACCTAAAGCTCCTGTCAGGACATTTAGGGGACAAGCTGGGTATTGAGGCCATCGCAGAGCTAATGAGCTGCTCATACTGTAAGTCCGGAGACAGGTTATGCAACCTATTTCCTCTAAGGAAAGCGACTGTGAGTCATCTCCCTCTAGCGCAGTGAGCGTTTAGTTTTCATACAGCTCTACCATCACAGATAAGCAGCTCCAGGAGATTCTGTCCCATCTTTCTCACGTCTTTGCCATGGGAGGAGCCTCCAGCCTCAGTCCTTGCCCCAGGTCAGTCTGTAGAAGCAGCCATGTCCAGGCAGCAACTCCAACCTGACTCCCACAGACAGCAGTGCAGCACCTCTGATGCAGCCCCCAGCCTCAGCAGCAATGAGAAAAAAAGGGAGGGCCCCACAGTTCTGGTGGCAGTGAACAGCTCATCTACCCTAACACTCATCTGCCAGGATAGGCTCCCGCCCTGCAACATTCTGTGCTTTCAGAGGGAGGTAATGCAGCTCCCGGCAGAGGGATGATGCTTGCAGAGATTTTCTGCTCAGGAGCTCGACTACAGCTGCCACTGCTTCTGCAGTCAGGGCTGTGCTTAATTCTAGCTCCCACAACAGGATCACAGGGCTTAGACACGGCAGGCATGGCCGCAGGCAGCCATTTCTTCCAGGATGATTCAATTCATTTTCAGCTGCGTAGTTGCAATACTCTTTGTAGCATCTCTAGTAAGGAAGGGAGAAGAAACAATTGCAGCTTTTGTGCCATTTTGCCAAGTCAAAATGCAAAGTCACTCCTCAGCAGTTCCTTCTGCACACACCCATCAGACAAGAAAATCCAGAGAGCTGGAAAGAGGATGGAGAAGAACAGCTGCTTTCTATTCCATCATGCAACAGTGCTCCAGTCACAGCCCTGCACCACACCTTTTGGCTCAAGGGCAGGAGTCCTTCCCTTGGCAGCAGGCATGCCACAGCTCCACACACAGCAGCCTTGCGCTCAGTGGAGCTGGGCACCGGCTGTCTTTATAGATCATAGATCCCAGGACAGCTTCATGCCTCCGCACAACCAGAGCAGTCCAAACCAGCACCCGATGCCAGGGCTTGCAGCCTTGATGTGCTATCAGCAGAATACCAGGCATGGAATACCACAGAGCACTTGCTGGAGTTGCAGGCCCAGCAGTTACAGGCTGGCTGGGCCACGTTCAAGCCTGAACTCCCTCCTCTTGCTTCCCAACGACACCACAAACAAGGCATTTCAGATGGTGAACACTTTTATTGATGTAAGGTGGTACACAAACAGATCAGTTTCTATCAGCCTCTCCCACCTCCCCCAGGCTGAGGAAGAAATTGGAGGAGTGGGGGAGACAGAAGGGAACAGAACTGGCCTCTCACTGCAGGATGCAGAACTGAGTGGTGGTGAAGAGGAGGGGCTCCAACTACGGGTCCTGCTTCCCTAGCAGCAGGGGGGCTGTGTGCTTGGCTTACTCCTTGGATGCCATGTGGACCATCAAGTCCACAACACGGTTGCTGTATCCAAACTCATTGTCATACCTGAGGAGGGAAGCAGAAGCGCTGTCAGCACGGACCTGTTCCTTGTATCCCTTTTTCATGTTACTGCTCTTCCCACCCAACCCATACAACCGAATGGGAAGGCTTCCCATCTGCTCCTTATAAAGGAAGAAGGCAGCATCCCATCTGCCCTCCATTAAGGGAAGGCAGCTGCAGCCATTTCAGATATGAAGCCATCTCACTAGAGACAGTCACATGCTGGAGCCAGCCGAACTCAGCAGGGATCTGTGTTGCCATGCATTGTCAGATGGTGCCGATGAGATGAAACAGCACAGAACTGCACCAGAACTGCCAGCCTCTACCTCCCAGTCTCCCCCACACCCCGAGGCTGTGCATACCAGGAAACAAGCTTGACGAAATGGTCATTCAGTGCAATGCCAGCACCCGCATCAAAGGTGGAGGAATGGCTGTCACCATTGAAGTCACAGGAGACAACCTGGAACAGAAAGGCACTGTAAAGCACTATTCCACCCAATAAATGCTAACAGCCTGAACCAAAGTGTCACAAACAGCATCCCAGCAAGGCTGCCACCATCAGAAAAATGAGGCAAGCCCCACCTGCACAGAAACTACTTATTACCTGGTCCTCTGTGTATCCTAGGATGCCCTTCAGGGGCCCATCAGCAGCAGCCTTCACTACCCTCTTGATGTCATCATACTTGGCCTGAAAAAAGGAAAAAGTTAAGATGGTCAGATCCCATCTCAAAGTGTCAGCAGGGCAGGGGCAGAGAGAGTAAAAAACAGCTACAGCCTGAGCACTGGGAACCACAGCATAATGGGTGGTATTTTCAGAAATTAAAAACACCTTTTTTCTATTAAAGAAATAGATGCAAAAGAGGTAATTCCAGGTATGAAGAATTTTTGAGGCAAGCCTGAAGACTGCTTAGGACTGCCCACAACACTTACTGGTTTCTCCAGACGGCAGGTCAGGTCAACAACAGAGACATTGGGGGTTGGCACACGGAAAGCCATTCCAGTAAGCTTCCTGCAAGAAATAAGTCAGCAAGGAACAGCATGAGCATCCCTCTGCCAGCACTCAGTTCTCTACTATAAAAACACTGGCCCCTACCTCCTTCTGACACATAAAGGAGGACAACACTCACCCGTTGAGCTCAGGAATGACTTTCCCCACAGCCTTAGCAGCCCCAGTAGACGCTGGGATGATGTTCTGGGCAGCACCTCTGCCATCCCTCCACAGCTTCCCAGAGGGACCATCCACCGTCTTCTGTGTGGCTGTGATGGCATGGACAGTGGTCTGAGGGAAAGAGAGAACCAAAGTAAGAATGCAGTCACTGTTCTCCAGAGAAAGCATCCTCAGCACCTTCTCCAAAGCCCAATGGAAGCAATGCAGATGGATGCTTTTTTCTTCAAACATGAAGGACCTGGGTGCAGCGCATCTTTCTAAGCATCAAGCTCCAGACCTACCATAAGACCCTCCACAATGCCAAAGTTGTCATGGATGACCTTGGCCAAGGGTGCCAGGCAGTTGGTGGTGCACGAGGCATTGCTGGGGAAGAACGAAGGCAAATCAGCCAAATATAACACATGAGTATATGCACAATGAGACCTGGTGAAAATTCCAGGCCAAGAAGCATCCTTCTCCCTTACCTGACAATTTTCAGGGACTTGTCATATTTCTCATGGTTGACACCCATCACAAACATGGGAGCATCAGCTGAGGGAGCTGAGATGATAACACGCTTTGCACCACCCTTCAGGTGAGCCTGAAAGAAAAAAACCAATTCAATAACCCAGAATGACAAAACAGTTGAGAAACAACATAATCCTCAGACAAATTAATCTCTTCCCCATCTTGAAGAACACTGTAGATAAAGATGTGCCCCACGGAAATAAGCACAAGCAATCCTTTCCCACAGGCCATAGTGGCCTACTTACACCAGCCTTCTCCATGGTGGTGAAGACACCAGTGGACTCCACAACATACTCAGCACCCGCATCTGCCCACTTGATGTTGCTGGGGTCACGCCTGGGGAAGGACAAAACCATGGGAGTTACTCTGCAAGGCACTTACTTTCATCCTCTGGAGAGGCAAAAGAGAAAGCTACTCACTCCTGGAAGATGGTGATGGCATGCCCGTTAATCACAAGTTTCCCATTCTCGGCCTTGACAGTGCCTTTGAAGTGCCCGTGTGTAGAATCATATTTGAACATGTAAACCTGGCAGTGAGAGAGAAAAGATCAGGCATCCTAGACGCAAGCCTCCCATCACAATCTCAGTTCTCTGTCTTCTTAGTTGCTGCTCTGTACTTTGCTCTCCCAGGTCCGCATCACTATGCCTCATTTTTTGTCTCTCAACCTGTCTGCAGCCCCATGCCACGTTTCCAAGGGGAGCAGAGCCGGGGGAAGCTTCTGGCTGTGCTGAACCATTCTAGGCAAGGCACACACAGTGTCCAGAGGGGGCACTGCAAGGCAACTCACCATGTAGTTCAGATCGATGAAGGGATCATTGATGGCCACCACCTGGACTTTGCCAGAGAGGACGGCAGCCCTGGTGACCAGGCGGCCAATTCGGCCAAATCTGGGGAGAAACGAAGAGGTGGGTGAGGAGGAGCAGTGAGGAACGTGCCCAGCTGGGCACGGCTGAGCCTATCCCACCGCTTCCACCCCGAGCATCCATCACTCCCTGCACAGAGGGAGTCCAACAGCAGAGGTCAAAGGCCGAGGAGCCGTGGTTAAAGATTAAGAGCGACCCCAGGCCGGGGCACCCACGCCACAAAGGTCAGGCGCTAAATTTACTGAAGGCCCCAAGGATCCGGTTACTCCTCGGTGGGGTGGGAGAAGGTCACATTCCCGGGGTGCCGCAGACACACGATCCACCAGGCGACCTTTCCTCGGGTCCCCGCTGGCCCCGACCCACGGATGGGGCGCGGGGGATCCCCGCCGGGGCCGGGAGACCCTCCGATGGGGCACGCGGGCAGCGCCGGCGCTTCCGGGGTGACTCACCCCGACTTGCGGGGAAGTGACTCAGCACCGCCACGCGGGGCCGTTCCTCCCGCTTCGGGAACGATGGGGGGGGGTCTCGGTGCGGCGTTGCGGGGCGCGCCCGGCCCCCCCCCGCCCTTCAGGCGACCTTGTCCTTCCCCCCCCCCCCCCCTTCTTCCCCCCCCACGGTCACGCACATCCCCGCGACCCCGCCCCACGCGGCGCCTCCGGTCCCGGCTCCGCACTCACCCGTTGACTCCGACTTTCACCATCTCGCCTTTACAGTGTTCCTGCGGGGACAGAGCGGCGGTGAGACGCGCGGCGCCGCACGCAGCCCGGGCACCTCCCCCCGCCGCGCAATGCGGAGCGCCGGGATCCGCCCCCACAACCCTCCATCCCTTCCCGCATCCCCCTCGAGCTCTCTCTCTTCCCCCAGCAGTTCTCCCCCTCTTCCCCCACCCCCATCGCCTCTATCTCCCGACGCCCGCCCGCCTTCGCCTTTGTGCCCCAGGGACCACGCGGTCCTCCGCAGAGACCCCCGCCTCTGCCCCCCCCAATCCCCCCCCAACACACCCCCCGCAGCCCTACGGCCCCAAACTCTGTGGCAGGGGTGCAAACGCGCGAGTGGGGGAGGGGACAGGGGGCTCTCCGCCCCCAAACCCCCCCCGCCCGTTACCTGCTGCACGTCAACGGCCCCAGCGCGCAGTGAGAAGGTGGTGCAGCGCGGCACCGCCGCCCTTTATAGCCGCGGACGCAGCGCTCCTCGCCCCGCCCCGCGGGGCCGGCGCCGAATGGCAGCGCGGGGGCCGGGCCGGGGCTACGTGCGCGCACGGTGCGGGCGAGGCGGCCCTTCCCCCCCTTCCCCCCTCTCCCTCCCCCCTCGCAACAAAGGGCGGCCGTCGGGATGAGGGTGGGCGCGGGGGGCTGCTGCCGTATGGGGGCGGAGAGGGGTAGCCCCGGAGCCGCGTGCGGACAAAGCTCCACGTGGGGCCGTGGTGTCCCCGGGTAGGGTCGGGGGGCTGCGCTGCTGTGGGTATCCATAGAGCGGTGCGTGGCCGTGGGCGCAACAAAGAGAGCACCATGTCCTCCCCCCCCCCCCCCCAACTCGGCCCTCGCACGTGTTGGCCCCGCAGCCCCGCGATGCCGGGGTACGTGGGGTCCCGCACTCATCCCCCCTGCGCCGTGATGCCGTGCCGCCGGCAGGCCGTGCTAACGAGGAACTGCGGCATCCCGCCGCTCGTGGGACGTGACGGCGGGCATCCCGCCCGCCGCTTGCGAGCCGGGCCCGGAGCGGACCCGCGTGGCCGGGCCGGGCCGCCCCGCTCGGTGCGATCCAGCTCCGAGGGTGGGGACGGGGCGTACCGGGGGGAAGGGGTCCCGGCGAGGGGTCACGCAGCTCCCGTAACCCAACTCTCCTCGCCCGGCTGCTATTCCCGAGGGGCAGCGGCTAAGTTTAGCCCCAGCTGAGGTTACGACCTTTTCTTAAAGGCCAGGGGAGGCGGCGGGGCGGCCGGAGGAGCCCCCCGCGACGGCGCGGGGCGAGGGCCGGCAGGGCACGCGGAGGCCCCGTGTTTGTTCGGCAAATACAGCGGCGGAACGAGAGGACGGCGCGGCTCCGTGGCCGCGATCGATGCGCCGGGCCGCCCGTCCTCCTTCCCTCCCTTTCCCCCTCCCCCGCCGCGCCGGGCCCCGGCGATGCGCGTGCCGCCCGGCCCACCCGGAATGGCGGCGGTGCCCAAAATGGCCCCGCGCGTTTGGGGCCGCGCCGCGGACTTTGCCGCCATCTCCCGGCGGGCCCCGGGCTGGGAGAAGCGGGAGCCCCCTCGGCGCTGCGAGCTCCGACACGAGGCTTCCCGCAGCTCCGTTTAATTAGCCGCTCCGCAGCTCCACGCCCTGCCCTCGGGGCTCCGGATGCCGCCCGCTCCGTCCCGTCCTGCCCCGAGCTGGGTCTCGTCCCGGGCCGGCTCCCCGCTCCGCCTGGTTCTGCCTGCGGGCGCTCCCGCAGTCCGTGCCCCGATGCCTGCCCGCCGTGCCGGGCCGTCGCTGCTGGCCCCCTCACCTCCCGTCTGTCCAGGCTAACAGCCCAACCCGCTGAAGGCCCCGATGCGGTCCATTTTCAGCCCAAAGCAGCCCCGGGGCACGGCCTTCCAGGCCCAGTCTCCAGAGAGAGCTCTCTTGCGGCTGGCGAGGGCCCTGCGCCAGAGCAGGGGGTCTGCAGCTCGGGCCCCCGACGGGACGGGCGGCTGTGGGGCAGACGGCGGCTGCGGCTCCGAGCTGGAGCCCTCCTTCATGTCCTCCTCAGTCAGTGTGTACTCGGGGTCTGAGGGCAGCAGCTGGGAAAGGAGCACCTGAGAAACAGGGATAAATGGAGGAGATGGGTGATGGTGGATTGCCCATGCTCCTATAACTCAGCCCGCTGTCCCTCTCCTTTCCCTCAGATTCAGGCAGGACATAAAATGGTGCCTGTGCAGAAGGCCCTGTGCTGTGACCTTGTATCCCAGACCAAGGTCACTGAGGGAGGGCCAGGCTTAGTGTGACTTTGCTGCTCAAAGAATAGGGAGGAATGCTGTGGGCATTGCTGTCTGGCTTCCTTGCCCTGCTGCTATCAAATAGTTATCCCCATACTTGGAAGATAATGGAGGCTTCGGCTCTTGCGGCTTTGGGTTGAAGCTGAGTGCCGCTGTCTGCTCAGACTGTGCTGCGATGTTTCGTTTTTCCAGAGGGCAGTGTCACAGGAACCGTTAGCATAGAGCAGTCAAGTGTCAGAGCCGGCCTAAGAAAGGCGGGCTCCTCGTCTGCTGGAAGTCTCCAGATTCTCTGTGCAGGTGGCCGTGCTTTAATTTAATTACATGCCTCCATCACTGCCGGCATTCTGCAGCAGCAGGGAGATGGGTCAGGAGGTACCCTGGGGGCACGCTGCTGCTGCCCGTGGGAGCAGCCTGCAGTGGCTACTGCACGTCTCTGCATCACGCGGATGCTTGCTGACCTGCGGCTGAGGATGCCTTTGTGCAGTTTAGCTCCGTGCTCTCCAGCAGTGAGTTAATGGAAGCAGACGCAGGCATCTTCAGTGAGGAGTGAAAGTGTCTCCATGGTGAGTCAGCGGAATCAGTCCTATGTTTCTAGTTCCCGTCCTAGCTCCTTCTCTGCAGCTTTCTTTTTGGACAGGGTAGCTGATGTGAAGGCAGAGTGCTGGGGCTTGGGTTAGGGCTTGGGGATGAGAAAGCTGGGTTGATTTAAAAGCCATAAATATTGTTTCTGCAATTGATGAAGTTAAAAGATTTAACAAAACAAAGAAGCCCTTCCCCCTGTAGGGGACAGGACTGTAACTTCAGGTGGCTGTTGCTGCAGGGCTGAGTGAGATGGGACTATTCTTGCAGCCAGAAGCCTCTGCATGCAGTGAGGAGACCCACAGCCAAGACCCGCTCATTAAAAGGCTGTTGTCTGTACCTTGAAATGCTGGCACTCCCTGAGGAGCTGGGTTGTAAGGATGCAGTGAGCCTGAAGCTGAGGCTGTTGGACTGAAGGGGAGGGAGCAGCCCTGGGGAGCTCAGATGTTGGGTCACCACTCACTCCATGTTCAAACACGACCCCCCAGACTGCCCCTGCCACTCCCGAAGCCTCCCGAAGCTCCATCCCGGTCCCTCCTACCTGGAGCCTTTGTCCTGGTAAGGACATCGCTTGTACGCTGGCAGAAACCAGAACTAGGAGGAGGAAAAGCGAGCAGGGCCACGCTGGGAGCCCCAGCATCTTCTCTTTATTCAGGGGCTTATGGGAGGTGAGGCAGGATCTGTAGCCTCTTGAGTGCCCCCGTCCCCTCTTTGCCTTTATAGTGTGGGTTCTGGCAGGCGCCTGCCCCCCAGCTCTGCTGCACGCCCCCCTGGAGCTCCTTAACCTTTCAGCCCTTTTGTCCATGGTGATATATTTCAGGGTGAGCTCAGTGAGACCCCTTCCTCTAAAGGAAAAAGACACAAAGGTGTTTGCTGAGTGTCTGGGAAGATGAATGTGAGCCAAGCTGCTGCTGTCTGGGGCCTGGAGGTATCTATCAGGATCAGGGTGAGACTTCAAGACACATCCAGAAACAGGGTATTGGAGGCTGTGGTGTATAGTGGTACTGACATTCTCTTGGGCAGTGCTGTTAATGTTATTGCTTTAATCACTGTGAGCATGAGCTGCAGCTCAGCCGGCCTTACTGCTGGCTGCAGAGAGCTGTCACAAACTGGTGTTGTGACAGCATAGGCTCTGTTTTTTAACACCTGTGTTTTGGTGAGCTGGTTGGCTGGGGGACACAGAGCTCCTGCTGCAGTACACGTAGGGATTTCTGTGTTAGCTCTGGGATCTGCAGCAGTGCTAGGAGCATGGGTCTAAGCACACGCAGGCACACAGCTTGCACGCTGGTTGTCCTGAGTCATAGCTCAGCGTACGCCATCTGTGGGGCTGGGCTGAGTTTCCAGAGGAACCAGCACGGAAAAGCACTGGCTGAGACTGAACTTGCACTTTCTCAAGCTCAGGTGCACAATGGGAGTGGGATGGTGAGGAGCAGACTCCTGCCTCCTAAATCTTCAGGCTATTAGCTCCCCCTCCTTTGTTTACCTCTCCCATTTTACTGTAGTTTCTCACTAGCTGAACAACGCAATGAGGTCACTGTTTGAAACCAGAGTGCAGAAGTCAGCCTGGGTGTGAAGACAGAAACTAATCAGGAAAGTTTGCTGAGGGACAGAAAGGGGGAACTGTACCCCCACTACAGGAGCGGTTGGGCGTGCAGGGGAGGTTTAATAACACATTGTATTTCCTTTTCTTCAGTGTCACTGCATACAGCAATTGCGATGAAAGTTGACAGGCAGTGTTCTGCTGCCTGCTGTTTATGCTATTTACTTGCTTTTTTTTATTATTATTATTTTTTTGAATAAAAAATCCACAAGTCTTTTGCAGAGGTAACAGAAGTCACGGTTCAGATACTTGCTCTGTTTTACTTCCCGTCCTTCACAAGCATTTTCCACTCGATGCAGACCTGTGCTTCCGTTTCTTCTCAGCTCGAGCAGGCAGAGAGCGTAATGAACCATTTTACACTGTGAAAGCTGAGTGTAGAGCTTGCATCTGGAAGTTGGAAGCAGGAAGGATTTTGCTCAGGCAAGACAAGGTGTGGGGGCACATCCAAGGATGCTTCCCTTGATACCTGTGGCCCATGGATCATGCTGTGCAGACCTCTGGCTAATGGGGGTGCCTTTCATGGGGAACAAGATTATCACAGAATCACCAAGGATGGTAAAGACATCTGAGATCATCCAGTCCAATCGTCCACGTATCATCAGAATTTCCCAGGAAAAAAACCAAACAAACAATACTTTGTTTCTGATACAAAGCATAGTGGAAGTTTGGTCTGGCATCCCTTGAACGTGGTAGCTCCTATGTTGCAAGAATACCAGAAATGCTTGCAACTGCTCCAAATTCCAACCCAGCTGCATGGACACTGAACTCTGCAGGGATGAAACTCCCAGTTGTCTGGTTCTATACCATGCAAGAAACTTAGGAAACATGGAAAATTTTATTGCAAATTTGCAGATCCTATGAAGCCTAGATAAATGCAGGCACAGCCCAGCTCAGGTGCACTGAAGTTGCAGCTGCTTTGCATCCCAGATCCTTGCTGAGAGTGCAGTAGAACTGAATAGTTACTCTGTCATGTCCTGGCAACGACTGAGAAGTAAAAAGGCTCTGGCAGGCGATGAGTCCTTGATTGCCCCAGTTTTTCCAGCCTGAAATAGGTTATTGTCCTTTCCTCTCTGGTGCTAACAAGCTTCCTCTGTAAAAATCCTTCTCTCTGATGCTGGGACACTGATTCTAGAGCTTGCAAGACCATTAGAAAAATAGTCTCCCGCTGAATTGTAATCAATCTTTTAGGAGCAGAGTTACTCAAGAGGAAAGGAGCAGGAGAAACGGAGAGTGGGAGGGCTAGGAACTGGATGAAGTATTTTGCGGATACCCCTTGGCACTGCAGAGGGCTGGTGGCTGCTGCAGGCCCCAAAGAACAGCCAATGTTCGTGTCATTCCACTTAGGACCATGGGCAGGAACACAGAGCCCACTATGGAATGGAGCCCCTTAGGGATCACAGGCTCCACTGACCATCATGCTACTATCTTCCTCACTGCAGCGTAGCCAACATATTGTCTCATTCTCATGCATACACAAGATTTATTGTATTGAGAGTCCATAGATGCTGTTTCTGTGAGTGGGTGGTGGTGGACAAATCACATACAGCATGCACAACTGTTGTATTGACTGTTAATGCTGTAGCTGTTGCTTGTAGCCTTTACTGAACATAAGTGAGAGTAGGACGATAGTGCTGTAGCTTTCTGATCTTCATATTTGGTGCGATAGTTCTGTTCTTACAGGTGTGCTGGATCTGTGTGTGGGGGTTTTGTTGGTATCTGCTCTATGACACAGGAGTGGCTGCAGGGGGACTTAGTCCACGCATCACATCCCCATAAGTATAGCTGTCAGCCCATGGTTCCCCCATCTGCTCGTTCCTACAAGCTCCTAATGTGTCCAGTCAGGTATTAGCATAAAAACAGATTCCCAGGCCACTGCAGTGCAGTGCAATTTTTCACACTTCCTTTATACAAGTAATCAAAATAAACTACTGCAGTCTTTTGTCTCTGGACTGAAGATAACCACAGACTGCAGAAACAGCTAGACACTCAGAGGAGGAATGGGGCAAGATATACAGGAAGTTACTGGGAGCAAGATCCTTCTGGTTCCCATCCAGCAAGTCACTGGCCTGAGAAGCATTTGCTTTCCAGGCAACCACCAGGTAAGAGGAAATAATTGTGTGTTAAAGCTCTGGGACAAATTCCAATTTGCCTGCGAGACAGGAGGTTAAAGGCTGATTGTGTGATTAACATTCACACTTAAGGCACTTTATGTTCACATGGCTTGTCTAAGTGCAAGACCTGACCTGAGCACTGGTGTGGCTTAAGTGCAGTGAGATGAGCAGTGTTACTTGTGTAACAAGTGCCAAAGTTGTCTAACTTTGAGAAAAGTAATTAATTCTAGACTTTACAGATTTTTTAATTTTCTTTCCTACTCACACGACACGTTTCCTACTCAGGTTGCACAGTCAGCTTCCGCCTTCCACTACTGCACACCTTTTCTTTGAGGTCTGTTCTGGAAAAGATGCAGGGAACTTCCCCTCAGAGTCCCACTGCTCTCTGCAGAGCAAGAGCCCCCAAAACTACCAAAAGAGCCTAAACCCAGCATGACTTCCCGTTTTGTCTTCAATTAAAGCACTATGAAATTACCAGGTACTTCAGACAAGAGAAGATGACTGCAGTAAAAATCAAGCTTTATTTTTAAAGACGATTTCCCTCAGCGCAGCCGCCGGGTTGAAGACCTGGTGATGGGAGTTGTTTTGGTGGGGGTTTCTTCCTCTCTTAATTCTGCCGATAGCTCTAAGAGAGCAAAGTGTGTCAACAAGCAGCACTCCACTGCCTTGAGCAGAGAAGTCTGCATGCAGCCCTCAATCCCCACGTGCCCTCTGTCCCCCCTCCAGAGGAATTGCAGAATGCCCTGGGTTGGAAGGAACCTTAACTGTCATCCACTTCCAACCCTTTGCCATCCACTACATCAAGTGTAATATGACCAGAATGATAAAGTTTCCTTCATTCATTTCAGGATAAAGATAGGAAGAAATTTAGGTTTTAAACTCACCTGGCAGTCCAGAATCACTGACAGCATTTCTCCACCAAGCTCTCGCCCTTGATATACTAAATCTCCAGTCCTTCTCCACCTCTCTGCTTTTACTTCTGAACATACATGCCTAATGCCTTACCATTCCATACATGCCTAATGCCTTACCATTCTCAGAGCTGTTCTCTTCATCACTGGAGAAGGTGATAACAGTTCTTTTGCGCGTTTTCTGGGCACGTTTATTATTTCGGAGTGCTCTGGGCCGAGGTGTGACAAAATCATCATCATCATCATCCCTGTTGGCTGTGCTCAGGGGCTGGCGGCAGCAGCCTGATGAGAAAAAGGAAAGGTAGCAGCCTTCTGTCTGTAAGGGTGAGGAAAACTGCCTAGGTATCTCTGCTGGGCTGCAAGATCAGGGGAAAACTGCAGTCCCACAAGAGGAAGATACCTGCTGTTGGTTTTCGCTTGGCTGGCTCTGGCATTGGAGTTTTACCACCTTCCTGGCACGTCTCTGATGAATCCATCCCTCGGTTGTGGCAGGCAGATAGCTTCTGCTCCAGCTCTTCAGCCAAAGCCTGGAGTAGTTGTAACAGCAGCAGCAAAACACAAACAAACAAACAGACAGAGAGAAGCATTATGTCCACGGAAATTCTGGAGCAGGAGTTGACTATGCCATGAGGACCTCCGATAAATCGCTGAGGCTAAAGAGCAGCCTGTTTAACACTGGTAACTGCAAAGCTTTCCAGTCACTGTGTTTATAGAGCACTTGTTTCCCTCACCTGGATGCTTCCCACCAACCATCCTTACTTTAGTCTCAGGTTTGCCGGGTGCTCTGCGGAATCGACCCAGCACAGCTTGGAAACAGCTATAGACAGCTGGGTCTTGGAGCTTGTCTGCAAAGCAGTCGAAGTTGTCCTGCAGCTTGTGAAGGCCCCGCTCCGAGATGGGCAGCAGGGAAAGGCAGTGGGACAGATCCCGATACTGACGCTCGTTTCTGGGAAAGACAAAGATTGCCCACAGCTCATATGAAAAGGAGCACCTAAAGATGAGCACATCCTATGTAGAACTATACAGCATATGGGGATAAGGTATTTCACACAGGTGTTTTCTCCTTCTGGAACATGAGATCCAATGCTGTTCAGTTACAGGGTGCCACACCAAACCAACCACTGTATCCCACCAAAAATACTGACTTAGTGTCTGTCAGAAACACAAAGGCTTCACTGTTAAGGAACACAGTCACTTGTTGGAAAGTGTCAGAAGTTATTGCTGGCTAGGAGAAGCGTGCAGTAATATAAGGGCTCTTCTTGAAGAGCCTTATTTCAAATAAGAAGCAGAAAGAAACCAGACAAAAACCTGGCTGCTCACTGTTGTGTTTCTGAGACTCTAAAGCAGAGGCTGTACTTGAAAGTGTCTCTCCTGTCCAGTTACAGGCAGGAAGGACATTTTCATTAAAATACAAAGGAAACAAACAAACAGCAACTGCTGTGTCGAAGGACAGAGAAGTCCAGCTTCTTGTGAAAGTTACAAGAAACAAATACTTAAAAAAAATAAAATCCAAACTTAAGTCTTTAATAAATAGAGCTCACTGAGACAGAACAGGAGTAAAACAGAAGGTCAAAGTCCCCCTTACACGTATGTACAAAACAGAGGGCTTGCAAATATACTCAGGATGGACTGTCCAAACACAGTCAGGCAGAGGAAAAAAGCTGCAGCATCCAGGTGTTGAATGTGGATGCATCTCAATCATAGTTGGCATGTTGCTGATTAGAACTCCAGAAACCCTAAGGATGGTGGCTGCAAAGTCTTTCCTGATAAGCTCCTGTATTAGCCTTGAATAAGAGCCTTGCTCTAGCATTAGCTCTAGTGTGGACCAAACCAATCATCTTTGTGGTACAATGGTGACATTACAACGGCTTAGCAAAAGCTAGACACATTACAGCCAGAGGGATCTTTACAAGTGCGGTCTTAAGACCTCATCACTGTTCCTAGGATGAAATTTTGGGAGAGGGGCCACTTTCTACTCCAGCTCAGGGAACAAAATCCAAATATTTCTCAGGAATATGCAACTGCCCGAGGCAGCTGAGTTGGCCGCATGCCCAGGCACCGTGTACAAACAGCCAAGATAAGCAGATACAGATTTAACCTCAGGGGCAAAGTCACAATTGTGGAAATGGAACACCACAGGAATGGGGCAATGTCGGGTGCACCAAATCCAGTAGAAGATAAAGATAACAAAGAAAATATTTGGCAGAGGTTGGTTCATTTCTTCTATCTTTCTTTCTTGAGAAAAAAAAAACAAAAACAAAACAAGTCAGTGAAGATACAGCTTGATGAGCAAAGAGAAAGAAGCACCAACCAAAACAAAAGAAAATAAAAATATTTTCCAGAAGGCAAAAAAAATCCTGTCCATCCTGATGGACAGGATGGGCCCTGGACTATTATACTCTTTAATCAGCACCATGAACAAGGCACGCTCATCTTGCAGATGGAGCAAAGACATAAAATATGTCATGTGGCACAAGCACTCAAACAAGAAAACAGGCTGTAGCACAGTCAGAACTGAGCAGCCTGTCCACACAGAACAAGGATGGGACAGATAACAGGATCCCAGCTCTCAGTTTAACATACTCATTTTTTAGCTGAGGTGCCCGTGAAGAAGGACAACAGAGGTGAATAAAAGCCATCCTGGGGGCGTCTCCTTGCCTAGCTGTAAGTAATGCAGATCTAAGTTCTCACAAAACTTTAACCCTTAAGAAAGATGAGAGAGGTAGAGGGCCCAAAGAGTCATTGAATGTCCTGGGTTCTTAATGATCATCCAGTTCCAATCCTTTGCCATGGGCAGAGTTGCCACCTACTAGATCACGGTGTAATAAGACCAGAAGGATTAACTTTCTTTTAGGAGAAAGATAGGAAGAAATTTAGGATTGTAAACTCACCTGGCAGTCCGGAATCTTTGGCAAAGTTTCTCCACCAAGCTCTCAGTCTGTTTGTCTTTTGTAATATATGAGAAGAGATGTCTGTAAAGGAAAAACATTGTAAAGTTGAAAGCCAAGAGAAGAAATCCCATTTCTAACTTCATGGCTTGCTTGCAGCTCTCCTACATCAGCTGGGTGGTTCTCCAAAAGTGAGGACTAGAGACTCAGACTTTGATCAGGAGAAGCTGTAAGCATATTATATGCTTCAAGTTGTAATCACAGCCCCTGTTGGGGGACAGCTGTTAAAACAATTATAACTGCATGTTTGTCAAGAAGCACCTGTGTAAGATGAAATACAGCTAGCAACACAGCTAAAGCAATGACTCTTGCAGGTCTGGAGTGAGAACTGCTTGTCTGCGTGACGTAGGTGGTTGCTGAAAAGGCTGCAGTGCCTATTTCTGCTCAGCTCCTTCCATCCAGTTTTAAGAGGAGCAACGCCTCCAGCTGATCTCCCCACTTCAGAGCTGTGCTACAGACCAGCGTGTCTGAAAAGGCAGACTGTACTGGGCGTGGGATGGCATGCAGACTTCCTTTTCTCAAAAACTATTATTTTGCTGAAGGCACGTTGCTATCACTTTTCATCAATGCAGAAGCGAATGTTATTTTACAATAAAGTGGGAACAAAGCTGAACAGAGCTGAAATATCAACCTGATCCCACATTTTTCTCAGCTTCTTGAGGAATACAACAACACTGACTTAACAGTTAAGTACTCCCGTTTCACATGACATCCTTACAGAAGCTACTGAATAACTGAATTCCCTGTATCAAAAAGCTACATCAAGCAGCCCCTCCCCCACTTCTACCAACATTTCTGTTAACTTATTCTCAGTCAAGTTGCTGCTGGCTTTAAGGTGGCTGCTACAAGTGCATCCTTGTTTGGTTGTTTTCATGCCTACAGCCACCATTGAGCTCTTTTCTTTTAAGCCATAGAACTGACACCCTATCCTCAACACTCCTCCCCTGCACTTGTTCCATTTTCATTCCATCTTTCCTTAATTTAAGCAACCCAGATTGTGACAGCATTCCAGCCAAGGCCTCACCAGCACTATCAGCACTTTCTATACAGAAGGCAGAAATAAATTGTTAAAATAGCAAGTGGAATGAATCTCTTGCTAACTTTAGCCATACCTTTACAGCAGAGATTGAACAATTTCTAAACACTCATCAATATATTTTGTTCTGCTAGTTTTCGAGTCAGTTACCACTGCAGTTCTCATTCTCAATTAATTAGTCCTTTAACAGCAAAACTTCCCTGGCTTCTTATCAATCAGCAGACACTGATTTCTACACATCCACAATCTCTGTTTTGGCAAGTACCCTTGGACTGTAAGCTCCCCTTCCCCCCAGCTTGTGCCTTTGAGTTGAACTAGATCCTCTCCAAAATGCAAGCACTTCATATAATACTATGACGTGGAGAAATAGTTCAGTTTCAACTACTTCCTTCTTTCCCATTTGAAGAATTTGAAGCGGTATGCTAGCTGGTGCAGGTCTGACACAATTCTCTTCTGAATTAATTCGTTTTACAGTAATTTGATTTCTGCCTACTACATTAAACCAAAACCTTTTCTCTTGCTACACACTTCTATTTCTCTCCCTGTATATTGTGGAAGGCAGAAAGATCAATCTATATCTGTGTTGACCACACGACCCCTGCCCATCCTCAATGCAAGTGCTAAACTTAATCATCTCTCTCAGTGAGAACACCTCCAGTTTGACACTTATTAAAGACTACTGAGAATTCCACATCTACCTCCCATAAATTAATCTAAGCTTCACTGGTAGGCTTTTTCTGAACTTTGCAATTCAAAATTCCATCCCTTTTCCTAAATGCAGTGGAATCTCATGGACAGAAGACTCCAGCCAAAAATCACTGCAAGTTTTTCCCTGCAGCAACAGCAATACCTGCCCAGCACTCCCCTCTGCAATCCACATGGATTCAGGCAACTCAGAAAATCACTTATGGGGCCAAGTCTCACATACAAACAGAACGTTTTTGTAATTCACCACTGAAGACATTTGATGGGAGAGAGGTTAAGTATTACAAAAAGAAATAATGGAAACCAGATTCTTTATTCTGTCTATGAGCAATTGAAGCCATCAGCAAATTTCTATGCCACGGAGAGTAAGGGTTTCTAGGAAAAAAAGCAAAAGAAGTCACCCCACCCCACCAACCAACATCCAGATCTGTTACTTCTGTTACTATCTACAGATATCAAACGTTATTAAAACTGCTTGCAAAAACCCAGTAGATCACCGAAATAACAAAGATGGCAGATCTTTAAAATCTGTTCACTCCTCCTCTAGCTGGCTGGGTTCCCACCCATAAACCAAACTTCTTAAATCTCTAGAGGGAACATCATTTTGAACGAGCTAGTGAAAACTCTTCATGGAGCCTTTCCTGCACCCCCACCGAGGTGGGCTTTAGATTGGCTCCCCCTGTGATGACCTCCCTTTCAGATGCAGATTGTGGAAAAAAGTCAGATTGAGGAGGAGAGAAAAAGCATTTTTGTATGCCACCACAGTTTGTTCTGCAGATTTGGCACCCCTTTGCTCAAATGCAGTCCTAGTCACAACAGACTTCATTAACCCTCATTTCAGAGTTTTCATACCTCATAATGGTGTGGAAGGATTCTTCATCTACGCCGCAGTCAGGATCTGAGAGACGGCTGATTATGTCTGGAAGCAGGTTATAGATGGCGTTATCCTGCGTGGGACACAAGGTTCTACGTGAGATACAGAATTAGGGATGACAGCCTGAGCCAATACAAATAAGCTGTTTGATTAAAATTACCATTTTACCCCCACACAAAGCTACTGACTGAAAGCATCAGCTTCTTGAAATGAGCTGTAAACAGCCAGCCAAACCTATGTGGGGCTACTGACTAAAGCTAAGGACCTGACAACAACTGCGACCCTCTTTGGCAGCCTTGGATGCAGTTTCTTTGCAGCCTTGTCATCTCCCAGCACAAAGATATTCTGGAAGCATACAGAACAGGTCAGTTCAAGGAACTGCCTCTCACCTTGCTGGAAAAGACTCAACCCAAATTCCTAATGCTTATAGGAAGTTTAGATACATATATTGTGGAGGTAGAAAACCAGTACAGTAGGGCTTACGTTTTAACAGAGCAAGCCAAGAGAGGAAAGCTCCAGCATCACTTGCCACCTCTTACGCAGTAAATATCAAACTCTGAAAAGCCTTCAGCAGCCTTCATGATGAATAAGCAGCACACAGAGGGTAACACTGCTATGGCTCCTACCTGCCTGGACAGTAACTGCTTCAGTTTAAGTATCTGTGTCACACAGACAGAAATAACCTTGAAAGGTCTCAGATGGTGCACTGCCTGAGCCTGAAGTCAGGGAACTCTTACAAGGCATAAAAAAAAAACAAAAAAAAACCCTGTTCCCAAGCCCATGCTAGCTGTGCTAAAGTAAGCAGATGAACAAAGCACTGTTTTGGAGCCTGCCTTCTGACACGAATGGATGAGCTTAAACTTGACAATGTCAAAACTCATTTTGCAAAATTCCCTGTTTCTGCCCTCATTTAGGCAGCACAGAAGAACAGCAGATAGACCCCCTACACCAACACACTTCATCTGGGACTCCAAACTCTTGTGTCACTCACCCAACCCTTATCAGCCCCTTGCCATTCTTATGAACTAAGAATCCTGTGCATCCACTTGCCTTGTTGGAGAGTTCATTGAAAAAGTTCTGAGCCACTCCCACGATTGCTTCCTCTGGGTCTATAAGCAGTGCTGCCATCTCACTCACTTGGCCTTTCACCTTCACCATGTCTTTGAGGATGAGGTGAGTCATCACCACTCCAGCTGTCTGCCTCACGCTTTGACAGGGATCTCGCAATCTGGCAGAAGCAAATAGTTAATACAGAAGGCTTCCTCCTTCCAGAAGCCCAGTGTCACCCTCCCATTGAGCTCTTATCACCTGTCCTCTGCTAGCAATAAGCACAACATTACCTGGCATACAGATGTGGTGTCCATGGCTCCACGTGATTGGGGAAACGGATGGCCAGATCTCCTGCTGCAATAATGAGGTTGGATCTCACAACAGGCAGAGGGGACTTCTCCATCATAGTGAAGAGCAGGCGCAAGTGGGAGTCACAGAACTCAGAGCTGGCAGGACAGGGTACCAAAAAAAAAGGCCAAAATCAGTAACTGAAATCCAGTCTCCGATACTAGAGAGACAATAAGTGTTTTCTCTTTTGTGTGTGTTTTCTTTTTTTTTCCTCTTCCCCACAAAGAAGTTGCAACATTTAATGCACTTAAGTGCCAATGAAGCTGTTAAGAGAACATCAGCATTACCTGATCATGCAGACTTTGCCGAGAGTCAGAGCTGCAGCAGCTCTAAGTGCCGAATCACTGTAGAGCCCAGGGTTGTTGCAGATCCTGAGCACCAGTGGAACAAAAGCAGAAAACAGGTGCTTCTCTAGATAGTGGGGATGAAAGCAACAGATATATGAGCACTGTTCAAGCAGCATTCCAAGAACAATCACAGAATTTATGTCAGAACTCCTGCAGTCTACGCGAGCTGGATTACTCACTTTTGCCACTGAAAAACTACTCTCAGAGAAGCAGAACAAAGAAAGAGCCTAAAATGAAACTGACACTGAAGAAAAATGACAGTGTTTGTTTATGAAGGTAACAGCCTCCCCCTCTCTAGATGCATTACCCACCCCTCCCATTCTCTCACACGTGGCAGATGGAACCTGTGCTCTTCCGTGGAGTCATACTTACCATCTAGAAGTTCTGTCTCGCAAATACTGCGGATGAGCTCAGCCTCAGTGTCATCAGCAGATGCTCCCATGAGGCCCAGCTCCTCCTCTATAGTGGTATCATTTTCTGTACTCTGTGCAGAAAAATAGTTGTAAAAAGAGGTGATGGGCAATGATAATCCTTTCCTTCACATCTTAGTTGAGAGGTACAGTGCATATCCCCAGTAGCATGACAAGAGTCTGGAAAAACAGACTGACAGAGAATTCTGTAACTTGCTTTTCTGTAAGAAATAAATGAAACTGTGAAAGGTAGTCCAGGATTTGCTAGTCCATGTGCCAACAGTGCACCAAAGAAAGCCTAAGTTACTGAAGCTACTAAGCTGAGACAGAAATAAGATACCTAGCATCAGTGCCCGAGTCAAATACAACTTGAGGGACATGCAAATCCCAAAAGCAAAGAAAATCAAAGCAGCCTTTGAATTTCTGGCCTGAGCAAGATTACAGGAACCTTATAGCAAAGAAAAAAACAACAAAAGGGAAGAGACACAGGCATTGCTTAGGGGATCAAATCTGCACCCAACTGCTACTTCTGGGAAAATCTCATAGTACCTTTCCCCCTTCTGTGGGAAATAATAGTGACTCATAAGCACAGCAGATGAGAGAAAGTATAAACTTCTCCGGACACAGCAGTGTATCCATCTAATACAGACTGGAAGCCTAGAGAGATGATTTTTTTTCTTCTGTTCTTACCCGAATAAGTCAACTTCACTAGAAAACACCCTGTAGTAAAATTGGGTGTGGATCAAGCCTCTGGAAATCCTTTTATGAAACTCAGTGCAAAAATGTGTTCATTCTTCACCACTAGCAGCAATTGCAAAGATTGCAATACTGATAAAGGAGGTGATGGATAGAGAGGAAACTAAGATGGCAAACCTAGTCAGCTGATCACCCTTTGCTTCCTCCCCCCTGCCTGTTCCAAATCCAAGAATAGCTGGAGTTTCACTTAACAGCATCTCCCTGTCAGTCCTTAACAAATTCACATCCAATTAGGAGTTTGCTGTGGCAGTAGCTGGGATATTAGAAGAGCTCACAGGAAAACAAACAAACCACCAAGTTCTCACCCGAGCTCTCTGCTTTTTCATGCTGCTGTCAGAACGCTCTTTGTGCTGCTTGGTCTTCTGCTCCTCCCTGAGGATGCGGCGCCTGCGCAGCTCCGCGCTCACGGACACTTCCAAATGCGCCACCTGCCGCAGTGCCACCTGTCCCACAAGGGACACCAGGTGCAGCAGCAGGAACGTGGGGAGACTGCTAGCACCATCAGAGACTTTGCTGGGAGAAGCCCCTGACTCTAGTGGAGGAGAATTATTGCCGTTCAGCACTGGTTTGGAATCTACATGTATCAGTTACTGCCCAGCCCCAGTAACCGTATAACCCACCTCCGTGCTTCACAGACCCCTCTGCAGCACTTACATTCCTCCATGCCAGCATCTCTACTAGCCCCAACTCTTCTCCCACACTTATCCCAGATTACCCAATCACAGCACCAGAAACTACGGGTACAGATTTGCTTCACCAGCTTTTTTTCCCTCACCCTCTTTCTGCCCATCAGACTCCTGCAGATTCTCCAGAGCTTTCTGGCTGCACACCTGCAGGATGTGAGCACATATCTTCTCTGGCCCTTCTGCTAGCTGGTAGATGAGCGTTACTGCTGCCTCCATGAAGGGGATCCAGTGACTGCTTGGCTGGGCAAAGCCTGATGAGAAAAGGAAGCCATGTACCACATGGAACAGCTACAACACAGGCTGTCTCACAGCCCAACTCCACCTCCTCCAAACCTGCTGCTGACTTGAGCTTACCATTACTCACAGCCTCGCTCAGGCACACAAACAGCGCTTGATCCTGTGGCAGTCGAAATGGGACACTGTTCTTCTCCTCCGCTGGCTGCAGAGAGAAATTAATTACTCCCACCACAAAACAGAACGCCCCCATGCCCTCCCTGGCTCTTCATTTTGCCATGTGCACAAAATCAAAAGCCTCTTAGGCCTGTGGCAGGGACATCTAGCACCTCAACACACAACAGGGACATTACCGTCACTTTTTATGACACAGTGACAGCACTGGGCAGATTTAAAGCTTGTCCCAGACACAATTCCAAGCCAAGCCAGACAGTTCTACTACTTCACCTTTAATCAAAACGACCTTTGAAATCTTAAAATGACTCTAAAACTGATGTTACTTTGGTCCTTCATTTTCCATAATGAATGAAAAAAGAGGGAGACCTGTAGAGTTATCGATGGTAAATCAAGAAGGTGCTGTTGCCTTTGAGTACTCCAAAACCATAAGGCTTTGCTTAAAAAGAAAAATATCATCACTAGAGTTAACAGAGGATGGCTCTGGATCAAAAATTACCTCACACTTTACGCTGATACAAATGCCCTGTACCAGTCCCACTACATGTAAAGCTTGGGAGTAAGACAGCTCTGAGAATAACTAAACCAAGAATGACAATGCCTGGGATAGCCCAGCACGTGTGTGAGTTTCTGATTGAGACATATCTGATTAAAACAAGCTACTGCTTCAGATTTGTCAGCTTTCAGTAGCTGGAAGCAAAATTTCTCAGTTTACTACAGTCTTATTCTCCATTATGAACCTCTTGTTTGGGGCAGGAGCAGAAGAGCTTCCACAATTATTCAAGTATCAGTCCCTTCTCATATCAGTAACTACAGTGTTAAATCAACCTAAAATTTAAATGTTCTGAAAATAGTTGTAATTCAGAGTGCTGTAACATACATTAATTCACAGAGGTCCTGCAGTCATGTCCCCAGCGGAAGGGGCAAAACCAGACTAACTGTGATGTGTGAAGGAGGGCTGCTTTCATGCTGCAGCTCCTGAATTAAAATACCCTAAATGCTTGAGCTAAAAACAGGAAAAAAAGAAAAAAAAAAGATTTTTCCCCTCGTGCATTAAAAACTATAAATTGCTCTTCAACAAAGAAAGCGTCTGATAGGCCACCAGTTATAACATGAATGGGTTTGAAAACCTGTCATGTTTTATATTCAGCCATACAGACAACAGCTCTCAAATATCAATTAACACAGGGGGCAAAAGAATCACAACACCAGAAAATATCAGTAGAGGAAAGTGCTTCATGGTTGAGGAGACATAAATCAGCTTAGAATGGGGAGTCTGAGCAAGAGAACTGGAAGGAAAACAGATTTTCTTGTGCACTGAACTCTTTTCTAATTTGAATTCAACAGTTGCCTAATGAAAATATTTTTATTGCGTGTTCAGTGATGTGTGATAAGCTTTCCAGACAGTGCTGCTGAATGGTCTCAACCTATCTCATTTCAAAAAAAAAAACAAAAAAAAAAAAAAAAAAAAAAAAAAAAACCCAACAAAACAACACCCAAAAACAAAAAACCCGATCAAATTAAAACAAACAAACAAAAAAGCCTGTAATGATAAAAGTTCTCTTTCCTCAATGTAAACTCCATTCCCTGCTTCTCTGTTACTGAGTAACCATTACAGTGACTGCAAGGACAAACTAAGAGCTTTACCTTAGAATTACTGGCAAATTTGGAGATTGCATTGCATACTTCTTCTGCCAAGCGATAGTCTTCATACACCTTCTCAGTCAGCCCTACTCTCACCAAAACCTCCAGGTTGCTGCCTATGATCTCTGGCTTCCCTCTGTGGAATGGAAGGGACAGGGGTATTACATGAGGTGCTGATGAAACTTTACAGTAAATATCCACAGCCAAGAGAAATAATCCCTGCGCCTTGCAGAAGGCAGTCATTCAAGTAGGAGAAAAAAAAATAAACCAACTGACTCCAGATACAGCTATAGGGGCAGCATGTACTCCACAGAAGACAGGATAATCTATATACTCCACTGTGTATATGTGGTTATCCTAACTGAGCAAAATTGGGCATAATGACTTTCTGTAAAGAAAAGAAACGCTTTGTTGTTCTTCCTTGTCAGAAGGGAGTACAACTTAAAAGTGTAAGACAAAAATGTTGCTAAGAAGGAAAGAGTCCAGCAGTTCAGGACTGGCAGAGGGCAGCACTTTCTACCCTGATGGAGCAGGGTGAAGGAAGCTGCAGTTAGCAAAAAACAACCAACCAACCCCAACCCCCACCTTCCTCTCATCCTGCGATACTACACCTTGTCTGAGGAACATACAGTTAACTAGTTAAAGAGGGTAAGAGTATCTACTGTATTTAAATAGGGAATCTAATAACAAACATAACTGGCATCTCTAAGACAAACGCAAAATCACTCCTTTCAGCACATTTCTGGAGAAGAAATCACTGCTTTTATTTCACACACGTAGCCATGGACTTGACACAGGATGCCTTACAAATCTACAGCTTTGTGGATATCCCATATTTTAGGAAGCATGTGCATTCTGAATTTATGCTTACAATTATACTGCAAGCACATGGGATGGAGTGGTAGAAATATCACGGGAGGAATAGCTAGTACATTAATTGTGGAATTGCCTGTAGGCTCCAGAAATGGCTCTCGCTGTGGAGCCAAGATCTTTCAGACCATCATCATCCAGGGTTATTTTTAATTGATGAAGGATTGAAGTAGGAAGAACAAGAAGAAATGAGCAGGTAAGCTTAACACCCAAGGGTTACAAGGTCGGGAAACGAAGGAAATTAAGTTATAAATTATTTAAACTAAATAAATTATAGTGTAATTACAATCTCTCTTTGCCCACAGAAAGAGAAGCAGATTAATTTCCCCACCGTGCTAAAGCTCTAGGCATCTCTATTCAGTAGCTTCTCCCAGTTCTTATCAAAACACAAAGTTCTCAACTGTGCCATGATAAATCCTGAAGTGGGATGGATGTTTAGAACACAAAGAAGGTACCGTGACCACACTTATTCAGAGACTGCTGTCAGAACACAGCAAAACTTTAATTCTAAGCTTCATCACCCCATGGTCTGGTTACTATTTTTGAGGCTACAGAACCTCAGGCCAGCTGATCCTGCACCCAGTTGTTCACTAAAGATGAACTCCCCCTGCATCTTCCCACTCCCAGGATCGTGCTGGGCCCTGGGCTCACCGTGCCATCATCCCCAGCAGCATCACAGCTGCACGACGTTCCAGTGGTGAGCACTGGGATTTTTCTGTGAACCGTTCCCAAAGCAGCTGGATCACAGCAGGTTTTATTTCATCTTTCTGTACAAACTCTGAGATCTGGGGGAAAAAAAAAAATGCAATAAAACAAGCGGGGAAAGCCAGAGGAGGGAGGACTTCGGTAAAAACATTGCATGCATTGAGTGCTGTTTTTATATAACATATAACAAAGATCTATAAGAAAGCATGCAATCTAAACTCAGACAAAACAAATACTCACTATTTCTTCTAAGCATTGTATTGTTCCTAATGATGCATCCACCATGATGAGGGAGAGAGAACACACCAGGTTCTGGGCCCTGGCCCTTTGAAAAGTTTAAAAAGAAAAAAAAAAAAAAAAAAAGAATAAAAAGAAACTGTCGTGATTACTTGTCTATTCAGAGAGCTGAGGACAACTTTCAGATAACAGATCTGTTCCTTGGGGACAAGAAAACTTCTCCCTCTATGAGCTCGTGTTCTCAGAGTCACCCAGCTCAAGTTCCAGTGCACATGAGCTCAAAAGTTGACTGCTACTACTGATGCTCTGCAGGCCCTGACCAGCCACTTCCCAGTTCACTCTCAACCACAAGTCCCAGCACTACTCACTAGAGCATAAGAAATTCCAAAACCATCTACAAACAAATAAGGCTAGGGTTCAAACTGCAGGAGAGCCGTATCCAGTCAATACTGCCAAGCAGCAGCAAGGAGCAGGGCTGCTATCTGTTGCCTTAAACAAATGTGCACATAGACAAGAGTTGGAAAAACAAGAAAGCACTGTGCAATAGAAAAGATACAGCTCCTCTTTGATGTGGAACAAGCAAGCATGCAAGAGCACCCTGACATCCCCTCCCAGATCCTCAGTAAGGTTCAGCTACAAAGAAATCCCATCACTACAGAATGAAATACAAACTGAAGCATTTGTGAAAGCGCCTGAATCATAATAAAAAAAAAAAAAACAAAAAACACCTTGTGCAGTGTCAGGGATAAAGAAACGGCATATAGTGAAAAAAACAAGGACACAAGCGACACAAGAAAACCAATAAACACTGAGGAATTTGTTGTTTAGATGAGGAGCAAAATCCTACACTCATAAGACCACAGCATGCATGACTCGTCAGCAAAAACTGAGGTTTGGTATCAGAAAGATAGCTCTAAGCTTAGACTACATTGTGTACTGTTCCAATTATCCTCAACCCAGTGACAGAAAAGATTATAGCCATAAGAAACCCAAAATAAAGGAACAGACATTGGGCTAAAAGCTTGCCCAATGAGGGTAGAGCATTATGCTTCCAAGACATGGGATCCATCTTTAACAGCCAACTTCCTAAGGGGTTGAAATACTGGTCCAAAAAAACAGTTTATTGCTGCCATCAAGAATGCAACTGACATGACAAATATTCAGTAGCTGACATTCCTTGACCCCACCACGCCAACTCTACACAGACCATTTGAGCAGATTCCTCTGCAGTGCTTTATGTGAGAGTGAAACCTGGGAGAAAGTTCAGCAGGAGTGCCTGATACCAGTTTCATCTAAAATAATTCACAGCATTGCCTTCTGTGAGTTCTCATACACAGCTCTGCCACATTAATTTTTCTAGACGTGAATACATATAGGACATGTTTCTGTTGGAACAGAAAGAAACAAAAAGACTTCTGTTAGGACAACCCATACCTCTCAGAATCCCCGCTGGGGCTCAGGTAGAGCTGCCTGTAGGCATTCAGCACAGCCTCCTTGATACCAGCCTCTTTTGACCACACCAGGGGAAGCATCCTGCGGACGCCAAGCAGTGCCTGGGGCACACCGAACTTTGAGACTGTCACAAAGAACTCAATGGCTTCCTGAACAACTGCAGAGGAAAGAACAGCTGCATTAGCACGGTTCCTTCCTTATCATTATTAAAGAGGCCATTAAGACAAATTCACAGGCATAATGCTCTCATAGCTAGCCCTAGAAACATCCAAGAGCACTGCTACCATCTGCAGATGGCTTAAGTCAGAATAGGGTCACTACTACAAATAGATGTCCTGGAGTAAACAGCGGTAAGTTAACAATATTAGAGCTAAATGCAATATGATAGAGCTAGAAGAGCACAGAGGCCATAGTTGAGAAAGACTGCTAGTTTGCTGCATATATGAAACAATGTATTTAACTTTAAGTTGGCTACGCCTGAAAATACATTCCCCAGCCTCCTGTTCTTTAGCAAGAAAAGAAAAAAAAAAAAAGCCCACTAATTTAGAGCACATTCACAAGAAAGCCACAGCAAGGACTAGAGGGTCTGTTCTGCAAGTATGACAGTATGGGCAGAATGAGATCTCAGTAAAGAAGCCATGCTCTTACCAGACATGAAAGTATTTGTATTTAGACAACTGGTATGTGTTTGCTGCCCCCAGTCACGCCAGAAGGCGCACTTGCACAGAAATATAAACTTATATCTTTAATTCTTAAATCTTTAATTAAAAAACAAAAAACCCAAGTGCACACATCCCTTAGTCCCACTCAACACCACAGCAGAACACTCTCCAAATGGAGACAAGGTCTCAAAATATGCTTCTATTGACTGGATGTCTAACTTGACTTTCTCACACTACAGAATGGGACAAAAGCTAGCAAAAAAAAACCTGAACAACCATAAGAGACCCCACAGACCAACCAAAAACCAGGCACTGAAATACCAGGTGAGGGGCATGCATTTAGCCTTAAACTGCAAAGGACCTACGAAGATGCTGATGCAAGAGTTCATTCTTGTGCATAATCACCTAACAGCATCCAAACCTTGCTAAGGAAACCTGCTTTCTTAGTATGGATAAAATATGAGTAACTACTACAAAGTCATCATAGATCCACCCCCAGAAACACCTGCACAATGCTTTATTGTCCAGACCTACCTGCACCCCAGAGCTACATGAGTGGTTGGCAAGTGGAAAGAGGAGTGAGAGGAAAGTGAGAGGAGAGAGTTGCACCCAGTCTCTGCCCCAAGGACGCTTATTCACAACAAGCACATTCACATTAAACATTAGTAGCTGAAGTAACCCGAAGGACTGCTCAACACTTCACATTTATAGTGAAAGTACAGCACTGAAGAGGACCAGGCCACAGGACCTGTTGATAAGTACCATTTTTAGCTATGGAATAAAGTTTAAGAAAAGGTGAAGTTAATTAGACACGCTGCATGGTTCTTCTCTTTAGCCTGTTGTAACACCTGACGTTGCAACAAGGCACCAAGAAAGAAAGAGAACACAGCTTCCTTGAACGCACTTACTTTCGAAGAGCTGCAGCTGAGATTCCCTCCCACAAGAGAGAACCTAAATAAATGTAGTCACAGTGGTCACTTTTTTTTTGCTTGTTTGTATTTTTTTCCTTAATCTTGGTATTTCAAAATTTGGCTCTACACATGCCTAAAAAACCCACTTGTGCCCCAATGCAGATCTCTCACAACGCCCGTGTAGATGGTGCCTGCTGTTCCAGTACTGCAGTGCCTGCAACATCTGCTCAGTGAACAGCAGCTCTTCCAACCTCTCCCCAGAGCTCCACCACTCCTACATCTGCTCCCCAGCAACGGGACAAATCTGAAAACTATAAGCACAGGAAAAAAGGCCCTGTGGCTATTTTACACACCTGAAATGGAATTTTCGTACATCAGCTTGCTGATCAGGCTCAGGGCTTCAGTGATTTTCACAGAGAAGTTGTAAGCATCTTGTAGATACTGCACCAACATCTCCTGTTTGACCAGCTCCATTTGTGGCTGCTCTTGAGGCTGCTCTTCCAGCACAGCTTCTTCAGGTGTAAGACTACCATTGGCACATGGAGAATCCTCACTTTTCTCACCTGGGCATAAACCTGCACAGCACAAACACTTATTAGTTACAGTATTGAAGGCGTAAGAGAAACAGGCACAGTTCAGGGCATTTTAATTCTTTCTGACATTAAAGTCAGGAGACTTCCAAAATAAAATAAAAAATAAATTACCCCCAAACAAACCCAGCCCAAACACAGACACACTCGACCATCAGACTTAGCTACAAAGATAACATCTCAGCATATCACAGAGCAAACTCCAGCACCACAACGTAGCACATCATGTATCAACTAAGACAGGAGGAAAAAAGCATGGTCCAGTTTACCTAAATACCATAAAAACACGGAAGAGGTTAATTTGATCTTGACACCTCCCCAAAGATGGATGAGGACCTAAAAGAGAATCAGGACAGAGTAGGCAAAAACTACTACTCCTGTAGCAGCTTGTACAAGTTCAGGGAGCTGATAAAGTTAAAAAGATTATTTAGAATGGAGGTTTTTTTAATTAATTATTTTTTTTTAACAGAAATGAGCTATTGAGAATAAGCTTGGAGATCTTATTCTTAAACAAATACAAAAGACAAAGCATGCAAAGTCCTAAAATATAGCAAGAAGCGTGAGCCTGAAGAAGCGAGACTTTGCTTGAATGTGATACTTGTGAAGGCCTTTAAGGGTGAGCATTATGTGCCACCACCTGTTCAGGAAGCAGAACTCCACACAAATCCAGACAGAACAGAAGTGCATGAGTAACATTGGCTTCGCTCCCTTCAGTGGATCCAGTGCACGTTAAAGCATTAGAAGCACACTTATAGTAGGAATATGAGTTTGTTCCCACCAGAACTGAAATACCGGGACTAGTGTGATGGAGACAAGAGGCCAGGCATGAGACAGCGATCCACAGATGGCACAACTCTGAACTGCTGAGTACACGCATACTGGGATGTATTCTGAGGCTCACAGTTTGAAAGAACAGATGCAGCATTCCAGACAGTTTTGATTTACCTCTAGCAACAGCTTAAACGCAGTGAAAAGACAGACCAAGCTGCTGTAGTTACCTGTGTAAAGTCTCTTCAGAATACCCAGGATTGTTGCCTCCTCATTTTCCTCCTTAGGGCTACTGAAGGGCTCCTGCCCCTGGAAGTGGCACAGTGCTTTCTGCGTAAGGCGAACTGCACTCCTGGTCAGTGATGGTGCCCAACAGAACACCAGTAACCGATTAGTGCAGAATATAAGGGAAACCATCCAACTTTGCCCTGAATGCCTGGGAAAACCAGGTGTTCCTGCCAGCACATCATGTCAGGTGCCCACGTCAATCCCTTCCCATAGAGTAACGTTACTGGAAATCATGCATCTACTCTGAAGCTCAAACCTTCCCTGAATAGAGAACAAGAGATTGCAGAGCCTTCTTACTTGTAATTCAGCTTTCTCAGCAGCCCAGCGATTTGCTCTGATGTACCCTCTGCTGTTTCTTCAACTTCCAGCACCTCCTCATCTTCCTCTTCCTGCAATGGTTGAAGGACCTGCTGTGCAGCAGCCCTCACTTCTGGTAGCATTGCTTCCCATTCTTCTTCTGGGGGGATTCTTGGAGCTATAAGGAAATGACAGAGTGAGGAATGGGGGCAATTCAAATGATAACTTAAGCAGGGAAAGAAACTCATCTGGAAGTTAGGAATCATAGGCTTTTTTCCTCAGGCAGTCACTATCCCCATTGCTGATCCCACCTAGACTGGAATATCAATAGGTAAGAACTCCTGGAATTAAAAAAATCACTAAAGGTAAAAATGACAGAGGGACATCATTTGCGATTTACTGTTCTCTAGACAGCAGAAGGTCCAGGGCTAATCAAGTTGAAATTAATATCTGGCCAAACTCCTGGCAGAAGCTGTCCTTGAACAGCTGACAATGGAAGCCTGAGAGGATGTTCGTCCATCTTTTCAGTTCTCACCCTGAGAATAACACTGTTGACCTAAGTATGGATATTCATACGGTCCTTTTACTGCACCGTGACATGAAGACTTTTTTGAGTTTATCCCCAGTTGTGTAGTCTCACTGTCTCACACGAGTAAGATATGAGACGAAGGCTACTGCAACTTGGGAGATGAGGAAAAATAAGCCCCGAGTGAAATTCCTACTTGACAGAGTACAAGTTACACCCTGGGAATGGGAATGGGAAAGAGAAAGAAATTACCTGCTTCTCTGCATTGATCCTTCATTTCTTGCAGCTTCTGCACCTCTTTCTTGAGAGGTTCAGCCAAGTCGCTACAGCTCAACTGAAAATGCCAAGAAGAAAAGAAGAAATATGTTATTTATCCAATTTTTCCAGACTTCTTCTTGTTCTATTTCCTTAGAATTATCAATTACTTCAGAAAACCCTGATTTTGGAAACTGAAGTGGCAAACTGTCCACCATCCTAAATACTCTAAAATGCCAGTCTGAGGCTCAGAAACTCCAGAGGAGGTGCAGATGAACATAAAGACCTGCAGCTCTGCATAGAATATTCTAAAGCCTAATTCTGGTCCCAAGAAGAGAAATCCCACAGTGAAGTCACATCAAACTGCTACAGGTTTTTCCACTGTCAAGACCACAGCCATCTTGGCCCTGCATACCTACTCAGAACAGTGAGTGAAGACCCAGACTATGAGATCTGAAGAACAGAAAACTCAGAAAGCTCCCATTTGCATAATCAAAACCTGTGCCTTGTTAAAGGGCCAACACGGAAAGACCACTGCCTTGTCCAAGACATACTGCAGACACTCAGCCTGCAAACACACATTTAGCATATCCACCCTGTTAATAGCAATTACCTTGCAAGAATAGGGATTATTGGACAAAAATGCAGCCAGGAGCTGGATGGCATTTTTAACTACCACCACAGATTTGTCTTTGAGACGCCCAACAGCCAGCGATACAACACACAGGAACTGAGTCAAAGGCAGGACCTAGTACACAATGAAAGTTTAGACAAAGTTATCAAGAACCCCTACAAATTCCAAAGAATGTTTTCCTGCAGACAAATGAATATACACACATGCTGTTCTACTTGCGGCTTGCATACAAGAAGGCACAGATTACAGATTCATAGAAAAATCAAGGTCAGCAGGGACGTCCATACATCTTCTAGTCCAAGATGTGTTGAAAGCAAGGACTTAGAAAAGGTTACCAAAGATTCTATTGAGAAGATTCTGAGAAGAGAGGTGCTTTCCCATAGTAGTGTCCAGAAAGAGCTCGTGCAATGAACTCTTCCTTCTATTCTGTTACTAATAAGACCTAAAATCAACGTAATTTCCCTGGCTCCATCAACCTTATGATCTTTGGTCTCTCGGGAAGAGAGAACAACAGATACTTTACTACACAAAGACAGTATCTTTCTCAGTTCCACTTCAGTCTCTGCAAACAAAGATCAGAGTGACAGAAATTCCCTTAGAAAACAGATCAGGGGAGGAGAAGACAGAGCCAGAGCAGTTTTCCCAACAAACTTACCTTATCCTGAACAATTCGAGTGAAAAGTTGCAGCACCCGACTGCGCACAAATCCATTGATGTCACAGACGTGGGCCTGCAGCGTGTTCAGGAAATGGTCCCGAGTACCACGGGCAGATTCTTCCAGCTGGTCACCATTCAGCACCTGCAGCAGCACTTCTGCCATAGCTGACAAAATGGCATTTCGCATCATGTAATTCTGCAAAAAGACGAGTTGGTGAACCAGGAACAGAGAATAAAATACTACTTTGTATTCCAAGGGAGAAGGACAGGCCAGAATTTGGGCCTTCTAACTCTCAAGCTCCAGCCTTAACTGAATTTATTCACTCCCAAGTTTGTATCTGATCTTCAGAGTAGCACCTTTTGACGAGAAGAAGGAGAAAAAGAGGTAAAGGAAAGTACCTGGGAACAGCTTGTTTGAATGTGGCTGTGCCTGCAAGAGTGAGCAACCCAGCCCTGCCATCCAGCTAGGTCTGATACGAAAGCCAGGACTAATATGGAAAACACCAGGTTTTCAAAGGCACTTTACTAAAAAGTAACATGATAAAAGTCATTCAAGTGACTTGGTAGTGAAGAATAAAGGACAGCAGACTGATCCAGACCTCTCTGGTTCTCAGAGGCCTGGAAGCAACAGATAGAAAGTAGCTGTCATGGTGTGCATTTTCTGTGCATGTTTTAGGGAAGGGCATGACATGTTCCATAAGGCAGGTTTAGGCTACTTGATCTCTTTGAAAGACATCCTGCTTTCAAAATGAAAAATCAGATAGCAGTACTTCTGCTTGTCTTCTCTGGAAAGATAATATTTTGCAAACATACCTCACCATCCAAGTGACGCAGCAGAACACTCATGTTGGATAGCACCAGTGCAGGAATTTGTTCAGCCAGTTCGGTTATGAAAACAGCATAACCTTTGATTCCAGAAGTATCACGAGCCAGCTCTTGTGGACATTTCTGTCCAATTTCCCTGCACAGAAAAACAAAACAAGGAAAAGGGCCCCTCAGGTTGCTAGCTAGGGGTAGAAGAAGAAATCCTGGGACATTTTTCTCACCTCAGCAGTTCACCTACTATGCTTTTCAGTCCATATTCTGTAGCCCAGAGAGTCACAGCCTGAGCAAACACTGGGGCTACATGTTCAAAGTGCTGCAGCATCTGCGTGATCTTCAGAGTAGCACCTTTTGACGAGAAGAAGGAGAAAAAGAGGTAAAGGAAAGTACCTGGGAACAGCTTCCAGAAGAAGAGAGAAAAAGCATGAACTCACTGAACATGTGGTCATAGTGAGTCAAAGCCGTAGCGAGCAGATGCACTGCTGCTTCTCGTGTGGCCCGATACTTCTGAAGGCCAATATTTGAATTCTCCAGTATACGGTAAGAGCATCCTGTCAGTAAGCTAAAACCAGAGTGAAGAGACAGTCAGCTTCACTACTGCAGTTTGCACTGACACTATTCTAGCGAGCTGCAGTAAGTACACACTAGATACATCTTTCTCTTGAACCACGAAGATTATTTAGTATCCTTAAGAAACTGGGCAACAAACATCTGAGCTGTACACGAGGAAGTGATTCCTCAACAGCTCACTTCTGCCTCAGCCTACTCAGTCTCCAACAGTATGACCCTGCAGAGGGCTGTAATACCACTTCACTTGCAGATTTACAACTAACCCCTTCTTCCCACACCTACACTGACTCCATCCCACTATTTCTAAGGCCTCCCTTACTTGACAAGCTCTTCTTCCACCACCAAACCACTCCAAAGTTGACGGAGATCCAGCTGCAGCAACTGTGTGAGCAGCCGTAAAAGCAGTTCCCTCTCATCTTCCCATGAGAATCCAGAGACCTTGGTGCGGTTTTTCTTGTTCTAAAAGGAACGTTATGCAATGCAATCCATCAGTAGCCTGAAGAACAACAAAACCCACCATCGCCATCCTGTTTCCCTTGAAATGAAAATGGCTGTTAACTCTAAAGCATTGAGAGGCATACCATTAGATGCACAAGAAATTTATATGCCCACATCAAGCGACCACTGTTGTCTGAACACAGAAGGAAACTGGAGAACATACTGACAGCCAGGTGGCCACTAAAGAATGAAACCAAATCCTGGACATTTTAATCTCTGCTGCTGTTTAGACGCACATCTAGCTGTCTTACAAAAAGGATTTCACAGAACTCCGTATTAAACATTGCTTTTCCCAGCATCGTGCTTAAACAAAACCAGCTATACTCTTTGACATAAAGCTCAGTAAGCTTACAGACTTTCTACATTCATCACCTTGTCTTCTCTCCAGTTCTCTCACCTACCTTTCCAGCAGGATCCACCTCCACCAAACCACTCTTGAAGGCTTCCATTTCAAAGGCTTCCAACAGGCCAGACAGTAAATAGCAGTTCATCTTGAGAGCATTGAGGTGAGCGTTGCGGTCTGCATGGCTCAGCCCAGAATCACCCAAAATGGTAGAAAGCTCATTGGAATGATGGGTCACCACTGGAGAAAGATAGAAAAAGTTGAATGCTCTTGGCCGGGTTCCTCAGCCATCCTCTCTGTTGAAGACTTAGAGCAGCCATCAGATTACCAAAGATGTGTGCTCACATCTCACCAGCTGTAACATGGGCTGCCCCCTCCAACCAAAACCTCAGAGGCACTATCCCATCCTGTTTCCCAGTCACCAGTCAGTTCCCAGAAGCACTTGATTGGAGCTGACACGTCCCAAGGATTTATTTCCCAGGGACACGGGGAAGGGGATTTTCTGTCGGCCTGCCCTTACAGCGAACAAGCACAGCTCTGCATTGTCCACCAAGATTACAGACCCGTATACCGGAATGGGCTGAAGAAGCATCCCAGCTGGTTGAGTCACATTAGCCTTTATATCATCATTGAGCTGCTGCCTGGGAGCAACCTGCCCGTGACTCCAGTTTTGTCTATAGGTAGCAAGCACCCACCTTGCATCATCAGCTCCAGGGCATCCTCCTTGGCAGCGGCCCCCAGGGCTCTGAAGTGGCTGCGGGGCAAGCACAGCTTATCAGGGCAGCAAGCAAACGCCGCAGGAAAGAGGTGGCAGCACCGGGCCCCACCATTTTCTACTTACCGCAGTAGGCTGTACATGGCGTCGAAGTGCTGCAACACAGCCAACGCACCCTGCGCCCGGAAGGCAGCCTGGAAGGCTAAGGGGAGACGAGGAGAGGGTGAGCAAGGAGATGCCGGCGGGACCCGGCCTGACAGCGCCTGCTCTACCCGGGCCTAGGCCGGCCGGGCCTCGTAGGGCCTAGCCCGTTAAGAGAAGGGCTCGGGCCTTACCGGCGATGGCGGGCGGCAGCTCGCGGACCGACAGCACCTCCTGCACGACATAGTGACGCGAGCTGTCTCCCCGCAGCAAGTCGTCGGCGGCAAGAGGCAGCTGGAACTCGCACGACGCCGCCATGACCCCACTCGGCACCGCCGCCTCCACAGCAGCTCGAAACCGCGCGCGCGGAGCACGCTCGCCCCGCCCTATTTCCCCTCCCAGCCTATCAGCGCTCGGCAGCGCCGCGACCCTGCAGGGCCCCGACCAATCGCTGGTTCCTTTCCCTCAGCGACCGTTAGCGCGGCCCCGCCCGCTTCCTTCCGCTTCATCCGGGTCGCCGCCAAGATGGCGGAGCTGGTGCGGGGCCTGGTGCGGCGGGTCGCGGCTCTGCCCCAGGCGGCGCGTAGCGTCAGCGGTGGGGGGCAGCCTCCTGAGCCCCGCCGGGCCCTGCCCATCACCTCACCCCTGGCAGGGCTGCCCCGCAACTTCCGCGTCAAGGAGCCCCCGAAGCCTCAGTGGGTGGATCGGTGGACGGAGAAGCGGGCCTTGTTCGGGGTTTACGACAACGTGGGGATCCTGGGTGAGGCGTCCCTCTGCCGGCTGCGGGCCCGGGAAGGGAAGGGACGGCGCCTGGAGGCAGCTGCGAGTGAGCAGCTCCTCCGGTAGGCGATCGGGTGCCTTTCCCGAGTTTTGTTTTCAACCTTTATCCTTTTATCCTCAGGCGGTTTCCAAATCCACCCGAAGCAGCTCATCCTGGGGCCCAGGTGGCTGCGAGGTTGGCGGGGGAATGAGCTGCAGCGGTGCATTCGCAAGAAGAAGATGGTGGGAGATCGGATGTTCCTGGATGATTACAACAATCTCAAAAAGAGGATCCGCTTCTTGTATAAGCGCTTCAATCGCACTGGAAAACACCGCTAGGAGAGACCGTGGGTCTGGCAAGGGGTTTTGCGGTGTCACGGTCAGAATAAAGCCATCTTTCTCGCGGCTTTGTTCCCAGTGCTTACTGCAACCCTTGCTGTGTATTTCTGGCCCAGCCCCAAGGTCCTACTGCTGCTCCAGGCCTGAGCTTTTTGGAAGTTCAGTCCCCTTAGTCATCTCTGACGTACTTCTCGCAGTGCCAGCCTGCGCCTCGTAGCTATTATCTGAGAGCTTTTCAGTTTTTGGCCAGGCTTCTAGCTTCCTTTCTGTTTTTATTAGCCCTGGGTTTTCACATACTACTCAGCAATTTCAGTATGTGCCATCTCAGATTTTTCCTCATAAGCCATGTTACCAACTTAATGATGAGCATGCCTCCCAATGGTACCTCTCAGTGCTCACTGTGTGCCCTCTGACCTCTGCATAATTCCTGTCAAGTCTAAATGAAACAAACATTAGCTGAAGTACATCAAAGTGTCTTATGAGGACAGAGCTTGTCTTTATTTCATAATGACAGTGTCTTAACCCTGTCTTAGTTTCATTTGGGACAGAATTGTTTTTCTTAAGAGTGTCTGATATGATGCTGTCTTTTTGAGTCTGGGAGAAAACTGCGATCTCCAGGCAGTTCTAAGAAGTGAGAGTTATCAGGAGTAGTCAGCATGGGTTCACCAGGGGGAGGTCATGCTCAACCAACCTGGTGGCCTTCTGTGATGTCATTACTGGCTGGGTGGATGAGGGGAGAGCAGTGCATGTAGTCTGCCTTGTTTTCAGCAAGGTGTTTGACACTGTTTCCCACAGCATCCTCATAACGAAGTTGAGGAGTTGTGGAATAGATGGGTGAACGGTGAGGTGGGTTGAGAACTGACTGACTGGCAGAGCTCAGAGGGTTGTGCTGGGTGGCCTCTGTTGCTTAGCCATCTAACATACTACTGATACTTCCCAAGCAAGTGGCTTTTTGTTACTTTAGGCACTTAACTGGTTCATGAAACTCTCAGCTTCTAATATTCCATGACTGTTTCTAGATCCTTGAGAGAGGAAGCTATAGTGAGTCAAGGCTGGGATCCCTCAAGTCCAGCATCCTCTTTCCCATAGAGTTTACTGTTATACAGTACAGAAGAAATAGCACAAAGTCTCTAAGATGAGCATGCATCTGCCTAAATATTAGCTTGACTGCTAGGTAGTTGGAGAGGTTATCTGCTGGCAAGGTGTCCTGTGTTGCAACAGTGTTGCTCTCTTTAAAAACACTTGGTTGAAAGCTGCAGGGAATGGAAAACTTTGGGTCCCTTCCTCAGGAAGGTGAACCTGAATTCTCTGTTCAAGCATCTGCAAATTCCACATTCTCAGGAGCAGGGTAGCAGGCCTGTGAATCAGTTTTGAAGGAAGATGGGTTCTTAAAACAGTATGTACTTTTATTCTAATATGCAGTACTTCACTTCAGGATTATCTCCCCCACAGGAAATAAATGACAAACTTAACAAGCCAGAAATTTAACAAGCCAGAGAAGCTGTGGTCATTCTGTCTGACCCACTCTGACTGCGGCTGCCTGTCAGATCAGTGAGTCATGCTGTCAGAACAGGTCATGGCTCAGAATCTGAGGGCAGGACAGACCTTGTGTCTCACACTTCTCAGGTACAGCTTGTGAACCACCTGCCACTATGGCAAAAGGCAGAGGCCAAGCCAGCGCTTGGAAGAGATGCAAAAAATTTATGACTTAAAGAAAGCGGAGAGCATCAGCTCCATGGGCCTCAAGGGAACATGCACTGATGGAACCAAACCAGTTATTCATAAGTTCAATTCTCTGTTCGCAGTGATTCTTGAAGCAGCCCTCCAACGTGGTTGGGAAGGCTGCTAGCAGATTGTCCCACAGCCAGGCCTTTCACAGCTTGCCTGAAGGTGTAGCTTGAAGCCCCGTGGTTCTGCCACACTGAGATGTGTTCCTCTTCAGTGCTTGGGAGGCCACACCAGCTGCACCTCTAGTTTAACTGTCGGTATTCCTTGTAGCCACGTGCCTCGTGGATCTGCTAATCATGCAAGTTTGTCACGAAAAACTTTAAATGTCCCGCTTCACCTTACAGAAATGTAGTTCAGTGTGGGGCTGACCTGATGGCTTGCTGCTGCACAAAATGCTGCATGGAAACCTCTCATCCCAGTATATTCCCGCTTTCCTTTTTGCGATGAAGAGACGAAAGAACGCTCCCTTCTGATATGGTAGGTTTCCCAAAATCTCTGGGGGGGAAAAGCCAAACTCAGAGCCGTTCTCGGGGCTGCTGCCAGAGCCTGATTTCCTTCAGCTGGCAGCTAAGGCTTGCGGGGCCCGGTTCGGACGCTGCTCCAGGTTGGCAGCACTCCAGCCGCACCATCCCCTGATTGCTGCAGCATCCGCGCGCGGAGCCCAGCACCGGTTGGGCGGTGCCGAGCGGGGACGGGGCACGTCCCCGGGGAGCCCGGCTACGGAGGGAGGGGCGGGACTTGGGGAAACGTCCGTCTTCGCGGGGCGCCGCGCTCCCGTAGAGCCGGGGCGCGCTGATTGGCTTCGGAGGAGAAGAGGGCGGTGCTTATCGGAGAGTCTTTCCTGGGGTTACTTCTGATTGGATGCCGGTTCTGTGGGCGGGGCCTCGGATGATATAAATAAGGCGGGGCAGGCAGCGTGCGGCGCTTCTGTCAGCGCTGCGCGGGGCGGTGCGGTAGCGTGCCGGCCGGGGGATGTGAGTGCTCGTGAAGCGGCGGCCGTCGGGGATGCGGCGGCCGTGAGGGTTCCCGTGCGGGTTGGGACAGCGGGCGGGTGCGCGGGCGCGGGGCCGACGGCCTGCCCGGCGGCGGCACGGAGATTGGCGCATTGCAGCAACCGCGGGCCGGGCTGCGCGCACCGCCACCCCTCGGCCGGGGCGCTCCCGCTGCCCGCCCGCGGCGTGAGGGGGTGCGCGGGCCCCGTCCTTTCGCTGCGGCCCCAGACCCGGCTCCGTGCTGGCGGGGCCCCGTTCCGCCGCCCTTCTCCCGGTGCCTGCGGCACGCTGCGGGCCGGCTCCCGGTCACCTCCGGCCCCTTCCCGGCAGCCGGCGGGGCGCGGTGCCAGCGCGGCCCGAGCAGCGAGCTGCCCGCAGCCGCTCCGGGGGCAGCTAAGGGAGAGGCTGTGGGCTCTGGGGGCTGCCGCCTGCTCTCGTCTCCAGCTCAGGCAGCTCGGGGTGGGCACCTGTCCTTTGCCGTAATTTTCTCTCTGCCCTTGTGTGTTCCCGTAGGTCTGAACCAGCTCAGCAGCCTGCTCCTGGGGCCCCAGAAGGGGGAGCCCCTGCCGGGGGCCCCCCGGGACCACCCCCCAATCTGAGCAGTAACCGTCGGCTGCAGCAGACGCAGGCCCAAGTGGAGGAGGTCAGTAGCTGTGCTGCTTCCCTTGGGCTGTATGGGCGCTTGTGCTGCTCTGCTGCAGTGATGCTCTTGTTAAGTGTGTGTTGCTGAAGAGGTGGATGCTTTTGGAATACAGATACTGGAGAGGCGCTAATAACCAAAATAAGCGCAATGTTCATTCTGTAAATGGGCTGGAGGAGAGATGAAATTGCTTTTTGGTTATAAGCTACGCAATTTTGGTTATGGCATCTAAGGAGCAGACCTGCTAGATTTCTGGTGCTTTGCATAACGTGTCTGTCATGGAAAGAAACCTCTATGGAGTCCAGAACGACTCTTAATCCCTGCCAAACGCTTCAGGTGAACAGTCGGAGTGCAGGCTCAGTGTCAAATGTGAGCATTACCTGACTGCTCAGAGTTGGTGACAGCTGACATGCAGTAACTCCTTTATGCCTCACTGGGGCGGCAACACGTAGCTCTAAGTTGTCTTTCCAATTATCTTCCATCGAGTATATGATTGCTCCCGTGGAGGGGTTGATGTAATCTTGGTGGACTCGAGAACTTTTCAAAGCAAGTGGAAGTAGTATGCTGCAAATGTAATTTAGTGATCTTGAAATGACGCTTTAGCAGAGTGCTGGGATCTTTCCCCATTCCTAAGTAGGCAGTGACCTGAAAGCTGTTTTTTTTTTTTTTTTTAATCCTCATCTTTATTCCTTGTTTCAGGCTTTTACTTGTTAGTAGTATCTCAGCATTACTTTCTGTCTGTGTTACTGTGTTTACACTTTCAGCCCTGTTTACCAATATGACTATTGCTACTGTTTTTCCTTCTGCAGGTAGTTGATATAATGCGTGTAAATGTAGACAAGGTACTGGAACGAGACCAGAAACTGTCAGAGCTTGATGACCGGGCAGATGCACTTCAGGCTGGTGCCTCAGTATTTGAAAGTAGTGCAGCAAAACTCAAAAGGAAGTACTGGTGGAAGAACTGTAAGGTGAGTTTCCTAGTCTCATGATTTCTTTCCTTAGATGGAAATTTGATTAATTTTCTTCAGGGCTTTTTTGAGGGTAGTTGGGGCATAACAACTATTATAACTATTTCAAATACTCGGGATTGTTATGCTGTGGGAAGTCTTTGAGGTCTCAGCTGTCTTGCCTTCAGCATCTGCCTTGTGTTCCCTGGCAGTCATGGAAGCTGTGAACTTGCCAATCTGTTCTGAGTGCTATCATCTGACTATCTCTTTTTCTAGATGATGATCATGATGGGAGTGATTTGTGCCATTGTGGTGGTGGTGATCGTAAGTAAGTACTGAAAAGCCCAGGATCACAGGTGAAGAAGCCCTTACTCCAGAGTACTTTAAAACTTTTGTTTTTTAGTTTATGATCTGGAGGGTCTTGTTTGCATAAATGGTAACTTCTCTCCTTGGGAAAGGGAAGTGGTAGTGTTGGAACTCCCAGTTACTGTGGAAATAGTATGCTTTACAGAGCAAGGAAAAGAAAGGAAGTGGGGGTGGCCATCAGTGTAGAAATGAGACGTTTTATTACCAGGTCAAATAAACCTGTAAATATGAGGGATAGTTACACTGAAGTGGGTGGGTTTGCAAGCCCCTTTACTGGTGGGGGATTTGGAGGTCTCTGGGGGACCTTTGGTGTAACTTGCCCTTCTGTTCTTTCCTTTTTTTTCCTCTTGCTTTGTGTCCAGTCTACTTTTTTACTTGAATGTAGCCCCTTCAGTCTGCAACCTGCTGTCCCCTGTCACCTTGCCTGTCTCTTCTTGCCCCTAAATCTTCCCTTCCCTTCCACCTAGCTTCTTCATTTATTTCTTTATCGGTTCTGATTTACTGTCTTTCTTAAGATTATGAAGCGCTCTACTGATCATGAATTAGACTTCCCAAAAATTGCAGCTTAAGAGAGGGTCATCTGAGCTGAGAGGAATAGGAAGCAGAGGAGGAGTGGGTAGCTATTGTTCCCGCTCTTCTGTGGGGAATTTGTGGCTTATTTTGGGGTGTAAGCTTGTTTAGTTAGTGCCTGTGTGGACTCTAGCAAATTTAGAATGCCTTAATGTAGTGCCTTTGGGGATGCAGGATTTCATCGTGTGATATTCTTGTGCCCTGCATAAAGAGTGACAGCATGATGTATGCTTTCAATTGCTGAAATAAAGGATAGTTTGTGCTGGTCGGTGACTGATCCATCTGACTGAGCTAGGCAGCCATCTAGATTTCTCTAGTCATGCAGAGATGAGCACTTAAGGAAGTTATTTATTCTGCCTGTTATTATAAGTTGACTTGCTCTTTGAATGTGGACGTTTCCTTTATAATAAAAGGGAGTTGATGTGATTACCTCAGTGAAGTGCAGCAAACTTAATGTTAACTGAAAAGAGTTTTGTTGCTGTCTAAAGGGCCTGTGTGCTCATAAAATCTACTGCCAGAAGGAATAAATCACCAACAGCAAGGAACGTGGTGGTATATGTGCATCAAATATTCCTTTCATCTATGCAGACACAAGCCAGGACCTCACAGCTTTCTACTTGTAGCTTTCTGGAAGATGTTGGGGGTAGTGGCATAAAAGAGAATGAGAGTTGTGCTTTCCAGTGTTACTGTGTTGAATGGCGAAGGAAGACTACTACATGATAGATGAAGGTGAAGGAAGTTGGATGTACTCATGAAACTGAGTCACAGGGATTTTTAAGAATATCCGTTCTGCTTCTCCTACCACAAAAACCCTAACTTTTTAGTAGGAGTTAGAAAATATTTGAAGTGGTTACCTGGGGATTCAGAGGGAAATGCTGTTCTGGTGTGGATATCACAAAGTGATATTAATTGTCCTAATTTGGCAGGATAGATCTCTAGCTCAAACTAAAATCTTCCTACTTGGTATGGGTTCTCTTGAGCTTAGGTTTGGATGGGTCTCTGCTGAAAACAAACTTGCAGTATGGAGTGCCATGCTTTCCTCTTTCAAAAAGAACAAGAGCTGTGAACTGCTCAAATATGTTGTCAAATCAGGGGTTAAATGAGCTGTCCTGTTCTACAATTTCTGCAGGTTTTTGAGGAGTGTATTTTTTTTTTTTAACAAGCTGAGCTGTAGCCCAAGATCTATACTGTAAAGATGACAGCTCTTTAGTTGAGAAAGCTCTACCTCAGGCATGGAGATCTGTGTAGGTGTAAGAGGATGTAGGGGAAAACATCACTGGCATTCCCAGATGGAAGTACAGAAGATGGGAGGAGCAGATGCATTTTGTTGCACTGAGTACACTGGAGAAGCCCCTTTCCTCCTCTCAGGTTGTCTGGGAAGGGGCTAGGTTTTGCACGCTCACTTCCATGCCCCAGCATTTCATTTGCGCTGAGTTCATCTCCCTGCAATTCCATCCCTCTCCACCTTGGGTGAGGGCAGAGTTGAAGATCTGGAGTGAAGCAGCCCTCGTCCCCTGAGCACTTCCCTAATTCCCTGTGGAACTGAGATGTGATGGACGGTCAGAAGTGCATCTGCTGAAGAGGAGCCAGGGTCTGCTTTGTACTACTTACGGCTATCATTCTAGGGGGTGGGCATACAAGCTTGAGACCCCCAGACCAGCAGTTCTCTTGAACTTTTCTAAACAAAGCCGTTGGTGCCCCATTCCTCCTATTCCTCTGGGGGCTAAGGTCCCCTTAGGCTCTCTTCTGTTTCTTTCTCTTAGATGTTGTATGTTGCTGTCTCTTCTGCTACCTTTCCCCTCCTTTGTGTCTCTATGCATGGGCAAAAAAAAAAAATTACCAAGGCCCTCTGAGTAAGAGCAAGGGACTGTCCTGTCTGCAGCATTACAGCCAATTACGCACGTGCAGTTTATTTCCGTCCTCTATAAACAAACAACTGTAATCTCTGGCATGTTGTAGTAATCATGTACTTTAAGTGGTCTCAAAGAAACACAATTCATCACCTTACTGAGTCTGTCTGGTCTGTAAGTCGTCGGGGAAGGGCTGGGATCACAAACTGCTTTTAAAGAACACATTGTTTTTTATTGTCACTTCAATACGGAAGTTCTATCCCTCAAAGCAATGAGCAGTCTCCTGTTGTCATGGTGCTGGTTGCAGTGGTACTGGAACTGTTCCTGTGGCTGACTCAGTGGTAAGTCTGTAACAAGACACGCAGACTAGAGACTCCTCAAGACAATTCTGCTTCCAGCCACTGTGTCCAGCCGTGGTGTAATGCATGGGGAGGTGATTCCCTGAATGGATGTGTTGTTGGTAGCTCTACCTCCTCAGGCTGCATTGCCTTTGGGTTTCAACGACCTGCTTTCTGGTCCTTAAATTTGGAAAGTAATTTTTCACTGATGTTGGGAAGGTTTTTGGGACGTGTTCAGGATCTGAATGAAGATCTCCCAAAGCAGGACGGTATTCATAGCGTATGTTGGATCATGGCTGGAACTAAGGTAAGTACCCCTTGTTTCCTTCACTTTTTACACTTCAAACTCATTAATGAGAAGTGGACAGATCTTGCTCTAAAATACCTGTGCATTTATCTGCACTTGCTTTTACAACCTTGAAATTGTAAACAATCCACAAGCTGTGGGGTGGATCATAACATTTTGATCACAATCTTTGTCCACGCTCAACTTTATCACAGTCCTATCAGAATAATGTATGTGAAGTGGTGAAATTGAAGCAGTGCTGCTAGGCTGATTATTTCAAAAAGGAAAGCACTCTTGGAAGAGCATGGATTCTGGACTGGCCAGGGACTTGAAATAGCACACACAGTCCAAATGTCTGTACAGATTAGGCCTGCACAGTCAAGCTGTGTCTTCCAATTAGTTCTGTCCTCTTCTCATTGTGGGCAGTTAGGATTTTATTCTCAAAACACATCAAGTTTCCATTCTCTTGACGAGACAGTCTCAGAGTCCCTAGCCAAACCTGGAGACTTGTTCTCACTCTCCAAAACTGGTCAGGTGTCCTTTCTCAAAACTTCCCTTTGTCCAGACATAAGTACGTGTGTTGGAAATTCCCCAACAACTCATTCTTGCCCAGATACTGCTGTCTTCCTTATCCTTACCCCTGCCTCTCTTGTCACACATGTTCACAGTTCCCTCACTCATCTCATCACTCCAGCTACTCTCCTCATTTGAGTCTCTTTCGGTGCTCTGGATGCTCCAGTAACTTTTTGCACCTGTGTATGGGGTGCATTTTTGTTGTCTCCTTACATTCTCTTTTTGCTAGAGGGTTGACCTGTTCTTCCTCTCCTTCTCATATCACTCTCAGTTTTCCTGATCCTATTGTAGTCATCTCAGAGCTTCTCAGGTCCTCTCGGCTTGTCTGAAGCCCTCAAAATAATGAGTGTCCTTAAATTTCCCATAATTTTCTTCTGTAGCATGACATCCAAATGCTTTTAATTTTATCAGCTTTGCAAATTTTTGCTATACTGCAGTCCCACAGAAATTTGGGCCCTTTACATCCAGTTTCAGCTGGTTCTTCCATATCCTGCATGTTCAAATCCTTCTTCCTTATATTTCAGTAGCATTCTTACTTTATGCTTCAACTCATCCACAAAATACTTCCTCTTCCTGCACCTTCCTTCCCTTTTAGGCACTTTTTCCTACTTCTTTACCTTTCCTGGGTTGATGTGTTCCCAGCCCAAAAAGATCACTCCCCTTTATTCACTGTCCTATGACCCGCAGTTGTTCCTTGTGCATTTTCCATGTCACAATGTCAGGGATTGGAGGGGACCTTGAAAAGTGCCTTGGAAGGACCCTTCCCTGCTGGAGCAGGAACACCTAGATTAAGTCACTCAGGAACATGTCCAGATGGGTTTTGAATTTCTCCAGAGGAGACCCCACAACATCTCTGGGCAGCCTGTTCCAGTGATGTACTTCAAGTAATTGTGCTATACGGCAAATGTAATTGACTAGTAATTTTATTCTCTGTACAAATTCACAACACTGGAAGTTGAAGCCTTTCCTTGTTGTCATCAATGAGTATTCCTGAATGCTTTTCTCTACATATTCAGTGAAACATTCAATTTTCTGCATTCATTCCAACACTACTGGACTCACTTCTCATCAGCCAGACTAAATTCACTGCGCATCTGTGGAGCTGATACTTTGTGGCGTTGTCTGCTTGCAGCCTTGTGAGGATCACCTGATCTCTCACACTGGCAATTTTTGCAGTAATCCTTTGGACAGGTACAGCTAATCCAGTTGCTAACCTGTATAGCAACTTCATGTTTGTACAGGCCTTTTACTTCAGAGTTCATCAGGCAAAGCTCATGTTTTAAATGTCACCACTTCTGCAAAAGTGATAATACAGTGCAAGCTTCCTCTAGGGAATATATCACTTTCTTCTATAGCTATATTTGAAGAGACCTTAAATAACTTTCAATTAGTTATTGCCTCTGATTAATGTTTATTTAAGTACTAAATTATGCCTGATGCAGTGGGTTGCATTAATGTTGCATTAATGTTGTGGTTATCACAAGGTACTGTACCACGTGAGGACTCGTGCTTTAGTTTTTAGATGTTCTAGGAAGGTCAAACTCAGTGTATGAATCATTATATAATTCTGATATAGAGACTGCTTTACATGTTGTGCTTCGTACTCATGGTCTTTCTTTCTTGATTTGGGGGTGGCTTTGTAAAGCTACTGGCAATGAGCCCAGTATCACATTTTTGCTCATTCATCATGTACCAGTAACTTCCTGAAGCATCAGTCAGTAATAGATTTTATGTTCAGGAATGGGCTCAGGTCTGCAGGTGCAGCATTCTAACTTTTTTTTTTTTTTGCCTCCTGATCATTCTAGACTGCTTTAATTGTCAATAAAGTTTGTTCTGTTTTGTTTTAGTCCCTAGAATTAGCTCTTAACTTTGCTTCTTAGCCAGCATGTTTTTACAGAAAATAAAAGTCCCTATATTGAGTCAACTTTAGGGTGGGTATTTCAGTGTTTTATTTTTCTTTTAAACACTTGTAGAAGTCAGTTTTTATTTATAATGAGGCTTCTCAGTACCCGTGCCTCTAAGTGCCCATGGTTGCAGGGCTCTCCTTCCTGCCAGTCTGAAGAACAAGGACATGGATGACAGCTAATACCCTTTCACCTCACCCCACCAATCGGTCGTTTCTGTTCCCTATAGAAAAGCAGCATTTCTTCCCTCAATCAGAAAGGGTCAGCACAGCACTGGGGCAAAGTCTGAAAAACTACGACTGAAGTATAGCGTTCGTGCCTGTGAGGAACAAAATCACTCTGCTAGGAAGTGGGAAATGCCCATACATAATCAAGGCAACAGCAGTACAACAGGCATGCTTAATGCATCAAGAGGGGGAGAATTAGGCAGCAATACACTCTTGTAGTAAAATTCTGCAGGCTTCCAAGTATGGGGCTCCTACCTTAATTTTTTTCAAGTATCTGAAGTTTGACTAGTTTCTAAGTTCAAAAGAGGAGGCTGTTTGCAGTATGGGTCTGTCTAAATGATATGCTTTAATTCTGGAATCTGTGTCCAGTTAAGTGGATGTTCCTGTTAAGGACATCACCCTTGCTCTCTTTGTGTGATGTCAAAGTGCTGTGTGAACACTGTTGCCAGCAGAAGTCTTTCTGCAAGAAATAAGGTGTATGCTGTTACACTGAGATTCACGAATAGTTCTTTAAATTGAGGAGATGGTCCTCTAGTTCTAGAGGTAACCTTTGGTCTGGCTTGGATTGTCTGTGTGGTTCTGATCAGGCCAGAGCTTTTCCTGAAAGCATCTTAGTTTAAAGCCCACAGCAGTTCTGTTTTATAATCCTTAGCAGAGTTAAGAGGGCCCACTCTGGGTTGAGCAAAATGCAGAGTTCAGTTCATCCTGAACACTCTTGCAAACAAATGGCTGAATGTACATATGTATAGTATGAAGGGGAAGGAGACTGTTATATAGCTAAGCTCTACCAGTGTGCTATGTGCTGCTTTTTGTCCTAAGAACTGCTACAAGCTTCAGCTACCTGCCTTGGCTATTCTGAATCACATAGATGGAGACTGCTGTGGTTCTGAGGGCTATACAAGCAGCCTCTCCTCTGGGAGAAGAAAAGGTGCACAGCTTGGTCTAGAGAGCAGAGCTGGCTGTTAAGAAGTAGGAAAGAGCAGCCAGTTTCTAGCCTGAGTGGAAGTTTAAGGCTCCCCCTGTTGAGAGACTTATGCCCTTCCTGGACTCTATTTTGGTCCGTTGTCATACCACTGAGAAGGCCAGTCACACCTGCCAAACCTCTTTAATTAACAACAGATTAGAACTGTAGCAGTATCTTTGTTGCAGAGAAAACAAAATGTGTGCATGTGTGAGGACTATAAGGAAGCCAAGCTGATGTCTCCCCTTTGCAAATACTAGATTGACTCTCATCCCTGGCGATCCCAAGAGCAGTAGTGTTTTACAAGACTGAAGAATTCACCTAAGACAGTAAAAGCAATTAACCTAGGCCAACCATGGTACAGTCTTCTGCTACAATCCAGGCAGAGCATCCCAAAAAGAAAGAAAGGTATGTCCCACAGAGAAAGCATGCATCTGCCAAATAACTGAATTGTGAAATAAATCTCTTCCTCACTCATGTCCCATCTCACCGTCCCTGTTTGGTCCGCATGGTTCCAGGCTGTTGTAAGATGGCAATGTAGTCACTACAGCCTCCACAGTGAAGCGGTGCGGAGCACCATGTCCTGATGCCTCATCCTGGAAGGCAGCGTTATCATGACTATTTGGAGGGGGTCCTGGGGAGGAGTGCCACCGCTTGGAGCGGAACCAGCGGAAAGCCAAGATGAAAGTGATGACAATGAAATCCAGAATCAGTTCTGCAAGCTCCATCACAGATAGGACAGAGGATCCAAACCAGAGGCTCCACTGATTCCCAAGCTGGGACAAGAGAGTCACTACCTGCAAGAGAAAGAAATAGGCAGTGATGAGACTGCTTGTTGGAGCCTTTTGCTTCTCTGCCTGCTCCCATCACTACTACCATCACGGGGAGTTCTTCCCATCTTTCACAGGAAGAGACCTGAGAGTCAGCAGTGCTGCTGGAATGAACGCCTGCTGCACAGAGGGGCATTGTGGTGTAATGGGTGGATGTGGTAAAGTACATACTGTGAAGGCTGGTGACTCCCCATTGGTCTTGTAGTTCCATTCCTCAAAAAAGATATTTACTTTTGCAACACCATTCCTGTTAACAAAGATGGGTATGAGCAATGCTAAACCTGCAGTTCTTGCATTTCTTTGCTAAGCTTAGCTGTCTTCTCTGTCGACTTCCACTTCCTGTCCTCCTCCTGCACATACCACCTAGAAGCCTTTCTCCGTCTCCAGACTTCCCCCAGGGACTTAATATACACTTCTGAGACTGCACTGTGAACTCCAGTGTTTGTGGTGTCTTAAGGTAGTCAAGTGCCAACTGCTGCATCGCTCTCCCTTCTCGCTCTTTCACTAGCCCTTACTGTGACTCTGAACCACATGGCAGCAACCTTTGGCTTACTCTTTTCAGACCAGCAGCTAACCCTATAAGAATGTTCACTTGGATTCCCACTCGTTCTTGAAGTCACAGTTTCTCTCTGCTGACTCAAGTCCAGTGCCCTTGTCCCCAGGTCCGTACACCATTTGTGATTTAATATGAACTCTGACCACCCCATTCACCCTTTTTCTAACCTGGACTACTTCTGGTTTTGAGAAAACCTTTGTAAATGGTCTCTCACCTCTTGGATGTTATATTGTATTTGTTCTGCTGTGAAAGCACGTAAAAAACCCAGTCCTGAAATGAAAGTGCAATGAATTGCGTTAGTGCAGTCACCTCTTGCAGACTTAGTAGCAGTTGAAGGAGGGTTAAATCCTAGTTCAGAGCAGTGCTGTGGAGCCAGGACACTACCTCCTTACCTCTGATACAGCAGAAGGCCAGCGAGAGTATCCAGCTGAGAGCTGGTATTCTGTCATTCTGTAAGACAAGAGAGTGTGTTAGCTGCAGAAGTGGTCAGAGCCACGAGGACAGGTCTCAGTCCCCAGGCACACCTGGAAACTCCCTCCCATGTTGAAGTTGTGCCCACTTCCCACTGAGCTTCTGCACAGTCCACAGGAGCTCACCCCAGAGCCGACACTGATGCTTCTCAGCCATTTTGTCTTCCTGATAGGAGAAATATCGTTTAGCTCTGCACTTCAGCTAGTGGCTCAAGCTTTTGCCCTGGTCAGTGAATGCTTTCCAACATCCCTATGAACAGAGAGTTCCCAGTGTAACTTACAAACTTACTTGCAAGGTTTCCGACATTTGTGGAAGCAGCCCAGCTCATCAGCTTTGAATTCAGCAAGGAGTTTGTAATAGCAGTAGCCTGAGCAGCAGAGAAAGTAAATCCAGGTAAGCTCACAGTATCTATGTGAAAAGAAAGTGACGTGCAACAGCAGGGGGAATCCAAAGAGTTCCTTCCACAAGCTTAGATGGACTAACCATCCAAGAGAAGAATGTCTTTTGGATGTCCCATATCAGAAAGCCTCATTCAAAACAATTAGGAGTTACTGGGACATGATGGAGGCCAAACAGATTCAGATGGGCATGAGGTTTACTACATAATATTTATCAAATAAATCCTCTCCTGTAAGTACTTACCCCAGGCTACGTGCTTTGTGTAGTCACAGTACTCTGCTCCATCAGGTAAGGGATAAAAATAATATGCACAGAAGCAGCGCTTTACCATGTTGAGCTGAAAGCAGGAACGAATGCAGACCTGGGAGCACATGATGTGGAAAAGTTTAAACGGGGAAATCAAAGATGTTGTACCCTCTATTACATTATTGTATTAACATTGTGCATGGACATGCATGACTGTTACGGAACCGAAGCATTCCAGGAAAGCTGGGAAAGAAGCTGGCACGGAGCAGTGATCACAAGTTACCTGTTCAGTGTAGCGAGAGGAGTACAGATTTTGCACTGGCACATCACTGCCATCCTCTGTACAGTCGCTGTAACTGCCTCCAAGACGCACAGTCATCTCCTAGAATATCAAAGTCATGTCACAAAACAACTAGCACTTTGCTGTCCCCCCTCTACACTTCTGTGCTACCCACCGCTTTCATCACTACTTGCTCCTTATGCTTACCTCTGGATGCCAGCTCCCCATGCTTTCCCCTGTTTCATTATTCCCTTACGAACTGCAACCAAGTGTTTCTCATCCAGTCTGGTAAGCAGCTGCTCTTCCCCCTCCCCCTTCACTGCAGATGGTGAATCCCCTCCCTTTAGCACCTTCAGTCCATGACAACCCATCTGTATCTAATCCACCAAGTTATGCCTTTCACACTGAAGTCCCATATGCACAGCTTTTAACCCTGCTGCTGCTGCCTCACCTTCCTCATGCTGATGGAGGTCTCAATACCTGGACGCACATTGAAACCCCCATCATCCATGAAGGCTGGCTCATTCTGATCGTGGACCATGACCCTGGCTCCAGTTACCGTTGACAACAGAGGGATGAAATCATTCTGCTCGGTGCGCACCACCAGAGAGAGGCCTGAGGACATGCCAGAGAACAAGGGATGTCACAGGTGGCCATCACATGGAGAAGGACAGAGAGCAGAATGGTTAAGTAAAGGGAGAGAATTGTCAACCAGGCCTGAACTTAAGCTGAGTGGAAATGGGAGTGTGGCTGAAGGGAGGCCAGAGAGAAGGCTGCAGGCTCCAGGAGAGGCCAGAGAAAACTGGATTTCTTAATTGCAACTTAGAAAAGACAGCTCTGGGAATTGAGAGATTTCACAGAGTGAATTGGAATTGAATGACAGACTGAAGACTGGCCATAGAGGAGCTTCAGGGAGATTAGGAACATGCACAGATCAGCCGCTTGAAATGGTAAGTGCCAAAGGAGGAGGTCAAGACTAAACTCTCAGGAGGACAGCACTACAGCTCAACAGAGACTTCGGGAGCACACAGTGGAAGTCCAGAGGGAGCAGTGAACCTAAGGATCAAGCACTGATGGGAAAGAGTTCAGTAAGACAGCAGTGAAGGACAGCCACGTCCACGATGCACCCACCTCCGCATGGGTGAAAGCAGAGTTGGGATGAGACAGAGCATAGCTGCAAACTACCACCACCACTGGTTGCCTGTAACTCCTCCAGCCTTCCAGACACCCTCCATAGGGAAAACAGCTAAGCTGAAAGTGCTTCTCACCATTATTGATCCCAGGCAGAGAGGACGTCCACAGGCTGCTGCTGTTGTCATTGAAGGTGTAGCAGTTCCCATACAAGGGATGGTGGAAGTGGGTGTAATTCCTGTGATGGAAACAGAAATATTCACACAGGTGAAAAGAGCTGTGAAGACCAAGGACTTCCTGAAAGGAACAGTTCTCTTTTCCACCTGCACAGAGAGGGGCTCAGAGCAGATGCACAGTGTTTGTTATGTAAACTAACCTGAACAGGGAAAAGCAATTAAAATTTGCTGTAAAAATGTCCTGGAGCTAGACAGGTTTTTATACATGTTTTTCTTGTACTGCTAGCATTTGATAGCCAGGATGATATTTTTTTTAGCAGTATCAGCAATTACTGTATTATCTTACTACTGACAAAGTTCTTAGCTCTCTGTACCACTTGCCTTGCTGATGGGTTCAATTTCATTGCTTTTGTAGGGCTCCTAAACCAGGCAGGAAAGAAGTGCAATGCTGTTTTCACTGCTTCTTTTTGTATGAGGCTGCACATCACCCTCAGCGTGCATGCCAGCATATGCTGTACACTTGGGGTTTGTAGCAGTATAATTATTTCATTTCTGTGATACTCAGGAGAAAAGAAACCATTCTGTGAGGTCCATAGCTTCAGAAAGTCTGACCCTGGTGAGCACAACTCACAGGAAAGATTCGAGATACCGCTTGAGACAATGCAAGCTGAATAAAGAACAGTCCCACTTTGGGAAAGAAGTTCCCTAATGTGAGTTTCTTGAATTCCCCTTGAACCCAGGCACAAAATACAGGTGTCAGTAGGAATGAACAGTGGGGTGTTTCTACCACTTACGCCTTGTCACATGTTGCTTCGTTGAAGCGGCAAGAATAAATGAAATTCTCAAAGTCGGACTCATCCAAGTCTTTCGCATCAGGCACCTGTGCCAGGATATTGATGTAGTGAAAGCTGTACCATTCCCGCACTGCATCCACTCCTGAGGAGTACGTCTGATGGAAACAATCCTCGTTGTTTTCACTGCACTGTGAGAATGAAAAAGCAGCTGTGTCAGGGAAGTCTTGTGCTGGAGGAGGTGGCTGTGCTCCCTCAGCAGGGTGTAGAAACAAACCAGAGGGAGCAAAAAAGCTCTGTGACACCGCTGTGCTCAAGAAAAAAAGCAACCAGTAGCATGGGGAAAAGTAATCCTTCAGAGGAAGTGAAACACCAGGTCAACAGGCATAGCTGAGTGAGACTCAGGAGACAGCAAACTGCAGTGTGGTGTGCACCGTGATCTACTGTATGCAAAACCTACCTGGTATAAAACCAGAAGCTTTAAATTCTAGCATGGGGAGCCCTCCCTTTGGGGTGTGTCCAGAGAAACTTGGTGACCCCGTGGGAGCTCCTCTTAACTGGCAAATGATTCCCTTCAGTGCCTTTTAAAATGCAAACACAGATACCCTAGGGCAAAGAAGATACTGCCCAGGAGCAAATATGGCCACCATCACATTTTGCATGGCCCACAGCCATGCAATACCATCCCCTCAACAATTATTGAGCAACACTGTGGTTGTTGTTAGTAAATGGCTGTGAAAGACTGATGTAGCCTTCAGGAAGGACAAGGTTTACCTGCCTCACCTAGGAACAGATGGGCAGTGACACGGACAAGTCTTCCACAAGACCAGGGACAGGACTTAGGGAGCAGTAACACGCTGGGAAAAGGCTTCAACTCCACATTCATCTGTCATCAAGAAAAGCCAGCAACAAAAATCCCTCTGCAGGAGGAAGGGCACAGCCACATGGCTAACAGGACAGAAGTGATCAGACAGGGGTTGGAGTGAGTAGCTCAGAACACATCTTGGGATCTCACCAGAACAAAGCCTATTTTCCAGTCGTTCTTGTCCACCGAGGGACTGTTCTCTGGCAAGCTGACCAAGTTATCCCGCTTCTGCCTCCGCAGAGGATGACGTTGAACATGATGGAGCAGGCTCCTCGAGATGCGCCTTTGTGAGAACTGCGCCGACCCGTCACTTCGTGCCAGGGACATGTTATAGTCATAAAGGTCCAGCAGTGTCTGATGGGTGATTTGGTCCAGTTCGTCCAGCTTCTTCCGGATGGCACTGTACCTACACAGTGGGAGAGAGGAGCCTGCAGGGTTAGGGCTGGATGCACATGAACGATTCTGAGTAAGGCGTGTGGCAGAGTTTAATGTGGTGCTTCAGGACATTCCCACTGACAGCTGAAAATCCATCCCCTTTGCTGGAGGCCACTGTTACTTGTAGAAGATAAGGAAGTGCGTCCACTTCTGCCTTGGGAGAGTTTTCAGAGCAGCCCGCTAACATACCACCAGGTACAGCAGCTTAAACGAACACAATTTACTGCGAATGCCCTGTGGCAGCAAACGCTCACAAGAAGCTTCCCTTCCACCTGTCCTTCTACAAGTCAAGGACCAAGAAGAGAACACAAATACATGCCTCTGTTCTATGTCCACAGATGTGAAAGCTGAAAGCTCTGGGAGACCATTTCTTACCTGTATGGGTTGAGCGTGCACAACGTCACTGCAGGGAAAGTCAGCCTGTCCGAGTTCAGGTTGAGGTTCAGGTTGACAGGGTAGCTGAAGTACTCCCTGTAGAGGATTCCAAACTGCCAGTACATTAATCCAAAGGTGAGAATGAAGAGGACAGACCAGAAGGCCGTCTTCATCTTGTTCTTTTTGGAGCACACCAGGCGGATAGCTCCGTGGATGGTCGTGTTGCTGCAGAAGAACTGGAAGAGCTCCTGGTAGGAACCATAGAATTCAATGAGGCCCTCCCGCTCATCTTCCTTCTGCTGCTGCTCCGCTTCCTGCTTGCACTCCCTCGTCTTCTCCCCTTCTGGCATCTTCCCTTCCTTCACAGACTCACCCTGAAACACAAATTAAGAGCGAGGTGGTACTCCACAGGATCCCAGCTCCGGAAAGCCGGTGCTCCCACCCCGTCCTCCCTCATCCCAGCAGGGCCCGACAGGTGACAGAACCCCCCCGCCTCCCCACCCGAGCCCGCAGCCGCCGACCCCCGCGGGACTGACGCGGGGCGCCGTGCCCATGGCGGGGCCGTCCCACGCCGTCGGGGCGGCAGGCGGCGGGCGGGGAGCAGGGCCCAGGGCTCGCTCTCCCCAGCGCTGCCGGCTCTCTCGCAGCTCCCCGGCTGGGCTGGGACCGGTTCCTTTCCAGTTGGAGCCAGCACCCCGCCCGGCTCCTGCCCTGCCAGCCTCTCCCCGCCCACCCCTCCTTCCCTTCCCCTTCCCCCCCGGGCCGCTCCCGGCGAAGAAAAGCCTCTTTAAACTCTCAAGTGTCCGCGGCCGGGCGTGGGCGGCCGAGGGCTCGGGGTGGGCTGGATGGGGTCACCTTGGAGGCTCCGCGCCGTTGGAGATCGCTGCCCGGTGTCGTCCTGGCGGACACCGGCACCCCGACGGGCGCTCGAGCCCACCGCGGTGCCCACCGCGAGGAGCCGGCAGCCCTGCCCCGGCCAGGTGGGGCCCAGGGAACGGCACGACCCCTCTCCTCCCTCCCGGCTGCGGGGATACGACGGGGCTGGCCCGAGGGCATAGGGTCGGGGCCGCTTTCCCCCCTCGCTCTCAGCCCGTCCAGGGGGCCGCCAGGGCCCTGCCGTGCCCACGGGAGTGTCGGTGAGGTGACCCCACGGTGGGCACGCCGGGGTCCTGCGTCCCAGCAGCGCTTCGGGGTTTAACTACTGCGTTTCACAAAGCTGAGGGAGACGGGGTGGATTTGGTGTGAGCTTTTCAAGAGGGCTGGGGCAGGGTAGGCTGGTGGGGATGAGGTGCTACGCATGAAGGAACAGTGCTTTCGCTGGTTAGTTAACGAAGAAATCTCACATCCAGAATGAGCTGGTGCAGGCATTGCCGGCAGCACGTCTCACTACGCTGCGCCTGGGGAGTGGAGGCCTCTCATCGTTACCCAGCACCTCGCGGGTTCCTCAGACCACAGAAACAACCCGGAGCCACATGTGCCCAGCAGCCTTTGGAACCGCAGTCCCACTCTTCTCCAAATGACTTCACCTCAAACCAGCGCTGTTTGAGGCTTTCCCTTCTTTCTTTATGACTGCCCTCTTCAGGTCAGAAACTTGTTCCGATTCACCTACTGCAGTTCCTGGATTTTGGTCGTGGCTGGAGCGTGCAACAGTTTTGTTAATGACACAGCCACTTCACGTTGCAACACACTATGCTAGAAAATGGTGAGAAGCACGCTTCTGAGGCTGGTGGAGTGTGCCAGCTGCAGTGCTGTGATAGTTGCTTGCTGCTAACCTGCGGATGCTACCCCAAGCTTCTCCTAGCTCCATCCGATGTCATAGGCAAAGCAGAGTATTTTCTGCCATTGTAAACTTAGTTATACCACGCAGTTTGTTCTCAACTTACATTGTTGTTAAGAAAAAGCAAAGAGATTGCAAAGAGTGGAAGGGGAGAATGAACAAATATTGTTCTTAAGTACCAGTTGCAAGTCTCTTAAGAGCGTTAGAAATGCCCTTCCTTTTAGGGGACACATACAAGCTCTTTTCTCTCGTGCTGCTTGTGTACTTCATGCACTTGGGTGCACATGGAGAATCCCAAGAGGTGCGCATTCAGCCTGGAGCCGTCTCCCTTTGCTTCTGTGAACATAGACAGATGTATAGTAGTTGCAGAGCGTCAGCTTCTACAGTCACCACTGTAAGCTCTGGAGCTATATTTCAGGAGCTTCCCTGGGAGTGTGTTTATAACTTGTTTGACTACATTATTGTAATGTCCTGAAATTATACTCAGTTATCCTAACGGATCAGCCTCCAAAACTGCTTCTCTCTTACTGGAATTATGCCTTAAATACAAAACCAGCCAACCAACCAATCAACTGAAAATATAAAAACACAACAACAAACAAACCCCAGATTATCTCGGTTCTGACATTCCCACTTTATGCCCATTTAAGCTAGTGGCACTCAGGGAACAGCTGAAGCCCCATTTGGCAGAGCTAGTAGTTGTGCCTTCTATGATTCCCACACTAAATAAAAGCATTTCAGCTTATCTGTACAATCTGTACAAGTGCAACTGGCAGATCTAGATATGACTATTTTTCAGACTTTTTCTGTATGTGGTACTTTTTAATCTTCTAATTAATTAAAAACCAAAAAACAAAAAGCTAACAACCTTGCTGGCTCTTGCAGCTTACAGCTGCTGTCAGCTGTGATCGAAGTGCTTCCCATTGCCCTCTCTCATGCTGGCAAGGTGCTCAGGCTGCCAGATGTTATCTGCTGCTGTTCAGATAGCAGCCCCGAGCAGCCTCAGGTGACCTGCAGTCATTTCAGCCACATGAATGTCACAGTTTGTCCATGGCTTTGAGAAATTCTGACGTTCCTGTGGTCACACAGGTGTGCTACAGTGTGACTGCCAGCTCACAAAATCAGATAAGCTGGACCACCTGAGCAACCACTTTCCGACCAGGATTTTCACTCATCAAAAGTACACTTGGGCACACAACACTGCGGCGGAAAGCTGTGAGGTGGAATCATGGTGAAGATTGTAGGAGTGATTCGTGTGGATATTGTTGGGGATTAGATATGCTTCTGTCTTGAGCTTCCCTCACTGAAAGTGTCTTCTGAGCACTTTGCCTGTAGCCTGTAGTTTCTGGATGTTTCTTCAGTGCAGTGATATACGGAGGCAGGCCATGCCAAATGAAGCAGGTTTTGGCAGTAATTGTTATTTCCCCAGCCCCGTTCAGGCTCAGCAGTTACGGGGTGAATGGTCCAAGTCCTCCATTAGGAAGAATAATCTTTTGCCAGGCATTACAAACTCTTTTTGGAGGTTTTGATTCATCGTCTGTACATGACCTCTAACCAAGCTTTGAATCGCAAGAGCTTTACACTGAAGAGATCCTTCACCTTTGGATGTCTGACTGCAAGTTCTCTGCTGAATGGGAAGCACACTGCTGCTGAGGGCAGTGCTCCTGAATACTGCATCCATGCCAGCTGAATGCATGATTGCTCTTTATTCCTACTGAGCAACCCCTGAGTAAACGTGAATCATTTTTATGGCATCAAATTTGAAATGTTTCCTTATCAGGTATATCTCCTATCAGCCCAGGTAGGAATGCGATAATGATCTGTAATGCACACAACCTTTTAAAATGGTACAAACTTCTTGTTATGCAACAGGCTGCTACTGTGGTGGGAGGAAAAGGAAGGCTCTCTCTAGAATAGATTGATTTGGGTTGCAAGCGTAATGAATTTTTGAACCACTTGAAAGCCTTCAGATCATTTTAGCTCTTTTGTATATATTTATATAGATGACTGTGTTAGACAAAGCTTTTCCTTCTGCTGCAGGGTAGAAGCAGCAATTACTTCTGGCTTATTTCTGCATTATCTCCAGCTGATTATATATTTCTGCATTGAAACTAGCAACTCAAAATGTCAAGGAACAGCAGTGCTACAAGTTTAACTGAAGCATCTGGCCAAGCAGATGCCGGCCTGGTAGCAGGTGAAGATGGGTAGACGTGGGACTGTCACTTTTCAGGGAGGAGTTATTTACCCAGGATTCACAGAAACACTAGCGGGAGAGATGATGATTTTTAAAACAGATAATTCTTTTAAAACAGCAGGGATTTGCAGAACAGCCTATTGGGATACTGAGTGCCTTCTTCTTTGCTACTAATGCAGCCTGCCAGGTGGCAATAGTATCTATCCCAAATAATTGCTGACACCGACAGCAGCAGGAGCGTGTCTATGTACTCACCCCCTCAACTTTAAGTCCCAAGAGGACTCATTTCCAATGTATTTTTTACCTTGTTGGAACAGAGAACCATTCTGGTGACGCAGAAGGGAGCCTTGTGGGAAAAGCAAAGCAATTAAGATTTATCCCCTTCTCTCAGATGGGAGACGATAGAGTAAAGATCATGAAAATAATGTCATAGGTCTGAGAACATCTTGTGTATGGAAGGAAATGCATTTCTCTTCCTAGGAGGATGAGGTTAGCATGAATGAGCCCCAGAACAGATGTGTGGCTTCCCTTTTTTTGCTGTCCACATGTTGCAGTGTGGTAGGAAGTCTGGAGAATCTGTGTATGTGCTCACACCCTGCCCTAGCTGGCAGATCTGAGCTGGCTGCTGAAAACCTTTGCTCTCCCATCTGTTCTCTGTGCTGCAGAACAAGGGATGTTGCCTTCTGCAAGCACGGCATCCATTTGCATGCTGAAGAAGCTGAATCATCCAGACCCTGTGACACCTGAGCCATGCTGCTTTGTATAAGCTCAAGTCAGCTGCTTGCTGCCTTTGCTGTAGTGACCTGGAAATTGCTGGGCACTGAAGATAGAATTTCAGCTCTCTCTTTGCTGTGCATTTCCCAAATCTGGAATTGCATGTAGGCTCAGCCAGGTTGACAGCTCAGTACACTGATCTCGTCCAATTGCAAGAGGGTTGACTGTGGAAACAACTATATGAAAATTGCCTCTCACCAGCACAGCTAAGGCTAATGCCCATCTGAGAGATCAAAACCAGGGAGATCTCTGTCCTGAGGGGCAATGAATGGGTGGGAGATCAGGATAGAGATTCCATGAGATTTTTTTTCCCGTTCTCCTGCTCAGCTGAAATCTTTAATTTCCTCATTCCAGCCCTAACAATATAACTATTATAACAACCACCTGACTCCCCAGGCCTGCATCGCCATCTCTTTTGTGATCTCTTCTGCCCGTTCCTGGAAACTTGAAGCAGACACAGCCACCCCAGACCAGTTTTTCTTGACACCTGCTCCTCAGAATCACGCAGTTGTGCCTTAGTTACGCTCTGAGCACAGCACAGTGCAGACGATTTGCTTGCTAGACAGATGCTAGTTGCTGATCACCTGGAGGTTTACTCAAGCTGACATTAAGGCAACCTCATTTATGTTTACCTTCAGTTTTCATACTGCTTTATTTAATTCTCCAGGTGCCCTTTTCAGTACTTCCATCCCAGGGATTACAAGTTGCTTCTGCTTCTTGGCTCTGCTCTGCTGATGACCTGCCTCTTGAAAATAAGCAGCTATGCTCCTCAAAAAGGGAACCCATTGGAAATTAAGCCTTTAATTAAAGGCACCCATCCACAAATCTGTTCCTTTTACCAGTAAGCACAGATCTCACAGCCAAATGGCTTGAGGAAACATGTGCCATTACACCTTCCACAAAGGGCAGAATTGAAGATGTTGCCTCCTTTCTCATTTCCTCTTCAATAGGAAAGATTTGATTCATTCCATTGCTTGAGAGGCCTTCTGCTCTCCTAGGCAGTATGAACCTCAGAAGATTTCAGTCTAGCAGTGAGGTGAAGCTCTGGGAGGGTTTGTAAGGCAAAGAGCCTGACTGTTTTGAAATGTATCTTGATAGATTAAAGATTAGGCGATAAGAAACACTTTGACATGGCTCTGATTTTTATAATGAACCAATACTAGGCTTTTCCTGTGTTGGGCCTGGGAATGAGAATGCTTGGAATACTCCCTCCCTTTCTCCCTCCCTTTCTCCCTCCCTTCCTTTCTTCCCTCCTTTAGACAGAAATTGTTTAAGTTAGGCAGATGCTTCTCACATACCAAGAACATAATAGTCCTGGCCAAAATTTTGGTTCAGAAGGTGATTTTCCTCAAGTAAAACTTGTGGGGTCAGGAAAGGATTTTCCTTTCTTTTCCTTTCTGCTGTTTTGTGGATTGTTGATAGTTCCAGTCTGCTGGACTCAGAAGAATGAATTACAATTCCCAGAAGACTTCATTTCTCCATTTCTATTTTTCATTTGTAGAGAAGGATAAAACTGACTGGTAGTCATGAGACTGCCTCTCTTTGCTCCTTGTCTGCTTCACCTGCAGCAGTAGAATAAGGAGTTCAGTTTAAGAAACTATATCTTATTTATTAACTTCAATTCCAATAGTATTGTATCATATTGTGTTATCTCACATGGGACAACCACAGCTTCTTTGGGCAGTTTGTGCCAGTGCCTCACAGCTCTCAATTAAAAAAAATCTGTCATTAAAATAAAAATAAAAAAATCTCGGTAACAAAAGCAGTCATTGCGCTGAACCACCACTAGTCAGTGTTATTGTCCCATATTGTCCCTGGGCCGCTAGTCTTCACTGTCACTCCTAGACCCTTCTGCCACCTCTTGTAACTCTACATCACCACATCAGCTGAACCTGTTGAGCCAATGTTGCTATTCCCTCCTACTTCTCACTCCTCCTCAGCACAGCATCCCAGCGCTTAGGGCCATAATCCTGTTTTTGCCCTCTGATGGTCTTCACTACTGTTAAAATCCTGCTCTCTGCCTTTCGTTGCTTTCTAGTTATTTCTGTCCTCCCCATTCTGCTTTGTCAGACCTTGCCATTTTGACCTATTACCCAGCACTGATGTCCTACACCAACCCCTGCTGCAACTGTTTTCTTCTGGCTGCCCAAAAGTAACGCTTGGGGAAGTTAAGGTCAGGGCAGAAACCTCTGCATTCATGCTCCAGTGTTGACTGAACAGATCATCCTGGCAGAACCCATTCTTACGCTGGGTGGGGTTTGTCTATAAATGTACCTGAAACTGAAGTGACTGTGAAAAGGCTGATCAACGTGCTGACGAAGAGAGCTCACTGCTCACAACAACTGCTCGGAGCAATGGCTTTTGTCCAAGGGTTTTAAAGCAACTTAAGAGTACAATAGCTGAGCTGCTCCTAGCACTGTGTGACCCATGCTTCATTTCATGGTGGCACCTGGGGAGGGGAGGGCAATAAATGTGATGCCAGCTCTTAAAGACTTTACAGGGGTACTGGATAAAAATGGACAGTATCAATATATGGAGGTGACTAAACCACTGAAAGCACATTCATAGAATTATAGAATTATAAAATCACAGTCACAGAATGTCTTAGGTTTGAAGGGACCATAAAGATTCAGTCAAGAAGTCCATGACCTGAAGATCCTTGCAGGCTGGCAGAGTATTGCTAAGAAGTGTGATATATTTGCCCTGTTCTTCCTCTTCAGCTTGAACTTTCCACGAGAAGGGAGAGGAGGAGATTATGGTGATGAATGGGTAAACAGAAGGAGAGGATAAAGACCAAACATTAAAAACATAAAACAGAGCACAGCAACAGTACCCACTGCTTCCTGAAGGCATTTGAGGGTGCCAGGTGGTGGGTGCTGACCGTGGGTCCTCTGCAACAGAATGGACAGCAGAAGGGAATAGAAACATGCTGTGTAATTGCCAGGACCACTCTTCAATCAGGCATCCTCCTCCTGGAGCTGCAAGTGGCCTGGAACAGGGGATGGAGGAGGTTCTGGGGCTTCTTGAGACTTCAGATGAAGATGTCATGAATGAAAAGGTGAGGGATAAGTATAGATGGAATCTAAGAGGGTCTTGATAAACTGTAAGAAGGCCTGAGCCTGGCACACCATTTGATGTCTTATGTCCCTAGTATGCTGTGTGTCCATATCATCTGCCAGCCTAAGTAAAGTGTCTGCTGTGCTCCATCTCCTGAGGACTGAACGTACTTGGGTGAATGTTGCCTGGTAGTGTTGGAACCACCTGGCAGAGTTTTTGGCTCTTTGGGTGCTGTGGTCCAGGCACATTGACCTAGCTGCTAGTGAAGAGGAAAGCAGCAGTGACAGAGGGATGTGTTTGTGACAGCACCAGAAATGTAGGTGTGGATAGTGGAACTCTCCCTTCTCCTGTTTCAGGGTCTGTAGGAGCAGGGTATGAGAGGAGCTCTTGATTCTGCAGACATTGCATCCAAATGTGGATATTCCTCTGCTGCCCACTGCTAGGGGGTGAGAGATTCACTTCAGGTCTGCAAACGTGTACCTGTCTCTGCAAGAATTCCTTGTTGGTTGCTCCCTCTGGGCACAACTCAGCCCCACACTTGCCTGGGCTACTATGAACCACTACAGAGAAAAGTTAAAAGGCAGTGTTCCTACAGGCCAGTTCTGTGAAAAGGATGTGATGGTCTTCTCTACAAACAGAGCTAACTAAAAAGAACTGTGAGGACTACAGTGCCAAGCTCATGAAATGACCTCCATTGTTGCATGGTGGACTATGGGATATGTGATTATTTCTGTACTTTAGGCTCTTTGCTATATGTCAGCTGACTGGTGGAATTCGAAGCTTCTCAGTTTGAGCATGCAGTACCAAGGTTGAGATAAGGTTTAAGAAGGCCAGTTCTCCCCACTGTAGGGAGCTGTATAATCATAACACTGTGGGCACAAAAGAAGTATTCTTCCTAGTCAGACCTGTGATGACCTTGGTGATTACAAGTAAGGGCAAGCATAGCCTGGGGGAGAGTGGACTCCTGGTATTTTCAGATATGTCATTCTCAAATGTTTCAAGAGTGACATCTCTGTGGTTGAAAAAGCAACCCTTGTTCATCCTGTCCTTGCTGTGGTGCTTTAAAACAGGAACACTGAATTCCAGTGGTGTGTAGGCAGCTGCTGCATGGCTGGAGAGGGCTGCATGCTGGTGGTCAGGGTGACAACTGACCGCTCATATGTGGTGTCTGCCACGTTCCAGAAAAGGACTTTGACTCAGCAAAGCATCTGTTCTGTGGTCTGGCTCCAGAGAAACAGTGTCCTGAGTTGCTCTGAATGATGACATGCTGCCAAGTGGAAGCAAGCTCAGAGTTTATTTAAACACTTTACAAATGCCTTCTCGTTGATGCACATTTGCTTTGGAATGCATACCAGCCAAAATTTAGCTATGTTCGTAAGGTGCATCTAAACCAGAGTAGTTAGACCTCTGGATCAATTTTGCTAGCTTAAACTCCATAAGCAGAGAAATAATTAAGCAAAGGGAACCTCCGTGGGAAAGATAATCTTGAGCTCGGCTTTGTTCACAGTGACAGCTCTTTCAGTATCATGTCAGGAGTTGTTGCCATCCCCATTCACAATACAACACAGTCACAGCCCCTGAGTAACCATATACACAGAGAACTTGATCTTATGCTTTGCAGGTTGACAAAATCCCTAAAAAACCTCATGTCTTATATCAAATACAATTCCCTAAGAAGTGATTTAATACTTCTATATTTGATATTTATTTGTATGATACAGCATATCCCGTGGCAGGTTGGTCTGGCTAGCAGCTGCTCAGATGATGACCAGATTTCTGTTCCATTCATGTGGCCAGATACCGGTGCCATGTGGCACTTGGCCACTGCCCATTTGACCTTGGAAAGCAGTATGGCTGTCTACCAGGGACACGCAATATACAATATTACTTATTCATATCTTTATAATGTGTAATCTAGTTCATATTTGATAAACCTACAGTCTCTTAGTGGTACTTTCTGTAATAAGCATTTTATATTTAAAATACATGTAATGTTACACACATCACTTTGTTTATCAGTATTACTTCTGCCTAATTTCCTGTGGTTCAAATTCAGTTTGAGACCTCCAGAATTCAGGTCCCAAGAGGGAAGCATCAGAGAGCAGGCAGCTGAGTATAATTCAAGTGCTGTGGTATATTTCTCTTTACAAAGAGTATGGCAACTCCTGATGCATCCCCTATACCTTTCTGTTATTTTTTTTTTTCTTCACTTTATACTGTCTTATTGGCCGGAAGGCAGGCAAACCACCAGCTCTCATTTCACACACAATGAAGACACTGGTGTTTTCTTACATTAAAAGAGAGCAATGTCTCTTTTAACTGAGGTCATTAGCTGGTTTTGATTAAATGACAGTAATGTGGTCTTTATTTGAAGATCTTGTGAGATTGTCTGCCACAATTGCGGACAGGCAGCAAGGAAAATCCATTTCACCACTGAGCATATTTTATCTTATCTTACTCATAACATGCCTAAATTTGACTTGCAGCTGTTGGTTCTCCCTGTGCCTGTTCCTGCAGGTTAAACTGCCATTGGTGCCCACACTCTGTCGTGTAGCTAAGGGAAACAATCATAATCTGATTAGAGCAATGTCTCCAGATACCTCCCTAGAAGATATTTCCTGAATTTCCTCATTGGTCCTTAAGCCCTGGATCACCTCCAGGCTTTCAACACATACTTTTTGATAGTGTGGGTACCTGCACTGTAGGTGGTTTAACAGAGTTTTATGGTTCAGTGGAATAGGAGCAGTGTGGTGGTCTGCTACCCAAGGAAATGCCGCCAGCACTACTGAGCATCTTGTCTTGATTAGTTACGTTCATCTGAGCAGATGAGCATTACTGAACTTCTAATGGCCCACATAGATCTGAAGGACTTGCAGTAATTTTAAATGGTATCTCCTGCTCCTACCACTGAAAAGCACTGTGCTCACCATCCCTTCTCGCAGAGGCAAGCACTTTCAGCAGTGATCGATGCTGCTTTTTGAATAACTAAATTTTGATATTTATCTGTTAGGCAGTAATTAATCCATACAGTGCAAACTGTGATGCATACACACACTGCTGTTTTTGTCTTCTGAATGCCATGCTCATTTACAAACTCACTGGTTTGTTACATCTGCACCAGTACTTTTATCAACCAGCACCACATGCTTTTCCAGTATCTCAGGATTTCCTGAGTATTCTAGTATACTTAAGTCAATTGGACTGGATACCTCCTCAGCCAAAACTTTAGTGATGCTGAGACGCAAATTATCTTGGCCTGCTGATCTAAAAATACTTAGGCTTAATTGTTACTGTGAAAAACACTCCTTATTTTGAAAATACAATACATCCACATGCCATCTGAACACCTAATTCTGTTTCTTTTTAAAAGCATTTAATTGTGGCTATATTTTTCACAACAGCAGAACCACAGATCTCCAATTTGTAAAATACAATCAGAGAAATTTGTATTAAAAAAATTATTGTGGCTTTCCACTGTAGGACTTTCATCATCTTGTTCCAATTGCTGGACTTGCAATATAAGCAACTTGCTCACTTTGAAGATTAGCCAATTTTGCCCACATATTTGCCTGGTTCTACAGTTAAAACACACACACGTACATAAATACCTTCCTTAAAACCTTAAAGCGTTAACAAAATATGCCTATATACATCTACAGATACATATCTATATACGACATGTGTAAATTCATTGCACAACTATTGACATCTACATGTACATGCACATATCTATACAGACACACACACGTGTACAGTAATATAAACACTCATCCATGTGCAGCATCCCAGCAGAGCTGAGGCTGTCAGTGTTCTGAGGTGAAAGCACATTTTCCTGTCTCTCTTCTCAGACTCCATCCCTGAATGGTCGCTCAGCTCCTCCAGCTGGGGCAGCCCTTCCCCTTCTGTACTGAGCATTATCTCTGTCAGTATCCAGACAAGACGGGCTCTCCTGACAGGATGTGGAACAGGCTGCCCAGGGCAGTGGGCACAGCCTCAAGCTGCCAGAGTTCAAGAAGCGCCTGGACAGTGCTCTCAGTCATATAGTTTGATTTTTGGGTGTTCCTGTGCGGAGTCAGGAGCTCACTGATCTTAAGGGTCCTTTCCAACTCAGGATATTCTGTGATTCTAGGAGAAGGGATATAGTGGAAGGCAGGTGGCTGACACAAGGGTTCTTCTACTCTGAAGCTGTTAGAAGTTGCTCAGGCTTTGGTTCAGCTGAAAAGGAAAGAAATAAAAGAAAAACGCCTAAGATTCGTGAAGACCAAGATGGTACAGACCATAGTTCCTGTGTAGGGATCCACCAGAAGTGAATGGAGACGAGCACTGCAGCCCTGCCCTGCTCAGCAGCATTGGGGAGGACCAGAGGCCTCCAACTATGGGATTGTAGTAGCACTGCAGGGCAGGGGAGGAAAGGGAGCAGCAGCCATAGGGCAGCCAGACCTCCGCAGCCATGGCACTGAGCTGCCAATGCCAGGAAGATGTCACTTGTCTCATCTACCACATCAGGGAAATGGCTCAGTGCTTATCCTCCTACCTGCTCTTTTCCTTCTGAGGGCAATGAAGAGGACAGAAACGAAAATGGCAGTGGCAATGGCTCCCCCTATCAGTCCTTCGGATTCCGTGTGTTCTGTAGGGGAAGAGGAGGATCAGGGATGTCACACCCACTTGAGCAGTCACTGAATGTCTCAGAGCAACGACCCTTCCCCCCCCACCCCCCCTCCACTCTGGCACCTGACAACACACACGCTCTTGACAGCTGCAACACGAAACACATGCACTTAGGCCGTGAACACAGAGCCAAGTTATACTGGCTAGACAGATATGTCGTAACTTGTCAAACAACAGCCTTGCTCGCTTTTCCTTAATGGGTCAGGAGGAGAAAGGAGAGCAATCTCCTGCTGGGGAGAGCAAGAACACTGACAGTGCATCAGCTCTAAAGGGGAGAAGCATTTTTTGCTAGAGAGGATGGGTACAAGAGGACACCAGGAGAAGAGTTGGGAGAAACAGGCACGTGTGATGCACCCTAGAGATTTTAATCCTTGTGGTGAGTAATGAGGTGGCAGGAGGTGTGGGCAGGGCAAAGAATGTGTCACTCCACCCTGACACTCACCTGATGCCTTCAGATGAGCGCTGATGGAGACGGGCTCCTCCAGAGCCACATGTGAAACGTGGCAGGTGAAGGTGGCTGGAGACTGAGCTGTGGCTGAGCTGATGCTGAGGTAGGAGGTGATGCTGTAGGTGCCATCTTGGCTTTGCTGGTGACTGGAGAAGTGTGTGTTTGAGAGACTGATTTCTACCTCATCCTCTGGAGTCTTCTGGGTCCAGCTCACTGAGATATCCAGGGGGTAATAGCCAGCAATCTTGCAGGTCAGAGTAATGGTCTCATCTCTCTTGAACGACACCTCTGCTGGTAACACACGAACTCTTGGGGGCTCTGGAAGGAAACAGACAGGGAACTGACTGGGTCAGAAACAGAGCAGGGAACACAAGTGGTGTCCACTCACGAGCTGACTATGACAATGAGTACTGGGAACAACAGGGTGACCTTCCAGTGCCTTCCTTACCAGTCACCAGCAGCTGGATGTTGTGTTGGACTTGGTGCTGTGCCGTGGACACCAAGCAGATGTACGTCCCCTCATCACCCACAGCTGCTTCCTGCAAGGTGAGCGATGCGTTCCCATTCTCCAGCAGCTGCTCCACATCTACATGGACTTTTGGCTGCACTGTTGGGCCTGCACTCCCCACGTGGTATCGGAAAAGGCTGCGACCACTGCCTCGGTGCTGCCTCCTCCACTCTACGTAGGACAGCAGGAAGCCGGGAGCCAAAGCAAAGTGGCAGTTGAGAGTGATGGAGCTGCCAAGACGTGTGCGCAGGGAAGTGTTGTTTGATGATGACTGAAGTTCCACTAGTAACAGAAAGGAGGATACACGCAAGCAGTGAGTTAAATTGATTTGGGTAAAGAAGGCACCCTGAAGTAGGAGGTGTGGGCAGTGACATCCTCAGCCCAAGCAGGCCCCTTGTGTCATGCTCCAGGGACCAGTCAAGCAGAAGAGCTGGGAGGAAGCCAGCCCTGTGGGGTTAGCAGGGTTAACAACCAAGTGGATACCAAGAAGGTGACGTGGTCTTGAAGGACAAAGCATTTGCTTGAGCCTCCTCCTTGGAGACCTTCAGAAGGGACCTGAACATGGCCCTGGGCAACCTGCTGTGGGTGTCCCTGCTTGAGAAGGGCTGGGATTCCAGGCCACCTGGTCACCTGTGGTCAGCAGAGTCCTCTCCTTGCTCATTGGAATCTTCAGCTTTGGGTGCAGCGTCACACTGTCTCCCTCCTCCTTCTGGCTGCCACAGCTGGGCCCTCTGAGTACCAGGGCAATGCTGATCCCACTGGAGAGCCGAACAGTGGCCAGGAACCACGAGGCAGGGCAAAGACCATTGCCTCCCTGCTGAGAACTATATGGGGAAAGCTCACAGCTCACTTCCTCCCCACTGCAGTCCACGTGCAGCAGGGCCTCTGCATGTGGGATGGACACCAGCTGCTCTGTGAGGAGAGAGAAGAGATTTAATTGTCTGGATCTGAAAGGAAGACAGAGAAGGCTGATAAGATGAGAAACATCATTCACTACGGGGTCAGTCAGAACACAGAAATGCAAGGCTAAGCTTATCAAATGGAGGTCTGTAAAGAATATGGAGATCGTATTTGCTGTAGCTGCTCCTCATGTGTCTTCCCCTCCAGACCCTTCACCATCTTTGTAGTGCTCCTTTGGACTCTCTCTAATAGCTTTATGAACTGTGGTGCCCCAACCTGCATGCAGTGCTTGAGGTGAGGCTGCATGAGTGCAGAGCAGGACAATTACTTTCCTTGTTCAGCTGCCAGTGCTGGGCCTGGTGCACCCCAGGGTACAGCTGGCCTTCCTGGCTGCCTGTTGACTCATGCACAACTTGGTTTTTTTTGACCAAGACCTCCAAATCCCAAAAGCTGCACACAAGCCAGCAGTGTGCTCTTGCAGCCCATAAGGCCAATGGTATCCTGAGCTACATCAAAAGAATGGTGGCCAGCAGGAAGAGGGAGGTGATTGTCCCTTTCCACTCTGCCCTGTGGGGCCCCATCTAGAGTACTGTGTTCAGGTCTGGGGCTGCTAGTACAAGAGAGATGTAGATCTGGTGGAGCAGGTCCAGAGGATGGGTTCAAAGGTAATCTGAGGACTGGAGCACCTCTTCTGTGATTAAGGATTGAAGGAGTTGGGATTGTTTAGCTTGGAGAAGAGAAATCTCCAGGAAGACCTCATTGCAATCTTCCAGTACTTGAAAGGAGCTTACAAACAGGAGGGAGATGGACTTTTTACACAGGTAAACAATGATAGGACAATGGTGAATGGATTTAAATGGAAAGAGGGGAGGTTTAGGTTAGATGTTAGGGAGAAATTATTCACTCAGAAGATGGTGAGGCACTGAAACAGGCTGCATGGAGAGGTTGTGGATGCCCCATCCATGGAGGCATCCAAAGCCAGGCTTGATGGGTTCCTGGGCAGCCTGATCTAGTGAGTGGCAACCCTGCCCACAGCAGGGGGTTGGAATGAGATGATCTTTGAGGTCCTTCCCAACCCAAGCCATTCTAAAATTCTAAATTCGATATTAATTTTCTCTATAATTTTACTAGGCGCTGAACTGAGACTAACAGGCCTGTAATTACCAGGGTATTCTTTCTCATCATTCTTGAAAATTGGGATGTTTGCCAGCTTCCAGACAACTGGGACCTCTTCAGAATCCCAAAGCCTGTCTGTAGCATGCTGAACACACCCATACCTTGTTCAGCCACACCCCCAGCAGGAAGGCTTGGTCCCATGCTAACAGACCCTGCTGGACCTTGGTTAAGCTTGTATATAAGCACTTGTTTGCATATAAGCATTGTGTGCAGCTAAGTGGACCACAGTGAAGTACAGGCTTGGACCTTTGCTTTGCTGTGTTTGTGAACCTACACACAAAGCCAGGGCTGTGGAGGAGAAATGTGGGCTAGCACCCAGGAATGAAGTAAGAAGAGCCAAGTACACACTGCTGGTCTCCCGAGAGGGACAGTGCTACTTCATGCATGCTGTCTAAGATGCTGATGTTGTTAGTTATAAGAACAGATGGGAATGCTCTTTATGAGTGCAATAATGAAATAAAGAACCACAATTCCCAAGATGTTATTGACAAATGATTTTCCAGGTGACAAGCTAGGATAGGCCCTGTAGGAGGGAGAGGCACCAGCAGGTTTTCAAACACCTTCAACAAAATTCCTGTCTTAAAGTCTTAATAGCTGAATGTAGGAAGTCATGCACAGAACTTTAGTGGCCATTCATATAATAATAGAATGGTTTGTGTTGTAAGAGACTTTAATTATCAGCTAGTTCTAATCTCCAAAAAGTAATTCAAAAATTAGAATTTTATGTAGCTTGCCACTTCACTGTGCTCACATCCACTGTTCTGTCTTCACAAACATTCAGTAAGTGTCAGTGGGTGCCATTTTTCCCTCATGGAGGAATTCATTGACAAACTTTTGCTACATGTGCACTTCCATGCCAGACACCATTTTGTCAGACTGCCCCTCTGCTGCCAGCAACAAAATGTAATGGAATATTGGTGGGAAGGCTCAGCTTCTACTGCCATATCATCAACATCTCCCTTTGGGCCAACAGAATAAATCAGGAGGCATCACTTGTGCAGCAGTCCTTGTAATTGTCTAAACTCTGTTTTTTTTTTAAAGCCTGGGGCATGTAGGTGGTCAAGTCCTGGAGGCAGCTCTGGTGACTCACTCACCTGAGACTTCAAATATGATGGGAGGAGAAGAGCTGCTGTCTTCCTGTGGGATCTCATAGTCAGTTGCATCTCCCAGGGTCCCATCATCTGCGACGCTGAGTCCCCTCAGCACCAGGGTAGCGGGAAGCTGGGAGCCACCAAAGGCTCTTGGCAATCCTCCTTCTCCCACATAGGAGCAGCCAAGGACAACATCCACCCTGCGGAGCTGAGGCACTGGTGTGGGGCCTTCCAGTGTCCCTTTGGAGAAGGAAAAGAACTGTTTTAATGCAAGAACTGCTCTAATTGTAGAATCATAGAATTGTTTGAGTTGGAAGGGACACTTAAAGGTCATCTAATCCAACTCCCCTGCAATGAACCTGCACCTGCAGCTACATCAGGTTGCTCAGAGCCCCATCCAGGCTGACCTTGAAGGTCTCCAAGGATAGGACTTCCATCACCTCTCTGGGAAACCTGTCCCTGTGCCTCACCACCCTTACTGTAAAAAAACTTCTTCCTCATATCCAATGTAAATCTGCCCTCTTTCAGTTTGAAACAATTTCTGCTTGTCCTACGACAACAGAACTGCTAAAGAGTCTGTCCCCTATTCAGATACTCGAAGGCCGCTGTCAGGTTTCCTTGGAGCTTTCCCCTCCCCGGGTACTGTAGCAGCGTTAAGCGCAGCCCTGGCCCAACCCCAGCTCACCTGCCAGCACAGCCAGCACGCAGCAGCACAGGGTTAGCCCCAGGATCATACTGCTCCTGAGGAGGGGTCTTCTGCAGGCCAAAATGCCCAGGAAGGCACGCTGGAACCACGCCCTGCCTCAGGCTGCCGGCAGCACCATGCTTTTAATTTCACTTTCACTCTGGAGAGGCAGAAGGAAAACGCAATCCCGGCGCGTCTGAGTCCGTTAACTCTTTTGTTACCAAGCAGACGGGCTTAGGCAGTAGGGAAGCGGGATGGGGAAGCACTCCCAGACCTGCAGGTTTCACTAGTCAGTGCCATGCCAGCATTAGCACTGTCCTTCTGTACACAGCCCCTTCTCTCCCAGCTCGATGAGCAATCAGTGAGAGCTGTCCTTTCTCTACAAGACTGCTTTTCAGGCGATTCCAGCTCTGTGAGAAGCTAGAAGGTGAAACCTGGGTTGTTCCTTTTTCCCTATGGATCCTCCTTTAGATGCCATGGAGTGCTCAGGAACTGCCTTACTTGGAAGCCTGGCAGCCACCGTCTGCCTGGAATTAAAAAGCACCAGAAAAAAACAGCCTGTGCACAGCATTAGGAAGAGAATGGGTGAGCTCTGGTGGTGTTTTAAGAACTGTCTCTTTTCATGTCCTTCACTGAGAGAAAATGGCAGGAGCTGGGGGGAAGTTGTGCTGTGCTGTGAACCAGTTGTAGCCTCCTACCCTTGGCTTGAATGCTGCACTTGTGACAGAGTTTGTCCCTCTGAGTTCTCCTGACAGTTCTCTGCAATGAAATCCCTCCAGGCATCTGCAAACGCTGCAGCTCTTTTCCAGTCTCCAGAACTGCAGCACACTGCACACTGGATTGGCCTAGCTAAGGGAGCAGCTGTAGTAAAATGTGTGACCTCCTGAGCTAGCAAGTAATTAGAACTTTACAGTGTATATATCACATTCAAGAGATCTCTTCAGTGATGTTGCAGCTTCTGGGAGAGAGCCACGTACCCTTTCTGTATGCAGGGAGACAAAAAACAGTTATAGGTGTGTGATGATAGATAAAGGAGGTATTGATGGGCAAAGGCCTAAGCAACAAGGGGAAAGAAAATACTGATGATGATTAGGGGAGCACAGCAGACAGTAGACCAGTCAACTTTGTCATTAAAATATCCTGCTGTTGCTGGTAGAAAGAATAAAAACAGTATCACATTAATGATGTTACAGATTGTTTAGGTGGAACTCTGGAAGTATTTTAAGAATGGCTTATTTTTTTCTGCAGCTCAGAGACAGCTGTGAACCACTCAAGTTCATAACAGGATACATAGAGAGAGTGCTATCACTAAGCGATGAATGCTGATAGGAACTCTGCTGCCGTGGGAAGCTAATTTCACATTTAATGATTGGAGAATAATCTCTGATAATCATAATGGAGCTTAGGCCTCTAAGTCTCAATAGGACAGATGACAAATTCCTTCACAAAACAGTCACTGTGTCTACAAAAGATTTGTTAGCTGTGAATAGCAGTAAAGTCGTAAAGCAGATTGTTCATGAAAAATACATTTGGAGCATGTGATCATAATTTGCTTATGTATCAATTAAGCAGGAAGCTAAATAAAAATAGGCCTGCAGAATACTTGAAAATTTTGCTTCAAAATTAAATCAAACAGACAAAAGAAATCAAGGAAATAAGTCTTTAATATGGACTGTAATGGTGAAGAAACTGGATGTGAAAGAAGCCCAGAATTCTTGTGAGAGATGCACAGTGGTCATGGCAATTGCACACTGGAGCAAGGGGCAAAAATTCCTCTGTAGCTACCAGGATCAACAGCCTAGAGGTTACTTAATGTATGTGACAGGTATGGAAACTGATTGGCAAAGAACGTAGTTCTTCAGATGTTTGTAGACATAATGAGATATCAGTATGGAAAATGAATTTTTAGAAAATAAAGTTTGTTTGTTTGTTTGTTTGTTTGGTGCAAGTTAATACCTGAATCAAGAAGTAGAAGGTGGTCATGCAAAGAAGATGGGGTAAAGAATAAAACTACCTGTTGCAGATACCTAACCATAGTCTTAGTCACTTCATCTATGTTTACGCAGTTTTAAGGACTGGGGGCCTGACAGGTATCTTCTTGCCCCAGCCTGGATCTATGTGTCAGTAGGGGACTTACCCTTTCCCCTGAAGAAATACCACCTAACCCATGTTAATGTATAACACTAATGGGGAATTTATATCCACATCTTCAAGGAGAAGCATTTATCCAGAAAATCTGTTGTTGACAGCAAATGATGAGTGCACAGAGACGTCAAAACTGGTGGCCTCTCAGCTTGCATTTCAGCAGTATGTTGGCTGAATACTTCAACCCAAGAGAATTTGTGCCACAGAGTGAGGTTCATTGTAAAAATGACATTTCAAAACAGAGTCTGCAGCTCATTGGGTTTACCGGGCTCATCCAAATATCTTACTAAATCAGACAAGATAAACTCTCCATTTCCATAATATTCTTAATGGTTTCTGGTGTCCTTAATGCCACCCATAATCTTCTATTGCCTCTTAAATTTAGATGGTTCTTCCTGGCTCATTTGAGTCTCATCACTTCTTCCACACCACTCTTCTATCCATGACCTTTTACCAGGGCATGAAACTGTGAGAAAGCACCCAGAGGACAGCTGTGAGGATGGGGAAGGGTCTGGAGGGAAGACATATGAGGAGCAGCTGAGGTCCCGTGGTGTGCTCAGTGCAGAGCAGAGGAGCTGAGGAGAGGCCTGATGGCGGCTGTGAGTCACAGGGAGCGGAGAGGCAGCGCTGAGCTCTGCTCTGTGTGACAGCGATAGGGCCCGAGGGAATGGCATGGAGCTGTGTCAGGGGAGGGGCAGCTGGGGGTCAGGGACAGGGGCTGCACCACAGGGCGGTGGGTATGGAACAGGATGCACAGGGCAATGGGCACTGCCCGGAACTGCTGGAGTTCAAGAAGTGTTTGGACATCTCTCTCAGACATAGGGTTTGGATTTTGGATTGTGCTGTGTGGAGTTGGACTCAGCGATCCTTATGCGTCCCTTCCAACTTGGGATATTCTATGGTTCTGTGATTTTATAAATTGCTGAATCCAAAAGATAGCCTCTCTTTTTACACTAAGTCAGCATTATGCTCATGCCACGCTCGGGTAAATTCTGTTCCTTGCAGCTCCCCAAAGCTTCTGCTGACTCTGCTAATGGGTGGGACTGTCAACACTGAGCTAGCTTGGCATGCCTTCTCCGGTTATATAGGATACATCTGACCCTAGCGCACAGCTCTTCTCTAGTGCTAAAGGAGTGGTAAGCCAGCATTTGCTAGGTGGATATGCACTGCTCTGGGAGTGACCTCTACCTCCCTGTACTGTCTTCCATCTCACAGGTTTAGATTAACTAGGCTATCCTGGAAATCACTTCTACTGTATATGCTGAAGACTAGGCTGTAAATGAACCTTGCTAAGTCAACCAGATTTACAGTTTTCAGAAGTATAAACTCACAGGGATGAACTTTTCTGTGAATTAATACCTTGTTTCTGTGCAGTGTAGCCTATAATAGTACTAAAAGGAAAATGATCTAAATCCAGCCTCCTAGAAGTTGTTCCCATATCCCTGGCTGATCCCAAGAGGCACAAGTTGCAGCATCATCTCTATCTCTAACCCACACTGTTAGCTATCACATTTTCTGAGATGACATCTTTCTGTACCTTACACTGGCACCTCCTGCTGAGGAAAGGAGCAAAGCCAGTGACAGAATCATAGACTCGTACCATAGAAAGCCTTAGGTTGGAGAGGACATTAAAGATTGTCTAGTTCGAACCCCCCTGCCGTGGGCAGGGTTGCCACCCACTGGATCGGACTGCCAAGGATCCCATCCATCCCAGTCATAAACACCTCCAGAGAGCTTTTCTGGGCAAAATGTTACAGCGTTTCGCCACTCTCTGAGTAAAGGCTCACAAGTCTGGAACTAAAGTCACAGGGAGACACAGACAAAGCTTTCTGGCATTGACAGAAGTAGGACAGAACCAGAATAACAGCAAGGCTAAAGGTGAAATGAGCCCGAATCTTAACTAACATAAACCACAATTTCAGTGCAGCTTCATCATTTTTCAGCGGCAAAATTGCTTATCAGATGGTTCTTAGAATGGACTAATTTTTTCATGGTCTCTTGTACCAGCTTTGAACACTGAGTTACTCCACATTACTATCATATAAGGTTTGTTTTTTTTTTCTCTCCTAAGATTGTTCATAGTTTTGACTGCCCCCATTTTTAAGCACCAAGCATAGATGTTGGCCTCTAATTTTTGTGGTCTACAGTTAGGTGCTCAGCACCTTCCAAAATAGGATATGAGATATGTGGAGGTGGAAGTCCTCTTGGAAAGGCCAGCCTAGAAAGCCTGACTGCATGTTTTCACCTCTGTCAACTTCCCTACATAAAGCAGATCATTAATACTGAGTGACTTGTTTCAGAAGTTTTGTTTAAAGAATGAGTTTCATGTATGTTTGGAGAACAGGTGAGTTTTTGTAAGCAACCTTGAAGTACAGGCAGTTTATCTTTGCAAGGTGGTTAAGGTACAGGGCAAAGGAACAGAGCACCAAGCTTTAGCTGCAGATCCCCTTGTGTTCATTTGCTTCAGTTTCTGCTGCAAATCCTCATCACTTTTCTGGTCTATGAAATAAACAAAAAAAAATTCTATACTTCAGCCCACTTAACTGAGTCAAACATTATCCATACCATTGCTGAATGGTTTGTTGGAGATCTTTTTCTTTTACAGAAAAAAAAAAATTATTTGACAAATTGTTTACAATTGTTTACAGTTACAATTTGCAATGTACAGTTGCAAAACTGGGAAGGTAAGGCATTCTAAAAGCATCTTCAAATATTTTTGATGGCTTTAACGGTTTTGAAATGAAACAAAAAAAACAAATAAAAAATAGAAAGTCAGTTGAGCTCCTAAAATGGTTTGTCACTTGATTATTTCCAACATGGAGTATATTAATTTGTTTTGGTTTTGGTGATCCCTCATCAGCTTTAAGCTTACATTCAAATGTCCTACATAAGGCTGAATCAGGGCCTTAAAGGATGGTCTGTGTTTGCGTGGTACTTGTGGGAGCTTTTATTTGATCATTAAATTTTGGGGATGCCTTTTCTTTTGCCTGAAAAGATTAGCAGTCCCTAGATTTGCTACATCTGAGGGTATCCATCTGTTCTTCCAGAGCTCAGCTTTCTGGCCGCAAGTGAGGTGTTTCAGATCTAGTCAAGCTACTTGCATTGACCGCTCTTGCTTCTCTCAGGGCCATTGAGCTATGAGCATCAGCCCATCTTTAAAAATGCTATATTCCAACAAAATCCTTGTTGCTTTCTGCAGGGTGCCCTACTAAGCAGGGAACAGAAAAATAAACAGATAACACCTGACATCAGTTTGCCGGAACACTTTGGATGAAGCTTTAACAATTAAAATAGTGCAGACAACAACAACAACAACAACAACAAAAGATGAAGTATGTTCCAAATCTGGGAATAAACCAGTTTTGTACTTCCAAAGGACAGGTGGAAGCAACAATCTTTATACCCAAATTCCTAGCACTTCTTAAAGGCCTTGAGGGAAGTGTGGCAGAGGGGAAGCCAGCTATTCAGACCCTGTGCTTGAAGGTGGAAACCAAAGTCTTTTGAACCTGCTGTGGAGTCTCAGACATGCCGGTCAGCAGCACAGGATCTGTCTTGTGCTCCACTTTGTAGAAAGGGCACTTCTTCAGGTGCTCTGACATGCAGACCACATCACTGAGCTGCCACCGGTCCACTTTGGAGAAGAGGCTGCTGAACTGCCACATCTGGGCCAAGGAAGGAGACAGAGAGAGGAATTGTGAAGGGAAAAGAACAAAATTTAGTTAAAATTGAAGAGCTTTTTAAAAGCATACATTCCCATAGAGCATTATGGACAGGCTAGCAAAAATCTGGTCACACAGGGCTGCATAACAAGTGCAAGCATACTCTGAATTATACCTACCTCATGCTGCTTTTGCATTTTTAGTCATCACCTGTCAGTTTTAATGGGAAAGTAGAGGTTATTGTACTAACCTAGAACTGGGCACAAAGAAATCTAAGATGTATGACTGCCACGTGTGCAGAAAACTACATCACATGTGTGGTGGAATCCAAGATGCTTATTGGTGCATGTGTCCAAGATAATTATAAGGCAGAATGTCTACTGGATGTCTGTATGATAGTATCTCTAAGAAACCTGACTTCCAGACCTTGCAAAGCATTTATCAGCAACTTCAAAGTAAGGAATGTGATAACACTCCCATTATTATCCCCACCCCAGAACAAGGCTGGGAAGTCTAAGGTTAAGGTTATTTCTAAAGGAGACACCATCTTGTAAAATACAGAAATGGGCAGTTAAAATATTCTATTTGTAGTAATACCACATCCTTCAGTGATATACTACCGTGTAGTGGTAAGACTGTGAAGAAGTCATTTTGCTATATACCATTTAAGTAGAATAATTTTCAATCATAGTAGGCTTCAGCTCCCTAAAAATATTTCTTCCCACGGAAGGATGGAATATGGCTGTGTTGCACTAAATATTACCTGAGCCTGACACAGTCCTATGTAATCATAGCTGTCATACAAAGTAGACTAGAAACTCAGAATACTATTACAAATTGAATGTTTTCAAGCAGAGTACATGCACTCTAGTGAGAATCGAGATTCCTCTGTGGTCAGTGCATAAGTGGAAGTTTTTCCTTCTACTGTAGGATGCCACATCCTCCAGTAAACCATGTCAGTGCCCACCTCCTGTTCAAATTTAGCTACTTCAGCTTGAAGCCACTGTAGTGCATTAAATAATTTCAAATTCACCACACTTAGTATTTTCTCTTAATAAAGAGAAATAAATGCTTGCCATAAATGTCCATTTGATATTATCAGTAGTAGGGGACCTTTAGTGGTCTGCTTAGAAGCTAGGTCTTCAGATCAGTTTTGTAAGTGTTCTTTGGATCTCTGTATTATTTCCGCCTAAACTTTTGCCTTGTCTGCTTGATCAAGCAGAAGCCTCTGATGCTATTCTTTCAAGCAGCTTTATGTTAGAGTAGCTACAAGACTATCAGCTAGAAAAAATATTACAACTATGTAGAACTACTGTTTTAACTGGGACTAACAATGAACTATGTTTACACATTTCATTCTGACTGCTCAAATGGCCAGTAAGGAAGATATTTTTCCACTCCACAAACAGTAGGAGGCAGCTTTACAGAAAAAGGCTTCTGATCCCCATGTTGCTCTCCCAGGTGCTCACATCTCAGCAAGTCAAACGTTCATGGTGACCGTGTGAACTACCGATCTGGAAAAATGATATAATCTACCTTGACTTGTGCAAAGCATTTGATGCTATCCTCCTTGTCTCTAAATTGGAGAGACATGGATTTGATTTACAGACATGATTCACAAGGAATTGGCTGTATTCTCACACAGTGCAGTAGTGGTCAATGGCTTCATGTCCAACTGGAGACTAGCGATGAACGGTATTCCACAGGGATCTATACTGGGACCAATATTATTTATCATCTTTGTCAGTGACATTGTCAATACAAACTGAGTGCACCCTCAGCAAGTTTGCAGATGACACCAAGCTGAGTCGTGCAGCTGACACACTGAAAGGCAGGGATGCCATCGAGAGGGACTTGGACAAGCTTGAGAGGTGGAGCCAAGCAAACCTCACGAATCAACAAGCCCAAGTATGAGGTCCTGCAGTTGGGTTGGGACAGTTGTCCAGCACAGGCTGGACAATTAATGCAGCCATGCAAAGAAAGATTTTGGGGTGTTGGTGGATGAAAAACCTATAATGAGCTGGGCTTGGAGCCCAGAAAGCCATAAGTATCTCATCTGCTCTCATGAGGCCCAGCCTGCTTTACTACATCCAGCTCTGGGGCCCTCAGCACAAGGACATAAACCTTTTGGAGTGAGTCCAGAGGAGGCCACAAGGATGACCAGAGGGCTGCAGTACCTCTCCTACAAAGAAAGGCTGAGAGCTGGGTGTGTTCAGCCTGCAGAAGGCTCCAGGGAGACCTCTTGTGGCTTTCCAGTATTTAAAGGGCCTACAGGAGAGCTGGGGAGAGACTCTATCAGGGAGCGTAGTGATAGGACAAGGGGAATCGTTTTGAACTAAAAGAGGGTTGATTTAAATTAGACATTAAGAAGATATTATGTACTGTGACTATTTGATTCCAAAACCCTGTGGAGTTGATCTGAATGCCTGAGCTGCTTTCACAGTCACAACTTTTTTTTACCCTTCCAATATTCTGAAGCTTGACTTAGGTACAATTTACTCTAGATTAGTTTGTAAAGGATAAAACAAAAGTGTGAAATGCATGCTCCTTAAAACCTTGTATGTGACCTTCACGTATCAGGAATTCTCAGTTCCCAGTGACTAAATATGGTGCAAATGCAAAGAGGTTACTTAAGGCAAGCTCGGGTGGGGACCTGCACCTACTCAGTAGATACCTCTTCACACCTTCCTGCCTTCACTAGATGTGCAGTACTTTAAAGCCCTGCCTCGCTCCCCAGCACACTATGTTGTACATTCACAGTCTCATGAACCTTCCCCATATCAGAGTGTTTGTATGCAAAATTGATTGTTATGCTTGTGTCTTATCTGGTGAGAACCCACAGTGATCTTTTCCCCATTTCTACAGTCACTTGCCTTTTTGCGAGCTTTCCATGAAGTACCACCATGGGAATATCTTTTTTTCTCCCAGACCAGCAGGACCATACCCCTCTCCTGTAGAAGAGTGGCACAGATGTCCCTCATCAGCACTGACACTTGTGATAGCTGAGATAAACTGAAGCTGTCCAGGAACCCAGCAATGTACTTGAGCACTTCCAGTGGGAGGCTGCTTAGCAAGTCCTTGGTTCTCCCTCGATCATCCACTTTGAAATTGCTCTTCCCTGATTCAGCAAGGAGGGTGTCAACCTCTGGCTTAATAGCAAATGTCTTGAGAAGCTTGCTGTAAATGACCTTGGCCTTATGTCCGTCAGGGCGGAAGTGATTTTGAACAAAAGTACATCCCAAGTAGGCCAGTGGACAGCGAACCTGGAACCATCCATCCAGACATGACTGTATGTCAGCATGCACATTCTTGAAATGGGATGCAAACTCATCCCTCCTGAAGAAATGACTGCAAGTGAATGTGAAAGCTGAACTGCTTTTATTGTGTCTTCTGGTTACACATTCGGTGTACAGCTCCACGTGGAGTTCTGGTTGACTTTTTTCATCCAGAATATCTGCTAGAACAGCATCAGAGGAGAAAGGCTCTAGAGGAAAGTTATATGTCTGTGTTGCAAAGTCCACAAAGAGTCCATCGATACCCCTTGCTTCAGAGATCTCATGGCCTTTCAGTTCTTTTTCCAGTGCACACAGCAGTGTGGCTGTCACTATATTTGTCTTAGGTAGTTCTTCTGGGTTTATTCCCAATTCTGAGGTATCCACTGACTTGTCTGAAGTAGGTATCTTATGTGCCATTACATCTCCTAGTCGTGCTCTTTTGCCACAGTAACTAACTGGCACTTTGAAAGTATAGACCGTCTTCACTTCTTGAGCTTCCAAATTCCCATACACAAAGTCTTTTTCTTTGGGTGTGCAAGCAGCCATTTGGCCAAAGCGAATGAGCATTCCCCCGTGATGCACGAGATACATGTTGTAATCAGCTACACCGACTTCTTTCTTCAGCCTCTCTAGGACCCCTTCTTGCCAAGGAGCCAGCCCTGTCATTTCTCTGTTTGCTACTTGTTCAGGCTTTTGGTCTTTTGCCTCTTCTGTGTTATGAGGTACTTCCTTTGCCTTCTCTGCAGAGATGGCAGCACAAGGGCCTGATGCTTTTTGCTTGGAAGCCTCTTCTGTCTTTTTTCCTGAGTTGGTTGCTGAGCCTGTTACCTGGCAAGCCAAGAGCTCTTTGCTGAAAATGTTCTCCCAGGTTTTGTAGCTCCCCAGATCCATTCCTTCCTTGTCCTTTGCCAAATTTTCACGCTCACATTGGCTGAGCTCAGGCAAATGGTTATTGCCTTCATGGGAACCATAGGCTAATCCTCCCACAGCACCTTCCTCTCCACCCATGGCTTCTTCCATTAGCTCTCTCACTTCCTCCTTTTTCCTCCACTCTGGAAACAAGTCAGCTACCCTCAAATTCTTGAAAAGTATCTTCTGGTCTCTGAGTGCCAATGCTGTGTCCAGACACTCTTCACTCAAGCTCTCCTTCATAATATTCTTGTGGAGGGTTGTGTCTGAATCCACATTTGGCCAGCGATTCCACTCCATTGAGCAGCAGACAATGCTGGCTGGACATACCTGAAGGTGCTTTGCCAGCTTAAAGCGGGCCATGGAGAAAGGACATCCATAGTCTGCGTTGAGGCAGGGGACATGCTCCAAGGGGCAGAGCAGCTGGTGCTCCTCTTGCTTGCACATGTGGAAGCTGGCACCACAGTGAAGGCGGCAGCTGATCACCATGCAGGAGACAGAGGTCTCGATGGGTGCGCGGCAGTGCCGACTGAAGCACCTCTCGCAGTGCCTGTGCTGCCCAGGGGGAGCTTTCGGAGTCCTGTGCTGGGTGTAGTAAAGGCAAGAATAGAAGAGTTAATGCCTGAATGGACAGGAAGGGATGTGGACCACTAGTGCCCATGCCCATACCTGGTTTCTACAAATCAGATGCTCACATACACTTCTGGCAGGAATTAGGCTGTGAGCCCCATGCAATTACATATCAGCATTGATCCTCACCATACATCATGGCCTGGTATCAACAGAAATATAGGCAAGATCTCATCTCTCTTTGCTCTCAGCCCCTCTTAGCAGCCAAAGTTTGAGTGTGAGCTGTTTTCTGTCACAGTATTTACACTGATTCTGTGCATTCCATATTGCTGAAATCAAGGCTTCCACAGGCACAGAGGGAGATCCTTCCCATTTCCTCAGTACTGTTTGAGTGGGAAAGATGACAGCCATTTTCCTCCCTAGGAAAATTTGCTGTTCATATCAAATAGGCCTACATATCACCCTTGCTTCATCCCATTAAGGAGGACATGAATGATCATGAATGATCTGGTCACAGCTGCTCCTTATTTTTCAGTTCATCCTATATACTGAAAAGTCACTGTCAAACACTGCCCAGAACAGACTATTTAATCTTGACGTAATCATATTTTAGGTTCAGTTTATAAAAGTGTTAGTGGTACTCCAAGTGGTCAGAAAATAGTGAAAGGAGTTCGCAGGCAACAAGAACGAGAATAAACAAAACCAGTCTCTGTTTCATAAATTTGGCTGCCACCAGGCAGCTCCATTAGTTTAACGTGTTGCAACTCACAGACTGGATTAAAAGAACAAGTTGAGGAAGCCAAAACAAATATCTCAGAAATTTCAACCAGCTTTATCATATAAACAGGCTAAGTGTTTTCTTAAGAAAGAATGCATTTCAGTTCTCACATTCCCATATCAATGTAGGATATAAATATTTCAAAATATCTTTTTTTTTTTTTTCCTTCTTCATCTTAAAAAAACTCTAATATAAAAAAGACATACAATTTTCCTGAGGTCAAAAGAGTACAAGAATATAATGTATGATGACCCTCTTTTAAAAGGTATTACCGCTAGACTACTATTTTTTTTGTCAAAATGAACCACTCATCTGCTTTGGTTTCATTATTGCTTTTCTTTCTTCGCTCTTTCCCAGTATAAGCCAATTAATTTAGTTTAATTAGATGAAAATAACAAATAGTCTGCTTCCAAAAATTCTAGGTGCTCTTTGCTTCTAACATCACTACCCTTGCAATAATTCCAGGCAATAGCTGTTACTCCTTGCTAAAAATGGGAAAACAAGTGGAATGTGATGGCAGGTAAACAGAGATGGTGATTACCAGGAGGTATGCCTTCTTTTGACATTAAAATTACAAGAACATAAGAAATGACAGTCTGGGTCAGATTGGTAGTCCATCCAGCCCAGCAGTGTTCTTCGACAGTGTCTACAATGAACAGCATTGTTCCGGGTGAATATGTGGGACCTTTTGTATTCCTTTCCCTTCACAAGCTCTCAGCTTCCACAGGAAACTGCACTGAAGACCCAGAGACTGGCTAGTACCTCATACTACTTGGAGTTACCTCTCCAGACACCTCGATCTGGCAGCAGATCACTTGGCTTGAAGAGTAGCTGCTACAAGCAGGAAGCTCCAGGCTTCTGACTTTCTGCCCTTTGCTGTAAAGGCCTGCATTTCAGCTTGGCTCAGTCTAGTGTGCATTAGTTGCTGCTAATGTTAAGGTGCATTACTTGTGCTTATAGCTTCATTCTGTCCACTGCAGCTCCCAACACTGACCAAAACATGTTTAAATCCTCTCACTGAATCAACTCTATTGCCCCTCCAACCTACCCAGTAAACCCTCTGTGGTTCCTTCACCCAAGGACAAGCATACAGTGTGAAGTATAATGGCCGGGTAGCTGTGGCTTTGTTTGCACACACAGAAAGAGCTCCAGGCAGCAGAGAAGGAAAGCCTTATTTCATAGCCACTCATTATAAGGTTTTCTGCTTACTTTGGGAAGCACAGGGGTACTGGCCAGGTTGGCCCCAGCCAGATCCAGTCCCTAAATACACGTGATTAAGGATTGCATCTGTGCTGCTTTAGATTGTTGTAATGACATCTACTTTTATGTGGCTCAGAGAAGGAAGAGATGCAGATGGATTTATTTTACATTGGCAGCATCCTTGCTACTGTCATTCTTGTAGCATTTTGCTGCAAATATAATCTCTAAAAATAGTCCCAGCTATGACTTGCTTAAGGTCAGTGGAAGGCTGGGCACATTACACTGCAATGAAAACATGACTGTATGAACAATACTTTCCACTGCAAAACTAACTCTTAGAGAGAAATAATTGATGAATAAAAATGCACGAGAAGCACAGGCCTTACGGCCCTCCAAAAACAAAGTAAGTGCTGATTACAAACTTTCTGGAGAGGAGCCTGCTTTCATGCTGCTGTATGCTGAAACCAACCATATCAGAATTGCACGTAGAAGAAAGCAAGTGTTTTATTTGCAAAAAATGACCACATTAGAACATTTGGACCCAGAATCCTGGTTAGTCAGATCTCTCACTGTTGGTTCAGTTTACACTATGTGTAACGTGAATATCCTGCTTGGTCACAGTAATCATTTCTGCATCTCTTTTCTAATTATTCAGTCTGTGAACCTAGACAACAGAGAGAGAGAATTTTTCTGGTGAGTTTTTCTAGGGTTTGAATGATTCCTGTATTCTGACAAGCCAGTAATCCTGAGCTCTGTATTTTAACTGATGAGTCAGCTAGCTCCATCTCTTAGTTGATGATAACATGCTCAATTCACAAAATACAACAGCTTTCCAAAACATTTAACAGAAAGTTTATAAAATTTTCCCTCAGTCAGTGATACACAGCATCCAAAGGCTGATGACACACTGATATGTTGAGTAATGAAGCAATGAAGCATTTCTCTAAACCTTTATACTTACTGTTTCTCTGCAATATGCAGTATTTTCTGAGATTAAAAAAAAAGTCAAAACTGAAATGCTTACTTAAATCATGTTTAAGGTAGTGTGGAATGAATGGATGCAAACTATCAACCTCAGTCTGTCCACTTTGGTAAATCTTTATTTTTAGATTGGCATGACAGCAAATCAAGTAATGTTTAAAAATACACAACTGCCTTTTAATTACAGATACGTCTGTGTCTGGAGCAGATCTGTTCAGTTACAATAACCTACAGTTTATAAATCTACTGAAATTTATTTTCAGTGAGTGGATATTTAATTCAGTTGGAGTCAATGAACCAAAACAAAACAATTCCTTCTTATTTGGTATTTGCTGCATGTGAGTGACAGATAATGATATACTAAGACTATATACATCATGCCTCAGCTCTTCTTGAACAATGAAGAGATGTCACTCATTTCAAGGAAGCAGCAAAAAGGGCCACCAGAAACCCCAGACTAGCTTACCGACTGCCTCTGAGATCGGATTAGAAATTAACACAAATCTTTCTAATATTTACAACATGATATGCAGCTCTTAAAAATCTCAGGGAAGTCTGTGTCCAAATGCTGGAGCCAAGAATGTCAAAGTTATACATAATATTAGAACAAAAAATATTTTACAGGCATGTGAAATATGTAGTGCAGAAAGCAGATATTCACTCCATTACTCATTATGCACTGTTTATCTTGTTTTCCACATAATACATAAATCTGGAGGTGAATGCAGAGTTACTAATTTCCTTACGGTGTTTTTCAGTGCATTTACCATCTCAATATCTGAATGGTTCACAAGTGATAACAGCCTTGTATTTGCAGTACTAGAGATGCACCTGAGGTTAAAAGAAACCAGTATTTCTATCTGACAGATGTACAATTAGAGCACAGAAAGACAAAAACACATTGAATTAAAGATAATACATTCTGCAAAGAGCACACAAACCAAATCTGGAGACCCTCAGGTTCTGATATCTCGCCTCCTACACAAACACGCTGGCAGAGGCAGTGGTAAAATCACATTTTCTAGGAAAATTTCCAAGTCTCCTTAAACTAAAGATTTTATTCTCTTTTTGTACAGTGCACCTCCACAGTCACAAAAACCTTCAGCAAGAAGTCAAGCTTGTGTCTCCAGTCACTGCACAGATATATTTACTTCTATGAGGAAAGAAAAAAAAAACACTGTGACACTGGAAATGGTAACATTCTGCATTTTTATGTCATTTCTGGGAATCTAACCTTCCTAGTGTCCTCTTCTTTGATACAAAATACAAAGCAAATCCAAGAATGTCACAATCAGGAGTCACTGTGATCCCAGAGTGAATTATGCCCCACATCTTTGCACACAGATCACTGTCCTGCCATGCACAGTTGCTCTGCAGTGGCCATTCAACCCAATCTTATAGGCGTATTGTGGTACCTGGCAGTGAGCATGGCATGACTCAGGGTAGGTGCAAAAGGAAAGCAAAAGGTGTAGGTGAAATCTTCATCTGTAACAGTAATAAACTACTATCGAGCATTTGCAAGGCACTGTTTCTTTGAGGCTTAGCCCTTGAGCAAGTTCATAGGGATTTTATAGGGGCACTCTGATGTCAGGGCAAGCCTCCTGGTAAAGCTCAAATTCCTGGTATAAGAAGAGGGAAAAGTTTTTCCATGAGACATCTGCCTTGTTAAGTAAGCCCAAAGATGGAAGGACAAGACTGTAGCAATCAGGGAGCTGTTCCCTGTATTTTTCAGCTGGGGATCAGCTAGCTGAGGATGTGACGTCCCATGGCAATAAATACTGGTCTGAAGTTGCTGAATTGGTTGGAATTGATTTATACCTAAAAAATATACTTTAAAATGATAGAGATGGAGTAGGTCCCTAGAGTAGTGCATTAGTTGGGCAGAGACTTCAGTGCCCTGCTTTTCATCCATATCATGTGTGCTGTTCAAGTTCCCACAACAGTCCATCAGGTTTTCTTCAGCTCCCAAAATCTGATGTGAAGGACCATGGAGTTAAAGGGAAGCTGTTGCTACATCAGCATCACCAGGCCTCCCTTCTCCTGGTAAATCACAGTGGAGAGGTATCGACACTTGCACGTGCCATTTCCACACAGCCAAATGCACCAGTGCTGCTGCAGGAGGAGCAGGGGAGGGCTCAGATCACCGAGGCACCATTGATAAAAGCCCCACACAGCACTCACCTGTAGGAGCAATATTCCTCACTTTTCCTTACTTGCAACAACGTAGTCACAACTCCTATGAGATAAACCCACCCCAAAACTGTTTATGCTGATGTGGTCTCATGGGCTTGGGGCAGCAGCAGGAGTTGGGAAGTGAAATGGGAGACAGGAAGTCTGTGACAGGCATCTGCTCTGCAGCACACGACAAAGTCCCTGTGATGTCTCTGGGAGAGACACAGTTAGGCAAACTGTCACTGTGCATCAGTGCATCTGTACATGGCTAAAGGGGCTTACTGTGTTCAATGACTGCTTTACAATAACAGGTTTCGATTTAGTTGCAGTTTGGGGAAAAGAGCACAGGTCCGAACTGCTTTGTTTTGTTTTGTTTTGTCTTGGGTTCAGGTTGTGTTTTATTCCCTGACAACGATTTCATCAATATACTTTCATGAAAACTTAAGACAAGAGACAATCAAGTGAATGGGCTAAAGCAAAACAAAAGAAACTCAGCCAAAGCCAGGTGCCCAGTACAAAGAATTTCAGTGCTCTTGGTCTAAGGTTTATAAAAAGAGAAATGAGAAGATCTGTGGAAAATTGCTAAGCAGTCACAACTCTAAAAAGTACCTGTAACACTTGTAAATTCTCACTCATCATCTTATTATTTAGTCTGGACTAAAAGCACATGGTTTGCAGTCTGAATCTACAAACCCACTGGATTTGAAGTCTTAGCATTTTTGAGTTTCTTGAAAATTGCAAAAATTGAATTTTTGGTCCATCATCTGTCCTGCTACTGAAGTTCCCATTGAAGAGTCAGCATCTTAGCTTTTTAAAATCCCACATACAGTGCTGCAAACCATGAGCATATTATGGAGCACTTTTCTCTGTAGAGTAGCCTGTCACAGAAGTGTTATCAGCTCCCTCTGTTCTAGGGTGCCACTTAAGACATCTTGTGCCTGATTTTTCTACTTCATCCTAATTACTAAGATTCTTCTGAAGATGTCTTGGTTTTCATAGCTTAATACAGTAACCATTGCATTGCATAAGGTTTCACCAATAAACACTGCAACTCTATTTACAGACTTACCTTAATCATAGAGTCCCTGAGTTTGTACCAAACACTTGCTCTCTTGGTTTTGCTCAGCTGGGTTGAAATGAGGTGGGTAAGGGCTAACTGGAAGCAAAGAAAGAGGAGAGGATGGGAGGAGACAGAGCAAGCACAAGTTGAAACATCAAGTAGTTTTGGGAAGTTAAAAATAAAACCTGTGCATGTGACTGGGCAGCTCAGCTTTCAGAGCTATATTTGTTAACACTGTCACTACCGGAGAGATACTTAATGGAGAGGATGCGAGAGAGAGGACTGACTGTGTCCTCCGACCCAGGCATTAAGAAGAAAATAATAGAGCATTTCCCAGAGCCCTGTGTCAGTTTCCTGCCACTCTCATCCTTTACGTCTCAACTCCTCCTGGTGTCCATATCAACCTGTGGTTTCTGCTGTTCTAGCCATCTCTGCATCCCCTGCTGTCACTGTCATCTCAGTGGTGGGTGCAAGCAGCAATGATGGATTCATCATCCATAGATGGAGAGGACAGAGGAGCTGAGCCAGCATCCCTGCTTCTTCTCTTGTTGCTGAAGTATCACTGCTTCTCCCCAGCAGGACAACACCTTCTTTCTGTGGTGGTAGTTCCAAGATCCTAAATTGCAAAAAGTGTCTTTGTTTTGCCTTATCTTTCTTCATTCCTATCTGTGAGGCCCTGGTAGCTCTGTGAGTTTGAAACAGTGCAGGCAACCGTGTTTTCATTTTTAGGCTGAACGAAATGTCAGTAGGTGACAACCAAAGCTCGCTTGTGCCAATTGTGATTTAGTAGTGCTAAATATGGTTAGCGGTCTGGCTCTGTGGCCTTTTTTTAGAAAGGGCTGTGTTATTGTGGTACCATTTTGTATCATCCCACAGCACTGGGTAAAAAATGGGGCCAGCAGGAATATATGTGAACCCATATTTCACTCAATCATGACATTACCACTGGTAATGTGACCTTACACTCACACCCTTCAACCTCCAGTTCACAGCCATTCTTCAGCCTTTACCCATGGAAACTTCTTCGGTGCTGTCACTGAATTCTTAGACTGTGCTTAAAAACATGCTGCCTGCATACTTCACTTCTGTGCGAAACTGCCTGCCAAAATTCTGTACTAATGGTTTAGGAATAAACTCTCCAGACAATTCAACCCCGAGTACTAATATTAAGTGCTTCAGAAGCAGGTGCTGTCACAAATGAAGCCACCCTCTATCTTAATTTTACCAATGAAGGTGACAGGAACCGGGAACTCATTTATTTATTTATTTATTACCTGCAGCACACTACTGTATTAGAACAGCTACATCTGAATTAAATACTTTCAGCAAAAACAGGAGAACCTGCAGATCTCCAGGACTCCTGCTGCAGTACAGATGCACTTATTAATAGGATGCAAGAAATGTGAATGCCTGAACCAGTGATTGATCACCTGAGGTGAGCACTGAGTCAGCCACAGGGGCACAGGTGAAGGCAATGTACCTGTGTGACTGGAAGGGGTGGAGTCTGGCTTCACCTCTCCCAGACCCCATTTAAGAACTGACCACCACCAGGGAAGTATCTTTTGTTGGAGATCCCTCCCTAGTGGAGACATTGGCAAGCCCATAAACGGTGAGCCATTCTTACCAGTAGTCTGTGTACCATCTATATAAAGCCTTATGGAAATATACCATCCTCTGTGATATTTCCTCCGAATTCCATTCTCTAGAATTATGCGCCCTTCACGTGTATTTATTGCTATGGGAAAACTGGACCAGATCTGGTAGCCCAGAAGTGAGTCTACTGCTAAATGCTACCAGCCCCCATCAGTGGCCATTGCATTTGCAGCAGGTACAAGCACAAATACACGCATACATCAATGTATGTGCATATATATATGGACAGCCACACAGGTAAGAGCCAGTCACATGAGGCATGGACTCAAATACCATCCCACTGGTTTAACAGGATGGAAAGTGGCTAGCAAACGCACCTATAGATATACAACCCCACACACTTGGCTCCAGCCTCCCTAGCATTCGGTCCTGAACATCCGAGCCCTGGGGCTTCATTCCCCACAGCTGCAGGTACAGATTATACCGCAGTCACAGCCGGAGTTGGCCAGGTCTTTGTAATCCCAAACGACTTCACTTCCACACAATCATAACACAGAAGTGCAGATTATCCCAAGTAGGAAGGAACACACAAGCACTCTCCAGTCCAGCTTCCACAGAGCACCAGATGGAAAGCATGGAACTCCAGCAGCTTGAGGCCGGGCCTGTTCCACGAGGACAAGACACAGCAACGTGCTGCGAAGGCAGCCCTTCCCGCTGCTGTGCCTCCGGGTACCCCCGTATCACGTAACCTAACCAATACACGCACGCGTGCCGCCGCCGTACTACGACTCCCGGCATGCCACGCAGACCGCTAACGCGCCCACCTGCGGCTGCGCGGGCCCACGTCTCGCGCGTGCTGCATGCCGGGAGCGGGAGTCCTTCCCGGCGCGGACGCTGCCGCCGCGCGGCTGGGCGCGTCCCGGCGGACCGGAAGGGCTCCCCGTCCCACAGGGCGCAGCGCTCGGGCCGGAAGTGACGCACCCCGCCGGGCGCAGGCGCAGTGCCGCCGGCAGCCAGCGCTGGGCAGACGGGGAGGCAGGGAGCGGCGCTCGCGCGCCTCGGGCCCGAGAGGAGACAGCGCGGGGCAGGGCTGGGGCCGCAGGTACGGGGGGAGAAGGAGCCGCCGCCGCCGCCGGGGTGGGCGCGCCCGGCAGAGCCGCCGGAACGAGGGCAGCGGCGGCCGGGGGCTGAGCGGGGCCGCGCCTGGGAGCGCCGCGGCCCGGTCGGCGGCGTGCGTGCGGCCGGAGCCGTCGGCGTGAGGCGGGCGGCGGCCCCGGCGGGAGGGTCGGGCCCGCGGCCGCGGCCTCGGACGGAGCCGCCGGGCGGCAGCGGAGCGGACTGCCGGGAAGCGGGCGTGCGGCGGCCTTCCCGCGTGGCCGGCGGAGCGCTGGGCTGCGAGCGCGTAGCGGCCGCGCTCGGCTGTGGGAAGGCGAGCTGGGCGGCGGGGTGGGGGGACCGCGCTGTGCGGGGAGGCGGGGCCCGGCGTGAGCGGCGGGGAAACTTCCCCGCTGGTCTTTAATCCCGCCGGTCTTCGCGGTAGCGGTCTCTAGCTAGGCTGGCGAAAACTTGCTGCTTGCCGTAAACGTAGTCTCGCCTTCTTAAGTTATTCCAGCTATAGTGCCAGCTCTTCGCTTTCTTGCGTGCGGCGAAGGCTCGCGCTCGTGCTGCGGGCACCCGGCGGTCTTACAGCCGGCAGGAACTCACCCCATTCATAGTGTTTGCGTTTGTTCCCTCCTCCTGAAACACATGTGAGGATGGTTTTAAGCTTTGCCTCTTGAGGGCGTTTAACGAAAACTGAAACTCCAGACTGAGAGAGATGTCGTGAGCCGTGGAAACAGTGAGCGGCTGCTTTTGAAGAGCTCCCAAACGGTGGTCTTTAGCGGTCTCTTTATTCCATTTTACCGAAGCTTCTGTTTCTCTGGAGTTTTTGTTCTCTGGCATATGTTGTACTCTTAAGTGCTTACCGGTAATGACAAACTTCAGAAGTTTGGGTACGTCTGTGGGCTATTCAGAGATGGGATTGCAACGTTATAGCTAGAAGCCAGGTGTATGCAAGCTATCTTATTTATACTAGAAGACTGTAGCAATTAATAGTTTGACTCAAAGTAATCTTCGCTGTGTCTGTTTTTATTACGTTGCTCTCCCTGCTAATTTACCCGATCACATTGACGTGAACTAGCCAGTTCAAAACAAGTTTATTTCAGCTTGGACTACACTTGCACCTTTTAATTACATAGATACATGCCCATAGGCACAGAGAAAATTAGGACTAGCTTAAGAGTTGGCAACGTATCATGATGTGGAAAGTTTTCCTCAGAGTGGGGACCTGTGGTTTGTTTTTTTTTCCATAAAGATCCGGTGATCGTTCAGCTCAAGGGAACAGGGCTGTTGCTGGGCCTATAACGTTCCCCCCCTCTCCTAGGCTTCTGAACGGTTCCTTTGTCATCTCTGATCCCTAATTGCAATTCTGTGCCAGGATGTTCCTTTTTGCCATCAGCATGCCATCCATTGTCTTTTTCTGACGTTGTGCCTTCTGTGTTGATGTGGTCAGACTTGGCCTGCCCAGGTGGTCCTGTGCATTGAGCTCCGAGCTGCTTAGTGGGGAATTCACAGTCCAGAAAGGAAGAAGCAGCATTGGCCTATATCGGCAGCACTTTCCATAGGCCCTTTTTAAACAGGGCTTAGTACAGGTTTCTGTTGGTGTGACAGTTTCTGAAAGGCTTTTAGTTGTAAATGTTTATTTAACCAGATTGACGGTCTTATTACAACTACAAGTGCTTCAGCACAATGCTGCAGAGCTTTTTTTTTTCCCCTCCATTTGAGTAAAATGAAGTGAACAGAAAGGTATTTTTATTTTAGACTGCTCGCATCTGGCAGTCTTGCTTTGATATCTGTTCGTCTCTTCATGAAACTAGAATTTTTTAACTGTTTTATGAGTTCTTGGGGGGAAGCTGGGCTTAACTCTTGTCCTTAAGAACACGAAAGGAAACAATACCTTTAAAGGCAACTGTCAAGAAGATAGGTTGGAAAATAGAAGTTTGTGGCAGGAAGTGTGAGGTTAATGGAGCCAGAACAGCACAGAAAAAAATAAAAATCACACGTATGTGAAAAAGCATGAAACGCGGCAGATAAAATTAAAAGTAAGTGGTGTGGGCCATGGTTATTGGTTCTAATTTAAGTTAGATACTCAAGGAAAAATGAAACAGCAGCAGCAAGTAGGTAAGCTTAATCAGATTCATTAAATACTTCTTGTGGCCAAAGAGAATACTGTCAAGACAGTAAAGGAATTGTGCACTTGGTTAAGTGTTTTGAGATTTTTGAAATATCTAAACCCTACACAGGAGGCTCTGGAACAATGTAATAGACAAACGAGCCACGTGGGTTGCTGTGAAAGTAATGCCCCCTGTTTATTTGCACAGAAACTACAACAGATACAGACAGTACAGTAACATTACTTGGTAGAGTGAATTCTCAGCTACAAAATACTGTTTTTCAACATGGTCATCACCACTGGCTGTGTGTTTTTGCCAGTGATGAACAAGAGCCTGCATGTCATGCTTGTCAAAATCTGCACCAGTGGAGGTGAACTGCTGTAACCACTCCTGAAATGCACCACCCACTGCCTCGCTGTGCACACATCTACTGTTTGGTCTTCATAAACATTCAGCAAGTGCTGATGAATGTCAGTAAGTGACCCTTTTTCCTTATGGAAAAATGCGGTGACACACCTGTCTTCATATGCACTGCCATCCTGATGCCATTTAGTCAGACTGCCCCTCTTCTGCTGACCGTTGCACAACTGCAACATGTAAGAGAGTACAAGAGAGGTGGAAGATTCAACCTCTGCTGCCATACCACCACCATCTGCCTCTAATGTCGTGGACCAGCATAATAAAAGAGGAGGCATTTTTGGAGAAGTTCTTGTAGAAAGGCCAGAGCACGAGTTTGGAGGCTGAACTGATAAGAAAATTATCCAGCTTCATACTGAGGAGCTAAGTAGAATAGAAGTCCTTGTTTAAATAATATGATAATAGGAAAGAAAAAGCCAGTGTAAATTTCAGAGATAAGTGGTGCTGATATGAAAGCCATTTTTTTTTTCTGCTATTAAAAAACAAGAACAGACAAACAAAACCAAGAAAACTACCACACCAAAAAGAATCTCCAGAATGTCCATAATCTGTTACAATTTGGACTATGTTATGTGAGTAATGGATTAAACTGCTCCATCTTATATGTAGGCATAAATGTGGGGCTTTGGGGATACAGAATGGAAGGTTTGAGGCCTACAGAAATATCAGTGCTTTTGAACTATTTTCTTGAAGAGGGTAGAGGAACTCTGAAAGCAGCAAAGATAAGGCTAAACAAAACTTGGTGGAAACCTCAGGTAAATAAAGAACCTGTGGAACAGAAGGGCTGGAAGTCGTGTTATGCAACCTGGTGAATGTCTTGAACTCTATTAGGCATTGTGCAGATTTAGTAATCCATTATGAGGAGAAAGAGTAGAGCATAAAGCAGATGATGAACAGTATATTACGCTTCACCAAAAATTTCGGATTGAAAAAGAAAGTTACGAGGAGGAGGAGGTGGTGTGTGTGATAGGAAGTAGAGCTGGATCAGACGTAGCATTTCCACTTGAGTTTATCCATTTGTGTAATGCACGAGTAAATGGAGTTCAGTGACAATGAAGTAGTTTTCAATTGGGATAACATTAATGCTTCCTTGAAGCATAATACATGCTTAGTGGTGTGAAGAGACAGAACCTAAAAACGTTAGAACAGAAAGAACGGGATTGTGTTCCTGTGTGTTTGTGAAGACTAAGATGCTCTGAGTTTTAAGAGTATGCTGTAAGACTTAGGATGTAGCTAGTCACAAACGGCTTTCCTTATTGTTTTTTTTTTTTAAATTAAAGGAGGCATGATTGCATCTTAAAAGATGCAGGATTCCTCTGAAGCTTACGTGTGATCGTATGTTTAACTGTCAATATGCTTTTATTTTTGTTCAGTTATCTCAAAGGAGAAGAGGTGTTTCTGTGAACGTGCTGTTTGTTGAGTTTGTGAGTAGTTAGTGGAAGGGATGCTGGGTGCCAAGGGTGCAAGGCAGAGCCTGTTGTCAAGCCCCAGAGTTCTGGGTGGTTTGACTTTTTGGCTTGCTGTGATTGGTATATTAATACGCAATTCTTCCAGGCCAATGTCTGCAGCTAGGTTAGAGCCTTCAGTATTTGGACTTACTGTTATTTTGTGTTGTTGAAGTCCGATTACCTGGAAGAGCTTTGGGCACATTTCATACCTCTCATAATGCTGAGTCACAGCAAACAATACATTTGTTGAAGACATCAAGGAGGTGCAAGACATGCTTCATTTCAGTGTCTTCAGTCATTCACAACTCCATGTAAAAGTTGCTTTAAACAATGAAGTTAAATTTATTTAGTCGATTCTGCTTTTAAAATATGTGGAATTTCCTATCCCCATGAATTGGAATGTTTGAAAGGTCCATACTTGTTCTCTAGCAAAGAACTTTCGGGCCACACAGGAATTATTAGGCTGACTTTTTCTGACTGATGATGACTGTCAAGTGTTACAGGTGACTTGTTTTTTCAGATGGCCCAGCTTTTAGGCATAACATTATGGAAAATATTCCATAGGTCAGCTTGTTCTGCAAGTGCAGGGAGGATGTAATCTTAATCAAAATAAAAAGGAATCTCTTCTTTTCAAGAAAAGTGTTGCATTTTAGTTAGGCCCATAGGAATAATCATTTTGCTTATTTCACGTAGAAGGGCATATTAGCCTGATTTTTTTTTTTTTTTAAGGGTAATATAATCCTTGTGTGTTTAAAAATTTAATTCCCCATCAGTAGTTCCTTTGTTTTGCGGCCTGTGGGAACTGTTTGGTTTCAAGTTAATTGTGGACTGCAGGGTTATAGAAATCAGTGTTCATTTAAACAGATTTGTTTGCACTGCAATGACTTTGTACGCAGTAGAGGAATTCTGTGTGTGTTACTCAGTTCAGAAAGGCTCTGTTAACAAATTGTGAACTTTTTTTAAACTTTTAAGTTCTCCTGACTTTGTGAATCGGTTTTTGTGCTGTCTTGCTCTAGTTTTCCGGAACTTTGAAAGCTGTGTCTGCTGTCCCATCAAGTCAAAATGGAACAACAACAACATCAAATATTGTAATGTTAGTAAATGTATTGTGAAATACTGGGTATAGTGTGTATCTGTATTTTATTTTTTTTATTAGCACTTATCACATTAAAAAAAGCAGACAATATGGAGCCTTTTAATTAATTAATAATCTGATGTTCCATATTGCACAGTATTGTGCATCTTCTCAGGCCTTGCATTAATTGTATTAGAGTTTAAAATTGTCCTTATTTTTGGGTAAGCAGCAGCCCAGCTTGCTAAATGCTGGAAGAGGTAAAATACATCACATTTGCTCTCCTGCCTGCCACCGCAGCTTTCCCAAGACCCAGAAAATTCAGTTCACATGAGCATTTCACTCCTGTGTTGGGGCTAAGTTTTGAAATGCCACCATTAGAACTTATTTTGCAGGTCTTTACAAATACTGTTCATTTTATAGTACCTCAGACTTGTTTTGCAATTTCACTTTATAGCTGGAGAAAGTTAAGCTAAGGCTTTAGAATTTGACCATGTAGTGCTTGCAGAATAGCTTTTTGTGGCTTAGTTAAATATCCTTTCATCCTCTACGCATCCCGAGATTTAAAAGAACCTGAGGATTTTGGAAATTAGAGACACCCTAGTCCCTTGAATAATAACTGTTTTTAATGATGAGTGTTGGTTCCCAGTATACTTTGTCAAATCTTTTTGCAAAAGAAGTAGATAGAACCTCAGCAGAATATTTGTCTGGTCGAGTCAGATTTTCAGACAACAGGTGTGGAAGTGACATGTCATTCTGCTGATTTCCTGTATTTTTTTTTTTCCCCTCAGTTAAAGCTGTAAGCTAAAGCTGTAAGCAGTGCAGGGGACTCAATGGCTGTTTTTTCACATCTATTGCCTAAAAAAGATGTCTATTTTCAGGAAAATAGACTAATCCTTTGCTGATATTTGTATCAGCATATACCATATATTCAGGGTTTTACTATATAGACTATGCCTGTTTGTGCTGTAAAGTTGTCTGTCACTTACAAGAATGCTGTCATTTCCAGTTTTCTTTGCCTTGATCAGCAAGCAGAAATGCAGTACTTCTCTCCTAAAAATATTTCCACAATATTGAAGTGCTGTTAGGATCTCAAACCTGTTGCCTTGGAACTGGCAAAAATGAAAATAGGCCCTTCCAAAAATCAGTGCTTCATGGCTAAAAAGATGCAGGTGACCAGAATGCTAGACTACTGTTGATGAGCACAGCAGATAATCAGATGCTGCTTTCAGGGCTGGCTTTTTTTTTTTTTTTCTTTTTTTTAAATTGGGTAGGCTTTCAGTCACAGAGAACTTTAGGAGGTGATGCATCCTTTAAGCAGAGGGGTGGAGTCCAGGCTGTGCTGTGTGTGTTTGGAATGATAAGAAATGTGACTGCGGGGAAGCTAGTTGTCTGGAGGGTATGAGGGTATAAGAGTTGTGTGGCAGAGTCTCTAAGCAAACCAAAATCTCCTTGGAAATAAAGATTTTGTAGCAGTTGCAGTTTTGTTGTATAGTTAAAGCATTACTTACCTTGAAGTCTTCCATCTTCTCTCACTGATTGGCGTTCTCTCCTGACACTTCCATTCCTAACACAGGCTGTCCTTCCAGGTGTGATAGTGCATCTTGCATCTTTTCTGTGAAGAGAGTACAGCAGCCTGACAAAAAACAAAAACAAAAACCCTCAAAACCAATAGAGTTCACAACCTGTGTCTCCAGTGATGCTTTCCTGCTGACTTCTATCTTTGTTAGTTAAGAGAAGAGGCCTAGTGGTATCTTGGATCAAGGTTCTTTAGGATAACTTCTGTTTATAACATTTCTCCAGAGTCTTCAAGTCTTCCTTCCCCATTCTATTTGCATTGCAAGGTACAATTTCATGTACAGTTACGCAGTTCTCAGATAACCGATTTCCATCACCTAATTCCAAAGAAGTTAGTGTCTAACCACCTTTAATATCAGTAAATTTCATAATCTTAGTTTGGGTTACATATACCTTCCTGCTGATATCAATTTACGAGGCCTTTATTTTTATATCAGCATACTTGGTACATGTGGAATAGCCTAGTGTTTGTCATGTGGCATTCCTCCTAGCAAAGTTCTTAAGGCTAGTGACAACATATCTGATCTAGGAAGACAGGGAGCTTGTATTTGTCCCTACTTCAGATGATTGATATCTGATTTAAGAAGGCAGGGAGTTCATTTTTATTCCCATATAGATGATTGCTTGGGACAAGGTAGGTCACTGCAATGAGTGACTCTGCATTTCCCAGCAGAAACTAAAATTCTTTGATTTGTTCAGCAAGCAGAAACATGGTGCTTTTCCTTTCTTCTAAAATCCTATGCTTTGGTCACCTCTGCTTTTGGTAGGGCCTTTGTCCTGATTAGCAAAAGAATTGGGGAATGCTTTCTCAGGGAAAGAAGACACTCAAAAATAGATGTTTTTAATTTTCTTAAAAATACTTCACCCCCCCCTCCCTCCCCCCCAAAAAATAAAGAGATGAAAGCATCATATATAGCATTTGAGTGGTGAAAAGACTGAAGAGCATATCATGAAAACTCCTCACTGGATCACCAAAGAGGTAACTATAGACAGGAGAGGTCCAGAAACATGGAAAATATTCTGTTATTGTTAGGAAAGAAAAGATCTGTAGAGCATTTCCATGACAACCACCACCAGTTTTCTTCACAAACTTCATTAATTTTGATAGTTCAGAGAAGATCTGGGATTTACTGTTTGCTATGAAGTAATTTACAGTGGGTGAATTTGAAGTGGCTGTTGAAAGATTTGCAGTTAAGCTGCAGCATAACTGCTGAAGATAAACGAGAAAGGTTTGAAATTATTTTGACTCACTGATTTTGTCTAGAGTAAAGCCTACATCCTGAAAAATGGAAGATTTACAGAAAATCATTTTTAGATGTCTGTAACAATTGACATAAGATTCACTTATTTTCCATCTTAAAGAGAAAAGCTGAACAGGTGTAAGGATGCTATCAGGAGCCATGGGCTAGATGAAGTCTCAGCTGTGGTTATAGAACCGATAAAGGAATTGTACCTGTAGGTAAACAAAACGAATAATACTAAATAGTATTGTAGCAAAGATAGTTTACGGATAGTATAGTTAGAAAGATTACCATGGTGGAAAGAGACAGTCAAAATAAAGGAAATAACTCACCTGTCTCTAGGCTTCCTCTAGGAAACTCCAAAGGAACAATCTCCAGAAAGAGATCCTTCCCCAGTGGTGGTCAGCCCTCAAATGGGGTCTGGGAGAGGTGGAGCCAGACTCCACCCCATCTGGTCACACAGGTGCATTGCCTTCACCTGTGCTCCTGAGGCTGACTCAGTGCTCGCCTCAGGTGATCAATCAGTGGTTCAGGGTATGATTCAACAGTTCCATACAGGGCTGCTTTAGATTTAGGACATCCTGAGGTTATTACAGAAGCTGCTTTTAAATAGCATCTTTGGGTTGAGTAAGTTAGGCAGGCAGGTAATGTGGTAGTGTGTTGGGATTTTGTTTGTTTGCTACTGGTGAGAAACTGCTGTGAACTCAGTGATTGAATTCATTTCTGATTGAATTCAGTGGTTTCTCAATGCTGAAAGAAGCTAAATGTTTCTGCTCTTAACAGAAGAAACTTTGTATTCCACTTGGTGGGATTTTGGTGTAAAGCTTTCCTGCAGTGTAAAATGCAGTACAATATTTAGAAAGGATTTTAAGTGCACAGATGAGTCAGCAAAGGGAGCTGTCCTGGGGTAGGCAGTAAGCATAGCCAGAAGCTGCAGCTGAAGCTTGTGAGGGTTGTAATAAATAGAATACAATACTTAAGTTTAGGCAATGACAACAAAAATATCATCAAGGAAGAAGAACCCACTAAGGAAACTTGACAGTGAAGATGGATTCTCATTGATACTTAGAAACACTGGATCATCTATTTTGTAGTCTTTCTGTAGGAAATAGGATGGAATTCAGTAGTAAAAATGGAAGATGATAATTGTCAGGGATTTCTGTGAACTTTTAGTCCTGGGACTGAAAGTGAAGGTGTGAAATGATTGCAGGAGCTATCAAAGTCCTGACATCCCCAGTAAAGGCAAATTTAATCTGGCAAATTTGAGAAGATGTTTCAAATAGAAATGCAGAATGATGAATAATGTCATGGGAGGTATGAGATCTTATCTGAGCTATTGTGTGTGTGCCTGTACTTGTTTGTGTTGAAGGGCAGATTGACTGGTGTGGCTACAGAGCCTTTTTCCTGTTAGACATGTCCTTTTAGCTCATGGTTTTCCATCTGCTGAGTTTGTTTTCTTGATTCTTAAGTATATCATATGTTTGTAAGTGTTTTAGAAACAAGGCTTTCTGTACTTGGCCTGAGTATTTGTTGGCGTTAGCTTTCTATAATTAAAATCCATGACTTCCCCAAATAGTATTTCTAGAGGTTGTAGTCATTGGAAAAACCTCAGAAGAGGAAGAAAATGACATTGCCAAGTGTAATGTAAGAAACATGAAAAGTTGAAGCTCAGATACCTAAATGATGTAGAGAATATAGTCCCCAGGCTGCTAAGAATAATGTAGGGAACTCCTGGAGTTTGGAGACCGTATTTTTGCAGGACTTCTATTTAGAAAGGAGGCATTTTAGGAAAAGCCTCTTCAGCGGAATCAGGCTGCTTAAATTACTAACCTGTATGTTCAGTTTTCACATTGCATTCTGTACCATCTCTTGCTGAGCCATCTTGAGTGTAGTAGTTTTTTGTGTCCTGTAGAAGTTTTAACTAGCAGAATGCAGTCAGCTTGAAGTGATGCATGGAATGTTTACTAAACATCAGTTTTTGTAAGTGACTGCCAGGCATCAGGAACTTCCAAAAGAAGCTTTAATAAGAAATACATTTGGATATTGGTTGAAACCTCTTAAAACTGTGCTAACAGAGAGGAGCTTGGAGTTGGCTCTGTGTAAATGAAGTGTGGAGCAGATCGTTTGTCATCTGGTAATTCTGTGCTTACGGAATTGGAAGCAGGTGGCATATTTAATACAAATTTGGGAATTTGAAAAAGGTCTTTAAAAGCCCCATAGAGTAACTTTATACATAGCATGGTTTTTAAAATTTTCTGTTATACAGTTTCTGATAGCTATAACATATTACATATTCTGCATCTGCAGGAAGATGCATGGAAATGCTGCAACATTTAGAATTCTGTTCCAAACTTCTTTGGGCTTTAATGGGTAGGTACAAGAGATATCTATGAGAGATATAAGTGTCAGCAAAGTGGGGAACTGAGGGTGGAGAGCTGACCTGCAGCTCATTTGGTTTATGGGTGGACTTTCTACTTAATTTTGCAACTCCAAATTGTGTCAGTGTATATGTGAAAATTGTCAGGGATCCGTATTAAAGGTGATTCACTAAGTTATGTAGGAAAGATGGTACTTGGAAATCATAGGCTTAAAAAGGCTCTTTTGTATAAACAGTAACTGGACTACAGGCTGGGGGTGTGGGAGGGGGAAGAACATGACTTATCTTTGCAGAAGGGAATCTTTTGGGTGGTAAACCTTCACCTAAGATGTGTTTGTCCCTATTTAATTTTTTCTTGTAGGTCTTGCCTGGATAGAAAGAAGGAAAGATAGAGTTGAATTAACTTAAAATGTGGATTTGAATTACAAAAAAAACCTGTAACCTCCTAAGTGAATTAAGCTAAAAAAGGAGCTAAGACCACTTCTGAGTGAAGTGATGAATAAATCCCCTGAAGGGAGAAGCACTAATAGATCTTAGAGTTGCTTTCTTTAGGCTGTATCTTCCAGCTTAGAAATCTCAGTTCTTTCTTAATAAAACATTTCACTTGTTCATACCTTACTGCCCAAGGAATTAAATAAAAGTTTAATGGTCTGATGTGGAAAAATTGGCATCTTGAAGTGACAGTTTTGTGAAGTCACCTTACCCTTCTATTTTACAGGATGTTAAGTAACAAGTTATAGGGAGGCAGTGGCTGGAAGTGCACAGAGAGGTTTGAGAGTGATAGAGACAGAACATAAACTGATGTGTTGTTGAAGCACAGTTGTTCTGACCGATTCTCTTCTTAACTGCAACTTTAAGGAACCATGACGACCTCAGGAAAAGAGAATTTCCGACTGAAGAGCTACAAGAACAAGTCTCTGAATCCTGACGAAATGCGTCGCAGGCGAGAGGAGGAGGGTCTTCAGCTGCGTAAGCAAAAGAGAGAGGAGCAGGTACTGTACTAGAACTGTGATAAATATGACAGCAATCTTGCACTGTCTCTAGTTCTTTGCTTCTCTGAAGCCTCTTCACGCTTGTCCCGACTAATTCTCACATAGTCTGTCTGAAATCAGTAAGTTGCAGACTTTACATTCTCTTCTTCGGGCAGTACAAGACTTAGTGAGTGCTCATCATTCACTCAAGTGTGAGATTGTCCAGAACAGCTTGGTAGTAAAGGTGACAGATGTAGTAAAGGACAACAGAGCTGTCTCTCCTTGCACTGAAGGCAACTGAGGAATTATTAATAAATTAATTTTCACAATGTCAGTGCTAGATGCTTTCAAGGAAAGTCTGTAGTCAAGGAAGAATTCTGAGAATGAATTGGAATTTTATTTTCCTCAGAAACAGCTGGCAGCATTTCCAGATGACAGGTAGTACAAAATGTCATCAGTCTTATCTGTAAAGCTGATGCTAAATTAGGAAAATGATTAGTCATTTTAGAAATCTGTCTCATCTGACCTCCCTTGCACCTGATTACCACAGGTTGGCTAAATAAAGGGTAGTAGTATTTCTTTAAGGCAAACTGTTATTCCTGCCTACAGTGTAATGGAAGTAGAGCTGCAAGCAGTCTTTTCTTTTGTTCCTTTAGACCTAATGTGCAGGTACTTCTGTCTATTTGTTGCACTGGTCGCAGGGGTGTCAGTGGGATGCTTGACTGGCATTGAGAATGCCAGGGTTAGCATTGCATCTCCTGGTTAGAGCTGTTTAATTATGTCAAGAAGCCTGTTTTACTCTTTGACTTGCCCATTTCCATTTGCATTTGTTTTTTAAACATATTTGGTTTATTGTCTTAGCATTACATTTTCAGCTGCTCCAGAGAAGACTCATTTAACCTTTTACTGAAGTCTGCTCATTTTTTTTAAAAGGCAAACCACTCTACAGAAACAATGCCAAGTTTCTGAATTTTCACATAAATTATCAGTGTATAATTTCTGACTTAGGATTGTATTTCAGCACTATCTGAAGAGTTGGGCAAGCACTTTGGATGGTAGTACTCCACAGGGATGCCTGTCACTGAACTAGGTTTGGTTTGGACTTAACAGCTTTGTGTACTGTCTCCTTCCAGGCTTCTCTGGAGAAAAGCGTAACAGCAGGTTGATGTCGGGGCATTGTCTTTCCTGTCCTCTGTAGTGGTGCAAGTCTGACATGGTTCAGTGCTGGAGTCTCGTTAGAGATCTTGACAAGCCAAGCAGCACACTCAAGCCCTTCTCATCACTGCCACTGTTTTTTTTCAGTGAGACAGTTAGATTAAGGGAGAAACTGTAGCTTATCTAGCTCTCCTGATAACATCTCAAACTGTCTGCCTCCTTTACATGATAGTGTCTAAATTTTGTTCATCCCAGTGTCATTTCTTAAACCATCCTTGAGTGATTATCCCCCAAAGTCCTCTCTCTTACACAGTAACTCAGTTTTTCCAGTCTCAGTAACTGTTATGTGGGGATCTGTTATACACAGCAGTTTGTCATGTCTTTGGGCCTCTGCTCATCTTGGGGAGGGGAAGAAATCAATCCTCTGGAAGATAGAGGTAGCTGATAGATGGAGGCTGAGCAGTGGAGAATGGGGAGTATCAGTTAAGACTTTTCAGAAATGTCAAATGAATATACTAGCACACTGCCATATTCTTTTACTCTTTTACTAAAGTGTGCCTGTTTACTGTCCAGAGGAGCCATGGAGCCAGTATTCTAGTTTCTTTCAGATTATAAGTGCATATCGTTTTTATTGCAGCCTGATATGACATGTGAGATATCTATGTTGGCCCTTAGTTCTGTAGTGCTTTTACTAAATGCTTTTTTCTCTTTAGCTATTTAAACGCAGAAATGTTGCAACAGCTGAAGAAGAAGCGGAGGAGGAAGTGATGTCAGATGGTGGCTTCCACGAGGCTCAAATGAACAACATGGAGATGACTTCTGTAAGTGCTGAGAAAGGAAAATTGTTTGTTGAAACTGAGCAGGCCTGTCAAACAGTAACTTTAAAGGATTGGAATTGCAGAAAAGTGTAAAAGATGGCGTGCAAATTGCTTTCAGGCAACTCTCAAACACCTGTTGCAGTGAAGTGGCAGATTGTGGAAGAAAAATTTTATGGGAAGAGTAAGTAAAAAGAGACTGGCTGGAAATCTGTTAATAAATTTTCAAGTGATACAAATTTAAACCGGGGTGTTGGAAACATAACTAGACCTGCCTAACTATATGCAGATGTCCCTGAACTCCATTCCAAGCTGGAATGTCATCCCATTGGAAATACTTTGTAACCATTTCTTTACAATGCTCCTGTATCTGTAAAGAAAAATTCTTTGGGATTCAGGATGTAACAGAGAGAATAAGTTAAAATGCAGTCTTCATTGAGTCCTAAAGTCTGACCATTGGTCTTCATGCTTGTTTTTGTATTCAGAGTATGTTTTGAGGAAAATCAGGCTAATTCTGATTTCTGTTGATGATTAGGCAGGGAAAAAGAAATGCCTATTAACAGTGTAATAGTTAATGGAAAATAGTTTTATTCTTCAAGGTAGTCCTAAAACATCAGATGAATCCTAAATACCATTAATCCTTTATGTAGAGCTTTATATGAAATTACTAGATATTGAAAAGTAAGGAAACCCTATCTTATACAAATTACTATTTCAAATATTAATTTTAGATTCTTAAGAGTTAGTACTGTAAAAGAAGGATCTAAAACACGCTGCATGTTTTGATTCCCTTTTATTAGTTCCTGTGACAAAAATCTAGACTTCCTATGGAAGTTTTGTTACTGAGAGGACAAGTACAGACAAAGTTTGGGTATTTCAGCACTAATGTCTGTCTTCCTGTCTTTAAGGAATTGAGGATTGGATTTTGAGGATTTGGATCTCACCAGTATATTTTTGATTTGAATCAAAAAGAGAGGGGGAAAAAAAAACATCACTTAGATGTCTTTTCATGGATTTACATTAGTCAAATCAGGCAAAACTTTGGATTTTCCCTGGTTAGTTTCACCAATTTAATGGAACTGTCAGTGCTGTTGGAAAATAAATGCTATATTTGATAATGACAGACATTAGGCTTGTCAATGCTTTTTTTTTTTTTTCTCTATAAAAGTAAAAATTGATACCATTTTAGAAAATATTGTGAATTTTTTTCCCACTGATCCCCTATTTTCTTTTTCTCTCTGTCACTCTCGTTTTGTCTCCCCCCCACCTGAATGTTAGAGTGCTGTTATCACCTCTGATATGATTGAGATGATTTTCTCCAATTGTCCAGAGCAGCAGCTTTCAGCCACTCAGAAATTCCGAAAGCTTCTTTCTAAAGGTAAGGGCTGAACTTACTTGATAAACAATCTTGGGTGGTCCTTGGCATATGTTTTGACTTTGGCTGAAATGAAGATCAAGTTTCATATGAAAATTTCTGGGTGAAGAGTTTGGTCCAAGCAGAATTGTCTTGCAGTGTGCAAACTAGATCTATGTAATAGTCACTTCCATTTGTGAAATCTGTAAAACTTTTAGTTATGCAGATGCAATTTCTGGTATGTAATGTAAGGCTAAGCATTTTAGTCAGTGTCTCTATGGCTTGCAAGTTATTCTTTATGAAAGTTGAGCTGTGTGCATATGTGTGCCAGAGTGACTTTGTAGATCAAGTTTTTCTGCTTAAGCTAATGAGTGTGTTACTTTTAAATCATGTTACTTCAATACTTCAAAATTTAAACAGGAGTGTTTCTTTGATGGATATGAATTATTTGCCTTGTAGTTGAAAAGACAGATAAAGCAGTGTAACAGGGAAAAAAACCACTGAAAAATCAGTGTGTCATTGGGTATTATTTTGGTGCAGTGATTTTTAGGAAATTCCTCCAGTGAATAAATGAATGTCCTAACTTTGCATTTCATTTTAAATAGAACCAAATCCCCCAATAGATGAAGTCATAAGCACACCAGGCGTGGTGGCACGATTTGTGGAGTTCCTCAAACGAAAAGAGAACTGTACATTACAGGTACACAAATATAAATATATTATCTTTCTGTATTATGAAGGCATTTGGTGATGCAAATAAGGCAAAAAATGTCATCACTTCTTTTAGTGCGCTATACTTTTTCTTTACGAGGATAGCACATCTATTTTGTCTGTTCCACTGTGAGGTCTTCCTTGTAATAAACTCAGTTCCTAGGCCTTTGATATGGTCAGGAAAGAAAGTGAGAAATCTGAGTTTTACTGGATGGTGTCTAACATGGGATGTTTATCTGGACTTTCTGTGTAATGAAAACAGTTTGAAAGGTGGCCTTAAAGGATGAAAAGCTATTAAACTGAATTGTACTGTTTGTATACTTTTGTACTAACTGGAGGCAGTTTTAAGTGCTCAGAGTTTTGACGTAAAGTTTTGAATTAATTCTGAGAAGTTTAGAATTAAACATAAAAAACACAGAAACCCTTCTTGATTTGGTTTGGAAAACCATTGTGTCTGCTACAGTTTTAATTAATTAGTTTTGGACTTACTCCTTAGGACTTCCTTATTTCCAATTGTTTATTGGTGATCTTTATTCTGGGCTAGTATAAAATAGAAGGGAATTGATCTCATAATGAAAGAAAATGTTATTAAGTAATGACTAAACTTGGTATATAGGCTAAATTGAAGTTCCTTACATAAGGCAATAATTTGTTAATGCTTTGTGAAATCCAGATTTTGTGTGTGGAAATATGCAAAAAAGACTTTTTCATTTTCTTACAAAGTAGAGAAAAGGTAGAATTCATTGGAGTTACTTTCCAAATTGAGGCCATTACAATTTCAAAGATCTGCCAGCTTCTTTTGAGAAGTATATGCACAGTAACTACATATGTATCAGATTCAAACCACTTTATTGGTTCTAAACTCCAGTGGGAAGGTTTTAAGGAATCTCTTCATTAAAAAACAAAAACAAGTGCCATTATTACTTATGGGATATCTGGCGTGGAAGCCTGAGATAAAGGGAAAAACCTAATAATGTTTGGTGGACAGAAGATCAGGAAGGGAAAATGAGGCTGGAGGACACTTCTTTATTTTAAAATATTTTAGAAGTAGTTGTAAGCTGCAACAAATTTTTCTGGCCTTACTAGTATAGCGCACATTTTATTGATTTTAACCTGCTAAGAGCAACAAAAAAGCAGTTTATGTTGAAATGTATAGGCTTGACCTAAAGTGTTTATAACAAAGCAGTGAAAATATTTAATGATAATATAATATTATATATAGATATATTAATAATAATATAATATTATATATAGATATAATAATATTTATTTAATATTACATTTTTGTTCTTCATATTGCCAAATCTATCTCATTGTATTTTTAGCTCATAGTCCACAGGTATAAGTTTTTGTTCTGTCCAGTTCAATGTGCTTTTATTCTGTCCTTGTTGCCAGTAATGCGGCAAAAGCAAAAATTTTGGACGTTCCATTCCAAGTATTCCTGTCTTCAGGCTAGTTGTAGAAGGAAGGCACTTTCTACTCATTCAGGAAATGCTGAAGTATTTTTTTACCCAGGTATTACTTGTATGATGGTTTGAATGTGGAAGCAACTCTTGTGTTGGTGGACATGAAATATGTGTATTTATTCTGTAGGTTTTTACTGTATTGTTAGTGGAATGCACTAACAATGAAATAAAATAAAATGAATTTCTAATATCAGTGGTAAGAAGACCATATTTGTCTGGAGTTCCCCTGTATGCTTTTCTTTTCTTAAGTGATTCTTGTGTTTAAAATAGCTCCCCTCTTCCCTATGGTCATTAAACCATACATGAATAACTAAATTTTTCTTATGTGATGATGAGAAAAATCTTCAAGAATACACCAAATACCAAGATGAGCCTTTTAAGTTTTTCTTTCTTTAACAGACAAACGATAGTAACTGTGTGACGAAAAAATAGGATTTGAGAAGCTGCAGCACATCTGATCTTGTTGCTGTGTGGAATTTTTCCAGATCTTGAGTTCATGTTACTATGATAGCTTTTAACTTGGATTTTTACTTTTCAGCTTCCATTTTAGTTAGTGGTCATGCTTTGCCTTCACCAGTTCTTTCTAGTTTTAAGGCACATTGGCATTATTTTTGGTCTGACACAGAAGGCTCCCAGTGAACTTTCTTTGTATTTTGTTTTCCAGTTTGAAGCTGCCTGGGTGCTGACAAATATTGCCTCGGGGAATTCCCTTCAGACTCGAATAGTGATCCAAGCAGGAGCTGTTCCCATCTTCATAGAGCTGCTTAGTTCTGAGTTTGAAGATGTACAGGAACAGGTAAAGATTAAGAATGGTGTTGTTTTTTTTTTTTTTTTCAACAGAGAAGTACAAGGCTATTCTATAAGAAAGTCTTGTGCTTTTAGAGGAATCATAGTTATTGGCAGTTCTGTGTAACAGTCTTTTTCTCCCTAGCATGTGTTAACATGCAAGTTCTGCTTTTCAAATGTTCTGGAAATGAATATTTAACCACAGCCAATATGGTAGTGTGTTTTGATCTCTAGTGAGTTAATATTTTTCTGTTTGCTGAGGAATTCAAGAAACCTTGTTTAAAAAAAAAAAAAAGATATGTAAAGTTCATGTTTATTTCTCCTGAGGACAGAACACGCGTGGAAATTATAGGTTGTTCTCTAAAAATGAAGGAAAAGGAGGCAAAAGTGCAGTCAAAGCATGCTATAGGTCTGTTGCGTGTTGAATGAAAATGATAGTGAAATAATTTCGCTTACTAAGCTGATGGTTTTTATTGATGGTGAAATAAAAAGAATAAATACGATCTTTGTCCATAAATTCTACTTGAATACCTTTCTTACAGAACAGATTAACATTCATTAAGGCCCAGAGAGATCAGTGTAAAGCACGCACCAAACATTAGATTCATACAGACTGTAATTTTTGCTTGAGGGCAGTAGCTTTAGTAATGTGTAATCCTAACTTGAATGTGTTAGCTTTGGGCACAGGTGTGAACTCTTGTTTCACTGTCTACTCAGTTAGTAAGCTGTTTTTTCTTATAATTAATTACAGATAATAGCTTAATCTTTTCTTGAGCAAATAAAATTATACTCTGAATTCTTACTATGGATATTTTGTTGGCTTTTGAAATTTTCCTGGTAATCCTTTTCTGAACATTTCTTTGTTTCAATAACTTTTTGTGGTGGTGAAATAAAGAGCTCTGGATATTCCAAGTAGCACTGTTCCAGCAAGGGTAGTACCCAATTCTCAGTGCTACTTGATTCTTTCCTGCGTGAATATTCAAGATGTCTTTGAGGAGTCTTTTCCACAGAAGCTTGCTGTGAGCTCAAGTTAAGCTGATTATCCAATATGATTCGTTGTTCTTTTCAGAGTCACTGACTTCCAGGGCTCAGTTCTCCATCCTGTAAGTGTGCCCTCTATTCTATCTCCTAGATGTCTGACCTTGCATTTGGCTGTATTGAGATGCATGATTGGAGGAGTCCAACTCATAAGCATTGAATCGCTTTATGTAACTTACCTTTCTATCTTATAGCTGGCATAGAATGAGCCACTCGTACTTAAGACTGCATATGTTTTCCACAATAAAGACACATTTCTTCAAGTTGCTTGTAGCTTTCCACTCTGCAACTTTCCATTTTCAGTGGCCTCTCTTGTGCTGAATAATTTTGGCAAAGGCTTTTTAAGAGAGTTTGAGTGCCTCAGAAAATTGTATTGAAGGATATAAGTATTTTTGTACTTTTTTTTTGATTTGAGGATGTGAGTCTGTTTTTCAAGAAATGAGAAATGTGATAGTGATCTTGCCAAAACAGCAGAGAGATGCCATATTCTGCCCATGTGAGAATCTATCCAAACTCAGCTATATGATGTCCAAACTGCTTTTTAGAGTTTGTTTTCTGGAGGAGGTTGAAATCTGTGGCATTACCTTCCAAATTCAGCTACTGCTTATGAAGTGCTATTCCTGAAGAATGATTGGTACACCAAAAGTAGTAATGGCTACTGCATTTTTATTTTTACTGCCTGTGATCTCCCTTGCAAGAGTGAACTTTTTAATTAGGTTATTAGTATCATTCTTTATAAATTTCAGAGAAGCATGTGGGAAGAGCCAGCCTGCTTTAGAATGAGATGTGCAGCTTTCAGCCCGTGTGTGTGAATTAACAGAAGAGCTTAGGGATCACGGATAAGTAGTTTATCAGTATTCTACCCGCTTTGCCTCCAATAAACTGCTGACAGGTTAAATACATACTGGAGGCATGTAGAGTTGATTATAGCCTCTGGAAAATGCATTTATGTACAGTGCACTTATTGAATCCGTGATTTGTCATCAGCAAGTCTGTAACTACCAGTAGCAAATTGTTCTGTGGTAACCTATGCTAAAGTAGGACAATACACCGCTGTGATGTTACCTGTGCCTTTACATAATGTGTTGCAGGTGTAGTGGTTGCAGCCTTCTGACTGCTGACTTTGAATTTTATGCAGGTCAACTTGATTTATTTTTTTTCTGTCAGCTTTTAAAAAGAAAAATGAATACTTCACTAATACATAATAAAAATAAGAAGTACTGGTTACATAAATATTAGCTCTTGTACTTCTACATTACAGGGTAGCGCTAAGTACACAATTAGAGAATATTTTTCCAAGTGGCTCTCATCTAGTTTGACATATTGCTGTCCTTGTTACGAATCAGTAGGTAGTAAAGGAGGCTTTTAATTGTCACTCTGGGGCACTGTTTGTTAAACTTGGAACACGTTGTAGTAAATGGAAGAAAAAGGCAGAGATTCTTAAGGTTGTTGCAGGTTTGAGATAAATGTGTCTTAGAGTCTAATGCTAAACAGTTTGCTTCTATCAGTTTTGGTAAGTGGGATACTTGTTCTGTGTTTTTGGAATGCTCAGTGTGAGTTATTTGCATTTTGTTTAGTAGTTGTGGGCAACGTGGCATTTTTGAACATACTTGATTCTGAGCATCTAAGGCTGAAAGTCAGAAATCGGAGAATATTTGACCATTTTAGACATAAGTTTTCTCCTCTGTAACTGTCCTCTGATGATTTGTGTCTTTGCATCGTGGTACTGTGAAGATTATGATTTTGCAAGCAGCTCTTGCTGAATTTGCAACAGAAAATTACAGAAAATTGTGTTTAGGGCACGTAGGGCAGAATCTAGCCGTACTAACCTGAAGCAAAGTGTAAAAGAGAAAAAGGAACATTGAAGGCTGTGTTTAGTAGATTGCTCTTTATGCTAAGTGGTGTAGTAATTTTGTGGAAGGAATTGTTAAGTATTAGTATAATTTTGAGTATGTATCACAGAATAAATTGAGAATTATTTGTATTTTGTATTTCAGTTTGACGAACTGGCTAACCATTATACACTGTTTTTGTCTTGAACTTTTATTTAAATCTTCTCTTAGTAGTGGCTCAGGGACACTTGCAAGTTTACCTTATGTGCTCATGATTCTTCCAACTGTTCTTTCTTACTTTTAAGCCTGTTTTAGTCTAATGTATTTGTTTTTTGTGTGTGCTAGTTTCTGGTGTGATACTAAATGGTTGAATTATCAGAGTCTGCTGGGGATCTTTATGTTTATTGAACAATATGTGTTTTAATGAAATTGTATCTTGTCTTTTCACAAGATGTTTCCCATCTGATGCGGAATTCAGCTATGTAGGCTGAAATTTAATTTGCCTGCTATCCTTTAAACTCTATTTCATGTTTTCACAGAATAACAGAATTGTAGGGATTGGAAGGGACCTTTAGATATCACAGAGTCCAATCCCCCTGCCAAAGCAGGCTCCCTAGATCAGGTTGCACACATAGGTGTGCAGCTGGGTCTTGAATATCTCCAGAGCAGGAGACTCCACAGCCTCTCTGGTCATCCTGTTCCAGTGCTTCTATCACCCTTACCATGAAGTTGTTACATACATTTGTGAGAAACTTTCTATGCTCCACTTTATGTCCATTTCCCCTCATTCTATCACCATGCACCATTAAAAAGAGTCCAGCCTCTTCACTTTGCCTTCTACAACTTAGATATTTATAGACGTTAATCAGATCCCCTCTGAGTCTTCATTTTGCAATACTTCTCTGGACAGACTCGGGTCGCTTGGCCTTTCCTCATAGAGGAAGTGCTCCAGGCCATTTATCATCTTTGTAGCCCTCTGGTGGATTCTTTCCAGGAGATCCCTGTCTTTTTTGTACCAGGTAGCCCATAAACTGGACACAGTACACCAGGTGAGGCTTCACCAGGGCAGAGTAGAGGGGGAGGATCACCTCTGTCAACATGCTGGCCTTGTTGCTTTTAATCTACCCCACGATTAATCTACCCCACGATGCCACTGGCCTTCTTGGCCATCAGGGCACCCTGCTGTCTCATGGCCAACCTGTTGTCTGCCAGGACCCCCAGGTCGCTCTCTGCAGAACTCTTCTCTAGCAGATCTTCCCCCAGCCTGCACTGACACAGGCGGTTATTTCTCCCTAGGTGCAAGACTCTACGTTTGATTTTGTCAAACCTCATCTGGTTCCTTCCTGCCCAACTCTCCAGCCTGTCCAGGTCTTACTGAATGGCAGCACAGCCTTCTGGTGTGTCTGCCATTCCTGCCAGCTTTTGCTTTGTGTATTAGCCTTTCTCAGGTATTTCCTGTAATTAATCATCTAAAACCATTTTGCATCCCACCAAAGAAGTTGAAATTGTGACAGATGCTACATCTCTGTTTATAAAAAATTTATTGATTACGTCTCTCCCTCCTTCCCTGCCTTTCTCACTCTTCTCCTCAACTTCTGTTATACTGTTGTTTAAATTTAGCCAGTGGCGTATGTCCTTCTTTGGCTCCTCCCATTTATTTTTTTCTTCCAGAATACATCTATAAAATTAGGAAACCATCCTGAAATTATTTATATTGAAAGATGTCATCAAAGCCCTGTAGAAACACTTAATATTGATGTAGCTTCAGCAGTGTCTTAACTGCAGTCCTATCCTGAGTGAAGTCCTTACTGCATTGTTTAAAACCCAGATGTTAACTTGGGTTTTCTGGATGAACATAGAATTCCCATCGAAAACTGGGCAAAACTTTATGTTCTATGTTTGCAACTCTTTGGATTATCTGTCAGTGACAGATGTGTCATTCTGCTGTGTACCTGAAGGTTTGTTGTCCATTAGTCCAGTTGTGTTTATATGCAAAGCTTATTTTCAGTGCCTTCATCCCAGTAGCCAAAAGTGGAAAAAGAGTTGATTCTTAATTCATAATATATTTTTTCCATGGAGAGGTACAGACTTAATGCGCTGTTGGTAGTTGAATTATCTCTTGATTTAAATATTCAAATACTAAAATATATGGCTGAGTGCTATCAAAATCCAGAGAAAAGTGGAGAGTTGTCAGAAAACATATGTATTACTCACAGAGTCCAACATGTAGATCAACGTTGCTCTATAAAACTAGCATTGTACTGTTACTGACTATTGATGTTGACCAGCATTGCACGTAAAACTTCTAGAGTTTAATAACAAGTGAAGTAAATCGAAGACCTGAAAAACCCCTCCTTGATCGTTAGTAATGCATAAAAATTTATACAGCTCTATAAAAATATACGCTGTCGATTGACAAGGCTGCATTTGTATTTTCACTTCTTACACAATTTGATATTGGTTTAAAAATCTACAGAACTTAAAATTACAAGTTCTTTGTGTCTCTGAGTTTTGGTGCGGATCAAGTATTGAAATTAATTATATTTTTCCAAGCTTGATATTTTAAATAACTTATTGAACTCTTTAAATTTACTGGAATTAAGTATTCTTTACTGGAATTAAGTATTCTTTAACCTTGGCAGCTATCTAGAAAAGAAGATTAAAAGAAATAACCAAAACATTAGAATGAAACCATAATGTTATTTTAAATGTTACGCTATGGCAAGCAAGGTATTTTACATCTTGATCAGTCTATGAAAGTCATCTGTGGAAATTGTTTGTGGAAACCCAAGGATTCTTTGTGCTCATAGCAGTGTCTGATGTGAAAAATTTTATTGAGCTTGACTTACATTCCTTATTTGTCAGGAGACTTGAAACTGTTTCTCAAGGAAAGATATTTGAGCTAAACTCTGCATACTTTGGCTGAAGATATTTCAGTTTCTTTTCATCTTTTGTACAATCTGGAGCTATCAATCATTAATTTCTTCCAGTGTTGTTACCAGCTCCTGTGATATCAGGCTATGGAGACAAACTTCTCTGCCCTTCAAAATCAAGAGTAGGAAAATGGCAAAGATGTTTTATGACTTCTCTGGCTAGGCTTTGTAATGAGAGATTGAGAATTCTGCTGTTCCAAAATCAGTCTGTCATTCAAGGTCAGAATACACATTTGTATGAAGTGATTATTGCTGTTGTTAACTATAAAAATAAGGGTTATTATAATGGCAGAAGCAAGGTCACAGATAAGTGAAATACTGGCTCCAGGGGTGTTTCAGTGGGTGTAAGACTGTCCAGAAAAGGTGGTTACATCTTTGTACAAAGGTGCCCTCCTTCTTCCCATCAGTGTTTTTACATCTTACCAAGATTGACAAATTCATATAGAGCTTGCTGACATTTTTGATTCATGCCTATGGAGTCACATCACTGCAGAAGTGAAAGTGTTGCAGTGAGCAACAGGCATGTCTTCATACAGCTTTAGTACAAATGAATTTTTAGAGGAGATGGCATATGTTCTGTCTCTTAAGATGTTTTTTTTCTTGTAGCTGTCTTTTCCATGTTGAGTCCATGAGGCTGCCAGACCACACATTACGCTTCAATTCCAGACAAACTGCTGTTGCAATAGTTGTAAAACAGTAACAATTGGAATGAAAAATAAGCTTTCTTGATTAGCTGTAGAGAGACGTGCCGAATTAGTAGTGACAAAGGTCACAGCAAAGCTCAGTGTGGTTTGGTATTCTAACTGGCTGACAGCAAAAGCCTGAAAAACAGTAGGAGAACAAAACAAATCCTTCCCCAGAGTAGTCTCCTAGTCTCTAGCATCTTGCTGTTTAGGGACTTTATGATCCATCAGTTGATCAATCTATTTATTGTATTATTGATAATATCGATAGAGATGGTAAGTATTTCATGTACCTAGCAGCTAACTAAATGTAGATAAAGATATATAGATGGATTTTTGTATACATCTTATTTTAGCTATGTTATGTTTTTTTTTAGAGAATGTTAACTATCTTTTGGGCCTTTAGTGTGACTGGGAGAACCGTAGAGGCTGGAAGAGAAGTCCCTTATATTGTAAAGAAGCATCTCTTTTACTGCCTTTAAAAAACTTTGAACTCCTGCTGTTCATGATAAATAGGATTATTCTTGTCCTCAGTATGTGGTGCTGGAAGTATTTCCAGTGGTTGTGTAGATTTGGTATAGCTCTTACATAATAAGAAGATACTCTGTTTCCTATGTCACTTAGCCCTCTGCTATCTTAAATACAAAATGTGAGCTATAGCACTTTTTGTGTGATAAACTGTCTGTAAATCATTCTACTGGTGTAGGCTGCTTTCTTTAAATTCTTCTCAGTTATGGTTCTCACACTAGTAGACAGTGATACCAGAAACACCTTTTGACCTAAATGCATTAATCAAAACTAATGAAATATTTCATTCTTGTGCTGCAGAAGATAGATTTCATGCTTCTTTATTTATCTTTTGGTATGTTATATCTTACTCCTCAAAATAAGGGATTGGGGTAGCAGTGATGGCCAAGGGAGTAAATAGTTGTCCCTACATTTTGTCACACATGTATCTAATAGTCAGTACAGGTTCTATTTTGTATTGTTTTCTCTTAAAGAAAGATGACAATGCCCGTTTGAACTTTCCAACTTTGAATATTGTTTTATCTTGTATTTAAATCATCTTTTTCATCTTTCTTGTTATCAGTGTTCTTAATGTGACTGTGTAAACAATGCATGCTTTTATGGCTTCCTAGGAAATACTAATATGAGCTGTTGTACACATTTTTGGGTAGATACAAACCTGCTTGACGTGTGCTATGAACCATCTGGACTTGAACCAGGGGGCGTGTACAATTAGTGCATTACTGAGCCTAAGGTGAGGAGCTCTCATTGTGGATAGAGTAAGGTTGTCTGACTGCGGTCTTTGGTGACATACCCGTTGACTGCTTGGGTACTTAGACCTGTGTAAATATTCCTGAATCATGTAGCGAGCTTGGGTGTATACATGCAACTCTTAACCGGAATGCATTCCCCTTTTGTATATTGTCCAGGATATAATGGTGAGAACAGAGATTATCTCCCACTCTTAATTCATATACTGAATGGCTTAAATTGTGAAAATAAAAACAATTACTATTCTGTTTTTATTGCAGGCAGTGTGGGCTCTGGGCAATATTGCTGGAGACAGCACAATGTGCAGAGACTATGTACTGGACTGTAATATCCTGCCTCCCTTACTGCAGTAAGTCTGTTTTAATACATTCTTTGGAATATTACTCAAGTGTCTGATAAGGCTAAATTTTGTTTTGTCTTAAAAAATAATTATTTATTGTTGTGGATTAATTAGGTTTATTTTTGAGAGCTTATTTTGTAGCTGAACTAAAAAGGAATCATGTTAAGACCAGCTAAGCTGGAGCTATTTTGTTCTACTGAGTGGGTGGATGCCTGGGACTACTAAGAATCATGAAGTAATCTAAGTTGGAAGCGACCTCTGGAGGTTGCCTAGTCAAACCCTCTTTTCATAGTAGATGTGATCAGAATTGCTCAGCTACTTGACTGGTCAAACTTAAAACATTGAAGGTAGCTTCCACCTTGGACAACCTGTTGCAGTATTTGACCAGGACACCGTGAATATACAATGTTCTGATAACCAATTAAAATTTTCTGTGGAGTTCTTGGCTAGTCATTTTGAAGCTGTCTGGAAAGTGCTCCACATAGAGACTTCAAGCTGTTATTTGACTTAATTAACGAGCAGCAGTGCTGGGTTAATCTCATGTACCAGCAGCTGAAGCAGCTTTGACCAGTGCGGTAGTCCTGTGGCATGCGGATATTGTGAAGATATCTGCACTATTGTCCTTCCTGTGTTTCATGCAGCAGAAACTGAATCCTGCAGGTGGAGTGTGAGTGTCACCTTGTAAGGACATCAGAAAGAGACCGGTTTGGGGGTTATAGAATTGTCTTCTAACATGACCCCAGTGGTCAAAACTCTTGCAGGAGGAGGAACCACTGTGCATAGGATATCTGAGCTGTGGTTACTGCCAGTTATGTGACTGCTGCAAATATTTAGAAAAAATGTGGCTGTACGTGTTTTCTGAGGCTAAGTTCTGTTCTTTGTCATTAGAAGGCGTAACTCAGAAAAGGGTCTATTAGAGTTGATGGGCTGGGAATTGGCACACAAATGTCTGTTCAACAGAGGACTTCTGAAAAGTATCTTCATATCTTTCCTTTTGGAGTAGTTTTGTCACAATTCTTGTGCCTCTTAACTGTTAATCTGCCACATCAGGCTCTAGAAACTTAAATGAACATTCTCCCATTGGTTATTGTTGGGATTCTAGGATTCACACGCCTAATGTGAATGTTAGTACCCAGCTTTCAAATGTAATTTTCTTCACGATCTGTTTTTTTAGAAAAAGATGCTACGTGTTTTCCTCTGACATCAATTAAATTGTAGGCCTGAGTCCATGTGAGTGAACTGGGCAGCTGACCGTGCTGGGTTGCCAGCTTTGAGTATTGTGCATTACTGAAGTTCGAAATCTGTTTGTTTTAGATTGCTTTCAAAACAGAATCGTATCACTATGACCCGAAATGCTGTATGGGCTCTATCCAACCTCTGCAGAGGGAAAAATCCTCCTCCAGATTTTGCAAAGGTAAGAAACATTTAGAAGGAAATGTGTTTTGAGGTGTAGGTGTCCAAATAAGCAATAAGAAATGGTGAAGCTTAAACTACATAGCAGAAATATTTCTGAATTTCTTTGAGACAATGGTGGACCTACTACAACTGAAGTTTCTGATTATTTTTTCTTCTTCTGGTGGAAGTTCACAACCATTGTTTTGATTTTGCTGCCACCTGTTTTTTTGTTATTTGTTAATCTCATCACACAGTATAACAAAGCTCTGTGTATCTTGGCTTCTTTAGTGCAGAGAATGGCACATCTTAATGGGGAAGTTTGAGGTTAAGTTTCCAGACACGGTACTGTAGAGGCTGAAGAATTCTGTTTTTTTTGCTGCTTGTTCCTCCCTGCTAGCGTAGTTGCAGCCCCACACCAAAGTGTTACTGGAGTCTGAAATTTGCCAGGTATTCAGGATCGTGGTGCTAGTGTGTAGTTTTATAATGATGCATACAGAATTAGCTGATTTTAGCCCTTTTGATTGCATAACCTTTGCATCTCTTTTACTGTTTTACAGGTTTCACCTTGTCTTAGTGTGCTTTCCTGGCTGCTCTTTGTCAATGATACAGATGTATTAGCTGATGCCTGCTGGGCTTTGTCCTATTTGTCTGACGGCCCCAACGATAAAATCCAGGCTGTGATTGATGCAGGAGTCTGCAGAAGACTTGTGGAACTGCTGATGTAAGAAGTTTGAGCAAATGCATTATTCACTCCTTTCCCTAAAATAGTGGTTCTTGCATCAGAGAGCACAATTAGATGTATCTCAAAATGTATTAATTTTCTAAAAAAACAAATTTTAATTTTATAATTTAACCTGTCTCTAATCAGCCCTCTCTATTTGTCATGAGTAACAGGTACAGTGGAGCTTTTTCTCTGCTGTTTTTTCAGCATGTAGCAGCTGCATTTTGTAAAATCTACAGAAGAACAAGAAACAATCGTTTTCCATGATGTAAATTAAAAAGGCTAATAGGATTAAAACAGTCTGATGCTGAATTATTGAATAGGATATATTACTTAAAGTACCCTTTTTTAGTACTTCAATTTCCGAAAAAAATACTTACTTTTCCTTTCAATTCTAATTTTAATAATGAGATTGGGGACATGCAGTGCAAATACATGCAATGACAGAATATGATTAAATGGATGGATGAGGATGTGTGTTAAACGCAGCGCTTCTGCCAGTGTTCCGCTGTCTTATTATCTGACTGTGCATGCTACATTAAGTATGCTCCATGCTTAAAGTTGATTTGTTTTGCTCCCTATAATGCCTGTACTGTGAGGTACTGGTATTATAGTAATATCTCAATTTTTATGTTGCTGATTATGTTATGGCCTAAATGTTTTGAACTTCAGAATGAGTTGCCATTAGCTTAAAATCAAGTGTTTTGATTCAGATAATTGTAGATAAGTCAGACTTAGCTGGCAAATTTTTCCCTGGCTTATGTTCCTTCCTTGACGATGTGAAGGTGATTCAGGATGGTTAACATCTCAATTTTGTTAATTTTAGGCATAACGACTATAAAGTAGTATCTCCTGCCTTACGAGCGGTTGGGAACATTGTCACAGGAGATGATATCCAGACCCAGGTATGGATTCACTTCTTCATGAGTCCATCTTTCAGTTAGTATTAGTGTAACTTATTTATAAGTACCTCTTCCTGATCCTTTATAAGTTTGAAAATGAAGGGTTGTTTTCTTTCCCTGAGCTGTATTTATTCTTGTATTGTCTTGTCTGGAGTTCTTATATAACTATGCATTGCTCTTTGAATCTGTCTTTATTGTTTTGTTTTAAGCACTCTTCCTCTTAGGCTGAATTTTATATTGAATGAGGTAGTGTGGTGGGGCTGTTAAGGTCTATTGCATTTTATACCAGCAACAGTCTGTGATGAATGTACCAAAAAAGTGGTCAGATCTTGGATGATATGTAAGATTCTGGGCATGTACTTGGAGAAATAAGAGGCAGTGGCTCACAGCATTGTGTTGGAATTAAACTGGGAGCCAGGAGCACGATGCCTCAGAGGTACTGAGTTGTCAGTCAACTGATCTGTAGGCTTTTCAAGAGGTAGCAGCTCCTACTAGTTCTTATAATCAGTGGGAACAGAGTCCATGCCTTGTGTACATGTTATTTGTGGTCCACCGACTGGTGGAAATCTTTTTTGCACGCAGAGCAGAAAATCCTATTATGAGCTTCATCTGTCGTACCTTTTGTTATCCTTTTCCCATTTCTTTGTGCGTTCTGACATCCTTTTGTCAGGACCAACTGGTAATATGTGAAAGAAAAGTACAGAGTAGGCTGCTGCTTTTGAAGCTTTGCTGACTTTTGGCCTCCATCTCTTGTTCACAAACTAAAAGGCATGAAAAGCATGCCTGTGTGATGCAGAGCTGTCAGACGTGCACAGGCAAATTGGATTGAAGTCACAGGCTCAGGGAGGCTTGCTTTGGTGGGCTGTTGACTGTTATTAAAGCTGATGGCAGAAATAGGATCAGGAAGTGGTGGTAGCTGAAAATGGGGAGGTGCGTGCGTTGGGAGGCATTGAGATGGACATCCAGGTGATGGTGGTAGCAGCTGAGGATTTTAGATGTCAGGAAGAGAAAAACACTTCACTGATAGTGTCTGATTCTCCATGCAAAATATTGAATTACTTCTTCCACATAAATTACACTGAAGTAAAAATGTAAGTTCCTAACCATGGGACTTGTTCAACAATTATTAGTATATATAAATCTATCCATTTGAATTAGGTAGTTCTGTGGTAAGAGGATCAGACACGAAGATGAGTTAGCAACAGCAAGATACTGTTTAATTATTTTGTAACTAGTGCTGGGGGAGGAGGTTGAGGTGCCTTATTAATATTTACTCACAGTCTACAGTTGGATTGTATAGGCATTCTTCTGTTTTTCTCAGTGGCTGTTTTTCAGATTGGTCATAAGAGTGATTGAGATGTGTTTTGATAATGTAGCTTTTTTTTTTTTTTTTTTTTTTAATAAAACTGTAAGGGATCACTCAGTCATGTGTAAGACAGATAATTAAATACTACCTACATCGCAAAGTGAAATCTTTGATTTTGCTTCCAAGAAAGTGTTTCAGCTACTTTGCTGCATGCAGGTTTTTTTTTGTTTTTTTTTTTTTAAGAGGAGCATACCAAAGTGTTCTTAAAATGCTAATAGTTAAAGAAAGATAATCTTGCATGCATACTATGCCATATGACAAAGAAGGACCGAGAAGATGCACAAAAAATCTGTAAACAAATCTGAGAGGGAGAAGAAAGAGCCCAGCTTTGACAGTAAACACATTTCTGAATATGTAAACAACATACAAGCCTGAAAAAGGTTTTTGTGCCCTCCTATATCTGTTGCTTGTGAATAAATAAGGTCTTGTGGGTGAAATGGTGGTTGGTGACCTTCTTGGCCATAGTGACCCATGTGTAGTTGAATTGAAAACTGTTGATGATAGGAAAGCTGTCTCCAAACCTCAGTTCCTGATATGGGGAAAGCAGATTTCAGACTGTTCAGGGAGTGAGTTAGTAAGGTCCCCTGGGAAACTGCTTTCCAAATACACACTTCTGTCAGTGCTGGTTACGTCTTAAGGTACCACCTTCTGAGAACACAGGAACAGGCAATTCCATAATGTTGACAGTCAAGCAGGTGTGGCAGAAGTCAGGCTTGGCTGAGCAAGAATCATCTTTTAGAGCTTAGACAAAAAAGAAAAGAAATGTATGGCTGCTGGAAGCGAGGTCAGGCAACATAGGAATACTACAGGGATGCTGTTTGCCTTTGTAGGGAGAAAATATGTGTGGCTGAAGCAGAGTTAGTGTTGAAATGGACGGATACTGTGGGGGGCACTTTTTTTTTTCTTTTTTCAAATACATTAATAAGAAAAGGAGGATCAGAAATAATGTTTGTTTGTTACTTGATGAGAATGAGCACCTTACAAACAGGAACATAGATGAAGCAGAGACGTTTAATGACTTCTTTGCTCCTGTCTGATGATGAACTGTGGCACCTCAAGTGCTCTGAGGTGGAGGACTGTGACCGTGGTAAGGATAAACTCCCAGGCAACCTCAAAATTGTGCAGGATTTGCTACTCCATCTAGGTGCATATAAAGTACATGGGACCTAATGGGACAAATCCCAGGGTACTCAGAGAGCTGACCGGTATCATTTCAAGACCTCTGTGTTTTTGATCAGTCCTGGGAATCTGGAAAAGTCTCAGTTGCCTGGAAGCTGACAAATGTTCTCATTCTCAAGACAAGAGAGACGACCCTGGTAATTACAGGCCCATCAGTCTCACTTCAGCACTTGGTAAAATTATGGAGAAAAGTAAAGCTTTTGATACTGTTTCTCTCAGTATCCTTCTGGACAAAATATCTGCCCTATGGCTAGACAAAAACACAATGTGATGGGTGAACAATTGGCTGATGAGTTGGGCCCGGAGGGTAAGCTGGTGGCCAGTCCCTAGCAGAGTTCCTCAGATCTGTTTCATGGTCAGTTCTCCTTAACATTTTCATAAATGACTTGGATGTAGGACTAGGAGGTGTTTCGAAGTTGTCTGACAAGAGCTGGGAGGAGCGGTTGACTCTGTTGTGGGAGGAGAGGCCTTGCAGAGAGATCTAGGCAAAATAGAGGACTGGATAATCACCAACCACATGAAGTTCAACAAGAGCAAGTGCTGGATTCTGCTTCTAAGACTACGCAACCCTGGCTATACATACAGACTGGGGGATGATATGCTGGGCAGCAGCACTACTGAAAGGGATTTGAGTGTCTTGGTCAAAAGCAAACTGAACATGAGTCAACAGTGTGCCTAGTCAGCCAGGAATATGAACCCTGGGGTGCATCAAGCATGGCAGTGCTAGCCAGTTGAAGGAAGTGGTTGTTCCACTCTATACTGGGCTGGTGTTGCCTCTCCTCGAGCACTGTGTGCAGTTTTGAGCACCGCAGTACCAAAAGGACATAGAAGGATTGGAGCGTGCTCAAAGGAGCACTACAAAGATAAGTGAAGGGTCTGGAGGGGATGACATATGAGGAGCAGCTGAGGTCCCGTGGTTCGTTCAACTCAGAGCCGCGGAGGCCAAGAGGAGACCTCAGCACAGCCTTACAGCTTCCTTACAGGGGGAAGTGAAGGAGCTCTGCTCTCTGGTAACACTGATGGGACCAAGGAGAATGGTGTGAAACTAGGATAGGGAAAGTTCAGATTTGATATCAGGAAATGGTTCTTCACTAGAAGGTGTTTGGGCACTGAACCACTCCTTAGGGCAGTGGTCACGGCCCCAAGCTGCCAGAATTCAAGAAGTGTTTGAACAATATTTTCAGACATATGGTCTGATTTTTTTTTTTTTTTTTTTTTTTGCCAAAAACATAGGTGGTATATGTGAAGAAAAAAAATCCAAACTTTCTTGTCCTGACAGATATCTGATAAACCCTGAAGCTTAACCTTTGTTTCCCCGTAATACTTAATTTGCTATGTAAGGTTTTTAGGAACATGTCTGAAGACAGAGGAGGAGTTGGGGGATGAAAAGAGGGAGAGAGATAAGGAAGGGAGTTCACAGATTCCAAGATCAGAAATCTTGAGGGGGAAAAAAAAAAAAGAAAAAAAAAGGAAAGCTAAGGGAGCTGAACTTGTTCAGTCTGAGGAAGAGAAGGCTTTGGGGTGACCTTGTTGTGTCCTGGTGCTTAAAAGGAGCTTATAAATGGGAGGTGTACATACTTTTTACGTGGTCTGATAGTGATAATTGAAAGAGGAATGGTTTTAAACTAAATGAAGTGAGATTTAGGTTAGATCAGTTTTGGGCCTCTCACTACAAGAAGGATATTGAGGCTCTTCAGCACATCCAGGAAAAGGCAGTAAATATGGTGAGGGGTCTGGAGCACAAGTCTTATGAGATGCGGCTGAGGGATCTGTGATCGTTCAGTCTGGAGAAGAGGAGGCTCAGGGGAGACGTTGTTGCTGTCTACAGCTGCCTGCGAAGGGGCTGTGGTAAGGTGCAGGTTGTCCTCTTCTACATCACTAGCAATATGAGTAGAGAGAATGGCCTCAAGCTGCACCAGGAGTGGTTCAGGTTGGAAATCAGGAAAAATTTCTTCTCCAAAAGAGTAGTCAGGCTCTGGGAGAGGCTGCTTAAGGAGATAGTTGGGTCACTGTCCCTGGAGGTCTTCAAGAAACATTTAGATGTGATACTAAGGGACATGGTTTAGTGGGGAGATATTGTTGGTAGGTGAACAGTTGAACTGATGATATTGGAGATCTTTTCCAGCCCTGGTGATTATGTGATACTATGTTGAAGGAAATTCTTTACTCAGAGGGTGGTGAGATGCTGGCGCATTCTGCCTAGAGAAGCTGTGGATGTCCCATACCCAAAGGTGTTCAAGGCCAGGTTGGATGAGACTCTGGATAACTGAGACTAGTAGGTGGCAGCCCTACCCATGGCAGGGGTGTTAGCACTAGGTGATCTTTATGGGTACTCACCATTGCTTAGCTTAACATTCCAACCCCTTTCACTCTCACAAGCAGACGGAACATTTTATTGTAAAATTTTGTCTTTGTAAGCTGCCTGCTTTTGTTGTACAAGGTGAAACTTTGGTGCTTCTTGGTGTGCTCTTCAGAATTTTGTCTTACTTTTAGGAAAACGCAACATGTTTAAAAACAAATCAGTTTCATTTATTTATTTAACTTTTTTTTTTTTTTTTTAATTTGAAATTTGCCCATTTATAATGTCTTTGTCATTGGGCACAGCTTTGGCAACAGTTTGACCCATTGTGCTAGCTGATGTAAATAACTGAAGTAGGTTGAAGCTTTGTGGTATACAAAAGCGTGAAAGACCGAGAATATAGGATAATAATGCTGTCTCATTTTGGTTTGATCATAATGGTCTTATTATCTTGATATATGCAGGTGAAATTAAAATCAAAATGAAGGTGCAATCTCTTAAACTACTCAGTTGTTTTACTTGTTACCTTTTCTGCACGTAAAATATGAACGTTTATTAGTTATTGCTCTTTTATTTTAGTTTTTCATTTTTGAAGCATTTTAGGAGTATCATGATGGCATATGCTTTCTAGCTTTTGAAGATACTGTATTCTTTACTCCAGGTGATTCTCTATCCTGTATTTCCTCTAAGATGTGCTTTTCTTTTTTTCTTTTGTATTCAGGTAATTCTAAACTGTTCTGCCCTGCAGAGTTTACTGCATTTGCTAAGCAGCCCTAAAGAATCTATCAAAAAGGAAGCCTGCTGGACAATATCTAATATAACAGCTGGGAACAGAGCCCAGATCCAGGTAAGCTTTTGAGCTGTAATCAGTAATCTTTGTCTTTCAGGCTAGAAAAAAACATCAGGTGATAAACTGTTTTGTGTTGTATGTATATATATTTGTATGGCTATATAGTGACTTGGAAGCAGAAGCATATTACAGGCTCTGTGCATAATTAGAATATTTCAGTGCTTCAATCATCTCTCAGATGCAAATTAGAATGATTTATTTTTATAAAATTGAACAGATTATGAGGGAGGTAGACAGCCCTTTATGCACTTAGTGATCTCTGAGATACAGAAATCCTCAACTAAGAAATGAATAAGCTACAAACTTTGAGAATCAAATTACTTCAGATGTTTCTTGATTTTACCACCAGATATGGATGAACTAAGGAATAAAATACTTTTATTCCTATTTACATATTCTTATAGTTTCTAGTACTGGCACTTGTGTACTAGCCAAATCTGAAATTGCTTTTTATTAATCTGAACAGTAATTGAATATATTTCACTTTTTGCTTTGTGATTTGTCTTTCTTGGTTACACCAAATTTTGTAATGCTTTCATGGTAGACGATAGCACAGAAAAGCAAATTGAAGACTTGGTCCTCTGTGTCAGCCATTACAATGAGGCCTGAAAAAACACCCACTTCTTTGTTCTGAGTTTTGATTGAAGTTCAGCTGTCATGAGGAAATCCCTGGGACTTGTCTCCAGGTGGCGTAAATGAGAGATTGACTATCTTCTCCACAGAAAAGATGTTTTTCTTAAACTATAAAATGGAAAAACTGGTAAATATATTTTGTTTTTCCTGTATCTGGAATTTTAAGAACAGCTATACAGCTATACTAATGGATTTTTTGGCTTGGCTTTCAAAGACAGTGCCTATTACGTTATCTTTTTCAGAGTTGTTGGAAAAACAGATTTTGGTGAAATATACGAGGTTACCATCAAACTGAACAAAAATTTCCTCACATAAATGGACCTTAATTTTTTGGAAGTTATATATCTCAATGTTTTTCTCATGGGATTTAGAGAGCATTCTTAGAGATTGCAGAGGATACGTGGAAGTTCAGCTGAAGGTGTCGGGTCTTTAAGGAGTATAAATTGATAGCAGAAATATTAGACATTAGAAATATTTTTGTTACTGCTTAATAACCGTGCAGAAGTAATGCATGGGCACACAAAAACTAGGTCATGTCTATGTTCTCTTTGTCAATTGTGCTAATGTATACTTTTCCTTGGAAGGCAGTCTAACATTTACTAGTCTTATATCTGATGTCTCTGGATTATTCATTCTTTATCATCAAAATCAGCATGAAGGTTAACACTTGGAATGGTTTTAGTAGAAAACTTGCAGGAGGCTATGAAAAAAAGTATAATAGCTGCTTTGCAGGTGGCAGTTGTGATCTCTGAAGTTATACTCTCTTTTCAAACCACATATAGCTGCTGATTCAAATGAAATCTTCGTCTACTTCTTAGGAAGAACAGGAAATAGGATAAGATTTTTTGGGAAGATAACTTGGTCTCTCCTAAGACACTTAGAATTGATGCGGATGTTTATCTAACTTAAGAGATACTTATCTTAGAAAATAAAGAGGTGAGAAAACAAAACTTAGGAAAGGTGAAGGTTAGGTCTTCCTAATCTGATTCAAGGCTGTGACTCTTAATGCTGAAGATCGTGTTTCTTTTTTTTTTTCCTTTTTTTTTTTTTGCCTGAAGCAAAAGGGATATGGTCATGTCATCTAACCTTGGTAGAGCTTCAGAAATTTTGATTCTGGCTTTGCCTGAGGCTTATGACCATCTATAGACCAGGTGAATGTTTAAGAAAATGTACTGTATAAAATTAACCACCGTATCACTGCTTTTTCCTATATCAGTGGTTCTAACTGTTGTACAGTTAGCAGAGCAAGGAGGGTAGTCAATACTACTTGTAGTAGGGTAGAAATGTTTTTGCCTTTGCTTTCCTTTCTGTGATGGATCTTTTGGCTGCCTTATCTCTGCTATTTCTACCTTAGAAAGTACTGTCCCTCTCTGTTTCTATCTAGAAGATTATTGCTTTTCCCGGGAAGCCTGAGAGTTCTAAACTTAGGAGTTCTGTGGAACAGTCCAACCCAATGCATTTATTTTTCCCAAGTCTGTCAGAGGGACTTCAGGATGCATAATTATGTAGGAGTGTTGCAGACTATGAGAAAAAAGAGCTTGAGAGAATCGGAAGTATTCATTGAAGTTGTTCTGTAAAAAACAAGAATCTGAACTGTCAATAAAAGTAAAGTTTGAAATAGGGGATTTTTTTTCCAAGTGCCAGGATTTCTATTTTCATTTTCAAGTAATTTAAACTGCAGAACACCTAGAAGCTATTTCAGTAGTTCATTCACTTCTGTGCCTTCTGCATTCGTTGTACCATGTCATTCTGTTCAAGTGAAACAATTAGTAGAGGCTGTCCTTGTTAGCACAGCATTCTTATACCTGAGATACGCTGCTCAGATGTCCAAAAGTAAGGATATACATGGAATCTTAGCTGCAACTTTCATAAGGCTCTGTCTTTTAAACTGTTGTCTCAGTTTTTTTCCAAGACAGTGATGATAATGTAGTGTCTTCATTCGACAAAATTTGGCTAATATAGCTAAACAAAATTGTTCTGTATGTGTTTAGTAGTTCTTTATGGTTTCAGTGTGTCTTATTACCAGTTTAGGCCAGTCCTCTTTCTGCTGAGAACGGATCAGAGTTGCTTTCTGGCTTGGGAAAAGGAGAAGGAAGAGAGCAGGGAATTAATCCCATGGGACATTAATACTGCACTTTCATTTCTAGCTAGCGATCATTTAGAAGTAAAGAAGAACCCTTAGCTTTGCATAGAAAGATACTTGTGGTTGTTTGGGCAGACTCAGAACTCTTGCATCATGAAGAAATGTAGTGTAAACCAAATCATTTAGATTTAAAATAATCCAGCTTAAAACATAGCCTACCTTAGACTGTGCCGCAAACAGTTCAGAAGGCTATCTGTTGATGAGTATTTGCATCCAATTCCAGTGGAAAAAAAAAAAAGCGAGAAGAAAATTCTCACAAGTAAAGGTAATAGTTCATCATTTAATAACCCCTTGATCCCAGTTCAGATGAAATGAGCTGCCTTTGACCTCTTCACACATGTTACATAGTGGAACTCTGGCTGTCCCAAATGAATAGTCAGCCATAAAACTGAAATTAAAATAAGTAGTTATTCTGATCCTGAGTGGAAGATAACTGTCCTGGTCATTATGACGTTTTACAGATGATGTCTATCACGAGGCTTAAATTCCTGAAACTGCACAAGGAGGCAGTTAGAGTAAAACTGAACTAAGGGATGCCTGAGAATGTTTACAACGTTTGACTGGAAATCTTGAGACTTTTCCTATTTCCAAAAAAAAAAAAAAAAAAAACGAATTAGCAACTACAGGTGTAATTGCTGCCGTTTTCATGTGCTGAAAGTCTCATGTTCTAGAAAAGCTCTTATCTTTTTGAGTCTAGTCTGACTGTCTTGTGAAGTTTAAGGTGTAGTGAAACCTTCTATCAGTTCTGGAACTGTTGTGACTGCTTTTCTCACAGAATTCATTCTCTGAGATATTTCTTCAGGTAACTCCTACTTGGTGTCAATCGCTGTAAATGCTTGAGCTGAAAAATACTTTTAAAACAATTTCTGAAATTGGAATATGCTATTTGGTAAAGATTCTTGAAGGTGATCCTATGCTAAAATGGTCGGTAGAATCCTTGTCTGATTTCAGTAGAGCTGTGAGGACAAAGGATAGTTCCTGTCTGTGAAGAGTATCTAATTTAAATAAGTGCATGGATGAGCCTATGCTCTTTTTTTTTTTTTTTAATATTTTGTGGAAATTAATTTCAAAGATAACTTTACACATTGCCATGAATGAACATATCACTTCCTGAGAACTGGCCTTCCTTATAGAAAGAATTCTAAAATACTATATGTAGCTCTAAACTAAATCTCTTTTCTTTCTTCCCTGGTGCTTCCAAATGGTTTTGTAGTTCCTACTGCAGGTGGCAGACTGTAGTCAGATCTATTCCAGTTTCTGCTGTATTAACTAGATTTTGAACTTGCAGAATCTTTAGCCAGAAAGCAAATGAGTAACTTCAGTTTTTCCAGGAAGCTGAATACCTGCTTTGTGTAGTAAACAACATTATTGTGAGGTACCTGCTATTCTTATGAGTGGATTGTTGCTCCAGAGCAGTTTGTTAGAATACTATGGAAACTGTGGGTAGTGCTCAAACTGCAGTCTAAGAATCACTTTTTAACAACAACAAGAAGATAAAGTATTTTAGTAAATCTAATATGTATTCTATCCAATCAATATTAACAGACAAAGCTATATTTAGTGTTTAAGATTGCACTGGATTACACTCCCCCCATCCACCCACTCTGAAGTATAGAAATATAAAGCTAGAGGGAAGGACTTCTATATTCATTTCCACTTTCATACTGTCTATAATGCTGTTTGATAGCACACTCCAAAGGCTTTCACTGCCATTTCTAAAAGATAAGATGACAGTCTATCACTGTTAGATTTGCACTCAAACGCAGTAAAGTAAACCTTTTCTAGTGTTAAGGCAGTATAAGTTAACATGCATGAAATGTGTGGAAATAAGTGCTGATCTTTGTTTGTATTTAATGTTTAAAACACAGGAGGCTTGAGTTTTGTTTTGTTTTGTTTTTTTCCTACTATTTTTTCCCCTCTACCAAGGGTAGAAGTGAAAGCCTTTCAGAGTGTGTTATCAACAGTGTTTAGGCAACGGAAAAGTGTGATAGAGTACAGCAGTCTTTCCCCTCTTTATTTCTGTGCTTTTAAGGTTTGGGTTGGATGTGTATATCCTGATGCAGTCTTGATTGTCACTAAGTATAGTTTTTGTTTGTTAATTTCCTAGTTTGTATACAGCTTTGCTGTACTTCAGTGGATAGCTTCCCCAGTCAGGGAGAAGGGGAACTACATCTTCCTGGGAATCAGAAGGAGAACTGCACAACTGAAGCTAATTCCTGACTGTCGACCCTTCTGAAGGGTATGAAAGGCTATCAGATGCCTCAGAAAATGTTGTCTAACTTCGCAAGCTGTTGAAAAACTATGAAAGGCAGTACACCAGGTACAATCTTCCATATCTGACAGTGAAGACATCATAGGAGTTCTCTCCTGTTGACAGGTTATGAAACTTACCACTTCTTTTTCTGATATGCCTTAAATTCTCACGTGAACATCTGGAACATTGAGTGTGGTTGTGCATGGTGGCATCTCGATCTGTGCCATATTTTTCTTTAGAGTTTCCTATCCTTGCTGAAATGTGATGTGGGGAAGTATAGCAAATGCTACCTTGTGTATCAATTTTATAAACTAAATTAAATGCATTTTTATCAATTGGTTGAAGATGCAAGCTGAGAATTGTTAGGCCACAGTAAGACTGGGGTTGTGGATAAGAAATAACAGAGTTCACATACAATGTTGCTGTTTACATTGCCAAACTGTCAGATTATTTACGTATAAAATATGTTTGATCTATGCCATAGTTTGCACCAGTGGTCTAAAATCTTTGTACGTTTTGCAGTGGCAGGACTTAAAACAAATAATTAAATAAAAAGTTAGGAACAATATATAGTATTGCTGAAAATATCATATTTGTCTGGGGACTAGCAAAACTCAAAGATGAAAGATTTTTAAATTTGCGTTTTACTAAAAGGCTATCTTTAGGCTTCTGTGTATGGTAGATCCATATATCTTGCCATGTGGAGGGCAGCAAGAGTAGAATACCTTTCATTCATTTATTCTGTCAGAAAACCTCAGCAGTTCATGTTACTGTATTTTTTGTAGAAGAGACTCAAAGCTGGAGCCACCTCAACACAGCGTTGTTCATTATATTGCAGGTTCTTCCTGAGAATGGGTAGCAACCTTGTGTAAACAATCTAGAGTTTACTTTATAAACAATTTGGAGTATATGGGTTTAGTGTCTGTTTAAACAACATAAAAGTCCATTAGAATGGAGATCTCAAATGTTTCCTGGATCACAAATTACTGTGAAACCCTTATGAACTGAAATTTCCAGCCTGGAGGAGAATGTAGCGATGGGACTGTGCTCGCAGCTGCCTGGTAGAGAGGTGACTGTAGTCTTTGAATTGCTGAGAGAGCTTGCAGGAGGAGGAAAACACAGTCACACTGTAAGACTTGGTTGCTTTCACAAGCATGTGTTGAATCATGTGTAGACATTTGTGTACTATATGTGTATTTTTGCATAGCTTCTGTGGTTTATCTGTTGGAACTCAAATGAAGAGGAGCAAATTAAATTATTAATTATTATCCAGTTCATATTCTGACTTAATACACTACTGCTGAAGAGTTCCCTCCTAACTGACTATAAAGTAGTTAGACTTAACACTGATGCAGATGTAATAAGACTCTGAAAATTCACTTCCATGTAGCTCTCTTCTTTAAAATGAAATATTATCGAATGAAGAACCTTGATTAAAAGAAAGAAAAAGGATGGACTGTTTCTAAGGTGAGCAGCTATTGGAGGTTTGCAGCCCAGGAATGCCATCTTTAAACAAACAAAACACGACAAAAGCTCTTTGAAAGTGAGGGCCAGATTTGTTGAAGTATTTGAAGTCAAATTTGAAAAGTGAGATTTTGATTCAAATTCAGTTTTAGTTTTCTGGAAGACTCAGTTGTGAGTCAGAATGGTTCCACTGTACCTGAAGGGATGCAATTGGGCTTAAATGTTGGTGTTAGTTTCTTGTTTTTATGGATGGGCTCTGCATTAGCTATTAGGCTGAAAACAGATTGATGATATTGAATATGATATGTGAATGAATATGAATGATATGTACATGAATATGATAATTGAAAATGCTGCCTCAGTGCCTAATAGCAGCCTGAAATCAAAGACATTTATTAGAAATGCTAAGAAAAGGGATAAAACCAAAAACGAAAATGGAATTCCTTATTCTAGTTGTAATATAAATCTTCTGTGTTGCCCTGTGTGTACAACCATATTCAGGAGATACATTGGACTTGGGTGGTAAGGAAGACTGGAAAACATCAGCTTAATTCCACATGAAGAGCAACTACGTAGACTAAGGGATAAGTGGAGGGAGTTACAATTGAGTGCTGTGTAAATGTGAGTGGTGGTTGAGAAGGTGAACAAGGATTGATTATTCCTGGCTTTTGAGCAAGATCATCAAAGAGAGAGACAGCAGAGAAATGACTGCTGTCTTCTGGACAAACAAGCACATATTGTTTCCTTCAAATGTTGTCAAACTAGAATTCATTGCTGCAGTGCTTTATTTTCTTTGTTAATCTTTTTTTTTTTCACCACACTTAAGCTTGTGCTCTCTAAGGCTTTCCTTCAAAATATGCTTACTATAGGCTTCAGAGAAGTTGCATTTTGATCAGTGAAGCCAGGAGACGTACCTGAGGGAGAGTTATGAAGCCATGGCATTGGGGTTTCTTACATGCTGTTATTAGCGTTTGTTTCTGTTCTTTCAGAAGGTGGAGTTTGGCAGCAAGGTTGTGGAGACAATAGTGCTCAGTACCTTTATCAGTGCAAAAAATGGAAAAGGATTTATGTTGAATCTTCCTACTCATAGAGGAATTTTTCTTGCAAATCTAAACCAAATATGAAACCTTTTAGTGCTAGAAAACAGGAAAATGTAAAAGACCCAATTTTTACCCAGTTCCTTTAAGTTGCATTTTGTGATGGTTGTCAAATGGGTACACTGTTTTTACTTGAGGCCCACAGATTGCCTTTACAGAGGCACAGATTCTGTGTAAGGGAGGCTGTTGATAAAACTCATGCACACATGGATTTGTGAGTTCATGCAGCATGGATGCCTGGATAAACAGGAAGGATAAAAGAAAGAGAACTCTCTGCAGCTTTTTGCTGGGTGCAGACTGTTCCCTTCTATGGAGCTCCTTGCAAAGAATCTCTTCAGCTTTCTTTGAATTTAACAGTTCTGTGATGATATGCTTAGAAAATGGTTATATGAAAATCTATCCTAAGCTCTTGATTCTTTCAGTGATCCTTGGGAATGTTTCAGGTCTTTACCATGGGTGTTATTGGAGTGGTTTCATTTGTATCTCGCTGCAGAACATTCTTTCCAGAAGTTACTAGGAACTCTGAGCTGCTAAATAATCATTTGACTTTGAGTTTGATAGGCTATGCAGTTAAGCATCAAACAATCCATTGCTTTCTCCTTTGATCAGGAAGATCGTGTTTGCTTGCTTGGTGGGATTCTTAGTTCTCTTTGCCCTGTTGTCCATCCAGTCAAAAGAGAGTGTCTCACAAGCAGGCTTATGAATACTTTTTTTTTTTTTTTTCTTTCTTTCTTTCTTTTTAGGGAATCTTAATGACTTAGTGGTTTACTGGCTTAATAGCTGAGAGGTCCTTTACCTGGAAAAGTAAGGGAAATACAGCATTCTCTTGCTGTCAAAATAATAATTGAGTGACACATTAGATATGAAGGTAGTTTCACCGGATCTGTCCAATTTGGAGTAATCATTTACCCAGTGATAATTTGGGTTTTGAATGTAAAGCTATAAACTGATTTTTGCTCTTTGAGAAATTCACTTCACTGTTTAACGTGTAGTCTTGAGTACGTACATTAAATGAGGAGTTTATTTCTAATTCTAGTTATAACCCTGACATGTCATTTCTTTTTTGCAGACAGTCATTGATGCTCATATCTTTCCAGCTCTTATAAATATTTTGCAAACAGCTGAATTTCGAACAAGGAAGGAAGCAGCTTGGGCAATCACAAATGCAACGTCTGGAGGCTCTGCTGAACAGATCAAGTATGAAATTGTACAAATATTTCATGTACAATTGTGTGCTTCCAATATTTGTCTGCAAAGGTGCCATTTTTGGATTGAGTTTTGAATGAGACATTCATTCCTGTATAGAGAAATCGCATGAGAATTCAATCTAATATTTCAGTTCATTAATTGAACCATTTATCTTATGTGAAAAAATGAAATTCTAAACTTAAATCACAGTGGTTGTTTCAGAACGTAATAAAGTATGTTAGCAGACTGGAGAGGAATGGCTCAGAGACCTACTGCCTGAATGCATAATATGTTTCTTATACTAATATATTATGCTTATATTCAATTTTATATAAAATAAATACTTACTGTTACAGATTAATATCGTTCATATTAATAATATTCATCTGAAACTTATAGATAAAGATGTCCATATATATGTTAGAAAATTAAATAATATGTACACCATCTATTTTATAGTCTTTATGTGATATTTTCAGTGTTCTGGCAGAATTGGTAAGATACAAATAGCTGTCGGTAGTTTTTCAGTTTTCTCTGATCAAGTTGATATTTTATCTGATTTCTTTGGTTATTAATCCTTCACACGAAGTGCTTAAATGACAATATCTGCTGTAACTTCACATAGAACCTGATAAATTGTTTGTAATGTTTTTCAGGTATTTAGTAGAATTGGGATGTATCAAACCACTCTGTGACCTCCTTACCGTAATGGACTCAAAGATCGTGCAAGTAGCACTGAGTGGGCTGGAGAACATCTTGAGGCTTGGAGAGCAGGAATCCAAGCGCAGTGGCACTGGCATTAATCCTTACTGCGCTCTTATTGAGGAAGCATATGGTATGAGCAAAATGTCTGTGGATGGCAGATGTTAAAGTGACCATGAATCCATTAGAGTTTCAGAAGACCAGACTGTATTGACTTCCTTATCACTGTTATCTGGAAACTAACTGTTCCTAGACAAGTTTCCATTTATCAATGTAAATTCGCCGTTTACATTCTTTTTCTGCATGTAGATGGAGTGTATGCAGATGATCTTTCCTGTCTTTTTCACAGTGATGAGGCCTTTTGGGTATCATTCAGCTTGTAGTATCTGCAGCAGATAGAACTTCAGGGCCTCTGTTCTGTTGCAGTTTTCAGGCCTGTCCTTTCCCTCTCTGCTGTCCTGCAGAATTCAGATCTGTGATCATTGGTCATAATGCTTCATGAAGCTGTAACTTTTGCATACTTCTTTTCTCTGCAGGCCTTGACAAGATTGAGTTCCTCCAGAGCCATGAGAATCAAGAGATTTATCAGAAGGCATTCGATCTGATTGAGCACTACTTTGGAACAGAGGATGAAGATAGTAGCATTGCCCCACAGGTGGATCTCAGCCAGCAACAGTACATCTTCCAGCAGTGTGAGGCTCCCATGGAAGGCTTCCAGCTCTGAGGTGCCTCTATGCTGTGTGCTCCTCTACCTAGCCAATCCTGTTGTCGAGCCACAAGCCACCTGTGGAGTGATTCTCTCAGTGTTTTCCATAACCCTGTTTGCGCTCATTTGCTTGCCTTGTGCACATTCTCTTACGTACATCTGGAAAACTTTTGGCTCTCTGTGGCAGGATGCCCCCTCCTTGGCAAGGGGTTGCCAGAATCACACTTCTCTAGTTTCTGAACCTCTTCACTGTCATCTTCACGAGGTTGAGGCACATTTCTATACTTTGAGATATTCCCTACTCCTATTACAGGAAAAGAATCCTGCTTCCACTAGCCCCCTGCACTCCTGGCGTCCGAGGTAAGGCTGCCTTTCTCATGTATTTACTGCAGTGTGTGCCTGCAGTTCCAGGGAGACTTTCCAACATGCTGAGAACGTGGCTGAATTCGTTTCCCATACTTTTCCCTGGATGCCTCTTTGGATCGCTGTGTGAGATGTGTTAAAGCTTCATATGGAATGTATCTCCTTCGCTGTATGTGCCAGCTGGAGCTAATGGAATATAGATCGTTACAAATAATGGAGTAAGTCTTCTATCCCCTGCAACAACAAGCTCCAATGGATGTGTTTTCTGGTTCTTAAGAATGCTGAACACATGCGGCCCTACCCCTTCTCAACACTGAGCTCTCAATGTGGACTGCAGACCACTGTGGAGATCTGCATACCCTCCCAGTCTTTCCATCCAGAAAAAGGAACCTGTGAATAGGTCACTCCTACCACCTCCCCAGAAATGACTTTTTGAACCAGCTTTTAGAATGGAGAAACTACCCTCACTTTTGCTTGCCAGCACAGTATAATCCGGCCAGGCCTACCTTAAAATCCAGCCCTTCCTGACTTCGTGCTACAGAGTCTGGTCCTCGGTAGTAGAGTTATGGCTGAAAAATTTTTATCTGCCTCTTTACATTTTTACACAGCTTGACTTGAACAGAGTTCTGAAAAATTACCTTCTGGACGCAGAATCTTAATTTGTAAAACTTAGCACAAGGAGTGTTAGATCTCCTTTTCATTTTCATGAGACAAGAGCTTCCTTTCCAACTCTCTGGACAGAGTCCTACTGGTCAAGCCTCGTATTTAAGAACTAAAGTGACACTAAGCTCAAAGGATAGTAATATTGCACCCAGATCCACCTGGCCCTTTCATTTCATTTTTCCTTCTGCTGTTTAGGGGACTTCAGGTGAATTAGCACGGAACGCTTGGTTCCTACGGATGACATCTATAAGGCATTGCTGACTGCATGGCAGCTGTCATCCACAGCTGTAGACTGCCCTTCTGCTAGCAGCATGTTCTTGGCTCCGCAAGCTGCTTGGATCACAGACATCTGATGCAAAGGCCGGCCGCTCCTCACTGAGTTCAGCTGACATCGACACCAAACTCTTGGAAAAAAACTGGGAGATGCCATGTGATTGAAAGTGGTGGTTCCATTTCTGTAAATGCAATGGATTCTCCAGGCTGTATCTGTCCCAGTCATCCCCCAGCAATGGGCTATGTTCTTTCAAGCTATTTGGAACATTTGTAACACACATTTGTCCAGTGTAAACATTTCAAAAATGCCACTGACATCTGCAGCGTCGCGTACCTGTGGTAAACGTTAGTGGCAGAACTGTCTGCAAGATCCTCCTTATGAGTCCTCTCAGTGACAAGCCACTGCAAAAGCAAAAACAGCCCATTGTATACTGAATAATACGAATATATAAATTGCTTGTCGAAGTGCTGAAAGAAGCTAGGCGAAGGCCTGCACGCACCAACCCTGTGTCATCATTATTTAAATACAATCTTTGGTTCTGTCTGTGCTTCGGGATGGAGACTGACCTGTGGCTGCTGCAGAAGCCACCTGCTGCCTCCCTAGCTAAGCCAGTTGGCCTCCCCCTTCCCTCTCCCAGTTATTTTCTCTAGTGCTGCTTTGTGCTGAAGGAACATTTAGTTTACTGCACTTGATCTGTAAATGGACTTTGATTCTTTGTAATCTTAGGGGGTTAAATTTGGTGGTTAATTTAAAAACAAAACCCCTCAATGTTGCCTTTACATCACATATAAATAACTGTGTTTCTCTTTTCTTGAAGGGTGATAGAAGCACTGATTAGTAGCAAAATCTTGTTTTAGCTTTTGGATTTTTTTGTGCTGGATTTTTTTACGTGTAAATTTCCAATAACATGTCATTTCTATAAGATTTGTTTAAAATCATTTACCTCTTATTGGATGGTATAAAAATGCTACATATTTTGTAAACAAATCTGAGCAAAGTGTGTGTGCATATATTCTGTATATTCATATATGTATATTCTGTGTATATATACACTTGTGTGTATATATACATATATACACACACACGTGTATATATATATACACACGTGCGTATGTGTGTATATATATACATATCTATATATCTATATATATAAGTGTTTTCTCTTCCAGGCTAGTGAAAACAATGTGGTGCATTGGCGTTTCCCTCCCCTGCCCCCAAGAGAAAAATGACAATTGCCTCTAAATGAGCAAATTAAAAAATGAGTCCATTTAAGCTGAATGGTGTGCCTTCCTGTGTAAGGAGCCTAGCCAGTGTTTGTTACTTTTGCAGTGGATATGTGAATTCAGAGCAGATAAGTATAAACCTTTAAACTTGGTATGTTCGTTTGAAGTGACAGGCTTGGTTGACACAGGTAATATTGTTGTTGTATATACTTACACTGTGTAAAGCATTTGACTGGTACTGCATTATATTTTGACTGAAAACTAAAACAATACAGAAGTCAACGTGGCACACATTAAATGGATTAAAATGTGGCTAACTCATAGGTCTCAATTTGATTTTAAATGGTGCTCAATTGAATGTATTTTCATCAGGATCTTCCAGCAACCAGTTCTTGTCTTTATTTAGCCTTGCGAATGACTTGAAAAGGAACAGGATTTCTAACAGTGGCTGCAAATTACACAAGTATGAAAGGGAGAACAGGTTTGTGCATTAGGAAAGGAAGTGCTTTTACTGGTACAGACTGATCAGAAATACTTGGTAAACCAAAGGCAATCCAGCTGTATTTTGCTAGAGCCAAACGTGTGGCATAACATACCCATGAGATAAATAACATTCAGGCCACACATAAAGGAACCTGAATGGGAGGATAAGTGCTGCTGAAAAATCGTGAGGATCCTTTTATGTTATCACTTGACCACTGCTTGCCAGCATAGTTCTCGTAGGTGTAAAAAGAGACCTTTGAGTAGAAATGGGGCAAATATGTCAACTTTATATTCAACTTTGTTGAAACTTTTTTTACGGAAGCATTCTCAGTGTTGCTGTGAGCACTTAAGAAAAGATGCTTAAAAACTAGGAGTAACAACTGTTCAAAAGGTTTGAAGTTCCATTCGTATCGCACAGCAGACTGGAAGGAGCTGCATTTCCTTCTGTTGGAGAAGTTTCCAGTGGAATGTGGCAGGCAGGATTGCTCTCTTGCATTCGCGATACAGGAGATGGTAGGGCAGAAACTTCAGTAACTAAACCAGGGCCAGTGCCTGGGGCTTCTGGGAATACACCACACAGGCAAAACAGTTATTTGAGGCAGCTGCTGCCTAGGGACTTTAGCTTGTTCTTTTATTTCTGTCTGTTCTTTGGTGCTATTCAAATACTGGTGGTTGAAGTCTTTTCTCTTAATCTTGAGGGAAAGGAGGAAGGCACTGACTCAGGAAGACATGCATGTGCCTGACCCTGCATTTCTACAACAGTCAGCATTGAATGTTGAAGAACCGAACCCCCCGCCCAGTTCTAAAAGCGATGATGCCCTTGGTGATGCATCTCTGTTCTTCCCTGAGAACCAGTGGCTTTACTTCGAGTAATTTGTATCTCTGAAAAGCTTTAATTCCTCATGTCTTTCAGGATGGTTTCTTTTCATCTGAGATTGTCACAACACGTGATTTGCACTTTCCCATGCCAGTTTAACTAGCAAACATTAAGACGTTCAGATGCCTGAGTCTTAGTGGGAAAATAAACAAGATCTCCTTGTGTGCTACTGTGACAATATCCGAAGGGCTCCTGGATGCTCTTCTGAGGCAGTGTTCAAGTCGGCAGGTCAAGCACTGCATTGAAATGCACCTGGAACAGGTACGGTTAAAAGATGCATGGTGTAGGCTGTGTCCTAATCAGGTGGTACAGGGTATTCTTCAGTCAGCTAACACTGGCTGCTTAGGCAGAAATGTGCAATGTATACATACTTTTTATTTTTTAACAATTGTCTGTGTTCAGAAATGTGTTCACGGAAGCCATCACACTGTGAAAGTAATTGTTTCTTTGTTCCTCTCATAGATTAATGTTATTTTTTATGGTACCAAACTACTAAAAATACTGCAGTGGAGGGTGGCACAGAGCTCACGCTCAGGCTTTTGGGCCTATGTGGAAGCTGAGAGAAAACACAGATGTGCTCAGCAGCGTGCAGGCTTTATTGTAGATGCAGAAGTGGTGGGGGTACCAGACTTGTGAGGAAAGAATATGTGACTACTACTGCATGGGGCTTATGTCCGATGACTGGACCAGAATTCAGTTTTTGAATAAAAGAGGGTATAAAGGTTATAGATGCTGTGTGAAATGGGAAAACTGATGAATGTTGCTGCTCTGGGGTGCTGCTTTCTAAGACTTCAATACAAAAATAGGTAAGGTACTTGCTAGTTCAAAGAGCGCATTTGGAGGTGCTCATTGAAAGTGGAGCACTTCTGAGAGATGCATAGTTCCAGGTTCTGTCATCACCAAGCGTAAACCAAATCACAAGCTTCTCTCCAGGCACTATTTCAGGTTACTGTGAAGCTGATGTTCTCCTCTTTTGTTTCATTCAGTGTGAGCACAGGCACCTGTATGCTTACTAGCATGATGGAGAACCAAAGCTGTCATGAAAGGTCTGTTCCCATACCCGTGGTGTATTAACTTCCACTCAGTATTTACTGAACAGAAAGTGTGTGAGAGCCTGCTCTGCATGCATGACAGCATTCTTGGACTGATTGTCTTAGGATCTGGTATTGGGTCGTGGCATCACCTGCTGGTTATAACTTCTGTGGAATGACTGCACAGTGTATTTGATTGGTCACGTCTCAGGAGCAGGAGGGGCAGCAATTCCTAGAAAAAACGGACTGCAGCAGTTGCTCACTGTTAAGAGCAGGACAGAATACGAGAGAGGACTGCACCAGAAATCTCAAATCCTTTGAATTTTTGGAGGGCTTTTAATTTCTTCAGCTATGTTGCTAATTTTCAGTAGTATAAGGAAATAATGAAGAAAAGCTTCAGGAAAAACAGTCTGCCTCCTGCTAGCAAAATATTCACAAACTACATCTGTCAAACACATGCCTCTTCTGTTTCTGGAGTCCCCGGGGGCCAGTTAGCAGGCAGTCCTGGGAAAATACATGGTTTTGAACAGTTGTGATGAATCCCAATCTACTAAACTGAAAGGAGGAAAAAAACACTGGTCTCCAACTGCTGCTGAATGCTTTTTTAGCACAAACAGTATGCAACTCTCCTGAGATGATGCCAGGAACAGGGCTCGGAGGAGGGGGGTCTGCTTCCAAAACTTGGGGCTAGCATTGTGAAAACACAGATGGCAATTTAAAGGGAAAATATGCAAATAAATCCCAATAAATTTTGGAAAAGAGCTTGGCACCACAGTGCAGAAATGCTTGACTGACTTTCTCATATTCCTCTAAGCAGTGCAGGCTGAAGCTGATGATCAGTATTCTTTAAAATACTTACCTTAATTTCCTCCTGCCTCACAACCAACTCCAGTGTAAAAACAACAACACAAACCCAACAACATTAGCAAAAAAAAGGTTCTTATGTATAACACATCGTTTCTATGGAATGCTGTTCCTCTGTCATTCTCTTTCCTGGCAAGGAAGAGAAGGTGAGAATGTGTCGGACCCACAATAAGTAAGTAAGCTTTCCATTAACTTCTGATCATTCTGACAGTGTAGTTCATACATTTACTCTCGAGTCAAGGACTTGCCTAATAATTGTTCTGTCACGCAGAAAGTTTTAGGGAGCCTGTAAATACAGGATGTTTTAATACTGTTTTTTTCTAAAGGGAGCTGGAGTAGTCAGCGGTGGTTGAGGACTGAAGTAATGAGTTATAATACAGTTAACGAATGAAGTAAAGTTACACGACTTGAAAAAGAGAGTTTGGAGGAAAGGTATGAGGAAGAAAACAGATGTTTGTGTTTAATGATCACAGGATAATGCATTCATTCTTGAACACGAGTGCAGAACACGAAAAAAAGCAGCTCTCTGGAAAGGAGCTGAAAAGGACATAAATTTTCACATCCCTGGTTTCTTCCTTTCTCCTCTAGGGTTTAGCGGATGTACTCTGGGTAGCTTCCTCCTTCCACTGAGCTTTCTTCTCCAAGTTAATGCTTGTAAGAGATTCGTGCCTTTTTACAGCCTACAAAATAACGACAAAGCAAGAGTAGAAAGTGTCACCTAAAGGACCACAGAGATGAATCGCTTACAAGGTACCTGGCCTGTCCTTACTAAGGCAGTAACTGGAGGAGAGAGTTAAAATTAATGTCCAGATATTTGAGTTTAAACTCATTATTTCTCTGGGAATAAATTATGCCCTTCTGTTAATAGCACTACCAGATGTATTCTGTGCCACTAATTTCTGGTCTTCAGAAGTCAGAGATGCTGGAAACAAACAAACAAAATACGTAATGGATTCCAGCTGCTGTAAAACCAATGGTCCCAAAGCAGTTGTCCTCCTCTTTTCCATTGTTTGTGTTCATAATCAGCAAACCTAAGAGGAATAACTTCTGGGAGTTGTCAGTCCTTGATTTCTTCTCCTAACGCCCAGGAGAAGCCTTTCCACTGATTGTAAAAGGATGCATCAGTGAAATCATTTTGAGAAGTGAATCCTGACAAGTTACCACTTCAATAATTTACAGTGTTGCCATTGAGACTGAGTTTTAAAGGTTACCTAGGAAGGCTGTTTAAAAGGAGAGTGAAACATTGTAATCAGAATAGCTGTAGGGAAAGGCAGCCTAGGAGTAGAGGATGGTCCCTCGGGGCCTTCTCTATAAAATACACAGCTTTTGCAATTAAACAATAATTGAAAAAAAGAGCAGAAGGAGACTTTTCTAATACAATGAAAGAGCAGAGAAATAGTGCTCTTTTCTGACCTGGGAACTAAACAGAGAGTATTACCTTCTGCGGAACTGGAAGGATGAACAAGACTAAGAATCCAATGGAGGAGCTGAGGAATTTATGTTCAGATGCTGTTTCACTCGCCAGCCAAAAACGTGTGCTTACCTGCTTCCCTCTGATCACCATCACTATGCATCCCACTATTGTCAAGGCGATCATTACGTAGCTGAACTTCACGCGCAGTGTGGTTTGTGCTGCTCGGATTGCGTCGATCCTCAACAAGTAATAAAAGAATGGACTCGTTACTGGAGATGCAAATAAACCATTGGCTAGCTGTGTGATTTCTCCTGGCATGCTGTCTGTGCATTACCGTAGTGGTACTTGGTTCATTTCATAAAACAAACAAACAAAAAAAACCCAAAAACATGACCAACAGGAAAAAAAAACAAACCCAAGGCTTTACAGGAATGGGAAAGTCTGACCTCTAGAGCTACCTCAGGACAGATGCAAATCATAGCTGCAAAGGAGTTCCTTTGAAAGCTGGAGACACTGTGTTTTTAATTTTCAGGTGTTCAGCTGTTGAAGAGCATTGCCTTTCTAGACCTTATCCCTGCACTGCAAGTCAGAAGGTGGCAGAATCTCAGTATGCATGTTCCCTACAGGGAAGATGGGGGAAAAAGAGAAGGATATTTTTACTAATGCTAGTTTGCTGATGCTACTTTCTAAAGTTTGTGAATACAGTGAGTACCTGATCCATATCAGAACTGTGGTGTGTTCCAGCACTGAAAAACGTGTTCCCTCAATAGCAGAAGGATGGTAAAAAAAAAACAAAACAAAACACTCATCAGAAAGAATAAAACGTTAACTGTTTGAGTTTCTTGAGCAGAGCACCATATTATCACAGCTTAGCAATTCTTACTGCCTGAGATTCAAACTGTTTTCATTTATGGTACCTTATATTTTCCAAAGAAGGCTTCCTGTGCTACAGCTATTGATAAATTTCACACTGGCTGCTGAACAGAACCCTCCTGGAAGTTCTGAGTGGGACTTTGTAGAATACCAGTGGTTACAAATTCCCTGCTGCTAGAAGAAATACACTTCATGTAATCTGTTTTCCTGAGAAATGAAGGGGGCACAGAGGATTGTAAGCTGCCCAAAGCTGAGGATGTAAAACTCCTTTAAATCCCATCCATACCTCAGCAGGCTTGTCCAGACACACCAGTGGCTGTTCTACTCTTTTGGGAAACCTGTCTGTTTAACGTCATCTTCTCTAACACAGAAATCTTCCGCAACAGGAATAGCTATTAAAAATTTCTGACTGTTCTGAACATCGTTCTACCACATCTCAATTACAGTTAATAGAAAGTTTGTATTAGGAATATGAGAAGGACCACTGAAGTGTAACGCATCCAGACGTGCTTTCCTCACTAACCACCGACCTACTCCTATAATATTTAACTCTTCTTGCACAGTTTAGAGTGGTTGGCTCCCTTCTCGAGGAATTCTAATATGCTCACTGATTAAACGTGGCACACTATAAAATTGTAGATGAACTGAAAAGCATCAACCATCGTGGCACAAAATAATTACGTGCTACGTGAAGTATCTTGGATGTGCTAGACTATACAAGAGGAAAAGGCAGCCATCTGAACACAGATTTCCTTTAAAAAAAATCAGCAGCTTTGTGTTTATTTTGTTTAACAAATTAGTTACTTTTGACAACTATATCTTGCAAGATACAGTCATAATCACATGCCCTTACAGCTCCATCTTATTCAGATTAGAAAAGGCAAACAAACTTTTGTAGTTTTATAGTTCTCGATCCCCTTCTCAACTATGGCTGAACTATTTCCATAAACTAAACAGAGAATCCCCTTGTAAGTGCCACCAGGAATGCCTCTTTAAACTAATAATTGCATTTTTTAAAACTGCATTAGTTAAATTTGATCTTCATTTTAGATAGGTACACTAGAACGTCACATTTTATCTTCTACCTCACAGGGAGCAAAGCTCTGACATTTGGATTCCAGCAGCAATGAAGAAACTTCTACATTTTCACTGGGGGGCCCTCATGCTATTTGTTTAAACCCCAAGAGTAAAGGAAGTTGGCCTCTGCCCTCAAGACATTCATTAGTAAATATTTTGTGTGAATTTCAATTACTTTATGGTTATGCCATGAAAATTTCATGCAATAAGAGGCTTTGACACGTAAAGAAAAACAGTAGGAAATGCTCAAGCAAAGATCTTTCTTGATTGGATGAATAAAAATTAATTGATGTGTGAGCTTTTTCTAATGAAACAACTGACAGATGCTGGTCATCCCTTCAGGAAAATTCAAAGTGATTTACCATCTAAATCACCTCAGCAATACAGAATTCTCCAGGTCACGCAATCTCATCTACGAGACGATACAATCACAGCAGCATAAGAATTTTCAGCTGTGGAAACCCATTCTTCAGAAAAGGCATTTTGGAATTGCATTCAGATAACTTATTCCTGTGCAATGTCTCAGCTTTGATGCTGGCACTTACGAGACGATCTCTGGTATATCCTCAGGCTTCTTGAAATGGCCTGCCCACAGCAAACATTTCTTCTCCCAGTCTGTAGGCCTGTGTCCAGGCACCCGCAGTACAGTCTGACCTACAGTAAAAACAAGCAAGCAAGCAAAAAGTCAGAAAAGCTGAATTCCCAACCAGTTAGATTGAGAAACGCAGAATGTTCCATACAAGTGAGAGAGCTGGTTACAAAACAAAAAGGTTATTGCATGCTCAGATTAGTGAACCTCTGAGCATGGATTAAACTGAGGGTAGGTTAGTTAGGAAAGCCAAATCTTGTTCACGGCCTCTCTTTTGTAGCTCTAAGTTTGCAGATTCTGCTCTAGCATCTAAGCTTCCTCAGCTGTAATGTTATAATTTTCCTACTACGTTTAAATTAGTTTAAGGAAAACAAATGGAACTGCTATAGAAAAGCCAATATCCTGTTCCATAGCATAAAAAGAATTTTAAGTTTTCCAGGGAGTAGGAGATATTATCTTATTTGGAGGTATAAACAACCAGGTGATAATAACTGAAGAACAGATCCTTAATTTTCATCTCAGGCACAGATTCAAAAACAAATGCAGGGAGTAGATATTTTCTCACAGTGCCGTTCAGCTGAGGAACCCCTTCCCAGAGGACACAGGTGCTAAAAATAGTTGCAGCCTCAAGATACTCTGCAAATTTACATAACAAAAATCCAACGAGGACCATTAAACACAAAGACACTGTCTCAGGGACAGCAGTCCCTGATTACATTACAGGACAGTGCCCTGTTTACATTACACTCCTCCGGTCTATGCTATCCTCACCATTCCTCTTTGTCCCCGCACAAATGTAAGGATCCTCCTTTATTGGCCAACCCCCGGAGACATGATACTGTTAAAGAGATTCTTGGTCTTGTGCAGTACAGATGAGTTTTGTTGGTTTTTGAAAACAAAACTTTAAACAGATTTATGCAAAATGCTTCACATCTGCACGCTGCTTTGATGTAGCATCAACAGGCCAAGAAGGGAACCAGCAGCACAAGCATCTGATTAGAGCATCTGAACTGTCCCATCTACAGTGTTTCATCAGCTCACTTTTTCCTGACCCATTCCATCCTTAAATATGGGCTGAGGCAATAACTCAAGATCCTCTCCTGCAGGGCACGTTCAGGTCTGCGAGCAGCTGGAGCTGGTCCTACTACAAGAAACTGCAGAAGTATTTTAGCAGGTACAGCGTTCCTAAGCCTTTGTTTGTGTTGGGGCTGAACAATCAGTTCCAGAACACAGCTGAAGAGCCTCAGAGTGTATGGCTGTACATCAAATAAGACATTAACAACCTAACATAAAGCGGAAGCTACATCGTCACAAGAAGAAAATTTGCCTCTTGGCTTTGCTAGAGAAGAAACACAAGATCTTGCTGCCATTTTTAATGCTCGGGTTTTCAGTCTAAAGATTCACTCTCGCAGAAGCAGGGATCCTTGTACAGATGGCTGCAGCCTTGGGATCAAAACACAGCAAGAAGCATAGCATGCATAGTCTTTATCACAAGCTCACCTCTTGGCTGAACTGGACTTTCCTCTTGGGGTTTGCTGCAGAGCCTTCTGCTCACCTTTGGCCCCACTCCCTGGCTCATCCTCAGAAAGGAGGGGATGTTTCTTTCCAGCAGCCTAACGGCTTTATCTGGAAGAGAAAGCAGAGGAAACACAGGGGCTAGGTCTAGCTCAGATAATTAAGCAGCGAGAACGCTGGCTTTTAGGTAGGAGGTTGTTCCTCCTCCCAGCCCCAAGAGAGAAAAAAATAAATAAAGAAAAACATTAGTTACAAATCTAATGCTACGAAAGAAATCGCAGATATAATATTCTATTAAATCTAATAAAGAAATTAAAGATGACTCTATGAACCATCAGAATCTAATAAAGAAAGTCAATTTTACAAACTCTGAAATATATCACTCGAGTTTGTCTATTAAGCACGCGCAGAACAGCAAGAATGACAGATTACAGCCCACGAGCAGTTTCTACACCAGAACCGTTTCAAGGAACGTATCTATTCGCACACAGGCGGCACGCTCTGGGCGGCACTCTTCCAAGCACCAACGTTTGGCCCATTTTGTCATTCGTGGGGTGTCACAGCTGGGACACGATGGGCGCTCTGTGGTGCACGGGACAAAACACCTTACGGATGAAAATGTGCTCTCGAGAAAGTCACCATTATGAATTAATGAAACATTTCTGAGGCGGGGGGAGAGGGAACAACAGCAACCTGGCAGACAAATGGGCACTTAGAACAAACTGCGTTCTTTTTTTGACTCTTTACGCGGAAAAATTTCCCCTCTTTGCGGGAGAGGGAAAAGGGAGCACTGCCCTCCCGAATCACACAGCGTTCAAGGTCTTCAGAAGAGGCACCGGGGCCCGTTCCTTTCCCGCCCGTGTGTCAGCCCGAGGCCCCGCAGCTCAGCGCTGCGCGGGGCCGCGCCGTGGCCCAGGACCCCTCGGAGGCGCCGAGCTCCGCGTCCCGCGTCCCGCGGCCCGACGTGCGGACGGGCACCCGCTCGGCCCGGGCCAAGCCCGGCCGCCCCGCGGCTCCGCTCCCCGCTCCGGGACTCACCGGCGCGGCCCCACATATCGCCGCACTCCGCCCGGCCCTCGCGCGGCTCCCCGTCAATGTCACCGCTCCGCGGCGCTCCGCCCCGAACCCGCGATTGGGGGGCGGGGGCACCGCCCGACGGCCCCGGGCCCGCAGGCAGAGCCCGCCCGACGGCCCCGCTTCGCCCCGCCTTTCCCGCCCCATTGGCCGCCGCCGCGCCCTCGGCCTTTCCAGTATGGCGGCGCCCAGCAGCGCGGCGGGCTGCGAGGACTTCGCCGAGTTCCAGGTAGCGGCGCTGAGGGAGGCTGCGCCGCGGGGCCGCCCCGGGCCGGGGTAGTGCCGGCTGCGGGCTGCGGGCTGCGGCTCCGCGGGGCCGCCCGGCAGCGGCACGCCGGCACCGCGGCTCCTCGTCCCGCCCTCCCGCACGCCCTTCGGTAGCGCTCTCACGGAGGCTCCGGCCTTCCCGCTCTCGCGGTCGGGCGCAGGCTGCGTGCCCGGCGCTGCCCTGCCCGCCGGGGAGAGGCCGTGGGGTCGGGCTCCGCTCTGTACGTGAGCGGGCTGCGCGGCTTCATGGACGGCTGCGCGCTCGAGCGGCACGTGCGGGAGCCGCGCCGGGCTGTGGTGGCTCAGCGCGGTGTGGCCGTGCTGCTGTCCGGCTCCGTGAGCCCTCCTTGAGGCCTGCTTCCACAGGGGCAGGCTGCAGCAGCTCTGCCCTGCCTCCCGAGGAGGCTGTCGTGTAGGGGAGATGCTTAACTACGCTTTTTAATTCTATTTACATTACAGTTCTCTGGAATAAAGCATATACACTTGTTAAAACTTGTCTTTATTTACTACAGGAGTTGCTCAGGGTGATGAGGACGATCGATGACAGAATCGTCCATGAGTTAAACACTACAATTCCTACAGCCTCCTTTGTAGGGAAGGTTGATGCCAGCCAGACGTGTAAAGAGCTCTACCAGTCTGTAAGTGTCTGCTCCTTTGACTTCTGCTTGCTTTCTGAGGTTTTGTGATCTGCAGTGGCCACTAAAGTGGATGACCTCTGTTTCGGAGGAAAAGGCTGATTTGATAGGTCCAGCTTTAAAGCTCATAGCTGGCGTGCTTGACTTCTCTACATCTAAACCGCATGCATGTAAAAGCTGCCCTGCTTTAAAGTCACGTTGTAAACTGGCTTATCCTGCAGTACTACTCCTTTGAGGTGTGATTCCAGATAGCTCGGTTCTGAGTGCTAGCATGCTTCTGTGGTGCTCTAAAACACGTGATCACACGTCATCTGCACGCGTATGTTTGACTTTTGCCTTCAGATCAGGTCAGTAGCTACTGCTCAAAGCAGTGTTGCCTCTGACATGTTGATTATAGAGACTGAGGGAGTTCTGTGAACATAGCAATACTCTGATTCCACAAAGTCTCTCTTAAACTTATTATGTGGTTTTCTTTTTTAATTTGGTGTCTGACCTACTTGTGATTTTCTCCCTTCTCACTTAGCTGATGGAAGCTCACACCAGCCGAGAGAGAATCATCAAAAACTGCATTGCTCAGACTTCCAATGTAGTGAAAACTCTTAGAGAAGAGAGGGAAAAAGCACAGGATGATGTAGCGTTATTAAAGCAGCTCAGAAAAGAGCAGACAAAGGTGAGTGGTGGAGATTTTGAGAGGTCACTTAGAAGTAAGAGGTTGTCTTCCCAAATGGAAAGATCTTCTTGATGGAGAGGATCATAGAATTATGTTATGAAGGAATGGCCTGGGTTGTACAGGACCTCGAAGGTCATCTAGTTTCAACTCCCCTGCCATGTGCAGGGTCACCAACAGGTAGAGCAGGCTCCCAGAGCCACATCCAGCCTTGCCTTGAATGCCCCCAAGGATGGGGCATCTACAACATCTCTGGGCAACCTGTTCCAGTGCATCACCACCCTCTGAGTGAAAAACTTCCTCCTAACATCTACCCTTAGTTTAAAACTATTCCCCCTTGTCCTGTCACTATCAGTATGTGTAAACAGTTGTTCCCCCTCCTGTTTATAAGCTCCCCTTAAGTACTGGAGGGCCACAATGAGGTCTTCCTGGAGCCTTCTCTTCTCCAAGCTGAACAAGCCTAGCTCCCTCAGCCTTTATTCTCAGGAGAGGTGCTCCAGCCACCTGACGCAAAGATGTTTGAATCCCTTCTCTGGATCTGATCCAGCAGTTTGACTTTCTCATGCTGGGGTCCCCAGGCCTGGATGCAGTACTCACAGATGCGGCCTCACAATGGTGAAGAAGAGGGGGAGAATCCCCTTTCCTCCATGCTGGCCACCCCTCTTATGTTACAGCCAAGAATGCAGTTGTCATTCTGGTCTGCAAGCACACAACTGCTGACTCGTGTCCAGCTTTTCATCCCCTCAGTATCCCCAAGCTCTTTTCTGCAGAGCTGCTCTCCAGGAGTCCTTACCCAGCCTATCTAAATACCTGGAACTGCCCTGGCCCAAGTGGAATACCTTGCACTTGGCCTTGTTGAACCTCATTAGGTTCACACGGGCCCACTTCTCCAGCCGGTCCAGGTCTCTCTGGATGACTTCCCTTCCCTGCAGTGTGTCAGCTTCACCACTCAGCTTGGTGTTGTCTGCAAACTTGCTGAGGGTGCACTCGTTTTCACCATCTGTGTCATTGATGGAGATGTTGAAGAGCACTGGTCCCAACACTGACCCTTGAGGGACACCGCTTGTGGTCGGCCTCCACCCAGACGTAGAACCATTGATCACAACTCTTTGGCTGTGACCAGCCGACCACTTCTTAGTCCATCAAACAGTCCATCCTTCAAATCCATACCTCTCCAATTTAGAGAGAAGGATGTGGTGAGGGACCACGTCAAAGGCTTTGCAGAAGTCCAGGTAGATGACATCCGTCACGCTTCCCCTGTCCACCAATGCCGTCACTCCATCTCAGAAGCCCACCAGATTGGTCAGGCAAGATCTGCCCTTGGTGAAGCCATGCTGGCTGTCTTGGATCACCTCTTTGTCTCGTACATGCCTTAACGTGGTACTCAAGAGGATCTGCTCCATGGTTTTCCATGGCACAGAGGTGAGGCTCACTGGCCTGTAGTTCCCCAGGTCATCCTTTCTCCCTTTCTTAAAAATGCGAATAATGTTTCCCTTTTTCCAGTCTCCAGGGATTTCACCCGGCAGCCGTGACTTTTCAGACGTGATGGAGAGTGGCTCAGCAACCGCATCAGCCATCTCTCTCAGAACCCTGGGATGCACATTATCTGACCCCATGGACTTAGATACATTCAGTTTCATGAGGAATTCTTGGACTTTTTCCACTGTTACGGTGGAATGGAATCTGCTCCTCTCACCCGTGCCTAGAGGATCAGGGTCCTGGCAGAGATGGGAAGCCTGACCACTAGTGAAGACAGAGGCAGAACACTTACTGAGCACCTCAGCTTTTTCCATGTCTGAGGAAGCCAGATCTCCATCCTCATTTATCAAAGGAGGAACACTCCTACCTGTGTACCTGTAAGAACCCCTTTTTATCTTTCACATCCCTTGCCAAGTTCAGCTCCATCTGTGCCTTGCCTTTCCTGATCATATCTATGCTCATGTGGACAACATCCCTGTATTCTTCTAAGGCTACACAGCCCTGCTTCCACTTCCTGTACATCTCTCTCTTTTCCCTCAGCTTAAGTTGCAGGTCCTTGTTGAGCCATGCTGTTCACCCACTTCCTGTGCTCGATTTCTTCTGCTGGGGGATGGAGAGCTCCTGTGATCGCAGAAGGGTGTCTTTAAAGAGCTGTCAACTCTGTTCTGTTCCCACACCCTTAAGGACAGTTTCTCAGGAGATCCCATCCAGCAGCTGGAATTTTGCTTTAGTGAAGTTCAAGGTCCTGACTCTGCTTTTTGCCAGACTTGCATTCCTCCAGATCCCTCCGCCAGGGCATATTCACTACAGCCCAGGCTGCCTCCAATCTTAACCTCTCTGATGTTCTCTGCATTGGTGAGCACCAGGTCCAGTAAGGTTTTGCCTTGAGTCAGTCCATCTAGACCTGGACCAGGAAGTTATCCTCAACAGACTCCAGCAATCTCCTGTGTCTGCCACCTGCTGTGCCACTATCCCAGCAGATATCCCAGTGGTTGATGTCCCCCATCAGGACAAGAGCCCGCGAGCACGACACCTCCTGCAGTTGAAGCAAGAAGGCCTCATCAACAGGCTCCTCCTGATCAGGTGGCCTGTAGTAGACCCCAACCACTAGACATTCTTTACTGAACCGATCCCTGATTTGAACCCATAAGCTCTCAACCTGATTGTGGCTGTTACTCAGACACAGATCTTTGCAATCTATCCACTTCCTAACATAGAACCTGAAAGAGATCTTGACTTTGTAGAATAGAATTGTTTGAGTTGGAAGGGATCTTTAAAAGGTCATCTAGTCCAACTGCCCTGGGATGAACAGGGGTATCTCTGACTCGATCAGGTTGCTGTCCATCCTGACTTTGAGTGTCTCCAGGGACAGAGGGCATCCACCACAGCTCTGGGCAACCTGTTCTAGTGCTTCACCACCACTATTGTAAAAAACGTTTTCCTCGTATCCAGTCTAAATCTGTCTTCTTTTAGTTTGTAACCATTTCCCCTTGTGCTACCACAACAGATGGTGCTACAGACTGTGACTCCTTTCTTTCTTATAGCCCCCCTTTACATACTGAAAAGCCACCCTGAAGCCATCTCTTCTTCAGGCTGAACAGTGCCAGCTTAGGCAGTGGATCTTAGGCAGTGTTGTCCTCTGTTCTTGCTGGCTGGTTTTGTGAGAGCCATAAAAGCAGAACAGAACTGCTTTTATCTTGTAAATGGCACATCTTCTGAGATTCCACTACACAAATGCCTAGAAAAACATGAGTGCTTCTCCACAATGGACTCTAAACTTTGCTGACTAAGGTCTCCTAGTAGGATGTAATTATTTACTCTCTTCAGATTGTCTGGAGGTTCCTTTTGCCTTTTTGAGTTCTTCTGAAGTGTAGTGTAACTGCAGATGATGCCTATGAGAGCTAAGGTACGATCAGTAGAAGATAGTGAAGCGTTAAGTTTCTCTTGTACCCCAGTTTCACTGCCTTAATGCCATCCTTTTTCATCATCAGCCTGAGAAGCACCTTGAGTACTGTGTTCAGTTTTGGGTCCCTCAGTATGAGAAAGACATCAAGGCCCTGGAATGTGTCCAGAGAAGGGTAATAAAACTTGTGAAGGATCTGGAGCATGTGTTTTTAAGAGGAGAGGTTGAGGGAACTGGGATTGTTTAGTCTGGAGAAGAGGCTTTCTCTCTCTCTCTCTCTCGTCAACTGCCAGAATAGGTTTGGGCTGGATATTACGAATAATTTCTCCAGAAGAGAAAAACTCCAACAAAATTAAATCCTAACTGTGGGCATGAATGGCGGATGGGCTCTTATATCCCCTCTTGCTTCTGGAACTCCTGGTAGGGTCAGATTACCACAAGTCATCTGAACACAGCTGTCACGTATGCTCCATGGAGTTACTAGTGGAGCTGAGGCAGAGATTTCTCCTGGACTGAATGTGTGCACTAGAACTGCTTATTGTGGTATTTCAGAGCTCTTCCACCTGTGTGAACCTAGTTTGTCCTCCAGTCAAATTCCCCAGCCTTCCCAAAGCATTGGCTGAACAGAAGGATCAGGCTTTCAGGATGATTAACTTTGCCTTGCACCTTGTACTGGGTTTTTGTCATGGAAGTTGCAGAGGTAGTGAATACTGAAGGCTGCAGGGAATGCCTTGACAATAACATCTTTCTTTGTCTGGTATTTTCTGCAGTTGAAATTGATGCAGTCGGAGCTGAATGTTGAAGAAGTGGTAAACGACAGAAGCTGGAAGGTACTCAGTTCTTTTAGAAAGCGTTGTGGCTCTCTGCCATGGGTTTGAGCTGTCCTGCCTTGAAGTTGTGGGATGGATGCGTTGTGAGGCAAGTTAACTAGGAACAGTGAGGGCCGCACTGGGGCAAGTGTTTCAGGTCAGTCATTTTCCTAGTTCTGGATGCAGATTTCAGGGCTTTTTAGAGGCACTGTGAAGGAAAGAAATGAGGCTGATTTAATGGGGAGGAAAGGACTTTAGAGTGCTCTCCACGTAGATCCACTTCTCAGCCTCACACAGTGGCTAGGGACTTGGTAAACTTGTCTGTGGTGGCCTGTCTGAAAAGCTTGGCTGGGCCTCTTCTGGTGCCAGAGTGATAAGCCATGGCTGTGTTTGGTGCCAGTCATGCTTCTAAGCAGAGGATGGGGCTGCAGAAGTTCAGCCTCCTTTCTGACAGAGTTTCTGCAGGCCCACATGGATGGAGGCTAAACAAATGAGTGTTTAGATGTTTTCCCACTCAGTCTCTGCACTGTTTAGAAAAGGTTATCATGCTCTTAATCAATGAGTCATGCCCTTAAGCTTAATTAATTTTGAGCCAGCTTGAGTATAAGTAAGAAATATCATATCTTGAACAACACCAGTGGCAAACATTTCATAGGAGCAGCACTGTCAATTTTATTTTAAAAGAGCATTGTGAGAAATTCCTGTTTCTCTTCTAGTATCTCTATTCCAAAACCCAGAGTTGGCACCAAACTTAGCACTAATACCAGTGATTTGCTGTAGCTACATTACACTTCTGTTAGTGACAGAAATGCCTGACTTTTCCTTGGAATGGAGAATGTTTAGTTTAGAGGTGGTGAGGTATGGTACAGAGAGATTTCAGCCTGCAAGTGGTTAGAGAAGGACTTGGAGGGAAATGCCTGCCTGGGTAGCTGCAGCAATAGTGAGATACAGAAAGGTGCTGCTTTGTAGCAGTGCATGAAGGGGGGTTGTCTGGCAATGCCAAACAAGTAGCTGACTTCCAAAACAAGATGTTTGCATTAATCTCTCTACACCACCTCTATGTGAGAGTTTGTCATTGCAGTGTTTTGTATTAGTTCATGAAAGACAGCAAAATCAAACTTTACCAAGCAACATGAGTTCTATGGTAGCTTGGGCAACATTTCACAGGTGGGTTATAGGAGTTAAGTGGAATGAATAACACCCTGGGGTCTGTGGGTAGGTGCTGTTAAAAGGAGGAGGCTGTGTTAGTAAGATTGCAATATTGATCTTCCATGGGCTTCACAGTTGCTGTCATATAGGCTTTAAAAGTTTGCATGACAGTGTGTTGGAAGCTAAGATGTTTTTGGAATGTTGTTAGATGTGAGAGAGCCTGCCTTAAGGCAGTTTAGACTGAATTTCCATTACCCTTCGAGGCATATATGCACGTAGAATGACTTGGAGATAAATGGTGCAATTTGCTTAGAAGGAAAATGCTTTTAATGGGAAACCTGTGTGGCTTTCAACTTCTACAGTTTCCTTCTATTGGTTCCCTGATCTCAGATCTTTACACACTCATAACTCTTCCAGAGGTGTCTTCTGCATGTAGTAACGTAATGGGACAGGCTTTGCATGCATTTGAAAGAAATTATGTCAGAGCTGTCATGCTTTCTCTAATATGAATCAGTGTGCAATATGTATCTGCTTCTTAATGTACAGTAAATTTGAAGCAAAGTTGAAGAGTACTGAAATTGTTGCTGTAAGGCATGCTGCGAACTTGGTTCTACGTGTTGAATAAGGAGACCAATTGCACAATTGTCTGATTTTGTTCTAGGGAGATAAGTTTAAAATGACATATTTATATAAAATGGTGCTTAACTTAAAACTAAAGACCCTTCACATTGCATGTGTAGCCTGTGGGAGACTTCATTAAGTTTGGCATCCCGAAGATCAAAGACAATTTGTGTCATAAAAGGACCAGGGTACCTTGGCAAAATGTGCTCTCACATGGGTGCTGCAAGTGGCTTAGCAACTGCCATTGCCTTGGCTTGGTGCTAGGTGGTGCTCGTGCCACTTCTCGCGACGTGCACCGGACAAAGTTTGGTGCTAAAGTGGTAAATAACTAAATTCCTTGGTAACAGCGCTGATAACTTTTTGAGCCTCTGTGGTATGCTTTTGATTCAGACTGCTGTAGCCAATATAGTCACACTTACTGGCCATTGTTAAGGTAAGCAGACAGCTTGCTGAGCTCTGCAGCTGAAGCTAAATTAAAATGATTTTCAGTCTCTAGTTCTGCATCACAAATCTTACCCAGAGAAGGTACCAAAGATAAAAGAGGTGAGAGCAGTGCACCCTTTGCGTGTAATGCTGGCAGATCAGCACCTGCAGCCAAATATGTATCACCATGGCTTCCAAGTGCACTTGCCCCTCTTTTTAGCTCTTGCCACTATGTACAGTGCATTTGCTCAGGGAAGAGAAGAATCCGATGCCCAGATTTGAATGCCATAGTGAATGAGCTTCACAGAACACAGCTGGTCAGGATCTTTGCATTGATCATTTCCCTCCCTCTTTAAAACAATAACAAACAAAAAACCTCCCACCAACCAACCAACGAGCCAGAAAGTTGAGTATCTCTGACATAGGCAGACCACAGGGATGATAACTGCCTTATCTGAGGGGGAATACTGTTAGTGCTGTGCAGTCCCCCAGCACTGAGCTGCACACTTTGGATTTAGTAAAGCCACGAGAGAAAGAAAATGGAGACGGATGGGCTGGTAAGTGCCATGTATTGATAACACAGGGCTGGGCACCTTGAGCTGGGTGTGGAAGAAAGAAAAGGTTACCTGAAGTAGCTCTGAAGACTCCAGACAAAGACTGATTCGCTTTTGCTTTTCTATTTTGGTGTCTCAGGTATTTAATGAGCGTTGCCGAATTCATTACAAGCCTCCGAAGAGTCAATGATGTGAAGTACTTTCCATCAAGGTGGTCCATAATCATGAGAGCCAAACTGGAAAGAGACCTTGGGCGAGCCATACTTGGGCCTTGCAGAACCAGGATAACCCAGTCTTGCTTTATTTTGGACCTACTTAGCTGGAATCTCAAGGTTTAAATAATTCTCCTGTAATTAAGAGAAAACAACTCCTCTTTTGTACAAAATATGTGAACAAATGAGTTTTATAGTATTAAAATAATTTTCAAATGGAATGTGAAAATGGAATCTTTCTTGAACTTCTCAAGCTGCAGATGTCTTTGAGGGGAATACAGAGTAAAGGAGACAAACAACAAAGGAACAAACAAAATCCCAGCTCAGAACGGGAAAAACAGGGTGCTCCTAGAACCAGTGCACAGTACACGATCAGCAAGCATGGTGTGTTTGTGTGAGTAGTTAACAGAAATTCAAAAGAATTATAGAGATTTCGGAATGATTAACTACGGGCTCAGCCCACACCAAAGCAAGAAGCTACCAGCTTGTTTTCAACCACTCAGCACCAGTGACGTTGTTTAAAAATTTGAATGTGGGCACAATTTTGCCATTGTTCCCCCTTGCTTACTGGCAGCATCTGTGTGCTCTTTGTTACAAAGGTCTGGATTTTGCTTTTAACAAAGGCTGTAATGTTGATTAAAAACACTTGGGGTTGGAGATGAAGATGTTATTCAAACAGCATTCAGGAAGCAGGCAGTCAAATGTCCAGTGTCTGCATTCCATCCCTACCCTGCGCCCCTTAAAATTAATTCTGTAGGTGAGTTGTATTTGAGTGGAGGAAATAGTGGTGCGTGCCTGATACTGCTGAAGCTGGCCACAGTGCTGTGCTTAGAAAGCTTTAAATGCAACACTCCTGTGGCAAGGCAGCAATGGTAGCATCATTTAAAACAGGATAAATGTGAGGAAAATGAAATGCTGTAATCGTGTATCTAATTTTTACTAACTCTAGTTGACTATCAAATAACAAGGTCTGCTTGGTTACCAGCTCTTTTGTTACAGAGTAGTATTAAGACTACCACTGAACAGAGACATAAAGCGTAGCCTCTCAATACTTCGGAAGAATTAATCACAGTTCTACTGTAACCATTCATTTAAATATAGAGCCAAGAAAGTAGATTTGAATAGGCCTTTGTATGGACAAAATTCTGAAACCCAAGAAAGCTTCTGAGTCCCAAGTACCCCTCTTCAAGTGTTTACAACCTGTTTATAGAGTTATGCAAGAAAGCTGAGTTAATCTATTCGGTTTACTCTGAGCACTGAGGATTCTTTTTTACATTATATGGCAAATCATGTGGAAAAGAGTCTGCTTTGAATCTTGCTGTTGAACTTACTGGAACGCTAAGGTGAGTACCTGGAATTGCATGTCATGCTTTGGGGCATGGGGAAGGAGGAAAAGGCTTTGCCATATTAAAGGATCATAGTATTGTTTGAGTTGGAAGGGACACTAAAAGGTCATCTAGTCCAACTCCCCTAAAGTGAACAGGAACACCTACAGCTACGTGAGGTTGCTCAGAGACCCTGCCTGACTTCGAGTGTATCCAAGAACAGGTGTTGCAAGCCAAAGCAGCTTGTAGTTCGTTACATTGATCATAGTCAAATTTGGACTCAGAATGGAGTCAAGTGCTGAATGAGCAAGGGTGTGCCTTCATTAAAAGATGAGTGAGTGAGAGAGGAAAGAGAAGAAAGGAGAAAAAAAGGAAAGAAAAGCAAGTTACCACCACAGGTACCGTGATGTCCTGAAAGTCCATCTTTCTCCTCCGTCTTCTGAGGCTGAGGATGTGGTGGGACAAGTACCACCAGCTGTGGCATTGGCAACGCCTGTTATGCCATATGATGGTGCCTTCCAATTGGACCAGGAGCAGTTGCCAGGTTGAAAGTGTCTGGTACCATATCCTGTGCACATATGGAACCAACAGTGCTTCTCCGTTCGTGTGGTGGGGGTGGACCCGAGACCACCTTAAGCAAGACAACTAACTCCTGGCTTCTTCGTAGCTCTTGGGCACAACATGCATTTGTTCTGCAGCTTTCAAAGGAGTGTTATGGGACAGTTTTTGTTCCGAGGCCTTCACAAGATTGTTAAGTTTTGTCTCCAGTCACCAGTTAGCTGCAAGTCCGTCTCTTAACCAGTAAGAGAGAGAATTCACGATGTTACACAGTTCTGTATAGTGCTGTTGTGCCGTCGAGCCAGAACGAAACATGTCACCTTATTCCCACAAGGGGGCGTCCACCACCACCTGTCCGGGCAACCTGTTCTATCGCCTCACCACCCTTAAGATAGACCTTAATGTCCCATCTAAATCTCCCTTCTTTTAGTTTGAAACCACGTTCCCTTGTCCTGTCACAGCAGACCCTGCTAGAGTCTGCCCCAATCATTCTTATGTCTCCCCTTTAGAGACTGAAGGGCCACTATCAGGTCATGTCAGAGCCTTTGCTTCTCCAGGCTGAACAGCCCCAGCTGTCTCAGCTTGTCCCGTGCTGGAGGTGTTCCATCCCTTGGATCATTTCTGTTGCAGCCCAGAATACTTTTGTATGGGCAGGTAACGACAGAACAAGGGGAAATAGCTTTAAACAGGAAGAGGGTAGAATTAGACTAGGTACTAGTAAGAAATTATTTACTGTGAGGTTGGTGAGACACTGAAACAGGCTGCCCAGTGAGGCTGTGAATGACCCCTCCCTGGAGACATTCAAGGCCAGGCTGGATGGGGCTTTGAGCAAACTGGTCTAGAGGGAGGTGTCCCTGCCTATAGCAGGGGGGTGGAACTAGATGATCTTAAAGGTTCCTTTTGACCCAAACCATTCTATGTTTCTATGATGCTATGATATGGTTGGCTTTCTGGGCTGCAAGAGCACACTGCAGGCTCATGTCCAGCTTGCCATCCACCAGTAGTCCCAAGTCCTTTATGGCAGGGCTATACTCCACCCTTACATCCCCCAGCTTGTCCTGGTAGTGGGGTTACCACAATCCAGGTACAAGAACTTGTACCTGAATTTGTTGAACTTCATGGGTATTTCAGATCTTTCTGTGAATTGGGAAGTTTTGCGATGGTACGTAAGTGGCATTGGTGTGAGCTATGGGCCATACTAAGCAGGTACAGGTAAATTATTTTGTGTCTAGTGAACCCCTTCCATTCTGGAATTGAGCCTCATTTGTGACTGAATCTTCTTTCAATTTTATCATCAGGTTAGTCACAAATTTTCTTGGGTCCTGGACCCAACAGATACCTGGATTTCATCTCTCTCTGTGGTCAGAAGCATTAACTGATGCCCCTGCCCAGAGTCTAGATCTCCTGCTTGCCCTTGTAATGGGCCTTTGTAGATTAGAAAGCCCTCTCCAGTGTATGCTTCTTACTTCTTGTTGTGAAATAAAAAGGAAGAATTTTCTGACATTTAGTGCCGTTCTCTTCTGTAGCCCTTAGACACTCAAGACTGACGAAATAGCTGATCTCTTTACGGAAAGTTTTTAGGATGTAATTTGATAACCTTGAAGCAGACTGAGGAAGGAGACTTTTGACTGCAACTATAGGTTGGTGACAAATTTCTGGTGCTGAAGTTCAGATTTCTGTTCATGTTTATAGTTAATGTACAATTTCAGAAATCGCTTGAATTCAGAGTCAGCATCAGGAGGAAAACCTTTTATTTTCAGAATAACTTGTTAAGGCTATTGCTCTTGTGATGATGCCAGCTGGATCCTCAGACGGGAGGTGAAGAGCTGCTCTCTTTTCACAGCCCTTGAAATTTGGTGCAGACCACGTTCATTTCAGTCATGGTCAGTCATGTCTTATCATTGTGAAATGACAAAACCGATCTACTCGCATAGGCATCCCAAGCATTTCTATGGAGCAGGCTTTAATTTCTTGTTTAAAAATAACTCAAACATGTTTTTGCTTCTGTTTTGTTTCTCTACTGGTACTTTTACTGACTACAATTTGTGTTTATTACTTAAAATTGCTTACATGGGATCAGAGAGTAGTAGCCTACAAGCTGCAAAGATATCTTTCTTCATAAGTTTAATAGTACATACCGCTAAATGCTACTCAACTTTAAGGCCAAAAAGAAGAGTAGTGCTGCTGTTCTTCCAGTTAACAGCAGTGCACTTGTGTGAAAAGAAATTGCAGTCTCTGCAAATGCTGAGCATACTCTGGAATCATGTGTAATATCAAAGGTGTTTTAAACAATCGAGACACAGGCAAGCTTGTCAGTGTTCTGCAAGGATGGCTGTTCCTTTCAAGGCAGTGTTCCAAACGCTGATTCATTACATCCAGAGCTTTATTAGAGGTTTAAATGAAGACTGTGTTGGATAGTCTATTGACTCTGACCATCTTTGGCAACAGGTCTGTGAGATGTCAGCATTTTGAGAACTTCATGGGTTCATGGGTTCATGAACTATGTGTGTAGGAGAATACTGCAACCCAGTGTTAGACATATCCCTATATTTTGAGACAGTCGCTATTGCTTCCGGGAAGGAAAACAAGCTGATTTGCATGTGTGAACTCTAGTGTAATGATGATCTGAATGAGATAACTGAGTACACCCTCAGTAAGTTTGCAGATGATGCCAAGTTGGAGGAAGTGTTAATCTGCCTGAGGGTAGGAAGGCCTTACAGAGGGATCTGGACAGGCTGGATTGATGTGCTGAGATCAATGGGCTGAAGTTTAACAAGACCAAATGCTGGGCTCTGGACAATGGTCACAGCAACCCCAAATGCTACAGTCCTGGGGCAGAGTGGCAAGAAATCTGCATGGAGGAAAAGGATTAGTGGGTGTTAGTTTACAGCTGGCCAAGGAGGCCAGTGGCATCCTGGCTTGTATCAGAAATAGTGTAGCCAGCAGGACCAAGGAGGTGATTGTTCCTTTGTACTCAGTACCTCACTGAGCCCACATCTCAAATATTCTGTTCAGTTTTGGACCACTCACTACCATAGAGACACTGAGTACCTGGAGCTTGTCCAGAGATGGGCAATGAAGCTGTGAAGGGTCTGGAGCAGAAGTCTTATGAAAAGTGGCAGAGGGAGCTGGGAGCTGCAGAAGAGGAGGTTCAGGGGTGATGTTATTGCACTCTACAACTCACTGAAGAGAGGCTGTGGTGACGTGGGAGTTGGTCTCTTCTCCAGGGTAACTGGTGATAGGACTAGAGGAAATGGCATCAAGTTATGCTGGGGAAGGAAAACAGTTTTCTCTATAAGAGTGGTCGAGCACTGAAAAGGGCTGCTCAGGGAGTGGAGTCACTGACCCTGGAGTTATTCAAGAAATATGTAGATATTGTACTAAGGGACATGGTTTAGAAACCAATATTTTTGGTAAGTGGACTGTTGGGCTGGATGATTTTGGAGTTCTTTTCCAATCTTAATTCTATGATTCTACGTTAATTGTTGATTTCCTTCCGTTCTGCACAACTCAGGATTTGGGAGAAAAAAGAGTTCACATGCCTTGAAGCCAAAACCAACAAGCCCAGAAACACGAAGTCCAATGAGTCATTTCTACACAACATTGATGCTTTTAGTATCACTGGAGTCTACCTAAGATTGTAACTTAACTTTGTACTTAATGCAATTCTTGCATGAGAAGCAAGGGTTCTCCAGAGGAAGTATGTTGCTCTAGGGACCTTGTAACCATCTCTTTCCAAGGGAGCTAGTGAGATCTGCATCCCAGTGAGTGAAGAAATTTGTAAAATGGCCTTACTTAGCACTGGCATTGCAGAGTTATTGAATGTATTTTGTGACTTCTGACATCAGTAAGGTGAACTGGCTCTGCCAGTTAATTAGCTCATCTGCCTTGCTGTGGGAGCAAAATGAAAGCATATCAGTGTTTAAGTGAATAAGCTGCGTCTTATGCAAAAGAATGAGGTTGAACTCATTGGCTTGTCACGTACTCCTGAAATGTGCTGTGAGGATGGCAGCTGGAGTGGTGAATGGAGAGGAAATGGCAGGTTCCGCCTTGAGCACCTATTCCTGAGAACTGGGAATATGTTTCACTATGTTCAGAAAGATGTGCCAGAAGAACTGTTTTTCCTTATCTGGCTTTCATTGAGTCACATAACACTGCTGCTCAGGTTTGGGAAATTCAACAACATCTTTATCTGTAACATGCTCCTATCTCATTCTATATACCCCTGAATTTAGTGCCCTGTCAGCCCCAGTTTCTCAATCTCAAGTCATGTGTACCAAGAAGAGGCCTTGAAGCTAGATGTGAAGTACATGTTTGCAGTGTGTTGCATCACCTGTTGTCTGCCAGGAAGTCAATTTTCAAGAAAAGTGGAAATGGTACAACATACTGATTTATTACCATGATTGTCTGAATGCACCATACGTTTTGTAGGAAAAGTAAGGAATTAAATGATTTGTGGTACTTACCTGAGCCTAGGATTGTTCCCCCCCCCCCCCCCCCCCCCCTTTTTGGTTCTGGTCAAGCACCTTTCTGATCAAGCAGAAGGAAGTAAATTCACTGCACATAAAACAAAATCTGCTTCTCTTTCCCACTCAGAAGGCTACTGAGATAATAGAATCATAGAATAGCAGAATAGCTTGGGTTGGAAGGTACGTTAAAGCTCATCCAGTTCCAGCCCACCTGCTTTTGGCAGCATTGCTAGCCACCAGCTCAGGCTGCCCTGAGCTGCCCACCATCCAGCGTGGCCTTGAACACCTCCAGGGGTGACCTCCTCTTGTCAGCAGGGTCCGTGATGGAGTCATCCAAGACTAGGAGGAATATAACACAGGAATTTATTGAGAGCTTTCTTAACAACAACTGACACTCCACTCAGAGGTAGAATTGGCTAATTTGCCAATTATGATTAATAAGCATTACAGGAAAGAAAGTATTAGCCAATGACTACTACATGAAGTGAAACAGCAAAAGAAGATAAAGAGAAGAGATAAGGAAAAATAAAAATAAAAAAGAGGAAAGAGAGACAGACAGACAGAAATGCAGACACAGCAAAGCAAAGTGGTTCACCACCCCTTGATCTGGTGATGTCTTGGCATCAAGTGATGACCTCCAGCATGGTGGCTTGTCCCAGGTTTGTGTTGGTCACAAATGTAATGATGACAGTACAAACTCGTACTGTGAAGTGGCTGAGCCTGCTCTTTTGCAGTGATGGCTTCTGGCTTCAGGATCTCAGCAGGAACTACTTTGTTCCTGTCTTCCAGGCCTTGCAAATTTAAGTCAGCAGGTAAGAGGAAACAGGGAAAAGCCAGCTTCTATCTTGCCTTCACAGGATACAGTATCATCTCCAAATCTCCTGTTTCAACTGGTTTCATTTGCTCTCAGGCCAGGTCTTCAGTCAATAAACCGTCCTGGGCCTTCCCATTCGAAGGCAATCAACTCCAAAGAAATACTTTCAAATGTGAAACTGTCCACAAAGTGATGTCGATTGCCTCATGCTGATTTGAGACATTCCTCACCAGTCTCAGACAGCATCCCTTCCTTCAATTGTGCCAACTGCACCACTCCACTTGGTGTCGTCAGCAGACTTGCTGAGTGAACTCGATCCCATCATGATACAATTTCAACAGGACTTGTGCTGAGGAAGTTACTGAATGGTTTCTTCTGATCTTGGATGGTGTTGGGAAATACTAGGTGTGACTTTGATTAATTTCCTGAGTGGATGGGGTAGTCACCTGTATGTGGGTGAAGCAAGAGATTCTGGTTTCAGCCCAAACCATCTGTCTTAAGTTGTGGGGGCTGGAGATTGTCATTTAATCTTTTTTCTTGATGTGGAAATTTTATGCACATAAGATCTTAAAGTGTTCTCCTAGATCATTTAGTATGACTATAAATGCTGCTTGACATGGCTTTTTCCTCTATTTTCCTCATTTCTCTTCCCCTCTGGTTCAGTAATGGTAGGCTCCATATGTTAAACGTCACATGATTCTATGACACATATATATGTATTTATAGGAGGTGCTTGGTGATACTTCTCAGACTGCTCTGGGCATCCCTCTTCAGAACCTCTGCACATCTCAAAGAAGTTTCCTGCCACCATGATGACTGGGGGCCTATCTGACACTGAACCTGCTACTCCAGAGGTCCAGCATCTTGCTGACCAGGTGAGTTGCACTGTGCCTATAGATGAATTCTGTGTAAGGGGCTGAATCGTGAATCTTGTGCGAAGGCAGGAAAGAGATGTGGTGATATGGAGTGTTTAAACTGAAGAAGCTGAATGTGGGGATCCCTGTAGTTGCCAGTGCATATTTCCTCAGCATTCTGGATAGGCGCTGTGCCAATAAGACAAAGCCAAATGATGTTTCTGTCTTTGTCTGTAGGTAGGCATAGTGCTGCCTAACTTTAGGTGCTTTTTGCACGGAAGTGGAAGACCAATCTACTATGCCAGTACTGAGGTAGATGTGTTTGAAGGGAGAAGATTCCTCATGTTATTGACAACCTGCAGATCCTGTTATGCCCTGTGGGGCAGCAACTCTTAAAAGGCCATGAAGTGCGTCCCGAGGAGCAGGAGGGGGACAACAGGGCACGACAACGCTCCTTTCATGGCTCCTACCAAGTGGTTCCAGCAGTTTTCTCCACCCTCACAGTTTTGAGGGATGAGTTCCACACTCTTTGACCATTGGCTAAAGTGTAGCTTATGCCCTCCTTGAGGAAACTCATATAAGAAGTAGAGGAGCAGAAGATGCTGGCTGACAGTGCCACACACTGCTGCGTGTGCAAGGCTCCAGCTCCCTTTCCTGAGGTGCCTTAGGGGACGGTGTTTGCACCAGCACTGCTGGGTGTTTCCTGCAAGCTTGCAGGCTGGGAGCAAGCAGTGATGGAGCCAGGATAAGGTGAGCTGGGCTGTGTGCAGGGGGAGGCACAGCCAGCAGGATATCCTGCAAATAGGCTGTGCAGGCTGGATGTATAAGTGGAGAAGGGTTGGAGTAGGAAAGATGGGGATAGTGGATAATGCTGACAGGCTCATCAGTGGAGAGATCATTTTCTGCAGAACAGGAAGGGAAAGGGTTATCTAAAGTTGTTTGGGGGATATGAGTTGAATTATTCAGGAGCAGTATCACTGTTCCTCCTATATAAAACTCTGTAACAACTGTGGAGGATAACACGGATAGTATGGTGCTCTTCTATACTCAGTATCTTTGGGAAAGTGAAAATGAATTATTCTTCAACGTTTATTTTCTACAAGATGACATTTCTGCCTTGTGCTGAGAGTGGGACAGAGAAGTCCCCCTGGTCCTCCCCAGGATCATCCCCTGGTCCTCAGCCATCCTTTTGCCGGCTCTTCGCAGAACCTCACACACTGCTGCGGAGCCCCTCATATGGTTTATAGGGAAATCATTGTGAAGGCATGAGTTGTGTTGGGGCAGCCCTCCTGTGCTCCCAGCTGGATAAATGTCAGCTTTTAATGATGTCATTCTGTATGATTTTATACTCTGCTAAGAGCGGGAGCAATTGGCATGATTTAAGTGAAGTTATGAAAAGTGTCTGCAAACTGTGATATGTTCAGGGTCTGTCAGCCTTTGGGATTCTGTGGTTGTGTACTTGCACCTTTGCCTTCTCTGTCACCTAATCCTTAGTGATCTAGGAGATGCAGTTTGTTCAGTCTCCTTGTTTTATAGCTGTTGCCTAAAACTGAGGAATGTTTGGTGTTTAGGCAGCTGTTAGATAAGGGCTTAGAAACATAATTTTTTTTCCATTTGAGGATTAAGAAGCTGTCTGCCTGCCTGCCTGGTTTTACAGAAGGCTCTATCCATAAGTGACAAATGGGGAAATAGTGGTCAGAGTTTGTGAGACATTGTAAGTCTGGAGAGGGGCAATGCTGGTGTTTTTTCTACTGAGGTAGGAATAAAGAGTACCACAGTTAATCCCATCCACCTGGCTGGAATGGGACTGGAAATTTTCCTGGCTTGCTGGAGTCAGCAGCTCCCAAGCTGGAAGCACAGCTGTCTGCTGCCTGGAACAGAAGCCATGTGGCGAAGCCTCACTAGTGTGCAAAAGGAGCAAAAGGCTCTGGGCAGTTCGAGTAAACAATTAGAGTACAAGATCAGGGGAAGCCTGCATACGATTAATGGAAGTTATTGGATTACTTCTGCCTGAAAATAGTTGATCTGGATTTTACTGAGATGCTTTTTTGGGATCTACTCAGTAGGAAGGAATGCTCTGGTAACATCGGTATCAGCTGTGCTGAACCATTATTTATGCCTTCAAGAAAGAAGAAATAAGTTTTCTGGTTATGTGTGTGTTTCAGGAAAAACTATTACACTTGTTTTTTCATTTTAATATATATATGAAAATGTTGTAAATGTCTGAGCTGTGCATATTTTAAAGATTCACAGAGCTTAAACTGGGCACTACGTATAAGCATGTCTACCTGAGCTGTCAGAGTAAACACTGTCAACACAGAGCAATGCTTCTTTACAAGTCTTAAGAGGGAGCTACTAAGGTTAGTCTGGAGGAGAGGAGGCTCAGGGGAGTCTGCTCTATAGAACTGCATGAAAGGAAGTTGTGGTGAGGTGGGAGTCGGCCTCTTCTCCTGTATAACTCGCACCAGGACCAGAGGGAATGGCCTCAAGTTGCACCAGGGGAGGTTCAGGGTGGACATTGGGAAGAACTTCTCCAAAAGAGTGTTCAGGCAGTGGCACAGGCTGCCCAGGGAGGTGCTGTAGTCGCCGTCCCTGGAGGTGTTCAAGAAACATTTAGATCTTGTACTGAGGAGCATGGTTTAGTGGGAAATAGTGGTGACAGGTGGACAGTTGGGCTCCAAGATCTTGGAGGTCTTTTCCAGCCTTGGTTGGAATAGAATCTGTGATTCTTCCAAAGCTACATTATCTGCAGCTGCTGTGTAGCAAATGGCTGATGATGTTTATGCAGATCTAGCACTCACTTTTGGCAGGAGACAGTTTAGCTGGACAGCTTATAAGAAAAATAAATATTAGGAAGACTAATTATAATAAAATTTGAAAGAATGCTGGAGGCAACGCTTGAAGTAGGAAAGAGAGCAATAGATTTGGATGTAAATTGGGTTACTTTGGTGGTTCTCAGTTTATTTCATTGGGGGTGTGTGCTTAGAAAGCTGAAAATTTGAATGGTTGTCAGGAAGGACAAGCTTAAATATCAACATCCCAAACATTTTTTTCCTTTCTGTTTACAGGTGAAGCCACAATTAGAAAGCAAGGAGAACAAGACCTATGGCATCTTTAAAGCCATTGTATACCGGAGTCAAGTGGTTGCTGGAACCATCTACTTCATTAAGGTTTGTAGATATTGTAAGAGGGACTGCTTTGTAGTTAAACAATGCAGGTGGCTTGCTTCCATTTCTTGCCACGGTGCAAATGTAGAAAACCCTCTTATGGGCCCAGTGGAGTCAGGAGTATATCCATCTGTTTATAAAGTTCCTCTGTCACCACCGTAGAACAGGAATATAAAAACTTAAAAAGCATGCATGGCTTCTTCAGATGTGAATGATAACTTTTTGCAGGACCAGCTCACTCAGAGATTATGGTTTGCCTCATCAGTTCAAATTATCTCTACCAGCCAGAGCTCAGCAAAGCAGTGGCTTTCCTATTGCCTTTCTGTTGCCTGGTAGTGATTATTCAGATTAATTCCAGGTCAGCCCAAGGATCTGATGAAGTATTTCTTCAGTGCAATGCATGCAAGCATCCCAGATTCTGCTGACTAAGGCTGCATGCAGGCATGTGTTCACACTTCGGTTCTGTGCCATCTGCTGCAGAGGTACAGCCTGCATGCTAGTTCTTGCTTTATTTAAAAACAAACAAACAAACCCAAATCAACAAAAAAAGCCAGTACTTTCATTTGTGAAAGAAGGGTGCTTCATTTGGAGTCCTGATAGTGTGATTCATCCTCTTCTGGAAAACCTTACCCATGGATTTAAGCAGCTTTTTGAGAAGTAGCATGTCAGAAATTAAAGAACACAGTTTGCAACCAGAATGAAAGGCAGGAAAACATTACTAAGAGGCAGGCTGGCTTTCTGTAAGTAGAGCAAACACTCCATTTACATGTGGCTATCAGCCTGCATAGGATGCGCTCCCTTGACATGAAGAGAAGTGGCAGCTGGGGTTTGGGGCACAGTGATTCTGAAGAGACACAAACATTTGCTCTCATATTTAGTTGATTCATGGAAAGACAGACACTGCCAAATTTTCCTGAGTCTATCCTTCAGATATCTTTTCACAGTTAATTCTACATTCTGTGGGTGCTGTGGAATTTTCAGACTACATATTATATGGCCAGTCTGAGCTTTACTTAAATGAATGATATTTATCCTTGTCCTGCTCCTGTGAGATGAGCCTTCATTTTTTGGGCAAGGTGCTGACAAAGAGTAACAATTCACAAGAAAGCTGTGGTAAAGCCAGAAGTCAGGAGTGGTTGCTAGTTGGGTTTGCTTGTTGGCTTTTGTCGATCCAAGTGCATCATGTTTCAAGCTGATGGACTGAGTAGAATCTCAAGGAGCTAAATAAATATGATGTCATCAAAAATGTTTCTCCTGTTATGCCTTTGGGTGCTTCCATACCTGGGTGGTCCTCGTTTTCCATTAACATGAGTCTGAAGGTTTTTATGATGGTTTATCATAGTCTCTATCACATACAAAAATAGTCACGATTTACAGCCCAGACTTGGTTAAGAGTTGTGGAACTGGAGATGTGTCTAAAATTAAGCTTCTGACAGAACATATTCTTCCGAGTATAGGAGGAATCTTTTAGTTGTACACACAATCCTCACTCTCCTTCTGATCTTGTTTTCAGGTCCAAAATTCTGATAATGAGTTCGTCCACTTGAAAGTATTTGTACCCCTTCCTCATGAGAACCAAGACCCCAGCCTTATGGGTTATCAGACTGGTAAAACCAGAGATGATCCTCTGACCTACTTCTGAGGGTGGTGAGAATGGTTCCTCACTTCTGCAAGCCACTTGTAGATTCTGCTTCTCTCAGTAAATGCATGAGAATAAAATATGCTTTGAAAGCTGTTCATCTACTGTGTGTCGTGTCTAGATCCTGCCTGGCTAAGCTTGAGTGGGCTCTGAAGTACTAGTCACAGCTTCTTCTGCCACCTATAACGTAGCTCTAAGTCAGAGTATACTACATCTGTCAGCTCTTCTTTCCAGCTACTGTCAAGCTCTGAAGACAAAGCTCAGGCTGTTGTGAGAGTACTTTTGAGTGTAACAGGCCACACACCTGGGTTAGTTTTGAGTGCATTAATTACAAGCTCCTGGCTCCTCTTCAGAAGCCGCGTGAAGCATACGTATTTCTGGAAGAGTTGAGAAGTCAAACTGCCTGCACGTCCCTAAGAGCAGCTCGGCTGTTTGGGGTGGGGTTGAGGAAGGAGTGGAACTACTCAAAGTAGCAGGAGGAGCTGCAGCAGTAAGCTGAATCCCAGTGTTCAGGTCGTGGAACAGTGGGGGAGGTATGAAGCTCACCCTTTTTTGTAGCATTAGTGACTGCAGTGACAACAGTCCTCAGTCAAGACTTCTGCAGGGGACATAGAGGGCAACCCCAAGGCACCGCAACCCTATTTTCCTGCTGTCAACCACTCAGGCAGGGCCTCTGGAGTTACCTGCCATGCAACCCTGAGCTGGTGCTCAGGTGTGAGACATCAAATCAAACGCTTTAAGTCCTTAAAGCGCAAAGACAACCCATGGATTCCTGCCTAGTATTTTTTCATCAGAGCTTAATCTTGCTGTCAGACGTCTTCAAACACTGCAAGTCTGGCTTTATCAGCACTAGCTGTCCTCTCAGAATAGTATTTGGGGAAAGACTTCCCCCCTCCTAGGGGAAATGTTCCTCTCTGCCCACTCTCTATTACTCAGGGACCAACAATTGCTGAGGGCAGGTCCCATCAATAAGGTCAAAGGCAGCACTGAGTATCTCAGTGTTTTCTGTGTCCTCTGTCAGCAGGCCCACATTTTCCTTAGTACTCCTCTTACTGCTGACATACCTGCTGTAGCCTTCCTTGTTGCCTTTCGTGTCCCTCTGTGTATTAAAATAAAGTACTGCTAATTAAAACATAAAAACAAATGTAAACATTAGGACACCTAGAGTACGGAATCAGGCTATGGAAAAAAGCTCTAAGCGAGATAACCACCAGTACTGAAAAACTAGTACAGAAAATAGTGAAACACCAGTGAAATATACCATCTAAATTTGAGAGAAATATTTATTATCATAAATGCAGAAATGCCTGTCCAGCTGAAATCCCTTTACAGTTCTCTTCCTCAGCACTCAGAAAATAAGCAATTAACCACAGCAAAACTTGTACATCCTCTACTCAACATTACATCCTACTGGTGGCAAGAGGATAAGCATGACTACCAAGGGAATGTTTCTTAAAAAAGACTGCAGTCTGCCTCTCCCTCTTGCTTCAGGTCTTTACCAATAAAAAGCATAATATAGTTTAAATCTACAGATGTACTCACAGTTGGAAAACAGCACATAAAGATTCAGGTTTTCCTCTTACTCCTTGCTGCAAACATGTGAGTGCTGGTATCACTTCCCTGCAGTTTCCAGATTAGGGCAGTTGACAAGCACAACACAGTATTAAGCTACACTGCAATCAGTGCAGCTACTCGGGTTTGCATTTAGCAAATGGTAAAAGGAGAGTAACGTGATTCATTTAGATATTGCACAGTATGGCATAAGAAAAAAAAAGGATTTTCTTTCCAGCATTAAGTTTAAAAAAAAAAGTTTTCTTTGTTGGCACAGAAATCAACATTTTGCAGTTTACAGAAAATACATAAAAGAAACCATTAGGAAAATGCATGAGATACATTTGTTAGAAATAGGTCAGTTCATCATGCTTGGTCTTGCTGCTCTGGTATCCATGAAGACTCAGTGGCTTGTCCTCGTGAGGAAGGCTTTTGAACACTCGCAGGTGCATGAACTCATCATTGCCAACGTGGACCTGAAAAAATGTGAAAACCAGTGAGAGGAACAACCTTCCCCAGGAGGATTTAGGTGGACATGTTCTGAGGATGGGGGTAAGAAAAAGAATCCCCTCAGCAGGTGCTGCTGTGTTCTGAGGCAGACTGGGAGCTGTGTCTTGGTGGAAATACCACCTCAACCCTTGGATCTGCAAGCCCTCCCTTTACCTGAGACAGGGAATACACAGACAAGGAATCAGAGTTGGTGAGAATCTTATCTGGAACAACAAACACTTCAGTGCTTTGACCACAGTTGTTTTTTTTTGTTGTTTGTTGTTTTTTTTTCCTGTGTGTGTGTGTGTGTGTGTGCGTGTGTGTGTGGCATCACCACAGACAGAGTCAGAGGAGGTTTGATGCTTGGCTGTACTTTCACACATCCGGGCTTCACGTAATACCTTAGTGCTCAGCACTGTGGATGTGAAACTATTACGAAATCAACTTTCACAAAATAACTGAACAGTACAAATTGTTATGAAAATAGAGAAATATGCACACCTCCATTCAATACAGGCAAGGAGACAGGCTGGGAGGTGGTGGGGAAATGGTTTTTCTGTTTGTTTTTTTTTAATGCACAAATATTTTTCTTATTAAGGCTAAATCACAAGCATTTCTGTGTAGGTAAGTAAAGGGAAAAAACATTCCAATGTTGATCTTTTTTTTTCCATTGCCCAGTGCCCACTACCTTGATGAAGTAGTTTGTTCCTGCCACCACCTGAGTTTTGAACTCCACTGCAGTGAAGACATCAAAGGTTTTCCCTTCTTTCTCTTCTAGCTGAGGCTTCACCTTAGGGAAACAAGAAGTTGGTTAAGACTCATACAGTATTCAATCTTTACGACTTATACCTCATGCCATCAGTGTGCCTCATTACCCTTCAGGACCTTATTTTACATTAAATCAAGGTGAGGTACCCAGGCAAGCAGCCAAGGCAACACAGTGATGTGATTCAACCATCACCAACTGAAACCAAAGATGCTGTGCTGTTATTCTACACTCATTCTGACAAACTATTTCTGCTGTTAATGTCCCTGCTTCTCTTTCTGTCCTATATATTTAACAACAAATGTAAAGATCTACATGGACAAGACTTTAAAAAGACAGTGTTTAAAATATATCTCATTTCTGCAGCTAGAAAAAGCAACCCTTGATTGTCTTCTGCATTAGCTCCCTTTCTGAACTGCAGAACAAACAGGCACTCAAAAACCAAACTTGGAAAGTAATAGTTCTTCTATCATTTAATAACTGCAATTCACAGCGTTTCAAACTGTCAATATTTTTTTCCCAAAATATATTTTTCCAGAGTGTAAAAGCCACGCTCAGGAATTCAGAATAACTTGCCCAGTGCTCAGATGAGCTTTTGTGAGCTCTCTCCTCACATTTGGCTGTCTAAAGCATCATGGCATCATGGCCACGCAGTAAGGTTGTCAGTCTTGAAAGAGGGCTTCAGGATTCATTTACAAGGGCAATGCAAATTAGCCCTTGTGTTAGGTGATCCTGCTGCATGCTGGGTTCTCCCAGAAGGCCACAGGACCGCTCAGCCCTCCTTTACTCAGTGCAACAGTGACAGCAGTGAGATGCTCTCTTTTCAGTTATATGATTTAGTTCCATCCTTCCCAAACTACTACACTGCTATTGCCTATACCCCACTGGCTGCCAGGGGGAAAAAGGAGCACCACTTTGCTACCACGCTGGTGCCTGGAGGAACACAAACACTTCCTGCAACAGGAAGAACAGCAGGGTATGTGCTCCCGCCTCTCCTGCACCAAGAAAGCATGGGACCAAATTCTGGTGCTTTTCCGTACATGACAGCCAACCAGTAACCATCCTGTCCCACGGAGATCTGACCACAGCGCACCCAACAACTCTGCATTCTGAAGTGCAAAGAGGGGTACGTTGCTCCCACTCAGCACATTTGGAATTTCTACTAAGATACTCTGGGCTCCACGAGTGCTGACAGCTCAGAGTCACATGCAGATGCAGCTTGCAGGGTGTCACAGCAATGACTCACCACAGCATGTGACCACTGGACATCCTGACTCAGTAGGGAGAGCCCAGAGAGAAGCAATCTGTGAAAGACCCACTATCATCCACTCTGCTAGACCACAATCAAGATCAGGGCTGGGGCTGCACCAGCAGGAGGTCAGCAGAAGAGGAGGGTAAGCGATGACTGCCCATTATTTGTCAGAACACATTCAGAATGCTGTGTCCAATTTTAGGCTCCTAACTTCAGAAAGATGCCAACAAACTGCAGCAAGCTCAGTGATGGGCCACTGTGTGGTCAGATGGCTGGACACTTACCCCGAGGAGGGGAAGAAGGAGGAAATGAATATAAGGGAAGCCCTTTTCTCATGAGAACAGCCCAGCAGTGGGACAGACTGCCTGGAAAGGCCATGCTGTTTCCACGCAGTTTGTGAGAGCTGACTGGATTCAGCCCCACATGGCCTGGCACTGCAGTCCCTTCCCACCTGAACCACCTGCAGTCCAGTGACAGGGCTGACCATTATCATATTGTGGAGGATCTCTCACAACTTGCACATCCTGCTTACTCCTGGAGCAGGTGGTTCCAGACGGCCCTGACTGAGGCTGGCCAAAGAGCAGAGCCACATGTAAATCCCTGCTCTGGAGAGGCACTCATAGGGGACTTCCAGGCCACGGACACTGCTGCGGGCAGCTGCCCTCCTCTGTCGCACTGTGCCTGTTAAGTGTAGTGCCACAACTGACCCAACAAATAATCAACAAACAGGACTCTTACAAAGCAATGCCAGGCAGGTGGGAACTGGAAAAGCAGTGACATGAAATACACTGCTTAGGGTAAGCAAACAGGCAGGCTGCAGACATTTCCACAGAGACTGAAGCAAACAGAATGATCTGAGAAGTCTGTCTTCATCTGACAGTGAATCATGTGAACAGCTTTTCTATACAGTGAGAACAGCTCACTGCATACAAAGTGAAGGACAAGGGGCTTGCATAAATGTAAACTTAAGAACAAGAATGCAGTGACAGCAAAACTTGACAGTAAGAAAGCAGAACAGATATCCTATTGTCCTGTTACTGAAGATAAGACAACCAAAATAGATAGCTCAGCTCAACACAATATCCATGGAATGGGTTTTGGCTCTCCCCCCTTCAAGACTGGAAATCAACAGTGAAAACGGCTGTTAGATTCTACGACCACCAGAGATGTCAGTCACTTTGGAATTTCTGTTCACATCCTTGAAATGTGACGAATACATATGTGCCATGCCTTTAGACGTGTAGCTGTTTCTCCCTTCGGTGCGCGTGTTCGGTGGAGCGTTCCCCCATGCAATTGTAATTGTAATAAAGGGAATATCTACTTGACTAACTCACTGGTGTGTCAAGTTACTCTGTCGGTTTCTTGGCTACAACAGAACGTGCTTTATTCTGCAGCCTGTACCTAGATGAGGACATCACAGCACAGGCAAATTTCAACTTGGAGTTTTCCTGTATATACGTATATATGGGCAATGCACACTAGCAGCCGCAATAAGCTGGATGAGTTTTTAAACACTGAGGCAATTCAGCTTTTAGATGCTCAGGATCATTCAATTCACTTCTGAATCCAATTGCGTTTCGCTTTTCCCCTTCAACTTACTTTCGGAATGCCCTACTCCAGCCTAGAACAAAACCCATTCGGGCTTAGTGCACACATCGTACATGTCAGCCAGCACTCCCGCTTCGCCATGCAGGCGCAGGCAGCGCTCGGGAGGGGACCGAATTGCTCACTGTATTCCCTCACGGTATCGGTCCGCCCGTTCGTACGTTTATTTACTTTCTGGGGGCGGAGAGGCTCCCCGTTCGGCTGCCTACACCTGCGGCCCCCACCCCGGGGCAGGGGCAGGGGCAGGGCCGCGGCCGCAGCGTGCAGCCTGGAGAGCCGCCTCGCCCCGGCCCCGCTCCGCTCCGCGCCGCGCTTCCCTTCCCGGGCGCAGCCCCCTCACCTCGTCCGCGATCTGCTGCGTCTCGCTGGTGGCGGGCCGAGCCTTGGAGGCACCCCCGCACAACATGGTGGCAGCTCTCCTTCCCCGCCCAGCCTCTGCCGAGCCTGGCTGCGGGAGGGAGAGGGCGGGAGGCGGGGCCGGGCTTAGGCCGGGCCTCAGCGGGAGGCACGGAGCCGCGTCCGGGCCTCGCGCTGCCGCTCTGGGCGTAGAAGCGAGGAGGAGGTGTGAATGTGTGCCATCTGATGCGTGCAGTCCCAGTTCTGTGTGTCCTGGACAAAGCTGAAGGCAGACAGCCCTCAGGGTGCCCACGAGCACCGTTAAGGTGTCTGTGAAGGAGATGATAGCTAAGGGGTATTGCTTTTGACTCCCATGGACTTGCAGCATCCTCTGTTCTGCTCCCAGGGAGCAGGGATGGAGAATGAGGCTATGCTGGATTGTCTCCTTCCCGAGGTCTGGGCAGCAGTGCTGGGAGATCCTCGACCCTGTCCTGCTTTGGCTGTGTCACGAGCTGGCCGTCATCTAGGGGGAACAGTGGTCGCCAGTCCCAGCATTACTCCAAACAGATTTCAGCACAGAGACCGTGGGTGCTGCTAGCAATGGGACGCATCAATCCTGTTTTCAGGGTCAGGGGTGCAGAAGCCTGAGGGCAAACCTGACAGTGGATCTGGCACAGTTCACCAAAATGATGGAAGCTGAACTGTGCCGTGGTCTATGCTAGTGGAGGGGTGGTCATGGCCTTTGAAGAAAAGGCAGCCTGCCAAAAACAAAGAAGAGAGAGCAAAAAGGAACCAAAGCCAGCAGCCTTAGAAGGCAGTCAGGCCCCCAGGCATGGCAGGTGCTCCAGCCCTGCCATGCCTGGGCCTACTCTGACCACCAGTTTGTCAACATCTCTTCTGCCCAGAGGCCAGGCAGGACACGGGAAATGGATCTGCCTTGAGGTGATGCTGGCCCTGTGCAGCTCTGCGTGCTTGCACAGTGCCACAAGGCTGGCCCTACACCAAGATGAGCAGGAAAATTGGTATAATCCTTCTTGCATGGAAATCAGGTGACGTTGGAAGACTTCAGTCACTACAGAGAAGCATGTCTGTAGCATTACTGTAAACATTCAGTTCTTGGAAAAAATAATAGCACTGCCCTCCTCTACCTCTTCCCAACACCCCTTGGTAAAGTTGATAAATATAGCCCTCAGTTTACCATCAGTGGATAGTGCCTACTGCACGGACAACCTACATGGATTTGGGAGGTCATGGTGATATGCCCACAAAGGAATGAGGAAGAGCTTTTGTTCCTTTAATATCATCACTCCTCCCTGGGGAGCAAATAGGTGTTCTGCCCAGGCTTTGGGCAGAGCTGGGGTGCAGCACTGGGCTGTTCCTCATCCATCAGCCAAGTCTGCCAACGGAAATCCAATATAGGGCTGATATCCTCTCTGTTTCTTGTCCCGCTGTTTCTCTACTGCATGGTCCAGCAAATACCAACAAGGGCACATTCTTTTCAGCAAGGTTTTGAGCCATGGGAGGGTGGGGAGTGGGAAGCAACAGCCATTCACATGGGTGACTTCTGATGGCACATGCTAGTAGATATTCTCGGGCTTGAACTTTCAACAGAGAGATGTTGCCCAGCTTGTCATCAGCATTATCCCCCATGACTCCTAGACAGGCTTTTGGATGTATGGCTGAGCAACCTTTCTCTAGAACTTGACAGGATGAGAACCTATACCCTCTGTGCATGGAAAAAACAGTTTGGTTGCAAATCACCTTCATTACTTCTTGTCCTTTTTTACTGATTTTCCCTTGCCTCTAGCATGTGCATCACTTCAATAAGGCTGCAGCAGAGGTGCTCATACAGCCTGAGCTTTCAGGGTAAGTGTGTAGTGATGGTGGATGGGGTTTCCTCAGCAAACCAAGCAGTGCTGGTCTGTCACAATTTTAATTATGGCAGGCCATTGGAACCTCACTGTGCATCAGGGTACACCTTCCTTCTGAGTACATGGAAAACATGAAGAATACCCAAAATCTTAGCAGTGAAATATTGACATTATCTGCTGTGTGCATAGCCAGTGGGTATCCTTCTGAACAAGGCAGGCAGTGCTGACTGCATTTCTCATGTTTGTGCACAGTTCACACCTTGTGTTGCCCTCACTGAATTCATAGAGTGCTTCTATGCTTTAAAAGCCATCTACTTCAGGGGCCGCATACTGGACCCGACACGTAGGAGTGATTCACTAGCACTACAAATCGGCTGCTGAACTTTTTTAAGAGTGAGCCATAATCGAAGAATTTTCTTAGTCTTTTTGCCATCTAGCGGCCATTTCTGTTTATGCATTTAGTTAGGTCTCCGTTACCGACCATAAACTAAGCCTGCAGCCCACAGTCAGCAGCCTGGGAACGGGACATGATTTTTCAGAAGCAATGAGGAATGCCCTCTGGGTCCGGTGGTAGTATATGGTCTCCATAAGTGTGACACCAAATCCTTTTTTTTTCTTTTTCTTCCTTTTAACCTGCAGCGCCACAGCTTTAATAAATCTTGTAGTTTGCAGGCCACACAGTTAAAGTTGGACCAGTTCTTACATAGCGTAATTAAAATTTGAGCCCTCTCCAAGGTGAATATAATGAATAAACAAAAGGGTAAAAATAACTTGTCTGAACAGAGTTCTTTGCATTCTGGACTTCCTCCGTGTTTTCCTGAAGCAAAACTTCTTTTCCTTATCAGCAGCAAGGGGAGGTGGCAAAACAAGTTTTTATGCAGTAATGTCACCTGTAAGTTTTATTTTCCTGCTCTGGCCAGAAAAAAAAACAAACACACAAAACCACAAAACATCAACCAAGCAAAAACAGTAACAAGAGAATTGTGGTATTTTCCCATCACATTCACAAGAGTCCTTTGGTCTCCACTCACAATAAGTAGCAAGCCTATATACCTTTCCACAGTGGTCTAGAGTGCCTTCATGTGCGATGAGGGGAGGTACTGACATCTTCATGACAAATGCAAGAATGGGATCTGGGAAGAGGGAAGTAAGTTCTACAGAATAACCTTGTTGTGTTGAACAAGAGCCAAGACTAATGAAGTTCTGATGTGTTCTCATCAAGGCACAGTGCACCCTTCCTGCTTTAGGTGCCGTCTCTTCAAGATGGGCCAAGAGGGACATAACCTAGTTGAAGGCCTATTGGAACCAAACGTCCAATTTACTCATTTGTCTGTTTGCACATCTCAGAGCCCAACTCTATGTTTTATTCACTCCATCCTCTACCAGCATGCACACTTGCAACATTAATCTCAAATATTATCAAATTGGGGGGGCTGTTTCTTCATTTCACCTTTTTTTCATTGGCTTTGTATCAGGCCCACAAGTATTGTCACAACCAGCGCAATGCTATGTGTGGGTATGAGGCGGATTAATATGGCAAAGCACAACACTGACTATGGTGTGGAAGGGTTAGCCACGTACGCCATGTGGAATATTACAGCAGCAACACTTTGTTAAGCATACAACTACTAGCGACATAATCAATCACGAATACATCTCATTGTGCTCTTGCAGCAATCTCCAGGGGGATTTACAATCTGTTCTCCCCTTCCACCAAAGCAGGCAGGCTGGAGGTAAAGCTACATCTGCTGGAAGAAACCAGTAGGAACCTAGTAGCTTGGTCTAGTGCAATGGAGTCTATGAAGGGTATTGTCCAGTATTTCCTGCTGGGCAGAGAGGAGAAATTGGGACATTACTAAATATAAATAGCAGGGTGCTCTGTCACATTAAATACTTTACACGTTCACACCCTTGGCTGTACACAGCATGCAGGATGTTGGGGGCTTTTTTATTTTCCCAGTGACCGTGCTTTCCCCAAGTGAAACCGTGTATCTTGCTTTTGAAGAGATGAGAGTCCTGATGCACGTGGTTACAGATCACATATACTGGATAAAGAGGGAATATCATACATAGTTGGAAAGAGGAATATTATACATAAATGTAAAAGCAGAGTATAGTGGAATTGCTCAGTGCCTCCCATAGTCAGCTGAGTTGCAGTCTGGCAGGAAAAGCTTACAGAGGCAAGACAGTGTGCAGAGTTCTGCTTAAGCCCCACCAGAGGCAATCTTCACTTGTCCTCCCCACGTGTCCTGATTTCAGTAAAGCAACTGCAAATTCAGTTGAAGGCTCCCCAGGCACAGGCTTCTGGCAGTCTTTCCGCTGGAGGCACGTGTTTTACCCTGCTGGTGCTCGCAACAATGTGTGGTGGGGCTGTGTCACAGATATGTATCTTTGTTGTCTTTCCCATTCAGAAGCAAGAGGTGAGCAAGTTCCTCTTGGGGAAGTGCTTTTCATGACCTTCTTTTGTTAGGAATGTACTGTGTTTTCTGTGACAGAGCTGCCTCCAGTGCCTATAAAATTTCGGGAGTTAGCTGATGGCAGGGAAGGCTCCGCCTCAGGGCTTGGTAGCTCTTCTTTGGTGTCTCCCACCACCGACTCCTGCGAACTGGTCTCTGGGCTGGATGCTGTCTGGAAGCCAGGCTCAGCACTCAGGGACTCGCTGTTCTGTAGGGCGAGCAGGGCCCGGTGCCGCATCAGGCTGTCATCACTGTTCTGGGCCTCCAGGGAGTTCCTGCGCCTGGTGTTCCTGTTGGCCATGGCATTCTTCTGTGGCTCCTCAAAACTCAGTGACAAGGTGACCGTGCCGCTCCCGAAGCTGACCTTCTGCTTGCACCCACGCTGCTGCTGCCGCTGCCGCTCAGCAGAAGCCGGTAGAGGGAAAGGGTCTTCGTGGTTGCTCTTGCTGCTGATGGAGGAGGATGGGGTGGAACCAGTGGAACCTCCGAGGCTGTTGGAACGCTTGCGTGACACATTGCTGCGTCTCAGCGTGGCCCTGGCAGCCACTTTAAAAGCGTGGGCAGCTGTGCTGCAGCGCACCTCCTCGATCGTGTTGCGGGAAGGCTTGAAGAGGATGATGTAGACTTTGTTAAAGAAGATGCAGGCCAGAAGCCCGAAGCTGGCAGCCAGTATTGCAATCACCTCCACGGCAGAGACAAACTTGCCATATGTGCTGGCGTAAGCGGGGATGAAGGAGATCCAGACAATGAAGAAGATCAGCATGCTGAAGGTAATGAACTTGGCCTCATTGAAGTTCTCAGGAAGTTTTCGAGACTTGAAGGCAAAGAAGAAGCAGACGGCTGCCAGGAGACAGGTGTAGCCTATGAGGAAGCCAAGGGCCATCAAGGAGCCTTCATGGCAGGTGATGAAGATAATCTCATCCTCCAGCTCATGGTTTCGATAACTGGAAGGTGGGGCCGTGTAGAGCCAAATCACGCAGATGACAATCTGCACAAATGTGCACAAGAACACCAGGAGGAACTGGAGGTTGAGACCCCACCACTTTCGGTGGAGGCTTGTGGGGATCTTCGCCTCAAAGACAAGCAGGACACGATTGGTTTTCACCAGAATGCAGGAGATGCAGAGGACAAAGCTGATGCCAAAAGCCGGCTGCCGCAGACGGCAAGTCCAGTTCTGGGGCTCTCCAATGAAGAACAATGAGCTGGAAAAGCAGCAGAGCAAGGAGAAGAGGAGGAGGTAGGACAGCTCCCGGTTTGTGGCCTTGACGATGGGAGTGTTGCGGAATTTGGTGAAGACTCCCAGGACAAAAGAAGTCAGGAAAATTCCCAGCACAGCAAAGAGAGTCAAAGCGATCCCAAAGGGCTCTGTCCAGGATAGAAACTCTATCTGCTTGGGGATGCAGGATGTGTGGTTCTCGTTAGACCAGTAATCCTCAGGGCACTTGTCACAAGCACTTGCATCTGAAAAACAGGTGACAGGAGAGGGGAGATTTGTCAGAATGAAAGGGTGAAATGGATGACAAAGTACATGGCAGCTACATACTGTCTTTCAACTAAAATGCAGGCGTTGCTCACTCCAGGTGCCAGCAGGTTCACAATGTCATTTATCAACGTCTCAGAGTGTTTTACAGTGAAACAATGAGCCCCTCGCAGGCTATACAGCGGAACACAAAGCACACTTAATTCCAGCTTTCTAAGTCCTGCCCATGCACTCTGCTTCCTGGATCAATTTCTTGATAAAATTTTGCAAAACTTGTTTGATTACTGTCAGTTGCTACACAAGATCTATTACCCTATGTTTCTTCATTTTTATCATCTGCTTCTCTTTGTCTTCATGCTTCTCACACTCTTATCATCTGAAACATCCTGACCGTCTCTATTAGAGAAAAAATTAAAAACGTGCTCACCTCCTTAAGTTCGTTCAGAGCTTATTTCATATTCTTTGGAGGCAAGTCTTAGATGTGTTTGAATTGCTTATCTCTGAAGGCAAACAATGCCCTTGACTCCCACCACACTCTCATTTCATGCTGGAACATCGGGGAAGATGTGTCCTAAGGATACCACTCTCTTCACAGCCAGGAAAGCATCCTACTGATAGTTGCAAATAAAAAATTGATTCCACTGTCTCCTTCTGCACAACCCTATTGGGATGGCAACATCTGTCTCCAGCGGCTGCCATAAGCAAAAGGGAGGGGGTTGCTGCTACTGCTTTTATTCAACCCGAACAGGTCTTATGCTCCATTGATAGCAGTGGAAATGAGAGAGCTGGAAATCACATCCTACCTCATCCTTCAGGATCTCAGCAGGAGAGCAATGGGATGCAGTGAGTTCAGGGGACAAACATGCAGGAAACTCCTTTTGCAGCAGCCACCCTCTGAGCTTTGCACCTGAGTGCAGAGACTCTGAGCACAGCCCCTAGAGCAAAGCTTGATGATAATCATAGAATCATTGAATGGCTTGCGTTGAAAGGGACATTAAAGCCCATTCAGTTCCAAGCCCCTGCCATGGGTGGGGTTGCCACCACTATACCCAGGGCCCCATCCAATGTGGCCTTGAAGGCTTCTAGGTATGGGGCATTCCTGAGGAAGTCAGTAACAAGCACAGAATATTTCAAGCCCTCTTGTTCTGGAGGGTTGGTTGCCTGGAGATGACATTGCTCTCCTAATGACTGGTTGTTTTGCCTCAGCTGTTCATCTGAAAGACATGCACTAGTCAGGGGTTACCAGTATCACATCATTTCATTTACTTCTGTTTAGCCAATCACTTCTATTTTTTTTTGCATGCCTTTTACCTGGAAGCATATTGCAAACTGCATATGGGGCACAGCTAAATTCCCATACTTGGGAATTCAGTCACCTCTACCTGATATGAGGCATCTGTTTATCACTGCATCCTGAAGAACTGCTTTCACTGCTGTCTTGAGCTGATCTAGAGTCTACACTGCCCCTAAAGGCAGACTTCTTTTCTCATTCCTGTCCCGTTCTTTGTTCCAAGTGGAAACTCAGCCTCCCAAAAATGAGGTTACTTTCAGGAAGACCAGAGACCTGAACCTATTTGCTCTTTGGTTGCACAAGTACATCTGGATGAAAGCAAAGAGTTAGGGGAGAAGAACAGAGATTCTCTCCTTTGGTAGTATCAGTATGTCAACTTGATGAGACCGCTTGTGAAAATGTTCTCTATAAAACTGATAAGTACAGGAAATAAAGAGGATTACTGTCAGCTGAAATTGAAGCAGAAAACCATGGAGTCAGAAGGCAGTTGCCCCTCAGCCACATAAATCTTGCAAATATACCAGTGATAGTTCCCAAAATCTTGTAAAAAACAATGAATGATGCATATTACAAATGACCAGGATTGTTTCTATTTAATTAAAAAATGCTACACCAGAGCAACTTGTACTTATATTTACGCACTTATACTGTAAGTACTCTTCTATGCAGTACCATATGTACTATATGCTTACTATGTGCAGTCTTGCATGCACCTTACTGGTTTTCATCTCATGCAGAGTCTGCAGTGTGTGCTGGAGCCAGTGCTGCTGAAGAGAATGAGGAGACCCTGAGCACTCAGCATCGTTGATGAAACTGCTGCTCTGGAAGAGTCTATTTGCCTTCATTAGGCTGGAGATGCCCAACACTGAGGAACTGATACTGGTGTTGGAAACTCAAAAGGTTTCAACCACATCTAAACTTTTCACTGCAGAACCTGAGCAGACCCAGGCTCTCACTGAAACCAAGAGAAAAGACGCCCATGCATGTTCAATAGGACCCAAAGATTCTGGTCTCCTGCAGTGCCAGCGTTCAACAGAACACACGCTTAATGAATTTCCCATAAAGGGAAATATTCATTTTCGTTTGTGAAGTCAGGAATAGAATGGACTTTATTTCTTTGTAAAGCATGAAATGAAAAGTGGTCAACATGAGGAAAAGGTGGAGGTGGACTGATAACTACAATATCTAGGATTAGGTTAGGGAATGTCTCCTTTCTCCGGGTTTCTGAAGAAAGAAAAACTGCTACAGGGCAGTGGAGTTTGCTTCTGATTGCCTGAGAAACTTTCAAATTTCCCTCCAGGCTTTCTGTGAAGCCCCCTGGCTGAGCAGCTTCCAGATGAGCACTGCTGGAAAGTGACTTCAGTACAACTGCAGGCAATACCCAGAGGACTCTTCTGGCCCATCCAAACCCTGAAGCAGTGCTTTGTGTATTACCTGTTTCATCGCTGTACTCCCCATCGGGGCAGTCCACACACTCGAAGCAGCATGTGGGCTCTCCCTCAATAATGCCCTTCCTGGTGCCTGGCAGGCAGTCCCTGCTGCAGTTAGAGAAGGGTACCTGCAAGAAAAGAGCCCAAGGAGGGTTAATGGCAGCAGTACAGTCTTCCTACAGCATTACCCCAAGGGTGTAACTTATTGTTTAACATGCTAGGTGGACAGTCTCAGACACTCCCCTCTTCTGTACACTGAACAGGCACATCTTGCACAACAGTCTTCCCTCAACCCCCTGCAGTAATAACCTGTTTGAAGGACTGCAACAAGGAATGGTAGGGAGGATCAGCAGAGCTCTCTAATCTCTACCATACTGTGGGCACTGCAAACTGGTATGTGACTCATGAGACACACACCAGAATAAAGTCCTTTGGTGACTGAAAGAAAAGGCAACCTACATCTATGGCAGGAACTTAAGGCAGCTGTGGAGATGATGGACTCTGATGGCTGATGCCCTTTCCCATAGATTGTCTGTTGAGTGCTAATAATTTATAGGACTTAGAACTGTTCCTTGAAGCCAGTTCCTCTCATAGTCCCACAGACCCTCTCTGGCCTAGAAAGAAAAATAAGGTAAATTAACTGTACAAGATGAGTTTTCACATGAAAGAGTTAGATTACCATGCATCTGAAGATGCAGACCAGCAAGTAAATGCAGATCCAGAAAAGAACATCTCCACAAGAAGCACACCTTATGTTCTCCATGTCAAAGCTCATAGAGGGGACTTGTAAAACCCCCATCTCACTTTCACACGAAAGGTTACCCAGGCTTCCAGGCTTTTGCTGCCACAGTGACCAGCTGTGTCACCTGCTGGCTGCACTTTCATGCTGTGTGTGAGTGAGTCCACCTGGCACAGTCATACCCTGGCAGCGAGTGGTTGCACAAGCATGCATGGGCATGCGAAGATGTGAGCTAAACACATATTTTCCACTGTCAGCAGAATACCCTGATCTGTATGTAGCTAAGTGCATGGCTGCAGCAGTTTGGGAACACTGGTTCTAAGCTGTTAATCATGAGTGTTTAATTAACTGGGCAGATGCATACTCAGGGCAAAGCTTGGCAGCTCCCCACTTAAGAGCACTCTGCAGCAAACTGCTAACACTACTGCCTGGGAAGCTTTCCACAGGTTGTACAATCATCAGGAGGACATCAGCACTCTGTCCTGTCTTTCCCTAGGCAGTCAGTGATAAGTTTGAACAGGGCTGAATCAAAAACCCAGCTGAAGTTGTGTGCTGCTTCTGTGTTATCTACTAAGCTGATTGTACTGCCAGAGAGGAAAATTAAATTGGTTTTACATGATTTCATCTTGACAAATCCAGGTTGGCTTTTTCTTATCAGTTCATTATTCTCTAACTATTTATAAACTGTTTAATCAAACTGTTTTTATCAAGTCTTTTGGATTACTGAAGCTCAGCTTTATTGTGCGTAATTCCCTTAGCTCTCCAATATCTGCATTAAAAAGCAGATAGCACGATTACCCTCCCCTAATCCTTTGAGACATCACCCGTCCTCCATACTTCTCAAAGACAAATTTGCTAGTACTACCGAGATTGCTTTGGCTGCTTTCTTAAGTATTTTGTGGGAAATTTCATCAAGTTCTGCCACAACAGATCTATCTATCTTACCTACTCTTTAACTCTCTTTTTTTTTTCCTCCAACTCTGGCCTATCCTGCAGCTCCTGTGTTAAAAATTAAAGTTAAAATTAACTACATTTAATTTTTATTTTTTTATTTTTGAGGAAGACTGAAGCTCAGGAGGCTTCAATTAGTAGGGGACTGGCTACTCTCCCTTTGAGCAAAGCTGTTATTTGGAAGAAATTAACATTCTATAAGCAGAAAAAAACTCAGAACAAACTACAATAGACATAGAGATTACAGTCCCCTCTGCTATCACATGATTTACATTTTCTGGCATGAAACTCAGCAATGTAGCTGCATTTGTAATAGTTTAGAGAATAGGGATATTGCACTGCTGGAGAAATGTAGAAAAAGAGAACTTAATTACTTAGTTTAAGTGTGGGGGAAAAATTAAAAAAAAAACCACACAATAAAAAAGGTACACTGACTGTTGGAAATGGTACAGCTGGCATTTGTAACAATCAGAAGAAGGGAGTGGAGTATCAAGGTTTTAATTCCACTCGTATTGTAGGCTTAGAGTCTCCAGCCGGGCTTAGAAGAGCCTGCGCTGGGTCATTCTGCTGCAGTGTGCTTCTGCTTCAGAGAGCACTGAATTTATCCAGTAAGTCAACCTGGTGCAGCTGGAGCAAAGGTAAGGTTCAACTGATGGTGTTAAATGTGCTAGGCAAATTTGTCTGCTGCTAATTTAACATGTCTAGATGCCTGCTCAGTAGGGTCTCCAAAACCCAAAGTCAGGAGTCTGTCCTGTCCAGGCTGGAGGCTTTTCTGGTGATGATCCCATCACACAAGGAGACATGGCCCTGGAGGCCAGTGAAGATACAGTTAGGATGAAAAGGTCTGCTGCTTTCAACTACATGAAGCACAACCTAGGCCTAATGAGAGTCAATGGATACAGTATGTACTTGTGAGACTGAACAAGTACCCTTTGCTAGATTTAAGAAAGGTAATCAGGTATGTCCTACTGTTTTAGCGCTGTTGTCTAAGTTTACTGGGCAAACTGGAGTTGTTCTGCTTGAATTGCAAGGCAAGGGCACCAGGAAGGCTCTGGGGCATGGAGGAAAAAGATAGCAGAAGCAGCTGTAAATTTATCTTGGAACAGAAAGAGGAGCTGCTTGATTCAGGGATGCTGGGAGCAGAAGAGATGGCTGCATACTGCGCTCAGGAAAACTTCACTAAAGGTTGGGCAATGAAGTTCTCATCTCTGAAGGAACAGCTTTTCCAAAGTATAAGCAAACTACTTGGGCCAGAAAAAAAGGCATTAAATAACGTGTTAACACCCAGGCTTATCAAAGAGAAGGAGAAACAAACAATTATTTCTAGAAGTGTGTACCGAGGGTGTGAAGGACTAGGACAGAGAATATGTGTATAATAAGATGAATAGGTCTTTTAATGAGATGCAGAGCAATAGTACGAGGACTATGCAAAGTTTGTTCAAATTTTAGCTTGATGCAACATGTTAAGCAGTGCTTTGGGGATTTAACCACTTACCTCCTTTGAGAATCCACTCCACAGGATTTTGTTTTCATTGATAAAGAGCCTCTCCCCTTTCTTGGCGTAGACGTTGTAGTGCCCAACTTCCTCAAAGACAACTGAGCCATCTTCTGGAGAGAGATGCCAGTTGATTATTGAGTAGTTCCCCACCAGGTCTCCAAATTCATCAAAGTCCACTTGCTCCCCCATGTTACTGGTGAAATTTAAGTGTCGCAGGTGCTTCAAAACCTAGAAATAGATAACAGACATTGTAAATACCTTTGTTTCACAACATGAACAGATCTGCTATGGGGACAAAACTGGATACAATCACTTTACTGCAGTTCTTAATTTCTTAAGAAACCCACTTTATTACAACAGCAGCAGGTTTTCTCTCAGACTTCACGTGCACATACAAACCCTGTGCAAACTTCATAGATGGCACAAGGTGTTGTGGCTCACAGAATGGATAGCACCCACTGCAACACTCTGCTTACCAGTTGCTACACCTCTCAGCCTTCTGGCATTCATGTTTTGTCCCTTCCCACCGCTCCCCCAAGCCTGCATCTCTCCTTCAAGGGGCAGAAAAGTGGCAGTGGCCACTCAAGTGTTTTGGTCATCCAGGTATCCTTCTCATCCTTCTCTTGCAAAACCATTCTCTACATAAATGCAGCCAGCTGGTACTGCTCTTCTCTGAACGATTAATGACTCAGAAGCAGAAGTGCTTGGGAAACAATTCAAACTCATCTTTTGATTTTAAAAACTGAAGCCTAACGCACTTGTGTAAAAAATAGCAAATCCAAATAATTCACAACATGGCAAGCCTGGGCAGTTTGTATCCATTTTTTTGGCTTCTGTCCTACTGTCATGCAGTTTCAGATAATCACATTCTGCCTGTCCCCACATGTTGACTCCTGTAATTTTTGTGCCTAAAGCTGTCACATGCTGTGGACGAAAGCAGTTAATCTCAGAAACAACTGCAGCTGCAAAACGGATGATCCCAACAGCCTGACAAGTAGATGAAAGAAATAGCAACAAACAGCTGTGAGACAATTCATCCACACAATATGTACTTCTCTAATCTTCAAGAATTAGCTGCTGCCTTCTTCACTTAGCAGATTTTTTTTTCCTTATTTAATGGGTGATCTCAGTTAGACAGCTTCTCTATAGAGATCAAGTATGAAAAGCTGGCGTGACTCTGAAGGCACCTGGCTATCATCTGTCCCTAAAGCACTGTGGCAGAGTTGCAGCTCTTGTTTCAGTGCCTTCAACAGGTTGTAAGTCCAGTTCTCCCTCTCTTATCTGTGACTGGAAAAGCATTCAGTCTTGGATAGCAATATGCAAAAAAAACCCAAAATAAATTTGTTGAGGCAGGCAGAGTCCTCCTCACTCCATAAACATAGAACAGAAAAAAAAAAAACCTGTTTTGCTGAAGAGCTTTCACCTGGAAAAACGGGAACAGAGGAACAGAATCACTTCATTAATTCTTGTCAGATTTGCAAAATTGTCTCATTTTTCTCTTTTTCTCCTTGGGACCCTCCTGTCACAAAGTAAAATCTCCAGAGCTGCAGAGATACCCTTGTCTCTTCTCACTGTTTCTATTAATGCCAGTCTGAGAGAGTCTGGAATAATGAAAGTACTACACAGGATCTGGCTGGCAATACCATTGCAGCTTTGTGTGTTCTTGTTGGAAGTATATCCAAATGTTAATGTACAGGACAGTACCCAAGCACCTGATGACCCAGGAAACCTGCATTCCTCTGCAGGTTCCAGCAGCTACCCCAGAGTAACTCCTCCAGCATTGCTATACAGACCAGTTTTGAGTTCTTAAATTGAACTAAATGCCATATTACTTCTCACTCCACCAAAGTATTGCAATTTCACACATTACTGCAGCACTCTGCTGACCTACACTAACCCCGAGTGAGTGTTGCTGCTGCACTGACCTTTATTTGTATAGACTATAGGTGCAGAACTTGCACTTCTTTTGGGACTGCCCCAACCCAGGTGCAGTACATGGCCTTGTTGAACTTCATGAAGTTGGCATAGGCCCACCTCTCAATGCTGTCAGGTCTCTTTGGATGGCACCCCTTACCTCTGGTATGATGACTGCACCACTCAGCTTGGTGTCATCTGAAAACTTGCTGAGGGTGCACTCAGTCCCACTGTCCACGTCACCAACAAAGACGTTAAATAGTGCTGGTCTCAGCACTGAGCCCTGAGGAATACCACTTGTACCCAGTCTCCACCTGGACATTGAGCCACTGACCACAACTCTGACTGCAATGATCCAGCCCATACCTTATCTAGTGAGTGGTCCATCCATCAAAACCATTTTTCTTCAATCTGGTGACCAGGATATCATGTGGGACAGTGTCAAATGGTTTGCACAAGTCCAGGTAGATGACATCCGTTGCTCTTCCTTTATCCACTGAGACTGTAACTCCACCATAAAAGGCCACCAGGTTTGTCAGACATGACTTGCACGTGGTGAAGCCATGTTGGTTACCACCAATCACCTCATCTTTATTTTCCATGTGCCTTAGTGGGGCCTTCAGGAGGATTGGCCCCGTGGTCTTGCCAGGCACAGAGGTGAGACTGACTGGCCAGTCTGGCCCTGGATGTTCTTTTTTCCCCTTCTTGAAAATAGGGGTGATGTTTCCCCTTTTCCAATCAGTGGGAACTTCACCAGACTGCCATGACTTTTCAAATATGTTGGATAGCAGTTTGGCACCTTGATCCACCAGTTTCCTCAGATCCTGTGGATGGATATCATTGGGTTCCATGGACTTATGCACCCTCAGGTTATTTAGATGGTGCTGAATCTGATCTTTACTTACAGCGGGCAGAACTTCCTTCTCCAAGTCCTTACCTTTGCTTTCTGCAGCTTGGGCAGTGCAGCTAGAGCCCTTGCTGGTGAAGACTGAGGCAAAGAAGTCACCAAATGTATTAGCTTTCTTTGTGTCCCTCATGACCAGATCTCCAGTTTCCTTCCCAAAAGAACCAACATCTTCCCTCACCTTCCTTTTATCATTGATATACCTGTAGAATTTCTTGCTCCTCTTTATGTCCATGGCTAGTTTTAGTTCTATCTAGGTTTTTGCTTTCCTAACCTGATCCCTGGCTGCACAGACAACTTCTTTATAGTCCTCCCAGGTAACCCATTCCCGCTTCCACTCTTTCTGTGCCTAAGTAAGTCCAGATTTCTGATGCCCTGCTGTGCTGTGCCTCCAACACATATCAGGGTAGTTGAAGGAAAAACAGAATCTGTTACTGAAACCTGCAAGAACAGCCAGTACCGGCCGTTTTGGTAAGGAACTCGGCTCCGGGGCGGACACATTCTGTGCCGAAGCAGCGTGGCTGAGGGGTAACCGTGCCATGGCAGCGGCGGGCTCACCCTCTGCGTGTATAAAACCCGCCGCTAGGGGGCGCACAGAGCCAGCTGCGGCGCCAACAGGGCGCGGCGTGCCTGAAGCATGTGGCGTCGCAATTTGAATGGGCGCTTCACACGGGGCGGGCGAGCAGGGGGCAAAAAAGGCTGTGTATCTGCCTGCTTGGCAGTACGGCTCACCTACTGTCTGTCTCTCAGACAGCAGGTGTAGTCGTGGTCTCCACTAGGCGGAAAGCTTTGGGGAAAGAACGGGGTGACTCAGATGGAGTGCTCACCTGAAAATAGAGAGGTTCAAGACTCTGGCTGTAGGGAGTGCAGGTGAAGGATGGAAAGGGATTCCACCGGCATGAGGTGTGAGCAGTGTGGTGATGAAGCTCAGGGTGGAGTGATTAAGGAGTATCTGAGAGTGTGAGCAGCAGACAGATTGGTGCAATAGCTCTCTGTAGAACTCGCAAGAAAGACACCAGAGTGATATCCCCCCCAGAATGGTGGTGGTCCCCTCCCTCTGCCATTGTTGAGCATTGGTTAAAAGGAAGAGGAGGAGTGGAAACAGGCCCTAAGTAACCCCCGTCCCAACCTACGTCAGTTCCCCAGGTGGCCCTACCTAATGGGTTCTAGAACTTGAGGGGGAGGTGAGTGAGGATGCAGTGGGAGATGCACCCTCTAGGTTGTCTAGGGTGAGGCAGTCGACTCCACACCTCCAGTCTGCTTCTGCTAAGGACAGAAGGGTGAATGCCATAGGCAACTCTCTTCTGAGAGGATCAGAGGCCCCTATATGTCAGCTCAACCTTAACCAGCAAGGAAGCGTGCTGCCTCCCTGGGGCCCAGGTCAGGGATATTTCTAGGAAGCTTCCTAGTCTGATAACCCTTTTTATTATTATCCTTTATTTACAGTTCAGGTCAGCAGCAATGAAGTCACTGAGAAGCTTGAGGGCTTTCAAAAAGGACTTCACAGGACTGAGGCAGTGAGTGGACAAAGCCCACAGGTTGTATTTGCCTCTATCCTTTCAGGGCAGGGAAGGATACTGAAAGGAGCAGGAAAACCCCTCTCATACAGACATGGCTGAGAAGCTGGTGCAAATGCAAGAACTTTGGTTTATTTGACCATGCGGCAGTTTACTCGGCACCTGGCCTGATAGAGCAGGTGGGTCTCATCTGTTCCAAAAGGCCAAATGGATCCTAGCGCAGGAGCTGGCAGGGCTCATTGAGAGGGGATAAAACCAGGCCCACTAGAGATGAGTCTAGGGGAATTATGATGGGATTGAGGATGATGCAAGAGACTCAGCTGAAGTGCATGTACACTAATGCACACAGCATGGGCAACAAACAGGAGCTGGAAGCCGTTGTGGAGCAGGTAAATGATGATATAGTTGCCATTATGGAAACATGGTGGGATTGCTCCCACACTTGGAGTGCTGCAATGGATGGCTATTAGCTCTTCAGAAGGGATACGCAAGGAAGGAGAGGTGGTGGTGTGGCTCTCCATGTTAGAAAGTGTTTTGATGTTGTTGAGCTTGGGGCTAGAGATGATAAGGTTGAGTCTATATGAGTAAAGATCAGGGGGAGAGCCAACAAGGTAGACATGCTGTCTGGGGACTGTAATAGACTGCCTAACCGAGATTAAGAGACAGATGAGGCATTCTACAAACCGCTGGCAGAAGTTGCATGATTGCCAGCCCTTTTTCTCATGGAGTACTTCAACTTCCCTGATAAATGTTGAAAATACAATACAGTGCAGAAGAAGCAGTCTAGGAGGTTTCTAGATTGTATGGAAGATAACTTCCTGACACAGCTGCTAAGACAGCCTACCATGGGAGGTGCCCTGCTAGACCTGCTGTTCACAGAGGACTGGTGGGAGATATGAAGGTCGGGAGCTGTCTTGGACAGAGTGACCATGAATGGTAAAGTTCTTGATTCTTGGTGAAATTGCTGGGGGCAGGGGGGAAGCAAAATTGGTACCTTGGACTTCTGAAGGGCAGGCTTCAAACTGTTTGGGATGATGGTAAGGGAGAGTCTCTTGGGATTCAGTCTTCAAGGGAAAGGAGTCCAGGAGGGCTGGTCACTCCTCAAGAAGGAAGTCTTAAAGATGCAGGAGCAGGCTATACCCCTATGCCACAGGATGAGCCAGTGAGGAAGAAAACCAGCTTGGATGAACAGGGAGCTTTTCCTGAAGCTCCAGGAAAAAGAGACTCTACTTCTTATGAAAGAAGGGAAGAGCAACTCAAGGAGAGTACAGAGAAGTTGTTAGGATGTGCAGGGAGAAAGTTAGAAAGGCAATAGCTCAGCTTGAACTCAACTTGGATGTTGGGGTAAAAGAGAACAAAAAACTTTTATACAAATACATTAACAGTAAGAAGAGGACCAAGGAGAATCTCCATTCTTTACTGGATGCGGCTTGGAATGTGACCCACTGAGGATAAGGAAAAGGCTGAGGTTCTCAATGCCTCCTTTTCATCTGTCTTTAAAAGTCACACGAGTTATCCTCAGGGTACTCTACCCCCTGACCTGGTAATCTCAGATGGGGAGCAGAATAAGCCCCCATGATTCAGGAGGAAACAGTCAGAGACCTACTACTCCACCTGGACTACCAGAACTCTGTGGGGCCAGATGGGATCCATCCATGGGAGCTGGTGGAGGTGATTACTAAGGTGCTTTCCACTATCTGTCAGCATTCCTGGTCAAGTGGAAAGGTCCCAGAGGTTCTGAGGTTTGCCAATGTGACTCCCATCTACAAGAAGGGTTGTAAGGAGGATCTGAGGAAGTACAGGCCTGCCAGCCTGACCTCAGTGCCAGAGAAGATTATGGAGCAGATTATTTTAAGAAAGGTCACACAACATGTGCAGGATAACTGGGGGGATCAGACCTAGCCAGCAGGGGTTCATGAAGGGCAAGTCCTGCTTGACCAATCCAGTCTCCTTCTATGATCAAGTGACTCACCTGATGGATGAGGGAAAGACTGTTGACATAGTCTACCCTGACATCAGCAAAGCCTTCAATACTGTCTCTCACAGTATTCTCTTGGCAGCCCATGCCATGGACAGCTACACTCTTTGCTGGGTAAAGAGCTGGCTGGAGGGCTGGGCCCAGAGATTGATGGTGAATGGAGTTCATCAGTCACAAATCGTGTTCCCCAGGGATCAGTACTGGGGTCTGTCCTGTTTGATATCTTTATTGATGACTGGGATGAGGGCATTGAGTGCACCCTCAGTAAGTTTGGAGATGAAAACAAACTGGCCAGAAGTGTCAATCTGCCCGGGGGATGGAAGGCCATACTGAGGCCAGGCTGGATTGCTGGGCTGAAGACGATGAGATGAGGTTCAGTAAGACCAAGCGCTGGGTCCTGCACTTTGGCCACAACAACCCCAAGCAATGCTACAGGCTTGGGAAGAGTGGCTGGAAGGCTGTGTAGAGGAAATGGACCTGGGAGTATTGGTATTGTTTGATGCTCAGCTGAACATGAACCACCAGTGTGCCCAGGTGGCCAAGAAAGCCAATGGCATCCTGGCTGGTATCAGAAATAGTGCTGCCAGCAGGAGCAGGGATCATCCCTCTGCAGTCAGCCCTGGTGAGGCTGCACCTTGAGTACTGTGTTCAGTTTTGAGTCCCCCACTACAAGAAAGAAAGAGAAGTCCTGGAGAGTGTTCTGAGAAGGGCAATGAAGCTGTGAGGGGTCTGGAGCCCAAAGCCCTATGAGGAGCTGCTGAAGGAGCTGGGATTGTTTAGTCTGGAGAAAAGGAGGCTCAGGGATGACCCTGACTCTGCAACTACCTGAAGAGAGGTTGTGGTGAGGTAGGGGTTGGCCTCTTCTCTCATGTAACTGACAATAGGACTAGAGGGAATGGGCTCAAGTTGTGTTAGGGGAGGTTCAAGTTGGATGTTAGGAAATGCTTCTTCTCTGAGAGAGTGGTCAGCTGCTGGAATGGGCTGCCAAGGGAGGTGGTAGAGTCACTGTCCCTGCAGGTGTTCAAGAAATACACAGATGTACTGAGGCATAAGGTTTAGTGGGAAATATTCGTGATAGGTGGACTGGATGATCTTGGAGGTCTTTTCTAACCTCGGTGATTCCAAAAGTATGTGCCTAGGGATCTACGTATTGTATCCTGAAACTGACAGTTTACAGAAAGTGTTTAACTCTTGGCTTCAATACACCATCAGCAACTGGTGGAAGCCTGAGAAGTATGGGTTCTACAAGCTGCTGACTCTGGATTTTTTCTTCTCTAATTTCTCCTCATTTTCTTCTTTAATGCCTTTTAATTTAAACATGTATTATAAGAAAGGACTTTTAAGTTGCTGAATAATCAACACTTCCACGACTTCTGGCAAGGCCATTCCCAGCTATGTAGCATCTGATGTTTTATCCAGACCAAATACTGTGTTATTTCTACTCTAACAGCAGAAGCACAAAAACATAGCACAAATATAGAAGTTGTATTAGGTCAGACCAGCAGTCCACCTCCCCAGGACCTGTCTGACAGTAGCAAATGAGCAAATGCTCATGGAAGAGCCAAAGAGGATGCGATACCTCACCTGTATACTCACACATATTTTGCAACTCAGTGGGCCAAAGGACTTTGTGATTGATAACCTGTTGAGGGTTTTTCTTCCATGATGTTGCACATTTGTGTACCACAACTGTGCCAACATTTCACATCCACAATCTCCAGCAGCAAAGACATGTGCATTTTACAACAAAACACTACTTGCTGGAAGAGGTGAAGAACTACTATTTGCAAATCACCTTTTCCACATCTCCCAGGATTTTACAAGCCTTTGTTAGATCTTTCCCTGGCTGATGAATCCTCTCCAGCTTTGCTGCTCCATTCTCCTTCTCCAAACTTTCCCAGCCTGCTACTTTCCACCACTGCTCTGCATTTGTTAATTCAATAAACGTTAGTGTCCAGATCTGCTATGAGTTGTCATTTACTCTGCCTCAACTATATCAGGTCTTTAACTAGTGCTCATGAACCGGCTACGATTTGTATTTGTACTGAAAGTGGTGAGTTCTCCCACTCACTTTGAACTTCTGAGGGTCTGTTTTTCCCTCATTTCAGATCTTCAGTCAAGTACCCAGAGATGTTTTTGTAACGCTGCAATATGCATAAGTGTTTGAAGTCTCAGCTGTCACACTAACTCAGTGGTCACGGCATACAGGATTTGACATCTGTCAGTCAGGTATCAGGAGGAAATATGTGCATGGCACTCCTGAAAGAGCCAGCCACTCATAAAGTTCTGCAAAGGAAATGTTGCCTGGATCAGTAGGGTTTATTCTTTTCTTCATTCCTTCCCATCTGTCTATGGATCTGTCTTTATTAGCATACTAGAAAAGCTCTAATTTTCATTGTATATCACAGTGTTTAATTCCTGCTGCTTTCTCTCTCTCTCTCTTTTTTTCTTTTAAAAGTGTAATTGTTCTCTTTGTATCTACTGTAGTTTCTGTGTTAATAAATAGGAGGCATTACTTTCAGAGCAGTCTACACATATGACGAATGCCATGTGTCATATATTAAAGAAAAATTTAAGCTACTCATGATCCTTATTGAAATTTAAATTAACTGTAACCATTCAAGACAAAGACCCATTCATTACTTTAGGCAGCCTAAATATTATGCAGTTGAAAAGGCAAACACAATATTACGATGGAACAAGAAAGAAAATGACACGGAGGGTATGGTGCCAATATATACATTAATAGTACAGTTTTCCTTGGAAAATGCATTCAGTTCTAGTAACTTGATCGGAAAAGAAGTATAAAATTAAAAGAAGATCGAAGGCGTCCAGAAATGGTGATGATAACTCTTAGCCACAGTCTAACTTCCGTTTAAAGAAAAGTGAAAAACTGCAGGATTATTTAACTTAAAGGAGGAGGCAGAGGAAGATTATGACACAGTGATTTGTAGGAAGGAGGTGATTTACATTCATACAGAAGCAGAGACCACTGCAAAACTGACTGACTTTATTCAGGGACCAAGACAAGTACAGGACATCTAGCTGTTATAAAGCTGGGAGAGGAAGCAGTCTGGAGACGTTGCAAATGTCCTCTCCCTGGAAGTCAGGGAAGGCCAGGTTGGATGCGGCTCTGGGCAACCTGGATTAGTCGGAGGTGTCCCTGACAGGGGGATACACAAGTGTAGGCCAAAGATGATGACAGAAATTTCTGTTTCCAAGAGGACAGAGAAAATCCAATGAAAAGCAATAGGAAAGGACTGAATGTCAGTACCTGCTCCATGTGCTTGATAAACTCAGTATCAGTTCAGAGATTTTGGCTAACAGAACCACTAGTTCTTCACACCACTTACCAGCAGAAAAAAAAGAAAAAAAGAGTGCCGATAGAGCTGGTTTATGATATACACATCAAAATGCCATAAGCCTGGAATGTCAAAGTCAGCAAGTCAGTATGCTACTCAGTATTATCCTACAACGATCACAACCCATCCTTCTGGTACATGTACAAGTGTAGTGCATGGCCGGCAGTGTGTCCAAAGTTGCCCTGTCAGTCAGCCCATGCATGTCTCCAGAGTCAGCCTTTGATGGATTGCAACAGCTACCAAAGGAAGGAACAGAATCCAAGGCAGTGGGACGTTCTCTGTAGCCAGACTGCTTAACCTGACATCAATCCCAAGGAAGAAAATGGCAAAAGAAGTGTTTTGGGTTAAGGATCAACTATTAAAAAATTATAGAATGGACACAAATTCTTCCAGTCAGTAATGCTCTGAGAAATACAGATCTTGTTAAATGCAAATGTTCCCTTTAGAAGTGGATGGACTATTTAATGCGAAGTATCCTCTCATGGATGAAGAATTACCAACTGCTTTCTTAAAGCAAATACCCACAGAGACAAACCGTCAGCTCATGGACAACTCCTCAAGCCTCAGTCAATAACTCAGTGTAATCCAACATGCCTATAAGCACACTGGAAGCAACAATAAAAGTGCTGCTGGGAGAATTTACAGAAAGGACATAGATTAACATGACTGTAAATTACAAGAAAGAAGAAGCATTATTCTCCCCATTCCCCATCCCCCAGCTTGCTGTTTCACATCTGGGTTTAATACAGTGAAATTCAGATTGACGTATCAAGGCATAAGAAATTCCAGCCACAGGCACAGAAAGGGTGCCACACCCAATACAGTATTACTGGCAGCTTGTTGCGACCTTTCCTCTCTTAGCAAGGAAGACTAATAGAAGTTGTGCATGTGCAAATGAGGAAGTGTTTGTAAATGTGGGATCTTTTTTTTCACTGTCTGGCTGTTAGCTCAATAATGAGTATCTGACAAAGAGGATGAGTTACTCGGCAAGATGTAGAAATAAATCAGAAAACACATTTCAGGGTTAAACTCCTTAAATTATCAAAATGAGACTGAGGAATAATTTGACAAAAATGATGAGCAATTCATGTGGACTTTTCAATTTAACAGAGCAAAGTCAAGTGGGTACCAACGTAACTAAAGGTCAGTTAAATTCAAACTAGAAACAAGACATGATCTGTGACAGAAGCTGTGACCTACCAGGGGCCATACTAATAAAGGAAAAGCTCTGCTACTCAGCATGACTACCGGGAAAAATAAATCTTGTTAAACACAAGTGTGACCAGGAAACAGCCTACGCTTCCTATCTAATTCAAAGCATACCTTGGATGGATCAAGACTACTGTCCTGAATGTAGTACAAATGTACATGGTATATTGTACAAAAGATTGCTAACTACAAGATCATACAGAAAGTGGCTCTACTTTAACATGTTTGAGGTTCACATTAAGATTTTGTGGAGAAAAACAGTCTCTGGACATAAGAAGAAGCAATAAAAGTACAGTGAGAGCTAATTGTCAGTGGTATTGGATGATACAGTGCGGTCTACTTTGTATCCTGCTGCCTTTACCTACAGCCACAATGTGGAAGAATGAGTGTGCATCTGATGTCACAGTTTGTTTTGCACTATTGTTAACACATTGTGTGCAGAACTCCATTTGGCTTACAGGCCCAGGAATGGTAAAGAATCTATTGTCAAAAGTCCTGACTGAATAGATGATGTTTAAACGCTTTTAGGATGACATTATTCTGCAGAGTAGCTATTTAGAAAGTATCTAAGAGCCTAAGATAGAGTTATTTTTATTAACTGATGAATTGGACAGTTTAGTAAATTGTCCAATTATTTAAGCTAACAATAGAGCCAACAGTTAGTCTGACATGCTCAGTGTTTTCAAGTAGCATTATTCATATATAAAATCTTGCATAATCAAAATCTGATCGTAATGTCTTTTCTGGGAGATGTTTAATGCTGCCACTGCCCATCTCTGCAGAGAATCAATCAATTCACGAGGCTGGCTGTGCCCATTTTCACGTTAGGTAAAAATCCTTCATAGATCAGTCTCTTCAAAGTCCCCAAAAGATGTGAAACTCCACCCCACACAGAAAATTGATGACCTTGATTTGAAGAACTGTGCCTTTGTGGAAGACTGTACTGTTAATTCCTTCTTACTTGAAACTATATGATAAATTACTTCATTGCTTGGATAAACCACCTCTATGTATGCAGGATGACAATGAGTGGACAACATATTCTTGTTATCATTTGTTTAAACAAATCAGTTATCATTCCTCATGCTTATTTCTAATCCTATGTTTATTTCTAATCAATTCAAAATCTACTACCATGAAAAAAAGAGTCTTCAAGTTTCTATTAGTAACACTGAATTGATCAAACTCATGCCGTTGTTTCAGGACATCTGCTACAAGCATAGTCCCATCAGCAGTCAGCTGAAGTCCTGCTGGATTCACTATTACTGTGCTTAGGCATGTTGCACTTGGCTACTAGCTTAAAACTGAATTTGCCATTTCATAGGACCACTAAGGTTGGAAAAAACCTCTAAGATCACCTGGTCCAACCATTAACCCATCAGCATCATGCCTATTAAATCATGTCCCTCAGCAACACATCTAACAGTTCTTGAACACCTCCAGGAGCAGTGACTCCACTTCCTCCCTGGGCAGCCTGTACCATATGAATACAAATCTTGGACAACAAGGAAATGAATTAGCAAGGATTTGACTTTACAGTTTCTCAATTACATTCAAGTAATTCATCTCATGCACGTGACCAAAGCTTAGGCAAACTACAGACACTAATATAAAGGTCTATTCTGGGCAACATATTGCTTCTGCTCCAGTGGGGGGATCATTCACTTAATTCTACAAGGCAAAAGGGTCCTTTAATTGCCATTAATGCCATGTTGTCCTTCCTCCAAACCTCAGTGCGTGTGCAGAGTGACATAATTCCTTCATATTGCATAGAATTTCACTTTGGGAATGAAACTGTCTTGCTGATGAGTACAGCATCTGTGAAGATGGCTGACCACCCAGTAAGAAAAGAAATATCAACCTATGGTACAACTGTCATGCCTTTGAAGTTAAGTTCAACCCTACCTTGGGATAAATGGAAATCAGCCAAGTCAAAGGAATGATTATAACACAGAATTCAATTTTTGAAAAATTAAGTTTGAGATTTTTCAGAATGCCTCACTGTCTGAGTGTTTTTAAGGAGACTCTCAAGGTGCTCTTTGTCATCAGCTCTATTTGTGAGTAGCATCAGGCAAGGTCAGTCCTGGAAAAATCTTTGCTTTTTTATGTGCTATGTCATAGTAAGTCATGGATGTCTTTGCAATTAGAGGGGTAATTATTACCTGAAGTTGCTACAGATAGAGGCATTGTATGATCACCACAGGGAACCTTCCCTAAAATTCCCAAGTCCAGTACAGACTGAAAATCTGACCACTTTTTCCAAAGTGGCAAAAGTGCAAGTGAGCTTTCTAAGTATGAGAAACTGCTGCTTGTTTGCTGTTCTTCTAGCAACAATGTGAGGGGTGATAGTTTCCCTATGCATCTTCTACTGATGTTACAGTCCTGATTCACTCTTTATTGAAGTTTATTACAGTTCTCATTTCAGCATCTCAGAATCTAAATACTACTCCAATTATTGTCTGCCTTGTTGCAGAGATCACAAAAGATGTTCTCATCTGATGGCAAGTTGTTTTCTTCAAACTGATGAAGAAGAAATAATCTATTTTTGCCCTTGTGGGAAAACAGCTGTTTGCTGTACTGACCTGTACATTTCTCTCTGATTGACTCCCTCTCAATTTGGTCTCCCACAACAAAATCACACACAGGTGAAATCACTGACACTGTTCATAACACGTATATCTCCAGTTCATTTTCAATACAGATTAAATAATTATATTTATATATATTATATTATTATATAATTATACTATTATAATTAATCTGTATTTACAATTGCCTGATATTAGGTATCTGCCTCTGTCTTCATAGAAGGTCTTCCTGAATGACTGAACTTCATACCAGCTTCAGTTAAATACCTATTCTGATATTATTTCACTCTCTATCCCACAAAGCAGTCGATTCTAGTACACCATTTTAATCATGCAGACAGGTCTATATAGTTGAACAGACACAAAATTGATTAGATAAGCCCTCAGGCTCAAATGTCTGTGGAGATATATGTTATCTCAGGAAACATTCACTTCTTTAAAGCCTTGCAGAATCAATTGACAGCCAGACAGATATACCTAAATGCAAAGTTGGAGAAGGCACCAATCCATTTCTATCTCTTCATAATGGGTATCACCAGCATGGAGGAAGGAACTGTTGGCTGGGAGGTACACATCCCTGTAATAAAAGACTTCAGCTGTTTTTAAGTTGAGCCAATTTGTATTGGATTTTTATTTTCCTTATGTGGAAAAGCAATGGCAATTTTTCATCAAGTCTGAGGACAATCAGATTTCTAGGTGTAGAACAATTTACATGAGTGCATCCTTAATCATTTGGACAGCAGATTTTTTAGCATGTGTAGCATGCTTTGCCTTGGTGACTGGAAGAGCTATCTCATTTTTCACTCATGAAAACGAACTTGCCTAAGTTCACAGCCTCCAGTGTAACCACAACTTGAAAATCCCCAGAGTACATCTGAGGACTCTATGACCCTGTGACTGCACGCTTTTTGCCTTCTCAAAAACAGCTCTTCCCCACTGAATTGATGTGTTCTTACTGTGAAGCAGAATGGAGGCCCATCAGCTGTTTGTTCAAAGAAACAGGCTTATCTATCAAAGAAAGCATTAAGATCATAAGTACAATAATAGCAGACTATATGAGCTGTTCATAGACAGGACAAAGAGTTAGGGAAGAAAAGGCTTCAGTAGAGGAAGCTTGAGCCCTGCCATACTGTCCCACTGCTCTTCTAAAGCTTTTGGGGGAGACTGAGTTTGCAGGAAGACAAGCCTCTGAATCAGAGGAACACACAGAACTACCTCTATTCAACAGATTCTCCCCTAAAAAAATGAACAGCTCACCAGTGAATGAGAATCCAAACCGAGCAGTCAGGGATAGAAGAGTATTTATATGAGAATTATTTCTGTTGTTCTAATTGTAATCATGAGATTTAATACTTATTGTTCTGTGTAAAAGTTTGCCTTTTATAAAAGTGGCAGAAGTTGCCTAGGTATTTTGCTCTGGGTAGCTCTGCACCTGATGGCTACAAAACAAAATGTTGCAAAAATAAGGAATTAAGCTGATCTTGTTGAATATCATTCAGGGCCCAGCACAACTGACAGAACACATAGAGAAGACTATCTGTTCTTTGCTGTTATCTCACACAGCTCAGTGTGCACCTTCTGTCTTGCACTATGGTAGAGTCTTAAAATGTTACAGATGCAGGCATTTACACTGCTCAGAATAAGAGTATCTTACACATACTAGTAAAGTCTACAGTTTTATACAGAGTATAGAAGTGCCAGTTTTCCCATTTTCAATAACAGACTCTGAACCCCACTAGCATTACTGTATTTTTATCATTACATAACACTGTAGATGAGACTAAGGTAAACATCTTGCAAAGTGCACACAGGCTATTCTGTCTTCTATACGTAATCACCAAGAAGAACACTCACACATCGTACTTCAGCTCGGGAGACATAAAACACCATGATTCCTGTGGTGAAACATAGAGCTTTCTGAAACTGTAGATGGTGAATCTATAGTAGGAGATTTGCATTCAGTCTTGCTGGCTGACAGAAACTGTGCTAGGCTTCATGCTATCCAGTTGAAGGGAACAGATCACTGTGGTAACAAATATTATTTCTATATAAAAGCCCAGACAAGGACCCTCCACCAAGTATATGAAGCAGTTCATCTAAAAGGTTTGTATTCTGAGTACAAAATATTAACAGATATCAGAAAAAATAATATGAGTTAATGGGATAATGCCACTGAAAATAAACAAATTTGAATGCTACACAATTAAATTGCAGAACACACTATTTATCCCTGCCAGCCACTGACTCATTAGCAAAGACAACCATGGGAAGGAGTTCAAGAGGCTAATGGAGCCAAGAGTTCACAGGGATCACCTTATCTGCCTCATGCACCACCTGGTTGGGGATTTCAGACAATGCTGCATGTAATCTCTGGCAAAGAGTCTTTCCAACACTTTTCTTGCTCCCTCAGATTTCTTTCTGTTCAGAGACTCTTGAAATGATTGTGAGAAAAGGGATCAGCAGGCACAATCACCTGCAGAACTACAGTGACTGAGGTTAATTTCGGTTACAGGGTTTTCTTCAGTCTCACACTGCAGTTGTTCAGAACTGCTCCCTGCAGGTGCTGGGGGATGCACATCCAGGAGATGAACTCATTACCCTCCCATGACTGAGGAAATCTCCCCAAGGCTAATGAGCCGCAATACCTGATGTGAAGTAGGTGTGCACACAGACTTGGCATTTACCTGCTATTCTTGTGTTTGATGTGGAAATGAAATGAAAAAATGCACAAATATCAAGCATGTTTGATAGCCAACACCACATAATGGTGGATATTTCAAATACCCTGCTCCTTTTTAGAACCTGCAATTCCTAGCCGGTCCTATTCTCTTGGTGCTGAACCCTTCTTCAAGGCAGGAAGCCTGGATCACGTTCGCATTTTGATACAGCCATCTTTCAGCACCAGACAAGAAAAATAAAAACAAACAAACAAACAAACAAAAACAACCAAACCAAACAAATAATAAACAAAAGAAAAGAAAAAAGTAAACTAATATTTTCTTCTCCATTTTGTAATCCTCAACAAACACATTACTTTGGTGATGGCGAACATCCCTCTATTTTAACTTTCCAGAATGGCAACGCATGAGAGAATAAATATTTATTCTGGAGCATTTTTCTGATACAAATCTCTCTATGACTTGCTCAGTTCTACCAGTATGCTGCTGAAAAGAGAACAGCATTGAAAGAGAGAAACCTCCCAGACAGCAATTGCAGAATTACCCTACATCAGGATCAAATCCTGCACTTACCAACTCCAAGTAGCGTGGCTTTGGCAAACCTGAATTGGATACCGAGTCGTAAAGAGAGCAGATTTCAAGACAAAACCTTTTACTTTGATTTGACTGATGTTTATGCATTGACTGACACTAGATGGAAACTAAGCTGCAGTTTATACATATGCAAATTCTGAGCCAAAGTTTGTGATGTGGGTAACCTCTGTTTTGCTTAGACCATCCCAAACAGAGCGAATTACACATGCATACAGGGATGTGGTACTCTTTATATTCATCAATGTTCTGTGATTTCAGATTTGTTTGGCTCCAAGTTTTATGTGATGACTGGAACAGGGCAAATAAATTTGCTGCATATTTGGTGTGTCTTCATTTGTTTGCCTTAAACCTAATTATGTGATTTGAGAATATAGTGGATATTAAAATCTCATACTGAGTTTGACATTGGATAACACAATTAAACACATCACAGGATGTAGATTGTCATAAAGGATCAGAAGACGGAATGCCAGAGTACCATCTGTGCCACTGAGCGGAACGTATCGGCTGAATTACTGAATGTGCTGTTAGTATTGTTTTATTTATTCACAAATACAGCTGACAAATCAGAGCAGCTCTGTTATTTGCCCAATAACCACACATTATTTTCCTTCATTACTCGGCCTGCTTTAGTTCGATCCTATACAAGCTGAAAACTGTGGAAAAAAAATATGGCCTGTATGGAAAATTGCTGTGGGATTGCAAAACCTGTAGGACTTGCCAAAGAAAATGAACTCTAAAAACTGTTTTCCTTGTTTACGTGTTCTCTGCAGGCCCTCTTGTTTATGTAAGGGCTCAATATATGATCAAATTACCTTGCGTCAGCCAGGCCGTGGTAATTGTCTGTGTGTGCACTTTTGGCCTGTAGCAAATATAAGAAAATTTAGCTTAGTTTAAATCCCTTCTACTGCAGGCAAACCTAACACAAATTACATTGAGTGCAAGGTGGAAACATGCACTAAACTTTCTACCAGTTGTATGCTAAATCTCAGGAGCCTGTTTGTGTGTCTGACGCTTAGGACAGTGAATGTCATTCCTCCCCAGGCATCCTGGAGGTGCTCCAGGAAAGCTTTTTTTCTCTTTTTTTCCTATGAACATATCTCTTAGTCACGCTTTAATACTGACGAAGGACTTACCTGCCATGCCTCAACCTTCTTAATGTCTGCACAGGATCCATTAGTGAAGAGTCCTTTCCCAGGGGTACAGGTATATATATCCTGCAAAGCGTGAGCAATAGAATATACTGCCAAATATACATTATAGGATATCCGCAAGTGTGTGAAGTCCATGTATGGTGTCTCCACACTGGTGATGTTCTCATCGCCTGTGCACGGAGGTCGGAAAGCAGCTGTACCATTTCCAGTTCCCAAGCCCTCTTCATGGGCCTTGTGGAAGGAAGCTGAAGCTGGAGTATTTTTGGACTCACTGGGGAGATAGCAGTTGAATGTCTCTTCCCAAAACTCCTTGGCAAAGCCATTGTTGGCGGACTTCTTGGGATGCACCTTCTGCAGGAACTCGCGAAAGCCTGGGATCTGGCCTGCCTTCAGGGCAAACCCAATGGTGCTGCCGATGACACGGAAGAACTCTGGCATGGCTATCAGGGACGAACTGGCCCAGGCTTCACTTGCTAGCCAGATCTTCCCGGTGATGTTCCGCCTGACAATCTCTTTGATGAGGGGTTCCAGGTCTGGTCCACTGGAGAAAACCACAATCACTCGTGCTGTGGAGTTCTGGATGACCTCCACCACCTGCTGAATCTCTTCTTCGTCCGAGTACTGGGAGATAAGCTCGCTAAAATCAATGCAGATGTCTCTCTCCTCTGCTTCCTCCCGAAACTTCTCAATCCCCGGCCGGCCGTAGTCATCATCAGCTGCAATCGTTCCCACCCAGTTCCAGCGGAAGTACTCGATGATGTCTGCCATCGCAGTGGCCTGATGCTCGTCATTGGGGATTGTACGGAGGAAGGACTTGAACTGGTTCTTGTTGCTCAGGAGACGACTGGATGAGGCATAGCTGACCTGCGAAAGCACAGAGAACAAGAAAACAGACCATTAAGTGAACTGCCTGGGCATAAAATGTGTACATTTAGCTAGCATCACTGTCAACCTCTGTAACCTTGTATGAGAAGAGGGGAAAGCTGGCACCGCACTGTCAGCCATGTCCTCTTAGCCTGCAGTTGTACATGTGGGTGTCCTGCAGACACACATGGAGGAGCAGCTGCTCAGACCTGAGGAGCTGGAGCAAGAGCCTGCCCTCCTGTAAGGCCAAGGATCAGGGACAGAGATACTGACATTAGCCTGGGGGAATGGCAAGCAGGTGAGCTATGGGTGGCATTTCTGTCTCCATCCTTAAACAGGCTCCATCAGGAACCATATGCCTGTTACATAAAACCCTGCCAGCTGAAGTTAAGAAAAATGTGATGTGCATCACTGGCCTTGACCATGGGGACCAGTAGGGTAATGCTGTCAATACCACGATTCCTGATTGCTGACCAGAGTCTGCAAAGAAGCCAGTAGGCTTTCTCACTCCAAGAGCTGCTGTATTTTAACATAAAATGGGATTTCATTTTCTTTTCTAAAGCTATCAAGAAATGTTTTCTTTTTCCTAATCAGAACAAGTGCCATATGCTCTCAAGATATAAATTGGATTTTCTACAAGTAGGGAAACAATAAAACCCCAAAGAGAATAATTTAAAGATCTGAAGAATTTTTAAATCTCACTTATCTTTGCACTTCGACATTGGTATCTGAACTCTTTAGGACTGCCTCTCACTTTGAAAAATCTTCTATAAACAGTTCATTTTGTACAAAGTGGAAATTTAGATAAAACCTTATCTCTTCCTTAAAATCTGGCATTTAGTGTTTCTGCAAGAAAGAAAAGAAGGAGATTTGCCAGTGCAGTTTCAAGGGCCACAGGAACAAATCATCCTTTTACAGAGCCACACTTTCCCCTGGTCATGCTCCTACCCTTAAGTACTCTCATCTCCCACAGCCTTGCACCAGGAAGTATGAGCAAGGAAACCTACTCCTGCGGATGCTGTAAGAAACTTGGCAGGTGAATTTCTGCTCTGTGGATTTCAGTGTACAAGAGCCAGTCCTGGACACACCAAAGGAGGTGAGCTCAGATGAAGTTACAGTGGCTTTGCCAACCTTACCAGTGCCCATTTGTTTGTGAGCTTCCAGTTTAAGCTTGTCCTGGCATTCACTGTAAATATGGAAAAGCCTATTGCTAATGACTTCCCTTATACTAGCAATTTTACAGGGTACACCGAAGTAAGATACTAAGTAGAACAGAAACCGTAACATTTTCAGTTTCTATGTCAGCAAAATGAGTAATGAGCCTTACATTAATTGTAAAATGTACTTCTAACTTATACTGAAATGTAGGGTCTATTAAGCAAGGATTGGCTAATGGCCTTGCTATAAATGGCAGTGATAACGCATATTCTAATGCTGCCCAACAGCTCCCAGTTTAAAAGCCTGCTTTCAGCTGTCAAACTTCAGCCACCTGGTCGAAATTTCACTCCATGCAGATAACTGAACCTCCTGACCTCTAACAAGACATTTCTGTAACCACTAGATAAGTGTACTTCCCTGTAGCACAAACACCACTCCCCTATTCAGAGGAAAGTTCTGCATGCAAACATCTTCTGTACTCTGTGCAGCCCACCAACCCTTCTCAGCAGTCCGTGCTCATCTGGTAATGGGATCTGTAAGTTAACAGAATGCTTCCAATTGGCACCACAGGGTTTATTACACACCACCTTACAGGCCTTCTCTGAGCAGTATCTAGACAGTGGTTGTTGGTCATAGCTTAAACCTGTCCTGCTCAGAGACCCAGTCTCCATTTCTTAAGACTTCTTCAAGGGAATGAAACTGATGATAGACAAGATGTGCTGCTGTTCACCAGGCAAGCAAAAATCTTTCCTTCTTCATTTGTGCTAGAGGTGGGAATTGGAGCCCTGGCTGAAATGAAGAGCTATCTTCTCAGGACAGACTTGAGAGCATAGTGTGACACAATCTTGTCACAAGGCCTCCTGTAATTTCTGGCACCTACGCTCATTTCAGAAGGGGAACTGGAAATGTTAGGCTATACAAGGCAACACCTAAACTGAAAAAAAAAAAAAAAAAAGGAGTGAGTACATAAAATGCATTCAGTGCAAAATTCTAAAAGCAGCAGATGTAACATTAAGCTAACATTAAGCTACAGTATGATAGCCTCATATTCTGCTTAGAGTCTGGGCAGAGCAACACCTTTGCAAAATAAAAGCAAAGGACTGTGGGTGCTCTTCCCAGTCCCAGCAAAGTCAACAGATAGTGAAAAGAATGTTTTGGCACAGGAGCTGGCACAACTACACCACTACACAGAGAACCCAGGAACAAGGCAGGATATATCCACAAACTCTCACAAACCTCGTTTTGGAGGTCCTACCTAGTCAAAAGAAAGGTGGGTCAGCCCTGAAGAACCTTCGAAGTACCTTATCAGAAGAAGCAACTGCTTTACAAGTCACCTGCTTGAATAGTCAGAGATACTGAAGGATGTAGGAATGACTGGCAGGGAATGAAGTCTGTTCTGAGGGAGGTGGGCATGACTAAAGAGTGAGCACAGTGCAGTAACATCACAGCTAAGTCGCTGAAGCTGGCAGCTGCCAATGACTAGTCTAAGTTTCCAGTGTTCACACACTGAGCCTCTTATTCTCTACCTTTCTCTGAGCCTAAACCTGTACCTGCCTCCTAGGCTAGGTTGCTGTTGGCAGGATGCTGTAACTGGCTGATTGGTAATCTCTGTGTCTGGGAATTACAGATTTCTGGGATGATATATTTCTGCCACAAGAAAAAAACACAGATTTTATATCCTCTCTCTCTTTGAGGATCTATGTGAAGTGTCAAAGATTAAACAAGCCACGGAGGCTAAACTCCCTTTGAGCCCTTCTGGTGTGTGGCAGAGAACAGAATGGAGAGCCCAGCACAGTCACTGCATGTACCTGTACTGGCTCAAATGTATATCTGAGAAGTGTGAGACTGAAGATTTGCACCTTTTACTAATAAAAGAATTCATTTCAAGTTGACACAGTACGTCTGGAGGGAAGTAGAGTGTTTTCTATCACATAAACCACTGTCCCCCTCCAAAAGCTGTCTTACCAAATGGTAAGGCTAACACAGCCCTCTAAGTGTGTTCAGTTATTGTATATAGTTAGGGCCTCTGCATTTCCAAACCTTTTTTTTGAAACAGAGTCAGAGCATGTAAGCAGCAGTGCAGTTCTCCATCATAATTCTGTAATGTAACCCTTTCCAAATAGCAGTATCCCAGAGTAGAAAGGCAGGGTACTTGTGTAATCTAAATAAGACAAGTGAAAGCATACCTGAGGTATATAAAAGAGTCCCAGCAGATTGGCCACAGCGGTGGAAACCCCAGAGCCGGTTGCCCCCACGACTGCAATGGTGGAAGGGATGTGTTCTGAGCAGTTGCAGAATTCATCCAGGTTCAAGGAGTCTATCTTGTTCTGGGCCACAAAACTCAGAGTGGCCTCAAGGGCTTTAGAGACTGTATTGCAAGTGTCAAATATCCTGTATCCCAGGGTCATGTTGGGAAGGAGATTTGGGCTATTATTTATTTCTTCTATGGCAAAAATCATAGCCTGGAGCCAGCGGAAGCCTCGGAAATTATACCTAGGTGAGTGAAACAAATAAAAATAAAATGGAGTGAGAAGGAGGGAAACAGAGGAAAGGAGACCAGGGCTGAGACAAAAGTGAATGAAAGTGAATGAAAGATTCCACATAGAAAGGCAGCTTAATCTATCTACCTCAGTCTTGCATCCTTCAGAATCTACAAACTTTTGGTTTTATCTTCAGTGGTTACAAAAAGTGTGCATATGCTACTGGGTTTTGTTCTGCTTTTCAACTGACGTGGTTTGACCTGGCAGCAGCTCAGCCTTGCACATCCCAGTGAGATGGGGGAAAGATTCAGAAAGAAAGAACTTATAGGATGAGTTAAAAACTGTTTACTAAGGCAAAAAAGAAAGACAGAAATAATAGTTATGATAATTTTATATATGTATATGTATTTACAAAAGAAGTGATCCACAACACAATTGGTGACCACCCGATGATGGATGCCCAGCCCACTTCTGAGCAGTGGCTGCTCCCAGCCCCCACAAATTTTCCCCAGTTTTCAATTTTTTTTTTATATGATGTCACATGGTATGGAATATCCTTTTAGCCATTTGGTATCAGCTGTCCTGGTTCTGCTCCCCTCCCAGCTCCTCGTGCCCCCAGCCCCCTCACCAGCAGGACAGTATGAGAAGCTGATTAATTAAAACATTCTTGCCTCTGTGCAGTGCTGCTCAGCACCAACTAAACCATTGGCGTGTTATTAACACTGCTTTTCTCTTGAATTCAAAATACAGCATTATAACAGATGCTATGAAGAAATTCAGCTCTGTCCCATTTGAAACCAGCACAACTTATCAGTTTTGGAGCTCAGTTCAGAAGTTATGAGGAAGAGATAAACTTTTCTAAGTCCCCTAAAATCTGAGGAAGTCAAAAGAGAGCACGCTTGGAGGTCTGGTTCTTCTCTGTGGGATACTAAACCTGGATCTCATAATTCCTGAGCAAATGCTCTAACACAAAGCTTCTTCTATCAGGTTGCCTTCCAGGCTCCTCTGACTTGTTTCTGAATGCAGATGGCAATGTCTGCTAAGCAGGAACATGAGGCTGTCAGGATCTTGGGCTCAGGGATGCCTTGTGTTCCAGCTCCTGATGGCTTTAGGCAGGCAGTGGGAGATGAGACAGCACTGACATGCTGCTGGATGCGTAGTAGCTCTACTCAGGAAAATTCAGTCACCTTTAACCTCATATCACATGCTCCACAGTGAGAGAGGACACTGTTAACCTGTTTACCCAGAGAATTCAGAAGTGCTACAAACATAAATCCAACGTAACTTCTTAACCTGATTATTATGTGCTTCATTTTTTTCACTGAAGGAATAATATTGTGGTTTTCTCGTACTCCTGCCTAGGCACAAGATAAGTTGTTGCCCCCACAGCTGACCTGTGAAGTTGAAACGTTGTTTTTTTTTTGAAGTTTTCTCTGTTCCCTGAAGTAGAGAGGCTCTCTTTTTCTGGCTGTCTCTTAGCTGTACATGAAGCAAAGCCAGAGCTATGGTGTGGAGGCAATAGTGTGATCCAGGACCTGGGAGCATCTGTGCAGAGCATTGCATGAGATAGAAGCTGATGCTGAGGAACAACTAACCCGAAACAGAGAGAAGCTTCAATTCCAAATGTGTGTTTCCTACATCTGATTTCTTCAAAACTGATTTAGCATAGCCACATTACCTCTATTATAAGAGTTTTATCTGATTTATCTGGAATCACAAATTCTAAAGATAATACATCTAAGGTTTATTTTTAGGTCATTTATCTAACTTCATTTCATCAGAGATCTTTGGCTAACTTCCAAAAAAGGTTCTGCTCTGAGGCTGTACCTCTAAGAACAGATAGCATGGTTTCAGTACAAATACCCTGAGCAGTATCAAGTGAGAAAAGCTGAAGTCAATAAAAATGCATAGTTATCATTTATGATCAAATTGTCAACTGGCTTTTCTAAGAACATCGCTGGAGAATGGACACCTTTTTGAAACAGGAATGTTCTAAAAGAACATTTAGAACTAATCTGGTAATTTTATTATTTTTTTGCTCTAGTTCCAAACCGTTAGAGAGTGAAAGGCAATGGGAGAGATCTGAAATAAAAGGGCAAGTCTCATAGTGAATGAGGCAGTGAGTATTCTGTTCATAAAAAAATATGCCAGGCACCCCAGGCTGCCTCACATGGACACTACTGCACTCTGGGAAAATCAAAATGGCAGCAAGGAGGAGTGATTATGGCATTTCCTTGTAAAAGGCTACTTTTTTTTTTTTTTTTCACAGATATTTTTAATACAAATTCAGATAGAATTCGAAGTGAGGAACTGTGAGGGCTGCTCCAAAAGTAATGCCTCGTATTTTATTAGGCTGGCTCACAGTGTTGTAGGTGGATGTTTGTGATATGAAAGTAGAGGATGAACCCTCTCAACAGTATTCTGTTACATGTTGTTGCCGTGTGACAGATAGCAGCAGAGGGGCAGACTGTCAAATGGCATCTCACACAGAAGCGCAGATGGAGCAAAGGTGTGTCACTGCAGTCCTCCATGTGCAAAAAGTGGCACCCTTGACATTCATCAGCACTTGCTGAACATTTATGGAAACCAAACAGTGGATGTGAGCACAGTGAGGTACTGGTGCAGATTTTTATGAGTATGGCACACAGTCTCTTGTTCATCACTGGCAAAAATGCACAGCTAATGGTGGTGACTATGCTGAAAAACAGTGATCTGTAGCTGAGAATTTGCTCTGTCGAACAGTGTTATTGTGTTCTTTGTATATGTTGTAGTTTTCATGGAACTAAACAGGAAGCATTACTTTAAGACTGACCTGCATATATTCAGGCTCCCAGTGTGAATCAGGAAAAAACTGAAAGCATTTTATGTATTCAAAGAGAAGACTGCTGAAAAGTTGGGATATAGAACTCTGAGAATTTTCACACATTCCTGTACATGTAAACTTAAATTGAAGACAGTTCACTTTAAATGACAGATGTGGAGTATACAGTAATGACAGAGAAATTAGATTGAGTATTCTGCTCATCTGAGAGTGAGATTTGGTTTAAATTACTCAAATGCAGGAATATTTCAGGTAGTGTCTTCAAAAGCAGTAAGAACCGGGCTACCTTCCACTTGATTTCAAATAATGTGTTCATTATTCAGTTCTAGAGATTCAGAGTGAGTAAATTTTAGATTTCAAATGCGCGTCATTTTAAAATGTTTTGAGGTATGTTTTTATTAGTAAGGTCAAGATTTCTATAGATAAGCTTCACAAAATCATGAGCTTTCACTTTCTGAAGTATATGACCTGACATCTATCGGATCCCACATTTATTTTCCATTCTGACAGAATGTTCCTGATGAACTTTTATAATATTAAGTGTGTACTGTAGGTACCTGAGATGGGATTGGCTTCCTTTTGCAGGGGAAAGAAGAGCTGGGAGTGTTCTCTGGTAGCTAGATTCAGAATGTTCTTGAAGTGCTTTACTAATTTACTTCAAAGTCGTATGGACAGCAGACCTGCAATTCTCTCCAGTTATACCTCTGCTGATAACAGCAAAGGAGGGTCAAATGGGATGGAGTCAAAACAAACCTCACTCTGTCTTCTGTAATACCTGATAGATTTTCAGACAGGGTCTTGTTTTGTTCACTGATAGCGTTACATCAGTTCTACACCAGAGGCAACACAGTCAGATGAATGCAGTGCCACTGAACTGGTCTAACTGAAGCAAGACTTCATGATTCCTTCAATTTCTGTGAATGGAAATTGTGCAGATAAATTCTTTCCCATTGTAACGTAAGACCCCTACAAAAGGTGTTAGATAGGTTCCTTCTGGCTTCATGTATACATGAGTGATAGGAAAAAGCAGCCTTGAACCTGGCAGAAGTTTGCACAGATCCAGTTGACCACCTGTGCAATTCTAATGGCGTTACTAATGCAACCAGTCACTGCCATGGTCTTTCAACCGTGCAGAAATTTGACTGGTAGTTTCCATGAAGAAACTGCAACATCCAAAGGATTTACTAACAGATTCAGACTTCAGTGGGACCTTGCTCAAGCTGTCCTCTTAAGTTTTCCCACCTGTAAGAGTCAGCCAAAGCCACCAAATGCACAGGGTCTGTAATAAAAAAAACAAAGGATGGCAAAACCTAATGACAGCATTAAATCCTGAAGGGAAGATTGAAATACCATTTGTTTGTTTATCTGGTTTGGTTAGAACACCTCATATTTTCTGGATCCAGTGGAGAAATGATGATCTGTTAGTCTCCACAAAGGAGAGCACGAAGAAGGTCATGAATTCACAGCTTCATGTGAATTCATGAGCTTCAATTATCAACACCTGCAAGGCATGAAACCAAAACCAAAAGAATGTGAAGAAGGAAAAAAGCAATGTTAAAACCCAGAACAGCTTCCACTTACTCTCCCATATCTGACACGTAGTTCATTCTAGAATGGTGGCAAAGGCTGTATATGCCTCTCAGCAAATAGCACTGCTTTCCTTCCTGTAGTGGTTGTATACATGCTAATTTCTCTGTCCTCTCTAGATTTCCAGTACATTAATTGCATGTTACTGCTGCTACTAACACTGCTATTACTAAAATATGCAGGGGGAGATCTTCAGTTGTTGGCCAGATTCCTTCAGCTAGGAGGTAAACAGCGTTGCTTACCATCCTTAAAAGTTAGGGCTTTGGTTGAGGGAATTGTGCAGGCCAAAGAAAATTTAAAAATGGTGGAAGAGCAAAAGGAAATGATTTGGTGTTGGCAGAGAAGATCTGAACAGCAGGATAAGCATACAGTTCTCCAGTAGGATTGGCAAACATATCCACAGGGCAGACTAGATAGATACATCCATGTTACAAACAGTACGTAACAGGAAGAGGAATCCATCCATGGGTATGGCCAATCTGTGCAATGGTACTAATAATAGCACTGCTAACAATAACACTCCTTAAGGATAATATCACCACCACAACTGCTAACCTACCCAAAATCGAGAAAGGAAAGAGGAATCAGGTAATGAACAGGCCTCTGTAGGCACTGATAGGGAATGGTGGTCAGGGATTGCTTGTGCTGCACTCAGCCTTTGTCTCCACTGTGCGCATCAGATATCAGCAAATGTTATACGGAATGTTGCAGCGACAGCACCAAAGGTACACAAAGACAGAAAGTACATTTGTATCAAATGCAGGAGACTTGGTTGCTTAAATAATAAACCATGTATGTAATTCTGAAGCATAGGAAACGCAATGCATTCACTCCAATCTGACATTTGTTGTTGCAGAATCACCTGTAAGTTTTCACTTTAGACTCTACTCCCTGCTTGAAGTGTGAAGGTGCATTTTCAGTAGAATCAGCACAAAAATAACTGTGAACAGATCACTATCATTCCCTTTTCCTTTCACTGCTGAGTAATGGAAATGTTTTTTCAAGTAACCATGTGCAAGGTATGCAGAGTAGGTTCGTATGTTGAGCTAAGGAGACAACATATGAAGAGTGTGAAAACTGAGAGTGGAGGGAAGACTGTCCTACCTATTTAGAGTGGTCATGTTTGGGAGTATAGGTGTGGAAAAATATCCAAACAAAACAGATTACACTGAACAGTTCTCAAAAGAAAAGAAAAGAAAACTACATTATCTTAAACTGTTTGATATTGAACTCCAGATGACTTGGGCCAAACCACTTGCACGGTTTCAATGGGATCCTTAGACATTTTTTTGGTCTCAAAGCAAGGGGACTATCATATGGTCTGAAGATTTGTTGCTGTTCAAAACTGGTAAAGATCTGATTTTCCTGTTTAATGTGTGACTTATTTTCCTAGGTAATAAGGAGATCAAAGCCTATTTAAAAAGGAATGAACAAAAAATATGTTAGCCTCCACTGTAAAAAAATATAGTAGAGCTGGAGAAAGTTCAGAAAAGTGCAAAAATTGTAGTCAAAGGTATGGAAAAATTTTCACACCATTGTTTTGACCAGGTATAGCCATGCTTATGTTCCTTTAGTTAATTTGCAGTCCTACAAAAGCTTTTGACACTACAAGACTTTGGAGATTCCACTAGGGGAATGAACTGGAGCCTGTAATATTTCTTCTAGAAGGTATGAATTTGATTCTTCCAGATTAGCTAACTAACCAGAAATGAGGAAAATGAACTGTGGTATGAAAAACTCTATCCTGTGGCTAGGAGAATGTATCAGGTTCTTTGAATCTGCATAATCCTTCCCCAGACTACAACGTAATTACAGAATCATAGAATCATGGCTTGGGTTGGAAAGGCCCTGAAAGATCATCTCATTTCAACTCCTTGCTGTGGGCAGGGTAGCCAGCTGCTAGATTAGGCTGCCAAGAGTCCCATCCAACCTGGCCTTGAGCACCTCCAGGAATGGGGCATCCACAATACCTCATTCTTATTTGAGGTGTTTTGGATTATGGAATTACGGAGTCCAAAACCAAAAAGAATCTCCTTTTGGTTATGGTCCTGTTTTGTGAGGTCTCTGTGCAAGTTCAGCCAGAAGAATCTACTGATTATGCTTGAAGTAGAAAAAACATTCAGGAAAAATATCTGCTCTCAATTTAATGCATACCAGTAACAAGAAACTTACCACAGTACATAAACTGTCACATGGATTAATTATTCCATCATTAAAATCAGACGAATACTCTCAAAAAGTCAACTACTTCTGAATTAAACCTTTCCATGAAAAGACATGCAATGAAACAGCTTCTATCTATTTCTGACTGAATTATCCCTTTGATCCAATTGCAGATGCTACTACCTTTGCAGCTGGACATTTTGCTGTCCATTAACTTTTCTTTGGTGTTATGATATCAACCAACAGTTTATCCTGTTCCTTTAAGGAGTGTGGAAAAATGGCAGAAATGCCTCTGCAGTCATCTCCTCACCTGCAAATTCTTGGTGCAGGGATAAAAGGAATACAAATTTTACCCACTGAAATTTCAGGTGGAGGTTGCCTTTAGCAGATCAAATGGTACATGGAAGGTGTCCTTTGTGTCCTTATAACATCTGGTCTAGCTTTTCAGAATATGCCTGCTGTTGGTAGTACCACCAGCTTTTCAGGAACACACTTGCAGTACATCTCAGGGAGGATTCTCCTGTGGTATATTCTAATAGCATTTCCATGTCAAGACAGTCATGGAGGCTGACCTAAAGCTAGCAGAAGAGATCTCAGGCTGCAGATACTGGCATGTCCTGCCTGCCACATGGAACAGGTGAAGACAATGAGCTGAAATGATCCATCACTTTTTAGCATTCCAGTTTTAAAATGGTGAATCAGGTGAGAAAAATAATACTGGAACAAGTTACTTTTCACTCCAAGAGGAAGACATTCTATGTACATTTAGCTTATGACTTTCATGTGCATAGAATTAAGAAGCCGAAAGAACCCCTATTTAATTACCCTTCTTTCTATGCACTCCCTATGAATCTGGGGATGATCTTATAAGGATGGATACATTTCTGCTCAATATCAAAGTAGTGGGAAACTGTACCTGGGATCTGTAGGTATAACAGAAATGCTGTCAGTAATTCTTCATTACCACTGCAACAGAACTGTACTAGGATGAGAGGCATAAATAATTCTAGGGATGCTCTTCTTTGCATATGATTACAGAATGGGTCCTACAATACTGGAGTGCCTTCCCATGCAAGGTCATGGAAAAATTCAACATCAACTGCTTATATATATTTTTTTGTATTGCAATTGGAATCAGTTTATGTCAGTTCCCAATTGTGATGTGTGATACGTACAGGGTTGCAAAGTTAAAAAATCTTCATACTTTTTCATAAAAACTGACCACATCTCGATAATAGAGAAGCAGATTTCTCCATCCAGAGTTAACTGCCAAAGATCTAGACAAAATCTGATATGCACTGTTTAAAGAGAAGGAGAAACCTTTGGGTGAGGAAAGACTGTAAGGAGTTCAAGTCTGGGACTTTGCAAAGGTCTAATGGGATGGATATATATTCAGTGGGAGTTTTCCCAAATGCAGTAACCTATCCCACTCTCACCAGTTCAGTTGTTCGGGCTGAACAGTTCGTAAAGATGAGAGGCAGACTGTAAAAAAAACCTCAAATCTGACTCCTAAGCTCTTTTGCAAAGCATGACTGTAACAAAACGAACTCAAAGACGCTACATTTATTTTCTGTCCTTCTGCTAGAAAAACTAATTTTTGGATGCTATTCAAACATCTGCTGTGAATGGTCGGATAGAACAGTGCCTTTAAGTTTTTGCAGCCCTGTATAATGCAAGGATTGCCCTCTTTTGCTGTCCAAATACTACCTGCGATACTCCAACACACACACTTCCAGTCTTTACACACTGATTTTCATGTTATTTACACCATACCTTCACACTGATTTATAGGACAGCATTCTATGAATACTGGATTGCATACTGTATATACTCAGCTTATAGCTTATCATTTGTAGCACTTCCCCACCAAAACTTTTTACCATCTCTTTTTGTGGCTTACCTTATGCATTCCACTGATTCCGGTCTTGACTTTAGATCCTGGTCTTTAGCAGCCACTCCAAAATGGATGGGAAACAGTCCTCCAAGAATAATGTCTCCCTTCTTCTGTGCCCGTTGGTTTGGCCCATAGGCAGCAGTGTTCCAGGTAAACAGCAAAAGAATCAAACAGCAGCTATATAAAGTCATTGTTCCTCCTTTCACCAAGGGGTTATACAATGTAAAATTGGAAAAGATGTAAGAAAGCAGATGTTGTAATCTTTTCCTTTCCTTAATACTGTCCAGAGAGCATTTGGGACACATGTCTGCAGAGAGATAAGCAACAAGGTGGGAGCCACAGTGCTGGTATTTGTCCCTCCGTTTTCTCCATTGTAAAACAATGATTCAGTGTTCCTTGTTTCTTCATGACCAAAGCATTACAGAGAGCCCATTTCTGAGAATTGAAAAATAAAGACATCAGTAGTGATTCTATGTATACACCAGAGCCTCACACACTCAGGGTGGTTCTGCATTGAAAGCCCATGTCTCATCATGCCCCCAAAGGCTGTCTCCAGTCAACAACCAAGGGCATATCCCAACTTTGAAAGAGTGTCAAGCACCCCGGTGATCACAGCCACACTTCCTCAAACAAGCGGCAGCAGTTCTCACAGATATCCTCACTCAATACCACAAACACTTGTGAGGTGGATTACTAAGTCTGCCCACAGTTCTGCATGACTGTGGTCATGGGAGACCCTGCAAAACTTGTAATCAGACCTCCGTGAAAAGAGCACATTGTGGGAGGGTCTTGGATGGGAAAACTGGAAATAAGGAAAAATCAAATGCAGTAAGAATCAAACCTTAAGCAAAGAATTATGATAAGATTCTGGTATGCGTCCATCTCATCTTTTCCATTGGTCAGTTTTTACTTTCCATTTTGAACTTATCTTTACCAAAAATGAAACAAAGTCATGAGAAAACTTCTTTTTTTATCTGAAGTGAGAATGGCTTCCAGGGAAGTACCTGAAATCAAGGTACTTCTCTACAGTGAGCTGTGAAGGCTTGAAAGGTTCAGTCATCATGCCACTCCAGGCTGAGCTGTGGAGCTTTGAAGTCTGCATCCTGTTGGGATGAGAGATATTGCATCCTCTGTGTGCTCAGTACATTTTTCTCTGCAGTTCCTCTACAGAACTGACAAATTAAGAGCTAACTTAATTATATGAAAACAGCTATGACTACGAGGGAGGAGAGGGACTCAAAAATTCATAATAAATGTCTGTACCACCTATTGGGAACAGGTACAAAAGCTAGAAGTAAAAATTTGAAGTTTGCCAATGTTGAGACTAAAAGTCAGCCACACATTGCTAATCCTGAGGATAGTTAATTTCTAGAGCAAGTTATCATGAGTTTTCAAGTGCTGAGAACTTCTTATGTGAACAGCTCATACTACATTAAATACATCTACACAGATTTGACCTCTGCCTAGGTCAAAAGAAGAGCTACTGCAGGAAAACATCAAGATCCTGGGGGTTCTTCTAGTTTCCTGTTCATAATAGTGGTAGTAATAACATGAATATATATGATTATATAAATAAATAATAATAATTATTATTATACATGCTGTATGACCACCAAATGTGTGCAGATATTTCGTAGAGTTTTGTTAAAATGAAGGTCCAGAAGCAGCAGTCAATGGGAAAAGAGAGACAGAACTTACATAATTCTGCTGCAGTCAGCATACTTAGACAGCTGGATATACGTTGCACTTCCCTACAGTGGGTCTCTTTTAAGCTATGCATTAGTCCCAGCATATTTATTGGCAAGGACAATCAGATCTTTGACTGAAGATCAAAATATGTATAGGCAAACAATTTTCTAACAGGAAATGTGGAGTGACATTGAAAGATCTCAAGGAACCTAGTGTTGCAGGTTTTGGTGTTTTTTGTTTCTTTGTTTGCTTGCTTGCTTGCTTGTGAGTGGGCATTTCAGCTCCATGTCAAAATCTGAAATGTGGACATGAAATGCCCAGCTGCTACTGACACTGTCAGACAGAAAACACCTTGAGGCATCCCTCTAGCAAGCAACTGGAATTGTGTCAGACTGCTCTAGCTGAGTACAAGTATCCTACTGCTTGTTAGTGTGTTGTTTTAACATCTCCACATCTGGTGCTTTTTACTGAGAAACCTCTGGTATTGACCTGTGACCCTTTGACACCAGGATGACTGGAGACAGGACTAGCAGGTGACATATCAGAGCAAAGAGTCAGGGTGTGGAAAACTGCCCCTGAGAATTAGGGATTCATTTTTCCCAGTGGATGGTAGTTCTTGCTTCTCCACTGCCCAATAGGAAAGCGAAGGAAATGCTTGGTCACTTTTCAACTAGGGAAATGTCATCTTTCTCCCATCACTTATAGATTCAAACAATACATGAAAAGTATACCAGACATTTTATACACTAATGTTCTTGCTGTTCGCTTGGCTGAGGCTAATGCTGACAGTTCCTACAGGATGCATTACTGAAATGCACTTAAGACTCAGACAAGGTGGGATAGAATCAATGACTTCTCACCTGCTGTAGGAAGAGGGTGAGCTTATGATCGCAGCTTGCTCATTTATGACTGTTTTTCTCGGTTTTCTGTTTTCCCTTTAACAACTCTTTCTTTTACCTTTGAAATTCTTTGCTTACATAAAAGGAAACAGTTTTCATCATGAACAGACAGTGAATTTAGTTTAGTGGGATGCTATGAGGGTGGATTGGGCTTCTAAATAATTAGGAAACTCTCTTTGCCACCAGACAGTACATGGGTGAAGTATTCTGCGCAGGAAGAGGGAATTCATGTTCTTGTTTCTTTCCTTGAAGCAGAAAAATTGAAAAGAAACAGATCTAAACTGGTAAAAAAAAGGTTAACTTTAAACAGCATTAACAGAACTTGGTACTCCAATATGTCATTCAAGCAAGTTGACAAGCAATAAGACAATGAAACCAAAGGTACTAATTCATGGTATATATTTGGCATCCTCCCTGAATAATTTGGAACTAACTGTTCTCAAGATGGGACACAGAACGGAAATAACATCACAGATTGTGTCTGTTATGAGCTGTACATGTATAAATGACATTTGCATGGCATCAAGCTGAGGAGTGGATATACAAAGGTGCACTGGCAAACAAAGAAAAAAAAAAAAGACGCATTTTTTTGGCAAGGAGATACATCTCCTTGTAAATTTCACATCAACATTTACAACTGTCCATACCTAAATTATAAACTACGTCTCCCAACTATTTTCTAGTACTCTCCATGCCTGAGGTTGAAAATATTTGAAGATACTGTTTTTGTGATGAGTAGCTATTACCTTGCTTCCAGTACCACGAGCTATTATCCTCTAGTATTATCTTTTGCTGCAGCAAATCTTCCTTGAGTTCTCTTTTTCTTAATTAGATTAAGATTATGGGCCTCTTCCTTATTAAAGGAAAAATTGAATTACCTGCTAATACATGCCTGAAGACATAAAAATGTATCAAAATACAAGTGGAAATTGTACTGCTAACAAAACAAAATAACTGTGTTCCTGCAGTTTTCATCCAGTAAATTAAAAAAGATTATATTAACAATCAAGTACACTTAAAAGGAAGACTTTTTTGCTATTTTCTTTCCTTTGAGAGTAGTTCTAAGTTTAAAACATTATTTAATATTAACATGTAAATACTATGATTCTATGCTATTCGGTGCAGAAGTACATGTATTTAGCAATGAAATTCATGAAATTTCTTCTGCTGGAAAAAAAAAAGCAACAACATAAAAGTATTCTCATTGCAATGTTTTTAGACAGAGTCCTATTTTTATTCTCCTCTTTCCCTGGGGGAATTCCAGGGAATTCCCCTTTAAATTACTCTTTAACTAAGCTTATTTTTTTCTTTCTGTTTCATCAGACCTTTTGAATTTGAATTCTCTTGGAAGTGGAAGTAAAGTCACCTCTGTCACCTAAACTTCAGCGGAGAAATGTAGAATGGCTCCAGGAATAGGAAGAGAAAACTATTGGCATGGCAGAAACAGAACCTTGGAGGGAAGAGAAGGCATGCAGGGACATGCAGGAGTATTTGAAAGGTTTACTTCAATCAGCACTGTTTTGTCAGGAATCATACAGAAAAGTCAGAAATATTCAATTTGTTCTTTGTGTGAAAAGGTACATGGCACATTCTTGGTATATATTACTACTGAAGTACTTCTTCATCAAAAAGGAACTAACAACTTCAAACTGCAGCGGATCAAGTTCATGAAATGATTGGGTGGAAAAAGATCGAACCCTTAGCCCAGGATGGGCTCAGCAATTCCAGTACCTGTATAAAGTTTTCCAAGGAAGGAGACATGTCAGGGCAACAAATTTGAACCCCAGCTCTTGCTTCCTCTAAGTTTACCAATGCAAGTATCTACTCATATCTAACTTGAACGCTCTTTGTTACATCTTAAGCCTATTTTCTTATCACAGATGAGTGCCTACTTCATCAAAATCACACCTATTTAGAATTTTAATTACCCATCCATTCTCTCTTTTTCTATTCTTAGAATAAGCAAACCACATTCATTCTTTTTGTAAGAAACAATGCTTTCCTGAACTCAAGATAATTCTCTGAACCCTGTCCAGTGTATCTCCATATTTAGTATACAGCAGTGCCCAGAAACGAACACAGTGTTCTCACTGGGCCCTTATCAGTGCTGAGCAGAGTGGTAGGATTATTCCATGTGCCTTGCAAGCTACAGCTCTGTATCTCGGCATGGCGCTTGTCTTGTTTGAAACAGCATGACATTGTTAACTTATGGTAGATCATCAGCACGTCAAAGTTTAATCTGTTTATATCCACAAGGCCTTGAAACTTCACAAGAAATTATATTTTTTAATGCTTTTTCCCTCTTAATGCTTTTTCCCTCCCATTCAGAGCAATGGTAGAACGTGCTAAACTGCATGCGATCATCCTGGGTGCTCCACAGCTACCAATGAGGATCTAACACATTCAAGCTCATCTGAGTCTGCTGGGCTTTCAGGACCATTTTAGGGGAAGACTCCTGGCCCAGGCCATGTGCCTTGTTAACATATCTGTCCCAGTCCCACAGACCCCAGAGACCCTGGACTGCCCCACAGGCCTGCTCTGCAGGGCAGCCTGCCTGGAGAGGCCCAGATGCCCCATGAGAGCACAGCCTGTGGGTGAGATATCCCAGAGCTGTAGCATTGTCTGGTAGGGAGAAGCCAAGCTGCTCAACCACACACACTGGGTTCCTGTTGGGCACAAAGCAAAGACCTCTGAGAACTCCAGCTGCACTTCAGCAAGCCAGGAGACTGCCTCAGAGCTTCTTGCTTTTGGCAAATCACTGCTTTCTGAGGAAATGCCCTTTTGTCAGAAAACGCTCAAACACTTTCTGTTCGGCTTCTGCCTGTTGAAGTATCAAAGTTTCTTTATGTTTCTATAAAGTCCAGCACAAGTCAGGCAGGAGCCATGCACATCAGTAACAATTACTGTCGGAAGAGCTACACCCTGTCCAATGCAGGCACCAGAGTAATTCTTCTTTCATTGGTGGCTTTTAAATGGGGGATTCATTAAGCCTTACTTAATGGACAGCTGTAATTTTCTTAAATGGCAGAAACTCCTCAGCGGATATCCTGCTGTACCTTGAAATTCTCTTATTAATGCAAGGCAGACAACTAGATCATGATTAGGCTGAAGCCCTCAGCAAAATGCCTGCCATCAGCAGACCTAGGTGAGGTTTGGACACCTGTTGGAAATAGGGTTTAGAGAGTATAATTGTACTGCTGAAGGAGGACCCTTCAGTGGAAGAATGGATGATGGGCATGAGACACAAAATGTTTTAGTTCTCACTACTGTGTTATGAGCAAAAGTTAATTGTTCATATATGTCACCTGGGCAGGCATTAGCACAGCCTTCTTTTACCAGTTCAGTCAACAGGAGGAGTGAGTGCATCAAAGATGCAATCAAAACCAGGCTGCTAGTGCATTCCAACAGAAGAGCTGTGTTTGAACTCACACTGTGGAATTAAATTGTTGTCTTTAAAGAAACAAGTCTTAATTGAAAATAAAATGCTGCCAATGTAAAAAGTGACAATTTTTACTTCCCCTTAACATAGTGAGACTTTTGTCTCCAAAAGTGGCTTGATTCAGAAACGGAACCTCAACTAATTTGGCCAGTTCGGAGACAAGGTGAGTGTAAAGCAAAATTCAGATATAGAGTCAGAATTTTGAAAACACTACTCACAAGTTTGGTTTCAAATTAAAACCAAAACATGAATGCTATTAGTTTTAATAAGAGTGAGACTTTAAAAATCATCAAGATTATCAGCACAGAATCTCTGGGACTATATTTGCATGCCTTGTTATTAGCTTATGGGGGTGTTATCTGGCATAGATGGGCCTTCTTTGGATGGAATCGGGATGCTGATATACTATTGTATTACTGAAAATATGTGTTAAAAAAAAGTATGGGAGAGCTAAGAGGAGGCTAAAAATATTTCATACATATCTGCCATGATACTGAAGAAACTGCTGAAGCTCATAAATAACAAGTTCTGTCCAGGTCAAATGAAAAAAAAACAAAACAAAAGCCACATATTCTTAGCATGGGGAGGAATAGCCCACAGAAGGAAAGTAGACCTAATGATGTGTTTAAGTTGGCCATGAAAGATCTAAGTACTTGTCCTAGAGTAACATTCTCAATTCTCCAAGATAAACTAAATATTAAAAAAAAAAAAAATCTATAGTAAATTGTATCACATTTAATTCTGCTACTTCCAATATGCCCAACATTGTGCAGGTTGTCAGTGGGTTACTGTCTGCTAGGTATATGTTTATATAGCTTTCATATCTGTAGCATTATTCATATAACGGTCATATCACCAGTTTTCCTTCAACCCCTAAGCTTAAGTACTGATCCAAATAATGAAGAATGATAAGGGGTGTGGAGTTGCACACAGTTTTTAGCACTACTAAATAGGAGAGTAGGAGAAATGTGCCTTGGGTATCACTGTTGCTATTGTTTTCAACAGATCAATTTCAGAACAAGCCTAAACTGTTCAGAGACTGATGTCTGAATCTCTGGGGACATGCAATTATAGAAAAAGGCAGCCAGGATTAATCAGAATAATTTGTTTTAAGGAACAAATCTGGTGACAACGATGGCAGTCAAAAAAGCATCAGTTCCTGGCTCTTGCAGAGCCAGGCAAAAACCCAGACCTGCTCTTCAGGCAGCATTTACCATGTGTGGATTTAATGGGGGGATTATGGGGCCTCTGCTCTACTTGCCACTTCACCAGCTCGTAAAGAGGGCATGATCCCATAGCCTGCAATGCTGCTAGGACTGCACAGCTTTATGGTAGCTATCAGAACTGCACCTGATTTGGGGATTCACGTAACACTTCTGAAATAACTTGCATACTGGTGCTGGTAGCATGCTCACAGTCCCTGTGCAGTGTGATTTAGGTCCTGGGAAATGTTATCCCTCTGTGTAAATAATTCTATGTGCTGATGGTGAGAAGCCAAGAAGTAAACAGTATGGTAATAGAAAATACCTGAAAGAGGCATTTTAGTTTTTATCTGAGAGCATCTAAGCTCAGCTAACACCATTAGATGTTAGCAGGCACACAGTTATAAGTGATTTCTGAACCAGTGAGTGCCTGGTGGAAATCTATGTGGAGGTGATGTATGTCTTTGGAGCCATTTCTATGTAGGCAGGTTGCAAGCTTGCCTGAGAAGCAGATCTGAGGGCCTCATAAGCATGGCTTTTTATTCCTCTGAAGGGTAAGAATTTTCTACAGTAAAAGCTAAACCTCATTTCTGCAAGACATACTGCAAATCTCAGAAGCAAATACTGGCAGGAAATTCTCCAGCTTTTCACCTTCTACTCCTGTGCCTTTCTCAATACAATCATTGCAAAAGTGTGTGTGCGTATACGCAAAAGGGAATACTGAAATGAGTGAGGATGTCAAGGCATCCAACCAAGCAAAGCATTCTGCTGTGCTGCCAGTGCTCACTGGGAAATGACTAGGCAAGAAACAACATATGAGAAATTCATCAGTTTGTCTAAGGAACTGCTAAGAAACGTTTAAGAGCTATATCACCACACACCAGTCATGGCTTCAAGTGATTTCCAGGCTCTAGGGAGTTGGAGGTGCACAGCAATGTCCAACCTTTTGCGACGCTGCCATAAACCAATCAGCCATTGGTTATTACCTTGATATATACTGGGAGCTGCACTGAACCCTCAAGCAATTTCAGATTCAGAGATTCTAGTTACTGGACAATTCATCTGGTCTGCATCTTAAAGTTGTCCTGATTTGCCTCTCTAAGACTCTTTTCTTGCTGTGCCATAGTTTATTCACTTGATTTTTTCCTATTCCACCTGTTAAAAACCTACCATCTTGTAAGCTGTTAAAGGAGAATAAAAATATAACTTAGATATAATATCAGTCTAAGGATTGCAGGTAATTTCAATTTTTATTGTCTTCAGTTAAAGGGGAGATTGGAAGCCTTAGGAGTTAGTGTAAAATGGGAGGTGAAGTATTTTACTAAAGTCTGTTTTATAATATTTTTTTCTCTAACTTTCAGTTTTCTAAAGATAGTCCCACCAACCATGTTAAAGAATGTGCATTCCAGCTCTGTTAGCCCAACCCATGTTTCTGGGAAGTGGTTAGCCCATCCTGGACAGACAGAGAAAGCACTTGGGAGTGCTTTGCAGCATCCCTGTGAGATGTCACTGGTTGTTGTCTGCAAGGCTTGAGTGGTTCAGACTTTTGCCTGAAACAACCAGGCATTCAACCTTTGTCCCTTTCAGGGTTGCTTACATTTCTGCATCTCAAGTAAGCCTTCCTCCTATATCTAATGCAGAAGATTTGCCAGCAAGCATCACTCATCTGAACTGCTCTTAATTCCTAATTTGCCAGATTAATATTTTTTTTTTCTGGGGTTGTTCTTGAAAGATACAGAAATGTAAATGGGTATTGTGTTCACAACTCACACTATGAAAGTTCACCACTGCCCTGCAGAACAACCCTACAGAGGCAGCTGGTTTCTCCAGATTACCCAGCTCTTGGACTATCTTCCTCTCCTGCAAGAGACAACTCTGGGGTTGAGAAGAGGGCTTCATCTCTCCAGCATACTCATTCTTCCTTGCTATTCATGCCCATTACAACACCATTATGTTATGAACTTTGCATCAGGGCATTTCTGGAAATGAAAAGGGGCTACAGCTCAAATCTTGCATATCAGAAAATGCCAGTACAAGAATCTAATTTCTGAGATTGTGCTGCCTTGAAGAGAATAAGCAGGCACTATCCTTCTTATCAAGTTTTGGATGCTCAGTGCTTTTTATTTTTTTTCCCCTGTCTTTCTTCTGCTTAGAAAGGACTGGTAACAAGGATTAAGCCATTTTATACAGTGTCCTTTCTGTGCTGTGTGAGGCAGGAAAGAACTGGAGAGAAGTGGGGGAGACACCAAAGCAGACAGCTGTCTGTATGTAGTTAAAATTACAAAATGTAGTGCAGTGTCATCCAAAAGAGATCTCACACTTTCTGACCAACCTGTGTAAGATATTCTGGTTGGCAAACTGAAATGTCAGAGAACATTAAATAATAGAAAAGAATACTAAAAAAAGGAAAATCATAAGTTTCTGTATTTTTCTGAGTTAATCAACCAGCTTTTGATCATTTCACAAAATAACAGGAGCCAATAAACTCTGATTGTGCAAACAAATATAAGAATCTGGGCAGTATCAGCAAAATTCTTTCCAAAACCTTCTGTAATATTGGTTGTGAGCCACTAGAAATATCACTTGTATGAAGTGCGGCTTTTAAATAAAGTATGGTGACAGATTTCTGATAACAAAGTAGTATGGCTTTGTTAAAAGCGATGTTTTCCCAGAAGTGGTACAAGCAGGGGTCCTTGACCTGATACATACTTCATTCTCCTGGCTGGGAAGCCTTTATGCCAATTGCTTTCTTTGTCTGGGGCTTCCCGGGCCAGAAATGATTTCAGAATTTTGTTGCTTCCGAAATGTTAAACTGACAAATATCAAATAAAGTATCAAACTGACTATCAGCTGTATCAAGTTCAATTCAGATATTCTTTTAGGAAAAAAAAGTCAGATTTGAGAGCTGAACACTTTTTTTCCAATTGAACTTTGTCAATTTGCTTGCAAGGAAAATACGTATTTTGCCTTGTCATTCCCTTCAATTTTACTTGTTTTTTTTTCTTTTTTTTTTTTTGCATTTCTGAATCTGAAGCAAAACACCTCATTTGATTCCATTTTTTCCCCTGCAGAAGTCTCAGTGAACCAAACAATAAGGACAACTGTGATTCTGAGCCAATTTCAACATAAATCCAATTCAGAAAAGCCACTTTAGTATGTGCTCAACTTTAGTGCAATTGGCTTTAATAAAATTTAGGAGACTCTAAAAGCTTATCATGTAATTCAGTGCTTTGCTGAATCAGAAGGTAAAGTAGCCCCTGGCTGGCTGCTCCACTCTCATTTGTACTCGTATTAAAAACAAATAAACACTTTCTTTGTGTTGGATGATTTAATTTTTCATTGTCCAGCATAACTTTCTAATAAATCCTTTTAGATGTTTTTGTGCTTCCCCCCCTCTCCTCCCCTACATTAAATTTTACGTTTCTAGTTCTCTACTGTCCCAGGATGTCTTTTTTTTTTTATCTCCATTTCTTCATTGTCTATTTTCTCCTCATTATGATTTCTAAACAGAATAATTATACCTTTACCATTTTCCTTCTCTTCCCTTTTGTTCTAATAGCAAAATATTCTTGCCTATTTTTTTATTTCTTTTGCCTGTCTGCTATGTGTAACCTCTGTCTGTTAGAGATGCAGTGGTGAATAGGGACCAAGTAGGTTTGCAGAAAAGGAGAAAAAGTTCAACATACAGATAGTCTTTTTCCTGAGCTTAGGAGAAATTCTGGACTCTAATAAGGATAGAAGTTCTTCAAAACCCATGCAAATCACTAAATGCAGATTAGTGGAAGGCTGAGAAGAAAATCAGAGAGTAAAAATGCAGGCATGAGTTAAGTGGCACACAGAGGCATATGTCCTGCTCTTGTCCTACAGGGAGAGGACGACAGGTTTTGCTGACACTTCCCTGCAGTGTTGGCTTGTGGCTGCATGTCTCATGAGAACACAGGGTGGAATGCAATACTATACACCATACACTGATCCTTGAATAGGAACAATGACCCTTATTTTGCTGTGCAATGCACTGGAAGATCAATGTGATATGCAAGGACTTGTTTATCATCTATGACTATTATTCGACTAAGAAATGCTGGCTGAGCCCATGGGGCTGCACTTCCCTGCTAAACATGCAGATGAGATGATAACACAGACCCATGACTTGCAGTCAGTACTGGCAGTAGCAAAGCCAAAGCAGGAACGTACAAGCACCCCGCATAGCATTCCCCTGTTGCTCCACCTTCCGTGTGCAAGGATGCATCATATTATTTGCAAGTTTGTATGAAGCAAATTTGGCATGATTATTTTGGAAAACAAGGAGGACTAATTATTATTATTATTATTTTTTTCAATAATTAAACATATATTCCTTACAGGATACAGATGCTTTTTTTTTTTTTGCCCCATAATTAATGATGGTAGAAATTGCCATCTGCACTCAAAGCAGCATTCAAAGCATCTCATACCATTTGCTATGAGATCCTGCCTCTAGAAGTACTCAGTGATACCTGCTTCAACAATACTGTGTAAAATAATTACAGCATTAGTGTCTTAAGCAACATTTCCAGATCAGTGGTTAACAGCTGGTTAATGCCTTAAGCAGTTTTGTGAAAATTGACCCTAAAAGTCAATCTTAGAATAAAATAATCAACATCTTAAATTTACTGAAGCTCATTTCTCTGCACAACTGAGAGACACACATCCCTGTGAACAAAATATTTATCCCAGTGTGATATTCCCCTACTGGAAATTCCCTATAATGCAGTTTGATAAGATATCACAATGTCAGCTGTGATTTTTTATTGCACCCCTGTTAGAGGTCATGAGGAGCTCTAAAGTCACTATTACAGATCATGAACCTTCCCCTCATCTTTTTCCTACAAATTTTGGCATCTTAGCTCTAACTACCATGAAGGTGAAATAATCTAAATGTGCTAGATTTGGGACTGAAGCACATCACAGAACCATAGAATGATCTGTGTTGAAAAGGACCTCAAAGATCATCTAGTTTCAACCCCTCTGCTGTGAGCAGGGTTGCAAACCACTAGGCCAGGCTGCCCAGGGTCACAGCCAGCCTTGAATGTGTCCAGGGATGGGGCATCCACAACATCTCTGGGAAACCTGTTCCACTGAGTCACCACTCTGAGTGAAAAAATTCCTCCTAACATCCAACCTAAATCTCCTGTTTTAGTTTAAAGCCATGCTGCCTTGTCCTGTCACTATCAACCCATGTAAACAGTCATCCCCCCTCCTGTTTATACATTTCCTTCAAGTACTGGAAGGCCACAATGACATCTTCCCTGAGCCTTCTCTTCTCCAAGCTAAACAAGCACAGCTCCCTCAGCCTTTTTTTCATAAGAGAGGTGCTCCAGTCATCTGATCATCTTTGTGTCCCTTCTCTGGACCTGATCCAGCAGCTTCACATCTTTCTTGTGCTGGCGGACTCAGTATTCCAGATGGGGCCTCACAAGAGTAGAACAGAGAGGGACAATCACCTCCCTCTCCCTGCTGGGCACCCCTTTTATACTGCAGCCTACGATAAAGTTGGCCCTCCAGCCTGCAAGTGCACACTGCTGGCTCATGTTCAGCTTTTCATCAGGACCCACAAGACCTTCTCCATAGGGCTGGCTCAAGAAGCGCTTCCCTCAGTCTGTAATTGTGTAATCTTGTAATCTTGCAATTGCCCAACTCCATATGCAACATCTTGCACTTGGCCTTGTTGACCCTCATTATGTTCACATGGGCCCACTTCTCCAGCCTGCCCAGGTCCCTTTGGATGGCTTCTCTTCTCTACAGTGTATCAACTACACTGCTCAGCTTGGTGTTGCCTGCAGACTTGCTGATGTTGCACTCGATTCCATCGTCTATATTGTTGATACAGATATTGAAGAACACTGGCCCCAAGACTGACCCTTGGGGGACACCACTTGTGACCAGCCACCACCCAGACATAGAACTGTTGGTCATGACCCTTTGGCTGCGACCAGCCAACCAGTTCTTAATCCATCAAACAGCCCACCGGTGCTCCACAGATTAGGAGCACAGGTCTTGCTGAGGAGACTGCAGAGATGAAGAACATGCTGATGTGGGACTAACATCTTCTGCAGCCAGATCCAGAAGTACATGTCCAATAATGCTTAAATGTGGGATTCTTTTGACTATATTTATCTCAACAAATCTATCATGCTTTCAAACCGAAAGAGGCTGGGAAGAGATTAATTCAGCCGGTGAGTTCGGTACCACATCTGATTCTACTATTATATGCTGCAAGAAATTTTATATGATTTAGCTGGTAACTACTGTGTTACGCAGTGTGATAGCAGAAGAACTGAGGTGAAGCTATTCACCTGAAATAATCTGCATTCTAAGCAAAGACCTTTATCTGCTCTTCATTGTACAAAAATTGAATGCATAAAAGCACAAGCACTCATTTTCTTTCAGTACATAAAAAGTGAGTGCTTAAAACAATATAGGACAGAAAATTATCATTCTTCCTGTCAGGGCTCCTCCATGAAACACAGCAGAGGATCCCAAGCCTATCTTTGGTGAGCCTAATTGCTGGGCTTTGCATTCATTGTCTTTCTAAATTGAGCCCTTTTTCTTCTTGTGTTAGACACATGAGTTTTCCCAGTTTGTAACAGAAGAAATATTGGCAAGAGTTATCAGAGCTACAGGGCAGGACAGATGAACCTCTTCATTGCTTCCATGTCCAGAACAAACAATTCCTAGCAGCTTGGGAATAGAGGCGAATCTGGAATTTGTGTCCTGGAAAGGGCTGAAGAATGCCCTGTTTTAATGCACAAGCTGGCACAGAATTGGTGAAGTATCCACAGGCCTCCAGCACAGTGGGGCTGCTAGGGAATACCACAGGCCCATGGGCAGGCTGCAGTGGGGAGGGGGCTCTTGACCAACAGGGAGAAAGAGAAAACAAATGTCAGAACTTTTGGAAGATATGTGACAGTGTTCATGGTCTTCACTGACCATTTTATTTTGTCCAGTGAAGTGTGAGCTGGAACTTCTGCCAAAAGAATGGCCATAGGATACCCTCAGGATACCCAGGTGCAGGGAACATCCACCATAAGCATACTGCAATAGCGTGCACTCAGAATCACAGAATCACCAAGGTTAGAAAAGACCACCAAGGTCAGTCATCCAGTCCAATGGTCCACCTGTCACCAATATTTCCCATTAAACTATGTTCCTCAGTACAGCATCTAATTGTTTCTTGAACACTGCCAGGGACAATGACTCTAGCACCTCCGTGGGCTAGTTCCAGTGCCTGACCACTCTCTTGGAGAAGAAGAATTTCCTAACACCCAACTTGAACCTTCGCTGGCACAACTTGAGGCCATTCCCTCTAGTCTTGTTGCTAGTCACATAGGAGAAGAGGCCAACTTTGACCTCTGTGCATCCCCAACAAACACAGCTGCATCACTATATTTGAGTGTGGCAACTCTAGTTAGCACTGTACCCTTTTAAAGTAATATATTCAATTGACTTCCTCCCTCCCTGCCTCATTCTGAAGGTGATCTTTCTGGAACACAGAAACAGCCGGGGTCACACTCCAGTAAGCCCCACCACCTCACCTACCTGCCAACTCTGCAGCTCTACGCGCTTCATCTCCGGGACGACGGTGTGACTTTTGAAGGCTCCATGCCTCATTTAGCCCTGGTAATGGCCTAATTGGGTTGGAAAAATGCAGGAGCAGGACTGTGATAAAAAACAGCTCTGCTGTGCTTATTTAAGCAAGTGGAAAAAGAAAAGAGAAGAATAGACAAGAAAAAAAAAAAAAGAAAAAAAACCTACACACTTCCTACTTGGAATAGGTATTTGTGCCTATATCTTTGTTTACAGTAAGGAATTACGCTGACTGGTGGCACTGCTGTCAGGATGAACAAGGCAAATGAAAGCATGCTGGGAGAAGGCCAGACTTAAATGAGCATTTCTCTTCCAGAGAGGATTCTGTGGGTGCAAGTCCCCTGTCCACAGAGCTTCGTTCTATCCCTGAATGGTTCTCAGAGTGAGTAAGTACATTCATTAGCTATGTGGAAACAAGGCAATCCTGGTGTCAGGAGTCATTGTGCTAGGTACATACTCTTTTGTCAGATCATGGCATAAACCAGATGCTTATTCACCATTTCTTGGCTATTCTTTTCCCTTACCTGGGAGGATTTCTGCTTCCTACAAAAGGAGAACCATCCCACTTAGTCTTGAGCTGCTCCTGTAATTATTTGTCCAGAAAGCCTAGAAGTAGGAAATGCTATCTTCGCCCTTTGGAAAGCTCAAATAAAGAACTGAGGGGAAGCAAGAGAGGCAGACCATTTTTAAGTTTCAAAAGGTACCTCACCTCTTCAGCAACGGCATGAGTACAAGACCAGGGAAATAAAAATGTTTCCCGCCACCTGAAGATAAACCTGAAGTCTGCTTTGTAGCAAAAAGGGCAGCCTTCCCTTCTGATCACTTTATCATGGACTATTTGCATCCCTAGCAAAACGCCAGGTATTTAACCGTTTTTTTTTTTTTTTTTCTTTTCCTTTTTCTCTCTGAGTCAAATTTCTTTCTTTCTTTCTAGCGCTGTTCAAGAAGCGTTTAGATGAGGTGCTAAGGGATTTGATTTAGTAGCTTGGTGGGTAGGGATGGTGATGGGAGGATGGTTGGACTAGATGATCTTGTAGGTCCTTTCCAACCTAATGAATCTATTGAATCTATGAATCTGTGTCAAATTGGAGCCATAAGGTGAAGCCCATAATGGTCATGTAGCATGGAAGCCATATTTGCCACTGTATACAGGACAACCTAGATCCATTTTACCTCTGTGACCTGGGGACTGGTACAAATTATAGTGTCCTACTCTGTGTTCGGTCTAGTATTGAAAATTCCAGCAACAGATGTATGGCTCCAGGAGACCTTGCTGTAAATCAGAACACATAATCACTGATGACATTTTGAAAACGAGAATGATTGTTGGCACTCTTCTTTACAGTACTGCCCTGTAAATATTTCCAACAGCAAACACCATAGAGCTAGAATGAGCAGCTGGTTGGACAAAACCAAACCAAACCAAAAAAGCCCCAAAGAATTTTCAGGTGACCCCTCATGCTTCCTTTTAGGGTTTTGCTGGAATCAGGAAAATTACATCCTACTCATCTCCTGAGTTAAAGTTTTCCTTCATACTAAAATTTTCTTGCTAACTTGAAATAAACTGTGTCAAGAGGGATGTGCTCTTGCTAAGAAGCATGTGCTGCACCTTTCATGTGGGCAGTAACAAAATGACTGTTACATTTCCCAGGGCTCCTGTGGTAATGCAGACTCTTCTCTATGGAAGCTGGAATAGATCAGCCACAGCCAAGAAGATTTAACTGCTTGCCTTGAACTGGCAACTGCCTAGGTATTAATAATGGTGATATGGTCTCAGTCACCTTGTGCAAGCAGAATGTGGCATCAATCAGTAATGGACTGGTTCCAAAACACAGAGTTGCAGCTTTAAACAGAGCAAACTTCCAATGTTTAGAACAACTGTTAGCCTGATTGACTGGTAATGCAAAATCAAATGGGAAATATAAAATAAAGTGTTAAACCTATCCAGTCGCAGGGAAAAGTGTTCTTCTAAGCAGAAAAATATTTATACTAACAAAGAAACTGTCTAGGTTAGAAGATGGCAAAAAAGAAGAAATCAGTAAAACAGTAAAATTCACTTCTTTGCAGCATGGCAGAAATGGGAAAGTAAGTGTTAAAATATGCAGGGAAGTTATGAGGGAATTTAATAAAATGAAGGAAATACTAATAGTTAATAGGGATAAAGAGAGAAAAAGGATATTTTTATAAATATTAGGAAAAGCCTGGGGCTGGCCATGAGCCCACTGCTAGATGTGGAAGATAAAACGGTAAATAACTCTCCAAAAAAAGGAGGAAATACCCAATAAGCATTTTGTCCTTTGCACAACATTTTGTCCTTGGAATAAAGCTGGAGAATGTATCATCCCATATTACGTCAGCACAACAAAATTCACTGTAGGTAATAAAAAGAGATGTGAGATGAGATCTGCTAAAATTAAATGTTTTCAAATCAACAGGCCTGGAGACTTACATAAACTGAATGAGGAGTTCTTCGAACCACTGGTGTTGATACTGAACATCTAATGGAAAACGGGGAAAATTCCAAAGGGCCAGAGAACTGCAAATGAATCTAGGTATTAAATGACTCCTGAAGAAGAAGTGCCTAGGAAATTATAGGCACTGCACCTCGGTGTCAGTGTGGATTCAGTAATGAAGGGAGTTATGTTAGCATTCTTTCTAAAAATAAGTAAGGATAAAATTAAATTAATGTGAATCATCTTTCAACATACACACACATACCCCACCCCACTGTTCTTATTACGATAAGCTAACTTGATAAAGGCAACTGTACCATGTAGACTTCAACAAGACACAGGAACATATGAATTTGAAAACTGCAGTTAACAGAGAGATTCAAAACCAATTTATGAGGCAGCTCAGAGGTTTTGTTAAAGGGATTATATCAGTGGTTGGGGTAATTCATCAAGAGATCACTTGGGAATCAGTCTCATTCTGAACCTACTTGAGTTTTATTTAGTTGGCATCTAGATAGTAAAATAAAACTGGTTTTGTAAAAAATTAAGAAGACAAAAGCTAGCAGTTATAGCTAGCAATTATATATATAAATATATTAAATTTATAATATAAAAATGATCACTAATACGTGCACTTTAACTGTCCCATGGGGACCAGTGGTTTCCTGTGGCTTCCTCAATATGCTCATCTTTCTGGTAGCTCTTCATTGAGATGAACACTACAGCCAAATCTCATGTTTCAAGGCTTCTGTTGACAGCCTGCGGGAGGTAGAGCACAGCTCTTTTTTCTGATGCCCAATTTACCCGCACGCTCTGGGATGCTTGAGGGAAGACAAAGCTTCCTTGATCGGCAGCAGCCAGTCTGGGACCTTGGAAAAGTTGCACCAATGTCCTGCTAGGACACAAAGGATCTTTTTTTTCTGAAGTGCATGTGTTGGTGTATCTTGCACACATGCTGAGGGTCAAATTTAAAGTCAGATATGGAATTAGGAAGGAATTTTCCATCCCACAAAGGTTGGCGAGAATCCCAAGTGCAGCTAAGTCACTGTTTTAATTTCTATCTCCCTAGACTTGCACAGAGAGATGCAAATTACAAATTTAAACTCAGAGATTTGATAGATTTATAAGATCTTCAAAAAATAAGACATTTTCTCAAGGGATACAATTATAGCCTTCTTTCTTGTGATTATTTGCGAGGCAAAGGACATGCAGAATATCTGGGTAGAGGAGGGGGACGTGATGTTGTATGTCTCATGATAGTTTTGCTGCAAGCTCCCCAGAGTGTAACATGATTCTGAAACACGTATAGTGTGTGTGTCACAGATGTGTCGCTGCCATGAAAGTAGAAAAATATAACACTGGATTATGCTGCGGCTTATCTACACTTTGTCTGTTGAGGAATTAGCTCTCTTCTCAGCAGAACTGTCACATTTCAGCTGCTTAGGTAGCCAACTTAGAATATCTGAAAACGTTTGTTGTTGTTTAAAAAAAAGAAAAAAAAGAGCAAAGAAATCTGCCACTAGTTTAAACTGTTGTAACTACTGGTGTTAACATATCAACTTACGGACAAGGAAAATGTTTCCTATAGTGTCAGCACTGTAAAAGTTCAAGTCTAGGTCACACGTATACTTGTCTTGTATATAAAGAAAAAACCTTGATAAGTTCCAGATCCAGAGTGCTTGTGCTGTGGGTGCTACTGTAGTGAAGCAGAACAAGCCAAACTTGATTTTCAGATAGTAGGCTAAACCTGCAGTGTTAGCAATGGAACGATATTCTGTTTTGACTTACAAACTGAAGAGAAAAAAGACGAAGCTTCAAAAAAGAGTAAATATAGGCTAGCAAGAGGTCATTTCATTGATGATTTACTTTTAAAAGAGGTACTCACATTTTAGACACTGCACCTGAAAACTCATTCTCTAATCCTCCTGAGGCTTCTCAATTAGGTGATGGAGTATTTTATTCTGTTTTTAACAGGACAGACTCAATATTCAAAACGTGCCTTTACTAAGCCCAAGTCTGCAGTCACCTAACAGAGCTAATGTGATACAAAGTGAACAGAAATACTCTGAGAATGAATCTGCCAATGGAAAAAATGGTCATAAAATCACTACTGAAAAGAGAGACCTAGGACATACCACAGAAATGAACTTGAGCATATCTGTATTTCTGTAACTGGTAATCTCTATGAAAATACCACACGGACAGTGAAAAACCAGCATTGCAATCATCAAGGCAACAAACATTTAGAAGGCGACTGGGAGCAGCGAATTTTAATCAAATTTGGTTTTTGTTTTTAATTGATAATGTCTGAAAATGTTGTTAAAGAGCCTTGCTAAAGACTCAGCACAATCACCTTTTAATTATAAAATGTCAAGGCAGATTGCTCCTAAGTCTTCAGAGGGCAACAACATAACTGTCCCCCTTGATATCAAAGCTGAAGGAAATGATTTCAAACAAAACCACTCCCCACATTGGTCCTTCTGCAAAGAATGACGGAGAATACAAAACTAACATGTGCGTTTATAACTTCTTCCTGAGCTCAACCCATTAGCAACAAAACCATGGCTGAGAAAGCAGCAGTAGAAGGTACACTGCATCAGTAAGACTTCCAGTGATCACTGTGCATGTCTTATTTTCTTGTCAGATTTATTTCTTGCTCACTCTTTTCTTCTTGTGTAATGGTGGATGCAGCCAAAGAAACCTCTGATTCCAAGCCAGTAAATAGAAAGATAACAATTAGCTTCGACCTCAGCAGTGGAGGTTGGAGTATGCTGAGATTGAATCATTATTTCTCCGTAAAATAAACAGAATATTATAATAATATATATAATATTGTGATAATAATCCTGTATACTCCTCTCATAGCTTCTCTCCAAGAATTCAAGACTACCTAATAATCATTAAGCCTCTGCAGTTTTGGATGACAGTGTACAAGTGGGAGGATATAATGAACAGCTAATGCTCATACCTCTAATTAAAAAAAAGCTTTCATGATTTTCTTTGTAAATGTTTATTTAATTTCTGAAAAGTGAAACTGGGGGAAGTATACTATTCCATTCCAGATTCTCTCCACCCCTTCAACTCTCTGAAGACTTTAAATAATAGCCTGTAAATCCAATTTCTGTGTCTGGAGGCTCGGCACTAATAGCTCTGTCTGGAACATCAGTATCAAGGGACAGTAAATGTCACAAAGGGATTTCTGGAGAGATAGAAAAGTTTCCCACAGTCTTAGAGAGAGATTAATTAGAGAGGAATATTATAAAATTGTGTAATTTTGATTAGCAGAGTCCCAATAAGACTACCAGGATTTACATAGAGACACAGAAAAAAAATAGATCCACACCTCCACATAACTCGTCTGAAACCTTTCTCCAGCAGAAATAATTAGTGGTTCTCTCAGAACAAGATACACATTGTGCCAAACCAATCTCCCACCTCAAGTCTCACCTTCAACAGTTTTAAGTTGCTGAAGTATGAATGCAAAAGGACTTCATATTTCTAACAAATTTTATCATTAGCAATTAATAATCTTACTGACATGATTATTCATCATTACTTAAAAAAAAAAAACAAAAAAAAAAACTTTTATAAGCTTTTGTAAGGGTTGATAATTTTTCTGTGGTAGTCAGGTTTTCTACAAACTGACACATATAGCCACTGTGTATTGTTTTATCTGTTTGATCAGGCTTAAGGATGGAGATGGGCAAGTGACCCCAAACATACAGTTATGCACATGTTAAGACCATCCAGAAGAGGCCTCTGGAGCCAAAAAATTAGGAATGATCTGCTGAAATTCAGAAACACAACTTCAACTGTTCTTTTTCCTGTTTCAAAGGTAAGCTGTATTTAACTTACTTGTCCTTACCCTGTTTGTCACCACATCTTCTATGAAGAACTATCAATTTAACATCATACAGTTCTTATTTAAATATTTCTGTGATTAGCATTTCTAAAATAATAGTTTATAAACATATATATGTAGATGTCAGGGGGATTTTTTCATTGAAAGGATGGAGAGTCTATTCATTGAATAAGCTGCCCAGAGAGTTGTGGGTGCCCCATTCCTGGAGATGACCAAGGCCAAGTTGGATGAGGACCTAGGCAGCCTGATCTAGGGAATGGCAACCCTGCCCATGGCTGGGGGTTGGAACTAGATGATCTTTGACTTCCCTTTCAACCCAAGACATTCTGTGGTTCTGATTCTATTATTTATATTCAAATGTTTAATACATTTGTGCATTTATAATCATGTAAAGTGAATCAGAGAGCCTTTGCTGGCCTGTCGATCTGCTGTTTCTGAATTTGGCTTCTCTACTAAGACTAGGACTGTCAGCTATGCCGTGTGTTCTTGGATGCAGCCGTGCTAGTTAATGTTTGCATGATGCAAGCCCTGTAAAAATATGCAAATTATGCTTTAAATGCAGTTTTAAAACAACACATTTGTAAACATCAGGGTAAATTCTGAGTCTCATTTGCAAGAACATAGATGTCAAGGCTCTACAGTTACATAAGTTCATCATCTTCTGAAGTTCAGGTCTTGAGAGAGGCTTCTGTTTAAACACTTTTTTTTACTATTAATGCGTTTGACATCAAATGAAAAAGATCACTGCAGATAATCATGGCCATTGGAGAGGCGGCACTTGTCTGCAGTACAGTTTCTGCTTGGCCTTGACTTGGCTGAAAGGCTTGAACTGGACCATCCTATACACCAGCTGAGCCTCCCAAAGTTTAGACAAACATTATTTCATCATGAAATGGGTCTTTCTTTTTGATCCTAAACCATACCATATATTTGCAAAAAAACCCTTTCCCAATGTAAACGCTATATCTTTCCATAATTCAGTCTAAATAATTTCACTTTTTCTGTCAAGAACTAGCCTTATTTCTCCTTCAGATCAGTATCATTGAAAAAACTTCCATCTTCCTTTTTCCTGTTCACACAGGACTGTAAGAATCCTCTGGTTCATTCCTGAGCACTCCCAGACAAGCTGGCATACTGCTCTGTTCCTAGAAAAAGTCTCAGAAGCCATGTATTTAAACTAGGCCAGAGAACACAACTATTACCTACAAAGTGTGAACCTTCAAACATACTCTGCCACGGGTCAGGCTACACAGCAAGAGGACCGAACCAATTTACCAGCACAGAGAAGGTGCAGCAATGGAAAATTCAGGGACTGAGTGAGAAAAGTACTCAGTGCCAGAAGACAGGAGGTAGATCCAAAGAGCACACTCAGCTTGAATTTTAGGAGAGAAGAGCGTCACAGCCCCTTTACTTCCTATCTTATTCTGTGGCAATCTCAGTAGCTTCCAATTTACCTGTTCTCTGTAAATATGCTCTGTAGGAAATCTATAATTCAGGGTCAAATATCTGATGAGCAGTTAACAAGACAAAATTAAGTGTTGCTTTGCTCACAAAGAGCATAAATTTTCCAAGAACTTGAAAAGCCTGACTTGGACCCACTTCTGAAAAAAAGAGTTCAGTCTCTGTCACTCAGCTCTTGCAGGGTCTGTTTTTATGATCTCTAAAGCACATATTGAAGCTAAGTTCCATTAAATGCATATGTCTGATTACTATGTGTAGAGACATTTAAAATGTTGGGTTTTTTTTTACATATATATTTTTAATATTGGGTTTTTACAAAATTTATAATCCCAGAAATACACAAAATAGGTAGGGATAAAGTTAAAGCAGCACGTCTAGTTCAAATTCTGTTTTCCAAGTGCAGAATTATTCAGAAAAATAGCATTTGAGAACTCCTCTCTCTTGATACCATTTGACCTTAAACGGATGTGCACATGCTTTCTCCTTTCTAATCTAATAACATTTTAAGATTGTAGAATAGTAAACAATACACAAAGAGCTACAGATGGAATTCATTCCTGATAAAATTTTCTGAGCACATCTCTGCCAAGTTACTGAACATTTCAAAATCTTCAACTGATTTTACTTTTTTTCTTTTGTCACTAATCCAGTGAGTACACCATAATTACACCATCCTGGAATCAGGATGCAGGAGCAGGAGCTTTTCCTGCACTTCTTCAAATCTAAGCAGGACCTGAATGATGTTTTTGAAAAAAATGAGGTGAAATTACTCCAGTTAAGGTGGCATCTGAACTAGAACTGAAGAATAAAGTAGCTCAGCTCCATAGCATGAGCTAAATTGTATACACTGTTTTACTTTTCATTTTGGTATAGAATGAGTGAAAACGACCTTTGGATTTTTTAACTGGTTGAGATTTGCATTATTATTTGATGCTCATTTACACAGTATTCCTAGGGTAATATAATACTGGGCAGCTGTTGTTATAATTTTTTATGTATCACTCTAAGCATCTTGAGGCATGCAAATTTCTGGGGAAGAAGAGATCATAGGATAGTTCATTTAATAGTCTGTAGAGGAACCACAAAAATCCTTCCTTTTCTTTCAAGCACTTAGGAAAAACAGAGGTATAATGAATTGCAGTTGGGATTTGACATGTCATTTGACATAACTGTCATTTTTTTAAGAGTGAGGAAATGTGCATATTTTTATTTATAATTATTATTTTACATTAATTAATTAATTAATAAAAAATAAAGATAGCAGAAAGCAATGAATCTTGGCATCGGTAAGAAGCCACGTGCTAAACATTTAACAGAGGAGGGACCATGCGTTTCAACAAACAGCACTCTTCCTGAAAAGAAACTTTTCCAAATGTTTAATGTAGAGACAACGTGACAGCACTTAAATTCAAACTGGGAAAAGAACACAGGGAAAGCACCGGGGTCCATTAGGTCTCTATGCTCATCTTTAATTTCTGTTGGTCCATGAATGGGAAAGATTAGAGCCCTGAGCTATGTAACACCAATGCCAGCTGTACTGTGTGTTCACTTAATTAAGAGGTATGTATTTCATTAGCCCTTTCCCCAACATAATATGAACTCCCGCTTAGCTAAAATAATTCATATAGAGGGAATGTGCATTGTTAGCTACACACTGACACTGCTGTGCTACATGCTTTACCAAGAATTATGACTTTTTTCCTTCCTAGTTATTGTTTCTGTAGTGTTGCCAAAATAACTTTAATAGCTGCTCTGCTTCTGAAGAAGATGGCACACCAGTGGTTGAAATACCGTGGGGATATGTTAGCTGACAACTACAAGATGAAGTAGAGACAAATTATTTAAAGCACAAAAGAAATCTAAGAGTAAAAATACCAGTGGGAAAAAAACCAAAACAATTAAGCTTTTAAATATTTTACATGCTCGTGGAAAATTTTCCCTTTCATCTTTGGGCCTAGAAATTAGATCATTTTAAAACTTGAATGCGAGTTACAATTAAAACCAAACTTAGATCAATAACGTGAAGCACAATTTGGCCATAAATACCCAAAAGCAGAGATCTGAAAATGATGGTTGTGTATTTTTATACTTTGTCAATCCTTGATGCAAAATGGAAACTTATTATGGTGTAATTAAAAAATTTTAAAAGCTCTTTTATATCTCTGGATGAAAGACAAGATGTGGATGCCAAGCCATTGTCAACTGTTTGTATTCTCTGGAATTGTATGCTCAAATCCTAGCCCAACCCAGCCAAACCTTCTTATTTCTAAGGCAGCCATTTAAACGTGCTGTGATTTACTACAAGCAGAGCTCTCAAACAAGGCCATATAATGTAGAGTTGTTTTAAAAAGTGCCAATAAAAACAAAATCTTAATACTCTACATGTGTTGCACGCACGTGTATTCATTTCATAATCTACAAGATGATACTGTTTTTAATGGTCATCATTCCAAGCTTACTTTCCAGTCTGCAAATTGTTAACAGCAACGAAGAGCCATCAGAACAAATTGTACCCTCAGTGTCACCTATGCTCTTCCCCGTCCTCTGTTTGTTGGCACAACTGTTGCTTAAAAGTCAGTAATTCTCTTGGCAATGCACATGAAAAGAGAGGATACACATAATTGCATCAGCTCTGCTGGTTTTGCAATGTTATCTTAGAACCACAGTGCCCAAGATTTGTTTTAGCCTTTTGCAACTGCAGCTATCACCTTGATAAATATGGCAACAGGTGTACTGAATAAGAAAATGAGACTGTTACAAATCACCTCCAAGAATAAAATCTCACTTAAAAATTGCAAACACAAATGGTTTCATAGTATTGCTTATAGGGAAGATAATTTGGCAAAACCATAAAACTTTCAGGAAAAATAATTAAGTTCAGAATAAAGTCTTTAAGTAAATTTGGTGTATGGAACTGGAATAATCTGTTCCACATTAATAATTTTTGTTAGTAATTTATTTTCGTGGGTTGTCGTTCAGATGACAGTTTGTCAGTACTCAAACTGTGGTTTGTATTCTGTCTTGGGATCTTTAGTGACATTTGCTAGGCACTGTCACCAAGATAAGGGTGACATCATCATATGCAGCCATCACCAGCTTGTGTCTCCACCTAGAATCACAGCAATTAAGTGTTATCCCTCAGGGTCATTCACAATAATAACAAGCAATAAGTCTTTCCCTACAAATGAGGTGCTGACAAACAAAGCAAGGAGCAGTTTATCAGAAGGCAGTGTATTGAACAGGGAAAACACAACATCCTTCCACAAACAGCAGGTGAGGAGCACTCAACCTTGCTGTCCCTACGTTTACCTCAGTGATCCCATGCACTCCCACTGCCACAAAAGGGACAAAGTTCTTTTCACATTTCCTGTGGGCAGATCTGTAAGAGAACAGATAATGCCAGTGCTGGGCCTACCTCCACTCCCATCCCACTGCTTCACTTTGTTCTTTTTGCTCTATCACTGCGTGGAAATTGTCCAATAAAGAGAATCACTGTAACTCTTCTCCCCATATAGTTTGTCTATGATACTCAACAGTGTGCATCAGTATTTCTGGTTGTATTGAACTCCTTTCCATTCAGAGTATTTTGTACCCTATTTGTTGCTCTCTTCCATCATAAAATATTTCTTTGCCATGGCTGAAAACTTACTACATGAAAGCAACAGCAGTATCTACAGAAAAACTTACTCTGCTTCATTCTGTTTCTTTCCAATGAATGTTGATAGATCCTGCCTGCATGAGAGTCCAGCCACAGAGCTACAGATACATCTTGTGGTCAGAGCACAAGCTCAGCAAGAATATCGTGCCTTTGTTGAACAGGAGTGGTATGATTTAATTTGAGTAAATTTCCAATTAATACTGAAGACTTCTAGCTCTCATGGTTGTGGACCAAATCTTCAACACAGTGAAAGTACAGGGGAACAATAGCGAGTGTTGCAGACACAGTCCAGAAGAAAGAAGGAGCTGCAGCTATTAATAATCAGGGCCTAAAGCTCAGAGCCTCAGGGGTTTTTGAGATGTTTGTTACCCACTTAAGGCACAGAAATGTTTCCAGCCTCTGAGTATCATTTAGATGCTACCTAGTCCTGGGGAGCTAAGGCATCTCTGCAAGCCACTGTTCTGCTTCACAGGGAGGCTGCTTAGAACTCTTACCTGTAAGCTCCCAAGCAATATAATCAAAGTATGATCTTTGATTGGACTGTATAGGAGGAAGGGCAAAGGCTTCTCCTTAAGAGTAAGCAGGGCTTTCTGCTTGATGGCTGTTTCCAGGGGCTTAGGTATGCAAATGTCTGTGATAATGGACATGACTCAACAGAGACCATTAAATGTGTAAATATTACATGTGCAAACATGGAAGCTGCAGTTTACCTTAGCTAGCTGGTACAATCATTCAACCTGATACTATCTTGGGACGTAAAAGAAGCATAATCTGTTAGTGGTGTGTTTGTTACAGATGTAAATCTAAATAATATCAAGAATTCATGCCTTTATTTATATGTTAACACACAACTGTTGCTATTCATGTTTATGTCCTTATTACAGTGCTTTAGACATTAGAGTATCACAGAGAATGATGTATTTAAAGGATACTGAGGTGCAACAGGTGGAAACTAATTCTGTTGATTAGAAACCAGTTTTATACCTCGTTTGTCATTCACTAACTGGATCTGCCCCCTTCAATCTCTGATTCATAAAACAGAAGAATTACAGTTGTCTCCCTACAGTAAGATAAGGACTGTAGGAAGGTTGCCTGAAACCATAAATACAGGTCGCAGAAGATTTAAGATTACAGTTCAGTTTATAAATCTGTGCATTCTTCCTAGACTGAAGGCTACTGAATGGAGAAAACTCATCAGCAGGGTTTGACATTCTATCATTTGTGGAATATGACAGTCTTGCAAAATACATGACTATGCAGAAACGCACACAGTATTTGTGGGACCTAAATGTACTGTAGGTTAGCTGTCCTTTGAGCAGATGCCTGTCTTTCAGATACAATCTCCTAGAAGAATCTTCTTCCACTATTCAGAATACTTTCAAACCCCTTGTGTAGAAAAATGACATGAACAGCTGCCACAGCACAGAAGCTGCTGCTTAGTGTAGACTAGGTATGGATTAGCCAAATTCCTTCTCAGTGACTAAATGTTGTAAAACATGAAGAATTCAGAAGTTCCTACAATATATCAATTGGTAGATGTCACACGTGACCTGCAGAAGATCCTTGCCCTTCTGGGGCACAGCAGCAGTGAGGTAGACAGTGGACTGCTGTGCACCTGAAATGACACTGTATTCTGAAGGATCCTGAAACTTCAAGGTAAGAGGGAGGGGTGCTGATGAAACTGTCAACAAGCTGTAGGTCATCTCTAAGATGAATTTAAGTAAGGCTGAGTGAACAACACATCTGCTACCTTGATCCTTAAACTGTAACCTGACTGGTGAACACCATCACCACCACAGCCCTCTTTCTGCAGTACTTCTGTGGAGATTTTTCTTCACTGGACCATATGAATGTAACCATGAGTGGATGCTCCTGGAGATCTCTTGAGTTTGCTGAACAATTTGATACTAAAGCCCAGTATAAGTGGCGCAGATCTGTTGCACGTTCGCTGAGTCAGTTGCTGCCGTCTTCATTCCCTGCTGATGCTTCCAAAGGAGCTAGGAAGAGTGGGCCTGGAGGAAAAATCTCCATGACATGAAATGCCTCCATTAGCTTGTCTTCCGTGTTTTTTTTTTTTTTAGCACAGCCAGTTATCAAACAAAGTATCTTCATGGACAAACAACTGATTAATGAATGGTGCCAGGTCACTGGTGAGTCAAAGGATGGAAAACCAGAAATGGGGAATGAACATCTCCTTTTCAAGCAACGCTACAAGATGAAAACAAAGCACAGAGAATGGAAAGTGGAAAACACACGTTCTGAGGTACTTCTTGGAGAAAAGGACTGCAGCTGTTTAGGCTGCCTTGAGGAAATGATGATAGGAAATTAATAGGCGAAACATCTTCCATCTCCTATTCCTATTCTGCCTGAGACTATTTCAGCACTGTATGACAAGGAGCATCTCTTTTTCCTGTTTGCAGAGCATACTAAGATAAGTATTCTGGTTTCTGACATGCTCTCCTAAGACAAGTAATGATGACAGCAACAAGCCAGCAGCCCCACTGCTTGCAGAACCCAGCACACTGCTCTAAGAATCATCAGAGAGCTGGAGGGACTTGCAGACTGAAGGCAGAAAGCAGAGAGAGCTTTCCTACTGCAGGAGTGATTTACTGTGACAGTTTAATGCTAGATTTTGTTTTGGGTTGCCCTTGAATATTTCTTGTAGGTTATATATGAAGGAACCTAAAACACCTAATTTCCGAGGGTTTTAACACAAAATCTCAAGTGCCAACGTACAGCACAATGAAGAAACAAGCATTCTTTCAAGCTACAGCAAACCTTCTGTAGATGAGTAGAACTTTCTGTAGCTTCTGTTTTTTGTTTGAAACAAACTTTCTTTTCTTTGATTATTCATGATTAACATGGAAATCAATGGTCAAGTTCTATGAATTGTATATTTGGTTTGCTCAGAGTGCAGTTGGTGCATCTGTTAACTCTCTTAATTGTCATATATTGCTATTTTCAAGTCGTAAGCATAATTAGCAAAGCTTATTAATAATCTGAACTAATACAATACTAAAATTTACACATACTGTAATTTAAGGGAGTGTTGTAGAGAATTTACCGTTACTACAGGCTGTTTACTGCATTCCTACTGTATTAAGCTGAAATAACTGTTTCCAGATGCTGACTACTCAGAACAGTCTCAAAAGTAATCAATTTGTGTACATTATCGCACAAATCATGCCTATAAAGGAATTCTGCAGCAGAGATACTGAGCTAATTTCAACAGATGGCAACAGTTTAACTGCAATGAGCAGTGTGTTCAGATAACTTATCTACTGTTTTGGTGGTGATATTCCTCTGAACAGATCGATTTTTAGCATTTATCTCAGGACTATCAGTACACCTTCCTAGTGGGCTCATAGCTATGGAGAAGACCAAGTTCTGTTCCGTGACTGTCCACAGGCTGCACAATAAATTCAAGACTACACAGTTCCCTCCTTCCACTGATCTCCCACAGATGCCAAAAGGAAGCTTGTACAGAGATCAAAGGAAGAATCTGGGCTCTGTGTAGTAAAATAAAACTTTCAGTTGTTATTTTTTACATCACATTCAGAACTGGTCACTGGAAAGTATTTCTTTTGCTAGAATTGCTGCCACTCTTACTCCTATTTCTTTTTCCTTCCCCATTCTTCCTTTTTCACTCTGGCTTCTTTTTCTTCTCTTTTTAGCTGTCACCACAAATTCCCATTCCCAGACCAATATTGAATGGTCACTGTTAGCGTGCCAAGTGCCACCATAACCACAGGCACCTGCAATCTGAGAAGTTTTGTGGAGCAATGGTTCAAACCCACCTCCAGACTTAGGAGACAGCACAACAGTCCTAACACTCTGCACAAGAGAATACAGCAGAACTATATCCAAAAATTCACAGCTGCCTTGTCCCAACAAAACATTCATCAAAAAAGCAAAAATAAGAACCCAGGCACATACTAGATGCTGTCTCATGTCATACATTTACCTGGGTGTTCAGGATCTCATCCACTGAACTATAATCCAGCAGTAGTGCAAGACACTGTGTGCAGGGGTAGGCTAATATGTCAGTGGCAATGCCTGCAGGCTAATTACTGGTGATTAGAAAGTACCACCTTAAGTAGCATGAGATTTTCCCCCCAGTTCCAAAGTGGATTTAGATGAGTAAAGACAGATACACGGAATCTAGTCGTAAGATTGCAAAATAGAGAAGCAATTGCCTAATGCTATGCACCACTGCAGTCAACTGAAACCCACTGAAAATGGTGGGCAAAAGGACAAGAAACTTCATAATGCCTTTGCATTCATGTTCCCATATAGCAATTAAGCTTTAAAACAGTTTCCAGGTTTTGGTATGGAAATTCCAGGGTGCTTTAATGACAACACTTTTTCTAAATGAGATGTATCTAATAGGACTGTATGAAATACTGTCCTTAATCCCTCTTTTGAAACAGGAAGACTGAAAGGAAATGATTTGCCCATGGTCAGTGCCCAAGTCCAGATCATATTCTGGAATCATCTTCAGAATGAAGTCACTGGACTGCATGGCACTTGCTTTCCACATATGGACAAGGAGACTACGACTTCCCCTGTTCTGTGAGCTGAGCAGTTCAGCTGCCCTGATTTTCTCTACTGCGGAAGTAGCCCTGATGCCTCAAAAGAGATGGTTTCGATACTAAAGCTACCATTCTGCCAGTGGCCTCCTCAGTGTACCTGAGTGTCAGCAATGCTCCTACAATGCTTGGCACAAATGAATGCAGGTAACACATTCCTCACTCTTGCAGTTAATAAGTGACTGAGAAAGCCTATCAACTTATGCAGAAGAGGTTGTCTGCAACCACCAGAACACATGCAGATGCAATGAAAGCTTACTGCCAAGCTCCTCTCACTTGACATTTTTGCTTATATTTCAGAAGATATTTCTGACTAGCTAATCTAATATCAAGGAAGTGCTGCTCTCCGTGAGTGGTGCAAAGACCATCAGATTGACAAACCAGGGATCTTCAATCTTGAAGTTTGACATAGGAACTGAATGTACAATCTTCTCTATCACTGTTCTACTGCTGCTTTGAGAACAACATCATTTTTTTTTCTTGGATGCTACCTATTTCACCAGTGACCTCTCAGAAATTATGGCTGCGACAGCTTGGTTGATGAGATTGGGCACACACAGGCACGGAGTTAGGATCACCCTGGTAATTATGAAGGTGGTTCCAAATGTTCCATCTGAACAGCCATCAGAATCACAGAATTGGAAGGGTTGGAAGGGACCTCTAGAGATCATCTAGTCCAACCCCCCTGCCAAAGCAGACCAGGCTGCAAAGGTAGGCGTTCAGGCGGATGTCTCCAGAGAAGGAGACTTCACCACCTCTCTGTGCAGCCTGTGCCACTGCTCTGTCACCATGAAGAAGTTCGTATGCACATTTGTGTGGAACTTCCTATGCTTCAGTTTATGGCCATTTCCACTCGTCCTACTGCCATGCACCACTGAAAAGAGTCTGGCCTCATCCCTTTGCCTTCTGCACCTTAGATACCTATAGACATTGATCAGGTCCCCTCTGAGTCTACTTTTCTCAAGGCTCTCAGCCTCTCCTCATAAGAGAGGTGTTTCAGGCCCATTATCACCTTTGTAGTCCTCTGCTGGACTCTTTCAAGGAGATCCCAGTCTTCTTTGTACCAGGGAGCCCAGACCTGAACACAGTACTCCAGGTGAGGCCTCACCAGGGCAGAGTAGAGGGTCAGATCCCTACATCATCACTCAGGAAACCTTGGAAAAAAATATTCTTAATAATAATCCTGATCATATTCTTTCCCCTCTCACAGCTGGAAGAAAAGTATGGATCGAGACTTCTTAACACTGAAGTCAGTGATCAAACCCCAGTGAATTCATTGGGAACTGAGCTGGATCCTGTCTCCAGGGCTGAACTTGCATTTCTTGTTGAAATGAGAGCTCAGTTCTGCAGCATGGTGAGGCAAGAAAGGTAGGACAGAAAGGGAAAGGAATCTGCAGCTGCCCAGCCCCACCCTAAATCAAGAATGGGAGTTAAGGGCTCTGACTTTCACTATTAGCATAAACGCTCTCAGGGACACTACCCTGCCTGGGAATTGGCCTCAGCAACCCCTCACTAATATTCCCCTGACCTCACCCCTCCCAGCACATCTTCTGTACATGCACACCGGTTGGTGAAACTCGAGTAGAAGTGCTGCCTGTGGTGAAGCCACGGCCCAAAGGGGAAAGCAGGGAAGGATGCAGATGCAGAGCCCTCCTCCTGCACAGCCACGACTGAGCGGGAGCACCCCACCGGCCACGGAGGGGGATGTAGGGTTACCAGTGCTGTCTCCTCTGAACCCAGCAGGGGTAATTCTACTCTGCACTGCACAGGAATTGCACAGAGACGCTTTGGAAAGGCAGTATCTAACAGCAAGCAGGAGATCTGCACTTATATCAGGAAAAACATCAGTAAAAATGGAAACACTTCAAGCATCCGCATGTATCAAAGAAGTTCTAAAGAGATCATATCCTGTATCCACAGAAGTCAGAATGAAGGTGTTTGGGAAGGATTTGATAGTTTTAAGAAAATCTCTTCAGCCATTTGGCAACATTTGTTTTGTGCAGTGTTAGGTGGTCCCCGAACAAGACCTACACATCGGTGTCACTGTGAGATGTTTTTTACCGGGTCCACTGGAGGTGACATTTTCCCAGCGCGCGTGATTTCAGCAAAGCAACCTGTTGCTCTTTCCAGCTTTGTTATGAACTGCTGTTCTTCACCTCACTATTGTTTCTAGATAACTTCAGCCAGAGAAAACACACCTCTGAGCTCAGTGGGAACTTCTCCCTTCGCCTGATCCTAGATGTATGGGAAGCCACCCTGCCCCACATTTGGGGAGGGGAGGCGGTTGGGGCCCCTCCGTGCGGTTCCGCCTGCCTCTGGCACGGCCGAGCTCAGCCCCAAATCCCCTCTCTCTCCCCGCCGCCCCCAAAGCCAAGCCCGACGCCGCGCTGTGCCCCCCCCCCCCCCACCCCAGTCCCGGGCGCGGAGCCCCGCCGCCTGCAGCCCCCGCAGCTGCGTCCCGACCCTTCCCCGCGCGTCTCCGGCCCCCACGCAGGGCTGGGCTGCCCCGGCGGCCCCGCTGCCCCTCGGCACCCTCCTGCCCCGCTCCGCGCTCACCTCGTCCCGCCGCCGGGGCTGCTCCTGCCGCCACCAGCTCTTGCCCTTACTCCGGCGCTGGGCAGGGCGACGGCAGCATCCCCCGCCGGCCCCCCAGCTGCCGCGGCGGCACTTGCAGCCTCACGGGAACCGGCGGCGAGAGGGGAGGAGGTGCGGGGGGAGAGAAACCCCTGGCCAGGGCCCCGTCCCAGCCCTCCCCGCCGCCTCCGGCACCCGGGCCCGCTCTCACGGGCCGCGCAGGCGGGGCGGGCGGCGGGGATCCGCCCGGGAGCACCTCGCTCCGCGGCACGGCGAGCGGCGAGCCGGGAGCCTCAGCGCGGCTCCGCTGAGGGCTTGGCGGAGGGCAGCGGCGATGAGCCGGCCGCTGTCCTCCCTCCGCACGGCTCCCGGTGCTCCGCGGGTACCCCGAGTTTCGGAAGTGCGCGGCGGGACGCTGCTGTGGGGAAGGAGACCGTCACCCGCTCCTTTTGCCACAGGAGGGAAATGGGGTCGTCTTCTAGTTTGCGCGGAGGACCTCCGTCCAGCCTTCTGCTTTGCGTTGTTCCCTGCTACCTGAACGCGATGCGGTACAGAAGGTGCCAGAGACCTGTAGCTCCGAAGTGGAGAATCCTCGGCTGTGCCTGTGCCGCGCTCAGTGGTTGTGCGCACACGTGTAACTGCACATTTTCTTTATTCACGCGAATGGGCACTTTGTTTGGATCTTAAGGAAAGGAAATGCAGGAGAATAATCAATATATTGCTAGCACTTTTACCTTACTTTTCACATCCAAAGATCGACATTGATTGAGACCAGCTTTATCTTTCGGGATGTTCATGCAGTTTCCATCTGAAGCTCATCTCTTAAGCTTACATATGAAGCTTATCCCTAGTGCTTTTGTAGGACAGTCTTGGTGCACATGGCTCTATGCTCACATTCTGCAGCCCAAGCCCACCGGTCTGGATATGTTCTAAGAGCTTTACATTAATTTTTCAAGATAATGACAACAAAAATGTTGTTCAAATTTCAATGTACAGATGAGAGTGCATGGTATTTCTCACCCCAAAGAGATGACACGAGACCTTCACTTCTGTAAGAGATTTACAAGGCCCAGCTTTAATAAACGATCGTCTATATACTACTGCAGAACTCCCATTGCTCTTAAAACACCTAGATACTCAAACAGCCTTGCGTGAATTGGGATGCAGTTAATTTTGATAAAGCGTTGTGTTTATTTTCCCATTTCCACTGCTGCACAATATGTTTTTGGTTTTTTTTTTAAGAAACGATTCATCATTTTTGAGTTCTTACAGTACAATTGAATAATCAGAATGAAACGACCACCTCTTTTAGATTAAAATAATTTTTTACAGATTGCAAAAGTGAATGAATATCTTCCTTAATTCTTACTCTTGCTTAATTGGAGAGAGTTCTTGAGAAAAAGAGAATTCACTACTAAGGTTAAACTGAACAGTATTCTTTTATGGACCCAGGCAGACCTCACCCTTCTAGGCAGCAGTGTGAAGTGTTACTGTTTTGCATCCTAAATCAAAATAAACTCTTTTAAGAAACATCAGATATTTCTTTGTACACCAGGCTTTTGGAGTCATGCTCTCCAGGGCTACACCACAGAATGCAAAAATACCAAAGGGTTTTTAAAGGCCGTTCTCTGGTTGTGGAGAATCTGGAGGAGAAGAGGAAGTTGGTTCCTTGGAGTAAATGCCTTGGTATAGTTATGTGGCAGACACAGAAATGATGGAAGAAAACAAAATCTTTAAAATGGGAACGGATCCAGGCCAGATGTCACAGAATAATTGTGGTCTTTCTGAACTTCATCCACAAAATCTTCAAGTCAAATGCTGTGTTTGTTGCTGCAGCAACACCACTTAGCCAATGGTGGAAATTATGCCATGGATTTTCCAGTATCTAAGACATAGTTATATCAAATACGAAACAGCATTAAAAGTTCTATTTTTGGATTACTTGATTGTAGCTCCCCTTTATCTGCCATTTTGTTATTTAGTGATTGCTTTTTTTCCCCTTGTGATAGTAGCAACAGAAAAAAAAAACAACTGCATTCACTGTGAGAATAGAGAAGCAGCTAGACAAACTTGGGGGTCCTGACATTGGCTTGTTGGATAACTCATTGCTTTCAAGAACTTAGCTATGCAAGTTCAAGTGTTTCTGAAGATTTGAGTCCACATCTTCCACTTGGCAAGGAAATAGCCTGAGCAACCAACAACATGAAGTTCCAGAGGAACAATTACTTTTGAAACCCATATTGCCCTTTTTTCTGCTTCACATGGCTTCATTTAGTCTGAAATTAGGTGAGAGAAAAATAATAAGTTCTAGATGCAGGAAACACTACTGTTTTGATTCTTGCGCTTATGACAGTGAATGATCTTTTTGACATTATCAGTCTTTCCAAGCCAGCCTCAGTAGCAGCTTGACTTGAGAATTAGTTTTTATATCCCAGCTTCTCTCTGCCTTTGCTATGTATGCAATATACACTTAAAATACATCCTAACAGTATCAGGCTAAATCCACATATATTCTTTTTCTTATTTATTTCTTAGTTTATTATCATCTCAACATGGTACTAAACAGCATTAGATGCTCAGTGAAGCCTGTGAAAAAAGTGAACCAACAAATACTGAGGGCCACTTCTACTTCAAAGCACCTGAGAGTGAAGAGAAAAGGAATAAATGGAAGTAGAGAGAAGAAGCAGGGCTGTTGGCTCCTCTAAAACTACAACCTTTAAGTGCTTCCTGGACATATCACAAGTAGTCAAACAAGAAAAAGCTAGGAAGGACTTATTTGGAGCACCAGACCTAAGAGAAAAGTGGAGGAAGCTTGAGAAAAATTCTCTGGTTTCCAGTTGGTTTGATCACATCTATTGCATCACGGTCCTCAGGGTTTGATCCCAAAGGCTGTTGTACTGTCAAGCAAGTTGGTCAATTTGCAGCAGATCCTTTTTGGTGGAAAAACACCTGTGGTGTTGGTTGGGATATCCATCAGGGAACAACAAGGGGTGTCTCACTGAACAGGGCAGTATTCAGAAATTCATAAAGGCCCTCAGAAACAGCTGCTTTCCTCATTTTGTTTGTTTGAAGGGCTGGTCAGCTTTCCCACAGTATGTCATAAGAGGCCAGGGCTTTCTAGCAACTCAGAGACAATGTGGGTTGGGAAAGAGGTGAGCAGCTGCTGGAAAGAATGACTAGAGGAGATGAGTTGGAGCAGCAGTCACTTAGACTTACACGTGCGTTTATGTCTATAGCCAGAGTAGGGAATGTGCAGATGCTGTGAGGTGATGGAGACCCACAGAAGCGGAGGGAATGGGGAGGTCATGTGGTGATTTGAACAGGGCAGGTGACAGCTCACAAGACAGAGTACAGAGGGTTACTCTTTGCACACAGGTGTTTTGTTCTTAACGTTGCTGGTCCCCATTAGATGTGCACGAGCTATGAAGGCTATATGGGAAGGTGCAAAGTCAGACGGGCTAGCTGGAAAGTCTGATTTTCAGTCTGGCAAAGTTTGCAGAGGATGCAGCTGGTACTTGTCATAGAGCTGCTTAATGTGTAGCTGTAACTTGAAACAATTGCATGAAAAGTTGAAGTCCAAAATTGAGTCACATTATCCATGGATGAGCCTTGTGACCATGGCCTGATGTGCTGGAGAGTATTATACATGCAAAGTCTAGAACAGGCTCTAGTTTATTTTGTTCTTATACATGCCCAGGGAAGTATGTGATAGAAAGAATGACTGTATTTGCCTCATCTTGTATTGTTTTTAGCACTAATAGAAGAAGCTGAACTGATAGTTTGAAGATAGCACTGTGAACACCAACAACCCAGAAGACTGGGGTCTTCTATCCGCTGAACAAGCAAAACACCAAAATGAAGGCATGCTACTGGATCTGTCCACCCCAGAACATTCCTCATCTTCGTTTTCACAGGAGAAAAGGATTTATTCAAGCCTTTCTCTTTGCTGAGACAGAATTATGGGTACTCAGAAGGAACATGTGCAAGCTGAGATTTGTCTGGAATTCAGAGAAAATTTGAGCTGTTTTTAGGCTCAAAAGCTTTAGGCTGTGAAGGAAATGCTAGAGGGGGCTGGGACTACTAGTGGAGTGTGAAGCTGACATACTTTGGCTGTGTCAGTGTGCCTGTATCACTGTCTAGTGGCTGTCCCATGGAATACAAGCCCCCTCACTGCAGCTAGACTTTATGGATGCACCACGTGCTCAAATAAGGAGTTCTATGTTTTTCAAGTCAAAATTCTTCTTCTCCTGCTGAGGATGATGAAGTCTGTGTATCTGCAAACATGTAGCTCTTGGAGGACAGATGATGTTGTTTTGGTCAGTACAGGAATGAAGAAAGGAATTGGCATTTGGTGTAGTTTCCTCTGGATGAGTAAATGCTGAAAGGACTAGATTGGTATTACACTACCCAAAATGAAATCTACTGGTCCAGCTAGGAATAAAATATAAACAAGGCAAAATCTGAATTAAAAGCTGCTAGAGGGAGATAAAAACTGGATAAAATCAGCAGCTCTGTGGACTGAGGACAATCCAACAACAACTCCAGCCCAGCTCCATAAATGTTATTGAACAAGTCTCATGAAGGTGTGTCCTATGTGAATTAGCCTTAAACAAAGAGGACTAAAAATCTTAAGCCTGTTCCTTCTTCTTCCCTGCTGTCTTGGTTTAAAAAGTTGAAAAGTCATGATTAAGTTGGCTGAATTTGTTATTTAATATGTTTTATTTAGTTTGTATCTATGATTTTTAAAATATTTATCATATTTCTAAATAGTGGTGACTGTTTTCATAGAAATTGGAGATGGAAGAGACCCAGTAAGTTCATATCCAGTCCATCTCCCCTGCTGCCACGCAGAATTACTCTGCATGTGCATTTTCCAGGACCACCTTCAAACTCATTTTGAAATGTTCTGCTTCCTTGGAGGAGTGGGGATATCTGTGTTCCTTGTGCGCAGATCTGGAAATAACTGGTGATGTCCATTCTCATCTTTTCTTTACTTCTTTCCGTCTTCATGCTCTTTGTTCTCATATTCCTTTTTCAGGGCAGGGCTACTCTTCCAGATAAAAGCAGCCTAAGCAATATCATTTGAGCAGTTATTTGTTGAGCAACCTTGGAATAGCCTGCCCTGGGGAGTATGAAAAAAGAAAACAAAAACTCCAAGGTATTTGCTGAATACCAAAGCAGAAGCACACAGAGAGCATTATCCCTCTGTTAATCCCAGCCAAGCACACTTTTCTGAAGCTCTTATACTGCTGTAACTTTTCCACACCAAATTTTGTATTAAAAATGTGATTTGTAACTGATGCAGTTCCCTGGTTTATCACTCTTTTTTTTATCTGTAGGTCACATTTGGCCTACTGGGGGCAGCTTAGTGAGCTAGTTATTTTCCTTCATGACAGAGTCATCTTGTGCTTCGGGAGCTAGTTGTGGACAAAACAACAGTTTCTTGTCCACATTTTATGACTGCGAAGAAGACATTCAAGATGCAAAGTAGCCAAGTGGGTGCAGTGATATCTGCACCCAGTGCTGCCAGTTCAAAATAAAAATTCGGAGTGGTAGGACTTGTTTTCCACATTTCACCTCCAAAGCCTGCTAAGAACTATTTAGAAATCACCCTGGTGAACAGTATTTCTGTTTGCTTACAAATGAAAAGAGACACTTAGCGTGAAAAGATGAGCCACTGCGGACAAAGCTTTCCCATGTTCATACACTGATCTGAAGGCTACATTTACTAGGTTTGGCTGCCTGCTTTTTTTTTTCCAGACTCCTCCTACATACTGTGATCTTTATTTCCTCAATCTTTTTTTTTTTTTTTTTTTTTTTCCTTCAGATATTAGTTCTCTTACTGTCTTCACTTACTTTCACATTTCACATCTTTATTTCTTCTCTAAATTTCCAAAGTTTGGTTCAGGAGAGTAAGAGAAAAACTTGCACAAACTGCCCAGTCGTTTGCCTCAGACTGAAGCACAGGGGCAGCACATCTTCCTGACGTGATTGTGACCAGAAAGTCCACAGGTCTATAAAATGTGATGCCCTTTGTGCTAGCCTGCAATTACTGAAAGTGTAGTGTTGGGATGGAGAATTATCACACCTAACTTCAAAGGAGGCATCCAAATATCTTATCAGCACTGACAACCCACACAGAAGATATATGTTAGGATTAAAAACAAACATGTAAATACATTGAAATCAGAAGATTTAGAAGTTACAGCTGGATAGTTTAAGAATGTATTGTTCTTTGTGTTGCATCCCCCCACTGCTTTCTATGAGGGATGCTCCAAAACATTGTGTTATTATGTCAGCCTGTGATGCCAGAGGTGTCGTTGGTGATATGGCAGCAGAGAAAATGCATAGCTAATAGTGGTGACTATGTAAGAAAATAATGTTTTTTGTAACTGAGAATTTGCTCTGTTAAATAAAGTTATTGTGCTTTTTGTATCTGTTGTAGTTTACACAGAAGTAAACAGAAGGCATTACTTTTGGAGTGACCTATGTAGAATTCCTTTTGGAGGACCTATACGTATGCATTCAAGACTTCTGAAGTCAAATTGAACCTTAAGCGCTTATTTGAGCGCTTGAGTCTTTTTTCCATATAATTGCAAGCATGAGTAGATTTTGACAGATTGGCTTGGGCGCGGTACAGGTTTTATGTTTGGTTTTGGTCAGTTCAGGTATTATCTGTCTCGATAAACATTAACTGAGAGATGAATCTTAAGTACAGCTGCTATTGTGGTTAATTATTTATGATGATTAAGTTCAATAGCTACTTTTTCCTACAATCTTTTTAAGTGAAAGTTTTTACTGTAGAAAAGATAGAATGCTAATGCACTCTTCTATATAAATTACGGATATCTACCTTTCTACAAAATGGTTGATGTTCTCCTGTTCTCTAATATCAGTCATCAGATGAAGAACTGTCAGTGCAAATTGTGATCTGTAATGTAGATCTTTTACGATATTCAACATATAACATGTAACAGAAAGTAACTGAAACTATAAGGCCCCCTCACAAGATCTAAACAACTCCCTGGGGGTGATTGTCTCAGCATAGTAGAGAGGGAGCAGGGAGCATTTTTGCTCTTAATAAGGTATTTTCAATAAGGACATTAAAATTTGGTTGAAAAATCTTCAAAACAGGATTAATCTAGTTCTCAGTACCTGCTTATATTCACACAAAATGTCCTACCTTAGTACTTTCACTCATGCATTCACAGCAGTTCAGTCTCTTCAGTTGTTTTTGGATTATTCATGGTAAGAAATCCACATACATTTGAGCATGTATTCGCTATTGTGTATTCCTGATCTGCTATAAAAGCAGCTGGAAATCTCAGTGGATATGCACAGAAAATTAGGTATCTTCTGCCTTCGTATTTACGTGACTATGACAATAGATGGAATTGGGTATACAATGGAAATGCTCTCACTTTAAGACGGATGGCCCTAAAGCTGGAGATGAACAAGAAGAAGGACACAAGAATTACCAAAGGTTTTGAAAAAATGCCTCATTGTAAATTTGAAAGAAACAGATTAGTTTATGAAAAAGGAAGGTGTGAGCTGATCACAGAATTGCAGAACTGTAGACTCATAGAATGGCTTAGATTGGGTGGGACCTTAATGATCATCCATTTCCTGCCGTAGGCAGGATTACTGTTCACAAAATCTGATTGCCCAGAGCCCCATCCTGCCTGGCCATGAACGCCTGCAGGGATGGGACATCTACAGCTTCTCTGGACAGCTTGATTCAGTGCCTCATCACCCTCTGAGTAAAAATGTTTCCTCATAATATCTAATCTAAATCTCCCCTCTTGTCCTACCGCTGTCAGACCATGGAAAACATCGATCTCCCTCATGTCTATAATCTCCCTTTATGTAGGAAGGCTGCAGTGATGTCTCCCCACAGCCTTCTCTTCTCTAGACTGAACAAGCCCATCTTCCTCACCCTTTCTTCATAGGAGAGGTGCTCCAGCCCTTTGATCACCTTCATGGACTTCCTCTTGACCTGTTCCAACAGCTCCATGTTGTTCTTGTGCTGGGGACCCCAGGCCTGGGTGCAGTATTTCAACATAATAGGAAAAGAAGAGTTAATAGAACTCTTCATATCCATATATTATGGTAGTAAAGCATAGAGTATCTAAACTCATTTGTTTGGTGTTCCAAGTGAGGCAAAAAGAGATTAGTATGTTCTTGACTCCTCAGAAATGGACAGACACGGATATCAATTTGCTTGCATTTACCAACAAACACCTAAAAGGAGAAAAATATGTCAGTTATTGGACTTTGAATTTAAACTGATTCAAACTTGAAATCAAGTAAATTTTGTTAATATTGTTGATACAGTTCTCAAAAAAATCACCAACAATTGCTGGTACAATCTCCTGCAATGAAAATCTTTTTTCAAACCTACATTTTATTTTTTTTCCCTTGCCTTTATTTATTTGATAGCCAGAACTTTTATTCCAAACCTCTCTATTACAGAAAAGATCAAACTACTCATTTGCAATTCTTATTCCTGTCTTTATTATCTCCCACCCTCTGAATTTATGTCTTTATTACAGTATTGTTTGATCATTGATCTTAATGAAATTCTCATTAACCACCTCTCTTTTCCGGTGAAATGGCCACACAAATGGTTCAGCCATTACGGAATAAATCCAGTCATTAAAGAAAGGAAATAATTAATCTTGTCTCTGTGCCACAGCTACTAATGGGATGATACAGTGTATGTAATGTACATAAGAAAGTACATTCTGTTTCTTTGTTGAAACGTTAAGTGTAATTTTAAATGTTGTAATGATATTGTAACTACGTTTTGTCACAGAATTCTCTGCCCTTGCCATCACTTAGAATATACCTCTTTGCCAGAGTGAGTCTTCAAGTTTTTGTGGACAAGAACACAGAATTTTCTTGGTGTTTTTTAAATACACAGTTATTATTCAGTTTTTACACCTGAGAAGCAAGTGAAGAATATGATCACATTTAGCTATATATCCTACCAGATGTCTTTTTCTTCATCAGCCTTGCTGGTTTCTATGACAAAATGTCCCAATTAAAGAAGCATTTGTTTTCTCGGAAAGTTCTTTACTTCAAAGACCCACTTCGTTGAGTTTTCCCTCTTTCTGCAATTAGAATTCAACTCATTTGAATTAATATCCATATTCAGTATTGTTGAGATTAGTTTCAGATAGTTACGAGAATGAATAACTCCACAAAGGCTCTCTTTCTTCTGTTAGGCAGTGATTTATTAGATGATCTTTAGTGCTGGATATTTGAAAACCGTTTTCCATCTTACCAACTGTGACTTGGTCTAATCATTGTAGGATTTTGTTTATCTCACTGTCTGTCAGTGACTGGCCAGCTTGACTTACCGATTTCATAGCCTCACCTACTTCTCTGCTTGATAGCCGATTTGGCAAGTAGGTCACTTTGAAATAGTATAATATTTTATTAATAATTAATATTATTAATATTTATTAAAATAAATAATTAATTATTAATAATTAATCCCTTAAATAAGGGTTAAGATAGACATATTATTATGGCACAAATCATTCTGGATGTTTAACAGAGAAAAAGGGCCAGACAAGATACACGGATTAATATTATGTATTACCAAACATTCTGGTCTTTTGTAGCCAAAAAACATAGTATGCCAGACTTACCTACTTCATTGTCTGTAGCTAAGACTGTGGCTTCAAAATCTTCCTAGTAGAGTCACAGAATTAAGACATTCTTACTTTTCTCCCTTGGCCCCAAACACTCAATCACTTTCCCATTCACTCTTCTCAGCTGATTAAGTATGTTTGTGGGGATAGACAAGGAGCTGGGGAGTTCATCTGAATAAGGAAGCCCAATTAAACTTTTTAAAAAATCATTATAATTTTTTATTTTAATCCTGTTCCCTGTACAGGTAGCTCTCACTTAGCAGTTCTGAGAAAGCATCTGTAATGGCCTTTCAGTTCAAAAGGCTCCTGCTCTTTGTATAATTAAGTTTCAATCAGACATTAATTCATGTTTTCACTTCTCAGTGCTCACCTCATATTTCTAGGAATTTGGTCAGCAATATTGATCTAAGTGCAATTATAATCCAATTACTTTATTAATTACACATTTTCAACACTTTACACTTACTTGTTATAACAAAAGGTCAGCAATCAGTATCATCACTTGTATTCCAGACTGGGATGACTGAATACTACTACTCAGAGATGAGATCTTACTTAGTATTCTGGAGTCTTAATATTTTAATTCCACCTTTTTTTTTTTTTAGTAGTGATCATCATGTAGCCCCCTAACAGTAGTTGCTTGAACTACTGCTTTCATTGTTTGCCTTCTCTTCTAATCTTTTATCATTACACTTGCTTTGTCGTGTTTGCTTTTCTAAGTAGCACTTGCTACCCTCAGAAAGTATTGTAGCTAATATTTTTTTAACTTTTCCAGAACTCAATTTATTTTGTTTGGAGATTGAAATAAAATCATAATTCACCATCTTGTAAGGCAGAAGGCAACATTTGGCAGTACAGCTTCGTGTTAGTAACATCTTTTGAATTTATTTTTTCTTCTGCTTGTTTGTAATAGCAAAAATGTGTGTTTTGCAGTCACTGGATTTTTGCCTTTTTTTTGGTTGTTTGTTGTGGTTGCTCATTTTGTTTATCTCAGTCTTCATTTTTCAGAAGTTCTTTTCTAGTATAAGAGGACTTACGCTGATTACAACTGGTTTTGATTCAGCTACCAATTGTTTTCCTTTCAACTTCTTGTTGGACATGCCACAGGAAGACTGAAACTCTGACACATCCACATCCTGAAAGCTGTCCTCAGCTCTGATCTTTCCCATTGAAAATCAGATCTAGTGGAATGAAAAGGAGCACAAAATAAAAGTAAGAACAATCAGTAGTCTGGCATTATGTCATTAGGGAGAGACTAGACAGACAGTTCACTTAGAAAAAAAGATAGCTGAGGGATGCTATCTTAGCAGTCTGCAAAATCATGAATGGTCCAGAAAAATAAAAAATGGAATTTGTAACTTCCCATAAGACAAGTGGAGTGGGAAGCAACAGAGGCTAGATTGAGAAGTAATGAACAAACAAAATGGAGGAGTGCCTTTTCCACACACATTGTGGAGCATCGTCCACAAAGGACTGATCTGGACTGTGGGGAGGACTTGAACTGGTGGAAAGAACTGAATAACATTTGGACTATTCTCATGTTCCTTCCCTAAACATTTGTCACTGGCAGATAGAGACAGTGTGCTATCTTCTTAAGTGGGCCTATAGCGCAGCTGACCACAGGTATTCTTATATGCTTTGGAAGTTTGAGATGGGGGAGGGAGAGATAGATGAATAGAGAGAAGGGTGCATGAGGGTATGAGGACAATTCATCAGTAAGAAAGTGCTGACTCCTAATTGGCTTCTTAGCTGGGAAGAGAGACAAAGAGATGAGGATCTTTTCCTTTCCTCATGACTCAGTTTGGAGTTCTCACAGTGTGAAGCTGTTCTTTCATCTTTTTTCTTGGGAATTCATTCTCTTCATGCATCTTTGACTTGAGCAAATGGTTGGCTCTTTTTCAGACTTTAAAGTGTGATCACCATACAGGTGCATATGTAACATGTTCATAGTCATCTCCATTCCTATTGAAGCCTCTTTCACAGCTTTTATAGCCCCACATCACTCCCTAAATCAAATATTAAAATCATAGACTCATAGAATCGTTTAGGTTGAAAAAGACTCTTAAGATCACCAAATCCAACCACCAAAATCACGTTCACAACTGACACGTCTACACTTCTCTTAAATACCCTCAGGTATGTTGACTCCATCACGACTTTGGGCAGCCTGTTCCAATGCCTATCCTTTCATTCCATGAAGAAATTCTACCCGATATCCAGCCTGAACTTCCCTTGGCAGAACTCAAGGCTGTTGCCTTGTGTCATATTACTTGTCACCTTAGAAAAGAGTGTGATACCCACCTCACTTACAACCTCCTTTTGCTGTGAGGAGTAATGAGTTCTAGCCTCAGCCTCCTTTTCTTTAGACTAAACTGCTCCATTTTCCTCAGCCAATCCTCATGTGTCTTATTGTCTAGTCCTTTCACCAGCTTCACTGCTCTTCTCTGAACACATTCCAGCAATTCAAACTTTTCTTCTAGTGATATCATCAAATATCTCCTACCTTGAAGTAAACCTTCCACATTCCATGCAGTATCTATTGTTACCAGAAGTCCTTTAAAAATTAGATTTCTTCTTTAGGCTGCTTTTTCTCTCTTCTAGTCACCAAATTTCTTATTAGAGACCAGCTGCTTTAATGTTGCTAATGATTTCCCCTTGCTGTGCACCTGATGTATAAACAAAGGTCTTTTTGCACAAAACAAAGGCGAGTTATCATCTTCGATCAGATTGTTTGGATCAGGTTCAGCTGACATCTACAGACTTGTTTTTCCACCCCTATGCATTTTCAGAATGCCACAAATCCCTTATGCTTGTGGGATTTCTTGTTTGTTTGCTTGGGTTTCTTCAAAGGTTAACTTCTCCAAAGTTAGTGGGGAGAAGAGGAATGCAGTTCATTTCCCAGATCCCAAAGAACAAATAATATATGTTGCTGGTGGAATATGGCTGTGAAGAAACACCCTGGATGCCATAAAGTAAAAAGCATAAAGGCTGTGAAGTCAGAGTGTATCCATAGGAAAACAGTGAGGCTGAAACTGTTAGGCCACTGAGCATATGGTGCACATGTGAAATAGATCTTCAAGATCAAAGGTTAAAAGCTATTTTTTAACTCATGTAAACAGTTCTTTTGTGCTTCCACAGTGCCTTTTGTCTATGGATGCTAAAGCACTTTTGTAGCTTGGGGAACCATTACCTTATCTAGCAATCAGAGACACTAGCATGCAGAAAGTTGAGGTGCAAACAGAAAGTAAGGGCTGTTAGAAATGGAGACTGTTCCTTTCTCTGTAGATCTTATTCTTTCAGCATCAAGAATTTCATTTTCAAAAGAGGTAAATACTTTGCATTTAGCATATTAATTAATAGGCTAATACCTCCTAGTGAAAAAAAAAAGAACAAAAAAAAAAAAAACAACAAAACAAAACAAAACAAAAAACAACAACAACACAAAACACACCAAAATGTGTCTTTGTAGTGAAATAACTCTGAATTCCCTGGCTACAGAAATATAATTATTCCTATTTTGGAGACAAAATACTCAACAAACAGTCTTGTGTTCCAATGAATGAACATTTCCAACAATTATTATATTACGTGTATACAGCTCTACTCTGACCACAGTTGTAAGGGAGCAAATACCAAAACACATGCAGCCAGTCAGTGCAGCAACATTTTTGTTTAAATCTGGCCCTTACTGCTTGTATTGACACCCAGATCCATAGGTAATAAATCTCCAGATGGGACCTTGTGTATTACCATACTGATGCAGTCAGTACAAAAGACCTTATTTACTGGTTACAGAGCCTGATGACAGAAAGCCAGGCATATTTTGTCCAACATATTAAACATCAGAGCTCAAAGTTCAAATTCAATTTATGCTTTTAAGTCCTTACATATTTCTTCTCTTGCCCTTGTCAGACAGGAATGAAACTAGAAATAGCATGGTACTGTATGGGTAGATTGGATTGTTCTTGCAGTATTTCAAATCCTGAGGTTGAAATATGAAGTGATTGTTTCTTTGAGCTAAAAAGTCTGAATAACACCTAGAGTACCAAAGTGATCTACAGGAAAGGGCATGATGGAATGCATTAGTTTTGCTAATATCTGTGATTTCAAATGAACCACGCTAAACACAAACAGATGTTTGGAAAATAGGCAAAGTTATTGGCAAATGTGCTAATAAAAACTACTTTAGAAGTGTGCATAATTTGCAATATCTGAGGAGGTATCTGTGATATGAAAAACAGAAATTTTACTGAAGAGTCAAGTCTTTCTTTTTCTATGAAGATCTGATTTGAGTAGCTCTTCTGTAAGTGGCATGAAGATCCTCAGCATATAAAACATAGTGAAAGGAAATTCAGTGGGAAATAGTCTCTGGGAAAAAAAAATGGGAATATTTGAAGTATTGTTGCACTGATTTGGAAAACTGCTTTTTCCATTAGATGTTCTGAGCATTTTAAAACAAACAAACAAACAAACAAAAAACCCATAGATATTAGAAACAAAGATTTTCCACTTGTAAAACAAAGATTCCTTATGAAAATATTAACTGCAACTATCATAACTGCATTTTTTCCCCCCAGACTTTTATGAAGTCACTTTATGAAAAGCTGCTCTTTCTCACTACCAGGGTTGGTTTCAGCAAATTTGCTTTTTCTAATGAGCAACATTACTTCAGAAAATTCATAACCAGTTTTTAGAAGAGCCCTGGCAGCACATGCTGCTTGTCAGTAATGAACATATCATCACCTGGTGGTAGCTAGCTTTTTATCAATCACTGTCAAAAGGTACAGGTCAGCAAGACTAGCACAGAAAAAAAAAAAAGAGAAAATAAAAGGTGCTGATGCTGATGCAGGCATCTTGAAATCCTGAATAGGAGACCTGACGATGCACGATGAAGAGGAGATAGCATTACTGTTTCATTTTTTAATGGGAGCTGGAATTATTGGAGACCGCAATTAGGAACATGGATGTACGCACAAGGAAGCGTACCCCTCGTGGCTGCAGATGAAACAAGAAAGGAAATCTATTTCTATTTTGTCCCCAGCAGAGTGACGTTTTAAACTTCTTGATCAGTTTAGCAACCTGGTTCCTAATGCCTACTGACAGCTTCCTAGCACATCCCAGTAGCTTCATCTGCACTGTTCTGCTGATGCAGTTCGTTTCCTTAGGTGACTGAGAACTGAAAAGCAATGGAAGGATTACTATGGAAAATCTATTAAAACCGCTGTGTACTGACTACACATGTGCTATGGTCTAGGATTCAGGAGCCATGGAGATGCCAATGGCTGGTTTAAGGGATGCGATATTAACTGAAGATTAACTATTCTTGATGGGATGGGTGACATGCACTGATATTTGCTCTAGGTAGTTCAAAAGGGTATTCTGTACAGAAAATACGATACTTAAGCCAATAAATCATTACTGCCTTAAGCCCGCCTATTCCAAATTGCTACTTCTATTCTTCTACCTTGACTTGTTCCCTCCACTGGGCTTTTGCAAATCATAGGCTACCTAAAGTTACCTTAATGTTACTTAAACCTGTTTCTTGCATTGATTGAGATGAGTTGTTGAGAAGTTGGCAAAGACAAGGAAGAATGGCTTTCCAGATCAGACAGAGGAATGATTCTCAGAAGACCAAGACAGAATTGTAGAACCATGGAATTATGAAATTGTAGACTCACAGAATTATGGAATTGCAGAATCATAAATATCCCAAGTCAGAAGGGACCCACAAGGATCATTAGGTCCAACTCCTGGCTCCACACAGAACTACTAAAAATACAAATTATATGTCTGTTTCAGCAGGCCTATAGAATCATAGAGTAACCCACACCTCCAAGCCTTCTTCCATGCCTTCAATTAAATTGCTTAACAGTGTTTTAGTTCTCTCATGGCAAAGAGTGACAGTACTTTTCTACTTCCCTCAAGAACTGCTCACATGCTACAGTGATGCTGTGAAGCCAAGCACCTGAATGACTAGATAGCTCACAGTTTCTCTATCTGTCCTGATACACAGCCTAGTACTATGAAGACAAGAACAACTTCACCGATGTCTTCCTGTAATGTTAGTTTTCTATGTGCTTCTTCAGCTTCTCTTCGGAAGTCTTTCACTGTTTAAATTTTAAGCTTTTCTGTTGCTTATAAGTTGAATTTACGTAAGATTATAAATAGATTGCAGCTAGTGGTAACAGGCTTTTTATTTTTTTCCTATCTATTTTCAAATGCAGAAAATAAGATCCTTGGAATTTAGAGCTAGTCAGCAGTCCCTCTGATTCTCTTCAAACCTTTTCTCTGTAGGCAGTGCATAGCAAACATTTGCTATGGTTTGTCTCGGGTATTTCAGTAGCGAGCTGCTGCTACCTAGAATGAATAGGACACATACAGAATTAGACAGGACTTCTCACTGCTCTCTGGCTGATGGTAACTTAAAATTTCAGGCAGTTTTGCTATCACAGAGCCATTCACAGGATGTTTGTTTCCATCCCAAAGTCTCCTAGAACTACAGTAGAAGATAATTACAGGTCACATCTCTGTTCAAAAATCCTAATTGATTTCATGGGGGGGTTAAGTTCCAAGACAGAAGTCCTAAAGGCAAGGGCCAATGGCACAAGTGACTTGAATTTACTCTCAACAGGCACACTGTAGAGGTGCCTGTAATACTTCTTCCTTTGGTTTGAGAATAAAGGAATTTAACTTATCTTTGAAAAGCAAAACCAAAACAAAATTAAAAAGTATCTTAGTAATTTTTACCTTATGGAACAAGCTGTTTCATTATGTGTAGGCTGCTCCAAAAATAATATTGGCTATTTATTAACATGGAAACTACAACAGATAAAATGAGCACAGTAACTGTTTGATAGAGCAAATTGTCAGCTACACAACACTATTTTTCAACATAGGCAAGCATAAGGGATGAAGCTGTGATGTTTCTCATGGTCCTCAGCACAGCTCAGTCAGGACCAGCTCCAGGGCATGTTGCATCTCCTGGTACAAAGATTCAGAATTTTGGCTCTTAACACCGATCTTCTTAAGATCAGTTAAGAGTGACTCTTACTCAGCTGTTTTATCACTCCCGCTACCTCCATCTACCAGATGAAGAACAGAGTTCCTCTTCAGTAATAGACAGTTTTGTTACCTGTTGTGAGAAGACCCCTGGAACAAGAGTGTCAGAATAATCTGCCTTCTCTACGGTGCAGCAAAAGCAAAATAATTTTTTCCTGACATTTCATTTCTCCCCTCTGTGTTGGATGACTTGCTTCAAGAAAATAGCTGCAAGCCTTCCTCACAAAATGCTGTGAATGCATTCAGTAACAGTATTGCTGTAAAACAGAGAGTAATGGTGTTTTTTCCTTTTCCTGATTTTCTCTCAGTGTGCTACTCTGATGGTCCTGATGCATCAGAGTCCATATTTGTGTACATAATTCTCAGAAAACTTTTGCCAGGAGTGCTTCATTTTATTTATTTTTTTTTCACTAAGAATCAATGTGGATAAATCTTGTCATAGAACCACTGGATTGTAGAATGAGTTGAATGAATATTTAAAGGTCATCTAGTCTAGCTCCCCTGCAATGAACAGAGATATCTACAGCTACATCAGGTTGCTCAGAGCCTAGTCCAGACTGATTCTGAATTTCTCCAGGGAGCAGGCTACAGTTGGCTTTCTGGACTGCAAGGGCATGTTGCTGGCTCGTGAGCAGCTAGCCATCTACCAGTACCTCCAAGTCCCTTGTGGCATGGCTGTGCTGCATCCTTACGTGGTGATCTGCTGTCTTTTTCCTCTTTTCACATAAACAGCATTTTGATTGTACTTACATCATGTGGAAGAGCTGGGAAGTTAAAGGCCATTGTACTTGCCTGCCATCCAGTATACTATATTTGTCAACCTTATCTAAGAATTCTACTACAATCAGGAAATTAATTTCCATGTATGCTTTTCCTGCATATGTTTTTCAAATCTCTTGCGCAAATTGGATTTTGGACATTTTTTTCTTTTCACATTAACAGGGCTAAGATCATGGAGTGTCCAATGACTTCTGCTTCTAAGCCAAAGAGACCAAAGCCTGGGGAGATCAGCATAAAGACTGTTATTTTACTGCAGGTTGTTCACGTGTGTACAGTGAAAGGCAGAAAATAAAAAGCTCTCCCTACTCTAATGAAAGCAACAACAGCAACGATCCAAGTTATAATGATTGTTTTCTTCCAGAATATTTTATATACTTGGAGCACACAAGATTGGGCAGGTGGGGCACTTACTATCCCTATTGTTTGCTTGATTTGTTTGATGTACATGTGAAGGGTAGAAGGAAGAAAAATAAATGGGATTTTAAAGTATCTTCAAGATATTTTTAAGGCAAAATCTTCAGTTAATATTGCATGCACAGCCAGGGAATGAATGTACACTAAGAAAAAACCCCCAAACATCTAAGAGCAGCTCAGTACAAATATACATTTGTATATAAGACCAATAAATAAGCATGGTTATGTATCTAAAACTGTAAGACCAGTGGGTGTTAGTTTACATCTTAAAATGTACATGGAGAGCTAAACTTAACTGATAAAAATCTATAATATCAAGAGTCCTCTTTTCGTTATGATTGAGCATTACATGTGTGCTCCTTTGCTTGCTGCCTTGCATAGTGCCACATACAGACTATCTTTCCTAAGGATGTAAAGGTTACCAGGGAACTTGAGAACTTGACCTGAAGGGAATTTTTAGGTTCTTTTTTTGTTTTGTCCTGAAGATGCAAAAGAGTGCTTCGGAAGTCTCCTTTTCTCTATATCTTCCAGGTATCCTTTGCTTTTGCATGAATAGTTCCCAAAACTGTGATCAAAACAAATTACAAAAAACTCCTTAAGAGTGGCCTAGACGTATGGCAGTGAGTATTGGCCAAAACAGCTGGGAAATGGAGGTGAAATGATGAGTAAACTGTAGCATATGCCATCAAAGACTGGCAGAGTGAATGCATAAATTCTCAGTGTTTCATTTCCAAAACTCTTAGTTGCCATTGCGGAAATGACTGAAAGAGTCCCTTCAGCAGGGGGGACAACGATGATGCGATGGTTTCTGTCAGTGTAGCTCACATTGGAAAAATGCTCTGGCAGCAAGCAAGGCGTCCAGGACTGCATTAATAACACTGCCAGCAGACTGAGTGAGAGGACTGACGTTACCACTTTTTTCTCAGGATTTCTAAATAAGAAAACTAGGTCAGGCCCGTTGCTCTGTAACACAGGAAAGATGCACATAAACTGGAATAAGTTGGGTGGAAGATGGGGCTGGAGAGGAGCAGCCACGGGGGCTTGGTTTGTTCTGACTTGAGTAAAGCTGGTGAGAAGTGCTGATTTATATCCCTTATACACCGAGGAAGAGGTTATTGCGAGGGTAACAACAGGCCCTCCACAGCGTCAGACACAAATTGAAAAAGGAAAGGTTCAGGCTGGGGATTATGAAAACCTTTTTCTCTATGAGGACAGGCAAGCAGATTGCCGGGGATGCTGAGAGGCCTCAATTCGTGCTGGTTTTCAAGACTTGAGCAGACACAGCACCATGCAGCCCGGCCCGACCCGCCGGGCGCCCCGCGGTGACCCCATGCCCGCCTCAGGCTCCGCCGCCAGGGGGCGAGCGAGGCGCGCTCCAGGCCTCCCATCGGCGGCCGCCAGCTGCCGCCGTGCGGCGGGCTGCTGTGCTCGGCTGGTAGGCCTCCTCCCCCCCGGCTGCCTTCTTGTGTTTGTTACTTAAGGATTTGTCTGTTGCAAGGCACAAGTACGTCTCGGAATATTGGTGGGAATGTTCAGCCACTTCTGCCATGCCACATCTGATGTCTTGAGACAACATAATAAAATAGGAGGCATTTCTCTCCGTGCATCTCTTGTATACTAGCATGGAAAGCTAATGAAGCAATCACGTTTCTCTTTCACTGAAAGTAAATTCTCCCTATCATTTTGCTGCAGAGGTTTCCAAACAGATGGAAATTCAGACAAATATCTTTACTGCATTGCAGGTGAAGGACACACCTGCATCTCCGTATATGCAAACTGACATGACCCCTGATGTTGGTCTGTTTGTACTTGTGAGAAGGATAAGGGATGAAGCGGTGATGTTTCTCATGGTCCTCAGCACAGCTCAGTCAGGACCAGCTCCAGGGCATGTTGCATCTTCTGGTACAAAGATTCAGAATTTTGGCTCTTAACACCAATCTTCTTAAGATCAGTTAAGAGTGACTCTTACTCAGCTGTTTCATCACTCCAGCTACCTTCATCTCCCAAATGAAGAACAGAGTTTCTCTTCAGTAATAGACAGTTTTGTTACCTGTTGTGAGAAGACCCCTGGAACAAGAGTGTCAGAATAATCTGCTTTCTCTACAGTGTAGCAAAAGCAAAATAATTTCTTCCTGACATTTCATTTCTCCCCTCTGTGTTGGATGACTTGCTTCAAGAAAATAGCTGCAAGCCTTCCTCACAAAATGCTGTGAATGCATTCAGTAACAGTATTGCCGTATAACAGAGAGTAATGGTGTTTTTTCCTTTTCCCGATTTTCTCTCAGTGTGCTGCTCTGATGGTCCTGATGCATCAGAGTCCATATTTGTCTACATAATTCTCAGAAACCTTCTGCCAGGAGTGCTTCATTTTATTTTTTCACTAAGAATCAACGTGGATAAATCTTGTCATAGAATCACAGGATCATAGGATCATCGAACAATTGAGTTGGAAGGGACCTTTAAAAGTCACTCTTGCCACTGCTGAAATGCATTACCCTTCACCTCACTGTGCTCACCGTCACTATTTGATTTCCATGAACATTCAGCAATCAGTGAATGTCAGTGGGTGCAACTTTTTCTGCACAAAGGAATTCAATTCCACACCTTTGTTTCACATGCACTTCCATGTCAGACAACATTCTGCCAGACTGCCCGTGTTGCCATCTGTCACACAGCAACAAAATGTAATGAAATATTGATGGGAAGGTTCAAACACTACCACCGTACCACTGACATATGCCTCCGATGTTGTGGGGCAACAGAGTAAAATGGGTGGCATTGTTTTTGGAGCACCCTTTGTAAAACAGAGAATATAATCAATGTGTAAAGTAACACGACTTATTTTAACTGTTAATATTTTTATTAATATATTAAACAAGAGCAACAAAAGTATAAAACTAGTGAGATATTTGTCCCTGTTTTTGTGAAACTAACACATCAGTCTGGTTCAGTGGCAGTGGCTGCAATTCTTAGTGAGCTCAGTTCATCAGCAATTTCTGGTGAAATTTTTCTCTTCCTGTACTTCATCCTTGACCACAATTGTTCACAAATGTATGTCCAGCCAAAAAGTGATGACATGAATGAGGTGATTGTAAAGCAAGGGATATCTTTCTCTGCTAAGGGAGGACTTATAAAAGACTAGTAGAGAGACATGATCACATTTTTGATTTGATTATCTGATTGCATCTCTATACATTCAATTTGAAAAATTGCAGATGTGTCTTTGTGACTGAAAGCGGAGTGACAAATATAAATTGATTGTTCTTTCAGCAATCTGATTCTCAAATTCCTTTATCAAAACAGAAAGCACGGTGGCATATTGTTCTCTGTTCACAGGACTGTGTTTAGCCAACATATCAAAGTGCATACAATGTGCTGCACCCTCCCTTTGCTGTGGTTTCAGCGCAAACAGCAAGCACACCTATGTTTGATTGTTGCACACCTGAGGTGGGGCCAGGCTGCTTGGCAGGGAAGATCCACTGCTGTAATGGTGTGGAGCTGGGGATGGCTGCACTGCAAGTTGTGCTGGACTGCATGCGGCCCGTTGTCCACAGGTTGGACACACCTGCTTTAGGAAAGATTGTGTTTTAATGTATCACAGTGTTATGCCCATAAAGCATTTTCTGCTCTAGGTGCATGTATAACACTGAAGAACTTGATCACTGAAGTGACCAAATTTAAAAAAGCTTTCCTACTGCTTACAGTCTAATTGAATTTCTTTGAAGACTTAGGTCTACAGTCCACTACTCACTCCTGAGCACTTGTAACCTGATTTTGAAAATATTTAGAGATAGTTCTACCCTTTAGTATAAGGAATAGCTCTTACTACAGTCAGACTAAAACAGAGGAAGGAATTCTCTGTTATTGGTCTCCGTTTTTTAAAATGACCTTTTATGATACACCTGGAAAAATACTACAGGATATATTTTCTTTTGTTATCCATTAGTTCTACCAGTTTAACTTAATCTAATCTGACCAAACATCATCTTAGACATGCTAAACAGTAGCTGACGATTGGATGTTGTACAATATTCGGGACACGGAAAGAAATATCTGAAGAAAGAACATTTCAGAGTGTTAGAGTCCTTCTCTGCAGGATGCCTGAGCTTACAAGACAAGCTCGAATTCTGCCTTGCTGATAATACATTCTACTACCACAGGCAACTTGAATAATGAAAACTATGGACCAGTCCACTGACGTTTGTCTCAAAATGCTATTTAGTGATGAGAAATTATGCTACTGAGCATCTTATTTTCTTTCCTTATTTCTCAGCTCCACAGCTTTGAGTTTATGTAATAGAAGCACTGTGCACAGTACTGCAGTATCCCTGTGTCCCACTTTGCGCTACCCAGTACAAGAGTTGCTTGGGAGCAAGGATCTCTCCCATCTTCCTAATACATCTTAGTCGTTCAAAGGATCAGAATGCCAGACCGATTAATCAAGTTGTTTCTCTGTTTTCTCTTTCCTCATGAACTCCAAAAAAGTCACTTCGAATATTTGCTGTCTGGAATCTTAGTCACTTGCTTTTTCTTCTATTTCCACTATTTTAATATCAAGATATACTAGCGCATTTAACAGCACAAGTAAAATTTCTCCTGTGTTTCTGTGTCACAGTCCCTTTCCTGTGTCTGCAGAAATTGAAATAGCCCTCTCAAGTGTGAAACAGACTAGTTCTGGCAAACTGAAAGGCAAGTGAAAGCTGTTTTCAGTTGTGTATCTCGAGTCTCTTCAGAAAAGTCTCTCTCAAATTGTAGATTCTGTAGGATTTGTAGATGAAAGGCAAAGATGAAAAGGATATAAAAGAAAGATGCTAAGGTAGCAGAGATGTTCTCAGTTTTGAACATTCTGAGAAGGGTGTTCTCTTGTTAGCAACAGTAGAACTAAGCTGAGAAAAGCTTTAGAAAATGAGTACAAAACAAACTTTTTTGCTTTAGCTTGTATGTTTCAGAAGAGGGTTGGCAATATACTTGCCATATCAACTGTGCGTGTACATATGTAACTGCAATTCAAGCTATTTTTACCTCATCTTTACATTTTTTTCCCAGCTGCTTCTGACAACAAGCCATGCTAATTAAGAATGTCTGGCTAGGCATAGTTCTTATGATTCTCATTAATTTTTGTTTTAAGAGCTATCTTAACAAAAGCAGTGGAAAAAAAAAGAGTGCAAGCAGCACTGAGGACACACAAAGTGCAGAAACACTTGATTTTGCAGAAGTACCATGAAATTCATAACAAAGTGAGGAGGTATGGCAAGCAAATGACTATGACAATATCTGAAGATCAGGGCTTCTTTACAGATGCTCTCCTTACTAGTGGTGCTGCTGCTGGCAGGAGAGTTGCCTCCCATAGAAGGAAGGGTTGAAGAGTTGCCAGAAACAGTAGTGCTGGCCGACATTAAGAAATCGCATTGTGAATTTAACTGGGATTACTCTAGATCTACAGATCATAGAATCACAGGATGATCTGGGCTGGAATTGACCTTAGAGATCCCCTGGGCAGGGATACTTGCCATTCAACCAGGGTGCTCAAAGCTTTATCTAGCCTGGCCTTGAACACCTCCAGGGATGGGGCATTCACAGTTTCTCTGGGCAACCTGTCCCTGTACCTTAGCATCCTAATGGTGAAGAATTTATTCTGATTATCTGATCTAAACCTACCTTTTTGTTTTACTTTAAAACTGTTATCCTTGTAACATGTCTGTGTTTTTCTTTGGCTGCAGACCCCGTATCTCAACACAGTTCTTCAGGTGGGGTCTCATGAGAGCTAAGTAGAAAGGGGGACAGAATGCATACTTTTTTCAGATAATAAAAATTCTGGAAGGAGTTGTGCTGTCATGCAGTGAGATCTCAACAGGCTGGAGAAATAGGCTGATGGGGAACTCATAGAAGGAAGTTCAACCTCCTGCACCTTGGAAGATGTATCTCCATGCACTACACACAGGCTCAGGCAGACCAGCCATAAAGAAGCCAATAAAGGTCCATAAAAGGACCTGGATATCCTTGCTGACAAGTTGAAGATGAGGCAGCAGTGCGCCCTCGTGGCAAAGACGGACAAGAGTGCTCGGGCAGCGTTGGGAAAAGTCACCATCAGACTGCAGGAGGTGATCTTTCCCCTCTGTTCAGAGCTGGTGAGGCCACTGCTGGAGTGCTGTGTGTAATCTGGGGTCCACCATTAGGAAAAATACATGGACTTAGTGGAGCCGGTCCACTGAAGGGACACGCAAATGGTTAAGAGGCTGAAGTGTCTCAGGTGAAGACAAGTTGACAGAGATGGGATTGTTCAGGCTGGGAGAAAAGGAAGCTCAAGGGAGATCTCGTCAATGTGTAGAAATACCCGAAGGGAGGCTGTGAGAAAGGAGAGCCAGGCTCTTTTTTGGAATGTCTGGCGGCAGAATGAGAAGTAATGGAACACAGGATGTTCTGTCTGAATATCAGAAAGCCTATTTTTTTTTCTTTTTACTGTGAAGGTGGCTGAGCACTGACTGGCACAGGTTCCCAGAGAGGTTGTGGAGTCTCTCTACTTGGAAAAAATCAAAGCCATCTGAACGTGGTTCTAGTCAGACTTCTCCAGGTGATCCTGCTTGAATTGTCAATCTACCAAAGTCTTTTCCAGCCTCAGCTGTTCTGTAATTTTGTGTTATTTAACCAGAGAACTTAAAGCAATCTATTGCACCTTGAAGTCTAATGACAACATATTTTACCTTAAGACATTGGTTACTGCTTTTCAGGAGTTCCATATTACTTTAAAGTAACGGAATGATGTTTTTAAATGAAATTCTTCCTTGCTTTGGAATGTAATGGGTGTCAGCTCATTTGTTTGCTTGCCATGTTTATGGAGTCACTTAATGACTTAATGCACGCTGTCAAATGAAGAAAACTACTAAGCAGTTGAGAAGATAGCCTGGAAATCTGAATGTTGCTATGGAAGGCAAAAATGTTGTCACCTCAGCTACATGTTTTATTGTGCCTTACTACTGTTTTCATTACCCACAGTAGCACAGAGGATTAATGCATTTGAATAAATATGAACTAAGATTTTCCCTGAAGCTCATTGCTTTTTAGCACTCTTTAAGGGCAGGAAGGCAATTAGGGATGATTTTAAGAGCAAGAAAAGAGGAGGTAGAGAAATTGGTAAGGTAATAGAAGAAAGTTGACAGCCTGCAATAAAGGGGTGGCAAGTGATTTTTTCCTTAGAGGAAAAGGGAAATAAACAACTTCACTAATTAGGAACATATAAACCTTGGGTGACTTGTTTTAGCTGACAATAGCTTCTGATAGAGTTAGTAGTCAGATGGTAGCAATGGGTTTTTGTTTGTTTCTTTCTTTGATTTGTTTTGTTTTGTTGCTGTTTTTATTCTTTTAAGTGTATGCGTTTGAGAAGGACTCTGAGTCCTAGCATAGGTTTCCAGATGCCTTCTTCATGAGCTGGCTATTGTTTCTTTTTATGGACAAACAGAAAAGATCAGTGATGGTTTTTATGCCTCAGTATATAAAGCTGACAAGCTGCACATCAGGGCTGATGAGAGTTCTGAGATGGTGAGTGAAAGCATGTATGGAGTGCTTGTGTGTATCTAGTCATTTGGAAGATGAAAGACATATGAGGCTTGTTTGTAGCAATAATGAGGACTCTAGCTGTTCAGACAAGTCTTCCATGTTAGTGAGGATCTGAGTTGAAGAATGACTTGAATAGGAAGTGAAATGTTAGGGGGAAAGAAGTGAACTGAATTACAGCATGTGTTAAAAGGAACAAGAGGAACCTGGTGCGTATCTTCCTGAGTTAGTACACCTGGCAATTTAATACAGGCTTTATTTATGAAATCAAATAGTAAGAATTTGAGGAGATTGATCAACCCATGGGAGATATATTTGGCAACCTGCAGCATGGGATCAAAAGACCAAGTTTTTAGGGTGGAATTTTGCACCTTATCTTTGAGGTATATGGGTTAGCAAGTTCAGGTTGTATGCATGCTCAGAGTATGTATCTGGGTGAATGAACATCTGAAACGCTGTTGTGTTGTTCTTGGTTACTGCAGCAATACCTTTCTTATTATTTGCTTCTGAGAATGAATTCTGGGAGTGTTTCCTCCCTGAGAATACTGCATGTAGGTATTTCCCCGTACACTGCTTTAACAGCAGAGAGTAAATCACCAACACAGAAAAATATGTGTATTTTAATGTCATTAAATAACTTTGCTAGCAAATATAAAACCTTACATGAACATAAGAGCTGTGACTTTTCACATCATTTGAATGATACTAATCTCAATAAAATGTTTGGCTTGTTGGCATAATAGCTTAATAAACTGACTCCCAAATGGTTTTACAAACTCCAGATAGCATGCAAATTCTCTTAGTCAGGTGAAAATAAAAGTGAAACTGAGGTGGAGTCTAGCAATTCTTAACATCACTTAACAGAAAAGAATATTTTTACCCAGTAGAAACAGTGGAGAATTTCTGTCCCCAGAACGCAAATCTGAGCTGAATTTTATCTTGAGAATGTAATGTTCATGTCCGTATTGTGGTGGCTTACAAACACAATCAAGTTCTCAAAAAAAATTTGTCTCAGGTCTGCATTTCTCTTGAAAGTTGTCAATAGCAGTACAAAAAATAAAATGCAGAAACTGTTCAAGATTGAGGTCTGGAACATTTGGAGTGAAACAAATAACCTGCTCTGAAAGATAGAACTATATCCTATAGCTGAGCATAGCGTTGTGTATGGATTGCTGTGCCTTTAAACTTTGAAGCCAAATTAAGAAAGGGAGAAGACAGTCAACCAAACTGGAACATTCCCCACTTATTATTTTTTTTTCCAGTCTCTGCTTTGCTTAACTTTGTATATCTAGATTTATATACAAATGAATGATACCTCATGCTTTAACGTTCTGTCCCTGTGTGCACCTGAAAAACCTGTAGTACAGCATCTGGTCAGTATACATAGGAAGATATTAATCTTGGATAGTTTTTTTAAAAAGTTACAATAACAAGAAATTATATTCAAAACAGTTTTTTCCTTCAGTTGTTTCTAGTTTCAAATGCCCTATGGAAATTTCATGGCTTTTCTCAGAAGGTGGGGTACTGTCTTTAAGTTCCTTTTTCTACCGTGGAGTTTTAGAAGAAAGTTGCTGGTACAGAGCCATACAAAGCACAGAGCATTATGGCTCATGATTAAATACGCTGCCTCTGATCATATTTCCAGCGAGGGCAATGATTCACGGGTTGTGGCCCAACTCTTTCTATTTCTGAGACATTCACTTCTGCAACCCTCTCTGTTCTGCTTTTTTGTTGACTCTCACTGACAGCATTTTACAGTGTCACAGAGCATAATGAAAGATACAGCAAAACAGTAGTAGGTGTCAAACTGAAGCATCCAACTGAAGACTGCAGGATCTTGGGGAGCATTTAGATTTTTAAGCGGCTTCTCCTTGTGCAGACACTCAGGATTTTCCTAAGCGAGCCTCTGCCCTTATAAAACCTGCCACTTAGCCAGTGATAGTAGTGCTGCTAAGTGCTTAGCAGTTTTCTGTGGCCTTGTCAAATGGTGAAGGAGTCTCAGCAAAAACAAAACAAAGGAAAACAAAGAAAAGAAGATATTTTGTACTTAAAACAGTTGGAGCAGCTGCTTGCTGTGCTTCTCTGCATATTTGTTGTCAAAGTGGGAAGATTTTTGCCTTTCATATCTCACCGTCTTCCTTCCTGTCCAGCTGCTAAAAACATTGTACCTATTTGTGTTGGAAAAAGGGTTTCCTTTTTATTTATTTATTTATTTATGTGTGTGTGGCATGTGAATGGCAAGGCATTCACCTCCTCTTTACAGATTGAATGAGATCGCTAAATTCAGTTCTTCATGTCTAGGTTGTATTATAGAAGGCATAACCACATTAGTTCATTCAGCAGTGAATCAAGCTACTGCATGCAAGAAGGTCCAAGGTGGCATTTCCTCTCAGTGATCAGGATTGCAGCCAGAGTAACTGCACCAGAAGCCAGGAAAATCCCACCTGGACACCTACCTGTGCAGCCTGGGCTAGGGAGCTTCTTTGGCAGGGGGGGTCGGACTAGATGATCTCTAGAGGTCCTTTCCAACCCCTACAGTTCTGTGATTCTGTGACAGTGGACTTCAGTCATCAGACAAAAATACTGCATGTTGTTCTGCAGGGTATTTGGAGAGGATTCCTGTTCTGGCACAGCTTCTGAAACAGTGCGACCTCAGGCTTCACTACATGGTTCCCAGTCTGCAGTCTATAGCTGCTGACCTCTAGTTCAAGCTGGATACCTTTTAGACTGGGAGACTGACACCTGAAATAGATAAAGATGTGATTTACAGAAATATGAAAGAGAAGAACTGAAATAGTTGATGATAAACATCCTGTTATTACAAGATTTGGAAAAAGAATGAGGAGGGCCTCAGGACTCTTGGGTGTATAAGGAAGCAAGGCTGACTCTGAGGAATTAATTTCCTTCTTAATACAAGAGGGATAGATTCTGATGTCAGCATAATCATCCTCACAGTGCAGAATAAAGCCTGGACTGCTGAGACCTAGTGTTGCAATAAAACAGAGAAATGGGATGCAAAGATCACATTCTGTTTCTGGTGTTAGGATGATTCTTCCAGTCCGGTGTTGGGCAGCCTGTGGTTGAGCATTGCCTTGGATCCTTCACCTCAGTGACAACAGAGCTGACTGTAACACAGATCTTGTCTCATCCCTCTCCCAGCTCTACTTTTCTTACAAATGGTGATGGACAAGAAAGATTTATATAAATCAATGACTTAAGAAGCCAAATCTACCAATAAGCCATAATAAAAGGTGAAGCTGCAGGAGAAAATAGTGAGCTTGTGCCATGGCAGTCCAACAGAGCACAAAAAAGAAAAATAAATGGATCACAGGCTGAGATAAGAGAAAGGTGTTTGGTCTTAGTGCTAGATGGATGAGTTGTTTTAGGAACTAATTTGTCCAAGAAAGTTTAAGACCAGCATAAAACTCAACATTCTGTCAGCAGCTGAGTGTAGGCAAGGGGCTTATTGGAAAAACAAGGCAAAGCCTGTGACTTATGGGAGAGCTGAATGAGAAGTAATTACTTACTCTGGCTGGTAGATGAGATATTTCTGTTCTTCAGTATCAAAAAACCCAGAAGAAGCGTGATCAGTAAAATTACAGCTATAAGCGGGCCAGAAAAATTTACCTTCACCTGTTCCATTTCTTCCTCCTGTATCTCTGAATAAGGAAACAGAAGAGATGCATATAACAAAGATTTACTTTGCTGACAATTAGCTCAACCCACCATAACCCAAATTTATGTAAACTAGAAATTTATGGAAAGGCCGTAATTATCCTTTGCTTTTACAGTATTTAATAATGCTAGGAAATCTCTCTCCATATGGCTTTTATTGTTTCCCCATTTCCAATAACTAGTAGGTGTACCAAGGCATAACAACCATTTCAGCAACAGTAAGGAAGAGTGCTATTTCTAATGTTTTGGTTATGTGAGAGATTTGCATCTTTATTAATACAAGTGCCTATGATGCCGATGCTAGGCTACTGCTACTCTCTGCTACTGTGAAAATTCAAATAACCTGGGATGTGTTATTATTTGGTATCTGTTGGATCTGAAGATCAAAGCCTAACAAAAAGCTCTAAGGGATGTGAGAGAGACAGGGAATGCAAGGGGGTTTCCCTCTGTTTCTGGTCATTGTGCTTTTGAGGTTTTGGTTGCTAGGGATAGCAAAAGACACGGCTGCAGTTGTCACTGAATCAGGGTGGTTTTTTTTTCTTTTTTCCTTTTTCCTCTCTCTAGAGTTGCTAGTTTCTTACCCACCATCACTGTTTATTACGTGGCTACTTTTTAAAGTCAGGAATGAGAAGAACTGAATAGAGGAAGATGCATGACCATGGCTAGTATTAGTGGTGTTAATACTCTTGAGCAACATGTAGAGCTTTGCAAACCTCAGAAGACTTCTGTATTATAATTGAATATTATTTACAAATCCTGGAATGTAAGGACATCTAACGCAGTTGTATTGCAGTGATGACTTAACCCTTTAGTTAAAATTAAGTGAAGAAAACTGCTCTGTGGGTCTTCTTTAGGAATGAATGGCAAGCTTCTTTTACAGCTGGAGTAGTAAGTAAGTAGTAAGTAGGGAAGCCTGTAAGGAAGTAGTAAGCTTCTTCCCTAAAAGGCTTTCCTGCAACATTACCAGTCCCTTTGGTTTCTTGTTCCCATAAGCTGAGTCACAGCACTCCACATTCAAAACAGTCTTAAAGGAGATGTACAAGGCAAATGACCAAAGTGCAAAGCAATGCTAGAGTTGCAGCTCAAGAATTGTTGGCTATGGCACCTTCGCTTCTGGAGGTTTGTGCCATGCTTTGTTATGTAACAGACTCAGAGAACAGAATTCGTACATGCCTCATAATCTCTCTTCTTAGCCACAGCCTGTTCAAATATACGTGGAATTGTTCAGCATTAAAATGATAAAGTACTGGTGAATATAAATAATTAGGACTGAGAGAGATAAATTTGCTTGCTTGTTCCCTATCTCTAGGCAATTACTTTATTTGCAATGGGGACCAAAATCCAGGAGAACATTACAGCATCACTGTGATACTCATGAGGGCTCACTTTAGCATGTAGTTTTTCAGTTAGAAAGGGGAAAGTAGTAAGCTGTGAGGCATGCAAAGAATATTTACACAAACTGACACTGTGATCATTAGTACATCGGGATACATTTGAGATGGCACAGAGTCTGAATTTCTTACAAGGGGTGTCTCAAAGAAGGCACGATCCCAGAGAAAAAAGTTCCCCAAATGGTCATTTTGGAATGCACACTGTATTCTGACAAATATTGTGAAAACCACTAGGAATACTTCTAAAACCCATTGAAGTTTCATGGCCTTTACATTTCAGCTCAGTACAGTCTGTTTTACAGTTTGTGAGCCAAATTTGGTCCTAGGGACTCTTCTGTTCAGCCTTCTGCCTCTCTCTAGAGAGAGATAAGGAGCAGAAGCTCAAGCACTTAAACGTCAGGAAAAAAACCCCACATTTGTACTGTGAGAGTAGTCAAACACTGGAACAGTCTGTTGAAAGAGGCTGTGGAATCTCCATCCTGACAGATATTTAAAACTCAAACGGATAAGGCCCCAAGCTGCCTATTGACCCTGCTTTAAGCAGGCTGATTTCCAGATGCTTCTTCAACCTCAGCGGTTCTCCATGATGCAGCAGTCTCTATCTTAACAGCTAAATGTCATCTCAAGTGACAGGTTGAAGCCTAATCCATGCATTTAATTTGCTTTGTTGATGCAGCAGCATTTGGGGAGTGGGTGAGCAGGGCTGTGCTCTGTACTGTGCAGCAGTAGTGTTCCTTCTCTCTATACTCTCTTTTCTGTAATAAGGCTTCCCATGGAAAGAACAGAAGAGGGAATTTGGTGACCGTGATTCTCAGTGAACAGGACAGCAAACATAGAAGCCTTGTATCTAGCCCCTTTGCCACTTAGGGTTCACTCTGCTTTGACTGTGCTGCGATTGTTTCTACGGAAGCATTCCCAGCTCCTACCGATGCAAAAATCAGAATGGGCAAATGAAAACTCACCTATGACTAGTGGCACTGAGACAAGGCTCCCCTGATGCTCTCCAAGGTGAAGCAAACAGCTAATATTAGTCAGTGTATTTGCAGGAACTGGGATGTTCAGCTTGCTGGTAACATTATACAGTTTTGTTACAGCATCCTGTAAGATATCCATGTGTCGTATAAGCCTATCTGTTATGTTTTCACTTGAAATTAACCAAATCATCTGCTTGGGCTCTGGATAACCTCCGCTGGAAGAACAGGAAAGATTCAGGTTTTCATTGGGCTTTAGTTCCCCAGTATGTAGCTGTGCTATCTCAGGTTGACTATAGTTGGCTGAAACAGACCAAAGAAAAAGCATCATGAGTCAGACAAACTTCATCTTGTGACAGTCCCTGTCAGTATTTTGAGATTTTCATGTGGAATCAAATCTAAACAATCTTCCTAGAAAAGCAGTGTTGGTCCTAAGAAGGGTGTGTTATGTTTTGGCTGGACACACAGACTTGCTGCTCCTTCTCTTTGAGGTGTTTCAATGACATAGGTCATACCAACCAGATAGTGAGACTCTGTCTCTTTCACCTTCTCTAGACCAATTGACACCTTATAATAAACAAACCTTGTGTGCTTAGCTCGACTTTTTATGTGGAAGAGACTAAGTACAGGTTCCTTTACTCTGCCATTGGATCTCACTCAATGAAAAACTTGCCTGTTGCTTTACAAAAAAAAAGTTTCCCAGGCAAGAAATTACTGGTGAAAAGGACTGGAAGTAACTACTCAGACATGAGATCTGAGGGATAATGGCAGCTTTTAATCAAAGCAAAACAAGTTTCAGGTTCAAATCTTAATTGAAAGTGATGAAGTATGTCACTGCCGAAGTATCTTAGTACTAAAAACTGTATGGAGAAGAGGCCAAGGATTCTTAGAGAAATACGAGTGTAATGGAGGGTCTGATTTTTCTATGTACACACTTGAAGTGTATGATCCAGGCTCTAATCCTAGCCCCAGTGAATTTTTGTGTGTGAGCTTTGCGTCTGAATCGTTAAAAGAAAAGCATGTTTCAGGACATCATCTTCAACTGAAGATAACGTGTCTTCCAAATAGGCTACAGACTGGAGTACCTCAAGAGATAGTAAATCCATTAAGACAATATTTTTTCCAGTGGTGTTATCATTCTAACTTGTTTTGTTTCTGCATCCTGAAACGACACTGTGGCTTACTTCTCATCTGTTTCCAGCCACTTATGGTTCTTATATCTTCACTGAATTAATTAGCCTTTTTAAGTATCCAACCTCGTATACATAATTTTGGGTTGCCACTCTATGAAAACAAGAGTCTCCTCAGTCTTCTTTGTTAAAAGGTAATCAGATAGATCTTTTAACAAAAAAAGCTGAACTGTGTTTTTTTTTTTCTTCCAGCCCCCAGAGAACTCTAGTAAGAGATTTTATTCATGCTTTTAAGTTTTTCAATATCCCCTCTAAAATGAGGACAGATATTGTAGTATATATTCTGGCGCCAGTTGCACCACCAATAGCAACAGCACTTGTTTTGAAATTGCTTTCCTAGTCTCATCTGCTTCCTTTAATGGATCCATCTACACTAGACTACACTAGTACACTAGAGATGTACTTTAACAGAAACATCAGAATTTCCAGTTAAGCAGCTTGTCACCATGATGCCTACCTGTCTATTTTACAAGCCCAAACTCTTTGTTATGAAGCCCTTTCTTTCTGCAAAATCATCTATGTTCATTGTTCTTATATAAATAATCTTGTCTTTTAACAAGAGCAACTGTAGAGTCTTGTACCTAGGAAAGAATAACCACATGTACTGGTAGAGGTTGGGGGATGACATGCTAGACGGGAGCTTTGAGGAGAGGTACCTGGGTGTCCTGGTGGATAACAGGCTGGCCATGAGCAAGCAGTGTGCCCTGGTGGCCAAGAAGGCCAATGGGATCCTGGGCTGCATTGAAAAAAGCATGGCCAGCAGGTCGAGGGAGGTGATCTTCCCCCTCTACTCTGCCTTGGTGAGGCACCACCTGGAGTACAGTGTCCAGTTCTGGGTTCTTTGGTACAAAAATGACAGGGATTTCCTTGAAAGAGTCCGGTGGAGGGTTACAAAGACGATAAAGGATGTGGAACACCTCTCTTATGAGGAAAGGCTGAGAGACCTGTGCGTGTTCAGACCCAAAAAAAGAATACTCATAGGGGATCTGATTCACATCTATAAATATCTAAGGAGCAGGAGGCAAAGGGACGAGGTTGGACTCTTCTCAGCAGTGTGTGGTGATAGGACAAGGAGAAATGGCCACAAAGTGATGCACAGGAAGTTCTGCACAAATGTGCATGGGAACTTCTTCACAGTGTAGGTGAAGGAGCACTGGCACAGGCTGCACAGAGAGGTGGTGGAGTCTCCTTCTCTGGAGATGTTCAAGCCCCACCTGGACACCTACCTGTGCAACCTGGGCTAGGGAGCTGCTTTGGCAGGGGGACTGGACTAGATGATCTCTAGAGGTCCCTTCCAACCCCTACAATTCTGTGATTCTGTGAAACAATATGTGTATTATACATTAATTTATCTGTACCTTGTCCTGATTTATATATATACATAGCTACATTAGAATATACTGTGGTATTTTGGAGTAGATTTGGTCACCAAGAGGTCTAGATAGTTTTGTCTGACTGACCTTTCACTCTTGTACAGCACTCAAATTTCTTAAGTCCACTTTCATACTACAAAAAAAGGCTTCCACATATTCTATGAGAGTCTAGTTAAGAAACAAGCAGAGATACATTTTTCATATTTTTACTAATTATTTTTTCTTTTAATTCACCTCTGTGCTCTATTTTTTTTTAAGTTACTGAAGAGAAAGACATTTGAAAGAAAAACAGAAACAATTTTCAACAGGTTTCCTACATTAAAGGCTTGGGAGGATTTTAATGCCTGTGTAGAAGACTTCTATAACATGTTAAGATAATTAAATGGTTGGTGCTAAATAGCACTTAAATTGGAGGTCTTGCTACTGAGCGCAAACTGTGATTCTCTGAGGTCTGGAACTGCTGAAAATATTCATCATGTAAATTCGGTGAGAATTAGAATTAACAACCTAAGTTTCCTATTTGCTTGTGGATCAAGGGAACGCTTGCTGTAGTACAATGCTAAATAGGCTCAGGCATCCCGGTAATCTTTCTGGCTGCTATTGTACACGGCAGTGTTTTCTTTTGAAGCCTGAGAACACCAGTGGAAATTAGAAGCTGCTACTACTAGTGATTACCACTGTCCGAGTGGAAGAAAGAACATACAGATAAAAGTTACCAAGAAAATGATATAAAACAGAAAAACTTTATAAAAAGATGCAGATACTACAAATATTAGAAAATGCTAGGTCAAGATTACTTTCTCACTGAGCCCTACTCACCCGTTTAAAGATCGTCTGTCCTTGCCTCTGATAATGCGCAAGAAATCAAGCTGAGTCTGATCAATGCCTGCATTTTTTCTGCAGAGATATTTTCAGTCCTGCCATAACTGAGCATATGATGTTCTACTCCTCCACATATTAGCTGCTCTTTTCGACATTTTCCCTGTGATTTATGTCATCATAAAACAGCTGAATATTTGCAGAAATCTTTTTATGTTTCAATTGTTATTTACCACCAACATTCTTAATGCTATCGCTTTTAATAGAAGGCAGTGCATCACATGCAAATAAAAACTGTATTTTCTGGAGTCCTGAAAGCCATAAAACTTGCACGCAGCAAGATGAAGAAGGCAGGGTGGTTTTCACTATAGAGTATGACAGGGTGGGAGACAGGAACATGTAATACTGAGCAAATTATTTCCTCATTTTCTACTTCTGATCACTCCCACCAAATTCACAGCTGAGAATTTTCTGAGAAAGAGAAAGAAACTGAGGAAGAACACTTTTATCCATTTTAGGAATTCTGCTCCTTTGCACGTAAACCTCCAGTGGTGTGGAGGCAGTCCGTGTCTGAACTAAAGAAAGTGACAAAGACCTAAAAAGAAAAGAAAACAAACACACAAGCTCACAAAACAAACAAACAAACAAACAAAAAGTAGCCAGATGACAATTAGCAGAAATTACTTACCAGTGATGTTCAGTAAACACTCAGATTCGTGTATGAGCTTTTTTGGTCCCTTGTCCATGTGCATGATAACACATTTATACTGTCCCTCGTCCACAATCCCTACATTTAACAATCGCATGGTCCATTTGTCCATATCCATCGTGGTACGATTTATGTATTTAGGATCAACGTGCTCATGTCTTTCCTGGCCAAGGTACACTTCATGCACCACTTCACCTGTATCTTTTTGCCAAAAAACTATTATATTATTTATATCAGTTTTCTGAGAGTTTGAGAAATGGCAAGATAGGTACGCAGTGTGACTGAGAAATGACTTCACATGATGTACATTGGCAGCAATACCTTAAACAAAAAAAGAAAAAAAGAAATTCAGATTTCCATCGGCTGCAAAGGAACACCAAATGCTTGCAGTCATGGAGGCAACATATTATGACAGTGGCATAAACCCACCAGCATTTAGACAAATTCTCCCACTAGCTATGAGTGGATATGTACTTCTTCACACTGACACACTTAGTCTTGTGGCATTCAGCTCATAGAACTGTTTCTTATTTTCCTTTCTATATTTCACTTTCCAAGGCAGGCTTACCATTCGGAGCCTGAGAGAGTCTGCATTTTGAAAGATTTAACTTGAGGCAAAAGGCCACAGCTCCACACTGTTCTCATATGTGTATGCAATGAGATTCAGTCGTGGATGAGACAGCTGCATAATTTGTTTTTCAAAACTTGAGTTCATTCTCTTCAGGAAACAACACAGCACTGCAGTTTTGAAGACAATGTAAATGCAGCATGTGTAGTAAATGTTGGTGTCTGGGGAATATATGGCCAGGAGGTCAGAAACAGGAAAAGCTTTCTGTTTCACTGAAGAATTAATCTAGAGTTTAATGACAAATTAAATGTCAGATTTAACTGTTCTGTAATTAATCTAGAGTTTAATGGCAAATTAAATGTCAGATTTAGCAGTTCTGTTGCTGAACTTGTTAACAGAAATAGTCAATAAACATGATAATACCTTCATGCATCAAAAGAATGGACTGTATTACACACAGCATGATTTTTCTCCTACTTTCATCACAGCCTATATCCACTGATATTATGGGTAGTGATGGGCTGGGAGAATAGGCTTTTCTTGTGATGAGAAATGCAGAGCTCTGTTCCAGCAAATACAATACATTTGCTGTGTTCAGAAGATTCAGTTTCTCTCCTGGATCAAAGTTTTGACTGATTTTCCAGAGCACCAGACTGCAGTGATCTCCACAGCTGTCTAAAACTCCATTTATCCTTATCAAGGTGTCAGTCTTTAGTTCAATACTGCTGTCCTCTATGATATACAGAGAGGATATACACACGTTCTTAAAAATAGATTTAAATTGAAAGTTTAAGAGCAACAGGAAGAATGTGTGATGTAAAGATAAAAAATTGAAGAAAGTACTTTCTATATATTTTATAGAGTCCCTGCTCACAATTTAAATACATATCACATCGATAATATGACCTTGATTATACAACTGAAATAGTTAACAACTACTAAAGAAGGATCATCAAAGTAAATGCAGGACACAAATAATGTAAACATTTTTTACTATTAAAGATCTGCTTCTTACCTGGAAGAAGTATTATGGCATAAAGGAAGAATATGCAGAGCTCCATGATGCTGTAATAAGGAAAAATTAAAGAAATAAGACCTCTGGTTTACAGTGAATGTGGCGAGGTTCAGGATTACCAGGTATGCCATGGGAGGAGAACAGAGTCCATGGATGGCAAAGGGCCAGAGTGCCCAGAACAACTGACACAGAAGAGAGAGGAATGAAGAACATGCCTGCCCTTGGCTGAACAAGGAAGAAGATGGGGAGTTGAAAGCAGAGGGAAAGGGTGACACAGGAGGAGTAGGTGGCAAAGAGAGACAGCCCAATGATGTCAACTACCAGAAGTGATGAAATGGGTTACTTTCTTTTGTCTAACAGGAACCTTGCCTTCACTACAGTGAAAGACAACTGAAAGTAATTCTATGGGGTTTAAAAAGTTGAGGCTACATGTCACATGGTTTGGTCAAGAACAAAGTAGTATCTCATCGGGAAAAAAAGCCCTATGACTCATCTCATAAGCAGAACACTTCTGTGACTGGATTCACACAGTGAATCTATATAATTCTATATACAAGCTAAGGTCCTTTTCCCAAGTCTTTCTCATTTATAGGTGAGAGAACTGCTCCTGCATCTGCTGGCTTGCAGCTGACACTTAGCAGTGCCTTCCTTTATGTTTTTCCTGTGCAAATTCCATTTATGTGGAAGAAGCCTTCACACCATGTCATCCAAGGTCCTCTTCTGTCTTCTGGTTTCCCCCTTTTTTTGTTGTGTTCTATTTTAAGCTTGTACACTTTAATCTTCTTTACTGCAGATCTCTTGGAGCAAGTGTATTTTTTTGTTTAACACAGGATTTCCCTCAGTCAGCTGTTGTGTTTTCTGTGAACTTACTGCAGAACACAAAACCATATTTTTCCAGATTCAGCCTTTTCTTCGGAAAGAGGAGAAAGAAACTTGGATGTGCCAGAGGATACAGATAATGTTCTTTGTGGTCAGTGAGACTCATCCAAGTCGTAGCAGAAGAGTGGGAGCTTGTGCAGGATCCATTGCTGTAAGCAGAGGTCATTCTCCTGCTCTGTGTATCACAGCACAAACCACCTTGCTATGTGGTGATCGGGCTGGACCCCACTCAGTTGAACCACACAACTAATTGCCTAAATAAAACCGCCTGTGCAAAAATACAGCAACTCCTCAGCAGTCACATTTCTCTCCTGTGAATATGAATTTTTGCTTTGAGTCAAATGAAGAAAATAAGTCAACACAATAGCTCTGTTTTTTTGATCTAGTGAAAGTCCAGAAGAAGAGAATTAAAAACAATTTAGCAACTGGAAATATAAATGAGTGTACTGCTATGTTGAGGCATGTTTTGCAATGACTTTCTCAGAGGAGCAAAGACCAAAACTGGAAATGAAAATAAGGGAGAAAAACAAAACTTGAGGGAAAACAAACAAACAAAAAAATACACACACACAAAAACCCACAAGGGAGAACACTTTCTCCATGCCTTTCTTTATGGGTTAGTTTTGGAGCTGGAGACAAAAGTCTCAAAGGTCCCACAGAGTTTCCTGGCTGCTGTCTTCTAGATGGTGGTTGCAGGGCTGGGTGCATGTTGAAGGCTCCAGGATCCATCAGGATTTCCACATACCCCGGATAGGGAGGTCACAGCATGACTTCCGCTGCTCTTACATGAGCTGCTTCAGAGACAGTTGACGAATCATGATGTGGGTCAGTAAAATGCCCTTATGACTCAAGATTACACATCAGATGTAGATAACAGAAAATAGAAATGGAGAAATATTTTAATCGAAATTATGTCACTATGCAGCTAGTAGTTTCATTTGGCCCTTTGTTTACTGAAAGGAGAAGAAACAATGTGAGCATGTGTACTTCAGTGGCCCTATTCTTGACTGCTTTTATTTGGCCGAAAGCAGTTTGAGAGAAGTCATTCCCTACCCGAAGAACTCTAAGAGAGCTATCTGGGGAAAAAAAGTGACTTTGTCCCTTTTACTTTTTGAAGGTGATTGCCAGAAAGCCCTTTGGAACTCATTTTAAATTGGCTTGTACATCTTGTTTCTTGTCCCTCAAAATTCAACACATAATATATATGCACAGCAAAGCATGAAGGTCTGGGAATAAAAAAAAAGCTTTATAAATATATATTTTTTTCTTTTTCTTTTTCTTTTTTTTTCCCTTGGTTTTCACGTGCTCTCTTTTTACTGCACTTCCACTGTTGGATGTATTCATTGCCTTCTGAAAGACACATATTGCCAAATACGTGGTCTTTGACTCACACATTCCTTCAATTCCTTTCCAAATGTACTTTTCAAGTGTATTCAGGAACATGCAGTTAGTTTATTTTATTACATCAGGCACAAATCTTCTATGAGAAGATTCTCCTCCCCTTTTATTTTGCCATGGTCTCAAAACATAACTGATCACTAAACTAGCAACCTACTCTTTTGACTTTTCTTGAGTAGGGAAATTTTCTAAAATTTCCATGCCATGCAACACTGGGTAGCTCCATGAGGTATTGTGAGCCTCTTGGATACTGGACATCAGTGATTAAGACTTCATGCATGTATCAGCCTTCTCTTTTGTTGTAAACAGAGGTTGATCTGAGTAAATATTATCAAAGTAAAGAACAACTTAAGGAAATCCTCTTAACATGGCAAAGTCTGAGAATGGTACAATTCTCTCTGCCCTAATACTTAGTCATACAACATAAATATCCAACAGTGGACTCTTGTTAAAGCATAGCATTACTCGTTCAACTTGTGTTTCCTGTGTGCTTCTCCTCCAAGAAAGTGGCATTGTTGTAATGACCTGCTTTTTAGTTTTTTTTTGTTTTTGTTTGTTTGTTTTCCAGTTAATTCTCTTTTAGAACATTATTTTTACTTTAAGTTAAATTTGGTTTATTATTTCATTGTTACATTTTTAATAAATCTGTCTGCATAACTCTTTATTTCTTAATGTGTTTTATTTTCCTTCCCACTATTCCCTCTTTCAGTAAGATCCCTTTGCTATGTGTGACATCTTCAGGAGATCTGACTTGGTCTACGATTCTAGGATCATTTTGCCCTAACACACAGAATCTGGTCTTCTAATAACAGTTAGATAACACCAATTATTTAAACAGTACCTTTGGTCCAGAGATCATGAAGCATTCCACTGCCTCTGCAAGCAAAATTCTTCCTCTACAACCAAAGGAAAGGTGTCTCTGAAAGAGATCACAGCAGCTGCCTAGCAGTGCACAGTCCCACAGCACAAGTCACAGGACATGAACAAGTACTCTACCTAACTGAAACTGCAGGGGGAATTTAGAGAGAAAAAGCATCATCAACCAGACTGTGACACTCATCAGGATTAACTGTGAGTTCCATCCACAGGACAGGTTCAGGGTGATACGCTTTCCCAAGCTCTAGGCTATGCCTTGTCACAGAATCAACAAATTAGTTGAACCACATCTACATGTCTAATGGATGGTGTTGGGTTCAAAGCTTTTGGCTCATGCCAGGGCCACACAACACATTACATGGACAACCTCAAACAGCAGTTTTCTGGTTGCTTCAGATGGAAATATATATATCATACATGAAAGAATATAGCCATGGTTTATTCCTAACCTATACACAAATACACCCAAAAAAGATACAGCTGCCATACAACGTACATTTGGTTCTCAATTATTATATGCTTGATTTTCAATAGGTGTCTTTAAAAAACACAGACACACGATGCAAACTTCATTCTGTTTCTTAAAGAGGAGTATCACTAAACAGGAGCCATGTTTTTCTTCTTCTGATGCATCTCAATTATTAAATGAAGATGTGATATTCAGAAATGGAGTTAAATAAGCCAAGGTGTGCTGCTCCCAGTTCTAGAGCAGAAATCACTCCAGGAACGTATTCTTACTTTCTCACAGTGTTTCTCACTGCACGTTAAATGATTTACAAAGTTAAAGGAAGAGGTTTTGCTTTTTGGGGGTTTGGGGGGATTCCTTCCCCCAAGCACCAGCATTACAGTAGATGAGAAGAAAGTACCCAATTCTTCTGCCTACTGGTATAAATTAGAGACGGCCATTTTTATGATATTCATAATTAGAAAATGCCCTGCAGATCCACATTATTTTTTTTCTTTCACAGTTTCTGATTATAAATGTCCTGTTTTAGGAATTAAAGCAATAATTGTGCTGATGCTATCATAAGAAACCCTTCATTCTGTTATAAATTGATCAGCTTGCTCCCAGGAATAAGGGATGTGTGTGTGAAACTGCAATGATTAGCAGCTGTGATTCAAATGAAATAGAGAGCAGCTGTGGAGCTACTTTCCTAATTGCAATTACATTTTTACACGTGTGTGTGCTCCTATATGTTTGTAGAAGCTTTACAAAAGCTTGCCTCAGTAACTGCTCAAATCATTATCATGTGACTGAAGTAGCCAACACAGATAATTGAAAGCATTATCACAGTACTGGTGAGTACCTAATTTCTTTCTTCAAGCTTCCTGTCTCAAAAGCAGCAAAATATTCCAGCATGGATCTTGACAATATAAATGTTCATTCTTTCCTCTGTCCTCCACTGCATGCTGAAAAACTCAGAGAAAATCAACGCTTTCCTCTTGCAAATGTACACATGTAGCTTCTGTCCAAACGGTTCCTCTTTTAAAGTTGAAATTCCCCTTGTTACAAAGTACGTATATTTCTCAGTGTCAGTATTACTCACCTTATCCTTGAACTCCTGTGTAGCCCTGGTCTTCAAGAGAACTGCTGCTTTGGTTTTGCTTGTAGGAAAGAGCCCTTTGATTGAAAGAAATAACCTCTTTTGTTTTTTGAATATGGCTTGATTGTTAAAGCTGGCAAGTTCTATTCAATTCCGTTTGCCTAACTAGGTCTTATATTAATAGAAGAGGAAATAGTTTTGTTGGCAAGGACTGAACTTTCTACAAGGAGATTAACCCAAACTGTTTGTCCTTCCCTAATTCTCAGCTGCTGAAAATCATCAAGTTCATTTAAAATCTGATAATGATATAAAAACAGAGCTTAATAAATTGTTATAAAAGAATGGTGATACTGAACTGATAAAATATTATTCACATCTGAGTATATTGTTTCTGAATCACAGTTTACAGATGGCATTCAAAATGGAGCTGTCTGGGGAGAAAAATCCAGCCTAAATCTATTACCTATTAAACTTTATTAGAAATTAATTTGAAATCAGATTCTATGCGCACGTTTTCCTTGCCTGGGACAAACTACTCAACAGCTCTGATTAAAAATAGAGAAGTAAGCTGCTGTGAGTGAAAAAGGGGAAGGTTTTCCAGTCTGTAGCAATCAGAGAGCTATAATTTGCTTTTTAACTCAAGTTTCCTGTAAAAGCAGCCAAAAGAGTAATTTCTTCAACTAGATTGATTAAAAACTAATGGAATCTAAATTAAGTGTTTTCCAAACAAGTCCAGCAAAATCTAAAACCTAAGAGCATTTACAAGGTTTGATTTTTTTTACTTGCTTTCAACTCAGTGTTGTGGTTAGCAAGAAAAAACAGAAAGTTTCTTCAGTCTTCTTCCCACTCTAAGATTTCATCAAGAGTATTGATGGATTATAACTCAATGTTGTGCTGGAGACAATCAGATTTTAAGTTTGACGTATACTTTGTCTTTCTGCCTTTGAAGTCTCAACATTTATACTGAATTTCCAACAAATGCACTGAGCTCAGGTTTCAGATAAGCCAACCACTGACCAGCCAGCCTGGCTGCAGTGGATAAAGAGGCCATGCCCTTTGTATGACCCTGAGGAATGTCTAATGTGATGTGTTTTTTTCCTTGCTAGCGGTGGAAATTTTGGTAAACATTAATAGATTATCCTTATCTAAAATGTTACTGACATAACAGATCAGAGAATATTCCAAGTTGGAAAGGACTCATAATGAATATCAAGTGCAACTCCTGGCTCAACACAGCATCACCCAAAATCAAATCCAGTGTTTCAGTGCAGTGTCCAAATGCTTCTTGAACTCCGTCAGCTTAAGGCCATTACCAGTGGCCTGGGCAGTCTGTTCAAGGGCCTCACCACCCTCTGGTGAAGAGCCTTCTCCTAACTCCCAGTTTGACCTCCCCTGACACAGCTCCATGCCATTCTCTTGGGCACTGTCTCTGTCCCCAGAGAGCAGAGCTCAGCATTGTGCCTCTGCTCCCTGTGAGGAGCTGCAGCTGCCATGAGGGCTCTCCTCAGATTTGGGCTGAGCACACCCAGGGGCCTCAGCTGCTCCTCATACTTCTTGCACTCTAGACTCTTCATCATCTTTGTAGCCTTCCTTTGAACACTGTAATAGTTTTATGTCCTTTTAGTAGTGTGGTTCCCAAAACTGCACACAGTGCTCAAGGTAGGGTTGCAACAGTGCAAGTGGGAAAACAGCTCCCCTTGCTTGGTTGGCAGTGCTGGGCCTGATGCATCCCAGGATACAGATGACCCTCCTGGTTGTCTGGGCACATTGTTACTTGTGTTCAACTTCCATTAACCAGAACACCCAAATCCCTTTCTGTGGGGCTGCTCTCCAAACCCTTGTTCTCCAGTCTGTATGTATGGCCAAGGGTTGCCCCTTCCCAAGCGCAGAATCCAGCACTTGCTCATGCTAAACTTCATGTGGTTGATGACTGCCCAGCTCTCTGTTGTCTAGGTCTCTTTGCAAGGCCTCTCCACCCTGATGGATGCAACAACCCCTCCCAGTTTATTACTTTCAGCAAGCCTGCTAAAAACACCTTCTTCTAATCCTACATCCAAGTCATTTATGAAGACATTAAAGAGAATTGACCCTAAAACAGAGCCCTGGAGAACCCTGCTAGCCTGATGTAACCCCATTTACTATAACCCTATGGCCTTAACCCATCATACAATTGCTCACCAGTCACACTATGTTTTTGTCTAGCCATATGGTGGACATTTTGTCCAGATGGATACTGTGAGTAACAATGTCGAAAGCTTTACTGAAATCCAAAAAGATAACATCCACTGGCTTCCCTTGGTCGAGTAGATGGCTGATCTTGTCATAAAAGGAAATTAAGTTAGTTAAACAGGATCTTCCCATCAGGAACCTGTAGTGACTGTGACCAATGACCACATCATCCTTCAGATGTTTTTCAGTAACTCCCAGAATAATTTTCTTCATGATTTTACCAGGCACTGAAGTGAGCTGATAAGCCTGTAATTACTAAGATATTCATCATAGGAGGGATGGCTAGGAGAACAAGGGAAATGTTTGTCCCTCTTTACTCTGATCTTCTAAGGCCACATCTGGAGTACTGTATACAGACCGGGGGCCCCCAGCACAGGAAAAATGTGGAGCTTTTGAAGAGAGTGTAGAGGATCTCCATGAAGATGGTCAGAGGACTGGAGCACCTGTTCTATGAAGAAAGGCTGAGAGAGCTGGGATACTTCAACCTGGAGAAGAGAAGGTTCTGGGGGCATTCAGAGGAAAATCAACTTTTTACAGAGGTAGATAGTGATAGGACAATGGGGAATGGTTTTAAACTAAAGGAAGGAGTATTTAGATTAGACGTCAGGGGGAATTTTTTCATTGAGAGAATCAGGGCCCATTTCAGCAAGTCCTAATTGTTATCAGGGAATAAGAGCTGCATCAGAGCTATCAGGTACACTCGCCTTAGTTTTGATTTGGGGAAAGAAGCTGTTGCTACTATGGGGTAGGGGAAATAATATTTAAACTTAATTCCTCAAATTTATTTAATTGCCTGTGTCCTACAGGATCTTCCAGTTAAACTGGAAATGAGGTTAATTTAATATACAGTGTCTGAGTTTTGCAAAATGAAGATTAAAATGTCCGTTGCTTTTGGAGAGCATTTCTTTCTCATGGCTTCTGATCTGGCAACTTGATAAACAAAATGCAGTTATTTAATGTGGAAGTGATGGTGCTATGCAAGGGAATTAAATGTATCATATTTAAATTCAGGCACTGAGCTTACAAACTCTTAATGCTGTATATATGCTGGTGTACTAGAGTGCTCCTGCCTATGCATCATGCTGACTCAAATTACTCTTTTTTTACATTACACTAACTGAAGGAATTATCATATTTGAGACCAGCACAGAGAACACATTCCTTTTAACTCAAGTCATCCCAGAACTTAAGAGAATCTTTCAATACTCATAATAAAAAATGTGAAGAGAAACTGGCTGAAAATTGAAGTACATGACTGTAGCATGTTTGACAGTGTGAATACACTGTGTGGAAACGTGAGAACTGATGTGTGAAACGGGATTTCCATCTTACATGGTTTGCTTTTTATGTCTAACTTAAATTCACTGCTGGAGAATACAAATAACCATTTAAGAAGTTAAGCTGACAATTTACATTACATTCTGTGTGTTTTTATAAGTATTAAGAAAAACGGTTTCTCTTTGAAGCTTGTATTAGCCATCATATGAAGGAAGCAGGGAAAACGTGTAATAAATAAGCCTCTTTGAAGGAGGCTTTGGTATTTAAACCTCTTTTTTTCATACGATATCATACTCTGTTAATGCTGTTCTTCTTGGCATAACTAAATTTTGTATTATTGTAACTACAGACAATTCTTTCACCAGGGGTGACTTTCCTCTAGGTAGGGCAAGAAAATGACTTCATTTCACCCCCCTGCTGCTAATAAGACCAAGAATCGCTGAAGAATGGCTAACAGAATGCAAAACATTGATAAGTGGGGTGAGAACATCTGTGAAGTCAAAGAAAATACTCGTGAATTTGGTCATCAGGATAACTAAAAAGCCAAAGGAAATGACAGAAACTGGCATCATCTTCAATTAATCCCTTCATCTCATTTCTTATACTACATTGGAGTTTGGGGTAAGAGCTGTGTGGTATTCCCTTTTTTTTTTCCTAAAACTTCATATTTTGAGTCTCTTCTATTGAGTCTGCAAATATATGCAATATACTTGAATATATTTGTAATTTATTTAGTGTTGCAATATATATATTGCAAGTATGCAAGCTGTCAGCAAAACGGTCAGTTTTCAGGCCTTGACATGGAACTACATTGAAGATAATCCTCTTGAGTCAAAGCAGACGGCAAGAGGAGAGGAAGCAGCGTATTTCAAAGATGTAAAATGGGACACCCTCAATATTTCAGAAGATCTTCAGGGAGTTAGAAAAAAATAACAATTACTTCCCTAAGCAGCACAGGTAGTTTCCTCTTGGACCAGCAAGATGTAGACAGCTGCTGTCCTAAGTCCAGTATAAAGCAGAAGACTGCTCAGGACTTCAAACCCTGTGGTTATGTGCCTTCTGGTGAACAATTTTTATAACCTTTAGAAACAGAATAAGTGGATGTGATAGCTTGAATGCATCCGCACTTATAGAATTTGCTACCTTAGCTCATCAGCATTGTGAGAGCTGAAAACTGTGTTTGTGACTTGCCGAGAGGGGAAACTGGGAGTTTTAATTTTGAATCAAATGAGAGCAACCAGACTGAATAATGGAAAATTGCCTGACTTTCTCAATAAGCAGCAATCTTGGTAGGTCTAGCAGTTGCCTCAGAGAGCTGGAAAGAATATTATATTTGTTATATTAACATTGCTACACATTTTTAAGGCTCAGACAGGTAATTTCACTATTTGAAACTCACTTGTGTTCACCTGAAAGACAGCCATTTTCTTCATATTATATATAAAAACATACAACTTTGTTCCTGTTGTAATGTTAATTTGAGCATTCTCTTTCTTGATTATAGTTATCTTTGTGGAAAATACAGTTTTATTAGGATACGAATGCAATTTCAACTCTTTTTTTTAATGTATATATTTTTATTAATAGGTACTCAACCTTGCATGTGGCTCACAGGCAGAAGGATTTTTTTTTCCTTATGCAACTGAAGTAAGGTTAGAAAAGCTATAGTCACTGTGCTGGTAAATGTCATCTCTGAAACTTGATGCATAACTGAGTTCTTCATAGTACAAAATACACTTCTGTGTCAGGCAATTGCTAGCTACATCTTTTAAGGCTCTTATGTTACATGCCTATATATACCTGTGTTTGTATACGTATTAGCAATGTATTAGCAATTACAACCAGGAAAAAGTAAAATAGCAACAAATAATAACAACAAAAATAAAGCAAAACAACACCATAAAAAGCAACACAGAACAGTTGTATCTAATTGTAACTAATTCAAAAAGCTTTATGGACTGTTTTTGCGGTTCTGGTCTCCTAAAATTCTTTTCAGTCCATAATGCAGATTCCACTGTATTTTGTCACACATCATTATATTCTGCTCTTTGAACTACCTTAACTTACCTTAACTTAAATCAAAGTACTTCTCCTTGAAACTGCATTATTTGTAGCAATCAATGGATCTTGAAATATTCTTCAAGGCCATTTAACGTACTTTTCTTATCTCATTTCAGTTCTGGCAAAATCAAGTGAAAAGCTCTAGAGTTTATTAGCAATGCTATGAAATCTCTCGTGTGCCAGAATGTCCAAAAAAAAAAAAAAAAAAAACAACAACCCACAAAAAAACGAGTTATACAATCCACAAACATTTATTTTAGACTTTTAGATTTACATTTATATTAAAAAGAGAAGCTATTCAAAGCTCAGAAATCCTTGCATAAATCATACTGCCCTGCCCAGTGCATTCATTTGTATGCGACTGAAGGAATGATGTACTAAATCAAATATTGTGCAAGTACAAGTAAAACCTCTTTAAAGTGGGACATGTATTTGCCTGTATAGTACCATTCAAATACTTCATTTCTTTATGTTATGTACTAGTTTTATTTTGCAAAAAGTCACGAGCAACATTAGAGGACTTCAAAATTACACTATAGTACACTAACATCTGAAGTAAGACCTGTTTTGAAAGACTGTTTTTACGGAGTGCCGAGCTGCAGTCTGGTGAGGAAAAGACCAGAAAGAGTGAAGCATCTCACAGCCTCAATAAAAGTACATTTTAATTTCACTGACATTTTCAATGATATTGATCTGCTCAGGTATTATGATTGCAACATTCTCACCTCTGTTTACTATATGAATAACAAGGAAAGAGATTGAAAAAAGAGTTTCAGAGGTAGGAATATACAGAGAAGAGCCAGTTGCCTTGGATTAGACCTGTAGGTCACAGAACCATGAATAAAGTGGGTCAGGAGAGAACCCTGGATATTTTCTAGCAGAACCTACTTGCCCAAAGAAGCTCTGATTAGTCCAGGTTGATCAGGATCATCTCCAGTCATCTTGAACACCTCCTGGGAAGGAGATCCCATCATCACTCTGGGCAACCTCTTCCAATATTTGGCCACACTTAAGATAACAGAAAAAAAAGTCCTGATGTATAATTGCAATTTCTCACATTCCAAAACTTGTGTCTTTTGCCTCTTATTCTATTACTGCACCTACAAGAAGAGAGAAATCAGACGTGAAGACTATTGGATGCCTACAGCACAGTGTGCCAGCTAATACTGTCTAGGAAAATACAACGTGGGGTAGCAGAGTGGAAGGAGAGAATAAGAGAAATATGAAAAGTGACACCCCTTTTGCTTAGAAGGGCTAGAAAACTGGTAATTAAATTAATGAGTTACACTATGCAGTGGCCCGAATTCAAACGGTTATGGAGAAATTCAAAACTGAAAGATTTGCAGTTACTAATTAAACATCACCCAGACAGAGCTGTTAAAGGAAGAAGAATGTGTGCAGATCCTCATCTGTGGGAAGTATATGGACCTTACTCCTGGAGTAGAGATGAGTTGCAAACTCACCTGTGTAAAATGTGTCCAGGTGGAGTATTTCCTGCGACTGTTGCCTGACCTGCAGGAGACAGTCAAAAGGCTGTGTACTATTAGGGAGGCAGAAATAGAGAGACTCAGTCAAATTCAACTGCAACTTGCATTGAATCCAGTTTGGGGGCAAAGTGACCTAAACTCCTCCGCTGGCACATCCAGTTGGAGAGGAAGACAACAGCGATGAGAAATGGCAAATTGCTACAAGAAAGACTAATAAGAGGAAGAAAGCTCCCTCAAAGCCTGAGGTGCATCTGCAGAATTGCTTAACAAGAGTAAGGCAGCCAGACCTGCTCCCCATTGCGTAACACTACCACAATTAAGAAAAAGTGATGAGTGATAATGGTAGGTGATTCTCTTCTCAGGGGTACAGAGGCACCCACCTGTTGCCTTGACCCACCATCTAGAGAGGTCTGGTGTTTGCCAGGGGCATCAGGGATGTGACAGAGAGGCTGACAGACTTTGTACATACCACACACTACTACCTGCTGCTGCTGTTTCACGTAGGCACCAGTGACACAGCTGTTAGCGACCTGAAGAATATCAAGAGTGACTACAAGTTGCTGGGAGCAGCAGTGAATAACCCAGAAGCATAGGTAGTCTTCTCATCAATCCTTCTGGTTAGGGGAATGTAAAGTGAAAGGGCTGATAGAAGTAAGAAAATCAATAAATGATTAAAGGAATAGTGTTGTGAACAGAGCTTTGGCTATTTACATTATGGAATTAATTTTGGGGAGAATGGGGTTCATCTCTCAGAGGAAGACCATCTTTGGCAACAAGCTTTCCAGTTTAATCTGGAGGGCTTTGAACTAGAGTTGCCAGGGGTGGGGATCCTAAAACCTAAAGTACTACAATGTCATTGGCATCAGAGAGACATGGTGGGATGGCTCTCGTGACTGGAATGTATGAACAGATGGCCATAAACTTTTTAGGAAAGCCAGGCAGGGGAAAAAGGGGAGGGGGTATTGCCCTCTACATCAACAGTCATCTGGAGTCCATGGAGCACCACCTGGGGATAGATGAGGAGCTGACATAGAGCATATGGGGAAGGGTTCAAGGGAAGGACCCAATGAGATCCATCCACGGGTTCCAACAGAACTGGCAGATGAAGCTGCCAAATTGCTATCCATCATATTTGAAAGGTCATGGCAGTCTTGGTGAAGTTCCCACTGACTGGAAAAGGGGAAACATTATACCTACTTTAAAGAAGAAAAAAAAGAAGATCCAGGGAACTACTGGCCAGTCAGTCATACTCTGTGCCTGGCAAGATCATGGGGCAGATACTCTTGAAGGCCCTACTAAGGGACATGGAAAATAAAGATGAGGTGATTGGTGGTAACCAACATGGCTTCACCAAGGGCAACACATGCCTGACAAACTTGGTGGCTTTTTATGATGGAGTTACAGTGTCAGTGGATAAAGGAAGAGGAATGGATGTCATCTACCTGGACTTGTGCAAACCATTTGACACTGTCCCACATGACATCCTGGTCACCAGATTGGAGAAAAATTGATTTGATGGATGGACCACTTCCTAGATAAGGAACTGGCTGAATCGTTGCTCTCAGAGAGTTGTGGTCAATGGCTCAATGTCCAAGTGGAGACTGGGTACAAGTGGTATTCCTCAAGAATCAGTGCTGAGGCCATCTTTGTCGGTGATGTGGACAGTGGGACTGAGTGCACCCTCAGGAAGTTTTCAGATGACACCAAGATGAGTGGTGCAGTCATCATACCAGAGGTAAGGGATGCCATCCAGAGAGACCCGTCCAGGATTAAGAGATGGGCCTGTGCCAACCTCATGAAGTTCAACAAGGCCAAGTGCAAGGTCTTGCAACTGGGTCAGGGCAATTCCAAGCCCTGATACAGGCTGGGTGGAGAATGGCTTGAGAACAGCCTCAAGGAGAAGGATTTGGGGGTCTCAGCTGATGACAAACTCAACATGAGCTGATAATGTGCACTTACAGCCCAGAAGGCCAAACACATCCTAGGTGGCATCAAGAGAAGTGTGACCAGCAAATTGAGGGAGGTGATTCTGCCCCTCTACTCTGCTCTCATGAGACCCCACCTGGAGTATTATGTTCAGTTATGGGGCCTCCCAACATATGAAGAAGATGTCATTGTTAGAGCAGGTCCAGAGAAGGACCATGAAGATGATCAAAGGGCTGGAGAGGGCTGTCCCTACAAAGACAGTCTGAAAGAGCTGGGGCTCTTCAGCCTGAGGTAGAAAGGGCTCCAGTGAAACTTTATAGCAGCCTTCCAGTACCTGAAGGGGGCCAACAGGAAAGCTGGGGGGGGGACTTTTTATAAGAACATGTAGCAACAGGACAAGGGGAAATGGTTTTAAACTGGAAGAGAGTAGACTTAGACTAGATATTAGGATGAAATTATTTACTGTGAGACACTGGAACAGATTGCTCTGCAAGGTTGTGGATGCCCCCTCCCTGGAAGCATTCAAGGACAGGCTGGATGGGGACTTTGAGCAACTTGGTCTAGTGGGAGGTGTCCCTGCAGGGGGGTTGGAACTAGATGATCTTACAAGCAATCTTTCTATGATTCTATAAAACATTAACAGAATTACATTTTGTTCAGTGACTCTTTGACTCACTGGCCAGAAGGGACTCCATGTTCTCCTAGGCTGAGCTCCTTGTGCAGAGACTGGATAATCTTGTTCTTCAGAACCGAATTAAAGAATATATTTTAGAAAGACACATAATCTTATCTTTTGGATTCAAAAGGACAGTGACCATTTAACCACTTTGTCTGCAAAGTTGGTAAAATGCCACCTCTATTACATGAAAGACAGCCATCATAACTTGGGAGTTCACTTCAAGAAATAAAGATGAAGGTTGCTAAGTTGGAAGTTAGTGGTTGCCTAGGGACAGCCTGATTATATCTAGCATGGCCAAGCACAAGAGAATCTCAAACATGGGCAGCTTCAAAAGCTTTAATTTATCAAACCTCAAGAAAGTTGTAAGCAGAATCAATTGGGGAATTATACCTGCGTAGAACAATCTATGTGGAAAAGAGTAGCTCTTTAGGAGAGTTTACCAGCTTGCCAAAAGTCAAGGAAAAGAACTTTGGCCATACTGTTTTCAGTGGCTAAGAGAAAGACACCATTACATATAAATAAACAATAACATAGAAAAATTGGAAATGGATCATAATAATGATGAATGAAGAGCCACAAATCTTGGAAAACTGACAAGGGAGGACAAAACTGCCAGAGAATGATGTCTTTGGCTGGAAGGACTAAAGAAAATATCAGGATATTTAAGAAGATTATAATGAATATATATACATACATGTCCTCAGAAATGTTTTGCCATGACTAGAACAGATGATAAAATAGTTTCTAATGATGCAGAAGAGACAGAATAAAAATATCCTTACTAAATTTGGAAGAAAGCACTGTAATATATGTATTTTAAATCTGAGGGATTAACTAATTTCTGATCCACTAATTACTGAGACATTAAAAACTGCTACTAACATTTTAAAATCTACTGGCTTAAATTATTCTCACTTAAGAGTCATAAAAGAATGAACAGAGGTTCTGAATTCACCTCTGCCAATTTTTAAAAAACCTTGAAATGATGGAAAATAAACAGAAAACCAATTCTCAGCGCTGATGCTATGTAAATAACCAAAAAAGAGTGGGCATGATACCAACAAGAGTAAGTTCGTTAACTTTATGCAGTTCTGGTAAAAGAAAGGAAATGTTTTTAACTATTGACTTGAGAAGGACCTGAAGGGTAAGATTATGATTAATGGCAATCTGAATGTTTTTAGGGAAATTAGTAAGACAGAGGACTTACTCTGGGAAGACTGCAGGTTACAGTGATAAAGACAACAATGTTGATATAATCTTTATAAACATTTATGGAGCAGATGTATTAATTCCTCATCACACTGTTTAAAATTATAAAGCATCTGAAGACTCATGTTCAAAATGCCAGGAAGAAAGAACTACAAGCTTTCCCTGGAAGCTGCCATTTTTCTGAGTGGAAGGCTTTGTCTGATAGTCCATGATCACAGATAAGTAACCTGGGGGAAGTCAGTGCAAATCTGGTGAAAAGGTCCAGCAACCACAGTTGGCTTTTCTTGTTACCTCCTCCCTGACTGTGGAATCATGCATTGACTGCATGAATTTAGGAAGATATTTTCAAAGCCTTGTCACTTAATTAAGTCAGAAACTTTCTTTTTTCAACTCCTTAAAGTCTGAGACATTTTGGAGATAAGACTGTAACAAACCAGGAATTTCCCCTGGTTTCCTGTTGAAAGAGGCTGTTGAATCTGTTTTTTGCTTAAACTTAACAGAAGAAAATACAGCAACTTGCTAAGGACGGCATAGGAAATTTTTTTTAAAGGAGCATTTAGAGTAAATTATTGGTAATTGAAAACAAGGGATTAGAATTTAAACCTTTGTGCAGTCTTGTGGAAATGCAAGAAAGTATATTGTGAGCAGAAGCTGTGGAGCAAGATAAACAGCATGAGAAAGGAAGGCTGAGAACCAAGGACACTCTAGAAGAAATGGAAAAAAAAATCAGTTAAGCTGCATGATGGCCTTATGATGATGACCCTGATTGGAGGAAGAGCATTTGACTTGGAACGACTCATGACCCTGATTGGATAAGTGCCTGCATGCACGGTTAAGGAGTGTCTGTGGACTATTTTGTAGACATGTAAAGGCGGGTGAGAAAGTTACAAGAGAAAACTTGTGAATGTATGTAAGGGATGTTAGAACCTGTACTAAATGATTTGGATCGTCCACATTTGAGTCTGTGCTTCAGACGCTCCACAGTGTAACCTTTATATAATCAGTTCTGATTACATATAGAAAAAACATATTGTAGCTATCACACCTTTTATTTAATCTCAACTTTTCAACTTCCTTATTTTTTTCTGACATAGGCCTTCTTCTGAAGAATGGCTTAATGCAGCCACACCACAGCTTCCCACAGCTTGTGACCTGCAGCACTGCATACAGGCAGAGCGAGGGGAATTTCTGAAGGATTTTTCAGAATGAATCTAGAGTGCTTTCTTTTTAGGTTCATTTCTCTTTTAGTAATGATAAAGAAGTCCCATGGCGGAGCATTTATTCTGACCTATGGGGAATGTGTCATGATTTCTTTTCTGCCTGAAGACTGATGAAGCTGCTGGCATATAAAATGTCAGTTGTTGGCCATGCCGACAAAAAAAGGCATTTGTAGTTTTTAAGAACCATCATTAATCAACTTTCATGTCAGAGAGTGAAGAGCACAGCAGTGCCAGCGTATTTCTAAGAAAAGAAGGAACACACGAAAAGGGAAACTGGACAGGAGGGTTGTCTGTACGTACTAATCTACGTAAATAACACATTTCTTCTATCTGTTGTTAATTAAGGAAATAGATAGGAAAAAATATGAAATCTATCATAAACAAGAGGTGTAAATCTGCAACAAATGTTGCAGATATGTGTATTAGATACTATGGGACATCCATGAACAACGTATTTTTGAACTGCCATGGAGGAAAATTCAGACACAGGTAAATCTCAAAGTCTTCCTAAGAGGAAATTCAGTAAAACTGAATGTTACGCTGATTGTTTAAAAATTATATTTGAGCAAGAATGAATGGCTATAAATTCATTCTTACCAATCTGAAGCAGAGATTAGAAGATTTCTAACCACTGAAGAATGAATTTATGGAACATAAACTGAGACATAGGTGCAACCCAGCCGAAGCCACATAGAGGAGGTAGAAAATTTAGACATTGGATATAGTAAGCTTATAAAACGGAGTGGATAAGTTGATAGGTTGACAAGATGGACTGAGAAAAAATGATGTGTTGGGCAGGGTACTGCATTAGATACAGGGTTTCTGCCCAAATTGCTCCTCAAAGTAAGAGTGGGAAGAAAAGAACAAGTGTCAGTAGGGAACCCTGCCTGGAAATAGCCAGCCTGGTTCATGTATCTGCACAGAAATGCCTAAGGCCTCTGTAAATACTCTTTTGGCATCTCCTTCCCCAGAGTATAGCTTTATTGGATGGAGCTAGCATGCTTAGATCTGGGTGGGGTGAGGAAGCTGACTTTACAGTTTATGCATCAGTTTCAGGCCAAACACATGAGATTTTCACCCAGATTATTCAGCTGCCTGGGCATCCCTCTCCTCCCCACATCATTCTACCTTTTTACTTTTTCTTGTAAATGCTGCTGCCCTGTTACTAAGGCCTGGAACTTCTCCACCAGTCTGTCATTTTACTCTTTGACATTTATGCTTGTTCCATGTGTGAATAATTTTACTTCAGTTGTTTTTATTTCTGCTTTCACTTTCCCTGATGGCACTGCATCTGTTTTTTATGTTAAGATGCGAACTATTTGTGCCTCCTTTCACGAGCTTTTCTCAGAAACTGCACTTCTCTCCCTTATCCTTCTAAGGAAGAGCTTATTTCAGTCATTCTGTTCTCAACCCAAATATTTTCCTGCTTTGTACCTATAACTTTGTCAACTAGTTCAGCTCACTACAATTGTTCGGTTTTTGCTTGGTGTTTGAATTTTTCAGGTTTTGCTGAAACCTGAAACACTGTTTGGCATGTTTATTTCCTTTGCTAGTTCATTTTCTCTAGTCTGTACTGAAATACATTAAAATTGGTTGCTCAGTATCATGTAATCCCTGCCTTTTAAAGACCTGATGGATTTTGATTCAGTGGTCTTCAGGCACCTCTTTAACAAAACTCAAGTTTTCTTGTCTTTAATGAATAGTCCTGATATATCCAAAACCAAAAAAAGAGTGAGAAGAAGAAGAAAAAAAGAGACTCTTTGGAGTAGGGAAAAACATTCTGCTTCTTCTTTTTCTTCTGAATTCTTTCTGAGAAAATGGGTAGCAATTCTTGTTAGGGACACACTGTTCTTCCTACCTTTGTATTAGCATTTCAAAACAAAGTTCCCTTTTGTCTCCACACACAAAATGCATCCAATGCTCTCCACTTGAGTGCTGTTCCTTTAATCATCTTCCATTTTAAAAGCCCCGATGATTTGCATGTAATACATAAAAAGCAGACTGAATGTGAACTGCTTCATGATTTCTTCAGCATCCCATAATTTCTAAAGCTGCCAGGTTATTCACGCTGTGCTGCTACAGAGAGTTTGAAACATAACATGTTGTCATTGTGGCTTTTCCTGTACTGAGAATTTGTCATTTTTATCCAACATCTTCCACTAACTTTGTTTTCTTTTCTGTATTTACTGGGACTTGTGATTTCCACCTTAAGGACTTGGTTGCATTGTAGTCCTATTAAGTACAAATTCTGGCGAACAAAAAGCAAAATATAAACAGTAAGCACAGCATTCATCTTTCAACCTGGCTTTAGTTTCTGCCTCTGTCCATGAAGTAGTGTAGGAAAATCTAGCTCTGATATAAGCAGAAACCTGCCAGGGGTTATTTTACTATCAGATGGAACATAAACTTCCACAGCAGCATTTACAGGGAGTCAGGATAGGCTCTCTGAGGCATGAAAGGACTGGCTGTAATGCTCTGAAGATGTCCAAACATGATCAGCAAATTTTATGCATGCTTGAAAGAATAGGGATGAAACTAACATCACTGCTCCTGAGGGGAGATGGTTCAGTGTAATCAGTTGTCAGTGTGTGCGCGTGGATTTGTGTGTGTTTCTGAAAGGGAATATGTAATCACACTGAAGGTATATAAACACTTCTCAGGAGAGGAGTTCCCAGTCTAATTGGCATGAGCATTTGTATCAAGAGTGGCAACACCAGGCACTATGACTACTAAAGGCAGCAGCAGAAATAATCTTTCTTTCTCATCTTCCTCACTCAGACTTAATTATCACGTGCCTGTTATTCATCTGGTTGAACCTTCCCTGGAAAAGCTGGACTCTCTGTGTATGTATGGCATTGATTCATACCTTAATAAAGGCAGAACAATCCAAAAGGTCAGGCTTGACATGAATGTTTTTCTGGGAAATCCCAAACCAGCTGAGAGACCACACAGCTGGAACAGCATAGCTGGAACACAGAGACCTGCTGGGATTTGTGACTAGGAAGCCTCATGTAGTTTGAATGGGAACAGTGCTAGCTAATTAGAAGCTGTTCTGAACTACCACAAAGGGTTTTCACTGGACCGATTTCAATTGCAGCCTCTGCAGAGAAGCCCTGCAATATTACCCCGATGTCTGGGTATGTTCAATTACAGCATAAGCTCAACTCATAGACATGGGAAGGGAAGAACATTTGGCACCAGAGGGTTGGATGGTTTAGAGGCCTTGGAGGGGAAAACAGAACAGAAGAAGAATGTATTAGCTAAGTGGTTGGGAGGATGATGGAAAAGTGTTTGGAATACTTTCTAACAAATCAAAAATAGGCTTTCATAATCCTTTGTGGAAACCAGTCCCACTGGCTTGACTTTTAGCCTGCACAGAGGTGGATGGCAAATCCCTGCCTTACTGCTGCCAGTCCTTGTAGGCAACTGATGGCTTCACAGAACAGAAAGGATGAGCACAGGACCTGGGAAACAGAAATGCAGCCTTCTCAGCTGCACATGCCGTTCTGCAGTCAGCTGGGTAAATGCAGAAATTTATTGAGGCTGCAGTGTCACCCTTCTATGGAGATATTCAAGACCCACCTGGACGCCGACCTGTGCGACCTATTGTAGAGTATCTGCTTTAGCAGGAGGTTGGATTCAGTGATCTCTTGAGGTCCCTTCCAACCCTTGCAATTCTCTGACTCTGTGAGTCTGTGATATCATGCCAAAATGACATCTACTGTATCTGGTCAGTTTGCCCTGATACCTTCAATGAAGGAAGATAACAAAGGAGGCTGATAAAAGGAGAACTAGCTTTGTTATTTTTATGTCAGATTGTATATTCTCCCCTAACAGCACCAGTTTTCGCTGTCTGTCCTCCGACTCATTCTAATTCAGTAGCATTAGCTGAATGAGGACATTTTAACCTAAGACTGGGCTTCCAAAGGACTGGCTTGTTATAGTTCTACAAGTATTTAGATTTGAATGTCCATCTCTTGCATGTTTCTTCTCTTTCTAAAGATAAACACCTTTTAATTGCTCTTTTAGCATGCAATGAGGATAATGTAGAGCTATTAACAATACAATGATGAAATGTCAAATGGAAATACATGCAGGGGCCCTTCAATTTTCCACATGTTTATGTCTGACTTACTTTCAATATTATTTTCTTTTTTAAATTTCAATTTACTTATATAAAAATCACTTGAAAGAAAGGAGTGAAATTGGATCTCATTAAAAAGTAGACTTAGTGAAATGGTGACAGATGGGTCCTGCTGGGAAGGAGAAGATCACTGAGAAAGTCAGGGATAAGTTAGTGAGTTTGCAATTATAAAGCATGTGGCTTTGTAATTTCTAACCCCCCAGTTCTGCAAAGCAATCAGTGCAGTTGGATCCATATACCTGCAGGAAGGCTCACTGAGACAGGCATGAAGATCTGGATAGAGCAACAGGCACATGCAGCTATTCCAGAATATAGCTGTAAGGAAGAATCTCTCTTTTCTAGACAAATTGTAATTTGTCCTCTCCAGAACAGAAGAACACTTCACTATAGAAAATGAAACTGCTTCTCACAATCCCTTAACTGTTAGTACCCATTAACAGATCTGGGCTAGAATGTTAAGTAAAAATATGAGCCTTTCAAACGTGGTTTGTTTGATCTGCCACTGTTGAGCACTGTCCATCTCAGTGTGCCTCTGGCAATTGAAGACAGGTTTTTAATTATGTTTCTAAGAGGACTCTGACTTTCTTTAACATATAATGTTGAAAATCTTTATCTTGACTTATTTTGACAACAAACTTGGCAACAGGAAACTGTAACCTATTTACTTAGAATATTCTCATCTCCATTATTGTAAAGATGTCTTAGTGATTCTATTTTTAGGACTGCACAAATAGGGCATTAATCTTGCTTTGCTTTTAAAGCAGATTGTCTTTGAATGCAAAATGTCAAACGTGTGAGATTTGCGTCCATCTGCGCAAACAGCATGGTTCTCATTTCCAGATATTGCTTCAGTTATCAAGTCCCATCATCTGCAAACCCAGAGCGCCATGCAGATGATACATTTAAATCATTATACAATTTCTTCCATGTGTTTAACAGGCTTCAGTAATTTAGGATGGTTTTTCCAGTGCACACTGTAGGCAGCCATTTGGTTTCAAGGTCCTGAAACAATGCATCTTCTGACACTTGTTTCTAAGCATATTTGGAAAGCTTATTTTCACTTCCTCAGCCAAAGAATGGCACTGCTGCTGCTGATCCCAACTCACACTCCGAGACCTCACATTTTCTTTTACAATCTGATGTTTCTGCCAGATCTGTATCTTTGTTCAGAAGTTATTATGCCAGAGTTCAGTTTTCATAGCTGCAGATTTACTGGCAGAGTGTAACACTCTTTCACGGTTCCAAAATTCTTTTTTGATGTGCAAGTTTCTTCACGCCTTAGGGAAGCACAGAAGAAAGCAAGGGAGTACTTGATACATTAACAAATGTGTGCTGGAGGCTGATATTATAGGAGGAGCTGGTGTCTTGGTAGTGAATCAGAAATGCTAGGAGGGAAGGGTGCCATGTCAGGAAAGAATGGGAGGATGAAAAGCGTGAAGTGAAACAGCAAGGACAATTGCACGCAAAAAAATAAAAATATTTCCATTAGCACTTGGAATGGAGCAGAAAGGTGCAAGATTGCCTTGGCGAGATTCAGAGTCAAGGCCTATGGGGGAAAGTTTGGTTGAGGTGATGAAAGGGATAAGCTTTGTCTTTGATGTGTTACAGAGAGAAAACTCACAGGGTGTTATTCAGAGAATGGATGTAAGGATACAGGGGCATTTCAGAGCAGAAGACCATGAATGAGCTATGAGCCTGAATTAAGAGAAAATTATTTTCTTTACCTTGATCAAGCAAGGAAGTATGAGAATGGGATTAGGGCAGTGTCAGTCATCCTGCTATAGCCACACTGAGGATGAACAAAGACTAGCCTTCATCATGCAAGTATAAGGGTAAGAGGTATTTGGAACAGAATGGAGTCTGAAGTAGAGAGGTAGATTTCTGGACCAACTATACAAAAATATTAGCAAAATATATATTTATGCATGTTCAATGGTACAGGAAGTATGGATATACAGAGAAGACAATAGCCCAAACACAACATCCTGTGGAAAAGCTTGGCTGGAGTCTTTTCCAAAGCAATGATGACTGGAAGGATGGAATGGGAAACATGAAGACAGAGTTGCAGAAACCACTAGAGACTAAATTTCATGAGGAGTATGCTCTCTGGAGTCCAGTTACAGTCAGTTTGCATGCTGTTTTGAGCTCTGTCAGATTTGCCATAGAACTTCGGGATCAGAGGAAAGCCTGGAAAATATTTGGGAAGAAACTGATAAAGAAGCTTTGAAAATAATAACTGAAGATGCTTAATGGGATCCTTCTGATGGTTTCAGGAACAAGGAGAGCATATGAGAACATTGTCTGAGCCATCTGTACTGTTGCAGGAAAATCAGACTTACATTTCCTACCTTTAGGAAATGTGAACTATCCTATTAAGTCTCCAGAAATGTTGCCTTGTGGAAATGAAATGACTTCAGTGCTGATGAGCAAGCATTTTTGTACTTCAAGCTCCTGATTACATAAGTAATCAAAGACAACAAAGGGAATACTGGAAATTCCTTTAGATTTCAGCACAAGGCATTTGTGAGAAAACACTAATAGACGCAGAGCCTATATAATGTATCTCAGGCTCATGAAAACAACTAATTCAACATCATTCTATATTTAATGTTGTTCAGCTACAGAGAAACACTATTGCAGTGTGGAAAATCACTGGCAGGCTAACAGGGATATGCATATTACCCAGTACGACAGAATCAAAGGATGAAAAATGACTTGTAGACTTTGGTGAGAGCAGAGAAGTCACAATATGCACAAAATTGAAGAAAAACTTTATCATAGTTTAGACACAGATGCTTTAGAATTTGGAAAGGTCATCATAAACTCCAAAGCCTGCAAAAATGTCACTTCCTCGCAATGAGCTAAACACGAAGAAACATTTGATAAAGAAATTGGAAGCTTCTGCTCAGTTTTTTAAAGACCACAAAGCAAAAGAAAAACTAGCAGCTGGCAGAGAAGAGTGAAGTAAAGGGCAAAAATACTGAAGAACAAAGGTCTTCTGTTCTTTTTTCAGACTGTAATAAGCAATTTAAAAAGTGAAGATGGGAACATATGTGAAGATATTTGGCTTCACCAGATCAAAGCTAGAAGACAGATGAAATGGCCAAAAGGCCAATTGAAACCTGTTGATCAACCACAGCTGATCCTGTGTAACAATAAAAATGTTATGTTTAGTTGCTGTGCTGGTTGGAGTGCATTGTTGTAGCTTTTATTGATCTTTTCATTTATGCCCTTTCTCTCGTGTCTCTGACCCACACTGTCTCTTTAATTTTTATTGCCTCACAGCAGAGTTTCACACTTTCTTCCCATTTTTGACTAGTGTAAGATTAGTGACCAGAGCCCATCTGTCTGCTGCACAGCATTGTTACAGGTTCAGACAGTAAAAAGCAGCATAGAGAAAGCAGGAATATCAAGTGATGGAAAAGTTTAGCTGGGTGGACATATGGGAAAGGCCATTATCTCTGGCACACTCTGCAAAAAAAGACCCAGCAAGATGTGAGTCAGAGCTTGGGTGTGAGGACACAGAGATTAACTTGAAAAGAAGAACAAGTCTCATGTAGAAGATGGTCCCCTTCACCTTGATCAGTTCACTTCAGGTAAAATGATAATGTTTATCGATCTGGATATTTCTGACACACCCACCCACACTTGTGCCACTACATCTGACCATTAGCTGAGCTGCTTTTCCTCCCCATAGTTGTCCCAACTCCTGAGGGATAACTTCCAAGGTATACCACACTGAGACCACAAAGCTGAGCACTAGCCTTCATTAACGCAGCATGTCCTGCTTGACTTGGAATATTTTTTCACACACCAACACAATTCCTCAACCTGGGATGCTGCTGTACACCTTGAAAGTCCTCTCCAGCCCAGGTAACTGCAATTCCGCAGGCTGAGTCAGCCTCTCAGTTTCCTTGGCTGTGATTCAGCCTCTTTTGCTGAGCTCACTAAGCACAGCCCACTCTGTATAAACTGGGAATACTCAAGGCTCCAGTGATCTTGTTAAATCTCTAAAAACCTCCTACCTTGGAAAGAGCTGGAGTTGTAACCTGTCTCTGAAAGTTATGGACTTGCTGTTTCTCTTTTAACTCCTCAGAATATGGCCCTGCAGCCATCTTCTGCAGGCTTTTACTTTATCTCCCTGTTGAGTTTTGTATGAAACCCTTCACAAGGAACTTAGATTTGTCCATGCATTCAGGCAGGGATGCATATCTGCACAGGGAAATAGGGCCATGTTTAGTGTTTGTAGAATGTAACTCAGGTCTATTTCCAATTTTGTTTTGGGGACTGAATGTTTTCCTTGCTAACTATACAATACTACAGTCGGTATTCCTGTGTACGGTGTCATCACCTTATCCATCCTATAGAGGAGGCGATTTAAACATCTTTAACCGCTCTATTGTGGATTTTGGAGGAAAAAATCTTTTGCATAGGAGCTGCCTGTCCAGAAAACAGTTTTGCAGAAAAGGACCTGCAAGTCCTGCTGAACACCGAGCTGAGCGTGAGGCAGGAACGTGATCTCACGGAAAAGGCTAGTGTGTTCTTGCCTGCTTGAGACAGAGCACGGCCAGCAGGTGGAGGAAGGTGATCCTTCCCCTCTGTTCAGTGTTGGTGAGGCCACGCCTGCAGCGCTGGATCCATTTCTGGGTCCCCCAGTGCAAGAAGGACATAGACATACTGAAGAAGAGTCCAAAACAGAACCACCAAGACGCGGAAGGGCCTGGAGCACCTCTCCTGTGATGAGAAGTTGAGAGAGGCTGTTCTGCCTGAAGGAGGCTCTGCGGTACCTCATCAACATCTACAAACATCTGATGGGAGGGTGCACAGAGGACACAGCCAGGCTCTTCTCAGTGGTGCCCAGTGCCGGGACATGAGGCAGTGAGCACAATCTGGGGCACAGGAGGTTCCCTCTGAACACCAGGGAAACACCTCTGTGCTGTGTGGGTGATGGAGCACTGGCACAGGTTGCCCAGAGAAGCCACGGGGTGTCCTCCTCGGAGATCTCCAGAAGTCACCTGGACGTGGGCCTGGGCACGCTTGCTGTGCTGCCCCTGCTGGAGCAGGGCTTGGGCAGACGGACCCAGAGGACCCTGCCAACCCCATACCTTGCGACCGCATCTTTCCGCCCGTCCTCTCTCACAGCGCTCCCGCCCCACCATTCCCACTTGTCTGAAGCTTTCTGCTTTCTCGTTGCGGCCCAGACCAAGGCGAGCTCTGCCGCCGACACTCATACACCCAACACCCCTACCCAGCGGCCACCAGAATCCACCCTCGCCCCGCAGCCCTCGCACGGCCCCAGCACCGCCAGGCCCCGCCTCATCCCCCTCCCCTCGCTCCGCGGGGCGGGGCGGCGTTGGCAGCGTCTTCCCGGAGTCCTCGCTTTCCCCACGGCGCCTGCGCCGCTTGCCGCCGTCGCGCATGCGCAGCGGGGCTCGAGCGGCGGGTCCGGAGTGCAATTGCGGCGGCCGTAGCGGCGCCGCTCGCCGTTCGCAGCGGGGCGGCGGGGATGAGCCTCCGCCCGGCCCGGTTCGGGAGACGCGGGCAGAGCGGCGCCGCACGTCAGGCCGGGCCCCTCGCAGCCCGCTCGCCGTCGCGGAGCGGAGCCGCCGCGGAGCTCGAGGAGCGGCGCTGAGCGGAGCCGCCCGCTCGGGCCCTGTCGAACGGCGGCGGAGCGGGAGCCGTCGGGGCGGCCCGGCCCTCGCTCCCCGCGCGGCGGTTGGTCGCGCTAAGGGGGCCGCGGCCCGGCGCCCGCGGGGAGGATGGTGAAGCCGGCGGCGGCCCCTGCGCCGGGCCGAGAGGCGACGGAGCCGAGGCGGGCCCGGGCCGGTCCCCTCCGGGGCTGAGGGGCTGCCGGGGCGCCCCGCGGGGCGGCCGAGAGCGGCAGGATGAGCGCTCCCGCCCTGCTGCCGCTGGCCGGGCGCAGGCTGCCCGCCCTCAACCTGGGCGCGTCGTCCTTCCCGCACCACAGGGCTACCCTGAGACTGTCGGAGAAATTCATCCTGCTCCTTATCCTGAGTGCCTTCATCACGCTGTGCTTCGGGGCGTTCTTCTTCCTGCCCGACTCCTCGAAGCACAAACGCTTTGACCTGGGGCTGGAGGACGTGCTCATCCCTCACGTGGACACCAGCAAGGGGGGCAAGCAGCTGGGAGGCTTCCTGATCCACGGGCAGGGGCACGACGAGCACCGGCACAGGTGGGTACCCGCTGGCTGCGGGGCTGCACTGGAGGACACCGCGGTGCGGAGGGCTCGGGCTGCGGGCTTCCCGTGTTATTCACGTCTCCCCCTCTGAGGATGAACTCCTCTTTTGTTTGGCACATGGAGAAGTTAGGGCTACTTGCTATGACTGGCGAGGCTGTCGGGCTGTCAGCTGGAGACGTTCCGTGGATGTGGCTGTGAAAAGCGAGAGCCTTTCACGTGTTCCCTATTCTCTCCATCGTCCTTACGTCTTCGCGACGTGCATTAATTTCTGAGTGCTTTTTCCATCCTTGTGTTCCCTGGATGCCTTATGTAGCTGTATCCCTCTTTTTTTTTGTTTTCCTCAAGATGATTTAAATTGTACCCTTCTGGCTAGCGAGGACTGCTAGGCTAAATCCGAGCTCTTTTCCAGTGATTGAGTGGTTCCTTTCTCATTGTAGTCAATAACCGGTATCAGTCGTGGGGGAAAGTGGGGCTTACATTATGGTATTTGGGGGAGATAGCCTATGTGACTCCAAAACTGCTTCACCTTTTCAGTAGGTTTCACTTGCGTGCTGAATACATTGGCTTGTTGGTGGATAGTATAAACTGAACTCTCATCTGGTAAAGCCTCAGAACTGCAGCGTGTAATCTGTCAGCCTGTGATGTGCAGGAGGACATTCAGCTGGCATAGAAGGCATACTCATCCTTTCTGGCCCTTAAAATCTGTTGTTATAACGTCATTTTGAGTGACTGGAGATGTCTGCAGTTGGGTTGTCTTGATTCTGTTAGTGCGAAGAAAATAGTAGTTAAGAGTATCAGTGATCAGTGCCGTGCTGGTGGTGGCTTTTTGGGGATGCCTGAGGCTTTGCGCCGTGCAAGCATCTCAGTGTTCAAGTCTGGGTTACTTGAAGCTGTCTTCAAAACTGAGATTCACATACTTAAATGCAGGTTTTGCGGTGTATTTGCTTCTAATACTCTTTAATTGCTTAAATAACACCTTTGTGCCTGAGTAAGATCTCTCCTCACTGTCAGAAATGTGTAAAATGTGGTGACAGTGGATGATAGAATATGTGCTCTTCAGTATTTCAATATAGTGGAATTTAAGGAAACGTTACTTATGCTGTTAGTGTTCTTTCAAGAACTGTTTAAAACAAATCCCAGTGACATGATATTAGAATCGCTTGAAGGCTGTTTGTGTAGATTAAAAGGGAGGGGTGTAATTGCCTCTTCTTATTAATGTCTTATGGGTTACAAGGGCTACCTGAATGCTGTGATATTTTTCCTCACCGCGTCTCTGCTGTTGGATGTCTTGGAGAGTATTTGTCATGAACCCTTTCTTGCTGACTGAAAGGGCTTGGATGTTAAATATTTAACAAGGACGTCTTTTGTCTGCGATGTTAATTGTTGGTACAGTTAAACGTTGCACAAAACGTGGGCTTTGTCGTTCTCTAAATATACCTTTTGAAGTTCTCATCTTTCACTGTCTTTTTTTTTTTTTTTTTCTCCTGGTGATCTCATTTCTTAGTTTCCTCAGTCACGGTAACACATACTGTCAAAATCAAGTTCTAAAATAGAAGACGGATGAAACAAAGCAGTCAAAATTAGGTTTTGAAATAGATGGCATATGAAACAGAAACGAGTTCAGCAGCAGTTTTCCAAACTCCAGCTGTGGCTGCTGTACCTCGTGTTGCCCAGTAGATGGGCCATAGAAAAAGGAGTTTGTTAATGCTGGCAGTTCTGAAGTGATGCTCCAGATTAACCTACTTATGTGGATCCTTTTCAGGACTACTTTTAAAGTGTGATTACTGAAGCTGTGAGTATATGCAAGTTTTATTTCATGTGCACGTAAACAGAATGTGTTTAGCTCTCATAGTAAGTACCCAGAGTCCAAATAAACATTAAAAGCAGTGGTTATTGTGTCAGTGGTAGACTGTCCTGTAGTTCCTATGTAAGCTGTGAATATGTAATCCCGCCGCCCCTTCCCCCATCCAGATTTTATGACCACCTTTTGTGTTGTAATTGAGCAAAAATAGGTATTATTCCCATTATTTAAGTCCTGCAGGCTGCCAGAATACACTAAGCATATCTTACCTTCTTAAAAGTTGTGCCTGCTTACAGGATGCTTGTGGGAACGCTGCTGTATGCGTTGGGAGGCAAGGTTATGTACTTTCCTTCTGGAGCAACTTCATTGGCTTGTTACCTGATAGTGTTATCAACAGATATTTGCTCATGTGGGGTTGGCATGGTGACTGTTGTCCTGTAAAGGAAAGCAATTGCCTCCTGACGTTTTCAGCATTTGGTTACTGCTCCTGGATTGTAGGGCTCTTGACAATATTCTTAGCAAAAGATCTTTTAGGTAACTTACTTTGAGATAAAGAACTTTGTACCATCAAGAAGCAAAGCCAAATATCAACCGCTCTGTAGGTGTTACTTTTTGAATGGTACCAAGGCGTTGAAGCAAAAGATCAAGGTAAAAAATAGCCTACTGGGTTTCTGCACCAAGTGTGCAGTGAGATGTAAAGCATAATAATAAACTGATAAACTTTTTCCAACAACTGTGGGACTTCAGAGGAAACGGGATCAAATGTCATTTATGTGAGGTATGCACTTTATCATGAAGTGACAGGTGTGTTTGTTTAGTGATTTTGGTTACTTTGGTGACAGCTGGTATTGTCCTCTATTTAATGATGAAACAAAACTAAAGCAACCAAACCCATAAAGCATACAGTTAGACTATATCTTGGGATATAGGATATAGTACTTCAGTGCTCCTTTTTTTTTCCCTACTCTTTAATTTCTGAGCTTTGCAGTTTATTGGAGTGTTTCCACTCAGCTGTGCATTGATATTGGGTGTGCAAACAATAGTTCTCACTCAGCCTCTTCTGTATTCCCTCACATTGCTTTCCCACCTAATCCCCTGGATCCCTGTGATGTTCTTGAGTGTTGTTATTATTGCTGTTATTGTAATAGCAGCAGAGGTGGTTACCTCTTGTTGACATTAGCTTTACATCTTCTGTTAGCCAGTTTTCTTTGACTGCTGTTTTTCTTCCCTCCACCCCTTCCAACCAGAAGAACAGGAAAGCCCCTGCCCCTCTTTTCATGAAGTATTTGCTCAAGAATTGCACTGTCCTTGGCTATCATCCATAGAAAAGCAACTTTATTGTAAGAAGAAAATAAAAATCTGAAGTAAAGATGCAACTGATATTTTGGGCTTTGGAGGGTCTGCAAGCTAGTGTTCAATTTTAATCATACATTTCAGGGGAAGCTTTTCACACGTTCTTCCAGACTAATGCATAGGGATGTTAGAGAAGCGTGTGTTGCAAGATCTTCATTGGTGAGGAAATGGTAAGGACTTCTGAAGATAAGTTCACACCCATGCTTCTTGTAAATCCATTTCATTTCCCCCAGATGAATTTCTCTCTGTTTCAAGTTGAATATTGCAGAAGTCCCAGGATGGGAGAAGTACAGCTTTGAAGATGACAGCATCTTTACCAGGCAAACTTTTGTTATTCAAAATCTGGGAGAAGTGAGTTGTTTCACACCATGTGACAAACTTCTACATCTTCCATCAGAAGAAGTAAACCATCAAGAAACAACCAGCAGTAAAAAAACAAAACAAAAACCCAACAAATGCTTAAGCTGCTTCTCATTTCGCAGTTTCTTTCCTGCTATTTTGGGGACTTATTTTTCAGACAGCCCTGAAGAATAGCTTTGGAACCAAACTAAAAACATCATGGTTTCTTGGCATTTAATATAAACAAAGTAGAATTCAGAGACCTTGTAGTCTCAATATATTCGATTAAAACAAACAAACAAACACAAAACATGAGTTTAATAAGAAATTTGTGAAGCTGTGTGTTGAGCTGCTATATTGCTGTGCATTGCTTCAAGTCACGATTCTCACCTGTGCTTAAAAATAAGTCTTGCTTTCCTGTCAGCAGTTTGATTGTGGGTGCCAGTAATGCAGCTGACCACGGCTCTGCCTTGGCCTTGCTGTGTGAGTGGGTATGGATCAGTGTAAATCACACCTGTGATGCTGTTCCTGTGAAGCTAAGGTATACTGGTTTCTGTGTTTGGCAGAAATGATAAGCTCAGCAGTTTGATATGGCCAGCTGTGGGTCAGCAGCTGGATGGCAACAGTTTAAAAGCATTCTTCATTGCTTGATTTCTTATTACCTCTAAGGTCTATAGCTGCTGTGCTCCTCAGAGGTATGGATCGTGAGGAGCTTCTTTATGCTTTGAAATCCTGCTACTCTTCTTATTTGAAAGAGATTTGAGAGACTTAATATGCTTCCTTTGGCTTCCTTTACCTTCTGTGATCTATGTGGCTTAATTAGACATAAAAGTGGGTGGAGGAGAAAACCTATATTACTCAGTAGGATCAGTGTCTCCAGTCATCCTTTGCCATGCCATCAAGTAAAAAGCTGCATAAAGCCAACTTCTGCTTTTCTCCCTCTGCATGTACTTGAGACACAAATCAATCAGTGCAATTACAAGCACTGAGATATTGTGTTTCAAATATCTTGTTTTTTCCCCTTAAAATTCAGAAGCTGCTGTAGTCTCTGGGGTTAAACTCACAGTCCATCCAGTTTCCCTTTATGTGGTGTTGAGCCTCTTGTCAGAACAGACTGCACAATGTGTTTATAATATGGGCATCAAGTGCAGGCTGAGGTGCTTTGTATAGAGGAAAGGGCTTCTAGGGTGCAGGAGATGCAGGAACTCCTGGTGATCCTGATGGAGCTGAAGAGCACGGGAAGAGTGCATTCCGGGTTAGGGGCCAGAGACGTCTTGCATTTCTAGTGCAGAGAAGTTCTAAGGGACTTGTTGCAGTCTTAACTAATAAAGCTTTTGCAAGAGCAGTTGGAGCAACTCTTTTCAGTTGAAGCTTTTAGTAATCACGTGTTTATTTTCTGTTCTGGACTCCATTTTGAGAATAGTGTTGAGAAGTGATGCTGGTGTTTGGATATTTGCAGAGCTCTTTCTTTAGATTTTTTTTCCACCCTTAAACTCTTAATTTTTCCTGAAGTTGTATTGTGCGCTGTGAGAGGAGGTACCCTCTTGTCTTATTTTGCAAGGTTGTGCTGAAATAAGTGCATGTAGTAGGCTGAGAAATGCTTTCATCTTTAAATTACAAAATGCAAATTCCAGACCATCTGTATAGATGTCCTTCCTCCTCCTTCCCCCATCTGCTTAACAGCCTGCATCAGATGTAGAGTGCTTCTTTCTTCAAGTTATCGTGCTGTGCTCCAACTTGACAAGGCATTTCTTGCACCGTGGAAGAGAGCAGTTGAGAGCTCGTTCTGCAGTTCTTAACCTTTCCATTAAAAAGAAAGGAACAACACATTTTCTGCATGATCTATGCTTTGTATGCATCCTGGAAAACAATTAGGCGTGGGAAAACTGCAGAAAGCCTGCTTGCTGGATGGAGGCCAGCTAGCGGGTGGGAAGCAGCAGCACTTAGGAATGTTGTGGATGAGCATCTCTGAGAATTGTAGTGTAAACGTGGGTTACTTGGTGGTGTTTGCAGTGGTGTAGGTAATTGTAAGCAGTGTGGGCATGGTGTGCCCAAAGAGTTCTTCCATTTTTGGCTATTGTGAGTGTAATATATCAAATACAAACAATCCAGTCTTCCTCTGCTAGATCCGAGTTGCGTGGTTTCTCTTCCTTACAACAAGTGTATGCAAATCTAATTACGAATTTGGTGACGTCCTGCTGTACGTGTGCATGACATTGAAGCAATTGAATGGGAACTTAATATTGGCAAAAAAGGGGGAAGATGTAAAGATTTTACTGCTCTTGTATCTTACTGCCTTCAGCTTGAGTAAGGGAAAATTTGGTATCAGTCTGTACATGAAATGTTTGAGCACTGCAGCATTGTATTTTCATTTTAGACTTGTTTTTGAAAAAAACATTGCTTCATAACTTCTCTGAATTTTTTTTATAAAAGTATATGTTAATATTTTGCCTTAGAGATGGTTAGAAAATGTCTTTTTCCCTCTTCTTACATTCTTACACAAAAAACCTGTGAAATACAAAATGTGATCAGTGTCTGTTTCGTCATCCTTCACTCTTGTTGCAGTTTGAATGTTCAGAGAAATTTGGTCTGACATGTAGACAGTTATTTCTCACAGTAAAGACAAAGCAGGGACTTCAATGCATGTGTTTCAGTACAGCTTGTGGGATTTGTTCTTTTGCCTTCATTTCCAGTTGTGGAGGCAATTGAATGCTATAACGTGTCTTAATTTGGTACTTAAACACTTAATTGCTAAAACTTAGAGCTTGTTGGTGTTTTTTTTGTTTTTTTTGCAAGCTAATTGCTTGTGAAAAGAAGAGTGTTCAACAACTTAAATGTCAAGCAAACGGGAAAAATAAATATACCTTCCACACCTCCTTGAACCTTGAAATAAAAAGTCCGAGGGCTCTAAATGCAGCATATTATTTTTAGCTTTTTCAAAGTGCCTGCACTTACAACAGTGGAATTATACAACTTCTTTGAATTTCAGAATTCAACAGATAGCTTTTATTCCACTATCTTACTGTATTAAGCATGAATGCAAATTCACAGTTGAAAAATATTTGGAAAAGCTTTGAGATCTGTGGAGGTCTTACCCTGTCATAATAATTTGTGGGCTTTTTGATTCCTTCTTTTTGTGTAATCTGCGTTGTCCAATCTGGTTTCCTGTATAGAGCAGATCATGTAGGTTCATCTCGTATAGACCCTCTAAATCTATTAGGTGGGTTACCTCTCTGGATTTGTTTGAACATCTTAAATAAGGGAATTTCTTTCTGTGGTAACTTTCTCAGTTGTGTTTTTGAGTACCTGACCAGGTTCATTGGTGCTTCCGAAACTTAAAACATTTTGAGAATATATACTATAGGCTTTTTGTTAACCTTCTCAGTTGGAAGCTGTACTTTGAGGTGTCTTTAGCTTTTTCTCTTAAGCAAGCAAAGTGTGCAAGCTTATACCGAATGTTCATCTGTAGTGCTGACCCTCTTCTCTGTTCAGTCTTTTTTCTCTGTAATGTCGATAGGAAGCAGAGAGTGACCTGTCAAAATAAGTCTATTTGTCTTGTCATACAGCAGTAAGAGAGACTAGAATTAGGGACAGTGTTGAAAGGAAGAGCCCAGGAGTCATCCATGAAACGTGATTGGTTGTGCTAGTCTGTCTGTCTGGATGTGTTATAAATGTTGTAGGCAACACTAGTCCGGGTAGCTGAAGGGTGCTAATGCATGAACTGCTGGGCTGCTTTAGTTCTGCACCTTGCAGATTTGTTTGTCCAGATGCTGATTCATATTTATGATTCTGCCTTGCTGACTTCAGTTTTTTTAAAATGTGTTCAAAGTGCAGACTCGTGAACCTTGTATGTGGTATTCAGCTTAGTCTGATTAATATTTCATGTGCTTTCTTTTACTTACTAGTTGCTTCTTGCACCATCCTCCAGTGGCTTAAGTGCAGCCTCTTGCCATAGCATCTCCATTGAGGCTTTCAGTGGGCAGGGAGAAAGTCTGAGGTTTTCAAATAGCTTAACATAATGCAGTCTGCTAAATATGTTGTAAACAAAGTTATTTACAGCTTTAAGGAGGCAGGTATGATGAAAGTGCTTTCTTGCTGCATCAAGACTTATGAGCTCTTGAATGAGATTATTAACAACTGTAAGCAAAAATGGTAGTTGTCTTGCTTAATGTATGCTGTTAGCAACCAGCAAGGCATCTGTAAGATCAGTGTTCAGGTTTAGCACTGTGTGTAGACCAGCAAGGCATGTGAAGTTTTTACAAGCTGCTTGGGAATTTTTTCCTTCTCAGGAGTTTGTTACTGCCCTTCTCCTGGAACTGGTGGTATGTTCAGACAGCTGAAGTGTACAGTCACTTGCAGACAGGTGACTGTCAGTGGTAAGTCATGCTAATCCATTTCACATTCTTGTGATCCAATAAAAGGTAATCACAAAGGGTGAGAAAGCAGCCTCATCTGCCACCTCATCTGTGGGAGTGGCACATCCTTCATGCCCTAGGAAGGGGAAGGTCCTGGTTTCTATGTTGGCTATTAGTAACTTGGGGAGTGTGCCGTTTCCTCATCAGATTTTTTTCATGTTCTGTTGCTACCTTCAGGAATTTACGGCATTTTCAGTATTTGCTATTTTCATTATGGAAGTGAGGGACTCTTCTTTTGCTCCAGAATACTTGCATTCTTTCTATACTGTATTTAAATTTTAATGCAGAACTATCTTTCTGGACCACAAGCTTCTGCTTGTTTTCATTGCTTTGTGAAATTAGATGTGTTTTATTTCAAAATAAGACTCAAAACAACACCTGCCACAATCTGAACTTGTTCAGAATGGCAAAGGTAGTGGAAGAGAGACTTCTGAGAGAATAGGGAAGTTAATTTCCTAGATGAGATGCGATCTCCTCCACACCCATCAGCCCTTTGTAGTACAGAGCCCCAAAAGCTTTTTTTTAATCCTGTTGCATCCATGTTCTACAGTCATGTTTTCTGGTATATAAATCCAGATAATCTTTTATTCTATATTCAGGTGAACTTTTCTGGCTGTTTTGGGAGGTCAGAATACAAGAGCTGAGGTCAAAATCTATGGGGGAGAGCAATGACAAGGGATTTGGAATAAATGATATTGGAGAAAAGAGTCTAGTGTGTTAATAGCAATTTACTGAGATGTGGAGAATTTCACAGAACATTTTATGCATCTTAAAATAAAACAGTTGTGAGAAAAATGGTGTGAACTGATTTGACTGAGAACCGTGTTTCGAGTGACCTTTAAAATCTCTTGCTAATAGGGTTTATCTTGCAAGCACTGAGGACTGTTTTACTCTAAACTTAATAATTGCAGATGATGCAAGTATGTCTGTTTTCCCAGTGCTATAATCACAAATCCTTAGTCTCCTAAAGGCATCTGTTGTGCTGTCATCAGTTTCTGTTTGAGTGGAAGGTGTTGTCCAACTTATTAAACACCTCTTGGATCGAATCCTGAACTGCAATATACTATGATCTGGAGAAGGAAATACAGTGGAAGATGAGATGGACTCTTCTGCATCTTACAATATGAATTTTACCAAGGGAGAGTTTCACTCAGTTAAATCAAGTTTGTATGTTTTGCGAATAGTTTCACTTTCTAGACAGTGGAATTTAATATCTTAATGAGGTCTTTGAGCAATCCACTTTCCAGCAAGTGGGGAAGTTGAAACAAATGTGTGATTTTGCTGGTTTTGAATGAAGTTTTAACTATATATCTAGTTCATTACTCTGTTTTAAGTCAATTATTAATTTGAACTGTTACATATATTGACATTAAGTAGTTAAAACCAGCCAAGTTGCATCTGCTAATTAATCAGTAAGATGAGAAATTCACATGGCGTCAACACCTTACCTATTTGTATGGGGAAATAGTTATTCACAACCCAGGTGATGGATGAGAACTTAACAGTAATTGCAGTGCAGACATATTCTTAATTGTGACTTTTTTTTTTTTTGAGATTTTTATCTGGGAATTTCTTCATCTTGAGGGACCAGTACCTGTGGGAACCTACCAAGCTTTATATTCATCTCTGATACTCTGAGCTGCTCTGAAAGTAATGCCTCCTGTTTTGGCCCTCAACATCAGAGGCTGATGTTGGTGATCTGACAGTAGAGGTTGAACCTTCCCACCAGTGTGTGTTGTAACTGTGTGACAGGTGGCAGCAGAGGTGCAGTATGACAAAATGGCATCTGACATAGAAGTATGTTTGAAGCAAAAGTGTGTCACTGGATTTCTCCATGTGGAATAATGGCACCCACTGACATTCACTGGCACTTCCACAATGTTTGTGGGGACCAGTGTCACAGTGAGGTATTTCAGCAATGGTGACAGCAACAGTGGGGCACCTCTGCTGGTGCAGGCTTTGATGACTGTGGCATGCAGTCTGTTGCTTGTTCCTGGAGAAAATGCATAGCTAATGGTGGTGAAAATGCTGAGAAATAGTGTTTTGTAGCTGAAAATGTGTTCTATCAAATAATGCTATTGTGTTCTTTTTATCTTTCGTAGTTTCCATGGAGATAAACAGGAGACATTACTTTCAGAATCATTTAAGTTTATAAACTGCTCTGTGAAGTGGGTAATCAGTTGTTGCTGCTGTCATTTCAGTACTTGTACGTGAACTTTTAACACAGCCGGTGAGGTGGCTGGTAGTGCATAGCTATGGCCAAACTGGTAGAATGGAATCTGGAATCAGTCTGGGTTTTACCCAGCCTTGTACAGGCATTGCAGCAGTTGATGTCTGCTTGCTGGCTATGGTAGGCTTTGGGAACAGTTTATTGATGCACAAAGTAAAATGTCTAATGGTGATTTTTGTTCCTACGTGTGTTTCTGAACTGACAGAAATTGAGATTCACTACTATTCTGCATGTGAACCCCAGGCACTTGGCTTACTGTGTTCTTAAATATGTCTGTAATTTCTGATCTGTTTATTTTTTTTAAAAGTGACTTGATCACTAATTTTATTCAGATGGATGCGCTATTGCAGTTATGCATAGTGGTTTGCTTGACAGCCCCTTTCCCCTCCTTAGATGTAATTTACCCAGAATAGCATCTGGCTGTCACACTACAGTGGAACTAGATCATCCAGTCCACTGCTATTACAAAGAAAAATGAGCCTTGACACATTTGTGTCAATTTGGCAAGATGCCTGACTGACTGTGGTCAATGAAATATGTGACGTTTCAAGTGGTAATATAATGTGCAGGGAACACTTGCAGGAGGAACATTGGGCAGTGCAAGGAAAATGCCACCTTTACTGGTACTGAAGGATTCAAATATTGACACGAGTTACCTGATCAAGTCTTGTTTCTTGTCCGTTAAGGTATATAACAATGCAAGTTTTCTTACTCTATAACTTGCAAGTGGTGATCCTGTAGAAATTTAAAATGCAGTTGAATTTAAAAGGAAGAAAGTAAACTTAAAACTTTAAATGCTCCCTAAATGTGATATACTGATTAATATTTTTCCATCCTCCCTATTCTACTCGTAAGGAAAAATTCTGGATTTGGTACAAACCCTGAGTAGGGGTCTTCCGCTGTATCAGTGAGATACTGATTTAAGGTGTGTCAGGCACAGCTTCAGTTTTCCAGCTTTCAGGTGGATTCAGTAGTGGTTAACACAGAATGCCTTCTGAGATTTAAAGAACTTTAGTAAAAAAAAAAAAAAAATGGCTAGAGCACCTGTCTTATGAAGACAGTCTGAAGGAGCTGGACTTCTTCAACCTGGAGAAGAGAAGACTTCAGGGTGACCTCATTGTGACCTTCTGGCTTATAAGCAGGAGGAAAATCGGATTTTTATAGGGGTAGATAGTGACAGGACAAGGGGAAATGGCTTTAAATTAAAAGATGGGAGATTCAGATTAAATTCCAGGGGGAGATTTTTCCAGTGAGAAAGTGGTGCGACTGAATCAAGCTGCTCAGAGAAGCTGTGGATGCCCCATCCCCGAAGATGCGGGCAGGTTAAATGGAGCCCTGGGCAGCCTGATCTGGTGGGTGACAGCCCTACATGCAGCAGGGAGGTTGAAACCAGATGGATTTTAAAGTTGCTTCCAACAGAAGCCGTTCTATGATTCTACATCAGTCTGTTCAACAAAATTTGTGTTAGGTAGTTTCTGCTTTTATATTTTATTTTCTGTCTTTGTTCTACCTGTTTATACGTTGATCTGAACCTACTGTTTTCGGTTTAGTGTTTCAGCAGTTTGAAATAACACATGTCTATCAATGTGGCAAGTGTTTTCCAATGGCTGAGTGGCTTGAGACATATAAAACAGCATCTGCATCTCTTCAACCTTGTGGAGCTGGGAAGGGAGGTAGAAGGAGCTGAATGGAAGCATACCCCAGCCATGTTTGTCCCTGTTTTACATGCTGTTTTTCAGATCAGGTGTCCTTTGCCCACAACCTGTCTCAACCTTTTTATTCCCCATAGGCTAGATGTGGTTTTAAAATGAGAGGTCAGGTGGTAGGTAGTCTAGTAGTAGTCCTGTACTGCCTCATTTTCTTCTAAAACATAAAAAAAGACTGAAATTTTTAACCTTTGAGAACTGTAAGTAAATAAAAGCCTCTATAACAGCTATGAAATTCTTAAGGAGGAAAGCTAAATGGTCTGTCAAAGCCTCTTCCTCAAATATTATGTTTTGTTTGCTTAATTTATTGTTTTGGAATCCAAAACAGTAATAACTAGAAGAATATTTATAGACTCTGCAGGATGGAGTTAAGCATTCATTTCCTAGAGCTTGATGTTGCAGTATCTTTACTGGGAAAGAGATTCTAACTCTAGAATCATTTCCATACATTACTGTGGCTTGTGAGGTTATGACTTTTGCCAAAGCATTGATAGCAGCTCTAGAGAGAAAGGCTCTATTTCTATGGATGCGGTTTCAGCTGCTTCTAGCATGCAGTTTCTTCATGCAGGAGGTGCGCAGCGATTGCTTTATGACTAAAGCAGTCTGCCTAGTTATTTGGACTGTTGCTGAGGATCAGTGGCTTTATCAGTCTGATGAGTCTCTGCCCAAAGGGAGGTGTAAGGTAGGAAAGTTATTTGCCACCTTTACTTCTTTGAGTGGGTTGATTCTTCATCTAGCTGAGTTGCCATATTCCAACTCCACCTTTTTTTCCCTGAGGATTTTATGCCTATTTGTGTCATTATTTTTCTCCTCAGTTAAGTTACTGTTTCAGCTATTTTAGTTTTGTTTTCTTCCATACATTTGGTGGCCTTTAGTTGTGAGAATATCTTCTTGTAACATAGCAACTGGGTTTTGGTAGAACTGAGCCCAAGCTCGCACTGGATCCTGGGTTGTAGAGGGTTGAATCTCTTGGTTTAGTGGGCTGTGTGCTTGTTTACTCTGTGCCAGTACGTTTGTAACTTTTGGGTCTGAATTTGTCAGAATAAGTGTGATTTTGTTGCCTACAGTCAGTGAAGGAAGTTATGGATTGGTTTTGGTTTTGTAGTTTCCATTTGTGAAATAAACAATGCCCTCCTGAGTAGTCTTTCTTATTTATCTACTGCCATATTGTGGATAGTATATTTGTTAAGGAAATGGCAGTTTCATGAAGGAAGTGAGGAAGTTACCATAAGTGTTCGAGCTAATAAACAGGTTTTAATTTGATCTTATAGGTTCTAACATTTGACTTCAACTGTTTGAGCTGATTTTTGTTGCTGGGAATTTAGAAAACTGTATTTTGGAGGGAATGATGTGGAGGAAGAAATCTGATTTTATATAATGGATCTGTATTTGACTGTAGTAAGCAGAAATAACAGAAGATAACAGCTTTATAAACAGTGCATAGTACACACAATTTGAGGAATCTGCGATGATTATACTGATGATGATTTGGTGATCAAATTGCAGACCTGTTTTGTAGCCCTAATTTTTCCACTGTTTCAATTGTGTGTTCTGGGCTGTATTACTTCAGTGTATTTTCTATTTTGATCACATCAAAAGTAGATTGTAGCTAACACATTTGTTGTTGCATATGTCTAGCACCCTTATATTTGGTCTGTGAAACACTTGAAGTATTTCCATAATACTGGAAGTAGCACTGATAGCTGTTAACATTGCACTGCTTTAGTTTAAGTTACTGACTTTATCATAGTTTTATGAAAATCATCAGTGACAGTTCTAGATGCCTGTACTAGATATATCACTCTACATACACTTCTAGATGTGTATATTAGCAGTATATTGCTGATCGCTTGTCATACTTTGTTTCAGTTAGTGTCTTCTGATATTTTTAATGTAGATGTATATGAACAAAGATTCACTTAGCTGTTCCCAAGGAATGCCAAGTCACCTTTCACCAAAGCTGACTCATCTGTAAGGCGTAAGAGTAGTTCACATCCCAGTTTCCTTTTCTGTACCTCTTTTGCATTCTGAAGCATTCACCATCTTGATGTTAAGATACGTAGCTTGTTTATGGTCAGTAACTCCTTAGATATTGTGCTGAATTTGACTAACCTAAATGGCTGTCAGCAGTACTGTTTACCCAACTGGATAGACTGTTTGTGTAATTGAGAACTTGTTTTTCTCACTGTGAAGCTTATTGCTTACATTCTCTGTAGTTTTCCCATCTGGAAGAAAACTCTGGTGCATAAATTATGGTAATATCTCCATCCTTGGGGGTGTTCAGAAGCTCTCTGTAGCTGAGCCAGCAACCTGCTCTGGGTGGCCTTGCTTGAGCAGGGGTTAGACCAGATGACCTGCAGGGCTCTCTGCCAACCTTAGCTGTGTTGTTCTGTGACGGAGTCTGTGTTTGTGGTCTCCTCTGACTGAAGAACAAAAAAGAAGCTTGCCATATTCATAAACTTACTAAGTTTTGTGAGCATTGAGTTGTTACGTATATTGCATTTTTTTAATGGGAATTTGCTGATCCACTGGTGCTTTTCTGGCCTTTTTTCTATTATAAAATCTCACCTGATTGTCTGCCTCTTGAATCATGATTATGTTGTTTATTAGCAGGGTGGATTTTAGGTGGCAGTGTATTAAATGCACCTGGATGGCTAAGTAATTTGTCACACACCCTTGTCTTTCATCCTCTCATTTATTGACATGATTGAAAAACTTTTTGAGTAATGAGATCTGGTCTTGTTCTATGGAACGGTGCAAATTAGGCAAGTCATTTTATTGTGTGTCCGGGTAGTTCCATTGCTCTCTTTGGATATGGGTTTGACTGATTTGCCAAGTAGAGAGATAAAAAACAGCAAATCTTTATAAGTTTAAGCACTCCTAGATATGTGGTATGGGAGAACATTTTATAGAGTGTTTACATTTTAGTCAATCCAGTGTAAAAAATGTATCCACACTGCAGACTGTGTCTTCCTGTATAGAATCGTAGGATTGTTAGAGTTGGAAAAAGCCACGAAGGTCATCGAGTCCAACCATCAACCCGTCATTGCCACCATGCCCACTAGTAGTGGAGCATCTACCCTCCTCATGAAAATCTCCAGGGATGGTGACTCCACCACCTCCCTGGGCAGTCTGTGCCGGTGCACCACCTCTCATTTCCCATAGGATTTTTAAAGCACTGTCGTGTCTGGGATGTCCAGAGCAATTCTGGGTGATTAAAATAGTATTATGGGAATATGGCAGCTCATGTTGGCAGAACATCTGTGTGAGGGTAGCTGCTTCTAGAGCACTGTTCAGAACCTGCCAGAGGGATTCCCATGCAGAGAAGTGTAGTACCATCTGCTTACCTGAAGGTTTGCCATCTGTGAGTCTGCTTTAAATGCTGTGTGCTACTCTCTGTTTGCAGTAGCCATTGTTTGTGTATTATTGCTAGCTGTCAACTTATTTAATATTTGAAAAATTGAGAATTCTTAGATCAAGATATTCCTGTCACAGCTGTTGCTTTAAATTATGGACTTTCTCCAGATGTTTTTCTTCAGTTTGTGGGTCTTAAGGTTTGCTTTAAGAGGCTGAGAAGAGACTCACGATGTAAAATACAGTAGCTACCGTATTTATTTTGGTACCCTTCTGAACTCAAGCAACAGGAAGAAGGCATTGCTACAGCTCAAATAATTCTTACTTCTACTGTACTGAGGATGGGAAGAGGTAAATAAGAACCTGATTAGGAACAGGAACCTGCAGGGGGGAATGTGAACCAGAGCTAATGGAGACTGTCCTTGGTGGTTGTGAGGAGGAACAATTAATTTTTTTTTTTTTTTTGTAAGCTGGAGATGTGAACTGCACACAGCAAAATAAAAGAAGATGGAATATCTGTGAAATGTGACTTTTGTTTTCTTTTTTTCTTTTTCCCAGAGTAGAAAAAGATGAATGTTGTCTGAGGCATAAGGGGTGGATGGCTGAGGGAGAGATATCATGGACTAGCCAGAGTGATTCTGAAGAAAGGAGTCTTTTGAAGCCAGTTGGTGCTTAGTAGAGTATAAATAAATCTTAGGATGGTTGGGAGTGGCTTATGGGATGGAACAGGAAATGACCTTGGGATAAACTCAAGGAGTGGAAACTAAATGTGATGACTGGGGAGGGAATGATGAGTATTACGGTTTTATGTTTTTTATTATATTATTTTTGTTGTTTTTGTTATATTATTGATAGTCCACATCATGATAGTTGGGACAGCCCAACTATTTGTCATGGATTGATCCAAACTGCATTGGAACAGGACGGTGCTCCTGAGCACTGATAATACATTGATGATATTATTGTGTGGGGCAATACGGCATGGGAAGTTTTCGAGAAAGGAGAGAGAATAATCCAGATCCTCCTGCGAGCTGGCTATGCTATTAAGCGAAGCAAAGTGAAAGGGCCTGCACAGGAAGTTCAATTCCTAGGTATAAAGCAGCAAGATGGATGTCGTCGCATCCCTACAGATGGGATTAACAAAATCATTGCTATGTCTCCACTCACCAGTATGACAGAGACCCAAGCTTTTTTGGGTGTAGTGGGCTTTTGGAGAATGCATGTTCCAAACTACAGTCTCATTGTGAGCCCTCTCTTTTGGATGATGAGGAAGAAGAATGATTTTGTGTGGGGCCCTGAGCAGCAGCAGGCTTTTGAGCAAATTAAGCAGGGGAGATAGCCCTGCCATGGCCCTTGGGCCACTACAGACGGGACAGGATGTAAAGAACATCTTCTACACTGCTGCAGGAAAGGAAGGTCCCATTTTGAGTTTGTGGCAAAGAACTTCTGGAAAGACCCGAGGCCGACCCCTTCTGGAGTTGAGCATACAGGGGGTCCAGACCTGAGGAGTGCTACGCTCCAACTGAGAAGGAGATCTTAGCCGTGTACGAGGGGGTTCGAGCTGCTTCCAAAATAATCGGTACTGAAACGCAGCTCCTTCTGGCACCTCAACTGCCAGTGCTAAACTGGATGTTTAAAGGAAAGCTTCACTCCGCCCATCATGCTACTGATGCCACTTGGAGTAAGTGGACTGCTCTGATTACACAGCGAGCACGGATGGGGAACCTGCATTCCCCAAAGGACTGTGCGATGCTTTGCATTTTTACGTATTTCCGCTCAGAGGGAAAGATAAAAACTGTCTGTGGTCACGGGACTGGCACTGTTTTCCTCTGGGATCGACTCAGCAGTGGGTGCTCACTGCTGTCTCGCCTTCAGCATTAGCGTAAGGCCTTCAGTTTATCGGACGCTCTCTCTTGCTCATTTTATCTGATTCATTAGCCTCAATTCCAATTATATTGTATTATATTGTGTTATTTCGCTTTCTGGTATCTTATTTAGTAAATTAGCTTTTCTCCTCAGATTGTTGTCGCTGTTTTGTTCCTAGGCCCATCTCCCTTCTCCTTTTTTCCCTTTTCCCTTTCCCCAGGGTGTGGGCCCGTGGGTCCCCTTCCTCAATTGTCATGGTACCAGGTCAAACCGGCCCGCAAACCGCTGACAGTGAGTTAATGGCCATGTGAGTTTGTCTGCTCTGTATCACTTGAGATCCTTCAATATGCAGTTCTGTAATACTTGAAGCTTATGTCCTGTTCTCCTGTGTGGTCAGCCTTTTAATCTTTCTTCAGTCCTTGCCCTGAGAGCAGTGTTTGGGTGTTCAGCCAGCTAGGAGACCTGATCTGGCCTGGAATGATCAGTGATAGGCTGAAGGAACTGGGCTTGTTCAGCCTGCAAAAGAGAAGTCTGTGGGGAGACCTCATTGTGGCCTTACAATATTTAAAGGGAGTTTATAAACATGAGGGGAAATTATAAATAAATAAATAAATAAAATTTTAAAAGGTGTAGATAGTCAAGGAGGAATGGTTTTAAACTAAAGGAAGGAAGGTTTAGATTAGGTGTCAGGGGGAAGTTCTTCAATGAGAGAGTGGTGAGGTGCTGGAACAGGCTCCTCAGAGAGGATGTGGATGCCCTTTCTGTGAAGGTGGTGTTTAACGCCATGTGGGATGGGGACCTGAACAATCTGATCTAGTACTCGACAGTTGGCAACCCTGCATGTGACAGGGAGGTTGGAACTTGGTGATCCGTGAGACCCCTTCCTACTCAAGTTATTCTATGATTTTTCAGCTGTGTCTGCTCAGTACTGGCTGACTGGCTTGCTTTTGGGTCGTTAGAGAACCTGCATAAGGGGTAAGGGAGCTTGGCTTTGTAGGGCTACCAGGACTCTGGGATGTGCAGTGGTTTGTGCAGAGATGATGACCCCCACAAGGAATACTGAGTTATAATATTAGTTACATGTGTTCCAGCTATTATTGTTGACCATATTACTAATATTGCAGTTCTGTGTAGTACTTAATAAATCCGCAGCGTACGCGGATATGCAGGCATCATTCAAAGCTGCTTGAATTGATGCTACAAAATGGCTCTTCCCACTGTAGCAACACCAGAGAAGTTGCACTTCTGTATGCTGTTCAGAGAAGGTTACCTTGCTGATAGTGGGCAACTGCCTGTCATACAGGGATATGTTCTCATAGGTCCATGTGTGTAGCTTCTTTGCCTTTAGTATACAGTACTGGGTGGATGGGTCCTCTCTGAGACTGCCAGGAGAGCTTCCCAAGACTTAACCTGCCATGGCTTGTTTGAACATTGGTGGTCTGTGGTCTAGCAGTTGTGTGGGTTGTTCAGTCAATTCATCTGTGTTAGCATGATTTTATCTAGTAGTTGTCAGCTTCCAGCAGACCCCTGCCTTACTGCTGTTGGCAATAGAGAGTTCTAATTTCATGGGGTTTTTTTGTTTTTTGTTTTGTTTTTGTTATACTAATCACCTTAAAGCTACAGTGTGCTCATTGCTGTCTGGCTGGTGCTGTTAAGTGAAGGCTGTATAGACTTGCCCACAGAGGGAAAGTTGCTCCTACTCAGGAAGCTAAATGCATGCAAAAAAAAAACAAAAAACCTCAGATCAAACCAGTGTCTGGAAAAGCCCTACCATGCTCCCAGGCAGTCTCCTATGCTGAGTTTGTCAGCCACTCACAATCACCAGTGTTGGTGTGAGGTTGACTAGAACTTTGTGCTTGGTAGTAGCCATGCGTTAATCATCATAAACATAATCTGAAACTGTAGTTGGAGTCTTCACTGGTTTTTTTTCTTCCCTCCCCCCCTCCTGCTGCAAGCTGATATGTGTGAAACCCTGTCAAGGTATTTTTTTCTTCCTGTGCTGTTGACCTACATAGTAACTGATAGCAGGAGGTTGTCATCTTCTGTTAGCTCCAGTGTTATGGATGTAAATCTCCAGCCTTACAGCTGTGAATTAGTGAGATGATAAAATAACCGTCTTACCTTTTCGTAATTGTTGCTTCTTAGCTTTTACTTAAAGTAAATATAAATATACATAGACACATCTAATAGTGTACAGCAAATAAGTTTAGATATCCTGTTTTTTCTTTCTAGTGTCTCAAACTCATTTTTGAGGTTACTGACTTCAAAGTGAAAAATAAGCAGGTATTACTGTTTGGTGTTAGTGTTTCAGTTTTTCTCACTGAATTAGTATTTTTAACTAAATAAAGCTTTCAATCTGATCTTAGCAAATTTGAATAAAATTGATTTTATAAAAGTGAGTTAATTAGAGGTATGTCCCCCCTCCCCTTGTTCTTTCATTTCACAATGAGCTTGAAACTTGTGTGGAATATCATGAAATTGTGATCTGTCCTTCCATATGGAAAGTGAGCCTGTCCTGGTTTATTATTAAATATGTTTGTATTTAACACTTCCTACTGCAAGGAATTCATGCAGCTTTCTCTGTGACATTCCTCCATGCTGATTTCAGCAAGCCTTTGATCTCTGCTGGAGGAGAGTGTTTTATCTTGTGAAGGTAAACAGGTGAAATCCTGTTTCTTTTTATATACATATATATATAATATTTCCATTTCTTTATCATGTACAGTGTTGGAAGCCTTTGGAGGCATATTAGTCAAACTAATACCACAATGTTCTAGGCTAAACTACCTGAGTAAGAGCATTATGTAATTGATAGATGGGCTGGTTCCTTCTTTATCATGTGAGTATGAAGGACAAAAAATTTCTTAATGAATAAAATTCCCTCCTTAAGACTTGTTCAGTTTCTGGAGATTGTTTGAGTCTTTTCAGTCACTCCTGACGATTTTGTTTGTGCCTCTAAGAACTCTTTCCAAATGGGAGAATGAGGAAGCTGTTTGTATCGCTCATTTATGTGTTCACTTATGACTTTATCTCCTTCAAAGTTTCCTGTACAGAACTGGGTTTTGAACCCGTTGTCTCATCTTGGCGTAACTGTCAGAGTAATGTAGCTACTGGAGGGAGTGAAAGAGTAGCAAGTCAGTACAGCAGTGCTGATGTAGTGCAAGCTTACCAGAATGCATGCTTGAAACAGTTGCTGGTGCTTTACAAAAAAAGGGACCTATGATTCATTTTCTTAGGTAAAACGTTATGTAAGAAATGGGAATTCTGGGAAAATGTTGCCATCAAAGCAAGTTTTTTTTTGATCATTCTGAAAAGTGAGTGCATGTGTTCCATTTTTTTTGTGGAATAAAGAAAAACAAATGTTCAGTGAGGATTGTAGCAAGTTGAGCGCTGTAAAACATGTACTTGTGGTGTGGATAATACTGCAGTGCTTTGTATTTTGTAGGAACTTTTGTGATACAGACAAATATAGAACGCACTACTTTTATTTTTCTTCTTGGCTTGCGTAGTTGGGTTTGTGCCTTTTAAAATTTCATCATGAGATACTTCTTTTAGACAGTAATAGTAGGCTGGACATAAAGTAATACTTAAGAGCTTGATGCTGCATAACAGGAATACTCTGGTTCCTTTTGCTTGGAGGATATGTATCAGTATCTGATCTGTGCTACTGACAACACTGGGACTGCTTTGTCCATCCTATATGTAAGTGTGCTTTAATGTAAAGCTGCCTTTTTAATGGGAAATGGATGTGACTCAGTTATTGTATGAGAACACAGTTGTCTGTAATTGCTTTCTGAGTGTCTCAGGACTGGCTATATATCATTCTTTGATCAAACTCTAAGTCTTATAAATCAGGAAAGAATCTGTTTAGTCTGTGGAAGTGGAGGCTGAGGGGTGATATTATTGCTCTCTTCAAATACCTGAAAGGTGATTGTAGAGAATGTGGGGTTGGTCTCTTCTCACTAGTGACAGGACTAGGGGAAATAGCATCAAGTTACACCAGGGGAGGTTCAGGTTGGATATAACGAAAAGCTTCTTTACAAAAAGGGTTGTTAAGCACTGGAATAGGCTCCCCAGGGAGGTGGTTGAGTCACCATCCCTGGGTGTGTTTAAAAACCATGTGGATGTGTTCCTCAGGGATTTACCTGTGGATTGTTAGAGAGAGAGAGGGTAGCGTGGTTCAGTTGCGGTTGGACTTGATGATCTTTCCCAACCTGAGCAATTCTGTGATTCTGTGATTCTAATCTAGCATGCAGGATGTTTGCCCATTCTGTGATTAATAGTCTAAATACATTGCCGTATGCGTATCTAAACTTGTACAGCAACAGGTAGATAGTGATTTAGAGTGGAAAATTCTGTAGCTTGACACTATTACTTCAAATAGTCTTCTGCAGCTTAGAATTAAAATTATTGTTTTTTTTTCTTTTTTTGGTGCATTTTTTATCTTGCATCAAAATAAAATGCTCATTTCAGGATGCTCTTTTCTAACTTTTTATCTGATCAAACTCTTCTTCTGTATTAGTTTCCTTTCCTGTTTTTTCTAGACCATTGGATATTGGATAATATGTTCCAGTCAGTATGGTGTTAGGAGATGGGATGCTGTTTTATATTGTCATGTTGAGCAGGTGGCAGCAGCCTTGCTTCAGATTTCTCGATTAAAATACAAAGAATCCGTAGCTTTCATAGTCTTTTAGACTATGACTTCTAGGCTTATACTTTGGAGTATTTTTTAATGAGACTGATTCCTAAAAATATTTTTATATTATTAAATGTTTTGACAGTTAAATTTGAGCCTCTGTACAGTCTTAATACTCTGCATGAGTAATCAGCTGCAGCCATTAAATTCTTATATAGTGCCTATCTTTGATTGTTAGTGCCTTAAGGCAGATCTAATTGTATTCTATTCCTTTGCATGATGCAAAATTTAATCTGAAGAAGTGTTTGATCGAGCTGGGGTGGTTGAAAACTACATTATTGTTGAACTTTATACATCCATTGTTTTTTTTTCTATCTTTTTTGTCAAATGACACTGAGACACTGTGCACAAAATAGAATGTTTGCTTACACATTGTTGAAAGTGTGTGAAGTATTGTGTAATTTCTGTTAATTTATTTGCTAATGAAATATTTAATTGCTGTTGTTGTGGAAAAACGAATAAAGCCATATAATCTTGCAAATGTTGATCTGGTTCATCTGAAAAACCTGCATGAGCATTTAGCCACTGTTGTGACTGTAGTGGTTGGGAACTGTTTGCACAATATCTCTACCATCCTTCACCAAATGAAACTTCAGTAAATAGCTTTCCAGCCACCTGAAAACACTGTGATAATATATGATCAACTTGAATTTGGCATATGTAGCGATACTAAGGGATTTTCTGGCTTTTAGTTTTCAGTGGCCTTGCTCTTTGTGCATAAGGGATGTGCTTCATCTCCTCAGCCTGTTCTGGAGGTTTCTATATGCCTGTTCAGTCTGTTTTTAAAATTCTAAATATATTGTTCTTTATTCTTATTCCAGAGCTGCTTTCAGGAGCACTACCTAAATCACAAGAAAAAGGAAATCAATTAGGTAGAGATAGATATGGAAAGAATAAGCATTGGCCTTTAGTCATCTTTGACTAATTAGACAGCAAAAATTGTTCACTTTTTTCTTTCTATCGTGCCTACAAAAATATGTATCACCAGCTAACTCACTGCACTAAACATACCTGGAAACAAGGCAGAACATTTCAAGTGTATTAGAGTTCTGGAAAATGGAAAAAAAATGCTGACATACCCAATCTAGGCAGAGAAATTTCTACTGTTGAACAGAAAATGTGGGAGGAAGATTCAGAGATATGGCTCATTTGACTTGAGGGTGAAACCCATCTGTCTGCAAAGAAATGTCAGCCTGAGGTTTTGGCTCAGATGAGAGCAAGTGTAGAATGGGATTATGGCCCAGATTCTTGGTCTGGAATTAAAAAAAAATAAATAAAAAATGCAGTGTGAAGCCACTGAAGAAACCTTCACTTTTGGTTGATTTTCTGGGCAGTGAGAGGCGGTAGATGTGTAATGACATGAAAATGTGTTCTCTGTATACCAAGAGAACTCAATGGGCTTGTAATGTGCGTGGATGTTAAAAAAAAAATCATATATGCTGTAAGGCTAGAGAGAAAAAGAAGTTCTGTACTTAACATGCAATGTTTTTGAGGCACTGAGTCAAAAAAATTGTTCTTGTTTCCCTATCTGCTCAGAATGCAAACAATAATAAACTGTTGTCTTGCTTTAGTAGTAACCCGATGCTATACTTCTGTGTGTGGGAGAACAGTTGCTGGTGGCCAGTTTTCCCTACTTGTCTTAATCTTCACTTTGATTTTTTTTTTTTTTAATCTTGACTCTTATAAACAAACTTGAAAATATCTTTGTTTTGAACAACCAATCTGTAAATTAAAAAAAAAAAAAAAAAAAAAAAGGCTGTGTTGTCACAGAAGGTAGGAGAGGCTTCTGTTAAAGTTCATCCCGGTACGTGAAGCTTTAGCGACTGCTCTTTAGAAGGTCATACCTCATGCATATTTGTAGTCCATTGTTTTACTTGGAGATTCTGTTATCAAGCCTTACAATTTGTGACCTTCTCTGACTGACATCTTGTCTGCTTGTGGAAGCTGTGTACAATGCTCTTGCATAAGCAGCTGCAACAGTTAATGACAGTAATTGTTCAAAAAATGTGTGCCTGTTTCTGGTATGCCCTTGTTTAGTTTTGGACTGTGGTTATTGGGTTTCTTTATGGTTCTTTCTGGCAAAAGCAGTCTAATCACCAATCCTTTTAATATTGCTTTCTTTAAAGTGGCTACCAATGTAGCTGGAGGATGGCTGTCACACCAGAAGCCTGTGCTGTCATTCAGTGAGACCTGGACAGGCTAGATCTAGTGTTGTATGAAGAGGAACCTTATGAGGTTCAGCAAGGGCAAGTGTGTAGTCCTGCACCTGGGTAAGCATGCGTTAGTAGAGGTTAGGGGTTGACCTGCTGGGTAGGAACTCTGCAGAGAAGGACCTGGGTGTACTGGCAGACTACAGGATGACCATGAGCCAGCAGTGTGCCCTTGTGGCCAAGGCCAGTGGTATTTTGAGATGCTTTAAAAAGAGCATGGCCAGCAGATCAAAGGAGGTGATCTTCTCCCTCTTCTCTGCCCTGGTGAGGCTGCATCTGGAGTACTGTGTCCAATTCCAGGCTCCTCAGTTCAAGAAAGTCTGGGAACTGCTAGGGTGCCCAGCAGAGGGCCACAAAGATGATTAAAGGCCTGGAACACCTCCCTCATGAGGAAGGGCTGGGAGACCTGAGACTGGTCAGCCTGGGGAAGAGATGACTGAGGGAGGATCTCATCAGTGCTTAAAATATCTTAAGTGTGGGAGTCAAGTGGAGGGGGCCAGGCTACTTGCAGTGGAGCCCAGTGGCAGGACAAAGGGCAGTGGGGTACATAGGAACATAAGAAGTTCCATCTTAATGTGATGAAAAGGTTCATTAGTTTGAGGGTAACAGAGCACTGGAACAAGCTGCCCAGAGATGCTGTAGAGTCTTACTTTTCTGGAGATATTCAAAATCTGCTTGGTTGCTTTCCTGCATAACCTACTGTAGGGAGCCTGCTTTAGCAAAGGAGTTGGAATAGGTGATATCCAGATGCCCCTTTCAACCCCTACGATTCTGTGATTGTGTAGCCTGTGTAGCAGCTTTTGCTTTAAGTAAGCTTTTAGAAGATTTTTCTCAAAATGCTCTATAATGCATTAATTTGCTAGCATCCCCTGAGGCAGGGATATTAGTTGGATATGGAAACTCTTTGATGTGTTTGGTATGTATCTGCTGCAGTTGTTTCCAGTCTTTTTTAAACTGAGTGAGAATACATTCTTGGATTGGTGTTGTCTATTTCTTTGAGTATCTGAATGTAACAAATAGTTGCACGTATTGAAATGTTGCTGACTTTCTTATGCTGGATGGAAAGCTTGTTGGCATTTGAGTGCCACTTTGGGGGTAGCAGGGGGTCTCAGTTGGTCACGTTTCCAATATTTTCTTCACAACATCATTGTTTTCACTTCTTTCATATTGCTTAAGAACTCAGAAGAAACGTGATACTTGTTTTTAGGGCTGTTTTTCTTCCTCTGAGGACTTATGCTTCAATATATTTGGTAAAATATATCTTCAGTTGGAACATGCAGTGACATTTCTAGCTGCTCAAGCTGTCCATCATTGGTAATTGCACAGTGAATGTCTGTCCGCAGAAGAAGCTCTTGTACCATCCTCTGTAAATTCCCTCAAATACCTGTTGACCTTTTCCTTCATCTTACTGTTTTCGTATGTTTGTCTCAAAATGTCACTTTCTGGAAGACTTTGGGCTGATCATACAGTTAGTGCTAGAATTTTTCATCTCTATTAGAGTCTTCATGTGTTTCCTTCAGATGTCTAGGTATTCTGCTGAGTGAATGAAGGAATGAGTGCTGTCATTCCAACTTTAATGAATCTAATTGAGTTATAGTGCTGTAGGAATCACAGCTTCTGTACATTTACTTAGTGATCTTGGCAGTGATAAAAGACACGAGTTCAAAACTTATTTTCTAAATTATAGCTGTTTCATACTGCTTGAATCTGGAAATAGGTGAGGATGCCAGAAGGACAGATCTGTATATTATTACTGTTGGGAACAACACCAATTACGTGTCCTGGGACTGAAAATTAAAAGGAAGAATAAAGACAGTCTTCATGGCTCTTGATCTTTGTAGAGCAAAGTTGTAATCTTGCACAAAGCTTATCACCACAGTGACAAGTTTCAGTGAGGTAGATTCACTGTAGGTTTTTGAACATGGTTAGTCTTTTGCATGCATGCATGTTAACCCTAGGCTTTACCAAAAGGTTTATATACATATGAGGAAAGTGCACTTACGGTAAAGCATCATCTGCATACTAGGTTAATGTGGATGTACAGTGAGCATTCTTTTTATTAAGGCCTGAAGACATAATTATCATTTTCTTATAAAAATGCACATAATTTAAGTGCATGATAGCAAAACTATTAGTAGTTCTTGACAGAAGGTAAAGACTTTATCGCTGACCTCCAGAAGCTGAGTTTTGAAAAGGAGTAATGTACTTCCAAAATACATTAACCATGAACTGAATGTTTAAGATTCAAAACACTTTAGTAATGCTTTCTGTTTCTCAGTCTCTGTAAGTCTTATCTTTGGCTTCTGTGCAGATTGCTCCTTCTTGGTGAGGACATGATTGTAGGAAATGATCTCCAGTTCTGGCTCCCTGATTCTTTCTATCTGCCTCTTCTACAAAGCTACCCTCTACTAACTTGGGAAAAGCTTTCAGGAATTCATAGTTACGGTTTCAAATTTGTATCTTTTTTAAAATTTTCAGCTTCATCCATTACTGAAACAGGATTGTTGCTTCCACATTAGAGTATGAACAGCACTTACGGAATTGCAAGGCAGTTATGTTTTTCCGTTAGTGGATCATGGAGGATGTAAAAGTTATCTTTATTTTTCTCTTTTTATAATAGTGCATAGCAACTCTGAAAGTTGATTCTTTGTGCTGCATTTGAAGGAAAGGACTATTAACTGTTCAGTGGTGTTAATGAGGTTGAATTTGATATAAAGAGGAGCTCATTCCTTCATTTTACATTGTTTAGGGGAAACATGAATGTGCCATGGATGATACTGAGAAAAATGGCTGAAAGCCTTAAGTCAGTGAATGAGTTAAAACATTGCATTGTGTTTATGATGCTGAAATATAAAAAGGTAACAATGCTATTATATTTTTTTAATGCAAGCTGAATGAGCTGAAGAAAAAATTAAGTGTTAACACAACCATTCGTGTAACGAAACATTACACTGAGAACATTCGTGTTATTAAGTGTTGTCAATTTTTTTCAAATTGAGAACAAAGTGTGTGCTTAGAAAGTCGTTAAGCTTTTGTGAACGAAACTAGACTGGAGCCAAGAGATGTATAAATTTTAACCTAAAAAAACAAAAAAAACCTGGATATTCATGTGGAAGCAGTTTTATGCACTTTTTATGTAGAGAATCCTTAGGGAGAGAACTGTTAACAGCCATACAATTTCTACAGAATGGATCAGTCCACCGGAATTGATGTGATAGTATTAAACTAAATGATACAAATATTTAGCCCAGTTTGACAGTTAGTACCGGTAGGGACTATTAAATAGTTTGTGTGACTGTTACTGAAATTGTATCATTGCTTATGAAGAAGATTCCCGCAATCTTTTTGAGTATCTTTATCTCGAGTTGACTTTTGAGAGCAGCTTTTAACATACATTATAAATTGTTCAAGAATCAGAAAATGCAAGTTAATACATTAACATTTCATTAAAGTATTTCAGCATGCTTTGTATCATCTGCATTAAATCTGATTTTTATTTTTTGTCCTGAATGCTCCTTTAAACTGAAGCTTTCATTAACTGACGCTACTCTAAATGCCGTGGTCCTCATCTTACATCTCTTTTCTCTGCTGAAATGTTGTCTATAAGTGTCGCTTAAATACATTAAGATTCCTGTTTCTAAAATGATGCATTCTAAATGTCAGGAAAACTTAGTGGCTTCCTGTTTTTTTCTCTTTTGGCTTCATCTCTTTTGCAGCAACTAATCTGGTCTGTGTTTGGTAGGCTCCACAGCAGGAGTGTCTCCTCCTGTTCTAGTCTGCTTCACTGCCCTTTTCATTTTTCTTCCACTGTGAAGAAGTTGGTACCTTTTTAATTTTGTTGAGGACTACCTTTTGGATTTTTTTCCATTCTTAAACTATTATGTGATCTGTTATGTTCTTTTTAGCAAACATGCTTAGTATGTAGCTCTGCTGCGCTTTCTTTTGGAAGTCTAAATATTGATGCGCAGGAACCAGAACATGTTCGTGAAGGTACTTTTTAGATGGATCAAACCAGTTTGAATAACAGCTTTTAAAGATGTGTGTGAATGTGGTTGTCATGCTCAGCCTTATCATTTTAGAGTAGCAAAATTTCAGCCCATGAAGACTGATTTAACAGGTTGCCACTTACATTCAGGAAAAGAGTGTCTTTAGACTAGCTTTAGTTGCTAAAATATTTCAATTTTTTCATGTGTGGGTTATTTTTCTGCCCCAGTTCAAATCAGTTCTGTAAATCATCTGGCAAAATCTCTATGTCTAAAATATCTAAAGTGCCTTAATTCCTTTGAGATGTGGCTTCTTGAATCTTATTAGTCCTTCCCATGTGTCTCAAAGCCGTTATATTGGTACTTGAAACATCCCAGTAGCTATTATTAAAATGCAGTAGTCACTGGAGGAAGAGCAGAATTACTTTATTCTAAAACAGGTAGGTTGCTCCAAAAGTAATGCCTCCTATTTGTATCTATGGAAACTACAGCAGATACAAATTGCACAATAATACTGTGTGGTAGAGCCAATTCTCAGCTACAGAGCTCTGTTTTTCAACACAAACCACCATTAGCTTTGTGTTTTTACAAGCAATGATTAAGAGCCTGCATGCTGTGCTCATAAATCAAAAACTAAAAAACAGCTGCAGAGATGACCCCACTGTTTCACAGCTGCTGTGATGATTCCACTGCTAGGAAAATGTTGTCCTTGAAGTTCCTCTTTTATTGGCCCAAATAGATGGAAGTCAGGAGGTACCAAATCTGGACTATATAGTTAGTATGGTAGGACAGACCAGGCAAGACTTGCCACCATAGTTTCCAGTGCACTGAAGCCAATATTCTTGCAGTTCCCTGATCATAATCTGCTAATTTGCACAGATTATCTGATTAAGATGCTCTTTATTTTGTGGTGTGACAGCTGTGTGTGACTGTCTAGAATGTAGCTTGGCTTTCACTGTTGCCACTGCCTCTCTGTGCTTGCGTCTTGTGCTTGGTCTCCCATAAACATTCAGCAAGCATCAGTGGATGTCAATGGGTGCCATTTTTTCTGCATGGACAAGTTCAGTTCCACACTTCTGCTTCACACAGACTTACATGTCAGATGTCGTTTTGTCAGACTGCCCCTCTGCTACTGTCTGCCTCATGACAACAAAATGTAATGGAATATTGATGAGAAGATTTAGCTTCTACTACCACGCCACCACCATCTGCCTCTGATGTTGCGGGCCAACATAATAAAACAGAAGACATTACTTTCAGAGCAGTCCTTGCATAAAACATAATGTATTGGCTTTATTCTTTGACTTTTTTTTTTTTTTTTTTGGTAGAGATGTAAAGAAGCAGAGCTCTATAATCAAGAGGACACAATCTTGATGTATGAGGTTAATAAAAAGTCCTATACTTCAAATGCTTTGTCCATATCCCTAAATAATCTAGTGCAGCACTTCAATCTGATATGTAGTTTGGTTGAATCTCTGGAATGTTAGTGGTTTATCATAGATGTCAAATATTTTTAATAAGCTTTCTAGAAAAAAATTTTTTTGTTTAAGTCTATTTTCTAACAATTGTTAATCTAGTGTTTGTGTTTTCTCTAAATTTTGGATTGGCTTTTGGTTGTCACATATCAGATGGTGTTTTCCCCCTTGTGTTGGGGGCAATCCATTTTCAATGTATCGGGGAAAAGGATGTGATTTAGGACAATGTCTAAAAGCAGTCAGGCCAAGCTTGGTATCTCTGACTTGGTATGCTGCATGCCTTTGCTTTCTGTTATTCATTATCTTCCTCCTTGATTTTTTTTTGAGGAAGGAGCGTTTTTGTCCAGGGAGGCAGAAAGAAGAGAGTATATTGTTTTAGTCTCTGAAACTGCCTCGTTTTCACCAAATCAGAGAATTGTCTCTGGTTGATCCAGAGATCATGTGGTCCAACCCCCCTGCCAAAGCAGCTCCCTAGCCCAGGTTGCACAGGTAGGTGTCCAGGCAGATCTTAAATGTCTCCAGAGAAGGAGACTCCACCACCTCTCTGTGCAGCCTGTGCCACTGCTCCGTCACTGCACTGTGAAGAAGTTCCCACGCCCATTTGTGCAGAAGTTCCTATGCTTCAGTTTGTGGCCATTTTCCCTTGTCCTGTGAGAGGGCATGCATACATTGTCTGACTTAGTTGTTGAACAATTCTGTATCTTATTAAATGTAAAAAGGTTGTTATATTGAGAGACTAACGTGTACTTTTCTAATACCTTGATGTATTTTAAGCTATTTTTTATTTGATGTTAGAGTAACCTCTCAACACTGACTTTAAGACAGTAATCTTTATTTTTTGTGTCTGAAACTCAATAAGTTATTGTCGGTTTTGGCAATGGTGATTTTCAAAGTCATACTTTATTAATAACCTTTACATTCTTAAATTGCTTTATAATTATTTCTGCCCTTAACTTGTGAGTTTTATAGACCGTACTGTTTGAAATGAAAAGTATTGAATTCATATAATGTGTTGGGATTTGCAGCTAATGCTGCAACCTCATTTTTGTTCATAAAGGGAGTTACTGCAATTTTCTGTAGCTGTTACTTCAGATCTTGAAATGTGATGTCCTTGTTGTGCAGAAGGAAAGGATGAACACCTTTGATTATAGTTCTGAGATTGTTATTTGCACTTATGTGCACATCCTGTGACTGAGGTACAAGATGTAGGTCTTTTCTTTTCCTAAATCCTTGAGTAGATGAGCAAAGGTGTAATCTGGTGTAAAACTGTTTTCTCACAGTACAGTATAATGTGTGCTCCTTATCTTCTGAGGTTCACTGCAAAAAGTGTATAGAAACTAAACTTGCCAGAATTACTGGAGTAAACCAACTTGCAGGTTCAAAATAGAAGCCATACTCCAATTTGTTTATAACTGATGTATTTTTTAGTAATGAGTTGCTGACTAGCATTTGTATCTCTAGAGAGGAAGAGGAACGTCTGAGAAATAAGATCCGAGCTGATCATGAAAAGGCCCTGGAAGAAGCGAAGGAGAAATTGAAGAAATCGCGTGATGAGATTCAAGCTGAGATTCAGACAGAAAAGAACAAAGTAGTGCAAGAACTGAAAAAGAAGGACAGCAAGCCGCTGCCTCCTGTTCCTTTACCAAATCTTGTGGGGATAAACAGTGGAGAGCCAGCAGACCCAGATATTCGAGAGAAGAGGAACAAAGTTAAAGAGGTAAATACAATGATAAGTTGTATCTAGTAGCAGTTATTTATATGATATTCAGTTGTCACATGAAACAATATAAGAAAAATAGGACTACAGATCTAAATTAACAGTGAGACAAAAGTACAAATCAAGTATTAATAAACATTGACATTTTATCACATTTTTTTCTGATGTTAGGGTGTTCATATTTCTTGGGATAACAATTACAAAATGTTAGGGATGTCCTGACTTTGGTGGTATGGGGGTCAAAATTTGTCAGTAACAAATGGAACAGGGACTGTGCATTTGACTTCTTGAGATTCCATTGAAAGAATACGGTCTGTTAGTGTGTCACGAGATAAATGTTTAAACAAGTGAGATGAGAAGAGAGGGGAAAAAATGACCTACTTCTAAAATTTAAACTGCCAAGTTAGTATTTGTTTTTCAAATTAAGTTTTAAATAACTCCTAGAAATAGGAGCTCGTAGATTCTCATTTACCTGTAAAATATTCAAAGAAATATGTTGGCTTAAGCTTTTGGTTTTGTGGCAGCCTATGCCATAGGGAATTACTGATTCTAATCTTACCCTTTTCGCTTGTGAGGTTCATTGCAATCCTTTGCCTGGGCAGTGCCAGCTTATTATTCGCACCAGACATTTTTGCGAGTCTTTGTTTTTTAACTAGTCTGGCAGAAACATCATAGACTTTTTTTTTTTCCTCCCCTTTACATCCCCAAAAATCTGTTCACTTTTATGCCCTCAAATCAGCTTTACAGACAGAAATGATTCAGACACAAGGTAGAGAAACAAATTCTGTATGTAAATAAATGTGGGACCACAGTGCTCAGTTTAACTGAGTTTAGTAGGATCATATAAATAAATGTCAGTCGTATAGCTGTCATAGTATTAGGGAATTACCACAGCTGGAGTATGTGGTGGGTAAGTCACCCAAGTTAGAATTTTACTGTGAATATTAATGATGGCTATGTGAAATCCATTCTTAGCAAGTAATAAGCAGTTCTTTATGTCTGTGGAGTATATTGTTATTTGAACCTACAGGTAGCAAATCCTTTCTGTGAGGGTAGGCATATTCCATTGGTAATTACTACAGAAACATTTCTGGCTTATGTTATGCTTGTAATATGGGGCCCACTCCATCCTCCTTTCTTGTTGTTACCCAAAGGACAGCAGTGAATTGTGGACTTCAAAAAATTCACTGTAGTTTTTAAAAAGTAGTGTCCTCAAAAGTTTCCTGTGAGGCTATACAGCCAAATTTGCTTTTAATAATACCTTCTGTAGGATGAAGGTGACTAGTGAATGATATGGTCATGCAATTGGCAACACTTCTTAATTTTAACTACAACAAATTCAGATAATTAAATACGTTTTGAGTTTGCCGCTAATACATTTAATGGGTAGAAAAAAAAAATTGACCAAGCACTGAGTATGGCTAGCAATGATGAACTGGACTGAAAAAAAAAACCAAAGTTCACTTAGATCAAACCTAGAACTAGAGGGAAGTTTGGAAGTCAGATGGATAATGTATATTATTGAAGTTATTCTGTCCGCAGGTATGCCTTTGTGAGGAGAGAGTTGCTTCAAGTTAAAAGCAGATTTTCTTGCTGGTAAAAAGAAAGTGAACTTTGAACAATTCTTCTGATCTACACCTGTAGGTGTAGCAATTTGTCTGGATGGTTGACCTCTTGTGATTCCTACCTGCTGTGGTCATGTATCTCATGCTGTAGATGAATGTTCTAGATTTTATTGTTTGTTTATCAGTCTAAGAGTGGAAAACACTGAGATTTTTTTTTACTGCATTATTTGTTTACCGCTGCTATTGTGGCTTCTGAGATGTGTAGCTTTTCATAGCCAGACCAAAGACTTCATGGAATTGTGCAGTAACTAGGTAAGTACTTCAGTTAGATACCATGCCTTTTTACGAAGCCTCTTTCACTAGTGTGACTGTTGTACTTGATAATTCTGGATTGTACTTACATGACTGAAAGATTCTTTATGTGAGTTGCCTTCATTGAATCAGTCTTGTTGATGCTGATGTTGGTATCCATTGAGGTCTAGAATTTAATTTCTTTGATGCATGAGATCATGGCTTCTATCTACATCCTTCATGCATCTGATTGTAGAATATAAAAACAAAAGGCCTGCTATTCAGAATAGACAAATCAGTGATGCTGAGCCCAGTGTTGTTGCAGATTCATATAATGACTTCTGTACATATGTTCAGATTTGGAGATCTATGTGCAGCAAATATAATGTGACTGAGATAAAATACTGACAGTAATATTTTGCCTGAAACCTATTTATGATATATCAGCTGTATAACTGAATGGTGCATTGATTCCAGAGGTGCAATTCTACATGTTGAAATATGCTGCCATCATTGGTGAGCTCACTTCACCATTGTTTTTTTTTTTTTTTTTTCTCATAGCCACTCTGTAGAGTAATATAAACAGTCTTTGTGGTTGAGATGGAGATATAATAAAAAAGAAAAAAATCCAGTAGATGATATCTCTAACATTGGTCTACATCTAGCTTATGTAACATGTCCAATATGCAGCATGGTTGGCTGGATTAAGATGAAAAAAATTGCACAGGGAAGTGCCTAGTGTTATTGAGGCTGCTTATCAGGCTTTGAAATTCCAGGTGGTCCTGAGGAGGCAGTTGGCTCTTGCCTTGCTTTATTTTGAAGTGTCCTGATGCATATTTGAGGAACTCTGTTCACAAAACAGCTCTAGACTACTTCAATTCACAAAATGAATGAATTTATGCAGTCTACTTCACCTAGTGTCAAGTGGTGAAAATGTAGAATAGACTGGCTGATGGGGACAATTTGTAACAAGCATGTGACTATTCGCAGTCAGGAAACAGGATAGTTTCTGTCTCTTTTACAGAAAATGTATTGCTACTTCTTTTGAAATACCATTTTGGTGGGTTTTTTCTTTTTTTACAGATTGCTGTATAAAAAGGCTTGGTTTTGACAGTGTTCCAATATTTTAAAACTTTTTTTTTAAGATGATGATTATGGAATGCTACTAAGAGTTTTATCAAGTATTTTGAAAGCTTTACATAATATAAATGTTTACTAAGCACATAGAGGGTTACTTCTTAAGATCGTGGAATAAACTAGAAGCAGATTCTGCATCTCTTGGTTTTGAATACCTTTTTATTTTTCAGTTCTGATATTCATATTGTTTTATTACTTTCAGTTGGAACTACTTCACAGAATTTTAAAATGCCTGTTCTAACAGTTCAGTTATTTAAATGAGGACCATTTGTAAACTGGCTCATTATTTTGTGCAGTAACAATTTTGAGAATTAAAGTTTTTCTTACATATTTACCTTACGAGCTTCGTAGTACTTCTCCAGTATTAGGTTGTTCTTCTGGCTCTAAAAAAATTAGTAACTGTAACTTTGTACTACAGTGATTCTTCTTCATACTATTGTAAAGGTTAAATGGTCTTATAGAAGGACAGATGAGACTTATCTTTCAAAAGATTTTAAATTGTCTTTTTGAGGCTAATGCAGAGAAATTATGAATATAATAATTTGGAAGAGTTATATTTTTACTCAGTCAAATAAGGGAAATTTTTTTTTTAACAGTTAAACACTCTATTCAGGATTCAGATTTCTTTCATTTCAGACTGAGACTAATTTCATAGTATTGTCTTACTGCCAGCCTTCATTTAATATACTTTTTAAAATAGAGTATTTAATCCAATAACCCATGCAGGTTATTCTGTATATACCATATTTTAAATGGTGTTTATTTTGATCAAGTCCATAAACGGCACTTCTGAGAGCTGTTGAAATTATGACCATGTTAGTTCTACATACAAGTCTGTATGTATTAGATGCAGTGTCAGTTTTACAAGAATTTGAAGAGTTGGACAGCACTTGTAGGATAGATCCATAATTGGTTGCAGATGTGGTGTTGGTAGCAAGGTTATGGGTTCTTTGACTGGGGACCCCATTTGCAGATAAGCATCTTCCTAGGAGAGAGGCTCCACTTGACTATGTGGGGTGAAGGTACCTTTGTCAGCAGGATGGGTGACCTGAGAAGGAGGAGGTTGAGAGAGAAAGCTACCAACAGGTCATTGAGGATGTGGTGAACAAAGTTGATTAATGAAAAGCCTGGGGCAATGTCACAGAGACATCACAAGAGCAATGAAACAGGGATTAAGCAGGGTCATGTCTAGCACTTGAATGTAAGCAAGGAAGTACCTTCAAGACACTGGAGAAATCTCCAAAACCCTTCCTTGGAGATTTAGTATGCTCTTTGGAGTCCATGTGCTTGAATGTTCGCAGTGTGGTGGATAAACATGATGAAACAGTGACCTAGGTACAGCAGCAGGGCTGTGGCCTGCTTGGAATCAAGGAGACGTGGCTGGATAGCACCCATGAGTGGAGTGTTGCAAGCTTTAATAGAAAAGACTGGGAAGGTGAAGAGGTCTAGTTTCCCTTTATGTGACACAGCAGCTGAAATACATGGGGATGGTTAATAAGCCAACTGGGACCTTTTTAGTAAGGATTAAAGAGGAGATGAGAGTGATGCTGTAGTGGGTGTCATAGGCCACCTGACAAGGAAGAACAGGCAGATGAAACCACTGTGAACAGGTAAGAGCAGTTTGCTCACATTTGCAGACCCTCGTGGGGGACATCAATCAGCCTGATGTAGAATAACTTAGGTTGAGAAAATACCCACGACTATCAAGTCCAATTATCACATAACACTGCCAAGCCCACTACTAAACCATGTTCCTAAGTATGATGTCCACATGTTTATTAAGCATGTCCGCTTCCTGGGCAACCTGTTCCAATGCCTAACAACTCTTTCCATGAAGAAATTTGACATCTAATCTAGACCTCTCCTGACAGAAGGTCCTCTTGAGGCCTTCTGTCCTGTAATTTGTTGCCTGACAAAAGTGACTGACGCCTGCTGCACTGTACCTTCCTTTCAGGTAGTTGTAGAGTGCAAGGACATCTCCTCTCAGCCTCTTTTTTTCATGCTAACCCACTCACTCCTGTTATGTTTTGTTTTCTAAACTCTTTACCAGCCTTGTTACTTTTTTCTGAATGCATTCCAGCAATTCAGTGTCCTTCTTGTAGTGAGCGGGCCAGAAATGAGCACAGTACTTAAGGTGTTATCTCACCAGTGCTGAGTGCAGTCAAGCAATCTCTTCCCAATTTCTGACAGCAGCCAGGATGCCACTGATGTGCTTGACTACCTTGGCAGACTTCTGACCCATGTTCAGCTGGCTGCTCATGAGCAGCCCCATGTCCATTTCTGCTGGGCAACTTTTCAGCCACTCTTCTCCAAGCCTATACCACTGCCTGTGGTGGTTGTGATCCAAGTGTACCACCTGGCACATACCTTTATTGAATGATATGCAATTGGATATGGCCCATTGACCTAACCTATCAACATTCTTCTGAAAAGCCTTTCTACCCTGCTAAACCTCACAGCATAACTGTAGTTTTAGGATGTCTGCCCCTTCTTTCAAAGGTCATAAACTTTTTCTTCCCGTGTTCCAGAAGAAACTCTTTTCATCCAGGATGGTCGTCTTCTCTGTCAGCTCATCTTTCATCAGATAGGAACAGCCTGTTCCTGTGGCTTTAAGATGTCATTCTTGAGTAATGTCCAGCCTTCCTGAACTCCCTTGCCCTTTAGAATTGCCTCCCAAGGGACTTTATCGACCAGATCTCTAAAAAGACTAGAATCTGCCCTCCAGAAATCTGAAATAGCAGTTCTGCTGACCACTGTGCTTGCTTCTCCAAGGATGGAGAACTGTCATCTTGTGATTGCTGTGCCTGAGATGGCCTCCAACTGTTACATCACCCATGAGGCCTCTTAACAAAGTGGAGCATCTCTCTTTCCAGTTCCCTCACCATTTGTCAGGAAGTTGTCCTCCACATTTTCTGGGACCCTCCTACTTACCTTCTTTGCTGTATTGCATTTGGAAAGTTGGAGTCTCCCTTGAGAATGAGTGCTAGCAATCATGACATTTCTAGCTGCTTTTAGAATATTTTGTCTGCTTCTTCATCGTGGTTGGGTGTCACAAGTCCATGGGGCTGGATGGGAACCACCTGAGGGTGCTAAGAGAGCTGGTAAACATGATTACTAAGCTGTTTCCTACCATGTGTCAGTGGTCCTGGTCAATCAGAGAGGTCCCAGCTGACTGAAAAAAAAGTATGAGCAGTGCAAGGTGGGGATGGATGGCCTGGAAAGAATACAGGGTTGCTGTCAGGTTGTACATTGATGGAGTCAAGAAAGCCAAACTATGTGTAGAATTGAACTTAACAAAGGATGTGAAAAACTACAAGAAGGGATTCTTTAGATACATTGGGCAGAAGAGACAGGCAGAGGAGTGTGCTTCTAATTAAAAAGGAGAGCTTCCTCTGAGATGAAGAAGGTTGAGGTACTCAAGTTCTTTACCTTTTACCTGTTCTTGACCTATTCTTTACCTATTCTGTGAAGTCTGTTATTTAAGTCTGTTGTCTAAGCCTGTTAGCTAAAATAAAGCTTTACTAGAATGTAACAAATGTGCAGTTCAGTAAGTAGAGTGAAATAGTTCTTGTGTTCTAGGCTTCAAAGATACGTTGGGAAAGTCTGAGAGTCCTCTGGAGCTTTTGTTCTACTTGTCCTGTATTCATTGTGATACGCAGTCATGTCATAAGGCAGTCCTAATTGTACCCTTTATTCAGTTAAAAGGTTGAGTACTGTTCACAGAAAAAGACAGTTGTGAAGAAGATGCTGACTTTGCAGCATGCTTGTTTCTTGAGCAATTTAAGAACTTTCTGTGCTTCATGACACCAGCTTGAAAGGAGATGCTTTATTAATATTTGAGAAGTAGTTTTCAACAGAGCGAGATTTTGGTTCTGTTCCAAAAAGATGAGCAAGACATTTAAGCAAAAATTGTTGCAAGCCATCTTTAAGTGCATCACCTCTGATCTCTGAATGTCCATTTTAAAGCATCTGACACCTGCAGAACAAATTACTGCTGAGTTTAGATGCATTGTGTGAGTGAGGAACAACACTTTTTTTTAGAGGGGAGATAATTACTTAAGAGAGGAGGTAATGTAATACTAGTGGAGGAAACTTTGGAAATGTTTTTATAAATGTACTGAAAAGACAAGTGATTAAAATGTGCTTTTCTGATGGTCTTTGAATGATGCTCAAGCAGCTTCTAACAGTGTTGAGAAGTAACAAGTTTAAAAACAGCAAAACTATTGGTTTCCTATGGCTTTCAGACTGCAATAGCCTCTGCTCCTCTCTCATGCATACATTGCTGTGACCTTTCTCTTGTCTTCCAGTTTTACTGTGTGAATTGCAGTGCATTTTGTGTTTGGTTTGGAGCCATCTGTGTGCTAAATGCTGCCCCTTTGAAGAAATAAAAGAATGTATTATAACTGCCTTTCTCTCAGTTGGAGTAGCAATTTGTGTCCATCTTCCTTACAGAGACATTGATTTCTATTCGTATTTCACAAGAAGCAGTGGTCTGAAATAGCTGATTCCTCCAACTCTGTGAAATCAAGTTTGAAGTTAAATAATAGATTCAAAGGATAGTGCAACTGTATGTGACAAATGACAGAAGTATAGACAGGATGATTACCTAAGTCTTATTCTCTTAAGAAATTGGGTTGAAAAAAAAAGTAACAGTCCTGTATCTGAGTTCTGTTTTGTGCACTTATTGAGAAAAGAGCTGTGCAGCAGTATTTAATCGTGTGGTGGTCTTTTTATATTGCATAACTACTCTTTTCATAGTTACTGTTCATGATTTCCATGCAAATTTCATTTATTTTTGTAGTTGCACTATTTCTGATCTAGCTAAATTGGCTGTCCTCTGTGACTGTGGAATTTATATCAGCATTTAAAAACAAATTGAAGCAATTTTCTTACTGCTTACAATATATTATTTTTGTTTTCGCAGCCACTTGATTGGGGCATCAGTTTTTAGTTCTATATTTTAAGGTTTTCGCAAAGTATCTTATAGCTTGCTGCATCAGGCTTTGATCACAATAAAAATGAAATGCTGTAAATACTACTACCTACCTCTTCCAGTATTTAAGACAACACTCCTTGCATATGTGTGTATGTATTTCAGGAAGTGGCTTTGTTTCAACACTCTTGGAATGTTCTGGATTCTTGAGTGTAATTCAACCTATTGAAAGCAGCTGTGTTGGCTTTAAGCTTGTTTTGCTGTACTTTTTTGATGATTGTCATCTCCTTTTTATTGAATGACATCTAGGTAAAGTCAAGATGGACTCATCTTCATCAAGGCATGGCATACATAGCCTTTTGGCAAACTAATTTTCAATGACTTTTTCAGATGGAAAACAATGAGAGTGATGAGGTACTGGGATGGGCTGCCTGGAGAAGTTGTGGAGCTCCTGTCCCTAGAGGTGTTCAAGGCCAGATCGGATGGGGTCCTGGGCAGCCTGGTCTAGTATTAAATGGGGCGGTTGGTGGCCCTTCCTGTGGAAGGGGGGTTGGAGATTTGTGATCCTTGAGGTCCCTTCCAACCTGGGCCATGCTATGGTTCTCTGAAAGATCAGCACTTCGGCCAGTACAGGCAAGTTAGGCATATCCTTGCACAGATTTGTGTCTGTGCATGTTGGGTGATTATGTAAAGAATTAATTTTAAGGTTATTAAAGATTATGCTTGTGAAAAGTCTTGTAATTTATTATATTTGCTCCGCTTTTACTGAAGGAGGAAAATAAAACTTGTGTGGCTGGTGCAGTAGTGCAGCAGCATGGCCTAGATAGCTTGCTTTGGTTTGTAACTTAAAACATGCTACTAATATGAATCTATGTGTGTTTGAAGATGTTTAAAAAGCAATTCAGTTCCTTCAATTTTTAGCAATTGCAGAATTCTCTAGCACACTTGTATTGCCAGAAGAATGTTAAAAATTCAAGGTTCTTTGTTTAAGTTGTCTTCTTTCAGACCATTGTGGGGAAAAAAAGCCTGCTTTTCAACAATGAACACATCCACAATTAAAATTTTTAAATGCAAAATAAAATGAAGAAAACAAATGCTGCATTTCTCTGGTACAATCAGCCAAACTAAAATAAGCGAAACCTCAGGTAAACTACTGTTTACCTGTTCCCAGTTGTAGAGGTGTGTATCCTGTTACTACTTCCAGCATGTTGTTGCCTGATCTCTTGGTATATCGTGCTTACAGAAATCAATATTGTGTACAGGAGCTGCAGGATTTCTCACGTATGCAGTTGTCTGCTAACCTGATACGCTGAAGTCTTAGCTCAGTGGTAGACAAGGATATCACCTTGCATACCAGAATAATTTGCAGCATTTGTCTGGAACAAATCAGTTGACTTGCTAATGTGAAAGTAATAGAAAAATCCTTGGAGAATTCTAATTCCATTTCCTTTATTTCCTATTTGGGACAGGCAGAGGTGACATAGCAAACACCTGCTCATGTTTATGCAAGTAGCTTATTCTCTTCAAAATATTTCCTTTCTCAGAATGCTAGCCAGTAATGTCAACTGTGTCTTAGTTTCTCATGTTTGTTTTCTGTATCTTCTTAGGTTACTTTTTCATTAATTGATTGATCTGGTGAAATGAGTTTCTTTTAGATGTATGTCTTACAATTTCTCCTAAGAAGACATTCAAGTATCTTAGGATTTTAGAAACATGTAGTGGTATATACTCGTAGCTGTATGTAATGTATATAGTTTCCTCAGAAGTAAACGATCTGCATGCAATTTTTTTTAAACAAAATTGTACTATCCCCTCAGTTTCCCAGTAGGCATGGTGAATTGGAGCAGTGAAATATTCCCTGATTAACATTCTGCCACAAGTAAACAATGTATTGCTCTTTCTTTTGGGCTTAGCCAATTTGTTGTCTGTAATGTTGTCTACAATTTGTCTCAGACTTCTACAGTGCTAAAATTTCAGTAGTCATTTGATTCTGTCTTGTGGAAAATGTCATTGATGCATTCCAAGGTCTTTAGAAGCTCAAGTACTGGAAGGCCACAGTGAGATCTCCCAAGAGCCTTCTCTTCTCCAAGCTAAACAAGCTCAGTTATCTCAGACCTTTCTTCATAGGAGAGATGCTTCAGCCCTGTGATCATCTAAGTAGCCCTCTTCCAGATCCATTTTATGAGCTTCACATTTTTCTTGTGTTGGGAGCCCCAGGCCTGGATGCAGTACTCAAGATCGGTCCTCACAAGAGCTGAGTAGAGGATGACAGTCATCTCCCTCTCCTTGCTGGCTATCCCTTTGTTAATGCATCCCAGGATATAATTGGTCTTCAGCACACACTGCTGACTCGTGTCCAGCTTCCTGTCCATCAGGACCCTTAAATCCTTTTCTGCAGGTCTGCTCTCTAGGAGTGCTTCCCCCAGTCTGTATACTTGGGGTTGCCCTGCCACAAGTGCATATAATATATATTTATTTTTTTTTCCAAGGTAGTGTTTTCAGGACTGTCTTGTGATTTTGTGCAGAATAGTTCAGGAAGACCTTGGCTGTCCAGTCCATTCCTTAAGTAGCCCTATCTGATCTTTTAAGTGACCTTGCTTTAGTCTAGAGGTTGGAATGAAGACATACTGAGGTCCCTTCTAGTCTGAGTGAAACTGTACTGATGACTTGACTCCTTCCAAGCTTATCCTGTGTCAATTGATGTTTGGACTAATTGTTTCTGTGTGGGTTGGATGGGGATCTCTTGATGGTTGTAGAGAGACAGTGACTTATGCTTTGCGTCTCTCAGTGTGCAGCTTGGATGCGATTTGAAAGGCTTGTGGACTGAATGCTGACTTTGCGTGAGTCCTGAGAGTGTCATGGTTTTATGGTTTTTTTTTTTTACTGGTGTTCCACATCATAACATTATGTAAGGCACTTGGGAGTTAAAGAGTTAATGCCCCAATTCCATGGACTGCTGAAATTCTGGTTAACTGGTTCTCAGAAGAGAAGAACTATATACCCTAGGGGACTTTGCATTCCCGTTTTCCACTCAGAGTGAAAAATAAAACTGCATGCAAGTCCTGAGACTTACCTATTTTGCTGGTCATCTCAGCGGTGGAGGTTCCCTAGCCATCTTGCCTTCAGCTTTAGCATAATGCCTTTGGTTTTGGACACTCTATTTATTTGAGTTATTAGCTTCAATTCCAATTATGTTGTATTATACTTTGTTATTTTGCATTCCCACATCTTACTTAGTAAGTTAGTTTTTCCTCCTCAGATTGTTGCTGCTGTTTTGTTTTTAGGCTCATCTCCGTACCTCCTCCTGTTCCTGCTTTCTTGGGGCATGGGTCCCCCACCCCATTAGTCATGGAACCAGGCTGAGCCGGCCCATAAACTGTTGACAGGGAGCATTTCTCAAACTTGTGGAAGCGATTATTCAATTTCTGTACAGTTGCTGGAAGTTCTTGTTTATTTTAAGTGTTTTAATACTACTTTAAAAAGTAATAATATATACATAAAGTATGTTTAGCACTATGGATACAACTGCATGACTGTTAATTCAGGAGTCTTTTCAGAATAATTTGTTCCTAACTTCCTTCTGTCTGGGGAAGTGATTTTTAAGAGTCAGATTTCATTCTGCTGCCTGCTTTGATCTATTTATGGAGCTGTTGAAGCGGGTTCAGAGGAGGGCCATGAAGATAATCAGAGGTCTGGAGCATCTCCCTACAAAGACAGACTGAGGGAGCTGGGCTTGTTCAGCCTGGAGAAGAGAAGGCTGCAAGGAGACCTCATTGCAGCCTTCCAGTATTTAAAAGAAGATTATAAATAAACAGGAGGGAAATCAACTTTTTACAAGGGTTGACAGTGTTAGGACAAAAGTGAGTGTTAGCTCAAGGAGGGAAGGTTAAGATTGGATGTCAGGGGGAAGCTCTTCATAGGGAGAGAGCAAGGTGCTGGAACAGACTGCCTAGAGAGGCTGTGGATGCTCCATCTCTGGAGGTGTTCAAGACCACGTTGATGAGGCCCTGAGCAACCTGGTCTAGTACCAGATCTGGAGGTTGGTGGCCCTGCCCGTGTCAGGGGTGTTGGAACTTGATGATCCTTGAGGCCCTTTCCAACCCAACCCATTCTATGATTCTGTGATTCTAATTATAATTATAGGACTACATGTTATTATAATTTACTTTCAGTTTTATGGTTTCATAGCTGCTGAATTTCAGCTACGTGCAAACAAAGAGTTTAAGTTTCTAAGAAAGGCGTGTAAGCATTGCTTAGCAACTGATATTTTACTGGTATTTACAACTGATATATTAGCAACTGATAATACCTATGGACCAGCAAGACTTTGGTGGTTTTTGTTTTTTAGTGAAGGAAACATCTGTTAAAAAGAAAATCTTATGGAAACAGAGATTAAGCTGTAAATAAGTTGTCTACTGTATCATTCATTATGCTTCCTAAAGAACAAAGCTTTTTGGCATTTCTCATGGTAGAGACTGTTCCACAGTGTATCTCTGCCAAGGAGAGGTGTTTCCAGTAAAAAAAACCAAAAAGGATGGCGCCATTGCAAGGTTATACTATTGCATCAGACTGACTAAGCAAATAAATCCCTTTTAAACTTCAGATATTGTTACTTTTTTTTTTTCTTTTGGTTAGCAGCTCAGGTGTTAAGCAGTGTTTTTACACTGTTTTTATATACATAATGTCTCTGTATATTTTCAAGGCAAAGAAAATGAAAGTGAACTAATGCAGAGCATCCTGTAATTCAAGTCTAATTAGACATAGGTGGTTTTCAAAATATGCTTGCAATGTACGATCAGATTTCTTTAGCAAGTAAAAATAATGGCAAAATGAAATATGCTGGAATGAATGAGAAAGGTGGAGCCTTAAATAAGGAATAAAATACTGTATTTTTACTGTATTTGGACAAAGTAGCTTCAGAATGTAACTGAATCTTTTTTTTTTTTTTTCCTCCCTTAGATGATGAAGCATGCCTGGGACAATTATAGGCAATATGGATGGGGACATAATGAGCTCAAACCAATTGCCAGGAAAGGACATTCCACCAACATATTTGGTAGGCTATGTTTTCTTTTTTTCCTTTGGTCTACGCTATGCTTGAATGTTTACTTAAGCGTTCTGTTTTAATATAAATCTTTAAATGTCGATCACGGAAGTGTGGTTCAATGACCATTTTCACTGAAGTATCTACTGAGAGTAACCTATTGTTACTGTTGCAAAAGCAAAGTTGCATCTGTGCACACTGTTAATTTGTTGGCGTGTATGTGTGTGTGTATGTATATATATGTATATAAAGTGTGTGTGTATATATATATATAAAAATAAAACCAGCAGGTAGTGTGCTCATGATATTTGGGGTTGCAATTAATGTGAATTTGCCTTAAAGACATGCAAACCCTCACCTCTTCTTGCCTAAATTTTTGTATTTTATTTTTTTGTGGTGGATCCAAAAAAGTGTGTGTTCATGATGCTCAAAAGCTGATTGCAACATGATGAATTTTTAAGTAGCTTTCAAAAGAGAAAGAAACTTGGTAAGACAGACTTTGTTACGTGGTGTCTGACTTTTGGATCCTGAGTATGTAAATTGAACAAGGAGGGCAAAGTTGAGAAATGTAGAAGTTTGGAGGTAGAGGATGAAGAAATTCAAGGAATGAACTGAGAATATTTGAGCAATGGAATGTGAAAGGGCATTTTAAGCTGTATAAAATGTGGAAGGTAAAGTTCAAAAAATTGAATAGCCTGTGTTGCATGTGTGATCAGACTTAATAACCAGATAGGCTTTTCTTCCTTAAAATCTCAGTGGTCTGCAACACTACTTTTTTTTTAATGTTAAAACAGAGTAAGTAGCATTGTTATAGGAAAATAGCAAGGATCTTATTGATGTTCAAACCTGGAAGTAGATCTGTCCAGTTCTAGCCCCTCCTGGCAGCAGGGGATTGGAACTGATTGGGTTTTAAGGTTCCTTCCAACCCAAGCCATTCTGTGATTTGAAATACATGCAGTACTGTAGGTTTTTTGTTTTTTAATTCTGTTCAGGGGTTCATACTGTGTTCATCTCTTTTGTGATACCCAAGGAAGATGGGAATCTATCATAACTACATTTTACATCAAGAGTAAATGTGACTGTACTGTGTATACTTTAGTATGCTACTGCTGATATAACAATTTACTTAAAATCAAGACTTCTATAGGCTTTTTTAGTGGGTTGTGACGTTGTGTAAAGTTGGCTGTCATCGGAATGGGTATTTATTTTATTTATCCTGCTTTAAGTCTTGATTTTGATTCTTGGAGGTTATAGAAGTACAGATTAGGATTGTGTTAGTGTCTGGTTTTAGTGTTTAGTGGCAGAACCCAGAATGATTTTGACTATACTGAAATTTTGTTAGCATTTTGTTTTCATACTTGGGGAAAAAGTAAACTAATTCTGTACAGAGTAAAGTAACTTGCTTTAAAAGTATATGTCCTGGATTTGGCCATTGCTGAGCACTCACTGATGTTTGGTTGTTGCTGAGCAATGGGTGTATGCCCAGGGCTTAGTGGGGCTGTTCTGTGGGGAAGATCTGCTGCCAAGATGATGTGGGGTAGGAGGTGGAGCCAGGACAAGGGCCTGAGTTGCCAGGGGTCATTCCAGACTGTGTGGCACCATGTGGAAGGCCATCACACTGTGGGCTGTTAGCCAGGGGTGACTGCTGCTTGGGGGTCGTGGGGTGTCAGTCGGCAGTGAGACCTTGTGTTGCTGGCAGCTGGCATGTTGATGCTGTGTATTGGTCAGCAGGTGGTGAGTAATTGCATTTCTGCTGTATCTATTGTAATTGTTGCTTTTCTGTTTTCATTTTCTGTCTCACTAAATAGTTTTTATCTCAACTCCTGAGTTCTGTTTTGTTTCCAGTTCTTTCCCTCACTCACAGATGGGGAGGAGTGAGTGAACAGCCACGTGGTGCTTAGCTGGGGTTGAGTTAACCTACAAGACGGTTATATTTAAAGAGTTTTTTGCTCTCCTTCTCTGCCCCTGCCTTTTTTTTTTTTCTTTTCTCGAAACCATTCCTATCTTATCAAATTAAGAACTAATTCTGCTTGTATCAAAGCTGTTTTTCATCAAAATTATATGCGTGATGAACTCCAACCTTAAAATAAATGTGTACTGGAACAGAAGGGAAAGCTTTAACTAGGTACTATGCTTCTGTCTCTTGCTCACAGCAAACAAGCAAGCAAAAACTGACAAAAAGCACCCACAAACTTGCCGCACATGGAAAACTATTTAAATTCATTGGAGGATAATTTCATTTACTGTAGTAGCCCTGTCAGCAACCAGTTGAATGAGGACTGCTCAACTTTATTATAAACAAATGGCTTGTAGTCTTGTCAATTTCTTTTCTTCATGCACCGGAACCTGTTTTATTACCCTTGATGTGAAAGATGGGCTTTATTTTACTTTTCTATATCCCTTTATAAAGAAAATGATCGTTATAAAGAAAAATCAGATCGAGCTGTCTGGGGGATAGGTGAGCAATTTAGCACATTCAGGAGAGAGAAAAGCATCTGAAATGGACAGTTTGAAGAATGAAATAGAGGAGTGTAAAAATGCAGTCAGAGTTGAGCATAGCACAAGGAGATAATGTGAGGGTAGAGGGAAGAGCAGGGAGCATCAGGCTTTTGCTGTGACAGTCAGAAAGACATTTCTGAAGTTCCCAGAATTCTGTTTGGTATTCTGATGTAAATTCTCTTTGCTACCTTGCACATTGTCTATCCTTGCATTTCTACCAGGAAAAATCTCTTTGGAGGCATCCCATGATTTAACCTGCTTTTTACCTAGCTGTATGTCATCAGTAAGCCATGGCTTCCCCAGTGTATTTTTTCCAGCTGATGAAGTTAAAATGACAATTTTCAGTGTTCACCTACATGATGATGTAGTCCTTGCTGTTGAATTTATGAGGAATTCTGTTCTTTAATTTAAGAATGATTTTATGTCAACTTCTGTTTGCAACCCAGACTCTTCATGAAATGAGTTCTTTGCCTCTTCCTACAAAGAAAAAAAAATATTTTTAATGTGCCTGGTGCCATATTTTAAAGTGATTTTGATTTGCAGTTCTACTCTAGGTGTTTGTTTTTTTTTTAATTTCCTCCTTCACTTCTCGTGTGTTGAATGCTTTTTCTTTGCCATTTTTTCACTGTTGTCTGAAAGAAATCGTGGAATTCTCTCACTTTTAGGTCTCCAATCCTCTTGTTTCAACTGTCTGCCCTAACTGATTCCTTAAGTGATACTCCTTTTAAAATCCAGATGTTATCTTGTGCCATGTAATTTTAGCCAACTCATGAGATGATTGCCCTGTTCAAGGCTGTCAAGGTGAAAAACTTGTCTGTAATTTCCTCAGGATATATCAGGTCTAGAATAGAATCAACTATTATTGACTTGGTTGTTGATGAGAAGGAAAAAAACAATTGGTGGTTCTTGTACAAAGAATATCTAGGCTGTATTGTTACTGCTAGTATGTTACCAACCTCTATTATCCATAACATCATCATTCCCAGTGGTATTTGCCTTTATAGAAGCGTTACAGAGCTGTTTTTGAAATCTGTCGCTATATTTAATAAAAGCTGCTCAGCAAAGCCTTTTTCTATTATTCTCTCAAAGATTATTTCACCCAAATTACTTTCTGCTATTACTGCAGCCTGTTGTACTTCTTTCGCAGTTCCTAGCACATCTGTGAGATTCAGCAAAGCAGTGGTGCCCCTGTTTGACACTGCATCTTTGTGCATAAATCTTTGGGAAACCTGGTTTACTGACAGGAAGGAGGAAGTTTTTCACTCAGAGGGTGGTGACACACTGGAACAGGTTGCTGAGAGAGATGGATGCCCCATCCCTGGAGGCGTTGCAGTCAAGTCTGGATGTGGCTCTGGGCATCCTGGATTAGTGACTGGTGACCCTTGTGCAACCCCTGGTGCCCACAGCACGGGGGTTGAAACTAGATGATCTTTGAGGTCCTTTTCAACCTAAGCCATTGTATGATTCTGTGATAACTCTCAAGTGATGTAAGTATGATTCAATTTAGAATGCAGAAAAAACCCTTAACCATCCCTATTGGACTATCTTTTTCTGTTTGAGGTACTATTTGTATACATTCCGGGAAAACCTTCAATGTGACCAGCACTGTCAGATCTAGTGGGCTTCAAGGTGATAAACTTCAAAGCAGTGTTCTCAGTTTCTGACTGAAGCACACCAGTGAAAACATTTCTGGGCTACGCCAGTTAGTAGCATGACTCTTGTAAGAAAGCCTCCTGAGTTTGTTAGTTCACCTGCCGCTGGAATTCCTTTCCAGTCTTCTAGAGATGTCTGACCCTGATGACTGTAAGCTGTCAAGGAGAGCCTGCTAAAAGCGTTGTCTGTCAAACTGTGTAGTGAGTTGGCTAAAATCTTAAATAGTGCCTTTCTGGTACTGGGGTCAAAGCATTAGTTGTGTGGTACTCCTTTTGAAAAGTGTAATTGGGAATTGGTGGACTTGGAATGAAATTTACATGTAGATGACACAGTACGAGCATTTATAGGTTCTGTGTTGGTGACTAATCTACTTTGTTGTAATATCTGCTTGCTTTTGAAAATCTAAAATTTGTTGTTTATTTCTACCTTTTAAGATAAAACAAGTTATACAAGCATACCAGAGAGGAAAGATATGACATCTTTCCAGTTACTTTTGGTTTGCAGATCAGCTGATGATTTTTTTGCAGCTGGCTTTTTTTCTTTTTTTTTTTTTTTTTTCCCCTGTAGGAAAAAGGATGTAGTTTTGAGCAGCTTAACTTGCTGGATTAATTTGACAGCCTAGGGGTGTCATTCTGGAAGTAGTGTTGTGTGGGATCTGGGTCAAGTTCTCATTAGAATACAAAGGGTGAGAAGAAAATACTGGTGGAAAATGATGCATGTAAGATGGTGAGCAAATATGGCGAATGTTGAGTTTTGGACCTTTGAAGATCCAAAGCTTGGAAAGTTTTCAGGTTTTAGCTAAAACCACAGTAGTTGCTAGTGTGTTCTGGTTGTCTTGTTCTTGTGTGATCTGGCTGTGTGCTATTTGTGGATCAGAATAGCCATCTGAACCCTGCTCTTTTAAAAGTGATTTGACCCTGCAGTTGTTTGGTGACCCATAGGTGTGTGTATTACAGGAACACTGTTAAAATTGTTCAGTCCAGGTATGGTTCAATAGCTCAGTATCTGATGATGTAGTTACTGTAGCCCAAGCTTTGCGGGCACTTTGTTATGATTTAAATTGAGCAGTTTATAATTAACAGCTTCGTATCGGCCCTCAGTTGTTATTCAGAAAAGAAGCTTGAGAAGCTAGACAATTAAATGAGAATGAACTTGAATGAAAAAAATGAAGAAAAAATGACCACGGTCTCTGGTTGTATAGAACACTGGCCTCGGCATGGCTAGGAATCACTGTCATCTGACCTGATGCTTTTTGAAGGGAGAGTTACAGAATTTACTTGTAGGTTTGGAGTCATTTTAACTATCTGAGAGCTAAGTGAAGATGCATAGTTTGTGAGGTTTGTGTTAAGTAATGATACAAAGTCCTGCAAAACTATAAACATGTCCATACTGCTGGCATTTCTAAACTTTTCATTTGGACAATTTTTGTCTACAGATGAACTGCATTAAATGAAAATGATCTGGTAATATATATATATATATATATATATACTTAAACATATGTCTAACTGTTTTAATGACGTGAAAATAGTTTTTCATTAGTAGATGCTTGTATACAGATATTCCCATTCTGGTGCACAGGGATTTAACAAAACCATTACTTTGTGTTTTGTTATGCTAGAAACTGTCTCAAGCACCTACAGTGCTTCTTTTATCTCGTGCAAGTGGACAGTTTGATCTGCAGTGTCTTCCAGCTGTATTTTGTGATATATTCTTGGGGGATCAAGGTAATCTGTGAAGTTGTGCATTTGTGATCTGTGAACAGTGCATTTGCACTGTTACATGTGTATTACCTAGTAAAGCCTCAGTGCTACAGTGCAGTGCCATATCTCTTCCCTAACACAACTAATACAGTTGTGTTTTATGAGGAATTTGTCTGTTGTGTTCAGAGATGTGCTGATTATTCTTTAGTTTAGAAAAAGGAAAGTTTGGTCAGTGTGTGGTTTAACAAGCAAGATACATTAAAACAAGCAACTAGAGGATTCACTTGGGATATTTAGTAAATTGATTTTTTTAACTTGTCAATCAACTGCTTTATTTCCACCAACTCATTGCATGCATCCTCTTGCCCAGCTTGCTGTGCCAGCCCCTTTCAGTGTCTGTTAGCAGCAGAATGTTACTGGGCTTACTGTCTGCTACTGCTGTAGAAGCGTGGGAAGCTCTCATTGCAGATCTCTTTGTTGCTGGACCTCAGGGAACTGTCAGGGCATTTCTCCATGGTGTCTGAGATCAGGAGCAACAGTGCTACCAAGCACTGTGGAGAAAATGCATTCATCAGACTGTAAGGATGTGAGGCTGTTGCAAGAATCAGCTGAGTCAGGCAAAGGGGTTTATTTTTCCAGTACTTTTGGCAAGTACAGTATAATTTAGAAGAGTCTGAGACCTAGAAAATAAGAGGTGGAATGCTTCTTGGTAGTTATTTTACAGGAAAATGCTTTTACAAATTTGTAGTTTTTTTGTTCATTAGTTTACTGGACATTTTTGTTGTCTTCTATTATAATGGTTATTGGAATGCTTGAACTGATCTGATACTGTCTGCTATTGCTGTTAGGTTTTCAAGGTCATATAAGCGAGTGTCAGGTTTTGTAGGCCTTTTTCTATATTTTTAACTACCATATAACCAACAAATATGTAAAAATAATGGAAACAAAACATTTTTACTGGTAGGAAACTAAATAGTAAACCCAGAAGAGTGTATCTCCCAAAGGTAGTACAACTCTTAGTAAATATAGTTAAAACCTTCTTCTAATATGTCTAATGTGTCTTCTGATTATAAAAATCTTAAGGGCAGTCAGTTTCTGCTCAGTGTCCTTTTTGTGTGTGTACTTCAGCCTCTGAATCCATGTGGATGATAAATAAAAACAATAAAGGAATGATATATGTAAACAGATTGGTTCTTGGCTTCTTACTGTTTTTGTGAAAAATATTTGGTAAACAGTAGTTCTGTCTTAACTATCCTTGCACAAATAACCTACCCATTATTTAACTTTTTCTGTGAAAAACAAAAGGGGAAAAACTTTTTTCATGCTACTGTCTAGTAAAGAGAGCTAATTACACAATGCAAATTTTAGCCAGAGCTCTGTATTTAAGAAAAATGCAAAAAGATCAAAAATCTATTCAATTTTCAAGTAAAAAAAATTGGCCTTTGAAGAGCCAAATGCAGCTGTGACCTCTGCAAAAGCAGTTTTGAGTGACTACGCTGAGACAGTGTTGAACATATGTACTGTAAAAGTTAATTTCTTTTGCCCAGTGACACATATTGGAAAAACAAAGTTTTAAGAATACAGTTCTTACGAACTGCTGGCCTAATCTGGAGTCAGAACAGTGTTATAATGCAGGACAAGTTCCGTCAGATTGGATGAGAGATGAAATGTGGTAACTACTCTTCCACTAAATATGGAAAGCAGTAGGTGTCTAGGAAAGGAAAGAACAGGAAGAGCATGTAGTAACTGGGTGTTTCCCCAAGTACTGTCTGAGTTTGTGTGGTGTTACTGCTTCAGGACCTGGGGGCAATATGATTTAGTTAATAACTTGCAGTTTATTTTTTCATTACTTTGTCCATTCTGTTTTTGAGTTAATGCAAGCTTCAGGGCTCCCACAATAGCTTACTACAAGTGGTTCCACAATTTGGTGTCACATATTGAATTTTTATGGTTTTGAACTGCCTTAGATGACAGGCTTGGATATCAGAGCAGAACCTGAAGTATCCATTGTTCATGTTTTCCTTGCCTTTCAAGTTTCCACAACTGTCTATATCCTCAATTATGTCTTTCTTATGTGGAGAGTATTGGTGTAAGCCATTTCTCATACATATGTTTTTCCACCCTACACATTGCAATGTCTGTTCTTTGTGTTTTTCAAGTTTTTCTGTTGTTCTGAGAGGAACATTAGAATGTTTCATTATGTTTTGTTCCCTGCTTCTTTTTTTTTTCTTTTAATTATATTTTGCATTTTTTTTTTTTAGTCAGCTTATGGAGTCTAGAAGCTTACAACAGAGTGGCTGCTCTGTGGTGTCATTACTTTTCAGTATCATCATCCAGTGTGTATTGCATTTCCACAGGATTTATTAATATGCAATAGCATGTATCTAAGCATTCATCTCTGATTACACTGGTGATTTTCTTCATAGTGGTAATTGTAGATTTGTACTTACCCTTTTTCCTATCTTTTAAATCATTATCTTTCTGTGGGAGAGCAATTTTCTCTTATCCTGTACAGTTTTTATTTCTTAAGAGCCTTTGTAAAAAGGAATGCTCTCACATAACCTTCTGTATATATTCTCTGTCAGAATGTTGGTTGAGTTCTTAGATGTTGATGCTATCATAAAGCACCCCTTCACTGTAACACTTGACTTTTTCTCAGTTCATCTATTTTAGATCTGTCTTCTGATGCTGTTAATTGGGCATGCAGTGTTTCATAAACATTACTTTGTGGTAGAGGTGGTGTTTAGTCAGAGTATGGTTGTTCTCTGAAACTTCCAAATTAATGCAGGTAGAATGCGATCTGGCTGTGTATCTAAGAGGGAATACTTACAGTGCTGATGCCATAAAAATAACTGTAGTTCATTAAGTACATTTTTCAGATGTTACTGCTGGTTTGTTAAATTACACAGCCACACTTGTGACATATCAGAGTATTTCACTGTGAGCAACCATTGTCTTCTGTTCTTCCTTTGAGTAATACAGTGTTCTGGTGGAATGATTTTCACCCAGTCTGTATTAATTCTTACCTCTTACTTAGATTTTTTTTCTTCTTAGCAGCTTTTCTATACATGTTTCTGAATTGTTAAAGTAAAATCCTATGACGTTATTCAGAAGATTGAAAATTCTGTCTTTAAAAAAATTGTAACTAAGTGCAGATGCAAAGTGAGATTAGACAAACACATCTTATTTCTGTAATCTGCTTTATATAATGATGAGGTACACATCTACATCAAATGGTAAGGGTGAAATTACATCATATTGGAGTTCAGGGCTGGGGATCATACAGAGAATTTTTATTATCTCCAGTGCCATCTCCTTTCCTGTTTTATAAACCAGATGGTTTGCGCTGAAGCGAAAATAAAGTATTTTCCATTGGAAATCTTTGGACTTGTTTGTTTTGTCTTGGTAACAATTTAAATTGCTGGGCTGTGATTTCTAAATTTAAGCTTATTTCCTATCATTTGGAACTACAAGCAGGCCATGCAATAACAAATGAAATTAAGTCTATGCAGTCTATTTTAGAGACTGTTTCACTATTAAGTAAACAAGCATGACAGCTAAGTAGGGAGTAGTTTTCCAGGCTTTAAAACTAAAAATGGAAAGGATTGCATCATGAACATACATACAAGATTGGAGACGTGTGAGTGTACTTCACTGTCATCTGAAGCCAGCTGTGTGGCAGCTGTTATTCAGAAGTACTGTGCGTGCAGCATTGTGATGGCCCCTAGTATATTTTTTTCTTTAATTAGAGATCATTCAAGTGTTGTTGTTTTTTTTTTCTTAACCAGTCTGATACTTTATGTAGACACTAAACTGAAATTAGTTTTTTTTTTTTTTTTTTTTTTTTGTGATTCTCTATCTGGTAAAGGAAGAAGTTTTGTTTACAATTATACATAGGAACTTGTATCTTTCCTGTCTTGGAAGATCAGCACTTAGCTTACTTTGTACACACAGTTTCCGCAGCTCTGTTTACACAGCCGTACCCAAGTCCAGATAGCACTGTGCTCTCATATTTGCTGTCAGATATCACAGAATTACCTTGCATGATGATGGATTTAACCAGTGGTTATATGTATTTGAATTCTGTATGCTTATAAGCCATCATTCATAAAAACTCCTCTTCAGTTTTCCACTTCTTGATTTCTCAGAATTGTTCCAGACCTGTATTTTTCTTCAGTTCTGATTGTTTCTTGCATGTAGCTCATTGTCATCACCATTTATTTGCCTCTTACTCTGTCCCCTGCGATGCTCTTCCATCCTGTTGTGTTGCTTCTTTGTATAGAATTTAATAGTCTCCTCTCCCTTGATACTACCTTAATCTGTAGCTTATTCTGATCTTCACACATGGCAGCCTTTTGATTATCATTAGGTCTTCTTCTTCTGCTAATTTGGCTTGGAGTTCCAAAATTAATCTTAGTTAGTCTACACACAGTCCGTTCTCTCCTCCACACTAAAACTACTTTGCATTTATGATTAAAAACGGAATAACCCCAACAGCAAAAGAAAATAATGGTAGAAAAAAGATAGAAAACTGGAATAGTGTGGTACTTATGTGCTGTGTCCTATTCAAATTTAGTTTTGAGAACATTCAATCTTTGTTCTGGAGGGACTGCATTCTACTGTTGCATGAATTTTGAATTAAGCTGAAAGGCCAAGAGAGCAAAGCAGAGTAATTTTGGGAAGTTCAGGGAAGGGAAAGGTTTACTGTAGTATAAATCCAGAGTTTTTTATTTTGATTCTTAAGGTGATAGTTATTTAAGCTGCAGTTTGTTGATTAATAATATCCACCTGCAGGTCCACTTCACAATGTTTTCAAAGAACAAAGAATTAGCATACACTTCAGTGCTTCACTCCTATTACTTTCAAATTTATAAAATAAAGGAAAGCTTTATATCAATTATTTTATTTTGTTTATATGCTAAAGTACTTTAAGTGCCTGGTACAAAAGATTAGGAACTTCTTTTCATGTTGTCTGTTATCAGCAAATTAACAGAACTAAGCCATCAACACGCTTAGTGTTCTGTTCTGCTTTTTTTTTTTAATTAGTCTAAAATTTTAAAAGCAATTGGTTTTTCCATGGATGCATAAAAGCTTATTTGTTGCTTTTTATGCCTGAGCTGGAATTGTTATGTTGTAGATTTATATGAAAAGCATTGTTTCATTGACTAATTTTGAGGCACTTGTTTTCAGAGTGGAATTAAACTCTGTTCAAAACTTGAATTCATTTTCTTAAACATTATCTTGTTTATTGTGAGTCATTAAGATATTTTACAAGTTCTTTGCTTCAATAGTGGCAGCTTTATTGCCAGAGCCTCATTAGAGATAAAGAGAACTGGTGCGATAATTGTTTGCTTTTAATTTTTATGTGGCTTATTTTTCTACCAGGTCTGTAACTGTCTGTTGCATTAAGAAATCTTGCTGCTGCAGTTTGAAAACTCAAGTTCTTTGAATCTTTTTCAGTAGAAATTGCTACATGCTGAAATATGTTGATGTGTTTCAACCATGCTTAAGCTGACCAGGCAAGAATATCAGTAATTATATATACTTTTTTTTTTTTAAGACTGCAGTAACTCAGGTAACTCAAATCAGGATCACCTGTGTGAGGCAAAATTTAACTTTTAACTTTAAGTTATCCCCTCAAGACTTTGCTCCTCTTAGAGTCCTTATGCAGATTGATTCCCCCAGTAAAACACACTGGTAATCAAAAATGTTCTGCACCAGCAGAAGTAGATTTTCCTTGCAGTAGATGGAGTTTGGCCAGGGCCCTTGGAAAAAAAAAATAAATAAAAAAGTGAATTAGGAGTTGGTCACTGAGACAAATACTATTTCTGCTACTTAAGATCTCTTTCAGTTTTAAAGCTTTGTCCTTTGATAAGATCATCCTATGATCTTACTGCTTGAAGGTGAAAACCTTGTCCTTATATCCAGATCTCTAGTCTCCATGGATCACTAACTAAATATTCCAGTTTTCTAATGCTAATGGAGAGAAGCAGGCTTTCTGAAGTGTAATTTATTTCCATTGCTGTGATGCATTGACATTGAGGTATTTGTTGTTTGTATGTTACAAGGCAGTTACCTTCAATACCAGCATAGCTACATGTTTTCCTTCAAGCAACTTCAACACTTGCCTTAGCTTTTATGTTTTATGGTGGCATATGTAGGCTGACCATGTAAACAAGAATAAGAATGTATGCTTTTGTCAGTGGTTTCAGGAAGTGTTAAAACCCTTCCTTGATTTTTAAAAGAACTGATGAGGATTCCACTTCTGGGGTCTTTCATCTTTTCTTATTAATCACAGGGTCAAAGTATGGCTTGGGCTAGAAGAGGCCACGAAGATATCTATTTCCACCTTCCCTTAAGAAAGTATTTCCCTTTCAGTCATTGCCTAAAATAGAAGGATGAGAGTGGTTACACATTTTTTAGGCCTGTTGTGTTTGACTTTCCATGTAGTGGCTTCATGGTAGGTTTTCTCTATGCCGATTTCCTTGGCTTGATTTTTGCAGCCCTGCTTGCATTTTGATAACAGAAGGATCCTTTTGAATGGTCTGCATTTCCTTAAGTTTGTGGCATCTGTGGTCTGCCAGAACTGTTTTGACAACGCCACCTTTCTTTAGTACCTGGTGCAAATTCTTGGGCTGGGTAATAACTCTGCTAGGGAGCTCCTGTCATTGGTCTTTGGTTAGCTGCCAAGTGTATTATAACACCTGTGTTAAAGTGCAGGAGACACTAAAATGGAAAGAAAAATAAATGTTACTTTTTGTAGTTTTAGTTATTTGGAATCTGTTGGCCATACAAATTCCAGCTTTGCTTTTTCTTGAGTCTGGTCTCTTTCTGTGGTGGGCTAGTGTGTGTCAGCAGCTCTGTACCGCACAGTCCCACACTCAACGCAAATGGGAAGAGAATGGGAACATCAAAAGTGAGTCAAGATAAAGATGGTTTAACAGAACAGTGATGGAGTGGTGCAGAGGTGGAAAAAGAGTCTCCACCTCCCACAAGCAGGCCCATGCCCAGCCAGACCTGAAAAGATGGCTACCTGATTGAACCAACCCCCTTGCACTCACCTTTTTTATTGCTGAGCATGATGTTATATGGTATGGATATCCATTTTGGTCAGTTTGGGTTAGCTGTCCTGGGTGTGTCCATACCTAGTTTACTGACTTACGGGCTGAGTGGGGGCAAAAAAAAGCCTCAGTGCTGTTCAAGCACTGCTTATCAGTCTGAGCTCTGGTATGTTATCAGCTCTGTTTTAGTCACTAATCCAAAACACAATGCCATAGAGGCTGCTTACAAAAAAAAAAAATCACTCAATCACAGCCGGACCCAGTATATTGCCTCACCCCTCAGCTTGGCTTAATGAAAACCCCTGTGGAAATATTTTCCAGAAGTAATTGGATTTGTGTGTAATGTATGCCTTGTTGAAGTAAAGAATAGATATGAGTGACAGGTCAAATAATCAAAGTTTCTGTGAAGAACCTGCTTGATGATTGCTTTTCAACTCAGGGTGCATTACTGCTGTATGCTGGCAAATAATTTAGAATCATTTAAGTTGGAAGGGACCTTTAAAGGTCATCTAGTCCAACTTCTCTGCAATGAACAGGGACATCTACAGCTAGATCAGGTTGCTTGGAGCCTGGTCCAGCCTGGCTGTGAATGTCTCCAAGGACAGAGCATCATCTTGTTCCTTCATAATATGTGGGTGTCTAAAATTTTTGAGGTCTCCTTTCAGTTTGTGCTTTTTCTTTAGTACCTCAGTGCTCAAAGTCCCTTCTGTTTCCATGTAATAGACTAAGCATTGCATCTAGTATCAAATCTTCTAAACGTTTATACTTAACCTTTTATTATAAAGAAAATGGGCTACTTATTGTTTTCCCATTCTTTTTGTCATGTAGCACATGACAATGATCTGTTTTCTCATATTTTGTAGTCTCTTGTGAGATTTCAAAAAGATTTAAATAAAGCAGTTCCTCATCTAGCACTTCAGCATATTGAAAGAATTTGAGATAGGAAGAGCAATTTTCCTTTAATAGCCCTACTGTTTACACAGTCATATCATTTGCTAGATATTTCAGACTGTGGATTCGTGTACTATCAAACAAAGGAATTATTTGACTAATATCAGGAAACTGAAATCTACTGAAATATAAATCTGACTTAGTATTTTGCAGTCCTTTTGAGCAATACTCTTAATGAGTGTGCATGATTTTGTTAATAGTGGAGCTATTATGCTACTAAATTCCTTTCATTAGCTCATGATGAATGTTCTGTTTTATTTAGAAGAACGAACATTGCATTCATTTGACAAACTTCATTAATTTTGGAGCTCAAACAACTAGAACTGCAATTATATGGAGAAGAAACTTCACAATTTGACACTTGTAAAATTGAACCCTTTGGGAATCAGTTATTATCTTACGCAACATAACCAACTTAGCCTTTGTACTGAACAGAGGCAGGCCCTTGGGGGAAGTGCCTTCAGCTAGAAGTGTTATTATCTATTATTATTTGTTTTATAGCTTTTTTCACCACAATGAGACATCTGCTCTCCATGTATCCAGATCATTAACACATCAGATTTGTAGAGGTGATAGCAAATATTGTATTCTCCTCTAAATTATCTGATTGTTTAGAGTTACTTGATTACTTTTCAAATGACTTATGGTATTGAAGTCTATCAATACTATCTTCTTCTCCTTTAAAGCAAAAATTTATTAATCTTTACATGGCTATTAAATTTAAAAAGAAAAAATTAAAAAAACGAACAGCAAAAATAAAACAAAACCAAAACAACCCATGTACTCAATTATGAATGAAAAATGACTTATTTTTGAGAGTTAAGGGTGAATGGTTTGCATCGCCAGTAGGAGAAATTGCAGCTGCCTGTCTGTTGTAGTGTTCTCACCATAGTGCTATGTGCAACTCCAAAGAGGCCACTGAATTCTTACTTCAGTTTTCAGTTTCTGCTTTGCTGTCACTGTAGTGCATTTTAAGATGGAAGAAGATAGCTGTGATGACTTCACTGCCTATTCTGATTAGCTTGTGAGCTGTAGCAGAAACAAGAATTGACCAGAAGCTTTTCATATTTAGGATCAACTTGAGAATGACATTTCTGACACAGACATTCCTGGAGTCCTCTGAGAAAGAAGCTGAGAGCAATTAATTTAAATCTCTCACCCAAGCTACTGTAGCCAACAGATAGTTTTCAGTTGTACTTAGCTGTCCCATGTAGCAAGATGTTATGTTGGGATTGTTGCCCTCTGTAATGGAATTTGTCTGTGCGCCGGAGGTGTTAATTCTTAGCAGTACTTAGGCACTACACTGAATTCATTTCATGAGGGGTTTAGGTATGTGAGGGGCCAGATTGTCGAAAGATATATCCCCATGTCCTCCGGATGTACCCTCTGTTCTTGTAGACAGAAGATTTCTGGAAAAGAAGTTTACCTTTTGGGCTCTGGGTTCTCAGTTATGGTTTGAGGGAGGAGTGGAATTTATGCTGCCCAATTGATTCTTAAGGAAAAAGACTGGGTAGAGAATCTGTTGCAACATGTTAATTGTTCTCTCTTGAGTTTTGGAAATGTATTCTCAAGAAATCTAAAAAACAAATAGTGCTCTTCCCAGTCTTCCCCAGGAAAGATGTTCTAGTGAGCAGTTAGGATTAGTAACTGAATCCGTAAGAAGAAAATGGGAAAATAAACCAAATCCATGTGAAATCGCAGCCTACAATCAGTAGAGAAATTAATACATTTTTGTGTGTTGGAACATAAATGCTGTACTTAAGAGACCTTTGTGACAAATGATTAATCTCTTCCATATAATGCAGAAATTACAACTGTATTGATTTGTATCTCAGAGGCACTTGTCCCTACTCAGGGGAAGTGGCATGTATGAGCACAAGCAGCTTTTCTCAGTAATGCTTTGTTGTGCATTGTGGGTCTAAGAAAGGTAGATATAAAAGAGGAGAGAGACAGAAAGTCCCACAAGGGAGAGCCTGGAGTGTGGCCCAGAAAAAAAAGATTAGAGTATGAACCTACCCCTCTAATTGACTCTTGGGGGGAGGGGGGAAATGCTGAGAAGTCTGTTTTGTTCTGTTGGACTGTGTTTATTTCTGTGGCTGCAAACAATGAAGGAGGATCTTACATGAAAGAGATTGTCGGTGTATCCCAATTCCCTGAAACATCTTGTGTGCTTGGGAACATTTTCATTGTGGTTTAAATAAAACAACAGAAGTTACTTTGAGTGCCCTAGCAGTGTTACACATTCCGACTTTACATCAGAACTACATTGTCAGCTAGAACTGAAATTAATCCATGTGTTATGATCCAGTTGGCATCTCTCTGAAGTGAAAAATTAGAAAACTGTCATATTGTACGTATGGAGTAGTACAAAGTGAAGTGCATTTTGTAGTTCACCCAAAAGCAACAGTCTGTCATGAGCAGTGGATTTTGGCACTGTGCTGAAGCATTATAGTACTTATGCACCAAACTGAATTTATGTCTGAAGAGTTATTAGTGTGCTTAGAGGCTAACTTGTCAAAGGATATGTCTTCTGATTAATCTTAAGAAATATAGTGAATCCCAGTCTGAACTTAAATGCTCTTAATGCACCACTGAGCTAAGGCTTTCTATATCTAGTTCAAATTCATTGAAACAGATTTATGCTTATTTTTGAAGAAATTAGTTGGTGATTACTTTGTGAGCAAGATTATTGTTTAATTTACTACTAGTCAGACAATGAAATTAAGCTGTAAGTAACAGTTACTTTGGTGTTCAGAAGAGCTACTATGGAGTTGTTGATTCAATTAAGTTATTATAGTATAGTATAGCATATTATAGTATATTACCTATCACTGTAGGTAAAAATAAATACATATCTAAGTACGTAAAATGCAGAAAAGAAGAGAAACAACCAGGTAGCAACACTGTCCTGTAGAAATTCAAACATGGAAGAAAAGTATATTAACAAAATAACATTGGGTTAACTTGTTGAGAGTTGTCCTAATACTGCTAATTGTATAGTTACTGCACTCTTTGTAGAACATTGGTATGGACAGTGTAAAATGGCTACTTCCTTGGTGCCTAGTAAGGCTTACAAACTCAGTGGAAATAAAAACGTAGTAATTCTTGTGTTCCTCCAGAAGCAAAGATCTCTGCCTCATAAGGACAAGAGCTTAGGTTGGCATGGCCTAAGGAAGTTGGAGCTCGCCACCTGTTCAGCTGTCTTCTTCCTACAATCCCAGGAGTTGCTCATCAGTCAACTACTTCTGCTTCAGATGGCATTTTAGGAAAAAGCATCATTGATTTTCATTTGACTTCAAATGTTCCTCTTTGATGATAATTCCAGAATTCATTAGCACCTCAGAGTTTTGAGGCTCAGAAGACAAGAAAGTGAAAAATCTTGCTGCTGTTGGTTTATCTGCCAAGCCATGCCAAGGCATCCCTGGTTGTCCATTGGTGCTTTCAGTCTATGAGTAGCTTCCATAATTGCAAAACATTTTGGTAGTAAATTTTGGGAAATGCAAGACATTGCTGCATATACAAATTGCTTTATCTTCTGTGTGTTTTTTAAACACTTGTCTGGAATTCCTAGTAGTTTTTTGAAGCAGAATGCCTTTCTTGGACACGTTACTTGTGTCCAAGAATTGCTCATGTTCAAGTTATGAAAATAGATCGGGGATTTTTTTTCTGTCTTTTGTTGCTTTTCTCCCCAGAATCCAAACTATGTCAGAGATCTGCAGCTCTGAAAGTGGTGTGATCTTCTACACTGCTAATTCCTTGCTCAATTTGGCTATTCCTTGTACTGTCATATTTTAGTAACTTAGTTTTGCTGCTGCTTGGGTTATTTTCTTCTGCTTGTGATGTTCAAGAAAAATCATTGTTTGTAACAGAAATGCTTCTTTTTGTGTGTAGGAAACTCACAAATGGGTGCTACTATAGTGGATGCACTGGATACTCTTTATATAATGGGGCTTCATGATGAATTCCGAGAAGGACAAGAGTGGATTGACAAAAATCTTGATTTCAGCGTGGTGAGTAGAACTTGTCTTAGTATTTCTATAGTCCTTTTTGTGGTGTTCTGCCTGGAGGGAAAGGAAAAAAGTCTTTGAGCTGGAGTTTACATCTGAAGTTCAGATGCAAATTTCATTAAAGTTCTCTGTTTCTGACTTTATATTAAAAAAGAAACAACAAACACAACAAAACACCTTTCATGCTCCAGTTCTCCAATTATAATTAAAGATACATCTACGTTTCTCAAAGTACAAATATTGTTAGAGAATGAAAGAAAAGTGATCAATGAGAATCAGCAGGTCCTCTACTGAATAAATGAATGCTGAAAAATAAGGCTTTACTAGGTCATAGTTGATGGAAATAACTGAGTTGATGTCTCCCCAGACCAACAAAATGAAACATTAATATTCAGTCAGAATTGAGCAAATGTTTCTTGTTATTCTCATATTAAATCCTACATTTCAGAAAGCATTGGTTGGTGTCTCTTTTTTATACATTTACTGTCTGGCAAACATGAAAGAGATTCTATTTAATGCTTTTTTTTTTTTTTTTTTTTTTTTTTTTTTAGTTAGTGCCAAATAATTATTCAGTCTAAAACTGAAGATCCTAAATACATCAGAGATGGTATAGACAGAATGGTGCCATCGTGAATGTGGAATAAATTAGCTACAATAGCTTTTGTCTGTTATGAGACTGTCTCTATGGATTTGCAGAATTAATTTATGATTTAGGAGGAATAAATTTACATGTAACACTAGGGGTTAAATTACAGTTTGCTGTGTAATGAAAATGAACAAATAGCTTTAAATATAGAAGACTTGAATGATTTTCTTATGTCACTTCCAACCACTACAATTCTGTGATTCTGTGACTTGAAGTTTAAAAAAAAAAAAAAAAAAAAAAAAAGCCACTTGTCTGCCATCCCCAAACAGCTTCAGTTGCACTTTGTAGTTAATAATGTGATCAGAGAAGAAGAGAAAAAGTAATTTGATTTTAAAAAATCAATTGGAACTGGAATTATCATTCTGTCGTTTTGTCATGAAGACATGCATAGGAATTTCAAAATGGATTTAGATATTAAAATAGAAAAAATGTTTGGTTTAGGGTATAGAATCATACAATCATCTAGGTTGGAAAAGACTTGCAAGATCCTGAAATCCAACCATCAAGATGACCTCCTAAGCCCCGTCACTAAACCATGTCCTTTAGTGCCATGTCAAGGAATGGGGATTTCACCAGTTTCCTGGGCAGTTTGTTCTAATATTGAGTGCCTTTTTCCACTAGGAAATTCTTCTTTATACTAATCTAAAGCTTCCTTGGCACAACTTAAGACTATCTTCTCATGTCCTATTTGCCATGATGATGGTTTTTTTTTCCTTGATCAGTTTTGATTACTTTTGATTACTTTTTCTTCGTGTTCCAGAATTCTGAAGTGTCTGTTTTTGAGGTCAATATTCGCTTCATTGGAGGTCTTCTAGCAGCCTACTACCTTTCAGGCCAAGAGGTAAGGACACTAGAAGATATCTGTAAATGTGATGTATTTCAGCAAGCAAAGGTTGCACGTGAAGAATTTTTTTATAATCTTGGCCTATCTATCTGTAGTTTGCAAACTAATTACACAGTAATGAGTTGTACAAAATTTAATGGAATCTTTAAAACTCGTTTAAATTCAGGTACGAACTGATTTTGGATACCTTGTTAGAACTGTGAAACTTCTTTTACTGAGTTGTTTTCAAAAGAAGTCCACTTCAGTAAACATCAACCTGAAATGTCCATTCTCTGTTCTGTACTGCCAAAAATAATTTGTTCTGTTAGTCTGTAACTCCATGAAGATAGAAATAGTCATTTTTGTCACTTGTCTTGTGAAGCTATAGGTTTACTTCACAAAAGTGGTACAATAATCTCCTTGCTATTTTCTCAGTAACAAACAGAAATATCAAGCCCATTTCATCCCAGTTTTAACACATTAACAGATTGGAGACTTACACTTTTGAGTGCTTGTCCAAAGGCACGCTTGTAGTCAAAGGGTGCATATACCCAAAGACTTGCAGTTGTGGATGACTTTGGTCTTCCAATGACATTGTAATTTTTCATGCCCCGTTACTTCATGTATTTTAACAAAGCTGGTGCCTGATGAAACTTAACTCATAACTCTTCTCACATTTTAGCAGCTTGCTGTCTTTTGATCTGTTGCCTGTGTCTTTGATTTTATTTCTGGACGTTCTGTAATCCTCTGCCTAAGACTTTAGGTTTCCAGCCATATTTCGCAGATAAATATTTGATGCACTTTCAGGTATCCTATGTATTCTTTCTGTTGGTTTAGGGGACCACTACGTACATGTATTGACAAATACTCAGATTTCTCCACAAATCTAACAGGAACTGAGAGAAACCCTGTATTTGTTCAGTTTAAGTCTTTAGCATCATGGTAGGACCCATGAATTTTCTTGTTAGAAGTGGCTTTGCTTTGGAAGAAGAACATAGTGACACAGCACAGTTCCAGTGGGGATCTTGGAAAAAAACTGAGTTCATTTTTCAAGTACTTATTTTTCATCCTTCTTGTCTACATCATCTGAGAATTGTGTTTCCAGAAGGATAAGTTGCAGGCAATCCTTTCTGTTGTACTGATCTGTGGTCTCTTAGAGTGAGGTCTGAAGGAAAAGTGAAGCATGGAATCTTGCTGCTCTGTTTCCATTATGGCAACTTAAGGGCTGAGCTTGCCTTCATAGCAGTGAGCCATTCTCTGCCGCCAGAGTCTATTAGGCTTAGTTCTTACCCTTACTTTACCCTGATGATTTGGTCCTTTACCCCAGTGTTGCAAATCTGCCTTTAAAACTGGTTGCTCTGGCGCCTTCTTGGGGAGACAGCCTTCATAGCAGCTATTGCTTCTGTCAGTGCGTAGTAAAATTCCAGCCCATTTACACTTTCACCCTAATAAAAGGCATAAAAATCCATGAATCACCATCCCAAATACATACTTAAGGCAAGTGTTGAATTTCATCTAGGTCAGCATTATTCGCCTACCAGTTTCCTTCTGAAGACCCTTAAAATGCAAGCTGTCAGGCATAAGAAACAAAGACTGCTTCTAGCAAAGTTGTTTCATAAAGTGTAGTCTTAGCTGCTTGTGGTTTTCAATTTGTGCCAAGGAGCAGTTGCGACAGCTAAGCTGTGGAACTGTTACAAGGAGTTGTGATACCTACTTCAGTGTAAGTGAGCTCAGCAGCATGGTTAGGAATGCTTTTTTTTTTTTTTTTTTTTTTTTGTAGAAATTTTTATTTCTGTCACTGGGACTGCAGATCACGTTAAGTATTATGTGATTACTGAAATCTTCAAGCATTGAGCAGCAGAGCAGTCCCACATAATCAGGAAAGTTGATCTCATCTCTGGATAACTTAAACTAGAGCATACCCTTGGAGTTGTTTACCATGAACATGAATGACCTCAGAGGAAAATCAGTGATCACCAGTAACTGGATTATTTAGATAGGTCAGTAAGTACTCTGGCACTAGCACCTTAACGAAAATGTTTTTGCCCCATTGTGCAGCTAACACTGAATGCTTTGCCTGCCTTTTAAGACTGGGCGCTCTCTGAAGTTGTGGCTGCTAAGCTGAGTATTGTCTTTTAAAAATATTTTTATAGTATCAGTTTCATCGGTGTATTTTAAACACTTAATGATTTGTCAAAGAATGTTCCTGTTGAGTGATAAAGGAGTGTTCAGGCTGCATTTACTTCAAATAATTTGGCATATAGGATTGCTTCTGGTACTTCAGAGACTACTTAATTGGCCAAGTTGGATAATTTCTCTGCGGTATATCAGCATGAATGAGATGAGCCCAGCAGACACATATATTCCTCTGATGAGTTGCTCCTTTCCCAGCTAAACTGTTGAAAGCATCTTCGGTATACGATTTTTCAATCTGGTCTTTTCCCTTCTATCTACAGAAGGGAAGAAATTCATCAGCTCAGGTTTGTGGAATGCTTTATTTCTTTTTATAACTGTGGTCAGACATGAGGAGACCATTTTCAGCCACAGTGAAGACAGTTAAGACTGATCCAAGTATTTGTTGTTTTGCATGATTACTTTATGAACTTGTACATGGGCTTATTCCTCTAAGGGAAGTCTTTGTTTAGTGGTTGGATATCCTTCCTGTGTTTTTCAAGCTATCATTTGTTTGCTTATATTCCCTTCCTTTTCCAGGCTGTCAGCATGGTTTATCTGTATCCTTTTCTCCATTGTATGGAGAGGGTAATTGTGCATGATAGGATTTGATCTATTTATCAGCCATAATGCTTGATATTGTTCGTAGCATTTATATATAGCTATTAGTTTAGTTGGAATTGTCCCATTTACTGCTCTAATTAGAAAAATGTTACTTTAAAGAAAAATATTTAGCATAATAGTAGTATGCCCCTGTGGTCTCCACCGTATATTTCAGCTGTCATGCTACATGTCTTGCTTAGATTGTCAGCAAATATGATCATGGTTTTAATAATGCTGCTTACTGTTGATAGTATACTTACTCAGTTGTGTCAAATGGGGTAAACAGAGGTAAAACATATAAGTCATTATCTGATTTAACTGGATTGTATCTCAGTAATGCCTGGAACAATCCTCTAACTTCTGGAGCCAGTGTAGTCATTATGCTTTAGAGATGACTGTGATATGGTTGGTAATATAGCAGTAATAGAAATGAAATGTTAATTTTGCCTTCTTCAGAGTAAACACTGGATGTGTCAGCTTAGGGTCAAAATCAACCTTATCTAAATTTAAAAAAAAAAAAAAAATCACTTTTTTGTGGCCACATTTAGCCTCAAGTATTTGGGTTTTTTTTTTTTTTGTGTGTCCAGCTGGCAAAAATACTTTTCTTTAGTTATGAAGCCAAACTTTTAATAATTTCGAGCTATTTTCACCAAGACATTATTTAGCTTTTTCCCAAGAACTTAATCTTCCTTTATGTTTGTTCCAAGTTAATTCCCTAGATGTACTCTATAAGAGAGGTCTGTTCCTTAACTTCTTATCCAGACTTAAAAATAATCTTTATATAATTCTATTGTACGTAATCACATGAGAATAGAAATGGTTAATGAGTGTGTTATGTATATACTGAGATCAAAACAGATTAAAACACTACATTCAATACAAAAAAGGATACTATTCTAAGTTAAATTTTTATTATCAGATTCCAGTTGGCTATTCTTTAAATTCTCTTCACAGAGGAGGATGTGGTTGCTTTGTTTTCTGGAGATCAGCTTGTTTATCAGGGTGCTGCACTGAAACTTCATGTTGCCTGTTGAGCTCTCTAATTTAAGATTTTGTTCAAGATCAGTCTTGTTTTTTGGTTACTTTTTCTCAGGATAGCATGAAATTTTCCTGTGTATGTTGGTATGTGCACATTTGTTTCTCAGCACAAACCAGTTATTTGATTGGTATTGATTGGATATATGATTACGTTCTTCCCCTTCTTTTAGTCTCTTTTGTATATCTGGACCTTTTAGGGCACTGGAGTAGCTGATACTAATCTGAGGAAGGACAGCAGTGTAGATTTGTAAAATCACTGCCAAAACATTCCGAACTTCTGGTGCAAAAAAGCAGCGACCATGCATTCAGTAAGTAAGAGTGAATGGCACCAAGTAGAAATGATCTGCCTGATTTTTCTGCATTAATGCTGAAACTGCAAAGCTTGACAACAGACCACCACTAAAAGCTATAGTAGAAGTTACAGAATAGATCTGTGAAGAGTGTGCCTGAATAATGTAAAATTGATGAGAATAGGCTACTGGGAGACCAGGAGTTGCAGTGTCCCCAAGGCCTTGGACAGTGTCTGCTGCCAGAAGCTGATATAGGGTATCATATTGAAATCTTCAGCAGAAAAGGGTTTTTCTCAGAGTAGTCTAAACTAAATAGTCCAAGAGCTGTAATTTTCATTAGCTGTCCCCATGTTTAGTTGGGGAAGAAATTACAAATGCAGGGAAGATCTCACAGACTAATACTGTCAGGATGAACAAGCTGCAGTTCTTTGTTAGCTATGTGAAGTTTTTTTGCTCACAAAAGTAGATAGAAATTCCTAGAGCATCTTGCAGCTTCCAGGTCCACTGTTCCTCATTTCTGAAGACCATCCAAAAGACAGCAGTGAAGATGCTGAAATCTAGTAGGATCAGAATTTTTTTTTTTTTTGCTTCCAAGCCTTTCTGAAGGCACTGTAAGACATTCTCATTTGGAAAGCAGAATTTGTTCAAGGAAGGAGTCAAGACAGCTGTAGAGTCCAGGAGATGCATATATGCAGAATAATCCTATAATTGAATATGTGAAATGGTCATAGGACCAGTAAAGCATAAGCAAAATCAAGGACAGTGTCACTATGCTTCCACAATTAAAGAAGATATCGAACTTAACGTTGTATTGTTTGAAATACTCGTAATTGTTTACAACTGCATTTAATGTGGTGCTGTTTTTAATTCTCTGTGGTTCCTGCCAAATGGCCATGCCCACTGGTAGAATAAGCATGATACTTAAATGCCAAGTGTCTGTTCTTGAAGAATAGGTAGATAAAGTCCAGAACTTTAAAACAAATCTGGGGAAGTAGTAATCTCTTTATGGTGACCCCAATTGTAGGCATGCCCACTGCCCTGAGGAAGGATACTATAGCATCTCCCCAGGGGTTAAAAGCCATTGAGTCCTGTTACTCCCCTGCTATCACAGTTATCTTCACCAAAGAAGGAGGGAGGTCAACGTAAGTGAACTTCTGATATGGGCGGAACTAGTGAGGCTGGCTTAAGTCTTCACTGCAGGAAATGTGCTCATTGAGAATGAACCGGCAGGCAGTAATCCCCTCCCAGTTCTTTGATAACTGACAAAATCAGTTTTCTGAGTCAGTGTTTGAAGGAAAAACAGGAACAGCAGGTGGGGAAGCAGCAGTGTCACGATCTTCTAGGTGTACTTCAGGACCTCTTTTTACTCGTTCCTACCTCCAACAAGTTTTCTCTGTATAGTGACTCAATTTTGTATTATGGATAAGTCTTAGCTGTGCAGAAATGAGTGCCATCCACTGATAGTTGTAGAGTTGTTAGCATCTCCCCAGCTGATGGGGTCTCCTGCCTTCTACGTGTCAAGGCTGCACTTTTCCCATGGCCACAGCCCCCATCCTTTTCTGTGACACTATGTGGCAGTCCCTCATTGCCACAAATGTACTAGGGTTTGGTATTGCCCTGGGCACTTGATAAACTCCGAACAGCAGCATTCCTTCCCCCTTGCAGTGACTGCATAGATTGGAAGATGCTGGCACTGATGATAATGCCTCGAGTCTTTTGATAGTAAACTTCCATTAATACATCTTGTTTTGGCCTACAGTACTTTCATAAACTTCCACCTTGACTAAGCATTTTTGACACTTCCCATGTAATTTCACAGCACGCTTTATATCTTGTTCTTGCTGTTTAAGCTGCGTATGCATCAGGATTTGAGAGAGATCCTGAGTATTTGGAAGGGTGGAAACTGTATCCTCTGATCTTGAGAGGAGGTATCTGGAATGAGGATATCCAGGAGCTTGCTGTGGAACATCTTTGTGTCCAGGGAGAAAGCAGGATGCAAAATACAAGTCACTGTCAAGATACTGAAGCAGTAGAAGGAAGTTAACCCAGACAAAGAAAATCAGAGGAATATGGTGTTATGTGTTCTTTGTTTGTTTCACTGCACGCTTTCTTTTTCAAGTACATAGATTTTACCCAGGTTAAGATGGATCTTTTACATTTGTGAAGTTCCATTGTCCTTCTGAGATTTGCCTTTGAGAAACTGTTCTTTCAGTCTGAATAACTTAAGACAGTTGAGGACATTTAGCTGAAGCTTTGATTTGAATGTTTTTCAAATGTCATCACTTTTTGTGGATTGGCATAATCATTTTTATGCTTTTCTATGTACTACTTTTTTAATGTTGATTTCTGTGAGTAAGCCTAGTTCTTTCTGATACTCAAGTATTCATTGCTTGTTTGAAATGGTTGCTCTGTGGGGTTTTAAGTTGTATCACAGGTGCATTTTGTCTGAGGTGCAAAATTCTGCCCACAAAGGTAAACCTTTCCAGTAGGTGTGTGAGAGGTGCATTGTTCTTTGGACAAAATGATGGACAAATGCCTGTGTCTCCAATTGTGTGATGTAGGCTTCAACTGCAGAATGCACCCTCTTAAGTTTGTTCTTTTGAGCATGAAGTACCCTTCCAAAGGATACATGCTGAATGCACACAGTGCCACAGGTACTCCTCTGTTCACGATCTGATGTGGAGAGATCTGATGTGGAGTTTCTCATAGGGTGCTTGGGAAATATTCCTCTCTTCTGGAAGTGTGTGAAATGCAGGCCCAAGAGGGGAGATGACCAAGGCAGAGCTTCTCATTGCTCCCTTTCTGTGGAGAGGTGTTGGTAAATGTGTGTCTTAACACCTGTTTTTGCATGTACCCAGCATGTACCTGCTATTCTTACCTTTTCTGCACAGTGGCACTGATATGTTACCATAAATGTTCATTCTGAAGGTTTGCAATACTCTTTTAAGGGAACCTCTTCTACTAACTTCAGGCATCATCAAATGAGTAGCAAGTATACTTGTGGGTAAAACACTGGAGAGATCTGGGCCTACATATTTTCTGAACCAAGATTAGCCAGAAATGGAAATGCTGTGGGTGGTGGTAGTCACCATAAACTCAGACTTAACTCTCTTGATTAGCATGTAATGGGAAGCCTGTAATAAAACCAAAGATTGAGGCAGTACCATCTTGCTAGGCCTTGCAATAGAAGTTCTCCAGCAGCTGTTTGCAGCAGTTTCCGGTTGTTGTGTGTTCTGATTTATAAAGCATGTGAAAAACCAGGATTAATAAGTGATAGTTATATGCTTTGCCTAGAGATTACTTGTTAGCAGTCTGTAAAGAGATCTGTGAGGCGTGCTGGTGTAGCCCCACTCTCCTGTTAGGAAAACCAGGCATCTTACCTGTGCATGACATTTGTCTGTAGTGAGAGTCCTTGTTGAGTGCTTGTTTTTTTGTTTTTTTTTTTTTTTCATGAAGTGGAGCTTCACCAATCATTCAAATTCCTAATGTGATTGTCAGCAGCATGTAAAACATTTCTGCTGGCTGTAACGTGTGGCAGAAGTCTGAGGAACAACAGTGTCAGTTGTGCTAAGAACTAGCATCAAGTAAAGAAAACAAAGCGAATATTATTTAGTGTCTGTTGTATGGTGGTGGCAGGAGGATACTAATACCATTATGACAGTGATAGTGTCTACTGCTGATTTATCAATACAATAAAAATAATAGCTTACAGATTTTTGGAAGAAGTTATTTCTTTATGGCATTTGCAGTGTGAAAAAGATTAATGATTTACTGTATTTACCTATACCAGCCTTATATGCAAACAGTTCCCTTACATGATTGTTCTTATCACCTTTATAAACACCATGAAAATTACACATCTTTCTGGGCAAGATGATTTAATTTGTGTGGATAAGTTCAGCCTGAAATCTGTCATTTGGGAAGCAAGGGCTGTTATTTGCACAAAGCTCTATCAACAAGTAATCAAAGTAAACCTGTTTTAGGATTTATTATTTTTTTTCCCCCTGGAAACTGACAGCCAATCTTCCTTGTGTTCAGGAAGATTCTTTAATAAAATTGTTTGTCAGTGGATACACCTGAAAATTGACCAATATATATGAAGTATAGGTCTTGATAAGCAAGACAGCATTGTTTTGTGAACTGGTTTTGTGTTAGTATAACAGTATCTGTGAAAGAAATTGCATATATTAAATTTGTCAAAAGGTTAAGAACTCAACTGTGATAACGGCATTGTGTACATCCTATCCAGTAAAGATTTGCACGTTACTGCTATGGGACAAGCTGCTTACTCGTAAGTGTCTGGGGCAACTCAGGGGTGTAACTCAGACCTGACAGCCTGAGAAAAAAAATCTCTTCTTCTCGAGTTTTAAAGCAGTACCATGCCTAGGTGCAGTTCATAATCTTTTACAGTTTCTGTTAGGCCTGTAGTAAACATTTCCTTGACTGGCAGATTATAGTTAGCCTGATGATGTATTGCTGCATGTGAGTACAGCATAGTGCCAGTAGATGTGGAAAAGCAGAGAGAAATTAATTCATTGCATTTTTGTTTCCTTTGCTGTAGGTTGGATTGGAGGTAGGTTTGATCATTCATATAACATGCTTTAAAGTGGTAGAATTAGAGGGTGAGTTTTTTTAACAATAGAAACTGTTTAATAATAGCTTCTCTTAAAGCTTGGGTCATGTTCACCTATAGGGTTTTAAAAGCTAAGAAAAAATAGATCACTTGTTACTGCTTGCATGATGAGTATTTCCTGATGGTCATGTCTATTAGTTTTTATCTTTCTCTTCAGTTGTGCAGCAGTTGTACTGATGCTGATGGACACTGCTTTCAGCAACCACAGTGTATTAACCTGTTACTTTCTAAATGTTCATTTACTGGCAGTACTGTTGACAGTATAAAACACCAACAAGTTTCCTATATTAACTTCTGCACTAAGGGTTTTCATAATTGATTTCATTTCAAGAGGAAATAGGGACTCTTCTTGCTCAGCTGAAAGCGCAGTTGTTGTTGTTGTTGTTTTTTTAAGCTGTTCTTTTCACTTTAAAGCAAAAATAAAAATTAAATTCCAGACATTATCGTATGCTAGCACAAGGCATCTTTGGCTGGTTTTACATTTTGAAACTTATTTACATTCAGTGCTTTAGATTTTCATCTTTAAAAAGGGATTTAAATATTAAAATCTGCTTAGAGAAGAGCAGATACTGAGAGAGAAAAAAATAAACACCATGAATGCTACAAAGACAGCTAACCGAAACCAGTAGAAGCTAGCAAAAAGTCGCTTAGAAAAGTCTTGTTGCCTCCAAGAATGTGTGATACAAATGAGTTTTTCAAAGCCATTAGGTATCACAAGGTTGCTAAGCCATCTGCTTTCTGTATTACAATTTATTAATTGGAAAATCAGAAAATGTCTTTGACGAAATGACTGAGAAACTCCCTGCCCTAGTAACATTCATTTTTCTAATTCAAAATTCAATTCAAAGTTTCATACAAATGCCTAAGCTGTGAGAATGTATATTCAGAAAAGGTCATTTAAATTGACCTAGGCGTCTGTGAGTCAGTCCATTTTCACTCCTTCTCCCCAGCATCAAGAATTGAGTTGACAGACAATGAGATCATCAATCTAACAAGGATTTGATAATAAAATTGTTCTAATAACAATTCACAGCTGTCTGTTGATTTGCTAATGTTGAAATGGCAAGTATGTAGAAAACTCTTTTGAAATTCAGTTGATACATTTGACCTGTACAAATGAAATCAGTTTTTATGTTACCAGTGATGCAGATGCAGGCTGTTAGTTATAAAGAAAAAAACAAACAAACAAGCAAAAAGAAACTTACAGAACCCACAGCAGTAACCAATTTGACCAGATCAGCAGAACAGTGGAATGTGTTTTGAGTGGCTGTGACTTCAAAGAAGATGTAGAACTCAATTCAGCTTGAAATTGAGCTTTTGATTTGAAATCCTGTGGGACAAGCCTGTAAGGATTTGGATTTATGAGTTCTGAAGATGAAGAGGAATTTATTTCTGTTTATGATGTTATTATAAGTTCATTGTTTCTACAACGTAAATTTCTTGGTAATCATGTTTTAAACAGGACGTATAAAAGCATCAGAAATAGAAAAAATCATGAAAAGATTCAGAATCGTCCTGGATGCATTGATGGGCAGTGTATGGTATACAGTTCAATCCAGATAGGTCTCTGGGAGAAATGTTTCACTCTGATATCAAGTAGTATTTAAAGTTAACTTGGTATTTGTGCTTTATACAAAAGATGATATCATTGCTCTGAGCCTTTCTGGTTTTTGATTGGAAGGCATAGAAGAAGAAAATCCTTGTCTTTTTCTTCTGGCCTGAAGATGTATAAATTATTTTGCAGGATATTTTGTAGAGTATTTCTCTTACCGTTTTCCAAAATATGTTTTTTCTTTTTTTTTTCCTAGTGTCTTGCAGAATTTATGTATCCATTAAGATTTCATATTTACTAATTCATGGTTCATAGCTTGTTTACTACTTTTTTTTTTCATTTAACTGAATATGTTTGTAAATCTTTGAAAATAAAGTAGTTCATCCTTTAAAAAAAAAAAAAAAGGAAAACACAACAAACCACTATTCACTTTCATGTGCAGTGTAATGAAGTATATCTGACATTGTGCAAAGGATATGTTTTATGAATGTAAAAGCTATGTAATTTCTTGTATTTTTTTTTTCAGTGTGGTTTTTGTACTGTATTTTGTCACATCATACCAATGGGAAGACAGAGTATACATAGTATGAGTGTACATGGATGAATTACATGCTGCTTTGCACTATTTGGCTTTTTGTAAAAGCAAGTACGCTCTAAGGAGGACTGAGTCATTTCTGCTGAAGTCTAAAGGGGAAATCAAGATTGTTTTGAAATTGAAAGCGTGGCAGCACATTGAAGAGAAACAGGAGACAGGAATAACTGTGAAAGTAGGAGCTGATTCAATGTGTAAGCACAGCTGAAGGACAAAAGAGGTGACATGACACACAAAAGTATTGGGGAAATTAAGAAGATATTTGACGTGTGTGGAGAATATATCAGGAGCAAATATTGCCAGAAAAGCCAGAGTTTAGTAACAGGAGATGGTAGATATCTTTTGCTATGTGGAAAAGACTCTACTTTGTTTGGCATTTAGCCAAACAATGCACATAAATCTGTGGTCCCCAGTGGGCCAGAAAGCTGTACTGCCATTCAGCAAGACCTAGCCAGACTAGAGAGTTGGGCAGGAACAAACTTGTTGAGGTTTAGTGAGAGATAGTTTCTCCCCAGGTGCAAGACTCAACACAACTGTACACATCAGTACAGGTTAGGGGCTGACCTGCTGGAGAGTAGCTCTGAAGAGAAGGACCTGGATGTCTGGGTGGACAGCAGCAGAGTGCCCTAGTGGTCAAGAAGGCCAGTGGCATCTTAGGGTGCACAAAAAGAGTGTGGCCAGCAGGTTGAAGAAGGTGATCTACTCTGCCCTGTGAGGCCGCATCTGCATACTGTGTCCAGTTCTGGGCTCCTCAGTTCAAGATAGATGGGAATCTCCTAGAGACAGTCCAGTGGAGGGCCACAAAGATGTTAAGGATCTGGAGCACCTCCCATATGAGGAAAGGCTGAGAAACCTAGGACTCTGCATTCTGGAGAAGGCTGAGAGGGGATCTCATCGTGGTTTATAAACATCTGAAGTGCAGGAGTCAGGTTAATGGGGAGCAGACTCATTTCAGTGGCAAACAACTGTAGAATGAGGGGCAGCAGACAGAAACTGTAATGCTGGAGGTTCCATGCTAGTTCATGGAAGAACTGTCAGAGTGACAGAGCGCTGGAACAGACTGTCCTAAGAAGTTGTGGAGTCTCATTGTCTGGAGATGCTGAAAACCCACCTGGCTGCTTTCCTGTGTAATTTACTCTAGGGAACCTGCTTTAGCAGGTGGGTAGACTAGGTGGTCTCCAGAGGTCCTTCCAGACCCCTGCGGTTCAATGATTCTGTTACTTATATTTCTTGTTGATAATTTTTTTCACAGTCTTTTGTTACTACATTCTCTGCTTTTGTTCTCCATTCATTTTTCTGGCCTTTATCCCCTCCTCGTTTTTACTTCATTCTTTCTGCTCTTGGTCATGCCCTTTAATTTCTTCTCAATGGTACTTCAGCTTGTATAAGTTGGGGGAAGGGAAGCCCTATTTTTACCATTTTGACTTTACTGCTGGTAAAGCTCTGTGCTGATCTTCCCTTTGATGTCTCTGTTGTTTTGTTCCCTGATGGCCATCCAGATACATTTTATCTTCCACATTCAGCTGTTTTGCTCTAATTCAATCTTTCTTGCTGCTTGCAAGGGGTGGAAGGACTTTTAAGCCGGTTAATGGATGTTTTCTGTACCCTCATGTCTGGTTCCCTGAGACACAGAAGTTCCCACAAGAAGTTATATGAATGGTAGGTGTTTTAGAAACCGACTTGCATCTTATCAGCGTGTGTAGTTAGATGTAAGTGATTCTTCTTGGTAATCTGTGCAAATTCAGGATCGTTGCTTCAAGAAGGTGACTAATCTGTCAGGTTAGTATGGCACATGCAAGCAAGGAGTTCAGTTAAGAAAAGAAGGAATAATAGAGGAAAAGGAACTATTTCCTGGTCTGAAAGCAACCTTCTTGTAATAGAAGACAAAATTAATAGAAGAGAGAATTAATTTTAAACAGCCAGTTCCCGGCTTACCTAGGCAGTTCATTATATCTTGCTGGAATTATCTTGTTTAGGAGATACTTATATGCCAGATTCTCATAGCATTTGTTCCATGATTTTCTCAGATTGAGAGGGGATCAACCTCCAATATGAAGGCTATTTAAAAATGGTCTGAGTTTAACTTTGAAACTAATGCCAAGAAAGTGAACAGAAATTATGCAGTTTAATTGGGATACTATTAACCAGTGCCAGACAGTTTAAATGTGATTAGCTGGTTTTCCAATGCTTGCCAGTGTTTTACATTTAGGTCTTCTAGAGCAAAAATTTCAGATACTTCTAGCAAGTTAATCATGCACAAACTTTTAATGTAGAATTTTTTTTAATATATAGGTAATATGAAGCCAGTCAGTATTTCATTAGCTTGTAAGATGTTGTAGTCAGAACTAGCTAGATTCCTCATGTTTGTTGTCCAGGAAAACAGCTTTGGAAAACCAAGTAAAAGAAAAAGATAGTTTCATTTGAGGATTCTGTGAAAATTCTTAGGTACTGGTAGAAAACTACAATAGTGTATATATATATTTTTTTTATTGAAGAGGCTGTATTTGAATGTATTGTTCCTTTGTAAAATATAAACAGGTAAAGTTGTATTATCTGGATTTAATTGATGTAGTTTAAGTATTTCCAATTCATTTATTTTTCTGCTCATTTTTAGATTGAGTCGAATTATATGATAGGATGAGAAAAGCATCTAAGTGCCTAATTCTGATTTAGGAACTTCTACTTTTTTCCTATGTTGTCTAGTGCATTCAGGCTGATATGGTACTATGTTGATATGGTAGGTAGTTTCTTGCTATCTCTTTTGCCAGTGCCTTCTGTTTGGAGGGGCTGGGGGTGTATGTTTGTAGGGTGGGTATGCTGAACACAGAATCATGACATTTTTATCTCAAAACTGTATAGAGCATCTGGGAAGGATCTGGGGACTTGGGTGATGAATAGATCTGTACAGTCCTTTGGGCTTTACTAAGCTTTTTGTTTCAGAAATGGAGTGCAGAATGCGATTACAGCTTTTTCCTTGAAGTTAGAATAATTCTTGTACAGTGCTTAAGAAATTTTTTACAAGGTGAATCTCTAGACAGAGTCATTAAGTTTGACTAGGCTTATGTAGCCATCAATTTTAGATTGAAGGCAACTATTATATCACTCAATTTAATATATCATCTGGAACTGGAGAGGTCTTCTTGCCTTGCTACTGTTCTTCATTCCAGGCTGTTAACAAAAGCATATCTTGTGCGGAGGTATTCAATATGGTGGTTTTTTCCTGTATGTAAAATGTTTGTAGAAGTCTTATCTGTAGTGTCACTTGTTAATCAGAATGTCAGCCTAGTCCACATGTTTTGAAAATGATGTGAATCTTAGAAATTCTCTTTGCAGAAGCATTTTTCTTTGCATGGAAATAAAACAGTTTGACTATTATTAAAGAGAAGAGAAATGATTAGCATAGTGAAGGAAGCAGCAGTTGCAGTACATTCAGAGTTGTTGATTTTGAGTTTGCTGAATTGGTAATGGCTTTTTGTTGTTTCTATTTTTGGAAAAGACAGACAGGTAATGGGGAGTATCCAGCATGGATTTGCGAAGAGGAAGTGATGCTCAAACAACTTGATAAGCCCCTACAATGGAATTACTGGGTTGGTAGATGAGGGGAGAGGTCTGTATGTTGTCTGCCTTCACTTCAGGAAGGCCTTCAATGCTAAATTCCATAAGATACAGAGAAGCTGCCAAAATGTGGGCTGCATGAGCAGATAGCGATGTGTATTGAAAACTGGCTCAAGGAATGTGCCAGAGGGTGGTATTTAGTGGCACAAAGTCTAGTTGGAGGTCAGTAACTATTATTGGTGTACCCTAGGGGTCAGTAGTGCATTCACTTCTGTTCAGTATCTTAATTAATGATTTGGATCTGCTGAGTGTACTTTCAACGCATTTGCAAATAGCACAGAACTGGCAGGCATGGCTGATCCAGCAGAGGGTCATGCTGCTGTCCAGAGGGATCTGGAGGCTGGAGAAATGGCCTGGCTGGAACCTTGAGCAGTTCAACAAATGCGTAATCGAGGGGGAGGTGATTCTTCCCCTCTGCTCTGTAGTGGTAAGGCCGCATCTGGAGTGTTGAGACCAGTTCTGGGCTCCCCAGTATGGGAGAGATGTGGTTATACTGGAGATAATCCAACGAAGGCTCTGAAGATGTTTAAGGGACAGGAGGATCTCCTGGATAAAGGAAAAGCTGAGATAGTTGGAAATGTTTAACCAGGAGAAGAGTTTTGAGGAAACTTTTTTTTGAGGTGTTATAGACTTCAACAGTCATTACTATCTGTAAAATATAGCTGAAGTACCTTCCCACTTTTATTTTATGTCGTGATACCTCAAATGTTACCTTGTTTACCAAGCATTATTCTTGAGGGTTTGAATATAGTCTTGTTGTCAGATACTTGGTTTGTAACTGCATTCAATATTTTAATATTTTAATGGATCTGCATTGTCATTTGACTTCATGCTTGTTGTTTTGTATTCTTCATATCTGCAGAAAACACAATTATTTAATTTTTGTATGTATTGGCTTTGTGTGTACTGAAAAGTTATTATCTTGTCTCGTCTTCTCTTGAACATCATTCTCTAGACTGAAAAAACATGATTTTTTTTTACCATTTTATATGTTTTCAAGGCATCTATTGTTCTTGAAATGTAGTGTTTGGCAATTGGGAATTTCCAAGGCTGGAACAGAATCTGTTGGTTCAACTTTTTTTGAAAAAATAAATTACTCATATTAACTGTATGATAAATAATCACTCTGTCTGCTGTCCTTACATTATTTGGAAGTTAGAGCCTAATGCATTTACTGCTGCTCTTACATTATGTCTAAAATTTAACAGTAGAAGCTGTTTTGATTAGTTCAGTAGAGCTTTGTTATCCAGAAGTAGTAGTGAGATGTTCATAGCACTCTGAGATAGCAGTAAGGAAAAAGGTACCCCGATATAAAGTGGAGGCCTGTCTGCAGTGAATTCTAGTATTTACTTTGATGAGAAAGATAAAGGTACAGTTTTACTCATTGGTGCTAAATCAGTAGTACTTAGAATCGTCATCACAACATAGGTAACAGGAGGGCGTCTCTGATCACAGCAAGTTTTCCACAGGTATTATTGATGTCATTGCCTTAACTAACAGTCACAACTTTCCACTGACTCACTGGCTTTTGGGTTTCTCACATGCTGAAATGGCTGGCACACATGCTTTCCCTGCCCTTGCTTGGATTCATGAACTGGTAGCTCAGCTTAGCCTGTGCCTTATATACCATTTCTAAAAAACTATTTCCAATTAGTTTTTTCCCTAAATTGTTGCAGCACATTTCAAATTGAGCAAAAAATAGATAGTGGTGCAGAAATAGACAAATTCTTCTGGTGAGGATGTTTCTAGAAGCATTCTCCTACTGAATATTCTTGCCATAATGTTTCAGTGTCCTTTATTGGTAAGAGTAAAAGAAACACATAATTGTATGTGTGGAGTTTTTCAAAGGGTGCAGGATCCAAAAACAGAAGGTAAATAAATCTGTGGCAGGAATGTCTTTCCAAGCTACGTACCGTACTTGTAATTCTGTTCAGGAGAAAACATTGAAGTTGGTAACACACTACAGGTGATTGTAGTGGTTCTGTCTGGTCTTGACCTGTCCTGTACTTAAAAAACTAAGATTTCAGCATGTGTTTTTGACATGCCTTTATAGAAGCAGGTAATATGTATTTATCTGAGCCAAGATATATATTTGTTTTTCTTCAGGGCTTCTCTTTTCCCAGTTACCATAGACTCCACCTATACTGTCTCTCTTATTTATGCTATGTCCTTCTGTTTTAATTTGGTCCTTTATCCAAGTTCAGAACATTTTCTGAATTTTACTGTTAAGTTTCTGCATATTTTCTCAAAGACTGTCTCTTGCCAGTATTGTTACTTAAAATCATTCAAGCCGTATTCTGTTGCTTCACAGTTCCATCAAATTCTATTCTGATGATTCCAATATCCTCTTCTTCAGTTTAGACATACCTCGTCTTACAATCCATTTAGAATACCTGTGTAGAAGTCTTTTCCTGGCTCATTACTTTCAGATCCACCTTCATCTCTCCATAGTCCACTGCATCAAATGCAGTTAGATGTCATCTTTAATATTCTTTTTTTGTCTATTGCATGTCTTACTAGTCATCTTCTAAAGTATTAAGATATTGATCTTTTCTCACCTTCATATGAAAAATGAGAATGGTCTCGATTACTTACCTTATCATTCCCTAGTATGCACTTTTTCTTTTCCTCCTCTAGACTTCACAAAGGGGAGAAATATTTTTTTATCAATCCAACAGAGATATCTTTTAGACTTCCTCAAAGCTTTTAATCTCTTGATTTCAGAATAATGATCAGGTAGTTAATAAGTGTTGTTGATTTTTTTTTTTTTTTCATATGTCCACGATGCTTAAGTTACTTAGGGGAGCAGTAGCTCCTTTTGTTAAATGTCTGCACAGCACTCGTCTCCCAATAAAGAAGATGCTTTCCAGTGAATAGCGACATTGAGTTCATTGAAATGTATGCTAGCAAGTAGCTGGCAAAAACAGTTTAACGTCGTTGGCATCTGCCAAGTATACCTTCTTGAAATAGATTCTTCCTATAAGCTTAGAAGGATTTTACTCATGTAGCTAATAAACATTAGATTCTAAGTAAAGGTATTACAGGTTTGTGCTCTGAAAGTACTTTTTTACAGTCATGAATAACAACACTGGAAATTAAAAGTCATTTTGTCCTGTCAGTAAACTGTATTTGAAATCAGACTTGAGAGGAAATATTAAGCCTTTTTCTTTTCTTTTTTTTTTTTTTTTTTTTTTAAACATATATTTTAATGTGTTATCAATGAAAGAAGGGCTTTGGGAAACAATGTATGTGTTGTTTTGCTTTGACAATGCTCATAAAAAGTTAGCTGCTTTATCTGTATTAAGCATATAGTTAAAAGGATTGTAAGTTTGTAAACTTGGATCACTTCTGTGTTATGTGGGAGAGTTCTCTTTCGCTTTTTGCTGAAAAGGTATGCTTGAAAGTATATTTTAAAGATTGCTTTAGATAGCACTAGAAATAATATTGGTGGAAAGAGGTGGGGGGAGGATTGATATCCCTCATTCATAGGAATGTAAGCAGTGTTTCTGGTGAGCTTGGATTCAGAGATGTTAAAATGACAAGTTTTCTTTTCATGTTCAAATTTTAGTGGTTGGTGTTCATAAAATGAACAAGTGACAATAAATGAGAAGTTAATATATATTTTTTTGCAATGTAAAGCTTTTCTTATATGAAGAAGTGGGTGGGACGAGGAAATTTCCATCTTTATAGTTCTTGGAGATAAATCAGAATTTGTAACTGTCTGTAATTGATCCTACTATCTTAGGTTTTCAAGATCAAAGCAGTGCAACTGGCAGGAAAGCTTCTTCCAGCCTTCAACACACCTACGGGTATCCCATGGGCAATGGTAAATCTGAAAAGGTAATGAGTTTTCTTTTGTGGGGAGGTTTTTTTCTCCACCTTCCCAAACTTGAAAGAATAACATGTTATTACTAATTCTGAGTAGTCCAGTTGTAGAAGATGGTGACAGATTGTTATTCCTGGCTCTTAAGGGTAACTTGAATAGTGTTCAGACCATTCTACCTCATTAACTGCAGTAAATTGTGATCATTAATATTTTTCTGATTGTACAATAAGAATTCAACGTGCTGTTAGACCGTACTGAGTATATTCTGGCATATGTTGTCCTAGTACTTAAATGTTAGTTCTTTAGTCATCCTAAACCATGTTCCTATGAAAAACAAAAATGTTTGTGGGCCACAATTTAATTTACAGGTTTTTATGCACTTTGTAAGCTATATGTTGCTTTCAGAAATCTCAGAATGTTTGAGGAAGTATTAATTTGTTTTGCAATTCAGCTGTATATAGACTAACACATGGAAATCTACGGTGGTCAGTGGAGATGGATAGGCTCCTTAGGTGGCTGTTCAGCTGCATGCTGAACTTGGGTTGCCTTGTACAATAAAATTACACTGTCAGATTTATCTTGTATTGCTTGTTCAATGCTGATTTTTTCCTCAAAATTTTAAAGCACTTTTTGACACAGAGCTTTTTTTATATTTTTATGACAGGGACATGAGAATTTTCTTGTTAATGCATGTACTGTTTCTGTCTTCTGGTAATGTGCAGAGCCTGCTGGCATCACAACAGAAAATACAGTGGCATGCATTGAGGCAGTGACAGTGGCATATGTATATGTGAACACTTGCAATGATGCTGACATGCAATAAAAGAAAGGATCAGATAGAAGGATTTGAAAAATTAGCAACTTGTATTTTATTAGTATTTGTATCTTTAATGGAACAATTTGTTTTCTTCTTTGTGAGAGATGAACCGAAATAAAACTGCAGGCTATAATTTTGTTTCTATAGTCTCTAAGCAGTGGTTACTGCATTTTTAAAGATGATCTGTCTTGGCTGAGAACTGCAAATACTGCTCCATTACTGATGTTTTTCGTTTACATTTTTAATCTTTCTAATTTTTTTTTTTTTTAAGTAAAAAGACATTGCTATCTGATTATAGTTTTACTGATAACTGAAATCTTATTTGAGAGAAAGTACAAATAATCTCCAGGAAAATACAGATAACTTAGTAAGTTAAGGGACTCAATCCTGGAAGATGGTGGAAACTCATGAAAATCAAATTAAACCAGAGGTAATTTTGGAGCTCTGACTTAGCAAGAAGTCTCTGAGCACGAAAGACCTATGGTATGATGCAGTCTTTTGGTTCCTTACGCCAGTCTGAGGATCTCACAATGTTCTGTTTGCTATAAACATGCAGCTTACCTATGTAGACACAAGTAAGGCCCACTCCCATCTTACTCAAGCATCTAATACTGACGTTAAGTGCATTCCACACAGGTAAGGGGAAGACAGCAGATGTTTAACAGAACAAAGAAGCAAATTTTGCTGCATTAGGAAGTATATTGTCTCATTTGATATTTGCTTTTGATTCTTGATCTTAAGAATATGGAATGAATAAATACCAATTGAGATTAGGCTTACTATAAAGGCATTAAAAGTCTTGATGCACAGAATTACAATCATGGGTCTTTTTGTTGATGATCTTGTTTTTGTTTTTTTTTCCAAGATTCCACCAACTAACAAAACAGTCAGTCATGCCACGAGTACGTTAATCTTAATCATAGATTATTATTTCGATGTTACTTTTTTATTTGCTGTTGTAGTTGTTACTAGCACCATCTACAGTAATTATGATTTTTTCTTTTTTCTGATTTTCATATGTATTTCTTCAAACTCAGCGGTGTGGGTCGGAACTGGGGCTGGGCTTCTGCAGGCAGCAGCATTCTTGCTGAATTTGGTACTCTACATATGGAATTTGTCCACCTCAGCTATTTAACAGGAGACCCAGTATATTACAACAAGGTGGGTCTCAAATTTAGTTTTTTCAATCATACAAGTGACTTATATGCTGTTTCATTAAAGGAAATTGCCTTTTGTACAGCTTTTTGTAACATATGGCATTCTAGTTGTGTTCTAGCTGCAGCTAAATTCTTTTTTACCAAGCAGATTGGCTTTTTGAAATAGAAACCTTACAACAATTTTTTTTTTATTTCTTTCAACAGGCATTTAAAAATCAGAGTTTTAAAAGATGTTTGTGTGTCAATCCTTTAAAAGCAAAAAAAAAAAAAAAAAAAAAAGTGAAACCCTAAAGAAAGCTTCTCAGATCAAATTAAAAGTTTATTTCTGAAAAGAAAAATATTAGATTTAACAATATGCAGAGCAGATGGAAGTTGTTAGTGGTGATCCTGATTCTTGATTTAATTTAGGTCATGCACATTCGGAAGTTACTCCAAAAAATGGATCGTCCTAATGGACTTTATCCAAATTATTTGAACCCAAGAACAGGCCGGTGGGGTCAGCGTAAGTATTCTTATTTTATCCATTCATAATTAAAGCTGTATTTCTTTGTTGCTGAGTTGGAGATTAGAAAATTTGTTCTGTAGGGCATGAGCAGCACAGCTTGAAAATATGAAATCCAGATGAATTAATTTGACTTGGGATTTTCTGAAACTGATTTTTGCCAGTCATTCTCTTTGAATTCATGTGACTTGATTTTAAATGGTAAGTTCTGAAAGCAGCTTCCAAAGAAATCTGATGCATCTCTTTGAGTTCCATCACTTGATAATATATTTGTTTAAATGGAATGAGAGGGAAAAGCAGCTTACTTCATTTTGATTTTGTTCCTGTTTTATTCTGCAAGTCGTCTGTGTTAGTGTATTACCATTTGTAGGAGTACTCTTTATAGGTGACTGAGGAAGTGTGCAAGTTTGTGGTTGTTAAGTTTTTAAGTCTTTCACTTGGATGAATATGAAGGCTTTCACCTGATACTAGAGACTGAATTTTTTAAAAATAATTCTTTTTCTCTGTGGCATGTGAAATCACAAAAAAACATAGGATATCATGAGTTTCAAGGGACCCACAAGGATCACTGAGTCCAGCCCCTGACTCCACGCAGAAGCACCCAAAATTCATACCCTGTGTCTATGAGAATTTTCTAAATGCTTCTTATACTTCAGCAACTTGGGGCCATGTGCAGTGCTTTGGTGAGCCTGTTCCAGGGCCCCACCGCCCTCTGATGAAGAACCTCTTCCTAACCTTCAGTCTGACACTCCTCTGATGCAGCTCCATGCTATTCTCATGGGCCCTGTTGCTGTCGCAAGAGAGCAGAGATCAAAGCCTGACAGTTTTTGATATGAAAATTTAAAACAAAAAGTGTTTATATTGCTGACAGCCTAGGTAGAGAAAGAAAACAGGTGCGCAATCCTGATTCCTTTCCTTGAAGCTTTCTTTTTTCTTATAAGAAAGTTTGAATGTTTTGGTGCTTTCGTAGTTAGTGTGATAGAGTTCTTTTCCCTCAAGTTTGCTGTTCCTTCATCTTTTACAAATGTAAGTTTGTTTAGGAAAAACAAGCAAAATGGTCTGTTTTTGTCTTGTTTGACATCATTGACAAGTTTTGGGGACTTCAGTGGTTGGCTGTTAATGACCTGTTCTGGCTTGCAAACTGAGTTTGAATCTGGTATATGAGGGAGATGAATACAGCTGTTATTGCAGTGACTGTGTATGGAGTTGTCTAATTTGATCATTAAAACCAAAATTCTCCTCAGAGTGCAGTGTCATTAAGTGAATAGCAGCACTTGTGGAGATGAATATATAGATCACATCTAGGCTTACCAATGCATCCAGGAAAAAAAAAAGTACAAATAGTAATTTACACAAGTATAATTTACACAAAAGGCAACTTTATTTGTTTTTTCTGAAATAATTTTGTCTGTTTTTTTCTGTTCCAAACCAGTCGCTTCTACAACTTCCCTCTAAGGTAGCATAATGTGGCATATCACTTGAATTCTGCAGGGTATTTGTCTCAGTTTCAGTGACAGTGCTCAGAATTAGCAAGTCTGGAGAGGAAGGAAACCCAAAGACTTGAAAATAAACATGCAGTGGAAGCTTTAACTGCTAAAGTTTGATGAAGCTCTAACATGTTTTTAAATAGAATTTTGAATTTGAGAGTAGAGTTTATGATTGCAGATCAATAACTATATTTCCTTTTATCCTAAGAATTTAAACACCTTAATAGAATGTCGTTTTTTTTGTTTGTTGTTTTTGTTTTTTGTATTGCTCTGTACCCAAAAACATTTCCTGAAATTAGCTTTTAACTTCTTTTTCCACTATGCAAATCAGGTTCCTAGTGCTGATACAGAGCTTCTGGCAGTGTTCTAAGGTTTCAACCATTCAACATTTATAAACCGAACCTGAAAAGTTTTGTGAGGACAAGAGAGCAGGAATCCATAATACTACTTTTTCTGGATAGAACAATGAGAAACTGTTTTTGTAGCCCTGATAGTTCACTCTTCAGTGAATCCATATGCAGAAACTTAAGAATGTGACTTGCAATAAAAATGGGTAGGAAATGAAATATTAGACTTACAAGCTGGAACAGCTGAGACTTAGAAGTTTCTTCCTTCTTATTCCCTTTCAGAAATCATATCCTGCATCACAGAAGTCAGTTAAGTAAGGGTGATGACTTCATGCACTGAATTTCACTTTGCTAGAGGACTCATTTTGAAGTCCATTATATGGTAACTGACCTCACATTGGTATTAAGGACAAGGAAAGTTTTTACATCTTCCTCAGAAGATAATTTCAAAAAGCATTGTGTTTATCTTGTTAGATACCATAGTACTGGAAAGACAGAGATGATGGAAAGCATGTATTTTCTTTCAGCTCCTGGGAAAGCAGCTCTTCTCTTTTTTTTTTTTTTTTCTGTGACCTTTAGTTTGATACAACTTTTATCTTGTACAAATTACTTTCTACTGTTTCTTAAAGTTATTTCGGAACTCTATTGACCTAGTTCCACGTAGCTTTTGTTTCTGACCTTTCTAGGCTTTCTTGTGCTATTATTATTCTTTTCCTTTTAACATTTTTCTCCTCCTCAGACTTGATCAGTTCTATTTAGGTTTTCTGTTAATCTGTACAGTATTCCAGTATTCCACCTAAGTCATGAAGAGTGTGAAACAGGTAAAATAAATCTGTCACATACATACATAGGCTGTTAAAGAAATATGGTGGTTTGTTGTTTGTTTTTTTTTTTCAGTCTTTTGCATACAGAAGACTTTTGCACATTATCTGTGATTTGTTTTAAGTAACTTCTTAGCACATGTTAAGATCTTATGCCATATTACTTTTCTTCAGAATCTAAGTGTATTGTTGTCCTTAAATGAGGTGAATTTAATTCGCAAATAGAAAGTTTATTTCTCAACTGCTGATTTAGGGAAGTAAGAGTGAAAAAAATATGGTGTGAGGTCTCATGGAAGGGGAAAGTGATGTTTGTTTACAAAATCATGAAGTAAGCTGATCAAAGCTGACTCAAAGAACAAGAGATGCTGGCTACCCAGTCTTCTTCATGTATCTAGAGTTCCTAAATGATACTCATGAGCTAGTTTTTGACCTAGGGGTCGACAACTAATTCTTTTCCTCAAAGATTTTTTATTTCTATCCACTATAGGTCTTGACTACATTGTTTGATCATGTCTGTTTTTCCACACTTAAACTTTTTCAAAATGTGTCCATAAGTTTTCTCTTTTTGGGATTAGGAGATGGGGAGTGGTGCATGTGATGTCCTGTAACCTTTTCAACATCTTCTAAGTTAGGATGCAAGATATGCTGCTGATGAGTTATTTGTGCTGAGTTTTGATTTATCAGAGCGCAGGCTTTTCAGTCTTGAAATAAGCAGCACATTGAATTTCATTGCTATGGAATGGGACTCTAGGGACAGTGCCCTGAGACAAGCATTGTTCTGCTTTCTTTTCTTTGATACTCAGGAAGACGTTCATTTTCATTCATAAATCACTTGGACCAGGCAATGTTTTTGGTACAATTACCTAATATAAACAGTAAAGTAACTTACCAGTCTATAATTAGTTACAGTTTCACCCAGAAGGACATGACTATAGCTTCAGGTTCTTGACAAGTTGAGCTGTATAGTGCCACCATAAATCCTATCTATAGCTATACCTTTGTAATGCTTACATTTTTATGAATATAAATTTCCATATTTAATGTATTTCACTTGAGGAACAGTTCTGGTGACAGATTCCCTTCTCATTCTGCTGTTCCACTCCATCATTTCTTTCCATCTGAATGCCATAAAACCTCATCCTAAAAATTGCCAGGTAAATGACATACTGGTCACTTTTTCATCTCTACTTTCCTGTGAAACTACTTTGTAAGGAAGCAGTATGTGACTGGGTCCTTAGCACTCTGTAGCGGGGAGTTTGATACACCCAGAAGGAGAAAAGGTTGTCATAGACAGGCTAGATATTTGTGTATAAGCTTATAATGTGCTGGTATAACATTAGGAGTGGCACAGTAGAGAGCTTTTGAATGGGATCAGTCCAGGATTGTCATCTTTCTGGGTTTTTTTCTGGAAAGCAGTGCCATAATGCCCACAGGTATATTGGCAGTTTCAACTTTTAATTATGAACTGAGGTGATGCTCCATAAGAAGCAAGTGATTTACAGTAATCTGTCTTGAGGTTCTATAAAATTTGAATTAAAAATAGCTAGCAAAATGTATATTCTAACTTCTCATGTTAACATTCAGTTAGGCTTGCTGGCTTTGCTTTTCAGTTAGTGAGCAATTTGGTGTAAGCATCAGAACATCACACAGTGGATTGGGATGATTGTCAACAGCTATGCTAGTGCTTTGTAGAGAAGCCTGCTATTCAGGCATAATGACTAGAATTTTGATTAAAAAAAAAGAGATTTTAGAATTACAGAAATAACTTTGCACTGAAGAAAAATATTTTTTTAAATGAAGATGTGTTGAATAAATTTAATTCTGATGTACATTTTCAAACAAGTCAGATGTAAATGCCAACTGCAACAGCAGTTGAAAAACTGGCACTCTACATCAGTCATTAGCAAGTAACAAAATGGCATTTCTGTTTGCACATTTCTGTAAATTGTAAATTCTTCTCTTCTACTTTTCAGTGCTAATAATAAAGTATGACATTCATCTGGTTCCAACATTTCTTCCTTTTCTCCTGAAAAGGAGTTGAAATCACTCTGGTTTCATACTGGAACTGATCTATCAATATTGTTACCTCTATTGACTCTTTAAGAAAATTGTGTCATTTTTATTAAAATTGTTTTTTAGACTGTATGTCTTTCATATGCATGAATATGAGAAAAAAATATATATTGTATGCTAGCCTTTTGTGTTCATTCCACCTCAGTGATGTAAAAACATGATAACAAGTTACTGTAAAGTAAGATAGTATGTGAATTTACAGTGTGTGAGCTGAGCACTGCTGTTAGAAATGTAATGGCCAATACTAAAATTATCACCTCTGGAATGCTGATTTGATGAATAATCAGACTGCTAGCTGTTGTGCAGTGTCATGTAATGTTACCTCAGACAAACCCTTTCAGACCAGTTTGCAAGAGGCCCAAGTAAAAAGTCTGCTGAAAGGCACTCTGTTACGTGGTGCACAAAGACTTGGTAGTACAGTGCCCGTCCATATATGTCTATTTAATGCACTAAATTCAAAGGTTTTCTTTCATATATAAAGTGATGGCTGTCCTATAGATAGAAGTAAGAGGAATCACATGAGTATTTAACCTGCCTTAGCACCTTCTGTCTATTTTCTTACTCTCTTATAGTTCTCTGCATTTGTACAGAATAAGTAATGTTTCACTCAGGGTGTTTGAATGGGAGAAATTTGTTGTCTGCTTTGCAGTTGTTTGTACTGTAGACCATCCCTTAAATATGCCAAAGCAAATTTCTTTGTGGATGTGCATATTTCAGTTTAAGTGGTGGTCTTTCATTTTCAACAACAAAAGCTTAGATTAAGCCAAAAAAAACAGCTTTAATTTTAAAATTAGAGGGATGCTCCAGAACTAATAGCTCCTAGTTTATTATGTTGGCCCATGACATCAGAGGCAGATGGTGGTGGTACGGCAGAAGAGGCTGAACCTCACCATCAGTATCCCATTACATTTTGTAGCCATGTGACAGGTAGCAGCAGAGGAGTGCCTGACGTGAAAGTGCAGATGAAGCAGAGGTGTGTCATTGAATTCCTTGATGTGGAAAAGAAAGTACCTGTTGACATTCGTTGATGCTGCTGGAACGTTTGTTGAGACCAAACAGTGGCTGTGAGCACAGTGACGTAGTGGGTGGTGTATTTCTGCAGTGGCATTGGTGTTAGGGGTTCACCTCCACTGGTGGATATTTTTGGGTGCAGCATGCAGGTTCTTATTCGTCGCTGAAGAAAATGCATAGCTAATGGTGGTGACTATGTTGCAAAATAGTGTGGCTGAGAATGTGCTTTGTCAAATGTTATTGTGATCTTTGTTTCTGTTGTAGTTTCCTTGGAAATTAATAGTATGCATTACTTTCAGAGCAAGCTGCATTTTATTTAGAGAATGTTTCTGTGGACTTAACTGGATTGGATTTACATTTTTTTCAAAATATTGCAATTTTAATGTGTAGGAAAAGCCGTGAAAACTATTTTAAATTATCTTCACTAAATCAGCACAGATAATGGGTCCTAGATTTTTTTTTGCCTGCCTGTAGAGCTGGATTTAGACTAATGCTCTTGAGCTGACCTGGATAATTAACTGAACTGCTTCACTTAAACTCTTACTGGTAATAGGATAACCATGAGTGATACAACCTTTCTATTTTCACATGAAATTTTATCAAATATATAGCATCATCTATCAATGTTTATTTGTCAGCATTTAAAAGAAAAATGAGGAAGAAAAAGCATCTGATATAAAGGTTTGTAATACACTTTGTGAAAGATGTTAAGAAACTATCACATTCATTGGACTCTACACCTGGGGACTGCTCCCTTCTAGCTGTTGAAGCACAGCCCAGTGCAGTTTGGGAACCAGCAGGAATTTCTGTCTCAGTCCAGGTTGTGGCTGCTTCTGAGCCAGTGCAGGTTCCTCAGTTCTGAAGCTGAGCATGTAGCACCCATGTATAGCACTTGACGTTAATTATAAGCGCAGGTGGCAAAGTCTTGTTCATCCTTCTCATTTTTGTGCCCTCTTCTCACAAGCACCCTTGCACTCAGGGGTCTTTCAGATATTAGCATACTTCATCACCTAGTGCCTGTGCTTGGGCCTGGGTCCCTTATCCAGAAATCAGCCTGGACCTTCGGTCTTTCCAAATGCAAGCCTCCTGCTCACCAACTTTTAGTAGCCTGCATTTTGCTAATGTGTTCCATGTACAGACATGCACTTTCTTGAGTGCAAACTTCTCATTGCATTGCAGAGACTGAGAAGTAAGTGACAGAATTTCAGTTATCTGGACTTTCACTGTTAAAAATAAGTTAGAGACCAATTTTTTTCAGTCTTTACATCTACTTCTGGCAGATTAGAAACTCTGCAAATTGTAAGGTAAAATGAATAATGAAGAATGAAATAGTCTTTCAAAAGATTAAAGGAATTCAAAATCTAAAAATAGAATTGTAATATAAATTAACAAGTTGATCTGTTAGTTACGGTTAGTGAGAAACATGATACTATTAGAATCTCTATCAAGTGAAACTGTTAATGTTCTCCTTTATGAGATCATTTTGCATTTTCTTCTTATTTTGTTTGTTTACTAAATGCCTTTCCTAGGCAAAGTAATTTCTTCATACCACTATTAAAAAATATAATTCATACCATTCTAAAAATGATCTATATGCAACAGTTAGAAATCTAAAATACCAAGAGGAGGAAAAAAACAAATTTGGAAATGTACTGTCAAGTCTTGGCAAAATCTAAAAGAAAATGAAAATAATTGTGTCAAGTAGGCCTGTGTTTTCAAAAAAATATTTTGCAAATTATTTTTCCCTCAGGGTTGTTGGACAATAGTTTTTAGTGCTTTCATTCTTGGGTGATTTTTTTTTTTCCATTGGAGTTAAGGAATAGATTTTCTTTTAAAGTGTAAATGATTCAGGATTAAAATCTTTTATTGAAGATGTAGTTCCAACTTGACTTTGTTTTTGCATATTTTTTTGATTTAGCAAGTAGATTTAATTTTTTTATTTGTTTCTGAAACATCGGTTATGTAACTGGAGGTATGCTGTGTATGTGATGGTTAGTTTGGGGACTGGATGCAGGCATTTTTGATTTGAGCTTTGTTTTTGTTGTTTGTTTTCAGTTTAAAATCTGCTTTCAGTCTAGTACATTTTGAGCAAAAAGAAATGCAACATGTTTTCGAGTCTTCCTATATAGCAGATGTGTGTACCAGTTGCAGATGAGTTCAGAGTGGTTCTCTGCTGTTTAATTTTCTATGCTATCCTGGCAGGTTTCCTTATTTTTTCTCACCAAAATGTGTGTGTTATGAATACGAAATAATCTGTGTAATCTCTGATGGGAAATTCTCCTTGCCCTTTTGCTTTACAACTATGTACCAATGTTATTAACTGCATTCTAAGAAAAGACTGCATTCAAATTTGATTATTCATTAGAAGCCAAGAGCAAGTTAATCTGTTAAAACTTTGTTTTAATGAAATACAGCAGAGTGGTGCATTACAAGGAATATGTTTTTGTAAGTCTGCAAGGTTAAGATGTTTTGCTGTTCTGTTCGTCAGAATGCTGAAAAACCTAAACAAATAGAAGTTTTGTTTATTGAAGATGCTGGTATTACTGGAAGGTTAAATACTTATATGAATTATGTATTTCAAAGGATGTCCATATAAAGAATTCCTCAAGATTTGAATATGGTGTAACTGGGTAATAAAAGTGCTTGCATACCGTGGTGTGTAATGAACTGAGTATATTATTTTGCTGTACTGCAAAACTACAGTTTTATACTGGGCTATTGATGGGGAGTGCATCAGTATCTAGAATGTGCAATGTGTCCTCTAACAGCTGTAATTTACATTGGTTTTCTTCACAATAAATCAATCTATATTAATAGGATGAAGCGTGTCTTAAGATACCACCTGATATTCTTGAGTGTTAGATTGTTGACCTAGAAGACAGCTAATTTAAAATGTCTGGGGACTAAAAGTGTATCTTTTGACATGTGTTCTGTGAGTTTTTAAAGTCTGAGCTCCTTTGGAAATCTAATATTTCTTTAGTAATTGTTTTTTGTACCAGAGCCTCCAGATACCTAAACTATTTTTGATAGTGTTAACTCATTCATTTCCTATCAAAAGCAAGTTTGTATAAGTCCACTTGCAAACCTGTTACGGCGTTATTAAAGTTACTTGTGGTCATTTTTATCTTTCTGTATCACTTAATTTAGGAGGCTGTGCAACTGACCACTTACAATTAAATCAAGGTTATTTTCTAGACAAGTAATATAGTTCAGATGATACTTAGTAGTGCATTTGTTTTCCTTAAGTCTTCTACATTCTGAGATATGTGGGGGGATGTACCTTCTGATGATCATATGAGAAATACTTAACAATATGGTGACAAGTAGGGGGAGAGGGTCTGTACTTTTATTCTGTGGATGAAGAATGCATCTCCCTGATGTATACTTTTAATCATTTAGTTCTGATAGGAATTGGATTGCCTTGGAGCAACAAGGCAAAATGCCCCCTCATCCTGGAGATCTGTGTGAAGATATTGCTCATCTTTGCTTTGCAGCTTCCAAATTATTCCATGTGGAATGTTCTGTCTGCCTCAAGCTTGCCTGTTTGTGTTTTTTTTGTTTGTTTGTTTGTGGTTTTCTAAGTAAGAGCTTTGACAAAAATGCTTCAACCATTTCTAAATGAAGTTAGAAATGCAATATGGTAGTGCCCTGATTACAGTTTGTTTGTTTGTTTGTTTTTTAAGTGTGCAGTTGAGAACCTCAAAACCTATCATGTTTTGGATATTCAGTGTTATGGGAGTTATTTGTTTTCAGACTGACAAAGAACAAAACCACCCGTATTTTTTCAAGCCTTTGAAAATTATTTGCATCTACTTTCTCCATATGGAGTTTTTAGAGTTCAGCTGCTGAGATCCCCGGAGTTGTGTGTGCAGAGCATTCGTCATCACACATCCCCAGGCTGGGAAAAGCTGAGCTGGTCTTTTCTTCATGCTTGAATCTGTTGTGACACCAGGCATTAGAACAGCAAGTAATGTATGCTCAGCTGTCTCCTAATTTCTGAATCCCTGGTATTGCATTTTTAAATATGCTTTTTGAATGTAGGTCTTTTATGTGGCAGTCTGCACGTTTTTAGAAAAATTCTCATGCTGGTAACATATTCCATAGTGATAAATGATTCATATCTGACTAAAAATTGCACCCCCACCTCCTTTTATCAGGACTGCCTCCACTGCAGTTAATTTGCAAGTTTTTGCAATTTCTGAGCTATCTACTATGGCTTAGGTTGAATTTCCACTGTGGATTGCAGCAACTGCAGATTCTAGGGCTTCGGCTTTCTGGATTAAAGGATTAGAAAGGGAGCTTGCACCTATTTAGAGCAGCTGAGTGGCATTAAGCCCAAGTACATAAAGTGAAGATTGAACTGAAATTTTATCAGAGCTACTCAGAAGATAAACAGAAGAGCAATTCTTTAAAAGTTTCCTATTTTTAAAAGGGGTCTTTTTTTGCCTTATGTAAGGCCAATTGATACCAGAACAACGAATGGCAATGGAATGTCTGCATTTCCTAATGAAACATCATATTAGCTAAATCACTTCACTACTCCCTGCAGTTAACTATCCCACTCTGAAAATCCTTTTCTGACTTAATTACATCAGTTCTTTGTCAAAGACAGGATGTTAGGAGCATCAGCCTTGCCTTTTACTATGTTGTTCTTTTATTACACAGTAGTTCAGTATTATTAATCTTTCGCTTGAAAAGAATCAGCAGTTTGTTCATCTTGGTGTTTCCAGTCCATTGGCTATTGTGTTACATGCAGATTTAAGTCAGTTTTCATTTTGCTTTAGAGTTTTTAGAGTTGTAAGTAATTAATATTCCCTGTTACAAGATTTGAATTTCTTTTATAGATTTCCAAATTTCTAATTCTTTGCGTTTTTTCCCCCTAACTCTATATATTTAAAAATACCGTCAGTGCTGCAAATTCATAAATCAGTTGCAAATTCATAAATTGAAATACTATCATTTTAATCAATCCTCCTCTCTGACTGCTTGTGTTTATATGCTGGTACAGTGTTGGGCACACAAAATATACTTCTGCTTAGCTGTTGTGTCACCTTCTTCACTCTGTCTTCAGTAAGTAGTGCAAGCCTTATTACTGCAAAGGTAGTGCTGGAGGAGGGGGATCAGGAAGGGGCATGGCTATTTGTCTGTGCTGCTCCAGTGGCAGAGCATCACTTGGGTCATGGGGCTGCCCTGTCTGTATTGCACAATGTCTTGTTTTTAATGCAGTGTTTGGCTTCTTTATTCCTGTGCATTGCCAGGAAATGACAATTGTACAATTAGGGCACAAAGAGATGGCTTAGCGAATCATGAACTGTTTTTAATTTGCCTCATTAAACTGACATTAACTGCTTCAAGCCATCTGTTTAAAAATAATTTACACATATTTTGTTTGCTCTCAAGAGCATGTAGACCTTCATTAGAGCAGGTTTTATTACAAATGTTATCTTTAAGGGGCTTTATGTTGTTGCGGAGAACATCTCTCTGCTTGCACCAAACCTTTCCTCTAAACTTAAGGAAGGGTCATATGTATTTACCTTGCATTCTTGCTGTCCTAACTCTATTCATGGGAACCACTGCAGTATGTTTACAAACCGACTCTTAAGAAAGTTATTCGCAGCCATGGGGTAGATCTGAGTGTTAGAAATGAGAACAAGCTGAGTGAATGCATAGTGTCTGGGTTGGATTAAAAAAAGTTCCAAAATTTCATCCAGATATAATGCCTCAGATGTGACTGTGATTAGAAAGCCTTGCTGTCTCAGCCCTGGAGAGCTGTCTGAGGAAAAAAATAAGTTTATTTGTCTGTCCAAATTTCTGAAGAAACCATTTTGTTTATAAAGAAAAATCGTCTGACTCTCTGTCCCATGCCAAACTCATCTTCATTGTCATTACAGTTAGACCCCAGGCACCCTCTTTTCTGACCTACCGTGTATTTCTGTGTTTTGTTGTGAAATAATTGTCCTGCTCTCTTTGTAGGAGGCTTCTTCAACAGTGAGAAAATTGATTGCTGATATGAATAATATCATTGAAAGTAAAACTGTGGATTTAAAGTTACTAGATGGTGTGAGAGTTTAAAGGATTTCTACTCGGTCCGTAGGAAAAGATGAATGTGGTTTTTTGGATTTTTTGCCGAGACGTGAATAATGTGTAACTGAATGTATGTCATCCTTTATTGGTAAATTAAAAGCTCATTAAAATACTGCTATGAAGTTGAATGATTTATTTTTTTCAATTGCATACTGTTTATTAAGAAAGAAAATATTTTACAGGATGTAAATCTTTTGAAGTCTCAGAGCTGAAGTGTTCCTATGAACTGTAAATATTTTTGTTCTTCCATTGAAATTTTGCTCAGCTTTTTCTGGTGAAAAGGAACCCAGTTAACAGGCAGACTGTAGAGGTTTGCCCATGCTTTCGGGTATATGACAAACAGATGTAGTTTTTTTTGTTCGAAGGCTGTTCCAAAGGAAATGCCTTCTATTTTTTATTTAGTTTTTATGTTGGCCCATGACGTCACAGGCAGATTTTGGTGGTATTGCAGCAGAGGTTGAACCTTACTTCCAGTGTCCCATTGCATTTTGTTGTCATACAGGTGGCATCAGAGTGGCAGTCTGACAGACTGTTGTCTGACATGGAAGCGTAGATGAAGCAAACATGTCATTGAATGCATGAAGCTTTGCAGAAGCACTTGCACCCATTGATGTTCATTGACATTTGTTGAACCAAACAGTGGATGTGAGCACTGTGAGTGCATTTCAGCAGCGGTGACAGTAACACTGGGTCACCTCTTCTGGTGCAGATTTTGACAAGTGTGGCATGCAGGTTCCTGTTAATTGCTGGAGAAAATGCACAGCTAACGGTGGTGACTGTGTTGAAAAAGTGTTTTACAGTTGCGAGTTCGCTCTATCAAATAATGTTGTTGTGCTCTTTGCATCTGTTGTAGTTTCCATGGAAATGTATAGAAAGCATTACTTTTAGAGTGACCTACGTAATTGCATTTGGTTGCAAATGTTGGTGGTATTCTCTGTGACAGTCCCTACTGTCCTTTCTCATTTTGAATAAGAATTCCCAAGGAATCTTTGATTGGAATCTTTTCCCTTTTGAAAAAGATCATCTGGGTCTATTAAAAAAAAAAAAAAAAGGTCGGAGGGGAAAAAGGGAAGGATGTAATAATCTTAATTTGTCTTCTTTTGAAAGGAGTGATTGTTCTAAAAATGTATACTTGTCATTGAATAGAATATGTGGTTTCTGCCATATTGGATATGCCTTCACACTTCTGTTCTCTTTGCTATATTTGTCTTATCTGGAAAGAAGTTTCCTCCGGGATTTCACTGCAAAATAGCTTTTTATGGTAAAAAAAAAAAAACTTTAGATGACATAGAGCTGATTACATAATTCTTTATAGATCGAATATGTGAAAAATTAAATCCACGTTCAAATTTGCAAATTGTTAAACTTTTTAAACGTAATACCTTCAAAGCTCTCTACTGAAGAGTAGTGCCAAGTCCCTATCGTGAACTGTGCTATTTTAATTATGATCTCTGCATTTTGTTCTCTGGATAGGCATGCAAGGGTAGGGCTGATTAAAAAAATTAAAAATATTTTATGTGCAAAACATTTTTATCAGTAAAACATTCTGAGCTGAGCTGAATTAAATCTGAGTCTTAGTTTTAGCACAGAGAGCAGTAGAAGATAACCACTGTGGATCATATGACAATAAGTTTGGGTAGGGAGGTATCTGTGTAGGGTAGAATAGTATGTGATGACCTAAATGTACAGTTTTCATCAGTTATATGTTTTTTAAAGGATCTTGAAAAATACTGCTTTGGCATTTCCATGCTAAATGGGAGCAGCTTGACACAAAAAGTTCTTTAATTTTTAGTCATTTCTACTTGCTGTCCTTACAAAAAATGCAGCAAATTCTGCTTTAGCAACTTCTTATACTCTAGAAGATGACCATACTGCAAGGAGCACAGCTGATGCAGCTTGTAGGAGTGGGAAAAATTGCTGTGCTTAAACCTCATCTTTCCCTTTCCTGCTGCAGATGAGATGGCATAGAATGAGCTTGCCCTTTCTGACAGATCTTCCCTGAGGTCCAGCTGTGAGGGGCACCAGCTAGGAGTGGTTGGAGCATGGGTGAAGAGCCTTGAAAATGGATGGTAGTTGGTGTGAGGTTTGCAAAATGGCAACAAACAGTGTCCTGATACAGGGACCTGAGACACTTAGGAACTTCTTACCTTAATGTGCTTTTGTCTCTCTGCTTGAACGAGAGGAGAATCTGCACCTGAGAGACTTGCGCAGCTCAGTACCTTGAACACACAAAGATGGTGCAAAAGAGGCTGCCTTGGAGGCAGCTCTGTGCTGTGCATCCTGATGCCGCTGGCTCCTGCCTTCCTTGTGCTTTCAGACCAAGACGAGAAGGAATGTGGAGGAGGAAGAGAGCTGCTGACCAGGGCATGAAAGCAGTTCTCAAATGACTGTCTGAAGAAGCAGGGGTGAAACAGGGAGCGCTTTTGATAATTGATTTTGGAAAGACAGTTGGAACATGGATATCCCAATTCAAGAGTGAAATGATTTTCCACTCATCTTCCTACTCTTGTGCCCTGGACCCAGCTGGAGAAGCTAGAAGAGGAATGCTGTTCAGAGTCAGCAGCAGCCCTGTTCTAACATCTGTGAGGCACACCTGGTGCCGTAGCGGTCCTGGCAGCAGCCTCTGGAGTGACAGAAGAGGAGGCTGGAGTAGTTCTTTGCTGCATGTCTTTTGAAGGCAGTCCCTTGAGTAGTGCTGACAAGAGCTGTAACTTTGAAGTCTTGAGATGATTTGTTTATTTTTTCTCTGAAAATCACGGACCCTTCATTCTTCTATCTGTGTGAGAATGGAATTGTTCCTTGAAGGAGTAATTTCTAGTGCTTGCATTTGAGGAAAAAAATGATTCATTGCCTGAATGCCCTCTTACAGCTTACAACTAGAAGGCTCATTGATTTTAGTTAAATTATGGAATAGTTGGGTGTCAAAGTCTCTCAAAGATGCTGGGATGGAAAAAAAGGGTATGAAATTATTTCCCCCAAATTCACAACCTGATAACACGTGGGGAACCTAACAGGCTTTCCATTTGCCTCTACGTACGTTCAGAAATCCTTGAGTAATTAGCATTGGAGATGACAGGCAGCAAGAAGAATTGTAGGTAAAAGTATCTGCCAGCTCTGAATTACTGCTACTAAAGACAAAGAGGCACGCAGAGCATGAAAGTGCTTGCAATAAAAAAAAAAAAAAAAAAAAACAAAAAAAAAAAAAAAAAAAAACACAGAAGGAGAGCTCTATTCTTTATTTTACACCTTTATCCCAGAAAGTTTGTAATAATACCACTTTTCTGAGGAAGTTTAAAAGGAAATACTGCATCTTTATCTTTTTTCCCTCTTTTCTTCCCCACACAGTGAAAGGGGAGTTGCATGATTATAACTGTGCATAGTTCAGTGGATTTCTGGCATTGTGACAAGGTTGTTCTTAAATATTTCCTCACTCCGTGTTGAGCAGACTGAAACTTCTGATGCCAGCTGTCATACTGAGAATGAAGAGGCTCTGTACTGCTCTGCTTGGAAATGCTTATTAAATCTCAAAGATCATAATACTTTCTGAATGAAGTGTGTATACTGAGAGAGTGCTTACCTTGGTTGGAACAGGAACTCTGAAAGTGTCAGACCGTCAGTAAACATTGTGTGAGGAGAATGTGTGATAGTCACTAAGATGGAAAACATAGGTACTTCTCAGGTTGTCTGTCAGCACAGAGTAGCAATGACACTAGTTGTGAAAGGTCATCTCTGGAAGACAGGAAGGAGGTGACAAAAAATAATCTGTGCACTAGGAGATCTAGGTTATGTGGTGCTGAATTCGAGTACTCAGAAAGCCTTGCACATGGTGTGGCTGCTCAGGCATGGAGGAACAGAGCAGGGCTTGTGGTGTACAAGGAGGAATTTAAGAGCATTTACTTTTAGAAATTCATTAGTCTGTTAAGTAACTGTTGTGTTGGAAGTAAAAATCTCCTGGAAAAAATTAAATTCCATATAGTTTATGGTGATTTGTAGCCAGCCACATGATCTAGTTGTGTCCTGGATACTAAGCTCTTATACTTTAATATGCATACACACATATATAATATATACAACCCTAGCAGCAAAACTGTTAGGTACTGTGGAATTAAGTAAAAACTTCAGTTTAATTAAATTTATGATATAAGGCACAGCCTGTGTAGAAGGCAAGTAGTGGGCATGGAAAATTACGCTGCCTGCTATGAGTATCCGAGTCTGTGGAAAAGGTTTGAAGGGGGTACATTACAGCCTTGTTCTACTAAATAGACTTAAAATGATGATAATTGTACAGTGGTATATAATCAAATATAAGGTTATATTTAAAAAAAATGAAAGGTGCTATTGTATAAGCTCTTCAACTTTTTCTTCTACTTCTTTCCTTCCTGCAGATCACACATCCGTGGGTGGGCTGGGAGACAGCTTTTATGAATATTTATTGAAAGCCTGGCTTATGTCAGACAAGACGGACACAGAAGCAAGAAAAATGTACGACGATGCCATTGAGGTGATTATAATTCATTGAGTTTTCCTTTGCAGTAGGACTTAAAAACTGTATTTGAAAATTGGAAAAAAAAAAACCCAACATAATCACATAGGACTTGTTTTGATTATGTAAGCTTTTACCCTGAGTCATTTAAAAAGTATTATTGTGAAATATGTATCAGATGCAAATTACTGCGCTAAAAATGTCAGCACATCCAAAGTGTTATAATGTAGAAATCCAAAGAATATTTTATTGGAAATAACTCATACCAAGTCTAAGATGTGCAGGATGACCAAGTTTTGTTGTTTTTTTTTTAATTCCAGGTTCAAAGAAATCAAAGAAATTAAAAGTCCTGATTTGTTTTATTCTTGAAATTATTTTCTAAATGTTTAGTTGTTATATTCAATATTTATTTTGTAAAACACAATTCATACCTCTTCCTTGCTCTATCTTCTGTAATATGATCTTGTTCGTTCTCACAAATGCAGTAGTGCCAGCCCAAGCAGACCAGAAGCAGTTCAGGGGGATTTTGAGTGGGGACTTTTTTGTGATGCCTCTGAGCTTTTTAATGCATGACTGTTATTCCTGAGTTTCCCCATACACAGGCATCTTATTTTGTCAGGCTCACCTGTACCCATATATGTCTATGTACCTAAGAAGAACAGGGAGTAATAATGAAGCTAGCTTCAGCTGAGTTAGCTGTAGTGAGAACAGCAGCAGGGATTGTATGATGTTCTCCATGTATAGATTTATTCTTGGTGCCAAACCTGTTCCAAACTCTGTGAATGCCATCTTGCTTTCAACACAAGCCTTCAAAGCTCAGTTACAGTGGAGCAGTTTCCTGAAGAAGAATCTCTGTTGTTGGGGTTCTGAAAATTCACATTTAAAAAAAATAAATGTAATTAAATTCCAGTTGAAGATGCTTTGAAACTGTAATATGTGTTATTTCAGACCTCAGTTTCATCAGCTTTGGCTTTCAACTTTTCCTACGTTATTTTAAAGGATTGTGGCATCATGTAGCTGTTACCTCAAAGGTATGATGGACTTGCTCTTCTGAAAGAGATACATAGTTTCCTTTTGTGTTGCAATATAATTCTTCTAGACTCAGTATTCCTTCTTAAGCTCTTTTCTAAGTACTTTCCAGGGTCTTTTAGTCTATGGAGACAATAATTAGATACAATGTATCACATAATGGTTCTGTTAATTCTGATAACCGCCTGATTTCTTCTGTTTCTTCTCTACACCCAGCCAAGAGCTGCGTTTACACTCTTAATGTTTGCATCCCACTCTCATCCATTTTCCAGTTGTTTTACTCTGGCATTTGTTACATTATTTTTGATTTACTGCTCTCCTACTGCTGTGACTTATATTCCCAATTCCTTGATGCCTGACCTTACACTTATCCTATTAAAACACAGTTGTTCAAGTGAAACCTATTTTTTATCACTTGTTCTGTATAATTTTATAGGACTGACTTTTTCTTTATCATTATCTATATTTCCATCTATTTTTTGTGTTGTCTGCAAATTTTTTTTTCACATTTTTTTCTTGTGGTTTACTCACAGAAATGCTGCCTGCCATTGAATAGAAGTATTCTTTCAGAATTTTATGAAATGAGGATTTTTCAGATTTTCTTTTGAACTGTTCTATCAGGCCAACTATTAAACCACTTCATATGTGCTGCCTTGATTTTATTTAGGACCAATATTTTGTACAATACCAAATAAGTTCCTAATATTCCTAGAGATATCAGCATGCACTTCTCAATCAAACATTTATTTTTTCAAACTACATAAACAATTTTATATGATTCTTACATTAACCTTTTAACATACTGTTACATCATTAGCTGCTTCCCAGTCTTTTTGAATTTTGTTAGCTTTCCAGGGTTTGCATAAATCAGTGTTAGTAGTTCATGGCAGTAGCTGAATTTTTTCAGTAGTTGTAGATGCAGTTTTTTCGTGTCCTCTGGGCTTTAGAATTGCTGTTTAGTTGTTGGCTGATAACATATTTTGTAGTTGCTGTTGAAATATTTTACTCAGACTTCTAGATGCTGGACAATCGCAAATTAGAGAACATAAACTTTGATTCTCTTTGCTGTATGCCCTGTCTCACAGACATTTTGCGTGGGCAAATCTCTGTCTCTCGAGACACAGAAAAGCAGATTTGGGACTAGAAAGGATGACATGCACAGGAGTGAGAAAGAGCCAAGCTGTTCCTCTTTCCTAAGTGATATGACCTGCAGTGCATCAGAATGTTTCCCCTTCAGCTTTCTCTCGGCCAACCCCACCAATGCACATTTGAGTCTGCATGGACCATATTGATTTATACATTTTAGAATATCCTCTTGGATCAGGGTTTGTATTTATCCCAAGTCCTACTTGATACTGGAAGAGACATGAAAAAAAGAGTCAGAATAGGGTTTGCTTTACATAATTGAATTTTTAATTTTTAATTAAAATCTCCGGGTATCTTCAGAGCCATTTCCTTCACTGTTCTTTTATAGTTGCCCACACCATAATTCTTCCTTCACAGCTCACATTTCTTATTCTTTGGTTTTCAAAACATTGAGCAAAGTCTTAGCATCATTTATGCAAACAGAAGGGGAAGGGTATAAAATACATTCTTCCTACTCATAGTACAGAGTTGGAAATGTTCTCAGCACCCACCAGTCTAAAAGAAGGTATCTGTTCTGCCACGCTGCACTCCCATAGCTTATATAATGAATGGAGTAGATGTAACACCACACCCTCCCTCTCAGGTCTTGCAGTAGACTATGACATCCCATTCCTTGGGATACTGAAAGGAAGAAAGATGATAGCATGTATTTTTCAGATGTCATGTAAAGTCTTAGCCAAGTTACAGCATACTTTATAACAGGAGTGTGAACAAATTCTGTTCTTCACAAACTTTGCATGATCCTATAACATGAGTGTAGCCTTCAACTTCAGAGTACACATCCTTTTTATGACCTATTGTGTAGATATGCAGAAATTGTGAAAATTGTTGGGAATTTTTTGTGGTGATAAATGCTGAGGATGGACTTGCATTCAGCATCATCATGTGGACCTCCTAGCCAGTCTGGCTTAAAGTGTTTTCTCCTCCTCATATTGGTTGGAGGTCAGGAAGCTTCCTTTTGATCTATTAGCTTTGAGTGCTTTAAGCTGCTAGACACACAAAGTTATCTGCACTCTTTGTTATTGCACAGCATTGGATATCCAGAAGAAGAATCCAGCAGTGTGTTCAGCTATCAGTACATAGCAAATTCTTTTCCAAGATGGCTCAGAGGATGTATTTTTTTGTAATAGTAGAATCACATACAGTAGGAACACCAGAGAGAACATTCACTGTTCACATCTGAGATAATTGTTTCAGTCATCTCATAGACTGAAGTACCTATTTACAATAATTAACCTCAAATCTCTGCTGTAAATAAGTGTTTTCCTTGGGAGTTTAAGTATACATGTCCACTCTAGAGTATATATACTCATCACGGTCAAGCGGGATGCCATTGCCTTGCAGTACCTACAGGAGTGTTCCCTAATCCTGGCCATCCAACCAACAGTACAAATCTCTTTCCAACCTTCTGAATCTTTTCTGATCCAACAGGAGCAGTACTCCTGCAATGCCCAGGTGTTCATTTTCAATTTCGGTAAATATTAGTTGTCCTTTTCATGCAGTTAATAAGCACTAGGTTGTTGAACGGTGCAGTATTTTAAGAGGACTGCATTTACTTTCTTGTTAAGGGCGCTTGTTTTGTTACTCTTAAGATGGTACTTCATTATTTACTAGCTGACAGAACTTGATTTTCAGATTTTGAAAACATATGTATGATAGTGATGTTCAAATTCAGAGGAGACTCTGTTTAGAAGAGGGGCACACTTAAGTAGATGATGTTGTTCTAGATTGAGGAAGTAGCTGAAGGAATGGTATATAAATTTAACCTCTGCTCTCTCTTCTCAGCAGTTTTATTTCCCTGGAATGCATCTGTGACCCTTGTGCAATGGTCAGACAATTGCCAAAATATATCATCAAAAGAGAATCCACAGAAGATTTAGGGGGAAAAAGAAAATCTTCCTCCAGTAAATAACTAATATAAACCCTTTATGTCCGGTCATTTAAGAAAAAAGTGTCTTCATCAAAAAATGATACCTCAAGTTTTATGTACCGTATGACCATAGAGATCCTATCGTTATCATAATATCAATTTTACCATAATCTTCTGCCTTGGTCCGGGATAATTGAGTCAATGCAGCTAATGCTGTACATCTTAGCATCATCTTCAGCACCTCCTATCTTTCCTGTATCAGGTGAGGCTTTAAGTGCACCAGGCATCCCAGCAGTAGAAGCCACAATAGTGAAGCAGTCCTCAATACCCCAATTTGCATGATTGTTAGACAACCACTTTGCATCTATCGGTCCTCCTCAGTCAGTTATTTCTGCATTATTTTCACTGGATCCTGCCATGAGCACAAAATTCAGATCTGTCAGTAGTATTAGTGAAGAAGTGAACCCAAGAGGACTGCAGATCAGCACTTCTCTTTCGTTACTTTCAGAATACACGGACTCAACAGAGGATAGCAGAGGAATTTTACCATCCAAATGATAAGGAACAAGTAAGAAGCAGAGTCTTGCTGTATTATTATACTGTCATCTCCCTGTGATCCACTGCATTGGCTTTTATCTAGTGCGTTCACTTTTGCCATGTAGGGGACTACAAGATCTGCATTGGCTGCATAGCTGAGGTGTAGATTCCCATCATAACAATTCAGAGAAATTGCAGAACCTCAAGACAAGAGACTATTCAGAAAAAACAAAACAAGAAAGACATGCAACTGTTTCCAATTACTATTTATAATGTTGTCTTCACTGAATGAGGCTACTAACCTAAGAATTCTGTCTTTTATTATGATAATGACTTAAAGAATTCTTTCCAGTGTTTTTTGAGTGGTGGTTGTTTTTGTTTGTTTAAAAAAAGCCATTGAGAAATTGTTGAAGAAAACATTGGAAGGCTGTCAGACATTATTTCGGTACTTGGATAGTCCAGATAGTGCTGAGTTCGATAAAGTTGCTTTAGCAGCCCTATAGTACTTCAGCAACATTAAAACAAATAAAAGTTAACTTGGAATATGTATTATAGTCACAGCTATTTCACTGTTTACTTTCAAATCTGAATTATAAGTTGTTAACTGATTAATCTGTGTATTTGTTACCAGAGTCTTCATGGTCACAGTGATCATAGATGCTTTATATATAGATGTAGGCTATATATTATAGATGTAGGTACCAGTGATATCACTGTGTGCAGCAGACATGACTTCCATGTCCAAGATAATCCCTGTAGTTATTATATGCAGCATCCTCTTTCTGTGTGGACTCAGTATATCTCATTTTAGTGTAAAATGCATGTCGATATGCACCTTTGCACTATAAAATATTGTAGGCATCAGAAAAGCAGCAGAGAAGAGTAATGATTCCCTTCTGTAATAGATCTTGAGGTTGAGAAGGAGAGTAGTAAATGCCTTTTTATGGCACTTTAATCCTTCATCTCTAATAAACCTTGGAGCACTCTGGCCAAAGTTTCCATCTTTTCCACTTTAAAGGAAGTTGTGAGCCTATCAGATTGTTACAAAAGAGATTTTGAGAAAAAAGATAGAAATGTCTCTGTGATAAAATATTTAATGGACTCAAACTGTAACAACCTTCTAGTTACACAACAGGAAAAAGTATATAATGCAAAAGTGTAAGTACTGAAATAGATGGTGTAGATTATCATTGTCTTTGAAAGAGGCTTAAGTAAATACATTTTTCCATGTAGTTAGTGAACTTTTCATGGAATTTGCAAACTTTGGCAAATTGCATCAGCTCTTCTCCAAACAGTGTCAAATGAGTGCCATTTATAAATCACAGGCAGCAACATACACAGGTACAAAAGTGCAAAGAACAAGCAGCTGTTACTTCACCTACTCATAATAGTGCTGCTTTGTGAACAGCTGCACAAACGCTCACCCATTCCTCGACCATGTGCAACAGAAAAGCTGCTATGGAGAGGCTAAAAGGAAGATGGAGCATTATTCTCATTTTCTGTTGAAGTCTGACTAATAGCCCAGGTGCTGCATTTGCATACATTTCTGACTGAAAGCACCCCAAAAAATTTGTGTGAATACACGCTAACTGTATAGTGAACAAATATTTACTTCTCAGAGTTAGCAAGTAGACAAACAGTTGAATGAACCATAAAATGTACTTAATTCTCAAATAAAACTGTAATCTCATCTGCGCTGTGACTTTCCTGTGACAGGTTTCATAAACATAATTTAGCATGTAGAGTATTTTTTGCATTCACTGAAATTATATTCTTGTTTCTGTTTGCTCATGTGGTGCTCAGAAGTGTGTTTGATTAAAGAAAAATGTTTTTGTTTTAAAAACAGTATTTTATTCTTCGAAGAAGTGTTAGTATGTAAAACTTGCATTTAAAGCAATATTTGAAAGTTCTTTTAATCTTCTTGTAGGCCATAGAAAAACACCTCATCAGAAAATCTAATGGAGGACTGACCTTCATTGGGGAGTGGAAGAATGGGCACCTGGAGAGAAAGATGGGCCATTTGACCTGTTTTGCAGGGGGAATGTTTGCCCTCGGAGCAGATGGTTCCCGAGATGATAAAGCTGGACATTACTTGCAGCTTGGAGCTGAAATTGCACATACTTGTCACGAGTCATATGACAGAACAAGTAAGATACACTGCTAGTTATTTCAGTAGCTGAACATGGAAATTGTTGAAATTATTTCTAAGAGTTGTTTCGGAATTATTTCTTTTACAGTATGCACTGTTTTTATATCAGTGTCATTGTCTTAATGTCAGTGTATTTACTTCTCATCTCTATCATGGTGAGTGATAGTGAAATCTTCCTGTATGTTTACCCCTATTTTTGCATCAGTTGGCTATAATATGGTATGTGGGTGCAGAGATGATGAAGGAGTCTGTGTAGATTCTTTTCATCCCAGATTTAAAGGCATGTTTTAATTTCATGTATACTATTCTTACAGTTGTGTAGAGCAAGAAATTTGCAGAAGCAAATTTAACAGATTTTAGTGGTAATACATTCTGGGTAAATGCAACTAGAGTAGAGGGGATGGAGATTACTGTGCAAAGTATAAGATGGTCAAAGACCTGACTAATGAGAAGGCAGTGTCAGCCTTCATTGTTGGGCTGGAAATTTTTCATGGTAGTCCTTCGGATCATGTTCTCTTTTTTATTTTTTTGTCTATAATAGTGACCTTGATGTGTAAAGTTGGAGTGTGCTATTTACATTTACACTATAAAATCAAAAGACACAATTAAAATGCAACCATTTTAGAATAATAAACAGGAAGTCTTGGACTGGACTGTAAGAAGGAATAAGTTAATAGTAGAAAGACCAGGAGCTCTTTCTGTAAACTGAGAGTTGAAAAATGCCAGTGCAGCCTTCGTCTGTATCAGGTGAAGAATTTTCTGCAGAGATAAGAGAATATTAACACCGCCTTAGAAGACATGTATAATTTGTCATCCAGAGTACTCTGTACAAATCTGAATCTGAAGCAGAAAGAATGCAGAGTAGAACCAGCAAAATGATGAGGGTGACAGACCTTTTATCTTACAGTAAGAAAAGAAGTTGACCTGCTTAGGTGAGAAAAGTAATATCCAAGAAGAGAATAGATTTGTTGTCATATCAGTGGATAAACACTAAAAAGAAATACAGCTATTTTAAGATAAAAGTACGCAGCTATATAAAGAGCAAGAATTTATATCCTTGCCATGAATAAATATAGGTTAGAAATTGAAAATGGCTTTGTGTGGCCATCAGAGAAGCAAGCTTCTGAAATAACATCCTTGTAGAGGTAGTGGGAATTACTCATGGCAGTTTTAAGATGAGAATTCGTGTATTTATTTGCAGGGATTATGTAGTATCGTTATAACATTGCCATAAAAATAAAACAATAGAAAAAAAACAAAACAAAACAAAGACGCTTAAGGAGAAAGGAGATAATATTCCAGGGGCTGTTGCATATTGAAAGCTTGCATTAAAAATTTTAAATCAGATATTTAAGAATTGGTAATGCTAAATTTACAGTTGCAAGTGCAGCTCATTTTTTTCCCTTCAGATTTTTATTCTGTACCTTAAATAAGTCAGAAGACAGGGATAAACATTTTGTTTACATATTTAATGACTTTTTAAGAACACATGCAAAGAATAGACTGAAAGTTGTACAGACAGCTGTGAATTTGCAGTGTCCTAGTTTTCTTTTGTTCAGTCCTACAGTCTCAGTAGTTTGGATTTTTGTTTTGTATTTTTTTTTCTGCCCAGATTTTTCAGAGAAAATAATGATCTGTTAAGTGTGAAATGTCAAAAACTTCTTAATGCTTTAACAGCATAATTTAGACATAACTGTACATTATAATGTTATAACTAGCTTGTTATAGAAAAAGGCTGTCTTTCGGAGAACAGGTAAGTTGTTCAGGTTCAGCTGATAGATTTATTTTTGAGTCAGCATAGGCAAAAGCTTCTCTTTCCTATAGACTTGGAGAACTTTTGCCCTGTTTGGTGTTCTAGAGGAGACAGCTAGGCACTGGGGCTGTGTATTAAGTACAGAGAGCTTTTTTCTTTAAGTAGACCAGAGCTGTCCTTTCCCTTGTCTTCGCAGGGTTACTCATAATAAACAGAAGTATGTGGCTGGTCTTACTATATTCTAGTGTTGTGCTATATTATGAAGCAGCCCAAGTTTCTGTAAGGGGCAAGTGGGAAAAGAACTGCTGTTCAGTGATCCAGTCCTAGCAAAATCAAATCAGAATTTCTAAGAACAAAAGCACTTACGGAAAAGAAGGACATTACATTGCCAACTGTCAGTATCCTGTTGCACGTATTGTAGGTATAAAAGGAAGTTTAGAAAAAAGAAAATTCAGTAGTACAGACAGCATCAGACAAACTAAATTCTGTATTTGCTGCAATCTGTTTTTATGGTAGAATTACTGTATCATGAAATACCATCTCCTGAAATTCTGCTTTGAAATTATGCTTTCTATGGCTTACGTAAATAAACATGAGATTCTTGGTTATATTGCAAGTGATTTAGGGGCCAAGATTTCTGTGTAGTATTACTTCAGATAGTTTCTAGTGGATCAATTTTGGTCTGAGCTGATTTTACCACTGCAGTAATAAGTAAAATGGTCCGTTCTTGCAGTGACAGCACACCTGATTATTTAGCACGGAGGTGATTTTATGCCCTGACATTTGTGTCTGGAACCTTTTTATTTATTAGATTATTTAAAGACAGTAATAGTATTTTCTCAAACTGCTTTTCCCCTCTCATACATTACTCTGTGTCTTCAGGCAAACTGTCACCCTGTGTGAGACAAAGTATTTGTCATGGCTTCATCCTTCTTTAACAAAACGAGGTAATATAGCCCTTTTACTTATTCTTAATTTACTTTGGTCTCTATTCTTCTTTACTTGCCTTTGGAACTGAAGTTATCACAACTGATGTGAGAGTCGCCCAGACTTTCATCACTTCTAAGACCATTCCTGTGGCCCCTTAAATTCATTTGCTTTTGTTGATCACTGCTAAAGACCTTTGAAATGAAAAAGGCCATTTTGAAATTTTTTTCTCTGCAGCAGATCTTAGTGTTTGGGAATTCTTGCCCCTGCAGGCATAGATAACCATCCTCTCCCAAATGTGAGAGGTGGAAGAGCAGATTGTGTTGCAAGAATCCCACAAACCACAGCTGGGCTACAATGCTCTCCAATGTATTCTATCTCATTCCCCAATTCAAATACTTCATCTTGGGTCGCTAGACTTATGATGAAAAGGTGTATGACTTACCATCAGCCATTTGGAGAGGATTGAGCACCACCCTGCAGATAATAAGGCATCCTGTTTTTTCACCTATTTACTCATGAAAAACACTGACATTCTTTCTGTTCTGACAGTGGCAATCACTTTCCCATGTAACCAGAAAAAAGTCGCCGCATGATTACAGGTTTGCACAGTGATGTAGACTGTCTGATTTGCCTTACTTCTGGCATTACTGTAACAAGAGCTTTCTCCTGATGTTTTGGTTATTTAGTCCCCCAGATTGTGTCTTAGTGATCCCATGTAGAATTTTTGGATGCTTACAGTGCATTACTGAGGCTTGCTGAAGATTTTAGAACTTTTTTTTAGTTTCAAAGGAAGTGTAACACAAGCACACCATCAGCTCTGGGACAGACTGTTGCTGGTGTGACACTTTCCCAAGTCTCCCAGGCTCTAAATAAGACCAACCTCAGATCTGCGAAGCTGCCTTTGAGAGGCCACAGCCTACTGCACCTACAAGTCCTGCTGGATCAAGCAAAGAAATTCAGTCTAAGGGCATGAGAACGTTTTTGCCTTTCTACATAACACCAACAGTTGGCAGTCATTGCTGCTTTACTAAAGATTAATCACTGTGAAGATGCATAGCTTTTTCACAGCATCGCATGTGGAGGAAGGATGAGACTCCGTTTTGGACTTATGGGATCTACACATTCATATGTAATCTCAGTTCAGGTTGGTGATGTTGTGGAACATCCCACCTCTACAGAGAGGAGGATTTCTGTCTCTTGAATTTAAGAATGTCTTATTTCATACCTTAGTCAAAACTAACAACAGAATTGGTAGACAGACCAATTCCAGTTCAGAAGTCAGTTGTTCGATCTCTGTACAGATCTCATTGTTTCCATAAGGCACCTGACCATTGTGTTCACCCAACTTAGCTGAAAGTATTTACTACTCTTACCCTGGAGACTGAACAAGTTAATCATTACCATCGAGTTAGCTCTGAACAGTTAAACTGTGGCCACCCTGCTGTTTTTTATGAGCAAATCTGAAATCACTAGCAGACTTACATCTTTGGAAAAATTTGCTCTTCTATGCATGCTGTTTTCTCAAGGTCTCATTATTCGAATATAAGTTTGTCTGTTTACCTGGCAGCCTTCTTCTATATGGCTTGTTACAAGTTTTGCCTTAATCCTTCATAGTGTTTCTCCATCATTTGTATTCCCTTTCTCACCAGATTGCATTCTGTCAGCAATAAGTTACCCATTTCATCTCTTATGATGCTGTCTGCACCACAATGCTGATTAGTACAGAGAAGCTGGAAAGTCTTTGTAACTTTTCCTGTTGTATTTCAATCATCGTTATATTCCAATAATAGTAATCACATTCGTGTAGTCTTTAATGGGGCACAGGGACAGAGTCACTCTCATAATGTGATTTACCTGTCAGCATTCTCCAAGCCTTCAGACTCCTGAGTTGGAGGCTGGAAAAGTGACTGAGGATACCCTGCGAAGCTCGGGCTCTTTCTAGGGATCTTTGAAAATCCCTATAAATTCTATTCAAGCTGATGATCGGACTAGCAGTCCCTGTGAGTTGTTTTTCTGATTCACCAACTGGGAAAAGCTGATGGTCTTTGGAAGGTGAACATGGATTATATGGGTATGATTCTGATCTGCCTCTGAGCCGTGGAGTCTGCCTGAGTCCACATTCTCTTGGTATATGTAATCCATACATACCTCTGCTTCATACCTACTCTGCTTTTTTTTCCTTACCATAAACTGTTGATAGATTCTTGCTTCAGTCATCCTAAATCTCCCATCCTTTGGCAGAAGATTTTGTGATTTTTCTGTAGTTGCATATGCTGTCAATTTGGAGAGGGGGTTGAGAGGACCAAAGATGTAAGCTGGGCTTCGATAAAGCTAAAAGTTTCATGATCTTGTGGTGAAAGGTTTGCCAGAGTTTATGCTTGTGTGTGGACTGCGCACCTGGAACTATTATGGTTACTGGGAATTCTTTCTTTTTTACATGGTTAACATACACCACTGAGTGACATGGCAATGGCATAAAACAGCTAGTAATGTGAAATCCATAAATAATAATGAAAAAAGATGTCCAAGAAAACAGAGAATAGAAATACTGCTAACAAGTCAAACTGAATAATTTGCTTTTGTAAATATTGTAGAGGTTGGATTAGTCAGCAAGATTATCTATATAGGTCATAAAATGTGATGATTTATAGCACATAGTATTTTAAGTAACATATAATATTCTTTATATGTAGAAATTTTCCCATTCATTATCTGATAGTACTTGAAATATTGACTACAGAGAGATTATTTTATGATGAAGTTTTCTGTGTGTCTTTGAAGTTTCTGACAAGAACCATCCTCAGAATCTGGGTACAGCATTAGCTGTTATTTTAAGTATGACAACTCCAGTGCAGAATAAACCAGACAAATAGGACTTACACTGAGACACTGTCAGGATATGAGCAGATGCTGCCTCTGTCCCACATCTCAGAGAAAGCAGTTAAACAGGCAAAAAAAAAATGATAACGATTACTTGGTTTTATGAGAATTGTATATAAATAGTAATGCAACTTGATGGAATGGTTCAGAGAATGTCAAACAAAAATATCTTGGAGATTCTTTTCCTCGATTTTGGTGAGTTAGAAGCTAGAAGGTGTTATTACAGTTATAAATACTTTTTTTTACTTTCAGGCAGTTTTTTGCTAGATTGACTGTATTGATAAAGGAACACAGACACAAAAAGCAGCATTTCCAAAATTATTTCAGAAATTAAGTGTGTAGACGTTTATCTGGAATTCTAAGGAACTGCCCTTATTTTCAGCAGTGCTAAATTCATTTCTCATTGAAGTCCACTTTAAATCAGATAAAACCTAATTTTAAACGGTACTGTTTCAGCCTTGCGATGTTGCAGTATGATATAAAATCACTTTGCATCTGCTTTCACTACCTAGCCTATAGTCTATCAGGCCCATTAGTAATACAGTACCTTCATGGAAGTGTGACTACTGTAGTGTTGTAAAATGGCTTTAGAGAGTTCTTTTCTCAGAAAAATGCTTCCCTGCAAGATTCTATGCTCATGGTAACTTCATTACTTCAGTTGCTATTGGCAAAAGTATAGTGATCAATTTTGCATTCTTGGTTTCAGATAAAAATACAGTGAGATTGTCCTAGTCTGCATGGATCGTGCATCCTCTGACTGAGCAGAGACATATTTTCTTGAAATGCTCAATGACATTAGAAGTAGTTATGAGTAAATAATTAAAGATTTAATGCTCTGGTGTGCTACAAAGCAAGAGAAGCTGTCACAGTTCCTTTAGATAAATCACCAGGACTGCCCAAAATTCAGCTTCATTTGTGAATAAGAGTAATAGAGCTTAGCGTGGTATTCCTAATCTCCAAAAGGCTTTTTCAGAAGTTCTCTAGCAAAGATATTAAGCAGCTATGGCAAAAGCAGCAAGTACCTGCATGGAGGAAAAAAAAAGATTATAGTATAACAAATGGAACAGAGATAGTTATTTGTATGTAAATGTTCACAAAAAGAGCACCAACAGTATGCATGCTGATGGCAACTGAGAAAAGGCTATTCGGGGTATAAATGATGACAGAAAGCTGAAAAATAGCACCAGGATCTTAGGAAGTTGACTTATTAAGTAATAAATGAGTTAATTAAATTCAGTGTAGTTAAATGTAAAGTAAGGCACCTTTGAAAAAATTATTTCAAATCTCACATAGAAGATGATGAGCTTTTAACTGACAAGATTATGAAAATGCCAACTCTCTGTACTGAGCAGGAAAAGCAAGGTGAGAAGGAACATTATTACTTTATTATATTAATCTTGCCCATACATTCAGTGCTGTGTTCAAACTAGTCTGCACATTGTGAAAAAGCTGTAGTTGGGTTGGAGGAGTCACAGAGACAGTCCTGGGAGGAAATCTAATGGTACAGAACAGTTTTCATTTAAAGGAACAACTGAATCAGATAGGATTCTTTCATATGGAAAAGTAATGTTTTTAGGTATGAAATGACTGATTTGCAAAATCACCCAGGATTGGAAAGAGTAGGTCAGAATCAGTTGTCCACTCTCTTCTCTGGCAGGAGAACTGGGGACTATTCAATAGATCTAGTAGCAGTCAAGCTGAAAGTAGTCCTCCAGATGCTGGTACTGTGCCATTACGTCTTCATTTAAGGTCCGAAGCAGCAAATCTCTTAGTTTAGAGATTTATTTTCAGATGTGGCTAAGTTTCCATTGCCTAGTTGTAAACTTTTTACTAGAGGATCCCATGAGGAAGCACATGAGCTTTGGTGGCCTGACAGCACTATCCTAAACCAAGAGTTTGAATTAAATGGAGTTTATTTGGGGTGGTGACATCTGTTTTTTGTTGTAAGATCTTTTCCAGCTGTGCTGAGTGAGATCAAAGGGCAGTAAAACATCTGGTGACCCTTTTGTTTATTTTGCTGTTGAAGAATTGATGTTAGTCACTTCAATTTTATCCTGTAATTCAATATATTAATGTGTTTATATTCTTTGTGGTTCATTCGTTTTCAAGAGGATTACTGTACGCCTGTAAAGATAAGTAGTTTTCTCCCAAGGATTGTATTAATTCATAAGAGAAGTCCTCAACGATAGGAAATACTTATAAGACTGATTGAAGATGAGCTAGTTCCTGCTTATTTCACATGCTTGGGGTGTAGCAGCCTCATACCCACCCTTCCTCCTGTGGTTTGTCAGGAATAAAAAAGTTCCTTTTTTTGTTTGTTTGTTTGTTTTCTCTTTGTGCTGCAGCACTGAAGCTGGGTCCAGAAGCATTCAAATTTGATGGTGGCGTAGAGGCAGTGGCAGTGCGTCAGAATGAGAAGTATTATATCCTAAGACCGGAGGTGATTGAGACCTACTGGTATATGTGGAGATTCACGCATGATCCCAAGTACAGGCAGTGGGGCTGGGAGGCAACACAGGTAATTATTTATTATCTGTCAGTAAATTAATTCCACTTATTTTCCTTTAGAAGCTGAAGCACTGTAAATGAGAATTGATTTTCTCGAGTAAACTAGCATACATATGGAAGTGTGTGTTCTTTTTCCTGGTTGGTGTTTTTTGGGGTTTTTTTTTTTTTTTTTTTTTTTTTTTGTTTTGTTTTGTTTGTTTTTCATATTACTTGAACAGACAAACAGTAGAAAGGCATGTTCAGCATTATACAGCTGGTGAGTTTCAGGCATGGAATAGAAGTTACTGGTCATGACTCCTACTGTAATCAGTAGTCCACAGCCCTCAGGGGAAGTAATTTATCCTGGGAAAGTGTCTTAAAAATAACTTCTTTAAATGTGTTAGCACTTTTTTTTGCATTAAAAGACACTGCTGTTATTAATGTTTCTTCTTGGTCTACTGCTAAAACTCAAATGGTCTGTAGACTGGATAGCATGTAAACATGTGGACTGGTATATGATACCAATCTTTTTCTTTTCATGCTTGTCTGAATGGAAGAAAATCAGATTGCCATTCATTTTTAATTACTCAGTTATAGTGAAAAAATCCAGCATCACAAGAAGCAGACTGTAAAGAAAAGTGAATAAGCAATAGTACCTAAGGCAGAACTTGAAACATTTTTGCAAAGGTATTATAGAGATTGTTACTCCCTTGTGTGGATGTTTTGCTGGGTTTGGATCTGATCATTGTATCTCCTAGCCAAATTCCTGAGTGTGAAAATGTCCTTTCTCGTTGAAAGTGCTTGCACTGGTCCATGAAAGCACAGAGCTTTATACTAAAAATCTGAATTTCTGTGTTTCTGGCCTTCTGTCATTCATCCCTGGTACATAGATGTCTGATACTTACTGATTATAGGCTGGTTATATGAATAACAAGGTTTCATTTTTATATGACAATATAATATACTAATGGTAAAAATTGTTTGTAATCTCAAAAAGGTTTCTCATTTTGAATGCTTCCTAGAGCTGAACAGTGAGCCTTTTCTGATCTCTCATTTCTCACTGCTTCCACCTGCTGGTCTGTCTTAGGGTCATGCAAATCTAATTTGCTGTCCAAACAGTTTTCTGCTTCTCTTCAAGATCTGAGTGCTCAGTGGACTGCTACAGCTCCTCCACTTCCTTGCTATAGCTCCATCAGTCTTTGGAAACATGCCTCAAAGCCATTTTCAAACGTGAGAATAAACATTCAAGGTAACAGGACTCTTATTTACTACAGATGGGCAGATGAGATAAGGGAAGAGCCAGGGAAGAGAGGATTCAAGAGCCCTCTGAAACTTTAATCTGCATGTCAGAACCAGTTTAGCTCCAAAGGCAAGAGATCCAGGAAAAAAATGTACTTGGAGCTAGAGCTGATCTGTTGAGAAGGCAGGCTCATGGTATTTAGCTTGGCTCATCCATATGCTTCTCTCAATGTACTTATAATCATGTTGAATCTTAGTATTTTAAGACAGTGCCTTAGTATTTATTTGGTTATAAGCAGCATCATATTATTCTGCACAGGGATCCCATGTTCACTACATTTGTATTCCAGAATACATTACCACTGTCTCTAAAACATCAAGTCATATCAACGTCAACATTAAGTCATATCTTCCTGAACTATAAGTGTTTCTAATATGACAAAGCAATGGATTTAGTTACCTACCCCTTGCCAGTGTGTATGCAACAAATGCCTGCTGATCTAGCACCAGCTCTTATCAGAAGCTTTGGCTCTGTGATCTGAGATTAGGACCTTTGTGCTAGGTGTTCTACTGTTCTTGTGTTAAAGAATATAAAAATGTCAATTTTTCAAGTCAGCATCTCTCTGAGCTTTTGTTACATTTTCTCCATCTGCTTCCATATTTTCATTCCTACCAATGCTTTCACACCAAACCCTCCCTCTTCCCCTGTCTCCAGATTTCTGTATATGTAGGGTAGGATTTTATTTAATCCTAAGGCATCTGCATTTAAGTTGTATAAATCAAGCACCCCAAATGTGTATCTTCCTCTGTCCTTATAGAATGCCTTTTTCTGTTACTCCTTCAGTAGTTTCTTTATGCAGTATAACCATAGAATGTTTCTGAACTCTTCATTAATGTCTACCCCTCCCTCCCACAATTACAGTTTTTTTTTCCCTCACCATCATACTAACAGAGGAGGTCGAGAAGTTTTCTGCTCCCCAGGGCTTTCTGTTCCCTGCATAGAGATAATAAGTTCTCGTGTTTACTCTTCACGCCTACTCACTGCTTTCTCTGCTTCCCTGCCACATAGTTCTGGCTGGGCTTGTTCTTCCATTTATAAATAGAGAATAATCTGGTATAATACGCAGAGTGGTTAGCTTGCTACTTTTGTGTAACACAGCCTTTATTCACTTTCTTGTTGCCTTTTTACCACTGAACATTCTTTGAAGTCTGTATTATATAGTTCTCATGTCAAATGTTTCTTTTTTACATCAGAATTCTGATATGTCCTTTACACTTCAGGGAAAAGAATCACAGAATCGTAGGGGTCAGAAGGAACCTCTGGTGATCACCTATCCAGCCTACCTGCTAAAGCAGGTTCCCTAGTAGATAACATAGGAAAGCATCCAAATGGGACTGAATACCTCCAAAGAAGGAGATTCCGTGACTTCTCTGGACAGCCTGTTCCAGTGCTCTGTGACCTCAAAGTAGTTTTTCCTCATATTCAGATGGAACTTTCTATGTACCAATTTGTAGCCCTTGCCCTGTTGCTGGGTGCTGTTGAAATGAACTTGGCTACTTGATTCCAACCCAGTAAATATTTATAAACAATGATAAGATCCCTTCCCGGTCTCTTCCAGGCTGAACAGTCCCAGATCTCTCAGCTTCTCCTTAAAAGACAGGTGTCTCCAGGCCCCTAATCGTCCTTGTGGCCCTTTGCTGGACTCACTAGTTCCCTGTCTTTCTTGAACTGAAGTGAGGAGCCCAGAACTGGGCACAGTAACTCCAGATGTGACCTCATCTGGTCAGAGTAGAGGGAGAGATTCACCTCCCTCGACCTGCTGGTCATGCTCTTTTTAATGCACCCCAAGATACTATTGGCCTTCTTGGCCATGAGAGCACGCTGCTGGCTTGTGGCGAATCTGTTGTCCATCAGGACACCCAGGTCCTTCTCTGCAGAGCTCAGACTGAATTTTGTTTCAGAATGTGAAATTGTCTTTTTTTTATTTTTCTCCAGAGAACCTAATGTTTGTTGACTGAGTTCTTTGTGGTCTCCCTTATTTGCTTCTTTGAATTGATGAATACCTCCCTGTCCTCAGGAGGACTGAGGGAACTGAGGTTTATTCTAGAGACAACTACAATTTTAGTTCCCAAAAAGCCCTTCTGTCACAGGCCCTGAAATTTCACATGGCATCATTTTTAGCCCAGGGATTTGTATTTGGCCTGAGTACACTATTACGTATTTTTCTGTTCTACTATTGATTTGAATAAGAAGTGGGAAGTCTAATTCCTTTGGTAGTCTGTTGCATTATTTAATTATTTATGCTGTTAAAAAAATATGTTTTATTTCCCATTTGAATTTGTCTAGTTCTAGATGGCCATATTAAAATCTGTTTTATTACCCGTGGTTTCTTTCCAGTTTTCACAGATTGTAACAAGCCTACTACTGGATTGTCTTAAGAAATAGGGCTGTCTCCTGCTGTAAAGCATTTTCTCCAAATGTGTGCACCCACCTCAGATGTTCATCGTTCTTTTTTAAAAGTGAAATCTGAAACAGCATATTCTAGTTTTGTCTTTACCCACAGCCATATGCAAAATTAAAACTATATGCCTGCTTCTGTTTGCTACCCCTGTGTGAGTACCTGCCCCCACGTCCTAGCAGGAACTCATACTAACTTGTCTCTGGTGGCCACTGGATTCTTTTAAGTGTGTGCTTTCCAGACTAATCTGAAAAAACTGATTCTGCACTTCTGCAGTCTTTTATTTCTAGGTCTATAAGTTTGTATCTGGCTGTACGAAACTCATTTTGTTTGGACTCCAGTTTCTACCAGATTACACTGACTGCTGTTATTCACCTATATGTCATTTTTGCCAGCTGCAGCTTTGCAGTGATTTGGTGAAACTTAAGTCAATCCTTTGTTGAAACTCTGTGAAAAGCAGCCCTATCCGGTGATGGATTGATATTTCCAGTTCACTGTTAAATCATTGTTGGCTGTTTTTTAATTAAGATAAAGATACTGGTAAGGTATAGTGCACTTGTCTTCTTATCATTGTATGTTAAGGTACCATCTCAGTTGCTTTAAAAATGTTTCTTATACCTTTGCAATTTCCTTTATCTGCCACTTGATTTTATTCTTTGAAGTCTACAAGTTTGATGAGAATAATGGTTTCTGTAAAACCATACATATCAGTGTCTGTTGTCCTCTTGTTCTTTTGTGTTTTTACTTGTGTTTCCGTAATTGTTTGGGAATTTAGTTCTGCCATCGTGTATTTAACCACTCAGCCTGCCAATGCCTCTGAATAGTAGCTTTCTCTTGATGCTCTTCCAGTCCTCTAGGACTACCATGTGATCTAAAGTGCAGTAAAAATTAACATCATTTTGTCAGGTGTATGGGAAGCTTTAGGTCTTGGCCTGAACCAGTGATTGGGCCTTAACAGGGCATTGCTCCTCATGAATGAAGGGGATCCCAAGCATTCAGACCCCTATGGCCCTGACATTATTGGAAAACAGAATTCTAAAAAATCTGAACTAGAGGCTCTGGTGGAACTGGACCAGTAGTCACTCAAAAACAACAAAAAATAAACAAACAAAAAAAGAAAATCCAAGGAAGACCTAAGGGAGTACCACCCAAAGAGTGGCTTCCTCCACAAACTATGATGCATGTTACCACATGCCTGTGTATGACCACCCTCCTGGACACACTGATGAGGGAGTTTAGAAACCTACCATTGTCCTAGGCCTAGATAAGGGATTTTTTAGCATCCACATTGCTGAAGAATCATAAAATCAATTTGTGTTCACTTGGGAGAGTAGGCAGTGGATTTTTCGGGTCCTACCACAAGGATACACACATTCACCAATTTACTGCCATAATGTGATAGCCCGTAACTTGATAGGGTGGGATAAACCAGATAATGTCAGATTATATCGTTATATTGATGACTTAATGCTGACTTCTGCCTCTTCAGAAATGCTTGAAAAAGAGTAGGTTCACTATTGAAATATCTACGAGAAAAGGGGTGGACTATCAACCCACAAGAGGTTCAAGGACCCAAATTGTCGGTGAAATTTTTGGGATTTATGTGGTCAGGGAAGTCTAAAGTCTTACTCAGGTGCCATTATTGATAAATACAGGTGTTTCCAATACCAACTACAGCAGAACAGCTATCGGAATATTGGGATATCTTGGGCTACTTGAGGACCTTTATACCCCACCTTTCATAGATCTTTAGGCCTCTGTATGCACTAAGACAGACCAGTTATGGAATTGAGAATGGATGAAACAAAGTGCTTTCCAGCAAGCCAGATTAGCTGTCAAACAAGCACAGGCATTTTTATATTTGATCTCACCCTATCTGACAAATCAGATCTACATGTAACCTGGGAAGGATTTGGGTGGGGTTTGTGGCAGCGTCAGGGTTCCATCCCACACCACACAGTTGCTTTCTGGTCTCAGCTTTGGCATGGAGCAGAAAAAAGGTGTAGCTTGATCAAAAAACAGTTATTGGCCACCTACTCTGCCTTGCAGGCAGTGAAGTCAATAACACAAACAGCAGAATTAGTAGTAAAAACAACGCTACCTATTCAAGGGGGAGTAAAAGATCTATCACGTATTACTAAGATGGGGGTAGCCCAAGCCCAAGCAGTGGCATGTTGGGTCACCTGTCTGGGACAGCAAAGTTGCTTGTCCTACTTGCCATTAAAAAAGAACTACAAAAGATACTATGCCCAGTGATGTACCATAGTGGTGCCTCTGAAGAGACCACTATCACTGCATCAGAGAGGAGTCCTGTACAAGAAGGAAAATGCCCTGTCCAAGATGCCTAATACACAAATGGGTCCAGCAAAGGAAATCCTACCAAACGGTGAGCAACTGTATACCATCTTTCTACTGAGACCATCTGGTTTGAAGGAAATGCACATGACTAAATTATGCAGAGTGGAAAGAATTTCCTCCTTTGTAGGCTAATCCTGTTATTTCAGTATTTTCAAATTTCATTTTGCAATTCGGTTACCTTTTTAAATTTTTCTTCTACCTCCCTTTTTGCAGGCAATTGATAAGTATTGTCGAGTCAGTGGTGGCTTCTCTGGTGTCAAGGATGTCTATTCGTCATCTCCCACGTATGACGACGTACAGCAGAGCTTTTTCCTTGCTGAAACATTGAAGTAAGCTGTTTTCACTCTTGCATATTCCTGTAAAAGCTAGCATGTAGTTCTACAAAAATATGTTGACTGAAAATAATCTGTTGTCTGTTCCAGGGTGGTTTGGTCTTTCTTTTTTTTTCCCAGCTTTTGAGTCCAAGGTCAGCCTCTTTTCCCAGAAGAGAATATGAGATTCCAATACAACTCAGCTCATGCTGAGGGTGTGTTCATTTTTAAGACTTCAGTTTGATTTCTAGCATCACAAAAGAGGAAAAGTATCTCCTTTTTAGGAAATACCCTTTGCAAAAGACATTTTTTAGATGCAATGATTTGACATATTTTATACAAGTATGTGCAATACTCTACTATTGCAAAAACTGTATCTCCTGCATATGCCGCTGCAAGGGAATAAATGGGGGAAAATATCTTCTGTGTCCTCAAATTATTTTTCTATATTTCTCCTACAGCATGTCTTTCTAGAATGCTTTTTGTTGGAAGCAAGAATATCGGGCATATTTTATAATCTTTTATGTACTTCAGATTTTAGAATATTTAAAACATTTTTAATTCAGTTGAGTCAGCAGGACACCTACAGTCAATTATGCAGAGGCTAATGCACTCTATTGTATATTTAGTTCAAGGTAAAGTGTCCAGGGTTTCTTTTTAATAACAACAACAACAAAAAAAAAGCTGTTCTGTACATATTCAACAACTTTTAACTTACGGTTATGTGTGAAGGTAAGAATATGTCATGGAGACTTTTATTAAGAGATCAGTCGTTAGGTCTGAGCCAACTTATCATAACTACTCGTCTCTTCCATTAGTGATGCAAACTTGCTGTCAGAAGCACTCTTTTGTCTCACAGTTTTGATCACACTGGGGTTTTGCCCATGAGGCAACATCTCCAAGGTGTGATAATTTCTTGACAGTCACATCAGTGAACTTGGTAATGCACTTCTAGCATTGAAATTTGCCAATGTTTAATGTAGGGTATCTCCCTGAAATCTTGTGAATTGTCTACCTTTGAACGATAAGTGCTTGAGCTGGCTATATTCCCTACTCTTTTTTCACTCCTGCACGACAGTTTGCAGAACATTTGTTATTTCTATGGACAGAAACCGCTTTGGCACTGTGAATGTGAATGAGGCCAGAGATGCTATTAGGAGACTGTTGTCTCTGCTTATATATCCATGCCACTTTCTGCCAACATGTGATGGAAGGGATAATACATATGTTGTTACGCAAACCTGTCAGCAGTGAGGACTCATTAAGGTGGCCCTTCTGTCTTTACAACTTAATGATATGAAGAACAACAACAAAAAAAGTTGTCATCATTTGACATCCTGGCATGGCATATAGGTTTTTCTAAGTTAAGTTGTTATTTTTGCAGGATTTACAGTATTTACTAGGTTTTAGCTACAGTTTCTGTCTGAGAAGATTCATTTGGGCTATTGAGAAAACACATAGGGAGAAAATAGATCCTGACAGTCACAGCGCAGATGCCAGAGTTCAGGCACCACAACGTGTTTCACTTGTGTGAAAGCACTCCAAGTTCATCATGTCTGAGGGAAGGATATGGCCATTGTGTCCTGCCTGGTAATCCCTACCAGGCTTCTCTAAGTGTATAAATATATATACTTTGATTCCTGTTTTATCATTACAAAAAGAAAATCTGCCACTGCTGCCTCTTCTGTCATCATTGTTAATTATATTTCATATAGTCCTTTGAGTTAATTTTCTGCAGCCTAAAATCTATACTCCCAAAGAGAAAGGCAACAATTTCAAACAAGTCCTGCTAGATACACAGTTCTTCTTGAGGAGCTGATCTTATGTCATCCATCTACCTTTAAAAGACAAATCAGAGGGAGAATGAAGTCTACTCCTATGGGACTTCTGTGGTGACAGAATTGACCTTTGAAATATTGTCAGAATCCTGCCTAGATCTTTAATCACAAGGAGATCTGAAAGTTCACTGATGTGTCACTCAGTAACTGTGTGTACTGAAGGACAAGCAGTGACACATGACTGTAGAAAGTAGGAATACCAGCAGCTGATTTATAGTGAATACAGAGGAATGTTCCCGCACTCTGGGTGTGACAGAGCCCACTAATGGAAGTGACAGCTCTTGCTTGCCCCATTCTGCAAGACCTGGCATTGGCTGAATAGCAGGAAATCAGGCTGAGAGGTCCTACATCCCAGTGATGTTTAGCTTAGCTTACATGTACACAATTATGTTTTCTGGAAGAAGGGAACTGCCTTTGGAATTTTAGCAGTTGAATTTGGAAAAATTCAACTTTACAAAAATTCCTGCCACCAATATCCTCCTACAAAGGATAGCATAACCATATTCAAAATTATCTATTAAAAAAAAAAGAAACAAGAAATAATCTTTACACATACGTTCAGAAACCTTAACATTACATGTTTTACATGCACTGCATTGCTTTTTAATATACAGCATTTGTGAATGCTTTCTGCACAGCATTTCCTCACACCAGAGGCTGATGATGACTGCCAAGCATGGTGATGTCAAATCAGATACAGGTCATGGCTTAGTTGCATATTTTGTGCTTCCTCTCAATATTCAGTTTTGTTTGAATGGAATAGTCATTTCCAAGTGTGTTTGCTCCATTGAAACCAATTTTTTGCCTTCTTCTGCTCAGCTCCCCTGCCTCCAAAATCCTTGTACTTGATGTCTTGATGTATTATACTGTGAGTCTTGAAAAACAGAAGTTATTTGGAAAAATTAAAATGCTGTCTTTGTAACAGATTTTTCATTGCAGGGCTTGACTGTGATAAAAATGACTCTTCAGATCATTATAATAGAGAATGTTGAATGTGCGCTATAAAAAGGTTGAAAGCAAGTAACTTGTTTGTAGCTTTAGCTGCTGATTGGTGGGGCATGCAGCTGCTATGGTGCCTCACCATGTCTGTTGCTCAACTTTAATACCCACCATTTTTCTTCTCTGTATTGACATCTAGGTATTTGTATCTGCTTTTCTCCAACGATGACCTTCTCCCACTAGACAACTGGGTTTTTAATACAGAAGCTCATCCCCTGCCTGTTCTACATTTAGCAAACACCACACTTTCAGGAAATCCTGCTTATCGATAAAATCAGCTCTAAGAAGAGGAGGAGAGACTTTTCAACTCTGTTTTGTTTACATGGACCACTTGAGACTTTAAGCAGGAGAGGAGATGGACACTTGATAAATCTTGACCTCTGATTCAAGTACAGGCGTGAGAAACAAAGCTCTTCAACATATAGATAAGTAAAACTGAAACAAAGTTCTGTTTTATATATGACCAAAACACAGGTGTGGTATTTGCAGGACAGAGACTTCAAGTGCTTTGAACCCTAGCAAGAAATGGAATCTCCTAATATAAAAGCAGCAGTGTGAGGAAGAAGAGGCTTTCCCATTTAGGGACAGGAACTTGCAGCTGCTGCTGTTGGCTGTTGCAAGGGACAGCTCGCCAGTCATCTCTTCAAGATCGGGTGGGTTCCAAATACTTCGATTTTTTTGTTGTTGTTGTTTTTAATTTTATTTTTGTTTGATGATGGCATGAACAAAGCAACTACAAAAAGCAACATCACTGCACCGACAGCATCAGGATTTGAACTTCTTTTCTGTACCTGTCTGAATTTTCTAAGGAGCACCAGTTTGCCCAGACTGGCAGCCATTCTTGGAGCCGTCAAACTATTAAAACTAAACTATAAAAACTACTGCTTTTTTATTTTCCCTTTTCAAAGCAGTGTTAAAAGTTCTGTGTTGTATGCTCACACTTAAAAAGCAATTAATAAGCATTTGGTTTTTAGTTCACTGTCAACAACAAAGGCTTGGCTCATTTGACAAGTTTGCAGTTAGAGTATGGGGCATAACACTGGGGTGGGATAATAGCCTAAGCTTTCCTTCTTCACAAATCCTATAACGTAGGAAGTCCATATTCTCTTGTTTTTCTTGTTTCTTCTAGCCAAATTTACAGAGATAAAAACTTGAGAAAAGCAGTCTCATGATTTGTATAGCAAGGTATAGTACATGACATTTAAAAATGCTCCCCTTCAGCTGAGCAGCAAGAGCTTGTTATTTTATGTTTTTCCACACAACCTGGATTTTCCCTAAAAATTAATTTCACTCTTGGATAGTATTCACAAAACCTTGTTTGAAATCGTGACTTACTATATTTCTGTGTACAACAGAAGCCAAAAACTGCCTTTGATTTAGTCTAGAAAACTCATTTCCATTTGGGTGACCTGCAACAGTGCAGAGCCAACATGATCATCTTTGGAAGCAACATAACATCTCCTACACACGAGTGGAAAAAGAAACCGCAGATTCTCTTCAATTAGTTGATAAGAAATGAGATGCTGTTTTATTTTTCTTTATTTTATTTTTTTCTTGAGTACTCTGAGGCTGGAGTACTTGAAATACTTTTGAAATTGGACTGGGTGGTGTCAGTTAAGTGGAGTCTGCCTCAGTCTTTGCAATTTTTGCTAGAAGAAATTTAGCTTTTTCAAGTATCTCTTCATTGATTTTTTTTTCTCTGTGTGTTGTTCCAGAATTCTTACAGCTCACATAATTCTTTTTACTCCCCTTTATAGCTCTCACTTCCTTTTGCCATGGTGACTGGAGCTTGTGCTGAAGAAGAGCTGTGAGGTGCTTCTTTCCCTCCTAATTCGTGCACGGGTTGAATCTCAAAAATTCTGGTTCTTTTCATACTCGAGTGGAAGTATTCTCTTCAGCTAACTACAGCAGTGCAGCACCATGTCTAAAGGGGCTGAGAACTATTTCTCCCCCTTGAGAATGTTTATATATGAGTTTTCATATATAAGAACATTCTCCCTATATGACATTATAATATTTCTGACAATACATTGAAGTAGGATTTCTCATAATGTTTTCCCTCTCTTATGTGCAAATTATTGTCAAATAGAACATTTTTTCCTAGGTCATGTGTTTATTTCTGTCAGACACTGTCCTCCAGATTGTTACTGTAGTTTAAGAGGAGGAAGACGTAGTCCGTGGAAAACAATCCAATCTCAGCATTTTTGCCTTAATACCAATTACTTAGGTACTGTAATTTGCAGCAGTATCTTAAAAATAATTTGAGAGCTGATAAAGTAATTGATGTAGTAAGTAATACTGATTCGCCAACTGTTTATTTAAAGTGAGGGGTATCTTAGTAAATGACTTCTTCTTACTGGTCCCACGTTAATTGATTTCTCCTAAATCTTTTTAAGTACCAAGGAGAAATAGGAAAAATAGCACTTCCCATCCCAGGCTGTCATCATACGCCTCCTGATAAATGCAGATGTAGAATGGCTGCCAGTCTGTTTAGAGACAAAATTCTGTCAGAGTCCCAGAAACAGCAAATTTCTTATCATTGTTGGATGCTGTGCTACACCCCTCATGTGACTTAAAGAGTTGCTATTCAAAGTAATTCCTCCATGAATGCCAGTGGGTTAATTCACTACCACAAGATGCTTGAATTGAGGACCTAAGCCATTTCATGTTATGGGATGGTATTTTTCTCAAAGCAGATGTACAGTACTGCTGTTTCTTCTTTGTGCAGACAAGCAGCAGGTACCAAGTAAAGGACATTTGTTTCTTGTTTTCCAGGTTAGCTCAAACTTTGTCAATTTCTTCTCCGGCAATCTTTAAAAAACAAACTTTCCTTTTCCTACAGAAGCTGCAGATCTCCATAGTCTATTCAAAATGATGTGTTTTCTGGACTTACTGCTGTGTCACTCATAAATCTCTCCATCTTGAGATTACATAGAGCAAGCCAAAGGTTTGGAGGCAATGGGTTTTCAGCAAGGCGTGTGTAGTCACCAAGCCATGGATATGGAAACTTCTGTCTGAAGTGACGTGCCCTCAGTCAGAATCCTTCACAAAGAAGTAGGTTTTGATCTGCATAATGGAGTTACCTGTGGCCCGCAGTTCAGACTGTTCTCCTTCTGGGTATATGAGGTATAGGTAGAATATTATACTACTTTCATTCTGTTGCTGCTGTCTTATGTACTTTCATGAAGATGATGTGTAAATTTAAGCACAAAATTGACTTTCTAGTCCTAGTTGTTTCTGAATCTTGCACTGTGCTCTCTAACAAAACGATCCTCATTTTCATTAGGTAGCTGTCTCCTTTTAGCAATTTCTGCAATACCTTCTCCTCTTACAGGATGAAGTAAAGGACAGAAAATCCCGTATGTTTTTGGCACACTGGATTTGGGCAAGAGCCTGGAAATCTCAGAACTGTCTATATCCTGTTTGCATGCAGTCAAAACAAGGATGTTGAGTTCTTTTCCTAATCCAAGACACAGACTTGCCTATCGGTCAGAATCTGCTAGCAGTACATTTTTTTGTAACACTTTACAACCTGACAGAAGCCAGATTTATGCACTGGCCACCTTGGAGCAGTGTGTGTCCCACAGTTCTGAACTCAATGTCTTAGCCTTGTCCTCTTAAGAAAAAACAAAACCCTTGGGTGATATCCTAGGTGTTCATTTTACTGCACAGTGTGCTCCTTGAAATGGAATGCTTAAAAAGAATGTGCAAGATTCTAAGTACCCTGGAGTAAAGAGAAAAGCGGATTGTGTAGTTTCCTGTGGCATTCACACCTTTGAGGCTTCTTTAGCTCCCAACTCCAAATTTGCAAATGACCGTCTTGTACCTTTCAGTCACTGAGATATTCTCACCTGGAGTTCTACAAGATTTAAATGTCCAGTATCTGGAGTTTTAAAAAGTGAAAGTAATTACATGCTCCTGTAATGCCATCTGTAAGATTAAAAGTATATGTTTCATTGATTTATAACAAAGCTGTATTGGGCTGTCCTCGGTGATACTCTCTTCTGTCCCTGAGTAAATGTATGATATTACAAACCTTCACAGTGTGGCTCTTCCTCGTGTGAATGGAGAAGTGGATAATAGCATTAACATTGAAAGGATCAACAATGTAATCTACACCCACAGAAAATGAGGAGGCAACTTGCATCTCAGGGCTGTAGTAGCAGGCTTTTGGCAAATTGTGCCTGTTACATCCATTAATTAGTCCAAGTTTTTGAGAGGACAAATTACAGAGAGGCTTCTTCTTAGCAAAGAAAAATGCAAGCAAGCTCTTGGTCCACACTGTAATTCAGAGATCTGTTTAGCCTAACCCTTCCCTCTCTTGCTCCTGGCATTCTGAGTAACATTCTTCAGACTTGAGGGCTTGTGTTGCCATACGAAGAGGAAGCCAAAGCTCTGTTGCAAGTTATGTGTGTACAACTATAGCAGAGATGATCAGCACTTCTTCATCTGTCAGCCCATTCTAACAAACTGCTCTGTAATTGCCTGGAAATGTTGGGAGTTGCCAATATCGAAAGAGACAGCCTGCCTCGTTACAGTGAATTGTTGCCTTCAATCCTAATTGCTTGGTGGAAGTTGATTTTGCATTCTGCCTTTATTCTTGCTTTGTTTGAAACTGATTATTTTTCCTCCGAAATAATAAAAGGGCAAGAGTCTATCTTCTGACATGGAAACCTTCTGACTGCCTCTGACCTGGAATCCTGCATATGTACTTTTTACAGATTAAAAATAATATTGTATATAAAAAAAAAAAAAGAAGAAAAAAGATTGAATAAAGAATGTCTTTAAGTGAAGAAAGGTGGTTTTGTGTCTTTTGCTTCCACCAATAACCTCCTGTAGCGCTGAACTGTGAAACTGATCCCATTTCACCAGCCTGTTGTTGCAACTTTTCATTCCCCTGCAGCTCTGCTGGGGACTTTGTCACCTTAAGCATGTTTCAAGACCTACTACTGTAAAATTAAAGCTATGTACCCCTTGCTTGCTTTAACAGGTCATTGTAGCGTTCAGGTGTTTCTCAGAATGTAACAAAAAGTACATCTTGAGGCTACCAGTGTGTCTTCGTGAAAGTTACCAAATCTCACAAAACTTAGAGCTTCCTACCTTCTTTGCTTTCTGGTTCACATTAAACTGAAGATAAACCCTACTATCTGACATAACCCATACTACTCATGTGCAGTGCCTTGTTTTCATGGTGTGCCATGACTGCCATCATGTGCATCCTGTTCAGTGCTCTATAGCCAGTACACCACCTTCATGAGGTGCTTCCAAGTCAAGATGCATTGACCTTCTTCATTACTCTGTCAATCTACCTTCAAGGCACCGTAATTAAGTCTGAGACACAGTCTGGGCCACTGAGTCCTAACTTTTCCTCTTTCTCTAGGAGCAACCAGCTCGCTAGCCATTCTGATACCACCAAATGCCAAAGGCTCTTTTAGTGTACTCATGGCTCTTCAAACAGGATCCTGTCCTTTGCTGTTGCATTGTATTGCCTCTGCCACTTCAGTAGCAGAGTGCCTCATCCCTTTGTTTCTGCCTCTTCTGAAACACTGTCTTTGCACCTCCTCTATCCTCAAAGCAAACTTCTCTCATTTCACCTTTGGCTCTCTGACAGCGTATCGCCCTCCCCTTTTCCTTGTAGTCTGATTGTGCGTGCTCCTTCCTGGAGACCGCGTGCCTTGCCTTTCCTATGCATATTAATTAGCTGTATTTTAAAATCCTGAAATTAATACATAATGGGTTATTTTTAGCCTTCCTCTTGGAGCACTGGGAGTTCAGTTCTTTCAGTGCAAAGTCATAGACGTGCTGTGTGCCCTGGAAAAGAAAGGTAGTCTTACTTGTGCCAGTTGGTATGTGAGAATTGCAACGTTGAAGGTTTCTAGTGGTGTGCTTTGCTTTTGTTTGTTGTTTTTTGTGTTTTTTCAATTGAAGAGCAAGTCTTTCTGATGAAAGTATTTGAGGCTGAGCAAACTCCCATGTGGAAGGGTTTGAGGAGAGCATTTGTTCATACAACCAAACTCTTCACAGGTAAGAATTCAGGGAAGAAACTGGGGAGGAAGAAGAAAAACACCATGTGTTACTGTGTAAAAACAGTTTCACTGTTTCTTTTGTCTCCCTCTGAAGAGATTCTTCTATAACTCATATTTTGAAGAAAAAAAAAAGAGACAATGAAGATGTAGAATTTCGGGATATCAAAGACAAAAGATTTCAGGTTAAGCAGACACAACTTTTTACAAGATGATTTTCCAGCTTTAGGTTGTATGGTTTATCCCGTACGTGTCTTCAGTAATGTATGCAATACTGCGTCTCGATGAACTTGAGTATGACTTTGAACAATAGAGCTATCCAGTGAAGAGGAAACTGGATAGCAAAGATATAATGAAATGATAAAATGGAGAAGGAAACTTCTAGGTGTATTAGTGAATTTCTCTAAATGCTGGTCTTAGCAGAAATCTTATGTAATGGCAAGAATTTGTTTCCAGTAGAAGAAAGTTAGGAGTAATTATCAATGAAGAGAAAGAAAAATCAGATAAGCTTGAGGCCTAGAATAGCAGAGGACTGAAGAAATTCAAAAAGTCAAATGCAAACTTATTCGTCCTTCATCTACAAATAAAACTTTTTGCTGTAATTCAGGGTGTTATTAGTCTGATGTCATTAACAGTGAGAAAGACCTGAACATACATTCAGCTGCAATTATTCTGATCATCAGTGCAAGTTGAAAAAAAGCAATTGAAACTAAAAGAATGGCTGTGCTGGGTCAAATCTGAGGTCTGCCTAGCATCTTGTCTCTACACTAAGAGCAAATTCCTAGGGAAGAGCAGAAAACAGTATAGATTAATACATCACCATTGTACCCTGCAATTCCAGGGGCCTGAGTCAAGGATATAGGAGATCTCTACCTGCCCTACATTCTAAGATCCTTTGGGAGCTTTGTATCCAGGGCTCAATTTACAGAAGCCTTTTCCTTCATATTGTCATCTATTTCCAGTTCTGTACAAGCGTAAAATATCATTATATTAGAAAAGGAGCCTTTCTTTTCTACACGGGTAGGAGTAATTGGTTCACATTTGCTGTGCTTTTGGATAATGATGAATAGAAAATCACCAAAATACTTGCTACTAAGTTTTCTAACCTGGCTGTCCATTAAGCTCTCACTGCTGGATTTGCCATCAGAAAAGGTTTGCAATTTATTGAAAGCCAGGACACCAATCTCTTTTATGTAAAGATTTGTTGTCAAAACAAGGAACAAGGAATATGGTGCTAAATAGAAAAGAGTAGCACAGTATAGAATAATATACTCCACAGTAGAGTCCTTTGTGCAGTAATTATTGCACAGCAAAACAGGTTAAGATCATCTGTATCCAAATGCTCTCTAAGGTAATGTCTACTGCATACAATTATGTTCCTTTTTCCCCCTGTTTGTTCATCTGGTTTTCCGTTATAAGCTCATTCTGTCCTCTATTTGGTGGCATATCTCATTATCGCTTGAGATGCTTTATGTCTATGGATTATTTCTGTACTAATTGCTTTTTACATCAAGGGGTTACCCCGGCAGTTCTCTGGTGTATTTGCAAATAGAGTCTTAGATCTGCACATAGTTAACACACAACAGTTACGCATTTTGCTTACTTTGGCTTAAAGCAAATCCTTTCAAAGAAGCAATGCACTGTTGTTGTTAGTGTGCTTACATCTCAGAGCCAGCATTACTTGGGCAACCACTGATACCAAACTGCAACCTGCTAAAACCTTATCCCAATCTTCTGTGAACTTGGACATTGTATTCCTGTTTGTGTCACAGCACTGTTAGGTTTTCAGGTTTTCACTCATTTTTTTGCAGCCAAAATGATAATTTCCTCCAGGAAAAAAAGAACAATAACAAAAATCTATGAACGCTACCAATTTGTAGGATCATCCACTTTCCTGGGATGCAGATTCAATGGGATCAGTGATGATGAAGAGAAAAATGTACTGCCACATCCAGGAGACATTGTTACATTGATTTTTTATTAATTTAAATAATGAGCAAATACTGCTTTCCCAGGTGTGTGGTCTAAGAAAATATTTCTATGCCTGGTTTCCTGCAGTTCCTGCTCATCCTATCATCCTATTTCTTAATAGAACAAAGGTCTGTGGTGAAAACGTCAGCCTCTTCACCGAGAATGCTGCATAGCCCTGCCAGCGTTCCCTCTGGACTGGTTATACTCGGAGTAATATGCTTGTTAGCAGCACCAGAAGGATGCTTAGGGCCAAAGCCCATGGTTTTCCCCTGCAGCAAAAATTTCTCTGCCAGCTAGATCGGTTTGGAAAGAGCATTGATGTGGCTGGGTTTATCTGCTGCTGGTACCACCTCACTCAGCTCTGCTCACCTGCCGTATTCTGTATTCAAAACACATCCAGGATAGACAGCCTATCTGAGTCAGACTGCAAGAAATGTGAGATTACGTCTCACATATGTTTCATATGTTTTGAAGTGTGTTTTATTTTTCCACTTCTTCGGGGTTTGTTTTTATCATTTGTCTAGTTTATCATTTGCATAGTTTAATATTTCAAAGCCCTTCCTTTCCCTTTAGTTCCAGGATGATGAAAAACATTCTTAAAAATGAAAGGACAGGAAAATCTGGCAGATATCCCAATCTGGCAAAGCTTCCGGAACTTGATACCAGCATCATAAAATAATCAGAAGCGGGAACTGCCGCTTTAATCTTACCCCGTGCACTGCTACAAATGTTCCAGTAAGGACAACTTATTTTTGGAAAGAAAACTTCTTAAACTTAGAGATAGAGAAGGATCTATTTTCCCAAGACGCATCAGGCACTATGCTCCTGTTGCCTACTGAGATTCAAACACTCGATTTGCAGCACCCTGTTTTTACTGGAATGGTTCGTGGTAACCAAGGACAAAACACAATGCTGAATAATACGACATCCAAGTAAAATGTGCTGCAATACAGTTGTGAGTCCCACAGCTGCTTGTGGGTTCTTGCGCTATCTGTGTACTTTTATTTTTCCTCTCCCAAAGGCACAGTGAATTGGATTCATACACTTGGGCTTGAGTTGTGTGGCCAGTCAAGAGTCACTGATTTGTTCATATGCCCTTCCCACTTCTTGCACATCTCAGTCTGTTCACTGGAGAAGCACAGCGAGAAACAATGAAGGACTTGATGCTCTGTGGATATCTCTCAGCCACAACTAAAACACTGGCGTGTTATCAGCATTGGCCTGGCCACAAACCTAAAGCACTGCACCACAGGAGCTGCTATGAAGAAAATGAACACCCTCCCAGCTAAACCCAGTGCACTCCATCACCTCCTGTCCTTCTACCACTCACTGCAGGGATACTGGAGGAATAGGGGAGGAACTTGTGGGGTCTTGTTTGCTTTAGATTCTGTAGTCCATATCTGTTTCTGCAGGAAGGGTTTGGCAGATTCTTGCAGACTCTCTCAGTTGTGCTTTAGTTCTGTCATCACAGCTAAATATAGCATTACTCTCTTTTGAGCAGTCTTCAGAGAACGAACCAGAGACATCCAAATGTTAAACAAGCATGCTGTCTCACAGACACGGGAAGTCTTGGCATGGCCTGTCTGGGAAGGAGAGTGGGTAGAAGCAAAGCACAGCAGAAATGCTAGCAGTGGTTGCGCTGTCATCTCTGTCTGTGGAGTGGAGGCCTGGCCAGCACTATGTTTACACTGTCCTTGCACAGGCGTTTTCTTGAAACTGTTGCACCAAGCCATTCACCCATTGATCTGTAAGAGGTGTTGCAAAGCACCGGAGGACATCAGCAGGACAGGAGATGAGATGTAGTTGGTAGGGCAAGGGGAGGCTGTTGTCCCCCTCTGCTCCACTTCTGTCAGACCTCACGTACAACACTGCTTTCAGCTGGAACCTCAGCATGAAAAAGATGTTAAACTGTTTGAAGGGAGTCCAGAGAAGGCCAAGAAGGTGGTTAGGAGGCTGGAGCACCTCTCCTGTGAAGAAAGTCTGAGAGAGCTGAGGTTATTAAGATTAGAGAAGAGAAGGCTTTGGAGGCACCCTGTTGCGGCCTTCCAGGACCTACAAGAAAGATGGAGAGGAACTTACTGTCAGAGTGTAGTGACAGGACAGGAGTAATTTTTTTATTATTATTTTTAATTAAAATAAGGTAGGTTTCTATTAGACATTATGAAGAATTTTTTCACTCTTAGGCAGTGATGCTGGCACAGGTTGCCCAGAGATATGAGTGCTCCACCACGGAGGTGTTCAAGGCCAGGTTGAATGGGCCCCTGGGCAGTCTGGGCTGGTGGATGACAGTCCTGCCCGTGGCAGTGGGGTTGGAACTGGATGGGCTTTGAGGTCCCTTCCAAATGAAGCCATTCTGTGATTTTATGAATACTTGCAACTATTCCAACCATTCTACTATGCCAACTTTGTTCATTTGAGTCAACTGTTACTAGCAGCCAGCAGCGTGCACTAACAACCTTGTACTGTATTATTTGTGATAAAAGTGCAGACTTCCTATGTACAGAAACTTTGCAGTCAGAATATTAAACTGGACTTCACGGAAATGCCATCTAGTGGTAGTGAGAGGCAGAGACTTTAAGAGCCAGCAGATTATATTCTGTAAAACAAATGTCAGTCCTATCAAGAAGCTGCTCATAAACTCCTTCCTTTCCAAACAAATGATGTCATTGAGTAGAAGTGGGATCAGATCTCATCCTGTCCAGTGTGTCCTAGCTCTGTGGGGAGAGGCTGCACAAAGGAAATCCTTGGAGATTGTTCAGTCTGGAGAAGAGGAGGCTCAGAGGTGACCTTATCACCCTCCAAAACTATCTAAAGGGTGATTATGGTGAGGTGGGGGTTGGCCACTTCTCCCATGTAATTAGAGATAGGACTAGAGGGAATGGCCTCAAGCTGTGCCTGGAGAGATCCAAGTTGGACGTTAGGAAATTCTTCTCTGAGAGAGAGGTCAGGTGCTGAACAGGCTGCCCAGGGTGGTGGTGGAGTCACCATTCCCAGAGGTGTTCAAGAAACATGTAGATGTTGTACTGAGGACATGGTTTAGTGGGAAATACTGGTGATAGGTGGATGGTTGGACTGGATGATCTTAAAGGTCTTTCCCAACCTTGGTGATTCTATGAAATCAGAGGTTAATATTGCATTCACCCCACCCAGCGCGTGGTCTGTGACACTCCGTGTGCAGAATACCTTTCCCTGTGAAAGGATGAAGAGACCAAAACCTGGACCTGGTCTTTAAATGGGGATGTCACCCTGATGTGCCTGCTGGCCTCCTTCTGCACTCTGCCCACTGCATCAGGCCGTGAGCTCTGCTTCCTGCAGCATTTCAGAAGCCAGCACATCTCCCACTTCATGATGTTCCTGCAGCCTAAATCTGAGCACAAGGACACTGTCAGTATACCAGGAGGAGGAAATTCCCTCCAATGTGCTCCGGTGGGACCTGGACAATTTGCAGTGTATCATGTTGCCTGTGACATGAGCTCATTTAGCTCCACAGTGACATTTTCTTATTTCTCTTCCCTCATAAATAGCAATGCCATGAACTGAGAGAACAGGGGAAATGAAATCATGGCAAAACTACTTTCTCTCTGAAATCATGTGAGTAGTAAATTAAGAGGGCTGGGAAAAAGTTCCTGGAAGCCAGAAAACCTGAACATGGCAAAAAATGCATCTCAACCATTCCTTACAGACAAAATCTGCCATGCTGTGCTCAGAGGAGAACAAATTTCATGTGTTTGCTGTTCCCTGTGGCAGGCTAGGAAGACTACACTGCTCCAGCAATATCTGCATGCCAGTTTATTTCTAGAGCCTTACAGAGAAGGGACATCAATTACAAGATGGACCACAAGAAGCCTCCTATGAGATTGGCTTTCTTGAACATGAAAGTGAATATATGCTGTTTCCTATGTCATTAGCATGTAGAAGTGTGTACATGGGCCAACTACATGTAAAAATCCTGTGTGCTTTTTGCCTAGATTAATAGGCACATAATACCTGAAGCTGTGAGTAGATGCCTAGTGGGATTTTCAGAAATGTGTATTTCTAAGTCCTGCAGAAATCACCACATTGAAAAACTGAAGGCACGTACATATTTCAAAAAGAAAAAGCATGCAATAATAAGCTGAAGATGCTTCATTCACTTTGTCTTTTATGATGAAGAGATTAGGTAATTACAGTGTATTTAAGTACTTCCTCTAGGGGGGAATTCTCAGAGTCTTTTTCATTCAACAAAAAAGCATAACAAAAATCCAAATTCAGAAGCGGAGTCATGTAAACTTCTGTCTGGAAAACAAACATTTATATAAAATTTCTCATGTTTCTATATAAGCATAAATAAGCACGTTTTTAACCGTGAGAATGTTCATTCACCAAGTCAAGAAACAAATTCTTCTTCCCTTGACACCTACAAATGTGTTCCGTCTGCTTTCAGGATTATGCATTTCAGTCGAACTCAAGTTAGTAGGATCCCTGTATACAAGGGAATAAAATTCTATGGGCTACATTGTGCAGGCAGTAAGAATAGATAATGCAATTGTTCATTTTGGCCTACTGCAATAGTTTTTAATGGCTTTCGTGACTTTTGGAGGAATATCACTTCATAATTAACCTGAGGTGAAAGCGCTACAGCATCACTGTGGTAAAAGAGCTCCAGACCAGGCTCAACTGTACTGAAGGCTCACAAAGGCCAACTGTATTCTCAATATCCCTCTCCCTCTCTTCTCCCTTCCACTCCCCTTCTTGGAAAGAATGTGTCAGAACCAGCATGCATATGAAATGCATCAGAGAGATCTCCTTGGGAAGAGACAGGATGACAACATCCACCTGGAAAGGGCCTTTGAGGATTTTCACAACATCCTTCTTTGCCCAGAAAATACTACATGAGGTAACCTCAATTGTGTTAGTGGTTGTAGGGAAATCTTCAGTCAGAGGTCAAATCATAAGCAGCTTAAGATATCCCAGACAGAGAAACATCACCAGTGCACTAAATGTCACAAAGGTTACAGGAGGTGCTGTGATTTAAAGACCTGTGGATCCACACAAGTGAGATGCCTCTGAATGTGAGGTGTTCTGATTGTGAGAACTAACTGGATTCTAGCTCTCATGACAACAGGCAATGGAGGGTCTACAGAGAAAAACCCTCTGTGTGTTCTGAGTGTGGGCAGGGCTGCTAGTACAAGGCTCAATTCCAGCAGCACTTTAAACTTCACCTGAAATAGGGAGCAAAACAACTTGGGTCTACGAGCATAGGTGTCCTGACTTTTACAGCAGGGAATATCATGTATAAATTCTGTAGTGTGACTGAAGGAAAGGGAGGAGCAGGTATCTGTCATAGTGCAAGTATTTTGCTGAGAAGGTGGAATGGTGGCGGCAGGGTAAGGACTTGATTTGGAATAAGCTTCCTGTCAGCAGCAGTGTATTTAAGGAAGTAATGTGGCAGCAAGAAATAGGAAGTTCAGCAAAAGTGTAACTTGATGCTTAAATAATCTGATTTAAGAGAGATTAGAAAGACAAAAGGTCCCACCATCTTACTGAGAAGGCAAAAACAACAAAGTAGGCACCAGGAATTGGAGCCCTCATTTGGGAAATGAGTCACTAACTGAACTGCAGAAGAAAAGTTGTCCTTTATTCTCTCTGGCAGTATCTATAGATATTTTAGGAGCTCTGTTAAACTTGGGCAAAGATGTCCCAGTTTTCTGGTACATGTTGTAATATTTCAGCTCTTTGATGTGTTAAGTGCCTTTTCTTATTAAATAGAAGCTTTGCTCCTGTTGTTCTCCCCCTCTTCTTTTCTATTTCTGTGTGCTTGAATTGTCCTAGATACTCCTACTTCACTGACACAGAAGCCACGGCTGCAACCCATCACCAATCTCAGTGAATATCAGAATGAAGTTTCACTAGCCTGGAAAAATAATGGGTGTTGCTGTTTGTGAAATGCTTTCTTTTTGCTTTTCTAAGCAGCTTGATAATTGTCTTCAGTAATATTTTATTTTGCACATTCTGAGAGCCTTGTTCAAATTGTTCAGCTATGTATGTTTGTAAATAGATGAAGCTTATATGGACCTTTTTCTAGTGGCTCTAGTGTGCTGTGGATTTTACATTCTTGTGGCCCGCTCAAAGCCTTCTGCCCAGAAGCAGAGTGAAAAGAGACAACTGTAGGGAAGCAGAGTGTAAACGGTGGTGAGTAGAAGGCAATAGATGGCAAATGGAAGGGCCTGGAGGGGAATGGAAATAGAGATGGAGAGAAACAGAGGGGAACAGAGTATGAATAGAGAGAGATAGAGAATAGGGAAAGGAATTAAGTGGTGAGAAAAAAACAGACAGTAAAGGAGGATACTGGAGAAGAAAAGAACATGAATGGTGAGGCTGAAAGGGAAGATGGCATGAACAGAGAGGCTATAAACAAAGACTTTCACCAGAGAGGTTTGAACAGAAAGAGAACATGGAGAAAGGAGAAAAGCACAAACGGAGGAGACAGAACAGGAAAAGATCTCCATCAGGGGGATCCAGCAAGGGTAAGAATGGGGAGTAGATGGAAACCGAATGCAAGTCATTGTTTGGTGATGGGAGAGGAATAGAGCATGAACAAAGGTGTTTTCTCATTTATCTCAGCTTTAGCAATACTCTTGACACTGTCTTCACCAGTATCCTTGGATGCATTGTACTTTGTATGATGGAGAATGAGAGCTAGGCCCATCTTCCTGTAAATCCAACATTGTTCACAAGCTTATGAAAATGCCAGTAAGCTAGTTCCACTCTCCTTGCAAATTTCTAATGCCTGAAACATTGACAGCTTTTCAGGAATTGGTCTAGGTCTTCACAAGGACGCTTAGGTGCAATCCTTTTGTCATGTGTCTCAGTTTCAGTTCAGTTCTGAAATGAGATCTGAGAAATCTGAAAATGAGTTCTGAAATGTGATCTGAGACAGGCAGCACAGTTTCACCGAGGGCAGATTGTGCCTGGCCAGTATGTCGACCTTCTACAATGGATTGACAGCATCAGTAGACAAAGAAAGAGCAACTGATGTCACCTACTTGGACTTGTGCAAGGTCTTTGATACATGGGATCCACATAACATTCTCATCTCTAAATTGGTGTGAGAGGGATTCGAAGGCTGGGCTGTTTGGTGGTTAAAGATCTGTTTGGAAGGCTGCATCCAGAGGGTCATTCCCAATGGCTCTATGTCAAGGTGGAGGCCAGTCGTTAGTGTCCCCCTGGGTTCTGTGTTGGAACAGGAGCGCTTCAACATCTGTATCAATGACATTGGCAGTGGGATGAGTGTACTCTCAGCAAGTGTGCTGATGACATCAAGCTGAGTGGTATAGTTGATGCAATAAAAGTAAGGGATGCCAGCCAGAGAGACCTGGGCAGGCTTGAGAGATGGGCCTATGAGCACTTACTCTCCTTCATGGGCAAAATCATTCTTACCAAGAACTATTCTGCACCTCAGAATCCTGTTCTGCATAGAACAGACTTGTTTTTGCCAGTCTTTAGAAGGAATTTTAGGGAATGTGAGTAAAATTAAATGGCCTGGAACTGATCCATTTTTAGACTTTTCACAGCTGAAGCTAGCGCAGAAGTAATGGAGAAGCTACATTGGATGCTTATCCCACCTTTGTGCATTGTGCAGTTTTTATCATCTAGGTGAAAGAGGGATGACTACTGTTGTTGGTAAAGAGTGTTTTTCCTAATACAGGACAGATCTGACCTCATTTTGTTCAATTCTGGGCTTAAGTAAAAGTGTAGAAAGTCACACAGCTGAGCTAAATTGATCCTCTCAGCCTATGAATGGAAGACCATCTTAAACCTTTGCAAATTGTTTCCATGAGATCAACTGGAACAAATCATGACCTCACTGGAGAACTAAAATATTTATTAAATATTTCCTTATTTTTTCAAATTTGATACCGAGGAATGTGGGTTATGTCAAAATGATAATACTGCTGGCTAACAGTCCTCAAAAGAATGTGCTGCTTGTCTACCTTGAGCAGAAAAAGGTGAGACAAATAACGCCTCTGATCTGTTTTTAAACTCCAGCACACACAGCTGTTTTCCTTGTGTAGGTTCTATCCATGAATTTGCAACCACAAATTTCTTCTGCAAGTCTCTTCTCCTTTCAGTTATCTCCAAGCCTCCCCGTTCTATGAAGGAGTTACTAGCACACAGTGCAGCAATGGATGTGTCTTCTGTGAGATAGATCTGTGTGCTTATTAATAATGGAGAAGCTCTGCTGGAGATATTGAGTGAAGTGATGGCATTCATTCAAATAACATTTGCAGTAGTAGTTTGCTGAATATTTGCAAAGACTACAATGGAATTTCAGACAACTTATATCTCTGTCCCCAGAATATGAATGGAAGTTTTGGTTACCAGTATTCTATTGCTTTGAATATTAGATAGTTAAACTAGTCTAGAACCCTGAATAATTAAGATTAATAGAGACTTTAAGCTGCCAGTATACCTGGAGTTTAATCTGATAAAGTGTTTCCGTTCATGCCATCCTGAACAGAACATCCCATCTTTTAGAACTGTTTTCAGCAACTGAACTGTAGATTTAAAATAAAATGGTGAAGCACTTCTTTTTGTTCAGAAAAGTATTTGTTCAGACAATTTCTACATTTGTGGATCAAAAATCAAGTTGCACAGAACCAAACGCAGGACCAGGACATATGCATCTACTGGCTAATGTTCAGCTCCCAACTGAACTCTGAAAATAGTATGATATTTATCGTTAGCCATGTTTGTTATTTCTCCAGTGTTCTCAAACGTCTTGAATCTGCAGTGGACTGTCTCCAGTGACCAAGGCTGTCCTGCAGTATTTTTCTCCTTTCCATCTTATTGCAGCTATTGTTCTCCCGGCCTGCCATCAAATTTGTTAAATCATAACTAGGAAAACAAGAAGGGATAAAGAACAGGTGTAACTTGCTTCCTTTCCCTCCACACAATTGCCCTTATTAAAGATCATGTTTCACTGCACTTTGTGCTTTTGGCTTACTCTGCCTGAATTTCCATTCAGGTTGGAATGTCAGTACTACAGAAAGCTGGACAATGCTCTTGAAAAAGTGAGCAAGATTTGTAACTGCTTTTGCTATCAAGCGGCTTCTACCTGCTGTGTAATGCTGAATGATTACATTGTAGCTTAGCATCACATGCTTATGGTTCATAGTCATAGTTCTGGGACAAATCGTACCTTTATTGATTTAAAAAGCCCTAAAGAATGTGTGGAGTAAAAGGAAGGGCTATGTGGAGTCTTACTCAACATCTTCATACTGCCCAAATGTGGACTATATGATAACCTTACCCTGATCAGATATTATGACAAACAAACAAACATTTCACCTTTATTTATTTTGGTTCTGGGGATGACTGAGGGTGCTGTTACACTTTTTTTTTTTTGCTTCCAATTAAACACTTGGTATTTATCTGCTATTGCTATTTACCCAGCTGCCCTCTGGCTCATGGCCCTTGGTGAGGCAGGCCTCAGCTCTTCTTAGCATTTAGGCCTTTTTACTTTTTAAGTACTCCCTCCTCTGTGGGACGATGGAGGCAATCCACTGGCTGGTGTATCTCTTTGCCTCTTCCCATGTGTAATGGGGCACGTAGCCAAAATCCTTTTGTGCCTTTCTGTAGGTGAAAGTGAAGGGGGTGTTCAGCAGAGTGACCAAGTGGCGGTTGGTGGAGGGGATGTACCTGACAAAGGGCCTGAGCACAAAGCTCACGATCTCCAGCAGCAGAGAGAAGTAATACAGCATTGTCAGAGGCATGGGAAGCCAGGGCTCAATTCCAAAGCCCAGCTCCTTGGTCAGCTCATAATTGAAGTCTGCGTAGCTCATGTGAGGAGTGTCATCTGAGATGTAGTAGAACTGCCCCCTGATGTGTTTGGCTTTCTGTGGGACCTGCAAAGCTTTGGCTGCCTGCACATGTGCCCAGGCAATGTTCCCCACGTACACAGGGTTTACTAAAGCCTCCTTCCTGGAGAAACGCAGGAAGACATTTTTATTCAGCAGACACTTATCCAAATGGCCTTGAAGAAATGGGCATCCTTCTCCAAAAATGTACATGGATCTCAGGGCACAGGTCATGAGCACGCCTCCATCCTTCAACATCTGTCCATCTGCCTTCAGCACAGATTCCTCTGCCAGCCTCTTACTCTGGGCATAAGGAAATTTAGATGTACTCTCATAAGGTGTATCTTCATCGCCATTGAAAATTGGGTCACCTTTGCAGTTTGGGCCTGCCACCTCTATGGTGCTGGTGTATATGAAGTGCTGAACGTTACAACGAGCACATGTCTCCAGCAGCATCTGAGTACCTTCAAAAGAGAAACATGGAAGTTAGATGTCATGTAGTTGAGTTAACTACAAGGCTCCAGCATGGAGCTCCCCAGGTAGGGAAAGGTGGGCCTATTAGGTCAAGGACAGCATCTTTGGCCTGAGCTCTGCCAGATCTCCCCTCTCTGAAGCTGTAGGAGTCTTGTCCTGAGCTGGTCACATTCAATGAAACTAGGCCTGCCCTGAACCTGTATGTAAGTGGTGTCAGTGTAGCTGCAGAAGTTTCACGTGAATGAACATTTGATTTTAACCTATGTGGGTTGTTCTTTTATGCCTGAGTAAAATTTTGCTCCTTCTTATACCAACGCAGACACAAAGTAAGTTCAGTGACCACAAAGCCAGGGTCTTGTGCCTGTAGCTTGGATTGACTTAAGGTTGACAACCCTCAGAAGTCTCCATCTCATCAGTTTTCCATTGTGTATGCTGAATACTTCGTTTTCCAGACTTCAGGATGCTCATGGGTGGTTTTCTAAGCTGGGATAGAATTAATGTAGGACCTGATGGTTTGCTTCAGAACCAACTTCAGCCAATGGGAGTCCATCCGTCATTCAACAGGAATCAGAGGAGGGCTTGAAGAGAAAGTCCTTATGTCAGAATAACATGATACCGTGTATTCAAAAACCACAGAGTAATGTGCACGCCTCCATTTCTGGAGTATCCTGGTTTTTGATTTTAACCTCACTGCAGCTGCTCATAAAGTAACTTTTTGTAAAACATTTTAAAAATATGGGATTTCTTATTTTTAATATCCTATCATAATGCTTACCTCAAGGGTAGGAGAGGTAAGCTGGCCAGTTCAAAGCCTTTCAAATAGCCCGGAGGATTAAAATAGGAAAACACATTCAACGTGGTAATAAATATCTAAGTAATTTGTTTAAATTGCAAATTGACTCTTTTTTCTTCTGAGTTTTGAGGCAGAAATCACCTTATATGTTGCACATGGTGTAATGAGAGACATTATGAATGAAAGAGACAGTGTCTTTGAAAGAGAACAGACAGCTCAGAGGCATTTGAAAATGTTTTTGGAAATGAAATATTAAACCAAAATCAGAAATGTATTGGTAAAAACCTGGAGGACAAAATCCAATGCTAGCAGTAAGGCACATAAATATGCTACCAAGTCTTCTCAGTCTATTAGAACAACAACCAAAGGTAGCACAAAGCATTGCTAAGGACAATATAATGATATAAAAGATTCAAAGGAATGAGAAATACTGGCAGCAAAATATGGTCCTATTAACAAAGAAGGGATGAGAAGAATTATTGAATTTGAATTGTTTGGGCACAAAAATTCATTTTTCAAACTTGAACAAGAAAATAGACTTTGAAAAAAATGCAGTGTAAATCTGGATGGGGCTCTAAGACAGTCTAAAGCAGTGCAAAGAAAGAAAAATTACACAGCCAGGAACAAAGTCAAGTGAAAAGTAATTATAAGCAAATCAGTATGTCTAGGTAGCACACAATCCAGGCTCTTCTCAAAAATTAATTACTAAATTATATTACTTTAAAAATTAATAGTTTAATTAACTATTCGTTCTATAGTGCTGTTTGTTAAATGAAGGAAAGTGATAAGGCATGGAAGAGCTGGATAAAATCAATCACAGGGCAAGTTTTAACAAAGCAAACATAACATTGTCTTGGCAGTTGTTATCTATTTGGGTTCAATTTCACCCAAATAAAATGTGCTTCATTTTAAAATAAAGGTTGCATGGTAAAAAATGAAAAGGTTCTTACAGAAATGTGAATGTAAGCATCTTTCATTTATCATGTAATGACCATGGACCTGGCTTGCAAATTCTAATTGCACAAAGTCCTTTCTTCCGAGTCAATATTGCAAGAGCCAAGACCGAACATAGACCTGAAGATCTGATTCACAGAGAGTACATTTTCGGATTATACAATTATTTTTTTATCATTCCTTTCCTCCTAAAAATTTAATTTATTTCGCTTCTCTTCCTAAAAGGATACTGTACCCTTGAGGCATTGTGTGAAATTTGAGACAATCTCCTAATCATGGCAAATTTAATTTACTGTTTATTGATGACTTCACACTTCCACCTGAGATTTGAATTTGGGGATGGCAAATGGGCTTGCTTCGTTGATCCTTCTTGATCCTTCCCTTTCAAAAGGCCTGAAGTGTGGAGGTTCCCACTTGAGAATGTGGTTGCTAAAAGAAACCCAACTTCTCAGAGGGATGGGACCCATCCCTTACATGTTCTCAGGCTTTGCCAGTTGCCATGAGGGATCTGCTCATACCCTGACTGCTCCAATTTCAGGAAGATAAAAAGATCTAGGAACTTTCCCCTGCTAAGTATCCTATGTTTATAGGTCCAAATGAGAAGCCAGGAAGATTTAAATGAAAAATTCATTGGGAACTGACTGGATTTTTTCGTACTTGTTTCTGTTCTGGTTTGTGAATGTGCACATCTGGTTCCTGAGCATATTTTTATTTAAAAAGTTATTTTTCTGGGAGGAAAACTTTAATCCTGCATGCTTGTGAAGTACATAGCAGTGTCTTGGTTGGTCAGAAAGCCGAAAGAGCATCAAAGTGGAAATGGAAGGAAAAAGGGAAGAAAACTTTGATATATACCAGCTGACCTTGTAAAAAAAGCACAAAACAGTTTGTAGCAGGACAAATGCTCTCTCTGAACTACTTCCACTGTATATTTATTTTTTCATACCACACAATGGACAGCTTTACAGGAACTTACCTTTTTGATCTTCCCTCCAGCAGGGCCTTTAACAGCTACCTGCTGGGCTCCAATTTCTGGTCCCTGCCAATCTGCAGCTTTGACAGACCAGAAATGAAAAGGCATCCTACTGTTTTAGAATGCATGTAAGAGAGACAACACAACTACAGAGAATGCACCCTTGCTCTGGACATGGATGTGTAGTCAATGCAAAAGAGTTGTCTGTAGAAACATCTTTGTATTTTTCTGCGAGGAGGTCCTTCATTTGTGGCAGAGAACAAAGGACCAATAAAGTTTTTCATGTAAATAAGAACATCTTCCCATATCCTCCCCCAAGAGCTGAAGCATCAGAGCGCACAGAAGGCAGGCAGTGCCCGTTCACTGCACAGAGGGATTGTGTATCAAAGTGATGGGGATGAAATTGTTCTTATAGGAAATATACTGAAATTTTGTGACAGGCAGGGGTCTGAGAAAGGTGTTTTGCCCTCTCACCGGTCACATTGACTTCCCAGAGCAGCTGCTTCTCCACGAGGCCCAGGGTGTCGATGATGGATGCCGTGTGGATGACCAGCGAGACCCCCTGACAGGCACGGTGCAGGAACTCCACATCTCGGATGTCTCCTTCTAGGATTTTCACCTCAGTCTTGCCCTGGAACTCTGCAGAAGCAGTAGAAAACAAAGCAAAGTCCTTCTGGGCATCCTAATGTAAGTACTGGCAGGGGTGATGGGCTGTGTGTTTCCTGAAGCTGGCAAAACAGAAGGCATTTTTAATGGCTGTAATGTCAGGGGCTAACAACAGTACTATATGGCTTAAGTCTCATCACTTATCATACTTTCAGTGCCATATTTAACAGAACCCCTAAAAATAACAAGTAATCCTTCCCACTGCTAGCAGGGGCCTGAAGGTTCCTTCAGGTATGAAATGGATCTAATTTAAATTTCAGAAGGGGAGCAGCTCTAGATATATATTTTCTAGTGGCTGGCTTCTTATTAGAGTATTAACCCAAGCACCAAACAGCCAGACACTGTGTTCTCCTGTCTTGAAGATGAAGAATGATTCCTCTCCACCCACGAATGGCTAATAGGATGGGGGAACTTACAGTCTGAGGCCATGTTGTTCTGCTGGGAATCTGGGGGTCTGCCTGCAGCTCTGCCATGGGAGAGGGCTTTCTCAGTGCAACCTACATCTTCTAAGGGCATAGTGTCCTTACAGCAAGTCCTCTCCCAGGCCTGCTGTGCATGCACTAGAGGGCTCTCCAGGCACAGGCAGGTTCTGTGTCTTCTTCCAGCTTCAGTGAATGTATATAAGGAAAGGACTTGATTAATTAACACACAGCTTTTAACCTCAGCTGTGACTAAAATATTGTGTGTGCTACTGTTTTGTCACTGCTCCCAAACAGGCAAGATTTCACCCCATATCTTTAATGGAGAAACACTGACAGGTACAGCTGCTAAGACATGGAACTGAGCGACAGACACCATTTATGAATGGTAAATCTCATAAACTGATAGGATTCAATCCTGCATTAGTTTAACAATTCTTCTGATGCAAAGAGTCTGAGGGGCTCATTTTTCTCTTCACATCCTCTTGATCTGAAATATGGAATAAGGACCTAATTGCTCAATATTTACAAAAACTTACTAAAACTAAAGCTGCTGCTCTTGCACCACAGTCACTGCCAGGTGCTCTGTTCTGTGCTCCTTTATTTTACAGAGTGCACTTATTTCCTAGGACTCTGTTTTCAGGTGGTTTACACTGACCTCTGCCTGTATGGATGGGGATAGGCTTTTTGTGAAGCTAGATTTTCTTGAACAAACATTAGTCTTTGCACAGTCCATAGAGTGATGTGCTCCACCAGTAATACTTTGTGGGGATGCAGTAATCCAAAGTAATCCAAACCACAAATATGTGGTTTTCACAATGTAAATTCTGACATCCATGCACTTTAGAGTGGTCACTGCGCCTGGGCATGAACTAAGCAAATTGAGGGTTTTACACATGAAAATCAAAGCTTACAAGAAAAATATAATAGGAACTGCCTTTTATACATCTGATCACAGAGATGAAGGGTATCAGTCATTGGAAAGCTGTGGTCCAGCTGCTTTGTGTCTTGCTTGGGCCTGCAATTGAAGTTGTGGTTAAATGAAGTTGAGCTGGAAGCAATGCTCTCTTCTTGCTACATGGTAGTTTTTGTTTGGAATTGTAATGTTTACTCAGTAAAATACAGTATGCTGTTGTGAGCAGTGTCTGACTCACCAAACCAGTCAGATTATTTGCCCTACACTCTCCTTCCTTTTTCTACGATGTCTTAAACAAGAGAGATCTCTGCTTTCCTTTCACTCATTCATAGGACAAAATTAAAAACTGCATCGTATTTCCATACGTAAAGAGCAATGCAGATTATTAGTTTCCTTAGCTGAGGGAGGCTGAGATGTTTATTCTGTTCCCATTTCAGCTGCTGAGTTTTTCTACAGCTATGTTACATTTCTTTTTTTAATACAGTGAAAAAGTTAAATCTACCACACTGAGCTAAAAAACAGGAGACTTCCCAACTTTCCCCCAGCAAAAGACAAAAGTCCTGGAAAACAAAACAAAACATAACAAAACAAAACAAAACAAAACACCAAACCAAGCAACAGAAAACAACAAAGCACCATTTCTTCTTCCTCTTCTTTCCCTCTGCTTTGGAGTAGCTCTGGGTTAGCAGTGCAAAAACCTGAACTGCACATGAATTTGTAAACAAAAAGAACTGCATAGCTGAAAACAGAAATGGTATACAGGGGAGGTAGGAAACCTGAGGCACCAACCATACAACACTAATCCTCAGCCACACAGTACAAATGGGCAAGCCCCAGCTTGCAGCACTTTGCATTGACAGGACCCTCCCAGACTCCCTGTGGTGTGAAAGACAGCAGATGCCACATATAGAAAATACAGACTGAGTGTGATAGTAAAGGTCTAAGCGGGAAACTTACTTCAGTGAAAGGCAAGTGTCCTTGAGTGTCCTCAGCAGAAACTGGCACAAAGAGCTGTAACTTAAACATGCACCTATGTCTTATTAACTATGACCCTGACTCCACAAAGATATTGCAGATATAAGGAGCTTGGAGAGCTCAGTCAGGTAGAAAATGACTCAGTTCTGCTCCTGGCTGTTCAAGAAACGCAAGCATGTGCCAGTAAGCCAAAGACACTGTACTGAAAACGTAGTGAGAGGACTTCAGCCCCACAGTCTGAAGCAGCTTTGCGTTCGGAGTAGGGTGGTCAGATAGACAGCAGGAATGTAGCATGAGTAGGAGAGGGCAGTGTCTGGGAAGTGTTCTGGGGAGGGAAGGGGGAGGAGAAGGAAAGAAGGCAAAGAACTTTTCTGTGAACACAGAAGGAATGGTGAAACCTCTGCTGCAGCCCAGCCAGGACTGTGCTCACACACGCCACTGGTGCTGCAGGAGCCTGTGCAGCTTCAGGCTTTGTCACTGTGGGACCTGCCTGGAAATCAGAGCAGAAAGGACTGCTGCAAGGCTCAAGGGCACCTAGCAAATCCACAGAGAAACGGTGAATGAGATTTAACGAGAAATAAGTTGCATAATGGTTGTAGAAAACCATTCTAAGGGCTTGCACAATTTGAGCCAGGTTTAAGATGTGCTGTTACTATTTTTCAATGGCACTTAAGCACTCTGTAGAAAGATTGTGGCTCTTTAGCAAATTATATTGAAATATTCCATAAGGTTTCCCACAAAGGTAATGTCAGCATGGAGGAATAATAACACTGAGGGTATAATGTGATGGAGGAATGCATGTCAGTTAAATGTCTGTCAGATAGGCACTAAAGAATGCAATTTAATTTAGGTACTCATGTGGCTTTTTATAGAGGTGCTCAGGATCCCAGGAAATGGGATACTATGAAGTACAAAATAGTTTTCTCAGCTGCTTTCTCTACCATAGACTGCTTCTGACAGTGGGTGTACCTCTCTTTTATGCTATTTCCAGCCCATTCAAACAAATATCTGACTTGCCCTTTGAAAATGGGACCTGTCTCTTCTGTGCTTATCAAAAATGTTATGTTCTTCAATCAACTGCAATAATAATAATAATAATAATAATAATAATAATAATAATAATAAAATTTTAAGCTGTCTCCACAGAAACCTCATCCAGTGCTGAAGAGTGTGAAGAGAAAGTCAGGATACAGCAGAAGCCAGGCTGAAGGCAGCTTGATTGCTGCACTGTCGGTACTCTTTCGATCTTAGTGAATCCTCAGGGCCTGGCAAAGAAAACTATTGCTATTAAGTCTTCTGCCTGATTTTCTGTGCTGGAGACAGAGAAATAGGGATAAAGCAAAACTTCCTTGCAAAAAAACCTGTGCCCACAAAACTGGGTTTGGGTGAGAGGTAAGGGCTTCCAACCATCCACCAGAGATGAAAGCATGCATACTTGCAGTTCACTATGCTCGCAAGATGGTACTCACTGCCAAAGTTCTGGAGCGCCTCTCTGCTGAAGGCTTTGTCCAGCAGCCGTATTTCAGCCAGTGCTTCCTCTTCTTCCAGCAGTAAGCGAATGATCCTCTGTCCCAGGAACCCTCCTGCACCAGTCACCAGGCAGCCTATCCCCGCCAGCGACATTGCTCTGGTTTGCTCCTCTTTGGCAAATTTGTCTCTGTAGAGCTTTGAGTGCCCAGATCACCTCTTGCCTGAGGAAACAAACACAAGGTATCAATCTCCAGAGACAGATCAAAAACTAGAAAAGAGGTTATTGGAAAGCAAACTGACCCTCACACTGAACAATTTCTAAAGCATTTTTTCCTTTTGCTAGCTATTGCTACCCAGCAGTAGCCTATGCTACTTTCCCATGCAAAGTAAAAGTAAAAGCTATTTACAAACTATCACAAACTGAAGATGTTAAAAAATATGAAAGTGCTCAACCTCAATGCTAAACAAACCCCACCAGTGTCCTCTTCAGTTCCTCCTCTCTAGCATTCAGAAGGCTGTGGAGGAGAGTTGCCTGTATTTATGCACCACACCACTCATTTGTTTTTATTCTCCTCCCTCTCACACGTCTCCTTGCTACAAACAAGAATGATTCTTCCACCCCTCCTCTTTCAAAGTGGAATGTCCTTGGTACAATGGGGTCTGAACACTCAATTAGACCTGGTCCTATATCTGGAAGCAAAAATCCTTCTTCTGATCATTCTGTAGCTGTGCATGCTTCTATAGTAGTATTAAGGGAGAGAACATTAAATCTAAATGTCAATAGCAGGAGTAACTGTTTACACTGTTTGTGGACTCTTTTAGGATGCTGAGCTTGCCCACTATAGTAAGGATTTCTCACTCACTGTGCAAAACAGGAGATTTTGTATTTGTTTGGAATACGCGAGGCTTTTGGACTGATGAAATGATACGAAGTATAGAGTGGTTCAATTAAAGCTGCTGGAAAGGTTCACCTCTGAAATGTCTGGTGTGGAATGTCTGTAAAACAAGGGTGTGGCTGGCTTCCCAGTGAATGGTGTCACTATTTTCTACATCACAAGAAAAAGGGGAAAATGCTCAGTTACTTCTCACTAGGATTCCATCCCAGTTTTAACAAAATTCTTTCCAAGGGTGAGACCAGGGTAGGGCTTTGGCACCAGCTTGCAGCTCGTACTGTCCTTGTTTCCTTCCCAGGTTGTTGTGTTCTAGCAGGATGCCCTGACTTTTCCTCTTTCTCAAACATGGATAGTAAGACTGAAGCAAAGTGTTGAGCAGATAACCTTTTAAAATCTGCCAAAGGAAATTACAAAGAGGCCCAGCAACTCAACTAATAGTATTGAAATTGTTGAAAAGCTGGAGTAGATCTTAAAAATGCTTCATAGTGTTTTTGCAACAAAACAATCCTAAACTCCCTGTTTTATTCTGTGATTGTGATTTTTGTTCACTAATCAAAGTGAACCCATAAGAAAAGCTATCAAAATTTTATTCCTTGTCATTAGGTTTTTTTTGTTTGTTTGTTTGTTTTGAGAAAAACCATGCCTTCAAATAACAACAGGAAAACAAAACCATCTTTGTTCCAGGAGAACAGAGCTTCTGGCTGACACAGATGATAAAATTTTGGCAACTGTTTCAATTATACTGTCCTTGAAATCCTTTCCTGACCCCAATAAAGCATTGCATTACAAAATTGTTATCTGTGTTTCTTTCCTTGGCTTTTCTCAGACAGGACCTTGATTTTGTGTCTTCTTATCAGAAGCTGGTGCAAATTAATTTAGTGCAGTGCACACAATTTGCAAGGAAAAATGTACTGCATAAAGACTTGGAAATGGTGGCTTCATTTTTGCCTTTAGAAAGGAAATAAAATGCCCAAAAGGTGTGTTCTAAAAGGACTCAACACAACAGAGCCTCTTAAGTTATGAGACAGTTTCCTACACTGTGCTTACCTACAAGTATGCCCGAGCTTAGATAGAGCTTACGGAGCAGATTCCCTGAGCAGTGAGGTCAGAGCACGCCTGACCACCAGGAACAACTTGAAAGAATTCAAGGCTATACTGTGGGTTTGGGATTTGTAAACGAAACCGTAATTTAACAGTGTGTACCAAGTTTGCCAACACTGCATTTTGTGTCAAGGCATAGTCATTTTTTAACTATGTTGTCTTCCTTCTCCTTGGCTTTATCACAAAACAAGGCCTTCAAGATCTGACATTTTCCTGGTGAACACAGTCTAAGAGTCCAAGAGTCACATTTGAGAAAATTAGAGCTTGCAGATTTTGGCTCTTGTAGGAGAACTGTTACACTAAGCAGGTAGTCTGGCATAAATGAAACTTATTGTGTCCCATTGCACCCATGTCCCTCAGTCTGCTGGCCGAGGAACTGTGTTGGTGCTCCAGATTTTTTGCTGCTTACCGTGACAAAAATGCTTTAAGGGAACAGCTGTCTGATGCAGGAAGGAAGAAAAAAGTCACATCAGCAATGAGAACAAACTGAATCACGATACTGGAAGGAATAAACACAGTAAACTTTTCAAAGCACAGAAGTTTTAGGTGGCATAAAATAATTACACTTTTGCAGAAGGTTATTTTGTTACTGTGCAATTAGTCAAAGGAGCTATCTAGGAAAAGAAGGACAGATTCTATTCCTTTGGGCAGAAAGTAAAACCTAGAGGGTTGAGGAAGGAGGTCACTAGATTGTGCCTGGATGTCCAGAGTGATGACAAGTAAAGCAGAGAAAATAATAGGCATGCTTATTATTTTAACTGGCCCTTTTGCTGTCTGAATATAGAGTAATTGTGGAGAAGGAAAAAAAAAGCCGTGAAAAGTCCATGCATTTTTTGTATCGAGTGAATGTGTTTCTTAACATGATATGCTTGTAAGCTAAAAAAGATCTACATGCTGGCAACTCTGGGAAGGAGGGTATACTTTGAGATGTAGATTTACTCAAGTAAAACTTCTTCCCTTCCAGATAGGAGGGACTGTTACTTGGAAACCTTTTGTATTCTCTTCTGCTTACATATTGATAAGGGGCAACAAGACTTAAATAATTAACTTTTGGACAACTATGCTGAGTGAAATTCTGAGTTACTACAGCTTCATGTGGTGAGGAACAGTTTTAAGACATGCCAACCAAGGCCTGATGATCACCACCTTAAGAGGCCTCAGTGTTTCTGCTCATTCAAGCCTGACAAAAAAAAAATTGCTCCTATCTCAGTAGTATCAGTTTCTTTTGGCAGAAGGGAGAAAGTGAATGGAAACTTTTCTTACTTAATCTTCAGGATCAGAAAGACTTTAGTATTCTTTTTTCATATGTATTGCAGTGAATGAGTTGGGCAATTAACTAGAAATTAACATTTAGTCTCATTTTCCCTTTAGTTTAAGGCAAAAGTGTATTTCCTCAAGTGAAATCGATGAGTGAATTACACACTTAAAGGTCATGGAAATTTGCAACATATGCCAAAGGAACATGTTTAATTTGGATTCATTTTGTAGATAAACTACCCTTGTAAATAGCCTGACTACCCATTTCTGCTACATCCTTCAGGGAAGTTCAGGAGCAGCAGGCTTTGCGTAGGCCTCAACATACACATTTACAGTTTTTCTGGACACAGCTTCTTTGGAATATTTGATCTTGCTTGAATTTTTATGAGAGATATTCACAACAATCAAACACAGAAAGCAACAGGACAGAGTGTGTCTTTGGTATGCATTGGCAAAGATTTATTCCAGATTGTAGAAAACTTACAAAATCTTGGAAAAATTGAAAATAGGTTTGTACGATAGCCTCTCAGCCTGATGAAACCCCATGAGCTCTTCTTTTAAGCTTATTCACCAATTTATTTTTATTTTTTTTATTTTTCTGAGAAAATGCATTCTGACACCTTTTTGGCAGAGATTTAAGTGCTGCCTCAGCAGCTCCATGGTAGCAAGGCAGGGTACAGATTTGATGTGCTGCTCTTATTTTATGATTAAATTGATGTTCCCCAACAATTTAGATTGGAAGGAGCTTCTGGAGATTTCAAAGTAACCTCAAGTTAGATGAGGTTGCTCAGGGCCTTGGGCAGTTAAGCTCTGAATGCCTCTAAGAATGTAGATTTCACAAAGCCTCTGGGCTCCTATTGCAGAATTTGACCACTCTCTAGAAAGTTTTTTCTGCACTAATTTCAGGTTGGAATTCTTCTCACTGCACCTTGTATCCTGTGTCTTTCATCGTTTTTCTTGTGTGCACGCAAAAAATTGGGCTGCAAGTTCTACGTCCCCACACTTGTGTAGTAAAAGGCAACAGTAAGATCCTCTCCATCAGCTTTAACCTTCTAAAGATAAGGTTAACAAACTCAGTTCATGTGGTCTCTTCTTGTACAGCCTTGAAGTCCATCGAAGGGTGTGATGTGCTATTATTCATGAGTCTTATCTGCTTGGCTGTGAGTCTGCTCACAAGGTTTGTTATTACTGGAACAGAGAGAAAGGCCTCCATGTGAAGGCCTCTGCAAGATTACTGCAGACACTCTTATCTCTGTTAGAAATTTGAGTCTAAACAGCATGAACCAACATCTCTTTTATGTCTGCATAAGAACACTTTAAAGTAGGGCACACACAAAAGGTCACTTCTTGGTATCTTGGCTCCAAGGGAAGTGGGCAGTGTGAATGCTACCAGTTGCACAGCTCACCACTGTGAACTGGATGTACTTGACCAAATATGCAAGGGTGCAAAATTTTTTTGTTTCTGCTTGGCAACTGTGCTGTCTCACACTCTCATGGTGCCCACAGCACCATGGGAGGGTACAGCTGGGGCACTGAGGTTCCCTACCTTTGCTGCTAGTCACTGTTGTGCGACACTAGCATGAGCTTGACAAGGAAAATCTTCCCTTCCCCTTAGACTTGCATTTGTATGTTAAAGAAGTAACAGTGGTATTACAGTCTTGGTTGATTATACTGCTCAGTTCTCAAAATACCCTTGATTGTGGAGGGGAAAGGATTGCAGGGGAAGTGCACACACAGCCCTGAAGTCTGCTTGGTGTCTTAAACAAGAGAAATGCACAAAAATTGTGCTAGGATGTTGGAAGATCCAGCACTCTGTCATTACTCTGTGTTTTTGTTCACTAGTTGTACAACTCAGAAAAACCTGGAGAACATCCAGTAGAGAATAAGTGGAAATGCTGGATCTCCTGAGTCCCAGACCAGCACCCTGAACAGAACTCTACTTGCTCTCCCAGAGTTGTCTTTAGATTACAATATTCATACTAAAACGTATGATATGTACTTAATTTGGCTTTTCTGCAATATCAAGGAAGATAATAACAGAATCTGGTGATTCTGCTGGCTTAAAATCTACTACAGACTACACACAGGAAAGTGTAGGACTCATGTGAGTCCTTAAATCCCCTTTTATTTCACCATCAGTTCTCAATCCTTGCACAGGGGGTAGAATGCCAGGGAGCAGGCAGAACAATTCCAGTGATTGGACATTACCTGGAGTAATGTTATGTACACCTAGGAGGCAGCAGAAGGGCCTGGCAGGGTATTTTGCATCCTGCAGGTTGAGGCACTGGCTTGGTAGTGGAGCCTTGGGCAGCAGTTCTGGATTCACATATATTCACACCAGTTGAGTCCAGCTTGGCATGACTCAGTTCTTCCTAATTCTTGCAAAACCAGGGGATTAGCAGAGAGGAGAAAGAAGAAATTAGCTGCAGGTGTACAAGAAATGGATCCTTGTGTGCATGGGAAAAATGGGAGGTGCATGAAGCAGAGAATGTACCCAGGATCTTGGCACCCTTCTGGCACTAGATGACAACTGGCATCCTCAGCATACTTCAGCCATTTAGTGCTGTCCTAATGTGACAAAACAAAAACAAAACAAACAAACAAACAAAAAAACAGTGTCTCTCTGACCTTAAAATTTCCCTTAAGGAAAACAAGGAGTCTGATGTCTTTGCAGATATTTTTAAGATTCCACTGCACTTTTAAAGATGAAACACATTATCAGTTTTCAGATGTAGTTTACCTAGGCTTATTTAAAAGACTTGATTAATCCTGAGTAGTTAAATCAACTGAAGTTGTTCCAGAGATTCAGCTTATTTCCAGTCATACTGGCCCAGTTCACCATTGATTTACACAACATCACAACATATTTACAGGAAAGACCAAACCCCTACACAGGAATTACAGCTATTTTAGATGAATTCTGTGCATGACTATACTTGGACAGTTTAATTAAAGATTAAATACAAATTATCGTTAAGCTAGGCAGAAGAGCTCAAAGACATTTTTAGTGGTAGTATGTTGTAGCTGGAGTATTTGGAAAAGAAAAATGGTGAAAATCACCTTCTTGGTATGCCAGAGTCTAAAGCTAATTATAAATACCACAAAAATAAGTTCCACTGCTATGTACAAAAATGAATCATGCAAGCCACTCTTCATGATCCTGGTGAGATGGCAAAAACAGACTGGGAGCGTGTAGTCAGATATTAGCAGGAGACAGCAGCCAATCTGAGGAGTTTGGAGGGAGGAGGTTGTGGCCATTTTTCAGAGGTGTGCAGAGCTCTGTGACAATGGGGACTTGTAGGTTCTGGGGATATATAAAAAAAATAGCGTAGGCGAAAACTGAAATATATCTGAAGAAAAATAATGGAGAAAGGGGAATGGCAGGGAAAGTGAGACGATGAAAGGAGATTGAATGAGGAAGAGAGGGAAAAGAAAGACTCAGTGGTGTTACTGAAGCCTGTGTTCTACAGACCGCTACTGAAAAGGAAACATCCATGTGAAAGAGGACTGGGAGAAAGCAAACAAAATTCCTGGTTGTTATCACCACCAGTGGTGTCTGGTGGGTAGCATGGACAAGGATGTGCTTCCTCATGGGAGGGCAAGACATATTTCAGCAACAGGCAGCAGGTCTGGGACTGAAGAGCATGTACAGCTGAGGTGGCACCAGCAGCTTCGACCTATCTGCAATAACTCATCCATGGCTAAAGAGACCAGGAAGCCAGGGGTATATGATCAGTTTATCTGATTCATTTGTACACTGCCACAAACTTATGCTGTACTTGGAAGATGTGTGGGTCCTGACCTCTGTTCCAATGAGTGTACAGACCACATCAACCATCTGCAGAAGGAGATGCACTTCACAGGGAGCAGAGCCCATTGCTTTGGTCACTAATCACTTCGTTTCTCTGCATTTAGAAGACAATACCCACTCCACCTTAAAGGGGAGGTAGGTGTCTGTTATCTGATGTATCTAGCTTCTGTGCCTGCTATGAATTCATCCAGGAAAGCCCAGGCTATGGAAGATGCAGCCACAATACTGCCTGAAGTAGAGAAGTATGTAGCTTGAGCTGTAGTCAGACTGCAATCTGGCTACCAGACAGAACTGATTTTGAGAGTAACGCCCAACAGAGGTAATGTCAGGGGACAGTCAGTTTAAATTATATCTATTTAGGTGAGTATCATCTATCAAAAGTGTTAAAGAACTCATTGGTCTCAAAAAAGCAAACAGTGATTGCTGCTAATACAGAGGCTTTCCTAATGACCTCAAGAATTTCCTGAAGTCCTTCTCAAATAGGTTATATGTTCAACATTTTCATTTCTTTCTCTCTCTCTTCAGTTTGTTATGGAACCTCGGCCATTGGCTGCTTCTGTTCAGGTGTTGCAGGAGACTGTTTACAGCTTTGAAAACTGAACCAGGTCTTGGCCAATTTCTGAGATGCTGGCACAGCCTGAAATAGATGAAGAAATGAAACACATTGGTGAGAGAGAAAAGTCTGTGGATAAAACTTCTCTGACTCATGGCCTACAGGCCTCATCTTGTGTGAGTTGTGTAGGCTAGGTTGGCATCTCAACAGCTCAGGTCCCTGTCACTCAATGGCACCTTTACTTTTGAAATTAGGCAGCAGGCTTCCAACACAAGAATACTAAACATGGTAAAAAATAATAATAAAAAAACATCCTTACCCCAGTCTGGGCAGGAAACTGTCTGATCCAGCCAGAAGACATTAAGGACAGAGGGCTGAGAGTCAAGTGACTAGAGATGGAGATTTACAGTGTTGCTTCATTTTGTCAAATCTGAGTGGAATTGCACAGTCCTTCCAAAAGGCCCCAACCAAATATTCTTGATGAATTTGGTGCCCATTTGCAAGTAAAGTATGAGACCCCTTTGGAAAAAAATTCTAGTAGACTTGATTAGTGAAAAACTAGCCACCCAGAAAGCAGACTATGAAGAAATCTCCAGAGGGATTTCAATCCCAGTCTTGTACTCAGCATTGCTGTCCACTTGAGTTTTTAGTCACTGAAAAATGAAAGTCTTCAATACACAATTAGAATTGTGACAGAACCTTTTTGTTGATGTTTAAATACTTCTGCACTGGACCATATTGCTCTACTTGTTGATGGACATAACTGGAATCCAGACTGCAAATCTGCTTTTCAGTGCAGGGTCAAACATGGCAGACTGAGGTGGGAGCACAGGTGAGAAACAGAACTGGGGGTGACAATAAAATCTCAGGGGAGACACAGAGGATCTTAAGTAGGTGGAATACAGAGATTTGAATCTGTACATTTGGATCATAGTCTGTAATAGAGAAAGTATCTACATCCAGTTCTTCTGAATTTTTTGTGTCTCAATAACTAACTAACTAAATAAAAAGGCTATATTTTACCCTGGTAAAGATTTAGTTAAATTCTAGACAACATGCAGTTTTCATCAGAACAGAAATTCCAACTTCTACTTAGCTCTACTTAACGGTTTTACATTCCTTTAATTTAAATTTGATCAGAAATCTGCTTTAGCATACTTCCTTGCAAACTTCATTGCTGTGACACTGCAAAGAAGTTTCGAAGGAGCTAAAGCATTACCTTAAATATAGCAACTAGAACCAGCACAATTCACATGGATTCCTTTTCTGTGACCATCAGGCTTCTGATTTTAGATGCCTTGCACATGGAACTCCAATTGCAGGCCAAACCTCTCTGTCACCAATTACAAACCACCTGCCAAATGCTTACCAGCAAAGGCCATTGACAAACGAAACTCATCATGCAGAATCCTCAGAACATCCTGAAGACCTTCTTCACCCTGCTCCAACAAAGAAAACAGTCAGGGCGAAAGGAGCACTGGCACAGAGCAGTGCTGCAGGATGCTTGCACAGTGAGAGATGGGACAGTCCCTCAAGGCAGTGCCAATTCCTGCCTCTCAAATAGATGAATGATTAAAATGATATGTTGGATGTGCTCAGCTCATCACAGATTAATTCAGATGTTTTTCCTTTTGGGATACATCTGAACAGGGAAAGAAAACAAAGCTGTTTATCACTTCTGTCATTTTCTAGCTGTTACGTTTTTTTTCTTTTCAGTTAACCTCCGCCAGTGGGCTTGTTTTAAAATGTCAAATCTTGCAAAGCTGACAGTATTTTATGAAGTAATGAGTTTCTAGTACGGTAAAGCTTTAAAAATTGTAATTTACTCAGGTATATTTTTTATTTTTATTTATTTCAATGAAGAATGCTTTGGGTGCAGGCTCTATCACTGCCTTTTCAGGTCCTCCCTCTATTGTATGCTAGGATAATGCCACTGAAGAACATTTTTAGAAACACTGTAAGGGATATAATACTAAAACGTTGAGCTAAAAAAACAAATCCCATCTCTTACCCATTTGTATTATGGAAATATATATGTAGGCAGATCACAGCACCATGAGACCACACCTCAAGTACTGCATTCAGTTTTGTGCCCATCACTACAAGAAACTCATCAAGGCCTTGGAGTAAGTCCAGAGAAGGGCAACAAAGCTGTGAAGTGTCTGGAGCACAAGTTGTTTGTGGAGTGGCTGAGGAGCTGGAATTGTTCAGTCTGGAGGAGGTTCAGGGAGGACCTTATCACTCTTTACAACTACCAGAAATGAGGTTGTGGCAAGGTGGGGGTCAGCCTCTTCTCCCAGGTAGCAGTAATAGGACAGGAAGGCCTTAAGTTGCAACAGAAGAGATTCAGTTTGTTATTAGTAAACATTTCTTCTTGGAAAGAATGGTCAGGCATTGGTTCAAGAAAAATGTAGAGGTGGCACTGAGAGACACAGTTTAGTTGTCATGATGGTGACAGATTGATGGTTGGACATGATGATATTAGAGGGCTTTTCCATTTTTAATGATTCTGTGGCCATATGACTCTACAACAGACCCTTTTTTTTTTCTGTTTACTGTCAAAATAAAGGCACCTCTTCCAGATTTCTTACAACACTCAAATGATTTCTTGCTTAAAGCCACAGTAATCACACTACTGGATGGAAGTCTCGTTTCAAGGATGCAAAATGTATCTAGACCATAAAAATGTTTGGCTTTTATTTTTCTTCCCAAAGTTTTAAAGCTGCAATTCATACACTAAAGATCCAAAGCTTATCAAAGCAAAGAACACTTCTATAATTACATTTTAAATATTTTATGTTAACTTTCTGCATCAGAGGCCTGATTCATTATTCTGGATCATAGTAATATGCTAGTAGTTAAGAAGCAACAAAACCGGAACTGAAACAGTAGTGGTATTCTTAGACAACTACAGGACTTGTGCTGTGTCTTCGCCAAAATTCTGTAAGTATCATTGGAATAAAGTTCCACGTGTATTTCTAAACAATCCATCACATCACTATGAAACTTCTGTTTCAAAACCATATATTGTTTTTGAGTAAACTGGCAGCATATACAATTTTTGGAATCATTTTTATGGTGAATAAGCCTGTTTCTAGTTTGCAAATGCACTGATGGCCTGGATTCCTACACTATTTTAACACCAACCTTCAATGTCAAGAAATCAGAACAATGCTATCAGTTTCAAAATCATATTTTAAATCATAAAATTCAGTGTATTTTTTAATGAAACAAAGTGTCTATGTTTGACTCAATTTGTAGCAATGCCACTTAAAATCCAACAAAAACAAATAAAAAATACTTAAGATTCAACTATTTCTATATGACTGGGACTGTTCAGCATAGGGAAGACTCAAGGTAATGTCATCCATGTGTATAAATGGCCACAAACTGATGCATAGGAAGTTCCACACAAATATATGTAAGAAATTCTTCACAGTGCAGGTGATGGAGCACTGGCGCAGGCGCAGAGAGGTGATGGAGTCTACTTCTCTGGAGACGTTCAAGACCCGCCTGGACACCTACCTGTGCAACCTGGGCTAGGGAGCCTGCTTTATCAAGAGAGTTGGACTCAATGATCTCTAGAGGTCCTTTCAAGCCCATACAATTCTGTGATTCTGTGAAATGCCTGAAGGGAGGGTTCAGTGAAGATGGAGCCAGGCTCTTCTCAGTGGTGTCCACTGCCAGAACTCGAGGCAATGGGCACAAACTGGTGTCCTCTGACCACCACAAAGCACTTCCATGCTGTACAGATGACAGAGCTCTGGTACAGGTTGCCCAGAGGTTGTGGAGTCTCCTCCCTGGAGATCATAGAATCACAGAATCCCAGAATGGCTTAGGTCAGAAGGGACCTCAAATCCCATCCATTTCCAATCCCCCCTACTCTGGACATGGACACCTCCCATCTGGTCTGGCTGCCCAGGGCCCCGTCCAACCTGGCCTTGAATACCTCCAGAGATGGGACACTCACAACCTCTCCAGACAGCCTGTTCCAGTGCCTCACTGCCCTCTGAGTAAAGAATCTAACCTAATCTCCCCTGTTTTAATTTGAAGATGTTTTTGCTTGTCCTATGACTATTAAAGGTGTAAAAAGTTAGTTTCCCTCCTATTTATAAATTCCTCTCAAGTACTGAAAGTCTGCAATGAAGTCTCCCCAAAGCCTTCTCTCCTATAAGCTGAATAAGCCCACCTTCCTCAACCTTGCTTCAACAGCTTCACATCTTTCTTGTACTGAGGGGCCTCAGGCCTGGATGGCCCCGCTTCAAGTGAGGCCTCACAAGGAGAGAGCATAGGGCTACAGTCACCTCCCTCTCCTAGCTAGCCACCCCTTTTTAGGTGCAGCCCAGGATGCAGTTGGCCTGGTTTTTCATCCAGCAGGATGCTCAAGTCCTCCTCCATAGGGTGCCCTACTCTGTTGTATCAGGGATTGGTCAGGTAGACAGACCCAGAGGGACATGCCAGCCCCAAACACTCTGTGATTCCTTGGTACAGACTCAAACCTCCTTACTCACCTTGTAAGCCAGACCCCATAAAGCTGGTCTTCCAATAAAGACACATTTTGCTCCCAGTGCCAGTGCTTTCAATACGTCGCTTCCTTTCCGTATACCACCATCTAAATAAACTTCAACTCTGCCTCGTACTGCCTCCACAACTTCAACCAGAGCATCTATCTGCAAAGAAGAAGCCACTTGCAACTTCAGCTCATCTTTTGGGTCTAAGACAAACAGATGACATCCCACACAGACAGACATGTATACTGTAACAAAATAAGCTTTCAAAATGAAACATGGCATTACATTATAAAACTCAGTACCAAAAACTGTACAATTAAGTGCTTCTCTGTGCTTTGTTTGACAGATAGTCAGTTCTACTTTTTTTGTTTATATTTATACTCTTTGCTAGCACTTCTGATAAGTGAAAAAGTAACATTTTCACTTGATTTCTGGTTTTTTTTTTTAAGATTTTTAATATAATTTTCAATGGAAATAATAGTTTTAAGTATCTTACTTTCATTTGAGAAAAATTATGAATTGTACTTGTTTATAAAAAGGGTGTTAAACTTCTTCTATGACTGTCAGAATTGCCTAACTCACATTTCATCCCAACCCTAGTGACCACCTGTTGGAAGCCCCCTGAAAACCATAAAGCAGCTATGAAGGATTTAATTTGCTATGGAACACAATCAACATACTGTTTCCTTCAGGCTATGTCTCTTGATTCCCTGAGGTATTTTCTGTAGTGCTAGGCTGGTAGCACAGGGCAGTACCATGCAGAGAACTGGTTCTGGTCCTAAGGGCACTATTACAGTGGCATGACCTTGCACAAAACACAATTAACCCTCCCAGCAAACTCAAAGATCTCTTTTCTGTGGTCTCTTGAACTCTCTTCCACAATTTTCATCTTCTTAATGAAAGCAGCTGAAACTAAGATCGCTAAATAGATCTTTCCCATTGGTCATAACTTCTCAGAATTTCAAGCTGAAAATTTTTGGGCTGAAATTTTCCAAGAATAGCTCACCAAGATAACTGGCAACAGCCGCTGTTGTCAGGTTTGGTACCAGAGGAGTGCTGAACTAAATATCTACTGTTTTGTCTGTGCATGTAAGAAAAATTACATGGACATCCTTTCCATTATTATGTCTATAGCATTTAGAAAATTATTTGTTTATTATTATCAACCTTGACATAGAAGAGAATTTCCTGGCACCAGTTTTATTTTACAGAGGAAAACTGGAAGTCTGTAAGAGTATGATACTATGCAATACAGACAAGTGAATTAAGAAAAGTTGGAAAAACGGAAAACAAATGAAAGCAGTGAAGTATACATAAGCCCAACAAAGTATTATTTCTTTGTACAGATTAAAAAGTGGAGAATTTTTCTCTGTACAAATTACCCTTTTTTTCCTGGTTTCATAAAGTTGATAGATTCCTCCTTAGACTTGAATCTGCAAATACACAAACAGATCTCTCACTGCATCTAATTGCACTGTTTGTGCATATTTTGGCGTATGTGACCAATGAGAGTACATTATTCTCTCATTTATACATTTTGGTTCCAGAGTTTCATTTTATTTTTGATTCAGTGTATGAAGAATATGTGTGCACTGCACCAGCTCATGAAGAATATTTTTATTAAGTTAGGCCAACAGGTTTGCTGCAGTAAGATGAGCTCAGTGCTGGTTAAAGACCCTTCCTGAAACACTGATGAAATACTTGATTCAGCAGCCCAAGCCAAGGCAAGCACCTCACTTATTTAAATCTATAGTACATCTGCGTATGTCCCCAGCAGTGTAACAAACACACAAGTATACCAGAAGCACGTTTACTAAGATCTGTGTGCCAGTAGCCAAGTTAGCACAAGCATGCACCCAATACTCATGGGACATCCATTTTCTCACTTACAGTGGCTGGTGCTCCATCCAGTTGCCTTCCACCATGGTTGGACACGATAATTCCCTGAACTCCATGCCTCACTGCCAGTTCTGCATCTTCTTTTGTCAAGATTCCTTTGATGACAATGGGCAAGTGAGTCAGGCTCTGCAACCAGTAGATATCATCCCAGGTAACTGAAGGATCCAGACTGTTGGGTGGCAGTCCGTACTCAGATCGGTCGTCTCCCTACAGCCATGGAACAGAACAAAACCTCATCTGAACTGTAACAGCACAGAGACTTGAAGTCCTCCCCTTCCATAGAAGAGTTTAGTTAAACCTCTACCAATCATATTCACCCGTGTTATAAAGAGTGCATTTCTAGATGACAACAATGAGGATGGAAATCAGTGTGTCTGAGGAAGCTGCACGGGGGTGTTAAAGCCATCAGCCAGACTGGCAGGAGGTCAAGCTAGAAGGCTGCAGAAAAAGGAGTGGAGAAGCTGTGCCCCCGACACAGCAGATACTGAAGCAGTAGTTACCCAGTGGTTTTGTCTCATGTGGTGGACACCAGCACAAAGAATGAAAGAAGGAGATCATTTCACAAACCTCAAAGGCTCCCTCCAAGTTTTTCAGTTTCATGTGGGGAGGAAGTCGGAAACCATTTCGAACATCATTGCGCCTTTTGCCAGTGTAGGGCAGATCTGCGGTGAGGACGAGGCCCTGGAAGCCCAAGGCCTCCGCCTGTTGGACCAAGTTCCTAGAGACTGCCCTGTTGCGGTGGATGTAGAGCTGGAACCACCGAAAGCCACCAGGAGCAGCTGCAGTGATCTCTTCCAGTGAGCAGGTAGAGTAGGTGCTGGCAATGTAACAAGTGCCCATCGCTTTGGCAGCTTTGGGAAGTATTGAAAAATAATCAGAATGAAGGTCACTTGAGCATCTCTGACAGACAATGGCTTTGATTTTCTTTTTGTACATTGCTTACAGAGAAAACATGAACTTCTGTTGTTTGTATATATCCTACCAAAGATAGAGATCTGCCAGCTGGAAAATAAATCTCAGAGATTAAAAACATCTGTATTTGCCACATACTTTTGTAGGATCATGGTTAAAGTACTAAGGTAAATTACCAACTGTTGCTTTCATTTTTCAAACTTAGGACAAGGGAGGTGATCTCCTCTGCTCTGCAATGGTGAGGATCCATCTGCAGTGCTGTTTACAGACCTGGGTCTCCCATTACAGGAAGGATTAGAAGTCATTCGGGCAGGTCCAGAGGAGGGCCATGAAGATTATCAGAGCACTTCCTTTATGAGAAAAGGTTAAGTGAGCTGGGCTTGTTCATTCTGGAGAAGGCTGTGGGGAGAGCTCATTGTGGCCTTCCAGTACATAAAAGGATAGGAGATTGATTTTTACGCTTTTTGATAGTGATAGGAAAAGAGGAGTAGTATTAAACTAAAAGAGGAGAGATTTAGCTTAGATGTGAGGGAGAAATTCTTTACTCAGAAGGTGCTGAGGCCCTGGCACAGGCAGTGTAGAGAAGCTATGGATGCCCCATCCCTGGAGTCTGTTCAAGGCTAGGTTGGATGGGGCTCTGGGCAGCCTGACCAGGTGGGAGGTGCCATGATCAGAGGGATAAAAGGAAATGGATGATTTTTAAAGATCCCATTTGACTGAAGACATTCAATAATACTATGTTTTAATTATTATTTTTTTTAAGCAGGCTGGACTCCTCTCAGCAGTGTGTGGTGATAGGACAAGGGGAAATGGCCATAAAATAATGCATAGGAAGTTCCGCACAAATGGACGTGGGAACTTCTTAACAGTGTTTGTTTGTTTGTTTGTTTGTTTGTTTTTCTCAAACCACATTTGCTACAAGATAGCAAAGCAGAAGAGTACCTCTGGCTGTGCTTTTTTCTCCATCAGGCCATGCTAGCTGGTGGAAGCCAGTTGGGGCGATTCCTACTGGAAAGCTGATTTCAGTCCCAAGAATTTTAGTCCTTGTGTCCAGCATGGATACATCACGCAGCATACGTGGCCGAAAATGAATCCTGCAAGGCAATAGAAATAAAACATCCTTCAGGACAGTAGTTGGTGGCTTTTCTGCTTTTTAATTGTTATGGAAATCAGGTCTACATTTACATATTGAAATGTAGCAGTTTGAGCTAATAAAGATATCAGTATATAAAAAGGCTCTTCATCCTTTTTCTTTCTTTCAGAGGTCAATTCAACTAGCAGTTTTGCCACTTCCACTTGTCATGAGTCCTATACTTCTGCCCACTGTCCACAGTACTTCATTTCTACACTCTCCACTTCAGATTGTCATGGTTTACCTCTCTTGTTCTCCTATTGTGCATTCCACAGATTATTTCTACTTGCAGCCTAGTCCCAGGTCTCTGTCTTTCACTTACCAGTTATGCCTGTATTCACTGCACATTGCACCTGACCTCACCGTCTACAGTATGTTTTCTAATTCTCACACTACCTACATGTAGGCTTCCTGCTGTTGGCCACATGCTACCCATTGCTACCCATTCTGTTGTAGCCACACATCCCCTTTCCTGTCATACAACACCATACCATACCATACCATACCATACCATACCATACCATACCATACCATACCATACCATACCATACCATACCACATGGCACCGCACTGCACCACACCACACCATACCATTTGTCTGCATCCTCAGCATCCCTTGTGTCTTATGCAATTTGAGCCTTATGCAAGCTAGCATCATAGCATACAGCACACATTATTCAGATAAGAACAGGCAAGTTGTTAGGAATCTTTGCATATGAAATCCAAACGCTTGTACGTGAACATAGTTTAAAAGTTTCCAGCATAACACCCCCACTTCTTCCCCACATTACCTTTTATATGCCAGGATGTTTTCATCTCGGGTGCTACACTCATCTGATCCTGCAGCAAAGAAATCCCAAGCAATCTTAGGTAAATATTTTTCAGCATAAGCTTCAAAGTCCAACAGACACACCATAGCCATTGCAGAGAGATGCTCTGGGAACCCTGGAGGAAAGAATAACATGGAAATTAGATTCTTGAACTGTTATTCTCTCTTTCAGAAACACTGGTGTCATTTAATGAAAACCTTGGACCCCTCTGTCTTGTAGCTTCTCCCTTTCTATTTTTCCTTCTGTGCCAAACACATAACTGGCAAGGGACAGACATCACACAACACATACTGATCTGCAATATGTTTGACTTAAAAATGCACTGAGGTCCCAATAGTCAGGAAACATTCCTGTCGGGAATAAAGAGCATGACTCAGGCAGCTATCAAGATTAGGATAATCTTGTAGTACTGCTTTACTTCACAGTAGCCCCTGAACGCATTTAATTCATCCACATAGCATCCTAAATGTTCTGTACTTGTGTCCTCAAATACTGACAAGGTTGCTGTTATGCAAGTTTAGAGTCCCAAGGTGATGTGTTCAGATTGCTCTATCTTTTTTGATACATAAGCCCAAAATGACATGAGTACCTGCTTAGTTGTTACAGAATGATAGTGTAACAGATGATCTTGTAGGTCCTTTCCAATCTTGTGATTCTATGATTCTATGAGAATCGTGGCAGAGTTAGCAAAATAAGGGACTTCCTGGAAGTCAGCTAATCCAACATCCCGCATAAAATAATTTTGAAAGGTATATCTGAGTCATCAAGATATATCATTCTGCTTGCTGAACTTGGTCTGTGATATGCTCTGTCTCCCATATAGATCATTTACATGGCTGATACTGATTTGGGCACTTCCTAAAATGTAAAGTCTTGATCTTGGAAGTGTGATGACCTCAAAAAGCTCTACAAAATTACAGGAGCTAAGAGCAGACTCTGGTCTTTTGCCTGTTGAGATTCCTCTTGAATCAGAACTTCTTTCCAACTCCAGTTATTCCTTATTCAGTCTGTGATTACGCAGTGCAAATAACTATTTCATCTGATTGCAGGCAAATTTTGTTGTCTGTCCTCTGCCCTACTTTAGAGAAAGCTGGCAGATGCAGACGCAAGAGTAGGAAGAAGTTTGCATCTTTATGCCTCTCTTTAGTCTGTCTTAATGTACAGAAGCCTAAAGAGAACACTTGAAGTCCCCTGCTATTTTAAGACACAGCAGTTATCTAATTCCATCACAAATTCCATCTTAGAACTCTCTGGATTATTTATTCCAGTAATTCTCCTCGAAGGCAGCCTCAGAGCACCATTGGCTGGACTCCCTCAGGACAGCTGCCTGACCAAACAATTAGTTATGGAGAGCAGTGACTAAGTGCAAGCCCATAAAATTCAGAAGCATGTAAATACAGAGCCTACATCTATCCTGCTCCAGCATGAACGCATTGCAAAACTATGTCCAGACTCATTGTCAAGGTCATAGCTGAGGAAAAAGCACAAAGTATTTTCTACAGATCTTTGGTTCTCTTCTGTAACAAATACCTTCTGGGTTGCATTGCATACTAGGGCACAGATACACACTAGAAAGGGAGCGTACAAAATCTGGGCAATCTGAGCACTGACAAAAAACAAATTCCACAACATAAAACATAATTCTAAAAGTACTGCCCTCGATCTTTCAGGGAATGGATGAGACACTGTGTGGCCCAGATGTCTCAACAAACCAGTAAAAACACTGACTACCAAATGCTTGCACATACATACTTGTGATCTAGCCAGGTCTGAAAGCAATACAAATTCATGTTTTAGCCAACTGTACCCACGTGCAAGAAAACATTTAAAGAGCACAAGACAAAATCAATCTGCTGTATTGTTTGCTGCAATTATTTCCACATCTATGATTAAATAGGTATTATTTAAGATACATGAAAGCATGAAGTTTTAAAACAGTGAAGTGTTTTGTTCTGATTCCTCTACAAACATACAGGAAGAAGTAAATATCCAATGTTCAGATTTGCCTCCCACAGCAAACAATCAAGGCTGCAAGCCTCACCAAAACCCATCCCATGATTCTGAGGTTGTGTGCTCCTGATACATGTATAGTCATAGATTAATTACATTAACTAAAACTGTAACACTGCAGACACGGATGTATCTCACTGACTGAGATACCAGTGTATACACTTGAAAATCAGGACAAATTTCGCTAGCAAAAAGTCACAGATGAGGGAATCCCTGGAAGAAGTCTGACTGATTTCTCCAGTGTTGTTTTGTCTATCCTGGCAGATATCAGGTGTCAGGTGGTGACAGTATCCCAAGCCCTCCCCATAAGTCTTCACGACATTCAACCACAGCTGACAGCACAAGACTTCATGTACCATATATCTTGATATACCATAAATCACATATCATGATTTTTGCTCTTCCTGAACTTAGGAAGGCCAAAATCAGGAAGCACAACAAGACAAATCAAGCAGAATAAATGGGAATTTTAAGCAACCCAGACCCAATCTTTGCTGTCTCTCATTTAAGACTTACGTTGGGTTTTAGAGAGAGCAGCAGTGAGGTCCTCTGTTTCAAAGTAGCTTACAAACAGGATGCAGAGAAGACCTTTTCAACTGAGCTTCTAGTTTTTCTGTTGTCAATAAGCAACCACGAGAGATTAAAGCTCAATCCTGCAATAAACTTTGTACTGTTTGTACAACATTAATGTTTGGCTATCAGATCATTAGAAAAAAAAAAAACCAACAAAAAAAGAAGCTTTACCTTGTCTACATACCAATTGCCTGGGAAGCAGTGCTGGAGCTGTGCTCTTTGGCAGTGGCTGTGCATTCCCCTAGGGATGGTACAGTATGTCTGGGACAGATTTGTTGTGTTTTCCTGTCTGTGGCCAACAAAAGCTTTGTCTTCAAGTCTGCGGGTAATTTGCTCCTATATGTCCTATAAACACCACTCAAAAAGATGATCCACAGACAGGGATATTCTGGGGGATTTACCCAATATATGGAGGAGACATTTTTTGCTTCCTACAGTACTGAATCATAGAATAGTTTGAGTTGATCTATAAAGATCATATAGTCCAACTCCCTCCAATAAACAGTGAATAAGTGAAGTAGCCTATCTTGTACCATTTTTACACTCTTTTGACCCCCTGAGCTTTGTCCCCCCAGCCAGCTTCCAGGAGCTCTGTTTGTCCTCTCCCTTCCCATGCCTGAGAAATGGTGAGTCTTCTGAGTGCTTCCCTCCCCCTCTGCTGCTGAGCATTACAAACCAGCTCTGAGGTGCCAACAGATTTATAATACTGACTTAAATTTGCAAGATATAAAAAGTAAACACTGGAGAGTTTTAGTTGTCCTTCGTTGTTTTTTAGTGTTTGGGGCCCATGTTTTCAATTCCTCCATGAAAGCATGAGAGCTGGAAACTTATATTTTTACTAATCAAAAATTGAGGTGCTTTCTCCCAGTAAGCATGTGATACCAGGTGCTGAAATTGAACCAGAGTCTTGCAAAAACATTCCTTAGGTCCTACCAGCCTTATCCTCCCAGCCCAAGCAGAACGGTAGAGACAGTGAGCACGTCAAAGGATGGGGAGAACTGGAGGCTGAGCAGCACTGCAGTCTCAGGGGCTGCTCTCCAAGGGGATGCTGTTATCCAGAACAGCAGATATAAATCCTACTCCACAACACCATTTCTGCAGCTGCAGTGAACATTTATTCTGCGATGATATGTATTCAAGATGCTCTGCCCAGACTCTACCAGGCACAATCATCCAGATCATTGTCTTTTAAAGCCTTTTTGAAAATTCTGCCTTTGGAACTTATTATTTACAGACACTATGTGAAGCTTCTGGCATTTGTCTGTCAATAGACTTAATAAGAATGAGACAAGAACTACCTTAGCCTGAGTGCCAATGAACATCTCATTTTGCTTTTCTGCCCAGGAAAATCCGCTTATTGTGACATTCAGCATTCTGAACAAAAAGAGTGAAGCATCATCTGCAGTTTCAGTACGCCTAAAAATGCATGTGTGGGGAAAAAAAAAAAAAAAGTCCTGTGAACACTCTTCTTTCCACTAGATGTCAGTTTTGGGTCATATATATCAAGTTCCGCTGGTAATAACAAAAAGATCATCAGTACTTCATGGCCTGCCAGGCTCTACAGCCTCAAGACTGATAGAATCATACCACGGGACTGCCTGCTAATATGCTTGGAAATATCTTTGTTTTATGCTTGGAAATCCTCATTCTCTTTGTTTTATTCTTAACATTTTCTGATGCACAGCAGAGCAATAAATGTAGCTACATCTGGTCTGGCCTGATTTTCATTTCAGACTACAAGAGATCTGTGGGGCCCTCGGTCATATTCGTCACCATGCTGATCTCAGTTCCCCTCTCCTCTAGGGATACAGATTGCCGCCAATTTAACAAACCATAAAGTTTATAGTCTCTTGGTTATCATAATTGTGCATGAATTAAAGATTGTAGTTATTGTACTTCAGAATCTCTACTTTTGTACTGTCACTTTTAGGAGATGGTACATCTGGACACATTTATTTCTTTCAACAATGGACTCAGTTTAAAATAGCAATGACTCCTTGTCCCATAAGTAGCATTTTCTCTGATGCTTCTGATTTAGCTGGGAAGCTCTAAAGTTCTAAGGAAATCAAAATTTGCCTCGGAGATTAATATCTATTAGTAGTGTTCTTTCTATATAATTTTAAAAAGTGGACAAGTTTTAAAGTTCTGGAGCCTGTTCACTGAAGCACAATAAAAGACTTTAAAAGACTCTACAAATTTAACTGGAAGCCATCCTTGCTGCCTTCTTCAGGGAAGCAAAGAACATAATATACAGAATACTCACACATCTGGTTCAGCCTTGCAGGTAGAGCGTCAAGCAGTCAACGGCCAATGCTTGTTTTTTCCACAGACCTACACAGCTGGGATTTTGCAGCTGCTTACTTTTAATAGTAACAGAGTCAAAGCCTTGAGAGCCCAAACACAGAGGTCCCATGTAAATCTGTGCTCAAATTCCTGCTACAATCACGATGCTCATTACTCTGGCTGGTGATATTTGTTTGCTTTTCGCAGATGGCAAATTGCCATGGCTCAAGCTATGACATCTATCTCCCTGACACATCCACCAGTGGTGGGGTCAGCTCAGGACTTTACAGCACTTCAGTGAAGGATCTGGGGAAGGATAAAGGAGAAAAATAACTCTAAGTAACATAAACCAGATCACATAGCAGTTTGCGTACAGTCACCGCTGGTTTTCCTTATCAGATGTGTTTCTTGGGCATATGCCCCATGTTTGGAAGGAAAACTCTTTTTGCGTGCATGTCAGTCACACAAGGAAGCTCTCCCAGAATTAAATATTTAAATAGCCACCCTTCTATTAGAGGTGGAGATGGCAACAAATGTTGTATTTAGCGTCGCCTAACGCTTTTGATTATAAGATCCAGTTTTTGGTTGCTTTTAATTTGGGTTGAATTTTTTTTGGGAACACTTCACTGAAAGCTGGTCAGCAACTTCCAAGAATGAGGTTAGGGAAAAATGGTGATTGGCCTATGCTGAAAATGTCTTGCAGTGATTTCATTGCAGAACATAGGCAGTTCAGGGCTCATGCAGGGGATTGAAATTAGCGGGGGCTGATCCCTGGGGGCATCAGCGTGTACTTGCTGGCCATATGAGAAACCAACCAAATCTAGCCTAGCTGTAAATCACTGTGCTCTGCTTGCACATGCTCAGCAGAGCTTGTCTGAAATCCAGATGTTGTCTTTACTGCAGACTTGTTGAGGGCAGAGCAAGCTTCTGCCCAGGGCAAAATAATCTTGAAAAGTCCCGAACACAGGCAGAGAGTAGAGAGCTGCCTCCTTCATGCCACCTGGGCTGCGATTCAGCCTCACTTAACACTGGAGTGGAGAAGAGAGAGAAAATGGCTCAAAACTGAGCTGCAGAACAGCCCGTAGGAGCAGACTGGATGGGATTGGGCAGAGGTTACCAGATAAGGCACAGAGCAGGTAGGAGTACAACAGGGTGGGAGCAGGGCAGGATGGCAGGATTTCAGGGGGACAGAATAATCTGGAAAAGGGAAACAATTAGGGGACAGGCAGATGAGGACAGTCTATGACACAATGAACGTGAAGGAGACTAATACATATTTGGCTGTTCTTTCTGTAGCAACTTCTATCTGTGAAAGCCAGAATAGAGCTTAATTTATTCTCAGCATTATTCTGCAGAACAGCATATAGCTATGAAGCCCTTTGGGAAAGTATGTGTCATCTATACCCAGTGTTAGAGACTCCAAAAGGAAAAGTGCTTCCTGCTAGTAGATGGCTCCTCTATGGGTGTCTGGTAGCCAACCATATAAAGTCTCACATCTCTGGTACTCTGTTACATGGGATAAAATGTAATTTCTGAGCTTTTCTTTCAGTCTTACCTAACATGCTGCAATGTGCCCTAACAATGAGTTTTCATGTAAAATATCTGCATCTTTGACAGCAGCAGTGTTAGAGAAGGTCTGAAGCAGGTCATGTTTGGTCAGCATGTAGCAGGGAGCACGGAGAAAACATCAGATAAACCAGGGACAACAGGGCACAGCACGGTGAAGTGGCAAGTTGAAGAAATAGATTGGGTCTGAAAAGGAAGGGTGAGGTTAGAATCCACAGCCAGTGCCAGTTAATCACTAGTGATGCTGTGTCAGCACTGCCTCCTCACTTCCAGTCTCTGAATACTCAGAGCTATTCCTGAGGTTACCAGTGCCCTGGTCCTATTTGTGCTCTTGGGGGAGCCTATCTTTCCTCCCACACCATATCCCTCTTGCCCTCCTTGGATTAACTCTCCAGGTGACCCTTCTCCATAAAGATAATGGAGTTGCACACTGACAGATCTCTTCACCAGCAATACCAAATCAGGCCATTGGCATTATGTCGGGATGAGAGATCAGAGAGGAGAATCACTTCCCAAACTAGTCATGGGCTGCAGGTGGCAAGGAGGGAGTGCATAAGCAGGGTTACAAACAGAATATAGCCATAAAAAATATTTCAGAAAGCAGTTCAAAAGTCATTTAAGTATTTCTGGGAACTGCTTAGGGAGGCATAACAAGAGCTGTCTGATCTCAGTATGAACATATACAGCACTCTGATCATATTGGACATGGCTATTTCCAAGCACATAACCTCACAAATAAAGGCTGGTGAAGTGCAACTTGCAGCATGTATATAAAATAGGGAGAATAGTGTGAAGTCTGGAAGACAAAACATAGTGCGGAGGGCCTGCAGATTGTTTCCCAGAGCACTCTTTAGCCCTCAGGAGATGCTGACAAAGCTGCCTCCAAAAGCACTGAGCTAACTCAAAGTAGGGGAGCAGAGGAGCTCAGGCATGACTCAGTCTCGAGTTTTCTTCTTGATTTACATGTGCAGCTGTCCTTGAAGCCAGAGTCATATGTTACAACATTAACCACATTACACCCTTAAGTAGGGTTGGTTACAGATTATTTTATCCAAAACATTACTTGGTCCAATAGTGCAGTTAGCACTGTGTAGACATCTAACTTTTTCCTTTCTTCATTATTCTTTTTTTTTTTTTTTTCCTTTTTTCAGTTACCATCATACTGGAAGTGAAAGAAGAAACTCTCTCCTCTCTCAAATCTACAGATTACAATACAAGTCGAAACAAGAAGCACCAGGCAGTTGCACCCACAGAAGAGGAAGAACAGTCTGGGCTTGTTGCCCCATTTCCACCTTATCAACTGGGCAAAGTACTCCCAAGTTCCACCCACAGTGGGAATGATGCTACTATTGACCACTTCATGGAAATCAGTGAGAACTGAAATCTACTGATGGAGATTCCACATCTTCCATAGAAAACTTGTTTGTCCTTTATTACCCTTAACAAAAGGAAAATGTACAGAGGTATCGCCTGGGTATCTACTGCCACAGTTTAATTACTATCTACTCCCAGCAGACACAGAGAAAGACTTGCTCTCTTTCTCTTTGTATCTCTGTCTGAAATACTTAAAGATGATTACTGGATATCCATTCCTTTTTCTCTTTTCTAGATCACACTATCAAACTTCAGCCTTTCTTTATGAGCCATGTTTTTTCACTTCTCCCTTAGTCAAAGCATCAGAAACTGGATGTAAGCCTCCAGCCAGGTCCTCTGCTGCCCTTATCTGAATCAGAGCATGAAAAGTATGCCAATACTCCTGTTTATTCCGCTGTGATGATAGAAAAATATTTTTGTATTCATTACTCAGCATTATGTTCCTTAGTAATTTCTGCAGATGTACCATTCCATCCAAAGATAAAAGAACCAAACATTTTTGTTCACTTCTTCCAGGCAAAGTAATTCCATTGCTTTTTCAGCTCTTATCTTTATTAAAGCTAAAATATGTTTCTGTTATCCTCCCTTATCCATAGTTCCTTTCACAGAGGCATATTAGATGGCTTTCATATGATTTGTTCTTGATAGACTAATATTGGACATCACTCAGTTAACTTCTGAAGGCTCAATGATCACTTCCTCTGCCCCCTCATCCTCTGAAAAAATAGTAAGAGACAACACATTTGTCTCTGTAATCCATGATTCCTCAAAGATAACAGCTAATAGTTCTGGCATTGCTTCAGACACTTCTCCTGGTCTCCTGGGAGGAATTTCATCAGGTCCAGCTGATTTGAAAATATATCTAACTCTCTGCCATGATACTGCTTGGTTTTGGAGAACATTGAAAACATTCTCAGACATACCTAGAAAAATAACGGTCCTAGATAGAATTCTGAAATGAAAATAATCTTTTACCAGATGGAAAAAATAAGTAGTTGGAAAATTCAACAGGTGTGGAAAAGACCAGATTCAGCAGGAGTTACTCTTGTGAGGAAAAAAAAAAAATGAACAAGGTCTAAATTCTCAAAGAAAGTATAATTCTGGAGATGCAAGTAATCCAGCAGGGAATTGAAAGCAAATATATTGGTTTTTTTATACAAGGTGCCAAAAAAGGGAAAAAAGCAAAACACTTCTACACAGTGTTTCAAATCTATGAAATAAGCTGAGGAACCAGAATGCCTAATCAATATTCAGACATTGCTACTCCAGGCATATCGGGATTTTTGGGAAAGGCAATGGGACACTGATATCAAGATACAAACTACACAGTAAAGATAAAATGTTCCAGTGGCAGAACAGTGTTCTGCCCTTCTGAAAGCTCAGCATCATGATGAATTTGTAAGCTAATCAGCTCAGTGTGTAACATAATGCCTATATAGATTGAAATTCCAGGACTAAGTATGAAGAATACAGGTATGATAGACAACGTTACTGACCAAGGACAATAAAATGCCTTGAATTCAATAAGCTGAAGGTGATCAGAGTGGCAGTGTGGTCAGGAAATAGAGCAGTAATGGGAGACTTCAACAACTTCGCATTTGTAGACTGACAAATATCACTCCAGAAGTTGAAACAAATGTAATTTTTGGACTCTGTAAGCAATTATTCCACCTGGTTAGAGAGCTCATAGGAACAAATGCAGTTCTTGACTTTGTATTGAGAAATGCACATGATGTGGTTCTAGCCCTTCCACTGGAAAAACCACTATGTGACCATTACCAGAGAAGACTCAGCCTGCAGGTCTGAAGGTGCACACTCCATTGTCATTGTGCTAAGCTAGGCAAAAATGAAGAAGCTTGTTACAAAGAAACTAGAAAGGTCAGCAGAGAGGATTAATTCCTAGCAAGCAGCATGGGAACTACTGAAGAACAGCAGACTGTAAGCATAACACTGCTGCGTATGACCTATTGAGAAAGGCTGAAGAATGGATTAAAGGAGGCCAGCACATACAAATGGCCAAGTAAGCAAGTTTATTAGCAGTATGAAGGCATTTTTCAAAAAGATGTCTATTGTATCCAAGCAAATAAAATTAAATGAATTATGTAGTCTGGAAGGTTAAAAGCAAAATCCCTATTAGCAAGGATAAAAAGGACTTCAAGGAGCACTAGCTAAAAGAATTAGAACTAGTACTGAACTATGCAGGGAAGGACCTGCATGTCCTGGTGGACAACAGGTTGATCATGAGCCAGCAGTGTATCTTTGTGGCCAAGAAGGCCAATGGCATTGTGGGGTACATTAAAAAGAGTGTGGCCAGCAGGTTGAGGGGGGTAATCCTCCCCCTGTACTCAGCCCTTGTGAGGCCAAATTTGGAGCAGAGTGTCCAGTTCTGGGCTTCCCAGCTCAAGAAAGACAGAGATTTTCCAGAGGGAGACCAGCAGAGGACCACAAAGAGGATCAAGGACCTGGAGCATCTCCCTTATGAGGAAAGGGTGAGACCTGTGACTGTTCAGCCTGGGGAAAAGAACGCAGAGGAGGGATCTTATCAATACTCATAAATACCTGAGCTGTGGGAGTCAAGTGGATCGGGCCAGACTCTTTTGGCACTGCCCAGCAACAGGACAAGGGAGTGGGCATAAACTGTAATACAGGATGTTCAATCTGAACATGAGGAAGAGCTACTTCACAGTGAGAGTGAAAGAACACTGGAACAGGCTGCCCAGAAGTTGTGGAGTCTCCTTCTTAAAATATTCAAAACCCACCAGGATGCTTTCCTGTGCTGAAGAACCAGTTTCAACATGGGGTTTGGACTAGATGATCTCAAGACAACTACAGTTTGTGATTCTATGATTTCTCATATGGATTGATGACCTCACAGTGAGCATCGTCAGTACGGGATGAAACATGAAGATTTAATTCCCTGAAGAGATTAGTTCTGTGCTCAGGAGCAATTAAAATACCAGTTGGAAGATGGGAGTTAGTAAGAAAGTAACAGTGAACAAAACAGTGTCCTTGTATAAGATCATGGTTAGTTCCAAGCTTGAATCTGAGTGCAATTCAAACCCTAATATCATTTAAAAAAAACAAAACAAAACAAAAACAAAACAAAACAAAAAAAAAAAAACAAACAAGCAAAAAAAAAAAAAACAGAGCTGGGAAACATTCAAAGGCTATAGAGATAATTGAAAGTTTGGAATGACTTCTTGTAGGAGGATTAACTCAGTAAACTGGAACATTTCTGCCAGGGAAAGAAAAGATGAACATGAGAGGTCTACAAAAGCCTTAATGAAGTGGTGATTATGCATTATGATACATGTCACTTCCAACATAAGAACTAGGGACTTCAGAATGAAGACATCAGGAATCAAGTTCAAAAACAACAAAGAAAAGTGAGTTTCATACATGTAATAAAACCATGGAGTACACTGCCTGACGATATTATGGGTATGAAAAACGTGAGTTCAAGGAGACACCACACAAGTGTTTAGAAGTGCACTGTATCAGAGGGTATAAAACAGGGTAAAAATACCAGGATCAAGAAAACACTGGAGCTAAATTTGTTTGAAGATTAGGAGAGTCTCATTTGCACTTCACCTGTTCTTTCCCTGCTACAGCAACTGTTTTAGAAAACTACCAGCCAACAGTGATCTTCAGTCAAAAGCATATTCATGTACCTCTTTCTTACACAGGAGTATGATTGAGCAGTCTAGGCTATGCATTATAACTACTTTGAGACCAGGTTCAACAAACAGTGGTAGAATGGTCTTCTCCTATTTTATCTACACATTCTCAGAGGTCCCTTTGCATTCACCTGCTTCAGTATGCCTTCATAAGTTTAAGTACGTATTAGAAGGAACTGGGCGGCCTGCTTTCCGAATAAACTTTGAAGCTCTCTTCTATTCTACGTTTTTAAATAAACTGAAAGATTCTTTACAAACAAGAGCTGCAAAAACTGTTGCCTGATCACATCTCGTTGTTAAATAATGACAAATGCTCTTAACAGTTGATATAGTTGTCGAGGCACAACCACACATCTTTGTTAAGCCTGCATTAGGATCAGATTTGCTATTGAGCCTACATTACTAGTTCAGTTTCATCAATTATGCTAAGATGTCACCAATGCCAGTTCCAATCCTAGACTCCCTTCTAGATTACCATACACCTCCCTTTTCGTCTTAATATTCATTCTTTTTCCTTCATATTTATGCATACTGCTTATGAAGAAAAAAAAATAGCTGTTAAATATGCATACTTTTACACTATTCCTGATTGTTAAATTTACAGCCCTGGAGGAATTACTCAGATTTAGTTTGTTTGCTTGAGTTGATTTGCTTTCTTGAAAGGGCATGAATTTCTCAATTTGGCCAGCTCTCTCAATAGCTTACTAAAAAACTCATTATTATGTAGTATCTAGTACAATGAGAAATTAGAATTGCTGTAGCATTTTGAGTATGGTTTTGATTTTTTTTTTTCATGCATAATTTATTTCTCGTAATTTTGTTTTAGAACAAATAAGTTTGAAAAAAAAAAAGTAATCAGTCTTCCTTAAAGGATATCATTCTCTCTGGTGAATTTGTGGAAAGCAGAACAGAATGAGTTTCTTTTCATTTCCTCACTGGGAATATTAAATGCAGTGCAGCTAATTTGCCTGTGAATTGAATTTCCAGCTTTTTTTTTCAGGTCTTCAGTGTTGTTCTTATCTTTTGTTTCACTGTAGAAGGGGGAGATGCAGTATTATGCTATCTAATGTACAGTGGAGAGAGAAAAGCTTTCTGTTTTGTTTCTTTATCTGCTGGCCCCTGTGAGACAGAAGAGTCTAAAAGAGTAGCTTTGAAACCAGTCCTCTGAATGCAATTCCAACACAGATCTGGATCTTCAGGAAGGTTTGTGAGATGGAGCTGTTGGTAGGTGGCTGTGGGAGGGATCCTGACTGTTGTGAAGAGCACCAGAACTTCTTGCTGAGTCTGGATGTCCTCCAGCACCTGCAGCCTTGAATAGGGTTGTTTTTTTGTACTTTCTTTTTCTTAAAGTGAAAACCTTAAAGAATAAGCAGACCAACTTATCTGTTTGTACATAAGAACCTGCTGACAGTCTCATTCATTCATCTTCTCTGCCTCCCTCTGCTCAGAGGGTTTTTTAACAGTTCAATGACTATTCCAGCTGTGCTGCTTTGGAAGCCCAAAATTCTGCTGTTGGTCTGTTAGTTTGGAGTTTGGTTGGAAATATTGCTTACTTGCTGGCTACTGCATTGCTCTCCTGCTTACTTTTCCTTCAGCAAGGCCAATTCATTCCCCAGTGAAAGCATTATAACCTCAAGTATAGTAAATCATCTCACTAATAATGTCACAGTAAAATTATTATATCTCATTATTCTTAATTATTTTGCAATGTTTCCACATTCTCCCCCAAGCTCCATTCTGGAGGATATACAGTTTTCCCTTTATCAGAATTAAGGATGCACTCCAAGAAAGACCCTTGGGTAAATTTTAGTGAAACCAAGATCCATTTTTGTTCCTATATCCCAGGTTGAGAATACATTTTACATGTGACGAAGTGGACACTTAAAGGTGTTTATATCGAATTTAACAACCTCCCAAACACACCAACATTCACACAAAGTCTGAATACATTTGTTACGTTTACACATGAATTATCATGTAAAAAATGTCTTGCCCTGTTTACTCCAGAAACCTGTACATCATACCTTACCAGTATTTCATAAACAGCTTTTCCATGATCTGCTCTTACTCTTTTCCCTTACATCCACATCTACCTGCTAATGAGATAATCAAATAGAATAGGAAGAAGTTCATTTGTTGATTGATCATTTGTTTCTTTTATATTTTGTAATTCTATTATTTGAGCTATGTTTCTCCTTTACAAGCTTTCTTAAATAGCCAAGGAAAGCAAGGATGGTGAGGCTAAAAAGTCTGTGAAGACACGTGTTATGACCTCCATACTCTCCGAAGGCACCAGCAGGCTAGGCAACCTTTAGCAATGCACTTCTTAAGCTGTCCTTTTTCTTGTGACTCCTGTTTTTATCAGGGGACAATATCCTGAAGGACATGCTACTTATGGCATCTGAAGAATGATGTAGATTACATGACAATACATTTTATGCATACTGGCAAGTAATTTCCTTCTACATCAACAGTTTCATTTTCTCTCCTTGCCTCCAGGAGTTTTTAAATATATTAGGGCATCATTTTCTACAGCACTGTTCTGAGAATCCACAAAAGTTGTAACTGGCACCTGAGGTAAAGGTCTAATGAAGGTATTCCTAGAGCCCCTAAGCAAGAACGTATACCCTGAGAAACATCCATCCTCCTCAGCAAGACTGTGGTCTGGCAAAGAACAGCAATCCATCAGTTCATTGGGCTCATCTATACGAGCATTTCATATTGAAGGACTATTTTAATAAAGTGGTGGAGGAGAGAAGGAAAGGAATGGATTAGCAATGTGCCAAAATAACGAGTAATATGTATATACACAGGGAATTTTCATAGGGGGTGGATGCAAGATTCCAGCAAAAACAGAGCCACAGAGGAGACAGGAATTCAATTGAAAGCACATCCTGCCAAAACGGGGCACCTGGGGCTCAAAATTCTGCAGTACACACAGAGAATTATCCCTCTTAGCATCAAAAGTCATGTGGGGATTTGGGAAGAAAAGCAGAATTAATAGTCTTTAATATTAATGGTTGGCTCGCTCAAGTGCCAAGACACCCTAAATTCTAGCCAGCCTATGAGCTGGAAATTGATGCAGTACTGGTGGATGATCTGCTGGAAAAGCAGACAGAGCACAAATCCATCCTCTGGACATTTGAGCTCTGTTCAGGCCTTACTTATGGTACCAACAAATTGAGTGGGTGATCTAAGGTAAAGGGTGTTGTCGCCTGCTGGCAAGAGGCATTCAGCAAGCAGTGGTGGGAAGCTGAACCTTTACCTGTGGAGTTCAGGAGGCTTAAGTTGGCTATTATGAAAAAAATTCTTCACACAGAGGGTTGTGAAACATTGCAACAGGCAGCCCAGGGAATTGACTGAGTCATCATCTCTGGAGGTATTTAAGATGCATAGACATGGTGCTTAGGGACATAATTTAGTGATAGTCTTGGCAGCACTAGGTTAACAGTTGGACTTGATGATCTTAGAGGTATTTTCCAACATTAATGAATCCATGATTCCACGATTCTGTTTCATCTGCTCTCCAACTGTACATCTCAAAGTGCACACATTCAACACTAATTCTTAGATTTTATGGCTGACCCTTCAGCATCTGAACCAACCACCCCAGAGATAATCTGGGACAAGAAACACAGAGCAGTGTCATGTAACAAAGTGTCATCCTCAACTGAAAATAGCTCCCAGAGCCTTGTGAAAATGAACAGGAATATGACTTTATGCATTTCAGAGGAGGCAAAGAAAGAGTAAAAGGTAAGGCTGGCCAGTAATGCTTTGTTTTGGAGGAACTTCTGGAAATGAAAGTTTGAATGCATCTCGTGCAGCTTAACATCTGGTGGATTAGAAAGTGTGGATGAAAGCTTTGGATCTAAGTCTGAAGAATATTTGCATATATTAGGGTCAAATATGATGCATGTATTTGATCCTCTTAAGATCTGTGACTTTGTCTGGAGAAAGAGACAAAAAAAAAAATTAAAAAATTGGAGCCTGTGTTTATTATCTGGTATTCTCAGCACACTTAGAGTATCTGTGTTTTATTTTTTTGTTTTTGTTTTTAATGAAAAACTTACATATATTTGAAGTCCTTTTCTCCACCTATTCTTTTTTCAAAGATACAGGGTCTGTGTTTATCATTTCCTGCTACAATCAGGCCTTTGACACAGGATCAGGGGCTTAGAAATTTTGTTCAGAAAATAAAATAAAAATGCCTTAACTAATCTGCCTTCCATGCACTACAAGGAATCCACATGCTCTCATAAAGAAGCCAGCATACTCCCTTTTCTAAGTGGTAAATATTAACACAGAGGCAGTATGCAGCAATATGGCGTTTAAAAATAAAGGACACAGAATCTGCTCTGTAGAATTAAGAGGCAATCTGGCAGTAGTGGTCAGCTTGGGCCCCAAATTTCTTCTGTGGAAACATGTATGAACCTTAGCAAGGTTCCAGCGGAGTGGTTAGTACTGGCTTAATATTGCAAAAGCCTACTCCCAGAATCTGTTGTTCCCTACACTTAGATCCCTTTCATTTGCACAGTTTGACAGTACGTGGACAACTGATGCTGGAAGAATATGGACTCAGCATGTCAGCCCAGGAGGAGATGAATAAGTATCACGCAGATGGTGTGTGCTTAGAGGAGAGGACAGGACGGAGACACTCTACTCATAGCTGGCCCAAAATGTAATCATCTGTGCACCTGGCTTCAGACAAAGCCAGGGAAGAGATGTGGTTTTAGTTAGCAGTGTAAGCTGCTTCACAAAGGCAGAATGTCTATTAGTTAATGGCTAGTATCAGTTTTCAGTCCTTTTAAGACCATAAATATTTTAAATATCAAGGCATTTTTCTTTCATGTGTGTATCTATTTCTCTTAAGTGCATTCCAGTGTTGTCCATCCCTTTCTCCTCTCCTCTACCCTGCCAAAGATCAAACATGAGTTTGTTTGAGGGCCATCTCCAAGCCCGCAGCCACAAAAGGTGTTCCTGGCTCACTGCAGGTCACATCAAAATATTTTGTGATTATTTCATACTTCCTATTATTACCTTTGAGAGAAGGCCTCAAATTATAGGAATAGGCAGTCCATCTCACAAGGATGCTGGAATATCACTACAATTAATTCAGTGGGAAGCTGTGACTGTTAATAACACACCTGCCTGCCTGTAGGTGCCCGGGACAGATTCAGGCACCATTAAAGGACTGATACAGAAGCACAAAGCAGAATTCCTGACACAGAGCAGAGAGCCTCTAAAATGCAGGGTGGAGCCTGACAGCACCATTTGTGTCTGTTTGATATGGAGAGTTACTGTTTGATTCGCCAGATGTGCTCTACCCCATTCCTCTCACCCATCATCTAATTTCCTCTCTGTCAGTGGTAATGGTATTTGGAGTGTGTTCCTACATATGAGAGCTTTCGTATTGTACTCTACACAGGCTTTATGAGTAAGGCATTCTGTTACTTTGCTGCCATGATCAGCAGCATAGTGGCCTCCCCTCTCCTTTGCTTAGCTTGGTTCTTTTTCTGTTTCTCAGTTAGCTGGCAATAGGTTGGTTTGTTTAGAAATAGGGATTAGTACATTAGTTTAAGAACTAATATACTAGTTTAGAAAGAGGAATACATAAGTGATGGTTCTGAAACTTTCAATTTCAGCTTTAGTGGATGAATAAGTCTTGTTTTCCTCAATAATTTTGAAATGAGGACATAATAGAATACTTTTATCAAAAAATGCAAGGACCCTTTCCCCAGGTTCCATACATGTTGTTTTAAAAAGTGGCTCACTGTGGCCTAATAAGCAATGGAAATTTTCCAAAGTGGATGAAAGTGAGTCAAAGGCCTCAGTGATAATGCTGATACTGAAAAGTGGGGAAGAAGGAGGTGGGCACTTGACCTCTCTAGGTACCACTGAGCATGCCCAAAGGGGCATCAGCGCATATTTTTGGGTCCATGGAAAAGAATGAATGTGTATGCTAATGAACTGTATATGTATGTCTTAATTGCATAAATGTAGAACCTGAGCTCTGAGAGGGCGCACTTGTTTGCCAAGTTGCCCAGAATGTATCATGAGGAATAAAGAAATGCCACTTTCTAACAGCACATTGGAATCACAAATTTTTCTTCCCAGATTTCAGACAATATGATGAGGACAAATGGACTTGCCTTCTATTCTATTTCATTTATTCAGAGGAAGTGCCTGCTCTTTGAAAAATCATCATATTCATTAGACTTCAGTATTAGTCACCGATGACTCTTCATTGCTGTCACACTATAGAATTCTCCAAGTGAGGAAGCTGACTGCACAGGTGAATTGTAGAGAGTTGGAGAGAATCAGTGTCTGTGAACTCACCCTTTGAGAGAACAGTCCAAAAGATAGGTGAGCTCTGGGTTGTGCCCAAATCCCCTGAATTTCCCTCAGATATACTCATGCAACTTATTTGGAGTAGATAATTCTGTTTTCTCCAACTCCAGTTGTTGTTTGAATAACGACAGATGTTAAATAATACTAGCAGACTTCATGGTTTCAGAAGTAACAATAGGATCAAAGCAGTAGCTAACTCCTGGCTGCAGAATGTTGGGATCAGTCAGATGACAGAAGGACAGGAGAAGGACAAAAGTTTAGGCATATCAGAAAGGTAGCTCCTGCATTGTGATTTTTCTTGTGTCATACAAAAAAAGTATACTCTAGGTTTAATCTCTGGCATCATCTGGTAGCAACAAAATATGGCAGAAAGTGGAGCTTATGAAGCTTATCAATCCTGAACATGAATGTTTTGAGTGCACACTTCTTAAGTTTTCTCATCTTCTGGCAGTGAAAGACCCTGCAGAACTGGTTGTATATTCATATTTATCTACATACGTGATGCGGGTTATCCTGGGTCTCTGGTGAAATGGTCTGATTTTCTTTCCAGCCATTTCAGCACTAAGACTCCTCTGCATCACAGTAGTGGCATCATTAAACTCTCGCCTTGTATTTCCGGGGTTAATAAAAAGGTAAGTTTGAAATCACTTGCCTGCTGCTAAGTGTCCAAAACCAGTTTAACATTCATAGTCATTTGTTTAGAGGTGCTTAGTGTAACCGGCTCTTTTATATATTAATTGTTGCTTTCACATTGTCCTCTATCTGTTAAGACCTCCAGCAGCTGGGGTCCAGATTGGAAAGAAGATGCCTACAGCAACTGAATGTGTCATTTAACATCGTAAGCTTCACAGAAGGTGTTAAAGGGAGCTGGCATGCAAGCTATGCAAAGGACATAGGGATTCAATCACACACTGTGCAGTTTCAGACAACTGAACTGGAAAGAAAGAATGAAGTGAAATTTCTGCTATTATCTAAGAATGGCCCAAAAGACTTTGAAGTCAACTGAAAGATTTTCACTGACTTCCAGAGCTCTGGATCAGGTCCTGGATAGTCTTAGGCAGAATGACAGGGAACCTTCATCTTCAGGAATTCCTTTCAAGGGACATTGCATTAAATGGCTTTAATTAGCTGTCAAGACCAGGGTATCTTTAGATAATTAAATGGAAAATGTTAAGATCTTCATGGACACTTCAGCTGTTGTCCCCTAAGCAACTCAAATCTAGACACCTTCTCTGAGACATATAGATCTATATTTAACATTTATAGAATTGAGGTCAGACACACGGAGAGGACAAACTCTTAGCACTTTCCAATGAAGTTAATGACAACTGTGGGTGATTAGCAGCTGTAAAAATCTGGTCTCTTGCTGAGAAACCTAAATACAGATTAATCACAGGGATGCATCCAGGAAGAGACCCTGTAATTAACAATGTTTTGTTAAAGTATACATCATTGTTCTTATGTGAATGCATGCAACCAGACAAAGACCAACCATTCCACTAGCATCCTTAGCAGCTATATACCAAAGGGCATAGCTGCAGTCAAGCCAGACAGCTGTCTGAAATTCAGATAAATGCCATTGTCCCAGTGTTTGAACATTTTCATATATATATATATGTATATATATATATATATAAATAATTTTTATTCCTTTGCAGTCAATTCTACCAATTTGTCAATGACTGTCTGGTAACAATGCATCCAGAACCAACCATGCTTGGTAGGTTTTCAGCTGGTGTTAATTGGCACAGCTCCACTGACTTCAAAGTTATCAAAACTTTCAGGTGTGGTCGCACCAGGCATGTAGAGAATAGGGTTTATTACCATGTTCTCTGATGTGGTGCCTTTTTGTATTCAGCCCAAACTGAATTGTTGACATATTGCAAACTCATGTCCAATTTACTGTCCACTCTCAAACTTAGGTCTCTTTCAGCCTATCTATTTCCACGGTTCCCTCAGTGAATAATGTGTTTTAAATAGTTTTCCCCATATGGATTAGTTTATTTTTTTTTTTCCAAGTAGGGTTTCATCTTGCCACACAGTGACCTAGTTTCTGGTTCTCTGACTTCTTCAGTTTTGTTCTATTCACATTAGTCTGGGGTCATGCCCTTCCACACTAACATTGCCAGCAGGCACAATAAAGTTGAGACTTACCCTTTTTTCTGTTATGAAAATGCTAGAAAACGTCACAGTTATTATTCAGTATGCAAGATGATCTGCAAATTTCTGGATAGCTACTGATTGTAAGCTGGTATTCAGGTAGTTTTCAGTTCTTCTCATATTGAAAAAAAAAAAAAAACCCACAAAAACCATTGAATATTGTGTTACTGAAATTAAAGAGCCAAGCCTAGGACTGCAACTGAAATATGACTGACACAGTCCCAGGTACAAGACAGGGCAAAGCAGATGCCTAGAGAGATGGTAGAAACCTGGTCCCTGGAGACATTCATGGTCAGGCTGCACAGGGCTCTAAGCAACCAGATCTAGTTGTAGGTGTTCCTGTTCATTGCAGGGGAGCTGGACTAGGAGATCTTCAAAGGTCCCTTCCAACTCAAATATTTATATGATTCTATAATCTTAGAACCATGGTACCTCAGCAGCAAAGCATTCTCTACACTTCCAAATCTGGCTGCCAGGCCAGTGCCTCCTAAAAGTCAAAAATGCTTGAAAGTTGTTCTAATTCATCTCATTTACCTCAGGCAGGTGGAAGCCAGGCATAGTGGGAACACTGAGAAACAGAAGGGGACATGCCTGTGTTGGAGACCTGGAGAAGGGATAACACAGGAATGCTACAGCTGGTTTACATCCAGGGGTCCATGTAAGACACAAAGGTCCAGTGTCAGACCTGTTCCACATACTGCTCGCCCCATTTCCATTAATCTCATACACAAATGAAATATATTTTAAAAACTTCTGGCTGACAAGATTTCCCTACTTTCTCATCACACTTCCATGATGTAAATCCTGCTGCTTAGTTATCCCTTGGCAGATGTGATTAGACACATGGAACTAGGGCTCAAGGACAACACTGTGTTTAGGCAGTCGAATTATTAACTTACTGCGGACCATGGGTAAGCAGCTACAGCAGAAGGCAAGAGCTAAAACAGGTTTGTTTGGTTTTTTTGCCAGGAGATCTTTGGGCATAATGTGTCACCCCCAAACTGTAGTGCATGGCCAAGGCTTCTTTTACATTCTGGACCCGTACTCTAGTGCAACTGGACCATAATAGCACAGAGGCTGTAGTGCTGCACCACAATTGGCTGGCATACAGGCTTTGTGAGTAAGCATTTTTAAACAATAGAAATTAAACATGTAGGACACTTTCTGTGTCTGTAATACTATTTTAATTTCTTTCCTCATGTTTTCCAGTGTAATCTCAGCTGCTATTTAACACACACAGCTTAAACACTAGAGTTGTAAATGGTGAGAGACCTTGCCCATCAAAGCAGCACAGCCTACACCTACCCAAGTGTCTATCCTGAATATTAAAAAGTGGGAAGGCCAAGGTAGAGGAGCTGTGCTCTGTCATCTCCCTGCTAAACCACTGAAACTGCCCCTGTTGCAGCCTCTGCCCCAGCATACTCTCAAACATTCTCCAAGGACAGCTCCCAGCTGGCAATCAGGACACAGCCATTCTGGTTAGAGGATCATATCTCAAAGCGTACAAATAGCAGCCACATTATGACAGCTACATTTGTTTGGCTTGCCAGCATAAAAATATCCTTACCCCTGAAAACAGATAAAAATAGGATGCAAAAATGGAAAATTTCTGATGAAAAGGAGGAGTCAGCAATTAGACAGATTCAAACAACATGAGTCCTACTGGCTCAGTGAGTTCTGACTTTTTAAAGTAGAGTGAAGGAAGAAAAGAGAGGAAAAAGGGCATAGAAACTTGTAGTGGAAGGCAAGGTAAAAGCTTTTTTAGGTACAGGAACATGCAGTATATGGGAATTCTAGAAGGTCTGAAAGAGGGCTACAAAGATGGGGAAAGGTCTTATGGGGAGTGGCTGAGGTCCTGTGGTGTGATCAGAGCAGAGTAGAGTAAGAGGAACTGAGGGAAGGCCTGATGGCGGCTGAAGCTCTCACAAGGGAGCAGAGGGGCAGCGCTGAGCTCTAACATCAACCCTGCTACTTCCCTTCTGACTCATTCCAGTCATGTTCCCTTTCTTCTCCCTTACCTTTTACTCTCTGAAGAATTCCCATTCTTCCTCTAGGACACTCGTATTCTGAGACTGCCTGAGCATCATGAGTCTCTCACACACACGGTGCTGCCTTTGCTCTCACAGGCAGTACCGTGAGCCCAACAGCTAAGGTTGTGGTCTTTCAGACCTGGCTGCTCTTTGAACTACAATCCTTCCATCTCTTCTCTCCCTCATCCTTTCCTCAGTCTTTTTTTGTTTCTTGAAGTCATCTTCAAGGAGAGTACCTCTGCCAGCATCCTCTTTCTCTTGTTGCACTTTATCATGCAATTACTTTGGTGCTGTAAATGACCTGTCCAGCCATTAGTCTCTTTCACACACACTAACTGAGCTGTCTGTAGGGATGGGGAACTGAAAAGAGCCAACACAAATAGGAAGTCCTCAGGTTTAGGACAAGACAGTAACAAAGGATAGACAGAAAGGTCTGTATGTACACCCTATCACAATCCACAGAAGCTGATTCCTAACATAAAACCAGTAGCACAAAGAGCAAAAGAAACACATATGATTAGAAAAGAACCAGTGTGATGGAAAAATGTCCCAAGGCAAACTTTAAGGAAATATTTTCACGCAGATTCTGGGATTGTCTGAACTGAAGTAAAAAATAAAATGCTAAGGGTACGCTGGATATTCTATAACCTGGTGTCCTTATCATGCTTTGAGGATAGCCAGCACTCAGTATAAATTTAGGCTGTACATAGGTTGTATCCACTCTGGTAACAGCAATGTCTGAATCCGTGTAAGAAGGACTTCAGCAGCTCTGCCCCAAGTATTTTTGTCTAACAGCATAACCAGGAGGGAAGGAGAAGCAATGGGAAGCTGCACCAAATGGCAGAAGCTCTACAGGCAGCTGTGGGATGCAAGGCTCTTTAAACAACAGCACCGCCTGGGGTACATCCCATCTTCACATCAGAAATCATGTCAGAACTGGTGAATAGGTGCCCAGCAAGCAAGAAATTTTAGCAGCTATTTCCACTAGGAAGCAATTTTGTAGCTTCCATCTAGGAAACCCTGGGGATTCAGGGCACAACAGGTCAGATGTAGCAGTTGTGCTGAGCAATCTGACCTGGAGAAAGATTCATTTTTGACCCTAAATCTGGAGAATGGTTTAACCCGGATTGTGGAAACAAGCCGCATCTCCTGGAAAGTAGGAAATACATCAGGAACCTCAGGACTGCCAGCAGTATAGGATCTAGGGAAAGTACAGAGGTGTTCACATTTCTTATATGCAGGCTTTGAGCGTGAGTATGAGTATCAGCAATGTATTCTTCAAAGTCTGAATCTACAAAATTCTGCCATACGGATTCACAGTGTGGCATTATCGTGCATAGATGGGTAAATTCTTTTTCGTGATGGGAAACTCCTGTTTGAATAAGTTAGCCATGCAATTCACATACATAGACTTCCACTTCTGTATCTCATCTATGTTTATCAACAGCCACATTACTCCACTGTTCCTCATTGACTTTCTGCAGAAACATCCAAAAATGCTCTGTGAAAATAAATGCAAAACATCACAAGGCAAGCAGCCTGCAGCTCAGCATAGCTTACCTCTGTTTTCCCAGATCTCAGGGTGCCGGATATCCTGGAACTGCAATACCATCCATAGGCAAAAGACAATTGTTTTAATTGATTCTTATTGGCAGAACCCCCATCTGCAGATTGAAATACCTGCATAACTGTTAAAACAGATCTCTTGGCAAAGCACAGAGAAATTGATTTAGCAATTGAGAGCTAAGAAAGAAGGGAAGAAACTTCCTCTTCAGGGAAGAAAACTGGGAAACAAATCTAAAAGTACATTAGAAAACTGTTCTCCACAGGTAACAAAATAAAACCCAGTGGGATGTCCCACCTATATCCTTCCTCTCCCTTCTCCCCTGTTAAGGACTGAGAGGCAGGTATACCCACAGCAATTAGACTTAAACAAACAAAACAAATTGGAGAGGTCATGAGTGTACTACCCAAGTGTAAAGAACAGGCCTCTTGCATCAGCATTTAGTGGGTCAGCATGCGAGAGTGATGGATGGAGAGGCTGGGGGAAGGGAGATAAGGAAGTGTCCTTGCTGTTGAAGCCCCTATTGAATTTGATGGGAATATGTGAGCAGGAGACTTGCAAGGAATATGGAGCTGATAATCAAAAACATGACAGGGAAACAGATGTTGCCTGCTTTGGAGACTCTCCTTGCACATTCAACACAATAGAAAGGGCTCAGATAATAAAACAGAGAGGATCCCAGCAAGAAATATAGCGTGCTGACACTTTTATGACCTGAGATGCTTACAAAATACAGAAATGGCGTTTTGTTTGCTTTCCATGCGCAGCTTGATATCACATGCTCAGCTCTCTCTGCTGCCACTCGGAGTCAGGAAAGACGATATATTTTCCTTTCCAGATAAACCTAGTGATTCTAGTCAGGTGCAGAAAGCAAATAAATTACATAAGAAGACTTTTTGTATCTATTAATCAAGAGGCATGTCATTTTCCAGGCCTTGATCCACATGAAAGAAAGTGAAGAGGGGGAGGGGATCTAGGAATAAGTAAGGATGTGGAAGGGAGCAGAAAACTGCTCTTGCTGGAGCTGCTTGAGAGTTTTCTCATAGCATGAAGGACCACAGCTTAAACAAACACATGGAAAAACAACTCCCTGCCCACTCTGTTCGGAGCTTTCTCTGCAAGCCAAGGGGATATGCTCCAAAAAGAGGAATTCATGAACCAGAAATATTCCATTATGCTTTTGGGGCAGTTATTCTTACATTTCCTTTTTCTTTTGAATGTTGAGAGGAAAATATCCCACTGCTGAAAAAAGGAGGCACATTCAACATCCTGTCTTCAAGTATATCCCAACAGGCAAAGTCATAGACCTAGAGATTCTTTTCCAGTACACGGCTAGATATTTGTGAAGTATAGCAAGGAAGCCATGAAGCATCGCAGTTGATTGCTTACATAGATAAAGGGGATAGTTATCACTGTAGAGTGCAACAATACTAATATCAAATAGAAAGATACAGTGGACTCAGTACCGTTTGCATGAGAAACTGACTCCATTTCACTCTGCAATTAACTTCATATGCAGCATTAAAACAAGACAGTAATCTCATTCAGGTCACATTTACTTTCTTCCTTGGATTGCTGTGAATGTAAATCAGAGAATATTTATGGCATTTTTGAAATCTTCCAAGAAAACAAAATAGAAAAGCATAAAATCACTGTATGGAAGGGTTGAATTATTGCTTCAGGTCGAATATGAATCAGTATAATATCCCACACAGAAAAATGTCTGGAAAGTTCTTGAATCAGGAGCCTGGTTCACAGCTGAAGGGTGAATCTAGTTCTCTCTGAATCAACTACCTGAGAAAACCTATCTTCTCATAGCTTTGATGCGTATATAGCAAAAGTTTGGGCAAAGGAAATGTATCTCTGAGGCTAGTTACAAAGGTAAATATTGCTTTAGGGAAGTTGGTCTCTCTAAATTCCTTCTACTGTCTGCAACAAAAGAATGGCTTTTCCAGAAGGCACCTTCAGTCACCAGAATTTAGACTCTTTTGCATTGATTCCTGGAGGTTCCTATACATGTGAGTGCCTTTCATCTTTCTAATTTCTGCACAAGAATATGCAATGAAATAATCAGTGCTAACAATTAAAGTATTACTGTGATTGGAGTGATGTTTCTGATTCTGGTGTCCGCATTCACGAGATGGTAGAAATTAGAATGAATTTGGAAAAGAAGTTCAATGACTAATAACGAGGTCTGGAAAATCTGCAGTATAGCAAGAAAAGAATACAGACAAATCCAGTGGCTTTTCCAATGGACATTTGTCATATCATTTCAACATAGATACCATTTTGATCATAGATATCAAATATCTATACGAAGAAAAGGTATCCGCAAAGAGAGAGGTTTTTAGTTTAGCAAGAAAAGACAGTGTGAGAACAAAAATCTCAGTTGGAAGGAATTTCTAAATAAGCACTGACATTACCTACTGAGATACATGAAGGATTTTCTGTTACAAAAAACATTACATCAAGACGGAAAAGATTTACAAAGGCTATGCTAAAACTCAGCCACAAGCTACTAATGTCACTGAGACAAAAAACCTAAAACTGTTCGGTTTATTATTTTGATCTTAAATTCTCTAGAGTCCTACAGTTATTTTGCGGCAGTTCCAATGAACTCTTAGCTTGTTGGCAGACTCTAGGTAAAGGCAATATTATCATCATATTCTGCATCAGCCAAGGATGATTCTGTAATTTTTACTCCAACTTTTGCATGTGTTATCAGACAGCAAAGTGGAACACTGGAAAGACTGGCTAGCAAAGGTTTCTCTGGTATATCCCCATTGAAAGCAAATCCACAAGACATCCATTAAGTCTTTCATAATTAACAGCAATGTGGTAAAGTTTTTTAACTGTCTAACTCCTAGGACAAGGAATTCATCTCTACAATTTATATTGTGATTTGCTACATTTATATGATCTGCAGGCCCTGATAGTTATGACAGAATATCATCTACGAAACTGTCTTCTCACCTGGGTTTCTTGTAGAGATACTTTTCTAACTTGCTTTTAATTAAAAATGGTGCACTCCCTTTCATTAGATTTTCTGTTCTGGAGGAATTTAGTTATTTACTTTAGTTAATCAAGTTCTCCTTTAATATTTTTTTCTGCTTTGGGAGGGTATTCCTAAATTAAAAGTACTCACTGTAATAGAATGTCAAAGTATTTTCAGCATTAAAGCATATCCTCTCACTTCCCTTTCAGCTGGAGTTCATATTATTTTGCCAGGAGGGGAGCTGAGGAGCAGCCCTTCACTGCATTGATCTGGGTCTTAATACCCTCTACAAGCAATAACAGGGCCAGCAACTGCCAGGCATTCCTCAGAGCTCATCACCAATCAAGTGTGCAGTAGTCCTTGCCAGCGAGATTCTGGCTTGTGGAATACAATCAGACTGTGAAGCCTGTGTCACCCAAATTCACTCAAAGCAGACAACAACACCTTTCCCCCAATACTTTGGAGATGCTCTGGAAATCTCTGCAATATGTAGCTTCTCTGTTCTTCATTCATTTATTTCCAGGTGGATCTTGAAGTACACTTCTCAATATGACAAATAATAAAACCACTTTGTAGGTCCTCAATTTACATATATCCATGTTTCTAGTAGTTCCAGCTCCTCAGTCAACTTCTGTTTTCTGTATAGAGCCCTGTTATCCCAAACAGTTGTAAATTACATAGAGGGCAATCAGATGGGAAGATTCACGATTTGCAGCATGAAGAAAATCACTTTTTAAAAAGGTGTGAGGAATTTAGGGATGAGACCTGATTGGATAGCACCATAATGTGTCAGTATAGCAAACATCATCTTTCAGTGCTAACCACAAATACTGGAGATTTCTGGTTTAGACTATACTGTATCAGCAGCAGAGGATGGCATCGAGGGTGGTTATGCACAAACATCTTCTCTTCCTGTTTTCTTTTCTTGTTGGACTATCACTCATCTGTGGTGCCTGACAGATGGGCTGGAATATTCCAGTTCATCTGTGTGTATTTAAAATGTTTGGAAGTTTTGAGGCAAAATGAGCCCTAGGTGGGAGGTTTGTGAGAACTTATGGATGATTGTCAGGCATCGGGGCTGCATGCTGCTGAGTCCATGTAGCTTTTCAAGGTCAGAAACTAATGCAACCACCTGACAGAGGTAAGTTATATCAAAAATATAAATTACAATCCCTCATGTTGCAGAGATGCCCACCACACTAGACATAGCTGTTTATACCATGTACTTCCTCCTTTTATTTGTTTTATACAGTTGTACCCAAAATATTTCTCTCTGCACTGGTTTTGATCCTCACCATTTCCATATGCTCAAAGATGTGGCTTAAATCAAGTACTGGAAAATTCACCATGTCCCTAAATAAGTTGCTTCAGTTACTTCACAGGCATGCACGTTTTATACCAGTTTCAATTTGACCAGACTGAGCTTTGAAGCACTGCACTCTTGTGTGTCTTTATTACTGAAATTAAAGAGCTGTAATCTGTCTTGTAACACATAGCTTAAGGTATGCTCCATATTGATTCTTAAAAGCTAGATGGCTAGATGGCCTTGTCTAAAAAAAAAAAAACAAAAAAACCCTACAACCAAGCCTGGCCTAGAAATTTCTACAGAAGATTGATTTTGTTAGAGGAAAGGCTCATAGCGTGATTGTCATGGTGCAGCTCTGGCTTTTCTGTTAAAAAGAAGAATAGCAGTCAGTGTGATTGCTGATTCTGAAATTATCTTGGCTGAACTACATAGACCTAGCACGGAGGAATCTTAACCCATTCTTGGATTATGTTTGTTTGTTTTTGTAGCTAATACATATGGCATTTTTTCACCATAATCAGCATGATTAGAGGAGTGTAATAACCCTTTTTCAGCCATAAATAGACTCATCAAATCCCATTATCCATGAATCAATGAAAAGAAAAAAAAGCACCAGAGTCCCAGACATGTCACCACCCACCACACATTCACAGATAAAACATATTTCTCCTCCCAAGGAAACTCATCACGTCTGCACTGAAGTACTCTGTCAGATAGCTACCTGGGCTGAAGGCAACTATATTTGAATCACTCTGATTTGCTACTTGGTTATGAAAGCAAGTTCCCTCTAATGTTTAGCATACATTTTAGAAGCGTTATTATTTTAGAATAACATTGCATTTTGCTGGAAAAATTTCACCTGATGCACTGTACACTACAGAACTGTAGAAATTTATATTTGGAAAAGAGCTTTGTAAAATGTCATGAAATTCCATGATGTGGCATTTTTGCAATGTGATGTGATTATTACAATACATAAATGGGGAAGAATTTCTGGAGAAGGAAAGATACAAGCAAAAGGCAATCCAGAGACTGGAAACTGAAGGAAAAGAATTTTGGGTTATAAGTATAAATTCTTGTCCTTGAAAGTAGCTATTGCAACTATTTACATAAGCTCCCCATCAGTTAAGCTGCGTTAATAAAAAAATGAATGAATTTATAAAAGGCAGCTTAGAGATGTAGCAGAAGATACTATTCTATCAATGGAACTACCAATTGCAATTACTCAGCCTATCCTACAGAAAAACCTAGACTACATCATTGTAGTGTTTCCTCTGGGCTTTAAGATCTCTGGAAACATCATCAATGCCTTACATTTATAGGAATTTAGTCTTTGTTTTACCTCTTCTGTTTCTAATAGGCTGATTTTCAGCTTTCAGCCACATGTGGCTTCTTTATGTCTAGAAGCGTCTGTGTTGAGCAGTCTCCTTCCTTCTGTGTACAGGGCATCTTCAATGGAAAATTTTGCTCTTTTGAAAAAATACTGATCCAGGCAAAGAACAAAATATGGTTCTATTTAGTCTACTGCTATGATGACATTTTCCTCTGAGATAGCTTTCTCAGTAAGTGATGTTTCCACATCTTCCTTTAACAAAAGAGTGAAAACAAACATTCAGAGAACCTGCCTCTCACCATTGACAGAACCCCCTGGGTTGCAAAATTCGCTGTGGCTACCCCAAGCTACAAAAGGAATAGTAGATGTGGGGGGCTGAGTGATCGAGAGCATGTGTGCTGAATATTCAGAAAACACTGCCTCGTAATATTGGAGTTGTGACAAAGGGGCAGAAATCTTTGTTTATGTCTGAGTAGTTTGGGCATTAAACACTGAAAGGCACTGCTTGGGAGATGCAGCCAGCAGTGCAAGTGAAATCCAAGTGTGGGCACCATAAATGACAATCAGAAAGGACTTCTCAGCAAGACTTAAAATTTTCAGACTAATGTGGACTCTTGAGCTTTGTTGGTAAACTCAAGAAGCCTATCCCTACCTTCTTCCCTACCTTGTCCTGCTTTACATCTACCGCCATGGTGCAAATCCATGTCATATTTATATCACTCTTTTACATCTGACTAATTTCACACGGTTGGCTTTACCTCCCAGCTTCAAGGTGACAACGAACAATTCTCCATAACGTAAAGAGCTTTCACAAAAATAAAACCATTCCTTTTTCTCCTCACCCATCACCTTCCTAATAGTTTCTCCATCTGAAGTCTCAAATAGTAAACATGTGAAAGAAACAGTTTTTCTGACTGGGTGAGAAATGTGAAATGCAAGTTTTTTTCCATTTTTGTTAACGTCTGCAGTTTATCTAAATACTTCACAATTATCCCCTCAACTTAACACCTCTGGGAAGCTGGAGCTAAGGTTGCATACGTTGCCTGTAATCTAGGAACCTGATAAAAATACAGATAATATTGGTTAAATAAAATGAATCTGAATTGTAAGATACAGGAGGTAAGATTACAGATAAAAATATACCGGAAAGGACAGAAATGTAGAACCAACAGAGAATGCAGTTCTCCAGAGTATGTCTTTTAATATGTATTAAATTTAACAGGTACTGTGATCTCCCGCATAGATACACAATATTCAATCTTGTCATATCTTATATATCTGGGCAAATGCAGCATGCCTTCATATTTTGCTGGCAGCTTACAACTCCCAGGTTTCAGTTTATGTTACAGAAAGTATGTAGCCAATTCCCAATGAAAATCTGATTTAAAAGACACCACTGAGGACTGTAAGGAGATTAAATAGTTTTAATACTTTCAATATATGGAAGAAGTAATTTAAGTGGGAAGCTGGGAATCTTTGTTTCTTAAATGAAACACAAAAGTCAAGATTTTACCATAGATAAAAGAGCTGGAAGATAGTTTCAGCTTGTCCTCTGTGCGGCCTGGGTGGGTGATTTAGACATTCTTAAATCACATGTGATGCACACTGATAGTTCCTCTTGTCACTATACACCAGGATTGCAAATGTCACTTTTATTATTATTAAAAATTGAAGATCTGAGACAAAAGCAAACTAAAAGTTGTTGAAATCTCAAACTTCCTGGGGTTTTAGATTTTTTAGTTAACTAAATTTCCCATCAAGTCTACTTATTTTAAACTGCAGACTTTCACCATTATTTTCACTTTTCAGGCACAAATAGCAATTTATTTCAGTTAATTTTTTTTTTCAATGCTGACTTTTTTGTGGACTAATTTTCACAGTTTTCTACATCAAATCTCAGCACAAAGTCTACAGTAAATACCAGGGTGGAACAGAAGATCCATGTTGGACACTTAGTTTATATTCTGTCCTCACAGTCACAGTGTCGTCCTAGCAGCACTGCATCCTACTGCTTATCACAGCCATTGTATTAAAAAAATCATGCACGTTTTGCTTTCAGCTTAACCTCCCTCAAAGATTTAGATGTACATGGCAAATTATACCCACGTGACTCTGAAATTTTCAGTTTCTTTATGAGAAAGGAGGAAAAAAGGAATAAGAAAAGCTGGAGCTTTTCCTCTCCATTCTACAGGCTTCGAAGATATAACAAATCATATTTTGTACTATTATTATTTTATGCTTTATTTTTAGCATACTATGTACATTCTCAAAGTACCATTTCTTCAACTTCTGAAGATGCTATGGCAGCATATCATGATACAAAAAAACCAACACACTAATTGCATTCTGATTGCAGAGGGAGAGAGCACCTGTGACTTTAAAACCACAACCACAGCTGGCAAAGCCTTCTGAGTCTTTGGACTGATGGTGTTATCATGGAGCAGAATCAGATATACTTAGCTCCCAGTCACCTGTCCTGTGTTTCATTGTGGCTAGGGTAAATTTCCTCTCACACACTGAGCACAGCAAAGCTCTGCCTGAGAATGGAAGGTACACCAGGCTTTTAAATGGCACAGCTGTTAGGAACAGGATTCTTCAGACTCATAAAAATTAGCAAAGAAACCTTGTTCAGCATCCACAGATTTTTTTCATCTTAGCTAATAAACCTGCAAAATGTAGTCATAGGCACTGCTCATCAATGGGATAATCAGAAAAAAAATTGTTAAATAGAGCTATGACAGACATTGATGTAAAGAAATAACGTATTTGCCCCCTAAAAACATTGTGTGGGGTTAATCCAGATGATTCACAACTTCATACTGAGTTTGATAAGTTTACGGAGTTTTTTGGAGAGGAGAGAAAAAAATTATCTCAAAATTCTGACAAGCATTTCACATTTTCCCCTAAATATTTTGTTTTGAAGTTTGCCTACAGATGGAACCTTCAGAACTAAAAACAGTGTGCAAAATTAAAATCAACATTCTGCTTTATATTAAAGAAAAAATATATTTTGAACCAATTCTTAATTTTGTCATTAGAAAAAAAAAGATTCATACTATCCAAAAAACATATTTATTTCAGTACTTCCAATTCAGAACTTAATATTAAAAAATCACCTGTTAATAAAGTGCTAATATGATGTTTCAACATGCAATGGCCAGCATTCAGTAACCACAAAGAAGCTCAGTACTGAAAGTACATGGACTTGACTGAAGCTGACCAGTTTCTTGGTGATGCCCTTGCTATGCCCTGCAAGCTCCCATTTGCAGTACACTTATTCCCATGTCAGCCACCATCGTTTCATTCTATTCCTATGGCTGTGCTTCACACTGACGCCTGAGAGTAACAGAGGGATTCTTTTTCCACACCTCCCGTTTTTCTCAATAATGCACTTCCATATGCTGAAGGTTGGAGAAGTGAGCAAATGCAACTTCTGAAGTGTTGAACAGGATCTCCTCCCACAGAAAAAATACACAAATTAAATGGCAATTGGGGCACAAGGGCTAGCTGGGAGAGAGAGGTGTGAAGCAGTGACAAAACAGAAGCCATGGAGGTGGGACTGGGCAGTTTGCATACAAAAACAATCTCATATTGGCTTGATGCTCCTGGCCTCCATACAAGAAAGGAACAGTGGCAAAGACGGTGGCAGTTCATGGGGCAGACAAACATCCAGAAGGAGCTTGGGGTGTGCCAGGAGCACCATTCTGCTTACCTGAATTGGAAGCAAAGCTCTGGAGAGCCACTGGCTGCCCTAGTGATTTCATTCACATACTAGCTCCAGCATACAGGAGCTGAATGGAGAGCAGATTCTCACTCATCTAAAGAGCTATGCTCTTTCCCGGACCCCTAACCCTGTTTCTTCAATTGATAGGTAACATGTAGCTCCATGACAGGTTGTCCTTCAGTACAATTGGCATCCCTCCATCAGGCAGGGAATGGAGCAGACCAATCAAAAGGTATTGCCCTTTTCACTGACTTTACTCTGTGGGCCTCTAGAGGAACCTGAAAACCTAGAGCCTTTGGAGAAAACCCATGGTCTTGGCAGATCTAGAATTTTCCAATTCATGTTGCTTTTGAGTCATGACAAGCCAAAAAAAAAAAAATCAGTTTAAAAGAATGCTTCAGTTTCTATATTAATCCAAGAAAGTTGCATCCAATTTGCCTCAGATTTTCCAGAAAACTTCTACTCTGACATGAGATCATATACATGAAATGTAAGGCAGACTGGTTCGTAGTTTTGGCAGACTTGGGAGAAAAGATAAATTGGATTGTATTTTGAAAAGGAGAAATAGGGTCTCATCTTCAAAATGATTATCATCTATTTAGAGAAGTTAAAATGAATATTTAGTATGTTACTGCGAACTACTTTGAACTGGCAAAGAGAAAATAAAACATGGAGGAGGAAGAGGCAACAAAAAGAAAACAGGGATGTATGGGGGAACCACAGAGATTAAAGAGAAAGGGAATGCAAAAAAATCTGGGAAAGCTGTGTGGAAGGAATTGCTGACAAGGAGCTCATGGGATTGTATGGTGCAGTAGGATATCAAGGAGCCTAGGGAAACAAAAAGTACAGAAAAGAAAAAAGGAAAAAACTAGGGAGGCGAAGATCCCTCAACAAAGAAGAAAGAAAGAAAGTAAAGTCCATCTGAGAGAAGGTGGAATAATCTGAGTTGTCTCAGGTCAGGGAGAGGGAAAAGCCAGTTTACACCATTGATAGTGTTTTTTGTGCATGTATTTACATGTATGTAGATGTAAAAGTAGATGAGTTAATCACTTGAGTGGGCTTGAACAGTCATCTTCCCAACATTTGTTGGGGGGGACAGCTCCAGCACACCATAAGCAGTTCCTTTTGTACTGCAGGAAACAACTATTGCTCTCCCAGATTGCACCCACGCGGATAATGTTGAAGAGCAAAGCGGATGCAAAAATGTAATTTGTAAGCCATGTTCTCAAGATACCTTAGTATCAACTTGCTTGTAACATGCATTATACCTGAACTATATGGTCAGGTAAGATCATCCCCCTTTGCTTTCAACATTCTGAAGGTTAACGCTTTAAAGAAATGAAATACTTGAATATAAAATACATAAAGATAAACTAAGGGATGTAGTAATATTCTACAGCAAAATAATTCTGAACTAGAAATCCCATAACTCTCTCCTTAAACTCCTTTGAATATCTCAGGATTATGGCTTTCATTACATTTTGTCATGATTTCATTTTTCCTTTGCAAGAAAGAAAATCTCTGTTACTCTTGGAATGACAAAGGAGGGAACTTGAGGTGTCATACATTTCACTGCCAGAAGCGCATATGAACGCCGCCTATTTGGCAGGCAGAAAATGACTGGCCCTGCCTGTCAGCTGCGTGTGTTTCCTGGTCTTTTTTCTCCCTTAGCATTACCACATGTCACAATGTAAGTTACAAAGCATTAACAGCAATTGCAGGCTTTCCACTCAAAACCATACAAAACAACACTGCAGTTAAGTATTTGTAACAAATTATGAAACCTGAAGATTGCTCATTGCTCCTTCAATATATTCAAATTTTGGACTTTTCCACTTTCCGAGTGGGGAGGCAATTGCTCAGTCTTTTGAGGGGAGAGGCAGGACAATGGGCATGTAGGTAATGTTGTGTGCTAGACAGCAACCATATGGAGAACAAGAAATGGAAGTTTTCTACCCAGTTCCTGGCAAACCGGCAGCGGATCCCATATGACTGGGAACAGAAAGAAGTGCTCCACAGAAATGCAACAGCAGCAGTCCTCATCCTTTAAAACATGGACCACTGGAACAAACTCTGTAATCGATCTGTGGGCAGACTTCATCCTAGCACAAAGAAGGAAATCTCTTTTAGCCCTCTAAGGGCTGGTGTCCAGAGGACTGTATTGTCTGAAAGGCAATAGAACATAGGATCATAACAAACCTCCAGAGGCACCAAAGCAGGTAATTGTACCATATAACTTCTTTAATATAATTCCCAGCTCCAAGTTTGCTCAGCTTCCAGTCTCCATTATTCCTGCTGATGCTTTTCCTCACTCTTTCAGTTCACAGCACACGCTTAACTCAGAGCCATCTGTTCTTATGAGGGTGGTCACTCAGCTTCCATTGCTCTTTTCTGCCCTAGACACTTGGCCCTGAAGTATGTATAGAGGACTTCAGTGCTTTCTTCCTCATCTCCTGGCTGAGTTAAAAAAAAAAAGACAAATGATATTGGTTTCTAGACATAAGATAGGCTTCTATTCACAATGGTTCCATCAGGCATGCACTGCAATTGTACTTTCAGTTTATCTTTTGCCAGGCATGAACTCTGTTCTCACTGAGATCTCATTCAATGATATAAAAAGTCAGACTCTATTGGAAATATTTCAGTATGCTGTATTTGTTATATATATTTGTTCTATCCATGGTTTTATCACACTGGCTACTCATACCCAACCTGCAACCAAGGAGAAGCCCTCTGCAACCAAGGAGAAGCCCTCTGCAACCTTACCGTTCCATACCTATGGAGCAATATTTGAGACCATCACTTCCTTTTGTGAATTATAAGCCTTCCTGCAGTTAAGAGAGGAGTACCATCATTTTTTTTTCTCATTTCTGTGTCAATTACTCAAAACCATTAGATGAAATCCATCCAAACTTGGTATGCACCTCCCATACTGCGTACATCATGAGAAGAGGTCCAGCCAGAGAACCTGACTCCCAAGAGAAATCAGGAATGCGAACTACAAAAATTTAATGCAATCCATTATTTTAATAATGGAGTATGGTTTTTTAAAAAATCAAAAGATAATGTAAGTCAGAAACGTTGAAAGTTTTAGGTGAACATTTCCAAAAAAAAAAAAAAAACAAACACCTATATTTCTGGGTAAATCTTATTTCTTAAAAAAGTGTTTACTTAGATATTTAGTTCCATTCATCACTAAAATTCAAAATGATCAGTCACACGAGACTCAGAGAATCAAATGTAAGGCAACTGTTAATATATTTATACACTGAATGACACAGGTGGCAGTTTTCATAGTCATCAATTAGTGCGAAAAAAAAAAAAAAAAGCAAAATGTGGGCTAGATTGCTAGCTGACTAGTTGAACAAAACTCTCCTTATCAATGATTCGGATTTTGTAACCAGGAGCAATATCTATTGGTACTAAATCCAACTTACAATGGATATTTGAAGTCCAAGGCATACCTTGGGAGAAAGGAATGACCTGCAGACACAAAAACAGCAGCTCCTGTTGAGAATCTTCTTATGCACTCAGAGCCATATTACTACCACCACTTTCACCCAGAAAAGACAACTGCCAAAGGCAGGGCAGGAAATGGTGCTTCCCAATATTGCAAACGAGGAAGACAGAAAGATCTGAACACCTATATGTGATGGCTTGCATACCTGTATGTCCTTGCTTAGAATTATAACCTCATTCTCTGCCAAAGTAGTTTAACTTTAAACTTGTTGGAAGAAATTAAGAAAAGAGAAAATATCTGTACCTGTAGCTTTGAGGAGGTTCGGAATGAGCATCTGAAGACAGCAGCCTTCTGTGCTCTCTGTGAGCAATTACACATATAGCAGAATCCATGCTATCAGTCTCCTTCCCTAGGTTTGAGTACCAACTCTGCGATTTGAAGAACCAGTTCTGGCCCACACATGAAATACTATCCAAATGCTTTCTACTCCTCCTCACCCCTCTCTCATGCTCAAGTATGCAAAACCTGTGGAGTTAAGCAGTTTATCCTCACATCTTCCTGTTTTTTCAGCATTGTATTCTCCACTATTGTTAATCTGATTACTTCACACTGGGTGGGAATGAGTCATGATTTCATCTTGAATTCCAAACAAAAACTATTACATAAAACATAGACACATGGAAGAAAAAAAAACAAATATGTTTTGTCCATTTAAAAAATATCAGCGTTTTTAAGCAAACCATGTAAGATTGGCTTTGTGGAATAATCATGCATTGCAAAACACAACAGGCCAGCTTCTGTAAAATAAAAGCTAAGCTATTTTCAAATGACTTATTGAAATTTCTCATGTTATGCTTTGTCTTTGCTAGTCTATGTCAATGTGAAAAAGCTGTATAAGTTATGGACGTTATCTATTACGCAGAACAATATTTATAACATGCCTTTAAAGTTACGTAATGTTGAGAACAGAAATGCAATTAAACTAGAGAGGAAGTTCTGCACTCTGCAGAACGTGCTGGCTCATCCCTTAAACGATGCAGCATGATAGAAACTAATAAATGTTTCTGCAGAGGTAAATGGTTTCTTGTATGATGTATTGATATGGGAGGGGTTGATCTCATGAGATGCATTTTTTCAAAATCTATTTTTCAAATTCATTTGGGAAAAACAATGACATTTTCATTTTCTTTGGAAGTATGTACAATCCTCCCCATATGTTCACAGAAGAGTTCAAGCAAAAGAAGGCATTTGGAAGGTATTTTTCTAGTTTGTACTGAACTACTTAATATGTTTTTTCTATTTTTTTTAAAGGAAGTCTTGTTTATATGCATGGATATATTTCATAGAGAGACATAGAGTGGTCAGGCACTGGAATGGGCTGCCCACAGAGGTGGTGGAGTCACTGAACCTGGAGGTGTTCAAGGAACATTTAGACATTGTGTTGAGGAGCATGGTTTAGTGAGAACTATTGGTAGTAGGTGGACGGTTGGACTGGATGGTCCTGTAGGTCTTTTCCAACCTTGGTGATTCTGTGATTCTGTGATTCTCTGAAACGGGAGCCAAAAATAACAGTGGCATCAGAGTCACTCTTGGGATGTCAGCTGCACCAGATAGAGAGATCTATGTTTTCCACTGACTAGTAGTGGTAATTAATTTCATGATTTCACTTTCACTATATATATACATATATAGTATGTATGCATGTATTTATGTATGTATATGTACACACAAAGCGTAGCAACTTAAACATTTATCTCTCACTAGTTCCCATCAGTCATATTCTGCTATGTGCATCTGTTTGTGACTGGTAAGTACAAGAAACATGCTAAATATTCTGCTATGAAAAATGACCACAGGGTACCAGGTATCAGAATAATTTCCCATTTTGTGTCCTTTAATCTTCCAAGGCACAATAGCAGCAGGTGAAGGTGTTACACCAGGCTTCAGTCAGTCTCACAAAGCAGGATAGAAGTGTTCTCGTAAGTCTCTGTGCATGTAATATACAAATGGACTTTCCAGAGAAAGGATTCCATGGATCATCCTGTTCTGTGTAAAAGAAGATCCTGAACAACCTGTACTGATTTGCAAAACTAACGAGGGATAATTAAGATCATGCATACTCAGGACTGTTTAACAAGATGAAGATTATTGTTTATCACGAACTCCAGTAGTTAGAGATCAGTTTCTCACACATTTTAAAATTTGGTCCTTCTTTTCACTGAGACTTTCAAATCTGACAGTCATATCTCCCCAAACTTGACCACATACCACTCATTTGAAGTAGTTCAACATTTTACAGATCTGAGCTTTTGCCACTATGCCACAGAGGTTTTAAGTAACCATGTAGCAGCAGATACATCCAGTGACTTAGAGCATAAAGTTCAGGGTACCACTATCTTAGCCATGTCTCATTGCATTTGCACTGACTGGGAAAGAAGAGGGTAAGCATGACATTATTAAACTTTCCATTTTAAATGCCTAGAACTGAGAAAAGGAAAAGGGAGAGAAAGAGAGGGAAGAGGAAGAGAAGGAGAAGGAGAAGGAGAAGGAGAAGGAGAAGGAGAAGGAGAAGGAGAAGGAGAAGGAGAAGGAGAAGGAGAAGGAGAAGGAGAAGGAGAAGGAGAAGGAGAAGGAGAAGGAGAAAGAAGGAGAAGGAGAAGGAGAAGGAGAAGGAGAAGGAGAAGGAGAAGGAGAAGGAGAAGGAGAAGGAGAAGGAGAAGGAGAAGGAGAAGGAGAAGGAGAAGGAGAAGGAGAAGGAGAAGGAGAAGGAGAAGGAGAAGATAATAAACAGAGAAAAGGGAAAGGGAAAGGGAAAGGGAAAGGGAAAGGGAAAGGGAAAGGGAAAGGGAAAGGGAAAGGGAAAGGGAAAGGGAAAGGGAAAGGGAAAGGGAAAGGGAAAGGGAAAGGGAAAGGGAAAGGGAAAGGGAAAGGGAAAGGGAAAGGGAAAGGGAAAGGGAAAGGGAAAGAAAAGGAAAAGGAGAAGGAGAAGGAGAAGGAGAAGGAGAAGGAGAAGGAGAAGGAGAAGGAGAAGGAGAAGGAGAAGGAGAAGGAGAAGAAAAAGAAAAAGAAAAAGAAAAAGAAAAAGAAAAAGAAAAAGAAAAAGAAAAAGAAAAAGAAAAAGAAAAAGAAAAAGAAAAAGAAAAAGAAAAAGAAAAAGAAAAAGAAAAAGAAAAAGAAAGAAGAAAAAACACCACCACAATAAACACATTTTAAATGAGAGAAAGAAGTCAACAAATTCTTGCCTCAAAATGCTTAAGCTCAGAAATGGCAATCTAAAATTTTGGCTCTAGGTTTTGAGAAGAATATGTGAAAAATTTAGAGAAAAGACGATTATTTCTGATGAATCTTCTATTTTCAATAAAAATGGTTTTTTTATGAAGTAAAGTTCAGATGGAAAATTTTTAGCTGTCTGTATTTGCAAATCAGACATATATCACATTGTAAGTTCTTCTTTGACTTCGTAGTTAAGAAGGGAAGCCAATTTCTTGTGTGAGACTTTCACTGTCCTGTTATTTAGTTCTCACTGGGTTTCACAGATTTCTTCAGACCAACCAGTTGCAATGTGATAATCTTGGACTTGAGTCATGGCACAGATCAAAACACTGTGAAGCTATTTTTGTGCAAATACTATGAGTAGTGTTATAAACCAGACCGTGAGCATACAGGTCAACTGGTGTGATACATTCTTCCATCCTGCCAAATTTACATTTGTTGGATGTGTAATAAGGACAGGCCAAACAGACTGGGGGCTATTTGTGCCAGATGTAGATGCAAAGGAAATCACAGACTATGCCCAACAGAATTTATGCTACAAACATCACTTACATCACTGGAATGACTGCCATCATTCAGATTATCAATATTGTCCATCTGCAGAAGAGTCTTTCTTCCTAAAAATAATCTATCCTACCTGATCTCAATAAGCTACTTAAACTTTAGAATTATGGTAGTCACCAGGGCAGTCCTTTTCATCTTAACAAATTTCTCTCACATTTCATGCCACACATATAGGGACTGGAGCCTAGAACATCCCACTGCTGTGTAACTCTTTGATCTCAACTCCAGAACAGTGTGCCTGCGCAGTACTTCTCTGTAACTGGACTGTCTTCAATTAACATATATAGAATAAAATTTTTATGTTAAATAAAATGTAGCAGTAGGTATTTAACAATCTGTGAAGGGTCTGGAAGTGGGAATGGTTCCACATTTGGGTAAACTAGGTGCAACTAGGTGCCACTGACTGCTCTACAAAATGGAAAACAATCTGCATTCATGGAAATCAATGTAAGATTGTAAATGTGTTTAAAATATAAATGCAGTACAAAGCTCATACAGAACTCCTTCTGATTCTTGAATCAGGGGACAGGGACACAAGAATAGGATCTTATTCATCTTATATGGCAGTTTTTCCTAGCACTGCATTTAGCATTTTCCTTAGGGTCATTTTGAAACTTAAAGTTCACTTAGAGCTGGTTCCCAGATGACCTCCCTCTACCAGCTGTGCAGCTCTGTCTACAGGCTGGCAAATCACCAGCCGATGTAGCATAAATTTCTCCATGGATTCACAGTACATACCACAAAAAAAAAGATTTTTGTTCACACCACACACAGGTACACTCTCGAAACTCACTGCACCAGGAAATTGCCACGGCTCAACACTTAATGGCAAAAGAAAATGACTGAATATTTACAAGGCTCTCCAGAATGTTCACAGTTGTCACAGGCAAAAATAGCAAACATTCTATATTTGAAGGCTTATGACACTTTCTAGCTTCAGGGGATCCAAATGGGACAGAACAAGGTCACATCAGTCTCTTTCATCACCCACTGTGCTGCAGGATCCTCAAGCCTTTCTCTGAAGACTGTTCAAGATTAGGTGGGACAGTGGATTGAAAGGATGGACAACAGTCTGACAAGGCCATCACTTCTATTCACCTTAAATCACAGATAAACTAAAAGTGGAGATTTGTTACTCAATATTTTTCCATCTTCATCAACATCTGCAGAGGTTTGGTAGCAGTTGCCACTTCCTTTATGCCTTTTGTCCACAAAGCTCAAAGTACTCTACATAGATGTTATGGCGTGTTACTACCAGCCTAGAAGGGAGCATCAAAAGGGCTGAAGTGAATTGTGGTAAATGTCATGAAACAACTGAGCATCAGATTCAGAAAGAAAACACCTGAATGCTTCTAGTCCTTCATAACTTTGCAGCCATGCTGGTATTTTCTAGTTAAGTAGCATGTGTCACGACTCTGCCCACTGTAGGTTGGCATTCAGCCCACTTCTTTCTTCTAATCAGATTCTGGCTTCTCACACTGGGACTGTGGTTGGCTCTCCTTTGAAATGAGATGCTTGAAAATGGTTGACACCTGTAGTCCTCTGGCTCTTGGGAAAAATTGTTAACCTTCAAGAAAAGTCTTGGAGAAGAGGGACTTTCAAGTTTTACAAGATGGTGAAGTTCTCTTTGGTTCCCTTAAAAAGCATTAGCAAAGGTCAGATTAACAAGTCAACACTGAAACCAGATACAAGCAAGACTCCCGAAACTGATGCAGAAAAGAAAAGAGATGGGTGGGGACTGGGTGTGGAGGAGAAAGGCCCACAACACAACATTGGCTCTGATCCTTTCCCCCTTGTTGGGCCTGGGGCACACTTGATAAGGTGAAGGGAAATTGTAAAATTAGACCTGGCAACCTGCACAGAGAGGCCCAGTGCAAGGCCCTTGGCCTGAGGCAAGCTGAGAAAGTTGAGGAATTGTGGGGGAAAGGGGACTTGGCAGGCTAACTTCCTGTGGCTGCATCCAGGGCTAATTAGTTTTCAGTGTTCTGTGTGTGTTTGAATGGAAACGAGCCAGCACTGAGAGGCACGGGGTGAGGAAATCAAAAACACATGCACTAAGAAGGAAGAAAAAGAAAAAAAAGAAAAAAGAAAAAAAAACCCTGTCCTTTTTAGCTACATTTTCTTCTTCAAGAGGGGATCTCATCATTCTGTTTCATGGGCACTAAATCACCCCAGCTCCCCTGTCTATCACATCTCACATCTGCTTCAGAACTCATTAAACATCAAAAGGCCTGCCCTATCAGTTCTGCTTAGTTAGAAGTCTGAGTTACTAGAATCCTAACCAGGGAAGATTTTGTATGTTTTTAATAATAGCTTAAGGAACTTCTTAGCACCCCATAAATTACTTAATGCAACAAACTCTTCCTGTGGACCAGCAAATGTTTTACAGAGAAGCTGAATGCTGCCTTAACGTGCCTGTGGTCAGTCCAGAGTTACATAGCAACCTGCCTAAATGAACCTTTAATCTACATTTCAGCTTAGGAATTACTTGCTCATGTATCCTCTCCTGCCTCTATCCCACTCTTATTTTTACTGCCGCTCTAATTTTATATAACTACATTATAACTTGTATTTCTGAAGCATTTTGATCCCTAGAATGCCTAGGCAATTATTAAAACAGCAATCATAGTGCTATAGCACCAATGAAATCTGCCTATCTCTCCCTTTTCCCCTGATTCAAATACGCATGTACAATGCCCTCCACTACTGCACATGCCAAACAAAAAGTTCATGAATGTAATTTATATACAGGAAACACAATGAACACAGTAATGGCTCCAGAGGGTGTTTGTTATTAAGAGTGCCACAAGAGCTCTTTAAAATGAACTCAGCCTAGACCAAGAGTGATTTTGGAGTGCTAGTTGTTCAGACAAAACCAAACCAGTTTTCATCAGAACACTCACAAACTTTTGTCTTTAGTGAAGAAGTCTTTTTCTGCCTAATTTAAAGGTTTTGCCTGCAGCTGTTTTATCACCAGCGCACTTCTGGCTCTCTTTATAGAGTCAGAAAGCATGGCTTTGCACTTACCCTCATGCTCAGGAGTGACTAAATCACTTTAGCTCACACTTTTTAAGAAATCTGACCAGTGTTTGGATTTGAACATGTAAGTCTCATAGGTGAAATTTCTGATGACGACGGGCAAATCAAAGAGAGTTTTCAGACTGAAAAAAGTATCTGTAGCCCCAGCTTTAGCAACTGATACCAATACCACGCTGATACCAATAAGATTTGTCAGCTAGTTGCAATAGTTTCTTCCTCCATCTGAGGATGGGGGCATATCTACACTTCAGACAGAATGAGGTTTAGAAGCAATGACTTCTCAGAGTTTTGTTGTACCTTGCTAGTGCCCTAAAGATCAGAACATCTTCCTTCTTAGTTCTTGGGGGTAAGAGAATGACAGGTCACAGCTAAAAATAAAGAAAGAAAGAAGGGAAAATTAAAGAAAGAATGAGAAAAGAATAGTGGCCAAAATAGTAAAACAAAACAACAAATGTGTTTCTTTTTACTCTCATCTACAAGGAATGACATTCTGGGCTAAAAGATATGTAAGTATCCCTCTTTCAAAAATATTTTAAATTATCTAATGTGTTTTTTTTTTTTCAAAATGTAGAATGTCAACATAAATAAAAGGAAATAAAAAAAAATACCATGAACCTCAAGCCGTGTTGAACTCAGCTCATCATGGAGCATGGGCAGGGATGTGATGTGTGTGCACAACCTTTATGAGGCCCTAAGCCTCCACTGCCTAAGAGTGACCTAGGTGCAGATGAAACAGCCTTGGACATCAGAGGTGCTATTAGACCAAGAATCAAAGAAAATGAAGTGAATGGTATTTCTAGGATTGCTATTCCTTGTCAGCAAGCTCTGAATTCTGTTTAGCAATGGAGACATCTCTTCCCAAACTCAGCATGCCTGGCTCCTTGCAGAGTAGCGGAGGACAGTCCTGGGGAATACGAAAGACTTCCAAATCTGCAGCAGGTGTAGCACAGTCTGTAAGGGAGCACACAATCCTTATGTTCACTTATTCTTCACTCAGTGTTGTCTGACCAGCTCACATTTCAGGGGAAAATACAAAGTGAATTCCATCATTAGGTACCATAAACAAAGAAGTTACTCAGTCCAGAAACAGTTAAGAGAAAATAAAGCCCAATAAAAGATATCATCTCATCATTTAGCTTCAATTCAGGTCTGCATGGTGGTCACTTTAATGACATTGCTGACAGGACAATTTCACAGCTGTCAGAGTTGCCAGCTAAATTATTAGATAGTCTCCATTCATTGTCTTTCTTTAGAAAGGTATAAGAGGGACCTTTTTCTGAGATAAGCCCCCATTAGAAATCCTCAAGTCACCAGAGGTCTGTCCTGTTCAGAGTATATTAGCTTTTGGTTTTGTAACCCTTCATCCTGACCAGTAATGTTTGCTTTACTAGCTTATAAGAGTATGCCAATGAAAAGCAATCAGCCATAGTATTAGTCTCTTTTATACTATGTGCTTAAGGAATAAAGCACCAAGATAATCAATAAACTAACTTCCTTGTACAATACAAGTCTGATATCCATTGCAGTACATGATCTTGAGGTGAAATTTACTCCTCAAGAATTCATATACATTTAAGCACAGAGAAATTCAATGGCATATGTCTCCAAAACTATTTACTGCACAAATACTCAAATTATAGAGAGGAATCTAGCTCCAAATGGAGACTAAACACATCAGGAAACGATGGCGGTTAATAATGTTTAAACTGAAAAATTCCTTAGACACAGCTCACTGTCCCTGGGAACTCATGTCATACTATAAATATTACAGAATCACTGGAAAACTGTGTATAATACTAAAATGAAAGGTAGCTGAAAGGTAAATCATTACATAGGTAAATCTCTCTAAAAGATGGTTAGTGATGCTCTTCTGATCTGAAGACCACCATTCTCAGTCCTTTTACTGATGTTCTGTGATAAGACATTCAACAGCTGGAGTCTTCCTCCTGTGAATGTAATTTTCCTTTGTATTCAAGATAAGTATCCTGCACCAATTTAAATTAAGCACCCCTATGGAGGAAATGACAGGTTCGGAGTGAAAGAAGCTCCAGGGAGCATGTGTGCTTTCCCACTCTTTGATTTCCCCCTTCATGTGGAGCTCACACTGCCTTGGGATGATATTTACTCCTAGAGTCAAAGAACATATTTGCTTTCTGTTTTTCATTAAATACAGGGGGTTTCAAAAAAGAGGCCATTTTTCATCAAAAATTGTTTTCAAGTGAAAAATGTCTACCAGCTCTGCTCCTGACTCTAAACAATTCCTGGTCTAGGAGCACATTACTGTGACTTTACAGTTCATAGCGTGTGACTCAAGAAATGAGAAGAATGTTTTTAAGAAGTTACCACGATTATAAAAAAAAATGAATAAATAAGAGTATTTATATCACAGCTAACAGTCCAGCTGGTAGCATGCATGCCATCTGAGACTGCCACAGAATTCACCAGCATCAATCTTACTCCTTTTTCTGATGACGGGCTCTACATTTGCTTTCACTCAGCCTCCTGCTTCCTCTCCCATTTTCTATCACTTAGATAATTGTCAGTAGCATTATATAAACTGAAGTTTTTTTGTCTTTTTTCTGCCCTCCTAGTTTTTCTGCACTTAAGGATGTCCTAGAATAAGGACCAACTGCCTAGACTGAAGGAGACAGCTGAACAGAAGGTACTTGAAAGATGACAAAGTCATAAATTTTAAGTGCTTGATGTGCTATGGCTGATGTACCACACAGGCCAAGCAGGCTTGTTCTATGTTTACGTTTTAAGGGGCGAAGAATGTCTTACTTGGGTTCTGAAAGCTTTTGTAAGACGTTCTTCATATGTGCTCAAATTCTTTGTGGCTTCATCAAAGAAAATTCTAGCCTCTGTTCAAGCAGGCAATTTTCTTTTTGTTTTCTTTCTTTTCACCAGAGACTTCCTGTACATCTTTCTTCTAAAATGACATAAGTCCCTCCCTCATCAGACTAGTGGGTATAGAATATTTGGAGACAATTTTTCTTTAAATTTTAAAATAAATCTATTCTATTAGAAGAGATAAGATCATCTGATTTGAGTCCTAGAAAATGGCCTAGCTTTGTAGCTATGAGAGTCAATAGCAAAAATTATCCCTTAGCTTTAAACTAAACCATTGCCAATTACAGAATTCAGAAACAATGATACAAATCTTTAGACTCACTTAAAAGTCAGGAGATAACTTAATAGTATATGTTAATGCTTTTATATCTTTCTGTATAATAATACAGAAATTCACATTCACATTTCACCTTCATTACCAACATGTTACACTTATGAACAAAGATGAGATACACAGTCCTTTCTGCAAAACAAGCCAATATTTTATCTATTACAAGGCACACACGTAAATTGTATGAATTAGCATCACAATGTGGGGGCAAAAATGTACAGTGGAAATTCAGCCTGGTTTTAGAACAATAATGCTTTTCCAAGTTCTGGTTCAGAATATAAAGTAACAAAAATAAAATGACATCTCTACTCAGAATTCGTAATGGACTGCATGCAGAGCACTGTATAGCTAGCTATTACATGCTAGTAATGAAGTCAAAGAAGGCATTACTGCATAGAAGAAAAGACTGGTTGAAGTTATTAAGGATATGGGAAAAATACATCCAACAATATAACTGCACATCATGTTCTCTAGAGAGCTAAGTAGAACATAAGATTGCTGTCTCCTCCAATGGAATACATCCAAGGAATGCAGATGAAATGCTATTTGACATCTCTAGAGTGAATCCTCCCAGTGAGCAAGACATTAGATACAGAAAGCAGGTGTGACATTGTAGCATCTCTGTCCCACCTGTCCATCTAAATATCTAAGAATAAGGATAGTGCATTTGTCACCATAATACATATGCATGCTGGAGTTATTTTCTCAGCAACATAAAGCTGTATCATGCTGCTGGAGGAATTTTTAATTTTATTTAGTTTTATTTCTTCACTTCATCGTCTTCTGTTATTTACCTTGTTTTTTACCTTGTTTTACATTTCAGTGAAGACAAGAGCTTTTACATTTTATTCACAGAATACCCAGTTACAACTGGCACTGGAAAGCAAGTGAATTATAGGGAAATTTTATGTCCCGCTCTCATGCCATTACTTTCAAGTCTGACAGTTTCATAGTACTTCATTTAAATTAATATAAAAACTAAAAGCCATATCATTTGACCCCTGAAATCATATAATTTTGACTTTGTTTATCACTGAATTTGTTTCTTCAACTACACATTATTGCTTTTGCAATTTGGCAGCACATTCTGTCACTCAGCTGGAAAGTATGTCAGTTTTACTAAAGAGCTGAAAGGTAAGGAAGATTCTCATCTGCAAGTACTCAGAGTTTTGGTCTTCTCTGGACTGAAACTATTAAAAATAAATTTCCTGCAAATCAGCAGCATTTGTTTGTGGCAAGGCCAATGTCTTCTGCAGCATATTTTCCTTACCAGTGACTCCGACCCCCAGACATGTTCACCTCAGCTTTGCAGTCTAAAGAGTGTTTGAGTCCTACATTCTGTTCTTGACAATTAGTGGTTCTTCCTCTCAGTGTAATAGTTAAATCTCTGCTTTTCCTCCCCCAGAATAAGCGCATTGAGTTTCCATTTTCTTGTCTAGAAAATGACACCAATAACGCCATAAACAACAACATAGATATTATCCAGTTTTGAAATCCTCTGTATTCCTGGGCAGCTGTCATACAAAATGCTAGACTTGCTAAGGAAATGTAGTTCAGTGATTCATATTTCCTTAATGATTTGGTCACCTTCCTTCTTTTACCTTTGCAAAACATTTTTAAAAATCAAGGTTAATTTGAATCATCGATTTCTAACATCTCTTTGTATCTGAATGTGCTTAAATCCACTCTGATATATTTATAAAAATTCTTCTCTTGTTCTTCTTAAGGGACCAGTGCCCTGCAACATCTTTATCGATGACATAGACAGTGAGATTGAGTGCACTGTCAGCAAGTTTACTGATGTCACCAATCTGAGTGATGCAGCTGATACAAGAGAGGGAAGGGATGCTATCCAGAGAGAAAAGTGAGGACACATGAAACTGATGAGGTTCAGAAAGGAGAAGTGCAAGGTGTTGAAACAATCCCAGTTATGTGTATGCACTAGGAAAGAACTCTTTAAGAGCAGCTTCTGTGGAGAAGGAATTGGGAGTTCTGGGGGATAAAAAGCTGGACACGAGCCTGCAGTGTGTTCTTGCAGCCCAAAAAGCCAACAGTATCCTGAGCTGCATCAGAAGAGGGGTGGCCAGCAGTATAGAGAAAGTGACTGTTTGCCTCTACTCTGCCCTCATAAGACACCATCTGAAGAATTATGTCCAGGCCTGGGGGCCTCAGCACAAGAAGGATGTAGACCTCTTGAAGCATGTGCAGAAAATGGCTATCAAGATGATCAAAGAGATGGAGTATTACTCTTATGATGAAAAGCTGAGGGAGTTAGGCTTGCTTAGCTTGGAGAAGAGAAAGCTCCAGGATGACCTGCTTGTACTTCATAAGGAGCTTTAGAACAGGAGGGAGAACAACTTTTTACATGTGCAGAGAGTGGACACAGGGGAATAGTTCTAAACAAAAAGAGGGGAGATTTAGGTTAGATGTTAAGAAGTTCTTAGCTCAGAAGGTGGTGAGGCCCTGCACGGGCTGCACAGAAAATCTGTTGATGCCCCATTCCTGGAGGCATTCAAGGCCAGGTTGGATGGGGCCCTGGGCAGCCTAACTATTAGGTGGCAATAACATCCATGGCAGAGAATTGGATCTGGATGTTCTTTAAGGTCCCCAAGCCATTCTGTGACTATGATTCTATGACCAAACCTTACCAATAAGCCATTCCCTATTTGCCCATCATGCTCACTGCACTCCTGGTCACTCACACTCCCAGGTGCTGCTTTTGTATATGTGGGGGTGATTTACCTCCATTTGATGATTCTGTGACAAAATTTCTTCTCATTCTCCTGGTCTTTTTGACAGAATTAACTCTCCTTCCTCTGTTGCTCTTCTCCCCCTTGAGTTGCAAGTAACTCTTGCCTTGACACTATACTAACATTTTCATTTACAGGTCAGTTGTGTTTCAAATCTCCCATCTCAGAACTACACCTATTTACATATGCTGCCCGCTTCTTGTTCTCTGAAAATGTTATTTCCATAAAGGAATGCTAGCTCTTTGTGCTGTAATTACAATGGATTTGCAAGGGAAGGCTCTGGGGAAATGCAAATGCTGTAAGTATGTCTACATGGTGATTTCTTAGGATGGCTATGGGACGGACACAGCTCTCCCAGGAAGGAAAATGGCTCATCTCCCAAAGCACATGAATTCTCAGAGTTATAATGAAGACAAAGCCATTTGTGGAAAAGCTCTGGATTTCCCTGGTCTCACACACTGCACACTAGCAGGAGGGCATAAACGTGATGAAAATTATCAGAAGTCTCACTATGTGCATTTAGAAAAGGGCAATATAAATGCACATGTGTGCGCCCTTTCTCATCCACTGAGGATCCCAGTTTTAAGCTTTTATTCTCAATTTCTCTCATCCACTGGAATCAAATATGCAATGCACAATTTCTATTTTATTGTGGTTTTATTCATAGAAATTTTCATGAAAGTCAAATGAAGCCAATTTGAGTCAAAAGTAAGTAAACAATGAACATGGAATTAATGGGTTTGGTCCTTGATTTTCTAATCTTCTTTCATCCTCTCCAGCTGCTTCTTTACTTTTTATACATATTCTGGTGAATTCAGTAATTCATTCCACTTCCCAATGTGATCAGCTCCAGTGCAGGCATGTTCTGCAGTGGTGGCTGGATATGAGAGGCGAGTCTTGAAATCAAGGAGTCCCCCGGATGAGTACAGAGTCACCCTGAGCTCCCAGGAACCACAGTCCTCACATGAGTGGCTGAGGAGGTGGAGGTGGTGCCAAGAACATTGGCGTAACACCGTCATATATACAAAGGCAGCCCCTGAAAGCATGAACTACAGGGAGGGAGCGTGGTGACTGGACAGGCAAACAGGGCATGACATGTCAGCATGGCATGGTGAGGCAAGTTGCACAACGGTTCTCATAGGGAGGGCAGTGGGCAGCCTGCCAAGCAGCCCACTCTTGTCTGAGAAAAGCACAGAGCCACACTCCATTGAAACAAACATGGTGACCACCTGCCACAATGGTCAGGATGAGGCAAAAACACATATGGAGGGGCCACAACTTTCCCATGCTGATGCATGCATCCAGGTGGACCTTCTGAGGAGAAATAGAGATGTCCAGACATCTGGTTGTGAGAACTCCAGAATGTGCAAGTCTCCAAAGGGTCCGAGAGAAGAGGAGGAGTCATTGATACAAGCATGCCCAGCTCAACAAACTTTTCAAGCAAGTGGTCAGATTGTATGAGAAAATCAGAAATCTGAGAAAGTTAAGTGTGATATTTGCAATGACATTGGCAGACCAACACTCTTGACTTGAGTCCCTGCAAGGGGAAGAAACTGAACAAGCTTCCAACCCTGAGAAAGCAGACAGCAAAAACATGTATGAAGGAGACTGGACCCTTGTTTCTGCTTGGAGCAGAAGGAAATCTCCCCCTTGACCCTGAAGTGTCCCTGAGCAAAAGGTATGAAACTGAGGGGCTGGAAAGAAAAGAGGGTGTGAATAATGGCTCAGACTTGGGAAGGGACATCCATATTAAACTGGTTCAACCAAGAACCCAAGTCAAAACCACTGTTCTTCAACATGTTTCTCAGTGACCTAGAGAGTGGGATCAAGTACACACTTCAGCAAGTTTGCTGATCACACTGAGTGATACAGCTGATACATTAGAAGGAAGAGACACTATCCAAAGGGACCTGAACAAGACTGAGAAGTGGGGACATTTAAAACTAATGAGTTTCAACAAGGCCAAGTACGAGGTGCTGCACTTGAGCTGAGGAAATTCCAGCTAAATGTACACACTGGGATAAATCCTTGAGGGAAGCCCTGCAGAGAAGGACTTAAGGGTCCTGGTAGGAAAAAAAAAGTTGGACATGAACCAGCAGTGTGTGCTTACAGCCTGGAGGGCCAACTGCATCCTGGAATGCATTAAAAAAGGGTGGCCAGCGGGAGGAGGGAGGTGACTGTCCCCTTTACTCAGCTCTTGTGAGGCTCCATCTGGAGTACTGTGCCCAGGCCTGGGGCCCCCAGCACGAGAAAGATGTGAAGCTCTTGGCTGTGGGCAGTCTGGTCTAGTGGTTGGTGACCTGCCCATGGTGGGGGTGTTGAAACTAGATAATCTTTGAGGTTCTTTTCAACACAGGCCATCCTATAATTCCGAACTCCTTTTGAGCAGTTCTGTGGAGAACAACTTAAGGGTTCTGGTGGATGAAAAGCTTGATAAAAGCCAACAGTGTGCACTTGCAGTTCAAAAGGCCAACCGCATCCTGGGCTGCATCAGAAGAATAGTGATGAGCAGGGAGAGAGCAGTGATTATCACCCTCTACTCTTGACACCCTCAACACAAGGAAGACATGGAGCTGCTGCAGGGAGTCCACAAAGACGGATGATCAGAGAGATGGATCATCTCTCTTATGAAGAAAGGTTGAAGGAGATGGATTTGTTAAGCTTAGACTAGAGAAGGCTCCAGGGAGATCTCATTGCAGCCTTCCAGTATCTGAGGTGAACTTATGAACAGGAGGAAAACAGAATTTTTACACAAGCAGGTAGTCACAGGATAAGGAGAAATGGCTTTAACCTAAAAGAAAGGATATTTAGATTAGACATTAGGAAGACATTTCTTACTCAGAAGATGGTGAGGGCATTGGCATAGGCTGGCCAGAGAAGCTGTGAATGTCCCATTCATGGAAGTATTCAAGGCCAGGTTGGATGGGGCCCTGCTCAACTCTGTAGTTGGCAACTCCATGCACAGTAAGGTGTCGGAGCTTTAAGGTACCTTCCAACCCAAGTAATACTGTGTTCTCTGTCAACAGAATCTCCTGGGTCCTGGTGCAAAATTTTAATAGAATCATAGAATCAAAGAATTATAGAATCACCGAATCTCCAAGGTTGGAAAAGACCTCCAAGATCCCTTAGTCCAACTGTCTACTTACCACCAGTATTTCCCCCACTAAACTGTGTCCCTAAGTACAACATCTAAACATTTTGAATAACTCCAGGGATGGTGACCCAACCACCTCCCTGGTCTGCCCATTCCAGTGCCTGACCACTCTTTCGAAGACATTTTTCCTAATATCCAAACTGAACTTCCCCTGGCACAACTTGAGGCCATTCCCTCTAATCCTATCACACGGGAGAAGAGGACAACTCTCACCTCACCACAATCTCCCTTCAAGTAGTTGTAGATAGCGATAAGGTCTCCCCTGAGCCTCCTCTTCTCCAGACTTAATAATTCCCATTCCCTCCGCTGTTCTGTGCTCCAGACTCCTCACCAGCTTTGTTGCCCTTCTCTTAACATGCTCTAGGGTCTCAATGTCTTTCTTGTATTGAGGGGCCCAAAACACAGTACTAAAGGTGTGGCCTCACCAGAGCTGAGCACAGGGGAATAATCACCTCCCCACTTCTGTCAATTCCTTACATGAGCCAGGATGCCATTGTCTTTTTTGGCTACCTGGGCACACTGCTGGCTCATGTTTAGCTGGGTGTCAATCATCACCCCCAGATCCATTTCTTCCACACACTCTTCCAGCCACTCTGCTCCAAGCCTGTAGCACTGGGGTTGTTGTGCCCAGAGTGCAAAACTTGGCACTTGGTCTTGAATGTCATCCCACTGACCTCAGCCAAGTGATCCAGCCTGACCAGATCCCTCTGAAGGGCCTTCTTGCCTTCAGGCATAAAGACACTTCCTCCAAGCTTCTCCCAACTTGGTGTCATCTGCAAACTTACTGAGAGTGCACTCCGTCCCCTCTTCCAGGTCATCAATAAAGATATTAAACAGGACAGGACTCAGTGCTGAACCGTCTGCATCTTATCTTCTCCAGTCCTCTCAGATGGTAAAATGGATACCAGACTGCATCTTTACTTCTACAGTTCTTGCATTCTGAATGACAGTTACTTTTTCCCATTTTATTTAGGACACCATTTGGTGCTTACTTGACATAAGAGAATTTCTGACAGTTATCAGCATACATAAATCTTTCGCTCCTCCCTAAGCCTGGTATTTTATGACATTTGCTGGTTTGAGAACATTTTGTACTTATTCTCTTCTGTCTTGGCAGTTAGCAGCAAATGTAAATTTATATTTGTTTGTTCCCTTTTCTTGTGTCTTCACTTAAAAATGAGTTAGTACACTTTTCATTGCTCAGTTGTAGCTAAAAGCTAAAATTACCTCTTTACTCTCTTCTGTTCTCATACAAGTTCCATGTCTCATGCTGACCTTTCAGGCTTAAGTATCACTTTATTAAATTTCAAGGTTTGTTTATTAGATTGCAATATACAACCATTAGCACAGCCTTATCTTCAGAACTACTTATCTGATTTACAAGCTCCTCATACATTAATACACTCAGATGTTCCTATTTTTATGTTTAAAATAACACTGTCTTTCAGCTATTGTTTATTTTCTGATGCTAGGAAAACTCACTAGAATACTTGTGTTAAGCAAAAACTTGTGCTTCTTATCAATCTTAGACATATACTGGAGGTGCAAGCTCATCCATCATGAATCATCTGCACTTGTACATGTCACCAGCTCATGAGCACTCATGGTGCTTTGGTAACATGATGCCAAAATGACATCATCTCTTGCATGTTGTTTCCATATATGTGAGGTACCTTTATATGAAAAAAAGAAATGCAACTATTAGTTGCAATTGTAATTTTGCAAAATTGAACAGTGGACTTAACACTAGCCTGACAATCACACCCAAATATTCTCTTTGTATCATCGCTGACAGGAATATTTTGCTGAAATCCCCAAAGTCAAAGCTCAGCTATACAAATAAATACTGTAGCAGATCCTGACAGGAAGACGTTCAGCCCAATCTTTTCCAGATGGCAGTGATGGATGGCTGTGTGATTATATTTATTTGGTTTCCCAGGCAATGGTGTCTTGCTTTCACTGGTCATCACTTGAATTACTTTGGCTTAAAGACCAACAAAACAGTATTCTGCACTGCCAGATAGGTATTCTGGTGGACTTACTCACTACTTGAGTGTCGTGATTGTAGAAAGAAACTAAATTTTACTTTGCTGTGATTATCTTTTCTAGAAATCATCTGTCCCTTACATCTGTGACAAATTTTTGATGCAGAACCCAGGGAGCTCTCAGGTAAAACTGACACTGATGATACATAACTTGCTGACAGCTGAGATATGCCAGTTCTGAAAACAATACCATGACCTAAAGAGAAGAGAGAGAGAGAAAGAGAGAGAGAGAAAATGGGAAAAGACATCCAAATCACTATTGTTCTGTTCTGTAAAACACATGGTACTTTACATTGGGATATAAAACAAATGTCCACAGATCAGGAACTTACATTATAGAATAATATGTGGGGAAGAATGGAGCTGGTAGACAAACACTTCTGAACCCAGATCATTCATCTAGCTGAGTCATGCTTGAATAACAAACTAAAGTTATCAGTAACAAACACATGTTTGGTGGCCTAGGTAAAATGATCCATTGCCTCCAGATGATGTTCATTTTACAGGCATTCATATCAGGGAATAAAATGAGATGAGAACTGATAGCTGCAGGAGTATGAGCTGTGTGGAGCTAGCACATTGTAAGCAATTTTGGATAGAGGCTGTATTTTCATGAGTTTCTATAAGAAAGTCAAGCATAACAGAGTCCTATCAATGACTCGGGCTTTTGATGCTACTGCCAGTATAATAATGGATAAACAAAAAATACTGATACAAGAACTTCCAGGTGATATCAGGTGATGGCTGAAACATGGAGACACACACACACATGATGGGAACAAAGAAATTCATGCCTCTCCTGTATTCTTGAGTCACAAATCTACTTACACAGTCCTTATTAGGAGGGCAATGCAGCCAGTACAATGCAATTATGGCAGAGCTCTCCAACATTTTGTCTTTCCTTGTCCGCATTGAGTAAAGAGGAATTGTCTTGGTCATTCTCTGAAAGTAATGTCTTCTGTTTATTTCCAAGGAAACTCTAACCAAGACAAAAAGCACAATAACACTATTTGACAGAGCACATTCTCAGCTACAAAACATTATTTTTTAACATAATCACCACCATTAGCCATTCATTTTTGCCAGTGATGAACAAGAGCCTGCATGCTGTTATCACAAAAATCTATACCAGTGGAGGTGACCCATTGTCACCACTACTAAAACACACCAACCACCATCTCACTGTGCTCACACCCACTGTTTGGTCTCCAGAAACATTCAGCAAGCGTCAGTGAATCTCAGTGGGTGTCATTTTTTTTTTGCATGAAAAAATTCAGTGACACACCTTTGCTTTATACAAGCTTCCATGTCAGATGCCATTTCATGAGATTGCCTCTCTGCTGCTGTCTGTCACACAGCAACAACGTGTAACAGAATACTGATGGGAAAGTTCAGCCTCTACTGCTACACTGACAACATCCACCTCAGACATTGTGCGCCAAAATAGTAAAATAGGAGGCATTACTTTCAGAGCATCCCTTAAGATATCACTAATATATAAGCAGCCAAAATTTTATTTTTTAATATTTTCCTTTAAATATTTACAAAAAGAGAGGACCAAAAGCTTAAAGTAGTGTGACATCTGACCTTGTTTTTGTGAAACTAACTCACTTCCCTGGTTTGATGGCAGTGGTTGCATTACTTAATGAGCTCTCAAGGTGTTCATCAGAGATTTCTGTTGAAATTTTACTCTTCCTGTACTTCATCCTTGATAGTAATTGTTCACAAATGTGCATACTGCCAAAAAGTGATGACATGAATAAGGCGTGATTGTGAACGAAGGGATATTTTTCTCTTGTAAGAGAGGTCTTACAAAAATCTGGTAAAGAGACAATCAGATTTTTGAACTAAGTATCTGATTTCAACTCTATACCATTCCATTTGAAAGTCTGCATGTAGTGTATTTATATCAACTGAAAACCATGCAACAAACATAAACTGAAGATTTTTTTTGCAATCTTGAAGCCTGTTCTCAAACTCATCAAACTCAAATTTTTCAAACCAGCAAGCACAGCTGTCCCACGTTTAGCCAACATACTAAAATACATACAATCCAATGCCATCACATTAGCCAGTAGGGTCCAGCAGTGCCCGTCCCCAACCCCCCACCCCAGCTGTTGCTGAGCAATGGATGCACGTCCAGGGCCTCTCCACATGGAAGAACAGCCACCCTTATGGCACAGGGCAAGGGGCATCAGCACTGCAAGTTGTGCCGGGCTGCAGGCTGGACATGACTGAAGTATGGTAAAGCTTCCTTCAAAATACAAACCACCTACATTAACATACTAAGTGCACATATCAGGGAAGATTTCTTGGAAAAAAGTTTTAGCTGGAATCCAGAGACAGCAGGAAGTGAATGAAATTGGTTGAGGCTGTGGGGATGTGGTCACACTTCTCCGTGCATATGAACAGATGGGCAGCAGAATTCAGCATGTGTTGGTTTGGACAGCTGAGACTTGGGGAAGCCACAGAAAGGGAATGATAAGAGTAAGAGAAAATGAAGGCAGACTGAGAGTTTCAACAGAGGCTGAGTTGCAACACCACTGTGCTCAGGCACTAGTCTTTCAAAATGCAAACAACACCTACTTGATGAGAGACTAATGTTACCTGCCAGGCTGAAACCATACTATTCCACAAACAGAAAAATGAAGTTATAAAACACCAACAGTAGTTATAAAACGCATACAGTGACAGATATTCTGAAGTCAGAAATATGCTCTCGTAGCCAGGAGGGCCAATGGCATTCTGGGATGCATTAAAAAGAGCGTGGCCAGCAGGTCAAGGGAGGTGATCCTCCCCCTCTATTCTGCCCTGCTGAGGCCTCATCTGGAGTACTGTGCCCAGTTCTGGGCTCCCCAGTATAAAAAAGACAGGGATCTCTTGGAAAGAGTCCAGCAGAGGGCCACAAAGATGGTGAAGGGCCTGGAGGACCTCCCCTATGAAGAAAGGCTAAGTGAACTGGGTCTGTTTTGCCTTGAGAAAAGAAGACCGAGAGGGGATCTGATCCAGGTTTATAAATATCTGAGGTGTGGGGGACAAAGTGGTGAGGCCAGACTCTTTTCAGCAGTGTGTGGAGACAGGACAAGGGGAAACAGCCAGAAACTGCAGCACAGGAGATTCCACGTGAATGTGCGCAAGAACTTCTTCATGGTGAGGGTGACAGAGCACTGGCACAGGCTGTCCAGGGGGGTTGTGGAATCTCCTTCTCTGGAGATATTTAAGACCCACCTGGACACCTACCTGTGCGACCTGGTGTAGGGAACCTGCTTTGGCAGGGGGGTTGGATTCAATGATCTCATGAGGTCCCTTCCAAGCCCTATGATTCTATGATTCTATGACTCTATGAACTCCTTTGCCTGTTTTTATGCTGATTAAATTAATGAGTCTCTCTTGTGGATGAACGCTGTGTTTCTACCTTTAACTATGTGACCATACTTTTTATTTAAAACTTCCACCTTCACATTGAAAAACTAGTACCTCTAAAATACTGTACATTAGTGACTATAGTCACTGATAGGACCAGAATTTTTTTTTCAAGCTGTAAATTGTGCTACCAAATACCTGACAACAATACTAGATTGCTAACTAGACCTACACTTCATGTCATTTAAGAAGGGTAAGTGCCAGGTCTTTCACTTCAGTTACAACAACACCATACAGTGATTTAGGCTTGGGGAAGAGTGGCTGGAAAGCTGCCTGGCAGAAAAGCAGCTGGGGGTACTGGTCACCAACCAGGTGAAAATGAGCCAGCAGAATTCCCAGGTGGAAAAGGAGGCTAATGGCAGAAACAGTGTAGTCAATAGGACCATGGAAGTGATCATCCCTCTGTACTCAGCACCAGTGAGACTGCATCCCAGGTACTGGGTTTGGTTTTGGGCCCCTCACTATAAGAAATATTTTAATTGTTGGAATACATTCAGAAAAGAGCAACAAAGCTGAAGACACTAGGAAACAAGACATATGAGGAGCAACTGAAGGAACTGGATTGTTCAGTGTGGAGAAGAGGAGGCTGAGCGGAGGCCTCATCACTATAAAACTTCCTGAAAGGAGTCTGCAGCAAGGTGTACACTGGTGTCTTGTCAGGTGACAAGTGATAGAATGTGAAGAAACAACCTCAAATTGCAGTAGGAGAGGTTTAGATTGGCTATGAGTGAAAAATGTCTTTAGGAAAAGGATTATCAGGAACTGAAACAGACTGCCCAGGGAAATGTTGGAGTCACCATTCCCGGAGATATTTAAGAGACATGTGGATGTGGTGCTCAGGGATATGGTTTAGCGGTGGTTGGTGGCTGGACTGCATGTTCTTAAGGGTCTTTTCCAACCTAAATGATTCTATGAACTTTTAAAATCCTGAGTAATTTGAAGCTCTCTCACAGTACCATTCACAGTTAAGTGAATAAAAATGGAATTTGTAATTCCCAGCTTTCACCCCAGAACCTGGAAAAAAAATGAAGATCTTTCCAAGTTTGCCCTTCTAATGCATCCTACTACATCTCTGTTCTAGGGCACACAGTCCTGTCCTCCTCATCCAGATACTCACAGCTGCCTGCTTCAGGAAAATGATATTGGTCCCATACCATGGCAGTGGGGTTTCAACCTTTCAGACAGCCTTTTCTGCTTCCCCATTTCATTCTGCTCCCACCTGACAAGCTGTGGTCTCTTACCTGGGTATATCCAGCTCCTTCCAAGGCTCCAGCCTGATGTGAATTGCAGAGTTATCTACAAAAAGACCGTGGCCAAGGAAAATGAGGGTTTCTAAACGTATCATGGCAGTCAATTATATTATGCACACTCTTGGCATAAATTCATTGCTCTCACACATAATACACTGCTGAGCTCTAGATCATTATTTTCCTAGCCACTCAGTACCAACAAAACAGCTGTGGTTGGCCTGAAGAAATGGAGGAGTGAGGTGAAGACACCAGCAGTAGCAAGAGCAGGATTCCAGTTATTTGTCAAATGTGACATTTTCATATATGAACAAAACTGAAATAAGCATAGGCAAGTTTCTTTGTTTATGACGAGACTTTGAAAGATGATCCCAGAGACTTTAATTCACTCTATATGTCGATTCTGAGTAGAAAATGATCTAGACTTTCAGGATTTGTTACACAACAGTTGGCAAAATACTGTTGTGCCCAAAGCCCACCACAAAGGGAAATAAGCAGTCCCACATGCCAAAGAGGCAGGTGGGCAAATGGCCATTTAGATTTTATGAGTAAATGAGAAAACTGGGAAACCACTTCCTGATTTCCAGAGCAGTACAAAGCTCGGAACATCTACACAAATATCAAAATTCTTTGCTGAGCATGAGGACATCTCACAGGCAAGCTGCCAACCATAGTGTAAACTTATTCAATCACTTCCAGAGAGAAATGCACTGTATTTACTGAGAAGGTGGGGTTTTTTTTGTTGTTTTTTTTTTTTGTTTTTATTCCAGCAACTCACTGACCTCAATATAAGCATTTGAGTTTGATTTTTGGTGTGAGTTTGTCTATTTCAGACGTGTAAACTTGCAGCCTTTGGATCATTTCTCCTTTGTCTGATCTATTTAACCAAAATCTACTGCCTACAGTTACCTATAGACCATGACTGATCTTCTTTCTAACTCATGCTTGAGCAGCTCTCTCACTGTGAGGATTCCCTTTGCAATCATTGATGTAATTGTTTCTAAGTTCATGTCATTTTTTCATCACCTTTTCGAAGTGTAGACAGCAGAACTGGGTGCACATCTAGTGCTAGGTATCACCAGGTCTGTTTGCAGTGGAAATATGATCTTTTTATTCAGTACTGTCTGTTTATACACCCAGTGATCACCCAGCCATCACTCACTGGGCTCACACAGCCGTAGCACTGCACTAAAAGGTCATATTCAGTCATTCACCCTGAGCTGGACTTTACTTTCAGAGTTACTTCCTCCTAACAGATAAACTTCACCCTTCCAGGGCTGCCAAATGATTTTGTTGAACTAGTGTATAACATTCTGTTAATTCTAAACAGGTTTAAAAAGGGACTTTATTCTATCTGGGAAGAATACACAGTGTCAACCTCATGACAACTCACCTCTAGAGCATGGCACTAAATGTGCAACTTAACAGTTTCTTTTCAGACCATCTGTTTAAGCTGCATTTCCTGCTATCTAAGGAATATTCTTCATGTGACAATTCAAGAAGAATCCTGTAGACTTCACCATTTCTATCCTGAGAGAGAGGGAAATTGGACATGAAACTAAAAAGAAGAAACCAAACAGGTGAAGAAGAGTTTAGGACAGATCCCAGTAAGGGATATTTCCAAATACAGCATTCTATTTGAGTGGTTTGCTACATGCAGAGAAAAATAAATTTATCATGTTCCAGTCAGACATGTTACTCATTGACTATAGGTTATGGTTGTCATGGAAATTGTGTTTATTCACTTGATGTTTGGCCAAGTACAGAAACATATTTGCTGCCTAAGGATTTCCACTTCTCCTTACATTCCAGCTGGGAACTGTGGAATTTCACACAAAGAGCTTACCACAAAAGGCATGATCTGTCAAAATAGAGCAAAAGTAGAAGGAAAGTGCCCACCAAATACCTTATTTAACCTCAGCATAAGGCGATGCAATTCTTCCAAAGACAATGTGTTGCTAACTGATGTTAAGATCAGCATGGGGTACAACTGCCCATTTTCAGTATATCTGAATTAGTTTTTAGACACTGTCTGAAAATACATTGGGATTTTATGATTAATGTTCTATTATTTTTGCCAATACACTGTAGAAAAAAAAAAAAAAAACAAATTTATCTCACTCAAACAGAGAAGTTTTAAGGGAAAAATACACACACACACATACACAAAAAACATAATAAAACAAAACAAAACCCACCACCACAAAAACAAAAACACCAAGTGCCTTGAGACTGAAATCAGCAGTTCCAGGAACGGATAATCAAGATCTCTTTATTTTGAAATTTGTTGGACCAGAGATGAGGGGCTCAAATCTGCACAAGCTTTGTGCTAAGGGACATAAGCTAGGGGAGCTCTATGCTGCTGACACTCTCAGCAGGGGCTGAAGAGTGTTTCTGGCTCAAGTCCACACTGATTTACAGTACTCAGCATCCCATCAAGACAGCAACATATGTTATTCCCATTATCTTGCATACTTTCCTTCCACTCAGTTATGGAACCGAGTTTCCAGCACCATAGTCTAGTGCTAGGAGAAATGGTAATCACTAAGAATTATATTAACCAAACAGTACAAAGACAAAATGAAGAGTTCTTCAAGGGCTCTTTGCTGCAGACACATCTTCCTGACCAGAACCATAGATCTGAGTTTTATCCACATAAATCCCAATTATTTGAACTTTCTCAAAATGTCAAGCTGCTGATTGTATGAATATACTTAAAGCCTCTTTAACAAGAAAACTAACAAAACTTTTGACCAATCATTGGTTGGTGACTGGAAAAAGGGAAATATCACTCCCATTTTTAAGAAAGAGAGAAAAGAACTCAAGGAATTACAGATTATAGCGCTACACGTCTGTGCCTGGGAAGATCATGGACTGGATTCTCCTAGAAAAGCAAGTATGGCACATGTGAGATGAGTAAGAGATCCAAGACAGCCAGCACAACTTCACCAGGGGCAGATTGTGCCTCACCAATTCTTGTGACCTTCTACATTGGAGTGATGACATCAGCAGACCAAGGAAGGTCAACTGATGTTGTCTACTTGGACCCATGCAAAGGCCTTTGACATGGTCCCACACCATATCCTTATCTCTAAATTTGAGATATATGGATTTGAATGGTGGACTGTTCAGTGGATAAATAACTGTCTGGATGGCTATAGCCAAAAGGTTGTTTTCTATGGCTGTACACCCAGGTGGAAGCTGGTCATGAGAACAGTGTCCCACAGGGGTCCATGCTGGGACTGGTACTCTTCAACATCATTATCAGTAAATCAGTGGAATAAGTGTAAATATCCTCAGCAAGTTTGCTGATGACACTAAGCTGAGTGCTACAGTCAACACAACAGGAGGAAGTAATATAGAGGGACCTGGACAGGATAGAAAAAAGGGTACATAAGAACCTGATGAGGTTCAATAAGGCCAAGTGCAAGGTGTTGCATTAGGGTCAGGGCAATCATAGATATGAGTACAGTCGGGGAAAAAAAGACTCCCTGAGAGCAGCCCTGTTGAGAAGGAGTTGGGGGTCCTGATGAAAAGCTAAACATGAGCCAGAAGTGTGTGGTTGAAGCTCACTAGGCCAACGGTAGCCTGAGCTACCTCAGAAATGAGGTGATTATCCCCTTCTACTTTTCCCTTGTGAAGCACCATCTGCAGACCTGGGACCCCCAGCACAAGAAGGATATGGAGTTCTTGGAGCAGGGCAGAAGAGGGCTATCGAGATGACCAATAGGCTGAAACACTTCTCCTGTGATGAGAGGTTGAAGGACTTGGGATTGTTTAGCTTGGGGAAGAGAAGGGCAGATCCCGGGTCACCTTACTGCTATCTTCCAATACTTGAAATGAGTTTATAAGTAGGAGAGGGACCATCTGTTTACATAGGTAGACAGTGATACGACAAGGGGGCATGGATTTAAATTGAAGGAGTAGAAGTTTAGGTTAGATTTTAGGAATAAGTTCTTCACTCAGAGTGTGGTGATGCACTGGAACAGGCTGCCCAGAGAAGTTGTGGATGTCCCATCCCTGGGGGCATTCAAGGACATGCTTGATGGGTTCCTGGACAGCCTGATCTAGTTGATGGCAACCCTGCTCATGGCAGAGGAGCTGGATCTAGATGATCTTTGATGCCCCTTCTAACCCTAGCTATTCTATGATTCTGTGTGCATATTTAGGACTTCCTTCAATGTAAACCCATACCACGCAAAATAACACAGTCCTGCTGTGCGAATGTTAGCATCCAAAAACAGTGACAGTCGTGGCACACTGCAAACTGCTATCATATAGCTGCAGACAATGAAAAATGCAAATTATATTTTGCACAGCTATAAATTAGATTTTATGCAGTAAAGCAATACCAGGATTTAGCTACAGTTCAGCCATAACTGTGCTGCTACTTGCTAAAGCAGAGCATCTGAAACATCCAAAGATCTGGGATTTCAGGAAATTAAAAATTATACTGAGAGATGACCTTACCAACTAACACTTAGACCATATGATAGTAACAGTATAATAATAAACAAATCCCAAATAAGTATTGTAATACAAAATGGAAAATCTTATGCTTGCCTAGAAGAGTAAATTACAGTACAAATGAGGTTATGTTTTGATCCATTCATTCCAATGGAAATGTAGAGTAATTCCAGTGACTTCAACAGAGCTCCTGAGGATTGACATGTCAATGCAGGTTTTGTCAGAAGCTCGTTAATCGTCCTTTTCATCACTTTGCTTGTTAAGTCACCCTGCAATTTACAGATCTATCAACTTGTGGCAAAAAAGATTGCTGGGCATTTTTTGCTGTTCAGAGTGGGTAAACTAAAGTTTTCCCATGGGAGCCAGGTTTATAAGGACATGTGCGCTGTTCAAGAGAAAGATGGAAGTTGTGATATTTGTAACTTCCTTTTTATTCTCTTTCTTCCCACAGAGTTGCTTGAACATGTGAGACAGTTTCAGCTATATATGACACAAGTAACAATGTGTCAGAGAGGTTGACCTCAGATATTCAATAAAACGATTAAGAAGAGCCCTTACCAGTGCTTCCCTGGTAATGGGGAGATTATAGAAACGTAGAATCATAGAATCTTTTGAGTTGGAAGGAACATTAAAAGGTCATCCAGTCTTATTCCCTTCCAATGAACAAGGACATCTACACCTAGATCACATTGCTTAGAGCCTGGTTCATCCTGACCTTGAATATCTCCAAAAAGTGGGCTTCCACCACCTGTCTGGGCAATCTGTTCCAGTGTTTCACCACCCTTATTGTAAAAGACTTATCCATCATGTTCAATCTAAATCTCCCCTCTTTCAGTTTGAAACAATTTCTCCTTATTCTATCACAGATCCTGCTAAAGAGTATGTCCCCTCCCCTCTTAAAGCCCCCCTTCTACTGAAAAGCTGCTATCAGGTCTCCGCAAAACCATCTCTTCTCTAGATTGAACTGCCCCAGCTCTCTCAGCCTGTCTTCATGGGAAAGGTATTAAATTCCTCAGGTCATTTTTGTGTCCCTCCTCTGGACTCTCTCTTGTACTGAGGACTCCACATCTGGACATATTGCAAGGTCTCACCAGCTCAGAGCAGAGATGCAGAGTCACCTCCCTCAACCTGCTTCTTTTGATAAAGCTCAGGATATGGTAGCTTTCTGGGCTGACTCATGTCCAGCTTGCCATCCATCAGTACCCCTAAATCCTTTATAGCAGGACTGTGCTATATCTTGACATCTCCCAGCTTCTACTGATAGCAGGGGTTGTCACAACCCACATGCAAGACCTTGCACTTGGATTTATGTAATCCCATAAGATTCACCAAGGGCAACTGCTTGAGCCTGTCTAGGTCTTTCTGGATAGCATCCCATCCCTCAGGCAAGTTGACAACACTACACAGCCTGGCATCATCTGCAAAGTTGCTGAGGGTGCACTCAATCCCACTGTTGATGTCATTGACGAAGATGTTAAAGAGCACTGGTCCCAGTACTGTCCCCTGAAGAACCTGAGGGACTCTGAAATAACTTGCTCTGAAATGACAAGGTAAGCTTAGTTCATCATTGTCTCCAAGTAATCCATTCAGGAAGGCACTCTTGAAAACAATTAGAGTAAAAGCTTCAGTTCTTTGGCATCATTATTAGACAACAAAGTTACCACAAAATGCCAACCATGTTTCTTTAACTTCAGAATTCATTCTGTTGTCTTCTACTGTGTTAGCCTGCTAATCAGACACTATTTTTCTCAAATCATTGATCCATTATATGCTTTAGCAGGGAATTAGTCAATTCAAATAACAGGTTTGCAAACTGGAGCTTAGAAAATGACAGCATCTCTTCAGGGTACACATTTCCAGAATTACCACAAGACTTTAACCTTTAGATCCCATGAAATTTGAGAAAATGGTCCCCAGGGGCTCTGTGGAGAAGACTATGGTTCCTCAAAAAGTAGGGATAATTTCCTGTCATTCTTGATGTCTAAGTAGATTGTAGTGATAACTTCATGCTGGTGGAAAAAAAAAAGAAAAATCCTGGAATTACGGTTAACAGGTTTTTGGAGAATTGTTTGGACAGCCTGGAAACTGAAGGCTTCTGAGACACAGTTTCTGGCTGAGAAACCATGCTCTGTGTCTTACACAGTTAATATGATGTAAGAAACTAATTTAGTTATCCCCGCAGTAGACAAAATACAAATAATCTTAAGATCTCGTGGAATGTGTTTTCTGATTCAAAGGCAGGCAGACAGGTGGTTCAATGGGAAGTGAGGGAAACATGAAGAAATCTCTTATCTGAATAAATTTATCAGTACAAAATTCATTCATAGAAACCAGATAGAAAAACAAAGAACAACAACAAAAAAGTCTCACAGTTTTGAGAATAGTTACATTGGCAGAAATTTATTCAAAGATCAAGGATGTGAAGTAAATGAAAAATTATAGCCACTCATACTGTGTTATATGTGTGCTTATTGAAGCTAAATTTTATTCCTTATAATCTTTCATCAAACTTCTGAGCATAGCCTAAAAGAGCAGTTTTCACACCTTCTTTCTCAGAGATATTGTGAATATACTTCCCTTTGTTGTTCCAAGCTTTACTTTACGTCATGCCTTCTGTCCTCCAGCCAGAGTGTAAGGATAATATGACAGATGCTTACTTGAATGAAAGGTGAGCAGAAAGATTGGGTTTGGCTAAGGTTTTTTCTTTCATAGTTTATTGAGATGAGACATGTGTAATACACTTTGTGTTTCACAGTAAGATATCACCACTCAGTTCATCACATGCCAGTCATGCACCCTTTCTACTCTGCAATATGTAGAAAGCCTTTGCTTAAGTAGATTGGTCCTGGCCATGAACTTTTCCAGACAATGCATTACGGATTCCACTGTAACTCCTCTTCACAACACCTGAGAACAAAATGGAAGGGAAAAATAATAAATGCTCTGTAATTTCTTAGTTCCTGTTCAAGATGTGCGCAAACTAAAACAGATTTTCTGTGTGGATAAGCTTCTAAAACATAAAAAATATTCTCCGTGGGTTAACAGTTTGTTCTGGATGCTGTTTCCAGGCAGTTGGAAGAAAATAAAGTTTTCAGGAGTAGTCAGCATGGGTTCACTGGGGAAGGTTGTGTTCACCCAACCTGCTAGCCTTATTATGTCATTACTGGCTGAGTGGATGAGGAGAGAGCAGTGGATGTAGTCTACCTTGATTTCAGCAAGGCATTTGACACTGTCTCCCACAGCATCCTTATAACAAAGTTGAGGAGGTGTGGAATAGATGAGTGGACAGAGAGGTGGGTTGAGAACTGTCGGGCAGAGCTCAGGAGGTTGTGATCGATGGTGCAGAGTCCAATTGGAGGCCTGTTATTAGCGGTGTTCCTCAGGGGTCAGTACTGGGTCCGGTCCTGTTCAACATTTTCATCAATGACCTTGATGAGGGGATAGAGTCCACCCTCAGAAAGTTTGCTGATGATACAAAGCTGGGAGGAATGGCTGTCACACTGGAAGGCTGTGCTGCCATTCAGTGAGACCTGGACAGGCTGAAGAGTTGGGCAGAAAGAAACCGTATGAGGTTTAACAAAAGCAAGTATAAAGTCTTGCAACTAGGGAGGAATAACCGCATGCATCAGTACAGGCTGGGGGATGAGCTGCTGGAGAGGAGCTCTAAGGAGAGGGACCTGGGTGTCCCAGTGGATGACAGGCTGGCCATGAGCCAGCAGTGTGCCCTGGTGGCCGAGAAGGCCAATGGGATCCTGGGGTGCATTAAAAAGAGCGTGGCCAGCAGATTGAGGGAGGTAATCCTCCCCCTCTACTCTGCCCTGGTGAGGCCTCACCTGGAGTATTGTGTCCAGTTCTGGGCTCCTCAGTACATAAAAGACAGGGATCTCCTGGAAAGAGTTCAGAGAAAGGCTGCAAGATGTGGAGCACCCCCTTATGAGGAAAGGCTGAGAGACCTGGGTCTGTTCAGCCTTGAGAAAAGAACACTGAGAGGGGATCTGATCCATGTCCATAAATATCTAAGGTGCAGGAGTTAAGGGACAAAGCTGGACTCTTCTCAGCAGTGTGTGGTGATAGATGAGGAGAAATGACCAGAAACTGATGCATAGGAAGTTCTGCACAAATGTGTGTAAAAACTTCTTCACAGTGCAGGTGACGGAGCACTGGCACAGGCTGCACAGAGAGGTGGTGGAGTCTCCTTTGGAGATGTTCAAGACCCACCTGGACACAACCTGTGCAAACAGTTCTACAGAGCTGCTTTGGCAGGGGGGTTGGACTCAATGATCTCTAGAGGTCTCTTCCAACCCTGACAGTTCTGTAATTCTGTGATTCTGTGAATAGCATTCCCCATGGGAGCACCTTATTCCAGTGAGAGATGATGCTTTGTGTCATATTCAGCCTCAAACAGAGCCTTGAATGGCAATAGGTTAAATGTTAGAAACCGATGTAGAGATAGAGAGCTCCTTGAGAGCAGCCCTGTGGAGAAAGAGTTGGGGATTCTGATGGACGAAAAGCCGTACGTGATACAGCAGTGTGTGCCTGCAGACCAAAAGGCCAATTGTATCCTGGGCTGCATCAAAAAAGAGGTGGCCAGCAGGGATAGAGAGGTCATTGCCTCTACTCTTCCCTCTTGAGGCCCTGTCTGCATTACTGCATTCAGTCCCAGGTCCCCCTGTAAAAGAAAGATGAAGGCTTGTTGGAGCAGGTACAGAGGAGGGCCACGAAGATGATCAGAGAACTGGAGGACCTCTCTTATAAGGAAAGGCTGAGGGAGCTGGGCTTGTTTAGCTCCCTTGTTTAGAAAATAGTTATGACTACATATATGCATGTATATGAATGTTTATAACAAATGATGCACAAGCAGTTGCTCACCACCCCTGACTGACGCCCAAGTAGGGCCCTGAGCAACAGAAAAGAGCGAGAGGAACTTCTGCTCCCTTCAAAACTCCTACAGCATGATGCTATATCGTATGCAATATCCCTTTGGCCAGTTTAAGAAAGCTGTCCTGATTCTGTTCCTTCCCAGTTTCTTGAGCCTTATGCTGATGGCCTTGGCTCTGTACAACACTGCTTAGCAGCAACTATAGACATCAATGTGTTATCAACATTGTTTTTCCCCTAATGTACCTGCAGGTAAGAAATACAGTTATTAGTATCTATGTTTTGGGAGATACTTTGGAAGAGTAGGAAATCCAGAAGAACAGGGCTGATTCTTCACAATCTGAATCATTTTGTTCTGGAGAGGATTTAGTTTTCAAGGAAGAAATTCCCCTACACATTTCTGTCCTGCCAGGCTCTACCTCTTTGTCTAGATTCTGTTTTTTTTCTATGTGCTGCAGAAAGGTGATGCTATCTGCATACGAGGTAAAAACGATGAAGAGCTGAGCCTTTCTAGCCTGCTTATGGCTCCACAGCCACACTGTTTCAATTTTTTTGTTTGTTTGTTTGTTTGTTTTACCTTCATCAAGTGCTGTGCTTGCAGAGACAGCAAAAACTTGGGGGTGGGGATCCAGGGAGTCACAGCCCCTCCAGTTTAAGGGCACCAGGCAGGGGGCTCTTGGCCTTTCAGAAATGGAGTTACTTTGAAATAATCTTCTTTCACCTTGCTTTTGTCAGTTGTAGTGGTCACCATCACCACTAGCCCCATGTAAAATGCATTAGTATAAAAGCATGGATCATGTCTGGGTCTCTTGCTTGGCTCCAAAATCACAGCCTTTCTTTTGTGGACTTTGCTGCAAATCCAGAGTATTCTGGAGTCTGTGACTGTTTCTGCTTTGTGCCTTGTTCAAAACAGAGCATGCTAAGACTGTTTAACAGGTAATAAAATAAATGAAGTGGAAGCCTTGACCTCTGGAAAGAATAAAAGAGTTTTCAAAGGTGTCCTGACAATGTTGCACTGGTTTAAGCAGCAGCTTGATGGCTCATGATTGAGGTCTGCTCTTTCAGATTCAGCATCTTTCACCCCAACACTTCAAATTGCATCTGATCTGAAGAAAATGTTTGTTTGCTTTCTGCCAGTGCTTGTGGTCACAACAACAGCACCCACTTTCTGAGGACAAGAGGCTTTTGTGCTACAGCTTGTTCTGCTGCAGCAAGCACAGGGGTGAGACCACACCTCACCTTTTATCCCCATTTCACACACTGGCTTCACAGCATTAATAAATTGGTTTCATTTGCCACTCATTTGGCAGGAGAACTTTCTAATAACATTTTTATCCCCTTTGAGAACATGAATCACTCACATGCTGAGTATAAAATTACTTTTCTCCCTCCGCTTATTAAAGACACCGCACTTTAGCAGGGGTCAGGCACTCAGCCTTGCCAGTGGCAAAGTCAAAAACAAGGGCATGGCTTGGGGGCACAGTTGTAAAGCTCAATGCTTTTCTTTCTTACAGGCAGCAGATAACCTACTTAGCGCTCGGAATACACGGTTTTCTCCAGCTGTCAATCCTACCTGCTCTGGGCACAGATTGAGAAAACGTGTGAGATTTACCGTGCTGCTCACACAGCCCCTCCAAACAATAAATAAATAAAATGTGTGCAGCAGATGTGTGCTGCAGCAGAAGCTCCCCTTGCTGACCTGGCCAGCCTCCCTCACCAAGTCGGGCTGAACTGGGCCGAGCTGGGCCGAAACAGGTCCTCCTGCCACCAGAGGGCAGCGCTTGGGTTGTATTCGTGATGAACTGAAGGGTGGAGGCACTACAACGCAAACCGAAAACTACGGTGTTTACAGATTTCTAAATCCAGTTGGTTTTGATTGCTTGATTAAAGAAAAAAAAAGAAAACGCTTTTCCGATTTCATAATTAATTTTTTTTTTTCAGTGAGATCTTTGTTTAGTATTTACTTTAGACAGCAAGCCAGCCATGCGGCCAGAAGTAGTTCAGTAGATGACTTGAGTTTCTGATTGCTATTTTTAGCCCCAAATCCATACTTCAGTCAAAATACACCCTTTGAAAATATAGAAGATACATTCTTGTATCACCTGTTCCCCCACATCCTTGCCTTCTACGGAGAAGACAGAAGAAAGACAAGTAAGAGAGATGGCATGAACCAGCATGGATAAGGAGCTGCAGACAAACTAGGGCAGATGGAGGGTAGACGGGCAGCAGAGGTGTTGGACAAGCTTGTGCCACTGCTGAGTCCCAGACATGGACTTCTTATTTCACAGAAACCTAAGTGTGCAGTGAAGCCCTATACACACGGCACAGGTTTTCTCCTCGATATCTTGCAAGTTATGTGCTATACTATCTAGTGCAGCCAAGATTTAAGTGCCCAGCAGCAGACCTTCCTGATCACAAGGAGTTTAGCTGAGAAAGGTGTAGCTCTGTGTAGAATCTGGACTTCTCCAGGCCTGGCAGCAGTTTTCCTATGATTTTGGCATAACCTTGAATGATCAAATTTTTGGTAGTTTGTGGCATTTTTTTCTTCTAAATGAGGCCCTTGATTTTGATCTCTGAATTGCTTATAAGAATGTTCTCATGAGAATGTTAAACACGTATGGCAAATATCACTCAGTGACATCGTGCATCCCCCATGTTACCTTATAGCTGCACTGTGACACCACATCAGCATATTGTTCACCGTTTTATCCTAATATTCTACATATCCCATGAAACTTGCCAGTGATGCTTATAAAAACTGTATGTGTTCTCAGCTTAGCATGGAAATTGTTCCTTACCAACATATTCATATTGAAATACAACTATTGTCCTCAGAAAAAGACCAGCTTCAGAAAATACCACGAGCATGCAGTCATTTGGTGATTGCCAGGTTCAGAGCTGTGGGCTTCCACACTTTTCCCATTTCACTCTTTGAGAGCCATGCTTTTTCTAGCTTCTGAGTCACTAGCAAAAGAGCCAAGTGACTAGCTCACAACACAAATGCAGACTGAGGCATCTACCTTATGCTGCTGCTGATATGGAAATAACAGCCAGCAAGAGAGTCTGTGCTGCAGCTGTCTGTGTTAGGTTTGATTGGTCAGATAAATCACATTGTATTGTTTCCATTCCTTTGGCTGGGGGAATGTGTAAGCACTTCAAAACTGAATGCTTATGCATGAGAACCTTAAACTAGTTTACTTAAATGCACACATATGTATCTCTGACATTGACTTTTTACAGATTTTCTTGTCAATAAAACTAAATTGCTTGACTGTTCACAGAAAGTTAACATAAACATAGTCAAAGTGAATTCAAATTTTAAAATTGTATTTTAGCATGTGACTGCATTCAGTGAAAACTTTGTCAAAAGCAATGATAAAGTCTTTACTGCCATGACTCCGTGCCAACCGCTGCATTGAAATCATTTCTCTGCCTGAAAGCCCCTAACATTAAGAAACAGCAGAGCAAACACTGAATGCCTATTTCAGAACAGCAGGCTGCTGATTTACGGCAGGTTGTGGGTAATGGAATTGTCTCAGTTCATCAGAGGATGCAGACACTGTCCAGTTACTTCCCAACTGTGCAAACGCTTTTGTTTGGGGGTTGACAACTCTATACCTCTTCACCACATTTCAGGTCCTTCTTCAAGGTTGATGCAGAAAACCTTTCAGCATACATCAAAAATCAAACCTCACTATCTTTCCCAACTCTCACACATCCAAGGGAAACCATCACAGCTGCTCGACAGAAGGACTCCAAGAAAACCCTGCCTACCCACCCCACAGCACAAAGAATACATTAAAGGAACAGGGAAAGACAATAAAAAAGCTAAACATTTAGCAGAGTGGCTGTACTAAGAGGAAGAAAAGGCAGGGGAACGTAAGTGGTATCAGTGCTTTTGAGACAATTATTCCTAAGTTGTGTATAGGTGCACTGATGGATTAATCGGGAGTCAGATACTTGGTGTACCTTTGTCTTTGCTGTGAGCACCAGCTACCTGAAGTTTGCATGGCAGCCTCTCCTCCAGCAGACTGAGAACAAGGATATTCAGTTCCCTATGAGTTCATTCCTCCTTGTCCAAATAGCCATCACAGTGACCAGAGCAACCCTGGTGTACTGTCACTTTTTGTACTGTTAGCATTGCATTTTGCTTGTTCCCCTTGACTGCTGAGACAGTGGCTGCAAAAGGGACGGGTATAGGCAAGGACCAATTCAATTTGTGATGTTGAAGATCTTTTCTTTTTGTCTGGAGACTCTAATATGCCTGACTGATGGATGGGGTCTAATTCATGTAGCTATCGCAAAGTTGCCTCAGTAATGATCTATCCTCGATCAATATGGCTGCGACAGTCTCTGCTTCCCTTCATGTGTGGAGCAGCTGCCCTTGTTTTCTAAGGATGTGGGGTGGAACTGACACAATTAAAGGTCATCCTCCATCTGGGAAGAGAAAGTTCTGGTCTACAGTGAAGTACAGGGGCTGGTTTCCATTTTGTTAGAGTTATGTAATCTCTAAATAAAAAATAATTCCGTTGTTCACTACAAGATCTCATTGCTTAATGCTCCCTAGAAATGGCTGCCAGATTCCTGTAGGAATGTAGCATGTACACAACGTTTTAAAACATATACAGTTGGAGAGTTCTTTAAATTGTAAATAAAAAACATTGTTTTATGAAAATAAGTCTGCTTTTCCAACTGAAAAATGTTAGTGCCTGACTTTCAGAGGTTCTATACTCCAACTGAAGCCAAAGGCAGCTGCTTTTGGTTTTGTGAAGCCTCTCCTATTATTAACAGTACAAGTTAATAGCAGGCATGTTAGGTGCAGGTGAGTGAGACAAAGATGCACAAGATAGACACTGAAGAAAAAAATAAACTGAAAGGGAAGCATTCAAGCCTTTAAAGAAAAGCATCAACAACAATAATTTGCCCCTTCAGATTTCATAATTTTAGATTCATAATCCACCTTAACCACGTTGCAAAACCTGAACCTGTAAGTTTTGAGCTAATCAATTTAAACATGTGTGCCTAAGAGGCATGCAAAAACTACATTTCTACACAGGATTAGATTCTTCTAATCCGACAGGATTAGAAGAGTGCAACCTTTCTTACTTAGAATAACAAAATCTAATGAACTATGTTTCCTCTATTCTTGCATTAGTCAAAATGCACTAACATTCAACAAAATTACCAGGTTACAATGTTACTTTCTTATTCTTTATATTTGATTTTTGAGCCTGAACTCAACTCCCGAGGACTGACTATTTTCCTTTACTCTAACTTAAAACTGATTTAACTTGAGTCTGATGAACCAGCACAGCATGGGTGATCCATGTACAAAATAAAGGTTGCATTTCACTTCTTTGAGTTGTTAAAGAGGGGAAGCTAATGGCCCTTCAGAATCCACCAGAAGAATTGCAAAGCTAGCGAAAATAAATATTACTGCACTGAGCTCAACTTACCCGGAGTAGAATGGGTAAAAAGAAACAAGCTATTGTCCAATTTCAATGAAATTTGTTGATTTATACTCAACTAATATTCTTAACTAATGTGTGTCAATATAAATTATTGAGCATTGTTGAAAGACAAACCTGGTCCCATCAGGGCTGGTTTTAATTAGTTTCCAGCACATATCCTTGTTTAATTTTGTACATATCCAGCAACAGTACCTGAGGATATTCATCATCAGTTAAGGTATCTAAATTTATAAACCAGCAGAACTGTATGGGTTCTTTTGTTTGTCTGCTTTTTATGGAGAATAAGTTTGGTGCATTGCATTGTATACATCTCACAATATCTGACATTCTCCTGCTTGACCGCAGAAAGTCACAAGAGGATTTTTGGAAGGAAACAAGCACAAAAGAAGAATGACAGACAGACTGGGATCTGTCACAGATCTATGTGGAGGTCTGCTATTTAAAAAATGCTTTCATCTGGCACTCATCTTATTAACAAAATACACTTTTTCTTAGGCCAAAATAATGCAACTATGTCACCAAGACACTGAACCTTCACTAGGTAGACTGTCCATGTATTCAGCATCCTTTGTTGGCGAAGATTCACTGATAGAAAAACTAAGTCACCTGTTTCCTCTCTTCAGCAACAGAGATTGCTATGCTAAGTTAACTTTACTGAGGTTTGCAAGGAAAAGTTGAGATCTAGCTACAGGTAAAGATGCACGGAGGCTTTTACTGTTACATCCATCGTGTCTGGTTGTCATTAATTTTGGAGTGAATGCATAAACAGCAAAAGAAATAGACAGCTTGGGCTCTGAAGAAAAAGGGCTCAGAGGTGCCAAGAATCAGGGTAAACATCCTTGCTGGAATGGTCCTTGGTAGTACCAAGAGACAGGATAGAAGAAAGAAAACACAACTGAACATATTTCAAAGGGATTAAATAGAGGTCAAACATAAAACTGTGATTTACAGTAGTTTCCACAGGATCAAAGAAGTTCACCTCCTGACCCAGGGCACATTTGAACCTGTGTCCATCTTGTCAAGGAGGTGACTTTCACACTTTTCTGTCAGCATCTTTCTAGTGCATGGATATCATGTCCAAGATGTCCTCACATAAGAATTTGAGCCAGGTAACAGTATACTTCAGTGGTGCAGAATCTGTTCTTAATGCAAACATTCCCTGTTCTGTACAGCCTACCTCTGCATACACAGGATACATCCTGCCCTAACAAATAAAAAAATCTGATCTGCATTTGTTCCCCCTCCATTATGTAGTTGAAAAACACTATGTGATTCTTTGTATTCCTAAAAGAATTTCTTGAAGATGTGTTACGCTCCTTAGAAATTCCACATATGCAGATTACAGCACAGCATGTATAAATTGCTTTTCTTTCCCAGATCCTTTAGAAGAGGTCCTTGGAGTCCCAGAAATCTGTGGATCAGAAGTTGAAAACCACTGACATGAGGACACTAAACTAATCAAATCGAGAATGATAGAAAAACAGTGGATTAAAAATATAGAAAAGCAAGTCAAGGTGGTCCAGTTGTGTAACAGTCTGGTAATCACTAGGTTTACTTGCGTGACAAGATTTGCTTGTTTCTATTTGTGTGCTCTTACTTATTAACTCAGGGAAATTGAGTAGTGCTTGTTAGCCCTCAAGTTACAAACTAGAGGTTCCAGTGATTTCATCTTCAGGCATGAGAGCCCATTGGAATGGTGACAACTGGGCTCAGTTTTTGCCTGCTTGTAACATAATTTGCTGTGTTACACCTAAAGATAGGAAAGTCTGTGTGATAAAATACTTGGACGATATTTTGGCCTTTTTACACTTAGAACTCATGCACATCTATGGTGATGTGCATGTGCAAGAACCTTGAAGGTGCTATATGTGCACCACTGCAAGGAGAGCTCTGTTCTCACACCACTTGGCATGAGACATTCTCAGCAGCTTGCAGTCATAGCCAGGAAAACTCATTTTCCTTGCGACACTGAATGCTGAATCCCTCACCCTTTTTAGAGGAAAGGCCTCAATAAGGAAAATAGGCTATGCTTAAAGGAAGGAGGGAACTAAAGCATATGGCTCTCCACAAACAGATTACCAAGACAGTAAACGTCCAGCAGTGTAGAAGGAAATCTCCACAGTCTTTAGACAGCTGTACAGTGGTCAATAATGAAAAGGAGAGGAAATTTTTCAAAGTGAAAATATGTCTAGATCTGTCCCTGTCCATTAAAGAAGCAGGAGATCTGAGCATCAGTTTTTAATGAAGCAGAGTCTGAAAAGAATTTCACATATGTTAGGTGATGTAAGAGGCATTCTGTCACAGAACAAAAAGTGTTTCAACCATGTCTCACTGCATGAATCAAATTACTGGAAAAACAGTAAGTATCCAAATGTGGAAGATATCTCATAATTTAAGTTTATTATAACAAAGCATGCATTGCTATGTATAATTTTGCATTGGCAATCAAGAAGTGGACAAAATTGTCTGATACTTAGGTTCTCATTTATACGCATTTGTATTTGCATAGACAGCATATTCCTAAAGACTGAATTTTTGAAACTTCTTAGCATCTCAATGTAAACTTCACCAAGCAAGAAATCAGTGTGATTCACTCACTCATGCTGCAAGTACAATGCTTTAGAAGTGAGTAAAGAATCTACTGTTTATGACCTTTACTGCAAACATTTCATGATCTTGTACTCCAGCATGTTGCATCCTCTAGGAACGTCCACTTTTGGTTTACTGGACTCAAAATGAGACAGTCCACCTTAAGGGGGAAAAATAATGCAAAGTGCAGAAGCCACAGAAACAATTTACGTAATGTAAATCGGGACATTTACTCCTCCATTCTGACACAGGATGAAGCATCCAATATTGTCACTACAGGAGACATACATGAACAGCTGACTGTAGGTGTGCCTTACCTTCACTTGTGCAAACTACTGGAATCTCTCCTAGAGCACAATATCAGTGCAAGGAAAAAAAACAAAACAAAACAAAAAAACCCAACTAAATAAAGAATTCACCAAGGAATGGAAGGTGAAAATGGAGGGTGAGCACAGTGCAAGGACACATTTCTCTTTCATACAGACCTCCAGTGGTCACACTGAGTTCACACTCAACATCTGACCCAGACTTCCAGCCTTGTCCAGATCTCAGAGGAAAGAATGAATGCCAAAGCTCTGTTACTGCTACAGCTCTGATGGATGTGTTACAGTATGTCACCAGCAGCCTTAAAGTCCTGTTCCCTAGGGGCATCTTGTCTTCCAGCACCCAAAGGGTGAAAGGCAGTTGCCATTCACCCCAGCAGCAGCTGGGGAAGCCACAGCAAAAGAGTGCGCAAAGACACTCTGTGTGAAGAGTGTCAGAAATGAAAGCCTCAGGGGTGAAGAGGGAAAGAAATGACGTCACTGTAATGGAAGCCTTTTCTACTTGTCTGTCTGTCTGTCAGCAAGGACTTCTGAGTCAATAAATACCGGTCAGAATGCACAATTCCTGCTGACCTGCAGTCCCCCCTTCATCTCTGGAGAAAATAAACATGGGTTGTGGGTGCTGAGCAGCTCTGCCTTCTTCAGAGCTTCCATTGTATTTGTGTTTGTGGTGTTTCAGCCAGCAGTACCAGGCAGCATTCATTTGGTAGTCCCAGGAACTTGGTGGAATTCCCCGGTTATTATGAGATTATCCCTTCACTGCAAAATAAACGATTCTTCACCAATTCCATCTCAGGGGTGTTCTCTCACAGATGTCTGGGAGTCAGAAGGGGTCAGGACAGGAGGGACTTGACTTGATGTATAAATCCTCTCTGTACAAGCTGCAGTTCCCAGAACAATGCCCTTCACTGTCCAAAGCATCCATGGCGCAGCACCAGGAGCTGCCTCTGGAAAATCCGAAGTAGACACTGTGCAAGACCTTAGCCCATGGCAGCACCCTACATGCCTGGAAACAACTCAAAATCAGATGCAGAAGGGAGTTCCCTGTCACTCATGTCAAGAACAGAAACATCAAATGCCACACCCTGCTGTTCCTGTTAGAAAGTGTCCTGCTTTGGGTTTCCCTCCCTGCCTTATTCTCAATCTAAATATAGAGCAATTTGTCCTTGCTATCAGTCACTGTAGTTGCTGAAGTGCTGATAACTAAACTCCCAGCCCCTTTGCTTGCTATTTGCTTGGGGAAACAGAGACACAGAAATGTCTTTGTTACTCAATTTACAAGCAGTAGTAGTAAATTTTCATTTCATATGTGGTCTGACCACCAAAAAGGGGACGTGACGTACTTCATGCATGGGCTTCACAGGTACTTGATGACAGTGGAGTGACTCAAATGCTTCTGTATTGTATTCCACTTTCACCAATTGGACTCTGGTGGTGACAGATCCCTCCAACCCTGTTCGCCAGGACCATGGTGCTGCTCGCTGCTGGCCTCATTCCCCATTCCCAGTTTCTAGTTCCAGATTTTCTGTATTTTGCTCTTTGGTGCTTAAAGCACACTGAGACAGCAGCTGTTTTTACACAATGCCTGGAAAATGTCTTATAAATTGTGACTCTCGATCAGCAACTTATTCAAGACTATTTTCTCCTTCTTCACCCCACTCTCTCCAAATACTTAGTTAAAAGCATAGAAGATTTAGAGATATTTTTATCTTGAGGGAAAGGTTCTGGATTCTTCACTTGCTTCTTCTGACTTCAAGAAGTAATTACTACTGACAATTTCTGACATCAGAGAACAGAGGAGATTTTCTTCAGAAAAGAACAGGTTATACAAATACTCTATCAGCCTTCAGGTCACTTATCTTCTGAACTACTTGGAGTCATTCCAAAAGCCATGTCTGTCTCAGAGTTTCCAGAACTAGTTTTCAGTGTTTTTGTACAGAGTACTGTTGTTTACAAGGCAGTCTTGCCAGCCTGAGAAACCATTTAAGCGTAGTGCCACATGGCTGAAGATGGGTTAGTATGAAAGAGAGTCATCACCAAATGTCAGACAGAGGTACAACAGGTCACAAGGGTGGTGAAGATGTGCACGAGACTGTGTGGCATAAAAGGGAGCTTCTTGGAGAAAAGTGCAGGATAGCAATCACAGATTCCAAGAGCTGCACTGGGGGACACAGTCTACATAGCTTTGTACTCAGAGACCCTGATTCCCACAGCTGTGGAGCCCAATCATGCTCTAGAAATCACAGCTAATATTTTATAAATCTTTTGGCAATTGCAGCTATAGAAATAACTGTGAGAACATGAAGCAAGAGTAAACCATTGTAGCAATGTAGACCTGCCTTAAAGCTGGAAACAATAGTTCTCACTTCACCTTCCACAAGCATTTCAGTCATGGTCTCATGAACTCATTATTCCGCAGCAATGGAATTTGGCACTTTCCCATAATGTGAAAATTCAGAATTTTATCAATACCAGTAGTGATGTATCCATTCTCAGTTTCTGACCAGATAGCAAGCGAAGCAAGCATAAAGCCAGAGCCAGGGCTCTTCACAGCAAGTGAGGCAGCCCTGACCCATGGCAGCAGCAAGGCTGAGTACTGTGACCTGATAAGATGTTGAAGCCATCTACAAAATAATTCCTTCCCAGGCACAAACCAGAAAACTGGTATGAGGCCGGACTATGCCTCTTGAAACAATACTTCATTAAAGAGGGTCCTGACAATGGAGATAGATCGCCTGGAGACATTGTGGGGCCAAAAAAAGATAAAAGCCTTCTTTAAAAGAATGGTTGAAAATATTCATAGTCATATTGTGATGAAGACTATTTTCAGCAGCTACAGGCCACAGCTGCACATGTTTGTGTGAAGAAAGGAAGACAAGAATGAAAGGATTTTTTATAGCATTAAAGTCTGGCCCCATCTCACTATACCATACACAGAAGATGACTCAGCAAAGGCTGTGCTCTTTTGAATACTCTTAGCTTGGAGAGAGCTAAGGTAAATAGTTGTTAATTAATTTCATTTAAGCTATTAATTAGATTCTGAATCTAACTCACTTCACAGCAGGATAGCTTCTGGTCTATATGCTGTTCCAGGTCTGTGTATTCTATAAATAATACTATGTTAAGAAAGTATTAACTTACAAAGTGAAACATTCAGATGTTAAGGATTAACAGAGATAAGTCAGACCTTATTTCAGGCCTATGTATGAGCAACCATACAGTCTTTAATAACATATTCACATAACAGTTTTCCACTGGATCAATGCTGTGGATACTTTACAGTTAAGATTTTTTTTTTATACTTGTAGGTAATTCATGTCTTACTGTACATCAGTCTTCTCTGAAGCCTGCATCACTAATTTTCTGTGGACTATTTTCCTGTTAATATTCCATTTTGAAACTGCCAACCTGAATTAACTACAACATGCTCTATTTTAGGCAATAAGCACCTAAGGTCAAGGATTCTCCTCTGTCATGTTTTCAGACATACCCAAAAGCCCTTCCTTGTATATCAGGACTGTCCAAATGTTCTCTTTCCCAGGATTTTAGTCCCAGCTCCTTACCTCAGTAGTCTTCTCCCATGCTCTGTCAGATGGACAATGAAAACACAGCAGATACAGCAGTGCTGTTCATCTCCTGTGATCTGAGACAGCACGGCCAGATCATGCGCTCCACTATCCTGGTGGGAGAAAAGACTGCATTCCACTCCTGGGTTTGAGAATACAAGGCCATTCTTCAGAGAACATGCACTTCTAACACCTTTGCGCAAAGCGAGTCTTTCTGAGGCTCATAGCTTCAGTAAATGTGGGGAAATTTTCACAGAAATAAGCAAGCACACATTCCTGACATCAGAGGGATCCCCGCCCCAACTGCTGTTCAAAAAACATGTCTTTCATCAAAATTAGGTAGGAATTATGAATTCTTTCTAATATCCCCTCAAGGCTTTTTATTTGTACATGAGAATGAAGTCTCCCTAATTTTTCTCTGAAAACTTGATTAATTATTCCTCTTCCCTTTCTCAAAGAATGGGAAAAAGAAGGATGCAAGGCAGAGACATTCATCCTCAACATGGGAAATTTCAGCCTAGTTATTTCAAATGTAAAAAAGTTCAAACTTAACTGAAACCAAGCTATTGTAATGATGTTACACAAATTGTAACATACTTATTATAAACGTTTACTTTTATGTAACAGTTTCCTCAAAACATTTTATTTCTGCTAAACAGAAAACAAAACTGAGTCTTCCTACTCTAATGACTAAAAGGTACAGAAAGACCTTGCAAATATTGAGAGAAAAACTTTTTACTAATTCTTTCTTTGTCGTATTGAAAATGTTTGGCTTTGAGCAATCTCTTCCACTGAATTCCCACAGCCAGCCCATGGTCATTATAAATGCAGAGATTTTCAACAAGACCTTCTTGTCCTAGTATACGCAACATGGATAAAAACAGTCCAAGGAAGGATTTGATTTTGTAGAGAAGCATTGAAAGGATATAAGACTAAGCTTACCTAAACACTGTTCAGGTTTTCATCAAGGAGCCTCCCTCAGACCTAAATTAAATATCAGGAATGCCTGTGTGAAGGTAACAGGTATTTGCTAGAACTGCTCAGTATGTAAAAAAATGTAAACATTAAAACTGGACCAGGCAGAGCAGTACTGCAGTGTGCCCAATACAAATTACCAGGGGACCATGAAAGAATCCAACCTGACAGATCCCTTCTTCTCCTCCTGCCAACAGCTGATCCACTCGCCCAAGCACCACTGCCACTCTTTCCACTTCTTGCCCTGGCACACCTCAGTCTCTACGTAGGGTGGGAAGCAGGCCTGGGGAGACACACTGAGTCCTGGCAAGGTCTGTGTTATGTGCTCTTACCCAGCAAATAAGAGAACGAGGAAACCATCATTAATTGTGGTAAAGAAAGGAGTGACCAGAAGAGAAATACTAAAATCATAGAATCATAAAATCATTTGAGTTGGAACGGACCTTTAAGGATCATCCAGTCCAACTCCCCTACAATGACCAGGGACATATACAGCTAGATTAGGTTACTCAGAGTCCCATCCAGCCCAGCAACGGATGTCCAGGGAGATGGGGCATCCACCACCTCTCTGATTATCCTCTTCCAGCGATTCACTACCCCAACTGTAAAAAACTTTTTTCTTATGTCCAGTCTAAATCTTCCCTCTTTTAGATTGAAACCATTTCCCTTTGTCTTATCACAACAGGCCCTGCTGAAGAGTCTGTCCCCTTCTTCCTTATAGCCGTTGTTTAGATACTGATAGTGTTCTATGGATTGGATCATTTTTGTGGCCCTCCTCTGGGTGCATTCTAACATATTTATGTCTCTCCCGTACTCAAAACTTCACATTTGGACATAGTACTCCATGTGAGATCTTGCCAGTTCAGAGTAGAGGAGCAGGATCACCTCCCTCAAAATGCTTATCATGCTTCCTTTGATATAATGCAGGATATTGTTGGCTTTCTGGGATGAAAGGGCACGTGGTTGGCTCACGTCCAACTTGCCATCCCTCACTACCCCTAAGTCTTCACGGCAGGGCTGTGCTCCATCCTTACATCCCCAAGCTTGTACTGATAGCAGAGGCTCTCACAACCCAAATGCAAAACCTTGCACTTGGATGTAATGAACCTCATGAAGTTCACCCAGGCCAACTGCTTGAGCCTGTCTAGATCTCTCTGGATGGCATCTCAACCCTCAGCACACAGCTTGGCATCATCTGCAAAGTTGCTGAGTGTGCACTCAATCTCACTGATGAAGATATTTAAGAACATCAATCCAAGTACTGACACCTGAAGAATACCACTTGTCACTGAGCTCCATCCAGACATCGAGCCTTTGACCACCACTTTCTGAGTACAATCTCACAACCAATTCCTTGTCCACCAAACAGTCTATCAAATCCATACCTTTTGATTTGGAAAGAGAGAGACTGAGGGAGACTGTGTCCACGGTTTTACTGAAGTCCAGACAGATAACATCAGCGGCCCTTACCGTGTTTATGTACGTCCCTGACTCCTGTGACACTGTAGTCAGGGTGAGCTCTGACTTGTCAATCCTAGCATCAGGTAGAGGTCTGACTAGGAAACCGAATTTTTTTCTCCTCACAGAAGGAAGAGAAGATAATTTTTCCAACCTGTGTAAGGTGCTTTGAAAGAGGTGCCCAAGGCGCTTTGACAGGGGAGCCAACAGAGCTGCTGCTTTGCTGGTACTTGTTTTGTGGACAAACAAATGACCTCAGTTTCCAAGGCTGTCAATGTGGAGTCTCTCATCAGCACCAAATTAATAAAACTGTTTTTAAAAAGTGAATAAAGAATATGTAAGGAGTGCTAAATAACCAGCAATATCGAGCTTGAAGACCAAGATCAGATGGTGGAGAGAGAGCAGGGGGTCTCTTTCTCACCTAGGTAATGATTATACGAGCCCCATAAGGACATAGTTAAATCAAGTATTAAGAAGACTGCACTTAAGAGGGGGAAAATATGTCAATCACACTTTGCCTTTGACAAAAGGAAATTCCTTGAAACTGAGAATGGGGAGAGAGAGGGAGGGAGAGTGTCTCGTCATGTGGGTGGCCAGGAAACTGGAGGCCAGAAAAGTATGAGAGAGAGAAGGGTAAGAGACAGGGAGGAAAAAAAAACCACCAGACTGAATTCTAATCCAAATGCTGTGAGGCGTTCACACCAGGCCTTGTGAGAATATTAACAAGGTTACAGGAGAGGGGCCTTTAGCCTCGGGAATTATTAGTGAATATGGAATTATATTTGCACAAACACAACCAGATGCAAGTAGCTAAATGCTCTGCAGATGTGAAAGGAGACAGAGTGCGTTCCAAATGGGCAGCAGCTTCATGTGTTTTAACCCTCCGTCATGATGCCTTGTCGCCTGCCTGACAGGGCTACTTTTTTGAAATGGCAATGGTACAGGAGAGACAGGGTCTTCCATTTCATCAGAAATTCAAACAAGGGTATACCTTAGGGATTACTGTATTCCACAGCCACAAGCATCTCCCAGCTGACTATCACACTGAAGAACACATAACTTGCCACATACTTTTTATCTCTCTGTGCTTTGTCTGAGATAGTCATTTCCTCTAAGTTTTCATTTTTCTTCCATTTTGCCATGTCTTTTTCCAAAAACTCTCTCCATCCTCCCTCTCTGTTTTTCCTCATTGTTCTGTTTTCTCTGTTTTCATTGTCCAACTACATCATGGCCTGAGCAGTCAGCCAGTACTCAAAACATAGCAAGCTGTCTCCATTGGAATGAGAAATTGATTACAAGAGCCAGGTATTTCTTTGAAGTAAGTCTGTTTTACTACAAACAAAGTCCCACTTCTTCAAATACAGTAAGATGGAACAAGAATCCAGGGCTTTGCTCATGATCCGGTTCTGCTTGCAGTCTGGATGTTGCACTAAACACTTCTTTCTCTGGCTTTTTTTCAAGGCCATTGTGTTTTCTTCATGATACATTTCTTGCATCATGATTTTTGTTTTGCTCCTTGTTTTTTCCTACTTTTCACTGTTCTAGTCACTCTAATTAATTCATTCAATGTTTACTTTGGGAATGGCCTCCACAGTTTAAACACAGGGATGTCAGCTTGTTCCCTCATCTAGCTGGTATGTAAGGCAGTAAGCAACACACCTAGCAACTTCTCTGGGATTGGTGACTCGTCCTACTTCAGAAAGCTCGTCTCCCTGCAACACGCTGTTAGGTGAATTACACTAGTATTCCTCAGTGTTTCAGTTGAGAATGCAGCTTCATCATTCTAGATGAATTACTTTTCTAAATCATCACAGTCCCTACTCTGGAAAGGAGAGAATATATACTGAACCTTTAAATATCAACTTTGTCAGCTTAAATACAAAACAACTGAAATGGCCATAAGCGTAATTATAAAGGTCTCCTGTGTAGCTATGGCAGGGTTAAGACTTGTGCTCAAGAAGAAATTTTCTCCTATAAAGAACAGTGGAAGAGTATGACTACTCATCCTATAAAATTACAGATGTGAAAGTAGGGAGAAATGGATGCTTATGTAGGTGGGATTTTAACAGATTGCAGTTTGACTTGGTAGAGTATGCAACTATGATTTTAATTAGTTGAAAGTTTGAATTTCTACTAAATAGCATTTTGCCTATTTCTGTAAATCACAATGCTATGTTTTTTTTTTCTTCTGTTGTATATAATTGCATCTTCCCTCCCAGCAGGGCCTGGAGGCTGCTCAGAGGCCAAGGCCTTCCTTCGACATGGCTGCCACTCCCCAATGCTGCGGACAGGCAGCAAGCAGCAGTGGGCCTCGGCTGGTGGCCACACTGAGAAGGCTTTTTCCCATTGTTCCCAACAGAGTCTGTGTTTTATGAAGCCTCACAGTATAGCCAGTCGCCATCTCCCCCAAGGGCAACAGCAGTTTTTGTTTCATGGAGAACAATGGATGATGATGGGCAGCCTAAAAACAATTCTGCCTGTGGAAAAAACAACAGCAACAACAAAAATAACAGTGAGTGTGGCCATTCATAATAAGCATCTGTGAGGAAATAGCCTATTGTGCCAGACTCTCTATGGAGAAGCAGAGAGGGAGGTGGGAGGCAGCGTGCTTGTTTGCCACAGTGAATGGGAGGCCAGGAGCACCATCCTTGGAGAGGAAAAACGGGCACGTGCTGAAGGATGGCTCCAGGCTCACAGCACTGTAGGCAAAATACCATTTTCCTGCTCAAAGGAGGAGGGACAACGTCAGCTTCAACTCTGCGATGGAGAAATGTTGAACAGCTGAAGCAGAGGGCTCATAGAAAATGTGTAAGGAACTGAACAGACACTGCCACTAACCACTAACACCAAGAAGCCAGAAGAGCAAGGGACATGAACCAAAGTTGCTCGGTGATGTCACCTTCCTCCTTCAGCAGTGGAGGTGACAAAACATTTGTCATTCAGTGTGCAGAAAGAAAGGATGCTAAGGTCTGTCTGTCTATCTATTCAGCTATCATTTATCTATCATCTGTCTGTCTGTCTGTCTGCCTATCTCAGCATTTTTCTTTTGCTCTGGTGAAACAAAGCAGCTGCAATTCCAGTGGAAGTATCTCAAAAACCATAGGTGTTCTGCATTCCCCAGAAAACAACACAACAATCAGCGCATAACCATAGATGTCTGTTTAAATGGGAAAACAGAAAATCACTTTTTAAAAAGCAATCTTGAAAAATCTTTATCTGGGAATCTTATTTAATGTTACCCAGTTGACTTTTTTTTTTTTTTTTTTTCCAGAGAGTGTAATGACTTCATCTTTCATGTACATCAGTCTTTTTAGTATCTCAAAATACGCTTGGCCATGCCACATATACCTTTTGATATTTTGGTATCTCGTGACAGTTTAATTTTCAAAACTGACGTAAAATAATCACTGAAGTGTAACAGTACATTAAATGGATGTTAAATCCCTACCAGTTCAACAGGTGTTAAGCCTTTGATCTTAGTTAAGCAGTCAGTATTTTTATTAACAACGTGGAAGACTATACGAGAGGAGAGCTAGTAAAATTTGCAAATGATTCACAGCTCAGAAGAATGATAAACAGAACTGAGAAACAGCAAGCAATACACAGATGGACTCTTCTGTAGGAAAGGGAACTATAAAGAAGCATGTCTGAAAATAATGTGCAGGTCACACACCTGGAAACAAAAAAGCCTAAGTTACTTACAGGTTGGAATCCTGTGAGAACTACTGACACTGAAAGTGGCAGACATGCAGGAAGATCTTGAGCTCTCAGTGCAGTGCAGCAGGCAACACAATTCTCTAGATATATACATGTTACTTACTGTTCCAGCAGTCTACTTATTAACTTCAAACTGTCATAGTAACACCTCTTTTTTTGTTGTTTGTTTTCTAATGCAGACTGTTTTCCCAGATAACTAATGACAGGACAAGAGGGAATGGCCACAAGTTGCGCCAGGGAAGATTTAGATTAGATCTGAGGAAAAATTTTTTCTCTGAAAGAGTGGTCAGGCACTGGAATGGCCTGCCTAGGGAGGTGGTTGAGGCACCGTCCCTAGCGCTGTTCAAGACGCGTTTAGATGAGGTGCTAAGGGATTTGATTTAGTAGCCTGGTGGGTAGGGATGGTGGTGGGAGGATGGTTGGACTAGATGATCTTGTAGATCCTTTCCAACCTAATGAATCTATGAATCTATGAATCTAGTTGGAAGCAGACAAATTATACTGAGTATTGCAATAGTATTGTGGCACATTCTGGTACTTAATGTGAACAGAAGAGGTTGAAAAACTGCAAAGATTAGGGAGCTACAACTAACTTTAAATATGTAATGCCTATTTTATGATGACAGTTATGAAAAAAGTTAGTCTATGCTACTTGCTTAAAAGATACATTCTTTGATTATATTGGGAGAGAATTTCTGAAAGCAAAAAAGCATTTTGGCTTTTTTAAAAAGCAACAATGTTCTACAATCAAAAATCGGAAAGTGAAATTATACCAACTCAGATTGTTGGAAATAGGGCATAATTTTTAGAAATGGGAGCAATTTATAAATGTATATGGTAGGCTTCATATCAATTACTTCTTAGAAGTATCTGACGCCTAATGAACCCTGATTTAAATGTGAACTGGACAATCAGATCTCTTCATATCTTACTCTCTCAATATCCTGATTCCAGAATCAGTTTAAGGGACTAATTTCATTATTCTCTGCAGCATCCCTTATGAAACTTTTGGATAGTTAAGACAGAAAAGTGTTCACACTAATATATTCTCTAGAGAAAGCAAGAGATATATTATGCTAGTTGACATTGTTAAAATAGCAGCTTGGACATTCTCTTATCCAAAGAGGCAGAGTTACAAAGGAAAGCTTCAGACTGTGTGAATTCCAACCCGTTTCTACAATTTCCAAGGCTGACTTCTTAAAGGGCTCCTTTTAACAGATAATTAACTAACTAACTTTACAATGTTGGTTTGAAACTTTTAAGTATGCTTCATTTCTCTATTAATTCTAGTAATAATAGTTGCAGACTTTAGAGTCTTTTAGTATTTTCACAAGTATGAAACTATCACCACCAGCAAGGTATACCTGAAGGAGGTTTGGCAGATTCAGGAAGCAATGAGGGGAGGTAAGACCAGTAATGTTGCCCAAAGTAAAATACCAGTCCATGGACTGTAACTTGAAGAGATGTTCCTACTTCAGGAATGAAGAATTGCTACTCCTTATCAGCAAAATCTCTGCAGGGCCCAACAAGATTAAGACCAAATAACCATTTCAGAAAATGATTTTATTAAACTATTTCCCAGATTTGTTACAGTTTTGCATACTACTTAGCCATTCTTTGGATACAATGGGGTCAGGAAATTCATGAATCTAGGAAAATATAATCTGGGTAGTATTTGCTTTGAATGAATATTGGTATACAGAGGCTTGACAGGAGAGGATTTATGTATGAGATAGGAAGGTCTTGTGGCACCATCTAAACCAATAAATTTCCTTTTTTTCCAGGGCTAAATTCCTACAGGAGTATCAGGTAATATGAGAGCATACTGTATATCTGACCCCTGTGGATCTTGCAATATCTTTTCTAGTCTTGTGTTCTTTCAAAGCAGACAGATATGGATGATACATTAGCACTAGTTTTTTCTTTGTGAAGTTCGTTGACACAGCCTTTTTTCATCCTGTGGATTTAATTTAATTTATGGAGGACAAGAGCATTCATTCTCCATTTCTAATATCAGTTCCTAAGAGTGCTATCTAGACCAGCAATATTTGCATGCAAAACTGAATATCTGATTCAGAAGATATGTTATTAAAAGTACTGCTACCATTAAAAGACGTTAAGCGTCAGTTATTATTTCAGATGTAAAATAAGATAGATCTCTGCTGGGAACAATGACTGAAGGTCTCCTCAGACATCCAGGCTGGATTAACCACCGGAAATAATAGCAGATTTAGGTTTTCTATCTACTGTAGTAAACCAGTCTTGTCTATAAACTCCTTACTGCTGCAAACTAAAGGTGTGTGTCTGGGAAGGGCAAGCTTTTCCCCTTGATGTTCCAGGAGATGGAAATACAATCCTTTTTCAGACACAGATGTTTGCAATAGAAAACTTTCACTCTGCTCTCTTCTGTTTTTAATCTGCTCATGACAGGAAACACAGATTCAAAATGAATGTAAAGAACACAGCCACCATAACTGACGATAATACAAAAGAACATGTAGGAAAGATTTCTTTCTCCTAGCACATCATAGGGAGAAAAGGTTTACAGATTTCAGAAGATTCTAGGTGTTTTTGTTTCCCAGTGGCTACCAGTACAATGTATTTCCATGAACTTCACAGAAAATAGTTCTCTGCAGTGTTATGATATTATCAGCAGATTCAGCACACAAAGGATAATGTACTTCTTCATTCTCTCTGCCAGATCTTCAGCACATTCAAATGACTATCCAGCTAAAGCTTTGCTGAACAAGCAGCTGTATAAAAATGGCCAGATTGTTCCATATCATATGTGAAAAAGGAAAAGGTAAGAGCAGTGGATTCATCTAAAATTTCAAACATGTGCTTTCAAACTACACCAACCTACATGTTTGAAAAGAAGGGTTTTTTTGTTTTTTGTTTTTTGGTTTTTTTTTGTATAGAAATGTGAATGTGAAGGGTGGGGCTGGACTCCTTCTGTTTTTTATTTGCCTGTTCCAACTTCACCTCTGATTCTGTATTCTTTGGATTCCACCCTATCTGGTCTCCTGACTCTGCCTTTTCAAGTTCACCAAAATGTTCTTTTCTTGCTTTTTTTGTTCATGGCATATCTTTGTAGCATCCTTCATTAAAAAAAAAAAAAAAAAATATATATATATATATATATATATATATATAACATTATGCAATGCACAATTTCTGCAGTCTATATTATCTGAACATCATATGCTTGAACAAGGTATGTTGCAAATGTGCCCCATTTTAGACAGTACCAGAGAAATATAATAGCAAAGTACAATTTGCCTAGCATCACACAAGAACTTCAGGACAAGTGGCAGGAAATAAATTTAGATTTTCAAAATGTATTCACTTTCTTGAACCACTCTTCCCATTTACAGTCTGCTGCCACAGCTACCAAACAATTTCTAATTTCTAAATTAAAAAAGACGAAGAGGCCGTGGACAAAAACCTTAGAGGGAATACACACATCCCTAAGTTTATCAGTACTCCATTAACACTGTGGACCAACAAAGTCTGAATCCCTTGTAAAGCACTGCCTCTTAAAACCTTTATGAAAATACATATTTTTTTGCCTACAACCCTATTATGCGGGTCTTTCAACCCACCCCCCATGTTATCCCCCCTTCCCTCCCTCCACAAGATGTAGATTTTGCATTCTGCTGCTGATAGCACTATTATGCATCTTCCCTAATCACTTAGGCATATCCCTAAGTCTTCTCTTGAATCTTTTGATGGCTATTTTCTTCAGCTTTTTTCTCAATTTTTCAGTATCTTTTCCTAATCAAGGACATCCTAAGTGAACTCTGTATCTACTGTTCAAAACTCCAGTACTAAAAAAAAACAACTTAATTCTTCATTTCAGCAACAGGATTGCACTAGATAGAATTATTTGTCCAATACAAATTCTAGGTCTCTCAGCAAAGACTTCAAAGTAGTATTTCAGGCTCGGTTCTGGTTGAAGGGGAAAAAAAACAACCTTAATCCACGTTTTTATTCCAGTTTTTGTTTGTTTTTTTAAATATATTTTGTTTTAATATAGTCTAATTATCAGAATAAACTGAGTGATGGCCAAGTTTCTGCTGTTACTTACAAGTACTTGTATCAAGGGCAGATTTCAAATGTGAATTATTATATTATTATTATATTTTAGATCACCAGCGACACTACTGAATAGGGTAAAGCAAGGGCTACTGTGGAAGTCTACCATAGAAGTCTATTAAAACATCTCCCAATTCAAATTTGACAAGTACTTTTGGAAAGCTGTCAGCTAATCAGCCCTTAGTATGTTAAATGTGCACTTCTCTGGTAAGTTTAATTAGAATGCTCTGTGGTACTAATTCAAAGACATTAAAAAAGCCTAAGAAGTATTGTCTTTGTACTGCTACACTCATCAACTCAAACTCTAATAACCTTGAAAATGAACATTAATACTTCATTCTTTAGCCTGTTATCACTGAAACCCACAGAGCTTTATTCTTTATCAGTTTGCCTGAAAACAAGATCTGGTATGTTGGTTGATTATAACATTATAGCTATTTCTATTTAGGAGGTGCTGCAAAGCTTTCCCCTTGATAATTACATACTGGAAAGGAGTTTATTTTTAAAATTCTTCACAGCTGAAAAATGGGCAGCATCTCATGGTCACATCCTCTCAACTTTCTTTACAGCTGTCTGAAGCCATCTGCTTCCTCATCATCCCCCTTCTCACTGAACTGTTTTGACAGCCCTACCAGCTTCCCTCAGTCTCCAGCTAAGCAGCTGTAGTCTACGACAAGCAAATCACCTGCACCTTGCTATTTTCCAGTTCTCTCTCTGATGTCCCACACACCCCAAGCAGCCTCACGTGGTTTTGGCCTGACAACACTCACCAAAACTGGCTGTCATTTTTGCTGAAACATAAAACTAAACAAAACGTCAGAGATGGGCGTGGTTCATGGAAGTTTCCAAGCTCAAATTGCAACCAATAATCACAGTGATGATGCAGCAGATGATAAAAATTACAGCTGCTGGATTCACATTAAATTGAACACCTGGAGGTGTTCAAGGAACGTGTGGATGTTGTGTTGAGGGATGTGGTTTAGGGAGTGCTATTGGTAATACGTGGATGGTTGGACTGGATGAACTTGTACGTCTTTTCCAACCTTGGTGATTCAGTGATTCTGTGACCTTGCAAAGCAATGTTTTTACATTTTATGTTGTAATACAGTATGAGGGAGTAAAGGTAGGTCTTCAATCCAATGCGCTGTAAAGATACCGCTTTTAAACGTAAAAACGCTACCAACGGCCTGCACGACCCTCTCACCCCTTCAGGGGCCCTGCCCACAAACTGCCCCTCCAGGGCTGCGCATGCGTATTCCACACAAGCGCCTCAGGACGCCAAGCGCATGCGCCGACGTTTCCGCGCTTCTGGCCTGATTCACCCCCGCCCCTTCCCGCTTTCGCCATGGCGACACCGGGCGGCATGATCCGGGCCCTGCACCGCGGGACCCTCGCGCAGGTAACGGCCTGCCGCGCTGCCAGGACATTCCCGGCCTCAGGCTGCGAGCTCGCAGCACGGGCCCTCCGCCGCCAGCCCACCCCGCGACCGGATCTCCCCGCCACCTTCTGTGCGCATGCGCGGGGTCGAGAGGCGGTGCGGCCTCTTCCGGCAGCCCGCCTCCAGCCGGCTCCTCGGGGGGGGGGGCTCGGGGCGGTGTGGGGCTTTCTGCACGGCGCCGGGTGCATGGGGGTGCGCGGGAGGCTAAGGCAGCGAGGGAACCTTGCGGGCACGCTTGCTAACCCTGCCCGCGCTCGGTCGGTGGCCTGGGGTCCCTCCGGCTCTGAGGTGCAGCTGGACGGCACTGGTCCTTCCGTGTTCCGCAGCATTACCTCCGGTTGTCAGAGCTGCGAGCGGTTGTCTTCCCCAGCTCGTAGCACGTTGCAACGTGATCCTTAAAGGCATCCCCCAATTCACATCATTCTGTGGCTCTCTGCTTAAATTCCTTAAATGCATTTTGAGTGTAGCCATAAGGAATTTTCTTCTTCCTCCTGTATTTTTTTTTTGTATATAGCAGTAACTGATTGTATCTGGGAAAGGAGCTGTCAATTGCGCTGATTGCATTTGGAGAGATTCCCTAAGCAGTCATCCAGGCGCACAGGGAAGCACCCAGTGAGAATGTATTTATTTTGGAGGCATCTTCCTTCATGAAGTTTGCTATGAGCTGTTTGTTTCATTCTTTATGCAGCTTGTCATCCGACATTACAATGAGCAAAAGAGTTTAAAAAATTTCATATGGATAGTACTAATGTTGCCTCATTGCAGGGAATATTTGTTTTCTCTACCTGGACACTTGGCTTTTCCATGAAAATCACATTCTTATATCATCCAAATCCAGACTGACATTCTGTGTTTACATTACGGAACGCTTCCTCTAGAATAGGTGCCAGGGCAGGTGCTTTTCAGGTTGCTTGTGAGGAGAAGTAGGAAAAGCAGAAGATGAAATATGACTTTCATTTTCTCATTTTTGACGCCTCTGTGGCCTTGCAGCAAGTGTATCTATTAATCTCAACTGCAAAATTGTAATTCTGAAAACTTCAAGCCAAAAACACAGTAATATACGAAAAGGTTGTGTACATTTTAGTAAGTCTGTGTAAGTTGCAAGTTGAGGGGATGATTGAATGATTTCAGAACTGTGATTTTTAAGGTTACACTTAAAAAATGAGAGCGTAGTTCAGTTGCTTATCAACATAGTTAGTGCCATGCAAATGCACTTGACTGCCCTATTTGGAAAGGAGCAGTCTGGAGGCAGAATGGGATAGAAAGGAGGAGAATCTGTTATCCCATAGAAAACTTTCATGAGTAGTATTTCATTTAGTAACTGAAGGCTTTCTATGGTTTACTGGAGGTTACTATGGGTGAGAAATAAGGCTTTCACTTATATTTCAGTTTTTTGTTGTTTCAGAATTAGTTTCTATATACGGATACTTTGAAGAGTCTTGACATGGGACACTCAATAAGCTTGTTAGCTGTTTCTGTTCCTTTAGGTGCTTTGATTTTACCTAAATCTTCCTAGCTTTATAACACTTCAAGTTTTGAGTACAGTGTCCCTGTAACTTCCTACTGCAAGCAAGTGCAGATCTTGCAAAGATCCCTCAAACAACTTCATTTTTAGAACAGGAACTCCAAAGCCACATGAAAAGTAGTAAAAAGTTTTATAATATCCATCTTCCACCAGTATCCATTCACTCTCCTAGCATACAACCTCTCCTGCTGTCATTTATCTAGCAAAGGCTTCTGTTTTCTCCTATGTAGTGTACAGATGTGCTCAGAGCAGACTTGGCTTTCTTATAGCTGTCCTTTCTGACTACAACTTCTTCACGAGCTCCAAGTTGCTCATCGGGATCTTTATCACCTGTTTACTGTTACCTTATTTACATGCAGTTTGTGTGTGAGAATGCACTTCCTTCGTATTATCCTTTAAATCTTTTAAAACCAAGAAGCTCAAAGTTAGTGTTATGTTACTTTTTATCCCCAGACACTCCCTCAAACAGCAGTAGAACTTGAAATTGTTCTTCTGTTTTCAAATTTGCAAGTCCAATATGCTGTGGACTTTTGTCACTTTCCTCTCACTTTAAGTGCCCTCTTATGGCTATCTGGAATGAATTGCACTCTATTATGAAGAAATTAAAACTGGCTTCCTAATTTATGCTGTTCCTATTGCCAGACTTCGGTGTAGTTCAACTACTGACAGCTTGGAATGCATCATGTATTTGCTGTGTGCTAATTAAAAATATTCAGATTTGAAGCTGGAAATGTGTTTGTCTTCAAGTTTCAGCAGCGTGTGATGCCCTTAAAGGTTTAATGATTTAAGCATTGGGCAGTCCAGTCATAGTTATTAGAAAATACAATTTCTGTGATTTCAGCTGTGTTTCACTGGAGTGTGCAGTTCATCAGACTAGATATATCTGGCGGTGGAAAAATTTCTCTACCTAGTGTTCTATGTGTTTCTACTATACAACTAGACTATGCAATTAATATGCATATTAATAATACCATTTGATGGAAAGATTAATAATATTTTGAGTATCTTGAATTCTAAGACCTTGTTTTCAAATTCTTCAATTTACTCTTCCTCAGTGGGAAGCCATTTCATCAAGTTTGTTTCTTTGATAAGACACTCTTAAAAACAGTAACTAACAGATAATCAAGGAATTACAGATAAAAATTCTCAGAAGTCCAAATAAACTGTCAGGAGGAAAATCTAATGTAAGGTAAGTTACTCCTCAGGTATTGGTGTATGACCTGATAAAACATGAATTAACAGAGATGTAGTGCTGTCAGCAAAGCTGTAGTTTTGTACGTCAGATTGTATCAAATCAAAAGAAATGGCCAGAGGTTAAAACCCAGCCTGCGAAGGCTTTCTTTTCTCTAAGAAAAAATATAACAAAGGTCTTTAGACCTTCATTCCTAACCATAATGGCTACTGATAAAAAAATCTAAGTATGTTAATGAGGTAAACCTATGAACTGTGCATGAACATAGTTTATATGGGAAGAAAATCTCATTTGTCAGCAGTACTACCATTGCCTGGGCTAACTGCTGAGCATTTTTGTACAGGTGTGAACTTAAGCTATTGGACAGCTATCTCTTTTCTTCTCTGTATCCCACAATGGCCTTCTAATTTGATCAGAGAGAAGGCCAATGAGCATTGTACACATCCCCTTCATATACTGGTTTGACATTTTGATCTACATTAATCTTGCTACAGAGTATACTTGAAACATACAGTTTACTGCTGATGTTAACTCAGCAAAGTTGAAGAGTTACGAAGTCTTGCTTTTGATTATAGGTTGCCATGAATCACTGGCTGGCATTCCAGGTTTCTGGCTGATCTTAAAGCCCATCCAGTTTCACTCCCCTGCCACCCAGTGACCTTGAACACCTTGGGAATAGGACATCCCAGGATTCTGTAGGCATCAGTACTTTACCACCCTTTAGTGAAGCCTGCGTTTAGGTGTTCTTTGCCTTCCTGAAGGTGGGAGGAGCTTTTGGCACCATTTTTCTTTTCTAGTAGCAAGGTAGTCACCACTGCTAATGATACTGTAAAAATACTGTAATACCTCCACGACTTTTCCTATTGAGAGCATCTTTTAAAGGAAATAAAAACCTTTTATCTTGCTGTTTATTCTCCTAACCTGGTCTTCCCTCTTTTATAGGTAAGCTTTCCCTGGCCCTCACACGTGATCTATTAGTACAGCAGTATCATTACTACTAAGCTGTATGCCTAGTGGATCTTGAGGCTGAAGTTAAACTCTTAGTCTAGCATGCTTTGCTCTCAACAAGTCCATGTTGGCTGTTTTTTGGCTGTTTTTGAGCTTGTGTATTGTTTTTCTTTTTTTTTTTTTTTTCCTTCTAGTTATATTCTAGGGAATTACAAATTAATTCTAAGTAGAATTCCTCCCAGGCTACTTCTCTTTTATTGTAATCTTGGAGACAGGAATGACATTTGTCATTTTTTGGTCTACAGATACTTTGCTAGCCCCCTGTGAACCTCAGCAGTTCTGGCCATTATTCTTAGTAATTTAAGAAGCGATCTTCAGACTAGTTGCTGTGATGAAATACAGTTCATTTTTTGATGAAGTATTATTCTTTCTGCCACCTGATCACACCGTTGTTACTATGCTGGTTGTGTTAATTATTAGTTCTGTTTCATGTATTTTAATGAAGATGGCTGTGAAAAAGGTATTAAAGATTAAAAAAAACAAAAAAGGATTGTTTTGGAGACAACCACTAGAATGCCTTTTTTCAGCTTGCAAATTTAATCTTTAATTTTTTTTATCTATAGGCACCATATAGGCTATGGAGAAAGGCAGTAACTGAAATCACCACACACTTCTCCTTGAGGACATCCAAGATTGAATTTAAAACTGTAGTCGGATAGAGCTTAATTTTTAGTATCATTCAGGTTTCTTTCTGAATGAAATGCAAACCATTTAAAAGCATTCCCATCTTGAATTTATTGCTGTCAAAAGGGGCACTTATCCACTGAGAAAATTAGTCCCCAGATGTATGTAACAAGCTAACAAGCTATACTTGTACACAGGTTACTGCAGCAGATCTGCTTCAGAACAGCCTTCCAAGGAGTCATGTACTCAGACTGATGGATGAGCAGAGAGTTGAAGTGCCCACCTTGAATTTGTGATTATGACAGTCCCTGGTGTAGCATCTGTTTCTTCTAGAAGCCTGGAGGCAGTGAAGTGCTTTTGACTGAGAAAAACAGTAGCAAAGACCCATGTTGTATCCTGGAGTCCAGTATGAGGTTGTTCAATATGTTGTGATCTATGGGATTTTTGGAAAGATCTAATTGACTTGAGAAATGCTTTCCAAATAGGAATAGCTTCTATGTGGATTCATGCTCAGAATTTTTTTTTTTTGCTCTTATTTCACATTTTCCTGAATTGCAGTCTGCTGGCTATTGCTGATGGGCATAGATATTTGGAATTCAGTTATTCAGCTCCTCCTGAAACCACCTGGATTTAGTAACATGTTCCAGGCTCTGGATTAGACCTTTAGCATCTTCTGTCCCATTTGGGAAGGAAGTCTTTCCTGATCATTTGTTTTGATTTTAATCACTTGGTTACTTGTACTGAATCCTCTATGAAAACTGCATTCAGGTTGTGTACCGTTTTCAGAGGCGCAAAGAAGTTAGCATGAACATTTTTTGGGTCTTCACTTGATTTGAGAGAACTCAGATTCCCACACAGAGCTATTAGGAATTCCAGTTGTGGAGATATTTATCCTAGTTTGCCTTGCTTAATGCTTTGTCTGTAGTAGATTTTGGCTACTGTTATAGCTGCACAGGAGAGCCCTCCATTGTAGACAGAAATGAGGGATCTTTGAGGAATGAACTGGCCCTATTCATTTCCAAAATGGAGTTCTAGCAACAAAGTCTGGCAAATGTAGAATGTTTTAGCAGGAAACAGCTCTTTATTCTAGCATCTTGGCAGAGTTTGGGTTGAGTCCCACCATTCTTTCTCCCTCTGGCTCTCGCTTTGAGTCTCTTGTTTGTTTTTTTCCTCTTGAGAGATTTCTGTTTTTATTAACTTGTTTTTGCAGAGTGACTTTAATGAAAGATGCTACACTGGCAGCTCTGGATGTTGAAGTTGTGTGTAAATTTCTCTGGCACATATATTGGACAAATGTATTGTGAATTACACAGTCTGCAGTGGATCACCTCTGTCTCTAGTTCGCAGACAGGGGATCTTATTTTAAGGCTATTTCATTGCTGGATAGAATTTTCAGTTACCAGTAAGGCAAGTGCTGTTCTAGACGTTCAGCAATTACTTTTTCCATGACACAAGTTGTGGTTTTTCCTGGGACTCTAGGATTAGATGAACAAACATTTTGTGGAGTGAACTCAAATTACAGCAGAATCAGAAGCTGAAGAAAACTCCAAAATATTAAGTCAGTTAAGTCACCTTAGATCATTGGGGTTTTTTTAGTTCTGCTGAGGTTGTAAGTAGTGAACTGAAATTGTTTTCCTTCTGTTTGAGCTGTTGTCTGTCAGTGGAATTCCTAGCTCAGACAAATAGTGTAGCAGGTTTTATTGTTTTATGTTGTATCAAGCAAAATATGCATTCACTGGACACAATTCAATGTGTTTTTGCCTCTGGGGTTATCCGCCTTGAGCATATGCTGCAGTTCTCCCTATGAGGGAAAGGAGAAATGGGAATCATATATATGGTTCTACCAGAAATGTATTTTTTTTAACTTCTGATTTAAAGGTTTTTTTTTAATTGTGCTAGGGTTTGCTTCCACAGCCTACAGCTGTCACAAGCAGTGCAAAGTTTAAAGCTGACCTCACAGTTTCAGTGATGTCTGCCTGAAGTCTGAATAAAGAGTTAGTGTTGCATGCAAGGACAGCTGAGAGAGGTTTCTTTATTTTGCAGATTGCACATGAGTTATGTTGTGATGATCTACAAGTATGATGATTTCTTTGTAACCAGGCAGAAGAAACTCAGTTATTCTCCATTTGTATTTAGATGGTACTTTCATAGTTGTACAAGTTAGAAATGTTTAATTACCTGGTTTGTAGATGAGGAGTTTGGAGTCTTACAGTACAAAGTAGAAGGTGACTTCAGCACTTCTCGTTGAGCTTTCAAAAAGGAGTAATCCCACTTAGCTGTGTGTCGGTTAGTCAGTTCCTGTGCAAGAAAATCCCAAGGTTAGGTAGTGATAACTTTCCATTTCTGAGGCTCAGCGATCCCGTGTAAATAACACTTCTAATTCCCGGAAGTATTCAGAAGATTCAGAAACAAAAGTGAGATGAGATTGTGTCTGTACTCCCACTCTGTCAGCTGGAGTATTCATAGCTGATTTTGAACCTAATCAGTGCAGTCTTCTCACAATTGTTTCTGGTCACATACTGTCTGCGACAAACATTATTATACCTTGGTCTTTGCAGTGTTATCCTCACAGTCTAGATGCTTAACTGTTGATCTCACTTGGAAGGTTATGCACCAGCCTTCAAAAAATTTGAGGTGCTAATATCTTCACAACAACTTCTCATTATCATTTTTTTATCTATTGCCAGGTGTGTAGTTTGACATTTGCCATGTAGCTGTGCTGGGAAAAAATGTTTCAACGTTTTCATGTTAATAAGACTCAGTCTTCCAAGTGATCTCACCAAAGATTCAGTTAACAACTATTTCTGACGCTTTTTTCATGCTTGTAGATACTCCAGTATTTCTGTCCTTTGGCAGCAAGATTGCTAAATGGCCTGGTTTGAGCTTATACAACAGCAGAAACAGTTCTTTGCAATGATTCTTCCTTAATCCTTGAATGTCTCATGGGCATTCTCTTTTCTGCTTACCAGCATTGCTTTTTACATTAACATCAGCGAAGAATTACAGGGAGTTACAAACTTTTGATGACAGAACCACATTATTCTATCCTTCCTAAATATAATCTTTTTATAGCCACATCAAAGTTCCTTTCAAAGGTGGTCTTTGACTTCTGCTAGAATTGGGTTATCCATTTACAAATATTTTTCTTGAAATCACATACTTGCCAAGATGTGGAAAGACTTTAGTTAATAGGCATCCATAGGGTGCTTTCCTTTTGCATGGAAGAACAAAACAGTTTCAGACATTTCAAAGCCTCTTTGTTGCTTATGCAGGGGGAATGAAGGGTCCAGCCCTCTGAATTCCTAACCGAATCTCATTTTGCATCTCTGCTGGCAACAAATTAGCCCATGTAATTGCTACCATCAAGAATGTGTACACTTTCTGCTCTCTATACATTTACACTGTTGTTTTCTTTGTTCTGTGTTAAGAATATATCCGCATTTGTCGTCTTGGTGGAGTTAAAGCGGTGTCAGCATTTTGCATATTCATCAAGCCAGGTCAGAACAGCCAAAGGTGGCATCTCTTCCTTCAGAGCATCATTTTTACTGTTGGCCATGTTACAAGGGTTTTAAGTCTCTAGTAGAATACACACAAGTAATCAAAGAAGAGTAGAGTATTATGCATCTCTGGGATAACTGCAGTACAATCTACTTCATTTACACTGATGTACGAAGAGTATATTTTAATTGGAGAGCTGGCAGTTTGTCTGGTTTCATATGGGCTAGTTTGAGCAATATGGTTTAAGTTAGTGAGGGAGATCACATCTTTAAAACAAGGGAGTGTCACACAGACCCAAAGATCTTTTCACTGTACATTTCTGGGCTCGTGATGTTTCCCAAGTGAGATTGTGACTACAGTATGCTGCAGTGTGGATGGAGTATGCTGCAGCTATTCTAATCTCACAGGCTATGTTATGCAAACTTCTGTGTGCTATTGTACTGCTACAAGCCTTTATTTGTATTAGTTTTGTTTTACATTCTTTAATTGGTTCATGACCAGAGGCAGACTTTTTTTTGAACAGCATTTGATTGTACTAGTGATGAAAAATGCTAGTGCACATTAGATAAGTAAAGATAGAATTATCTTACTTATCTTACTTCTTGTGAGTAAATAATATGCTCTGTATATTGAAATTTTCAGCAATTCTAAATTCAGTAGATGCTTGCCTGCTTGTTCAAGCACAGGCGGTAGAAATCCACATACTCCATGCATCATATCTTCAACCCTAACTTAAATTTAATTCCTCAGGAGGAGAATACAGCTTCAATTGGGCATTTAGTCTCAAGGATCTGTCTTTGTATGTAAGCTGAAGTGTCAGAGGGGCTTCTGTGTTCCTGGACTGTGCTTTGGCTGCATGCTTTTTGAGTGCAAGACCCAAGAATGAATGAACCTCCCTGGTTTTGTTCTCCTCATCTATTTTGTACTTTCTGTGGAAACAGCTGAACTTGGTGATTTTTGGACCAAGCTCCAATGATTAAAATCAGTTGAACTGAAGTCTCTGCATACTACCTTTCTCACTTAAGAAATGTGTTGAATTTTTTTAAATGCTGTCAAAGTCCTTGGTAAAAGTGATCATTAAATCTAAAGTATTTAAATGGACAAAGTTATGCTAAGCATAGGCAAGGAGGACCATTTATGGGATCTTTGTGCATTTCTGCACCATTATGGAATTTACTGAGACTCCCACTTTGTGAGACTGCTCAATAGTCATCAGGTGATTTTAAAACTTTGCTTTCCATTCAGTGACTGCAACATGAAAGTTGTTAAACAGCTGTGTTAATTTTGGCCCCGTGTGAAATGAAGACAACTTTTTCCTGCTACAGGTAATTGCCTAATAAAATAATGGAGAGGAAATGAACTGCTCTTTGAGTTTCTAGGACAATATTCTCAAGAAACAGAGAAATTCCAAACAAAAAATATTTTTTAAAAAACATCCCTCGAGTTGTAAGTTGATAGTCTTTGTATTTCATAGGGCAATCTTGGTAGCATGCAGACTCTCCTCATTCGAGCAAAACATATAAGAGATACATTAAACTCAATTTCAGCTAGAGGTCAGAGGAGAAGAAACAGTGATCAGATGTTTTTAAACCATTTGGGTACTAATGCGATCAAAAACATAGAACTTCTCAGTTTTCTCTGAGAGGGAAGATTTAGTTATGGGGATATTTTTCTGCTTTTTTCTTTTTAGTACTTAAAATGGTTTTGTCTATTAAAAGCAGATCAACTTTTCCTATATCTAATAGCCTGTATTTATAAATACAATATGACCTCATATTTTGATCATAATGCCTGTTTCTTGCGGCAAATCAAGTGCTAATTCTCCACTGGTTATCAGTTTTATTGTATTAAAACAGCACACATTTTTGAATACAGGTATCTATTAGACTACAAGCAGTGTTAACTGATATTTGGCATCTTTCAGCAATACACAGCGTTTTTCAAAGGATTTCAGTGTTTAGCTTCTACTTGTGACGAGGCCTTAATTCCCAAATTTTGTTAAATATCAGAAGAAAGACTTAAAACTTGAATTACCATCTTTTCTAGCCCATCTAATAGAGCTCCCTGCCTCCTTGGTCATCTGACTTCGACATTCAGAGGACTGGAGGAGACCCACCAGTGATCTGGGGCTTCTCCTGTATCAAAATAGAAATGAGCTGTCGTTACATCATTATTACTATTGATGCCCACTATACCTCATGTAACACTATCTTTTTACAAAGATTTCACTACTGCAGGCAATCAGAACCTTTGTAAACACTCTTGTGAAATGTTTTCTTACTGTTGATAAAGACTTTTCTACATCTGGTCTGAATCTTTCTTACTGAAACTTAAGCTCATTTTTTTCTGATCCTATTAACCGTGATCCCAAAAGTAATATGTTTAAGAGTATGTATTTAAGGCTTGTTTAAGATCTCATCTACCTTTACTCTTCCTTCTATTGGACTAAGCCTCAGTTCTCTTACGCTTTCCTCCTCATTCTTATTTCTGAGGTCTCTCATTAGACTTGGTTACATTTATGTGGCCGGTTTTCTACTGCTCTTTCAAAATGTGGGCCCAAATCTTGTCCCACTAATCCAGCTTGAGGCCATCCTTATTCTGAGTAGGGTGAAAAAATTGTCATTTGGCTTTGGCTTTTAATTCTATCAATACAAGGACACAAGGAACTTTTCTTATAGTTTATCAGCTAGTATTTTCACAGCAGCAAGACATTGACTCATACTCACTTTCTGAAGTGTTGTGAACCCAAGATACTTTCTGCAGTTGCTGCCTATACATCTGCTCTCTTTCCTGTGTTTGCATAGTTGAGTATTTCTTTCTCTTTAGATTCGTGTACTTTTGCCTGGTAGATAGCTACTTCATTTTTTTTCAGAATCATATTTTTCCGGTCAAGATCATTGTCCTTCCAGTTTTCTGTCATCCACACTTGTAATGAATACTCTTTATTTTTGTTGTCCATGTTACTAATGAAGATATTAAAATACTAAGCAGCACTGGAACCAGAACAAAACCTTGTGAAATTACAATTGGTGTGTTTTTCCACACTCACTGTAAGCCATTAGTAAATGCTATTGTGTATTTTTCCTGTCCAATTCTATCCCCTAGCATGTAGCATTTTCTCTAGGTGAAGGGCCTACAGGGCAGGACATGTGAGGAGCAGGTATGGTCCTGTGGTATACGCAGAAGAGGCTGCAGCTTCTCATAAGGGGAGGAGATGGGCAGCACTGAACTCTGCTCTCTGTGACAGGGACAGGGCCCGAGGGAACTGCATGGAGCTGTGTCGGGGAGGGGCAGCTGGGGGATAGGGACGGGGTATGCACCAGAGGATGGTGGGGCTCTGGAACAGGCTCCCCCAGGGTAGTGGGCACAGCCCCAAGCTGCTGGAGTTCAAGAAGCATTTGGAAACTGCTCTTAGACATAGGGTTTGAGTTTTGGTGGTGCTGTGTGGAGCCAGGAGTTAGACTTTATGATCCTTGTGGGTCCCTTCTAACGTGGGATATGCTATGTCTCTATATACAGTCAACGGTTTGAGAGAAGCTCTTAACTGATAGACTGCTGCCTGTCTTGCACCATTTAAGCCCATGTGCCACAGCTTTGTGCCTTGTCTGTTCAAAAGAGACGGTGCAGGAGCAGTGCTTTCTAAGTATGCCCCTCTGGGATCTGCCTCTAGTTTGAACTGGTGCAGCTATCTTTCCAGTATGAGAGTTGTAGGGCACAGTGCATTAAAAAACAACAACAAAAAATAGGATTATTATCACTCTATGTCATTGCCAAGGAATGAGATTGGTGACAGCATTTGGCTCTGTGTGCATCGGTTACATCACCAAGTGCTCATAGAACTTTCCTGTTCTGCCAGTGATGAACCCCATTTCTCATCCTCAGACCTCTGTGGTCAGCTCTTCTGTTCTTAGGCAGCAGGCCTCAGAGCTATAGGCTCAGCATCCCCCAGCCAGAGTTTGTGTCACCTGCTCAACTTGGTGCTGGAGGGAAGGCTAAGTGCCCTGGGCCCAGGGGTACCCGCTGTGGAGCAGCAGCAGGAGCTGTGCTGTGGGCAGTCAGTCCTTGTGTCTGCCAGTACAGCTGCCGCGAACACGTTGAGCGGCACGTGGGGCTCATAAAGGCAAATGGGAGAATAGGGCTGTGGGGTGCAGCGTACCACATGAAAGGATCCCTTTGCTTAGTCATCTTTAACGAGGCAGCATGAGAGGGCAGCCTAACCCCAACGCAGTTACACTGCAGTCTTTTGCTAGCCCTAGAGGGCAGAGTTAAATTTATGGAGTGGGGTTAGTATACGCTGTAAATGTTTCTCCTTTAAATGTGTTTCTCATTTTAAATATAAATATTAAAAACTTACTTGTGTTTAAATACGTTTGACATTCAAGAAAGGGGTACCAGGCAGTGCTCTTTAAATCTTAATTTTGTTCTATTTCTGAATGAAATGAGTGGTGAGTTAATCCCTTCTTAGAAGATATTTATCTGAAAACTTGCCCTGGTATAAATATGTTTTCTTTCTGATTTAGTGTTAGCTCTTTAATCCCTAATTTTAAGAATTAAGCATGATGAAATGGCGTTTGTACCAGATGAATTAGATGTATTGCATTAAGAGATCGAGATAAATACATTTTAACGGCTTCTGTACCGCGCTTGTGGAGAAGTAATTGCTTAAGGGTCAATAAACAAAGAAAACCTCTAGTATGTTGACTGCTTGTAAGGTTCCCTTTTTCATTTTTTTTTCTATCTCTAATAACATTAACACTTAAATTGTCCCAATTAGGCTTTAAAATATATGATTTAGCTAGTAAAATCTGACTCTTTTGGGTCCCCTGCTTTTTGCTGCCTAATAGCTGGCTGTAGACAGGTTGCTGCTATGCCAAGATTAACAGGCCAGTGTACCACTTCAGAAACGAGAGCTTTGAAGTTGCAAAGTATTAATGAGAGAAATAAAAAATCCTAGACAGATGCAAGAGTTGCAGTAGTTGGGAACTTGTGTCAGCCAAAGAATTTCTTTTGTCTCCAAGGCTGAGGCAAGCTTTTCATTTTTGTTTCTTTTCCTCCCTTTTTGATCCCTGTTGGGAGGATCTTCATGTTTGAAATTTCCAAATACCTAATTTGTGTGTTTTACTCGTGTCTGTGTTTACTTAATACCTCTCTTTCTTCCCTCTGACTTTTGCGTTTGCTTTTCCTCTGCCAACTTTGAACTTGCTGCAGCTCAGGAGAATGAGGGCTAAATGAACCGCCGCGGATAAAACTATAACAAGAAGAGCAACGTCTGCGAATGATCCTTTGCTGTTTCCTGAGTCGTTCCAGCCTCATTAATCAGTGCTCGCACTGAGGCGGCTGTGCGGTGTGTTATGTCGCCGGCACAGCAGCTTCTCCGTCCCTTTCCCCCACCCCCTGCGTGCCTACACAGTGGGGAAAACTAGAGAGGGAAGCCATCAATCTTGCCTGTCGTTCATGTCAGCAGTGATTCTCCTCTTGACTTCCTGTTCTTGCCGTCCTGCCCACCACCTGTGTTTAGAATTAGCTCGGATGCTGTGGGCTGCGCTTGGCTCTTCACCTGTTCTGCCCCGACGGCACGGCTATCAAAATAAAGCAGGGGGCTAAATGCTATAGCATGTGAATGGACACCATTCACAGTGGGGTGGGTTGCAGAGGGATTTCTGTTGCAGCTGTTGTTGTATTACAGCTATTGTACTGCTGCCATTGTCTTGTGTGATAGTGAAGTTTATAGATCTGAAATCCCTTGCTTCTGTTTCAACCCAAAGGCGAACTTGTGAGCGAAACTTTTTTTAATTAAGCTAAATTGAAAATATTTGTTAAATGCGTTACACAGCTGCAGAGGTTTATCTCCCATCAGTCAGCTTGCTAGGTTAAATTTAGCAATAGAGACTAAAGAAATCAATTACTCAGAAGCTTTGTCCTTACCTTCAATTTCCTAGATGGAGCAATTAGCAGAAGATTCTTCAGGAGTTGATTTGTATCTCTAAGTCAGGCCAGTGGGGGGATCTTGGAAATGTCAGTCTCTCCCCTCACTGTATACCAGACCTCCATTGTTCGAGTTTGGCATTTATGTCATAATCTTATGGTCTGTTGTATTTCCCTGTACTGAATGAAAAGGAGAAAGCAGTCCTCTTGGCAGCTTTCTCCTATCTCCGTGAGTGGATGCTAGCTTTTTTCAGTTTTGAAAAACAAGGAAAAGGTGAAAGTAGCATGAGCTTTTCTTACAATTGTAGCTGTGTCCTCATCTGATGTCATTTCAAGTGCACGATGGCAATATTTATGTGGAGTTATAAAGAAGTGGGCCTTAATCCCTATGAATGCTTTTACTTGATTTTATTGTGTAACTCATTTGAGAAGCAGATAAACTGTGTTATGACTGATTTTACAGCATATGTGAGAAGCTGTCTGTTGATCACGCCAGATAGGTATATCTAATTTAAATTCAACTCTCAGAGAATTTCTCAAGCTAAAGATGAGCAAGCACAGCCAGGATAATAAGAACTAGCTCACAATTATTTTATCTGCTTGAATCTTTTCAATATGATTCTCAGTGCTTTCAGAGTCTTGAGTTGGTTTCTTCTTTTGAGCGGGTGCAATTTGAGGCTTCCCAATCACTCGTTACTGGATTTTGTGTCTATGCTTTGTCTTCTGGTATGATGACAGTTCATACTTCCCTGGTTCTCATCCTGAGCAACTAAAAATAAATAAAAAATTATTCCTGGTGAAGAATAAAAAAAATAATAAAATTAGTAACTTCCTATAATTTTAAAAGAGACAGAGATGGCTTCTTATACTAATAAATAAAAGAAGAATTACCCTTTTAAGCATTGCAGATGTGGTGCTGAGCTCATAGAAAGAGCCCTTCATCGTTATGGTCAGTGACAGAATGAAACGTTTGCAGTGATGCGCTTATCTTTTGCTTTCCACTGGATTTTTAGTTTGGTAAAGACAGTTTTAGGTTGCAGTTAGTTGTGCACTTCCATGCTCGTTTCTGAAATAACTTTAAGGTCTTTTCAGAGTCTGCAATGTTTAATTTAAAAGGATGTGTTTTCACATAAGAAACTATGAAGTATTTAAATGTGAATGTTTAAGTTTGTAAATGTTTGACATGGACAGTCTAACTTCTTTGAAGATGTTCTGTAACTGTTGTATTGTCTAGTTATCAAATACACATATTCTGAATAACATGTATTTGGATTGTACAGATGTCTAAATTAGGGGTTATTAACAAAATAAATTTGAGTCAGCTGAAAGTCATGGAATGAAATAGAAGTTTGACAATAAAGTTTCTCTGCAGCTGCAAATAGTTTAAGGAGCATATGACATCCTGCTCTGGAGGTTGCAAAAAGCTTTTAAACACAATTGGAAAAGCAACGTGTGCAGCTACTAGCATCCAAAGCTCTGCATGGCTGCACTGGGGGGTTGTGCTGCTGGGCTGCTTGAAGGGCTTGGAAGTGTCTCAGTGGGCTCATCAAGAGAGGTCTGTCTCTGCTTTCTGAGGTGTGCAGCTCAGCATGGAGAGGGAAAGAGGGATTTACTAGAATTGTGGAAGGGATTTTGTTGAGTTCTCTATTTCTGGCATGCTTGTCTGATAGATGCAGGGAATGAGGGTGGATTTGACAGCCTCAGTGAGGCCTTGACTCCTTATTGCAGCGTGACCTACTGAGAAAAACTGAGCTTTGGTCCAAGACGGCAGGACTGGAGTTTGAAGCAGCCATCTATTCCAGTATGGCCTTTTGCTTTCAAAATAGGTGTGGTGCATTTTAGGCAGTCCTGCTCTGGGATAGGAACACAACACTTAATCCTGGTGGTTCAGGAGTGTTTCCACATTGCCAGTTTCCAATACAAGGAGCAGCAGGGTTCATTCCCTAGTGAAGAGGTAAGAGAACACGTGAACTTTAACAAGTTCCAGGCCAAACTCAGTTTAGAAATGCTGCTAGGAAATGCACTGCAGTGCTTGGAGTTGCCATGTAGAAGTTTTACTGAGAGAAAACAAGTAATACGTGTTAAAACATCTGTTGGATACCATGCTTTTGACAGGAGCGTGGGTTAACATGCAGCACTAGTGGTATGGGTGCACACACCACGCAGAGTTAAACACAGGACCAGCAGGCTCACACTGTGCTCACTACAGATGTCTGAATGAGTGAGTGCCTATGGGCTGAAGCTTCGTGTCTTGTGGCTTACAGTCTGCCCAGCTGGGAAGTCTTCACTCCTTTTGTTTTCATCCCTTTCCAGCTTTGGTGCACACAGCTCCCATCTCTTGACCTAGCAGTTCTGCTGAAGCACATTCCAGCGCTATGATCTCATGGTACCAGACAGCCCTCCCCTGCCATGCTGCTCTGCTGCCCACTGCTTCTCACAGGGTGAACAAACAGCGAACATAAATGCTCTCCGAAAGAGCTATGTTCTCTGTGTATTTTTCGTGCTGGAAATTCACGATTCATTCAAGGGTGGGTGTTTTTTATATTTTTTTAATAAAGACTTCTGCTAACGCAATTTGCTGAATATCTCATATTTTATGTTGTTGAAGAGAATCAAAGGAGCTAAAGATGAAAGACTTCTGGTCAACTGGTCCCTCAGCTGGCAGCCAGTATGGATTTGTTCTTTGTAGTGGATTTGCTAGTGTAGCCTAGCTCAGTTTTTATTATTGGGTTTACTTGTTTCTGCAAGTTCCGTACTTTAAGTTAAGTAATTGCTGAGCTTTGACTCACTATAATGCTGCTACTGTTTGTTTCTCATGCTTAACTGGTTATTTATTGCCCATACACTGAACAAACCTTTTCTAAGTGGTTGTTTACCATTTCAGCACAGAGGCACTATTGAAGATGCTGTGATTGCTTTCCCAGGTAGTCTCCTTCCTGGGTAGACAGAAAACTTTGTTCTCTGTTTATTTAAAATTGTGTCCATTTTACACTGTGCTTGGGTGTTTTCTTTCCAACTTGTAGTGTGTCAGCAAATACTAACTTACGTAGTTTTACTACAAATCCATCTTTAATTAGCTCATTGTTACCCTTCAAATATTTTGCGTTAAGGCAGAATTTGAACGTGCAAGGTGTACTGAGACACCAATGCTTTATGTTTTGTTGGTGAAAAATGATTTCAGACTGTCTGTTAAAATGTCTATATTGCATTTGTACCATTTATTTGAGAATATGATACTCCACAAGGGACAGTTTTGCCAGTACAACTGATATGTTCATAGTGACTTAATCTAATCTACAAAGTGGGCAGTGATCTGAGAAGGGAGAAAGGAAGATGCTGACCGGGTCTTGGGAAGCATATGTTGCAGGTGCTGAGGCTGCAAGAGATCAGAGGCTGAAGGGCTTTAGGCCTGAGGAAGTTCATGGGCAGAGCTGTCCTCCATAGGCTTGAAGTGCCAGCTGTGTTTGAGTCAAGGCAGTGGCACATAAGCAGACCTGTGCAGAGTGCACAGTGATCCCAGACACTGGGACAATATACACTTACCCCAAAGGGTAGAGTTGTTTGTGCTCTGGACTAATATGAGCTTCAGAGTCACAAGGGAAATCAAGCAATAGGAAGGGGACATTTCACATCTTTCACATATCTTTATTTATTCTACAGTTGAGAGATGTACAAGTTTCTGCACCATGTTTTAATAGTCATCTAAATGTACTCTATTTTATGCATGTCCATAGTAACAGCAATACCATAAAGCTTTTTCAGTATTCTAACAATGCAGCTAGGAATCGTTCTCTATAAAGTCACTGCAGTGAAGGCAGTAGTAGCCTCCTTATTCAGTGCCTCTTTTCTGTCTTGATGTGCCATGCCATCTGGGCACTAGTAGATGGGGAAGAGCAAGTGGGAGAAGAAAATAGTACAAGAACATGGAGGGTGCAGACCTGTGTGGAGAAGAAAATGAAGAGAGATGCTGGAAGCAGCTGTAGCCTGTGTAGAATAGTGTGATTAAACAGGCATATGTATAGAAAGGAAGGTGGGAAGGAGCATGGGGATTTGAGCTGAATGAAGGGAGATGGGAGGATGAGGAGAGGAAATGTGCTCTGAGAAACAGCCAGTTGTTCTGGGGTCCCTGTAGGTACAGAACACCATCTCAGTCATCATCTATTTTATATCTTGTTTTCTTTTCTGAGCTCTTACTCTCTTGAAGAACTGGAACTTGGGAAGCAAAAGACAAATGTTATGCCTGTTAAAAGCCTGTTGCATTGCGTCACAGCTGCCCTAAGTCCTTAACAGCATGGCTCTGAACCCTAGTGAATCTTGTGTTCCCTCAGTTTCTACTTTTCACTTATATATGTTGTGCTTCTTTACGTCTCTTGCTCTAAGTGAGCACCTGGCCTCGATCAGCCAACAGCAAGTTACCTGCAGTCCTTGGGGCAGGTTGTAGCTTCTACTGGTGGTGAGAAATGCACTGCTATAGGTTCCCAGGTAAACAAGAGGTAGCAGGATTGCATATTTTGTAGTGGAGAAAAGGACTATGGTGTCAAGGACTGCAATGCAAGAACTGGGAGTTAGATTTTCTATTGGAGGAAATGATGTGATTTTTCACTGCACTGGCTGCCTGACAGCTACAGGGCTAGACGTCCTCCAAGAGCATCTAGAAACTGACTCAGGAATATACCTAGAAATCAAGCTGATATTTGGGATGGTGTGGGAAGATTATTGCCTGAATTTAAACTTGTGGGTGTTTATGAGAGAAATTAGCATGGCTGCCAGCCCAAACTTCCTCTTACCTGTCAGCACAAACACTAATGCATTGGATAAGAAAACTGTCTTGATTTGAAAAATTGAGTTACTTTGAAAGCGGGGAGAAATTTTCAGCAAATTTTGAAGGAAATTGACTAGGCTTTTCTGAACTATAAATCATGTAAAAAAAAAAAAAGTTTTACTTTAAAACACTCTTAATCATTTTTCTTGAGTCTGTTTAAGTCAAAAAGAGTTAAGGGAATGCAGTCAATTTGAAGTCCTGTTTTTAATAGTTAAAAATACTGGTAGTTGTCCTTGACCCTTACTGCCAGTTTCTGTGTTTTAATAGTTTGAATTACTTTTTTTTTATCCTTTCACCTCCCCATACATTTATAACAGATTCACAGAATTGGAAACAGATTGTATCAGTAAATAATAATCTATTTTTTAATAAATACTGCTTATAAAATTAATCGGGAAATAAATCATGCAGCTGGAGGTACAGTGAAGTTGATGTTCCCATCACGCACCAGAGTCTGACAGTTTGTATCATACAGCTTTGTAACTGGGACTGCCTGTTGAGGTTACTGAGACCTTCATGCAGTCTTACATACTCTTGTAACTTGGCATGTAACAAGCGTTTTCACGTAGAACATTGCTGAATTACTTTCTGAATATGGTGGAATTCTTTGGAAAGATCAGGAGGTAATTGATCATACAGTGACAGCTTAGGGTTCTGAGAAATGATCAGATGGAGTGCAAAGATGCAGGAAAACAAACTTTTCAAGATGGTAACTGTCACTTACCCAAGCTATACATTTTTTTTAAAAGCTTTTTAATCTTGTTTTTTTGTTTTTTGTTTTTTTTCTGTGATCTCTCTTCAGATGTTCATATTTTGCTGGAGCTGTTGTATTCATGCTACTGCAGGTGCTATCCTAGGCTGTGTTAATGCTTCTTTAAAGAGCCCTTTAGAAACACTCCTGCTGCCAAGATGAGTAGTTTCAAGACTTTAATGGTCTTGACTTTTGTCTCAAGAAGCTGTTTTCTTTCAGGAACCACTCCAAATGTTTTTTTTTTTGCAGCTAGAATAATAAGACTGCAGTGTTCACGGGAGTCAAGATGGCAATCAACTTGGATATTATATATGTTTGTAATAAAAGTGTTCTCTTTGTTGTGATCTTGAATATCAATATCAGAGTGGATACTGTACTAAAGAGAAACATAAAACAAAAAAAAAAAAAAAAAAAAAGTGAAAATGATGAGTCTACCACTTGGTTTCTGAAACCTAGTATTCTCTGGCTTTGCTTATAGCTGTGTTTGTTTGCATATGTAGTCTGATTTCCTAAAATCATGCTAATTATCAGCCTCTTGTGTAAGATAGAATATTTTGACTGTCTGCTGCACTTACTTTTAGGCATCCGTAGTTAGGGCTTTCTAGTACTTTGGGAAGCAGAATGAAGGGACAAGCATAAGTCAGTCTCTATTAATGACTTAAAATATGAAAGACCCTTTAAATATATAGATATATTTATGCTTCTGTTAATTTTACCACTACTTTCTAACAGAATATGGTAATGGATCGGATTTTCTCTGGTATCCAGCCAACTGGGACGCCTCATCTTGGTAACTACCTTGGAGCTATTCAGAACTGGGTGAATCTGCAGGAAAAGTACAACTCGGTGTTATACAGCATTATGGACCTGCACTCTCTCACCATGCCCAAGGAGCCAGCTGTCCTTCGCCAGAACATACTGGACACCACTGCTGCCATTCTTGCCTGTGGGATTGACCCTAGGAAGTGCTTCCTGTTCCGACAGTCACTGGTTAGTGCTCTTGCTATGTTAAAATTCTTTCTGATTAAGTGGCTTTCCAGATATGTTAATGAATGAACATAGCATTATTACTGAATTCCTTTATCTTGTCTGTGTTTGTGGTCCTAGAAAATGTTAGCTGAAATCATGATCAAGAAGCCTGTTTAGAGCAAAGTATGCTTTAAATTTCTCAGAGTAAGATGCTTGTGCATGTGTGATGAATACCATGTGCCCACCACAGTGTTCTCTTATTCCTCTTCCTCAACAGGACTCCTAGTTGCTGCTGCACAGCATTAATTTTCCCTCTTTCTTAAATCTGCTTTCCCAGAGGCACACCCAGTGTCACTTACGGCTCAGCTCTGGCTATTTTGCTCAAGATCTTTTTGGACCAGCTGGAGCTGGCTGTGATCTGATGTGGGGCAGTTATTGGGCTCTGCTCACAGAGGCCACCCCTCTGCCACCAAAACCTTGCCATATAAAACCGATATAGTATGTTATGAATAACACACTGAAAAGACCTGTTAAGCATTAATTTAGCTCAGTAGGTTTCACTTCGGTCACAGGAGGTTAATGCTTAAATGCATAAACATAGTCGGTACAACCATAAGGGCAAGTAAAACATCTCTGTTTTTGTTTTGGCATATACCATTCAATTTGCTAACTGCACAGTATCTACTATGAGTGATTGGCATGGGATTTTTTATGTTAGTTCTACATCATAATTACTGTAGGAAGTTCAGTCTTCTCTGGGATTTTTTTTTCTTTCTCTGGGATTTTTTCCTCCTCTTCTGACATAACCTCCTTTTCATACACACCTTTTTTCAACCTGATCTAGGTAATTTCTGGTGAAATACTTGCTTCTTCATCTTATCTCCCCAGGAAGTACTGGACTTACTTTCTTACTTTGGTACATGTCAGCCTGATCTATCACATACTGCATTTTCCTGAAACATAACTTAATTTCTTGCCTCATTAACTTTATGTAAACTCACAGACTTTTGCAGTTTCCCACAGTGGCAGATGTGTCATAGCTTCTGCTGTTGTGAAGACATCATTAAACAGACATCCAACTTGCAAAAGTATTGCAAAGGTGATGTATGTAGGGTCTGAATTTTATCAATGAGAGATGAAACCCAGCTATTACATTTCTCCTTTGAAGGTGGTTCTTTACCAGCAATTTTCTGTTGTTGTTAAACTGCAAATGGTAATCACGACTCCATCTCCTTGATGGATTTTGAGCTGATGAAGACAGATCCACTTCCTGCTTCGCTTTTCCCTTCGTATTAGAAAACAAATCTCAGTTTATTAACACAGAATTCCAGTAGAGATGTGAATAATTTAACCTTTGTTCAAATCTGTTCGTCACTTTAAATAAAAAGTTTGAGTTTTAACTTGGCTCTAGTCTGACTTAATTTCATTCATGTTCATGCTGACATTAACTGGAATTTCAAGATGAGTTACAGGCCAGTAAATAGTACAGTAAAAGCCAGTCTGGATTTGTTTTTTTCTTTTTTTTTTTTTTTAAGCTGCTAAACAATTCCTTTAGTTACTGAACTAACTGGTCGGTAACTAAATATACAGCCTAATACTCTTAAATGTGAGAGAGAGAAGAGAAATGATTTGCAGGTTTTGGTCAGAGAGGAATGAGAAAAGGTTTATAAAGCTGAAGATGGTATTGAGAAAATAGATAAGGAAAAACCTTTTTATCCTCTGAAGCACATAAACTAACATATGAAATTGAAATTATTGAATACAGTAATGGACAGATGTGAACATCTACTAAATTCAGCACAAACTTATCAGTGTGCATTTCTTGAAGCCCATAATTAGGCTGTGGAACTTCTTGTCTGAGGATACAGTGCAGTCTGAAATGTACTCAGGAAAGGACTAAATAAATTAACCTGAAAAATCTGTTGGGCGCTGTTAGGTACCTGAGATGTCAATTCTTTAGAAAGTGCCACCAAAGTTGATGTCTTTGTTATATGTACTGCCTTTTATCTAACTTTTTTCCAGGCTCCCTTGTTTGTCCAGATATGTTTTTTCTTGTTGTTTAATCTAAAGCATTACATTTTTGCTTTCTATGGTTTGGTGTTTTGAACCATGTTCTTTCTAGTACAGCTTTCAGAAGTGGCTGATTTTTGCAGTTTTTTGTAAGCTTGTTATCATAACTCCAAACAGCAGGACTATGACAATGTTGTTTGTGAATCCAGACCATTCTGTAAGTTTCAGGCTTCAGTGAAGCTGCCTTCCCAAAAACAAGTCAATTCAAACTGTATGTGGGGGTCAGGTATGTACAGAGATGCACTTTGGCCTGTTACAATTGCATTAAGACAACCAGACATGTCTCTGGAAGCAATTAAAAGGAATATCTGCATGTAGCTGCTGATGTGAGGAAAGGAGACAGGAACCTTGCTAATGTGATAATTACGTTAGTGTGATAAAGAAATAGTAAGTTACGGAGTGACATAGTATTAAAATGCTTGTTCTGCCACCCAAAGTTGTGAGATAGATTGGAGCTATTGCTAATTAAAGTAGTTTATTGGTTGATTTTTTCATTGGTAATTACTTCTTTAAAAAAAAAAAAAGATGGTCTGTCCTTTTCAGCCACTATAGCAGTCCCTGAAGGTAGTCTAAAAAAGACCCAGTTTTGTTTACAAACATTTGGCATAGGTGTAAAAACAAAACAACCAAAACTGGCTGGATACTGTCTTGGCTGTGCTTTCATATGACAGCAAAAAAATAGAAGAGAAATCCATCTGCAGGTAGAGAGCTGCTTAACACATTTGGTGATTGGTAGTGTGGCTTTCTGTTGCATCAGTTCAATTTAGTATCAAAAGGAGAGTTCTTAGTACATTAGCAAGCTACAATTCTTGCTGTGTTTTCTGTTTTACCAGGTAACAAAAATCCATTGCACTTCTGTAGTCCACAAAGTGCTACTAGTTACTTCTGATTTAAACTTCAGTTTATTTTTCAATAAGCACTATACAGTTATGTGATTATGAAATGCAAACTTGGTTTTAATCACTAAAACCAGCTACAAGTAATGACTAGAAGTGCCCTTATTTGTTAGCAGCAAGAGCAGAATTAAATTCTTGCACTGCAAAAATATGCTGGTAAGGGCAAGCTTCTATTAAGGGAGTTGGTCATACAGTTACAGTTGCAAATGATCCTTCATCCTTTTGTATTCTCTGGATCAAACTGGGCAAGAATGGTCTAGAGCTGCTGAAGAGGGTTTTTTGTCTTAGTTTACTTTCTGTTCTTTCTCTTGCTTCTTGTGTTGCTTCCCTGGAATATGTTTGCCATATGTGAAAAAAATATTGATTATTTTGCTTCTCCAAAAGCTTGTGCATTTGGTAAGGGTTTCAGTGTCAGTAGCCTTTATTTACAGCATAGTTTATGCAGATCAAATCTCTAATCCAGTGCTCTCTGAAATACCTCTAAAATTCTCCCATATTTAACCATTGTTTCCAGACCAAGCAGGAGGTAAAAGGCTGAAAATTATTAAATACAAATTGACTATGGGGAAAAAAAGTTATGAAATGAGAGAGCTCTCAATTTTACAGTTGATCCAAAAGGTGTTGCTATGGCGAATGTACAGGTTACCTTTGAGTCCCAGAACTGATTTCTGTAATGTCCATGTCTTGCAAGTAAGAGGAACCGTCAGCTGATTTTTATATTACTTTGAAGGCATATAGCATCTGTTCTTGTTTGTCACGTGTACAGCTGAGTTATCTCCACATGCAAAGCGCTAGCATGATGAAAATTAGCTCTGTATGCTTCAGGATCTACCATTTTTAAATTGTTTTTCATGACACACGTGAACAGAAACTATATGGCTGTTTGAATATTTGTGTATGTGCACACACATAGCTGTTCACCTGATGCCTCCACACCTTACTCAAATCTGATGTTAGTTTGGAAGTAGTGGCTAGAATGAACAGGTGATGAGAACTTGGAAGTATTTTGAAGCTATAAAGACGGTGATGAATATTTAGAGCAGTGTTTGGAGCTGTGCTATTTGTGAAGGATTATAAGCAAACACATCTAGATGAAGTGTCTTAAGAAGACACAATTGTGCTGAACACTAGAATGGCCTCCCAGTGAGCAAAGCTCCTTCATTAAAGTTGTTTTGTTTTGTTTTGTTTTTTAAATTACATTTTCTTGTGTGGGAAGACAAGTCACAAGTGACAATTTCTGTAAAAATTAAAATAAATTGTATATTTCAAAATTACAAATTTTGATTTGGAGTACAGCTGCCAAGTGTGTGAAACCCTCTTTCCTCTTGGAGAAAACAATGTCAGGATACATACTGAGTGGCTGCCTTTGCCTACCAGGCATGAAGGAGAAGTAACAGAGTAATGACTTATGCAACATATCCCCAGAATACTATAAAAAAGAAGTAATTTATTCCTTAAATTGTACCATAACTGATAAAAGCTGTAACAGTCTTCTTTCATAAAACATAGAGTGTTTTATTAAAAACAAAAGCACTGTGAGGGGAAGAAGAAAAGATGATAGTAAGCAGTCTGCACACATGGAAAGCTTGCATGGTGTAACCCATTTACTCTGATTCCTGGTGGATACAATACACATTTCAGTTCTTACCCATAACCATCTTGTATCTCATCTGCTTCACAGTCAAAACAATTTTAGAAACTGCTGTTGCTTTAATGTGGTCTAAGGCTGTTCTTCCTGTCCACCTACCTATCCTCATCAACACATGCTAAATATCCCAAGGGAGACTAAAATTCCATCAGAGTTGATTCGGCAAGCAGAAGTTGATATGCTGCCCTAATGCTTCTCTGAGAAGTTCTGTGAGTTTCTGGACAACATAACATTCATTTTCTGGGCGGAAAATTGCAGTTTTCAGCCTTTTGGATGTAGTGATTTATTTTTTGGAGTGTAATAAACGGAGTATTCTTGCAATGTGCAAGCAAATTGAAGCAGTAACTCTGGGAGGTGGGAATTTGCCAATTTGTCTTAGCCTTAACTCTAAAAGCCAAAATACGACAGTTTAAATGTGTGTGCTAACTGTTGTGCTGCTATTATTTTCCAGAAACATCCATCTGCTTTGTATTGTGGGCAGGGTTTGAATGGATTCAGGATATTCTTGTCCAATTTTCAGAGGGGCTTAAAAGCTTCCATTGCATCACGGCTTATAAATTCATTAAAGTCCATTTAGTTTAGCATAATCCATTGAAAACTTCCTGTCATAAGAGGAAGTATGTAACTAATTTAGAAAATGATTCTCCTTCTCTCATTCCTCTGTTTTCTCCTGTATAGGACTGGGCTAGAAATAATTAAAGCTCAGCAGGAAGAAATCATAGTTGAGTGTTTTTTTGTTTTTTGTTTTTGTTTTTGTTTTTATCTTTCCTCCTTCTTTCTTCTACCTTAATTTACCTGGTTTATTTCATGCTGTAATGTAGCTTTTTATACATTCCTGTCTCCACCAATTTTCTAGACACACCAAACTGATTACAGACTAATTAGATAGTATTGTTGGTTCAACTAAGAAAATGTTTCTAAAAATGAATTGGTTTGGTAACGAACAAAGTCAGAAACAAGATTTTATGAGCCAAGTGATTGTGTTCTATCTGATTTTATAACTGTCTGACTCCAGCAGGGATATTCTTAGTGAGGTTTTTGGGAAAGAAGAACCAGATCTTACTTATATCAATTTTAAGCAAATATAAATGAGGATAAGTTACTGAATTGGTCGAAAGTAATAGTGAAAGCTGCAACAACTAATTAATTTGCCAATAATAGCTAATCATCCCTCCTCCACTATTTGATATATTGCTTAGTTTATGTTCTTTAAGACAGATGTTGCCTTTCCAAATGTGAATCTATTCCACCCTACAGTTATTTTTTTGAACGGGAATTCAGGATGCTATGTCACATTTTCTATCATGTAAGTTTCTCAGTGGGTGCTTCAGTTACTGTGTGCCTGTGATTCAAGAACAGCCTAATTTGTCTTTTCTGTGGCTCCGTACTGTACAGTACTGTACTCCATAACTGTACAGTATTAAGGAGCATTACCAAGTATCTTGAACATACTGCTCGCAGTGTTAGGCATTAATAAAATCTTATCTCTTATTCTAGAAAAACAAACGTAGGGAGCTCTTCCTTATGAAAGACCTCTTTAATTTTTTGGGAGCACTAACTGGTCTGCCACGGAGTGATGAGTGATAAAAATCCTTAAAATGTTTCCTTTCTTTTGAAGTTTAGGTCATGTTCTGTCCTCTGTCCACACTTCTTCTAGTACACTGATATCCAGATTACCTCCCCAGACCTGTTTGTTTGTCGTCTGTGCTGTCAAAAACAGGTCTTTGAAGCTGTGTGCCAATTTCAAGTATAGCTCTTAATGAAATTAAACTGTTGCAACGTAACAGATCTATAGCATCTTTGAAGTCCCTTACAAAGAAGGACAGAGGTTGAAACTGAAGGAAATCTATTTTCAAAATGAAACAACAAACCTCTATTTGCAGAAAGGCACGCACAACTTTCTGCAATATGCGTAAGTTCCAGTGTCACTAATTTGCCTTCTTTCAGACCTGATTGTAGGATCTATGCCTTGTCCTCTGTTATTGTTCATGAGTCTCATTGCTTGCTGTTTTCCTCAGCTGTATGTCTCAGAATGAAAAAAAAGAAAAACAAAAAAAAAGCATCTAGAATTACTTGGACTCAAAGCAGCTATTGGTTTTCCCTGTATATATCATCAACTCTAGCTGTGGCCAGGGAATAGCAGAAATAACTTGGTAGGGAATCGCTGGGATCAAGGGCTAAGTAATGCATCTGCAGGGAGAAGCCCTGAGGTTGCACTTCAGCATATAACACCCCAGAGATGATCCGAGTGTAAGTTGTCATCTAAGATTAATAATGTCAAATGACTGCACACGCAAACAATTAAGAATCTATTTGTAAAGAAAAAAGAGGAGGACACTAATGCAAATGAAGAAACAGAGGAGTCTGTACCTTATAGCTACTTGCACAATATCACTCATAAGTGGTAACCTTTGTTAAAGAAGTGCACTTTCAAAGAATAACAATCAAAAATTAAAAAAGAAAAAAGAAGAACCCTGACTCTGCAGAGTGAGGTTTGGCCACGAGAAAGGGATGTTAGTCATTTTTTCTAGAAATAACTGTTTGATTAGCGAATTAGTAAGCCAGACTGTGGAGGATGCTTGATGCAATGGAAATTGAAGGAGGACATGTGTTGCTGGTAATAGCAGAGAGATGACCATCTCGACCCTTTGAGAAATGTTGATGGATTTTACAGACTTGTAGAGGATTAGGAAAGAAAGCTGCAGTAAAGTGGGTGAGAGTACTGGACAGAAAAAGCGTAAAAATAATGTATTTACTGAGGAAAACAGTGGGTATGACTTGGGCTGTATAAAAAGCAGCATTCACTGTATGGATCTGGGTAAGCCCTTTTTGTGAAAACTACAAAATGCAAAATAGTTAGCTCTGTGAAAAAAAGAATAAACGAAGGATTTAGAAGACAATTAAGTCCTCCAGTTTTTGATTAGAGAAGCTGCATGTTCAGGACAAGATGCAATAGTGCTATATTTTAACAACGCCTTCAAAATCTTTATCAGGGTAAGACATGCTACTAAATGTTTGCATGCAATAAATTATGCTTCCTAGTTTTAAAATCCATGAGGAAAGGTGCCATTCTAGACTTGATCTTGGGTAAAGGAGAGCACCTACATTGTTCAGGATGTTTTAGTGGAGTCCTCTCAGTACTAGCAATGTAATTGCAGTTGTGTTTAGCATTGTAGTTGGAGAGACCAGGCAAAATGAAGTGCATGAATGTTCAATTTTAAGAAAAAGAGCTATGTGTTAATGAAGACCAGTTGTCAAAAATACATAAACAAAAAGCAGGAAAGCTACAACCATCCTAGAAGTGGTATTTTAAAAAACTAATTATATATATTCATTAAAACATTACTAAATATATGACACCACCTACAAAAACAGTGATCTAGAAAGTCTCTTTCCATGGCTTCAATCATAGGGAAAGACCAGAGCTTCAGAAGTGGAAAACCTTTCCAAAATCAGGAAAAAGAAAAGAAAAAAAGGTGGCATTTGAGGAAATGTTCTTCATTAGACCTGCAGCTGGCTGAAGAGTTGGAAGCCCAGTGAAGTATAGTGATCATTTTTTTTTGAGGTGGCAGAGTCGGTAGTTGTATCCCTCAGCATTTCATGCTGGGCACAGCTCTAGGTCAGCATGTTCATTTGTGTCGTGAAGGAGATATTAAACAGTAGCATCGTTAATAAAGGATACAGTGGTTTGTGGACAATGCTAAGCTCTTTTGAGTAGTCAAGTATTGTGGCAAGGGGAAGCAATACCAAAAGAATTCATAAAACAAGATTAGATGAGTGCATTAGTGGTAGAATGCAAAGTAAAACGTTTAGCTAAAAGTATTGTAAACCTTCTTTGTTTGTTATTGAGCTGAGTCTAATCAGTAAAGTCTTAGAATTCTCTGAAATCATTGACTCATCATAGGTATTGCTCAAAAAAGCCAGAAATATGTCATCATAATATTGGGAAGGATATTGAGAATGGGACGGAGGAGTCATTTGGTCACTATGCAAGATTTCAGTGCTCTGTCACCCTCACTGTGAAGAACCCATGAACATTTGTGCAGAACTTCCTTATGAAGACCTTCACTCAGAATTTTAAATTGAATTAGGAAAACAGCTGGCAACTTACTGAGTTTGTCCAAAAAAGTGATTTGTTATAACTGTAATGCATTGCTATTACTTAGTACTAGAAAGAAAGGGTTAACTGGGCCTTAAATTTACTTGTTGGTTATACATATTCACTTCCAGTTTCTTGGTGTACAGAGTTGTCCATATCAAACTGGTGTAGTTGTGTGGCTTGGGTAGCCATATTTAAACTGATGTGCAGTGACTGACCAAATGCACCAATTACCTGCCCCTCTTGCCAAGTAAAACACAGTAGCTTAAACCATGATTTAGCCTGACAAATGATTTGTTGTTTAAGCCTAGTGCCTCTTGATTCGCAGACTGACACACGTTCGGTTACTGCAGTTTGGGTGATGAATGTTAGGCCATTAGGCTTCAGTACTGAATTTTTTTCCAGCTGAAATCTTTACCCTTCTGAACACTCATTTGTGTTTTCTCCCCATTTTATTAGTCTTTTTCTTCACAGTAATCAGCACACTCCTATCGTTGGTGAGGAAGGAACTGTGTTACATTTAAAGATTAGAAGTGAATATAACTTGGTTGAGCACAGAACTGCAGATTTGACTGAACAAATGCTGTTTAGATCACTTGGTTTTTTGGTAACTGGTGTAATGTCAAAGCCACTAATGCAATGAAACACACATGCAGTCTTGGCTGTGGACGCAACAACTGCCAGAAAAGGATCAATGACTGCATAGTTTTTAAAGGGAGTCCTTGTCAACACAAGTGCAACAGAGCACCATCTCCTCTCTATCCGTGACTAGAAGAAAGGAATGAGAAACCACTTTGAACCAGATGGTGATTTGTTCTAAACTAAATAGAGGTCTGAGGTTAGTATTTCCAATTCAGCACAGTTTACTTCTTTGCAAAATACACGTTTGGTGCATCTTGATGCACTTTATCTTGGGCACAGAAAATAGCAAGTCATACAGGCATGGGAAATTTTATAAAATATAAAAAATCAGTGAGCTTTTGTCTTGATGTCAGATACCTTTATGCAACACTGGCAACCAAAATAGTCTAATGACTGTTAGCCAGGAAATGACTAAATATAAGATGTGACAACAAAGGAATTGCCATTAATAATGCTAATTTTTACTTAATAGCAAACACTTCTTACTGCCTTCCATCTGGAGTGAGCATAATGATTTGAACATTTTTGAAACAGTTAGCATGCTCTTAAACATCCAAACCTGTCGATATTGAAAGGAGGGAATAGAGCATGTAAGCAAAGGAGCAGAACGTAGACCACCTTGTTCTTTTGGTGATTATATCATATATAGCTAATTAGTAACAGAACAAAAGGGCTAAAAGGAAATTAAAAAACAAGAGTATACATCAGCAATGCTTGCCTGTTTCACTAACCTTGAAATGAAGAACGGAGAAGCTGAATGGTGTATCACAGAATTGTAGGGGTTAGAGGGGACCTCTAGAGATCATTGAGTCCAACCCCCCTGCCAAAGCAGCTCCCTAGACCAGGTTGCACAGGTAGGCATCCAGGTGGGTCTGGAATGTCTCCAGAGGAGACTCTACAACCTCTCCGTGCAGCCTGTGCCAGTGCTCTGTTACTCTCACTGTGAAGAAGTTCTTACGCACGTTTGTGCGGAACTTCCTGTGTTTCAGTTTGTGCCATTTCCCCTCATGCTGTTGTCATGCACTGCTGAGAAGAGTCCAGCCTCATCCCTTTGCCTCCTGCACCTTAAATATTTGTAGACATGGATCATATTCCCTCTGAGTCTTCTTTTCTCAAGGCTGGACAGACCCAGGTCTCTCAGCTTTTCCTCGTAAGAGAGGTGTTCCACACCCTTTATCATCTTTGTAGTCCTCTGCTGGACTCATTCCAAGAGATCCCTGTCTTTTTTGTACTGGGGAGCCCAGAATGAGACAAAATACACACAAATGTGAACCTACATGTTGTACTTGCTTATCTGATATTATACTGTCAGACATGCTGAAGTGTAGAATAGTTCAGTCAGGGACTTTGAGGTCTGAGTTTAAGTGGGGCTTCTGAGCCTTTGGGTAGAGGGCATTCCTGAGACTGGCCAGGACATGTAAGGGAAACAAGTATTGTGATGCAGAAGAAATAAAGCTTGGGTGACTTTTGGCTTTTATAGTATATTCACACTGGAAATGGAAAAGGCAAACACTCTGGTTATATAAATATGTGAGGAAGCTGTGGTACAGTGACCAACATCCAGTCAGTTTTTATGTGAGTTCAGTTCTGTTATTATTGTTAAAGCAGTTTATTGCTTTTTTAGAATGTGAGTTGTCAGGATCAAGAGCCTTGCTCTGCTTCTCAGTCTGTGCTGCATCCAAAACTTTCAGTTAGGTTATCACTGCTGGCCTTACCATACAAAAAAAAAAAAAAAAAAACCACTAAAAAGAACAACAACAACAACAAACCCACAAGTAAATGCTTTTCTGATCTCAGATATTATCTGTATTGGTTTTGAGAAAACAGACATAAAAATGCAGAAGTTTAAAATATGTTGAGATTTTGTGCTTTCAGGTTCCTGAGCACACAGAACTTGCCTGGATTCTTGGATGCTTAACTAATGTGCCACGGTTGCTACGTTTGCCCCAGTGGAAGGTATGAACAGTTTAGTAAGTTAAAAGAAAATTTATGGGAATTCAATACAATTGTTGTCCTTGGAATACTTGTTTCCTGTATAGATCTTTATTGTCCTTGGTTTAGGGTTAAGAATTCTCTAGTCCAACAGTACAAAGAAGAAAATGGATCTTCTTGGGCAGAAAGTTGCAGTAGCTGTAGCAAAATGGGAAGAGTTGTATAATTAATTTTATTAAACTGATTTTCTTAAAATGTTTGGAGTTATTTTGATACTTGTGTAATAATGCATAAAACTACAAGATATTGTAGTGGAAGCTTTGAGCCATGCTGGTTAAGGAGTTTTATAAAGGGAAGTAAATTTCATGGAATGGGGTGACAAAGAAACATCCCAAGAAATATATGTTGGGAGAGGAGTATAGTATTAAAATATTAAAAACTTCCTCAATTATAAAGTTAATGAACCTTGATTGTTTGCTTTTATAAGTTTCATCATCTTAATCTTGGTACTGTATCAGCATTACCGCATCAACTGCATAGGTACATGTAATTTCCTTGGATTTTATTTGACATTTAGTAAGCAGAAAAAAACAAAAGGCAGGAGAGAGAAGTATCAAAAAAGGGGAAAAAATCCTTAAGAGCAGTTTGGCTTGCAGAGTTCAGAGCAGTCTTAAATACCTCCAGATGTTTTCTTTTTTCCTGTTTTTCTTCTTAATTAAATAAAAACAGTAAAACTTAAATACAGCAACCAGCGTTAATGCATGGCATAAATTAAAGCCAACCTTTCCAAAGCTAAGGTTCTAAAGTTAAGCTCTTAAATACTGCTTTGGCTGGATTGACTTTCCAGATCTGTAGGTAAGTGTTACAGGTGCTAGCCTTTGCACAGTAGATTCTCTGAGTCTCAGCACTTGGGATATAGAGAGAAGACAGAATCTGTATGATAGGGTGAGAAAAATTGAAAGACTATACAGGGTGGATTTTACTGTTAAAAATAGTTACGTTGTTCCTAGAATAGACTAAATTATGTATAGCTAGAATATCTTAATTTAAGTGTTCCATACCCTGTGGTGGTAAAGGACTTGAGGACAGTGGGTGGACTAGGGCAACAGTGTGAACTAAAGGAGACAATGCTGGACCCTGCATTCTCCTCTTAGATATCACCAACCCTTCTGGTGACTGTGATCATTGTATCTTGATCACTTGCCAGTGAAATACAAGTGCTAATGCCTTTCTATATCTTGATTATAAAGTATTTCAGAAACTTACAGCCAAAAATACAATTTTAGAGGCAGGGATTATCATTATAATAACCCAGCCTGACTGTTGGGTATTTGTAATCATTTTGGTTAGTAAGATTACAAACAGAAAGTAAGCATAGGCATATGTTTCTCCCTCTTACTGTATTAGAACAGTGTAGGAAAATACATAAATACAGAGTATAAAGCAAGAAGTAAATATTCTCAAGAAGCAGATTCTATATAGCACAATTTTCTCTAGAGTTACATGATGAATGAGCACAGCAGCTGAATCTACACTCAAATTAGTTGGAGCTCTAATTATCTAAAATCATAAACTGACATTGTTAGCCAAGAGGGTGATTTCTCTCTTTTTTCTTTTCCAAACAGATGAAATGTACTGGCCAGAATAATGATGGAAATGTCGGTTTGTTGACTTACCCTGTTCTTCAAGCAGCAGATATTTTGCTGTACAAGTAAGAGGCAGAATGTGAGCCCATGGGCAATGTCTATTCAGCTGCCTTAAAGTGAATATTCATCAGGTCAACATGCTAACTTACTAAGTGGGGGAGCTGGGTGTGATTAGATCAGATGATTGGAAATGGATGACAGCTTTTTCCCTCTCCATTGGTTGTTTGAAATCTAGCCTCTAGCCTGGGTTAAAAGCAGCTCATGCCTGTAAACAAAAAAAGCAGATTGCCTCAGAGCAATTCTCAGGGAATTACAACACCTTGATTTTAATGATACACATTTCATATGCACACACGTTTGTACATAACTTTTTTTAATTAAAAATAAAAGTAAATACATTTTTATTTCATGGAGTATACAGTAGAAATATTCAAGCTGACTATATATAGACCCCAGCTGATAGAGCATATAGTTTCCTGTTATATTTAATGATACGTTTTAAACTGTCTCATTAAGTATCATATACTGTGTATTAGTTATCCTTATATTCCAAGTGTATGTACTTTGTGAATTTTTCTGAAGAAGTGAAGTTATGAATACTTGTTGGAACACCACAGTAACACAGAACTATAAGGATTAGAGTGATCAAGATTTGCAAGTTGTTAACCCCCAAAAATATATCTAGACAAATGTAATCCTCAGTGATCATTAGTAGGGGAAGACACTAATGTAGAGGACTAGTACATGATACTTGTAATTCATGTGAAATTTATCTAAAAATAATGTAAGCAAGCAAAAGGAAGAATTTCAACATTAAAATAATCTTTTAAACAGTGAGGTTTATTTGATTGCAAAGCAGCATTTTAAGTAGGCATCTTTCTTGGAAATTACCCTACTTAGGGTGATTGAATTCAACCATGTATGTCTCTTCTATATCTATTAAGATCACTTGATTCATCATTTTTTAGTGAAGACTGTGGCTTGTTTGCTACTATGTGTATTAACAGCAGGTTGTCCAAACAGAGCACAAAACAAGGAAGTGAAAGAGAAACAATATCTCTTTGAAGAGATTTCACATAGTATCTTCAATAAGAAATGTTTAATGTAAAAACATAATATAGGGAACAAGAATCAGGCAGAAGTGGAAACACAGGAAAGGAAGAGTAGTCACAAAAAAGAATTAAGAGCATGAGGAGGGGAAAAACAGTATGAATTCAGATGAACCAAGGAACAAAGAAAAAGGAAAATGGACAGAAGGTAAATATGTGACAGAACAGAACAAAAATAGCAGCAGGACAGAAATATTTTAAAAAAGCACCAAGGGAAAAGGCAAAGAATCTTGCAAGGACATTTATAAAAACAGTATGTTTTCTGTTTAGTGACAGTCTTTGTGAATATGGAACCATTTTGTCATATGGAAACATTTCTTTTGACCTCCTTAAAGTATATTTATTATGGTACCTTATTTTATTTCAGTTTGTTGTAGGCCACTGTGATTTCCTATTGGCTACTGTAACTGTTTTTTGTTTGCCTTGCTGACTATTTGATGGGGGATAAAGGTGGGCAAATTGATTTCTGGAAGTCTGCTCAGTAATTTAGAGCTTAAAGGAAGAAGTACCATGTTGAACTAAAATTTTATGTGAACTGAAAAGATGCACAGTGAACTTCTTTACACTGGAACATATCCAGGATTCAGAGCTGAATACCCTACAAGCTTTAGGAAGGAAAAATCTGCTTGGAGGGAGGGGAGAGTAATCAAAAGCTGGCAAAACTTCAAGTCAGCTTAATCTAAAAGAATCGTATATTTTTAGCAAGTATGATTAACTGTGGGAAAGAATCACCAGGGGAAGTAATGGAATCTTCACCTCCTCATGTCCTCAGATGCAGATTGTATTTTCCTCTAGAACTTTGTTTGAGCTATAGAGCTCAATACAGAAGATCAGATGATACTTTGATCCCAACAGTCCTAATCTAGGAAAGATAGCATTAATGGCTGGAAATTCTAGCCCATATTATATTTATATAATTGTAAACCATGAAAAGGAGACTCTCTTTTTCCATCCACAATACTAACTTTTCAACAATTGTTACATCTTGCTGAGACATGACAAGGCAAGTTTGGACTTAATGCCTGGCAGATCTTACTTGCTTTGTTCAAACAATCTAACACATGCTCTTTGATCTCTATAGAGACAGCAGGAGATAGGACCAAAACCTCTCTTTGAGCTGAGTTTAATTATTTGCCCTTCTTGGTATCTCTACCTTACATGTTTTTGTGAAAAGTTATTTTTACCCTTGGGGATGTGCTTCAGTTCACCACAAAAAAGCACATTCATACTGTGATGAGTAAGAGCAGTCAGTTTGGGTTTTTGTCCACACAGCACCTCTACCTGGCTGGTTGAGTATTCAGCTCACTCTGGCCCTTAGTAATGGCAGGAGCCTTGAGTAACATTTCAGCAGGACTAGAGAGCTTTGCTGAGTTTCCTGTATCTGTCTTTTATTAAAAGGTCGACACATGTTCCCGTTGGAGAAGATCAAGTCCTGCACCTGGAACTAGCCCAAGATATAGCACAACATTTTAACAAGAAATATGGAGAATTCTTTCCTGTGCCCAAAGCTATTTTAAGTAAGCCGATCTTGGTAGTTTTTTGTTGTTTGTTTTTTTTTCCCTAAATTGCGCTTCAAGTCTGAAGATGAATTTAAATATTGTGGAAGTAATTTCAAGGACCAGGAAAAGAGAAGTCTGATGCTAAGAGTGGAAGAGGAAAAAGTGTCAAGAAAGAAACAAGAGACTGTGAAATTGTACTCCCGAAATGGACATAAGGCATTACATTCCTGGTAGAGGAATGTATGCAGCATCTATTATTCCAGTCTAGGGGGACAGTTACGCTCAGATCTGCCAGTCAGCCCTGATGTTCAAGTTCTGGAGCTTTTAGGGAGGTACTCTTTTCCACTTCAGGAGGTGCATAAGAAATACGTCAAGAGACTTCTAGCAAGCAGAATTCCGCAGTGTCTGAGTGGTAGATATTAACATCAAGGATACTGAACAGCTTGTAGGTTTATTGCTACAGTGCGTGAAAATCTTTTAATTGTGTTTAATTTATATTTGCGTATTTCAGTAAGGGTCTTTTAAGGACTTAAGACTTTCCATTTTTGATCTGAGACTCAGAGAGACTTATAAGTAAAATCTTCTCAGCCATTTTTGAGCTACAAGGTCATAGGCCGGGGGGTGATGGGGAGTCAGATGGCGCAAATGGTGTGTTTGTTAAGAAACGTGAAAAATTGGGCAAGAAAGAAGCATTGCATCTTTGTTGTAAGTAATGTAGAGGAATGCACAGCAGAGACCTTCGGCCCCAAAAGGGCAAGGAGCACTCACCTTAGAAAAGACAGACAGTAATAAACCTTTCTCAGTTTTCAAGCCTCTGTGACAAAAATGGTGTTAGATCCAGTTAGACCTCGAGTGGGGCTTAAAGAATACTGAGTTTTGCAAGCTCTGCAGTTTCTACTGAACAGCTAAATAATAAATACTGTAAAGAGGAGGTGAACGTAGCCTGTGATACTGGTGAGGCTGTACACCAAGAAATAAAAAGCTCAAACTGTAAAAAAGAGCTTTTCACTTTCCTTATGAGAAGCATAAGTGTACAAGTACATACAAACCAAAGAATTGTCCTAGGTAAATGAACAGACCAGACTCATTAACTGTAGACAGCTACATTGCCTGGGCTCCTTCAAATTTACAGGGAAGTGATAGACTACTCCAAAAGATGTATCAGCGCAGAGCCCTTTCTAGGGTCAACTGAATTGTTCTTTAGGCAGATACGTAATCAGTCAATGAAGAGTATGTGATGAATTGAGATGAATTTATTTGATATCAAAAGACATTTGGTGAGAGTACTTCCAGAGGTATTTTTGTGTATTCCAAGGATCATATTTCTTGGTGAAAGACTGAAACAGTTTGGATTGATTCAAATGAAAGACTTTGCAATATTCTGTTAACGTCATTATTCAATTTTGTGTATCTTAGTAGTTTGTACAATACCTACACTTGTTTTATCTAAACAGTGTCTTTCCTGTGATGATGCTGGTTATCATTTGGTTAGGGACTTCTGAAAACTAGTTGTCTTTATTGGTTTTTGAGAGAATTACCAAGAAATTTTGGGTGGTAAAGCTTCCTAAAGTAAGGAAATTATCTCTTCTAGGCTTCTTTTTGCCAATGGATTTACCCTGTTTCCTCACAATCAGAGAATCTTTCATTAATGTTATTCCGTGCTCTCAAGGTAACTAATTCCTGTGTCCCCACAGAAGTTTCTATGTAGAGAGGAGGGAAAAAAAATGAAGTAAGTTTTCATTTAGTTAGGGGAAGAGAAAAATTACTTGCAAGGACAAAGAAGGCTAATAGAAGGGTAGGTAATTGTGCTTACCACTCCTTTTAAGCAGTAACAGAGCTTTGTCATGCTGCTTCCAAATATTCTTAACAATTGTCATAAGAAACAATTATCTATATGTATGCATAATTAATACTTTCTTTTTTTTAAGGTACAACGAAGAAAATAAAATCCCTCAGAGATCCAGCAGTGAAGATGTCTAAGTCAGACCCACAGAAGTTAGCTACTGTTAACATAGTGGACAGCCCTGAGGAGATAGTGCTGAAATTCCGAAAGGCTGTGACTGACTTTACCTCTGAGGTGACTTATGACCCATCCAGTCGCCCTGGTGTCTCCAATCTGGTGTCCATTCATGCTGCAGTAACAGGACTTAGCATAGAAGAAGTGCTGCACCAAGCTATTGGTCTTGACACTGCTCGCTACAAAATGGTGGTAGCAGAGTCAGTTATTCAGAAATTTACACCTATCAGAAATGAAATCAAGAAACTCCAGGAAGACAAAACCTATCTGATAAAGGTTTTGGAGGCTGGAGCAGAGAAAGCCAAAGAATTGGCTACCCCCATCTATCAAGAAATAAGAAGACTGGTGGGATTTCAATAGAAACTGACAAGCAGTTGCAAGGATTATTGACATTTGCTCTTGGGACAGCTGTTTTGTTTGAAACAATTTGAAACAAAAACTTATTTTTTTTTCTCTCTCTGCAAAATCCAAGTGGAATAGCTAAGCTGTTTGCATCAAAAATGTGTTTGAAGACAGCTCCTTCCAGTAGGACCAGCTCTGGACTTGTCGGGGTGGTCAGAGGGTAAGGGTGCAGGCAATCACGGTTATGAAGAACTTACACAAAAGCAGAATACAAGGTTGCCCAGATGGGGTTTTGGGGTTTTCAATAAGCTGAGGTATAGGTAATATGGTTTTAATCCAGTTTAAGGAGCTGTAATTTTCTCAAGAACATCGTTAGCTGTGTTTGTGATCTTGTTACAGCTGGATAATTCCTGGTAACTCAGCTTTGATACCATGATGGACTCCTCTTGGATAACCAGATGTCAGAATGACTGGGGCTTTGGTGGTGAAGAGAGAGATGACTGCTTCTCCCTTTGTGTCTTCAAACTCAGTCTAATTTTGTATCTACATCTAGTTTGTATGAAGTGAGTTAGTCTACCTTATGGATACTGATACCCATACTGTAGAACTCACTGTGGCTACTAGTGCTAGATGGCCTTGTCAGTAGTCTCTCCAAAGAGTCCAGAACAAATGTGAATTACAGTTTCTGCCAGCTCCTCATTGATTCTGAAGTTCTTTGTCAGGAAGTTACATAGGCTTCAACTCATCCTTTTCTACCTTCTTTTTTGTTTAGCAGGGAACCCTGAGATTTTCAGTTCAGCATCAAGTCTGAGATTGCTTTGGAAGAGGTTCGGGGAGAAAAGGTGTATGAAGGAGGTCTTATGCTGATCAGTGAGAGAACTTTCTATATAGTTTACAAAATTAATTGTTTAAAAATCATGCTGAGGTCATAGACAGGACTATGGCAAAATATTTTATCAAAATGGAATTAAATAGATCTTTGTGAAATCTCACTGCTAAACTTTTCTTTCCTGGGTGCCCTGATGCAATAGGAACTTGAAGGACAGTCAAAAAATGATGTGAACAATTGTCCATATATGTTAGAGAAGTCACCAAGGGCAAGTCAGCCTACTGCCCGCATTACAACCATCTCCATTACGAAAAAGGAAGACATTATTGTCGTTGGTGACTGAGACCAGAGGTCCCAATATGCTGCTCAGACTCACCTCGTGGGGAAATCTGCTGCCTCCCTGAGGCCTGTATTAAAGATGTTACAAGAAAATGTCTTAGCCTAATGCAGACCCCGGATTACTATCCATTATTGGTTTTTGATGTAGGCAACAATGAAGTTGTGATGAGGTCAAGAGAAGCATCAAGGGCAGTCAAAGAAACTGCACATTCTTGGGACAAAGGGTTCTTGGGCTAAAGGTTTGGGAGTGCAGACAGTGTTTTTCTCTATCATTCTAGATGCATGGAATAATATTGGAAGAAATATCCAAGCAGAGCTTATCGATAGGTGGCTCTGAGGCTGGTTACACAGCAAAATTTTGGATTTTTTTCTCATAGGCAAGGCAACACAAAGCCTGCTGGCACTTGACAGGATGCACCTTTCTCAACGAGGGAAAAATGGGCTTATTGAATGAACTTTGAACTAGACTTGGAGGTGAAAAGAGATTAAATGAAGCTTGCCAGTGATAAGCTGTGGGATGACACACCAAAGTTTGAAGGTCCTTCAGTCTTCTCTACAAGGTGCTGAGTACACTAGGGCACATTTTAAATTTTTCTTCATTAATGAATGCAGAATGAGGAATAGGCAAGAGGAACTAGAAGCCTCAGCTCTGTTCCAGGGCTACAATATTGCTGTTATAAGCAAGACTTGGTGAGAAGAGTCCTGTGACTGATTAGTTACTTGGTAAGGATGGTCACCTCACAAATAGGCACATAGACAACACAAAGACATTTAATGCCTTCTTCACCTCCCTCTTTACCACTGATGAACCACTAGAGCCCTGAGTTGAATGAATGTGGCTGTGGTAATGATAAACTCCCAACCAGCTCTAATGTTATGCTGGATTTGCTGCTGCAGCTGAATGCATTGTAAGTCTACTGGACCTTATGGGATTCATCCCAGAGTACATAAAGAGCTAGCTGATATCATTTTGAGACTTCTCTCATGTATTTTTCAGTGGTGTTGGAAATCTGGAGAGTTCCAGTCTGGTAGGTGACAGGTGTTGTTGCAGTTTTCCAGAAGGGCAAGAAAGCAGACCCTGGTAATTATAGGTCATCCACTCTCACTTCAGTGCCATGCAGAATTAAGGAGAAGATTATTCTGGGAGTTACTGAAAAAACTGAAAGACAGTGCAGTTATTGATTACAGGTAACACAAGTTCATAAGGGAGAAAGTCCTCTAATTACAAGTTTACCTATCTAGCTGAACAAGGGAAGCCAGTTGATGTAATCCTTTTGGATTTCAGCAAAGCTTTTGATACTGCTTCTCACAGTATCCTCCTGGGAAAATGTCCAGAGTACTTATAGACAAATACATAATATAATGGGTAAACAATTGGCTGACAGTTGGGACTCAGAGGGTTCTAGTAAATAGAGTTATATCAGGATGGTGGCCAGTCACTGATGGGGTTCTGCAGGGCTCCACTTGAGGGCCAGTTCTCTTCAATGTTTTCATAAATGGCCGGGACACAGAGCTTGAAGCTATGCTAAATAAATTTGCGAACAATAATGAATTAGGAGGAGCTGTTGACTCCCTTGAGGTTAGAAGAGGGATCCTGACAAATAGGAGGGCTAAGCAATCACCAACCATGTGAAGTTTAACAAGAACAAATCCTGGGTACTAGTCCTGGGACAGGACAACCCTGGATATATGTGCAGACTGGGGGATGAGATGCTGAAAAGCAGCCCTACAGAAAGGGATGTGGAGGTTCTGGCTGATGGCAAGTTGAATGTGAGTCAGCAGTGTGCCCTGGCAGCCCAAAGGGCCAACAGTACCCTGGGGTGCATCAGGCCCAGCACTGCCAGCCAGTCAGGGGAGGGGATTGTCCTACTCTGTGTAGTGCAGCCTCACCTCAAGCACTGAGTGTAGCTTTGGGTACCACATCATAAGAAGGATGTAAAATTGTCAGAAAGTATCCAAAGGAGGGCTGCGAAGATGTTTGTTCAGCCTAGAAAAGAGGAGGCTTGAAGAGGGGCCTAATGGCTGCCTGCAGCTTCTCACAAGGGGAGTGGAGGGACAGTGCTGATCTCTGCTCTCTGGTGACAGCAACAAGACCCAAGGGAATGGCATGGAGCTCCATCATCGGAAGGTCAGGTGGAGATCAGGAAAAGGTTCTTCAGCAGAGGTAGTGAAGCCCTGGAACAGGGTTCCTAGGGCAGTGGGCACAGCCCTGAGCTTCCAGAGTTCAAGGAATGTTTGGACAGTGCTCTCAGAAATAGGGTTTGAATTTTGGGTGATCCCTTGGAGCCAAGAATTGGACCTGATGATCTTTGAGGGCCTCTTCCAACTCAGGATACTCTAGTACATGATAAAATATCACGAAAGCCTTACTTGTCCTGAGCCAGAATAGTTAATGGTGCTGTGTTTAAAATTTGGGAGTTTCATACTTCGTGAGCTTATAACGATTATGTGCCTGTGGCATTTGTCGTTGAGAGCTGCACTCTTATATGAATGAGTTGAAAAATTTCTATGTAATGCAGATTGTAAAAAATGAACCTGTTTAGTTTTTTATTTACTTAATTCACATAGCAATGTGATTCAGAACTAGTTAATTAATTTTGCAAAACAAGAAGTGGTCTGAGCATCTAGGAATCTGCACTGAGAGCTGTGTTTGCTCAGTAAGAATCTGAAGAAAGAGAGCCACAAGACAAATATTTGATAGTGCTGGAGTTTCTAAAGTTAGTCAATGCAAGCAGAGCAGAGTAGATGTGAGAATAAGGGGAAACCAAGCACAATACTGACTCTGGAATTAACAAACGTATTCAGAAGCAGTCCATGATTTCAAAGTAACCTTAGCAGACTACAAAGGGGACACAGTTATTGCTGTATTATGTAGGTATTCCATTAGACTTCTTTCAGTGTTTCATAACAGATTAAAATATCAGTCTGCATAGGCAACAAGGCAAAAAGTAAGACATCTCACAATTAATTTTATTGATTAAAGTCAAGATTAGATCTTACTGGGTTCGTTTAACTCACTTCTATTTGTATCTCATCCTTCACCTGAATGACCAGAGAAATTGAGCTATTGTACTTTTACATTCACTTAATCCCTTTTTTAAGGCCCAATCTTGGCACACAAAGGGAAACGAGGAAGAAGATGACATAAGTAAATTAAAAGGAGAGTAGTTTTGTTTCTTTTTGTGTTGTCCAAAATAAATAAATAAATAAAAAGGTTATGTGAAAGGCAAATGAATAAAGTGTTAAAGATGTTGTGTGTATGTGGTGTACAGTTAATTAGCCAAGCTGACACAAGTTTGGGTACATTTGGAAAATTAGATTTGGAGGACTAAAAAACTGAAAATTTCAGTTAAAGTAAATCTCCACTTTCTAAATCATTTTTCTTTCAAAAAAATTCTCAACCTCTGACTTCTGTGCATTCTAAGTCAATGTATATAACATTATGAAAAGCAAATATTCCCTCGTTCTGTGATGCTTGGTTTGGACCAAAGGCCTCACCCACAGTTTGTTTTTTAGGAGAAACTGGTACTGTGTTTGTGGATGGAGATGCAGAGAATCTCCAACAATAATGGATTTTCTTTTATTTTTTTTTTTCAGTAATAAAGATGAGAACATGTATTCAAAAGACAAATTGTAGTTTCATGTTCTTTTTATGCATATGATACTCAAATTGCATAACACCTAGGGCTGGCATTGAACATGTCTCATTTGCAGTAGAAAGGAAGTGGGAATATTCATATGTCTTCAGTGCAGTTTTAAAGCGTGTGTGTGTGACATCAACAAGCAATTCTGGCCTGGTGCCTGAACTGTTCTGAACTGATTGCTCTTCTATAAAAAATGGAGTTTTTTGAACATTACAAAAATGGAACAGGAATAAAAGCTTCAGAAGAGCCTTTTATTGGGTGTAAGGTCTTTCTACGTAGAATATTTAGCAACGTTTTAATTAACAGTTTTCTCATTAAGAGTAGTTTTGTGTGGGTTTTTCTATTTCCCATATCATTCAAACAAATCTGGCTTGCCAAGCTTATCTCCTTGGAATAAGGAAATATGTCTGGTTTTGCTTCTTCAGAAAAGTTAGATTTCTATTATCTGAATGTGTTCACCTATAGGTTGTTGACTTGGCCTCTTGATTTTAGTATCTCCTGTCCAGGAATTCTCAAAACAAAAGCTATATCTGTGCAGTGCAGTAATCCCAGTACTGCTAACAATCATGATCAATGGTGTCCCCTGAGAGGAGACAGCTATAATGTAGATTTTTATGCCTATTTCAGTTTTTTGAGATTATGACTTTTCTGGGAAGTTAACAATCTTGGCATTTGGGTTAAGGGTCTGGCTGGACCTAGCCTGGCTACCTCTTTGCATTCTTTGAGCACTCTGAAGGAGTTTGTCAGGAAGAAGCTGAGCGTGAAGCAACATGTACTTGCTACTATCAGTAAAAGTTATTTCATACTAATCTACTGTGATCTCTTTGTTCTTCTTCCCTATTTCCTCTTCAGAACATTTTGTAAGCACTCATTCTAGATGATGTTCTGTGACAGTTTACTTTAGTAAAGCAGTGCAGATGAATTAAAACAGCTCTTCAGAGCAAAACTACTGTTGCAGAAGACCTGATACTATATATTCTCAAAGGGACATGCTTCACACTAGCTCTAGTCTTGTTTCATCGGTTTATTGCTTATTTACAACTAGAGTTCAGTAAGCACACTCCTGAAGTGCATTTTCTTGCTTGAGTTCATCCAGTTCATGTTCCATGAAACCCCTCTGTAATGCCTGCTAAGGTGCAGTGAGTAGTGATGGTGGGAGTTTTCACAAAAGGATATTTCTGTTCCAAGTCATCTTGCTGTTGTAAACAGTCCTTGTGGAGCTGTGGAAGTCAGGATAAGGCACTATCCCAGACTGGTTGTGTGGAAGAAATCAAATACCTTTCCTGATGGAAGAAAGAAAAGTGTATGCTTACACCCCATGTTAGCGTTGTTTAGCTCTTAGTTTAGCTTCCCATTCTTCAGTGATCATCCTTGAGTAAGTGTAGAAATGTGTGGTCATAGTACCTGAATCTCTTATTTTCATATTCCTGAATGTTCAGTGCATGAGAAGTACATATGACTGGGGTCAGAAGTATCACAACAGAGATGGACATAGCATCTCCAGATAACTGAAGTTGTTCACTTACACCTAGAAGTTAACACCAACTCCACAACAAATAACTCTTTATTAAGATATAGCTAAAATGTTTATGCACTTGAGTCTTTGCCATCAGTGGTTCCAAGGAAATCCTCTCATGGCTGGCAAGAAGATGTTGCATATGAGTCACAGTTCTATGCTCCCAACTTAAGGCATAGGAGTTTACTGGGAATTTCAGATTCAAGAGCAATGTGTTCCTCCACAGGGACTCCTGAGGAGGATTGGCCTCAGAAGTTAACTCCGGCCTTTACTCCTGTATCTTCATACATACATGCCTCAGATAACTGAAATGTATGTATATTGTACAACATCCCACAATTTGTTTCTAACTCTTAAAGATGGGGTTGAAATATGCTTTGTTTTCAAACATCGTGTTCTGAGTTCTTAAGTTCTCCCACAGGCCTTGTGCGTATTTCCTATTCTACACAAAATTCAAGCCAAACTCCTTAGCAGGAGTATAGTTGCCTCCATTCAAGGAGAAACTGGACTCTTCAGGGCCTATAGGTAATCAGAGCAAGCTCTTTTCATTTTCCGTCAGGGCCCTGGTGATCCTGACAACAGTGTAAGAGTAAATAATGAGAGACTTCTTGTCATCTTTCATAGAAACTCCGTATCTCATTCACTGAAAGTTGTATTATAGCATGAGAATTTCATGCTGGTTATCCATACAGTTCCCTAGCTGATTGTGTAACCAGAAATGTGTTTGGCAACAACTAGCCAAATCACCCAAAGCAACTTGTTTTTGGTGAGCTACAATTGAAATTTCAGTAGTTGATGTGGTAGTTGGTGTAGAATCAGTAAAAGCCAATGGTCCATTCTGGATAATTTATTCTTCATTACTGCTCTGATTAACATTCTTCTTCACATGATTCAAAAATGATAACAAAACTCAGAAAGGGATGGGTGCTGTTCTGGTGATAGCATCAATATGGACCCATGTGGCCTTGAGCCTTGAGTCTAATGACCATTTTCTTTCAGAGGTCCAGCTTGTCTAGATATCCATAAAGAATGTCAGATGGATCTTTTACTGCATTTATATCTCTGTGTTTGAGCTACTAGATGCTGGCTACTTGTTAGTTTATGACCAATTGCTTTACAAGGAGAGTAGCATGGAGAGTCTATTAGAAAAGATTTTCTGTTAGAAAAAGATATTTTTCATCCTAAGAAAGCAGCAGCCCTCTATCTGCTATATTGGTTTCTCTAATTACACAGAATCACAAAATCATAGAATTACAAAATAATAAGATGACTTGGGTTGGAAGGGACCTTAAAGATCAGCTAGTTCCAATCCCCTGCTGCAGGAAGGGCTGCTACCCACCAGATCAGGCTGCCTAGGGTCCAATCCAACATGGCCTCAAATGATGTTTCCCTCTCCAAGCTTTGTTCAGTCTGCACCTTTAATGTCCTTCAAATGATTTGGCAGTAATATCTGTATGCTGAATGCCATTTTCTTGTGTAGTTGAAAGCCTTGGAAATACCCAGGCAAATCCTCTCATTATTTCAGAATATATGTCATAGGGCTTTACTGTTTATGCCAGCTAGTTTCAGTGGAAGTGTAGCAGTAAAGTTGTAATCTTACACGACATTCATCCACCTAATTAAAACTTTTGTGTTTAGTTTCATTTTTTTCAACTCAATAGGTTGTGATATGAGACTTCTGTTTAACATTGTATTTCCAATGAAGTTCTCTATCCCATAGTCATTTGGTGACCAAATGACATCTGAAATAATGGAAGATTCCCTTTCTTGACAGAAAAAAATCGGTGCTGCTTCCCACCATCTTTTCTGTTTGGTTTTTGTTGTTGTGTGTTTATATGTTCTTGTTGCAGTTGTTGTTTTCTTTGTTTGTTTGTTGTTGTTGTTTTGTTGTTGTTGTGCTAAAGGCTATACTGTAGAAGATTTAACAGGAAAACGTTTATTTTGTTTAGTGAAAAATCGTTCTACCTACAGCAATTCCCTGTTGCTATGCAAATGGACGATCAAAGGATTGTTTGCTTTTAGGCAACTTTGGTTTCAACAATTATTTTTTATAAGATGAAATTCCAACCCACACTGAGGGATGATCCCATGTGCTAGTTCTAACAAAAGGTTTAACATCTGGGTAGAGATTTTGCTACTCTGGTAAATTGCTGTTGCAGATCACTGTGACATGAAGATGAGATTATCCACTACATGAGTGGTTTCATAGTGCCTGTGAACGTGAAGCTAAGCCCTGAGCTTAACGTCTGTTGTGCTGTTGTGCTCTCAGCACTCCAACATGGCTGTGAGGCAGGAACAGCAAATCTATGCCACACCAGAAGGCTCAATCAGTTCCAGATGTGCTATATTTGGTCTATCTGCAAGACAAAATGTCAGGACAAGAGTTCCAGCACTGGAGTCCTTAAAAGTTATTAAATATTTGGTAGTAGCAGCATGGTTGTAAAAGCCTGGGTATGAGAGTATGGTCATAGCCTCGTTCATATGGCTGACAGGAGAAGTCACAAGGCTGTGTGTGGTGCTAAAGTAAGCCATCTGCTTTCTTGAAGCAATGCATCTAAAGCCATTGTGAGTCTAATTTGAAGAGTTAATGGATTCACCCTAGTGAGTGGGAAGCAGCAGCTTGCTGCATAACAAAATGGCACCAGATCTCTCTTACTGCCCTAAATAATTCTGGAACAAGATGCCCACGGATCAGGTGGTAACTTCTGGTTCCTCAAAGCATAGGCTGGAGATCTTGCACTGATAGAGTCACTTGTGCACATACTGTTTACGTTCATGTTTCCTTCCCTTAAACACACCCCTTGCTGAGTAAAGAAAAGTCTTGTGTGTTGAATGTTGTGGGACTGACCGGAATTATTGTGACCGGAACCAGTGGTTCAAATGTACGTCAATATTCTCTTCATGGTGTTTGATGAGTGAACAACAAAGACCTCAGTAAGTGGTTCTTGTACCAAGAAAGACCGTCTGGATCAGGGACTGGGACTTCCTCTGCCCACGTTCCTTCCTTCACAGCCTGTCTGGCAGATGTTCCCACAGCAACATCAGGAAAAGCAGCAACATTCTGTTTAGAGTGGTGGGCCATGAGTAACCTGTGAGTGGTTCCATGGTACCCATTATTTTTGGGCTTAGCCGCCTCCTGATGCTGACACAACTGCTTACCAACCCCCAGAATTACAGAAATAGCTCTGGGATATGCTGAAGATCTTGGATTCAGATTTGTTGCTGAATCACACGGGGGAGCACTTTATTCTGCCTTCCCTAGAGATGAAATCTGCTTTTGCAGGGTTTTTATTTCTGAGGGCCTTACTTCCTGCAGACACACAGTATTGTTAAAACAGACTTCAGATTTACAGTATACCTGGAGAGAATAGCAGCAAAATTGAAGTGCTAAGCATCGTAGCTCTTTTAATCCATCTTGCTCACCCATACCACATGCTGGTAGGCTGCCTTGGAGTAGAAAATACACTTTTTCAAATCTTCAAGCCAGAAAAACCCTGACTCATAGGGCTTCACTCTACTCTCCACTTGGTATTGAGGAGATGGATGAGCTGAAGTGTGAATGTCATCTTTGTGGTTTACGAGGATGCTTCAGTGGATGATGAGTGTGTTGTCAAGGGAGATCTCTGGGTGGCCTAAGAAGATTTAATGGATACTGGAAGGTTTGGGGGAGTTGTCTTAGCTCTGTTCAGCTTAAGAATATGTGTCATGTGTCTGCAGCTGAATATCAGCAGCTGAAAATTAAAATAACTAGAGATAATTTTCTATCAACTTTGTAGAATGTTTTTCTACAGTCGTGGAAAATAACTAAATGTGTATCAGCAGTCTGTCATTTTCAGCGTGACTGGGTCTTTGTTGTCTGCCTTCTTGTATTCAGGTCCTTCAGTATTATTTCTACAGAAAGAGTGTTACTCTCTGTTTAAGCAAAGAAAGCCTAAAACTGTGTTTTACCTTCCGTTTCTCTGTTGTCCTTGAGCAAATTGCTTAGCTTGCTTTGCCTCCGTTTTCTTTGCTATAAAACAAGGCATACAAGACTTCCTCACAGAGGTGCAGGAGGGCTAAACTAACGTTTGCTGAGCATTTTGAGCTTTCCAGCTGAAGATGCCCTCTCTCGGCTTCGAGCTATTGCATTTCTTTCTGAGATGCACTGTGATGCTTGTGGCATGGATGAACACAGTGCTGGAGGGCAGACGGTTCAATCCAAAGTAATAAATAATGCATCCAATGAAAGCATCAAAGTTGCCTGCTTTGTGGAAGCCTGCAGGCTGTCCCACTCTGGAGCGATAGTTATGATTGTGCCTCAAAAAAAAAAAAAAACAAAAAAAAAAAACTGAAAATCTCCCCAAAGCAACTTACACTACAACCTCTGCCGTGGCTCCTTAATCTCTGTCTCCTGTCTGCCGCCCGAAAGTGAGGGCCTCTAGCGAGGATCTAATATCAAAAGAAGGGTAATACCGCTACAGGGAGGGGATAAATAATTACCAAATTTCCTGAATAGTAAACAGCTTGGCGTTGGATTTGGGGGATTTCTTTCTTTATTTATTTTATTTTATTTTGATTTCTGATTTGAGGAACGCTTTCGCTCTGTCAGTGGATATCCGTAAGGCTGCTGCTGCCGCAAGTCCCACCCCGAGAGCCAGCGCTATTGCTCGGCCGGGACCCCGCCGCAGGGCGGCAGGGGAGCGCCAGGGGGCGGCCGCGGGGCTGCGGAGGGCAGCCCCGGTTCTCCCATCGGCTCCTAGTCTCCAGAGTGTCCCCGTGTCCCCAGCCCTCACTCAGCCCCAAGCACTTAGATGCCGGCGTATTGACGAGCAGAAAATGGAGCAGCCCCTACCCCTGACCCAGCCTCACCGCCGGGACCGGCCCTCTGGATCCATCTTCTCCCGAACACTATTTCGCAGCACTTTCCCTGAAGCAAGCCGGGGGCTGGGAGGGATTTCGGCGGACGGGAGAAGCCTGTACAAATGCTGTCACTTCTGCCCATCGAGGGTTATTTGGTTAAGTCCTCCTGCTTCCCAGACTCGACAAATAGGTCAGCCGGAGGCGGCTGACTCATCTCCCCTATTGAGGGGAGAAGCTTGTCGTGTTAAAGAGAGGGACCAAATCCACCTGACCCTGATAACGACCTCGACAGTGGTTAGACGGGCAGATGAAGCAGCATCTTCTCCAGCTGCAGGACGGGCTCTGACACACGGCCCCTCGGCTCTATTCGTTCGCAGCTGAATAGCTAAAGGCTGTGCTAAAACCCGTAGAAACTAAAGAGAAGTTACGGGTTTCGGGCAGCCCCTTCTGCTCCCGGCCTCGAGAGCGGGGAGCAGCACTCTAACTGCTTCGGTCCCGCTGCAGCCGAGTCGGACAGGTTGAAGTGAGGTGAGGAATAAAGCCGGGAATTGACGGCTAGGGGAGAAAAAGAACACGGCAAACAATTAGTGAGATGGCACGCTTCGAGAAACGAAGCCCCCAACGCCCATCACCTCCCAACGGGTGCTCTCTCTACCTTTCTTCTTTTCTTTTAGGGCGTTGAAGTGTTGCTGTGCCCGAAATAATTGTTCTAAGCGAGCCTTCGCCTCACATTCGGAGATATAATCTCTCTAGGCTTTCTTTTTAATGACTTCCATGGAACCAGTGCCGCAAAGCTCTTTATCTCATAGTACATACGGAATGCGGCGTCGTACACATATGGTTTAGTTTTTTCTCCCCTAATTCTTGCGAGTTGGGAAAGGCGCATTCGTAAGAATTTGACTCCTTCCACATTGTAGGGTTTGCGGGGCGGTTTGGGAGATCTGTTTGGGCGGGGGGGATTAAATAAAATCTCGAGGAAATACGCTTTAAAGAGGACCCCGAGGAAACAGTACCATCCTTGGGGTTGATTCAAAAGCCTTCGTTGCTCTTGGGGAGAGCAGGCAAAGCGCTGAGCGACGGGTGGATGTAGTGAACAGACCAAGAACGAGAGTTAAGATCCCGTAAATAGATGGGTTGATGAGTAAATAAATGATTTAAAAAAAAAGAAAAATGAACTCTCTTTGAATCGATTAACTGTGTAGTAAGAATAAATGAATAAAAAGGGAAGGCACCGCAACCCCGCGCTGGGAGTGGTCCCAAAAGCATTGGCCGTGTCCCCGCCGTTGCCACCGCGCGGCTGCTCCCGGCAGGAGCGGGGCTCGTCCCCGTGTCACCCCCCGTGTCGCCGCGTGGCTGTACCCGCGTGGGAGCGCTCTCCGCGTGCGGGACGGCCCCGCGGCACTGTGCCCGCCGTCCCCGCGAGTACGGCACAGGGGTGAGTACGGGCGGCCCCGGCGCCGTGGCCGAGCATGCGGTCCGGGCTTTCCCCCAAGCAGCTGCTTTACTGCTGGAAGGACAGCGCTGGTGCGAGGCAGCCCTGACGAGCGTGCGGAGCGCTTCCATCCAAATAAATAAAATCCGAGCGAACTGCACCCCCTGCACTGTGCCACCCCTCTCCGGGCTTGAGCTCAAATGGGTTTTCTCGCTTGCAAAACCGCTGTGATTCCCTTCTCGCCCGCCTTCTGTGTGTCCGTCTGTCTGTCTCTCGGGTTGGGCTTTCTGGGAGAGGAAACCTACATTCAGCCGGTGAATGCTCAGGTACACGTCCGCTGCTTTACCCTTTTACTTTGTTGCCTTTTTTTCCTCAGTATTCGTTCTTGTTTGAGAAATGGTGTATAGAAAGAGCCGTCTCCCTCCCGAGCTGCCGAGGCCCTCAAATCAAATCCTATCTCAGCAGTCGGAGAGGGTTTTTCTAAGGGAAATGTATTTGTGTTTATATGTGTACACGCGGACTTGGACCCGATAAAGCCCCCGAGCCGCCACGCAGCGTGACCGGGAGGTGCGAGAGGAGATCACCTCCAGTTCCCGTAGGGCACGTGAACGAATGGGTCACCGCGCTGCAGCTGGTTTCCTTCGGGAATAAACGTGATCTGAGCTCGGCAATGGTTTGTGCTCCCACCGGTGTTTCCCCTTTCTCTGCGGCCGCGTTCAGTTGCAAACAGGGGTGTGTGTTCCCTCGTATTACGGAGAGAGGCCGAGAACTCGCACACCCGGCCCGGCTCTATCTGCGGGCGGACGCGTTTGGGGAAACGGCACTGTGTTAAGATAAAGGTGTTCTGCAGAGGGTAGAGCCGCGAAACGGGGGGAGGATGGTGCGGACCTCCCCGCCCGAGTGTTCGCTCCGGGCTGTTGTTCTCCGTGCCCTACTGCGGTGCTGAGGGACGGGAGTGCGGCTTCACCGCACCGGGCTCGGGCAGCGCGGGGCTGCGCTGCGGTGTCGGAGTGAAACGGGAGCGGCTTTCAGGAGGGTCCTGCGGCCCTGGAACCTGAAACCTGGAGGGGAGACGGGCAGCCGTGCAGTCTGTGCTGGAGCGAAGGAGAATAAACCTTAACAGCGGCTAGACGGAGCTGCGCGCTTAACGATCGAGATGGGGAAGGAAGGAAAAAAAAAAAAAAAAGAAAGAAAGAAAACAACAAGAGGAAAGCCGAGGAGACAGAGACGCGATAAAAGCGGGTCGCAGAGGGGGCAGAGAGGGCTGTGACCCGTCTGTGCCCCGCTGCCAGGAGCGGGTCGGGCCTTCTGCGGGGTCGACGCGTAGAGCCGGGGCAGCTCCCGGTCTGACAGCAGCCAGCGGAGCTCCTCGGCTGCTGCTCCGCGGCCTCCGGTGGATGCCCTCTCCGGCTTTGCCATGAACTCTGAAAACTTTTATTGAGAAGGTTTCTCCTCCCGACACTCGTCGCCTTTTCCTCCCCGCGGGCAGACCTCGCCGGAGGGTTTTCTCCCCTCCTGCTTCCATATCCCTGCGGCTCCGTGGGGGCAAAGGGCCGAGGGCGGGGCGGAACAGGGTCAGCAGCGCGGGGTCGGGGCCGCTGTACCTCCCTGGTTCTCTCTCCTTGACCCCAGACGGTCCGCCCGAAGGGGCGAACAAGGTGGGGAGCAGGGGAAGGAGTAAGCAGAGCGCGGTTTGCTCGTCCTCCCTTCTCCATTTTTCCTGTTTTGTTTCGGACCACTCATCTAGAGGTCCCTCGTAATCAAGGGAGGGAACATTTTCCGCTGTCCTCCACTCCATCCACCGTACCCCAGCTCCCGCTTAGAAGAAAACTCCCCGCTGGAGAAACCACCTTCCCCACAGGTTCTTGGGTTACACCCAGCCGTTGCATTACACGGGGCATGTGAGGGCTTTTAGCAGCCTCCATAAAAGAATAAAGGCTCCGTCTTAGCCCTGCGCTGTATAACACGGCTCGCAGACGCCGTTTTGGGGCGAGCAAAATTCGGCTTTCCTACGATCTCCAGGGGATCGGAAGAAGAGAGCTACGCAAGGTGTTTCCCCGCACCCGTGGTCTGTGAGCCCTTCGGGCAGGTTATCCTCTTGGAAAGCCGCCCCGGGGCCCATTGTCTTTATCTGATGCCTGAGAGATCGGGGAGGAGAGGAAGGGAAAAAAAAAAATCATTGTTAAAAGCACTTTGAAGTCGTGCAACTGCTGCCGCTCCGTTTTTTTTCCTCCAGTCTCCAGATGCACCACAAATCTTCACTTTGATCTCCCAAACCAGCAATTTATACTTTTTAATTTTTTATTTTTTTATTTTTTATTTTTTTTAACTGGTTGGGTAACTCGGCGAGTAATGGCAACCATGCAGGGGATGAGGTCACCTTGGTTGGGGGGTGGGGGTGGGGAATGGCAGGCAGGGAGCGCCGAGATGGCCGGGACGGGGCAGGCGGTGGCTGCGGGAACATCTGCTCGGGGCCAGAGTAATATCTGCGTTTGTACACCGGAGAGATGTCCCTCCCCAGTGCACGCCGCGTGCGGGGTCGGCCCTTGCCCCTCGCCCACCCGCGGAGCGCGGTGCCGGGCTGGGATGGCACTGCAGCTCCGGGACCAGGTGTCTCGCTGTCGCTAGTGCATGCCCATCCCTGTGAGCCCCCTCCCCACCCCCCAGATAAACCCACCACATCGCGTCTCCTGCGGTCCCCAGGTCCTCCACGGTCAGGGAACGATCCCTGGGAGGGGCTGGGAACTCCTCGGTTACTTTCCTTCTCCAGGGTAGGCTCGGGGCAGCCCGACCCACGAAGAGGGAAACGAAACGCGAAGGAGCAAGGAGAGGCCCCCAGGGACAGTGGTGCCGGCGCTCCAAAGCCGAAAGAGCCGTGCCCAGCACGATGCTCGCCCCGAAACCCCGCGTGTGGGCTCGGAGGATTTTCCCTAAGGGTCTTTCCCTCGGTTTTCCTTTCCACCTCTAAAATACCCGCTCGGGTCCGTCGTCGCAGCTCCCCGCCCCCATCCAACATCTCCCTGTGGGGATGTTCCCAGCTCCTCCCCGGGGATCCGCGTTCGGGATGCGCTGAACTCGCGCATCTCTGGGGCTGCTCTGTTGGGGACGGACCCACGGAGCTCCCCCCTCCTCCTGGGCCGCGAGGAGCTTTAGTGCCGTGCCGCTGCCCTGCGGGGACACGGGGACACGAGTGTCCGTCCCCTCCCGCAGCCTCGGTGTGGAGCTGCGAGCGAAGAAATCTCCGTGCGCAGCGTAGAGGCGGCCCGGTGCCGCTGGAGGCGGCCGTGCGGTGCGGAATGGAGATGCCGCGGGCGTTACGCTGCTGTTATGTGCACGAGTAGACGGAGTTTTTTACAAAGCGAGAACAGGGTGTGGGGGAAACACCACGTACAGGATGCGGACACCGGGGAGACGCAGGGAGAAATCAGCCGCTGGTGCCTGTAGACCGCATCAAAGGGCTGAGAGGCGACAGTAAAGCGTCTCGAAATACTCCTTAATGCGATGCTTGCGTTGGGCAAGTCCACAAACGACGCCGATTTTGCCGTCGCTGGAAAAAAAAAAAAAAAAAGCATTACTCCGAGACCTTCGGGAGGAGTAAGGGGGGAGGAGAGGAGAGGGAGCGGGACAGAGGGATTTGTGTAATCCTGAAAGGCGAGAGGGGAAACCACAGCAGCGGAGAGCGAGCGGACGCCGCGGGGCGGGATCACGGAGACCGAAAGGGGGGGGGGGGTTCGGCGGCACGTCTGCAAGGACGAAACCCCAGCTCCTCGGCTGTGCTTCTGACTGCGAGGCACAGAGGCTGACTGCCCAGCGGCTCCATAACACTCGTCTCAGTATCCGTTCGGCCGCCCGCATCCCACACGGATCCCATTGAGCGGGGAACCCTCCTGGTAGCGCCCAAATCCCCCCGAAATCCCTTGGATCGCCCTGTGCCCCCACCCATTCGGCTCTCTCACCTCACGGGGCCGCACGCGCTTCGGGGTCCCGAGGTCGCGGTGGCTGCGGGATGCGGGAGAGAAGAGGATCCCGCTCAGAGCATCACTGCGGGGTATACACACGTAACACAGAGGGACACGGCCAGAAGTTGTCCCGCACCGAGCCAGAGCCGAGGGATCCCCGCACGGAGTTCCCCGGTTGTTGTGCGGCTGTAGGAAGGCCGAGACGAGGTGGCAACAAGGCCCGTTTTCAAAGCTTCTGTATGAAAATATGAATAATCAGAAATTAAAAGCGCCCTACGCGGGGCACTGGGATCAAACTGCCCGGGCACAGCCCGGCCCCAGCAGCTTTCTGGGTGGTGCAATTCGCTAAAAGCAATAATCACGGCACGCATTGCAATAAACGTGGGTGAAACTCCGGGCTCCGGCCCGAGGTGGCCGCGATCTGGGATCCGGAGCCGGGTCCGCGGCCGCGTCAGATGGGTAAGAGGCCGAAGCCGCTCTCCCGCTTTGGTGGCCGTGTGGGGAAACGCCTGAGCTCAGGAGTGGAGTGATGGCATCCTTCAACCCCCGCTCCCTGAATGATGCCATTAAAGTCCGCTGCGTTTTAGGATCGGCGCTAAACGGGATCGTTTACAGTGTAACACGTCGTGCGAGAGGCGGAGGAGAGCGCGGCTTCAAAGAGCTGCGCCTCGAAGAAAAATAAGAATTAAAAAAAAATGCCCTGCGTTTATTTATTTATTTATTTATTTTTAGCCTGAACACGCAGTTGAACGAGGCACGGCTCGGCTTTCCGCCCTGAGCAGCGAACCCCGGGTCCCGACGGGCAACAAAGGGCCGTTGTGCTCCTGCGGGGCCGTGCGGGACCCGCAGCGGCTGCGGAGCCGTCGGGGGGGACGTGGGGACACGGGGCAGCGGCACAGCTCCGTCCGGTTCGGACAGAAAAGAAATCTTCGGAACACCTCGAAACACCCGAAATTCTAATAGATAGGAAGAAAAAAATAAAAAATAAAAACGACCAAACGAACACCGGGAGCCCTTCTGAGAGCTCTTTCAACCCGTTTGTCAACACCGTCCCTGGGTCCACCTGCGAGCAGGGGACGGGGGCAGGCGATGGGAGGACACCTGAAGACCCCCGAGGGCGGCCGCCTTTTGCCCTTCCCCTCCGCACCGGGGCCGATGGGGCCGGTGCTGGGCCGAGAGCTCCCCTCCTTCCTATTCAGGGGCTCCTTCGCAGCCCTCTCGGGGGACCCCAGCCCGGCCCCGGGGCCTCTCTCCTCCCGAGAACTCACCTGCTCGAGGCGGGCGGTATGTCTGCAAAGAGAGAGGGAAAACGATGATAATAATAAAAGAGTGGGGCGGCAGCCACCGCCGGTGTGTGGAGGGGTCTGAGGCTACGCCGGAGTGCGAAGGGGATGGAGAGGTCATTGGGGAAGCAAAGTTGAACGCTGGGGAAGCTCCGCGGCGCGGAAAGAAGAATGAAATTGGGCTGAAAACGAAAAAAAGGAGAAAGAAAGGGAAGAAAACATCGCTTCGCGCTCCGGGTTGCTCTGAATTTTGATCAGTACGCGATGTAGGGCTCTTAACTCTGTCTTTATTGTTCCAAGGTAGCAGCCAAAAGTCAGAGGTCTCTGCAAGCCTTTGTTTGGGAGAGGGACCCGCTTGCTCCGAAGGATTCATCATCATTACCTACAGCATGGGGATAGCCCCGGCTCCCGACACGGTGCTGGGGCACGGTAGACGGGCTAGGGCACGGGAACAATACTGGGACACGGGACATTTCGCTGCTTTGTGCCCAGAAAACCCGCCGAAAGCGGGAAAGCAATGAGAGAAGGGAGCTCCTGGTAAAATGGAGGGAAAGCGGTGGCTGTTTTATGGTCCGAGTTTATAATCGGATTTTTTTTCCGATCCTGATAGAAAGCAGATAAATTTATGAAGGGAGAGCTAAGAGAATAATTACAGGGTGAAGGTAGTTAAATTTTATTTCGAGTCCCAAAGGCAAAACCTGACATTTTATTGCAAACATCTGGAAGGCTTAGGAGAGTGGCATGGTGTTTGTTTAAACACTCCTTGAGAGCTTCATTCCGTAAAGCACAAACAAAGCCCATTGAAAAACACCGAGCCCGTAAACCTTGTGCGGCTCTTCGCTTCTCTGAGCCCGAATAGAGCGGGGGAGCGGAAGGGGGCAAACGAATGGGCTCCACAGTAGGGACGTAATTAGGAATTAGTTCATCATACGCAACGATACCGTTTGTGCGGACCATAAAACAGATCGCTGCTGTGCTTTGCTCGCAGCCGCAGCCCCGCTCGTGTCTCGAAGCTCCCCAAAGCCGCTTCCGAGGGCACAGCCCCGGCTGCTCCGCTGCGATCCGAAGGCGATCGTTGCACCGAAATGCAGAAAGCCCCGCGCCCCAATTACTGCGCAGCCCTCGGCCCACGTTCGTTTTAGAATTATTCTCGAGTACCAACGGAAAAAAAGGAATAAGAGCCGCTCGATGCGGCTGCGGGACCCTGGGTGCCACATCCCATCGCGCAGCAGCACTGCAGGCTGCGCTCAGCCCCGCGAGCACCACATCTGTGCAGCACTCCGCTGCCACCACCCCCGTTTCTCCCCATTGCAAACGTTCCCGTCCACAAACAAATATTTTCAGGCAACGGGAAGGAACCGGGAGTGAATGATTTCTTTCTGCATCTCCGGGCCTGGCCCTGCGACCCCTGCTCTCGCCGCTCCGTTTCAGCGAGCGGTTTCCTGGATTTAATGGAGGTTGAGGCCGAAGGGCCGGTGGAGGGGCTGCCCCCCATCCCCCCCCCGAGGTCGGTCAGGGTGGGAGCGGTGAGGGCGCTGCCCTCGCTCCCGGCGCTCCTAATGCGGTGCGGGGCTCTGCACCGAGAAGGGTTAGGGGCTGCTGTAAAACCTCGCTGAAACCCGGGAGAAATCTATCTCGGTGTTCATACATCGCCCCCCAAATTTCGTTGCAGTCGCGCTGCCTTTCCAACACCGTTTCCTCCCGCTAAAACGCTATAAATAATTCTCTGCTTTCTTGGGCTCTCTTTCTAAACTCTCCCTTCCAGCTCCTTTTAGAAGCCCTCTTCGCTCTCCGTCTCCTCTCGGAAATGAGGGAGCGGGTTCTGGTTGGGCTCACAGCCCCTCTGCAGGGGCCCGGGGCCGCCGGCGTCCTGAGCGGCCCCCACTCCTTCCCGGCCCCGGTGCCGCACCGCGGCCCCCTCCGAGCGCTCCCCCTTTCCTCCCCCCGCTCCCCCTTCTCCCCCGGGAGCCGGGACGCGACCTCCCTCCCCTCGGAATGGGGCACCCCCGGTCAGGCTCGACCCGTCAGAAGAGATGCCCCAGAGGGGAGGGGAGGGGAAAGGAGCGGCGGGGGGTGCGGGGCGGGCGGCGGGGCCGCACAAAACCCGGTCCTCGGCCTAGATAGCGGCACTCCGCTTGGCCGGCATTTCCCGAGGAAATCGGCTCTCTCTCGCCTTTCTGCCCGAATCCCCCCTTCCCCACGCGAACCCCGAGGGGACCCCGCTTCAGGTCACGCAGAAGTGTCCGAGGTGTTGCGAGTACCCCCAAACTCGGCACGGCGGCGGCGTCTCCAGCCATCCTCACCCCTCGTACCCACGGTGTGCTCCGCAGCCTCCTGCCCCAAACACCGGCCCCATCCCCACTAGCCCCAAATTTTCCTATAGAATTATATATTGTTTATCCCGAGCCCCCCCCCCCGCCGATCTTCGGGTGCGATGTAACCCCCTCTACGTGTTCCCCCAGACGGGGTTTGGCTCGGCCGCACGGATTTCCCTCTCGCTCCGATCACGGCTCTGCCTTCCCCTCTAGGAACTCTGCCCCGATTTCCTCTTCCCTGCGAGCCCGTAGGGTTTGGGGCAGGGCAGGCAGAGGGGCCGATGGCATCTCTACCGGTGCCGGGGTCTGAGCCGCAATGGCTAAAGTGACAAAAATAATAATAATAGTAATAAAATATTGATAGATAGGTAGATAGGTAGATAGGTAGATAGATAGATGGATAGATGGATGGGTGGATAGATAGATAGATAGGCAGACAGAGACATAAAATAAGCGAAATGAAATTACTAAAATAATAAAATAAATAAAAATGAAATAAAATTAAATAAAATAAAATAAAACAAAACAAAATAACGCCATTCTCCGTTGTAAGTTTCACTTCAAAACGGAGCAAGAAGTCCCCGCTGCCAGCCCCACTGTCGACCCCACGGCATACGCCGTGGATGACGATTGAGCAGCTCACTCCCGTCCGGCACCGCCAGATTTTAAGGCCTCTTTCGAGCACTTCACACTGTTTGTTTTTTAGTTTTCGTGGGGTTCGTTCCCGAGCCCGTGGGCAGCACGGAGCGGGAGTGCCACCGCCGGCACCTCCCCGCACTCGGAGCACGGCACACCGCGAAGGGTTAACTCCCCGCCCGGTGCTCGGGGGCCGCGGACGGCCAAAATTCCTCTCCCCGAAGCCCGGCTCTCCTTCGTTTCCCATTGGTCCACAGCTTTTGGGTCTCTCCCGATCCCTCTCTCCCATTGGCCGCCGATATATATATTTTCACTATTTTTTTTTTCCCCCCCTTGACAGGCGCACGCAGCCTGCCTAACTCTTGGAGAAAAAAAAAAAAAAAAAAATCCCAGAAGTTTGGATCAATCAGAGAGAGACAGAGGGAAAGGGGAGAAGGCAAGGAAAAAAAAAAAAAAAAAAAAAAAAAAAAAAGATGAAACCCGGCCCGCGGCCTCTGTGAGCAGTGCACAGCTCCCGCTCTGCCCGCGGAGCACCGCAGCCCCATGTAGGACGGGGCTGTGCCGCTGGTGCTGGAGCCGCGGGGCCGTCCGCCCAGGGCCGGGCCGGGGGGAAGATGAGCGAGAGGAGGAGGTCGGCGGTGGCCCTCAGCTCCCGGGCGCACGCATTCTCGGTCGAAGCCTTGATTGGGACGAATAAAAAGAGGAAACTGCGGGACTGGGAGGACAAGGGGCTGGATTTGTCCATGGAAAGCCTCAGCCCCAATGGCCAGCTGGGCGACGGCGAGGACCCGACGCAATGCCTGGACCTCAACCCCGGTCAGTGCCGCTCCGCTCTCCGACGGCCGCTGCGGGAAACTCCCGGAGCTGGGGGAGGGGGGGGCCGAGGTTGGGGTGGGGGTGGGGGGGGGTTGAGGCGTTGTGCGAAGATTTCTCGGGTGTGTGTTATTTTTCTTCTTAGTATTTTCGGTTTCCAGTGACTTTTCTGCAGCCCTTTCCTACTTTCCCTCCCGGTCCTCCATCTCCCTCGGACTCCGCTCACCTCCCTCTTCTTCCTTCCCCCTCTCCCCCAGCTGCGCTGATCGCGGTGGGATACGCACTCCCGGATCCCCTACCACCGCGAGGGGTTTAGGGGTGCCACAAACATCGCGTCCCCGCGGGGTCTGTCCCGTGGGCTCATCGCGGGGTGCCGGACACGGGAGGAGAGCCCCGGAGCAGAGCCGTGCCCAACTCGGGACCCGCAGGGGCCGGAAGGGAGCGGGCGGGATGGGGGAAACGGGGCTGCGTGGTGCTTAGGGTCGGAGAGCACGGATCTCCGCTCCCGTTTCTTAAAATCGATTATTCTTACCATTAATATTACCATTCTTATCTACTACTCTTGTTATTATGCGCTGTTGTGATTGTGGAGATGTTATACACTACTATTATTACACGCTACCATCATTACACGTACTATTTTATTTGAAAGGCAGACGGTAGCCCGCAGCGTTCCCCCGGCTCCAGCGAAGCCCTGGGGCTCCTTTTGACCCTCTCTCCCTCGGCCACCTCACTCCGGTCCTCCAACGCAGCCGCGAAGCCGCGGGTGGGTGCGCTCCTCATCTGAGAGCTGCAGAACGGGACGGGGCCACATCGCTGCCCCGGTGGGGTTCGGGCCCGGAGCGAGGTCGCTCTCGGTAATTACTCTTCCTTCAGTATTGGGGTGCTGGGGGGGAGAAGGCCGAAGGATGTCTGCCACCACCCCGTAGGAGAAAGGATAGGAGCTTCCTCCCCCGCCCCTGCCCCCTCAGCCACGCTTAAAAATCTCTTTCTGATAATATACGTACACATAAGGCAGTATACATACACTGCACGGTGTTTATTGCTATTTATATATCACACCGTATATGTTGCAAAATGGGCGTATTTGGCGATTTTACCGCGTCAGCTGCCGAAAAGCCGCCGTGAAAAAAAAAAACGTAGAGAGATGATGGAACTTAGAGTGGAAAACAAACCTACAAATCACCAAACGATTAAATGAAAAAAAAAATCTATAGTAAAAACCCTGCCGGCTGTTTCTGGAAGGAACGGGGCCCGGCACCGCACTCCCGTTACACGGTGTTACCGAACTGCGAGGACAGTGCTCAATGGAAGGGGAAAAAAAAAAAGATAAAAACAAAAACGAGAAAAAGAACGAGAGAGAGAAATCACGGCTTTAGGGTATTCCTCTGTCAAAATAACGAAACACGGGAAGGAAGCGACGAAAATCACGTCGGATAAGATTAGAGCATCCGTCTATCTTAGAACCGTTTCTCACTAATTTCCGGCGTCTGTAGAATGTATTTCTGCTGCTCTAGAAATTTAATTTTGCCCATTTCTCCAGCATTTCGAAAAATAAATAAATGAATACCAAAGAGCCCCGACGCTCCTCCGCGCCGGGCGGGAGATTGAAGGGAAAACGACCGCAAAGCGCCCGGGGCCCGGCGAGCCGCTGGGGTGTTTTTCATAAAGCAAAGGAAATCAGGAACAGTCCGGGAAACCATTCCGGGTAACCATTCCGGGGAGGCTGATGGACTTTAAACGAAGTCCCGGCCGCAATTTGCGCGCTCACCTCATTAAAGCCAAATCCCGCGCAGCGCACCTCTGCTGCCGGCTGGAAATTGCTTCGCGGCCGCGTAATGGCCCCCACATTCCGGCTTTATAAGACCCCATTAAGAACCAACTTTACACCTCAAGCGTTTAAACGTCTCCAAATCTCTGGCGATATACCAAAAAAAAAAAAAAAAAAATGGAGGAGGGTGTTTTTATAGCGTCCCAAACCTTCCCGACCCCAAATCGCTGCTTTGAATGGCGTAGGAAATAACGCGGGGACTCCGCGTTTGTGCCGGAGGCGGTTATTGGTGCGGGCCCCCGGGGCATCACACTGAACGCTGCAAAGACCCGCACCGATTCGGAGCAGCACAGAGCGAGCGGGCCCCGATTGATCGAGCTTTTAGCCAGAACACACTCCGAGCCCGCGGGGCTCCGCACAGCCGCGTTTCGTCCGCCCCACGGAACGAAGCCTGCCCCTCTCTCTGGGGATGTATCCTCACTCGGCTGCCGCTCTCAGCGCGGACTTCCCCCGGTCCCCGAGCGCCTATACCTCGAGGGAAATGAAATATGTGACTGGGGAGCCTCGAGAGCCTCCCACGGACGTTGCGGGGCCGTGGGCGGCGGCGGCTCTCCTAACGCTGCCCCAACCCCACGCGGGGCACTGCGGGGCGGGAGCCGAGAGCCCCTGCCGTGGGTCGCGGGTCTCGGGCTCTGCTGCGTCTCTGCAAAGGGAGGATTTCAGCCCGATCCGGGGAAAGTTCCGATGAGAGTTTGGGGTTTCCCCTCCGAGACGCGGCCGCTCCACGCGAACGGACCCGCGGGAGCTACAGGGGCAGAGCGAAAGGGGGAGGTTGGAAATGCGTGCGTTTCGGTGTCGGGGGTGTTCACAGAGACACGAAGACGTCAGCCTAAGCTAACTCCGCCACTGCAGCCTTCGTATCGTGCATCCTCATCTAGAGTAAAAAAAAAAAAAAAAGAAAGAAAGAAAGAGAGAAGGAAAAAAAAAAAAAGAGCACGTCTGTTCCAGTAAACCCAACCAACGAACCAACCGAGCGAAAAAAAACCAAAACACCCCGCATTTTCAAGTCCCTTGCGCTGCCCGAAGCGGTATTGACCAACGTAGAGCTCGGGTGTGCGCAGGAGCGGGCACCGAGCGTGGGGACCGCACTGCTGCAGGAGAGAACGCGTTCCCAGAGTGCGAGAAATTCGATTCATTTTAATTTTATTTGTTCGTTTCCACGCGCGCATCTGTTTCTGACTGCTCATCCTGGTGCATCTCCGTTTCTGGCCGCGCCCAGCCGTGACTCCGTTTCTCGCTCCGGCTGCTGTTGGAACGGTGGGACGTGGGGCTCCGGAGGGGCTTTTTGCTCTCTCTCTCTCTGCGCCTGGCAGAATCGGATCCCAGCGGCCTTCGTGGAGTGCTGGGGCCGCGCTGCTGAGCCCTCCACGCCGAGCTGTGAGTCGGGGAACGTCGGCTTTGCGCTCGGCTGAAACCCCGGGGTCTGACGCCGACTTTCTCTTCGCGGGGGCTGCAGGAGTTCCTCCCTCCCACCTGCTGCATCCTCCCGAGCAGGGGGCACCGGGGTGCCCACACCCGCGACATCCCACTCCATTGCGACCCCGTCCATCCCACGCGCGGAGTTGAGAACCCCGGGTGCGCGGTGTGTGCGGGGCTGAGCGGTGCGGCCCCGCTGCCCCCGAGGGAGCGCGGAGCAATCAGTGCATTAAGGGTGCGGACCGAGAGAAGAGGGAGCAATCCGCATCCTCCTTTCACACGTATATTTCAAATCGTCACCGGTGTTTTATTATTGTTATTATTATTTTAATGTAGTTTAGTTCCGTCCGCTATTAGATCAATCGACGTTTCTTGTCTTTTAACAAGAACTGTGGGAGAATCCTGCGAGCTTCTGTTACCGGCACAGGTCTGTAATTCGTCCCGCACCATCCATCACCTCTCCCTCCTCCTCCCGCTCGGGACCGAGCGCCTGTATCGAGAGTATCGGCCCCTCCTCGGGCAGCAGCATCCCCCTTCACCCCTATCTGCCTCCTAGGAAAGGGGTGCTTTCTTTCAGATGGAAAAGTCCAAAAATGTCTTCCTAGAGTGCTACGTCCAGGAAAGAGCGATTGCATCGTTTCACAGCACCGCAGTGCTGCTTTGGTCACCTCTGTTCAGAGGTCGGCGTCCCTCTAGCTCACCTCCCGTATGGCTCTGCTTCCACTTTCGTGGTTTCAAGCTTCAAAGAATCGTGTTATGTTGTTCATATCTGTACGTACATATACGCACGCTTATATACAGTGTTCTGTTTTAGATTACAGCTGACAACAGTTTAAAAATGCACTAAAATCAGTCCGAGAGCACTCGGAACATTCCTGGGAACATTGCGAGCAGCTCGTACGGCAGCTACATCAGTCCCCGCTGCAAGCAAGATCTATCCACACGCGGTTTCAGCTCACGCTGAGACCCGCAGTTTGCACTGCTGACATAAAACAAGGCTCAGTAGAAGAGCCTTCACTTTTCTAACGCTGACCACGTTCCGGAGATCGATATTGATGCCCGGAGGGGCTGTGCTCGCTGAGAGAACTGCAGGAGTCGATGCCAACTCTCGTCTCCCCACGGGCATTGGCACAGGATAGCGAGTCCCGACCTCTGGAGCTCGGTGGGTGCGCGGGAGGCGGACCGATGACCGCCCTCGGCCGGAGCGCCGTTGGGCGCTGCTGCGCGGGGTCCCGGGCGGTGAAGCTGAGGTCTTTTCCTTTTTTTCTTTCCTTCCTCTCTTCTTCCTTTTCCTTTTTTCCCCTTTTCTCTCTTTTCTTTCTTTCGTTTATTTTCGTTTTCCTTTTTTCTTTTTCCTTTTATTCCTCTTTTTTTTTTTTTTTTTTTTTCTCCATCGAAACGGTTGCTCCGTTGCTACTCAAACCTCCGCAAAACACTAAGCAGTATCTTTCCCTTGGCACGCTCCGGTGGGGAGGGCTAAGGGCAGTTAAAGGGGTGTTCTGGTAACGAAAATCACTTTGGAAACCGGTTAAGAAATGTTAATACCGATATAAAACACAGCGCCCGCTCAAGTTCCAGCAACAGTATTCACGCCATTGGCATCGTTTAATTGCACATTCTGCACGATCGGGCAGTAATGGATTAGTAAACCAATGCGAGAAGCGACAAAAGCATTCGTTGCAAAAATATTCCCATTTGAAAAGGAGTGACAAGGAGTCTCTGCGTGCTTGTTGTATGTGTATGAGTGCAACATCGCAGCTCGAAGGGGGGGGAGGAGGGGGAGAAGGGAGGGGGGCGGTCCCGAGTCAGCACTCATAGAGCCGGGGGAGCCTGGGGGGCATGGGGCGGGGGGGGGGCTGGGGGGGGGGGTGGGGGGGGATGTTCTGCCTGGAGCCAAATCAAAGGGGGATCTTTTGTGGGGAGACAGAACCAAAAAAGTGAAGACGCTGAGGAAGGGTTCAGGTCTGGCTGTATCGAAGTTCCTTCCTCCTCTGCTTTCTTTTGTTTTCTTATTCTCATTCTCCTTTACTTTTTCTCTTTTTTTGTTTGTTATTACTTTTATTTAGAAGTGGGAAAACTTCGGACTGGAAATGCTTCTTGTTTTTGAGACAATCAGCCATATTTAAAATCATTTCCAAGACCTGCTGTCTAAATTGATTTAAAAATAATTTTATAATTAATTTTGAAATGCATTTCAATTTTTTTTTTAAAGGAGGTTTTGATTTCAGTAAAGACGAAATCAAATATCTGGTCTTTTAAAACAACTTACCTGCCAATTTATCTTCTTCTAACGAAGTTATTTGCCAAGTCCAACATAACTAATTTTTCACCTCTACAAAGACATATTCTCTTTGACAATTCCTTGTATTTAAACGAAACACACCAAAAACACAGAACGAACAAACAAACAAACAAACTGTCACAAGGGAGAATTTCACTGCAGTGTACCCACACCCGCTCGTTCTTAAGTGTTCTGCTTTTTGTGAGGGAGCACAGGAAATCATCAAATATCGCTGAATGGACGTTTTCAGTGATGTCCGCACATAAGATTCTTGGAAAATGAATTTAGGGCAAAATTACCGACAAACCGATTTACAGCTTCTAAGGATCACTTTAACTGTCTGGTTAAGAATGGACACAAATAATCAGCGCATAGATAGAAGTTAGCACGGCAAGCGTTGTTTGAATATCATTCGCTGAGTGCATATGGAACAATTATGAATGGCTTACAGTGCTGTGACTTTCCCTGATGACTGGGTGCGCCCTTGGCTGGCATGAACCTTTTCCCCATGACTGATGAATTAACAAAACCAAGTGTCTACTTTTGGGAACTCTGGGTAAGAAAGAGCAGTCCGATCAGAAATCTGCCCCAAAACTGTCGGGGGAACAGAAGACACCAGAGTGCCTTCATTTTTAACGAGAGCAGAGAGAATAGCAGACTTCTTAAGAAGATACATCAACTAACAACAGCATTCCAAGGTATTGAAAATGATGACTGGCTGTGCAGATGCTTCTCGGCAGATAATACCAAGGAGATACATGGTAATATTTAGCAAAATGTGGTGCATGGGGCAAAGAGGCCAGGGAGTCCTTGAAAGGTTTGAATTTACTAAGGAAGAAGGGACCTTGAGAAGAGATGGAGAGATTCACAGATGGACTTCTTTCTGTTTGCCCTCAATTCCACTCAGTTGATATTTTTAATGAGATGATTCAATGTGGATAGCTGTTACTGTTCTATTCTTTATTCAGTGAAGAAGTTATCCCAGTGCTGTAGATGCACTTTGCACCACTTTTTCTTACTGTGGTGAAAAGGCGGAAGGAGAAGACCTATTGAGTATTCGCTTGTACCCACTCAGACTTCGATGGAAGCACTCTCACCAACTCTCTAAAAAGCAGACTTCAGCCTTGAAATTGTATGGGTTCTGCTGCTGCCCTAACTTGTGGCACGATGCCTTTTTACAGCAGGGATGGGCAGTCCTAAACTTTCAGTTGAGATCTCCTTTTGAAAACATATGAATGAGACATATCAGACCCCTGCTTGCTTCCTGCTCTTTGCTGTGCAACGCTCACCTCGGGGCTGTCAGAATCATGGATGTTGTGTTTCATGGGCTTCTTCTGATCTACAGGAGTGCCGAGTCTGTCTGTAGGAATAAATAATCATGACCAAGAGGGTAACACTGGGATAATCACTTTTATACTACAGGAGGACTGTGTTTTCCTTTTGTCTTCAGTTCTTCGGTAAATTTCTGGTAGTATGAAAACTGTTGTGTTGGGTCAGATAGAGGTTCGACACTATGCCCAGGCTTACAGTGTCTGAACACTCCTGACTCAGTGTAAAATGACACAACAGTGCTCCATACAAGGCAACAAGGCCGATACTTTTAAACTGAGAAGTTGTCCTTTTGTTTCTTATGCCAGAGGGAGGTAGAAAGGCTGGAAAATGCCACATGGCAGTGGTGCCTAATGGTTTTTATTTCACTTCAGAATTTAAAAGATAAACAGAAGATCTATTATTGTAGGATTTGGGTGTTTCTTGTGCCAGGCTCCTTGGAGCAAGTACAGAAAGTCTTCGTTTACCTTCCAACAGCTCTAGCAAAGTCCGTCAGTGAGGCGGTCCTGATCCTTATTGCCATTCTCTGCATACAGCCATAATACTGGGGTGCTGCTGTGCAGGTCCCTGCGCTGCAAATCCAACTTTGCCCTTGCAGCCTGCTCTGGTTGTTCTGGGCAGAGCAATTCTGGTTACTGCAGGATTCAGGAAATTGTGCTGGGGGTGAGAGAAGGGAGGGTGGCCGTGAAGATTGCCTGTGGTGTGCTGTTACAGGAATGGTCAATAATTGATAGCTCTTGTGAAAATAGGGTCATATAATGAAGCTTGAGGAAAAACTCCCCTCTTGCTCCTTCGAATGAAAGATCTGATTGTAGGGTGGCTGCTTATTAAAAGTGTTTCAAGATGGATTGCTCGAGTAATATTAAGGTGCTGAGCATCATTTACCCAGAGTAATGTGGGAATAATTGATTTCTTAAAAATCAATCAAAAAAGCAGTTCAGTCTGAAAGGGGAATGGAAAATATTTGGGACATTTGTTGCCTCTTTCCTTCGTGCTGTGGGACAAAGGATGTAATTGGGCGACTGCTGAAGTAGCTCTGTTCTGATGCTGAGGTTCTCCTTTGCATGACCCTCAAGGGGATAAAATGGTTATGAAATTGGTAACAGAGGATCTAAAAGGGGCAACGGAGTAGAAAATAGGTAGAAAAGGGGATCACTTTTGGGAAGGAACAAGAGAAACAAGACAGAAAAGGTCAGAGGAGGAAGGGAGTGTTTATTGTTTCATTTCCTACCCCAATGGCATGGGGAAAATTCAGAGACTATTTTCATTCTTACCCCCCCCCCATCTATGTAGCCTCATGATGTTTTCCCCCCATAGTAGTGAATGGCATGGCTCCTCAATATGCATTGTACTGCTACGGTGCAAAAGGGTTTACGAAGGCAGTATGTAGTACCAGAGAAATGCACAATCATTTGGTATGGCTCAGATATGTGGAGGGTCTCAGAAAAGAAGGGAAAACCTCTCGAAGTGAAGCTTTCAGAAAACAGCCAACCAACCAACCAACCAACCAACAAGGTTTCTTCCCATGGTTTTTGTTCTCCGTGTTTTAAGGTAAAAATTCAGAAAATACAGGAGAAATATTTAGATGAGATATTCTCACTTAACAATGAACTCCACAAAATTTTTTCTTTAGGAAAAGCATTTTAAATCCTATTCACTGCTTTTATTTAGAGCTTTGGTCTATTTATAATCAGTAGAATTTGCATGTGGACTTTTTTATGTCTACATTATTATACAGTCGTTTTGCTCGTATAATATTGATTTCCTTCAGGTATAAAAATCAGATCTTTCTGTTCCTTATATTATTCATATTTAAATTATCCACAAACAGAAGAGCTTTTATGTACCCTACTGAGCACGTCAGCCATTATTGCAATGAGAGTAGTTTCTTATTATATAGGTGTACCTAGAGGCACTTTCTAATTGCTAATTAAATTATGCATAGTGCATTTCATATTGTTAAGGAAGTAATTAAAGTTTACTTAGGGTAATCAACTACTCCAGATAACTCAGTCTCTACTTCTGCTCCTAATTTCTACTTGTGATTGTGTTTATTTCTGTGTGTTTCCTGGGGCTGGGGATAGAAGGGGAGGAGGAAGACAGAATTTTTGCACAGCAGCAAGATTTCTTGGAAATGTTGTTCTTTCGTGCAGACTCGCAAGAGCCTTGTGGTCTAAATGAAGAATTATGAATACAATAGCAATTTCTTATTACAATGGTTTGTAGCTGTATATTTGCTCGTGAATCGACCCTTAATCATTTTACTTATGAAAATTCTCTGACACTCTCAGACAATCTCTGATTATTCATGAAAATGTTTGATGATCATGAGTTGGGATCTACATGGTTACATCTCAAACAGTTGCCATCCGCAGCAGCACGGTGATGTTTGTTGTACAGATAAATGGGAAGAAAAATATTACTACAATAGTCATTCTGTTAATTGAATACTAGTTAATTTGCTTTGTTTTTCCTGAAAAAAGACAAGTTTTGCTTTTTTAGACTTTTTTTTCCCTATTTTCTATTTCCCTTTTGCTTTATTCTAGATTCACAGTCACAATATTTTTTGAGTCTGGGTCATGACATTAATAAGGTTTTCTCCTGCAAATCAGGATGCTTTTCTCAATTTATATGTCAAGTAAGAGACTATTCATTGTTAGCAGTTAGGAAGTTGCATGTATGTAGTGAGTCTTAGAGTGAGCTCTCTTTTTTGTTTTGTTTGCATTAACATTACTGCAGAGCTTCAAATCCACGATGAGTGCTTTGGGACAAACTGCAGTTGTACAAAGAGTAATATTTTGAAGGTGTTGCTGGTTAGTCACCTTCCTTTAATAATGTAGCATTTCCACCAGCCATTTACACTGTGGTTGGATACATATTCCCATATACAAACTGAGATGTGTACTTCATTTAGTGAACCAGAATTTCCTGCTTTGAGCACAGAGGTGAAACACTCCTAACTCTTCCCTGCTGTCTTCATGATGAGGGGAGTAGAGACTTCAACTGGAATTCATCATTATTCTACCTGAGGGGTGAGTTTGGCATCACTTAATACCAAATTCTAAGTGACCCCTGATGATACTTGCACGGGAACTCAGAATTCACAGTACAGGGAAAACCCAAAGTGAAGAATGAAGAAGTAACACATGAACAAATTTGTGAAGCAGAACAGAGGTCTTGTGTTTGTTCGGTGCACAGTGAATCATAGGTTAAATCTCCGTTTTTTAAAGGTATATTTTGTGAAATATATCAGAAAATTCCCACAGTGCAGCTCCCCTTCCTCTCTCTAGGGTGCTGAGAGAGATACCTGTATATTTTATGTATCTTATAAAATAAGCGGGTGGGAATGGAGAGCAGCTATTTCTCATCTGCAGATGTAGAGAGCAGTCTAAAATGAGAAGACTGCATCTGCCCAGTTCAGTTATTTTGTTCTCTTCATGTTCCTCATTTGGTTAAAATTAACAGAATTCCCAGCTCACACTGCTGCCTCAGAATGTATCCTGGTTCAGTAAGGAATCAGTGGTCAAGCCTCTTATACACAGGATGTTTGAAAGCACAAACCTATCAGTTTTTCTATCTTCAATACAATTTTGACTAAGCTCAATCAGATGAAAATATTTTTTGATGAGAGCATCATTTTTCAAAACTTATTTTAAATCCTCTCTTTCTTTCATTTCTCTTTAAATTAGTCCTTAGATATCTATTTAGGGCCAAAATCAGCAAGCAGCTGAGGAATCCAGCCATAATTTCTCTGTATTTAAGCAGAGGCTGTACAATGGCCATAATTTTTTACCAAATATCTACTATTGTCCATCTTTACTGAGCATAGTTCTCTCTCTCTCTCTCTTGCTCTGTCTTTGCTTTTTGTTAAAATTGGGGATTTTTGTAGGGAGGAAATTCCTCCAGTTCAGTAAAAGTGACTGTCAAAGAGTGAACAGCAAAGCATCTGCATTCAAATCCCATTGTGCTTGTTATATGCTCTCCTCATGTTGTGTGCATGTGTAAGTCCCTCTATGTAGACTTAGTGTATTACATACTGGATATATTATATTAGCAATACTCTGAATACGTTCATTTTTCTGAATAAGAGTGTAGTCTAATATGACTGAAGTCCTGAATTTAAACATTATACGTATTTTAAGTGTTTGAGAAATATCTGGCTTTTATGTTCCTATTTAGCACTTACAGTTTGTTTAAGCAGTAACTAATCTCGACATAGAAATAGGATAATTCTGCTCTGGTAATGAAAGCAACTTGCGTTTTATTTTATTTTATTTTATTTTATTTTATTTTATTTTATTTTATTTTATTTTATTTTATTTTATTTTATTTTATTTTATTTCCAAGCAGTGGCACTTCTTTTTAACACGGAATATAAGCACATGTTTTTGTCTAGGGCAGCAGATAATTGTCTTGTATTTTAACAGAAACATCTCTTTATCCATCTGTTTGCTCAGTTTAGCTTGCAGCGAGCACCTGAAGGACTTAGGATATGAAAGTCACCCTGTTGCTGTCTTTGGTGGGAGCTGCTCAGCAACAGCGGCGTTCCCATGGATCCAGCAGATATATTTGTGGCATCAAGGGCTTCCCTCAAGGCATAAGTGGGGGTGAAATTCTTCCTTAGGAGGACAATTCAAAAAATTCCCTGTGCTAAACAGAAGTGCAAAAACCTCTTTTTAATGAAAGACAGATTGCCATCGTTTGCCAGAGATTATCACTCTGCTAAACTGAAGCAGAGCAGCAGAAATTCCTGCATCATTTACATCCCGTGAAGGCAAGGGCAAAAGCTGGAGGGGAAATATTTAACAGTTCGGGAGCAAACAGCTGCGAAGAAGAAAAAGCTAAGCTTCTAGTTACTGAGTCTCTCAGCAAAAGAAAATAGTAGTTTAGGAAAAGCCAAACCAGGAAAACCCTGGGATGTGCCATACCATAAATCCTTAAAGGGACACTCCTGAGTCAAACATAAAAGAAGCTTGATCCATTCCGAAATCTTCCAGCTCCAGCAGCATTCCCTTTAAAAATGCTGGCTGGTGTTTAAAAGTGTATTGAACTCCAATTTTTGTTCCTGGGATCTTTCCTGCTCCCCTCTTAGTGTTTGCAAAGGTGGTTTCTGTTAGCCAGTTTCCTCCTTGCTATCTGAGGCCCCGATCCTGCCAAAATGTATTCCTGTCCTTCGCTGCTGCGAGTCTCCCAATGAAATCACTCTCAGCAGGAAAGGTGAGCTCACACTTGTGTGTGTGTAGGATCAGTGCCTGACTGTAGGGGAAATGGAAACGGCATTAAGTTCTGTCAGTGGCACAAAGTAAACAATAGAGGATGTAGGCTGAAATACATTTCTTTAATGCTTCAATTGCAGGAGTTCTAGATGTGATGTGTAGCTCCGGTAAGGAATAGGCCCTTCAGAAAGGAATGTAATTTTTCATCTTATAAGTATGTAATTTCAAGCAGAACTGGCCATAACATATATTGAAAATATTGTAGCTGTGAGGTGAGGAATCACATTCTTTCTTTTCACTCCATAGTTTCCTTTGCACATAAAAATTTTGAGCCCTTTTGTTGCTTGCCATTGAGTGTTAGTGGACCTTTGATTTTATTTCCCTTTGTATGTGATCTTATTTTGCATGTTTAGTAGTTCTGATGATGGAACTTAAGTTCCTTTAGAAGCCACCTGATGTCGTCTTTTATGATGACAGCACAAGACAGAATATTAAGAAAAATGAAATTGTGACCTCTCATGTACCCTGGTTCAGAAAAGTTGTCACTGGCATCTGGAAAATACTTGTATGTCTGATGCAATTTACATATTTACTTAAATCTAGTGTCTTAAATCGCATTGAAAATTGAAATAAAAATGTTAGATAATTTATGTGCATTTAAAATGCCGTCAAGATTTTAAGTATTGTCGGGACATACATTACCATAATTTGAAATACTAGTCTAGCATGCTACTTTCAGCCTATGCTAGAGCTGATTGAGTGCAAACCCACTGTCATCTGACAGATCTGAGTACAGATGGTACACGCATCTCCACCAAACCCAATATGATTAACAGTAGTAATAGGGGGATGAGCCAACAGGTGAAAAATTACCCCTGTTTCTGAGTATCAACATGAGATATAAGATGGGGAAAGGACTTTTGCTATTACTTGGCTTTTGGACTTCAGTCACAGGACATTTGCAGAGAAACAAAGCAATCTTTATGCCCTGCTGTTTCTTCCATTGCAGCAGCACAGCTGATTTGCAGAGTATAGGTGAGGTGTTAGTATTTAGACCTATGGTAATATTTTTTCTCAGTCTTGGCATGCCCTGCCTGGACAAATACAGAGCAAACAGCTAATACTTTCTCTCAGTTGTGTCCTAATTCAGGCCCTTTCTTTGGTTTAGCCATTGATTTTTACACAATTTGCTAAAACTGAGTATGTTTGCAACCTCTTTCCCTCTTGTCAAACAAGGTTGAAGCTGACCAGCCAGTATGGACCTATAGATCTAAAACATTAAGTAAAAAGGGAAAATTGACCAAAGAAATATAACGAATATATTTGATATATAGAGAGACATTCTCTTCCCTTACATTTATCATCCCTGTGTTCAATAAAGATGCTTTAGGCTGAAGGTACCGTATGTGCTTATGAAAGGAGAATAACTAAATAATATTCCACAGTTCCACACAGCTTTGCTATTACTTCTTCAATGTTGAGATCAGAGTGCCACTTTAGGAAACAAAACCAACTGCATAGAGCCAGTGCACTGCTGGTAAAAGGGTACCCACTGATGAAGGATTCTGAAGTCTTTTGTTACTCATAGACATATGCCTTATTCAAAATTCTCTTCTCACAATAACTGATGTCCTTTCAGAGTATTTGATAAGTAGAGGAATGGTTAACAGAATGCATTTTACCACAATTAGAAAAAAAAAAAATACTTGAAGATATAAATGCAATGCCAGAACTCATCCCTCCCAGTTTAGGCTTTTCAGATTTACACGGATGTCTATAACAGAGATTGTTCAGGTTAGAGGACATTATGCTTCCTGGTGGCAAGGGTGGAGGGATGTGGATATCAACGAGATGAATGACAGAGTATCCTGAGTTGGAAGGTATCCATAAGTGTCATCAGCTCCAACTCCCAATTCCACACAGCACAACCCAAAATACAAACTCTACATCTAAAAGCAGCATCCAAATTCTCCTTGAACTCCAGTACCTTGGGACTTTTCCCACTGCCCTGGAGAGCCTGCTCCAGGGCCCTACTATCCTCTAGTGACGAACCTTCTTCTAACCCCCAACCTGAACCTTATATCTAGTTTAAGCTTGGCTCCATGTCCTGCTACTCGCTTTCTGTTTGACTTTCCATCATCCTCAGTCCAAGATGTTTCAGAACCTCTTCATTTTGTTTCAGGCAGCATTTGAGTATTCAGTCAATGATAAATAAATGATAGGAAAACAGTGTCTGTGACTCATCATCCTAAATCCAAGGCATACTCATATACAGCAAAATCAAGAATGCCATCTGAGTGCGAAACTTAGGGCTTAATACTTGCTTTCAGAAGTTCAGTGTGCTAAACTGTACTATTAAAACACTGGAATTTTAGGGAGAAGGTTTGAATTGTCACAGATTCAACTGATGTACTGTAACACTGTCTGACAAATCCTTCAAGAATGTTTTCCTGGAGATGAATATGTCTTCACCACTGCCCCGTCCTTCGGGATGCTTTAGAAGCCCCGGCAACCCAGAGGGAGATGTTTCCCCTTATTTGGTAAATGCTAACATTTTTCTAATGAAAATTAATACAGAAGAAACCTTTTATTTTTTCTTTTGTTTTTTTTTTTTTTTTCCCCAGTGATTTTCTATAAATAAATAGATCCCATGAGTGAAAATCTCCCTGGCAGAGAAACCCAGATTAAGAACCCACTTACCACCTAAGACTAATTTAGATCTGGTATTAAGGGTTTAGTGTAGTTTGTTGCCTCCTGCATGGAGAGCTGGATGTGAATTTCTCTAGAATATTTATAGATACAACATTCTTCCTTTGTATCACCATCTGCTCGCCACCTCTGTTTCTCTAGCTGAGCTTCAGGGTCTGTACCAATGTCAGCGGAAGCTTTAAAATCTGCCATTAAAATAGCAACAACAGCAGAGATCTGCTGTTAAAATAATAGCAACAACATCCCTCTGTGGGATGCTTAGGAACATGCGACTATGGACAGGCCTGATCCAGCATTCCTTTCCTGCCCTGGGAGCTTTTTAGGAAAGAATAAAATAGAAGCCTGGGTTGGCTTCATTTGTGTACAGATAGCTGAAAATATGGAACTGCTTTCTCCCATTGTCCTTCTGGATGAACACTGGGGAGAGAGTGGAACAATGCGTGGAAATGCCATAGAGGAAATGTAAAGAAATACTTAGCAGATGAATTCAATATAAAATGTGCTCAAATCACTGATAATGTTAATTATAGGGTTGTTTTTTGTTTTTTGTTTGTTTTTTTCTTTTCTTAGTGACTATCCATGTAATTGCCAAGGAGCTAGCTTCTGCACCTATGACAGTTGATAGTGTCAGGGTTGAGTCCTTACAATTAATAGCGGTGGGACTGAACTTACAGATCACTGACCAAACACCCTGGAAGCACAACTGAAGCTGAGAAAAGCAAGAAAGCAGAATGTGAAGATGAAAGTAATAAATAAACATTGCATATTCTGCCAATATTTTTTTTCTTGATTGCGAGAGAAAACCATTGTGGCAACAGTTTGGTTTAGTCCATGAGCTGTTTCTTTTTTCAGGAAATCTGGGTGGCCAATTATATAGATGGAGTTGAGAAATGTTTCTGGATAGCAACTCAGCACATGCAAGTCACTAATGAATTCCCATTGTACTCCGCAAAATGACTTCCTGGTGCATTTTAATGTGTTTGACTAGCAGAATGTCAGAGATAGTATAGTTCCTCACATGGAAATAGGATCATGGAGGGTAGCAGGAGAGAAAAATAGGACCACAGAAATCAGTAATACATACTGAGAAGCTTTAATTGTCATACTTTGATTTAAAAAAATGGTGTAAGACACCTTTAAGAAGGAGATCTAAGCCAGAATTTAGTGTGGTCTTTTACAATGAAAGAAACTAATGTCTTTAAAAATTACCTCTTTATTTTATTTTATTTTATTTTATTTTATTTTATTTTATTTTATTTTATTTTATTTTATTTTATTTTATTTTATTTTATTTTTTCCACAGGACAATTTAGGAAAGAGGAACTAATCTAGCCATAGTGAAAGGATAGGAAGCAGAAAAATTCAAGATCTCTAGTTGTGCTCCTGTCTGGAAAAGTATGTGAGTGCCCATTGGCCGTAGATATCAAAGGTGTAACATCAGTGGGACATGTGACGTATCTAAATACCTTTGTGGACCTGGGCATGGGTGTGGAGTGTCACATTTCCTGCTGAATAGGTTGCCCCTGTTTTTGGTTTGGTTGTCTGTTAGAAGGAAGCTCATGTTAGTATTCTTAATGGCTGGCATCTGGATATGGAATAGGGCAAAGGATATCTTCTCTGGGGCAGAAAAATCTGTGTCTTCCCAGTGTTAAAAAAATAAATTCTATTGTTTTAACGTGTATCAACATGTAGGAGGTTTTCTGAACTTGTTACAGCTATTTGATGAATACAAAATACAGAAAACCGACTTTGTCTTGTACAGTCACTGTAAAGGGCAGCAGTTGCTGTAGGAGGAAGAATAAGAAGAAAATACAAAGGACAAAGACTGTTATTGGATATTAGCTGTATATCAGTAATATGACTGTGGAATATATTAGTGATAACTGGTAACTGGTCATTACAAAACAGTGACGTTGTCACTGATGGTGTTCAGTCTCTAAAGCACTTAAGGTCCTGCTCAGCTATTGCATGGTATAAGTAGACACTTGCAGTTTTCATGGCTTACCCAGAATGTATACCAAATTAAATAGAAAAGAACTTCACAAAATGGCAGCATTTTAAATGAGGAATTGATTAATACTTTAACAATTATTATGAGTAGTAAGAATACCATCTTTGTATGGAAGCCAGTTTCCCCTCCTACTGTGCAGGCTTTTTCACATCACTCAGTATGTGTTTGTAGAGTACAGTTGGTAAAGCAGAATATCAGAAGAAGGTGTGAATTACTAATGTTTCTACTGTAAGAGGAAGAAAGGCTGCTGCACTTTGTTCTAACCTTAACTATGGAAGTCTGTCAGTAACAACAACTGGAAATGAACAAGAGACCAAAACAAGGGGGTAAAGTAAGAGATCTCCATAAGATAAGGGAGCCCAATTTATTATTTTTAATGACAGGCATATGGAAGAGACACTTCTACAACAGTAGTAACAAGAAACAGTCTACCATTTATTAACTGTAGAAGATATCATTTATTTTTACGGCAGGTCAAAAAGCCCAATCCAAAAAACAGATGAAACTTTGCTTTCATGAGCTCAGCAGGCCAGGCACATACAACATAATGTTGGCTGCAGTTGGGCAGCCTTTGAAGTCAGTCCTATCTGCCTTCGCACTACTGGGTGCGTGAAGCTTCAGAGTGCTGGGGGAAGAAATCTTTAAAAAATTACTGTGCAGAAAATGTAAGATGAAAAGGGAGTGAGGAAGTAGCACAAAGGAAAACAAAGACAAATAGCACATTCTTGTGCCTATAGATCTCCTCCAGTGACCTGAGTAAATTTTCACTTGTTGACATTATGTGAGACTGACCCAGAAAGACAGAAGTATGAAAGTAGCAGCCGACTGGGCAGAACAGCAGTGAGATAGACATTATCTTTGTAATCTGAGATAAATTCCCTTTATTTTTGTTCAATAAATGCAAGAATTGCACAGTGCAAACTGTACAGATGAGGTCAGCCTGTATAATATCTCTTCTGTATGTCTATGGCTTCCTGTCAGTAATCTAAAAGAGCATGACACACAGCTATGGGACATTTATTTCACATTGCACATCTACCGTCTTTTAATTATTTGGTCTGTTAGGACAGTGAAGCATCCTTCCTACTCATCCTTCCTACTTATCCTGTTTCACAGAGAAGAAAATTGGGAATGAAATGCCAGAAATATTCTTTTGTCAAGGATGTGCACGCCTGGCTAGAAAGAAGTATCCATCGTTAAAACAGGTTATTTGAGTACATCAGCCCTGCTCATTCTTGCTTCTTATTGGCTACTTTAAACTACTTTCTGTTCAGCTGGTTTCTTAATACCTCAACTCCAGAAGTACAGCTTCCCCTTTTTGTTTCACAGTTCATTTTCCCTACTTTTCCCTAGGAAATCCACCATGCTCATACTCTGAGACCATCTTGCCCACAACATTACTGCTGATAATTCTCTCCAGATGTTGTCTGACACATGGCCATCAGGCCAGGCACTTCTAAGGACATTTACCTTCTATTAAAAAAAAACAAAAGCAGTAACAAAGGCAGTTTTCTATTTAGACAAACAAAACTTCTAAGCCAAAACATGGCTAGAACATTCAAAAGTTGCAAAACATAATATTCAAGCTTCATAAGAGCATTAACACGATACAATTCATGCAAGGTTAGAGTTACACCTGCTAACAAACATAAAAAAATAAACTCCGCATGGTTAATTAATTACATATATGTCATCACTTATACATAATATTATTCAGTATTGGCCAAGAAAAACAGTCATGATGAGGGACTTGGACTCATTATCTAGTGAATTTCTGTCTTTTGTGTAAGCAAAGAATAAGGACAAACAAATTCTTCTAACTTACTTTTAGACATGTGACTTGCTGGTGTTTTCTACCTCTCTTACCAATATCTTCCAGAATTAGCAGGCTGCATCTTTAAGAAAGAAGGGATAGGACTGGTTAAAGGAGGAGAATTGATATTTGATCAATCATTTCATACTTGAGGTCTTTCAACAAGAAGGATATCTTCTCTTCCTTCTGCAGAAATGAGGAGATATCACTGCCCACCATAGGGACTAATCTGCTCAGATGCAAACAGGAAGTTTGAGCCCCTGGCACCCCCCAGGATGGCAGAAAAGAAACTTGTCTCTGAAGAGGTTCTTCAGTGGAAAAATTACCATTACAGAATATATATTGAATTGCTATTGAGACAGATATTTCAATGAGAACTTAATTTCAGTTAGATTTTCTTTGAGCAAATCACACTCTGAAGAGGAAGAGCCTAAGTTGATGAGCTGTTGAAGAGCTTTCTTACTTTTTTATCTCATAAGATTGGACAACCTTGTCAGAAGGAGTTGATCTGAGTGGGTGACAGCTATCACAATGCAGCCAGATCTATAACTTAGAACAAGTGAGGAATTATTTATTTCTAACCAAGATGGTAAATTTGCAAAGATGAAGGGAGAACATTTTCTTTTTTTCTGTTTATCTTACATATTAAGGTCGGCCAAATAAAGAAGTGACATTATTTTGTTCTTAATCTCTTTCTTATGCAGCAGTCATCTAAGAAATTTCCTCATGCTGTTCTCATTCTGCATCAACCTACAAATATGGCTTTGCCCGCAAGTGAAAAACATCCTTCAGATGTGTTCCTTATTTCAGCTGAGCTGTGTAATAATATGCCGCGCTTTTAGGCCTGTAAGGCTTCCCATTGTGGGAGGCCTTAACAGTATCGAGCTGTTGGGTTTTGGCTCTGTGTATTGCCAGATGAAATTCATGACAACAGCTTTTCAGCTCTTTAAAGTGCTGTCTGGTACGCACACAAGTGAGCAGTAAAATGGGAAAAGAATGTGAGGGAGTACATCCATTTTCACAAATTTTTTTAAGCCTATCTCGGAAATCTGTTCTTACCCAAATTTTTTAAGCCCTCTAAAAAAATCTATTTTATTTTAAATTTTATATATTGATCCAGAATAATATACCACTGTGTTTTAAAATACCTGAGCTATTCAGGTCTCTCAATTAATCTTTAAAAATCAGTTGTTTTGTATCTGAGCTTTTCTTTTTGGGAAATGCAGAAATGCAAAACTTTGATCTTGATAATCAGTTTTTTTGTGTAGAAGCTGAATGATATTTGCTTATTGCAAACAGCATCGCTTACGAAACATCCTGTGCAGAAAATTTCACAGAGAGTTATTTTTCGGTCCCGTCTCCAAGCCATCCTCCAACTGTTTTACTTTGAGAAGCAGCTTGACAAAGCAAACTTGTGGCCAAAACAGACAGCCGTCAGTTTTCGGCAGGACATTGTCATCATCTAATTCATGAATAGATGAGCTGTAGGGTAAAACATAAGTAAAAGTCCTCAGCATATATCATACCTTTAATGCCATGATTATTATTTTCTAACCTATTTAACAAAATATACTTCTAAATCCAGAGACAACATCTCCAACCTATACAGTTTTAAAGCTTTGTTGCTATCTGGGTGTTAAATATTTTTTTTATCTGTGTCTTCTGGAAGAGGAACTCTACTTTACATAATCTAGATGAATATATTTAGTGACACAGTGTTTGGACATAAACCCATACATTTCTGCTGCCTCATTTGCTTTCAGACTTTCAATAATCTTACTCCTACCCTTTAAGTAAGTTATACAGCAATTCTGTATTTTTCATGTAGTTCTGTGGGAAATAAGTCCTTAACACAGTTTAAATCCTGTAAGGTTTCTGTGAGTTGATCGGTAATCAATAGACCTGTTTTGGTCTCTAGTCACCCACTGTCTCATCTTAATGTGTTACCAGATGTCCTTTGCCATTCCTTTTGAAGAAAATGCTATATTATCTATTTTGATTTTTTTAATTTAATTTTTATTTTTATTTCAATTTATTAATTATTTTATTTATTTTTAAGCCTGTCCACCATTTTTCATAACATTGTGTTTTAGCCATCTTTAGGTTGGCCCTGTTCTACGGATTAGAAGGAAAACCAGTCTCTCCAATCCCTGTAGACATGTGCAATTTTTTTTACAGTTTTTTTAGAACATTTCTGGTTATCTCATACTCAAAAGAATTCATCAAGCCCTTTGCTTCAGGAATTCTCGTTGTTTTATTTTTTGTTTAGAAATTTTGCAGATAACTTTAGTAATTTATCACTGCATTTAAACACCTTTCTGATTTTTCTTATATCAGTGAGTTAATGTTTTCTTCTCAATAACTGAGAAAGTGTCTATATTTACTTTGGCCTGGGTTATAAACAGAGTTCTATTCTGTTTAAATAAATACAATTTCTTTTAAAATGAAATCTTTAAAATCTAGGCACAGGGAGTAAGGATATTGACTGACAGCTTCCAGAGAGATCAAGGTAGCATGATTTAAGAGATGGCTGGCTTTGTTGTCTTCAGGAAGAAAGGAAGGAAGAGAAAAGGAGAGAAGGTGAGAAAGAGAGAGAGGAAGGAAGGAAGGAAGGAAGGAAGGAAGGAAGGAAGGAAGGAAGGAAGGAAGGAAGGAAGGAAGGAAGGAAGGAAGGAAGGAAGGAAGGAAGGAAGGAAGGAAGGAAGGAAGGAAGGAAGGAAGGAAGGAAGGAAGGAAGGAAGGAAGGAAGGAAGGAAGGAAGGAAGGAAGGAAGGAAGGAAGGAAGGAAGGAAGGAAGGAAGGAGAAAGGAAGGAAGGAGAAAGAAAGAAAGAAAGAAAGAAAGAAAGAAAGAAAGAAAGAAAGAAAGAAAGAAAGAAAGAAAGAAAGAAAGAAAGAAAGAAAGAAAGAGAAAGAAAGAAAAAGAAAGAAAGAAAGAAAGAAAGAGAAAGAAAGAAAAAGAAAGAAAGAAAGAAAGAAAGAAAGAAAGAAAGAAAGAAAGAAAGAAAGAAAGAAAGAAAGAAAGAAAGAAAGAAAGAAAGAAAGAAAAGGAAGACTTGTCCCTAGGTGAAATGAAATGTTATGGAGTACACATTCCTTAAAGTTACTATTTCAGAGGTCTTTGATCAAAATACAGAATGTATCTGCCATCTTCAAATACCAGTCTTTTAGGATGAAAAGAAGATATTTGACTAATAAAACTGCCACCTATTTTCTTTTTGATGGCATGAGAAGAAGTATATCTGTTCTCATATTGCACCTCAAGCTGCTTTCATCACTGATCTGCGGAGGAGATTCCTGTAATTGAATAGCAGTAATTTTGTCTTTTGTTTCATTTCTTATAAAATTCTTTTCCCGGATGTGGCCATCCGTTTAACATTTAAAGACATTGTTCGAATTGGTTCATGTGTTCTGCAGAGGTGCTGCTTTGCTAACGCACTTTAAGTAATATAACCACTCAGCCGATCTGATACTCAAAACAAATTCAGTGCTACTTGTTGCAATAGCAGATACACTTTCTTTTTGATGGAAGGGATAACAAGTTTTCAGGTGTCTTTTCAGGTACCTTAACTACCTGTCATTTACTTTCTTACATCCTTTGTACTGCATATCACTGCCCTAGCGTTCATTTAGCTGAATCCTCATCATTCTGAATTTCTCCTGACAACTGTCTCTGTCTTAGTATTCCTATTTCTACCCTCTGAGATCTCCAGACATGCGTCCTTTTTTTCTTGGAGTCTTAGGACAATTGTGAATTAGAAGGAGAAGAAGTTATTTGTTAGCAGAAGATAAGGATCGCCTGAACAAAAGGTGCTTGTAAAAGGGAAAGAGGACAGGAAAGCATCACTGACAGGAGAACATAGGTATTTTAAACGCTTCACTACTTCGTTCAGCACACAGGCTGCTGTTCTGCCTGGCAGACTACACAGCTTGCAGCTGTTTGCCTGCAGATCTGTGGCCATATCAACAAATGCAATGAAGGACATGGTTGAAAGTGTTGCCTTTACCCAGGCGGTGGTGGGCCCAAACCAAAATGGTGTCCGAGCATTGCCAGGAGGAGTGTGTCTGCTTGAAGTTTTATTTCCTGCAGATGGAGGGGGCCTCCACATCCGGGGTAACTTGGCAGTGCAGAAGGTCTTGGGTGTCCCCAGAGCTTTTGCTCTCTTTGAAAGTAAAGGCAAGGAAGGCACCCTGCCTCGCAAGAGATTTCTGCTGCCCAGACGGGGGAAGTGCTGCTTGTTATTAAGTCTCTTGAAACTATGAGCAGTTGTGAAAGCATGTTTGAAAGCAGGATATGCTCCACAGTGATCTCCAGGGCTCATAAGAGATTTTAAAGGAGCTTGAAGAGGAAATCAGACCTGATCAAGAGAGTTTCAGGATGGTAATTTAACAGGGGAACTCTGTATAGTTTGAGGGTGTTGCTTTCCTGTGCATTGATTTCTCTGTGATTCTGAACTAAAAAAAAAAAGCAAAAAAAAAAAAAAAAAAAAAAAAAAGCAAAAAAAAAACACCAGTAGGATATTAAAACCAGAGCTTCTGGAATATGGTTTGGACGAAATCATGAAGTGGGAGAATGTGGTAATTTTGCCCATGCAAAGCCCACTGTAGCTTTTGCTTAAAAAGTCAGATCAAAGCAATAAACATTGCAAGATGTAAAGACCAGCAAATGTGCAAAGAGAAAAATAGTTCTTCTGGTCTTCCCATCTGGGCCTACAGAGAAAAGTGTAGGATGAGCTTGAAGAGAGTATGCAAAAGGGAATATCAAAACAGTCAAACTCAGGACCTAATGCAGACATTAAAATGTAAATTTGCTCCTATATCAATGTATTGAAGACTCATTTTTAGCATGGGATATGTTGAAAACATGCACTCCAGTCAATAACTCCCTTGTCAACAGAGATCCTCTGGAATCAATCCATGGGGGGAAGGTGAAGGGCATTGTGGAATTTGTTCCGTCTATGTTGTAGGAAAAAGAACTGACTTAACTTCTTAGTGAGTTTTCAGCTTTATTTCTGGTTCAAAGTCCTTCTGGCTTTGCAGCTCAGGGGATCTTGATAGGGTAGATAACTGATCTGCCCAGTGAGTACTGCCTCCTTTTGCAGTTAAACTCAAAGAGAACTTTTATCTTTCTAATAGTATTCTTTCACAACAATGAGTTCTTCTTTTTCATGCAAATAAACACAGTCTATGTACTTTAAAGCTGCACTTCAAAGCTTTTCCACTGGCAGCAGCGATATTTTGCACTGAATAACATACTGATGGCTCCTTTGTAGCATTTTCTCGGTCTTCTTTTATGAACTGGGATATTTTGCTGTTTTCTGCCACTAAATGATGTTAACAGCTTACACTTTTCCTTTACAGTGCCAAGTCATACCCACTGTTTCTATATTTCTTATTGCATAGTACTAGGGAAAATGATGAACTTCTAGTTGACATTTTCTTTTGACGTTAGAAGGGTTCATACTTCACATAATTTAGGTTGTGAAGCCCTGTTGAAGTTTTAAGTGTTATCCAGAGCTAACAGTTTTTTCACAGTTCATTGCTTTAATAAAAATTCAGTGAGATCAGGGACTAAAAAACCTATTTTTAAAAATAAAATCATAAAGTTCTGAGATGTCTGTAGCTTCATGGTATCTTTGTGTGGGATGAGGAACGGTCTTTGACTCTAACAGATTTTTCTTTCACATTTATAGTGACCCATGGAGATCCATCCATCAACTAATCATGAGGCAATAGCAGTTGGGACGTAGAGAAATTGGGTGCTTCAGCTCAACCTGTGGCAGTTTGCTATAAGGTCTACCACCCTACCATTAGGAACACATGCCTTCTTTCCCTCTGAAAAGGGCTTTGCCTTCCTGCTTTGGTTTCTACCATTTCTTCCTCCAGGAAATTAAAGAATTCTCTTCTATTTCATGTTTTATACTGCTATCATATTCCTGCATTGTAGTGGACTCACCCTGTCTTCCTTTAGTACAAGAAGCAGTCATTCATCTTTCTCTCTAACACATTTTTTCCAGATTTGAAGTAGTTCTGCTGTTTCTTCTCTCAATATCATTTATTTTTAAAACATCTTTTACAAAAGTTAGTAAAAGAAGCTGCATATAGTATTTCAGAAGCAATAACATTGTACTGCTTACTGTATTACAAACACCTCTGCTTCTCCCTACCCAGTATAAACATCATTACTTTTTTTTACCAGAGCACTGCACTGGGTGCCCACGTTGTGTTTCTTGTCACCATGACCCCAAACTCTTTTAAGACACACTAGTGTTCCAAATACATTCTTCACTTGGTAGGTTTGGCTTTCATTCTTTGTTCCTAAACATGTAATTTTGCATTTGCCTGATTTAGCACACTCTCTTTGACAGAATTTATGTTCCATCAAACCACATGGTACAGCTTTATTTATATCTCCATTCTTCAACCATTTTATGAATGGGACCCCTCTCCAGATTTTGCATTCTTCTGCCCAGAAGTGATACCAGGCTGGCAGCCTATTCACTGAATACTGACACTACTCTGGTCTTTAACATTCCCCCACATTTCCAAGATACATTCAAGTTCATCACAGCAGACCAGAAATCTCTTCAGCCAAGCCATTTAGAATTGTTGTGCACAAGTGGCCTCAGCCTGCCAAGTTGAAAATACTTTTTCCTAGGGGACTGATGCGGATTTATCTAACGTTCTCCTCTGTTACTAATAAAAATAAATGTTCTTCATCATTCTTAAATGATGCAGTCTTACTTCTGAGTCCCAGGCGTAAGCAATTGTTATTCTGTGTTCATATTAGTGTATCTGAGTGCATTGATCTTGCTAATTTGGCATTCTGTTTTATGGGCTATCAGCTAACGTTTATTGCTGTCTTCTGGTAAAGAATGTTATGTCTGTAAATTCCCTGATACATTTACACTTACTTACTAATGCAGAGTTTCTTGCTGTTTTTGGCTAATTCATTCTTGACTCATTCAGATCATTTAAAACTCCACCCAAAATCTCCTCCTTTACTCATTGCTTCCCTCATGCTATTAGTTCCTATGGACAATCTACTTTTTCTTTGCAAATTCAGATTGTTTTGGGACATTGGAATGAATGCTTCTAAATACAAATACCCATGCAGTTTCAACTTTCTTGCAGGTCATGTTTGAGAATCTGATTTGATCCTTAAACTGTTAACCACTAAAAGTGCTAATCTTCTTCCCTGTCCCTCAAGTATTCTGTTTTCATGAAAGTGATTATCTGGATGGAGGCACTCACACCTGCCATGAGGAAGCTCTGGTATACACTAGTAGTTTGCTGTAACACTAGCATTGCAGCTGCTTCTGGACTGGGGGCTTCTGGTCCTGCTGTCATTCCCAGGGACACTAGGCTTTCATTCTTTAGTGCCCTGCTGAACTGGGATTGGTCAATAACACGCCTATGTGGCAGGCTGCTGCTTCTGTCTTCAGGCTCTGGAGTTTACCTTGAGGTTTGCTGAGTTTGCAGAACTAAAAGTGGCTTCTATGGGTTTGACTTCTTCCTGAGCCTGTTGTTCTTGCAGGTCTTTAAATGGCAGTCTCCCTCTTTGGGAAGCTGCATCAAGGTAATTCTTGCTGATCCCCCCGTCCCCCCTCCCCCTTTTTTTTTCCCCTAGGAGGCAAGATCTAGAGGAGGGAACAAAGGTGTAGTAACAGAGCTTCCCTTGCATTCTTTGTCCTGAATGGAATTTTTGCCACTATATGTGAATCTGTATACATTTATACGTGCTCTCAGGCATAAAATATAGGGAAACACAATAGACTATCTGAGACTGTTTCCTTTGCACCTTACTTCAGACCATTCATGGTTTGCCTCAAACTTCCTTTGCAATAGTGCCCAAGTCTGTGTGACTGCATAGGCTTGGGGGGAAGCTGCATGGACAAATGTGGGTCTGCAACCTCCACATCCAGCACCTGAAGCTTGAACATCAGCCCAACTCTGCTCATGCATACTGTTAGTGTGTAGACAATTTGGCATACAGGGACTATGTTCACAACAAGATTGTAAGAGGCAGTGAAAAAAAAAAAAAGTTAAATAGAAATCATGAGCCTAGATGGATGTCCAGATGTCAGTAGTACGTATGGTTTGCCTGGCCTGATGCCTTCCATTCAGAAAATACAGGTACAGACCATGCCTTAAGGGACAGGGTATGCAAGCAGAAGTGCAGAAGCAGTAGCCCACTTTATGGAATTTATCTAGCACATGGGCACCATTAGAACAATTAATGATACTATTTTGAAAATCCCTCTCTGCTCATGCTTTTCCAAGGAATCTTGTGACCTGGGCAGGGAGTGGACCGTGGGTGAAATGTTCTGGTTTGTCACCTCGCTGCCTGTGAACTTCTTGTGTGACCTCTTCCTTCTTCTCACATCCCATGCATTCAACCCCTGTGGCAAAACAGGCTTCTGATCAACTGAAATAAAGTGGAAATATATATAATCACCAGCAAAAACAGCAGAATTCAAGGGTAGTTTGAAATAGTTGTAGTTAAAGCACCACATTTTATCTGTTACAGCTTCACTTCATTCACATCACTACCAGGTTCTCAGGAAATCCTAAAATCTTTTGATCTTTAGTGGTATATGGGAAGAGCATTAATTAAAGGCTTCACAGCAGAGGGATATGCCAAAAAGTTAATGTGAACTTGTTATTAATGTATTACCTAGTTTATGTGCAAATCCTAGGTAGTCAGTCCTTAGAGATACAGTGAGAAAATCAGATCAAGGTCATCTTATTTCTCAGCAGGGATTTCCTCTAAGGGCTTTAATGAATCTTAGTGAATCCACTTTAAATCAATGCCTTTATTTGATTCAGTATGATTTCCCTCATTCTTTCTGTGTGCACAGTCCTATGCAGAGGAATTCCAGTAAAGATGACAAGATTTAAAGCAGCATGAATACTTTTTTCCTGTTTATATGTGCTTCCTTGATGTTGGTTTAAAAAATAAGGTGTAGATTTAGGGTAAAGTGAAGCAATCTACTTTTGATGAGGTTGGAGAGTTCCCCCTGACGTTTAGTTTTGCCTTGTTTATTAACTTTGGTTAAATGGTCAAGCACTGGCTCAGGCTGCTCAGGGAGATGATGGAGTCACCATCCCTGGAGGTGTTCAAGAACAATGTAGATGTGACACTGAGGATCATGTGTTAGTGGGCATGGTGGGTATAGGTTGATGATTGGACTAGACGATCTTAGGGGTCTTTTCCAACCTTAATGATTCTATGATCTCTATTAAGTAAATCTTTCTAGTAAAGCATTTTTAAAGACAAAGGAGATATTCTTGAAAAACCGATTGCATTTGGACAAACTTGTGGTGATGAAAGAGAAACTAATGTAAGGAAGAAGAAAACCTCCTCAGACTGCATGGAGGCTGTGGGGAGGAGGACAAATGAGGTACTTGTCAGAAAGTCCTTCTTTTGGAAGTGCATTTTACTGTTCTGATAAGGGAGGAGAGGCAAGAAAATCACCGATTAATATGTACAGAAGTTTTTGAAGTGAAAAAAATGTCATGGGAAATGGTATGAAAAACAGTGTCACCACAAGGATAATAGAAAACAGAGGGCTGGGGAGATTGCAGAGCAAAACTACTCCTGAGAAGGGAAAGCATTATGAAGGCATAACTCAGGTCAAATTGACTATGTAATGGTGAGTTACAGAGCAAAACCAAACCTGAATTGGAAAGGTTTTCTGTGCTAACTTTACCAATGGTTGATGATGGGTCTAAATTGAAGTCAGTTTTAGCTAACATGTTACTAATTTTTTCCTCCTCTGTTAAATTGCTTTTCATTTGCACTGAAAATATCTCTGAATAGGGCCTTGCAAATATATGAACTTTTACCACAAACAATGAGGGTGGTGGTGCAAAGAATGCTGGAGAAAATTGCTTGTGGCCTGAGGAACTCGGAAGACAATTAGAAGATTCTTAAAATAAGAATAATAAAAAAGATATAAAGAAAAGCCAATTCTGACTTTTGTTGGGGTGAAGACAACAGGACCTGGCTCTGAGACTCATTCCCCACAGGAACTCACCCTGTTGTCAGTTCTCCTTGGCCCCTTTGCTCTGCCCCAAGACCCCGCATTCCCTCTTGGGCTCATCTGAACTGAGCAAGCTCCATGACTGCGCCGAGTGGGAAACTTTGCCCTCCAGTCATGGAGCGTGACATTTGTGGTTCACCAACTCCTTCTAATTTTTCTTCCTGATGTCTCTTGTGGCCTTGCTTCTTTTTTGCTGTTTTTCTGTTATGGTTTGCTCTTTTCATTTGGTAATGTATCTCAACCAGCATTTTGTCAGCTTGTCTAATAGCTTCCTTATCTGTCTTCTATATGATCAAGAAATACATTGAATTCTCTGTCTCTTCTCCTGGTTTTCATCCGGATGGACTCCAACACTTTACGAAAAGTAAATTCCTCACCTTACCCATGCTGGCCTTCAGTCCTGATGCTTTCCTCTTGAATTTGTGAATTGAAAAAATGAGTGAAAAAAGCCTCCTTCAAAATAACTTCCTCAATCAAAATACAAGACTCACATTTTTGAAACCTGCCTGAGGGTTATTTTGTTGAAAAAGCATGAACCAATCTGTTTGTGTATTTGGCTTGCACAGCATTTTATATATTTCTCAGTTTTTGCCTTAAAAACCTATTTTAATTAAGTGCAATCACAAAAAAATCTACAGACAGGATAGTGGTTAAACATCAAACCCTAACTCAGGTCCAAGGTGGCTTTGCATGCAATTGGATGAACTGCGATTACAGATAAATTACCTAGCCATGTTATCATGAAATATACTCAGACATCAGAGTTAATCTCTCAAGTTCTCTTAATTCCCTTCACATTTTTGGACAAAAATAACCAATCAACCAACCAACCAACCAAAAACAGGGAAGAAAAAGGAAAACAGAGGGAAAAAAGGAAAAAAAGGAAAAGGTGGACTTTTCTGTGTTGAACTGCTTGTTCTAAATTGATGAATTGTGTTTTGCTTCTGCCCTGGAGTCTGGAAGCATAGCCCCTAATGACATTGCTCCAGCTGCAGGAATCTGCTCAGTGAAAGGAGAGGAGGAGGATGGCTGCTGGCCATTTTTGTTTTCTAACATGCATGGGTTAAAGAAAGAAGAATCCCCCGTGGGATTTGATTTAGATGGTTTTGGCAGCTGTGAATTACTCACAGCATGCTGCAGAGTTTGTGCTATGAGATATTTTCAGTTCCATCGAAATCTCATTCTAAAAAAAAACAACCCTTGCTAACTCAAACAAAAATCAGGCGACTGCGGAAGATCACTGTGTCTTTCGTCCAGCTCATGCCTGCCTGCTCTCTAGGAGGAGCTTCAAGAGGCTGGGTTTGCTGCCTTGAAGACTCAGGAGAAATGAAAGCAAATTGCTCTGAAGCATTGTTTCTTGCTGCTATAATGGTGATATAAGTGCTCTTCTTTGGCCTGTGGGTTATATCAGGGCACCCTACAGGGAAGCTGTCTGTTTATCTGAAGGCGGTGCTACTGCACAGGTTTTAGAGGAATTGGGGAGTAATAACTACGTGCTTTCTGAAACACTGTTTACTTCTGTGGTTGTGCTGTGAAGGCCATGTCAGAGTAATTCTTAGTCAGAGGGCAGAGCTGCTGCTCATAAATTGTACCTGTGCAAGCAACCAAATAAATAAACAAGAACCTGTGCTAAAATTACAGATCTGTTGTACTCTGAGGAGCATGGGGCACAATACCTCTTTTCTGTGGGAGAGAAATTCTTTTCTTAGATTAATTTCTGTTTCTTAAAAAAAAAAAAAAATAAAATATATGTTTTTATAGCTTCCCATTCCTGCTGCCTCTGTTATGAGAGAAGTGAGCCTGCTTTCCACCAGAAGTATGTTGCTGCATTTGCAAGAATGAAATCCCCTTCAGTGGAAGCAACTCACCTTGGTTCCTGAGTCCCAGGCCAACTTGCAAGATCAGCTCCCCTCAGAACTGGGAGAAACAAAACCAAACAAAACACCTCCCTGCATTTGTATTGCCAGTAAACGGAGAAATTGAATGAATCCAGGAATGATGTAAGAGTGGGGAACACAGGTGCCCTTGCTGGTTCTACTTACAGTAGTTTTTCAGAAGAGTCATGCTCTCACAGGATTTTTCACACTGTAGCCAGCATGAGGCTCCTTGCAGAAAATCTTGTTCTGAGGGAAAGTGAACAAAAAGTGACTTGCCTTTCCCTTCATCTGCAGCATCGTACTGGCCTCCATTCTTATGCTGCATTGCTGTTGTGTCTCCAACATCACTGCATGTAGTAATGAGGAAAGTATTTTAATATACAGTAATATTTACAAAAAAATCAGGAAAATATAAGGGCATGATAAAATTGACATTTTTACAAATGTTAGCACAGAAGAGCACTGCAGTCATAAAAATGATATGGAGTTTTGGTATGTTTTCGATTAAATTAGAATAATTCTTTGACACAGTTTTATTTTCACGAAGTTATGTTTTCTGAAGAAGCACTATTTAATCAGCATTTATGACCAGGTTCTCTCATAGTTTCATTTTACCTTTATTTTCTGAGCCGCTTGGTAACATGAGCTTTGTGTCATGGTCCTCCTTCCTACATCTGTCTCCATGTTCCTCTCCAGGGCAGGAGAAGCAATATGGAAGAAGTGCTACCTGAGTCCCACTCAGTCCTTCCCCAAGCCTAGCGAAAAGACAAAGCAGAGAACAGATGTCAGGTGGTCATCTCACATTTTCCACTCAAGAGCAGGGCAGGACTTCCTAAGTTTGATACTGTGGGTTGTGGGTTGTTCATTTGCATGTGTTCCCAGTCAGTCTATCTACTTCTACCTGAGCTTCCACAGTACAGTAGGTGATGTCTTCACTTTGGCTGTTTGAAGGTGGCCTCAGAATGAGCCTGCTAACTGATGGAGATAAAGAAATATTGTCTCCACTATATTACACTTCAAGTGCTGAATCTTCTTTGGTTTTCTATTTCTGGAACTGAGCTATAACCCGTGCTGAAAGACATCACGATAGAGAATGATTATAAATCTCTAGTGCCACTGGACATGAGGAAAAATGCCACTACTGTAATTCACAATGAGTTGAATGCACTCAGAGAAATACAGTGGTGAGTTAAGCCCTGACATTAGGGGAGTTTCATACTTTTCCTCCATAATCCAACAGATGTGGCTTTATGTCCACCTGAAGGAGGTTGCATTCGTCATATAATGTCAGCATTTCACAAAAGTATGGAAATAATACCTGGAAGACAGTGGGAATCTGTTCAAACCATTCAGCAGTGTCAGCCATTTCCAAATTTCAGCTGGAATTGTATTTTCCCTGTTTGTCCTTCTTTTGTGTTTTGTATTTTCTTCATGTTTTTATTTCTTCTTGAGGTCCTTTTAATGTCTATTTGGCTTCCTTATTTGATCTTCATTTATTTTATGCTGCTCTGCTAGATCTTTTAGATTACTTTTCTTCCATTCAGTTTTTCCCCTTGTATTCTCCCTCTTCTTTCTGCTGTGCAACCTGTGGTGTTTCCCTCTTTCATCTCAGGATGGTCTTAAGAGCTCTTTTAGGGAATAGAAATTACTGTAGCCTTCCCTGTGGCAGGAGAGGTGTCTCCCAAATGTTTAATTTGGCTTCTAGGAGAACAGGAAATTCTTCAGAATGTTTTCAGAGATTCAATTTGTTGTCTAGCAAGTCTGCAGTCACTGAAATACTGTGTATGTGTGGGCAGAATTTCTCTTTTCACTTTACTTTTGTACATTTTCCCTACTCCTTTCTTTCCTTATGTTTAAGGTTTTTATTTCTATTTATTTATTTATTTATTTATTTTGTTCTAGTTTATTTTTCTCTTCCCCTCCCTTAAATTGTTTTTTTTTTCTCTTCATAGCAGCATCACAAAATCTATTTCCACCTGCCATTCCCTTCAAAATCCCTTTCATCTTGATTCTTCCACCCTTTTCTTCTTTGTATTCTCCCTACTCTTATTTTCCCTGTTACACCTTGATTTCTCCATTAAAAAATTACATGATAGTAAGTAACAGCTTTTTTTTTTTTTTTTTAAATTGAAAATCACAGTATGGACCATTCAGCTCAGGAAAACTGAAGCTTACCTTTCCTGAGACTGTAAATGAGTAGAAGCAGTACTGGTGTGGTGATAGAATGAACAAGGTGAAGCTGTTGAAAGGATGTATGGTGGCTCTTTCTCCATTAATACTGGTAGCAGTGCTGCAGGCAATGGCTTAAGATGGTTTGTGCAAGTCCCCAGGTGTCAGCAAGCCTGACTGCCTTCTGTGCAAGGGCTTTGAGTTTATACAGGAAGGCAGCCTGGGCGATGGTGAATGTTAATAGATTTACTGTTACTTGGGAGGTAGCAGCTGTGAATTAATCATAGCCCCTGTGAGGGAATGGCTCAGATATGAGCAATTCTGGTAAGTGTTGTTCAGTGTGGGTGTTTTCAGGATGCACCCAGCACAGGCACAGAGAAACAGTCCTAGGGTCTGAGAGAACCATGAAGAAGTGGATGTGTCTGGTTTTGTGCTTGGGAATGGTAAACGTTGTGTAAGTCCCCTCAAACCAATGGTGGACCAGAATAATTAGGAAGTGCTTGAGTTTGCTGAAGAAGATGGAAAGCAATACCTCTCTGTGACAAATTCCATGTGGAATTGCTTTCAGTTGTGTGCAGAAATTAAAACACTTACTGGAACCTGCATTAAAACAGCCTGTGCTACTGACAGGGGTTTGTGTTTCCTCGTGGTTTGCAATATCAAGGCAACCACGCTGCCTGTAAAGTCAAAAGAGGTCTGTTCATTCTTGGGCAGACTGTGCCGGCCTGTATGGCTGACTGGTGTGAACCTTCTGTTCAAGAGCTCTAAGTTTCTGGCAGATTCTTTCGAGCGCCTTGCAAACCTTTGAAATAAAAAGCTACGGAGTATTTGAGTGCATAAATAAATGGTGGGAAATCACATGCAGTAAATCACTAGGAGCTCACAGACAGCCTAAGAATTGTGAAAGAAATAAAGTGTGAAATAGCGATGATACTGTAAAAGACATATAACAAAATCAGATAAACAGAAGGTCAGGTGCTAAGCAGTATGTAGGCTGCTTTGCTCCATGCCAGCAGCTGAATATAGCAGTTAAACAAACATTCTATAGGTGGAGGCACACATACTCCAGTTCCTCTGAAGTGGAGTGCTGTGCCACTCTCACTGTGAGTGTGAAATAGTCTTACACAATCCTTGCATTGGGCTCATTCACTGTGTCATTGTTTGGGGATGGGACAGAAGAAGTATTCACTGCAGGAAAGGTTATATGTTTGGAGTTCCTGCTCAGTTCCTGAGTTCCTCAGTGCAGTCTTGTATGGAGAAAGAATGGGGAACCACAAATGGATGCCGATATTCTGACTTATCTGAGGCACCTGGGAGTTTTCCCTGTCTTTTAAATAAATTCCCTCCTGAAAGAAAACCCTGTCTTTTATGAATCAATGGAATACTGCAGGAGATCAGGCATGAAAAGCAGAAAGTAAAAGGTGTAATTCTGTGAGCTCAGTCTCAGCTCTGCCTCCTGGTGCCTTTGTGACCCCTACATCATCATGTCACTTGTCAGCCGACGATCTCAAGATCTCATGGTTTTCAAATCCTGACTGTGAAGGAAAGTTTGGAGGAAGGGCAGGAGGGAGGATAATGACCTGCACAAATGTTTCTTCTTCTGTGCAAAAGGGGAATAGGCATAGAAATGCTTGCTGAGACCCATAGCATGCTGAAAATAACTGCTGGCATTGGGCAGTTCAATGGCTTTTGTAGTTACAGGGTGAGAATGTTGAGCAGGTCCTTGAAAGATGAAGATTTTTCATTTTTGTACAGTGTTGTAGAAAAAGGGAAGAGAGTAGGGGGATGTGAAACAGAAAATGGTTCAGGTGAGAAGTGGAGATTTATCTTTGCAATAGTGTTGTAAACTGTAGTGACACTGTAAGGTGCCAAGGAAAATGATTTTCCAGTAGACAAAATTACAAATCCTATGAATTTATCATTAAAAGGCACAAGCTTTTCTCATGCTGCAACAGTTTCAAATAGCAGAGAGAGCTTAATGACTATTTGATTTTAAGAAACATAGTCAAAGAAAGCCTTGCATAGATGTATTGTGCAGGAAACTTGGTTTCAGCTCTCCTCATGAGTCAGCCTCACACCTGCAGGTATAGATGATGGTAGCTGGTTATGGTTCATCACACATCTCACAGGCAGGATGGGCAGAAACTGAGGTCTCTGTCTCAGCACAGTTTAGTCATTAGTTTTTTTCATTCAGACTACCAGAATGAGCATTTCAGATGAGGCATCTCTTTTTATTTGTCTTATGTAATAATCACGAGCATTGTGTATTATTGTCTGCAAGTCAACCTGCACATGACTTTAATTGACTCTTCTGTCACTGTTAGGTGAAAATCAACTGATTTTCTAGTTCAGATGGCAGACTTGAGAATTTTTTTACAGTAAGAGGCTTCTCTTGATCTTTTGATCATCAGACACAATTAGATCTTATTGTGTTTGCTCATTTTGGTGGTAAATGCTAGGCCAGGGGTAAAAACTAAAAATTCAGTGTCCACAATTTTATACTAGCAGATACATTTCCAGGTCATTGCTAAAGGTAGTATTTGCCTGCTCATGCAAAAAGAAGTACTTCTTACCTGCCCTACAAGTTACACACAGGTAAGTGTAGGTACAAACATTTCAGCTTATGGCAATGTTGTTCTTTCTATCCTCATGAGTTTGCAAAAAATAAAAATGTATGTGAAAAAAAAAGCAGGATGCAGAAATTATTAGCTGTTTATTTACACATGTGCAGGGTCTACTTAAGGTTATGGATGCAGCAAGCAGAGCATTTGGACATGAAGGTGATGCTGCTTGTTATGCAGGCAGAACAGAAGAACCTGTTAGGTAGGCTACTAATATCTCAGCCTTAGTTCAGATGAATTAGTTATTTCCAGAAAGCCAGACACTGTTTTGAAGACATAGCATTAGCACCAGCAGGTCTTTGGAGTGTAGTTAATGATTTGCACTCTTTCATCAGCACATGAGAACCCAGAAAACGCCCACCTCCAGGCAACTTCTTAAATTCACAGTAGTCCTTCTTCAAGAGGAGTTTGATGAGTTTCAGTTCCTTCTCCTGTTTCACAAACCATCTAGATAGTCTTGTCTTCTGAAAGAGAGATTCTCCCTTTCCACATGCTTCTCAGGGCTATAGCATAGCAGTTACCTGATTCCGGGTGTCCTCACAGAGGAGCTCCCACCAGGGCTAAAATTGTTTCATGGCAGCGGAGAAACCTACAGAAAACCAATTACAAGGTAATTTCATGAGACAGGCAATTAAAATTATGCCATGGAAAAACTTTGAAGGACAGATTCTAAAGGTGAGTTTTCAACCTACTGTATCCCAGACAGACATTTTACTCATGCTTCCTCCTAAATAGCACCAGGACTCATGCAGGGTGTCAGTGCAGAGCAGAGCTGTTGCTGAGAAGAAAACTTGTGGTGGGCCTCAAAACAAAGGTTTGCATGGACTTGCTGAAGTTTTTTGAGCAGGATTTTGAATTAGGGCTGTTTGATTTTCATAAAGGAGTGAAGGCCTTGCAAATCAGCAAATGAGCAGCGTCTTTATTGAATGGCAGGAGCAGCTGTCTCATAGCATTTGCTGCTGGAAGAAGAGACCTGAGATGTGCAATTCTGGACGTGTGAGGGTGGATGAGTGCAGGGGTGGTAGGAGGGACGTTACAGGTTGCCCTAGCAATACCCTGTGCAGGACATTTGCTTTGTGTTGCCAGGGGCTTCTCTACATGGAATACTTTTCCTGAAGCTTACTGGTTGACTGTCAGTATAACGTATCCTTTACTCCAGAAAAAAAAAAAAAAAAGAGCTTCAAAAGCTTCATCATGCTTGCTACCTTAGCAATCCCAAAGTCTTCTCAGCCATTTCCATGTGGAGATGCTTCTTGATTTAGAAACACAAGAGTTATTACATAAAGTATTCCTCATGGATGTGACCTTTTCCAATCCTCCCACTCTGTAACTGGTGGAGTTGATTACTCTCCAGCTCTGCCTTCCCTGTGAGAAAAGCACATTGTTGCTGTAAGACACATGAAAAGAGGTTAAGCTGTCTTTCTGTAAAATACTTGATGTAATAGGATTGTGTGGATTTTGCCTCAGTTGTAGAGAAAGTCACAGAGAAAGGGGACATAACATTGGATTTGCTTTGCTGCACTCTGGGGAAATTCTTTTCTCCTGTTTACCATTGAGGTGGCCAAAGAGAATTGGTTTACATTACTCTAAATATCCTGGCTTGTTTTTAGATTCTGAGATGGGTCGAGAGGTACCCACTCACTGAGCACACACAGTGGGAGGTGATTTGATCTACTTGGACAGATATGCAGCCAGCAACAGAAAGCAGGGCTGCCTGACAAACACTGCAAAAAAGGAAAAAAGTATAGTATGGTATCAAAGACATTAATGTGATTGTGAAAATTTGTATGGTTCAAGCTTGTGATGGTTCCTGAACTGTTCTCCCTTTACTGTGTTTGACACCAAGAAGCCAATTACAATAATCTTTCCTAATCACTAGTGTCTGCTTTCTCCTTTCTTACTCTGTACATTTTATCTCCTATTTTACCCTTGTTCTCCTCCCTACCCTCTCTCTCCCTGCTTTCCATTGCACATTTCCTTGCAGAGCAGCCCAGCTGTTTCTCAGCCCCCACTGGGCTCCAGGATGGAAGAAAGGGGTCACAGATCTGCTTTGAAGCTTCACCATGGGGCTTCACAACTGCATCAGAGGAGGAAATTGCTGCCTCCTCCTGTAGTCATATTGCCCAGCTCAGCAGTATTGGAAGCAAGCTTGGGCTGCGTTCCACATCAGGTTTTACCACACACGGAGATGATCAAGTATGATAGAAGGGAAGGTGATGAGATGGAGAGGAAAGTACGTTGTTTTGGGACTTTCCTTTCCTTCACTCTTCCCCATGAAAGCTGGTGGATCTCTTATTAGAATTTAGTGCTTCTCTCTGACTGCTATGTGGTATAGAATATTAAGAGCTAAAAGGACTTCTTGAGATGGGACATTTCAGTGATAAGTAGGACATTGGAGGATGCACAGGAACACCAGAGATAATAAACTGAGTGATGAAATAAAACGTTTAGAGTCTTAATCAGAGATGAACTAATTATCTGCCTGTGCATTTATAATCCACCCATAATGGAATCCCAATGGCAGTTAAGACTCCTCTTGACTTCTTTGTTCTTGTGAGAGATTTTGGAGCTGACAGTTAACACAACGTCTGAGAAGGATGTGAGGGACTATCTGCGCATAAGAAAACGGTGCCTTTTTTCATTAAGAACTCTCATGTGGAATAAGCTGAATAGTTATAAGCATCAGAGCATCAGTAGAACTGCCAGATATCAGTGTATCAGTGTCCATGGGTATCTCTGGGTTCTAGCACGAACTATTTCAAATTTCCATCCTGTGTTTTTTACGCAGTTGTACACCCTCAGTTTTCTCTGTGCCACAGTTCTTTGATGGAAACCTCTAAGTGCAACAAGAGTTTCTTAGTGTTCAAGTTCTAATACTGGACAGCAAAGTAAGGCATTTGGGAAGGCACAAAGAGGCTGTGAAATCAATGCATTCTCTGGAGTCTCTGTTTATCAATGAAGTGGTTAAGTGATCCTATCACTAGACTTATCTTCCGTTTTCATAGTTAACAGCACATAGTGATACGTGGAACAAATGAGATAATTCAGAGCTGATGTGCTAAGTTGCATAGGATACAGTAAGAAGGTGCTGTTATTCTCAGAGATTTTTACAAATTTGAGAAACTTCATTGTCTTACACTCAAGCCCTAATGACAAACGCAGCATTTAGTGTTAACAGAAATTCTTGTTGTTTTCTTCTTAAAAAGAATTTATGGAACATTTATGTTATTACCCGTAGCTAAGATAAAAATTGTTTGAGGATTTTGCAGATTTTTTCCTGGATGATAATATTCATCCTCATTTTCTTGCCAGAAGTTCTAAAGTAATAAAGTAAAATACATTGTATTTCCTCCTCTCATCTGCAGTAAGATACTGCTATTCTTCTCACTGTAAAAAATAATTACTTTTTAAAAGATAAGACAGTTAAAAACAAACTCAATCATTTCAAAGTAAGCATATAATTTTTGAGGTGTAGTACATATTTTCAAAGGTTTAAAAATGTGGGTTCTGAAACAGTGCAGTTCTGCATGGTTGAAAATGTGCAGGTACACAGAAAAATTTCAACTCCTGTTTTTGAGCGAAACCAATAGGTTATTACGAATTAACATCGGTGCAAGGGGAAACTGGGCAAACCTGACAGAATTTGCAGCTTCCAGGCTGTGTGTTTTCCAGCCTCTTTTGCTGTAATTTAGCTTGTTGAGAGCAGCACAGAGGAGCATCCCATTGTTTCCAGGGCACAGAATTGAGATCTAGACAGGCACGAGTATTCTGGATTATAGTTTCTTGCATAAAATGCCGACCATGAATTATTGTGCTTGCTCACATGTTCTCAAAGCACATCTTTTAGGTTAGATTTGGATGAAAGATTCAAATTTTCTAACATTCAGAAATGGTGAATTATGAAGCTGAGCTTGTGTTAAGAAGTAGGATGTTTTTAATTTAACTTGTGTCTGGATGTTTGCAAGTGATTCTTCATTTCCTTTTATCACTTTTATTCCTGGCATGATTTCTAGCCAGGAAGCGGAAACGCGAGCCTCATATCAGGGAAGGTCATGTAGGCAAAATTACAGGTACGGCTGAAAAGTAAGGAGGTGTACATCTATATGCACATTATGCACAACATCTGTGAAGTGTTTATGTCAAGAACCATTCATGCCCCGTTATTCAGAAGGATTAAATGAGTGCTTCAAGACTTAAGAGCAAGTGTTTGGTTGTATTTCTGCATGTGACTGTGAATGCCAGGTTAAAAGCACATACTTATTTCAGTGAAGTGGAAGAGGTTATGCACCTCTTTAGTGCACATATAGATGAAGTGTTACTGAGCTTTGTAAAGAAGAATGAAGTTCATGGAGTTATTACAGTTAGCCTGTGAATGCCAGATGTTGGGATATGTGTGTGCATGCATGCCTGTGCATCTGTTGTGTGGGTAATAGTATACACACATGTGGGACAACTGTGCAGTGTAGGTGTTATTACTCTCAAGTCCATAACTTCAGCAGGTGTAAATCAGGGAGGCTCAGTGGAAGTCAACAAAGTACACCAGTGTGCATTTCTTCGAATGATTATGTGTGACTGCATGAAGAGATTTGGATTTGTGCTATTGCAGTTGGCAGACTTTGTCTGGATGTGACTTTGGGAGATTCGGCTGAGGGCAGTCAAAGAGAAGAGGAAAATCCAATCCACAAATGCACATCCAAGAAGCATGGATGTTAAAGGAAAAGGAAAGGCTAAGTTTACAACTTAGACCTATTCCCCAGGCTAAAACACCAGTTTTATACTGCTATTTTCCCCATGGAAGTATGTGGAAGCTGTGGGATTTTAGAACATTGGTCTTAAACATAATTCAGTTGCCTGTAATAATTGCAATTGCAGAGCATGCAGTTCAACAGGAACAAACCTGCAGAGAGAAAAGGTTGATGTTCAAGACCTGATGTCCATGCTGTATGACTTTATGGGGGAGATAATTTATAATGCATTTTGTGGATGCAGATAAGCATTTGGTGCTTTGGGTAATTTTGGAGGGCCGCTTTTGGTTTAGACTTACCCAGAGTCTAAAATGCACAGTCACTAAATGCACATGCTACCAGACTTTTCCATAAAGTGAACTGAAGTGTAATGACTGGGGATGATAAGGCAATTGCTTCAAAAGCAATCTTCTGAGATGAATTAGAACATCAATATTGGCAAACCATCTTAATATGGCAATAGATTGTTAAAAAAAACTTGGTCTTATTTTTTGACTCTCTAGTGTTCTGTACCTTTAGTGTTTGTGCATAGCAAACATCTCATGCATAAATGAGAATCATGGACATTTATGTTCCTAAATTGATTCCTCTGGAAAGAAGTTCACTTCATCCCTAAAATTTGTTCTGCCTGTTTTTAGCTCTTGCAGTTTTTCAACAACTTTTATGAACAAAATGCTCAAAAGTCATGCAGTGCACAGTTCCTTTATGTTTTGAGGAGTTTGGTTGCCCTCAGAAGGCTTCACTAGGAGACAGTAATCCCCTTTGAACACAGGTGATGTTCTCTAGTGCTACATCGCAAGGGTTTTTTTGAGTGTGAAAGCACAATCCAATAGACTGTACTTTCTGCTCTTGTTTTCCACTTTTCAGCAGTGCAAGAAACTTTATTTCCTATTTATTCTTTGTTGCCAAGCCCTTGATGCAGTGGAACTGGGATAAGCTTGAAGAATTTCTCAGCCATGACCTTGTGCTCTGGCTCTGTAAAAGAAAAGCTCACACTCATTGTTGGGCCACCTCATGCCTGTCATACTGGGCATGGGCATGAGGCTTGGGTTTATCTGTTCATCCTCCTTCCTCTTCTTCACTCTCTGTTGGGCTGACAAAGAAAATAGTTCAGCACTTCCCTCTTCTGCTGAACATGAAAGGGAAATCTATAACTACAGACTTTCCTTACATTTGGCTCTCTTGGAAGTATCTTCTCTGAACAGAATATCAAGAATTGCATGGGATTATTTTGAGTGGTCAAATTGCATAGTATGAAAGTCAAGCCATCTGCCCTCCCTTATCCTAGGGTCTCTTTCAGCATCCCCTTTCCTCATATCTGCCAGCTGCAACAGTACCTGGTACCACTCCCTGGATGTGAAGTGAAGCACTGAATTTTGCAGATTTTAAAGCTTTTACAACTTTAACACTACTTTTGAATAACCTCATCCTCTCAAGCACTGTTCACTTTTGCAGAATATATCATTATTTTTATGACAATAAGACAGTTGTTTCAAATTAAGATGAGATGCCTTCTTGAATGTAGCTGAAGGTGATATTCTGTTTAAGGGTCAGCACATGTATGTCAGATTTCAAATTCAAATGGTTTTATATGACATAGTTGCTGGATTGAAGGCCCTAACACATTATTTCAAATTCCGTGCACTGTAGTCTCATAATGCAGTGCTGCAACCTGTTCAGCTTCTGTCATTGTTCTCCTATCCCTGTTTTATCACTTACTCTTAGAAATATTTGTAATGTTCATTGCTGGCTATTTAAATAGTAGATCTCAGCACTGTGCTCTGTTTTTTCTGGAGAAACTGCTCTCACCACCCTTCCCACATGATTGCGTAGTCAGAAGGAGGAGAATTGTCTGGTTTGAATGCAAGTCTGTTGTATGTGAAGCAAACGAAAGGAGGAATATGTTTATCACTTTTGAAAAATACCCCAGGCTCATTGTGAATGGTTTAGTGGAAACATATGGTCATCCTGTAGAAGTGATCAAAACAGCAAACAGAATGCTAGGTTGCAAGAAATATCCTGGTGGAAAGTGGCATTGAAAATGCTATAATTTCTGCTGTGTGAGTCAGGGTCAGATTACTGACTTAAAAGCCAAATACATTTTTAAGAACTAATCTCAAATGTATATATACCTGTCTCAGTGTGTATATAATAAAGAGAGAACAGATTAAGAGAGTGGGCAATTAAAGTGTTTAGAGCCATGAAATAGCTTTCTTATGAATTAAATATTATAAGATTTGTATTATAGTTGATTAGTTTATATACAGGGTAATAATTGCACTGGGCTGGATAGTCTCCAAAACCGGATTCAGAAAGGGATGTGTGGGTAGGTCAGTGGTCTGAAAGAAAGCTTGGATAACAAAGCATGTGAATGAAAACGTTTAGTTTAATGATTTGTTGAACAATTACAAACTCAAACATCAATCAGCACAGAACTATTCTGATAAGTGCTGTTTTTCCAAAATAAAATTATAGATTATGAATAAAAGAAAGAATTTGATCTCAGAACTTCAACACAGTTGGAGTGAGCTATTTATTTATCTTGCAAAACCATTTCCAAGGATGTTTCCTAATGATTATCTTCTGAAAGGAAATACAAGAAACACACAGAGTGGTATTTATCTCACTACAGCAAATGGACACTCAAATGTAGACAGACAGGTGTTGTTATAAGTGAAAAAGGAAGCTTTCTCTTCTATGCATAATTACACTGTGGAACTTACTGCCATGTAACAACAGTGCCAATCATTCAGTGGGAGTTGAGAAAGGTTTGGACGTTTCTCTTTATGAAGATGCCAGCTGGCTCTCTGATATTGCTGTCATGATAATCATCATGGTATGGGGAAACATATGTAGTGTCCCTTTCCCTGCGTTTTGCAGGCCACCAAATATCTTCAGCTTGCAAATATTTAAGATGCTAGTCTTCATTTGTTTGAGCAGTGTTCCTTCCTACAAAAAGAAGAAAACACTTCATGGACGTTATAGTCTGGTCTCTAAAAGAATAGATATCTCTACAGCATTAATCCTGCATGCCGATAGTCATCCGAGTTGATTACGTTTTCTTCATATATATATATATATAAATATATAAATATATATATATATATTTATATGGTCATCAGAGGAAGTCCAAGCCACAGAATCCAGACACAGACTGCCTCAGAGCTTGTGCCTGTTCCTATCAGGGAAGAGCCTGCCACAAGGCTAGAATCTGGTTTTGAGCTCCTGCACAATTTGAGGTTACTTTGAGCCAAAATTTTGGTTTAGTTTGGTTTTCAAATATTTGTTGTATGGTTTTATTTGTAAGAAAGATGGCTCCATGTTCACAGGCTACAGCATACATCTAATATTTGGTATCTTATTTTTTTTTTAATTTCCCTAGCTTTCAAGCATGTTTCCACTCTTTAATTTGGTGAGACAAATACTTTTTATTCTGTATAGTTCAGGATCTTGGCCAGATTAAAGTTGTCATCAATTTTACCTCCTTCTCCTTTTAATAACATCCCACATTCTTCCTAGTACTTCTCAAGTTTATAGAAGTTCGCTTTCTCTGTTCTCTCCTGAATTTTACTGAATTTTATGCTCTTTCATTTTATCTGCTGATTTAACTGAATCTTATTTTCTGTATACTCTTCCTAAACCATTTCTATTCTGAGTACGGCCTTTCTGAGTATTTGCTACTGAGCTATCTTTCTTTTCCAGTCTAAGGCAGTGCTGAGTGACAGCTGCAAAGAGTTTCCTTGGGGACTTTTAAGAATCTCTTGGATCATTTCAAATTACATTTCCCTCAAGATACTGAAGAGCTAAATTACTTTTTGTTTTCTGAAATACAACAGCAGCATGACATCAAATGAAAAGTCCAGGTTTTATTACTTACTGATATTTTTTCTTCTGAAAGATGATTATCAGAAACCTTTGTTTGGGAAAGGTTATACTTACAAAATCCTTTTAAGCAAACAAATTATCTCAATCCAGAGATGAGAAGGCTTATAAAACAGTCTTTTGATTGGCAACTGTTCAGTGAAGTATTTTTGGTTATGATGGTTTGGTTGGGCTAAAGCACAGACTGATGAGTTGTGGACAATTTTCTTAAGATAGTTTGTTTGAATTACATATGAAGCCCACAGAGAAATTCTGTGTTGTGGAATTACTCAGAACACTCTTGGCCACCTAGCTTATGCTTCTGTAATGAGAATTTGTACTTGCCAAGGATAACTTCAGAGTCCAGCAGTCAGCATCTCCATCCTTAGATAATGCAGGTCATAAACAGTATGTGGGCAAAATGTACGAGTTCTCTTTATCTAGGTAGTCTTAAAAAAGACAATAGATTGTGAGATTAAAAATCACTTCAAAGATTGACTATGACTGATGTTCTTTTTCCTGAATAAAGCAAGAGTTAACTTCTGAGACTGAACTCTTGAGGCTAAGAATACTAGCAAACTCCAGCTGCTTTGTACATCTTTGCCAAGACTGAGAAGCCACAAACCCAATCTAACTTGCTGGTTAAACCAGGTTTACAACTGTTTTCCTTTGCTGGAGTGGAACAGAGTAGTTGGAGCATACCAGCAAATCAGAGTGACTTTTTTCTTTGCTGAGGTTTGTATCTCTGTTAAATATATATATATATATAATAAATATATATGGAATAAGCCAAAGCAGAGCCAGTCAGTTCTTGGCCTTGGAGAGTCAAGTTGATGCAAGTCATTTAGAGCCAAAGCCACTGTGTTTTTGCTGCTCTATTTGCTTTCATATTCTTCTACTAGTTGTGTTTGCCATATATATGTGTGTGTTAATAATTTCCTGTCATACTGGCCTTATAGTTAGTCTTTATTTTTGTACAAGGAGCCATTGGTTTGTGTGTATTTCACAGACTCTACTGGCTCAAGGAGTATTACAATAATTTCTGAAAATTATAATTTAGATAGATAATTCTGTGGATGAAGTGCCAGAGAAGTTCTTTACTTCAGAATCAGCTTGTCTCTCATGAATTTCATTTGTACTATGTTGGTTTCTTCATTTACCTATGAGGGCTTCTCCTATAATACTATGTCGGTCCATTATGTCAGAGGTGGATGTTGGTGATACAACATTAGAGAATGACCTTTTCCACCAATATTCTGTTTCATGTTGTTGTCATGCGACAGATGGCAGCAGGGAGGCAGTCTGACAAAATGGCATCTGACATGGGAGTGAGGATGAAACAAAGGTGTGTCACTGAATTCCTCCATGTGAAAAAAATTGTAACCATTGACATTCATCAGTGGTTACTGAATGTTTATGGAGACCAAACAGTGGACATGGAGCACAGTGAGGTGGTGGGTGGTGCATTTCAGAAATGGACACAGTAGCAGTGTTACCTCTGCTGGTGCAGATTTTGATGAACATGGCATGCAGGCTCTTGTTCATCACTGCCATAGCTAAGATTGGTGACTATGCTGAAAAATAGTGTTTTGTAGCTGAGAACGTGCTCTGTCAAACAATGTTGTTGTGCTCTTTGAATCTGTTATATTTTTCGTGACAATAAATAGAAGGCATTTCTTTTGGAGCAGTCAATTACACAGTAGTTTCCCATCCATAAAATGAGATAGTAGTTCTGTCTTCCAGTTTTTCCTTTTTGAGTTTTGCTGATGTTAATGTCATTTTGTTTTTCTCTGGCTTCCTAAAAAGTTCTGGAAATTAGTCATAAAATACTTCATGCTGCCTGAGACTGTAATATATCACTGGTGTTGATAAAACTCCAGGTTTGGACATGCTTATACTGCCCTAAGAGTAGAAAATCTTGAAATTGGTTTCAACTTGTGGTCACTAGTGTAAAAAAAAAAAAAGATGTTATCAGTAATAACTGTTACAAATTCTAGCATGCAAATTTTTAAGGGGGCTAATGCTCAAAGAAAGCACAATTAACATGGTAGATGAATGCAAAAGTGTTCAAGGGAATAGTGCAATACATAAGGATATCTGCAGAATTATCTTTGTGTTATTTGTTCAGTACATATGTTTAAAATCACCTGGGAACTGCTCAGAAGCCTTTGCTTGCAGCAAAGGCAGTTGCTGGATCAGCTGCATAAAATGCAGCTGTACTAATCTCAGTGGCTTTGCTGAACCTCAGCTTGATTCAACCCTGCTTTCTTGCTGCCTTTGCTATTGCAGAACATCTTGTGTAATTTTGAAGCTCCTGGTGGCTTTGTTCTGCCCATGTACTTGTTATCAGGGAGAAACCAGATCTATATCTACCAGGTCTATATGTAAATAGTTGCATCAGCAGCCACCAAGCCATGGCTAGGCAAGCACTGCCCTTCCACACTGTTCAGTCTTAGTATGTTTATGTGTTTTAACTTCCATAGGGTTTGGCAGTTTGTATATGGATTCCTGTAATGTCATTCTTCTATATGTATGGTTCCAATTCTGCTGATTTTGTGGGGTGGCAGCAGCACATGGAAAAGCAAGGCTTTATGCTTATTTCAGCTGAGTTCACAGAAAAGAGTGGTGACCCAAGTTTTCTCTGAATATGCATGTCCAGAATTTTGTACTATCTTTGTTACCTGTTGACCTTGACCAACAGCGAATACACTGCAGAAGTGAAGGAAGAATCGCCTGTTGCACTAGATATTCACAAACTTTACAAACAAAAGTAAACAGTTGGAAAAAAAAGAAAAAAGAAACAACCAAGCTAAAAGCCCCAGCAGCTTGTAACAGCTGCTGCATTCCACCCAAGAGAAATCTTTATGCCAGTGGAATCTGACAGGATCTACATCAGATATCTACACATAAATTTGAAAAATAAAAAAGAGAGAGAGAGAGAAAAGAAAGAAAGAGACTGAGACTTCTGGGTTTCTTTGGGTAGGTGGTGTTTTATGTATACAAGGTTTTTGTACTTCTCACTCCTGTAGTTTACATTCTTTGATACCTTGAAGTAAAACATTTGTTGAATGCACAAGCTTCTTGATATGGTCAAGGACTAAAAGGAACTCTCTTTATTTGAGTGGTTATATATGGAGCACAATGTCCCTGCTGTGTTCCAGCTGCAGAGAAAATTCTGCTGAAGATCCATGCATGAATTTGCTTAGAAAATTAATGTCTTTCAATGTCTCGCATACCAGACTCTTGCACCAGACTGATGAAAATGTATATAGAGAAAATGAATATAGAGAGTTTAGCTATAGAAATGAGGCAGTCACTCACATCTTGTTTTTATGTATAAGAACATTCTGATCCCAAGACACATTGTGTTGATGCAGGAAGCTGTCTGTAGTTACTGACCATCATCCTGGGGCATTCAGTGGGGATGCTGACCTCAAAGTCACTATGCTTGTGACTCTATGCATTTTTTAATTCCTATCTGCCCACAAGAAGCCTGGGAATTTGTGGATCAAAAGAAATCGTGCTGAAGTTTCCCAGGATGAACTGGTGATAGAAGGAATGGGAAAAGGATTAAGAAAGAAAAATCTGAACTTGCTCAGTGTTCCTTGTAGTCTCAGCAATGGCCACTGTATCCCTAGGAATTCCAGTGTCACTTTTCTAAGTGACCCTGTGGTTTTCTTGGTAGGCTCAAGGTTTCTGGAAGAGATAAGAAATTTCCTTTTCTCTGGTACTGTGAAAGTGTACCAGCTGGATGTGTGGTTAGTGTGGTAACAAAAGATAATAGGAAGCCACACAACAGGGGAATAGAAAGGGAACATTCTTTCTCACAATGGCTGTAAGATGGGTATGTTTCAGTCCATAGAGAGTTATTTTGAATGCTTCATGAAATCCATGGATCTTCTCTCTGAACTTCTTAGCATAGATTCATAGATTCATAGATACATTAGGTTGGAAAGGACCTACAAGATCATCTAGTCCAACCATCCTCACACCACCATCCCTACCCACCAAGCTACTAAATCAAATCCCTCAGCACCTCATCTAAACGCTTCTTGAACAGTGCTAGGGATGGTGCCTCAACCACCTCCCTAGGCAGGCCATTCCAGTGCCGGACCACTCTCTCAGAGAAAAAATTTTTCCTCAAATCTAATCTAAATCTTCCCCGGCACAACTTGTGGCCATTCCCTCTTGTCCTGTCATTAGTTACCTGGGAGAAGAGGCTGACCCCCTCCTTACCACAGCCTCCCTTCAGGAAGTGGTAGAGTGCAATGAGGTCTCCTCTGAGCCTCCTTTTCCCCAAACTAAACAATCCCAGCTCCCTCAGCCGCTCCTCGTAAGACCTGTGCTCCAGACCCCTCACCAGTTTTGTTGCCCTTCTCTGAACACGCTCCAGGGTCTCGATGTCTCTCTTGTAGTGAGGGTCCCAAAACTGAACACAGTACTCGAGGTGCGGCCGCACCAGAGCTGAGTACAGGGGGATGATCACCTCCCTGCTCCTGCTGGCCACACTATTCCTAATACAGGCCAGGATGCCATTGGCCTTCTTGGCCACCTGGGCACACTGCCGGCTCATATTGAGCCGAGCATCAACCAACACCCCCAGGTCCTTTTCCTCTATACACTCCTCAAGCCATTCTGCCCCAAGCCTATAGCATTGCATGGGGTTATTGTGGCCAAAGTGCAGGACCCGGCACTTGGCCTTATTGAACCTCATCCCATTGACCTCAGCAGTGTCACACTAGAAAGTTTCAAGATCCTTGAAATACAATGCTTGCAAGAACCTGTCTCTTTTTGATAGATTAGGCCAAGTATCACTATCAAAACTATATTTTAGCAAGAGAAAAACACAGAACTCTTTCAATTGTCATTTACTAAAAGTGTTAGATTACAACCTAACATGACATTAGAGACCCAGCATTCCTGTGACAGAAGTCAGAGAAGAACTAAATCTAAAAAAAATACAGTACATGAAGTTTCTGCATCTCTTTGTAGCTGGACCTCTGTTTCAAAATGTGGGCTTTTTCGCAAGCCACCTAGTAAAGGAAAAGTAAGGAATCTTCTCTTGTCTCTTTGGAGCTAGAAGAAGCTATTAGAAACATCCTTAGAAATCTTTCTGTTTGTCCTTTAGTTGGACACAATATGTAATATCAGACACAATCCCTTCTTCAGGGCATTCACAGGCATGTTCTGTTTTTATTTATTTATTTAGTTATTTTGAGCTTCAGGAGCTATTCCCTAATTCCTTTCTGCTTACACCAATGTTATGTAGAAATAATGCCTTTAAGCTTAGTAAAGTTGCATCACACTAAAGCTGATGCTTGAAGTAAACAAAACTATCAGTGTGAATGTTAGAATAAAACTCAATTTTTCTTTCTGTCCTGTTTTATTATGAGAGCAACAGAGAGGCCTGAGCTGTGCTAGCTGCCAGCAACCATGAAGTTTCAAGACTGGTTTGCTCTGCATCCCTCTTAGGTTGCTTGTGTGCAGATGTTGGTATTTGTCTCTTCATTAATCCAGAATCCTATCATACGTAGAGAACTCCTATTAAAAGACCCATGATCTTATAGAGCTGGGTGTCACTAAAGATTATTTATCAGACACACTTAACTTTCCCTGAATTCCCTGGGTCTGGAATGAACTTAGTGTCTGCATCTGAATGACATCATTCAGAAGAACTTATCTCAGGAAAGGCTGAAGGGGAAAAAAGCAGAAATTCATCTCAGTACCTACTGAATCTGAACTAAGAGCAGCCACACTCTAGACTCCCTCTCTCACATTTTCAGAATTGGAGGATAGAGAGACACTGTTCTGAGCATTTATCTTGCAGTACTATAGATCATGTTTCAGGGCACTAAATAATATAATTTGAACAAAGATACTTTATTTTCTCCACTATATGGTACTGCATGATTGGGTAGATGTTGGCACATCAGTAATTAGTGAATTCCTTTTGCAGTTATTGATTTGTGCCAGCATGACAATTTATGTTCAAGGATGTGGCTCTCCTACCAATTCTACCATTTTCAAAAACATCCCCCCAAACTCTGCTGAAGTGAGTTTAGTAATATCAGTGTTAAATCTGGGAGAGGGGGCTTAAGCCTGTGATGTTTGATTTTTCACAGCATGCAATTCCAGTCAATTCCCAGGCTTCTCCAGGACTCCATCCACATGCCCAATTTGAAAGGCCATCCAGAAAATGCTGAAATTATGCTGGAACTATATCCAGCCATGTGCTATCTGTTGGCCATTTACTATACTGCTTCTGGGGACAAACAGTTTCTAAGTGCTTGAACCAGTCAGATAATTTGTCCTAAATTACTCCACCTGTATGCAAACCCTCAGATTAATATAACATTCAAGGAGAAGGACTCTATTATGGAAACTTTTCCCTCCATGCCATTCTCTCAGATGGTTACTTCTCCCACAGTAGTTTACCTTCACTTTCTTAGGAACTCAAAAAAGGTGTAAGATGTATTGGTTAATGGTTCATCTCATGAGTAGGTATACAGATTACAGGTCTTAAAGTGATGTAAGAACAATAATCTTGCTTCCCCTTAAAGGATTAAGTGATTAAACATCACTACAAAAGCAGATGAAGGATAATCAGGCTTGTCCCCTCCAGCCCTTTGAAGAGGAATCATTTGAACTAGAGGAAGTAGCTTTGCTCCTGCATCACTGGGTCTATTATGCAGGCAACAAATATGTGTAAATTCACATTGATTCTCTAGCTTACTGTCACAGAATCCCAGCAGGATATCTCATATTATCTTGAATTAGATTGTTTCTATGATATCAGTGTTAGGTGGAATACTGATCTCCATGCAGTAGTCCTCTCTTGGTTGATTTGTGATATTCCTTTGGAGAGATAGATCTGCTGTAGCTTCAGCCCAACTTGGACGTCAGTGGGAGACATAAAGGACCACATACTCAAAATAATTTGGAAACAGTACATACAGAACATTTCCAGTGTCTCACAGAATTTCTATGTCATACATGCATATTGCCTAAATGCTGTCAAAGTTTACTGTGTTCTTCAAGCACGTTTGTTATTCAATCCACCTAGGGTTCTAGAAGGTAAAGTCTTCCTGATGGCACTTGGTCTTTGAATTTCACAAAAATACTATCAGACAAACTGTGTCCATTCCATTGCAGCAGTAAAAATTTTCCATAATGTTTCTGTGGGGGTTGTGGTTCTGCAGCTGACATCTGCACTTCCAGACTCTTCTTCACTATGACACTCTGTGCTGGTATGCACTGGGAGATACTATCTCGGTGACCATTTAAAACTGAACCTAGCCTGCATGACCTCAGAATTAATAAAAAGTATGTAGAGCTTGTTGATATGGAAGGAAATATAGCTGTGGTGATTTCACCACATTTTTAACACAGATTGTTACTTTTTGTCTCCCTAAGTTTCTATATAATAGCTGTTCTATTCCCTCACTGGCATGTGTTCACTTAGATCAGCAGAGAGGACAGTCTGTGGCACTGATTTTGTGTTGTCTTTGAAATCTACAGAACTTTTCTTGATTCATTTGACTGAGTACTTCACATTGATTTATTGCTCACTCGATCATCACTTGCATCAGTTAAGACTCAGATTCTAAATGTAAACACTTTGCTTTAGAGAATGAACAGTGAATTATTTTGTTGGCGTATGGGTGTACACCCTCTTGCAATGAATCAGGACTATTTGCAAAATTCCACCTTAGCCCTATATATATGAAGCTTTATATGAAAGCTAGGACAATATATGTATAAAATATCTGTCTTTTTTTTTTTTTTTTTAAGCAAGTCTTACTTCTCTCCCTTAAAGAGAGTTGTCTAATGTAGTGTTTTATGCAGTTCTCTTCATCTGCTTTCCTTGGTAACATATTCCATATGTTTACTATCTTCCTTTTATTTTATTTTTTTGTACAGTAGCCTAGAGCATTTTCCTCACCAAAAGCTGCATGGTTATTTTCCCAGGAAACATTATTGTTCCAAAAAATGTTATAGAAACAAATAAAACACATTTCCAAAATGGTACAGCCAAATGGCCAAAACAAAATGCTCATTATTTTTGATGACAAGGATACTGAAAGGAAAAAATGTTGTTTAAAAATAACCAATTATTGAATAGTTGTGCAGGAGGATGTTCAATTAGATGGAATGTAGTTTTCAGTAAGCCCATTTAATCTCGTATTGAAACTATAGGTTCAATTTTTTTCTTTTTTTTTCCATTTCACTTTTTTCATCTGTATTTTGCATTCAATTTCTGGCATTGCAGTTCTGTTTGTTACTATTTATATTTTATGTTGAGGGTCTTTTAAAATGTTTATAAAGCTTTACAAGAATGCCAGATGTTATGTTGGAAGCCCAAAGACCAATATCAGATCATAAATCATGACAAACCATACATAAAAAAGCCAATTGTACTACTCTTTAGCAATTCCTTTATTGGCATTCCTCTTCTCTCCTTTTTTGGCTCACAGCAGGTAGAACAGCAGTGTCTTACCTGATGTATTTACTTTGCAGACTCAGAGCAGAGCACTGGGTCAGACACAGAGGTGTTGGCAGAAAGAACATCTTGTTCATTTGGCTCCCATTCTGACCTTACATCTGGTGCATCGGGTCCTCAGCCTCCTCCACCTTCATCCATGGAAGAGATCCAGGTAGAACTGCAGTGTGCTGACCTCTGGAAAAGATTTCATGACATTGGGACAGAGATGATCATCACAAAAGCAGGCAGGTAAGATAACTCTGGCTTTCTGTGTAGTAAAAAAATAATCATAACAAAACAAATAAACAACATTTTTTTTTTTCCCATGAAAAGTCCAAGGGAATAAGTATCTGAGGGAAGAAATGTTAGATTTTCATGCTGCATATCCTACCACCTTTATGATTCCATGTTTCTGCAGGAAGGAGTTGAGGGTAGTCCTTACTTACAGCAAATAAATAAGAAAATGATCCTTATGTCACTGGTTGCACTGAATTTGAGATGAGTTGTGAGTTTGGGGATGAGCCATTAGAGCTTCCTTTCAAGTTCCATTAGCACTTAATGAACCAGTTGATATAATCTTATAGGTAACCTAGTTTAAACTGACCTTTGCTATGAAATAATATATTCCTGTAATTCTGAATAAATTCTAATGATTTCCTGTATTAAAGAAGGCCAGGTTTAGTACATACCTCTGCTATTGCATATTATCTCATGTCAGCTGTGGCTAGGAAGAGTCACTAATAGCTAGATTTAAAAAAAAGACCTGAAACTCACTGCTGTCCTGTTAATTGTGTGTCCCATTGCTGTCTACTCTTACAAAACAAGGTTAGAAATATGTTTACCAAAGCACAGCTTGGAATTAGCTGCAAAACTCTAGATACCACAAGGTATTAAATGTTTTAATTTTTTTAGACATGTTTGTGATAACGTAATTTTTCTTTCCTTCACCTAACAAAAATTTTAATCGTGATTAATCTGGCTGTTAAAAAATCAGCACCATGGACAGGGCTATTCAACGGGAGCGAACGTCGCGGCTCTGAAGGGCTGTTCTGCCCCTACTGCAGAAACACAGATGGCAACTTTTTCATAATTATTATTCTTTCTCTCTCTCTTTTTTTTTTTTCACTTTTTCTTGAAGGGTTGGGGGAGGAGTTCATTCTTTTATAATAAATAGAGTGGATAGGTTTAACAGCAGCATTAATATTTTGAAGTGTATGAATGCAAAACGACCAGAGCTTGTTGATATGAAGAACACCTTTCTGAATGAATAAGTTGACCACCTCGGGATTTCAAAAAACGACATGGTAATTTCACTGTCTTAAAAAAAAAAAAAAAATCACTCAAAAAGTTGCAACATCAAAGCCTCTATAATTTTAATAATTGTTTAACACTTCTTCTCACAGAAGCCTTGAGAGTTTTGGCAGTTGTTCTGGAGAAAAACAGTTTCATGGAATAAAATAGGCTGAAATGTTTGAGTCGGTTATAAAAAAAAAGGAGTCAGAACTATCAGAGGTGTTTTACAGAGCATGTAAAGAAAACCAGAAACACTATCTTCACTTAAGTACCCCAAATTAATATATATTTTGATTTTTTTTTAGAGAGTAGATGAAGGAAAGCCTGTAAGAGTTGTAAGATTTGTGGTTTTCTGTAAAACCATTAATGGCATTCTCAAGTGACAAGTTAGAGAACATTTGCAAGCTCTGGTGTTGACAATTTTTCCACTAACAAAAACCCATACATCACAAAGTTTGACATACTGAGCAAATAATATATTCTTTACAATTCTAAATCATATCCATTATCCTTGAAAGAAGGTGTTAGCTATTTATTTAGCCTTCATGATCATCAAGTTCATCACTGACTGTACCCATAAAATCTATGTAGGTCACTCCAAAAGTAGTAACTCCTATTTATCTCCCTGGAAACTACAACAGATACAAAGAGCACAATAACATAGTTTGATAGCTACAAAACTGTATTTTTCAACATAGCCCACCATTAGCTGTGTATTTTCACAAGCAATGAACAAGACCCTGCATGACATGGGGATCATACCAATCAGCAACAGCGAAGGGGATATGCTGTTTCACAGCTGTTACAATGATGCCATTGCTAGGAAAATGTTGCCCATACAGCCCACCTTTCATTGTCTTGAACAGATGGAAGTCAGAAGGCATCAAAGTGAACTATACAGTGGGTGTGGTAGGACAGTCCAGCCAAGACTGACAATGTGCTCCATGAACTTCAGACTGTTACGTGGCCTGGCATTATCATGTTACAAAAGAAAGATTGCCTTATTTTCTGGCCTGACTCTGGAAGTTGGAGCTTTCAGTTTTGTCAGTGGCACAATGTGTCAGTCAGAGTTGATGGGTTCCAGGAAATCCAGAATGTTCACTCCTTTCCTAACCCAAAAGACAGTGCACATCACTGTACCCACTGGAGGCTGCATCTTGAACATTTTCTTCTATGGGGAATTCATGTTGCCACTCCATGGACTGTCATTTTGACTCTAGCTCATAGTGGTGATGCCACATCTTGTCACTGGTAATGATGTGATCCAGAAAACTGCCACCTTCAGACTCACAGTGGTTCAATAGAGCCTAACATATTTGCATATGATGTTCTTTCTGTTCCTGTGTGAGCATTCATGGGACCCAACTGTCACAAACTTTGTGATATTCCAGCACTGCCACCATCATTTCCAATGCATTGAAACAGATTTTCAGCTCCATACACAGTTCCCTGATTGTAATCTGCTGATTCATGGGGATGAGCTGCTTGAGATACTCTTCATTTTGTGGTGTGACAACTGGGCATGGTTGTTCAGAACACAGCTTGTCTTTCATATAGCCATCGTCATGGCTGAAACACATTACTCATCACCTCACCATGCTCACATCCTCTGTTTTATCTCCATAAACATTCAGCAAGCATTGATGAATGTCAGTGGATACAGTTTTTTTCCTCATGGAGGAATTCAATGACACACCTCCCCTTCATCCTCATGCTGGACACCATTTTGTCAGACTGCCCCTCTGACACCATCTGTCATGCAGGAATAAAATGTAATGAGATACTGGCACCAAAGTCCAACCTATACTGCCATATCACCAACCTTCTCCTCTGACATCATGGACCAACATTATAAAAAAGGAGGCATTACTTTCAGAGTAGTCCTCATATATAGCTACTAAATGTACACATCTTTACCATTTAGTGTTATCTCTAGTGGTAATATTAACAGTGTTGGAGAGGATTTTTTCTGCTGACTACATTTTAAAGTCAACCATTTCAAAGCATAAAGAAGATGTGGTCAACTTATTTAGCTAGAACATCTGTTGGACAGTTCTTACAGATTTGGAAAAATATACTAGTTAAATGTTTAACATTTTTGGTTAAGAATTCCCTTTTTCTGGAAGGATGTGTCTGTGATGCATGAGAACTGAATTCTATTTCTTCACGTGGGAGTCTATGATACATTGTGCATCCCATAGATTAGACAGCATGATTTCTGACGAAGAGAGACGTGAATTGCTATTACCTGTTGAGGATTTCCTATTATTTACTGAAAAATTGAGGGATGTATAGCTTCATTTACTATTTCTTCCTTCTCCAGGGAAGACTGTTCTCATTTTGTCACTGTCCCTCTAGAAATGCTATTTGAATCCTGCAAGTCTTTCTTGTTTTGAAAGCCCTTATAATTGCAGACTCAGTTGCCTATAGGAACAGCAGCTGCTTAATTTTCTATGACTGGTGAGACACTGCTTGGCTCCTGCCTGTTTTCACAACGTCTTTTGATCTTACTGATTAATGCAAGTTTCTAGCCTCCATTCTCATTACAAACATGTTTCTGAAGCTATATCCTGCTTACATCAGGCCTACTAGATTTTCTAACTTTCAAACTCCACTTCCACTCATATTTAAATCTGCTTTTTTTTTTCTTCTTGAAGTTGTAGTTATAGAGGCCTATTTTTGATCAGTTTCCATAAACTGACTACAGTCCTCTTAAAACTTTTCCCTTCTTTCTTTCTACCAGAATGTTGTTTTTCAGACTTAATAGGATTCTTATAACAAGAGTCCTTTATTCTTCTTGCAAAAGATGCAAATGGCTTTCTGTCAGCTGCAGTGCATTCAAATCTACAATCTCTTTTATCTCCTTTTGGTTTGAAAGGGAGCTTTAAACTCTGCAAAATAAAATAAACTCATCTTAAGCCCCAGTTCATCTTGATTTTAAGCAACTATTCCTAAAAATGTTTTTTCTCCTTTTTCTCCACTTTCCTCCACTATTCATGCATGTATACTAGCAACATCAGCACAGGGATCTGAATTCTTCTCCACATTCCCTAGCTAATGACCATGGTAACCTGAGCTGCAGAGTTACAGGTTGAACACTACATAGAAGTGCTGCCCAAATGGGCAAGCAATGAGCAATTTTTACTGGGGAGATGCAGTTCTATTACAGTGAAAGTTTTGAGTCCTGCCTTAGGAGAGAAACATTACATACAGTTCATGGAGGCGATTACACAAGGGTGACTGAGCACATAGGCACAACCAGAAGGTGTTCCCTTGGGGATACAGATTCTAGCTTTAGCGCATTCAGGATTTCTTCTCAGAAATGAGAGTAACAATCACAGAGTAACAATCAAATCATAACTACCATATCTATGCTGAGGGATATCTCAAACCTATGTGCTCATGCTAGGCTCAGGAAGAGAAAAACACAGTGAATGCAAGAGGTGGCCTTCCCATCTTTGATTCTCTGTGCCTCCTGATAGATTCAGTGGTATCTTGACTGTCATTTCTTTGCTTTCCTCATACTATGAGCCTGAGTTGTTTCAAACACATACTTGGGGCTGTTTACACTGCCAGATGATTGTTCTGTTTCCAGTGGAAATAAGCAAGAGTCCCATGGTGGTTTTCAGTTAGAGGCAGGAGCAGGGATTTAATTGCAGAATTCTGATGAAGCGTTCTTGTCTTCCATTCCTGTCCCTCACTTTAACTCCTCACATTTGGCACCAGACTTAAAAGGCAAAGAATTATGAGGTATAAAATAGTTATAAATTCAGGCTACCCTGTAGAGTTCTGCACATTGTAAACATTATATATACCTAATCTACAATTCTAAATCACTCTAAATGTTTTGCATTTTCTTAATGTTATAAATGGGAAGTGACTTACTTCTCTGTTACTGTCAAAAAGATTGTACCAAAAACAAGTGATCTTTTGCTGCAGTTGAAGAACACATATTTTCATTTTAGGGTTTACATTTAGCAGATATTACCTTTAAGCACATTTAATTCCATTGTCTTTTGTTTTGTTTTGTTTAAGCAGTATATAAATCATTATGCTAAACAGTCATGAAAACTGTGTGGTAAATTTTGTCAGTTCTTTTTAACCGTCATCAGACCTCAGCTCACTAAGCTGTCTGAGCAGGAGTGTTTGAAGTGTTTGAACAGCTTCAAGGAGTCACAGTTGTGTTTTGAGGTAATCTGCCAGGTACCTCTTAATTTATCATCCTCTAATGTGAGTTCCCCACTCTACAACTTCACACACAGAGCACAGAGACTTATGCCATGTTCCACCTGAGTCCCTCAGTCACTACTGTTTATTTCTGCCTTTTCTTTTTCCCCTTTCCAGGGACAATGTAGCAGTACTGCTGGAGACCTGCCGTGATAGTTCCAGGCCACATCCTTATGTCAAACAAATCCAAGTTATTTTTACACCCACAGAAAATCCAAAAAGTAGTATTTTACAAGACTTCAAAATACAATTTAACCTTAGAGAAAGTGGTGGGTTCAGTTGAGCTTGCTCTGGTCATTCTAGAGATTAGACTCTAAGCCTGTTGAACGGTCCGTGGTAATATTTTACAAGGTATTTCATAAGCAAACAACCCCATAAGCTGTATTGCAACCTTACACTGGGTTGCAGTGTTCGAGAGAATTGCTGGGAACACACAGCATTCAGTTTTCCCAATGTAGTATGCAGACTTAGACCCAAAGAGACTCAGATTTAATCCTGGATTTCTCATCAAACTTCTGAAACATGACCCACCTCTTAAGCTACTCCCAGGCCACCTCTATTCAGTTAAGGAGAGCATATTTGTAAAATGCCACATTTTGTACCCATTTGGTGTGGCAGATTTAATGAGCCATTGTGGTAGAAACATGGTAATGCCCTCAAGCCACTGAAGACTATCCATTATTTCTTTTTCTTCCCTCTAAACTGTTTAGCCAGCAAATTCACACCGTCAGCTACACAAATCTACTCTCTCCCTGTAGGGTTTCTGCGGGCAATTTTTCTGACACTTTTACATCTCTCATAACTTCAGCTGTGTGCTGGCAACTGGAGGGTGATGTTCTCCCCGCCTCTGCAATGAATGCCCTTTTCCAAGGCAGCTTCAGTTACTAATTTATCAGAACTTTGCCTCTCAGTGGCCTGAAATGGAAGAGTTGTGGGAAGGGTGAATGCTGAACATTGACCTCTTCCTTCACTTCCTCTTCTTAAAGTGTATATATTTAGTGCAGATGGGAAAGAATTAAATAATTTCTCATAGTCACAGTACAGTTTTTGAGAGTCATGTTTGGAGATGTTCACAGACACTCCCATTTTTCCCTCCTCCAGGCTGCATCTAAATTAATAAGGAATAAAAATGTTGGGTAGAGATGTAAATCTTCTCAGACGTTCCACTGCTCTTCACTAAACAGAAGGCGAAATGTCACAGTGGTTTCTGAGGAGGTCTCTGGAAACAATAGACAAAGATTTATTTTATATATTTTTTGTAATTCTGTCATCATCATTTTAATACTATTTATCTCCCCTTCAGTATCCTCCTTCCATCCAGCATACTCTCATTCCATATAGAGACATCTACCTGTCAGAGGATCAGCATGTAATTACATAACAGTATTCAGTATTTTCAGTTTCTTTCAACAAAGCTCTGTATCTTCTGGGCAGAAATAGTACAATTGAATTATACCCCCTTGTGGGACCTCAGCTCAAGGTTTGTTTTACACACCACCAGAACACTGATAATTGTGAAGCACAGCTCTTCTGTTCTCAGACAAGAAAAGAAAGGCTGGTAATTAATTTTTCTTGTAGAAGCTCCAAAACTTACTTATCAGAAGAAAAAACTTAAGACATAATGGGATCAGACAACATAAAAGACAACATCTACAAAAAAGTTTTCAAATAATACTGCTTAGATTTCAAGAAAGCCATAGTGATACTGATGGTGTTTCTGTTAATTGTGAGATACAGACCTAACAAGCAAATTCATTTAAGGCACATTTTTCTTAAGGGTCTATAAGCATAAAAGCAAAAGACTCTTCCATGACAATAGTTTTGCTTTAGATATTATTCCAGTACAGTTAAAATCCATATCAAAATGCGATTTTATCAAAAGTATGCATTTGGTGTGACATGAGACCATAATGCTAGTTGGAAACAAACAAACAAACAAACATTATATATTTACTGCTCACATCTATACTGAAAAACTGAGAGAGGGAGGAGCCTGGATGTGAGGGACAATTTGTGTGGAGGGTTGTTGGCTAGGAGTCAGGAACAGAGAGTGCTTGACCAGGAGTGCCTTACTGTCACTCACAGGTTGTTATCCCGCTATTCCTTTTCTTAAATTGGAACAAATAAACAAACAAACTACCATCACCAACAGAAAAACAAACAACAACATAAAAGATTCAAACCACTGCCAGAACAATCTTTGCTATCCATATCAAGTCAAGAGGTGTAATGCCAGGAAGTGATCTTTCTCAAGTAGCAGGATCCTGGTGTCAGAGACAGGTCAGGAGGCCATTCAGCTTCCTTACTCACCACTGTCTCCTTTGTTTCTACCCTTCTTTTCCTAGGAGAATGTTTCCAGCCATGAGGGTGAAAATCACAGGTCTGGATCCCCATCAGCAGTATTATATTGCTATGGACATTGTACCTGTTGATAACAAGAGATACAGGTAAGCTTTTTAGGCACAGAGATAGGAACACAGTGATAGAGTAGTTAATAATATGCCATTATATACTATTGCAAAAATATGCTGGAGGAGACTAGCTCTATTAGAACTGTAGTCAGTGACATGGACAGTGGGACTGAGTGAACCCTAAGCAAGTTTGCCAACAGCACCTAACTTTTTGGTACAGTCAGCGTGCTAGAGGGAAGGGATGCCATCCAGAAGGTATTCCGCAGGCTTGAGAGATGGGTCTGGGCAAACCTCCTGAAGTTCAACAAGGTCAAGTACAAGATCCTGAACCTGGACTGTTACAATCTGAAGCACAGATACAGGCTGGACAGAGACTGAATTGAGGGCAGCTCTGAGGAGAATGACTTGGGGCTGTTGGTTGAAGAAAACTGACTCAGATGGCAGTGTGCACTTGTGGCCCAGAAAGCCAATCATCCTGGAAGGCATTAAAAGAATCATGGCGAACAGGGCCAGGGAGGTGATTCTACCCCTCTCTATTCTACTCTTCTGAGACTCCACCTTTGGTACTGTGTTCAGCTGTGGGCCCTGCAGCATAAGAAGGATATGAATATTTTGAAGCAATATCAGAGGGTTCAGAGGTTGATCGGAGGGATGGAGCACTTCTGATGAAAGACTGAGGGAGCTGGGTTGTTCAGTCTAGAGAAGAGAATGCTCCAAGGAGATCTTTATTGTGGCATTCCAGTACCTGAAGTGGACATGTTATTCGCAGCCATACTCTGAGGGACATGGTAATTGGAGTCTGGACCTTCTAAAACTACCTCAGCAAAGAAGAAATAGGCAACTAGACACTGAACAGAGAAGGGCATCTTCAGTCAAGGCTGAACTGAATGGTGTCACTTTCACTATTTATTGTCCACTACAACACAAAATAGAGCTAAAGTAAGGAACTGCTGAGAAACACTGTTGAATCTCCACCACTAATGACTAGATTGCTCTAGTATTAATTGTCTTTGCACCCTAGAAAAGTACTTTGGAAAACTCATGATGCTCAGCATCACAGAATACCATCCAGACTGAAATGGTTTATTTATACTAATTAAAAGACCATTGAGAGCAACTCTTTTCCCGAAATAGTCTTGACAACAGCACATTTCAAGGATTCAAGAGCTGTTCCTCATATGCTAAATATTGCATTTTGCTCTCAGATCATGCAAAATGTTTCTCAGGTAAGTAATTTTTTTGGAAGCATCAAGATAGTTCCCTACACACAGTTAGTTATTTTGCTTCTTTCCTTCAATATAGTTCTGAGAGTATTTAACTCAAAAATAAATAGATTGTCTTATATTCTGTTTCTGCCCTTGTGAGCTTGTGCAGCCACATAGAATAAACTAGCACCTTCTTTTTAAATTTCTTTTGAAAATACAGGAAATTAATCACAGTCATTAGGTAAGTACTGAAATAGCTCCACAAATCTGAGTAGAGAACCGAGGAAGGGCAGTGCAGGGCAGAATTCAGAGGTGTTATCAGGACTGTTTGTGAAATACTTAAGGCTGCAGGAGACACAGAACATAAAGAAAAAATATATCTCTAGGAAGAGCTGTAGGAGAGTAATTTTTGGCATACATAGGATGGTTAGGTCAGGAACATGGAAGATCATTTAATTTTTTTCCTCTAATCCTCTCATCGGTTATACTAAATGTACTATCTGATGTCATCATATTTTAAATGAGAAATTATTTTTTATCAACTATTCTGGTCATGTCAGTCAATGCAGATTTCTGGAGAGTACAGATATTTTATTAATATTCAAAACCCTCCTGGAAGCATTCCTGTGTGACCTAATCTAGGTGTTCCTGATCCAGCAGGGTTTTGAACGAGATGATCTTTCAAGGTCCCTTCCAATCCCTGACATGATTCTGTGACTGTGAATTTCAGAGAGGGCTTTATTTACTATGTTCTGTCGTCTTACTCTGGCTCAGAGAGGGTTAAGGATTTAAGGAGGCACATGTGGCAGAGTTTTACAGGAAAAATAACTGTGAAGGTGGTTTTAATAAGGAATCAAGTCTGAACAAGTGGCTCAGAGGTAATCTGGCTTTCATTTAGAAGGTAGGAGGTTGCAATAAAGCACATTCCCCCCTGACTGCAAATGAGTGCTCGGGGTGTGTGTGGTAGGGTGGCAGGAGAGGGAGAGCTCTGGAAATGTTTCTCCAATTACTGAGTGACAATTTTTCTTAGCCATCACTTCTTCCTCTTTCAGGTATGTGTACCACAGCTCCAAATGGATGGTGGCTGGCAATGCTGACTCTCCAGTGCCCCCAAGGGTTTACATCCACCCAGACTCACTGGCTTCTGGAGACACCTGGATGAGGCAGGTGGTCAGTTTTGACAAGCTCAAGCTGACCAACAATGAACTTGATGATCAAGGACATGTAAGTTAGAAGCTAATTTTAGTTCATACTTTCCTAGCATTGCTCATCCCAGAACCAGAAGAGTGCTGCTCTTGATCTAACTCTCCCCTGTCCTCAAGGCCACACATCTGTAGACAGTCTCCATGGTTGCAGATATTTTCTTCACCACTTCAGTGCTTATCCTCAAATGGTTTTTGTCCCTCTAAAACAACAATTTCTCTTCTGAACAGTCCAATTTGACAGGTTAACCAATGTTTGTGTCATATGCACTTGTAAGATGAGAGTGACTTTATTTGTATTAGTCCTCACTCCATCTCTGTGTTCTTGTACCTGTGGATGTAGTGCAGAATTTTTGAAAAAAAAAAAAAAAAAAGTTTTAATTCCTCCTCTTTTTTCCCCCCCTTCAGATAATTTTACATTCAATGCATAAGTACCAGCCTCGTGTTCATGTCATCCGCAAGGACTTCAGCAGTGATCTTTCTCCAACAAAGCCAGTTCCCTCAGGAGATGGGGTGAAAACCTTCAACTTCCCTGAGACTGTCTTCACTACAGTAACAGCCTACCAGAATCAACAGGTAAAGCTATGTGCCTTCAAGCATTTTTTATACTGGGTATTCATAAAAAGATCAGTATGTTTTTTTGTTTGTGAGTCAATAACTTCTCCAAGAAATATGGCTAAGTGTGTTCAGTTCAAAAACTTTTCCAAGAATTATGGCTAAGTAAGTGTGTTTCTAAGCAAAAATAAAATGCTTGCTGTGAAGTAGTCAATAGACACGAGACATCTACCCAGAAAACCGTCTCTGAGATAAGCTACCTGTCATTTTGACTGTAAAATAACTAGATGAGAACTGCTGCAGAGGAGTGTATTGTGTTCACTTTTCCTTGCCACCTTGCGGTACAAACTCCGGTGTCTTGTCCACACTGCAGTTTTGAAACAGTATAACCACTTCAGATCCATTATCTCACAGAGAAAACTTTTTCATATCAGTGAAGGTAGAAGCATTAAAGAAGAGGAATATCAGCAGTTTGCTGACAAAAGAAGCCTTTAAATATGAGCAACAGCAGTCTATTTATTGAACTAAAATTCTCATGCATAATTCACACTTGATTCTGATTCTGTAGTTTCTGCTGTAGAGAGTTACTATTGACTCCAGATATAAGGAAAATGTATTGTTGCAGTGGGAATCTTTCTGCGGAAGCATTGACTAAGAAGCTGTGTGATGGATCTGCCCTTTTACTTGAACTAGACTTCTTGGCGCCCAAAATTGTAAATTTACACCACACTAGTATTTGATTACAGAATTCCCTATCTTCCCAAAGGATAAGACATCTTTAAGAGGAAAACCTTTATTAGAAAGATGTGAGCATTTGAAAAAATATGCATTTGAGGCTCTAGCAAATAATGAAATTTTGGAAAGGGCTCACCTTTGGATTCCACAGATTTGCTGACTTTTCTCATTCATTGGCCTTTTTAAATGCAACGTGTTAGCCCTTGTAGGAGAAGGATGTCTGCTTCATTGCTTCTGGTCACTGTACACACTGAGAGCTCTGTATATCCATCCATTCCCTCTTTACTCTTCTCACGTGTTGCTCATTTGCCAGCCACCTCTGTCTCAGCCATTCTCCCAGTCTTCACACCACCTCTGCCATGCTTTGGGCTCTGCTTGCTCATCTTGTTCATGTACACATACTCTTTATCTTATTCTCAGATGAGATGTGTACAGCATTTCCTATTCTTGCCATAATCTTCTTTGTGGGAGGGTTGTGATGGCATTAAAAATTTAGTGTAAGGTAATTTTTTCCCAGCCATGTCAAATAAAATCTCAGTTGATGAAGCTTTTTGCTGTTAAATGAGGATAGTTATGAGTGAGTTTGTGAGGACAAATAATGAGATTTGAGATTTGAGTTTGAGAGGGCAAGGAACCATCATGGGATGCAATGATGGCTTAAAACACATTAGAAGAAAATAACCTGTTATAAAGCCTATTGAGAGAATTTTCTTCCATAAATTCCACAGAAGGTGTGAATCAGAAATGGTAAGGCAAATGTCTCCCTGTGCTGGCATCTGAACTTCTGGAGAGTGTCCTCATGAACTCACTGGTCAACAGTGTACTTAGTACTCTTGGACAGAGCCATTGAAATCAGCTCAGGGAAGACTGTCACAATTAGCCAGTGGATTCTTACAGAGTTTTTGTTTCATAACATATAAGAGCAGTGTTCCTGTGACCTCTTCTACTCATTCCTAAGTTTTTCTCAGTCTGATTCCCTCAAATTGGCTTCAGTCAGGATCCAAAACGGAATAAACTATTCCAGCAGAAAAAAACCCTAAACATTACATGAACATCATGGAGTCACTGCCATTGCAGCACTTGTAATTTTCTACTCATCCGCTCCCACTCCATAGTTGTACTCAATAAACTTTTAATTGTAGACCAAACATGGTAAGAGGATAGACAAAGGAGAAGAAATGACAGATTTTCAAAGGGTGTCATTTTTTGCTAATGATCAGATATATAAGATACAGTTTGCAGGAGGGAAAGGAAGGAACTCTGTAGGCTACCTTACTGTAAACAAAACAAAACAAAACACTGAAATTTCTTCCCATCACCTCTGAATGTGAAACATTTGTGTTGTTTTGTTTTTTCCAAAACATTTTTGGGGGTATTTTTGTAGCAGTAGTAAAAGAGATTCTGATGGAATGAAAAAACTATTTTATTAAAAATACATGTAAATCCCCTGAATCCACATGCTTGCCTACCAGTGGCTGTAAAACTATGCCTTACTGGTAGAAGCGTCTCTGGAAACAGTTGTAAAATGTTAGCAAAGTCACCACAGGGATTCCCTCTACTGTAACTCCATACTCCACAGAACATTTCTGTCTCTGTACACACAAGTCCCAGGACAGCTGCAAAGTCAGCCTAGCGGAAATTAAGTTCACAAATTAAGCTTATGCAAAAATAGGAGCTGCATTCCGTATCTGAAGCTAATATCCAGAAGTAAGGGCTTGATTCTGACAGAAGAAAGACACCTGCAAGTCCATTTTAGATCAGTCTGTATTAAAGTAGTCCCTACTTTGCAATTTCAGCAAAAACATTTCAAATTCAGCTGGATCTGGAGGTCTTGGTCCATTTTCACTCCAGAGCCAGTGCTTATAGGACAAGGTGAAGTTGACCCAGGAAAGCTCTTCTGCTGTACCAGGTTAGGGAGCACTGTACCACAGAAAGCAATGTCAGTATCTCAATATTATTTTTAATTCTTGACAACATGGAATTTCTGTTCAAACAAAACAAAACAAAACAAAAAACAAACAAAAACAAAACAACAAAAAAAAAAGCAAAAAAAAGAATGAAAAGAAAGCTGGAAGGAACATACCTCACAAAGCACTGTCCAGCTACCTTATTTGTTAAAAGAAGGGAAAAAAAATGGTTTCCAGAAAAGCAATTCCTTGAAGGCCACCCAGATGCTGAGCAGCACGGCAGCTGTGTATGTGATCAGGTGGCCAGCTGCTGTCTTTAGGAGACTGTAGGCTGCACTTTGCTTGGCCTTTTCTCCTCAGCATTGCTTGAAGGCCCATGAGTGCATCCAGCTGTTGGGAACTGGGAATGCAGGGATACCCCTCATGCCAGCCAAATGCAAATGGTGTGCCATTGCTTCCTGCAATGTGGGGCCATCAATGGGCTGTAGTTCCTAGGGCTACTCCTTTGGGAATAGCTTCTAAGCTCCAGTGCTGTGCTTGTCAAATATTCAGAGGCAAACAGAAAGGCAGGTGTCTGTCAGGGTGCTTTGCCACTTTTTTGCTAAATTAATAGCCTACTCATAGAAAATGAAGGGTGATTTTAACATAAATCTGTGGCAAAATATACAAAAGGTAATCATATATGTGTCCTGAGAAAGAGTGGTAATCATCCATACTTTAAATTTGTTGAAAGAAAAAAAAATTTTTTAGGAGATACACTAATTCTCTTATTCTTCTTTCATAGATCACCAGATTAAAAATTGACAGAAACCCTTTTGCTAAAGGCTTCAGAGATTCTGGGAGAAACAGGTAAGGGGAACTTGTTTGTGTGTCTAAACTGATCTCTCCCTCCCCTTGATGAGCACACAGGGCATGTACCTAAGAACAAGGGCAGCATTTTCCAATACTAACTCAGTTTTACAAGAGCAGTTTGACTTAGACTGGTTCTTAGAGGATCCAGAAGACTGTTTTACTTTGTCTAAACAGACGCAGTAATGATGGTTTCCTTAGAAAATACTTTCCAGGCCAGCCAGCTGGACTGACTTGTTTCTCTTCAGAAGCTTCTTGTGCTTCACTTCTTTCTGCCTAGAAATAGGGGGAAGCTTTGGTCTTGCAATCCCAAAACACTGAGAGAGGGTTTTAGATACTATTAGACTTGTCAAGACAGCATCCGTTTCCTGCTTTACTTTTTCTGTGACTGTGTACTTTTGCCATTGGATCTTTAATTAAATACTCACTTTTACCCCTGTATTTTTGCATAATCACTATTCTTTAGGGTATATTCCTCTGTATATATACATTTCTGATTTTTTTCTAGCTTAATAATGAATTTATTATTGTTTGCGGATGACACCAAGTTGGGAGGATGTGTCGATCTACCTGAGGGTAGGGAGGCCCTTCAGCGGGATCTGGATAGGCTAGACAGTTGGGCTGAGGTCAATGGGATGAGGTTCAATAAGGCCAAGTGCCGGGTCCTGCACTTTGGCCACAATAACCCCATGCAATTCTATAGGCTTGGGGCAGAATGGCTTGAGGAGTGTATAGAGGAAAAGGACCTGGGGGTGTTGGTTGATGCTCGGCTCAACATGAGCCAGCAGTGTGCCCAGGTGGCCAAGAAGGCCAATGGCATCCTGGCCTGTATTAGGAATAGTGTGGCCAGCAGGAGCAAGGAGGTGATCATCCCCCTGTACTCAGCTCTGGTGTGGCCACACCTCGAGTACTGTGTTCAGTTTTGGGCCCCTCACTACAAGAAAGACATTGAGGCACTGGAGCGTGTTCAGAGAAGGGCAACAAAACTGGTGAGGGGTCTGGAGCACAAGTCTTACGAGGAGTGGCTGAGGGAGCTGGGATTGTTTAGTTTGGGGAAAAGGAGGCTCAGAGGAGACCTCATTGCACTCTACCACTTCCTGAAGGGAGGCTGTGGTAAGGAGGGGGTCGGCCTCTTCTCCCAGGTAACTAATGACAGGACGAGAGGGAATGGCCACAAGTTGTGCCGGGGAAGATTTAGATTAGACTTGAGGAAAAATTTTTTCTCTGAGAGAGTGGTCCGGCACTGGAATGGCCTGCCTAGGGAGGTGGTTGAGGCACCGTCCCTAGCGCTGTTCAAGAAGCGTTTAGATGAGGTGCTGAGGGATTTGATTTAGTAGCTTGTTGGGTAGGGATGGTGGTGTGAGGATGGTTGGACTAGATGATCTTGTAGGTCCTTTCCAACCTAATGTATCTATGAATCTATGAATCTATTATGCTTATTTCTATTCTTGCCATGTTTCGCTGAACCTTTCTATTGGTTGTTTAGAACATGATCAAAACATTCTTTAGCTTCTCTGAATGGCTTTTATATATGTATAACTGGTATGATACTACAATACACATTATATTATGTGTATTGTATAAATAAATGAACTTGTGGAGGTACTGTAGAACTTCTCAGAAAATTTTGTGGTTGAAATGAAGAATAGAGATGGAAAATTGAATTAGGGGACTGCAGTTTGGATCGTGGACAAATAGATGTGAGACAAATTCTCTGCAAAATAAAGAATGATGCAACAAAAGGGATCTAGACAATTATACTTTTTTTTTTTCCCTTTTTTAATTATGCATGATTCTGGCTAAAAGATAGACTTATCTTTTAACTTTCACAGGAAATTCCAAAACTTGGAGCACAAATGCTTGCTTTATATCAGAAGACAAGACTGACTGACTTTTTGGTAGGGTTTCAGGATAACAGGGCAACGATATTCTAGTTTTGAACTATTTCATTTTTTCTCTGGTGTTGTCAAAATTTTTCACTTAATGCTACTAAATTTTGTCAGGATTTTTATGAAAAAATTAAATAGAACACTTTAAACACTACTTAGAATACTTCTTATTTTAATAGATACGTGTAAAAACAGAAACTTTAATTGAAAAATTTTTTGTATTAGTAGAAGCCATGATGGTGCCTGCACAACTCCAAAAGTGTGTAATAGACCTAAATATTTCAGTTTTACAAATGATGTAGGCATCCTTTAATTCAGCATAACAAAGGCTTTTAACATTAAATTATTGATGAAATTGAGCATATATGACTACATTACAAGAGCACAAGGGTTGTAAAGCAAGGCTCTGAGAGTGCAGGCTAGAGCACATGTTGCATGCACAGCCTTCAGTTGCTGTCCCCATGGGCATCACAATTCAGTCTTTACTTGCATGGTCCTCTTGAGTGTTTTCACCAGGACTGCTACTTTACTCGTGGTTTGCCCTCAATGAGTGGGCAACTTCCCCTATGTTTTCCACCACCCGTTTTGATACAACTTCACAAGGGCATGTTCTCTGTAGTTACTCAAGGAACTTTCTAGATCCTATCTCAAAGTTGCTTTATGAAAAGACATTACAATCCTTATTTGGTCCCCATCAGGAGTATTAGTTCTGATAGTTAGGGTATATACGCGTTTTACTCTGCTCTCCAACCCTGTGTGGGGGAAATAACATGTGCCCCTGTACAAGGTCTTCCCTGTGTGCAGCTGCAGCTGCACTGGAGGCTAGGCTCAGAAGAGGGATTGATGCAGTTCCAGGTCCATGGTGGGCTAGATGAACATGGAAGGCATTAATAAGGTCCAAGCCCAGTGAATTTGGACAGTTTCCTGAAAAGGTTGGGAATTACTGATCTTTGTAGCTCATTGATTTAAGAAAGGGCAGGAAATTGCTACATGGCTGCAGCTGTGGGGAAGGCTCAGTAAGGCTCTCTGCTGATGTAAAGAGGAATTAAAATCTTTAAGGTATTACACATCAAAGAGAGGAGCCTGAGGCTTTAGGAAGAAAAAACAGGCTAAGGTATTTGCAAGCATATATAAGCAGCCAGGCGCCTGCCTCACAAGCAGCAGTCTGGCAAAGGTTGCACTGCTGCTGTCAGCTAGTGGAGGACACTGGGATGCACAGTTGCTACCTTTCAAGGGGACATGAACATAGGCATACATGTAGGAGGGAGAAAATCAGTAAGATCCAGGCTGCATGTGGAAAGGATTCATGAAATGGTATTTTTCTTAACTGTGCTAAATGCCTCCTCTTCCCCTAATGAGTTTATATCTCATCAGAATCACTGGCCAATTGGCTAAACAATCATGATACTCTGCAGCTTCCTGTATCCTCACACCTTTGGTCAACTACAGTGCACCAGGATGTAGCAGGAGCATGTTCTACTGAAAAAGTGGGATAATTTGAGAAAGGGACAATTTATGAAGCAGGAAAGTAGTGTATCTGTCCAAAGATCTTAAGAAGAACCCAAAAGTCTGGTACCAACTGGGGCTACAGAATACCTGAAACTGCTCCATGGCATCCCAGCCACATCAGGATGCTGAACCACAGCCATGGGTAGAGTTTGTCAGCAAATGAAAATACAGAGAAAATAAAAAAAAGAAAATACTGGGAAAAATAGAGCAAGGTCACTTCTTCTCTAAGACACTGACTTTTTTCTTTGAGTTGAGGCTTTTCCACAAAACAGAGAGGGATGCTTTTCTTTCACTCATCTCTTATTCACTCATATTTCAATGTTTTACTGTTGTTGCCTGCTGCAGAAATTAAGGGGTTGACTACTTTTTCAAACTAAATTCCATTTTAATCTTTCACTTGCATCAGCTTGCAGCTTTCCTGTATGTTTCCTTGAGTGAGGTCTGTCTTTGTGAGTACAAGGGTGTGTTAAAAACCTGCTGCTCTGGGGACTCTATCACAGTATAACTACCTTTATCCACATTGGGGAGTGATCCTGTGCATCCCCCCCTTGGATATTCCTCAGTTGTTTGCATGGCTGCCCTCCTTCACAGTGCTTGTGCTGGGAGAGGGAACAGTGAAGTATTTCAGAGGGAAGAAGCAAAGATCTCAGCAGCAGAACTTCCTGGAAGACTTTGAACACACAGGTTATATTAATCAATGCTGCTCAGCAATCTAGCCATCAGCCTCGATGGGTTAGAAAGCTAGCTTGAGTCAGGAAGCCTAGGCTTAGTTACCTCTTAATAGATGAAGAATCTGTAATGGTGAAACAAGAGAGCTGGGCTCAGCGACAAAACAACGCTGATATAAAAGAGGTTCTTCTCTATAAGAGGGCAGTGTACTTACAAGCCAGGTATTACTCGTTTGTTTTCCTGAACTTCAAGAGATTGATAAACAGCATTTTTGACATATGGTGATCAGCAAGCCAAATGTTTAGTGGTGCAGATTTAATACCACAGAGCCTATTTTTGGAGACTGAGTAGAGTTCGTTTGATGGTGAGATGCTTAGGGGAGCTCTATGTGCAGTAGAAACCCTGAAGGAGTGACAGACTGGAAAACCAGAGGGGTGATGGATGAAAAAAAACCACAAAGCTGAAGGCAAGCAACAACACTTTCTTTTCAGATATGGGCAGCTGAGGTGAATAAAAGCTGTTTGTGTTGGAAATGCTCTTAGAACTTTTGTCTAGGGTAGGGGAGCCAAGAGCATGCTTGGAGCCAATGGTTTGGCCTCCCTCATGAACAATGAAATGATGACCTGCATCCCACAGGCAGCAGGAATGGCAAAGTTGGCCATATGGGATGGATTATGGACATGCACAGATAGCTCGTACATCTTTTTTCATTTTTCAGACAATGGAACTGTTTCATTTATTGCCTATTATTAAAACTTTACAGCACTCAAAATAATTTAAAAAAAAAAGAATAAAAAAGAGAGAGTACATTTTGGATACCTTTTAAAGGACTGACCTTATTAAAATAAAGCTGGCAGCAAGTCCTCTTCTTGTATTTTCTTACTTCCTTCATAAAGTTGTTGTGAGAGGGAAGTGTTTATGACCTGATAGGCAGTTTGAAGTCAGTTTTTCTGTGCATATTTTTGGAAGAGAAAGTGGATGCCACATGGATAATTTCAGCACATTTGGTACCAGCAATCCTCACTGAAGTCCAAAAGAGACTGCTGAGAATTTCAGAAATTCAGAAAATAATTTTTTTTTCAGTCAGCAAGTACTGTTGCAAGAAATCTCTCCATTGGCACAGTGAAGATTGTTTTTCCTGTAGAGGATGGTACATACACAGAATAGCACTCCACTTCTGTGTAGGAGAGTGTTCTCTTTCTGTCTTTCCGTGGGTGTCTGTGAGGAAAGGGGTCCCTGATGGCATCCCACATTCCCTGGCATTCTCAGTAATAGAATCCAGCCCCTGAAAGAGGTACATTATTTCTGATTTCTACTTTTATTTCTTCTTTTATTATCTGATGATTCTCTCTATCTCTCTCTTTTTTTCTCTTTTCTTTAGAAATACAAATAACACAGTACTGAGAGCTGTATTGTTACAAAGGAAAGATGTAGACTGAGATTTCTAATTCTAAGAAGCTTACACTTTGACTCAGTCTGAGTTGTAAATGATACAGGGGCAATTGCTTATTGCTTCCCTCTACCAAAGCCCATTAGAGACTGGATTTTACTGGAACGAAGCAGAATTATTTAGGCTGGAAAAGGCCTTCATGATCAGCAGGGTATTTTATGCTCCCAGGGTATATGGTCCCAGAAAGTCCGTCCTCATTTGGGCTGGGGATCATTTCACAGGGCTGCAGAAAGGCATCAGTCTTCTCCTGGCTGTGCTGAGAAGCAGCTGGACTCTGCTCGTGTGTGGCAGAGGAAATCCTGGGAGTGGTCCGGCAGCCTGAGAGTTGCTTTTTGCACACAGAGCCTGGCTTAGCAGACGGACTCACACTCAGCACTGCCTCGTTGTCTCCAAGCTCCATGAGCTGGCAGAGGCCACTGTATTAACCAGATAGTTTTGTTGTAATGTGCTCGGTGCTAGTGTGAGATTGCTATGCAGAGATGTCTTCTGTTTCTACTTCTAACAGCTTAGCAGCTAATAAACACCATGCAACAACCTATCTTTTAAACCTCCTCTTAAAATACAGAGTTTGGTTTGCCAACTCCAGTGTATTTAAAGCATCTGAGCTTCCGGGGAGACTTTGGAAAGTTAACTGAGCAAGAGAAGGCACGTGCAGAAAGACATTTTCAGAAGCAAAAGGCAGCTCCAGTATCAGCTCAACATCTGATGAGAGGCTCTGGGGATGTTAGAGCCTTTTGCATTGAAAGGGGATACGATCTCACATTTAACAAAGCATCTCTAGTTGTCTTAAGCCAGTGCAAGGACTATAACCTCCTGCTGGAGAGGAGGCAGGGAGAGGCCTTGGGAACAGAGCAAGGTTCAGTGTCCACAAAGGGGATCTTTTCCTACGAAGAAACCTCTGGATACTGTCTCATAAAGAACAGAGACGGTCCACTTTTGGTAATGCACCTATGTTCTCAGTGAGCTTGTGGAGTTAGAGACTACCATCAGAGCTAACATTTTGCAGTATAAAAACCCCCACAAACCTGAGACCACAGGCCTTTAAGTTTCTCTTAAAGTTCTCACTTGATTTTATTTATTTATTTTTTTTCTCATTGGTGCTGTCTCTGTGGTGAGTTAGGAATGCAAAGCAGAGATGCCACTGACCTTTATATAAAAAGCATCTTACTGCATTTCTGGTCAAAATACAAAACCAACAAGATTCTCCTTTGGATGACTTCCAAAAGCCCTTCAAAACAGTGTCCAGAAGTGAGAAGTGACAGGGAAAGTCCATTCATAAAAATCCCCTCAGATTCTGTAGGCTGAATCTCTGATCTCCCACGTTTGTATGTATGACAGCCTGCTTCCAAAAGGCTTTAAGCCAGCTCTGTGATAAAGTGTGCTTTGAGGGCTTGCTGTTTGTCCCCTGTGAAGCAGAATAGAAGTTTAGAATCCTTGCTAAAAAAAAAAAAAAAAAAAAAAAAGGTACTGGAAGGCCATTAGGATTTATAGAAATCTTGAACAGGGAAAATTTTGTTTTACTGTGGAAGCCAGCACCAGCACAGGAAGGCCTGCTGGAGGAACTCACAGTTGCCAAGGTGACTGGTGGCCACTGGCAGCCCGTCAGGTGAGGTCAGAGCCCTTTTTCCCTGCACCAGTACCTTCACTGTCTGACTGATGTTCTTGCTTTATCCCATCCCACAGGACGGGGCTGGAGGCCATCATGGAGACCTACGCCTTCTGGAGGCCCCCTGTGCGCACCCTCACCTTTGAGGATTTCACCACAATGCAGAAGCAGCAAGGTGAGTATACAAAGGATGTGCAAAGCAGGAGAAGAAGGTGCAAGAGCAGTGATATGCTCTGCTTTCCAGGAGGTCACACACCTTGCTGAACTCTTTATAGCTTTGAAAAAACACAGGGAGAATGGATGGCAGCAAGGAGAGATAGGGAAGGCTGAACATTATGAGGTGCAATGCAGCTGTCTCACCTCCCTGGTGCCCTCGGAGCTCACACATGGAGTAGGAAGGAGTGCAGCATTGGGTAAACCAGCCCACATGCATGGTGTGGGTTGAGCTAAACATTAAGACAAGCAGAGGCAATGTTCCAGCACGTCAGATGCACTGTTCACCATTTATAGTTAGAGTTTGCCATTTGCGTGGAAACACAAGGGGAAGGAGTCTGTGTCCTTTGGGGGCATCAGGAGGCCAGAAATATGCACACCTCCCCCAGGATCACACTGCATCACTTGCAAAATCCAGTAGCCTTGCTGGAGAGACTTTCTGTTAGTATGAGGCTGGGAAGAATTATCAGGTAGCCCAAGTGCTTCCCAGTTGTTCATGCTGTGCATTTTCATAGCTTTGGCCCTTTATATCCTTCATTTGTTAAACAGGGCTTTCATCTCCTGTTTCAGGCTGCAACATCATTTTTACTTTGTGCTGATGGGATTCACCCATTGACTTTGTGTAGTTCTTTCTACTTTAAAACACAGTAATCACTGGGAGCAGAAGTATCACTGCAACCTAATATTTTTTCCCCTGATATAAATGCAATAGAAGAAACAAAGCAAAAGTATCTTTAGATGTGACACCTGTGAGGTTAAACAATCAGAAACAAATGGGTGCCAGGTGTAGCAGAGCACATTCTCCGGCCTCTCCATTTTGAGTTGGACATCAAACCAAATCTTCCCTCCAGACCTTGGATCCACCTGGAGACGACATGTTCTGCTCCAGAGGGAGGCTGGGGACAGAGTGGGGGGCAGGAGATGTTTTGCAGAAGCTCAGAGGTATGCATCGAGGAGCGCCTGTGGTGGGGTGTGCAGTGTGAGATGGGTTAAAGCAGGGATTCAGAATGGTTTTCATCACCCACCTAAATAGAAACGTAACAACCTCTCCTCTTGGTCATCCTTACTGGAGAAACTTCTCTCCTCTGGCGGCCGGCTGGCCCAGCTCACCTCCTGTCCAGGCTCACATGGCTCCCTCCCCTCCCCGTGGTTATCAGATAACATCCTAGTGGCAAGTCCAGCTCTCGCTTACGTGGTAAGGTAATATTAGGAAAGGAAAATATTTAATGTATTTTTAGCTTGTTTTAATATAGTTTGGCAGCTGAAAAGCCAGGAAGCAAGCCAGTACCCTGTGACCAGCCAGCTCTGTGTAGACCACCACCACTGCAATACGGATCAGTGAGAGCAGGGCAGCCCTAAATAAAGCTGGGTCCACAGGTTGGTCTCAAAACTTTATAATTCACCAGAAAACAGAGAGTGCTCTTGAGATCTGCATTTAGCCAAACAAAACAACTCCAAGTTACTGTGTCAGAAATACACTCTGCACTGTAGTGCTCATCTTTCCAGTGATTCCTTTGACGTGCTGAACCCTGGTCTCAGCAGTAGGTGCAAAGCCAAGGTACAAACACACTCTATTTTAATTCCTGGCTATGAGAAGAAAATCAGCTGCTGACACCTGGCACCAGCAAGGAGTGCTCCAGAGCTGGCTATAGGAAACTGCTCTGGGGCTATAGGTGACTTTGGGGATGTGCCTATTGTCCTTCCTTGCTTCTCCTCTCTGCTGTGGCTTTACATGATGCCTATTTGTGTGCGCTGCAGCTTGAGAAGTGCATGTCTACTGCACTGAGTTGAAATGAAGGCAGTAAAAATGGCCTTGTGCCTAGGAAGAAGTATCGCAGATGAGGAACAGGTTGTGGTTGTTTAGGCTGGAGGGGAGTGGGTGAGGACATAATGGCACTGAAATAAGATGCTATCTGTGCTGGATAGGAAAAGAAGTAACAGGCTCCAGTTGCATGAAGTCTGGTGGAGTGCTGGAATAGATTCCCTGCAAGGACTGTGGAATTCAGCCCTAATTTTCTACGGATGAGTACCCCTTTCTGTGGTAGGAAAAATGATGCTTTCTGAGACAGAAACCTGGGAGTTCAGCAGTGTAAATAAGGTGCATTTTCTGTTTTCTAGCTGGATTTTTACATGCTGAGGAGTATTTTGTATTCTCAACTTTTCTTTTTTTTTGTTTTAAATGAATGTTTTATCTCCATATCTGGAACAGATTTCTCAGACAAATGTAACAAAATTTTCTGACTGGGGTGGAACTTTGACCAATAGAAATAACTGGATAGCTATGAAAGATTTTTAGAGCATTTAGCTTAATGCCACATGTGTCATCTTGAAAAAATTTGCATCTTTGAAGAAACAAGTAGTAGGACAGTCTCAAATCCAGTGAGTAAATAGGAAAGTTGGTGATAAATGTGAAAACACCACTCTGTAATAACAGTCTCAGTGTTTCTCGGTAGAGACTATTTTGTGGACTAACCAGTCTGGAATCAAATAAAACTATGCATTTGTTAAAAGATACAAATCTCATTAAGACTGCAAAGCCAACAGTGATGATGGAGATAAGTGTATGAAGGGTAGGTATTGCTTGGTAACCTGCATGCACTCAGATGAATTGTGGGTATTAGTTCAGCTAGATACAATATCAAGCATCTAGGAACAAAATGTAGGGTATACATACCTACTGAGTGTGATGGAAAGCATTGGCACTGACATAGATTTGGAAGTCATGGTAGATAAGTAATGATAAACAGAGACATACAATCTGTGTTGTAGAAAAAAGAAAATAGTGGGAATTAGTTGGGAGAAAAATTCCTGGCTGCAAACACTATGATATTGTCTTCTACTGTACATATTTTTGAGGGTGAAAAGAAATTAATTAAGGGGAAAAAAATTAGAATGGTTTATTAGCTGAAGCAGATGCCTAAGAGTGGAAGCTCAGTTTGCATAGTTAATAAAAAATAAAATAAAAAAACAACCAAACCAAACCAACCAACCAACCAAACAAACAACAACAACAACAAAAAAAACCAAAAAATAAACAAAACAAAACAAAAACCATAAAGAACTGAATGTTTATGGCCAATGCTGTCTTGCAGAGAAAAGAATATGTGGTAATTTCCTGTCACTCGATGGAATCCTGTATCTGTGGCTTCTATGTTTTCATGGCACAACTGTGTGAAACATTCCTTTCAGGTGGCTCTGGTTTTTCAATTCTAACTAAATGTTTATCCATTTCTGGGGAAGGTAATGGGATAAGCGGGACACAAGTTCCCTCCCATCTATCCTTTTCATACAATTAATTGTTTTACAGGTTTTTCTGTCCCTTATCTGTGCTTCTCACTGTGAATAGAGGTAGTCAGTTTTATTTCTCTTCTATTAGTTGGTTTTCTGTGTCCTTAATCATTTCTTTAAAAACATGTTTTCACAGAGTATTCCAGATACGGCTGCATGATACAATTATCTAAAGGTATTATAATTTTTTCCACATTAGCTTTTCACTTGTTTAACATGCATCCTAGAGTTTTGCTCATTCATTTGGCCCAAGCTTTATGTTGAGTAAGGGCCACAGTGACACAGAGAATCAATACCCAGAGCATTGGATGCAGCTGTTTCATACAGGGATTAAATAACTTTCTGATTTACACAATGATAGGTTTCAGCTGCCACACAAGCTGGAGAGCCTGATAGCACAATCACTCACACAGATGTCTGGTGACCAGTACTAGCAGTGCACAGACAGTACTTCCATGTCTTTCCAGTATAGTAAAACATTAGTAAGTCTCCATAGATCTGTTATCGCTGTGTTGTCCTACCAAAGAGAAGAATACGCCATTTCTGTTAGTGACTCTTCCTGGCCTGAGCACAAAACCTCTTGTGGACCACGTAATGCAAAAGTCATCACAGCTTTACTAGGGCAAACACAGTATCACAGCAGAACTCCAGATTGTATTTTAAAAATTCCACCCAAACAGAACCTTACAGATGCTCAGAAAACAGCAGTTCAGGAAAAGCTGACCTTCTGGAGAATGATGTCAGCCACTCTGCAGTCTACTTATTAGTAGGGAAAAAGGGGGCTTGGGATTATTGAATGCACATGGCAATGAGAAGTGGGGAAAGCCAAGAATCTATTAAAGACTTTAATTGGAATATATTTTCAAAATTTAGCTTGAACTTCATCCAGATTCTCATTATTAAAAGTATGTGGCTCAGTTTCTCGATTTTAACAGGGAACATTAAGAAAAAAGAAGAGAAGGAGGATAAGAAAATACGAGTTCCAGTAACTCTGGATTGTGTCACTCTCCAAGGGTAAAGAGAGCCATTACTGGCTCCTATGTGATATACAGTTTCCCACAGGATGCTGAGATGAGCAGATTGCTATCAGTGACTGTAAGTTATGCCAGGACATAGGGACTAGAAAAGACACTGAGACAATACTAGATTAGTAATCAGTATTGGAACCTTCCTATGAAAGCTGATAACTTAGGCAAAAAAACTAAATCAGATTTATCTTGACAACTGGTGAAAATAATCACTTAGCAAGGTCAAGAATGAGAATCACATGATGTGATATATGAGGAAGTTTACAGCACATAAAATGTAACCTTCTCCATTAAATTATTGTTTAGATACATGTACACCAAACCCACAAGTGCCAGTCTCCAAGTGCTGAAGTCCAAGAGCTTTCTTTTCAAATGGTGTTTCCTCAGTTGACTAGGCACCTTTGCCGAGGCCCCTCTTGAATTTACCTTCAGTAAATTCAACCTGTACTTCATCAGACTGAATGTCACTGTTGATCTTGTCCTGAGAATCTCAAGCATAGAGTTGGAGAATCATTAAGAATCATCTAGTCATCTGGAATCTTCTAGAATTACAAAGATCGTCTAGTCCAACCATCAACCCATCACCACAATGCTGACTAAAATATGTCACTATGTTCCAGGCTTTCAGGAAGGAAGTACTATGTTATGGCAAAGCCTGACAGAAAAATGCAGAGCTTGCACAGCAAAAATACATGACGCTTACATCAGTTTTCTATGTTGGCATCTATTAGGTAGCCTGCAAAATCATCCCAAATCACTGTTGATCTTAGCATCATAAGCTTGAAAGTGGTCTAAATGGGCAGAGCAGAGGCAAAGGAGTGTTCTCCTCTGTCAAGTGAGCTATTGTTACAGCTGATATGATAGAGAGCATGTGTATGCAAAGTGGCATTTGAATACAGCTCTACCATCTCCCTCTGAGAGACATTATCATAACTCTGCAGTCTTCTGCTGACAAGGCTGCACAAAAGGCTCCCTCTCCTCTGTATGAAATAAGCTCAATGTACTCACTTACTCTGGGAAGGAACAAAATTTTCTTGTAGTAGCAGTGAGTCTAAGCAGACCTTAAGGCTGCATGATACATAAGCAGATGGGAGACAGATACTCTGAACAGAGGTGGCATTAATTTTTCAGCTTCTCTGTCTGTAAACATCACTCTGATTTTGCAGGCAGTGCTTCTGTCTTGCCAAGGTTTGTCTGTACTTCTTGTTGCTAATTTCTCCCTTGATGTACTTCTCTTTGTGCTGGGCATTATGTTCAGAGAGCCTGATTGCATCCACCTGCAAACAAAATCATGAATGCACTAATATGTATTGGTGTCAAGCAGAGGCAAGACTGAGCCCTCCAGAACTTGATTTCAGAGGCGTTTTGAGACAGAAAGATCCTTTTGGCTTTGTATGAGATCCCAGATCTCCAAAATAGTGTCTTCCAAGAGAATAGAGCTGCTGATGTCAAAGGAAGCTGAAAAACCCACGAATACATCTGTTTGGCCACTTGCCTCCTGTCTGCAGACATCGGTTCTTTCAGCAATGCCACCAAGATAATCTGGATGTTGCTTCCCTTTGGAAATCAATTGTGAATGGTCCAGGCTATTGGAAGAGGTCAGACGTGAGTTTGGTCTCAATTATCCTCTTGAATCTTTTGAGAGGAGATTGGAAACAGAGTAGTTGTTGCCAGAGTTATTCGGATCAAGTTCTGTTTTCAGCTGCATACTTCAAATGGCCAGTAGATTGCTTCATCTAAATGAAGCAACAGAGAACAAATGGTTCCAGCTCCATCCTGGTAGAACAGAAGACGTTTTTTCTTCGTGGATGGGGTGCTGCTCAAGATCACATCTTCCTTAGTTAAATGTTAAAATACCCACCCAGATGTGACAAGAGGGTCTGGGAGTCAGTTTTTGCCACTTATTGATGACCTGAAAGGAAACTGGAGCACTTTTTTATCTTAGATAGGTTTTTGCCCTGAAGCCTAATTGCTTATGCCTAAATCTCTATTATTCCATTGATTTTGATCAGATCACATGAATGAAAAGGAGTAATGTTGCACAATTTCCTTAGAGTATGATGTTGTTTTCTTACAACTACAATATCGCGTGTACTTTGAGCTTGACACTATGCTGTGACATTTTTCCTTGATTCAGAAATGTTGAACCACAGTGAGTTTATGGGGTTTTATGAGTTTTTTCTGTATATTTTACTGTTGAAAGTGTCAGAGCTCCCAAGGCCTGTGTTGGACCAGAGCACATTTCATCAAGAATGGAAGGAGAGGTTCTCAGTTTACATTTGTCACCACCAAATAAATCATCATGATGTCAGTTAATCTCAGCTGCAAATCTGCAGCATCTTTTATTGAAATTATTTGCCACTGTGATGACTTCCATAGGGTTGTTTTTTTTTTTTTGTCACAGAGAGTCCTTTTCTGCATAGTTTTTCATATGTCATCTCCTGGTGTAGCCTCCATTCCATGACACATCTGTGCATAGATCATAGTTGTAAAGGTGAGAAACGTGGCAAAATTATCACTGGTAAGCAATTTTCTCCGCTAAATTGGAGGCATTATTGGTTTCGATTACTGGTCCATTTGATGCCTGCACCAGAAGAAGAGGAAAAGGAAACATTTCGGTAGGAGCTGATGCATATGTTACAAAAGTGGTATAATATCTGCTCTTCAGCAGCCTATGCACAAAACACAACTACATCCTGTAAGTCTTCTCCTGAGACTGTGTGAAGCTGGCCCTAGAAAACTGCACTTATATGAGGAATGAGACCCACTGTACTAAAGACAATCTGCAGGGAACAGGAAGGGGAAGTTGTCTCTTTTGGGAAAACTCTCTTGGTGCTCTGGATATATATGGGAATGGAAATTGTAGCTTTTTGGTGTGCTTGTCCACATTAGAAAAAATAATGTTGATTTTCAACACAAGATTTTGAAAGTATTTTATCTTGGAGGATAACTGAGGAAAGTTTTATCATTAACTTGCTGACTGGTCAGTTTGGGTTCAGAAGTCCTAAAGAGAGGTATTATTCAGAGTTGTTGTAGATTTAATGATTAAGTCCACAGATTCCTGTAATTTGAGGCAAAGTTATAAAAGATATTTCTCTATGATTTACTAACCCTAAGGGTAGTTTCCTTTCATTCCTAAATGTTCTGCATTTTAATATATTGCAGTAGCTATCCTTTTTGTGCTAAGTCATATCTTTAAGCACTACAAAATACTCTTAATGTTTCCCCTACTGATACAGCAATTCAACTTGAAATTACTTTTGGGGCCCATTTGGGCCTTTAAAAACTTTTACCAGCAGTTTCATAATTTGATAATTGGCCAAGGACTCTAGAGAAAAAACAAACACCTGGGCTCTGTCTGTGAAGGCAGAAATGGCTCACATTCCCCTGGAAGAAGAAAGTTTTCATTCCTTGAAGCAGGGAAAGAATTAAAGGAGACTGTGGCTTGTCACAGGCCTGGTGGCCCTGCCCTGCCTCTGTGAGAAACCAAGGAGAAGACATCAAAGCTGTTTAGTTTTCCATGGTGGTAAATAAGGAACTCAGAAGGTGTAGTAGTGCCATAAGAAATAAGTGGTGAAGGAATTTTCAGTTCTTCTGAGGGTTTTAGATTTGAGTACAGGAAGGACAGGAACAGGAAGAAAGACCTCAGGCTGTTGGTTATGCTTACAAGACAAAAGTTGTCATGAAAAGTGGGAGCAGGAATGACACCTCATTTTGCTGTATTTAAACACCTAGGGGTGCAAGTAGGCATCAAGCAGAACTGAGGCGTGTTTTGTTTGAATCAGGAATAGATCCAGGCTTGTGCTTGGCCTGGATCTTCAAATACAAGAGATTAGGTGATGCGAGTGGCACCATCTGGCCTTATAATGAACCAGATCTCCTGGCAATCTGTAAAGACCCTTCATTATAAACATCTTAGTTTTCCACCTTTGGACTACTACTCCATTTGTGATCAGCGACCAAAGGTACAGTTACTCGGAAGATGAAGTGTAACTTTCTTAAGCCACACTTAGGGTATATTCACATGTGAATACACAATGGAAAAGAGGTTTTACTTCTTCATTCTAATACATTTTCCTGCATGCATACCATCACATTAATTTACCGTTGTGTCCAGGAGCAGAATACTGTGAAAACCTGTGAAGAGTTGGGTTCTCCCATGATTTAGAAAATCCCTTTATGTATGCATACATGTCCAGACCTTTCAGAAGTAACTAAGAGTACATCTGCATGGGCAGATGCGTATGTCTGTGTTCTGTGCTGGCCAGACACATGCCAGCTCCTGGCCAGCTCCATTTGGAAAGCTGCAGAATTGCATTAGCATGGCTCTGTGCCAGAGTGAATATAAACTGCCTCTCAAGAAGGTTTATTAACTCAATCAAAGCACCACGAGGAGAACTGTGAGACAGAGACTAGTGGCTACAGTTCCTTTCTTGCACCATCAGGAGCTCAGACACATTCTCACTGACTGATGAAGATGTCAACATATTAGAGAAGGAGCTGTGGTTCCTTCAAGTGAATGATCAGCAGTGCTCTTTAGTGCAGTTGTCCGAGGAGACTCAGCTATTGTCCAGGGCATGGCCTTGGTGCTCAGCCATTCTTGTGCTGACTACAGCTTCAGCAAGTATTTGCTCTCTTCCAGTGTATTAAATAAGGGCTTCAGGGACCAAGAGGTTTGTATGGAAGAACTGCAGGTGATGGAAGCAATTGATGTCTGGAAACATTAGCAAGGAAAGTATGCTGCTGTGGAGTCCAAAGTGTGATTTATGTGCATCTTTCAGATAAAGAAGATTGAGATAAGTTGTGGGTCAATTGGCTACTGTGATGTCATTCATAAGAGAAATACCAGAAGATTTTCCATTAACAATTGTTTCAGACTCCCTTGGCTCTGATACTCTCCTCTTCACCTCCTTTTTGCCAGAAGGTTCACTTGGCTAACACTGTCTACTGGCAGACGTGTTTTCCAACTACACTGTAGTGTCAGAAGTTCTGCATGTGGCCTGCAGTGTGCAAAACCAGTCCCTTTGCTTTTTGGACATCCTGGCATGTTGAGTGCTTCAGGAGCACTGTATCCCCTCCTTGTAAAACACATCATACTCTTGAACTGGTTATGTCTGGGTTTGCAGTTCATCTTGAAATTGTCCTTAACACAATCTCAGTGCAGGTAAAAGCAAAAGCAAGAGTCTTCTAAGAACATGTGGAGATGCAGTACCATTACTAAGGCTTAGAAGGAAAAAGGAGAAAGGAAGCAAAGACTAGTCATAAGTTACTTAATATGAAATTTTCATGACAGTTCTTATTTTATCCAGATGAGAAGTTGTAGGTACTTTCCTAGTTCTTGTGGATAGGTGTACAATTACAGTGTACAGCCCATATTCCATTAACACAAGATTAGGGAATGCTAGCATGGGAAAGAATGTTTGCTTTTACATCTCACCCTCTCCATGGTGTTTCTCTTCCACCATAATTTCAGTCTTCTTCCCATCTTCCACCTCACCAATGATTTCTTACTTCTCATTCCAGTTTACAAATCTTAACGTGTATCGCACAGGATCATTCTCCACCTCTGGTCTTTGGAAATGGTTCTGTCCCTTCGAAGTCAACTTTATTATCACTTGTACACCCAGACAAAGAGCAGACTCCTTTCAGGACAGTACCAGGGCTTAATGAAGCTCTGGACATGAGGTACACAGGGCCAGAAATGGTCTGAAGATCAGATACAATCACAATTAACCACTTTAGAATCATGGTAAATGTGGAGGAGATGAGTACCGTGGCATTAATGGTAAATGATGTAGGTGTTGGCAGTTATTTCCAGGTGCAATAGTGGTTAGAGAAAAGAAACAGAGAAGAATTATTCAGATTCATTTTGTTCTTGCCTAAATGTGGTTTCATTTTACTTAATTCATTCCTAAGCATAGCCTTGTGTATTAGTTTAACTAGATTGGTTTGTGTCCACGCCTTCCATTAAAATGACATACACATCTGTACATCTGAGACTTCAGTATGGTATGGATATATTATCTGGGCTAGCTGCCATCTCTACACATAGTTGTCTGACTTCGTAACAGCTACAGTCCAAGCTATAACTTCACAGAAGTCCAGGTTGCATTTTGCCCATACTTAATGCTTCCAGAAAATATGAATCAGAAATACCATTGAGAACAGAGTAGAGCTGTTTAACTTCTAAAGAAGATGAGCTGAGATGGGCCTTGCTTTGTAGTGTTTTCTGTTCCATAAAGGGTGTAAAGGTTATTCTGCAAGTAATCAGAAACTTCAGTATTCTGTGCTATGCTCTGTTGCATTAAAAGTTTGGTTTATCTTGTCCTTAATGGTTGACATTTGCAGCAAAGCTTTCCCAAAAGCAAGTCATCATGTCTAATATTTGTTTCTGTTGATAGATCGTTCTCCTTCTTATAACGTTCAAATTACAGAGATAAAGAAAAAGATCTTTATTTTACCTTGAGTGTTTCTCAATTACTGTGTTGCCACTTCAGAGTTTTATTCTATTGACCTGCAAATAACAATAATTTAGAGCAGAATTGCTGTATTACCACTTCAGGGTAATCTGAAATACGCAATTCAGACTTCCAGGTTTGGAACCACTAAGTAACCCTTGAATTTATTAATCAGGGATCTATAGTTACTCCTGCTCTGGAGCCAAATCCTTGGTTATGCTTACCTCAGGATGATAGTTTCCTTTAACATTACTTAAGGATATTTAAAACCTAAAGCTCAAGGTAACCCTGTATGGTCAACTGTATAGTTTTCTCAGGTTAACTAAGAGATAAAAGCAGACTGAAATGGAGACACTGCAGTGAATCATTTATTCTGTGTATTAAATTTCAATCACATCATTAAAAACATGTATTTTTATGTATTCGCCAGACACTGTCAACAAATTAGTCACAGTCCAAAGTTAATTCACGCAATACATGGTGTAAAGAATCAAGTCTAAGTGCATGATTATCTCTGGGTTTGTAAGGGGTAGAGGTAAAATGAATAATATCAAACTGTATTGTTCACCAAGATATTTCATAGATGGCACATTTTGGAAAGATTATCAAGATGGCAAAGAGACAACTGATATGAAGGAAAATGTTCACTCATCTCTGAGGATCAAGGCTTGCAGGGAGAAACTCCACAAAGGAAGGATCTCTAACAAGAGACCCTTCTCCAGTGCTGGTCAGCCCTTAAATGGGGTCTAGGAGTGGTGGAGTAAGACTCCACTTCTTCCAGTCACACAGATGAGTTGTCTTCACCTGTGCTCCTGCAGCTGACTGTCCCTGTTGGAGGAAGGATATGCTTTCTTAGCATATGACACAAAATTGGCTGGAGATCGTCTGTCAGAGACTTTTAACAAAGCAGGAAATAGTACTTTTTGTAAATGATACGTAATTATAAAGTCACACAAAAGGTCTTTGAACTTTGGAGTTACAATACACTAGCAGGTTTGAGCATTTCAGTGTTATTAAGAAAGAAATATAGTGAATCCTCAATGTTATTTGCAATTTTCACACTAATTCTATCAGATTTGATGTGATGTTTCTCTTTTAGTCTTCAATAAATGGTAAAAGAATCGGTGACTTAGCAATAAGCATTGATTCCCATGGCTGGTAATGGGAATGAATACTTTGACTTAGCATGATAGAAACCTAAGTTTTCTTGATTCTCCCTGAGTCATTGCAGCCGATCCAGGCTGTGCTTATTCAAGGCTGCTTTTCTTCTTGTTTCTGGCTTTTGTTTAAAAAACAAACAAACAAAAAGCAACAATAATAACAAACAAACACTAATTTCTCAGAGCTCCATTTTTACCCTAACATCCTACTCTGTTTAATACTAGGCGAGTTAGGAAGAATCAGACATAATCTGATTACTTTCTAGTGCACTTCTTAATCACCTCAGCCATCACCTTAATGATCACCCCATCTCTGAATAAAGATTCAGCATCTCTCATGTTTAGTAGCAGACCTAGACTGCTCTTAAAACCATCTTTTGTTTCCACAAGACAGCACAAGAGAAAGCTGTCCCTTACTTTGGACTATTAACGTGCAATCTCTGCCTTGGTTAAATTTCAGTCACCCTTGTTACCACCCTCTTTTCCATTCTCTCAGTGTTTCTCCTGCCATCTTATAGTCTTTCCAAAATGCTGCCTTACCAGCTGTCATCCTTGTTTCCTTGATTCCAATGACCCACTAGTCCACTCACTTCACCAGATCTCTTTGCTCCTTTTATAAGAATCTTCAGTGTTAGCTCTCTAACATAGAAATGGAAACTCATGCAAAGAGATCAATTCTACCAAAAAAAAAAAAAAAAAAAAAAAAGAAGAAAAAAAAAAAAAAAAGGTTTCACAATAGAAATCAGTATTCCATTAAACAAAGAACCAAAGGGTTTTTTTTGACCAGAGAAGCTTTCTCTATCTTATAATCTTGACAATAATTATCTCTTCTCAAACTCAGAACTGTGTGATCAACTTCTTCGGGTCACATATTTTCAGTTAGTTACTGTTCTTGATGGTACTATGCAGTACTCTTTTCCTTTGTTCAGAACGTGTGACTATCCATGCTGTGCAAGATGCATGTTGCTGTGCAACTGTATCATTTGCAACACAAATAATGTATTATGCATTGATACTACTGACATGCATAAAAAGCGATATTTTGTTAACATCAGTGATACAACATATGGAATCCTTTTTAAAGTTAAAACACATGAGTTAAAATATTTTTTTCACTTCCCCTTTATCAGCTTTGTGGAACAGATTGTAGCTCAAAACTGTCCATTTATTCCAGTGTTACTTCTGGCCTAAATCAGCACCACTGCACCACAAGCCATCTAAGTAAGCTGTTGAACAGTGTAGAAATCCAACGTGTTTTCAGCCACTTCCTGCCACAAGCCCATAGAGCAGATGATACAGCATGTTTGCAGCAGGGCCATAGGGACTGCTGACTGGTGGTCTTCCTGGAGTCCAGGAGAGGAGACAAAGCAGACTTCTTGAATGATGGAGTCATGCTTCCTTGCAGATTTTCTCTCCACCCTGAAATGCTCTGTGGCATGCTTGTTTCCCTCTCCTATTTCAAAAGGGAAGAAAACCTCCACTGAAAAATAAAATCACAACAAAAAACAGCAGCAGGAAAGACCAAGGGATGCTATTAATAAAGTGAAGGCCCTTGCCAAGAGGGACTAGGTTTTCCAGAGGCCATTTTACCACCCTTGTTTCTTTATTAAACTAAGCTGTTTCTTAATGAGACTCTTGTTTTGCACATGTGATTCCAGGCTATGAACATCCTCCCATGTGTTTTGTTTTGCAGGAGGCAGTACAGGAACCTCCCCAACAACCTCCAGCACTGGGACTCCATCACCCTCTGCTTCCTCTCACCTTCTCTCTCCATCCTGCTCCCCTCCAGCCTTCCATCTGGCCCCCAACACTTTCAATGTTGGTTGCCGGGAGAGTCAGCTTTGCAACCTCAACCTGTCTGACTACCCTCCATGTGCCAGAAGCAACATGGCTGCCCTGCAGAGCTATCCAGGGCTGGGTGACAGTGGCTACAACCGGCTGCAGAGTGGCACTGCTTCTGCCTCACAGCCCTCCGAAAGCTTCATGCCTCAGAGGACTCCATCTTTGATCTCAGGAATGCCAACTCCTTCTTCTCTGCCCAGCAACAGCAAGATGGAGGCCTACAGCAGCCAGCTGGGGTCCTTCCCCAGCTCACAGTTTCAGTATGTCATGCAAGCAGGCAATCCTGCATCCAGTTCTTCTTCTTCACACATGTTTGGTGGCAGCCACATGCAGCAGAGCTCCTACAATGCCTTCTCCCTGCACAATCCCTACAACCTCTATGGATACAATTTCCCTGCTTCCCCAAGGCTGGCAGCAAGCCCAGAGAAACTCACCACTTCCCAAAGCACTTTACTCTGCTCTTCCCCATCCAGTGGGGCCTTTGGAGAGAGGCAATACCTTTCTACAGGGATGGATCATGGAATGCACATGATCAGCCCTCCCTCTGGCAACCAGCAGACAGCCAATGCCTGTGACAACAGACAGTATGGTGCTGTTCAGGGCTCCTCCTCACAGATGTCTGTGCACATGGTCTAACCAGCGGTGCCTCTGCTTGGCATGGAAGGCAATCGGACCTTCATTGTTTCCATGGATAAACCCACCCTAGTACCTTTTTGCCTTCAAACTTATAGAGGAACTAGTACTGTAACGATAAATTAGAACACAAACCATCTAGGTATGCGCCACCGAATCTTGTGGAAAACCTTCATTGACAGCCGTTTTAGTCGGTTGAAAACCAGGGTCTCTGGACCTGATATGGAGTGTCTGCTCCTTCTGGACATTGCAGAGAGAAGGGCAGGACTTTAATGAGAAGCAGGAGTGAAGAAACCAAATATACATATTATGCATTAACTCTCAGCTAGTGTGAGCTCTCAGTGTTGAGGGAGCCATTTCCTTGCTCTGTATTCTCTGGGTGTTGAAGAAAGGCAGACTCCCAAGACTTTGTCCTGAAGCTGTACTGCCCATGATGGGCCAAAGCTTTAAAGGCCTCCCCCTTCCTGAACTGTCCCTCGCTGCTGAAGCAGCTCAGCCTGTTTCTGAAACCATCAGTGACCTGTGGCCCCTTCTACTGTAGTACAGGAATGGCACTGCTGAGTTGGAGCTTCTCTTCCTAAAGTGGTTTCTGTATTTTCACTGCAGCTCTGCTCGACCAGTGTTTTCTTTTTGAGGGTCAAGCCTACAGTACTCAGTCTGCAGACAGAGATGAGAGAGAGGAGAAAGAAAAATTTTAATTCATAAGTGAGTCTCAGACATGAGCAGGGTTGGAAGCTTCACACAAGCATCTTTGAAAAGATGCACAGGGAGAGAAGGAGATCAGCTTTTATTGACATTACCTAAAGGGATGTACTCAAATCAAAAGAACAAAAGCCTCTGTGGGGAACATGTGTCCTGTAGCACTCAACTCAATGGGAGGAAACTCATCAGAATGAACTCATGGGGAAGAACAATGAGAAACAAGGGCTCTGCTCTACAGCAGTACAACTGGCCTCCCTCACCTTGCATGTAAGAATTGCCATAGAAAACCAATAGCATTTCAGTAACAATGAGGTCGAGTATTCTCCAACCTCCTGCCTTCCATGGGATCTCTGTTTAACCAACTTTCTTTTATGTTTTATTTTCTTCTGTTTTTTCTTCTTCAAATCCTTTAAAAATAAGAAAACAATTGTAGCTTGGTGCAAGCTATGCATTTAAGTTGTGTGAAAATGCAAATACCAAGTAACAGAATACAGATATTATTGAGATTTGTTGTGAGGTGTTGTAGATAAATGTATTTATATGCCTAGTGGGGGAGTCAATATTATGAATATAAAAGAGGGCAATAAAATGGTATGTAAAATATGTATGAAGAAAAAGGTGTATAAAGATTTGCCCTATGCACGGAACTTTGTTTCTAAGTGCCAAGCACAGAATGCGCTAAATAAATCTTTGCAATTGTTCCTTTTGTGTTTTTATTTTATTTTATTTTATTTTATTTTATTTTATTTTATTTTATTTTATTTTATTTTCTGTCTCTGAGGCTTCTGGAGTAGTTTCCTAGAGACGTAAATTTTCAAAGCAGTGCTGTACATACTGTCACTATGGAGGAAATGAAAATATGAAGTTGAGGTGCAGTCCTCATACCTCAAGGCACAGAGTTTGAAAAGAATGCAAGGATCTGCATAGGTTTGTGAGGGGTAGACCACTCAAATGGAATATTAGCAGTCAGAAATACTGTTCTGCAGCTACCAGCCCAGACATTTGTTTCCTAGGAAGTCTTAAGCATGATGTACTATATAACTTAAACCAACAATACGGATCATAATAAGATTTCTTGTAATATGAAGAACTTTCTCAAGCATTCTATCAGCTTAAGTAAACATTCCCAGGGAGCACTATTTACAGTAGAAATTCTGTTAATTACTTGGGATTTATTAGGTGTCTGCTTTCACAGTAATTGTGTCTCATGGACTTCTAGAATTGTTATTATGATTGTTGAAGTCTAATAAAAAGTTCTTCACAGCCATTTTTCACAGTTAATACATATAAATAATAGTTACAGATAGTAGTATTATCTTTACTGCATTTTAAATTGTCATTGTGCGGCATCAGTTTCTCTTTTGCACTGAATGTCACTGAATCACAGCATCATAGGTGTTGGAAGGGACCTCTGGAGATAATCTAGTCCAATCTATGCTGAAGCAGGCTCCCTACAGTAGATTACAGAGGAAAGAGTCCATGTGAGTTTTTAATATCTACAGAGAAGAAGACTCCACAACCACTCTGGGCAGCTTGTTCCAGTACTCTGTCACCCTCAAAGTCAAGAATTTTTTCTTCATGTTTGCATGAAACTTCCTGTGTTTCAGTTTGTGATCACTGTCCCTTTTTCTGTCACCAGGCACCACCAAAAAGAGATCGGTCCCATTTTCTTGACTCCTGCACTTTAGATACTTATAAGCACTGATAAAATCCTCCCCTTAGTGTTCTCTTCCCCAAACTGAACAGTTCCAGTTCTCTCATCCTTTCCTCATAAGGGAGATGCTCCAAGCTCCTTGTTATCCTTGTGTCCCTCCTCTGGATTTTCTCCAGTAGTTCTCTGCCTTTCTCGAACTGAGGAGCACAGAACTAGACACAGTACTCCTGATGTGGCCTCACCAGGGCAGAGGAAAGGTGAAGAACCTCAACCTGCTGGCCATGCTTTTTTTAATGCACCCCAGGGTATCTTTAGTCTTCTTGCCCAATGGACAGTTTCTAATATGAGAATGAAAGCAGTGAGAAAACTGAAGCTCCTCAGTTCATCTGGATGTAAGAGTTATGACTGCACAGTTTAAAGCTTTCTTTGTGTCAGTAAGCATCTTATCTAAATTAAGAAAAAGATAAAGAACACCAAAAAGGTAGAAAACCCTGAAAGATAAGCTCTGTGATGTTTATTAATTTTTATTGCTATAGGAGAAGATAAACATACAACACCATTCCAAGTACTGTGCTTAGTCTGTCTGACTGTATTGCAGATTTTACTGTGCGTAGCCTTGGACTCTTCAGAAAAGGCGTGGAGAGATTACTGATGAGAGAGAACCTGTTTTTCCCCTCACTGTCTTATGTTTAAATAATTAACTCTAGGTTTAAAATCAAAGTAGAAAGTCCTATAGCAACTTAAAATCCTTTCAGAATGTTTCAGAACATGAAAGTTCAGTTTTGAGTTTTTCTGTGACTTCGTGTTTGACTCAATCCTGTGGCAACAATTTCTGTAGGTTAATGATAGTATGGAATGCTATTACCTTCTGCTAGCCACTTCCATTAGATAATGCAATTCCTGACTTGGAAAGCATAAAGACAATGTATGATACACACATGCAGATCAAGAAGTTCTCTGTTTCACAACAGGTACACTGAAACACTCTCAAGTTTTCAGAAAAGCTTTACCTTGCATCTTTTTCTCTAATTTTAGTGACTGTTTGGAGATGAGGTCCCAGAAACACACAATCTTAGCTTGTGGCATGAAGGAGAGTTATTCACCTGTGACATGGGAGGATGTAGCTCCTGCCACCCTTCTTTATCCACCCTCACTTCCTTGAGATTTTAGGGGGAAACTGAGAGAAATGTTGTCTGATTAACTGTCACCACACATTGAGTCATAGAATCATAAAACATCCCAAGGCGAAAGGAACCCACAAGAATCACGGAATCCAACTCCTGGCTTCACACAAGACTACCTAAAATTCAAACCCTATGCCTGAGAGCATTGTCCAAACAGCTCTTGAACAACAACAGGCCCAGTGCTGTACCCACTGCCCTGAGGAATCTGTTCTAGGGTCCAACCACCCTTTGGTAAAGATCTTTCTCCTAATCCTCAACCTGCCTCTCCTCTGACACAGCTCCAAGTGGTTAGATCCTATGGCTGGGCTGCACCAGAGGAGAGAGAAGTACAAACTCCGCAAGTATTAGGCTTCTCTATATCGTTCTCAGAGCAATGTCTCAGAAAGTTTACTTAATCCTGTGGAATATTTTAACCCTGGGCTGCTGTAATTTATGGATTTGTGTCATCAAAGTAAGAGCACTTGGCCTATGTTAAGATGATTTTAGGAAGCCTCTCACTTCCCATTGGCACTGCCCTAATCAATGCTGTTAAAAATTCTGGGCAAAAAAGGAGTGAGGAAGGTAAGGAGAAGGAATAAGCAATTTATCCAAATTCATGCAATAAGCACTTGTGGTCCCGTAGTTGCCTCCTCAGCATTGTTCCAGGCAGTTTAGGAAGGAGTTGGCCTCAGGCAGGGCGGAGGACACAGTTTCATGACTTGCTTGAACAGCGAGAGCTACTGTATTATCTTGCACCCAGGACAGCCATAGCAATCCCATCTCTTTGCAGCAGCAGAGTTAATGCAACTATTCCCTTTCTCATGCAGAAATAATGCTTTTCCCCCAAACTCCTTTTGAGCAGAGGTGGGATTTGAACATTTGCTTGGATGCTAGGAAAAGGCTATTCACACAGGACAGCAGAGAGACAGCATGCACACAGCTGCCATCAGAAAGATTTTGGTATCTGTTGGATTTTTCCCTGTGGTGACCTGTTTATTTACAAACATTAATGCAGAAGTGCAATGATTGTGTGGCATTTATGTCTGAGCTCACTGACATAGTATATCCTGCTCTACTATTCATGGTCTATTCCTAGAAAATGTGCCTGCTGCTTGCTGCCTGTGGTACAGACCTCTGCTCCTGGCAGGAGAGATCTTGATCCCACAGCACTTTTAAGCAAAGGGACTTAGGGTACTTTCATAACATTAAAGAATATTAAAATAACCAAAATTCCTACCGAAATTCAGTACATTTTCCTGTCAGAACAAAAGTCTTCTGCTCCTCCAGAGGAACAGCTGCCTCTGCAGCTTCTTGCAGATCTCCTCAAGGCCCCATGGAACTTGGGTCCCTCCATTAGGCTCTTCCTGACTACCAAGCCCAGCAGCTGAGAAGAATCCATTATCTGCCCACTCCTCTTCTTCAGGACAAATCACAAGCCTTTAGGAGGAGTGAGGGCAAGAAATGCAAAGGAAAGACTCATATGAGCCTTGGCTATCAAAAGAAGAATTACCAGACATAGATGTGCCATGTGAGCCCACAGAATGATTCTGGAGTTCTGAAATTCCTGGTTAATGGTAAACTTGCAGGATGGAATATTCAGTATCAGAAGTGAGGTGGCCACTACAGAGAAGGTGGATAAGTCCTAGTGCCCCTTCAGTGGTTGGGTCAGAGTCTCTTTGCAGGCTGCCTGAGAGTGAAGGATTGCATGGATCTATCCCAGAGAGGTGATTTCACTTTCAGCAGTCCTTCATCCTGTTGTGGATTCACCTCCACAAGCTCTCAGTTGCACTCAAGCAGGTCCACCTCCATGGACTCAATGTAATTTCTCCTGCCCATTAGCCACCTCTTTTTGATGGGAGAATGCACCATACTTCCTCCTTTGAAGGAAAACTTCTTGTATACCTCACAATGTAACACCAGTGGCAGCTTCGACTCAGCAACTATCATTCTGGCCTTGGCTCCCATATATATATGGCTGAGAATAGAAGGCAGTGAGGTGGTTTGGGGCAGCGAGAGGCCATGTTGATGGGATTCTAACAGTGTCCCACAGTGAACAAAACATGGCAGTACTGGAATCTGGGGCCTATGGCCCGAGAGTTGCCCCAGGTTTGAAGGAAGAGGAAGGAAGAGTGTGCCTTTCCTGAGGACAGCTCCCCAGGGACCTTTTGCTTGCCAGATAGAATGGCTGCCCTTTGTCCCCTTGTGGAGTGCCCAGTCTCCTCTTCAGTCTCTGCATGGAATCCCCTCAATGAGATTCATCACTTTTCAGCCTAATAAGCTTATTTTTGAAAAACTTTCTCATGCATCAGACTTTTGACTGTGAGGGAAAAAAAATCATACTGCTTTTCTTACTTATTAAAAAAAAGCAAAGGATCAGCATAGGGCACAAAATTCAATATCAGCATGAATAACCAGACTCTCAGTTTCCGTGCATTTTAGTAGCAACACATTGGGAAGACCTTTGAAACTATCACCTAGATTTCTCAGCAATGTCATACTTCAAGATATCGAGCAGGCTATCCCTGATCCTATCCAGCTCCAGCATACTGAGATAATGTTACTCTGTCCAATTGCCTTCAGTATGAAACTTACTGATCTCAGGGTCAGCATTTATTAACCGTATTAACTGACTCTATTTATAGTCTTTTCTTATTTAGATCTTATATAGGTATGTGACATACATAAACTGTATGGAAAAAAAAAAATTGAGCAAGGCCTGTGTGTTCCATAATGTGAACTTATAAGTACAAACATAAATATGACTGTGGAAGTTTCACTCTCTATGAGGTTTATAAAGAAGCTAACAGTAAAATGGAAAAAATGTAATAAACTTTTCCTTGATTGTCACTGAAAGAAGTAAAAGTTGAGCGGTGTTGGGAAGGTAATATCAAAATTAACAGGCCCATTTAAAAGCAAGTTAAAATAAATTATTTAGGTGTACAGGTAAAATCCTCACGGCATGACACTCCCCTGAGCAGACACACTGTTTAAGAACTCATGACCTAAAAAACTGAGTGAGCAGTGAATCTGAAGTGAACTCATTGTGTGACAGAGATATTGTGTGTACAGCAGAGGTTCTCCTCTCCCCATTGACTCCACAGGGACAAAAGGCTCTGAGCTATTTGCACATTTTGCTGAGGTTTTCCAGAAAAGAGGTGACGCCCAAGCAATGTGAGAGATGTGCCAGGGCCAGTTTGGGACATCCACATGGGACCAGCTTGCCTCATGGGAGACGTGAGTCAGAGTACGCAGAATTCAGAAGCCATACCTGGAAAATTCCCTCTTTGGATAGCTGCCATAACCACAGGGCTAGCCAGCCTTCCTGGCATGGACATGCTCTCACTTAGGAACCTTTGATTTGCAAAGCTAGTGTGAGCAGAGGAAGAAGATGCAGCTGTTTTCTCTCCTTCTTTCCATATTTTGCCACAAAACTTGAACTCCTTGTCTAACTTTAAGCAGCTTTGACAGTGTGGTTACAGTCTCAAAGACATAAATTCCTATATCGGGCAGAGGAGAAGGACGAAGCCCTTACCCCTTTCCTCATTGTGGAGAAGGCCACATGACATCATCACATTCAGAAAAGTCACACCAAGGCCAGGTATCCTGCATGCACTCTCCCATTAATTCCTTTTGTCACATTCATGTTAACCAAGAGAGGATCTGTCAAGAGGAAAGTACCACAGAAGCCAAAGGTCTTTATTCCAGCATGCTTTACCCATTTGCTCTTAGCCAGGCTGACAATGCAGAAAGCTCTGCATCTCCCAGTTAGATGCTGCAAAATTAAAAGATGAAATGTCACTTACCTCTTGTATGAAGAGTCCTTTTTTAAAAGACCAGTCCAATTGCCAGGAAAGGTAGTGGAAGTATTCATGATAGGAGATTTCTCAACTTGCAGCACAGACCCTTCCAAATGTAAACCTTCCGAACTGTTACATGAATGAAGACGATAGGAGCAAAAATAATCAGAGAAGATTTGTCAGCAAGTCTTGAAATTTTATTTAGCTTCATTTCTTTATACACTGACAGGCTGAGGTCATAAATATTGCTGTGAGCACAGTCGGTGCAGCTCAGTAATACCAGAACATTGCACACAGTACAACATAGTGTTCTTGGAGGACATGTGAATACTGTGCACTAAAGCAAAATACTTAGAGCACAGATAGTAACAAAGATTAAGGTACATACTCTGTGACATTGTATTAAATATACCACAGCAAAAATCATACTGCACTATCTGCTACAGTAGTTGATTTATTGCATGCTGGTTGAGGCTTTACTGATATAGGTGAGGGTGGACAGATAGTCATTTGACATAAATAAACTAAACTAAACTAAAATAAAATAAAATAAATGTTTAGCTTCTTTCTCAACACAGTTAGGAACATTCACCTAGAACACAGATTGTATGTTAGATCTTGCGCCTGCATTAGCAGATGAATTTTGCTGGGCATTGCATGTTGGACATCATTCTCAACAAAACAACGACACAAAAATGCTCCCGAGGGATAGGCAGAGAAATTCCTGAGCATGCCAGTGATATGCTACTCAAGCAACAGAAACACAACGTTTATAAGAATGTGACAGAACATCGTGAAGAGAGTGTGCTGGTGTGGTCAAGGAATTATTTGCTATAAATAAGCCAGTTCCCACCCAAGGAACATCTGATTCCTTCAGCCTTTTTTAATTCTTTAGAGAATCAGCCTGCAGGACCAGTTCTTTTGGCCAGGTCAGTAACACCACATTTTGAGTTGGTAGAAAGGACCATTTCCAAGGTCATTAGAGGTATGTCTATTGTTCTGCTGGAAAGGAGTTTGTGTAGCCTACTGTAGGCCCACAAAACTTGTGCTGGGGAAGAGGCTCACTCAGTTTCCTGACTGCTTCTTGTAATTTGTAATTACTATATAGGAAAACGTATAGAAGACAGCCAAGGGCATTGAAACTCTTTTCAAGCACTGCTTTTTCATGTCAGTAACTGTCTATTAATGCAGAAAAATAATATGATCACAGACAATGGGAGTGATATATGGAGCACAGCTCTTCAAATACTAGATCCTCACCCATGACAGTAATCCCCATCGACCCTAGTCATCCTGAATGTGCAACTAGACAAAAAAATCACACCTAACACTGTTGCATGCATTTGTCATTGTGCTGCAACAACCCAGTGATGAGCATGGCTACTGTACTGAATAGCAGTCAGCATTTGCTGATTCAATAAACCTCCACAGCAGGGCTAATTGTGCAACAGTCTATCCCTGGAGCACAGAGCTAGTCTTTTTTTCTAACTCAATATGGAACTTGTATGCTGTGGGGGAGAAGGATTAGGAGACTGTAATTTTACACTGGTTGAAGTTCCTACAGACGCTGTTCTTATCCCAGCAATGTTCTAAATTTGCAGAGTGTTTTGGAAGCTCTGCCATTCAGCTTCTCTGCTGATATACATAGAGTGGTTTCTGCGTGCTCCTCTTGGACACATTCACAAACAGGACAGTTCATGTCTCCCTTTTAGCAACTGGCACCGTGCACACCTCATGACATTATTTCCAGCTGACTGGACTCAGCAATACTACAGAGACACAGAACTGGCTTAGCTGGGACTGTGAGCAGAGAGCTTCAGCCTTCTTCTTAAGGGTGATGGTGAACATAGCGCTGGTTCAGCCAAGACTGCCTGCATATGTACTTAACGAAGGTACCTGTGCTTGAGGTGGGTTTTCCTCTCCAGCCCATATCAACAACTGCCCTCATGACATACCGCAACATTCATTGCCTTCGTAGTATTTCTTTCATGAGAATCAAGATGGCAGAGGGGGTGACATGGCCTCCAGGTCCTCTCCCGCCTGAGCTGTTTTATATTTCCCTTAATGTGCATTCTGGTAATTGAACATTAATAATGTTAGATTTTCAGATGGTGTAACTGGCCCAGAAACACGCACATAGAAAAACTGCAGCCAATTCAATGTCTTACAGAAATAGTTCAGTCTAGTGATTGCAAACCTGAAGTAATTACCTGCATCTGCCTCTCTCACTAAACCTGGAACAAGCTATGGCGCAATTAACCCAGCATAAATGTTAAGTATAGCCTGCCAACACCATCCAAACCAGGGCCAGCACTGAACTCCATGGTTTATATTATGTTGCTATGGAAGTATGAAGAAAGTATGAATGCAGATGTGTATGTAAAAGCACCAGAGGAATTCAAGAGCAAGGATTCAAATAATGACCTATACTGATTGCCAGGGATGTGATCATCAGCAGTTAAGCTGGTAAACACTGAGAAACTTATTGCTTTCACCAAGATCCCAGCGCTGATGTCTTAGAAGAAAACCTACAATACAGTAACAGGAGAATGGTAACAAAACTACAGTACTCTGTGACTTTCATCTTCCTGTAACACAAAGAGAAGCTTTAAAAGCAACTGCACATCACAAGGAAGGAGAAGATAATGTGCAGCAATGTCATTTAAGATGTATGTTGGGTAACTAAACATGATTCTCATGCCTCAGTACCTGTGACTTATGGAAGATATAAGAGACCTGTCCAAAAGGAAGCCAGGAAATGAAGGGGAAGTTCAATGTTCATCGTTCCTTGCATGCAGGTCGTTCTGTCCAGAATAGTTGGAGACATACATTTTGGATAATGAGTTTTAAGCAGATTCGCACTCATATTTCTCAAATTAGTTCCTATATGTAGCACCACTATTCTAACTTCTAGCTGTGAACATTATGAAACTGGGAGCAAAACTGTACAAAGGATCAGATTAAAAATCCAACAAAAAGTTTGTTGATGTAAGGGAAGGTAAAAAATAAAAGAAGAAAATATTGTTCAAAAGGAGGTCAAGTTAGTCTGAAGAAATCTACACAGAAATGAAAAATAAATCCAAAATGAGCAAGAATTGGCCATGAACACATAGCAAAGGGTACAACATAGAGTCTGGAAAGATGATCAGTGGGTAGCTGAGATACGTGCGGATAACACGTAATAAACTGCCCTCCTCCCTGAATGAAGAATAAGAAATAGACCAAAGCAAGTGGTCTGGTGATGATCTAGTTTCTGACCACAGAGGCAAAAATGATATCACCAAAAAACTCAGCCTCTGAAAGGGAACATTCACTCCATTAAAAAAAATTTGTTTGATTAAATCTGTTGTATTAATACACTGACTATAGTTCCTAAAAATATCAGACAAAATGAGCTGATAGCTAGATGTTCTCATTCACAAGAAAAAGAAATGAAGGAAGGGAGGAAGGGAGGAAGGGAGGAAGGGAGGAAGGGAGGAAGGAAAAGGAAAATGAGAAATTTGCTAAGAAATAAAAGTAAATAAGACAGGATTGTCTGTCATGATCTATTTGTGATCTGTCTGTCATATCTCAGCTGGTGGGGTCATAGCCATGTACAAATCGATGTGTGACCTATGTTCAGAGCAGCTCCCCTCAGCACCAGATTTCAGCAATCATAGAATCATAGAGTTACCAAGGTTGGAAAAGACATACAAGATCATCCAGTCCAGCTGTCCACCTATCACCAATATTTCTCTCTAAACCATGTCCCTCAACACAATGTCTAAACACTTCCTAAATATCTCCAAAGTTGGTGACTCCACCACTTCCCTGGACAACCCATTCCAGCTCCTGACCACTCTTTAGGAGAAGAAGTAATTCCTAACATCCAGTCTGAATTTCCCCTAGTGCAACTTGAAGCCATTCCCTCTAATCCTATCACTAATTACAAGAGTGAAGAGGCTGACCACCAGCTCACTACAACCTCCCTTCAGGTAGTCATAGAGAGCAATAAGGTCTCCCCTCAGCCTCCTCCAGACTGAACAGTCCCAGCTTCACAGCCATTCCTCATAGGTACTGTGCTCCAGACCCCTCACCATCTTCATTGCACTTCTCTGGACATGCCCCAGGGCTTAGATGTCTCTTGCAGAGAGAGGCCATAAACTGAACACAGTACTCGAGATACAGCCTAATCAGTGCTGAGTACAGGGAAAAAATTACTTCCCTGCTCCTGCTGGCGACACCATTTCTGATACCAGCCAGGATGCCATTGGCCTTCTTGTCCACCTGGGCACACTGCTGGCCCATGTTCAGCTGCACATCAACCAATACCCCCAGGTCTGTTTCCTCTACACAGTCTTCCAGCCACTCTGCCCCAAGCCTGTAGTGTTGTCTGGGGTTGTTGTGGCCAAAGTGCAAGACCCGGCACTTGGTTTTGTTGAACCTCGTCCCATTGGCTTCAGCCCAGCAATCCAGCCTATCTAGATCCCTCTGTAGGGCCTTGCTACCCCGAGGCAGAACAACACTTCCAGCCAACTTGTTGTCATCTGCAAACCTACTGAGGGTGCACTCAATGCTCTCATCCATGTCATCAATAATGATACTGAAGAGAACAGGCCCCTGTACTGACCTGTGAGAAACACCACTCACAACTGATCACCAGCTGGATTTAAATCCATTCAACATCACTCACTGGGCCTGGCCCCCAAATCACCTCCTTATCCAGCAAAGAGTGTATCTGTCCAAGCCATGGGCTACCAGCATCTCCAAGAGTATACTGTTGGAGACAGTGCCAAAGGCTTTGCTGAAGTCTAGGTAGACTACTAGTGCTCTGAACAATTCAAAGTCCACCCTTTGGGAGTCCAAGGTAGCAGTTTTGCTGCCCCCTCCCTCCGGATCCACCAAAAATTGAGAACTCTACCATTTCATGGTCACTCTGTCCAAGACAGCCCTCGACTCCATATCTCCCACCAGATCTTCTCTGTTTATAAACAGCAGGTCTAGCAGGGCAGCTCCTCTGGTAGGCTCTCTCACCAGCTGCAGAAGGAAGTTATCTCCTTGCACTCTAGAAACCTCCTCCTGAACGGCTTCTTCTGTGCTATGTTATATTACCAGCATATGTCAGGGAAGTTGAAGTCCCCTATGAGAATGAGGGATGGTGATTGTGCAGCTTCTGCCAGCTGCTTGTAGGACAACTCATCTGTCTCTTCATCATGATTAAGTGATCTATAACAGGCCCCCATCAGGATATCTGCCTTGTCAGCCCTTTCCCTGATCTTTACCCATAGGGATTCAACCTTATCATCCTCAGTCATAAGCTCAGTAACACCAAAGCACTCTCTAACGTAGAGAGCCATACCACCACACCTCCTTTCTTGCCTATCCTTTCTGAAGTGCTGGTAGCCATTCATTGCAGCATTCCAGTCATGGGAGTGATCCCACCATGTTACAGCAATGGCAACTAGGTCATAGTTTACCCGCCACACAATAGCTTCTAGCTCTTCTTGTTTGTTGCTCATGCTGTGTGCATTGGTGTAGATGTACTTCAGACAAGCCCCTCATCTCACCCCTAATCCTGTTACTACTCCCCTAGGCTCATCTCCAGTGGGCCTGGTTTTATCCTCTTCCCCCTTTGCATCTAGTTTAAAGCCCTCTCTACAAGGCCTGCCAACTCCTGGACAAGGATCAGTTTCCCCCTTTGAGACAGGTGATACCCATCAGCAGATCTCAGGCCAAGTGCTGAGTAGGCCAATCCTTTGATCAAAGAACCCAAAATTCTTGCATTTGCACCAGCCTCTCAGCCATGTTTGTTTATGATTTAGTTTTCATCATACACTGCATTATGTGAAGAGAAGACATAGTAAGAGAAAGGAAATTCAGAGGGCAATGCCCAGTAAAGTAGCTTTACAGCAGAATTTAGCTGTGGAGCAGTCACAGCTCTAAGGCTCAGGAAATAGTACAGGAACAGTCCTGGGTGGGCTGTGGTTCATGCTGTTTTTTATTTCTAAGTCCAACAGTTCTACAAAAGAAGAAACAACATACAGTATCCATGAGTTGCCCATAGGAGGAAAGTGAGGAGTTCACAATTTCTCAGAGCAGCTGAGATGCAATTGAGATTGAATCCAAACCTAAAAAATTCTCTAGGTTAATTCATCCATAATATCTATGTTTTTTTTCCCTTCAGCTGTTGCCACAATTGTCCCACTGGGGGACTCTTTAATTCAGTTCTCTGCTACTTTTATCCGTGTTTCCCAGAATGCTAGCAGCTGCAATATAATGAGATTATTTATGATTTCTAAATATCATCTTCTAATGTATCTCTCAGGCCAGCAAAGTGGCAGCTCAGCAAAGCTCAGTGAACCAGAGCTGCCTGTAGCAATCCCAAAGTGTCCAGCCATTCATTTCCCTTTCCTGGCCTTCAGATTTCCTTGTGTTTCTTTGTTGTTTTTTTTTTTTTTTTTCTTTTTTTCTCCTCCACAGTAAAAACAGAAAGAAAAACGTTATTGGCTGCTGGTGTTCAATCCCTGAAGAGGTGTAGCTGCAGAAGACCTTCTAGAACAGTTTTGGTGGCATAAAACAGTAAGAAGTTCTGTATTCCATGCGATCACCAGACATGGACAGTTTTGTAAGCTATGATGTTTCCTGACTCAGTAGTCACTGAAACAGAGTCTGAAGTGACATGGATGGATGTGCTTCTATAACATTTGTCCTGTTCTCAGAAGCTTGTGCTTATTCCATTCCTTCATTTTTCTCGTACACTTTGGGCATTGACATTTTAGATAGATACTTACTTGAGGCTGAACATATTTCTAGTGCTGCAAGTGCAGACTGCTTTTCTTTCAGTGGGAAAATGATTTGATTGCTTTCCAGCAAATTTGTTGGACATATTTATGTCTAAATAAAGGCTTTGTATGGAAACAAAGCATAATTTCAGATTTTCTCTTAAATTCTGTTTTATGTCTATTGATTTTAAAGAGATGTTTTTGCTTTGAATACTCATAAAGCTACTGACAACCTCCCCCTTGCAATAGTACTTGAAAATATGTCCTTTGCTTTCCAAGGTCAAAGCACATAGAGATTTATGGTTTTTGATGTCATCAAGTACAGATAGTCCAAGCTGTAATTCTCACAGCACTGCCACAACACCAGCATGCAGGCTTAGTGAGACCAAGCCAGAGGGTTGTGTTCAGTGCCTTTATGTACAGGTGGAAGCCAGCGATGAGTGGCATCTCCATGGGGTACATCTTGGGGTGGTGCTCTTCAACATCTTTATCAATGACAAAGATAGTGGGATCGAATGCATTCTCACCAAGTCTCCTTATGACACCAAACTGAGCGGTACAATTGATACAATAACAGGAAAGAATACCATCCAAGGGGACCTGGATAAGCCTGAAAAGTGGCCCCATATGAACCTAATGAGGTTCAGTAAAGTTAAGTGCAAAATGCTGCACTTGGTTAGGGCGATCTCAGATGTGTATACAGACTGGGAGAACTCACTGAGAGCAGTTCTGATGAGAAGGACTTGTGGAAACGTTGGACATTAGCTAGCAGTGTGTGCTTGCAGCCTGGAAGGCCAACAGTATCCTGGGCTGGTTCAAAAGAGAGGTGGCCAGCAGGGAGGGGGAGGTGATTTTCCCTCTCAATTCTGCCCTTGTGGGGTCCCACTTGGAATACTGCATCCAGATCTGAGGCCTCCAATACAGGAAAGATGTGTAGCTGTCAGAGAAAGTCCAGAGAAGGACCACAAAGTTTATCAGAGGTCTTGAGCAACTCTTATGAAGAAATGCTGAGGGAGCAGGGCTTGTTCAGTCTAGAGAAGAGAAGACACTTGGGAGACCTCATTGCAGACTTTCCAGTACTTAAAGGGAACTTAAAAGCAGGAGGGAGACCAACTTTTTATGTGGTCTGATAGAGATAGGACAAGGGGGAATAGTTTTAGACTAAAAAAGAGGAGATCTAGGTTAGATGTTAAGAAGAAATTACTCAGAGAATGGTGAAGCACTGGCACAGCCTGCGCTGGGGAGCTGTGGATGATCCATCCCAGGAGGCATTCAAGGCCTGGCTGGATGGGGCCCTGATCTGGTGGGTGGTAACCCTGCCCACACCAAGGGTTTGGAATTGGAAGATCTGGAACTGTCAAGGTGATGGTGAAAGAGTTTCCAGCTGAGCCTGCAAAGACTGTGGGTTGCACAGGCAGGAAAATGCACGCTGCTGCTGGCCAGTGCAAATATCTGGGTCTGCAGCCTTACTGGCACACAGAGCTGAAAATGCACCCGTGGAAGCTACAGGGTTCTTCAGTTTGATTTTACTCCCCGCCTGTGTAAAGATGAACAGTCTTGTGCCAGCAGTCTTGCGTAGGTGCACAGAGAAAAAGAGACAGTTGTCCAAACAATATGGTATGGAGGGCTGGGGAAAAGGCATATTTGAGATATAAGGGGCATTTACATTAATGGAAGGTGTGAGAGCTGAAGGAAGAGCCAAATTAAAAAAAAAAAAAGTGAGATCTTCAAGTAGCCAAGTTAAATAAGACACAATGGAGGCCAATTTTGCCTCCCAGGCATTTCATGGGCCTACATCTCAGAGTCAAGGGGGTGCTGGAGAGAGAACCATGTGTCCCTCCAGGTCTTATTTAATTTGGCCACACGTAAAGAATTTTAACTCCTTTGTGACTTGCCTGTTACTACAGCACACATTTTTATTTTGCTTTACTTCTATGTCCATTTTGTCTCTTTTTTTTTTTTTTTTTTTTGGAGGGGAAGAGTTTTAAATGCTTTTGAAGACAAATATCTTCTTTCTATTTAGAAAAATAATCAGTGGAGGCAAAGCATAAAGTCATTTCAGTCATAGTATCTAGAAGGAAAATAGATACAGTATTTTGGAAAGAATTTGAAATGAAAACACAAAACCTGATGGGATTTAAACATAGAAAACCAAAAATCCAGTCTCACCCCCTCTTTTCCCTCCCCATTTCATGAGGTCACCATTTCTCATCGGGATCCTAAGGGAGCCACCAAAAAAAGTGTTCTTGTTGCCATGAGCACAGGCAAGGCAGACTCAAACTGGCCAAAAGAAAATAAGCAGCGTGGTTACTTGAAGCTACAAAGAGAAAATTTTTGTAGAACCAGCAAGAAACAGATGTCCACAGAATGCAGATGACCTTTCTTGACCACTCAAAATTTTGATGCATGGGCATTTAAGCAAAAGGAGACCAGATGAAAATGTGTGAAATAGTGAACATGCGCTGACATTCAGCTTGTAAAAAGCTTTCTGGTGCATGTGTATGTGTGTACCAAGGATGAGAAGTAGGAAAAAGTCACTATGCACTCAGCCCTAGCCAGGTCTCTGTTCAATAAACTTAATACAAAGTGCTTGCAAGCACTTTGCTGCAGCAGGCTTTCTGGCTCTCTGAGGAGGGAGGGCTAATCCCAATGATATCTCAACTCAATTCTTACTTCTCCAGCAAACTGCTTTTCTTACAGTATGACTCAGACTGTCACCTTCCCCTCAGCAGATGGACCTTTGCTTAGCCCCAGACCCCTGTGTGCAGCACCTGAGCTTTGGATCCCACATGATTCCCAACCCATCTGCAGAGGAAGTGACTACTCTCTCTGTCACTGAATTGACCTTGGTTAACTGCAAAAAATTCCCTTTTATTTTAAACAAGTTGTGAACCATTTGAGGCAAATTGAGTGTGTGAGAGCAATAGGGTTGGTGAATATTTTCCTCCCACTGCAGATTTTGTTCTATATCAACAGGACAAGCAGAAATGGTTTTCAACACGAAGAGGGTAGATTTCATAGGAAATTATTTACTGTGAGGGTGGTGAGACACTGGAGCAGGTTGCCCAGTGAAGCTGTGAATGCCCCCTCCCTGGAGGTATTCAAGACCAGACTGGATGGGGCTTTGAGCAACCTGGTCTAGAGGTAGGTGTCCCTGCCTATAGCAGGGGGGCTGGAACTAGATGATCTTAAAGGTCCCTTCCAACCCAAACCGTTCTATCATTCTACTGTTCTATTATTTCTCTGCAGAAGGATGGTGGAAACTCAAAGGAACTCCTAGCCACAGTGATGCTTACTACTTGATTTGTCACAGCTTCTGGGACACCAGAGGCAAAATGAATGCTGTGATCCTTACCAAAGTCAGGCTACAGCACAATTATTTTCAGTGTACGTTTCTGAATTGCTTTGTCACTACATAAAACCAGTACAGACTTAAACGGAAGATTCAGCTCAGAAATGCCTTCTCATGGCAGTTTCCCCAGTGCAAGGAAGAAGGAGAACTTAGTACAAAAAGAAATGAATACCTTTTAGAGGGAATGATTTTTTTGTTGAATTTTGGCTTTGGATATGAATTATCTCCAAGGAAAATTTACAGCATGAAGGGCTTGGAGTCAGCTTGGCTTGATGGAATACTTCTCTGGAATAGCAGAAAGGCTTGTTGTTCAACAACAAGCACATTCCTAATCTTCTGTCCGCATCAACAAAGATGCCCATATGCCAGAGTCCACAGCCAGACAACTCAGTCAAAGCACATCTGCTACCCCTGGGCATGAGTTAGCAACCAAAGAGGAGCACAGCTGTACAGACATGTACAAAACACTGATAATCACCACTCAGGGATTTGCCACCATGTTGACTTTGCTGCTCAGAACAAGAAGAATTCAAGCTGTACATGGCAAGATTTGAAGACTCTCACGGTGTTGATTACATCATTCAGCATAATGGCAGGGAATTCTTCTCTTGATTTTCATTCCTAGTCTGAAAGTATCTACCAGCTATGTTCCACTCAGCTCCTTAACTGCATTGCGATGTCATGCAGCACCTCCACACAGTTGCAGCTGGCTGAGGTTAGCAGGGATCTCAGGGTCTGGCTGGTCCAATCCCATTGCTCCAACAGGGACATCCAGAACAGGGTGCTGAAGGCCACATCCAGGTGGCTCTTCCTAACAAATGTGTGCAAGAACTTCTTCACAGTGAGGGTGATGGAGCACTGGCACAGGCTGCACAGAGAGGTGGTGGAGTCTCCTTCTCTGGAGACATTCAAAACACTCCTGGACACCTACCTGTGCAACCTGGGCTAAGGAGCTGCTTTGGCAGGGGGTTTGGACTAGGTGATCTCTAGGAGTCCCTTCCAACCCCCACAAATCTGTGATTCTGTAATTCCATGAAACATCTCCTGGAATATACAGTGGGTTTTTACCTTGGTCTGAAGCAGCCCCCAGCATGTGTGAAAGCCAAATCCTCTGGTCTTCATTCCTTTATCCTCCTCTGTTCTATTTTGTCTGGAATCATATGGAGTTCTTCAAGCCTGTAGTGACAGTATTTTCCTTTGAGCAGTTGTGGGGATGTGGGGATGAGCACAGAGCATCAGGCTCTGACACTGACAGATCTCACACTGCTCCCAAGGAGATGCCCAAATGTTACAAAGATGAACCATATGGGCAGCCCCAGCACTCAAGGCCATTAATAGGAATTTTTAAGCAACTGTGATTGATGGGGCAGCTCTTACAAGTCTGAGATCAATGAAAATGCAACTTGATCTTTTGAACTCAAGTCCTTAATTTTTTTGTTCCTTTTTTTTCTACAGAGAATCCCATAAAATCATTTCTGTTCAGACAAAAGCTGTCTGGGACACTTCATGTGAATTTGTCATGCATTTTCCTTTTGCTCCCCCCTACCTCTATACTGTTTGCAGTTTCACATGCAGTTGGTTTTGAGTTTTTCTCCGTGATTTTTACAGGCATTTCAAGGTCAGATTTTTCTATGCTTGTGATTGTCTTGAGAGTATTTTTTGAGACTCATTTTTTTAACTTTGATTTCAGTAAATTTACTCCTCCTTGTAACCTGAACACAGGAGCAGAAAAAAAAATGGTAGAAAAAGGAAAGCAGAAGTCACCAGGGACAGAGAAAAGGATGAATAACCCACAGGAGAAAGCGAGGAGCCCAAGAAAGAAACAAGAAAGAGGATATATCCTCAAACCATGTCTAACAAGTTTCAAATTATCTGATATTGATATTTTTCCCAGAGGATTAGCTGACACAAATCCACATTATTCAGAATAGCTTTATCTTTCAGCATTTTCTTTTGGGCTCTCAACCAACCAAGCAATCACTCCTGGTAACTTTGTACTGAGCTGGTGCTCAGCCAAGACGGCGATAGCCTTCCACCAGCTGGATGCTCCTGGAAATGAAAGTCTCCAAGATGTTGGCAGGCTGCTTATAGACAGAGGAGAATAAGCCTGAAAAGGCAGAGGAAAGGGGCCATTTCTTAGAAACACAGGCAGGAAAACAGGGAGCAGGGAGAGTAGTATGGGGAGCTATTAGCTACAGTCACAGCTTGAGGATGCACAAGAGAGCCCAGGGTCCACAAGGGAAGAGGAGGCCAAAAGCAATTGGTATGGGTGAGCTTGAGGGAGTGCGGAGAATTGAGAGACAAGGCAAGAGTGGACAGAGTGCTTCAGAATGAGGATATGAAAGGCAAAGAGCTGCAGAGAAGAGGAGAGTATAACTGTAAGGAAGTTTGTAAAGAAAAAAAAACAACAAAAAAAACCAAGCAGAGGAATAGCTTTAAAGAGGTAGGGAGGGATGTGGTAGGAGAAGGGGGAAAGCAGAGAGACCAAGCAGTCCCTCCGTCTCCAGAGAATGAAAGCACAGGAAATGGAGCCCATGTTTTATACGGGATTGACAGCTGTATTTTGAACTGAAAACAACCATGTACAAGTCAGGAGCTGGGAAATTTTCCCTTTGGGCATGGAAATGAAGAAGTAGGTGAAAGCAATGAAAGCCGTCTGTTAGTTACATGATGTTTAACCCAACATCAGTACAAAGGGGATATGGAGAAGGAGTCAAAGGGGTGATATTGACTTTTAGATTAGTAGTGCCTGGGGTGAGACATTTCTTCTCCTCCCTGAATAGCTGTTGGCCCACACAGCTCACTGCATGGCTCAGGGTAGACAAGTTCTAGCAGTTTTGGGACAGGCAGTGCATATGGAGCTTCCAGGAAGGGTGTGGATCTGTCCCCAGAAATCCCTGTTTGAATGCATTTCTCAGAGCACACCAAGATTATCTGAGTAACACTTAACTAAAAGTGGGGACGACCTCTTTGTTTGACTGACTGGCAGTGGAAGTGACAGCCCAGCATACCCTTTGGAGATCCAACAGTGTTCTGGAAATGGGCAAGCATTGCTAAGCAGTGGAAACTCATGCACTCTCTAGACCTCAAGCACTCCAAAGTGTTAAAGCACTCTAGCAGTGTTCACACATGAAGTTGCCATTGTATGTAGCCTGGGGACTTTCATCTTTAGGCCTTTCAGTGATCTTACACAGAAAATTCACATTGTGGGTGACTAACAGAGCTATTGTTATTTAGCTTCTGGAGCTCACAAATCTTGATTTGGGAGATCATATGGTATCCCCAGAGACACAATCACACTCAAGGTGGGTTCTTCCGTTAAAAGCCTTGGTGTTTGCAAAATGCAGCATTCCTTCACTAAAAATATTATGCTCATTTAGCTGATAGTGATGACTCAAATAAGCCTTAAGCTCCACAGTGTGCCAGTAACAAGGCTACTAATTTGAGTGGTTTGAACTGTATAGTCTTTTCTTTGTAAAAAATTCATGTGAATAACATTTTCCTTCAAAATAGTCAGTGGAGCAGTGAGACACCATTAAAAATTGGAACCGTGTCTCCAAGGAAGAGAGGCAAGCTGACGAAAGACAGGGACAGCCCTGGGCAACTACACAGGGCTCTGGCCACACAGCTTGGCTTCACACCCCCACCTGGAGTGACAAATTCTAGAAGTGAATGACGAGCCCAGTCTTCACAACTTCCTCATATGCTGGCTACAGTTACTGAGGCTGCCAAAAGTCCCAAGAAGGCAGCCAGATAACAACACCACATGCTGGCTAGGCCTGTTTCTTGCAGGCATCTACAAACTGGAACCCCTTTCGCTGCCATACCACTGCTGAGCTTCAGTGGGAGACCCAAGCACACATTACCTAACTCACCTCAATTTGCAATTTTCCTCGGCTGGGTGTTCCTTACTCCAGCTGAATATTTACTTAATTGAAACAGCAGCCTGATCTCCCAGAGCCTCTGTAACTGATCACATTTAGCTTTTCCTCACCATGAACTTTAGGGAGAGACTAAATGATGGTGGGAGGTTCCTTTCAGCCTTCATTTATACAAGACTCTGCATTTTTCTTTCTTTCCTGACTTCTAAAACTTCCTTTAAAATGACACTGACTCTTCCGTTTACAGCTGCTGCTTTGGAGCTCTGTCAGCCTTGTTGATCCCTGCTGCAAGTGACAACACTTCTCACTGTCTTTTATATATCAGCTTAACAGCCTGATAACAACTGGGCAGAAACAGATATTCCTGGCACTCTGTGTGAGTATACTGTGCATGGCTTATAGTGTGGCACTAGCTATATTTTTCTGTCCCTTGATCTTGAGCTGTTACCTTCCGATTGCTTGAAAATTACTCCAGAGGTTCATATGGTCTGAATTAAGTCAATGGCTGAACACACTTAGTGCTGCAGAATACTTAAAGGATTTCAGGCAGAATCAACTTTTTCTTGTGTATCTGCACTCTTCTGAGACATTTTAGCAGGAAGCAAAATGCAGATTTTACCAACTACAGAAATGTTTTCATCAGCGGAGGATCTGAATCCCACTTCCGGAATCTTTTAACACTTCTTGCAATTCACTTTGGGTAATGAAGCTATAGAGCAACGCTCTTGTGGAAATCTTCAGCCTCTCCATTTTTTTTGTGCACAATTTTCTGTGGAATTATTCTGTGTACAGTGGAGCACATTCACAAGATGTATCTTTAAAAACCTTGTTAACTGTTTATGAGTGGTTTCCATTATCTTTCATTCTAAAAGATGCTCTGTGTACACAAATATTTTGAGCTCTGTCTGACAGAGTAAACTCTATCAGCAGTTCTTTTCCAAATCATCCTAAGAATTTCTCTCCAACCTCTATCCCTGTAATCAACATCCCTACTTTTTGCTTCAATGGTCCTGCACTCCTCGTCCACTATCTCTGCTGTCAACCAACAAACTGATGCTCAAGCATTCTCCAGAGTACATTTGGCAATGTAAACTCATGGATAATATGCAAGCACTGGTGCTGATGTGTGAACAGCTACTGTGCTCCTAGTCTGAACAACGCTTCTCCAAAGCTGCAACTAAGCTTAATATTCATTTAACAAGAATATAGGCAAAGTGGACAAGTGTTGGAGTCTATTCCCCATTACCTAAAAAATGTACTTACCTACTGTTGGTCTGGAAGTCATTCTTGTATCCCAGAATGTTCTGTGAAAACAAACAAACAAACAAATAAATAAAACCAACAAAAAGGAAAAAAAAGCCAAACAAACGCTTACCCTTCCCTAAGTCTTCAGTCTTTTCTTGATGCCCCAGCATTCCCAAAGGGTGTTAAAATGTGATTAACACTCAGACTCTCAATTCTAAATTTTAGCAAAGACTAGTGGGTTTGCCAGTGGTTTTGCTTTCCTAGCATAAGCCAAAAATGCCTGCCAGATTTCTCAAGAGGGGATGTAAGATTTTCCTATTTCTATATTGTCCAATGAAGCATTAAAATATCAAAACATAAAATGAATCTGTTTTATGAAAGGATTCTCCGTTGTCAAGGAAAGAGGGTTGGCGAGCACCTGAAGGTGCTGGGATCTTTTCTCCTCTCTGACCTGAGGCTCCTCAGAAGTGACCTTTACCAGCATGGAGGCATAGGAATGCAGTGGTGCCATAGTTCCCCTCCAAAAGTTGTGGGCAGCCTAGTGGAAAAACCTGTAAATACTGCAGAATGTTGTAAATTATTACTAGTACTACTGTGTCTTTAGATAGAGGCATGTACTGTGCATTTTGTTCTCTGTAGCTCTCTTTTCATAACAATTAACTACTATAATAACAAGGAAAGAAAAGTCAGAGGTGTCATGGTTACAGGAAGTATATAGTGTCAGTGGATTTGCATAGTATTTAGAAGAGCTAAAGTTACACTGCAGTGACGCAATTCTACAGCACTTGTTAATTCCCCCTTCTCCCCAAATACTTCCTCCTGACTCCCACTCTTATTTGTTTGAACATACCCGCTCTGTTATTCCTCTCTCCGAGTGCTGTGTGTTTACTGGACAATTGTAGTTCAACATATTAACACTGCATTTAATATCCTGCAGCAGATCCTAGGCTAACAGTGTGTCTGGATGAAGGTCCACTGGCCCCATCCAGACATAGTATTCCAGACTATCCCATTGGGATCTTTGGACTTTTGTCTCTTGCTATCAATTTCCATCTCTCCCTATGAAAATGTTGTTCTCCATCCAGTTGTTCTCCGTGCCAGAAACCACCACAAAATGAGTCTTTAAATCCCACTTGTTGGCCTAATGAAGCTGACTGTGAAGCATTCCCAGGAGAACTCACACTATGGTGACCTCCACATCAGAGAGGGGCTTTATATTTGTCAGATTTCTATCCAGAGTTCAGGTTTCATAGAGAAATTCCCCATGTGGTATCTTGTTACTCTGCAGAATGCCTGACCAGAAGAAGAGCTGTTGTAATATCTTCTGCTCTGATTCCGGTAAAGGGCAAACCTCCCATGAACCATCTAACATCATTGCAAGGGTGACCCTGGCAAACTCTCTGGAAATGCCCTTTCCTCTTTTCACCTTGAGAGCTGGTTTCAATTGTTTCCCATTTTTGGCAAACAGGGGTAGAGGTGGTGACATCAAGGCCCTTCTTGGCACCTCCCTTTTCACAAGGAAGCATGCATTCAATTAGAGGATTTTAATTAAAATACTTCTCTGTAGCATCCTGTTTCCAGGCCTTGCTGTAAATTTAACTTGACGTTCTCTCATTTAACAGGTGGGTGAGATTATTCTGAGAGCTGCCAGATGGAAGAAAGCAGAAACAGAGCTGGCTGCTAAGATAGAATAATGATGAGAGGAAGAGAGTGCAAAAGCAGGAGTGGGATACATACTTGCTCCATATCTGTTAATATTTACTGTGTAACACTTAATCCCTTTCTGTGGCAATTCTTCACTATTACGTGTGTGTGACTTCTTTAATTTCTTTTGAAGGATAAACGTTTCAAATTTTGTTTTCTTTCATTTTGGACTGGAGCAGTTCAGGAGCAACCACTGAGTTACAATTGAAACAAAATTCAGTGTACATCCATCCTACCTCAAAAAAAGAAACAAAACACCCTTCAGCCTGGAGGTGGGAAGCAGAGAAGCAGCTGTGAGACCATGGGAGTGGGTAACTTGCTGAAGGTCTCTTCTGTGAAAGCAGCTGTGTCAGCATCAGCCTCCAGATGCAATGGGTTAAAGGATATGGGAGAGAAAAGATCGTTTCCAAGAGGTTAAAATCTAACAGCTATCAGAAGCAAGGATGAGGAATGTGGAAATCTGCCAGCTGGGAGTCTGTGAGGTAGAGAGGCTGGTGACAAGGGGTGATTAGGAAGGAAAATTGAAGGAACCAAAGCGAAAGAGAAAAATAGAGGACAGTTCAGGAAGAAGGAACCTCAAAGAACAGGGAAGAATTACCACTAGCAATAATAGGGAGTAGGGAGAGACAGAAAACTTTGGTGGGGACAATGGCAATAATGAGGAGGAAGGGAAATGAAGACTATTACACTCTATTTTTACTCTTGGCAGCAACAAAACATAAAGGAATTAAAGACCAAACTGCAAACACCCACCTCCTCCTGCCGCACTGTGTAGGATTTTAGCAGTCTAACCTATTCATGTGCCACCAGTGAGTGAGTCCTAAAGAGCAAAGCAGGGCAGAGGCTACCTGAACCATCACAAAGTTTTGAGTCATCAGAAGCATTGGGCTCTGCTGTTGTAACCTAGAGTAATAGTGCAATTAGTCTCACTCCTGCATTTCTGTCATGGACCAACGGATTACAGAAAAGACCTTTGCCACAGAAGGCCTTGCAGATAAGATGCTCCAGGGAAAATAAGATTCCAGTAAGCCCTACCTTCCTTGTTTCCATTTGGTAAAGGCTGGTTTATGTTCTAGCTTCAGAGGACTGGAGCATTCAAAGCTGATGACAATCTGCTTAGATTTTCTGTTCCAATTAAGAAAGCCCACAGAGTGAATCACAGACTGTGTGAGTTGGCTGTAGACTGGAGTAGTTAAAACAGTGCAGGTAAGCACTATGAGTGGTTTCCTCACTAAGAATAAGGTTTTAGTGAGAGCTGTGGTCAGTCCAGCAGTGACACAAGAATGTTTTGTGGAGACGAAAGAGCTTTCATGTGCCCACAAAAGGGCTTCCCATAGGATGGAATAGAAAATTGCATGAGCATATTGCATCTACATTTCCAATGAGACTTTGAATTACCATGGTCAAGTACAGCTTTTCTTCAGTTTAGCAAAGTGAAATATTTCAATAGAGACCAAAACCAAAACAGATGTTTTCAATTCCACAAACAGAAAAAAATATCTAAAACAAAATCCTATTAAAAATGTATACATATAATTGTTCTCTATTAAAAATTGGTTCAGTGGAAAATTCTCCAACGAGCATAGCCTAGACATGGGTACAAACTGAAACTTACATCTGAATGTTGCTGCACAAATTCAAGTACTTTAACCACCAGAAGTACTTCTATCAGTCACATCATAATCTCTCTCTAAAAAGAGATCTTATTTTTTTTCCAGTGGGATCTGCTCTCCATATTATTATACTAATGGTCTTTAATTGCATCTGTGTCCTGTAATTCTTTACCAGTCTCATCTTGTACAAATCTTTGCATAATTTTCCCTGGGACTGATTCCAGCCTAATGTGCCCGTGTTTGCTTGAGCAATCCCATTTACTGTCTTGAACAAAGGGACAACAACTAGCTTTTTCACAGTCATCGTGAGCTGTCTCAGTATTCCAGAACATAAAAAATACCAACTGGAATAGCTCAGAATACTCTTCTGCAAATCTCTTTTAATCTCTCTGCTGACACACACCTGATCTGTGGACCTTAAAATATTAAATATTAGTAATTGCTTAAAACATTCTTGAGTTACTCTTGACAGTATTTTCAGAGATTCACAGGAAAGATGGACACACCAGGCTGCAGTAACCTTCTCTTTGTTATAAATTTGCTACATGTTGCCTGGCTACTTTGACATTGAGTCCCACAACTTTAGTTTAACTAAGTCTAGTCACAACAGAAGCCTCAGATAACATCTGTGCTGGTATTTCTGCTGTAGCAAGGAAGTGATCCATGCCCACAACCAACAGCCCTGCAAATAATGCACATTTTGTACTGTAGAATAATTTTACGCCCCTGTGATCTTGGAAAGTCCCATTTGCACCTTAAGTTGAGGTTGTGACCTTCAGCAAAGCAACACAAGGTATCACAAGGCATCTAAAGCTGAACTGCTTTAGAGGAGAGATCAATTCCCACCCAAAGGGATGTCTTTGGCTCTAGGCCATTTCATTGGCCTTATTAAAAAGCAAAGGAAGAAAATGTTACTTCCTTCCCCAAAAGCCAGAAAAAATACCACGTGTGTCTGGTCACTTCAATACTGAGGAGAACCTCCCTTAGGATAACTTCAGTGAACTCAAGAAAATTCGTACATACCATATTTGCTTTAAGTTGTTACCTTGCATAAAGAGTTACACAGAACCAAAGGGTTTTGCAGAATACTGAGCACAAAGGGAGATAATTCTTTTCCATAGAGAGCTTTGGTGTATGTGACTTTCTCTGAGCCATTTCTTTCCAAGGTGTGTGCTCTCTTGCTGAAAACTGAACTGGCATTTCAAAGACTCAACATTTCCGTGCAGACCTGTATTTGTTAGTCACCGGAGCAAAAGTAAGAATCCTCCATCGCTTCTAAATTATAAAGGAATGACAAGATTTGTGAAAAGTATATGACTCAGGAAGCCCCTAAGCTAATTCAAGGATCTTTAACTTAAGGATCCTTTAACAAGGATCTTTTAACTTATTCTGTCTTGCACTTTCCTTAGCTACAGATGGCAAACTTTTATCCCATCTATAGAACTATATACAATAAAACCTATCCACTGCTTTTTTTTCTTTTTTCTCTGTAAAACTGAAAAACAATGGGAGCTAAACACATTCAACTTTTCAATTTGTCTGTTAATACTATCTGTGTTAACCCAGACTTTCTTCTCTTTTTTCCTAATACTCTTTTAAGTATTCTCTTTAAAGCTGCTGGTTACTTTTATTTAAAAAACTACTTTGACTTATTGGTCACCTATTTTTAATGTAAAATTATATTAATCAACAGCTATTTCCACCTTTTTCATGTGACATCTTGTTGTTTAATCACTGCTTCTAGGTAGCCTTTTTAACCAGTCTGATTTCCACTCAGTTATATTTCCATCCATATCAAACACTGTAATATTTTACAGATGTACGCGATGATGGACTGTGAACACTGGTAGGAGATTCACAAAGGATTCCATAGCTTAGCTAAGATTTTCCAAGTTTTCTTACTGGGAATAGTTAAAAGCTTTGGAAAATGGAATTGGAGTTTCAAATAACAAATTCAGTTACATCTCATGGTTTATTTATTTATTTATTTATTTATTTCCACACAACAGCAAATACACTTTTGCAGTCACTGGTGTTCAGGCAACCAATGACCTTTAGATTAGTTACTACCTTCTTGTCCTGTTCAAGGGTTGGTACTGAGTTATCTCATTCTAGATGCAGCATACTGTGTATAAGGAAATTACCAATTATTATTTTTAGGGACTTCCAAAAGTTTTGTCAATAGAACATGAGAAGTCCAGCAAATGTTTCCCAGGTTCCTCTTAGCCAGATGTATGTCATTCTCTATCCTTAGTGAAACTAGTTAGGTGTTTAGCCCTCATACATTCAGATTTCGTGTTTCTAAATCGAAAGTGGCTTTGGAGTACACATCACAGTCTCTGACGTCTGGAGACACATTTTCACCTGTGTTTCCCCCACTGTACAGGTTGTAACTATGAATTTTAATGTCCACATTGTAATCCATCCTATGTATAAGGACTGCTCTAGGATTGATATGGCCCAGTTGGCTTATTATCTCATAAACAGGTGGAACACATAAATATTCCTTTCACTCACGTACGTGGTGGTATCTTATAACCTGGACCCAACAACTGGTTACAGAAAAGTGCTTCAATGTCTTTATGAGTTCACACCACTACAGAGCGCAGTCATCTCAGGACAACCTTAACCATCATGGTCCAACTAGACATTTATTCCTCTCCTTTGGAAACAGAACTTGCCTGTGTTTAAAACTCAAGAGGATGTGGCTAGGAACGTTTTCTATCATTTTGAATGCATGAATGTAAGGTAAATATTTTTTTAAAAATTATGTGAACACAGGTACTAGTAACAATATGTCCTAGGATTAGTTACTTCCAAGGCTGTTCACAGCCCATTCTTAAACATATGGACTCTGTTTCCTGTTGCAGACCCCAGCTCAGATCTCTACATCTCCCATACTCTTGGATTTTTACTGAGGGAAAAAAAAAAAAGAATAAAGTGATTTAGGAAGAGTTAATGCTCCTGAACAGATGCACCAGTACGAGATGTGACAAAATGTCAAGTGGAATGTGCCTGAGGGCTTGGAATTTGGCCGTGGACATAGCAGATGAGTCCCCAGGATGGCATGTCCCCCAGAGGCCCATCATGCTTTGGTGACAGCTGTGATTTTTATGGCCCAGCTTCGATGACAGTCTGGGAGGAGTCAGCTCCACTCTGTTCTGATAGGAATTTGGTTTGTCATCAGATTCTAAAATCCCTCTGATTTACAGCATCAGCCACTGTTGGCATTTTACTCAGATGCATGTCCTGTACTCTTTCCCTGTGGACGAGAGACTGATGGAGGTTAAGGTGTAAACAGTAATGTTCAGATTAAACTAATTGGGAGGAAAAGGAAATCAGCAGGTCATTACATGACAGGAAACGTTGAGAAAGCTCCAAAAATAATTCATTAAGAGCACTCCATTCTGAAAAAGGACAGCTCCTCCAGCACCATACAGACACCAGCTAATCTCTGCGGTCCACAGTCTGACAGAATTGTGCTTTTTGCAACGAATTAAAAGATTTATCCCAGAGTACTCAAAAAACTGGCTGATAGCATCTTGAGACCTCTCAATTAATTTTCACCAGTCTTGGGAATCTAGATATGTCCCAGTGAACTGAAGAGTGGCAGTTTTCCAGAAAGGCAAGCAAGAAGACCTTGATATTTACTGGCCTGGCTGTCTAACTTCAGTGCCTGGTGAAATTATTGATAAGATTATTCTAAGAGTTATTGAAAAGCACCAGAAAGACAATGGAGTCATTGGTCATTGGTCATTGCCAAAATAGATTCACAAGGGGAAAGTCCTGTTTAACAAAATTTATTTTCATGGTACAGTTACCCATGTAGATGGCCAAGGGAAGCCAGTGGATGCAATTTCCTTGGATTTAAATGAAGTTTGTGATGCTGTTTCTGCATGAAATGTCTGGACTATAGCCAGACAAAAATGCAATGGATGAGTGACTGGCTGATGGATTGGGCTCAAAGGGTTATAATAAATGGGGTTAAATCAGGCTGGTCTTTAGTGGGTTCTGTAGGACTCCCTCTTAGGACAAGTTCTCTGTAATATAGCCATTGATGACATGGATACAGGATTTGAAGGTATACCAAGAGAATTTGTAAATGATACTCAAATGGGAGAAGCTGTTAATTGCCTCAGGAATAGAGAGATCTTGCAGAGAAAACTTGATAAATCAGAAGACTATGCAGTCATCACCTACATGAACAAGTGCTGGGTTCTGCATCTCAGGTATGGCAGCCCTGGAAATACATACAGACTGGAGAGCAAGAGGCAGAAAAGCAGCCGCCTGACTGGGATCAGGAGGTTCTAGCTGATGGCAAGTTGAATGTGAATCAGCAGTGTGCCCTGGCAGCCCAAGGGGGCAACTGTTCCCTGGAGTGCATTGGGCCCAGCACTGCCAGATAGGCTGGGGGAGGGATTACCACACTCTGCTCTGCACTGTGAGTCCTCACATCCTACATTGGGTGCAGCTTTGGGTGCCACAGTTTAAGAAGGACATAAAACTGTAAGAGCATACAAAGGAGGGGTACAAAGATGGCGAAGGATCTGGAGGGCAAGATGATGTATGAGGGGTGGCTGAGGTCCTGTAGTTTGTTCAGTCCAGAGCAGAGGAGGCTGAGGGGAGGCCTCATGGCAGCTGCAGCTCTTCACAAGGGGAATGGAAGAATAGAGTTGAGCTCTGCTCTCTGGTAACAATGGCAGGGTCTGAGAGAATGGCGTGGAGCTGCATCAGGGGAGTGGCAGGCTGAGAGTTAGGGACAGGTTTTGCACCAGAGGGCGGTGGGCATGGAACAGGATGCCCAGGGCAGTGGGCACGGCCCCGAGTGCCGGAGTGCAAGGAGCATCTGGACACTGCTCTCAGACACAGGATTTGAATATTTGGTGGTGCTATGCAGAGCCAGGAGTTGGACTCAGTCTCTGTGGGTCTCTTTCAACTCAGGATATTTTATGATTTTCTGATTCTAACAAAGACCCACCCCTTGCTACCAAGTCCCCTTGTATTTGCCTGGGACAAAGTAACCTCCCAGAAAGGGGATCTGTGAATGTGCTTGGAACAACAACTTTAGAAGTAGGTGTCAAATGCCTACAGCCAGACAGGGTAAGGGCCACGTCAGCACGGCACAACTCAACTCTTCAGCTCCCATTTGGTGTGTCCTGGATGAGGATTTCCTTGTTCACTTAACACCCAGTAGGGAACCAATCTGGCACTTGCAGAGTCATTTAGGATACAGGTTCCTGGATTTTCTGACCTTTCATTTTCTGGGCCTGGTAAGACACAGATAGCACTTATGATTCCTCTGCTTGTCAAAAGTCCCATTCTTACCAGAATAGGCATTTAATTCTCATGTTAAGATAGATGTTATAGAATAAGTTCTGCTCATTCTGGTGGACATCACTAGTACTCCTCATGAGCTCTGCTCTAAATGTGGCTGTACAAGCCTGATGACTTCAAGGATCACATTTCTTGGAGATGACAACAAAACATTCAGAATCACTGAGAACCCAGACACAGATAGCACTTATGATTCCTCTGCTTGTCAAAAGTCCCATTCTTACCAGAATAGGCATTTAATTCTCATGTTAAGATAGATGTTATAGAATAAGTTCTGCTCATTCTGGTGGACATCACTAGTACTCCTCATGAGCTCTGCTCTAAATGTGGCTGTACAAGCCTGATGACTTCAAGGATCACATTTCTTGGAGATGACAACAAAACATTCAGAATCACTGAGAACCCTGTGTCCAAGTTGTGTGTGCTCTTTGGGATCAAAAAGGGTTGACTGGTGAGAATTCTCAGCATGGCACTTGGGACTTTTCCAGCAAAATGGATGTATTTCCCACCTGGAGCATTTTCGGATGCACCACCATTCTTAATATCATACTCACCCTTGAGTCTCAAGCACTCGCCTCCCTCTTTTCTCCCGTCATTCTGCTACATGGCATTTCTAGCAGCTGGAATAGAAAGTACTTCCATTTTTTCTTACTCAGATTCATTGCATGTTTGTAAAAGCACATCTTACTAATTCTCCAGTTGTCCATTGTTGGTTTTTTGTTTGTTTGTTCGTCTGTTTCTTTTTTTTTTCCTGGCAAAATGTTTACAGATGATATCTCCTACTGTAAATTTCTAAAGAAGTGGACAAGAAAAAGGAAAAAATTATATTCAGTCCTCTTTTTATCAAGCACAAATTTAAATGTTATATTTATTACTGAATATTATTTGACCACTGATGAAAAAGCCTGGGAGAATCACAGCACAACAACAGCAAGAAGAAGCTCAATGCCAATCTTTGTCATAGAGGATGCAGTAGACACAGGGAATCTCCAGAAATCTGTCACAGTTCCTGGGGATTTGGAAAAAGAAAACATAACAAAACAAACAAATCTGAACTAGCCCTTGAGTGGAACAATTCCAGTTCAGTTTCATAAACCAGATACAGTTTGAGTCTGTTGAAAAACTCTGTAAGAAATGTCAGAAAGAGGTCAGTCAGTACATCTCAGTACTTCTGCTGTGGCGTAAAATCTCAGTAGCTTTGTAATCAGTCCATGAGGATGGAAAAGTTCTTTTAATATCTATATTCCCTGGAGAGTGGGTACTACAGATTCCAACTGTGTTTTTGTAGAATCATCTTTTTTCTTCATTTACCATCCCAGGACTCTAGTTCTGGTGTTACAGTACCTCTCACAATTAGCTCAGTGAGAGAGAGGCATATGAATAGCAGTAGAACTCTATTCCCAAAGGACTGTTCTTCCTTTTTGGTTATTTTAGTTTATAGTCCAGTTATCATCCCACTCTACAAATGTCTAATCAGATAGCAAGTGCTCCCTTGGAACCTTAGGATCCTTCGTATAATTTGGGGACAACAGTGAAACAGGTAACGTCAGTGTCATCTGAAACAGAATAATACATTTCTTTTTAATAGTCTAAGTGTTTTCCCCTGATTTCCAGGTCACCAAGAAAAGCAGGCACAGTCCTGTTTTAGTATTTAGAGCAACAGCAACACTGAAGTGCAGACCTTGGGCAAGATGAGAAGCCAGTGAATTGCAGAGAACACAGAAGACCAGGTCAGTACAACTGTTAACACAATCAGAATGTATGAATCACTGATCTTAGAGCCCAAAAGGCTCCTGAACTCCACACCCATTTGAATTAGCAATCAGTACCATCTATCTGCTTCTAGACTCTGCAACACTTCATAGATTTTTTCCCTGAGAAATGTTTTCCAGATTTCATTTACTTTTACTTCTTGCCAGTGATACAAATACCACAAAACAGTCTATCTCAAAGTGTTCTGGCAAATAATTCAGGTGCTGGCTAAGATTCTAATACACATTGGCTACATTAGGCTTTCATAACATGTCAGCTAGCCCCTGATAGCTACCATGTGGTGATAACGATTATTCAGTCCAAGCCCAAAATGAGATGGAGAGATCTGCAGTGATGTTCCTATTCCTACACTTTCTGGAGTTCCTGGAAAAAAGACTGAATTCAGAGTCCTGGACTGTTAACACTGAATGAGTCCTGCTCTTTCTAAACTCATATTTACAGATTCATCATCGCTATTAGTCACTAGTGTATCTTCATCTTTTTTTTTCCAGCTTACTGATGCGGATGTCGTAAAGAGCCTAGTGGTGCAACTCACATATGTCTGTAAAGAAGGAAAATTGATTGTGTCGTAGCAAATGAGCTGCTGCTGGTCTGATCAGCATCACTGAAGTCAAGGTTTACACTCAAGTGCTATTAGTTTGGAGTTACATGTCAGGTATAATTTAATACTGAGAATCTAGAAGTGTCTGACTGGACTTTGGAGAGAGCCTAACCACTCTGTTCTGCATGTCAAATTAACTACCCAGTAGTGAGTTCCCCTGGCAAAATGATCACCCGCTGGCCTGCTGCCACACCACAAAGCTCCCCATACAACCGTTTCAGAAATGGAACTTGTTATTCTCTAGCTGCCCTGTGAATACCCGTTCTGTCAAGGCTGGAGGGAAATATTTGGGGTAGGCAGGCTGAGAAAACAGAGAGGTGTTGGGTGTCAGGATTGATTTAAATGGGCTGCAGCTTTGCGCATAAGCACTGTAGCTCAGCAGCCAGAGGATGGGAGGTAGCAAGAGCAGGGGGATCAGAGGCAGAAGAAAGTGTGCTAGAGATAACCTTGGAAATCCAAGAGCTTCATTTGGATGTAAGAACAGAGCATTGTTTGTTCCAGCATGACATGTGAGGTTGTCCTAATTTTCACAAGCATTCATATGTAGCAGTTGTATTTACAGAAGGGCTCTTGGTACACTGCTGCTGGCAAATCAATGAACATTACTTCCCAGGTGCCCTTACAGGCTGAACTGCCAGGGGACCAGGTAAGTATGAGAATAACAGACTCAGCCTCAGCAAACATGATCCTGCGATTCTGAAATGACCTCTACTTGTGTCAGCTGTGGAATTAACAGTGCCCTGCACAGCACTGCACAGCAGCAACCACAGTTACGAGGCCTTCTTAAAGAACTTTAGCATGTACTGAGCACTTCTTGGTGCATTTCCACCAAGAAGATCCCAGTGTCCCTACAGCCTCTGCCTTATTCAAACAAGGAGACCTGCTGGAGCATATATCTCTGTAACTCTAAGGAAACTGGGCTGGCAAGGGGTGGTGAATACCACATCTGTCATCAAGGCATGCAATTGGTACATATTCAGAGTGTGTCCATATGTCAGTGTTTGGAAAGGTCCAAGGAGCAAATTTGGATGCCTTGATACAGATGTGACCACAATCTAGAATCGTAGGATCCTGACAATCTGAAGAAGGTCTCAAGCCCAAGACCCTGCTCAAAGCAGAGTCAGCTATGAGATGAATCCAGATTGCTCAGTGCTTGCTCAATCTGCTGTACAACTTCTTTGGTCAGCCTGTCCCACTGCTTTACTGTCTTCACTGAGCAAGCTTCAGCTGCTTGAGAGGTGTTCAATGTCTCTTTGCCACCAGAAGGCAAAAAAGAGGGAGAAAACATTTACATGGATAGATTTACATGACAGAAAGTGCACAGTGATCAAATTGACTGTTTGATCTTTTCAATAGATAGAGGGTACCCAAATCAGATCACATCAGATAACATAGCGCAAATTCACACCATTTTTTTCAGACTACTGGCTGCTGTAATGCAGATGCCATGAAGTAAACTCATCCATGCAAGTATAGGTTAAAGTGTAGCTTGTATGCGCTGTTAAGCAAAGAAATGCCCTTCTTGCCATATGCAGTATTAAATTCTTAGGGTCAATCTAGGGTACACAACATCCTGTTCCATTCTTCCTCATCTCACAATGCTGAAAATAGGTCATTCAGCTACTTTCAAATCTCGTTTAAATATTGACATAGTCCTCAATTGTTAGTAACCACTACAGACTCACTCAGAACCATGGGAAAAGATCTCCTGGGGCTTACCTTTTAATCTGATGCTGCCATTAAAATCCTCAGATGTCCTTTACTTTTATTATCTTTTTCACTCTGCTGTTTCTCCTTTCTACACTGAGCAAATTTGGTCTCGTCATACATATGGAAGTCTCTTGCAAGCTTTTTTCTCATCTGACACAAACCCTTTCCCAGAATTTACCTGGAGATGTTTGTTTATTACCTGGCCAGTTCCATCTATGCAGCTATAGCCCAGGTTAGCAGTATGCAATTCAAATTATCCTTCCAGAATTGGATTGTTGTGCTGGCCATGCAATTACCACCAAATTTTCATGTTGTTCGTTTAACAGAACGAAACGCAAATGTTGGAAGACATTTCAAAGATGGCTTGTGAATTTTCACTTGCCCATCTAACTGTGGTGCAAGTGTGGAGCATGATCTATTTTGAAATCACAAGTCCAAATTCTGTACAGTTCAAACACTGTCAGCTTGTCTGTAGACAAGCTATGCGGTGTGTTTATGAGCTTGTCACTGGCTTGTATTAAGGGACTGACTGAATCTCAGCCTGCAAAATCAAATTAGAGCAATGGAAAAGTATAATTCACTACCCTCCCCCAGCAATACCATGCTTGGCGAACAGCAGGTGCAAGTTTCAAGGGCAGGTCAAGATCACTGTCAAAATGTGACCAAATTATCAGTCAAAGATCACCTCCTCTTCCTTCCTAACAGCCCAAAACAACAGAAGCTTCCACCAGAAACTTGAAGCTTGTCAGCACTCTGTTTATTTAAATTCATTCTCTGTGAATAAAGATCCTGTAGGACATTATACTCAGCTTTCTAGTGAAATTGGAGCTGAATGTGTCTGCATTACAGTTGTATTTTATGTAGTATGTTCTAGTGTGAAGGCCTGGTCTTCGTGATCATTTCAATTCAGGTTGCTTGTATCCTCCGGATATAGTGGAATAACTCTTCCATAACTGTATTTTGATTAGAGTCAGCTTATTTCATAGACTAAACATTGGTACAGGTTGCAAATCCAGATAAAACATTTGGTAAAATAATAAGATTGCCCTGAATGCCCACTCTTGTCACTCAGCAGGCTTGATGAGCAACAGCAACCCTGTTGGTCACCAGTTAAAGAAAGCCCCAGAGTATAGACAGTCTTCACAAGGTGCCTGGAAGATCAGTACCACAGGTGACTGTGCAAGCAGGGATGGGATTTATAGAACTGAGGTCCTCTACACAAGCTCCAGTCCCTTTTCATGGTGACAGAATACACTATGTTGAAGTTTTCTTTTGCCCCCAGTATCAAGAATATTAGCCCAAACCCATGCAAGGGTACATAATAAGGCAGAAACAAAAAGATTTGCATTCTTCCCACTGGCTACCAGACAGTCTACAGCTGTCTCTGATTCTTACCCCCCATAACATGCTTAAACTTTATGAGACACTACAACTGTCTACAGAATGGCAAACATAAACTCCTTCAGCCAGTCTCCTTGAGGTATCTCGCTTTTCTTGGTTGCTTCTCCTAGCCTTCCACATCTGAACTTAAGGAAGGATTTTAGGTACCCTGCTGACCATGAGCAAAATAAAGGTTTGTGGAGCCAATATGAAAGGGATGCCAGGTTTCTTGCTTGTCAAAGCAATGACTGAACTTATAGGCACAGTGTAGGGTGATTTCAGTTTAGAAAGAAACCTTTCCATTCTGCAAATCTGATGCCTAGTACTCCATCACAAAACTAACACCATGTCCAGAGGTCCTTAGGTACTCTGAGATAGTTAAGATACACATTCACATACAAGAAGAAAAAATGCTCCAAAGTCTTTCCAAATATTTTTGGCCTCCTGGTACCTGTCACCAGGATGAGTAAGGTACCCAGAAGATGACACTTTGTATCATTATATTCCTATTTCACAGATTTATAGAAGACATTATATATCATATAGGTCTGTCAGTAACTGAGATGTCCGTGCTGATGTTATCTGAAGCAAAAGCAAAGCATTTAGGACCATCCCATAATCAATGTCCTCACTTAACTCATGCTGCCCTTTCCTTCCCTAGGATTTTCAGTTCATACATGAACTGAATCCAAAGGCTACTTTCTTCTTAAAGAAATAACAAGGCTGAAATCATCTCGTGCTGTGATCACTGAGCGTGATCACCAGGAATGCCTCAAGGGAGCCTTCCCAATTAACCTGAGCAGAGAGCTTTTGTAAGCCTACCAAGAGGAAGCCAGCCAGTTTATGAGTTTCTTTTAGGGATATGACATTTCTGGGTGACCTTGTACACCACAGGAAGTTTTTGATCTTAGCAGTTTCCCCAGAGTTGTAACTCTAAAATACTCCCTGAAACAGACCTGTTACAACTGCGGAGCTTCCCAGGTTCCATGCCTCGTCATGCACATTCCTCTTGGTATTTACAGTTACAGTGCCCAGCCATTTTCTTGTGAGGACCAAAGCACCCATTTCTCCATTACCACTTCTGTCGCCTACCTCCGTGCATTACTCCAGGTGCATCAAATCTTCTTAACTGTTCACATTTCTCGGTCACACTTCCAATGTCCTTCTCACAGCTTGCTTGCTTGTTTAGCTTTATTTATTTATTTGTTTGTTTGTTTGTTTGCTATTTATTTATTTATTTAGAGAATGAGATCTCCCATCTTGTAAACATCATCTGCACTTTTTTGTTCTTATTTGTGTTACTGTGCTGTGGATTTGGATGTATTCATACATATGTTCAACTGCTTTCAGCATAATGATTAATCCAATTTTTTTTACATACATCATATGCTCTCACCTCATTTACCATGTCATAAATCGTGTGTGATCAGATAACTGAACTAGAAACTCTTTTCATACTTGCTTTAATCATCAGCAAAAATATTCAACAGTGCAGGTCTAAAATCAGACCTCCATGGGAATTGAACAGAAACACACATCCCTTCATTGAAGATCCCCATTAGTAAACAGTTTTCAGTCATTCAGCTGACTTATAATTTGTTTAATATGCACTAGAGTGTCTTGGCACAAGTCTAGTTTTTAACCAGAACTCAAAATTCTTCTAAATCACATTTTGTAAAAATTGGACTCTATATTAACAAGATTAGCTTTGGCATTCAGGAATACAGTCTTTTCAGTGAACAGTGTGACACTATTTTATTAGAATCCATTTTCCATGAAACTTCATTGACAAACACTGTATTTGTGTGTTTTAACTGTTTATTGACTGTGTACCACTGCTATTTTTCCCAATATCAGTATCACCCTAACTGACTTGTAACTTCCCCTGTTAGGCTGTTCATCACTTTAAAATATTAGCAGTCTAGCTTCTTAATATTTCACTGGAATTATGCCAGTTCCTCAAAACTTGAGAAATTTAATCCAGTACTTCAGAAAGCTCCATGATCCACAATGTCTTGACTGAAAGTTAACAAGGTCTTCTGATAGTTAAACTTTCACAGCTACTGTTTATCTCAGCCATTATCAGACTGTGCCACATCTACCAGTACAGCACCCTAACGCAGTAGATCTTATTTTGGACTACTTTCCAAGTTCTGTGCTCCAGGATTTGCACAGACTTCTGGCTTCTTTTCAGAGGAAGACACTGTTTTTAGGTTTTACAGCTTTCCACATTTTAGTGCTTGATATGATGGTCATGACTGGCCTGACTGAGACTCTTCTCCTGATGGTCCTTCTTGAGCAAAATCACAGCTACAAAGTTAAACATTTCCAATAAACTCTACATTCTGAAAGATCCATGTTAAGCACATCAAGAATGAGCTATTTTTCATCTTTTCATAATCAAGGATAATTTTTGTTTTGTTTATTTTTTGTTTACTTTTAACTTACTATCAGCTGACAACATGTGGGTACTTGGTTTTAAAACCACAAATACTCAGTAAGGTAATCTGCACTGGATACCATACTTCTGTTAAAACAATTTGACTGTCTGAAGTTTTAGGGTTTTATGTTTTGTGCAAGATAAGTATCTTCCATACGTACTAATTAACTTGTGTGTGTACATCTATATAAACTGCATATGCCATCAAGATATTTTCCCTACCTTTTTAATATTTCATCTTTAATGAAGGGCAATTACTCATTTTCCTTTACTTCCTCTCTCTTCTCATTTACTGCTAAGATGCTATCCGAAAGTCTGGGAGACCAATTCTGTATGCCAGCCAATCAAAAAATAATAATTTACTTCCTTTAAGTTGAATAAATCCTTATACTAGCCTGATTAGGAAAAGAAGTTACAGACAGGCAAACTGTTTTTCTTAACTCTTCTGTATGTATCACCAAACATATTAGTATCCAGGCTGTCTTCTCATCCATCCTCAGTAACACTCAGGGGTTTATTTGCTAATTTTGGTTAAGGCTGCTTTACAGACTGAGAGATCAGACAACGTAAGTAATTCTGTTCCTGTTGTAATGCCATTGTCTGCAACAGGAGACCCTCCAGATGGTCCACAAGACACAGTCTTAATAACCACATGTAGGGAAGATAGGACACTTCCTTTCAAAATGATACCAACACTCAACTGAACCAATAAGAAAGTTGGTATTTTTAACACTCTGGTTTTTTTGAAAGCTATTTAAGCTGGAATTACTGACAGTGTTCTTTAGAATGGCCTCTTACATAACAACCACGCAAAATTGCAGAGCAGCTGGAACATTTGTGTAATTCTTTGAGAGTTGAGCAGTAAGTGTAGGGTCTTTTTTAACTGTGAAGGTGATGTTCACAAGCCATGGTATTACTCTGTGTGCTTCAGTTGCCCTCATGCTCTCTTAGTCTCTTCACTTTTTTTTTTTTTTTTTGCAGTTGTCAGTTCTGTGCATGTAACGAGACTCCACTGAAGCCATGCAGCACTTTCCATTCTCTGCAGCAGCATTATGCACATGCTCTACTGGCTCAGCTAATCCCTGTGTTTCTCGAGAATGGAGGTCACCTCCTGGGAGAGGACTGAAGGGAGATTCCTCCTCCTCTGTGGAGATGCCAAATACAGCAACACATGGAGCCAGTTGGTGTGAGTTCATGAACGAAGTGTGACATGTGAAAAAAAAGATCTGTGTAGCGGGTGTTCTTTTCTGACATTTCCAAGTCTATAAAATACAAAGTGACTAATAAAATGTAAAATGCAGACCTATTTCATCCCACGGCGGTTACAGGGTGGTAGTAATTTGAGAAGTAGAAGGGAGTTATCCGTATAATTGTTTCTGATTCAAAGATAGAACTTCTTTCCAGTTTGTTTTTAGATGATGTGGTACAAAGGGGCAAGGAATTAGCTGCATTTCATTCAGGTATATACAGCTGAATTACTGGCTTCCTGTGCTCCATGATCCTTCTCTGGTATGACAGTGTTTTGAGAGCAGCTTTCCAGCATTCTTCTTTGATGTTTTTTGGATAGTAATGCCAATGTCAAGACAGTCTTTTAAGTAACAGAGATACAAACCATCTAAGGCATTGAGATGAAGGGCAAAGATTTGCAAGAAGGCCTGTGGTGTGCTCATCTGGGGTGCCCTGGATACATCAGCAGAGGATGTAGGTATGGCATGGCACTGACTTTGACTTTCTTGGACCTATTGCTGTCATGACCTTGGAGAGCACATGGTCAATATTCAGAGAGAAGGGCAAGGCAGCTGGTGTTTTATGTCAAGGTTGTGAGTAACACGGGTAGAACTCCGTCTCAGGGACAGCTGAGGGCAGTATCCAGAGTTCTCTAATTTTGATACTGCAGACCTCACCACTTCTGCCAGCAAGACAAGTCTCCTGTAAGATCTTCTAAACATAGGCCTGCTGCAATTGCCTCACAGCAACTCTCAGGGAAATTTAGTGGGACAATTGAGCTGACACAGGTCTCAGTTACACGTGTTTAATGGGTAGGATTGTTCCCTCAGGGATATTAGCTCTCAGAGAAAAGCAAATACTGGACTAAGGAATAATCAGCATGGGATGTGAACGTTTTCCTCTGGAAGGGGCAATCAGATGTTGTGCATAATTCTGTGTCTGCTGTTGCACGAAATCTAGATCTTCATAGTTTTGTGACACAATCCTTGTGTCCCTTGACAACTTAATGAAAAAGCAAATAAGTGAAAAGTCCCCCCAAAACCAAACAAAAACACTCTTCTCCTCTTTCACTATTATTTGACACACTATTTGCAGACAGTGTTTATGCTTATTAGTTTCTTAGTTGTATTGACTGGTCTTGCCCATTCTCTCTTGGTCTACTGCCTGGAACACTAAGCTTGGCAGAAGCTGTTGGGAAAATCTTATCCTAAATCTGTCATAGCCTTCTAATGAAAGAGAAGATCTTACCCATGATGTCCTGGCCGAAGGCCAACCCCGGTAATTGCATACTGGACTCTTGTAGTTCCATGCACTTTTAACCAGTCAAGATTCTTCAGCTCTGCCACAGGTTTTTATGTCATGCACTCTGGTGCTCAGTTCATAACAAAACATACGCTCCATCATCACCTGAGCACCCACTTCATAAAAGACTCTGCCTTCTTTCAGCATCACCCCAAGATATGTCACTTTTCTATGCCTGAATAGGCTTATTCCAGTGCTGTAATGTAAATATTTTTCAAGCTTTATGTCCTGTGTTGTGTACTGATGTAACATATTCAGGACCTTAGTAGAATGCAACTAACAGGCATCTACTCACTAAAGAAATTGTGGCTCTGAATTTCCTAAAATTTTCAAATAAAAGTCTTCACTTTAATGACACATCATCTATACATTTTTACAGTATTACAATCAGATCTTATGAGCTATGTATTTATGTGATTCAGTATCTCTGATCTACCAATTCTCAGGACCTTGGGGAAATGTGGAGCTTTCATGCTCTGATTGAAATTCACCAGGTTCCCTTCATGCTCCTGACTCAAGTCATGGCAAATAATTCTGCCTAGCTGGCAGGTCGCTAGTAGTGGCACCAAATCAGAAACTATAGTACATACTCCTGTGAAACAGAGATGGAAAAATATTTAAACCCTTGAAGGTAGGACTTATTAGATAGTAAATTCGTCAATGTTCAGATGTCTTATTCTATAGAAAGTTCTGATATCAACATTTATTTTGGACCCTCATCTGGACAAAATGTAGAACAGTAATATTTTTACTGAAAGCAAATTTGTCCTTTCTCAGAAAAAGTTTAGCTTCAGCTTAGTTCAATATAACTGTGTCCCTCTTGGAACTGCTGCAGTGCCTCATGAGGGTGATACATCATGTTTTTCAGTTGACAAAGTTTCCAGCCAGCATCCTGTGATGTTTTGTGGCTATTTGACTCTCAGAGTACATTGCAAAAATTTAATGAGAGAGATGATTATGATGCATTATGGGAGTAAGATGTCTATAAATTACAGTGTCCACAAGGCACATTGTAACTCTTCTGGACATAAATTAAAACTGAGCTCCTCCATCATGAAATGTTTTAATTCAGTGTTTCAATTTAGACAGAGCTAATTCAAAGCGAAGCATTTTCTTTTTCCCACTGGGGAGTGAAAATCTTGAGTAAAATGCCATGGGGAAATTTAGAGTTCTCAAAGACAGCATCACCATTCAGAAAAAGATATTCACGGGAAATATATGACCTCTTATAATACATATTCAGTTTCCATATGTTTATATAGATATGTAGATACACAAAAAAATACTGAAACAAATAAAGAAATATAAGCCAGAACTGTTAAATATAGGTTACTATACACTTGGTGATATATAAATTACAGTTTGATGCCTAATAACCAAGTAGCAAGTTGGTCAGAGGAAGTCAAAGAATTTTTTTTCCTAATCCTTATATAGATTTATCTATATATTACAAGCTCAGCACAGTGGAAGTTATTTTTCCTGGTTTGGCAGAAGAAGGGCAAGAGAAAGAAGAGGAAAAGACTGTGCAGTTCAACCTTGCCTTGGTGTGTGCATAGCACTGCCAGTCTCTCTATTGCTTCATTATTTATTCCACAATACTAGCAATTTGGAAACTTATAATTACTTTTGCCCAGTTTCCTGTCTTCCCATTTTACTAGATTAGATTTTCCCAAGACAGAGTTCTGCTATTGCATTGTGGAATAAATCTAGTGTTTATGCACTGTTGACAAAGTCCAACCTTCTATATTATCATTGTTTATTACAAAAGGAATCTGTAAATTGCTTCATTTTGGGCTTCCAGCATAATTAATTTATTATTATTATTATTATTATTATTTGACGTTTGTTTGTTTGTTTCCTGGAAATCAGTCTTCTGTTCATGCTCCAAAGCAGAGCCCTGTCCCCCCGAATTTGAGCCATTTGATGGGGGAAGATATGAACTGCAACAAGTCCAAACTTCTCACAGCTTTCGGTGAGGTACCACCATCATAGGAGATGTATAAAATTACCCTCTTTCTATTTTTATTTCGGAATCCATGAGTCATTGTAATCAGGTTTGGTTAAAAAAAAAAAATGGCAAAGCAGCTTAGAAATTAAGGACGTCACAGTAACACTGCTAATGTTTGGAGAGTGTTGGTCCCTCACTGCTACATCATAATTTCTGTAAGAAATGCTGGTGGTGGTAACTTGGCTCAGACTGCAAGAGAGCCCATGGCTGCATCACCTCTGTTAGCCAGATCCCACTTCAAGACTGTTGCAGGGGATATTGCTACTGTGGTTGCTAGCAGCAAAGGTGTTGGAAGATGTACACTCAGCAAGCTCGTTGTTGGAGGCTGTAAGGTGTGAGGTTAATAGAATGAATAATACCCAATTGTATTATAGCCAAGATATTTTGTAGATGGCATGGTTAGACAGATTATTGTGATGGAAAAGAGACGATTTAATTAAAGGGGAAAAAAAAGTTCACCTTGGCCCATAGTAGGAAACCCCAAAGGAGCAACCTCCAAAAAGAGATCATTCCCCCAGTGCTGGTCAGCCCTTAATTGGGGGTTTATGAGAGGTGGAGTCAGACTCCACCCTTTCTGGTCACACTGGTAAACTGCCTTCACCTGTGCTCCTACAGCTGACTTAGTGCTTGCCTCAGGTGATTAATCAGTGGTTCAGGCTGTTATTCAACAGTTCCTGTACAGAGGCAAATAGGGAGAGCTATCTCCAATCTTCCCTCAGCTTTCTGACCACCAGTTATCTGCTTCATCACCTGCTCCACTAAGCAGTCATTTGTACCTGAAATGCTCTTCCTGCAAATGCCGTAACAGCTTGCAGCTCTGAGTTGTTTCTTGATAAGCAAACAAGGCTGCTCATCTTCTGTTTCTCATTTTGCTTGTTCAGTTACAGGGAATGACTTGTTGCTGTGCCCAGTTATCCACACCCATGACCTTTTCAGAGTCTCTGCTTTCCAAGATGCATGCCCAGTATCCCCAGAGAGAACTGCTGTCCCGAGTTGATAGATGCAGACCTTTGTATTTTGCTTAATTCAACCTTACTTTTGCCTAAATGGGCCCATCCTACCAGATGATCTAGTCTATGCTGGTAGTCTGAATGAGTTCCCACTCTACCTCATCTTTTAGGACACCACCAACTTTGTCTTGTCTGCAGATTGTATTGGCTATGTGTTTGTGCTTCTAACAATGGAGCAAACTTGTCCCTGTTTGCCAAGATTGCATGTTTGTTGATTCCATTCAAAAGTATTGCTGTAGAAAATACGCTGAAAATAAACATATAACTGCTGATAAAAGAAGTTGGAAAATACTGCCTCAGCAAGAGGACTAGCAAAATGTATGGTAAAACACAGAGCAGAAACTGCCAAGGACATATAGTTTCACTACTCAGTCAAGGGTACTTCCAACTTTTAAGTATATGAGGTCAGTGCGGTCCTGTGAACGTTCTCAAGAGAAACCAACATCCATGGTGAATAAGTCTGAACAATGCAGGTTGACTTTCCTCAGTGTCCTGAGCCCTTGCTGGATGACAGCATCACCATCTGTAGTTGCAATCTTGAGCTACAAATAGCATGAAACATTTTTTCCTTCCTCTGTGCCCACTATGCCATTCATGACACCAATGTCCTGCTGCAGAACCGTACAGTCCTTATCCCATTTACACTCCTCCCCTATATTTGTGCCAGACTTATTTTGAGCCATTTATGTGAGTCATTAATCATAGCGTGGTTAGTCATTTAAAAACAAAAAGAATTACTTGCCTGTGGATGTGACAAGCCATTTCCAGCTACTGAACAACTTGGCAAGGGATTTTCTTTCTCTTTGGTTGAAAATACTCTAGATACACCAGGGAGGGTTTTATCTGTGTGTTTGTATAAAGGGAACATGCAAATATATCAGAGAGGGTGAGATGGGAAACAGCCAACTCTTGAGCAGTTGCTAAAAGATGACACTTTGTAAACTATGTTGATAACCCTCTGTGGGAGGAATAGCAAAAACTTAATTAGTACTGAAATATATCAAGAGAAGCCTTATTTTTAGAACTCAGGAGAGAGCCTGAAGGGACATCTTGTGCAGTGCCTTGACGCAGTGGGAGAGACTTGACCCAGAAGAAGGTGACATATAGTTTTCAGTGATTTAGCTCTCTTCAGTCCATGCAAAAGTCTTGCTGACTTCTAGGAAAGGTAAAGATTAGTCTTTTATTTTCTGGGATCTAATGAAAAAGTAAATAACAAAAGGACTTCAACTGTAAGCTGTCCAAAATCAGTTTGCTACTGACACCTTGATCATACTTGCAAAGTTAAGTAACCTCTTTATACTTCACCTCTGTGCTGGTGATAGGCAACAGCAGAAGACAAATTGCTTTTCTACCTTTTGAATGTTCTGTTTTTTAAAAAATATGTTTTTCTTTGCACCAAGACATTCCTCAAACCTTTTAAAATTACCTTCAAAAGGACAGAGACAGTACATAAAAGAGCTGGTAATAAATGGTAGCACTTGAGAGGCTCAAGTCTAAGACAAGTAAAACTCAAACACCAAAGCCCAACTCTATTTCTTCATAAGTCAGTACCTCAGCTAAATGATGTTTGGCTTTTCTAGGTCAGGATAGGTTCATTGCAGAATAGAAGAAACTCTTCTTTTGGATAAATCTTTTTCATTAAAAATAGGTTTGACCCTTCAAAAAGTTGTCATTTACAGATAAGATGTTCAACTCAAATGCTCCTCCCCATTCCAAATAATATTTTTCAGCTTTCGCTTTGGACTGATCTCATCTAATAGGTTGCTTCAGTTTAAGTAAATAGAAAACTTAATATAAAATGTTCATTATCAGTGGCATTTAGATATTGTACTTATCTCTGGAGGCCAATCCAGGTCCTCCTTGAAGGAAGTTCCTTGCTTTTACTGAAGAGTACAAGACAAATAGCGAATAACAATAGGACTGTACAGTGAAAGCCGTTTGCTGGGAGCCATAATGACAGAACAGCTGTGGCTGCCTCTTCCACTGTGTCAAAAGTCAGAGACAGCATAGCTGAACACAAAAAATATGGTGAGCAAATCTTTGTATAGTGTCACAGAAAGAAGCCTAAAAATAGTCCAAATCTCCTTTCTCCTCTTATTTAAATAAATCATCTTTCCAAAGAGAACTGACACTTTGCAGCCTCACAGCCATATTTATAGGAGGTGGCAATAATTTGCAAGAATGGTCTAAGCTGGGGGGAAGTAATTGATCTGGATGGCCAGAGCAGATTGGTGATGAATGATTTAAACTGCAACATGGTGAGATGAGATTAAATAACAGGGAACTTCATAAAAATGATATCTGAGCAAGAGAAAAGGCTTTGAGGAGGTGTGAAAGATTCAGAGAGCTTGAGGCGCATCAGGTCAGGGCTTTTGATCTTTCCCGACATAGCGCTTCTCCAGCAACACAAGACATCAGTACAGGGGATGCTTGCAGCCCTCTTGCAGCCCTAGGAGACACAAGGAACATGTCCAGGCTGCTCTCACTGTTGCTTTAGCTCTACTGTGCCACACAAGGAAGCAAGCTGTGGCACTGCCATGGAAGACCAGACTGTGACATCCTTGCTTCCTTGTGTTGCTTTGTAATAAAGCCAGTGGTGTGGATATGATCTAGACGATGTCAGCCATAGGAAGAGCTGAGTAAGACCTGGGTGTAGCCAGCCAGTGACCATGCAACACAGACCATGCTACAAGACTAGAGACAGCACTACTATGAAGTTCAGAAGTGTCTGTTTCATCTTCTCCCCCCTGCTGAGCCACACAGATGGTTGTTCTGGGTCAGAGTTCCCAGAACTAAAGCAATGCCTGTTAATTAAACCAGAGAACAAGCTGCCCTACACAACACCACATGGTGGGTGTCTAGTTCCCTGGAGTTTGGGTAGCTCCAAACCCCTTTTGCTGCAACTAACAATTTCTTTCTTTCCATTGCAGCCTGAAAAGAAAGGAAAACCAGCCACCTGCAGGAAAAGGGAGTTTATGGGAAGTTTTGACTGTAGCTGAGATGTCAGTGAACCACTTAGTATTCAAGGAATAGTTCTGAAGATTGCATCAATTCTAATGAGCAAGACAGTCTTCTTGATCACCGTCATTTACTCAGTCTATTCTAAGATGAGGAGGAGACTAAAGATAATTTTTTCTTTATCTGTTAAAAGCATCTAGCTTTGTAGGAAATTGTTGTTCAAAGAGAAGCAATATTTTAAAGTCTGTAAAATTCTCTTTTCTGGGGAAATTCAACAGTGGAAATTTTCTTCTCTATGCTTTCATGTCTTCCTACTATATGGACTAAAGGGAGACGGAAGTTATCAGGGATCAGAGCACATTAAAAAAGACTTAAGAAATCATCTACATAACTCCTGCTCCTGCTCATTATGGCAGTGATTGAATGCTGCCTCCTAGAGAATCTCAGCCTTTCCTAAGTTAGGTGGAAATCTCTGTTTGAGAAATCAAATTGCCACTGCAGCTGCTAACTCCTTCTTTATTTTCACTGTCAGTCTCTATTGAGGGGTGAAATGAGCAGGGCTGAAAGAAAGCATTCATCATCATAGCCATAAAGGCTATTTAACAGATACAAGTGCCATACTTGAACCACACTGTTTCTCATGCCATAAACATAACTGCTGAACCAAAGGGCCAGGTCATTTTGGGAAGCAGAATGAAGAGCTGGAGCTGGTGATTTGAAAGCAATGAACAAGCAATGGCATTTATGTTTTTTTAGCTGGTCTCTCAGGAGCAATGCACCCTGGTATTTCCTGCTGCATAGTGAAGAAGGCAGGCCAGAAGGAGTTAATTCATTGGCCATATTAGAATGTCCTCTTTACTCTGAAAAAATACAATATAGAGATTCACTAATAGAAAGATAGTCATGTGCATTCTGAGATCAGTAAGACAAATAAACTGTTGAGGATTTCCTCTCTTATTAGCTAACTATTAACCATGTTTGGAGCAATACTGCAAGCCTGTGCATAGCAGATAGCATGTCAAGTGGCCACTTGGACTTCTGAGAACCCACTCTGCTGTGGCAAGCGCAGGCCATGATTAGAGCTAACCACACCGTGAAGTGGTTGCCATCTGAATTAAGATATGTCATATGGATAGCCACTAATGGGATTGTTTGGAGTTTTGAGGAAGTGAGTGAAGAAAAGATCAAAAACAGCACAAGGGAAATCCCTGAGAGACAGAAAGGCTCAAGCATTTGTATCTCCCAGCTGGAAAGTTAAGTTGTTGAAAGGAGACTGTGGTTTTAAGGAAACTCACTGGATAAGATCTGACAGGTGATAAAATTCATTTGTGTTTTTGTTCTATCTCCAGCAGCACCCATGTTATTCCCAGCATGGTCATGATTTAGGTCTCAGCCCCCATCTGCCTGCTTAAGGGAGGCCATCTCATTGTGTCAGCTGTCTCAGAGCCACAGATGTTCACAACACTGCTAGCCTGCTGCAGCAATCTTCCCTGGCAGAAAATTCAGTGGTAAGTCTTTACCTCTGCCTGAGTATCCCACTGAGTATGGCCTACTCTGCCATACCTTCCACGGAAAATGCCTTCAGAGCTCCCAGTGTCATCACCTGGAGCTAAATGTAAAGGCAGTTGAATCAAATTGTTAGGGTAGGATTCACCATGCCTAATTGAAGATGTCTTCAAGGAAGCAGTCTGTGAGTCACAAACTGCTTCACTCACCCAGGGAACTCTTTACAATCACAAAGAGAAATAACATATTTTAGGACACAATCTGCTTCATTCATTTTAGATGGTGGCATTACAGTGAGGTAACTAGCACTCTGTAAAGGGAGGCTGTGCATTCAGACATCTAACTAGGAGGAAGATGTCCACATTGAGTCAGTGGTATTCCACCTGTAGTGACTGAAAGGAGAAAGTCAGTTGTACACGGTCACATTCAGAATTTACAGTGTTTTTCATTGAAACCATTAAACATATTCATATCATATGTTATCAATTATATTCATGAAGAAATAAAAAATGGTAAGTGCAAGGAACTTTTTGGAACAACATCAGTGCATGAAAAACATCATCAGTGCATGAAAATCCAGCTGCCACTCACAGCTTCTGGCTGATGGCTCCATGGAAGCTGTATGAAATAATGATGGATACAACAAAGGAAAAGAAAAAGAACAGTCAAACTAGGATTTGCTAGACAATGTGGCTCTAATTTTTTTTAATAAAGCACAGGCAAAAGTTTTGCTGCAGCAAGACATAATGAACCTACAGCAAGTGTCTATAATACCCCATGTGACTAAGCAGTACCTGACCCAGCAGCATTCAGCTTGAGGTTTCCTGGAAAGTGTATAGAAGCAAATGGGAAAAGAAATGGTTAATTTTCACAAAAAAGAGCAAAAATGATTTCATGCAAATCAGAGGAGTTTCTTGATATTTTGTTTTTTTTTATTTTTTTACAGTGTGGAGTGATATTTGTTACAAAATACATTGTGTTCTTAACAGAGTAGGTAGTTTTGCTGTGAATTTGCCTAAAACGTTATGAAATGGGAAAAGCAAGGAAAATATATCTATATTGATTATGGCAGGCAAGGACTTTTCTATCTTCTATCAGTTCTATTACTTAATTGGCATTTGATTGGAAAGAAAAAGCCACAGAGAACGGAAATGACTGAAACTCACATCTTCCAACAGTTTTGTGGGATGTTTCTACATGCTGATGAATCTGAGCATGACTTCAGTGTTTTAAAAGCAGGGATTTTGATGCTAGGATGTAATTGTTGGTTCATTCTGGCTTGTGGCAGTAGATAGTTGTGGTCCACTCTGAGATAAATAATGGTGTCTCCTTTACATCTTGATTTTTGGTGTCATAATTTGTATGCTACTGTTTACAGCAATGCGGAATCGTTATTATTTTAAGCCCCAAAAACACAGCCCATTTATTTATATAGAGAGCCTTATTTTTATACTGTTTCTCACCTGGAAGTGATGCAGTCTCTTTGCATTGGAAAGGACCGGTACATGACACAGCAACCTAGGGCAGCTGCCAAGGCAGGGCATGCTGCTGTCTTCCACCAACATGAATATGGCCTACAGTATGAGGTGGAAGGATGGGCTATCCATGTATGCTACACGCTAGCTGCTGGCCAGATTACAGGTTACAGAGCATTGCAGATGACAATAAACTCAAGTTTAGGTTTTCTGTGGGTGGCACAGCACAGGATAGAGCTTTGATAGCTGCAGCATGAGTCTCTACAAAGTCTCACATCTCAGCATTGAGAGGTACCTGCACTTTGCCCTTGTTCCCTGATGGAGCTCTGGCACAGATGATGCTGGTTCTGTTGGGTTTGCTACTGTGGTTCCAAGCAGAGTCCCAGAGCCACAGTACCCTACTTCAGACCCAGACATGGGGAACCATGTGCACCACTGTGTCAGTCACTGGCTTTGGCCTTTAGCTTAAAGCCCACAAAATTAAAGGTCTCTCCACTGTGTTGACAGCTGTATCCATTTTGGTTACAACTACCCTCCATCGTCACACTGCTTTTCTGATCATTTGGACTAGATGACACTAAACAAAACTCAGCTGAATTTTTCAGAATTCAAACAGCTTTGTGAAACCATAGTGACTCTGACACACAGCCCTAGCTAGCTACCATCATTCATTCTCAAAATATAGCTTCAAACATAATATCATCTATGTTTGATAAGGGCTTTCCAAACATTAGGGCTTATTCTTGGATGCACGTGGTACCCTGGGATGTATTAAAGAATTCATTGTTGAAGCCTGCAGGCCTCAGTAAAGACGTTCCAGTCTTCAGCTTGCCATTTTAAAAGAAATAATGTTAACAATCTAGATAAAAGTGGGAAAAAAATGCCTCATACTTCATCTGCCCATTATGAATACCCTGCACTGAGCCTAGAGAAAGGGCAACATGCATCTTGTCTGTCTGGGGAGTTCTTTGGGAATTATATTCACCTTGAAAGCGCACCACTGCTCCAAGTGTCACCACTTCTCCCTGCAGAGCTTCATGCCGAAGTCCTCTTTCGTCATCTTTGACGTCTGCAGAACACCAGTGTGGGAGATCTTGGTGTGCTGCAGTTGAACGTCTGCTTTCTGCTGAGAGAAAATGAAGATGTTTTCAGGTGGACTATAGATCATTCTAAATTATTTACAGCCTCTACGCACTGGTGGCACTAGCCAAAAATCTACAGCAGTTATTATCAGACCATGACACAAAAGTGAGGTCAAAGACTTCAAACCCAACCAACAAAATCTGTATCCTGGATTGACCTGAAGTAAATGGTCAGTTGGTCCTGGAAAGAGAAGCTTACCTACTGATAAACTCTGAAGAGCATCACATTAATGCTCAGGGTCTCAGATCCCAGTTTTAATAAATCCTATAATAACAGAGAAAAAGACATGTAGTGATAACAATGGTAATCTACCTCACTTCTACAGAGCTGTTTGTCTCCTAGGCAAGAGGGCAAGAGTGCAGGAGTACTCTACACTCTTGGCATTATAGAATGGATTTTGCAGAAGATGAGAATGGCCCCTTATGAAGTAACCTTCAGAATGAAACTTTTACTTAGCCTGCCATGATGAAAACAAGAGAAAAATGAAAGAGAAGGAAGGACAGTAAGAAGGAAAGTAGGGGGAAGAAAAGAGAGAGAAGTAGAGAGAAAGGAAAAAAAGAAGGCGGGAAGAAGGGAGAGAGGACTGCAGGAAGGAAGAAGGAAAAACCTGGGTCTAATGACATGAGAGAGATGGAGGGGAAAAAGGTGAGATGAAAATAAATAAATTATAAGAAAAATATAAGAAAAAAAGCCTGTGAACATGATTACAGGAGCTATGTGCAACCTGAACAGCTTGTATAGGTGTTTTAATAAGTAAATAAGTCTTATTAAAAGACTGCAGAGGCACTAACCCATTCCAGAAGAATGAAGAAATTGAAACATGTCTTCTTTGCTCATGATTAGAGTGCTATGCCAAGTCCTTTTTCCCTCAGCTGTTCCAGAAACTTACGTTACAGTCATCACTTGTACTCATTTGCTCTCCTTTGCACTGTAAAGCAGGAGAATAACTTCATTTTAAAGGCAAGGGAAGAACTTCGGGCCACTCTGAAATTTTGCCATCTCTAGTGAAGAAGGTTTAAATAGTGACAGAAGCTTTACAGCACAACACAGACACAGAAACAAGACACTCCATCTTGGGGAGATGACACATACCAATTTCTAGCCTTGTTATTGATGTACTAGCAGATACAACCACACCGGATTATCCTGGCAGAAGCAGTAGCACGCAGCACAGGAGGTGCAAACAGTCATTTTAACTCATCACAGTAAAGCACGCTCTCACATGACACATTTTGAGGACATTATTGTGAGTAAAAGACACCTATCTGCAAACAAATTGTATAAAGCATTTATAGCCTTCTCAACACAATTAAGATGCTGCTTGAAAACTGAAGTTCAGATGAGTATTTATTAGGCACACACCTATTTAAAATGCCTATTTTACTTCCAAAGCACTGGGCCCAGGAAAAGAGAAGGAAGAATTAAAGTCAAGAACCTTTGAATTTAAATCCTGGAAAAGCAACAGCTCCAGAAATCGTGGTGAATCTCAGTGACTGTCATCTGAATGCAAAACCTTTCCATTTGGAAAGTAAAATAACAGCAGAAAAAAAAGTATTCATGCTTTAAATAAACAAACAAAAACCCTTCAAAAATACCCCAAACCTTAGGAAGAACTAGAATACTATTACTAGGAAATTTCTACACACATTCCCAAGGAGTTGTATTTATCAGTCACACTGGCAGGTTACATTTTTTCAAATAAATAAACAGTATGCCTGTGACTTTCTACTACTTCATGAAAACAAAGTTATATAAATGCCAGTTATTTGCAGCATAACCTTTCTAAAGAAACCTCAGCTGATGTCAGGTAATTATTTGTCACCCGAATCTAATACTTTCTTCCCTGTGCCAAGTCATTTTCATGGGATCTGCACTGTGTGATGTGGATCAGAAATACCTTTGCCATCCGTCACTGCTGAAAATCACTGGAGCTGTATCCATCTGCCTGTGTTTACATAGCAACCAAAGTCGCGTTGCTAACGTGAAGGTCGCCCCATGTGAACCCATCAATCAGCAAGCTGGAGTTTTGAGCCCCATACGAATATCAGAAGTAGGTTCAAGGGAACAGCTTAACCCTTCCCTGTTTTAAGAGGCCATACACATCTATACTTAATGAAAATACTTTTCAAAGTCAAATCTAAAGTGACCTTTAACATGCAGCTTAAGAGCTGTACCTGCAAGATATGCAAGATACACCTGTGACCCGCACATCTCAAAGTGTAGTTCTAGTACTGACTACATCCCAACATAGATAGTGCAGCTAACTGAGCTGAAACTCCTGCCTATAAATTTTAAGAAAATTCTTTCTACAGCATGTACTCTACACTGACTACTGGCTTTACTAAGAATATTTTTAAATTATTTCAAGTCAAAACACAATGTAACATTGAATGACAAGTATCTTTGGTTTTCTGTAAGGTTTAAGTGGTTCCTGTATTTGTATATTACTAAATTTGATTTTTGGTGATCCACATAAAGATTATAAATGAGGTCTACTGCTCATTGTTCAAGGTGATGTGCTATGTGCCTTTTTGCCCTGTACAGACCCATGCCTTCCCACTCTTTTTGTGATTAAAGATAGCCACACTAATTAATTCCAAAAAATATTTCTATTTCTAAATTCTCTCCAGACAGTCTGGAATTTCCATCAATTTATCTCTTGTCTGCAATCATTCAATAGATGCTTTGTCCAAGCATTCCTCAGACTGTAAACTCTTCACAACTGACCTGCAATGACTGATTCAACCATCTCATGTTCCCAGTACTGAACCTGAGGGAACCATGTGTGCTGGAGCCCTGAAGAGAGAAACAAAGATTCTGAAAAAGGTACATAGTACAAAGATTCACAATAGCAAGATCTGAAGTAGTTTATCTTGGAGTCTGGGGTAAATAACTATTGCCTAAAAATTACTAGATCTTCATGTACCACTGACGCGAACAGATCTCTGGGCAATAGTTACTAGCAGCTTAATCTTCCCAAGCAGTTGATGCCAGAGAGTAAAAAATAACAGTAACAATAAGGGAGTCAATGTTGATTGGGTTCATTATACCTGCTTTAGTTGGAAATGTGGCCTGAACGCTGACTTTATCAAATTTAACTCTCTGAAAAAAGTGTCCTGAGCTATTTGTTTCAGCAGTTGGGATAACACAGCTTATAACTGGAGCTAATATAAGCTTGTCTTTTGAAAGGTTCTATGTTGTTGCACTATTAAGCTCTCTTTGAGGGAAGACAGTTACCTGTGAAACAGCACATTGCACATCCCTATATACCCTAGACTATTTCACTGCTTGTTTTTCATTTGACTTCTTTTATTTTTAATAAAAACTTACAAAAGCTTGTAATCTTAACCAATATTTAGAATGTAAAATGCCCTTCTCAATTTGCCGCTTTTGTTTTAGACCATTAGCTTGCATTGATCATTGTCTCTATCAGCCCTCTAATGCCAATAATGTAGTAATGGGGAATGATTTTGTCTTTGGCATTTTGCTACTTGCACAAAATCCAGTGACAAGTCAACAGAATGCTTGCGATTAGATGGTGGTCTCAGCAGCCTTCTGCAGTGACAGGGATGACAGTCCAAGGTGCTAATACAAGTCAGTGATTAATGAGATACAAGAACTCAGATAGATTAGATTGGATTAGGCATACATGTGATTCATTTAAATTAAAACAATCACACACAGAAAGAGTCCGATGTTTTGTTGCCTTGCCAGAGAGATCAAGCTAATTCCACTGGCTTTTCTATGTTTCCACTGGAAGGAGCTTTCATGTGAAAGGATCAAGGTGTCATGCAAAGACTCACCCAGAGAAGTTCTGTGTAGCCTAGCAAATCATCTGATCTGAATAATTTCAGTCCTCTGCCTGTTTGATTTCTGTAGCTGCAGCAGTACAAATAGATAAAGGAACCACCAGCACCATCTGGAAATGTTGCTTTTTACACCTAACAGTCTGCAACATTACTTATGGGTAGCGTTCACTTGATGTGTCATTCACAGTGGCAACTGACCAATCATTATGTGGTAGTCATGAGTCCTCATGTTCACATGTACAGGTCAGCAGCACCATAGTTTTTGTACTTACTGATCCTCTGGATTATTATGTGAAATTATGCCAGAAATAAAACAAAACAAAACAAAAAGATAATTCTCCCCTATCTCCTTTTTATCTCATTCTGTAGTGGCCAGTGCGCTACTTACTTTCTGTGGCACTGGCCAAATTTCATGTTGTATTGATGTAGACAAAATCAAGCAACCCATGCAAGTAGTCACTCCCTATTCAGTAAAAATGTGACTAATGTGTTGTTGACTGAAATTAATAAACAATTGTTGCTTAATTTTTTGTTAAAAAAAAAAAGCAAGAATAACTATTAATCAGTTGAGAACAACCTATGCTACAGCAGCACCAGCAGCTAAGCATAGTACTATCAAAGCCAATTGAAATTCAAACATAGTTGCAGATGTACTCAGTGTGCCTCATTCTTCCATCACTGAAACTGGACTGCAATGCCTAGCAGATTTTGCAGTCTGTAGGAACCTATGGTAAGGGCTGTCAGGCTCTTTGGCTATGTGTTCCCATGCACTGGGGCAAATGTCTTCTCTCAAGTCTTTCCTTCCCACTACAAGAGCTTTCTTATCAACTAGACTCTCCTGTTAGCACATACATCAACTTCAACAGTGTCAGTTCCACATAAGCACAGTTCATTCTTTCATGCGACAACATGCAGCAGTAGTTGTGAATTCCTATGTCACTATGGAAATTTTAATTTGAAATCAGTAAGCATATTTTATCTGTGTATGGTTAACACAATGGAGTTTTTGAACACAGATAGAGCTTTGCTCAGTGCAAAGACCCCACTGAAAGGGCATTGAGTGAAGGTCAGCAAAAAACCAGCAGTCACTGCCATGCATCTGGACCAAAGCACCAAAATACTGAGAACACTTCAGCAAAGGTCTCCTCCAATTATTATTATTTTTTTTAATCACAAGTAGAAAAAGAAAACAAAAAGTATTTGCAAATGCACTACTGCTGAACTCCACCTCACTGATGGTGAGTTCCGAAGGTGAGAGTTGTCCACAGTGCAGCATGAACAGTAGTGTGTCAAAGAAAGGATGAAAAAATTAACTATAGGTCCTTCTGCTTCAGCAACTGAATTTTAGCCTAGACCTCTTACTGTCCCTGAGTACCTCTTTCCCAGACAGCTTTGATGCACACTGTGGGAACAGTAAATGATGCCTGGGATGGGGCTTTCACTGTGGTTCCTTGGACCAGAGTGGAACACGGCTGCAGAACAGCAGGGAATGAGACGTTGCCATCTCCTTGGTCCCATTATCTCCTTGGCAGCCTGAAGAGAAGAAGGCAGCAAATGGAAGAATGAGAGCAAAAGGAGTGTTTAGGAGTGAATTAGTTAAAAGTTTCTCTCCATGTGAACCTGTCAATCTTCTGTAGAGGATTAGGCCCACTACAGGGAGGGAGCCCAGGCACACGCACACACACATTCACATAGTATATCACTAAGGCCTTGCAGTTAATTATAGCTCTGAAATCTGGCAGATTAAAATTAGAGGGGAGAGGGACAGCTGCGGGATCCTGGGGTGTAGGGTTTGATTTCCAGTGTAATCTGTGGCCCACCAAAGATCTTCCCTTTGGAAAAATAAAGTTCATCCATTTCTGCTCCCTGCCTGCTGCTTTTCCATTGCCTCATGTGTACTGTGTGTCTCTGAGTTCCTAGCAGGGTCCCAGACAAGCAGCCTAGCCCATGCTAAGCAAGGGTGACTTGTGCCAATGAATAAATTATATAGAACTTGCTTCTCTCTCTAGTTTGTTGCAGAAGAGTCAGAAAGACTAGTTCCTTTTTTCCTAATTAAGCCTGCAAATCTCTCCTAAACCTGGAAGTAAAATGAGGTTGGCAAGATCCTTTTCTGCTCACATGTCATTTGTTTTTTCTGGCCAGAGCCTCCAGAAACAATCCCGTTGATCCCTGTGTTTGGGAGATAAGAAGAACACATAATTAGTACATTGCACCTATCTCCTTTTGAATCATGGAAGACTTCAATGGGTCTTGCTGCCTATCCTCAACCTGCTTTCCTTCTTACATGTAATGACCTTGCACTGAAAAAAGCAGAGATCCCATGAGGTGGTTGCAAAATGAGCTGGAAGGCAGAGGACCCTGTAATGTGTTTAAGGTTGGTTCCTATGGTCTGGGTTACAGTGGTTTGAGAATTATTGTAATGTATACAAGCAAATAATAACTCCTCAGAAGTTTACAGTACAGTCAGGAATAAGGCCAGGGTCCTCAGCACAGGGTCAACACCACTGTTGGATTCAATGCTGAATTTTAATGTATCTTGGAAGGACAGAGAAGTTTCAGTGAACTGGAAAATGTTAGTGATGTGCCAATGTTTGAAGAGTAAATGTGGTGTCTTGGTGAATTATAGGCCAGTTAGCTTGACAGCCACCCCAGGCAAAAACCATTGACTGGCTGATCAGAAGATGGAAAATCCTACGCAACAGTAATAACTTTTTTAAGTTAAAAATTTCTCTTAGCAGTTCCTTCATTAGTATTACCATTGTTTACCACTATTTTCCAAAGAAGATTAATTTAAAACATTTGTACCAGCTTAATGTCTTGTTGTACTACCAGACACATATTAAATGAAATTCATCTTCAGCATAAGAATAAAGTTCAATCTTCAGGCAAACTCAGAACCCAGACTCTGCCAGAGCTCATTAGAAGTTAAGCACAATGCAAAGTACCATGTTCCTTCTGAAATTTCTGACAAACTATTTTTAAATGGTCTAATTGTGGTTAACCAGACTCTCATTTCCCTATTTAAAATCACTCACCCAGGAACTACAACCTCTCAGAATTCTTCTGAGTTAACAGATACAGCCAGACATGGTTGGCCAAACAGAGAAACGTAGGTGAAGTAGCTGAATGCATTATCGTGCCCAGCTCCTTCAAATCAAACTTACAATAAAGTTCAGTTGGCATAACTAATCTGCTTCAGTGTAGAATAGGCATGTTAGTAAAAAATATTTTTACCAGTGACCTGAGCCACAATAGTCTGACCTTGCCCTAACACACAGATCACTCCCATAGTCTGATTTGCCAGCTATCTGGAGTATACTCAGTATACTCTGGAGTATACTGCTGTATACAGCAGCTTGGAGGCAAAGTTGATTGCATTGCTCAGGGTCTTCTCCAGCTGTGTTTTGAAAATCTTCAAGGGATGAAATCTTAGAAAGTCTAAGAAGACTTCTCTTCCTGGATTGCGAGGCCCATCAAATACTGCCTGTTCCCCTTTGAAGAGAACATTTCCCTTGGCCAGGTTCCTAAGAGTAAAATCCTCTGCAACTCTGAGTTGATTCACAGCCTCTGCAAGTCTACTATTTGCTGTTCCTCTTAGATATGTACGGAGGGCATCCCCTGGGAGACACAGGGAACATAATGTCACCACCCACTTGGGCTTTGCAAGTTCCACTTGAGATACACATTGACTCCAGGTCAAAAGTTTTTCTTGAAGCAAGGCAAGAAGTCTTGTAACTGTTCCAAACTTGATTACACAGCTTGGTGATGGTGGGTAATACACATCACCTACCCATGTAGTTCCAGCTTTAACACAGTCATGATGATAGCTGGCCAGCTGGGTGGTTTCACCTCCCAGGAATGCTTTGAGATTGCCAGATGGAGAATCTAGTAAAAGGAAAGCACTATAAGCTTAATTCTCTACTAACTCATCCCTTCACATGATTCAATAGAAAAACTACTGAAAGTAGAAAGACAGCCTAAGCAAAGCGGGGAATTTGGTACTGCAGGGTTTCTATCTGGAGCACTGAGACACCAACAGAGAGCCAGAATTTCCAGAAATCCAGTCTGTGTCCCTGGGTGCTGTAGACGCAGTACTTGCATCAAGGCTGTGTGCGGCTTTGCTGCTGTGTTGCAATGAGACACAGCTTTGGAGGCCTAAGTAGGCAATGCTGAGGCGAGGTATAGAGCGCTGACAGACCCTGTAGCCACAAAGCTGCTTAAGCACTTACTGTTTTATCCATCAGGGAAGAAATGACTCCCTGCTTAACTGTTTACACCACACTGTAGAGAGAACATATTCTGAGAAACTACTGGGCACTGTAACAGCTTAGCTATTCCACAGCTCAGTTGTTCTCATCCCTGATTGTCATCATTTCCTCCCCTGCTCCTCAACCCCTTTATTCTCCTGACTTATCCACGATCCATTCATTTTATCTTCTAAGTATTTTTTCCCTCATGCCTCCTTTTTACTCTCTTCCCCCAACCATTTCTCCTCCCCTCCCCCTCCTCTGCATTTTCTGGCAAAGGTTTGGACTCAGAGTTCAGTTTTATTCTTCCCTAGAGAAATGACTTAATGCCTTGGCTATAATGAGCAGTTTGCTGACTGTGAACCCTTGCTGCTAAGTCTGCGTGGAGATGTGCATGCCAGTAATTGGGAGCCCCATTTTTCTTCTGCTTTGCTTTTCTTCTCCTTCCCACCCCCCTCTATTTTCCTAAGTTTCATTTAGCCATATGATTGTTAAAGAGAGCAAAGAGTCAGACAACTTGCTAAGACCTTTAGTATTAGATCACTTCTGTTCAGGCACTCAAGAGAACAAGCTCAACAGCTCAGGGAGCACGGACTTCAGTAGGAATGAGCCTCCAGAGTGTATATAAGGTTTCCCCTGTGGGGATATTTTCCCATTTATTTTGCAAGAAGATTAAGCTGACCATAGACTGTATATGCCCTGTGGTATGGATGCTGCTCTGAGCTACCCTCTGCACTGCATATGTCAGCTGAGGCTCGCTTTCCCAGAGCTTTGGTTGTTTGAAGGCAGTCTGTTCACCAGCAATTTTCCAGCGTTCCCAGCTCTGACCAACTCCCGTCTACCTCATAAACACAGGATTTCTCTGAGTTTTAAAGGCCCCCGGGTGCCCTAACTTGATCTGTTCCGTCCAACCACTTCCTGTAAACAGACATTTATGGTAATTTTAGAGGCCACCAGGGTCCTTCCTCTGTTCAAAGTGAAACCTCGCTCCCAAATGTCTAGACTTTGACCTTCTCTCTCCCCAGCTTTCGTGCTCACTCTCTGCTGTGCTTCTCACTCCAGCATTTGCCTCTCAGATGCCTCATCCAGCCTGCTGGTTCATTCTGCTATTGACTTTCTTGCAGCCTTCACTGCTGCTGAACCCACTACTTGTGAGACACCAGCAGAGTGGCTGTCAACAGGAGTCCTTGTACAAAGCAGTGTCAAGGTGAGTCCCACTAACAAGATGTCAGGCTCCAGTATGCTGCAGCTCCTCATGAAACAGGCTGAGAATACAGAAAGGATCTTGACTGCAGTTGCCAAAAGGTGACAGACTTTTAAAAAATCATTTTAGTGCCTGAACAGGCTTAAGAACCCTAGGTTTTATGATGGAAGAGACACTGATCTTTCTAAAGCTGCAGTTCATGTCACTGAACCTTGAAATTAACCACACATCAGAGGTATCTCCATTTCTCTGGGAAGCCTTTTCAAAGCCACACACAGCCACTGTTGTGCTGTAATGAAGGGTCTGGTCACAACAAAGTTCTTGGGATTTACCAGGACCTAGGTATCTGTGCATGTATCAAACAAACGTTGGTCACTATGGTCATGCCAGCAGCCACTTGCAAAATCTATCTGGTGGTCATTGCCATCTGCCACATCATGGTTCCATCCAATTCCCTAATTCATTATCTAGTTTGGAAGCTACATGAAAGAGCTTTAATCTGGGTCTATTTCCATGAGGTGTACATGACAGCAATTGATATCTCTTTTCGTGCACAGCCAAGACCCTCTGCACTGAAAGCATAGTTTTTCCTTGTCTCATTCTATGCCACAACCTCTCTTCTCAGCTGGAAGAAGAAGACCTAAACTCCATCATTAATAGAATGCGTAGTTATACATTTAATCTACCTGTTAGCTAATTTGATTAAGAGTATTCAGGTAGGTCTACAAGGTGCCTTGTATATGAATGCAATGTAAACATGCTGACAATTATACTGATACCAGGATACACTCAATTTTTGCACTAGAGATGAAAATCTTAGGACTACTGTGCCTCTGCTGCTGTTGTTGCCAATGTGAGCTTTCCCTAGACTCAGTGCTCTCTATGTGAATCTCTTTGGGAAATGAATGAATTGACTACCATCCTCCCACAGACTCAGTTCATCACAGGTGATGACCTTGTATCATCATGGATTAACACATCATTTTCACAAAGTGGAGGCAGTTTCCAACACCATGAAGCCAATCTTTTCTTTTTTTTTTTTTTTTGCTGTATCACATATTTTTTCACTTTGAAAAGGCTACAGTATCTCTGACATCATCTTCTAACAGTATGGGCAATTCCTAATTTTAGTTTTCTTCTCAGTAAAACAACAGAGTGAGAAGCCATGCTGACAATACGCAAACAGAGCTAAATGTGCAACAGTCTGACTAAGCATTCTTCTTCAGTTATTTTTATACCATTTCCCACCCATCTCTTGTGTTGTGAATAATAGCAATTAGTAGTTCATGCCCAAACTCAAAAGTTACTCACAATTGCTTAAACTCATGGCCACAAATTGGCATTAAATGATCAGACCACATTGCGCCAGCAATGCCATGTAAAATGAAACTAGATTTGACAACTGCTTAAATTGCAACAGCATACAGTAAGTGCATCTTATGTTGGTTAGTGTAGTAATGCAGGACAAGTACATAGTGTTATCTGTAATAACACAAACATATGCTTACTTTTCCCCATAGAGCAATTATTCTTTTACCAAGAGAAATGTCTTGTCTTTCATATGTTTTGACAGCATGGATTACTTTTTCCTGGGACTCAACAACCTCACAAACAAAATTTCAACACAGAGTGAGATCTTACCTTCAAACTGATGTGGGGGGGCTGTAGTGTTATCAACAAGTAGTCTGAAGAGTATCCACAGCTGTAGCTCTAGCACTCAAGAGTCTGAATTTATTCTAAGAACTGCCCCGTTTTTGTTTTCATTTTGTTTTATTTTAAACCAGATACTATATATGCGATCAAACTCCGAACTTTGTTCCACTGCCCTTTGGTTTAGTGTTCTGACACATCTCTGAAACCAAAGTATTTCCCAGATTCGCCTTTAATCTTCAAAACATTATCTTGTACCTAAAAAAGAAATATGTGTACTGTATGGCATGAAAGATTACCAGGTTCCTTTTGGCAATGTTGGTGGTGTTTTATGGTCAGTTCAGCTAACACTGGCCACACATAAATAAAGATGTGAAATTTTACACTTGTGGACCAGGGCCAAAGCAGCCTTCTCTATTTGAACATGCTGACACTCTGTTTTTCTTGATGTGCATGACATATAAGCCACCGGTCTCCAACTCTGACCACACTGGTATAGGAAAGCCTTACTGATACCCTCCTTGAGGCATCTGTAGACAACTTGTTTTTGCATTTACTGTTATAGCTTCTAAGGACTCCAGCCTCTTTCATTAACTCCTTCAGCTTTCCTAGCTGTTGAGAGTTTGCACTCCATGCCTTTTGGACACCTGTCAGTGGCCACTTCCTCCATTCCTTTATGAGCTTCGTGAGAACTTCACCGTCTCCTGTTCTCTGAGTCTTCTTCCATTGCTGAAGTTCATTTGTCAATCACATTTTGCACACCTGTGGTCTACAGTGGCTACATTAAATAAAACTCTAGTTGAGGATTTCTCTATGCACTACCCTGGTCCAAGAAATCGCTCTGTGACTTCCTCATCTGTTGGAACAGACTTCTTGGTGTTTTTTTTTTTGACCACCCTGTGATATATATTAATGTCTTACTGCTTTAATATTTCTCCCCACCCTTTATTACACTGCAAATAACTGACATTTGTTATTATTACTTTTATTTTTATTCCAACAATGTCTGGAGTTTCTAAAGATGGCTGAGGACCCTGGTCATGTCCTTCTCTTTCTTCCTAGTACTTGGAACAAAATACCTGAAGTACTAAACAAACCAAATCACTGTCTGAAGAAATTGTGTTTCCCAAGTGTCTGCTGAACAAGTGCAAACACATGCTTTGTATTTTGATTCTGCCAGAATCCTGCTGGGGCACCTAGAACGGAGGATATTTGGCTTTATCTATAGGCCTCAAGATTTTTCCTTTTTCAGGTAATGGAAAACTTGCCCTTTTAAATTTTCAGTGCTTTTGGGTATCAAAACTTCATGAACTGTACTAACGATCTTACTTCAGTCACTCCCAATATGATTCCGAGCATGACTTGCCTATCCAAGAAATTCTCTAAGCATTCATTTTTAGGCAAAAGGATTTTTCATGTTGCAAAGAATTAAATAACAGTTGCATACTTTTATCTCTATTCTTTACTGTGCTAAGTTCCTTATTATCTCAAACTCTTCCTTTGTTTCTTGCTCTCTTCATCCTCCAGTATAGGCACTTTTCCGAGAAGAACAAAGAATAAGTCTGTGTTTAATCCAATAAGAGCTGTTCTTCCTCTTTGTACTTGTATGTCTTCAAGACTTCCAATTTGTTATACATATAACTCATACACATAACTTTGCAGTGGAGACAAAATCTCTCAATTTTTAACCTCTTTTATGTGTAGATATATTTTTATAGTTAGTAGATAATGTTTTACAATTACTGCTCAGTAAAAATGTACATATCTCATTGGATATTGTTTGGAATCCATTCTTCTTCACTTACAGCAAGAACAGCCATTGATCTTGCGAAAATTATCTATGCAGTGTTCCTGCTGTCTTTTCATCCGTACTGTAGATTCTTTGTTGAAATATGCAGTACCTAGCAAAGTGGTGGGAACTGTTGCATTTGTTTTGTTTTCTCTCCCATCAGGAAAATACCATCAGTGTGCAGTTTATTACACTGTTTTGGATTGACTCCTGTTGAGCTTTGCAAATATGCCTACTGCTCTACTCCTTCCCAGCATAGCTGAAATCATAGCTGCCATGTCACACATCCAAGCACTGTGTGTAGTGTCCACAGTGGGAAAGGGAAGAAAGAATCTTCCACTGTGTGGTTACTTGTAAGATCATGTTGTCATTAAGCTGTGACAGGGGAGGTTCAGATTGGATATGAGGAAAAGGTTCTTCACTGGAAATAAGGCACTGGAACGGGCTCCCCAGTGAAGTGGTCGTGGTATCAAGCTTGCCAGAATTCAAAAATCATCTGGACAGTGCCCTCAGGCATATGGACTGATTTTCAGCTCTGTGTTGACCCAGAAGCTGGACTGGATGAGCATTATGGGTCTTCCAACCTGGGATATTCTGTGATTCTGTGAAGTTATTTGACAAAGATAACTAAGCATCTCCTTGTAATTGCTATCTAAGATATCTCCAGTAGATTTCCACATTGACCTGGCCTCTTCTCATTTGTTCAGCATATTATCCACCCAAAAGAAGGAAGCTACAAAATCTTTTAGAATTTCTTCTATACTATCTGACCGTAAACTAACAATTTTTTTGTAATATATTTCAAAATCTGTAATTCTATGATTTCAGTTCTTTTTCTAAATATAGCAAAAATTAATTCATAAACTACTGTTGAAGAAGCCAATAGTAAAAGTAAGGCTACTTTCCTACTATCTTCTATTTAACTGGCATGTGTAGCTCAAAATGCTATTTGGTCTGTTTGCATTTGATTCTGAAATAACCAAGAGTTTCAGATTCAGTGGCATGTTTATGTGTTCCATCTTCACAATCGAGAGCTCACCTGTTCTTTCCTCCCTTCTTCCCTTTCTCTCTTTCCTCCTTCTGTTATCACAGTGTTCTCTTGTATCATCTGCATATCTGCTACTGCCTGAGGAAGCTGCCTGGACATATTGCCTAGTCTTAAGTGAAGGCTTAATGATCTCATTCTACTTTCCAGTTTGCTATATTCAATTAGTTACATTCCAGAAAACACATGGAAAAAAAATCACAACAAAAGTAGTCAACAAAACCTTTTTTCCACAAGCATCTTTGTTTGTAATTAAACTGCTTGTTAGATACTTCTCTGTCTGTTTTTCATAATTTGTTTTGAAACTCACATTCACTAGCTTATGCTTGCACACTTAACAAGGACATTTCTGATCTCTGAATGGTTGACCAAAGTTTTTTTAACTAGGAAGGACTGCAGAGCAATTTCAAGGCAGAGAAACAAATGCTGTTAGAAAACACTTTGAATCTAATTTCATGATGTGTCTATCTTCACTCGACTTGGTAACTTTTCTCTGGGGAGCTCCAGACTTATCTGCATAACCCTTTGTTCAGTGTTTGCTGCACTTTCCTATTTCCTGTCATTTATTTGCAATGAAATCTATTACATTCTTAATTATATTAGCCGCTATTAAGCATCTAACCATGCACTTTTTTTTTCATTTCTTAATAATTTGGAAAAATTAATTTAGCTTCTAACATGACAGCTACAGGATTACTGACTGTGATTTAGAAATTTAGATACAAGCTGTCAGATAAGTTTGGCTCACTTACTCTAGTCTTGAGGAAAAATGAGAAACAACTTATTTCACATAACAGATTACTTGTAATCTGCTTGAATTTTATAGCATGTAATCATTGGCCTCAACCATATAATGCTAGCTCTGTTTCGTGACTACATAAAGGCTGAAAACTTTTAAAGATGGTGTAAAAACAAGAAGAATAAATTTACTCCAAATCCAGGCACAGAAGATTTTTTTTAAGCTGAATTTCATTATTTTTAGCACCATGAGCATTTACTGGGTACTTGGACATTATGCTTACATACAAATACAGATGTATTAGCAAAGACCCTAAGGGTGAGTTAAAATGATCTGAGCTCCTTCCTAATGATTTTCTAATAGAATTTGTTCTTCATTTTGATTTTCGCTCATCACTAGTTAGTGAAGGAATGGTTAAAGGCTTCTGATCTTATTTGTTCTCAACTATCATTTGTATTCCAGTGTCACAGACTTTCACGCTCTTCTGTAGGGGTATGCTTGTATCTAAGGAAAACTTCATGGTGGCTGAAACAACTCAATACAATGTTTGTGTCAAACAGAAAGGCTGACTCCTCTCTAATTCCTTTAAACTCAGACATTAAATACCAGCTTCTAAGCGCCAGTAAAGATGCCTGCATCACATTTGACTGTCCCTTCCAGACTGTCCAACTTACTGTGCAACAACTGGAGCATTTCTGGCTACCATTCTGATGCTTCTGAGCATTCTCCAGTGAGCTGAGTGCAGCATCTATGGTCTGATCAAAGCTCCCTTTCCAGTGTACTGTCCTATTGGATTGCTAGCCAGATTTCATTTTAAGGCTATGTGCCTCAACATGCCTTTAACATGAACACTTAATTAAATTCAAGTTTTAGGCCATTGCTCCTTATTCTATCACTACACATCACAGAAGAGCCTGTCCTCATCCATTTGCCTCACACCTCTCTTTAGATATTTATAAACATTAATCGGATCCTTCTCAGTTCTTTTTTCCCCAGGCTAAACAGTCCCAGGTTACTCATCCTTTCCTTGTACAGGAGATGCTCCAGGCCCTTTATCATCTTTGTGACCCTCTACTGGACTTCTTCTATGAGATGCCTGTCTTTTTTGAACTGAGTAGATCACAGCTGGACACAGGACTCTAAATGTGGCCTTAACAGGGCAGAGAAGACGGGGAGGATCACCTCTCTCAACCTGCTGGCCATGCTCTTTTTAATGTACCCCATTGGCTTTCTTGGCCACAGGGACACACTGCTGGCTCATGGTGCCCTATTGTCCGCCAGTACACACAGTTCCTTTATAATTTCAACCCACTACCAGAACTGTGGTTTGTATCACTATTTGACTCTTTTCCTCCACTTTCGCTCACCTCGCTGTATCCTGCTCCAGGATTCATATCTGTTCTGCCTGCACAGCAAGAATTACATGGATGCACTCTAGACCAAGATGCTGAAAAACTGTCTGGTCCAATCTACTTAACTGGAAACTCAAGCAAGGAAGCCGTCAGGAGGGAAGAGGGGAGAGGGGAAAGAAAAGGGGAAGCCTCTGTCCCAGTGAATCTGCAACTCAACACTGCACACAGTTCTCTGGAGTAATAGTGCCAGGAACATGCCCAGAAAATATAGTGTCTTCAGGAGACAGAGCTGACAATGTCTGAAAAACCTGTTCAAGAAGCACTAACTCTGTAATTTAGAAGCTAATATGTACCTCAAAGTTGAAGAAATTTTCACAGGGATGGGAAAAAGCACATCTAATATTTAAAGGCATAAACCCTTTGCCAGATTTTAAGCCAAAGTTTAAAAGCTCAGTGTTTCTTAATTAAATATCTCTAATCTCATTTTTTAATAGGATGTTTTTTTTTTTTGTTGTTGTTTTTTTCATTTTAGCTGAAACAGTTGATATCCAGCTTCCCAAAGTCATAATTGGGTAGAAATTTGGCACGAAATTCTTCCATCTTTGCTACTGGTATTTGGCAAAGCATTTCATGGAGAAGTGCTTTAAAAGAATATAGTTTTGGAAAGTGTAAGGCACTGTTAACAGTGAGATCTGTCATGCTACGGGCCATGAAAATTATGCAAGGAGCTTCATGGGCCTTCAAGGTATAATTTGCAAATCAGGAGTGAATGAATCTGAAAGCATAAACTTGTTCAGGACTATAAAAAAAGCTTTGAATTGAACTTCTGGGGATATTTTCCCAAGCTTCTTTCCTAGTCTACACCAGTTTTTACAGCTAAAGCTTCTCATCTTGCCCCCTTTCTTAGTCTCTACAGGACATTTAGATGGATGGCTGTACATCCTAGCATAGCTGTGATTCCTACATCTTGTTTTTTCACATCTTGAAGAAAGTGATTTCTGTCCGAAGTAGAAATTTTGAAGGATCTGACACTGTGACAAAGCTTCCCTCAACCCACTGACATCCATCAAATCTTCAGTTGTCTTTTTGGTACCCAAGACAAATACTCCTAATACATAAGCCTTTCCCTTGCTATAGCTGCAGCTAGAGGGCAACCACAGCACAATCCCTCTTTTTAAATGCAAGGCATCCTTACAGCACATGCAGTAACCCTCCCTAGTTTATGTTGATTCAGAGGAAATGGAAATGGCAGAATAAAAGCTGTGTATTATTCAAAGAGAGGGAGGAGAGGCAAGCTGCCCCTTACAGCAAGAGGAGAAAAGCAGCTAAAAACAGAGTGGTTTCCTTTAGCAGGGCTAAAAGTCAATGGAGGCTGAGGTTTCTCTCATCACCCCAAGACTGGCTCTGAGAGGAGGTAATTGTTGTAAGAGTTTTCTAATGCTGTCCTGGTGAGCAAAGGAGGTTTACCACGAGGGAATAAGTATCACAGGTACATAAGCCAGCATCACCTGCATTGAATTCTTATAGTTTAGCGAGGGGACAGAAGATTAATGAACTTTTTAGAGTAAAAGATTGGGAAACTAAATTCACACATGCCATAAAATGACTCACTGTGATGGTGAGGATGAAAAGAAAAGCAAGAAGAAGAGTAGACCTGAGGAAAGACTGGGCAATAAAACTGTGGAGCTGGAAACGGTAATGAGAAAAGTTGTGAAAACATTCCACACACAGGCCAGGAGTAAGCATTTTAGGCAGTTGTGAAGGACTTACTTAAGACCTGCCTTGCTTTGCTTTCAGTCTCCTCTTTGCATAGATTTATGGGGCTAACATGACACCACACTGGTGGAAACACACAGCTGGATGTAGGCATCATGGCCTTTGCCAGCATCTCCAGGCTTGTTAAAGGTAGTCTTGTTTCCTCTCGTCATGTTAGTGGGTCATGGTCCTTCATCTTAGTTTACTTCAGTCTGTAGCAAAAATAAAGCTCACTAAAAAAAGCACAGGGTTGCAGAATCGGAACCTTTTACTGTGTGAAGTGTCCCAGGGGTTATCTCATGCAGCTGGCTAGCATGGTGCTCTAGGCTGAAGACTGGGAAAGGCAAAGGCTGCCTCATGGAGGGAATGCTGGAAAAAGCACACACTTTTTTCCTTTTTTTTTTTTCTTCCACAACCTCTTGCTCTTCATTAGCTATAAAATCACATAATTTAAAGAAAGAAAAATCACAAAGCACCAAAAACTAGACCCAAGCTGATGTTCCAATTACAAACAGGTCAACACATCAGCTGGCATGGCAACTGTGCAACTCCCCTTAACTCTGATGAACTACTTCTCTTTTCCAATACACTCAAGTGATCTGATGACACTTCTGTAAAAGGCAGTTCAGGGAATGTCTTTCCCTGTGTAGCTATTTATAAAATGTCACCCCAAGGCTGAACACTAGTGAACTTCAGTCTGCTCTGAGAGCAGCAAGGGTCATTTCATTTTGACTCAACCTTCTGTCCCCATCTTTTCCTGATGGTTGTCAGGAGTTTGTTTACACTACTTGTGCCTTTTCTCTCTGAAGCTCCTCTAAATGTGTTAGGAGTATGGGAAAACACAAAAGGAATTTCTCTGGCCTGCAAAAAGTGCTAAGCTTAACACAATGGTATCTAATAACAGCAATGCCAGTGTGACTGGCAGCTGGCCAAGGTCCATACTGACTTCAGTGCTAAACACAGCAACACATGCTGAGGCCTCTTTCTTTGGCAAAGTTTGAAGGCTTTTGCCTCACGCCCAGCACACACTGAACTTGGCATGATTGAGTGGGGAGACACTGTGAGGTCTGGACATAATGGGATCTCCGTCTGCAAGTCTCTCTTTCTCCACAGTGATTCCACTCCCCCTTCATCATTCTTCTTTTCTGCAGATTTAATTTTCTGTAAAATTCACACTTTCCAGCTCAAGAGCCAGGATACACAAACATGAGCTCAGCTTCCACCCTTGACCAAACTAGAAAGGGGGTCTTCTGTTATTGTTGTAATTGCAAAGAAAAATCTTTCAGATGGAGAAGAATGACCCCCTGTGTAACCACATCTCCGTCCCCCTCCTGCACAGCCTCCCTGAGTACACTGAACAGCAGTGAATGAGGGAAAGAGTCAGAAGATGAGAGTGATCTGGTCTGGTTCAGAAAAGCTAAGAATTTCTCCCTAGCTTTAAGCAGACCAATACACTCTTCTCTGTCTGAAGGTTGGAGATCACCTCTGTTCAATGCCCTGGAAATTCTCCCACTTAATCCCTTTCCTCCTCCTGGAGGACAGGAGGAAAGGTCTTCCTCTCCCACCCTCTGGATGCCTTCCAGTCGATGAAACACGCCACATGCAGTGCAGACATGGTGGAAAAATATCACGAATGCTTGGAAAGGAGCTAAATGCTCCTTCATTTTTGCCAGGACCAACAGAGGAAAGGTGGGCTGAAGCCGCAAATTTTGTGATCCAGTCCTTCCAGATACACCACTGAACAAGGGACTTCCCTACACACAAACAGACATTTTTGTTGATTGTCCAGCTGAGACTCCTCTGTAAGCAGACAAGATGTTTCTCTCCCCAAGACTGCTCTGGGTCATGCACTGGGGATAGTTTAGAAACCTGAACAACTGGTTTGAAGCAGAGAGACTTCAAGAAACTGCAGCAACAAATCCCAGCAGAACCCATTAAGTGTTTTATCCTCGGGCAGATAAAATCCGTATCATGCAGTTGCTGCGCTCAGATCTTTTAGATGAGACCTCAGAGACTAAGCTCATTTCTGTGCTTTGCGGAAAGTAAAGACCTTATGATGCTAGTGGTAAGAGCATAAGTTTCCCTTGGTGGCTCTGGTTAAGCTTTTTTCCACAGTCCCTCATGCGCAGTTGTATGCTATCCTTTGCAGAGATTTTTATGGCAGTCCTACCTGCAGAGTAGTTATGTCTATGTGTTGTATTCTGCAGCGGTCCTCCAAGATGAATACCACTCCAGAAACGCATGATGTATTTGTAATCAGATTAAACAGAGAAGGTGTTGTTTTAAGTTTCAGAAAGCTTAACAGAGGAAAGGTTTCATGGAAAAAAAATAATAATAATAAGCTTTCACTACAGATAAAAGGAGCAGACCTGGAGGAAGTTTTCCTGCTGAAAAATGTACTTCTGTCAGGAAATTCTCTGCCTAGGAACAACTTCAGTTTGTAGAGGTATTTTTAAAAGTGCAACTTTCCAAATCCAGTGCAATCATTTTTATTTCTTTTTAATTGTCTTTTCATGTTTATTTTCTGTAAAATTCTCCTGTTATGCAATTTTCAAATATTACCTATTTAGATTCTCACTTCCACCTTCCTTCTTTAATTTTCTCCCTTCACTCACTATTTTAATTTTTAATAATTCAGAAGCCTGAGAACATGGAAGATAAGCATTTTGCCATTTTTCTTTTCTCTTGGAAGATACAGAGCAAAAACAAGAATAAAAAAATGATACATTTCTTTTTGTTTTTGCCTTTGACAAAATAAAATCACATAAAAGATTTCTTCTATGTTTTCCTGCACTATTGTGTACATGTATTTCTCATTTTCCTATTTCTTCTTCTCTTTTTGCTAAGGGAAGAGGAAGAGAAAAGAATCAAGGAGTAAAAATTAAAATGTGTTTCTCTTCAGAAGCCAAATTTAAACAAAAACTTCACCATGAAGGGAAACAAAACAACTCATTTTATTTTGATTAGAATTTTTCTCCAGAAGATGTTGTATGAGAATGTTGAATAATTTCTTATAGAACTTTTAATTATATAGAGTTCCTTTCTGAGCTAATGTTTCAAAGAACTACAGCTGGCAACAGGCAATCTCCAGGACACATCTCCCTACATTGACAGTAGGAACATATTTTAACAGAGCAATTGCTAGGCATATAAATCTAACTTGGGAGCTACTATAAATCAAGCATAGCCATTAATTTTTGCCAATCAATAATAAGAAACTGTTTAAGGCACAAGAAGAATTTACCTCAAATAAGAGAAACAGCGTGATGAAGGAATGATATTATTCAAGGAGAGATGATGGATTTACCATCATCAAATTTTCAGAGTACAAAAAAGATTGAAAGATTGCAGCTCCTCATATTTGAGGGTCTGTAATAAAGGCTGAGACATTCTCCATAAGAAGGAGATGAAATATTATCAGTAGTTCTTATTAAGGCTGCTCTGAAAGAGAACAGATGGTTTTACACAACTGGACTCACAGCAAAGCCCAGCAAAAGTTCAAAAAATAATTTTGACTAGAATTTGTGTAACTTTCCAAATTAATTCACTGTGGCCATGCTTACAGTGCTTCTTCATTCATTTCCCATGAACATCAGAGCGATCAAATTTTACCCACACAAATTCCTGCAGAAGTTTGCTTCCTCACATACTCAGCAATGATGTATTTTAAAGTTGCCCCTAGAGTTTTCAGTCTGATATGAAACTGGTCTTGGCTTAAGAAAACAGGAAAAGGCTTCAGAAGTCCTTTACCAGGGCTGTGGTGTTGCAGCCTTGGAGCTTATAGTGTCTTATGTTACTTCTTGAAACAAGGATCCACAGCAATTTTTATACTATGTAACTGCAATCACTGAAAAGAAAAATAAATCTTGCGCTCCTCTCCTAAATGTCACAACGTTTGTAAGGGAATGATGCTTTAGGTACGGCCTGGTTCACTCAGAAGTGAATTTTATTTTAATTTCTAAAATTCTGTACTCCAAGTTAGTCTAAATTTTTTGCTGTCTTTTGCCAGCTGCTGCAGCATGCTCTGCCTCTCCTAGTGTCAGGAGGGCATGCTAATTTGCACACTGCACAGACAGCTATATTATAAATCTTGAACCGAGTACTGCTAATAAACAATAATTTAGTTGGGAAGTAATCAGTAAGAATGCAGTTTCTCTGATATAGACACCCTCCTTCCAACAAGCACCCCACTCACTCCACCCCCCCACCAAAAAAAAGAAAAATTTTGAATGAGTTGTGCTTTGCAAGGGGACTGCAATCTGTGAAGAAATGACCAAGAGATGGAGCAAGAAGCAGGGATAAATCACCCATTAAGCTCTCACTTGCAATTAAATGAATAGCATGACACTGGCACAATTCCATGATTTAACCTGTCCATTTCTCAGGGTCAGTAACCTTTCCATGCAACTTCTTTGTATTGCAGGGCCTAGAAGGTTTTCAAGACATCCAAATAAGAGGCAGCAGACACTTTTTCTTATTGCAGGACAGAGAGTGGAGGATGCTAGAATTTTCCCCATGGGACATTCATCTGTACTATGAATCAGGTATTAAAAACGATGCACCAGTGTGCAACAGAGCAGGTGTATTGCCTGCATTCCTAAAAATCAAGGAAAAAGACCGACCAGTTCCTCTGGCTACATGGAGTAAGAAACCTTCATCTCTCTGAGAAGACACTGCCACATCTTCCAAGGTCAAGTGACTAGTGTTAGTGGGAGGTTGATGCAGATTTTCCAGTGTGATGATAGAAATATGATGAAAGCAGAATCACTGAACTATTTGCTCTGAAATGCTAAGTCTGACCCAGAGGGCATTTCACAAGCAAGCACTGACACATCAGTATCAGGGAAAGGTCTGAACCTCTCACTGCTGTTTTGCATGGAGCTCCTCTTTCTTACCCTCTGCCAGCTTGTTCTCACATCCACTCTCTGTAATACCTAACATGCTAGAGTCCGGATTGACCAAGTGGTCCTAGTTTGGCAACAGGACCAGTTTTGCAACACCATTTGCCCTGATGTGGTCAGTTCTCAGCTAAGCTGTCAAAGACTAGGCTGGAGTTGGGCGTACAGAAAGGCTCTTCCTCCTCAGTCCACACAGACCCAGTAGTGACTTGTCCCTGGGGTGTAGCAGGGCCTTTGATGCAGACTGGAGCTCTAGTCACAGATGAGCAGCCCCTTAACCCCATCCCACTGCAGGGCAGAAATCATTTGCCTTTGTCATTGCCCATCATTTTTCTCACATACAGCAGTGTCCTATAATGGTTAAAACAATCAGCCTGTGCTATCTCTTCGGTTAAAACCATCAGCCTGTGCTATCTCTTCAGCCAGTCTCCTATGTGTTTCACCATCCCAATTTCTGTTGCAATCAAAGATGCTAAACAAACATTCGTTAGTGGGGAAAGTTGAACAGTTATGTATCTCGGACCTGAAAAGAAAACACCACCTTCAGACATTCTTTCTAAATAGAAAAGATCCCTGATTGGACAAAATCTTAATTTTCCTACAGTATGACTACACTTTCTTTTCTGGTGAGATGTGTCAGAAAGTGAAGAAGCATTGAAATCAAAGCACAAGATCAAAAGCTCCTCAACACCATGTTTGCTAGGCACTTCAACACCTACCTGGGGTCTCTGTAAGTCATCAAAGGATATTTTAGCTTCCATCAGCCCCTGGACATGGGCCCATTGAGTGCTACTTACGCTGTGTGAACACATGAGCCTTCAGGACTGTACACCTTGACCTGTTTCTCACAGACTTGTGAGAGCAGAGGCTTCAACAGCAGCCTCCAGCCAGTTGAGCTTAGGGTAGATTTCAAACTGTGACCTCAGGGTGAAAAGATATACATTCCAGTAAACATTCCATGTCTTGAAGAGCTGAGTTCACTGGGAAAAAATCTTGGATCAAGCCAGCATTAAAGGGATCACTTTTATAAAGAAGGAAAGTACAGGTTTAACATCAGGAAATATTTGCTAGCAGGGAGCTTTGTTGAAATGTGCAGCTTTCTCTCAGAGGAGAAGTTGGGGCTTCCACCTCTATGTTCAGTTAAAACTAGGCCTGATACATCCCTGAAGAATAATTCACTTGTATGGTCCAGAAGGATATATTAGATGGGATAAGTAGTCTTTTTTCCATTTCTAAATATCGACACTATATTACACTATTGCTGTGTATTCTTTTTCCGTAGACTTGCTTCACTCAGCTGGGTGTACGCAGGAATGTATTTCAGCTAAATGAACACGGAAGAGTGGAAGAGAACAGAGCTTACTCTGAACTTCAGAATGGGCCAAGTCCAGAAGAAAAGGACTTCCCAAGGCTGGATAATTAATTTCTAATTTAATTATTATCTTAATATTAAACACTGAAATGCAGCAGCTATCTGTGTACACAGCAGTGGTCTATTTTCATGTACTATCTGCTTTAAAATTGCAGCTCTAATGCTGTTAGCAGATGGATGTGTGTTATTGCAGTATAGGGAACTGGAAATTCTCCATATACCATGCTATAAATATTTCTTTGACATTTATTATCCTCACTTGAGTTCAGGTGTTAAAATACTTGGACTGAAGTCATGTTTGTAGCAGAAAAAGTCAATCTTGAATCCTACCTTGTTGCTGGTTAAATTATTAAGAACAGACAAAGACAACAGGGAAAGGGAGTCCCTCACTTAGTAGAGGTCGTGTAACCTTTGAATCAAATTAGCTGGAGTTTCAGCTCATTTAATGATACCAGTTCTGAAGCACTCCTGCTCAGACAATATGATAGATCACTTCACTAGGATTTTTCTTATTCCCTGTCTCATTTTCTTCTTTTCCTTACCGTGTGTGCAGTAGGACTGGATTTGCGGTCATGAATCAGAATCCCAGTTTTGCCAGCTGCACTGGATTGTAAACTCCAAGTCATATGAATCTCAATTTTGATTGCCCTAAGGGAAGTGTTGGATTATGTAAACCAGTAGATAATAGTCCTTATAAAATCCCTTCAATAAAATAAAATCAAGGTGTATGTGTCATGGAGGATTAACAGGCTTGCCTTTCTTTTTATCTCTTTTTTTCTTCAGGCTCCTGGTTGTGGTTGACTAGAAATCTGTGCCACAGGAGGAAGGGGGAGGAATACTATCATTTGTGAATCATACAGAAATGTGTGACTATCTTTAAGACAGGAAGTCAGTTCCCTGTGGTGAAAATTAAGTTGAAGAGTAATGGCCAATTGTTTATATTAATATTTAAATCCTTGTCAGTTCAGAGATTAAGAATTTAAAGTGTATTCTGATACAAGAAAACACTTTGAAAAGATAGTAACAAAATTTTCAGAAGAATAAAGGACAGTACCCAACTGTTTATGTGGGAGTGTTATTTGAATCCGCATACAAATGTAGAACAGCCAAATCAAATTGCCTGACTAGGCATTTATCCAGTACAAAATCAGGATTATCTCTGCCCCTCAGAGACTAACTTCTAATGGCTGAACCCCAAATTTACATCTAGCAACCAACAGGACACCTTAAATAGCACAAGTTCCCGCAGCCATTCTCTGTGACATAAGTGTGCTGTCAGTTCAGAAAGGCAACTCCCACCTGTCCAGTGATTTCCAGTATACCCCCTGGCTTGGCTATGCATAAGTCTGTCTAGAAAAATTCTTATGGAAGAACAGGGAGACACCTCTGCAGAAAATACGTATTTCGAAAGAAAAAAAAAAAAAAACACAACAGAGAAAATATTTGTTTTCTGGTTGATAAAATCAGGATGTTCTCTTTTATTTAAAGTGATGATGTTTAAGCTATGCAACTCCCCGAATCCCAGTCAACTAGAGTCTGGGGAACCCCTGTAGACTTTATCTCCCATTGTACCCTACTATCATGAAACCGTGACATCCCCATCACACAGAGGATCTCGATGCATTACAAAATAAGGTCAGCCATAGATGAGCTTTTCAGCTCTGTTTTTATACAGCACGGATAGATCAAACATTAGCGATGGGGAAAGAATACCAAGCGACCCAGGGAGCTGGGACTATCGTACCCAAAAGCTTGTGTCTGATCTACAGGTGTCCTGAACCCTCTGGTCTATGCTGTGTCTCCAGACTCCTACTCCAAGGACTTGCAGGGCCACAGTCTGCCAAGAGAAGCAGTAAACAGATGTGGCACAACAGCAACCCACGAGTATAGATCAGCATTATTCAAAATGTAAATTAAGCCTATTGGTTCATTCAAAAAAGGAATGTTTTCAGAACTTTTTTTCCTACACAGAATTTCATCATCTCGTCTTCTGTGTTTTTTTCTTTCCTTCCTATTTTGGAGCTCAAAAACAGGGGTAAATGCTCGTAAGAGCAACTCTTCCTGTCTTTTCCCCAGGATACTTCCAAGATAATTCTCCCACCAAATACTGAATTATCAAGACAGTACTTCGTTGATATCAGTCAGTGGCCCACAGGCTTATTACAGACATGACGAAGTATGGTCGCTGGAATCACAAATAAAATCCGAATAGCTCAGTAACTACTTCACCTAGCACTCTTCAGCACAGAAAACCCAGCTATTGAAGCTGCCTCACAGATGAGAGCATACTGGAGTAGGGAGGGACACACTTAAGGGTTCCTAAAAGACAGATTCAGATGTAAATGGCAGTGCTTTTGAAGTCTGAACACATTTAGAATGCCTGGTTCAAAGTACAATCAATGACTGTGAGTAGATCATAGTATTTCCAGGTTGTTGATTTGAGCAAACAAAGGCAAAATAAGACAGAGATAAGAACTGCCATACCTGCTTAAAGCCCTACAAGTAATTAAACTCTTTAAAGAAAACTACTGTGGGAGATGGTAAATTCTCCATCACTTGGGCCTTTTTTTTTTTAAACAAGATAAACTTTGGTTCAACTACTAGTTGTTGGAGTTAAGGCATGTTTCCTTGGTGACATTTTCTGTCCTGTGCTGTGCGGGAGGCCAGAACAGATGATCACTAAAGCACTTTCTGGCTTTACAATCTATGAAATTACTAACTTAAGAATAGAGTCCTTAAGCTTGACCACATTGCTAGTGGGTGTAATAACTCCTCAAGGTGTGGACAGACTCTCTACAAGCAGTAGAAGTCCTGCTTTACAGGGTTCACACTGAAGGCATCTCCTGTTAGGGAACGTGGGTTGCACTTGCTGCTCCCTAGTATCTTTACTGGTGTTGAGGGGGTCAGGCACTTCTGTGGAAGAAAACAGTGTCTTTGCCTACTCACAGGTTATTTATGGCTGTTGACATGTATGCATTAGTGCTGAGCTGTGTTTTCACACCTCCAAGACTAGTTATATAACTTCTATTGCCAGATTCCTGCTGCCTATCTTAGTTTCAAAAATAAAGCTGTTCTTAACCCTTAGAGGTAACTCTTTCCTACTAAATGTGCAACATGAAACTTGAGAGAAGCAGCCATTTTCAATTGCTCATTCTTCTTTTACCTTTCATTAGAGTCCCCAGTATAAATTCATGACAGTCTTCCTGGAAGATTTCTCTTCCTGTAGGCATCTTTTGTTCTCCCAGCCTCATTTTGAGTCATTCTGCTCTCATCCACCTCTGTCCTGTCTTACCACCTCCAGACACCCCTATAACATGTTCACTGCCAACCCAATTGCTGTGAAGTTCATGGTGGGCAGGAAAGAAAGTACCTCTTTTATGAAAAAATCAGAAAAATGGAAGAACTTGTTCCAAACATGAGCCCCAGACTGACTCTACAGCTGAAAAGTTGCCTTGAACTTACCAGCAGTTGTAGATTGGTTCTCAGTATGGATAATATTTGAAGGGCAACTGATTCTTTATACATTTGTCTTAGGACTTCAGTAGTGATTGCTATCATCCTATCAGTAAAGTGCTGTGTTTTTTTCCTCTTGACACTCACCCAAATTTTAGAAATATCAAAAGGTTAAATAACCATAAAGCAGAAGGAGTTAGGGCCTGAGGTTAAACTAATAGTTGCAAAATTTTACTGATTCAGCGTTTCTTTTGAACTCTCTAAATGTCTTCATTATACCTACAGTTGTCCCAAGCACCGTGTGGCCAACTTCTAACTACATCTACTGTCTCAACAGGAACTCCTTGGAGTTCACAGAAGGGTCAGCTGAAGGGAGGAAGTGGGCAGTGATTTGGTCAACAAAGGACCCAGTTTATTAACTTCTACAGGTGGCCAAAAGTATACAGAATTCAGCAAGGAAGAGAGAATTTCCTCACACAAGTAACAGACATTTTCTTTTGATTTACATAACGATTGAATTGATAAGAAAGGAGCACAACCATAAATTCACTGTCATTTTATGTCATGTACAGGGACCAGTAAGAAAGAACAGGCAAAAAGGTACTGAGAAATAAAATTCAGGAATCAAAGAATTGTACTGTCCTATTTCTGAACTCTGTGCATATGAGCTTTGAGTAAACCATTTCAAAGACATGGGAACTCTCATTGTGAGCATCCTTTGGATACCTGTGAAGTCTGTTTTCCGGCAATAATACTGTCCAACTGTACTGAAGCTGTTTCTTTCTGAACATTTTGAGCTGACTCAGTAAATACAGGGCTTTAAAAATCCCTCCTACAGGGAGATCTGCAGCCACATAGCTTATCTAAAGCTACAGGGAAATACTGGGGGAAAGTATCTGAGAACCATGTGCACAATCCAAACGATTCAGCACTGACCTTCTAGTGTAGTGTTTATTAGCTCTTAACTATTAGCATTTGCTCAGTGTGCTTCATTGGGTGAGACTGACATAATCCAACAGTATGGTGTGGCATCTGGATGATGTTATCACACATACTCTTGCATGCACAATCACATTCATACACATATGCATAGAGATATATGAGCACAGCACAAAACAGGCAACTGGAGACTTTTGCTTTCCCGCTATTATAGGTGACAAACTAGACAGGATGAACAAAATCAAAGCTTTTCTTTCCTCTCCTGTTGGCAAGAGCAGTTCACTTCCAGCACTGTTAACAGCTTTTGAAAATTCACAGAAAGATACAGGAGTGCACATGAAGGGAAATATTTTCCTGGACCTGGAGAGTAACAACCACGCTATGTGCTGTCTTAAAAAGGCTTCACAGGCAGCAACACAAAACTTCCCATACTGACATGGAAGAAACCCATGTATTCTAGTATTTGTCCCATAGAGAATAGAATACTGATTACCAGTGGGCATGAACATATATCTTTGGACATGACACTCTCCCCCTCAGGACAGAACAGTATTATAACCTGGCATAAACAGATTAGAATTTGTACTGTCTTTCTTTCCACTTCCCCATCTCATGAAATGAAGGCCATAAGTAAATACTAAAGGCAAAGCTGGAAAGGATATCTACACTGTGTGTTGCTCTGTTCTTCTTATCATATATTTATTATCTGTTTTATTGAACTGTGCTTAGTTAGAGCTGCATCTGGAGGAGCAATTTGTACTCATCTATTTTTTTAAATATCAAAAGCAGCAAAGTTAAACTGTATTCCAGGAAAGGCATACAACAACAACAGCAAAAGTCTCATCCTTAGTATAACCTTTTCACAACGCTTTCAGTGATAAATTTGTGTCTTAAAGTTTAGGATCATCATAAGCAATGTCTCGATGAAGAGACAGGAATGGGCCTCAGGGGCAGCATAATATGGAGAGGTTGAGACAGAAGCCTAGAAATAGAAAGGGAGGTTAGGACTGAAGGAAGCAGCTGGTGACTGTTTGGAAACTGAGATGAGGGAGCAACAAGGTGCAGATGAGGGAGCTGAAGTGGGAGATGGGAACAGGGCAAGGTCACAGGCAAGCTGGCAGAAGAAAATAAGTGATTACAATTGTTACAGTCAATGCTTCCACACCAATAAAATGGAGTTTACTGCAGAAGCAGAGATACTGCTGCACATTACACATGCAGACTAAAAAAGATACAAAAAGCACAATACTAATACTTGATCAAATAAATTTTCAGCTACAAAACACAGTTTTTCAACAGTCACCACCATTAGCTAAGCATTTTCATTAGTCACAAAGAAGAGTTTGCATGCTATGCTGAAAAAATAAACATCACTATCCAGATTGGATTGTCTTTCACATCACTGGCAGCACTGCTGAAATGCACTGCTCACCACCTCACTGTGCTCACATTCATTGTTTGTTCTTCATAAATGTGCAGCAAGTGTCAGCGAATCTCAGTGGGTGCCATTTTTCTGCATGGAGGAATTCCACACCTTTACTTCATCTGTACCTTCCATGTCAGACATCATTCTGTCAGACTCATCCTCTGCTATCATCTGTCACATGGCAACAAAATGTAAGAATACCTTCGAGAACGTTCTGTCTCTAGTGCCATTCTATGACACTGTGTGCCAACATAAGAAAATAGAAGGCATTACTTTCTGAGCAGCCCTAGTACTAATATGTTGCAGGAAGCATAAAATAAAATGAAACAAAACACTTTCTTTGACACCTGTGATCCTCCTGTATTTTTTAGACCAGCCTTTGAAAGATGGACTCTTCCTTCCCGATGGTTCATGTGGGAGCAGTTATTGTTTCTTGCAAATAGATTTTTGGGTTTTCAGTTGTTTTAAAAGCTGAGGAGATTCACACAAAAACAACATTAAAAGATAATTAAAGTTGTAAAACCAAATGCTAAGGACTGCCATAAAACTTAATTTCAGTCCTCTTGTGCATGTACACAATCGTGATTAATTATAAACAGGGCCATACACAATTTTTCTCCGGTATCCCCAACTCATTCAATATGCAGATTGATGATATTTTGGTGAAGAAAGAACACTGCATGATAAAAAAGGCACAACTGCTGAAAACAGAACCTGAAAAATAAATAAGAGACTGGCTTAAATAGAGAAAGAGTGAGAGCCAGCATTCAGGCGACTGAAAGTTATCCTCAGAGAAATGAAGTCTAGCCTGACTTCTGCCACCGAGGTCCTTAGCCTCACTTGTCAGATGACTCCAACTCTTGTCCTTGGGAACAGCCACTAATTGTGCATTGGTATCCTCCTGGACTGCATTGAAAGACCTGCATTCTCTGCCCTTGTGAGGACCCACCTGCAGAACTGTATCCAGATCTGAGGACCCCAGAAGAAGAAAGACATGGAGTTCTTGAAGTGGGTCCAGAGGGGAGCCATAAAGATGATCAGAGGTCTGGAACACCTCTCCTGCAAGGAAAGGCTTAAGGAGCTGGACTTGTTCACCTTGGTTCCAGGGAGCCTTCAAGTGGTTGACTGGAGCTTGTAAACAGAAAGAAGACTGTCATTTTGCACATTCTGACAGTAACAGAAAAAGAGAGAATGGCATTAAACTAAAAGATGGAAGATTTAAAATAGACATTAGAAAGAAATTTTTTACTCAGAGGGTGAGCACTAGAACAGGTTGCCCTGAGAAAGTGTTCCACCCAGCCCTGGAGGTATTCAAGGCCAGGTTGGATGAGGACCTGGGCAACCTGATCTGGTGGGAGGCAACCCTGCTCATCACAGGTGTGTTTTGGAACTAGATGATCTTTAAAGTCCCTTCCAATCCAAGCTATTCAATGTTTCTCTTAGTTTGTGCACCCCTGCCTTCTCTTTTGGTCTACAGAGCTGAAAGCTGAGCCAGAGAAAGACACATTTTGCAGATGGGATGTGCCATAAAACTAGCAAGCACTTCTTTACTTTGCACCAGGCTTCTCAACTTGGCACTCAGATATTCACAGGGCATGTTCCACATGAAATTTAGGTATAGACTCATAGCTTTATTTGCAGAGCTGAGCTCTGATCATTAATGGCAGGACCACACACTGAACAATGAAGATTAAACCCAAACACCAAAAAACTTCTTGGTAACTGAACACCACACTGTGAGTGGGGGATGTCTTTGGAGAGAATATGACGTGATTTCACGATAAAGGACTGCAACATGTGCATATTATAACTGGTCACCTTAATTGGAGTATTTCCTAACTTTTGGTGCCAGACTCCACAGTTTTAACATTTTTATAATCAGTTTAGCTTATGGTGATAAATCAATGTAACTCATTTCTAAAGCATGTTAAGAATGTCCAAATGTTCAGCTGAATCATATGACAAATCATACGCCTTTATGCAAGGAGGGATTTTTTGGATTAAATTCCTAATGGCTATGCACTTTGGTGAACAGCAAAATAGTCACACACTGGTTTATAATAGTTTCAATTCCATATTGTTTTAAACTAGTTTACTCTAACTTGATTCAAATTTCTCAAAGTCTCTCTCCTGGGAGACTTTATGGGAGATTTCCAAAGGCACAAATAGCAGCTCAAACACTTAACTCTGTGTGAACCAGCAACATGCAAGTTTCATAAATAGGCTGACCTTTTCTTGCTTCCTGTGCTCACAGCAGACCCAGCTGTAATTGCTCAGCTGTTCCCAGACTATTTCAGATCTACTCATTTCATCACATTATCTTCAGGATGAAAGAATGTGGGAGGCCATTTATTAGCACAAAATTGCCTTTACAGTAGAATAGCCTCACCTTAGACACATTCCTCAAACATGAAGGAATCTCTGCCATCATGAAACGATTTTAGCTGTCTCTTTTCTAATTGCTGTTCTGTATATCTTTCTTTTCTTCTCTTTCACTTCCCTAACGTTCTCTTTATTTTTAATTGGTGATCCCAATCCAGCCATATGTAAAGTCAGACAAGAGTATGCAGTGAAACAAACTTCTGCACTTCTCCCCACACAGAGTTCAGAATGTCTCTATGGTAAAAAAGTGTATATCCACTATCATAGAACCACAGAATTGCAGGGGTTGGAAGGGATGTCAAGAGATTGAGTCAAATTCCCCTGCTAAAGCAGGTTTCCCATAATAGGTTGCACAGATATGTGTCCAGATGGGTGTTGAATATCTCCATAGAAAGAGCCTCCACAACCTCTCTGGGCAACCTGTTTATGTGCCCTACCACCTTTACTGTAAATAACTCCTTCTGCATGTTTGTATGGTACTTTCTATAGGGCCACTGCCCCTTGTCCTATCACTACATAGGACTATACTGAGAAGAGTCTGGCCTCATCCATTTGCCTCACACCTCTCTTTAGATATTTATAAACATTAATCAGATCCTCCTCAGTCTTCTTTTCCCCAGGCTATACAGATCCAGGTTATGCAACCTTTCCTTGTACAGGAGATGTTCCAGGCCTTTTATCATCTTTGTGACCCACTGCTGGACTTCTTCCACAAGATGCCTGTCTTTTTTTGAGGAGCCCAGAACTGGACACAGTATTCTAAATGTGATCTCACCTTGGCAGAGTAAAGGGGGATGATGACATCTCCTGACCTGCTGGCAACACTCTTTTTAATGCGCCCCAGGATACCACTGGCTCTCTCAGCCACAAAAGCACACTGCTGGCTCATGGCCAACCTGTTATTTACCATAACACTCAGGTGCTTCTCTGCAGACCTCCTCTCCAACAGGTAGTCCCCCAACCCATACTAATGCACATGGTTATTCTTCCCTAGGTGCAAGATTCTACACTTGCTCCTGTTAAACCTCATCAGGTTCCTTCCTGCCCAACTCTACAGCCTGTCCAGGTCTTGTTGAATGGTAGCACAGCCTTCTGGGGTGTCTGACACTCCTCCCAGCTTCATATCATCAAGGGTGGACTGTCCCTTCATTCAGGTAATTCATGAAGATGTTGAACAGGACTGGACCCAGCACTGACTCCTAGAGTGCACTGCTAGTTACAAGCCTCCAGTCAGACTCTGCACTGCTAATGGCAATCCTCTGAGCTCTGCCAGTTAGGCATTTCTCAGTTCACCTCACAATCCACTCATCACAGTGCCAAATGCTTTGTTTGAAGTCTAGGCACACAACATCTGCTGATTTCTTTCCATGTACCCAGCCAGTGATGACATTATAGAAAGCTACCAGATTGGTTGAGCATAATTTTCCCTTGGTGAATACATGTTGACTACTCCTTACAACTTTCTTCTCTTCCAGTTGCCTGGAGATGGCACCCAGAACAGATTGTTTCATCATCTTTCTAGGGATGAAGGTGAGACTAACTGGCCTGTAGTTTCCTGGATCCTTTATCATCTGCTAATACTGTTCACTCTATGCTCTGAAGGCACTTCAGTAAATACCCTCAGTTTACAAATGGGAATATGAGATGCATAGAAGGTTAGCATAGACTGCATAGTGGACAAACAAAACTCAGGTCGGCTGGCTTCCTGATCCCAGCTCCTGGCTGTGTAATGGGCTTTGGAAACTCATTTTCTATTTTTCTTTTAAGAATTATTTACTTGCTTGGACACATGTAGTGAGTGACTATGCATATCTACATACACTACTCTGCCAGGTTTTTTCTCTTGTGACACAATTACCAGATGTTGCCCATGATAGTGTTTCCCTTACCACAATTTAACTCCCCTGCTTCCCTGCTGGTCATGTCACTGGTGCTTGTGTGTTTTCCCACCTCTGACCAGAGGAGGAATTCAGAATCTACTACAAATACCCATGAAGCCTCTTCTGCTTGTCTGTCATCATGATGAGGGGATCTGACAGAATTCATATCATGGTACTCAAAAAGCTGTCTGATGTCATCATGAGACCTCTCTCAATTATTTTTCATCTGTCTTGGGAATGTGGTGAGGTCCCAGTCAACTGCAAGCTGGCAAATGTTGTTCCAGTTTCCTAGAAGAGCAAGAAAGAAAACCCTTGTAATTACAATCTCAATTCAGTGCCTGACAAAATAACAGAGATTATTCTGAGATCATGAGGGAGAAGTTCTTTTTAACAAAATTAATATATTTTTTGACATGGTTACTCACCTAGCTGACCAAGGGAAGCCAGTTGATGTGATCTTCCAGGAATTCAGCTAAGCTGTATGATACTCTGAGAAACAGTATGCTGGTGGGATGCAGCATATGGGTGCCTCCCACACACACACACACAGGAAAAAGTCTTCGCTCTCAGGGCTGATTCTCTTCAGAGTTTTCATCGATGATCTAGTTACCGGCCACTAAATAATTTGTCAGACAACACTAAGTTGTACACTGTTGACTCCCTGGAGAGCAGAGTGGTCTTGCAGAGAGATCTTGGGGGCTGGGCAGTGCAATTGGGGGCTGGGCAGTGCAACTGCATGAACTTTAACAAGAGCAAGTATCATATTCTGCACCTTAAACAGGACAACCCTGAATATTTGTGCAGACTAGGGGATGAGGTGCTGGAGAGCAGCCACACAGAAAGCTATCTGGGGGCTCTGCATGATGGCAAGTTGAATGTGAATCAGCAGAGTGCCCTGGCAGCAAAAGGCTTACGCTAAGGTGCATCAGGCCCAGCACTTCTGGCTGAGTCAAGGAAGGGATTGTCCCACTCTGCTCTGAACTGTGTAGCCTCACCTTGAGCACTGGGTGCCACCATGGGTGCTCCAAAATAAAAAGGACATAAAACTGCGAGTGAGCATCCAGAGAAGGGCTAGAAAGATGGGGAAGATTCTGGAGGGCAAAATATATGAGGAGTTCTGTGGTTTGGTCAGCACAGAGAAGAGGAGGCTTGAAGGGAAGTTGCATAGCAGCCTACAGCTCCTCAGGAGAGGCACAAAGGGACAGCACTAATCCCTGCCCTCTGGTGACAGTTGCATGACCTGAGGGAACAGCATGGAACTGTGTCAGGAAAGGGTCAGGTTGGGAATTAAGAAAAGATTATTCACCAGAGGGTGGTGGGCCCTGGAACAGACTGCCCAGGGAAGTGAGTACCGCTGCAAGCTGCCAGAGTTCAAGTGGCTTTTTTGACAGCACTCTCATTCATAGGTTTGGATTTTGGGTGGTCTTGTGTGGAGCCAGGAGTTGGACTTCATAAACTTTCAAGGTCTCTTCCAACTCCTGATATTCTGTGTTTCTCTTATGCTGTCTTGCTGGGCTGATGGTGGCTGGTAGAACCTACACCCTGATGGGTTTGGAATCCTTATTTCCATTTAGCCTCAGATGCTAGAAGGAGTTAACCTGCATATCCCTGGCCCTGAGGCTGAGCATGTGCAATGCATGCAGTAGGGTACCCTGAGGAAAGTGAGCATTGTACATGCTTCTTAATATTAAAACTGACAAATCCAGGTAGAACAAAGGGAATGGCACAATTGTGTGGTGGCTTAAACAGCACGAGCCAGAGACTTGCTCTGGCAGTACATGGGTACCATGTGGCACCTTTTCAAGTATGTAATGGCAGAATCGCTTGCAAACAGGAGATATAGCAATGGAAATATTTTCAGGCAATCCTCTCCAACAAGTTCTTAAAAACAGAATTTGCAATTCCTAAATTATGGTATTCTTCAAAGGTAACAACCTTCTCTGCAGCTAGGAAAAACGATTCAGTTATGCTTTGGACAGTGTACTGGGTATCCAGACATAAGGATGAAATTTGCTAACGACAGGAAAATGACTCTCCGGAGTCCATAGCCTCCCTTTCCTATTACACTGCAGGGGATTATTTAGTTTCAGTGCATGACAGGTCCCTCAAAGTGAATTATGCTATTAACTTCTGAACCAAAATTAACACACTCATATAAATAAAATACACTTCTTCCTGTCTGCAGCATGTATAATGTTGAAAATTTAAAAGTCTCACTCATCGTCTCTTTTATATTTAACAAACTCAGCAATCCAGCAGATTTCTTTCTCCATCTTCTGTCTTTATAGCAATCTCTGTACACAGTGGTCACTTACATAGGTAAATGTGTTAATGTATATAGTTTATATAGCATAGTGTCAGTTTAATCACTGAGGAATCAAGATAGATTAAAAACATAAAAGTTACTTTTCAATCTTTTTTGCTTGTTTCCTGGCTTAGTTTAAGTCATACAAATGTTGAGTGTAAAGGTGTGCGCCAGCACTTCATGTTCCCTTCTAGGCTGGAAGAACAGAGTGGCCTTTTTCAGTCTCCCAAGGAGACTTGCCAGCAGAGATTCTGAGTCTTTCCAGAGTTTTTGTTCCTATTACAGATTAATACAAAAAAATAATCAAATTCACTTAATCATTCTTAAAAAAGATTCATGACTCCTAACTGTCTTCTTGAGAAACAGCATGTTCAAATCTTGTACTTCTTGGATTGAATTAAAACATCCCAATTTTTTAGTTCTCTGACTGCTTGGGAAATCAGTCACAGGCTCCAGTCCTACCAACAAAGAGAGCCATCTACATACCAAAGTTTGGAAGTGGTCTGGCCTCATGAGAATAATCCTCAGGCTTAAAAAGGACTGTCAGAACATCATCACCAGCAACTGTTTCAGGACTACTAGAGAACCAATCCCATGACTCTGTTCCAGAGGCCTGAAGGCAGCAGTGTGCCTCAACTGGACTAGAGGAAAATAACAGATCTGCAGGCCTGGTCTCAGATTTTTTCAAGAATATTTCAAGAATATTTCACCTCCTGTGCCCCATACAGTGTCGCGAATCTGTGCTGGGATCAGGTGATGTACACAGAGATCCAATGATGACTTAATACCCTTTTCAGCAGAATGTTTCCAAATTATTTCTTCTCTGTCCTTCCTGATATAGTGGAAGGTATCCCTGGCAATGGCAGGGGGAGCGAAACTACATGAGCTTAAAGGTCCCTTCCATGATTCCTTCATGATTCTATGCATCTATGGTCTTGATAGATTTCAGCATGAGGTAATGGAGCTGATCCTTCTGCTGTTGGGGTTGTCCTGCTGGTCATTCCTCTGTGTGCCTTTATTTGTGATGATGAGCCTTTAGTTATGCAACCTACAGTCAACTCCTGAGCTACATGTGGAACATGTTTGGAAAACCTGAAGTTCACACAAGAGAAGAAAATTGATGAGATGGGTTTCAAAGGTCCTTCTTTATTCCATTTTGTAAGAGTGGAAGAGCTTGAGCTGTAGATAAGGTCTGAAGGAGCAACAGCTTCCCATTTCCTGCCCATGGGCAGCATCTGCTGTTTCTCATGCTTTCATACCAAGCAGCATACTACACAACTTCCATTATGGCAGTGACTGAATATGTTAATACACTTCTGGAGAGAGGAGAAACAAAAGATCTCATCAAAGACTGAATAGCTTTTCCTCTTCAGCTCGGATAGTGTCAATGCTATGCATATGCGCCCATGTTTTTCTTTATGGCTTATAAAACTTCAACTGAACTGAGAGCCCTGAGTTTCATTTTCCTGGGAAATATGTATGTGGGGGTGTGCATTTGGCTGAGTGTGGGTGTGTTTGTGTTTGAACTTCAGAGCACATGTCTTTCTCAGTGTAAGTTGCATGTCTGCAATCTGCACAGCTCTCCAGCTTAGCTATGCAGCTTGATGTAAAACATACTGTTATGTCTATAACCTTGCTGCAGCTACTACTTCTTTTCCATTTATTGCTCCCTTCCTCTCCCTACCCTCTGTTTTTAATGTTTCCTTTACTGATTCTGGGTTATGTCAATTCCTGTATCTTTCCCACCTTCTTCTCCTTTCCCTTTCTCATTTCTCTCACCACATCCCTTTAATTTCTTTTTAAATTGCTCTATTTTCCTCCTATTCCTCTCCACAACTTTACACTTCATTCTTCCTTTTCCCTCTACCTCCCATCTACTCCCACTCCTCCCCTTTCTGAATTCTGATCTTTACCCTACAATCACAGATCTGTAAACTTCTTTTGTACAGAAAAAGTCTCTGGAGCTGTATGTTTGGTCCAATCTATCTGGTGTTCTGTTTCAGATTGATATAACAACTGGAACAGCAGCATTTTGCAAGTTCTGCAAGTACAAAATATTTGCCACAAGTTGTCAAGTAATAAACATTTGTTCTTGTTTTAGGAAAATTTCTCTCTCAATTAAACTCTTTGAGATGCCAGACCTAGATTTCAATTTCCAGTATATAAATCAACACAGAGTCTTTTTAGCACCAGCACTGAAAATTAACTTCAGAATAGATACCAAAAGAAACTATAGCAAACATTTTTCATGACACCACATTCTTATTACACGTGATAGGAGTTGAATTTGGATACAAACTTTAAAACTTGACCTAACTAGGAAATACTGTACCTGACTTGCAGGTGTCACAATCAGTCATGACAGATACTCGGAGTATCATGTACCTGCACATATACATAATATACTACTATGGATAGGGTTGTTGGTCTGGATTTGCACACAGCAAAAATCTCCAGGAAAGTACATGACAGACGATCTAAAATATAAAACTACAACCAGGGATGAAATCTCTGCAATATGACACAAGGTAAATGACATTTCTCTATGCCATTTCTGCTATTACAGTTGGTTATGTGGTCATAGTATCAGTTGGCTGGATCAGTGGGCTATCCAACTAAGATATTATACGTCTTAAGTACTGTACCTGGGATTTGACATGTCATATTTGGAGTTTTCAATTCTAAACATACTCCTGCCATCATTTGAAATCCTTTCAACAAATTAAATATTTCTGTTAAGCTTTCTTCAAAACAATCACATAATGCAGATAACTGAACACATAGTCCTCTGCAAATTTTAGAATCACTGAATGGTTTGGGTTGGAAGAGACTTTAAAGACTATCAAGTTTCAACCTCCCATGGGCAGAAACAGCTTCCACTAAAGCCACATTGCCCAAAACCCCAGCCTGGTCTTCATCAGCTTCAGGGAGGGGGCATCCACAGTTTCTCTGGGCAATCTGTTCCTTGCTATTGGCCATGTTGAATGCTGTGGGAATTACAAAGACCCAACTCTCTCAAGCCTGTCAAGGTCCTTCTGGATGGCATGGCATTCCTTCTCTCCAGTATACCAACCTTATCACTCAGCTTGGTGTCAACACAAGATTGTTCAGGCTGCATTCAATCCCACTGTCCACATCATCTATAAATATTAAATAATGGCTGAACTTTCATAACTAATTTAATATTGCCTGATGCTATTTTATTTAGAAAACTTTTGCATTTCTTTTTTTTTTAAATATTTATGACTATTATGATTACACTTCATCTTTATTTATGATTTTTATGATTGTATTTAATTCAATGTTCTTTCTTAATAAAAATAATAAAAATGAAAAAATAAAAGTAAGTCAAACAGCCAGACATACTCATGTCAGCTTCAAACCTCCAGTCAAGATGTTCCTTCGTAAAAACACCTTCTTTTAAGAATTCATTGACAATAAAAGATTCATTTGATTACAAAAGACACATTGCTCATTGTGCTCTTCAACATATTTATCAATGATAAAGACAGTGGAATAGAGTGTACAATAAGTCTGCTGATGACACCAAGCTGAGCACTGCAGTTGACACAATAGAAGGAAGGGATGCCACCCAGAGGGACCTGGGCAGGCTTGAAAATTGTACCTATGTGAACCTAATGAGGCCAGGTGCAAGATGTTGCATGCCAGATATATGTATAGACTGGGAGAAGAATCCACTGAGTGTAGCCCAGTGGAGAAGGATTTGGAGGTACTGATGTACAAAAATCTGGACATGACACATCAGTGTGCAGCCTGGAAGGCCAATGGTATTCTGGGCTGCATCAAAAGAGGGATAGCCCACAGGGAGAGGGAGGTGATTGTTTCCCTCTACTCTGCCCCTGAGAGGCCCCACTTAGAGTACTGTATCAAGGCTTGGGGATCCCAGCACAAAAAAGACGCAGAACCATTGGAGAGGTTCTGGAGAAGGTCCACTAAGATGATCAGAGGTCTGGAGCATTTCTCTTACGAAGAAAGGTTGCGGGAGCTGGGCTTGTTTAGCTTGGAGAAGGCTTGGGGGAGAGCTCCTTGCAGCCTTCTAGTACTAGAGGGGAGCTTATAAGCAGGAAGAATATTGACTTTTTACACAGGAAGATAGTGACAGCACTTGGAGGAGAATGGCTTTAAAAGAAAGTAAGAAAATTTTTACTCTGAGGGTGGTAAGGCACTGGCACAGGCTGCCCAGAGAAGCTGCCCCCTCCCTAGAGGCTTTCAAGGCCAGGGTGGATGGGGACTGGGCAACCTGATCTGGTGTGTGGTAAACCTGCCCACATCAGGAGAGTTGAAACTGTATGATCTTTAAGGTTCCTTTCAATCCAAGATATTCTATGATTCTGTGATTCTGGAAGCCAGATTCTGATCCTAGCCACAGGAAATGCCTCTCAGCCACACAGTCTTCCCTTCCCTCACCAGTGGACTTGTACATTTAAGTGTAATTGTAATTTACTTTGTCTTTGTTTGTTTGTTTCTTTCTTTGCTTTCGGTTGGTTGGTCTTTGGGTTGTTTTTTGTTTTGTTGTTGGTTTCTGCTTGTGATTTTTTTTCCACTCAGTGCATCTCCTGTGCACCTTCTATTAGCAAGTATTTAAAACTAAAATGCAAGGCACAGGTAGAGAGTCTCACTACCCAGTTTTTCCAAATCTACCTGCAGTATTCAATAACAAAATCCTCTGAAAGTGAAAAAAAGACAAATTAGTTTTTTTCCTCACCTAGTCTGGCTATTTTACTCAGCAGTTACTGAGAATAGCCAGGCTGCTTTAAGCTAAATGGCACTAAATTAGGAGCTGTTTTAAGAATCCAGTTTGGCTTATTTTCCATTATATTAACACATCAAAATACTCCATCTGCTTACAAGATGGGTGTGAGAGAAGAAGAGAAACACAGCTGGACCAGAGTGGGAAGAATGTAAGTTTAAACAGCCTCACCCCTTCCCAAATGTCTTTTTGGCGGTACTTTGTGACTTTCTGGATATTTTCAGTTCTCACTTTCTTTTACAAAAGCTCATCATACCCAATTTAATTTTTACAATAAAAAAATGAACTGAGAATTGCTGCCAACTCACTTTTCTGCTGCTGAAAATGCATTGGTGTTCAAGATAAAAATGAAGAGAAAGCAAGGTCCTGTAAGGAGTCCTGCAGATGAGAAAGTTAACTACTGTACTTAAATGAAGGGATGTTAAAAGTGGCAAAGAAAAAGTTTTGTGTTCTGCATTCTATTTTAATGGTTTATCTTGACTCTTTTTATTGTAAATATTTATTCATAAAAATGTTTCATTATCTAAAATTCTGATTTTTTCCCTCTGTAGAGCATGTAAAAATTCAGGGATATATTCCAGAAGTGATTGCAAGTTTGCACAATTTCTTGCCATGTGATTTTCAATTACATGGCTTAGAAAGCATATCATTCCATGGCTCATTGCTAATTTCTTCCTTGACCTGAGATAGACCAGCTTGCTGTTTCTTATGATGTTTTGGATTGAAGGAGTGGATAGCCCCAGTCATGAACTTCAAGGCACAATAGAAACCCCACTCAGCCTTGGTAGCTCTTAGCCTGATTATGGCCATCATTTTCTACCATTCAGTTTAGATCATTCCATATCAATTTAGATACCGATGTATAAAGAACTGAGATGAGAAGAGAATGTGGTGCTCTTCCAAACCTCCATTTATTGAAATAAATCCCGAGCATGCACCTAAACAAGAGCAGCTCATAACAGATTTTATAGAGATTAAAGGTATGACGTGTGCTCCCTAAGATTCCATCAGCTCAGCTTTCACAATTCCCAAAGGCTCTTGACCTTGACTCGTTTTTGACTAGGGGAAGAAACCTAAGATGGAGAATATCCCAAAGGCCACCAATTAATAGCATGGTAAAATGTACTGTTCTGTGACTCTCCATCTTTGTCAAATCAGTAATGATCTCAGTGACCATCGTGATGTTTAAGTAATCATATTTAATGTATCTCCCACTCAGACATGATCAGGTACTACCCCTGAGTTTTTAATTGCAATTAGGAGAGATCTCCTTTCCTGTTTTCTGGTAAATCAAGCTTGCATGGAGCAGAACAGAAGAAGACAGATGCAGGTGCGCTGTCACATGTTGCTTGTACCCATCCCTCACCTTTGTTTCTGTTTTAGCAGTCTAACTCTACACATCTTGTATGCAGCAAAAGCAGTGCATGCTGCAATTATATCTTACAGCCTCAAGTCCCATATCTTGTTAGGGAGTTCTGCCTCTAATCTCAAGTTCTGCCTTCTCTCCATGGTAGCAATCAGTATGAATCTGCCCCAACTCAAGGAATGACAAGTGGCTGGAAAACTGAAAGGGGAAATCTTGGTCTGAAAAGAGTCAATCCTGTCAGGGATATTAATATTAGAACTATTTTTACTGTAGTCTTTGCAATGGAAAACACAATATAGGATATGTGAGAGAAACTGTTTACCAAAACATGAAAACAAGGTCAAAGCCTAGCTTAGACTGTTTCTGTCTACCAGGAAAAAAATAGCTCTGAAACAGGAATGATGCTCTCAGGTGCCTAAATAGTTTTAAAATGCAATTGGATTACATTATGTAAGAAATTGCCATTCCTGAAATAATAGGAAGTAAGTCTCACTGACCCGAATAATTCTGATACCATCCTGGTAAAGCCACAGGCAAAAGATCTTTGATATGCACAGCTTAGTAGTAGAGGTTAGTTCAGGCTTACTTCAAGGTTTGTTAAACCAGGACGATTACGGAACAAATATAAAACATTTTTCATATAACCCAAAATAAAACTTCAAGATTAATTTGGAACATAAAACAAAGACCATTTCATTAGCTGAGCTCAGGTCCAGCCCATAGGCATCCCCATTTTGAAGGTGTGATGAACACAAAAGGTCTGGTGTACACCTGAGAACTGGTACTATCTTTCAGGCTTGGATTTCAGGAAGTAACTATGGAGAATTCTCCCTGCCCTTAATAATTCCCTATACTCATTACAGGGTTTCATGTTTGGGTGAAGGCTGCAAAGGATTATAGACAGCTTGAAACACTGGAGTCAGAAGTGCCTCAGGCACCATTTTTCCCTTCCAACTAATCCATCATTCCTGCTGTGATTTCAGGAAAGTGATATAGTAACCTGTCTCCCTAGAAGAAAGGATGGTCTACTGCTGTCTTTTACATTCTGCTGAATTATAACACTTTCCTTTTTCATCTGGCCTTTCATCACAAACTTAAGTGTTTTTCTTTCTGCATATACAACTGTGCAGGTTTCACATTCGTTATCTACACAGGGATGACCACACTGAGTCCATCTGCAGACTTTCCTTTCTGCTCCCATAGGACCTCCTGGGGAACAAAGTTTTTTTAATTTGGAACAGACACATATTTGAGCAATGCCTAACCAGCACATCACCACCAATTGGATCCAAACTTAGCACAGAACAGGATTTTAGGTTCTGCCTTTCCTTCATTACCTTGTACTCAGGTGTAAAAACAGTCAGAGACAATGCAGTGAAGTGGTCTTTCACTGTGCATTAATTATAAGCAAACCCTTAAAATCTTGATATCTGTGCAATATCTGTGTATTTCATATGCAATTTATGCTCACTCTTTTACCTTTATTTAAAAATTCACTTTTGTCTTTTTAATTGAAGAATTAGAATACCTCACATTCTGAGAACATGTTGAAGTCTTTGTCAAAGGTGTTTTAAAGATGATGTATTAAAGATTTGATGTAGAATCATAGAATTTGGGGGTTTGGAAGGAACCATTAAAGGTCATCTAGTCCAACTCCCCTGCAATGAACAGGGACATTTACAGCTAAATCAGGTTACTCAGAGCCTGGTCCAGCCTGACCTTGAATGTCTCCAAGGGTGGGGCTTCCACCATCTCTCCAGACAACCAATAGCAGTTCCTCACCACTCTTATTGTAAAAAGTTATTCCTTATGTCCAGTGTAAATCTTTCCTCTTCAAGTTTGAAACCATTTCCACTTGTCCTATCACAACAGGCCCTATAAAAGTGTCTGTCCCCTTCCTTCTTATAAGTCCCCATTTAGATATTGAAAGGCCACTATCAAGTCATACTGGAGCCTTCTCTTCTCCAGGCTGAACAGCCCCAGCTCTCTCAGCCTGTCCTCACAGGGGAGATGTTCTGTCCCTTGGATAATTTTTGTGGCCCTCCTCTGGCAGCATTCTAACAGATCCACATCTCTCCTGTACTGAGGACTCCACATCTGGACTCAGTACTTCAGGTGAGATCTCACCAGCACAGAGCAGAGGGGCAGAATCACCTCCCTCTACCTGCTGGCCACGCTTCTTTTGATGCAGCCCAGTTGGCTGCTGGTTGGCTTTCTGGGCTGCTAGAACATACTGCTTAGGTCCAGCTTACCATCTACCAATAACCTTGAGTCCTTTTCAGCAGGGCTATGCTCCAGCCTTTCATCCCCTAGCTTGTACTGATAGGGGTTGCCATAACTCAGGTGCAAGACCTTACACTTGGATATATTGAACCTCATGGGGTTCACCTGGGCTCACAGCTTGAGCCTGTCTAGGTCTCTCTGAAAGGATTCCCATCCCTTGCTCTTGTTGACCGCACCACAGTTTGGTGTCATCACATGCTTGCTGAGGGCATGCACAATCCTACTGTTGATTTAATTGATAAAAATGTTAAAGAGCACTGGTCCCAGTACTGATCCCTGAGAGTCACCAGTTACCATCAATCTCCATCCAGAAGTTGAGTCACTGAACACCATTCACTGAGTACAGTCTCACAATCAGTTCTTCACCCATTGAACAGTCCACCCATCAAATCCTTAACTTTCCAATTTGGAGAGATGGATGTAGTAGGAACCGTGTCAAAGGACTGACTGAAGTCCATATAGATAATATCAGTGGCTCTTCCTTTGTCCATTAATGCAGTTACATCATCATAAAAAATGACAAGGTTGGTCAGGCAGGACCTGCCCTTGGTGAAGCCATTCTAGTTCTTCTCTTTCATGTGCCTTAGCTTCCAGGAGTATTTGTTCCATGATCTTCCAGAGAAGCGAGATGAGGATAGCAGATCAGTAGCTCCCTGAGTCATCCTTTCTACCCTCCTTAAAAATGGGTGCTATATTGCCTTTTTTTCCAGTCACCAGGGTCTTCACCTGGACACCATGACTTTCCAAATACCATCAAGAGTGATTCGATGACTACATCAGCCAGCTCCCTCAGGGCCCTGGGATGCATCTCATTGGGACCCATAGACTTATGGATGTTAAGGTTCTTCAGGTGGTCTCAAAACTGTTTTTCTCTTACAGTGAGAGGGGCAATGCTTCCCCAGATCCCACCTTTGAAAACATCTGTTTGAGAGCTGTATGTAGAGCAGTTGCTAGTGCAGACTGAGGGAAAAAAAAAAGCTGTTGAATACTTCAGTCTTCTCCTTATCCATTGTTAACTGCCTGCCCTTGTTGCTTACTAGGGAAAGTACACCCTCCTGGTCTTTCCTTCTCTGGTTTATGTACCCATAGAAGCCTTTCTTATTCTCCTTTGTGCCCCTTGCTAAGTCCAGTTCTATTTCATAGATTCATAGATACATTAGGTTGGAAAGGACCTACAAGATCATCTAGTCCAACCATTCTCATACCACCATCCCTACCCACCAAGCTACTAAATCAAATCCCTTAGTACCTCATCTAAACGCTTCTTGAACAGCGCTAGGGACGGTGCCTCAACCACCTCCCTAGGCAGGCCATTCCAGTGCCTGACCACTCTCTCAGAGAAAAAAAAATTTCTTAAATCTATTTGGGCCTTGGCCTTTCTGACCCCATTTCTACCACAGCCTAGCAGCATTCGTATACTTCTCCCAGGTTACCAGTCCCTGATTCCACTGCCTGTTCATTTTCTTCTTGCTCTTCTGTTGGAACATCAGGTTCTGGTTCAGCCTTCCTTCCCTGACTTCCTACACCTGAGAATGGAGAACTCTGAAAACTGAAGGAAAGCCTCTCTGAGATCTGCTCCACTCTCTTATACCTGGGAACAGATTCTTCGGGAGTTTTGTTGACTAACTCCCTGAGGAGTTAAAATAGGCTTTCCTAAAATTAAGCTTCCTGATTTTATTCTTTTCCTGAATGATATCCCTCAAGAGTGTGATGTCCATCATTGCATGGTCACTACAGCCCAGGCAGCCTTCAACCCTGATGTCATCAATCAGTTCACTTGCATAGGTGAGCAACAGATCTGTCATTGCATCCCTCCTGGGGAAGCTGTCTGTTACCTAGCTCAAGAAATTATCATTCCAGGAGCCTCCCGGATTGCCTACAACTACACTGTGGTTTTCCAGTAGCACAGTGGCTTCCAACTCCTCCTGTTTTTTTCCCAAACTGCATACCTTTGTGTAGAGGCACTTCAGTTGGGCAGCTGGGAGGAAAACTCTTTAATTCCTTTGAAGTAGTTATCTTTAGTCTCCCTGTTGTCTTCATCATTGTAAGATATAGCAGTTGAGGGCCTTGTCTCTCTAACTTGAGCACCTTGTCTCTCTAACTTAGCTATGCTATTCCACATCTTGTTATTGGCAGTCTCGCTATCACCCCTTTTCCCCTTCACACCTGGTTTGAAGACCTGTCAATGAGTCCAAGTAGCTTTTGGCGAGAATTCTTTTCCCTTTGTGACCCCATTAGCAGCCATCAGGCCAGGCACTGAGTGAACAGCTTAATGGTCAAAAATGCCAAAATGCCTGTGATGGCACCAGCCTCTTACCCATGTATTTATCAGATGGTTTTTCCTAGTCCTCTCAGTATCCCTCCCTGCCACTGAAGGGATAGAGGAAAATGTCACCTGTACTTCCTCTCCATTCACTCACCACCTTAGTCCCCAGAAGCCCTTTTTGGTAGAGCTCAGGTTTCTCTCAGTCACTTCATTGCTGCCAGCCTAAATTATTATTAAGGGATAATAGTCAGAGGGGTGAAACAGACTAAGGAGTCTCCTAGTAATGTCTCTGACCCAGGCCCCAAGGAGGCAGCACACTTCTTATGGATAGGGCCTGGCCAGTGTATGAGGCCCTTCACTCCTCTCAGAAGGGCATTGCCCACAATGATTACTCTTCTTTACTTTTTGGTAGAGGCAGGCTTGAGTTGTGTAGTCAACCGCCTAGCCCTAGATGACCTCCTGGGCAGACCTTCCACAGCCACGTCCTTCACCTGTCCCTCAATTTCCAAAACCTCAACCCTATAGTAAAAGGGCAATTTGAAAAGCAATATAGGTAGGGAGAGGGATTTCTTGCAGCACCAAGCAGAGATCTGTTTACATTCCTCCCCATCTCTTAGCTCCCCTACCTCTACAATGACATGGCTGGGGGTTCAGTGTTATTTGAGTTGTATCACCCGAGTGCCATTCTCATGGGTATGGCAGGGAGTTTCTCCACCACTCTACCTCCAGCTCATGCTCCCTGATACACCTTCAACTCTCCACCTCCTCTTTGAGTTCTGCCATCATGCTGAGCAGACCATTCCCCTGCTCACACCTCATGCAGGTGGTTATCTCTACCACCCTTCAATGGCAGCAACAAGCTCAGACATTCCCTGCAGCCAGAGTCCTAAAACGTGATATGAATGGGCCCTTTTTGTCAAGCAGTTATTGAACACTCTCTCAGGCCAGGTCATAAATTAAGAGGAAAGCAAATGTTACAAAAATGAAACTTTTTTTTGTTTTTTAGAATGTACAAAAAATCTACTGAAGAGACAAAAAGATGTATGAACATCTTTCACTTGGTGCTGCAGGTGTGTCAGATGGATTTTCTTATTCATGGATATCGTTGGCAATGTTCCCAGGGGTCAGACACCATTAAATCCACAATTTTACTGCTGGTACTTCGAGATTCATTTAGATGGAGGCATTCAAGGCCATGTTGGATGGGGCCCTGGGCAGCCTGATCCAGTTGCTGGCATGGGCTCATGGCAGGGAGCTTGAAACTGGGTGATCTTTAAGGTCCCTTCCAACATAAACCATTCTATGATTATGATTCTATGATTTATTTCACCAACTTTATCCATCTCAAATAATACATTTTTCTCCAAAACAGTTGATTATGAGCAATTCCCTTCAGAGCAAATGCTAAGAAACATGCACTTCTGTGGTACAGTTCATGACTTTTTTTTATATAGAATGAATGAGTTGGAAGGTCCTTTTTTCTTCCTTGGGCTATGGAGAGAGTCTAGAAAAAAAGTCAAAACTGAAGAAACTGATATTCTTTACTTCTAAAATTTGGGAATTGACAGGTGTCACCCTTGCAGACCCAAATTCTAATTTTTACTCCCCCCAAAAAACCCAAAAAATTTGTTTTGTGACTTTGTGAACTCTTGGATTTTCTGGAGGCTGCTGTGGAAGTCAGTAAAACACTCAAGCCTGGTACTTCATGAAGGCAAATATTTTGAAGGTAAATATAGTAAATGTATTCAGCAAAAAAGCCTGGGGTAACAGACACAGGTCATGGCCCTTTTGATTCACATATTGGGTAATCCTATCTTCTGATACTGGCACTCATTTTTATTTTTTTTTTAATTTGGTACGAAGAAATCTCCTGGATAGTCTTTCTCTTTGCAAGTATCGATACATAACACTGCAATAACTTCTTCACTTCTCAGCGTCTCATTCCCACATGCTTTTATCATGAATCAAACTTCTTTTTTTTTAAAGGTCATTTTCTTGGTTTCCATTTATTTGCATTCCAAAGTTGTACCAAAAAAACCCTATGCACTATTTTGGTACTCTTCTGTTCACTGAAAACTGTTGCCATTTTATTTGTTCAACAGCTTTGCTAGTTACTTTGGGAATTTATAAATTTTATTCCCATACTCTCAATAAAGACTCACATATCTCGTCTAGAGCTGCCTGTCTGTAGCATATTCCTTAATGTTTTCTTGCACCTGTTAGATTCTCATGAGAAAAATGAATTTTTCATAAAATGCATTCTTCTGGTGGACATAATAGATTTCAGTTTGTGCAATGATCGTATCAATTTCTGTGCAGCTGTGACTAAGATCTAGCTGTAACTGAAGTTATGTAGGAAATTTGCGTTATCAATGGTAAAAACAATAATTATTTTTCAATTAAAAATATTTTCAAGCAAAAAATCTTCGCACTATTTAGTACCTCTGTTTCTGTTCCAAACATATATAAAAAAATCCTACTGAAAGTAGTACCAGGATTCCACAAAACTCAAACCTCAGGATACAGTTTCAATCTGTCTAGGCTCATTAGCTGTGTAGCGTATGTTGTCCTCATCATACATTGGGCAGGTGCATTTCACAGGAAAACAAAAGTCCCTTGTATCTACACAATGAATTACTTTATTTTTCAGATGGCTTTAAGGAACGGCAGTGAGACCCTGCTGTTAAGATGTATAATCCAGATCTGTCCCAAACTCCTGGCACCTCTGCGAAGTATAAATGGGCAGACACCAAGATGATGGGAAGTTGCAAGGATTCTCCTTAGAGTGCCCTGACTGCACACATAAACGTGAAGCATGATGAGAGCAGGGAGGCAGAATCTGTATTTATTGCATTCCAACATGCTTTCTGTGGCAATACTGGCTCCCAAGGCAGCAAGTTCAGCCAACCCTATGTGGTTGATTTGGAGTCAGAGCACCACAGAATGGAGGTATCTGTTCATCTATGGTACAGAAACATCACATCTTGCTCTACAAACAGGATTAAAACCTGACTGACTGGTGGCATGGTCCCATACCACATCCTTATCTCTAAGTTACAGAGATATGAATTTGAAGGCTGGACTAATTGTTGGATAGAGTTAGTTGGATGGTCATGGTCAGAAAGCTGTGGTCAACAGCTGATCATAAGTAGTGTCCCCCAGGAACCAGTCTTGTTCAGCATCTTTATCAATGACATAGGTAGACGATGACGATGGTAGAATTGAGGGTATTCTCATCAAGTTTGCTAATGACATCAAGCTGAGTGGTACAGTTAACGCAGTCAAAGGGAGGGGTGCTATCTAGAGAGACCTGAGTGAGTCCACAAGAATCTAATGAGGTTCAACAAGGTCAAAGGCAAGGTGTTACATTTTGGATATAGGCAACCCACAATAAGAGTACAGGCTGGGAGAAGAGTTTGTTGATAACAGCCCTGCAGAGAAGGACTTGGGGGTCCTGGAGGATGAAAAGCTGGACATGAGCCAGCAGTGTGCTCTTGCAGCTCAGAAGGCCAATAGTATTCTGGACTACATCGAAAGAGGAGTGGTCAGCAGGGAGAGGGAGGTGATTGTCCTGCTCTACTTTGCTCCTTTGAGATTCCGTCTGGAGTACTTGTTTAAGCCTGGGGACTCCGGCACAGGTGGGATGTGAAGCTGTTGGAATAGGTCCAGAGGAGGACCACGAAAATGATGAAAGGTCCAAAGCACGTATCCCATGGAGCTAGGTTAATGGAGTTGGGCTTGTTGATCTTGGAAAAGAGAAGGTTCCAGGGAAACCTCATTGTGGCTTTCTAGTACTTGAAGCGAACCTACAGCCAGGAGGGAGACTGACTTATTACCCATTCTGATAGTGACAGGACAAGGGGGAATGTCTTTAAACTAAAAGAGGGGAGGTTTAAGTTAGGGGTTAGGAAGAAATTTTTTACTCAGAGGGTGGCGAGGCACTGGCAGAGGTTGTTCAGAGAAGTTGCCCCATATCTGGAGGCTTTCAAGATCAGGTTGGATGGGGCCTCGCCCATGTCAGGGAGGTTGGAACTGGGTGATCCTTAAGGTCTCTTCCAACCTAAGCCATTCAATGTTTATATGATTCTATGACAGATGTCTGCCTCTCCAGTCTCCAGGAGCTGGCCTTATGGCAAGCCCAGCCCTTCAACTCATTCAGCACTTGACAGGAGCGCTGTCAAGCTGTTCTACTCTGCCAGCTCAGTTATTCAGGCAGTTTGCAGCAGTAGGTGCCTTTCACTAGCCCTACCTGTTGTCACTAGAACTCAGCTCCGCAGGATGATGAGCACAGAGCTACAAACCTGCTAAGGTCCCTTCTTCTCCCCTCGAGGGGGAGTACTATGTGCACTCCTGACATCCTGACATTGTGCCAGGTGACACATTTCACCTCAGTCTCATCTTCATTAAGCGCTGTGACCGATCTCGAGAAGCAAGGCATTCTTCTTTGAAGTGGGGCCAATTGTAACCAGAGAGTTGATAGAAATGTTCAGAATCATGCTACAGATAAGCTTATTTTATTCATCATGAAGTTTTGCTCCCACCTTACCTATTCAGGGACGTGAATACCCTCACTTTGCCCCTTCCTGTCACCTTCTATTTACTCTCCTGTCTCCCCGATCTCTTTAATTTATGCAGAGACTGTTTTAAAACTTCTTTGAGGGCCATGAAACTATTTTCTTCATGCAACAAATTTTAAGATCTTTAGCAATGACATCACAGGCCATCTGGAAAGGAAGGCAATGGCTACATATCATCTGAGAACACACACATACCCAACACCTCCTTCCTATGTGGAAAAATGCAATCAAGTCCTCCTGGCTCAATGGAGTTGTAAATGTACTTTAAATCTGTCACTTTCATGTCTTCCTTGGAAAAGGCAGAATGGGGAGGTAGTTTTTTCCTTACGGTTTTCTACATTATAAACTAGAGGAATTCAAAGTACTCCATGGATTTGTTACATGAGTTCTTTGAAAATAGTGCATAGTCTTCTGGCAGCAGCAGCAGCAACAAAGTTCTGAACTGCGTTTCCCTCTGATATTCAGGAGAGTCAGAAGTCAACCTGGCCATGAACAGCTGAGACAAGTTTTTCATGTCAGTAGATTACCCAAAATCAGGCATTCTCTCTCGGGAAGGTGACATTGTTTCAGGGTAAACTTTGGAAAGTTGTGAAGAACAAGTTTTCCATCCCATGGAAAATGTTCCAATTAGAGGACAGACTGCAGTGACTGTTACGTAAAGAATAATAGCTAATCTTTAAAAAAATAGTGCACAATTTGTAGAGCAGTTAGCAATCCTCACGAGCACGCAACACCTCTCCAAAACAGTGTCAGTAAAACCAGAGTTAGTGAAACACTGCATTGTTGTATCCCAGTAGACCAATATTTTAATCACCTTTGCTGACTATTGAATCACACTGGCTTTTTATGGCAGGCTGACTACAAAGCTGCGTGTGGTGAGGAGAGCAGCACAACTGGACAAACAGCGAGCACAGAAAACAGAGCAATCAGCAAGCATGGAAGTCACCAAATAAGAAAAGGTGCTACAGTGGGAAAGCTCAGTATTTTCAAGCTGAAATTTTGAAAAGCTTCTATTTTAAATTGAGTTAATGCTTCTCTACATGAGAGTTATGCCATGATTCTTTTCGTGGTTTTTTTTTTTTTTTTTTTTTGCACTTTAATCCTTTAACATTTTTTCCACTTGATACTTATTTTTAAGTTCAGTATTTCCCTTCTTTTTTCCTTTAATTATCTTTTCACTCTACAGTTCATTTGAGCTTAGTGGCATGCTTGACTGGCTAACCTGGCAGGCATGTCACATTCCAATACTGCATTTATGAAAGCAATGGATAAACTGGTTTCCCTGCTTATTTTATTTTATTTTATTTTATTTTATTTTATTTATTTATTTTTTTTAATGTCATTGCTGGGGATACACTAAAGCACATAAACAGCTTTTATAATTTGATTTTTGTATATCTGCCTTTTGTAAATATTTTTGCCTTCTGATTTCTCACTCCTGAAATACTTGGTTTGATCTATAATGAGCATCACAGTCTTCTTTGCTAAGACTTCTGTAACCATCATATGGTTCATGATAGCTCTGAATAGAATGCCTCCTTATGAAATGCACCACATAGCAAGTGGTTGGAAGACGTGTGGCTAAGCATACATATGGTACTTTCTGTACATGGTAAGTGCTGCGCCCACATTTCCTTTAATTGTTTAGGACAGCCTAAGTTTGTTTCTGATTACCATACTTATTTTTCTTAAAATAGTTTTGAATCCCAGTTGCTGTACCTCCATTCTGCATCTACCAGAATTTTCTTGCTGTGTTTTTTCCTCAATTATTGCAATTTTCTCCCTTTTTGTGGCCAGTTGCCTTTTCACTTTTGTGTGGGGAGGAAGAGAGGTTTTGTGCTGACAGTGTTGATTAATCAGTATGGCCACATGCTGGGATGTTTTTAGAAGGAAAAAAAAAAACAAAAAAACAAGTTCTGTAACTTTTTTTTCCTTCTATGGAAAAAAGGGCAAATGAAAACATTGCATACAGAATTAATGCATAGATAGCCATTATCAAAATCAAATAATTATTCATTCTAAGGGACAGATGAAATTAAAATAATTTTGATACCTTCCTCAGTGCTTATAAAACTCCTTTGGTTCCAGGTGCTGTAAAATGGTTTTGGTAATACCAACTGGAAAGCGAAGGAATGCTTGCAGACCATGTAATTCTTTATGAAAACAGAGAATAGTGAGACTGATATTTCCATAGTCTGATTTTTTTAGAAACCTTCTCTAGAAGGAATTGGAAATATATTTGCAAAACTCAGCCAACTTAGAAAATAAAAGCAAACACAACAAAGATCCCAGAATACAGAACCTATTTCAGCATGGAGCATCCCCATGAATGCTAGACAAAAAGAATAGGTGAGACCTTCTCAATTAAAATGAGAGAATTCAAATTATTCTGAATTGAGAGCTCTAACTACACATCAACCAGCTAAAAGCATGTCGTTTGCCAAGACACTTGGGTTTATGTAGCCCTTAAGGTGCCAGAAATTTAACAAAGCCTTCTCATGTTGGCAAGGGTCCAAGTGTACCAGCCAGACCTTACGCTTCTGATTCCCATCTGCATATTTTCCAGGTGATCTTCTGGCATGGCAAGTTCTCAGCACCCAGGGGCCATTTGTCATTGTGCTTTGCCAGTGGGATGATCTACCAGATCCACGGGCCAAACCTGGCCAATGGTGTTCATGCTTGGGCTTCTGTCAGCTAGCTCCTCCCTTTAGGGAGTCGGTGTGTCAAGTTTGTCTGTGGCAAGCAGGTTAGCAAAATTTTGAAATGCTTCACTTTGCGTGTGTTGCTGGGGCTTCTGGCACTGCGAAAGTGAAGTGCTCCTATGAAAGAAATGGTTTGTGTTCAGCTAAAGAACTATGACTCCTCTAGATAGAACTTTAGCACAAGAAAAGTGTAGTTCTTTTCTCCTAATAGCTCTTGCCTTGTTAACAAGAAAGACAGAATTAGGGGCCTCAGCATCAGATGCAGAGCAACTGAAGGATACCAGCATCCTTTCAGTATTTTATACAGCGCCCAGGAAAGGATCAGAAGTCTCCCAGCAGAGTGAGTGCACTGTAGCTTTTTCCTCTTCTATTTAATTTTGCAGGACTCTGAAAGTTATTTCCCCCTGCAATTAGGAAAATCACACAGATAATAGTAAAATAGGAACTGAGTAGAGAAGTTCTGTGTTTGTGTGTGAATTTTTATATTTTCATTTCAATAACTTGCAAGAGCTCTTGTTAAACCCTCTAATCCACCTAGGTTTTCAGAACAATCACTTTTTTGAGTGATTGTGTTCCACAGTGTACATTTTTTCACATATTCTAAGATGCTCAGAACACATTCATCAGCTGTGGTCACCAGGACGCTGCAGGAATGCCCTAGAAAGTATTTTTCAATGTATCTTGAAGAAATGAGGCTATCTACCTTTTTCAAAAAAGACCTCTGCAAATACTTATCTCCACATTTGCACAGATACCTCTTGAGACCTTATTCTAGATGAACACTTTATTTCTATTGCAGCATAATGAAAAAGATCAACTGCAGCCTGCTGAAATCACTGTTAACACCTGCCATGACAAAGAACGTTATCTCAAATCTTTCTTCTGCTCTTTGTGCAGAGGAACCCCTTGGCTTTTGCCAAATTTAATGAAAAAAGGCAGTGCAGTAATTTGGTTACAAGGGCTGCTCAGTTTATTTTGCATGCCCAACAAATGCTACTCTAACAAACAACATCAGTTTCTATTCTGCAGAGGATACAATGGGAGTCTTGGTCCTGGAAAGGCGCTGGAAAGGTATTTCACAGTTGAATCAGGGGAGAGCAATACTAAAAGTTGAAAAGATAGGCTTTGGAATTGCAAGATAAGTTACACTGACACAGACTAACAGAAGATAAAAGCTTTCATTCACATTTTGCAAAGTGCCTCAATTTTAGCAACCTGCTTTCCATTTTCAATAGCACTTCCGGTCCAGTTTTCTGAGGTTTGAGGTGTGTGCAGGTACAAGAAGTAAGTTACCAGATTTTGTGAAAGGTCAAATAAATACGAGAATATGCAGCCTCCACACAGAAAAAAAAGCCTTAACCTCAAAACCTGGAATAATAGTAAGATGCTGAAGTGAATAAAATGAAAAATTTCAACAAACAGGAGTGTGAGTGGTTTTATTCCAGCTCTGGGGGTATCCCTGAACACCCTGATCAATAGAGTTGACCTCTATTTTCTGGAGTCTGCACACAGAAAAAAAGATTTTTTTTTAAAAATGACATTCTTGAAAAAAATCAACTCCTCTGCAACTTAATAGGACTCTGATCACCCATGTAAAATGAGTCATGTTTTATTGTACTCTTCCCTAACCCTGACCTCTTCCACTCAAACACACCTCATGGAAAGAGAGGTGGAAGCACAATTGCAAGGGCAAAACACAGGTAATAATATTAAATGGCCACGGTGGGACTGCAGCAATGGATTGAGCAGATTGGATTTGCCCAGTGCACCAAAATGCCCATTCAGCCCTCACCTCTTTACAGGCTGCCTTCCCAGCCCCTGTGTGCCATATTTCATGGTCAAATTCAGGTGATGACATGGACAATTTAGTGTCTGAGTTCTTTCTAACCCAGGACATGGTGTTGTAATTACACGCTCCAGCGCAGGCCTGCATTCCGAGATAACAAACAACCTTGTAAAAGAGAAAAAAAAAAATCCTTTAATAGAGTGCAGTTCCCTTTTCCCTGGGGTGAGAAAGCAGAATGGCAAAGAGAATTTCACAGCATTGCTGCATACCTGGATCAGCCAATCAGAGGGAGTCTAAGTTGCACCAGAAATTATTCTTTGAGAGCTAATGACCATTATAAGCATAGTTTATTCCTTCATCCTAAGTGTTTTGCTATAGGTTTAATGCAAATGCAATGTTCATGAGCAGCTCTTTTCCAGATACATCATTTCTGACAATACTACTTCAGCCTCTGGTCTTGCTCTAAGCGCTCCTCATTGAGTATCAGAGGCTCATAATGCAATTTTCATGCAATCAAATTATCTCCCAGCACACACACAATAAATCTACACCAAAATCATCTGCATTTCCATGGTTTGGTCTCAACAGAGTCATAAAAGACTAAGGGTAAGGACTGAAAAGTAATGTGTGATGCAAATCACAGGAAAAGTTACCTCACTATCAGAAGACACAGGAGAGCGGGAGATCACATAAAGATTACCTTAAAGATATAATTAAGGGGTGCAAGACAGGACCAAGATGGGCTTCTAGATAACAGTATCATGACATAGCTGCCTGAAAAAGAGGCCAGGTATTTTTTTGCCACAAGTAGCTTTAGCTTGCATTAAAAAAAAAAAAAAAAAGAATCATTGCTTTATCTCTTTGCTGAAATTCTTATGATTACCACTGCCTTAGCCATACAGTTGGTGTCTTATGGGTCCTTCAGTTCTCAGTCCTTCATCCAAGTATGAAACATCTAAATACTTCAATTTCTAGATTCAGTCCTCACCTATCACTCCAGATATTGCTACTTTAGAAGATTGTGTTTTTCAAACATAAGGAGGCCATAGCCATTTCAAAACCAACTTTAAACAGTTTACTTTAAGAAACAAGACATTTAAGAGAGGAGGGCTTAAGCAGTGGTTTCACACATTCCTGTTCTACTGTCTTCTTGTCATCTCTCAGATGCTGCAGAAGAAATCCAGCTTCCCTTTTTTTCACCTGATTCCACCTCTCTTAAAATTTCTCTTTCCACTCCTACCATCTTCAGCCTTCCCGTGGAGAAAAAGAAAATCAGGCTAAAAATCTGAAAATCACAGAAATCAGGCTGTTTCAAATTTGTTGTCCTGTCATTGACCTTTAGCAACTCTTGGGCATTTGTGTTCTTTGTGTTCTCTGATTTGAGCCATTTCCTTTCCTGCTTAGTCTGTTTATACGTGTGAGAACATTCTCAGCAAATATCCCAACACTCAAGTCAAGGAACGGTACAGAGAAGACCCACCTTCCCCTTCTCATTTACATTTTTTCAAGCTCTGTCACAGATGCAATTTTATCTTCAGATCAACTGGAACAATGGCTTTAAGAGGCATGAACTCTACCCCTCCTCTCAGCATGGTGTTAATTCAACATTCATCTATACATAGACTAGAACTAAAAAAAGAACAGCTATATAAATCTTACCTGTAGTCCAACTGTGTACATGAATATTTTGGGGGCTTGTCCACATGCCAATCTATTTTGGTTAAATCAGTACCAAACAGGATAAACAAAACACTATATCAACTCAAATCAGCACTATATCAACGCAAATTTAGTGGAGATCATCCCTGTGCTTAGCAGAAAAGGCCACTTTGGAGGTAAAAACACATCATAGTCACACCAAGATTCACTGGTAAGTTCAGATTCAAAACCAAGATGCTATTTTGGTTTCAGTTTGGGTGCACATAAGCCCTCCAGTGCCTGGAGATAACAGCTTAAATGTCACTACTATTAACCTTTTCACTCCTGATCACAGGTCTCTGTAACTTACTGAGCATCCCTCCCCTGCCACACAGGCAGGCATAGGAGGCATTAGTGCTTATATTTTTATGTTTCTCAATGAAGAACTGAACTCAGCAGAGCTTTGGGCCCTCAAACTCAAGGTATCCACAGAAGTCCAGAAACTCTTCACATCACATACAGAACTCTGCACAATCGGGAAAATGGGGGAGAAATTATTTTCTAGCCATTATCACTTCTAGCCTTCTCACTATCATGTCTTTTCTATATGATTTTGGCTCTGTTGCTACCCCACAAATGTATTCAGACACAGGTACACACATCACAGACTCAGAGAACCACAGAATGGCTGAGGATGACAAGGCCCTCTGGCCCAAGCCCTGCTCCAGCAGGGACACCCACAGCAGTGTGCCCAAGCCCAAGTCCAGGTGGCTTCTGGAGATCGCAAAGGAGGACACCCCACAGGTTCTCTGGGCAATCAGAGGAACTGAGAATAGAAATAAGTGTTCTTCACCCCAAACATAGCTTTACCACCCTATGCAACACCTCCCCCTGTGTTTTATGGACACAGGACTTAAAAGCAGGCTCAATATATAGCAGGATGTTATTTAGAGTCTGGAAGAGGAAAACTACTAGTGATGTATACAGAAATGTTTACAATATTTATTATGTGATATAGCATATTGCATAAACACACCTAAGCCATTCTCTGTGCCCACAAAGTCATTGTCATATTTTCACTATTGTTTTGGAGAAAAAATGCAAAAATTCACGGTAAAGCAGTAGGCTGAGATGTTCAGGCACAAAGTAACAATCAAGCATAGTGTGATACAACAAAACTGGAAATCGCTGTATCTTCTGCATTCTGAAATTAGATTTTTTGGACATATTTAATGTTAAATAGCATTCTGAAAGGCATGATAAAAAATTGCTGTCAAATGAAAGAGAGAAAAAATGGATCTTTCTCTTTGAAATGACAAACATTCCTACATACTGCACTTCACTACAGAAGTTTTCAATGACAACAAATATTATTGTATTGGAAAGTTCTCAAATGGCAGGCTGTATCAGCAGGCAACACCAAAAACTTCTCTGATGGTGATTTCACAGGAGTGAGTATTTCTTATGCCAAGTCAATATTTTAAGCCTATGATAATAAAGCTAAATTGATTGAATATAAAACACATGCTGAAAAATAGGAATAAAGCTAGATAATTAAAATGGATTATTACCTTAAATATTCAGCTAGCAGATTATTCAGATAAAAGTGAATGTTCTTCCATTCATTTTGATGAGTTCACAGATAGGAGGTATGAAGTACAGATATGCACACATAAAGGAAAGACAGCATACCACAGCTATATCCATAAATCTACCAGATGCTGAAATAAAAAATAAACCAGTGAGGTTGCCCAACTTCAAGGGCCAGTGGAAGGTTAAGATGTGTGTACAGAGTGGGAGTGGTTAATGTCTAAGTAGATCATGATTTATCAAAAAATGTAAGCATTACAACAAATCCTCATGAGATGTAACTACCGCAAAAGTGAGGTTAGAAAATCAGCTTATGGAATCACATTTTTCTATGTATAGAGAAACACTGTGGATATACAAGGAAAAAAAAAAAAAAAAGATGGTAATTGGAACCTTAACAAAGGTGTGTTGCTTCACATGGGCTGTCTCACCTGCAAGTGAAGTTTATTCAAGAAAAGGATAAATAAGGTTATTGGTATGTAACAGCATGCAGTCACTTTGCTTAGTGTTTGGAGAAAATTAATTTATTTTCAATCTCTACAATTATTCAGTGACCACTGTTTTTACACAAGCATCAAAATCCTTTTTATGGGAGACTAGTGAATCTAAGGAAAGAGAGAAAGAGAAAAAATCAAGTATTACCAAAGCTCAACTTCCCTCTTCTGTAGCCTCATTCTGCCTCTTCTAAGGCCTCTATCCCTTGCTAGTTTTGTTGTCTAGATAGTTTGGGATAGGAGAGAACAGGTACCACCTTACTTCTTTCTCTATACTACAGAGATTTCTTGTCTTGAATTGCAAGCACAGCAATCATCTTTTTCTCCAGCCTAGTCTCCCATAGAGTTCTTCCACTAAAGATTAACAAAGATAAATTTAAACTCTGTAGTTTTGTCCCGTAAGTCTTATGAACAGGTTCTCCCACTCTTGCCAAACATTCTCCATTTCAGTTGAAGATGTGTGATGTATCAGCTAATCCCAAATCATAAACCTCTAGCAAGCAACTGATTTCTAATCCCACATGACTCTCACGACTCTCACAGACACTGCAAATCTCCCACCAGCACCAGCATTCCTGAAGCATGCCCATGCTGAGGGACAAGCACAGCCAGATTAAATGCTTAATGATCTGTCTGCTTAACATACAGGGAAAAGAAATATATTATATATATGAAGCATGTTACAAGAGGTTACAGACTCCTTTTGCTGTAATGCTGTGATCACCCAGAAACAAGAGGCCAAGAGGCCCTACTCCTCTTGATCCCAAATTTCCCCAATGTCTGGTAGTCCCTGAAATTCAAGATGCTCTCCTCAATGCACTCACGTTTCCTTCCCTGATTTTATCGTTATGCTAATCTTAAAATAAATGGCTTTTACATCTCCACCTACATTCATCACTGTTTATTACTGCATAGGAAAGTTTGTCAGATTGAGCCTCAAAGAATTGAAGCTCCCTTCCCAGCAACAAAACCAAACCTTGGGAAGAAAAAAGTACAACTGCTCTTTCAGACAGCTTTCTTCGGTAAATGCTATGGGACATTGTCAAGTAGGGAATAGCCCTCATAGTGATATCACTAGGCCCTTCAGCAGTTTTTGAGGGGTATAGTCTTTAACAGTTTCCCTCTGCCAGAAACGCTTCACTTGTCTCCATTGTGTTTTCCTACATTTGTTATGTAGTAGAGAGTGATGCCAGTGAGGAGGAAGGGTGATCCTGTGCAATACTGGGGCACCTCGAAGATGAACAAAGAAATCATTTCTGTTCAATTTTTTTTTCTTGTTATTGTTATTGTTATTATTATTATCCTTACTGTATCTCTATGCTGAACAATTAATTTCCCTGAAATGCCAATTTATCTCAGTTTTCTGAGTCTTTAATGCAATCAATGCACTGTAGATATGTTAACTTGGGGTATCTTCTAACCCCCAAGAATGGCATTCTGAAGAGTTCTCATATGGCGTCTTTATTTTGACATGCAATTGTTGTAAAACATCTGGACTGTATAGGACCAGTATCTTCTCTCACCAAATAAGGAATTGTTCCACTGTGAGAAGAATGTTCTTTCTTCCATTTGCTCTCTCACTGACTTCTCTAAAAAATATCCCTCTTTCCTTCCTCTCTTTCTCACTACAGTGTTAAAACAAAAAGCAAGAAGTTCTTATGCTCCTGCTCTTCTAACCCTTACTTACCTCCTCTCCAACTACGGATGAACCTTTCTGCGGCCTAATACATCACTTTGTCTTCATTCCCACTCATGTGGGTTCCCTGTATCTTTTTTTTTCTTTCATACAGTCTTCATCAGCCCAACATTCACTCTTGCAAAATCTCAAGGAAGCCAGTGTTCTTAAGAGGTATTTACTCTATGTATTATTTTCTCTTTAAGGTAATTATTGATTTGAGTTGCTTTTTTTCCTGTTTCTCTCTCTACCTTGTCATTGTAATTTGCATTTTCCTTTTGTAACTTTGCAAGTAGCTTTGCTTCTCCAGGGATGAATTGATCTTTTAAATGAAATTCTTCTTACAGTCCCTTACTTAGCTGACTTCACTATAGCACTATAACACTGTGTTTCTCACGCAAAAAAAAACAAACTGTCAGTGCTTGTTATGCTTGATTTGAGCTGGCTTATTTGGGCCAGAGAAGGAGAAACTAAAGGTTAAAAAACGTATATATATTATGTGTATATATATATATAATAAGGTATATATATATAAGGTAGGATGCTTGGAGATGCATTTTCCCACCATCATCACACCCATTTTTTTTCCTGTGACATTCTGCCAATGCTGCTCATCAAACTTGTCTCATTGAAAATACGACAAACCTACTAGGAACAGACAGAAAGGTAGACATGGAGGTGTGGTGGGAAGGCCCAGTTTCTCCAGTTTCTGCCACTGACCATGCAAGAGGACCCTGGGAGCTAGGAAACAGTGGTGTATGTTGGGGGTGGGAACTGAAATTCAAGTAGAGGCAGCATGCTCCAGGTCTGCATAATGAAAATAGAATATGGGTGTCAGATAATACTGATCCATAGATGCCCCTCTCCCAGCCATGTACTCCTCCCATCTGAACACCACACAGTTCAGGATGGGCCTATGTAATCTGTCTTCCATATGTTGCAAAGGGAAGCTGTCTCTTCAGTGACAGAGCCCTATCAATTGCTCACTGCCAGCCCCCTCTCCACAGCTGGTGATGAATGGCCCCAGCATGCTGCCTGCCCTGAGATGCACAGGCTGCAGATCGCAGCCTTTCTCCAAGCCTTTCAGTAATGTTTAACAAGTTCATATTTCTTCATCAGGCTCCATTCACAGAACTTTGTCAGGAGTGGATAAATCAGGCTGGAGGGTTACAAAGAGTTATCTTGTCACTTGGACTACCTTTGTGATAGGAGCTCAGCAACCTAACTCCTGCTCCCGTTGCAATCAGTAGCAGCATGTAGTAAGATCTTTGGGACTCTGGGTCCTATGAAATACGTGTATATTCTACATATTTTCAATTTGCTATTGCATTTTAATGCTGTCTGTTGACTTCAATAGCATTTCAGTCATTGAGAAATAGTGGCCCATACTTCAGGGGGCTGGAATCTATTTCTAAGTATCATATCTTTTTCCATGCCTTTATCGCTCTACTTTTAATTGAGGATGTTATACAGTTTTCTGCTAAAAAAACTTGGCTTTACAGACCAGTAATTTATGTTACCACAGTCTCAGCCCTGTGAAGATTTCACAAAGATCTGAAATCCCATACCAATATTTGATCTTGGATAAAGAGTTTTCAAATATATAAAAACATACCGTTTTGCCATTGCCTTGTGAAGCTATAAACACCAGTTACCATAAAAACAGTAACACATAAAATAACTCAGATTGAAACTACTAAGCAGCTGCACCATCCCTGGAGGAGAGAAATCAGCATGCACCATGCTTGTTGTCTGGGTTTCTGCAGCACAGCCACACCCAGAGGTGATGAGACTGACCCAAACCAGAGCCTTTCTCAGGGATGAGACTGCAATCAAACCAGGTAAAGCGGTTGCAACAGCAAAGGCTTCCAAGAAGTCCCTGGTTTCCTCCTCACAGATGTGAAGCAATAGTGATGTGATATAGTTCTGCTTTGCCCAGAGTCTTCCTTATCCAGAGTGACAGACAAAATTGACAAAAATCACATAATGACTTTTTTTTAATCTCTTTTCTGCCTTTTTTTTCCCACTGGCTGAAGTACAGCAGATTAGGCTGTGTACAAGAGTGCAAGCTTGTAACATTCCCTAATTCACAGGATCCTTCCTGTGCCTGAGTTTTTGAATAGATATGTTTGATTCAGAATTTAATCTCATGCATGACATCACCTAGTTCAGCCACTAGCTGCACACCAATTGAGAAGTCATGGCATTGTCTTAGCAGTCCATCTGCCCTTTGTTTCTCTTGAAGTGGTCCAGGCATAGAGTGGAAAGAGTTCCAGTGGCTCCAGTCTCTGTGACAAAAATTTAAGGCTGCCAGTGGGAGCGCCTAAATATCTCTGTTCTCAGCATTTATGTGGCCAGATACAAGCAGAGGGCGGGGGAGCAAAAAGGAAGAGGGCTCCTTGTTCCTACATGCCATTAACGCTTCTTGGAGCTGCTTATCTACTGGAGGTCATGTTGCACAGGTCCAGCCAGGCTGCAGGTTCTTCCTATACTCCCAGCCTCATTCCCTCCTAAGGTCCATGTAAGATGTGTAATACATCCTATGAATTTGATTTATCCATCTAACTTCTCCTTCGGGAATAACAGGCTTTGGCTACACCAACCTGTGTGACCTGGTGTAGGGAACCTGCTTAAGCAGGGGGGTTGGACTCGATGATTTCTTGAGGTCCCTTCCAACCCCTATGATTCTATGATTCTATGATGAGTTTAAAGCTGAAGAAGCAGAGGTTTGAAGATTGAGAGTTGGATAGTTTTCTTTATTTTATGAAGCACAAATTCTGAACCTGTGGGATTCAGTGGATCACTGAGGTCAACAGCTTGTTGCCGTTCAGAAAGGATTAGGGATTTATTTGAATAATGAGAACATACAAAGTTTTATTAGACAGACTTGGAAGAATGCTATGAGAAGAGATCTAAGTCCTTCTCGTGTTTCAGGACATAAGCCAGACGTTAAGTGATAGAGGCTTGACAGAAAAATGCTGTACACAGGAATTGTCTACTCTTTCTGCCTCCTCCAGCACAGCAGGCATTGGGAAGAGGCTGTGGGCATCAGACCTCTGCTCCTTCCCTGTTCCTAAGGCAAGACCACTAAAAGGCACCAGAGCTATGCAACACAGAGGTGCATATGCATCTACCCTTGCAAACACGAGCCTTACCCAGGCACAAACATAGTGCTCTTAAAAATAGGCGCAGCGTTCCCCCAGTCTTTACAGCAGGATGTTGTTGGGTTTGTGGCACGTTAATTACTATTTACGGGGCTGCTATAAAAATTAGTTACCTTTTTATAACAAAAAGCCCACAGCCAATATTTTATAGACGACACACAAAGAGGTTTGGAATTGATGATTTACAGATCAGGAAATAACACTTAATCAGCTGCCCTACCTTCCCAGGCAGGGCTGGGCACTTTCACGCCACCTTGCTGTTTTCAGCTCACTATTTATTGATGTTGATTGCTCAACATTTTGCGACAGGATACTCTTGTTGAGAGAGGGGCTCCCTGGGGTTTATGCCAACACGGCCGCATTATTTTGCCCACAAGTCAGCTGTATGGAGCATCCCAGCATGCAGATTAATCAGAAAGTCAGCAAGTTAATGCCAGCAAGCCACTTTGACCATGTTTTGCACTTAGCACATCACTGCTGATATGTTGCTAAAAAGATGTGGAAGGAACAGCTTTGTGTGCTACCTACAGTAACAAGAGCATCCCTCTTGTGCTGGAGGTGCAGATGAGCTGAAGCCTACAGCATGTGACCCTGCAGGGTGCTGTCTGCACCAAGCCTTGGGTCACAGCATGGTGCTTGGAGCAAAGCACTCCTAGTACAGGCATCTTTGTGTGGGAGATTCCACACCACAGCTGTCAGCATCTCTGGGGAAGGTGGGGAAATAGGCACACTAAAATAATGTCCATAGCACAAGTTCACTCAGAACAAAAAATCTAAAAGTGCATCAGCTCACTCTACCCTCTTGTGCAGCTCCTCTGTGAAGCGACTGTTCTCAGTTGACACAGATTCATATTCATCTCTGTCACACGTAACAATAGTATGGGATCACTGCTCACTCCTTCACCTGGATTTAGTTTTTAAAGGTCTGAACAATGTGTCTTACTATAGAAATCTTACTGCACTGTTGAGGCTTCACCTGGAGTGCTGCATCCCGATATGGAGTCCTTGGTACAGAATCTACAGATGTAGGCCTGTTGGAGTGCATCCAAAAGGGGGTCACAAAAATGATCCAAAGGGTGGAACATCTGTCCTATGAGGACAGGCTGAGAGAGCTGGAGCTGGTTCAGCCTGCAGAAGAGAAGGTGACCTGACAGTGGCCTTTCAGTATCTAAAAGGGGAGCTACAGGAAAGAAGAGGACAGACTCTTCAGAAGGATCTGTGGTGATAGGACAAGGGGAAATGTCTTCAAGCACAGGGAAGGTAGATTCAGGTTAGATATAAGGAAAAAATCTTCTACAGTGAGGGTGGTGAGGCACTGGAACAGGTTACCTAGTGATGTGGTGGATATCCCATCCCTGGATATTTTCAAGGTGAGGCTGGATCAGGCCCCGGGCAACCTGATCTAGCTGTGGTGTCTCTGTTCATTGGAGGGGAGTTGGACTAGATGGCCTTCAGAGGTCCCTTCTAACTCTGCAAATTCTACGATTCTAAAATCAATAATCAATGCATTTTCTCCAAAACAGAGTTAAGAGCTGATTCAATTCACAGCCTTGGAGTGCTAAGGATACTCTAATTAGATCTCATGATTATCACAAGGCTTTGTAATTCACCCCTGTGTTGCTGTTCATTAACACGTGTGGACAAAAACAAGACAGACACTAAGAACATTGTTCCTGGTAATGAACAATCTTTATTATCAAAATAAGCACCTTTTTTCAACTGGAATTTGTTGGGCTTTAGTTTACTACCATCAGTATTCATTATGCCTTCCCATGGTGCATCAAACCCCTTGAGCATTTAGGATTTGCTAATCATGAGAGTGTTTAAGCGTTGTAATAGTCACCTCAGGATATTCTACTTAGGGGAAAAGAACAATCAAGTCTTAAAATTTCTCTCAATTATTTTCTTAAAGGAAGTTTAAATAGCACCCAAACAATTCGCTAGCCCTTCTCTGCTTCTTCATCAATTATAAAAATATTTAAAAACAGAGATTCTAGAAGTGAATGAATTATCCCAATCCCATTTTCACTACTGCTCTACAAGGAGGTAAAGTCTCTTCACCCCCACAGAGTTTCACACCTTCCTAATGATAGTTTTAGTTCTTTCAGCTGGCAGCAGCAGATGGGGGAAATCATGCTGAATGCTTGTTTCCCAAGATTTTTATACCTTCTCAGTATGTCAGGATAGAGTTTTTCAGAACCTGGCTTATTCTCCTACCTGTAAAACTGAATTTGGCTGTATGTCAGTTTAAAAAGAGTCATCCCAATCTGACATGTAATCTAGACTTCCCACTGATTCATTTTCTCTGTCATCACTTCAAGCTTATTCCATTTCTTCCATGATCACTTAGTCTTCAGTGTACTTCTTGCACAGGTACTAATTTATGTCTTGAAGATTGAACTTCATATTTGTTCTTGGTCTCACTGGGATGGAGTTAACTTTCTTTATAGCAGCTTGTATGGAGCCATGTGTTGGATTTGTGGTTAAAATTGTTGATAACAGACTAATATTTTGGCTATTGCTGAATAGTGTCTGCACTTTGTTAAGGTTTTCTCTGTAGCTCACGCTGCACCACCCCAGCAAGTAGAATGTGGGTAGGCAAGAGGCTGGGAGGGGACAGTGCAAAGACAGCTGGCCAGAATAGACGAAAGGGATATTCCATACAATGTAACTTCATGATCAGCAATAAAATCTGAAGCACATGAAAAAGTGTTGGAGTGCCGTTGTCTTCTGATGTGGTTGATGCTTGGAGACTGGATGGACATTGGCTTGCTTGTGGGAGGTGGTGAGTTACTGCCTTTGCATCACAGGGATTTTTTCCTCGTTCTTTTACCTATTAAACTGTCCTTAATCTGAACTCAGTGATTTTCTTATTTTTATTCTTCCTATTCCCTTCTTCAGCCCTCTGAGACGTGGGGATTGAGTAAGGGTTGTGGGAGACGTGTGGTCAATCCACAATGATATTAGACATAATACCTTCTGTGATTAAAAAAATATTGGCCTGTGCATATATTTTTAAATGCTTTTTATAAGCAACTGCTGGCTGTGTGAAACCCTAAACACATGTCCTAAATTGAGGTCTCCATAACAGCATGCTGATAAACTCCATTATATCATTCCTGTTAATTGCATCTACTGGACCCCTCAAGAGTTTATTGTAGAACTGATCTATACGCTTGAAAACTTCTCTGTTAAATTCTGTATGCCTCCTTAATAGGGAAGCATTACTCACTCAAGGGCTTCTAACACTGTATGCATACACAGAAAAAGATGTCTGATATTATTAAGTCCAGCAAAGGGAACAAAATCTGAGGACTACAACAAGCTAAATGGAGTGCACAATATTTAACTTCTGGAATGTGCACAGGATGCACAAAATTGGCATCTCCCAAAGTCTTATTTAATGTTTTTTTTTTTCTTTCAAAAGCATATGACACAGCAACAGATCATCCATTCAGTTGAGGACCTATGGACTACCTTGGACAGTCCCCTCTCCAGTGGATATTCCCAGGTTGCACCTTTGCCAGGGGCTCTTTAAACTCAGGGAAGAGACAGCAGGAAAGGAATGCATAAGCTGAACAGCTGAATTGTAGGAAATGCCATCTCTAGATGCCTGTACAGCTCTGTGCGACTCTCAGCTCCTGGAAGCAGCTTTGTGATCATTTGGTTTAAAAATGTGGATATAGGTAGCCTGGTCTAGCAGTTGGTGACCTTGCCCATGGCAGGGAGGTTGAAACTAGATGTTCTTTGAGGTCCTTTTCAACCCAGGACATTCTATGATTCTATGAAAAAAGGATTGCCACCACAAGTACATCTAAGCCTTGCTTATGGACAGAACTGGCACTCTCTAGACTTAAAGTTGATGAGTCAAAAGAAGAAAGATTTAAAGAAACATATCTAGCTTGATGACATGTCTTAATTTCAGCTGGGGCAGTCTCGTTTTTCGTCAGAGTGTCTGTTATGATGTTATGCTTTGGTTTTAGGAGAAAACCAAGTGATTCTATGATTCAGTGAAAAACAATGTTGATAACAGACTGATGTTTCTAGCTGTTGATTACCAGTGTTGTACAGAGTTAAGGACATTTCAGTTTTCTGTTTCAACTACCATCCTACCAGTGGGGGGGCTGGGGGGCTGAGGGGGGAAAGGCATGGGAGTCGCAAAGGGGCCAATGAGCTGGGAGGGGTCAGAATCAGGGCAGCTGAGTTAAACTGGCCAAAGGGATAAGCAGTGAGAATGATTCCAGTTTTCTAAGTTTCTATCTGGAGCTGGAAGGGACCCATAAGGATAATTGAGTCCAACTCCTGGATCTACACAGGACCACCTGAAAATCAGACTCTAGACTCCAAACCTGAAATGCTGTTTTATTTTTCTATAGCATCCCTTCTGGCTCTTGAAAGGAATCCAGCAGGAAGAGGGGACCAGATCACCAAGTTTTAGCACTTCTCTAAGGCAACCGTTTGGTAGTTGAGGATCAGTTTCCCTACATATCATACAATATCATGCAGAAGGAAAGTTTTTAAGTGGTGGGAATTCATTGGGCTTTCTTCTGTTGCTTGAGAACAAGCTGGCATCAGTCAACTGATGATAAGCAATTGTTTGTGCACCACATGTTGTATCCATACATGTATATATGTATCTAATAACTTCTATCCATTTTATTCCTTCTTCCTTTTCTCTATCTTAGTAAATAGCTTTACTTGTACCCACAAGTTCTGTTTTGTTGTTTTGTTTCAATCCTTTCCCTTAACCCCTGGGAGGGTGGGAGTGAGGTGCAAAAAATCACAGACCTCTAGAGATCATTGAGTCCAGCTCCTCTGCTAGAGCTGGTTCCCTACAGTAGGCCACACAAGGAAGGCATCCAGATAGACATTTCTCAATCCATCTCCCCATTGACTCATCTATCCAACACATTATAAGCTTCATTACAAGGATCCTGTGGGAGACAGTATCAAATACTTTGCTGAAGTCAAGGTACACAACATCCACCACTCTCCCTCCATCTACCAAGCCAGCGGTAGCATCATAGAAGGCCACCAGGTTGGTCAGGCATGATTTTCCTTTGGTAAATCTTTTTGTTGACTACTCCTGATAACTTTCTTCTCTTCCAATTGCTTGGAGATGACTTCCAAAACAAGTTGTCACATCACCTTTCCAGGAATGAGGTGAAGCTGACTGGGCTGTATTTTCCTGGATTGTCCCTCTTGCCCATTTGGGAGACTAACGTAATTTTGGCTATCCTCCAGTCCTCAGGCACCTCCTCCATCCCCCAAAACCTTTCAAACATGATAGAGAACGGTTTAGCAATCACCTCTGCTGACTCACTCAGCACACCTGGGTGCATTCCATAGGGGTCCACGGATTTGTAAGCATTGATTTTGGCTAGGTGGTCAGATCTTGCTTGATTAAAATGAAGTCTTCCATTCCCCAGACTCTCTCTCTCCTACCTCCAGGGTCTGGGGTTCCCATGGAGCAGTCTATGTAGTAAAGACAGAATCAAAGAAAACATTCAGTATCTCTACCTTCTCAGCATCCACCTCATTTAGTAGTGGACCCACATTTTCCCTAGTTTTCCTTTCACTACTGACATACTTAAAAACTCTTTCTTGTCATCCTTCACCTCATTTGCCAGTTGAAATTCCAAGTAGGCCTTAGCCTTCCTCATTGCATCCCTACAGGCCCTGACAACATTTCTATATTCTTCACAAGTCGACATACCTTTTTTCTACATTTCATGGACCTTCTTCTTCCCTTTGAGTTTATCTATGATCTCCTTGCTCATCCATGCAGGTCTCCTACCATTTTTCTCTGATTTCTTACTCTTAGGAATGCATGAAACTTGAAGTCATGGTGTTCGAGTATCAACCAACTCTCATGGGTTCCCTTTCCTTCCAATGCTCTAGCATATGGGATACCTCCAAGTAGGTCCTTGAAGAAGACGAAGCTGGCACTCCTGAAGTCCACGGTTGCAAGCCTACTAATTACCTTGCTTCTTCTACACAAGATCTTGAATTCTACCATTTCATGATTGTCCCATCCCAAGCTTCCCCCAGCTTTCATATCCCCAGACAGCCCCTCCTTGTTAGTGAAGATGAATCAAGTAAAGATCTCACCTTCTCTGAACAGAGTAGGAAGTTTGCTGCTGTGGAATGAACAACTGGGCAAAGCACTGGAAACGAGCAGGGAACCTGCCTTCAGAGTGCTGCAGGAAGGACTCTCACTCCACCTAAAGTCTTGCCAGCTTCTTATCAAAGTTCCTAGAAGAAGCATGCTTAGAATCCTCCCTGCAGCTTGCTGCGGTGGCAGGAATGCTCCTTTCCCAAGAGCCAGATCTGCATCCTCCCAGCCAGTGAGTGGGGTCCCTCTTCAGTCTCCTTTGCACATATGCATTTCATTGTGCTAAAGCTATGTAACAGTGCTGTCTTGATTTATGAGGGCTGCATTTCTTCCAGTGATCCCTGCTGGTACAGGACTCACTACTTCCCTTTTATGTGTCTGTGTCAGAGGGCAACTGGCAACCAGCTGTTGGAAACCGATTCAAAAAAAAAAAAAAAGAAAAAACCCACAACAAAACAACGACACACACAAAAAAACTTTATTATTATTATCATGATATTATTCCAAGTCCCAGTACCTGCCTGTATTCTCCATAGGAAGGGCACTGGAGGCTATCTGCAGACTAACTTATTTGTAGATGTGAAGAAATTCAAATGAAATCACTGAATCTCTCTCTGGGACAAATCACTAGAGTTAGCAAAGCAAAACATAACCTCTGGGAATACCACGCCAAAGGAATATGATTCAGACCAATGATGCATTTGCCAAGTACGGTTTACACTCAGGGACCACACAAAGTATTTCCCGTTCTTAGGTGGCTGCTAATAAGGGGATATGAAAAGCTCAGGAAAAACAGTTATAGTAACAGCATTTTCTTGCTGAAAATAAATCTCCTCTCATACGTTCAATCCAGTCAATCTATTGTGCTGTTTCGTGACATTCAGATACAACAGTACTGGAAAAAATATGCTCAGCATCGGAAGAGGCTGCCCAGCCTCTCTGCTCTCTTCACTCTCCACACAGACACAAGGCTCCTGACACTACTCAGGTGGGTCTGTTACCCCTCTTCATGTTCACCCACTCTGGGGCCTCTTGCCAAGTTCCCCAGAAGGCAGGACTGTCTCCTGAGGATGTCACTTCAGACTAGCTCACAAAGTAAAAGGTTTTGTAATGACAGCATCCATCCTCTTGAGCATGTCGGTCACTTCCTAAGACCCACTGAACCTAAATACTGCAACAAAATTTGAGATTTGTACAGCTCTGAAATAAGTACCTTAATTTTTTATGAAAGTTGGATGCTGTGTAATGGAGAAGGATGAGATTTGTTTACAGTAACAGAAAGACATAAGGAGCTGGGGATATTGAGGTCAGGTAGAAGGAATTGAGGTAGGTCTAGAAGAAGGCAGGAGGAAGAGTTATCAGAAAGGGAGAGACAGGGAGGTGGATCCTTACAGCAGTAGGGCAAAAGAAGGGCTGTGTGTATGCAGGAAACAAATTTGCAGGAAAATGGGCTTCGTGAGTCCAATGGCTTATGGATCCCACCAGAACTCTGCAAAACCTATTTGCTGAAAAAATACGCCAAGAGAAATCACTCAAGAGGTGAGCAAATACTCCACATCTTTTTCCTCACTCTCATTTCCCCATGGAAAGAATGCCTGCAAATAGCTGCAAGCAAGCATTTTCCTTCGCACTGCCCTCCAGCCTTGCCAGCCTCCACGCCTCCCAAGCTGCCCTCCCTCCTGCTGCCTCTGCTCATGCCAGGTGACAGCCCAGCTCAGGAAGGTATTTATTTTGCCTTATTGCTTTGCTTTGTTTTACCTCCTAAGTAAACCTTCCAGTATTTATAGCCTTGCCTCCACACTTGTAGTATATATTAGCCTTTTATGCCTTCTCTGTCACCTGTTGAAATGAGAACTCAGGGTCTTCGGGCCTCTGCGGCCCTTCCCTTACATTAACTTAAATCACACCAGATGTGGGTCCTTACTGCAGAGGAAGACTAATTGATTTCGCCAGTCACAATATGCCTATTGTTTTTTAACACAAATAAACACTGTGGTGTGTGGGTTTGTTTTTTTGTTTCTTTTTTTTCTTTCTTTTTTTTTTCCTTTGCCACAAGAGCCAAAGGTTATTCAATTAAAGGAGTCCAGAAAGTGTGACTAATAATCCAGGGGCAGGGTATTTCTACAGTAAAGAGGCAAAGGATAAAAAAGGGAGGAAAAAAGAAAGAAAAAAATCTCCATGCTACCCTGAGAACAGCGGCCTCACCGGGGCCGGCCGTAACTGTGATGGATGGCTGGTGTGTGTAAGACGTTATTATTTGTTATGTGAGTGGGGGGAGATGGCAGGCGCATTGGGTAGTACACCTGCTGGGCTCCGAGAAGCAAGAACAGCTGTGTGCATTGATTTAGACGCTCGCTACTTGGGGCTCCAGGAACGAATCAAGCGACAGCTCATAAAAAAAGAGGGTTTTATGATTTTTTCCCCCTTCTTTCTGCAAACAAACGGCCACATCATATGTTTTCCTAACGCTGCCATAACTCAAAATTAAATCCCAGCCCAAGGTGTCAGGCTGGTACCATGTCAGGATTGTAACGGCTTATTTTAGAGGTCGTTATGGATGTACGGGGGAAACACTGGGGGTTTCTGCACAAAGGTGCCATTTCGTTTTGCTGGAGCTCAGGCACTTAAGGGCAATTAGCTCCACTGTTAAAAAATGAGCTGAGAGTGTTTTAACTGGTGATTTTATGCTAATAGCAACTACTAATTCATATTGTTAAAAGAGAAAGTGCGTGCTGCCAAAGCGGCTCCAGGCAGCACAGTGAATGGCCCTAAGGCCTCCCTGTGCCCTGGCCTCCCCCACACAGAAGGTGTGCATCTGTAACTTTCTCACAGATGCAGAAGATCTTGGCTCTAAAATCACAGGGTTTTGTCACTGCATTACAGTGGTTGTGAAGAACTAGCATTTAGCCCCTGGTGTAAAAGAATGTGCAGCAAAAAGGCACAAACACTTTAAAAAGAGCCTTAAAGGAAGACCCAACCACATGGCTGGGTTATAACTGATTTTTCACATCTTAGAGGGAAGGAGATAACCACCTTTCAGATCTCAGGGAAAGCTGATCTATTGCTACTGCCAAATGATACTGTGCAAATCCATAAAAATGCTAGAAATGAATTTAATCTCAAGTCAATTGTAATACCTAGTCTGTTAGATTTTTAGCCTTAGTTCTCAATTAGGAGAATGGCAACAATGAAAAAGAACAAAGAAATGTTTTCACGAACGAATGCAGAAGTGCAGTATCCTTCGTCCCTGAACTACTATACCTGAACTTCGGTCTGCAAAGGCTGTGGCTTGTACCTGCTGTCAGAGGCAGCTCATGCAACATCTGCCAGTGTAGAAATGGAAGATGCTGTCTGCCTTCTCTCTCTGCCTTTCTTTTGCTGAAGTCCAGTGGCCTTTTATGAAGAACAGGAGGGCTTCTTCACTCAAGCAGAGTGGATGAAAGAGACAAGCCGTGCTTTCAACAAATAGAGGAATCAGAAATGCATCTGACACTGAACTTCCACAGACAACAGACATGCTTGGGATTCTTGGCTGTGTTCTCTTTATGCTTCCTTCATCCCTAGGAGAAGGTGGATTGGAAGAGAAGGGAAGGCTGCCCTTTCCTTTCAGTGGGAACACAGAGAGCTGAAGCATTCACAGTAATGCTAAAGAAAAGACAAGGGGAAGTCTCGGTTTTCCTTGTTAAAATTTGGAATGAAATTCATCTAAGACTACAAACTGAATAGAGAAAATTCTTGCAAACATAACTAATGTCATTCATGGTCAGATAAGTGATTCCTGCTATCCCATGTCTATCTCCACCAGTGGCAGTAAGATGTGTATTTTCAGGGTAACACAAACCTAGCTGATGCCTGTGGCCCTTGGATTCCACAACCATTGATTGATTTAAGGATGCTAGAGAGTACATTCCTTAGCAAACATTTTTGTCCATTTGATGGACCTGCTATATGAAAATTTGTCTAAATCCTGAAATCTCTCTGTCTACTATCATCTGTGCCAACAAATGCCATTTTATAAACATTGTGTAACAAAATACTTTTAAAATCTGTTTTAAACTTCTGCTATTAGTTTCAACTGATGCCTTTGCAGTTTTTAGTGTAACAGTTTCCTGTTCACCTTATCTACCATACTCATGATTTTATGGAGTGCCAAGAAGGGGAAAATTACACAAAATAAATTAGAAAAAGAAATCCTCCAGGTTGCTGTTCAGATATAGATCACAAACATAAATTAATAGCTTGGGTGGAGAATTATGTCATTTGGGTAATAAGTGCAACTCAATATAATGAACCCATTAAGTTAAACATTGGAGTTTCCTTCTTTTTCATCAAAATTGAACTATAGGCATAGTAACCTTGTACAGTGCATCACCTACTCTGGTGTTAAATAACCAAAAGCACAGAGAAGCAAAACCTCAATAATTTCAAATTGTTGTAACTTCACTGCCTTTGCTAGAATAATGACAATTTCCAATACAGTTTTGTTTTGGAAAAAAAAAAAAAAAAAAGATGGAAAAAAGTTTCAGGCACAAATCCCACCATGGTCCTGTGAATCTCAAAGTGTTTTCTCACAGACTCAGGATTTTTCTGACTTCTTTAAAAACAACTAGAATAAGCTACGAAAATATTACTTCACCCTCTTTAAAATGAACAGATTTTTAATGTGTGTGACTGTATAGAAATTCTAGATCTCAGTACTTTTCATGAGAATAGTAATATAGTAATACCATAGATACAGAGTATCTGTGGATTTTGATTTGCTTGTAGGTTCCTTATTTCTTCAGATGATCCTATGCTTTCACCATCCTCCTCTCTGATTTAAAAGCAGGCTTATGTGTCTCTCCCTAGCATTTTTCACTGTTGTGCAGGACAGGTGGGAGTCAAGAGCTGGGGTAAGAAGTCTGAATGACACATTTAGGGCCTCTGTTTATATTATTTTTTGTTATTTTTAGATTGTACTTAGTAAATATTCTTATGTGGCTCTAGCAGTCTGCTAGTACCTAATCCTTCTCAATATTTATATGTGTTAAATCTCGGTAGATGTATTGCAGTTAAGGAGTATGACTGCTTTCTTAGATCTCTCTGACTTTTCAGGTCATAATAAAGCTTGGTGAGGGAAGGGAATTGTTTCAGCTGTGGGAAACAACTGAGGCCACTCAAGTAACTAAAATACCTAAAAGTTCATGAAGCATATTTTTATACTACCGAAATGAAGTGAGACACAAAAGGTAGCAAATAGCTCACTTGGAGACAACATGTATAAGTCCTGAGCTTACCCACTACTCAAACACTGAAACTGTCATTTCCTCAAGGAATTTTGACCTGAGATTCCATATAATGTACACTGTTAATTGGGATGGTGGGTTTTTTTTTCAATTTTAAATTCCAAGAATCAACCAATGCAGCCATGTATCTTATACCATCTTACTGCATAAACAGGAGAGGAGTCCTTTGACATTCTAAATAACAAAGCTGATGTAGAGAAGTTGAGAATCTCTCATATGATCATATTATGGCAAGAAAATCATCCTAAATCTACAGTTCAATTAACTTTCAAAAGCTGCAGCAAGTATTAATCTGCTGAAAGCAGCAATCATATACCAAAGCACCTCTACACTGCAGAATTCTACATATAGAAAACAATCCAAGAGTTATAAAAAATTGTTTATGTTAAAATCATCAACTTTTGCTTTCCAAAATACTCTGATAATTCATTTTTGATTAATTTTTGATGAAAAGACAGTATGAAAAAAATGATAATGAAATGTTAGCATTTGAAAACGCTGAAATACTTTTCAAGGATGTGTAAAACAACTTCAAAGAAAGCAGAAGAGTTGCAGGAGATATGCACTGTACTGAACTTAAAATAACAATCACCTAAATTTTATTATAGGCAGATATTAAATGACAAAACACATGTTAGAATAGTTGGTACCTGTGTCATCTGAATGACATACTTTTCTATTGTTAGAAGCTCTAGGAGGTATTTTATGGAATACTGTCCCTGTTTGCAGCAGTGTAGGGAAGAGACTGAAAAATCCCCAGTTCGGGAGGAAAATTAGAAGATGAGATGGAATTAGCAGAGGTAACATTTGACTGAGAATTGGGCTTACTGTTTCAATTTTAACCAATAGCTCTGTAAAATCTTTAGTGGTCATGCTTATTTAGGACTAGATATTTTCAAATAATGGGAAGAAAATTCCTCAAAATTTCTTTAATGCTTTTTGTGAAAGAACCCTGGCATCATTCATGAATACAGCTTAGCAAATGTAGGCAGAAATTTTGGTTTATGTGTAAATTGAGAGGTGTCTCCATTAACACTTCTGCACTGGATCTTCCCTTAAGAGGAGCACATTATCTTCTCAGGTTGTGATAATAATGTTTTAATACCTTACAGTTTCTTGAAGTTTCCTGTCTATATGGTGAGCCTAGCTTATCTGTATTTGGGATGCAAAATCTGATAGAATCATAGCACACAAGAGAATTTACTTTTAAAATACATACTGGTTGCCTCCTTCATCTGTCAGGATTTTGCAAAGGGGCAGTCTGCCAACATTTGACATATTCCAGATGGATATAGAAAACGGCAGTGCAGGTCAGTGGTACCTTGTTTTGTGGTTAGACCTCAGCGCAGGAGGATAGGAAACAATGGGAAAAAGAGTAGAATATTTCAGGCAAAGTGTCCTAGTTTTGCAAAGGGCCACAGGGTTTTTGTACATTTACAAGCACTTTCTCACATTACGAGCTGACAGGTTCCTACTGAAGCCCTTGTCAGTCAATCTCTCTGTGTACTTCTCCCTGGTGTTCTGTTAAAGCCAAATAAAATCTATTTGCCTCTGCTTTCTCTCTTGTTGATGTACATAAAGTTATCAGCTTCTTGCAGGTGTCTGCTTCTTGCATTTGTAATGACAGTTTAACAAAAAAATCAACCAAACCTGAGGCCACAGAACAGCTTTCACAAGAGAGGTCAAAAGGGTTTCCTCTTCTGCTAAAGGTCTGCTACATTATTAGCAGTGCCGTGCCAGAGATATTTACCTGTTGGTCACTTTTCAATTGATTCAACATGTGGCTACATGGAGATTGGAGTTTTGAGATTAAAATCACTTCAAGTTAATCTTGGGATAATTCTGAGGAAAAAATGACTTCTTGTCCTGATTTGGCTCCCTTGAGACTTTTTTCTCTGTTTATAACTTTAGCTTCAATTAGAAGAAAACAAGCAAACAACAAATAGAGAAAAACAATCCCTAACAATTAGGGTTTTGACATCTAAAAAGACCAATGTTGGATGAGGTCATCCCATCACAGCCCATAAAGCTATCTCTTCCTCCCTTTGTAATACATATGTTCCAGTCCAAGTTCCTCCTTCGTCTTTTTGTGGCTAAAGTGAACTAAACATCGCAAGCAAAATATGTGTCTGATTTATTGGCTGTCTGGGAGAATTAATGCTGCAAATGCAATAATGTCTAATTTCTATTCAAAAGGAAAAACAAACCCCAAAAGCATAGACCTCCCCATAAAAGAATTAAGACACTGATTCACAGTGTATAAAGCAGAAGGGGAGCAGTGTGAATGTCTATCCTGAACTCCAGGATAGACACATGCCAGACAATTTCTTCCCTGAACTACTAGCTTCTGGAAGTTTCTTTAAGGGAAATTGTCAGTCTTAATTTTCAAATTGCCAGTGATAGAGAACCTTGCATAATCACTAGATCAGTTCTTTTGAAAATTAACTGTCCCGTGGTAAAAGCCTACATGCCTTAGTTAAAGTCCTAAGTTGCTGTGTTGTCATTTCTAGCCATTAGATTCTCAGTCGCCTTTCTCCAAGAGGTTAAAAAAAAAGAGAAAAACTCTAAGTAGAACACTCATCTTTCCAACTTTCTCAAATCTTTTTGAGCCTGTCGCTCTGGTGTAAGCTTTTCAGTCTTTTAACTACTCTCTTGATTCTTCTATGAGATTTTTCCTACAATTCACTCTCCAGCTTGCACTGTAGACACCACTGAATATAGCAGTTATGGCTACAACATCATCAAATAACATACTGGTATTCATTTTTCGTCTGCCTATTCAATTATGGCAATCTTTCTGGAGGTTCTCAGGGAATTTCTATTTCACTGCATACTCATTGTGCTCCCCAAAACCCTCCAGAGTCACTGACTATATGAACCATACAATCAAGTTATATATTCTGTAAGTCTGACTTAGATTCTTTTTTCCAAACAAATGCCTTTGCTTCCTAATGTGTTGCTTGCATCTGTTTTACCAGGCAATCTGGTTTGCATCACTGTTTTATCTTCCTTTTTTTTTTTTTTGCTTTTTTTTTTTTCACTTTGTATTCTTTCTGTCATAACCAGTCTTGTCTTTGTCAGTGGTAACTGCATATTTTTATCCTGGTCACTGATGATAATATTAAATAGTTTCAATCTGAAAACTGACCCATGCAGAGCCCCACAAAAACCACACTTATTTTGTAGAGCTTCCAGATTTATACGGCATTATTTTCCCGTTTATAAACTGATCTTTAAAACATTTAACTTACGTCACATTAATTTTTATCTACTTGTTTCTGTGTGAAAACACATAGTGACACAAGTTAGAAGCCGATACTAGAAGCTATTTAATGGACATACACTGTATGCACTACATTTAGAACTCTCCAACATCTCAAGCTACTTGGGCAAGATCAATTATACATAAATCCACTTTGAAGATACTAATTGTTGACTGCAGAAGCTCTTATTCAGCCTCCACTGTTTTGCCTGCCAGTTTCAGACAGGCATCTGATTATTTCAGTCATCCAACTTTCCCTTTATAAGCAGTGTTGTCGGAAACTTTTACACAGATACGTACATATTCTACTTCTTAATGACTGCCAGAGTTTACAGCCCTGTACTTGAAATCCAAAATTCTCCCTTTCATCTTTAAGGCTCTTTACTGCGGTCACTTGGCCAAGGAGAGCTTTTTGCATTATTTCCATCTTTTGTGCAGAGCACAAAACTTCAGCAATCCAGAACATCTGCACCAGTGTTTAACTAACAGCACTTTCAGGGCGTACAGTGACCAGATAGAAAACCATTCCTCTGCTTGTATCTCTGAAATGCATTTCGTGACCATAAATAAATGGGGAGCTAAAATTGCAAAAGCAGAGGCAAGAAAATAATGGAATGAGTAGATATATGAGAAGACAGCATCCCACACAATGTTCAAGTGCATTTTTAGCAGGTCTCCTTTTCACAGATGCACAAAGGCAAGGGAGATAGTACTGATAACTTATTACATGAACGAAGATCTTCATTTTGATTAAGAGTTGTAAGTTGTGTTTGTTCTACCACTGATATGAGATCATTAAAAATTGTCTGAGCTACAGGCACTGCTTTTGTGACATATTTCTTACCTCCAACATATAAGCTTTGTCTTTAGGATAAAAAAAGAATATCCATTGCAGCCAGAAATTTTAACAGAATTGGCTAAGGAGTTCTCTGAGAACTGACACAGCTTTTTTTATAAATCTTGGATTCCTGAGGATGTTCTGCAAACTGGAGGGAAAAAAAAAAGAAAACAAAAAGAAGAAAAAAAGGCCAATCTCATGCCAATAATTATAAATGACCAAGAGGAAGCATCAGGAAACTATAATCCCCTAGAAACTTGGCTTAGAAGGCCAGGTCTTGGGCAGGTGGAGAGGAAAGATTGTAAGAGATACATGTAGAGAGAGATAAGAAGATGTACATTTCCCAGTGCTATAGCTAACATTTCCCTGTAGTATTTTGTCTTCTCTTCTGTTTGACTGAAATGTGCAAAATATCCTTAGCTAATCGTTTCTGGAAGAAGTGGGAGACTCAGAGTTCAACATATGGATAAACCCTTTGGTTCTAACAGTCTACTTTTCATGTGCATGTTTGAAGCTGCCAGACACATGCTTCCTTCATATCGAAAGGATTTTTTTCTGACCGCCAGTCTTCCTTTTCTTTTTCTTCCCTTGAGACTGGCTGTGGAGGGAATACTTCATTACAGAATGTTGAGGTTTTTGTTGTCTCACACTTTTTTATTTACTCCAATCTGCTGTGTAAAACAAAGTCTCTTATTCAACTAGCCCCGAATAATATTTACCAGATATCAAATATCATAGTTAATTTGATGTGGGACTTTAATCTTAAGCCACCAGCTTTGACCTTGTTTTGGTGAAACAGTAACAGGCATTAGTCACGGTGCACGAGTGGATATTTTTGGAAGCCACAAGAAAAATGTCAGTTTTCAAGTTACACAATGCATGGCTTATCTGAATTTTTTTTGTGCATTTGTTCTAAAAAACATTCTATTTTTGCACTTCATAACTGAAGAACATCTGAACTTTGACACTTGAAACTTCCCAGGTGTTTACTTCATGCTGTTCTCACATTGCAAATAAACATGTTAAATTATGGAAGCATAATCCATTCAACACACTTCTGTGCACATTTAAGAAGAAAAGAGAGGACTCTAGATTTGAAGTATGCACCTCAATGTTATCGATGATAATTTGTTCCAATGTTCAGATCTTGCTTATGGGGAACAAAAAAGTCATGATTACAAATTACGAAATCAGCATAGCTCATGATTTTCTTTTTGCTATTGCTACCAACTGGATGATGTAGGCTCCACTGCTGTTCTAAGCAGACTGTGAAACTTCTTGGCACAGAATTTCAGACTGGTTAATGGAAAGTTGGTAGCTAATAAGTCTCATGGATCTAATTATGAATCATATAGTTGGTTTTGTTCTGAAATTTCTCTCTGGCATGACTAGATATTGAAGAAATTCAGGCATTAATCAAAAATTGATGACCTTAGTATTTGCATGACAATTTTCAACAAATATTTCAGCTATAGGCATAATTATCTGAATAAAATGACCTGTCTGTAAATTATTCTTTTTTCATCTGTAATAGCAGCAAATATACAAGCTTAGTAGGCAAAATATGATGAATAGATAAGCAGCAACTCAAGGGAAATTTTTTCCTATCTTTGGTTGGAAAATTAGCTTACATTTAAAAGAAAAAAAAATAAGGTACACTCCCATTAGCAGTTTTAATTTATTGTTATATCATTGAGAATATATAATTTATTTTTTTTTGGCACATTTTTATGCACAATTATCCTGGCATCATGGTAGTTAGGCACTAAGCAGAGCCCAAGAAGGAAATATCTACAAGGATTTACACAGAATTTTAGGTTTTTTCTTCAGAAGCTTCATTCTTCTAACCCTTTCTCAGAAGAACTCCTGACCACACCAGAGAAAACCTGGTTTCAGACCTGGTGTCCTCAGGGTGGCTGTTCTGTGAAGAACAGCTGGATGTAGCAGTGCAGATGCTGGAAGCTTCCTGGGTGGTGGAATGTGGCCATGACATTGTAGGGAATTTGAGGCAGAAACTGAATTTGTTGAAAATCTGACAGAAATTACCTATACAAAGGTATATAACTACTTGAAAAAAGAGATGTGGAAATGACAGGTGTGTCGAAATCTGGTGTTTCTCTTCATAATTTGAAAAGCAGCACCTGGAGGCCAGCTGACAACCTGAAAAAGATCCTTAGATCTAGCTTACCAGGAAAGGAAGCAGAAACTGGCAACTTATATGTTATGTATTATGTAGGCCACTCCAAAAGTAATGCCTCCTATTTATTTACATGGAAACTACCACAGGTACAAAACCAACAACACTACTTAATAGAGAAAATTCTCAGCTGCGAAACATTTTTTTTTTCCAGCATTGCCATCAAAAATTGGCTACGGATTTTCACCAGCCATGAACAAGAGCCTGCATGCTGTGCTTCTAAAAATCTGCATCACTAGAAGTGAGCTACTGTCGCTGTCACCACTTCTGAAACACACCACCCACCACCTCACTATGCTCACATCCACTCTTCGGTCTCCTTAAGTATTTAGGAAGGGTTGATGAATGTCAGTGAGTGCTTTTTTTTTCACATGGAGGAATTTCACAGCACACCTTTGTTTCCTACACATCTCCTTGTCAGATGCCGTATTGTCAGACAGCCCCTCTGCTTCCATCTCGTCACATGTCAACAAAATGTAAAGGAGTATAGGTCCTATATAAAGGACCTATACTCCTAAAGGAGTATAGTCAACGTCTACTGCTGCACCACCACAATCCACCTCTGCTGTTGTGAACCAACATAATAAACCAGGAGGCATTACCTTTCAAACAACTCTTGTATGTGAGGTCCAGCAGGTGCTGGCACCAGTAAAAAGAATGAAAATTTCAAATAAATATGGTGAGCTGGGAAGGCCTCCTTAGAACACATGTAAAAAATTTCATTATCATTAAACTTGGAAGCCAAGCACAGCTTTTCATTTTCAACTCCCTGCAAGATTGATTTGACCTATGTTTAGTGAGGGACTTCGGCCTTTTGAGGCCACCTGGAGCAGGGGACAGGCAAAGGCCAAGGCATTTCCCTGTCCAGGTGGCCCTCATAAATATCTCAGTGGAATTTATTTTCTTTCATTTACTTTGGCATTGCTTGGGCACTCCTTGATTAAGGAGTGGTGTGTAGGAACTGACATGCCCATAGATAGACAGCCACATCTGCTAACCATTTGGATTAATTATTACACCTGTACCATAAAACACATGTTAATAAAAGACTGGTGAACAGGTTTGAGTTGCAGTTTTAAAAAGGGCCCAAAGAAAGCAAAATGCTAGTCATCTACATGAAGATGCTGATAAGATGCTGTAGGCTCCAACCACATACAAGGAAAAGACAATGTTAGATACATTAAATATATATGTATAGATCACACATGCAAACAAAATAGGAACGTGTCTATCCTGGCAAAGCATGCCTTTGTAGACTATTGGCTAGAAGGTGAACAACAGTACGCATTCTTTCTTTCCTTCTTTCTTTTCTGTTAGATGTAAAAGGAAAAAAATCATTAATCACTCTGCAGGATACAGCACTTAAATGGGTAAAGTTGCTGAAGGGGTCTGGTTAGAATCAGCCGATTTTTCATTTCCTTTCAGTGGGGACAGTGTGGTGCTCTGGAATCTCTGGAGACCGGGAGCATGAATACAGGTATTGAATTTTCAGGAGACAATTAAGGCCAAATATGTGAGATACAATCATATTTAAATTAATTCAGGTACTTCAGCTGAAGACCTAAACTCTCTGCCTTTTTTGAGATGCATATCTGGAAGGGCTTTACTGGGCTGGCGATAATCATTACTAATTAATCATTCAAGACTTGTATCAGTTATGATGGAATGCAACGGAGCTCTGTATTTATTATTTCTTTTATTAAACTGTCTATGGAAAAAACATTTTGCTGAACAAACTCTTCAAATAGCCTTTCTATTCGGGAAGGCCTCTGTAGAATACATGTAAAAATTCTATTATCATGAGGAAGCTGAGCACAGCTTTTTGTTTACAGCTCCCTGAAAGGAATGTTCACAGTCCTTCATTCTGAAATGCCCTGTAGTTGAAATAGCGTGCATGAAGCCCTGAGCCTCATGCCAATTCTGTTTATTGTTAGAGAACTTTTGACCACAGCAAGCTTACGTCATAATTTGTAGGCTGAAAAGGAATTGGTATCACAGTACAGTGCTGAAGGCAACTGTAGACCTTGCTTTGGATTACATCTGTAGCTGATCTTTGTTATTTTTGGAGGCTCTTTTGGCACATTAGTACTCAACACATCAAATATCACCAAGGAAGAGATGCATCATGCTGCTCTGATGACCAGCTCTACTAGGCAACAACATATTGTTAATGAAGTGAAAGACTTCAAAAGAGGAAAGACAGAAAATGTATCTGTTCTTCCTGCCTCCAAAAATAATGCTTCTCCAGAAACCCAACATTTGGTCTTGACCTTCAAATTTAGAAGTCCATGAGATAGCTGAGGTTTCTACTCTGCCACCAAACCCCTCAAAAGCCATGGGTTTAGCTGGAGAGCTATTGCATGCTTGGTTTATTAACCACGGTTACAAATACCACTGGTAGGTAAGGCTTTCCACTCACTGTTCTACTTTTAGTCTGTGTCTTCCTGAGAGGAGGGACTCACAAACAGTATGGCTGCTGGGTTACTTGTAATCATATGATTTTAGACCTCATTATTTTATTTGGAGATAGAAAAGATTTCTGCATCAGATTGTTAGAAACGCTCAAAGTCAAGAATTTCAGGTTAGGCAAAGATGTCAGTGATAGCAGCCATTTATTCATTATTGCAATAATGGATGCACACCCCCTACTGACAAGGGAGAAATTGCACAACCAGTCAGTGAAATCCATTCCGTTATATATCCTGTATCTGACGCAGGTAAGACCTCTCCTGGCACTCATTGGTTGAGCGCCTCAGGCTCACAGTCTTCCAACATTGTTGCTACTTTACATTTCCATACAATGTATGTTACCAATTCCATATTCTTCAGGCATGTTCTGTACCTTTTATAATGATGAGAGGACAATATTTTCAATAAATTACACACTAGTCCTGTCCTGTACTGGACTCTCCCCTACCCTACATAATTACTTTACCCAGTCGCTGTGCCAATTTTACCTAGGTTGAAATGCCCCAGTCTCAACTTTACACCGTCTCACTTGCCTAAAGAAATATTTGTTTGGAAATGTGACAGGCTCCAAGGAATGTGGGTTATGGCAGTATGGAATATACAGTGATACAATTTTAAGAGATAGCCTATGGTAAATCTATATTTATACATCTGCTTTACTGTTTGAAACCCAGACTAAGACTTTGTACACTCTACCTGCACATGTTCAGTTTGCTCTGTGCACAACTGAGAAATGCAAAAAAATTCCAAAAATAAGGTTGTAGTTAATGCTAGGTCATACGTACTTAAGCCCTAAAAGTGCTCCTTCTCAATTATTACCATTTTTAATGGTCTGATACCAGTCAGTTGATACCAGTACATGAAGAAGTTTTATCAAATGGGAAAAAAAAGGAAAAGAAGAAGAATGTTTCTATATACTTTGTGGTAATCTAGAAAATAATGGCTTGCAGAAAAACTGACACTACATTAAACATACCCTTCTAGTAGATGAAAAATTTCTGGATCTGATTTTGATTACTTCAGTTGATTTTTTTTTGCTTTGTTTTGTTTCACTTTTTTTTCAATTCCTCTTGTGCTTAGTGCAGGTTAAAGCTTCTTGAAGATGACTAACCCAGTGTAACATGTGCATGCATATGACAGAATAACTCCCTTTCTGGCTCAAAGACATACATATGCATTTAAGCTTTGGAGAACTGGAGCTAAAATTAGCATTTCATTTTCTTTATTTTCAAACTATATTTTTCAGCCTTCTTTGTATTACCACTGTATTATTCAAGAACATTTTTGTGGTTACTCTGATCATTACAGGGCTGTCTATGTTACAGATGCCAGCTTTAGCATAGTTGTAGTATCTGAATTGCAGTGCACTGGTACACCAACCACATCCATTTCTCTGAACTGCAATAATCTCTGGAATGTATTAATTGCAAGTTATTGTTTAGATTTACTATCCAGCTCCACCTTCTGGTAAACTTGTATTAAATCCAACTTGTTAAATTTCTTTTGACTTACAGTCACTGAAAGCAAATTCTTTGCTTTGTTATCTTTTGTACTGCTCAACATTTAAGAATGATCTTACTGATCAGTACTAACCATGTCAACCACGGAATTTGTATTCCATTATTTCTTTCAGGGACACGTGAAATAAAAGAAACACTTGTAGTGTGAGCAGTAAAGGAGATCATCTGCATACTCAAGTCAATGAATTTCTGATTCTTGACATTTCTTAATGAATATTTCCTAGGCTCCAGAATTATGGAATAGCTTTCTCAGACTCTTACTGACACAGTCCTTTTAATCTCAGTGCTCTTCAACAAGAATGTTCAAATGTATCTAACGAAATATTTTGAATGTCTCTTGGAGATTGCATTGCTCTACAGCGCAAGTTGTGCATCCTCCATTCATTCTTGCACAGGTTCTTAACAAAGGTAAGCATTTCACATAGAACTGTGCACTGGGTTCATTTAAAAAACTGTTCATTCTTTTATGTAATCAGACTGCTGGCTGTCAAGTATAGAGGATACCCAAAACTACTGACTTACAAAGCACCTAGGGGAGCTACAGTCTTGTTTCAGACAGAGCTTGGTGGCACCATGGATTTCAAAAATAAACACTTGCCTAACCCATTTATTTAAGCTCTTGTAGATATGGGATTTTATGCGCATTCCTGCCTGTGAACTTACAATTTTCTTTTGCATCCTTCTCTTTTGTACTTATTTATATATGGTTAAATCTCTCCTCATAAACTAAACAGGACCATAACACAGACTCAAGAGCCACTCAACAACCACCTGTAATGTTGACTTCTGGGCACACTCCCTGACATAGTTTCCTCAGTTCAAGTAAACCTATATGGACAAATCCAAGGCACCATCTCAGGGACATTGCAGGCTAGTGAGTATTTCCCATAGCCATTGTGGACAACTGTAGGTATGCCACTCTCCTTCACTGTTTCAAATGAGTTAATTTTTTTTTTTTTCATAGAGACAGTCTATAACTCTCATTTCCTATTCCTGCGAACACAGAAGACCAATATAAACTGGCTCACCAAGTGGCTGTGCAGGAAACATACCAGGAAGCACAGCCCATCTTATGAAAACCATGACTGAAATGATTCAACTCTTCTCCAATTATTCCCTACTAATATAGCCCCTTTCTGCCTGACTGCTGCTTACAAAGCACTAAGAATGAGTTCTTTGTCATGCCATTGTGCAGATAGCATATTTTCCAATGTGCAGTATGCTGAGAAAAGTGTTTATTGTCTTTATTTTCTCTTCAACCAAGTCTTTGTTTTCTTTCTGTGCTTCTACTCAACCAGCATTCAGCCGTACTATAGCAAATGAGACTTTGCCTGAGTAAGAACTTAGTCTGTTTGTCTTCATACTGAAGGAAAACATCTTACTGTTTCTTGCTTACGCTACTTTAGGGCATAAGATGCCTCATCTTAAACCAAAGTCCCATAGGTCTAAGGGCAAAAGAAAACAGAGTTCTCTTTCCCAAAGTGATTATAGGACAAAAGACAATAGGCAGCTACAGCTGGATGAATGAGCACACAGACACAGAAAGACAACACTGGTCAGTATGATGGGCTGCAACCTAATCATTGTCACTGTAGGCAACACTGAAAGGAAAACAATTGGAAAGAGAACAGAGCCAAGAACTGCATTTTATTGGCAGAGGAATTTGCATCTCAGCACTTGGTGACAGTCCAGCCAGAACAAAACCCGGAAATGTTGCAACATTTGTTAAGAGGGGACTAAGCACCCGTTGGGGATGCTTTCCTTGTTGGCTGTCCCCATATGGGACTTGCACAATCCTCCAGTCACAGCAAACCAGCATATGCCAGCAACCTCAGAAACACTTCCGTCACAATTTTTCCAGCCAGCAAAGCCTGAAAGAGGCTGGTGAAATAGCTTATGCGTATGTTTACAGAGAACTCCTCCAGGAATGAAGGGAAGAAAAGGAGAAAGCATGGCCTCTAGGTCTGAAAATTTTGCAAGCCGGTGCTACTGCATGTTACTACAGGCACTCCAAAGGCCTAATATCTTCGAAGTGAATGATGATAGATAATATGATAATTTACTGCAGACTGCTCTTCACATTTGCTGCAGGAGGTATGGAAGAATTGGAAAAGGTTACAAAGTGAAGGTTGCAACCACAGAGGAAGACTACAAACACAAAATGCAAGCTGAAAGAGCTTGGATGAGAGATATAGCAGTGTGCATGGAAGTTTATATCTCAGTCATGATGTGCAAATTGAGTACATGGTTTAGATGGGATTTGAATCAAAGACTCTAACCACATAAACTGGGAGTAACAAGCAGAATAGTGATGCTATGTCCACAAGACAACATAACATGAGCTTAAATTGTTGATTAGCTGTAAAGAAACACAACTACGACAACTGAAATTTTAATTTGGAAGAGAAAGGGATTCATCTTTAGAATTGCCAACATGGAGTAGTCTGTGTGAAGACAGTAGATGGGTTTGTACCTGTGCCTGACTAGTGGTTTGAGAGAATTTACATTGGAAGATGTGCCAGAAAAGATCAAGCTCATAAGAAAACTTAAGTCTGATTGGGTTCTAGCCAGAAGAAAAAAAAGCCAGAAGAAAAAAATGTTACTCCTGAATTCAGTCATCTGCAGGATATCTTTGTCCTAGAGAGTTAAAAATATCACAGAAGAATGGTTGGCCAGTACCACCAGACTGAAAGGCTGGGACACTTCCTCTCCTCTGAAACCTCTTTCCCTTGGGTGGAAGGAGGCAGAACAAAAACACCCTGACAGATGATAGAAGGGAGACTGTTTGGCTACAGTTTCTCTTGAACATTCACTGTTCTTCACAGTCTTTTCCTCTGAGATATCTGTCCTTCTTTTAAATTTCAGTCCTGGCAAGTGGCATTAAGAGGCTCTGTATCCTAATATAGATAGGCAGTGTTACAGTGCAGACATATCAGTGTCAGCATCATATCTCTGCTAGTCACTGACAGATGTTTTCCCGAGAAAATGAGGAGGTAATGACAGTGTATTTTTTCTTATTAATCCTTTTATTTTGTTATCAACCAAATGAGACTTTCCTTTCAAAGACACTGCCTTTGGTCTCACTTGAACCTATGTGACTTTGGAGGTCAGTAGGAGAGCTGACCCAGATTTTTATTCTTGTTGACAGTTCAGCACCTCATTTGGTTTTTAATGACAATATTTACTACTACAAAAAGTACTTCATCTGACTTTTTCTTGCCAGTTGGCTCCATATGTCTTACACTCTGTATGAAGACCCATTATATTTAATCATTTTTAACTCTTTTCTTCAAGAAGCTTAAATGGAAGTTTCCATGCCTCTTAAGAGTAATGGGATACAAAAGTTATAACTGCAATTTAAAAAGCACACTCATATTCTGTCACAGTATTTTAAATTTCTTTGTGTTAGATCCTCTGTTCAAAATTGTACATGCTAGACCTCTTAGTGGTTAGGGAAAACAGTGGGGAGTTACTAGTCTGGAGCCAGAGGGTGTCTGATTTCTGCTGGAAGCAGGAATATCCAAAGCAGGAGTTGGAGAAGCCAGAAGTCCTTCAGAATAACTTTTCTGTTTTGCAAAATAAACAAAGGAGGATTCAAATGAAAGCAATGCTGGGAAGGATTCCCATAGGAACACACGGCATATACTAGTGGAGTCCTGGGGCTCCTTTCTACTTTGATTTATACAAGCAGCATAAACGCTCTTGATCATTTACCAGCTGCCAAGTACCAGCAGAATCTACAGGAATACAATTCAGTAATCCTTAGCATGGATGTTTATCAGTTATCTTATAGTTTCCCTATCTCTGTGCCCTCGTGTAACTGTGCCCATGCACATAGTCTGGCTGATTTCTTCAGAAGGAGCAATAAAGTTCAGTATAGCATCCTGTTTCCCATCACTCTCCTTCAACAGCAGATTCTGTTGCTGCCAAGTCATGGTCCTTGTTACATTGAGAGTCACACGAATGCCATAGACCACTGGTAGTTTTTTATCTCATACAGGGACAAAAGGTACTGGAACAATCTATCTCCACAGTTGAGGGGCCTCTACCAAATTAACTGTTCTGATATAATTAGGTCAGTGCCAACTGCAAACTCATACATGTCCCTAGAAATCCTAGCCATAAATAGGGAGTTGCTTATTTCCTTAATTTTTCAAATAGCTTCATAGTGAGGCCTTGCCTCCAGTTCCATGCCTACCTTGACATCTACCATAAATTACCAGCTTAGACCAGCAGGGCAGTCAACATGCAGTAATTGCTGCTATTCAAGGTATTTTGCTGATTACAGAGCAACCCTGGTTCAGCACCAAGACCTACCCTCCACCTGCATGCTATAACCATAGCAAGCAATTAGGAACAGTTGAACTAACTTTGTACATAAAATCATAGAATCACAGAATCATAGAATATCCCAAGATGGAAGAGACATGCAAGAATCACTGAGTCCAACTCCTGGCTCCATGCACAGCACAACCCAAAATCTAGACCCTATGTCTGAGAGTGATGTCCAAAAACTCCTTGAACTTGGGCATCTTGGTGCTGTGCTCACTGCCCTGTGCATCCTGTTCCGTGCCCATTGCCCAGTGGTGCAGCCCCTGTCCCTGACCCCCAGCTGCCCCTCCCCTGACACAGCTCCATGCCGTTCCCTCGGGCCCTGTCGCTGTCACACAGAGCAGAGCTCAGCGCTGCCCCTCAGCTCCCTGTGAGAGCTGCAGCCGCCATCAGGCCTCCCCTCAGCTCCTCTGCTCTGCACTGAGCAAACTACACAACCTCAGCTGCTTCTCAAACACCTTGCCCTCCAGACCCTTCACCATCTGTGTAGCCCTACTTTGTTTGTCTTGTATGTCAGCAAGATTCTCTTCTGCACTGGAATTTCCAGATGATCTCTTAACAGAGAGAAAGTCCTGTCCTTTTAACTTGGAAGGTACTCTATACAGTGCCACATGTATAGTCTCATGTATGCCATTTAAGGAAAGAAATCGTAAAGGAACACAGTTAAACAAAATAATAATAAATAGGATTTTTGTTTCTACTTATGTGTTACTTCAGCAACTATTATTCAGAATTAGCATTTAACTTGATTTTCTGTTGTAAACTTCAGTTAAGATTTTTGTTTAAATTCTTTCTGCTGTATACTGTAGCCTAAACAATGAAACAGAATCAATAACACACTTTCCACAGAAGATAACTATTTGTGGGATCACAGACATCAAATACTAGGATGGAATCAAGGTCCTCCACTTTCAGCTCATCATTTAACCACCTCTGACCAGAGAATCCCAGAAAATAGTGTTGAAAAATAAAGTAATCTTGCCTATTCCTCCTCCTCCTCAAAAAAAGCATCTTCAGCAGCCATTTTTCTCTCTGCACAGACAAAGCAGTAGAAGGGAACACTGTATTCATTTCTTCTGGAGCCAGCAGAACTGGAGATAGGCAATACAAGAGGTTGTGAAAAACACTGAGTGGGAGAAGTGCTAAATCAAAATTAATATTTCCCATGCAAAACATAGGAGACCAGAGGTTCAGACAACAAATTAACATTATGATCAAGCTAGTCTACAGAGCTGCTATGGAACTGTGCTCATCTCTCAGGTCCTAGATTTTTTTTACCAGCTGTACCAGTATCAACAATTTGTCCCTTACCCCAGTACTGGTGCTTACCTGATCCCATTGGAGTCTGATTCACCCAGCTCCCTACACCACTCTGCCTTCTGACAAGCACAGCAGTGGGAAGATGTTTATGGTGCGACATAGGAAGCAAATCCCACAAACATATTCCCTGTCTGCTGTCGTTGCTGCCTGCAGTAGTTCCATCCACCTGCTGCTGACAGCTTAGGAGAACATAATGTGCCCTTACCAACAGCCATTAAACACTTCCTCTGTCTTGTATCCACCATTGTTCATCATGGGAGCACTGATAACTAGACAGCTTCCTTTCCAACAAGCAGCAATTGTGTGTTGTATACCCCTCCATTCACATCTCTTTAAGCGTCTCTAGTATGATAATTTAATGAGAAGCCACAGGAAAATTATTTTTATCTATCACAAGGGAAAACATACATCTATTTTATCTTCACTATGGCACTGACAACTCTCATTGCCTGTGACATTAATACACATGGCTGATGACCTAACTAAGCCACTCACTTTTGCTGTCTAAAATTACGCACTGATTATAAATTTTTTTTTTAAATCAAATTCATTTAAAAGAGGCAAAGAATAGAGGGAGAAGACTCTGAAGCTGCTATGCTAAAGTCATCATTACCTGCTACGCCTGGGGATTTCGTGGGAAGGATTTCGAAAGACAAATTGTCCAGGAGCAAGAAACTTGGTTGTAGTTTGTCTCTGATACTTTCACTCTAAGGATATGGAGAAATAACTCCAACCTCACATCTCTCATTGGCCTCAGAGGTCCTGCACTCAAAGACACCAGCTGATGATTTGTTATGTTTTCCTACCATAGAGTATTGTTTTTCCCTGTGATAAGGCACCAGAGGATCCTGCAGATGTAGTACAACACCAATTTTTTAACGTTACCTCTTGCAATAGCTGTTGTTATTATCATCACAGCTGGCTTGACAGCCTTCAGTTTTGCAGCACTGACAACACTGGAGCTATCACTGGTGGCATTTTGGTACCTGCAGTAACTTTTCATCTATTTCATACCACCTGCACCACACAGAACAGGCCTTGAAGGTCCAGACAATAGTGTAGGCCACTTGCAAACCCTTAGCAGTGGCAAGCTGAATTACCTGGCCATTTCTATTCGCAGCCTAAGATTTAAGAAATTAAATTAAAAAAAAGTTCAGTGTAAATGAAACGCGTGAAGGAAAAATGCAACTTTCACTGTCTGTTAATGATCATAGGAAAACACTGGAAGATGAAGACTGCCTGCCACCCTACTGTCTGCACCACCAGCTGCCCAATAGCACCGGTTGAGCCTGGATTTTCCTTGAACCACAAGGCTGTATGAATCCCAAATTACCCAGAGAAAGAAAATGCACAAATGAGGTGTTTGTGGTGAGACAGTCTCCACTGAACTGAACCCAAAGTGGCCAGGAGATTTCTGTGGGGCTGACGAAGAGGAGGTACGTGGGGGCAAGGATGGGGAGGGTGGGATGACGGTGGCACAGGATACTGGGGGAGCAGGAGGGGTGCCTGAAATCAGCCAGTGCTGCAATCAGGGCTGTGGGAATGGAGAGAGAAGCCATGAAGCAGAGCTGGAGCTGAGCACTGCACCTCTGAGCCCATGGGCAGAACACAGGGGACAGCCTCATGTCCCACATGACCTGCCAACAGGAGCTCCGCCAAGCTGAGCAAAAACAAAACTCCAGCTAAATACACAGCAACCATACTGGAACAGCTGGAAACAGCTTAGTGTGGTCCCGAGGCCCCTCTCAAAAGCCAAGTCAGCACTTTGTGATGGTCTGGGTACCAGAAGTACGGTCAGATTGCACTGCTGCTTGTTGGAGACGTGGAACAGAGCTGTTTGCTGTCAGGGAATCGATCTTGTTGAAGAGGGTTTGGTTCATGGATCTGCAGTGGTTTCATGGAGGTAAAGCTGGAGAAGATGGCCTGACCCTGCTAAAAGGGCAGAGTTTCTCTGAATGAAGCCTTGGGATGTGACTTTAAAATTACTTGTTGTGAAGAATATTTTTGCTTTTGGCTCAATATTTTTTAAAAGAGGATGTGAAAATGAGATGTTCGATCCATCTGGATCAAACATTTTCCAGAATATTATTTCACAAGAAACATCTTATTAATTAAGTTCAGACATAAAAATTGTAAATGATATTCAATTTTCCACAACTCTCAGTCTGAGCTAAAAGTCTTGATTTTCTCCTTCTGCATCACCAGCACAGTACTGTGGTAAATATGAAATCCTCCTGGGGAATTCACTTTGTGGTATCAGAGGTACAGGACTGCTATATCTTTGAAAGGAATGCACCTGACCCTCCCCAGATTTCTGACCTCCCCCTGTCAGTCTGCACAGACACTAATGGAACTAATATCTAATATGCCATGTGGTTAGAGGGGAGCTATCTAGTGCATATTGTTCACAGCAGCGTATGCTTAATTCCAGCATATACTGCCTCTAAAGTAGCTAATGTCGAATTCAGCATGGAAATGGAAAGCTGTCTGTGGGAGTCCCTACAAGAGCGTGAGAATTTGTACTTAGTGCTGAGGGCAGGGTTGTGCTGCCTTGTTGATGGATGCGGCAGAGGGCTGCCAGGAAGAGGCTCCAGAACTATTTCCTAAATAGCAGCGATAAAAATTACTGTTAGAGCCTAAATCGGCACTGTTTTCCTATACTCCAGGCAACTCCAAACTGCCTAGGAGCGAGGACATAATTTGCCCTCAGAGTGTTATTATAGACGTTTGCGTACAGTGAGCTTTTTATACCCACATCACAAGAAGGAAAACTGAAGGGGAAGACCCTGCATGGAGAGTGAGAAAGAGCAACATGAAGAAAGAAGAAAAACACCCGAGCGGGCTCAGGGGGACAAGCCGCTGTGAGACTGCATTGCACGGCCATGTGTGCAGGGTACTGTGCAGCCCCTGGAGAAAAACCTGCCAGTGCAAACAGCATACATTTTCATGCATTCTATCTGCTTTTCAGAGCCTAAATGGGAACCAGTCTTAAAATGAGAATTTTTGAATAAAATGTCCTCTTTAGGTTTGTCTTTAAGCCTTCATCTTTAAAGCGCTGCAAATACAGCAACAAATCCCTGCATACAAAAAAATTTCAGTTGAAAATTTGTACCATTCAAAAATAACTTCCTTAGGAGCAGAACTTTGAAAATGCCTTTTAAAATCAATTCATTTCTTGTGAAATTGTTCACAGCACTGGAAAAGTGGCAGGGAAAAATCTCCTCCAACTCAGCGGTCTTTTTAAGAAATCATGAAGTTGCACTTTAGCAGTTTCAGTTTCAATTTTTTCCTTCCGACACCAGCTTTTCTAAATTGATACAGTCTTAAAAAGCCTTCTGAAGAAAAATTAAATGTGAAAAATTGAAATGAAAACACTGACATTCTCAGTAGTATTTGCTCACAGTGATTAAATCAAATAGCAGTACAAATAAAATTGTATTTGGGGAAAATACAGGAGGTCTAAAACCAAACTCTGAAAAATGTTCTACATGCATAGGAAGGAGAAACAATTTTATATTTGGGGCTTTTGTGTGAAATAATTCTGATGTTTTTCTTACAGCTTTAGTCTACACATTCATTTGTGCAGTAGAAAAAAATAACACAAAAGGGTACATTCAGATGTACTGTTATTCTCCAGCGTGAAAGTGGAAATTGTTCTGATACCTATAGCAGATACGTTTTTCTGTTATACAAGCAGAAAACATATCTAACCTACACATCCTCACACCCTCTGCACCCTTGAAATTTAGAGGAATTTTAAAACACTGATTGTCCATAATAACATCAGGAATAAGTAAGAATTCCTATTCAGTTTTGTTTTCGCATACGCTGAGTGGCAAAGCCGTGCAACTGGCAGGTCGTATAAAAAAAAAAAAAAGAAAAGAAAGAAAGAATATATATCTGCTAGCACATTCTCATTTGTATTTTTCTATTTATGCAGTCTCTTGCAGAGTTTTGTGTTTGGCAATTGGATCTAGTTTTAACTTTCACCCTCCTGAAATGATATTTGTCTATGGTCTGTTCCTACTGCCGGTTACCGGGAAGAATTGCTTTTCAGGCAATTTTTAGATCCTGTCTTTCTGATGCAATTTAGTTCTATTCTAGCAGAAGGTTCTGCCTGAAAACCCAGGACTGGGCTCTTCCAGCAAGAGAAATGTCAGGATACGATCCCTTCTTCCTTTCATCATTAGTTACAGGGAAAAATAAAATGTTTTCTAAGGAATACTGCAAGACATATTTCTCCCTTTTATCTTCTTAATCCTGGGCTACCTCATCACATTAAAATCAAGAATGCATGGATTACCATCTCAAGATTATAAAGATCCTGATAAACAAAATAATATTCATATCTTTGCCTTCTTACATTTCCTATATTATATTTCTTTCTCCTACACTACATTTCACATTCATCACTACTGAGAACTGTATTTCTTTTTTCCCGATGCTGTTTTCTCTGTCTACAGATTCTACTCTTTTCCATTACGTTTTTCCCTTTTTTCCTCTTTCCCTCTATTTGGATAAAAATGTATAAGAACTCTCATCCAGATTATCTTTTTATGGAGGGGTGAATTGGGATGAAAGGTATCTAAACATTTCCATGTTCCATTTTATTGATGTACGGCCTTAAAAAATAGCATTAACAGTCAACATTACTGGTTGTGTAAATGTGCAATTTATGTCATAAACACTATCACCACCTACACCTTTTAATTGTTTATTAGTAATTATCTTTATTTCAGAAGCTCCCAAAACAATTTCCCAGAGCGTACAATGATGAGGTTTGTTTCCGGAAGCATACCAGCCTGGGTTTAAGGAATAAGCGTGAGCTAACACCTCTAGACTATCTCCTGTTCTGTGATTTATGGAGATCTGTGATAGGAAGGTTGCAGACATCAGGATTCCTTTCGGAGTACTCCTTTGCTCCAAAAACGCTGGGGAAAGTCACACAGCAGATCAGATGCTGGTTCATCTGCAGCCAGGAGCAGAATATTTTGGGCAAGTGTATATCCCACCAGGTCAGCTGCTAATATTTCGCTCTTGCTTTTCAGTGAGGCAGGCAGGCATGAGATACTCTGACTAAGGCCCAACTTGCACATTCCCACAACAGCTTAATTTGGCTGCATTGCAACATCTGTGTTGTGCTGAGTCCAGTATCTCTCCGTGCTTTTGGGGCCAAACTCATCCATCATCACAGGCAGCAGTTTGGAGCATGGCAACGGCTGCTGCTGGTCTCAACTTTTTGATAAAAAAGCAAAAAAAAAAAAAAAAAAAGAGAGAGAGAAAAAAAGAAAAGAAAAAGAATTAATGTTTTAAAAGGTGCCCAGCAGCTAAGGCTGCCACCTGAAGCAGAATCAAGACAGAGTTCCACTTCCCACACACGAGGTGCATACCCTTGAAATTTAATAAAAAGAGCAAGTGACACTCCATAATTTTCACTGCAAGCACCAACTGAAAGGTGACATTACACAATAAGAGTAAATCTCCCACTCCGCTTACACCAGGCCAGCACCCAGAGACATTTCTGCCATAACTCCAAAACCAAAATAGCAATGGGTGAAATACAACCTGCGTGCTGTTGTCAAAAACAAGCGCAAGTATTGTAGTTAATGCTTGGCAGGCAGCCTGGAAGCCAGAGTTCTGCAGAGGGGCCCTGCGGGGGTTTCCCGTATATGCTGCATAAATCCCCGCTTCCCTCCTCCACACCAGTTCAGGCTCACGGTGCGATCAGGAGTGCCCTCAGAGGCATCTCCCAGGCTGGCAAATGCACGTGGCAACCTGGGATAAAATAAAATCCGTACACGCATCGTGTGTGTGTGTCCACACAGGGGGCTGAGGACCTGTTTGGTACAATGTGATGATCTTGATCTGATAATCTTTGCGTGATCCTTGAGGCTCTTCCTCACTTGGCTCTCACTCGGCTCTGATAATCATGGTCTGATTCTTTCAGCTCTCACCGTCCTGGCACATGTTGTGGATCTTCCCTGTCATTCTGTTTCTGACCCAACTGCTCCAAGCCAATCCACAGCACTCTAGGGAACCATATAGTTGTATTTTAAAGAGTGAGAGAGAGGCAGGATTTATCTTACCTGCTGTCTACATGTCCCAGAGTTCAAGTATTAACATTTTTAAAAAGTTTTCCATTTAAATTTTAAAACTGTACCTTATATTAGGTATGAATTGTTTAGCTGTCAGATCTTATTCTATACAGTTGCCTGCTGGACAGAAGATCTCCGTAATATCACATATCTTTTCCTTGAAAAAGTAATAATAGAACATGATTGAATCATTTCTTAAGCTCTTTTACAAGTGAAACAAATAGATCCTTTCTAATCTCTCCTGGTAAGCATGTTCTCCAGGCCGCAGGCCATTCTGGCAGGAGTCAAATGGAGTCAGTGGAGCATCACTAGTCCTTGATTACTTGGGATCTGACTCTCCAATGCTAACACGACTACTTCCATGTGAGAATGTGTCCAGGTATACATCTAGGGTCTTTTTAGTTGCATACCTTTTACTCAGGTCACAGAAAGTATTGACTGCATACTCCCATTAAATATAGTACATTCATACACATACTCAAGCATACAACCTACCTGTAAATGTAAAAATAAGCAAAATTCAAATTAGTTATCCAATAGAAAATTCTGACATCTCAACTTCTCATTTTATATCAGCTCAATTGTTGAAATACTAACATTATTTTAAAGAAAAGATTACATTAAATATAAAAAAGAGTGTTGAACATATATGACACAGAATTTTCAAGTATTTGCATTGATTTTGCATGTGCAAACAGAACCACCTTCTGGACCCCTAAAAATATATAAATTGTAAGCAGAGCTGAGTACATGCAGTCAGTGTATCTGACTACTAGATAGCTGTTCTAAATAGGTGTCTGGTCCAAAAGGCCTCTGCAATCAGGAGATGAATCTTGTGACAGAATGGGTTGCATGCTTTGAAAGAGTCTCCCTACTTACTAAGAAGTGCTTACATGGTTGACTAAGACTAGAAAGTGAACTTCCGTATGGCTAAAACATAAATTCAGCAAAACAACTTGGTAAAAGCAAATAAATGGTAAGTTATCCTACCACACATGCATGCAAATACAGATCAGGAATACACAGTATTACAAGCACTTACCCGGACATCTCTGCAAACAAAAACACTTTTTACTGTCTTCCAGAACTGAATGCAAGCTCTGCTGTTTAATTCATATCTTTACTTAAACCTCAGCTCTTATAATCAAGTGATCACTGCAGAATCACAAATATACATTAACGATGAAAATGTTGCTCTTCTGTCATCAAAGTTGTAAAGATCAGATTGAAAACATAAATCTGACAATCTAAGAAAAAAGAGAGAAAGAAGATAAAAAAAAAATCTATTATTTTCCCCAATCTTATGACTTGCTCAGTCTCTCTCCGTTATTTTAAACACTGCTGACAACACTGCAGCAAGCCCATACATATTAAAAACAGATTCAGAAGCGAAAGCTAAAAACAAATACATGAAGATCTTACTGGCACACACTCAACATGTGCACTCATCTCGCTGCCACTGTTCAGATGTGGACATCCAAACTCTATAGAGGAGGACATATTCTGCAAAATGTATGTAACACCTGCAAATACTCAGCATGCATCCTGCACAATACAGTTGCAATGCCACAGTTATGCACGCACAAACATCACAAACCCACATACCTGCAGTTTTGGAAGCATGAAATATTCTGACTTTCTGAGGAGAAGAAATGAAAATATTTTCATTTGTAATTGATACTTTGAAAGAAAATGAAAAATTTTGTCGTGGTTGAAATTAAAATGTCAATTCTTGGTTAGAAAAATAAATGAAATGCTTTAATGTCAAAACAGCAATTTAAAATGACAGATTTCTTTGGGTTTTGATTTAAATTCTTGTTTTGTTTTGAAAGGAAGAAAAAAATATTTAATGCAGAAGGAAAATAAAAATGATTATTGTGTTTCAACAGGCCAACTCAAGGCAAAAAGACAACTTGGAGCAAATGAAAACTGACTGGAGAAACTGCAATGAAAGATTTTCATTCGGGATTTCTCTTGGGATCATTTCCTTTCTAGAGTGGCAATGCACATGCACAGCTCCCTTCTCCTTGCAGCTTCATTTAGCATCTGTGGGAGCATCTCATCAGCAGCTTCATGTGTGCACTCATGAGCTCTTGGTGTTTGTGCTCTCTCTGTGTGTGCAAGTACCAACCACATGCTGGCGGGCAGCAGGCACACACATGTGGTCTACGTTAAGAAACCCAAGAAATAAAGCCAATTTTAGATCAAGTGAGCTGTGGTCTCCTGGCTTGGCTTCTACCGCAGGTGATACTATAAACAAAGTTTTGTGCCAATGTGAAAGAACAAATACACTATAAATAGCTCGTGGCTTCCAAACCTCCTTGTCTTGTTCCAGCCCTCATTCGAACCCAAACTAGCAGATGGGCTGAGAGCACTTCAAACTGTCTCCTTGAAATAAAATACTGGAAATAAAGAGGAACAACATGGAGGCAGTAAAACAAAATGGGAAAAGGAGAGGGTGAAAGGCATTAATTTACTGGGGAGAGTGCTGGAACATATAAAAGCAGGAGAGGGAGAAAGGGGACATCGTCCTGCCTGATCACAATTGTCATTAACTTGCGGCAGAGGTGTTAAATTGCAGCATGGATGCAAGTGCATGCTGCTCACCTATAGCCCAAACCTCCTCGGCATCCGACTCTTCCCTGCACTGAGTGATTTAATGTGCTGGCCCACATGGTATATTTACTGCCTCTTTCACTATTTAATTGAGCCCAGGGGCCTTCACACCCACATGGTTCAGCAGCGAAGCATTTGTTATCTGCATTGGGCAGCGCACAGGGAGGGAAGGGATTGGCCATTAAGACCCAAAAAGCAACAGTTGGGCTCTGTGTGGCAGGACGCGTGTGCTGTAGGTTCTGATTAGTTTTAGGGAGCAGGAGGCTGTGCGGACATCTGGAGGGAGTTTGCGAGTAGCCAAGCAACGTGGAGCTGGTGCAGCATGCTTTGCCTCTAATGGGCATTTGTGCACACATGGAGGTGTTAGAACTTGAGAAAACCCCCATGTCCTCCAGTGGAGATTAAGCACCCTAAACACAGTTAAGGGTGTTTAGGCTTAACTGTAGCCTTTATGGCTGATGAATGTTAAATAGTGACAATCAGCATGCCCCTATAAGTTAGGAAACAAGAGTCTGTAGGTATTTACACACACAAGAAACCAGGGATTGGGACAGATGAAGAAGATGAGCCAGCACTGCCATTAGGTAATCAAAACTGAGATCCACTAACGTTAAATAAAACTAGAGTTCCATGCATTTCAGTTTTTTCATGTGCTGAAGTATAGCTCTAATGGCTGAAAAACCCATCGGCTGCTGGAAAAATCCTCACAGAAAGGAAGCAGCCACGATGGTGTGGCAGTTGTGGGTGTCCAGGAGAGGTCGCTATAATATGAGAGGAAAAAAATAAAATAAAATTGTAGGGCCTCTTTTATAGAAGATAGTGCCACGAAGAGAGAATAAGCCAGACACAAAGGACAGTCATTCCTCATTAGGAGGCAGCTTTGGAGATTTCTTTTTTCAGGAAGTATGCTGTGAAAAGAGCAGAATAGCTGAGAGCACAGTGTTCAGGAGTAGAAGTGAGTAATAAGATTAAAGCTACCTGAGAGGTGTTGAGAGACTGCCAGTGTAGGGAAATGCAAGTCAACTGCAAGGAAAGAGAAGGGAAGGGAAGGGAAGGGAAGGGAAGGGAAGGGAAGGGAAGGGAAGGGAAGGGAAGGGAAGGGAAGGGAAGGGAAGGGAAGGGAAGGGAAGGGAAGGGAAGGGAAGGGAAGGGAAGGGAAGGGAAGGGAAGGGAAGGGAAGGGAAGGCAAAGGGAAGGCAAAGGGAAGGCAAAGGGAAGGCAAAGGGAAGGCAAAGGGAAGGCAAGGAAGGGAAAGGAAGGGAAAAGGAATGGAAAAGGAATGGAAAAGGAAAAGGAAAAGGAAAAGGAAAAGGAAAAGGAAAAGGAAAAGGAAAAGGAAAAGGAAAAGGAAAAGGAAAAGGAAAAGGAAAAGGAAAAGGAAAAGGAAAAGGAAAAGGAAAAGGAAAAGGAAAAGGAAAGGAAAGGAAAGGAAAGGAAAGGAAAGGAAAGGAAAGGAAAGGGAAAGGAAAGGAAAGGAAAGGAAAGGAAAGGAAAGGAAAGGAAAGGAAAGGAAAGGAAAGGAAAGGAAAGGAAAGGAAAGGAAAAAGAAAAGAAAAGGAAAAGAAAAGAAAAGGAAAAGAAAAGAAAAGGAAAAGAAAAGAAAAGGAAAGGAAAGGAAAGGAAAGGAAAGGAAAGGAAAGGAAAGGAAAGGAAAGAAAAGAAAAGAAAAGAAAAGAAAAGAAAAGAAAAGAAAAGAAAAGAAAAGAAAAGAAAAGAAAAGAAAAGAAAAGAAAAGAAAAGAAAAGAAAAGAAAAGAAAAGAAAAGAAAAGAAAAGAAAAGAAAAGAAAAGAAAAGAAAAGAAAAGAAAAGAAGAAAAGAAAAGAAAAGAAAAGAAAAGAAAAGAAAAGAAAAGAAAAGAAAAGAAAAGAAAAGAAAAGAAAAGAAAAGAAAAGAAAAGAAAAGAAAAGAAAAGAAAAGAAAAGAAGAAAGAAATCTAGTATGTTCCTGAGCACAGGACTAAAGCAGAAATGGAATTATTTATTTTTTTTTCCCACAAGAATCCACACAAACAACATTGCTACAGATAATCATTACCAAAATTTCTGGCTTCTAGATGAAGTGTCGGGCATTACAAAAGTAATTGCAGAAGTTACTCACTACACCATTCCTGTCCAGACAGGTGCCCTGGAAAGGCACAAGTGTGAACTGCTTTTCTTTCTTCGTGCTTAGAGATTAAGCATTTGCAGAGCCAGGAATAATGAGAAGGGAAATAAAAAGAAAAAAAAAAGTTGAAACAAGTAAAAGGTTGGCTTGATGAAGGTACAAGAGATATGATCGACAAGAGCTGACCTAGTTCAAACCATTCTCTTGGGATAAATCTCATCCTGGTAGCAAAGGCACAAATGTCAAACAGATAAAATGTTATTCACAATCATGAGAGTGGATGGACTTTTTACCTGGAAGTACACAAGCCAGTCCACCTCTAACACATAAACAAGACACAAAATCAGAAGAAAAAAAGCCCATTCCTCTCATCAGCAAGAAAGGAGAGAAGTTTAGCCTGGCAGATTAGCTGGATGAAAGCACACTGTCCAAACACCCGCACCACCAAATCAACTGAGGGCAACTTGTACCTTTCCATTACAAAGAATAGTTACATTTACACTTTTATCAAATCACTCACATATTAGAAACAAAATTCCAAGCATCTTCAAGGCATGAAAAAAATAACCCTTCATAGTCAAATGAAAAATGCCTTGTCAAGTAATTTTACAGGGATCTGACTTTTAAGAAATCCACATTATTCTAATAGTCTGCCAATGCAGGTTTGATGGGAGCATTTTGCTTGTTTAAATATGTAAATAGATTATCCATCTTGTGTTTTGTTTTCCTCTAAATAAATGTGACATAAGAAATGGCACCATTTATATGGTGAAACCACTGATGTAAAAATTTTCACTCAAACTCGAGATGGCAGTACTCAATGTTATGCAAGCATGGCTGAATAAAACTTGAACAGAATCAATGATGTTACAGACTCACAATACATGCCAGAAGTGTAGTCAGTAAACACCTTGAGTGGATGGAGAATGACACTGATGTCACTGGACAAAGACAGAAAACTAACACACACACCTTCCAGCCATCTCAAACTTGCCTAGGAATGTAAGGACTTATGGTGCTTCTCAGACATGCTCCAAAAATGAGGATAATCTTTGCTATCAGAGTGGAAGCCAGAAGACAACAAAGACAGGAAAACTTAGCCGACATTTCTAAATTTTAAAGCTTTGAGCCATAGAACACATAAGAAGAGTTTAACAGTTGGATTACCAAACATTTGAAAAGCTTCAGGAGGAGTATGATTAAAGAGGTACCTGGGAATAGTTGACAGCTATCAAGCACCAACTTCTTTAGTTTATCAGGGTAAGGTCTCAGCTTTAGATTGCAATAATACAAAGGTGCTATAATTGAAGAAAGTGGACTACAATGAATGCTTAGGGAAATATTTTTTAAAATATTATAAGAACAGATAAAAATGGAATACCTTTCATCACCATAGCTAGTCAGATCACAGGCTACACATACAGTGCCATTTAGACATTTAACTAACTTTGGAAATCTGTCCCTGTACTCCTCTAAAAAATAAAGAATGTAATTATACTACGTCTTCCCTATGAGCCTTTTTCATTAAAGTAAGACCATGGAGTGAGAAGTACCAGTGAAATTAAAAAACTGAATTGGCTGACTTTCAGCACTTGTAGAGTCAAGAGGAAGATGTTTATTGATGAGTGAACTGGGGGAGTTCATTTGTATGTTGCATGTTTGATTAACAGGACTGGATGTTATTTGTGAAGTCCCCATACTTGTTGATAGACTTAAACCAAACAATTTTCACTAAAGGGCATTCTGAAGTCTATCAAATGGAAGGAAAGCTAAGTAGAAAACATCAGGCTTCAATTGTTTTGGAGAGAAAATCTGAGGGACAGATCAGTGATTAGGGAGAGTTGCCAGGAAATATGTGATAAGCAGCAGACCTAAGAAACCAATACTTGTCCATTTTCAAAATCCCTGTCTTTCTTGCTGTTTAAAAACACCAGCATTTTTTGGCTATGTGTGACCTACAGAATCAAAAACACACAGGGGGGTGGGAAAACAGTTAGACAGAAGGAAAAACAATGGAAGAAGCATTCATGTATTCCTATATCTTCATAGATTCATAGATTCCTAGATTCATTAGGTTGGAAAGGACCTACAAGATCATCCAGTCCAACCATCCTCCCACCACCATCCCTACCCAACAAGCTACTAAATCAAATCCCTCAGCACCTCATCTAAACGCTTCTTGAGCAGCGCTAGGGACGGTGCCTCAACCACCTCCCTAGGCAGGCCATTCCAGTGCCTGACCACTCTTTCAGAGAAAAAATTTTTCCTCGAATCTAATCTAAATCTTCCCCGGCGCAACTTGTGGCCATTCCCTCTTGTCCTGTCATTAGTTACCTGGGAGAAGAGGCCGACCCCCTCCTCACCACAGCCTCCCTTCAGATGGAGGAGCAGGTCTCTGACTGTCTCAGCTAGGATTCTGAGCACAGAATAGTTTGGGTATGATGCAGAATGAAGAAAAAGGTTCTTGATCCCACCAAAGTGCCTCTGTTGAAGACAGAAATTGAGCTTCAGCAAAGCAAACATCCCTGTAACTACTCTGCATATCCATGAAGAAACATATTGCTAGCAACAGATCAGATAAATTGAAGGTGTCATAGAGAAAACTGTAGCACTCAGATTCACAGTTTTAGAGCAAAATGGGAGGATGTCTTCTTGTGCAAACTTTGTTGTGGCTCTGCTTTGTGAGGATTCCCCATGTCATACGTTCTCCTCTAAGAGAATACCTGAAGCACAGCTGTAGTGGCCAGGAGGTGGACAGATCAGCAAATAGAAATAGGATGGAGTAAAACTTCACGCTTACATTGTTCTTTAAGTTGAGAGAGGCATCTAAACCTATTTAATGCAGCACTCCATGTTGGTGTGGACGAAGTATCAAGCCCCAACAAAATAATGTCCTGTAATCTCAGACTACAAACAATGAGCAGGGTATAATGGGAGAGAGTCAGCAGTTTTCATTATTTCCATGCACGTGTAGGACGAAGACAGGTTTGGAACTTTTTTCTGCATACTTCAGGAGCAGAAATGTCTCCCACAGTGGACTGACTCAGATTTGACAATTAACATCGCCTGCTCACCTTCCATTGGCTGCTACAGATTTAAATTTCTCTCAGAAGGAGCAGAGAAATACAGCTTACTCCTGTTTCTGTACAGAATACTTTAACTCCCATGTTTCTGGATGTGGGCTCAAGGTGAATTTTCCTCAACATTCCCTAGAAAGTGCATATCTAGCTCATGTGTGGCACTATCTCAGTTTACCTCCTTTTTCTGATAACAGAGTGGCAGTAGGATAACCAGAGACACAATTGATGCCCTGAATGCTGGTTTCAGTTGTCACTTGCATGTCCCTACTCAGGGCCCTCTCCAGTTAGGGCTAATGGGGCAGTATTCATCCTGCAACTATCAGGGCATAGAGGGAGAGCTGACAATAGATTCTTGTGTCCTGTGCACTGGTTGCTGGGTTTGAGTGCTTGCAACTGTCAGGCATAATGGGTGGAAGGAGAAAATATTTCTATTCAGATTGTAGAAGATAGCTTTCTATTTGATTTTGTCAGCAATCATCTTGTGAAAGTACATCATTCATCAGCTCAAAGAGAAGATGTTTAGTTAACAATTCAGCATACATATTCTATGAAGAATTTTTAAATGGCATTTCTGTGTCTTTCCAACAAAGAATTTTAGCAAGTATGAGAAACAAGATTCATATGTATGAGTTTGCTAAGACAAAAAAAAACCAACAAACAAACAAACAAAAAAGCACCACAAAACAACTTCAGAACTTGTGTGATCAGACATCTTCAAGGAAACAGCGTACAAGTTTATAAACTGTGTAGACTGGAACCCTCCATAAAATGAAGCTGGAGAAGCTATAAGACTCAGACTTTTTTTCCATACTTCATTTCAGTTATGTTGCAATGATGTTTTCAGAAGGTATTTTAAGAAGCCCATGAACAGATTCATGTGCTGTTACCACAATAGCATATGACCATCATCTCCTTGATCAAATCCAGACTAGGCTGTGATGAAAATCTGCAAGAAAGGTTTAAAACCGTTATTTATATTTATTTCCTCCCTGTTCACCAGAAGGGATGCTGCTTTCTTAAAATACTTCACAGCTCTGGAAAACTGTGATCTAAAATACACAAGAAACTGGAGAGAGGATCTTAGAATGTAATCCTTGGGCAAACTTAGCTATGGACACATCACTTTGGTTGTTGTGATAGTTCATAAATGTTGAATCTGTTTAAATACAATCTTAATGGCTCAAAATTGGCAATTATTGTCAAAAAATAGAAGATACTGACTCAAATATTTATTTCCTACTGACTCCACTCTGTGGAAGTGATTGAGTGATCACCATTTCAACTACATAGAGAAGTCATTCACAAATGATTTGATCAATGACTCAGGGCTAATCTTCAAACCCAGAATTTACTTGGAGGATTAGTGCAGTGAAGTTTCTTAAGATGTTTTCAGCCATTGCACTGAGAAATACTTTGATAAAAAATTGCTTTAACATTAAGGTTTTTTTCCATAAATTTACGAAAATAATATAGAGACAAACTGCTGCAATGAAGTCAATTCCTGAAGAGAATAGAGCTCGTGATAATGTGGAGATCATAGAGACATACATTGAACACATAAAATAGTACACTGGAGTTCAGACATTTTTGAACAAATGTTCCAAACTAGAAATGATTGATTTTGCTGTATGATCTGTGGGAGTACAGCTTAGAAAAACACAGGGGATTGCATTGTCAAAAGTGTGAATAAGTCATTTTGCAAATAAGAAACATACAGGGATGGTTAATATAGTCACACGTGTACAACACAATTTCACAGAAACAGGCAAACCCAAATGTGAGATTTTATGTGATTACACATTGCCTAGCCTCAGTTACTGTCAAACAACATTTGCAGTGACATAAAAATCTCAAAAAAATACAATACTGTGAAACAAGCAACCTTTTCATAATAAGGAGGGAATAATAAAAAGCTGAGCAGAAAAGATCTTTTCACCTCTGAATGCATCATCTCTTCTAGCCTAGAAAATAAAAAAATCCCTTTACAGTCATACTCACAGCAGCTCTCTCCAGACAGGTTACAGGGTGCTTATTTGTAACATTCAAGTCTGCATAATGCAAACGCATACATTCAGTGACAGATCTTAAAAAAAAAAAAAAGGCAGTATTTTTTGCACTCATGAACACATGGAATTGTTACCTAAAGTGAAGTGTTCCTGGAATTAAGAAGTGTGAGATAAACCTTTACAGACAAATCTGACTGCCTTCTTTTCAATTAAGTAGATTAACCAAACAAAGATGTGCTTTCGGAGGAGTCCTACTTGTTAAAGAATAATAATTTTAAATCAGTATAACCCAAGAGAGGCTTGCTTTCTACTGTCTTACACTTTAATGTAGTTCAGAAAGAACAACTGAGATCAGCTAGCAAAGTACATGCACATGCACGCAGCAGAATAATTCTGCAGAAAGGACTCACTTCTAGTAAACCTGGAGATTAAATAGAGATGTCATGTCAGTCTCCAAATAAACTTTTGGCAAATCATTAGATAATACTAATTTGTTGAAGTCAGGAGTCAATGAAGAAGGTGAAGTCATGAGAGAATTGTATTCCAATGATTAGATCATTCATTATCTCATTGTAATGTCTATGAACCAAAGCTATTGTGCTGTCCCAACAGTTTTACAGGGCTCTTCATGGAGTATTCAACAACCAGCTCCAAGAATGTCACTGCCTATGAGATTTGTTCTTTGATAACTTCTACTTGTCACTCATAATTTCCAACATTTTTTTTTCCAAATACTGGTAGGAGCCAGAGGATGATAGGAATTTAAATACCCTAAAAGTGTGCTGCTGAATAAACTAGGAAAAAAACAAAAACAAAAACAAAACGGAAATTCAAAAAGAACTTAGCTTCTAATAGAACAGTTTTCTTAGATATGCTTCCATTTCAAAATACCATATGTACAGAGAGTGAATGTGCTGATGATGTGATAAGCCATTTGGCCTATAAGAGGAAGTTATATTCAAGATCAAAAAACGGAATCACTTGGATATGATTTCCATATTTAAAAAAAAATAAATTAATGAAATAAGCCACAATTGGCACTGAAGAAAAAAAATCTAAAAAGGTCTATCCTTGCTGTTTTGTAAACCAATGCAGCAGATCTCTCTCTGAGGGTGAGGAGAGCACCATGGGGTGAAAGGGAGGCAAAGCCATCCGCTAGTACAGGGCTACCAATTGCAAGGATGGCCTACATCCAACCCCTTTATGCCAGCCCTGGATTCCCAGTGCTATGTATTAGTTCTGCTTTACACAATCTCCTGAGAGTGTAATACCACATCTGACAAAAGCCACAGGATGTTACTAGGTCTCTTAACTCAAATTGGTATTGATCAACACGAAATTTTTTGGTCAGCTAAGACAGAGTCTTGCGCAGAAACCAGTTGTGAACATTAAATGTTACCATTTACAGTGAAATATCTGCACATTTCAGGAACCGTAGCAGTCAGAACTTCTAAGAGTTATTGAAAAAACAGCAATTACACTGTATTTCAACCTACAGTTGTTCTAGAGAAAGAAAAAAACATCTATGACAATAAACTATCTATTAATACGCCTCTAAGGTAAGGGAGAGTGACTCCCTTTCAGTGACTCACTGTATCAACCTCAGTGAATTCCCTTCTCTCTCTCTCTTCTCTCTTGAAATAACATTCACAGAATCTGTATGAAGTGTACTATTTTGTAGTGGGGAAAAATTATATCAAGCTTGTCATGTTGTCATGAGAGCACATATGTTCTTGGTCAACAGCCATTACTTCATGCAAGCCTTCAGGACAATGCTCTTAAATGCTTTCTTGTATGTACATGCTACCTGTATGTAAAAATAATATTAAGTCAGGAAAGGTTGATAAGTTATTTGTTTGATTTATAAACTAAAGGAGAGACATCCAGAATTGCATATTGGACACTGTTATGTTATTAAATATTTTTCTGGGCCATTCTGAGCTAATCTGCTGTCACACTGCCAGGATAACAACAGTGCTATGCTGCTGGATTGACTGGGGTTAGTATAACTGATGACATCAGATGGATGTGTAGCTGACACAAGTTTGAACATAGTGATGAATATGCTAAAACAGTGATTGTTAGAGAAATTCTCATTCCTCTCAGATCAGTGCAGAAGACACAAACTAAATAAACTCAAAGGCCAGCTGAACTGACAAGAAGCCCTAAAAAATGTCAGGGAAGGTTGATACAGGAGCAGGAATGCTGCCATTCATGTATTTGACTGTGTGGCACGTTTCTGATGTGATATCTTTACCCTGCCAAGAGAACAAGGCCATAAACCAGACAGTACTGAGGAGCATTTATGAACTCTGGCTCCCCAAGAAGCCCCTATTTTCTTGATACGCACAGAGAACAACCAGCAGTTGATCTTCACTATCCACAAGGAAAAAAGCTGAAGAAAAAAAAAAAGTGTAGTGCAATTAATTTAACAAAGCTAACACCATGACACACTTCCAAAAAAGACTGAGTTAAACTTGGGCAGTGAACTTCAATCCTAGAATTACCTAACTCTTGTATTTTGTATTGTATTTTCTTTAAAAACTTCTAAGCAATTGTGTATACAGAAGCATAACCAGTTTGAACTTCTGCAAGAGTGGCAATCATTAGACCATTTCTCCTGTCAGTCTTAACTGAAATAGGTGTGCTTCCTTTCCACAGTTTCACCAGTGTCAAATCTCCTGAACCTATGCACTTCTAAACCTAGTGTGAATATCTGCACCCAGCGAACTATCCAAAAAACCACTTGCTTTCTCAGAAGCAAAACTGCTGCTATTACATCTCTTACATCCATTTTATGATTATTTTTCTGATTGTCCCTTCCAATTCTAATTATTCTAACTATTTCACTGTGCTTACATGAGAGGCAAACAGGTTTAGCCTGCCTACCACACATGTGTAAATACAAGCCAGTCCTGCACTTGGAGCACAAGGGTGCAGCCTGTAAGCATCCATCACATTTTGACTCATAACCGGGGCTATAAAATGTGACCTGAAAAATAGTACTTCTGTGCTTTTTTGAAGGATGGGTTTTAGTTTAGAGAGACAGACAGAGCCCCTGGGGGTAGATTCTGGGCATTTCCTGCTGGAATATGCAGCTGTAAAGATCAGTCACCTAAACAACTTGACAGAATCCCTTTAACTAAATCAGCAAATGAAGGCAACCCCTGTTGGGAAGGAAGGGCCACTATGGCTTAATTAACTGTTAATGAAGAGCCTGGGCCTTTTCAATACTGGTGCAGAACGGCAACTTAAAGTAACACAACCAGCTGGGGATCACTGCTGGAAAAGAGAAAGCTGCAGCCACCTCTCCAAAAATGGTATTTCTCTTCCCTTTAAAGGTTTGGGGTTGTCCAGCAAGCGTTAATAGTACAAAATATAAGGCATAATGCTAGCAGACCTTTGCCAATTACTCTCATGTCCTATCCCTCCATCCACTGTCCCTACATCAATGTGGTAGCCATGTTTAATGGGGTATTTTGAAACAGAAATTACTGTCTCCTGCAAAATGTTGTCTAAAGTCTCATATATTGTACGACAGAAGTCTCATATATTCTCTTCTGAATGTCTGTTAACACTGGCTTGAGTGATGACTTCAATTAATCTAGTCAAATCATTCCCAGATACCAAGCAATAGACAGATGTTGTCAGGTCCTCAGGTGCAAGCCTTCTGCCTGGAAGTCTCAGATAGACTTGTTGATGGGCTGAGGAATCGGTTTATCTGCTTTAAAAATGCTCAAGCAATTTGTGTTCACCAGCATTCACAGAATCACAGAATTGTAGGGGTTAGAAAGGACCTCTAGAGATCATCCAGTCCAACCCCCCTGCCAAAGCAGCTCCCTAGCCCAGGTTGCACAGGTAGGCATCCAGGTGGGTCTCGAACAGTTCCAGAGAATGAGACTCCACCACCTCTCTGTGCAGCCTGTGCCAGTGCTCCGTCACTGCACAGTGAAGAAGTTTCCACACACATTTGTGTGGAACTTCCTATGCTTCAGTTTGTGGCCATTTCCCCTTGTCCTTGTTTTGAGGAGATCCCTGTCTTCTTTGTACCAGAAAGCCCAGAACTGGACACAAGACTCCAGGTGAGGCCTCACCAGGGCAGAGGGGGAGGATCACCTCCCTTGATCTGCTGGCCAGCTCGTTGATGTATTGTGTCAAATTGGCATGAGAAAGGAGAAAAAAAAAAACAGGAGTTACATGAGCTTCCACTCCGTTGACAAGGATTTGCTGCAGGGACCCACAAAGTAAACACATCTATGGACATTCAGCCACCAGCAATAATTTTCCTGTGAGTCAGTTCTGCATTAATATTCTTCAGATCTTTTACAATGTCGTAAAAGTCATGGGAGCAGAATGAAGAAGAACATTGTCTTAATAGTCTGTTGTGACCAATGGAGTCACATTCCTTTTGGTACATTCAGTAAATTATGTACTTCTTTTAAACAGAGAACTGTTTCAAAAGATTCAATAACTGATTCTCACCACCTCTTGTAGACAGAGTTCCATAGCTAATAAATGTTACCAAAGCCAATTTTTTTCTTGTTGGTGCACCAACATTTTGATTTCATCATATTTATCTCATTACTCAAAGTGTAGTACTTGACTCTTTTTGGTGCTTTCACACTGGAAGTATGTGTGGATATCTCCCATAGATTTGCAGAGTCTAGAAAGGAACTCCATGGTGACTCAATCTGACTTCTGCATTACATAATTCTTTTTTCTGTTTTGTTTTGTTTTTGTTTTTTGTCAAGTGATAGTTTCATCTCAGCCATTAATTTGTGGCAGAATCTAAGTGTGCTTTTTAAAAAGACACAGTCTCCATTAAGAGGCAGCAGATCTGTGGTACCCCTGGGCAAAGTGCTACAGTAATTCACTGTTCTAACAGATGAAATTTTAGTTCTGAATTTTATTGACATGAATTCTGAGACACCATCTCTACTTATGGGTTTTACTATTAATAAGTGGTTTGTTTTCAACTGTGTTTGAGTAATCCCATAGTTTTTGTTTAGCTTATGTTAACTGGGAGTGTTCAAAACTATCTGACTGTGTTGTTCCAGTCCTCATGGTAACTGAGGTCTCATAATTACTCAGAACTACCCAGCCAAAATCCCTCATTATATCTGACAGTTTCCTCTCCCCCCATATCTTCATCTTATGCCTTTTTTCTTTTATTTCCAGGAAAATGGTCACACAAAGTAAAATGAGTTTTGATTGAGTAATTATTGCCACTTCTTCAGTTCCGTTCTTGTGAATCTTTTCAGCTGGAAGGCCAAGACTACCTGTGCTACAGTGACACATAATACGCAGAGTTCATTTTCATGGAGCTGAAAGGGACAGCTCTATGCAATATATGCACCAGGACAGAGAGCTGTAGAGCACAGCAGTTTTTTCCAGAACACTTCTGTTATTTAATGAACATACTGATATAGAAACATATATGCCTGTTTCAGACTGTTCTGAGTAAATAGGATATTGGATTTTTCTTTGCAAAAGCATTTTCACATACTGAACAGAAGGGAATTTATTCTAAACACCTAAAATATATTGACAATAATAATAATCTTTCACTGTGGTTTACAGATTTGGCCTTGTTGGGCCTACGTTTCTGTACCAGTATAAACTGTTTTAGTTAGAGGCTTGACTTCATTTTCACCTTTGAATTATAGCCTCAGCTGTGGATACAGTCACGCTTTATGCTTATCTTGGTACAGATTATTCTCCTCCAGTAAAAGACTAACTATACCAGTGAAAACAGGTGCAGATTCACCATAGGTGACTGCTTCCTCCAGCAGCACCACCTGCAGTCTGTGCTTGCTTGGATCACACTGTGCATTTAATGGCCATGCAGCAGCACAGCTGCCTTCTCCATCCATCCTGTCCCACTGTAAGCACCCTCTCTTGAGCCTGACAACATAGACACAAGTCAGGAACCTGATAAAACTTCAATCAGTCCACTTTTCTCAATAGGTCTTTTAGACACAAGCAGAAATTAGGTACTCCAGCATGAAACATGACAATAACTTGATTCCACAGTGTTAGGTTAATTGGGTAATGTCTAAAGAAGCAATGTTCCCCTTGTAGGCTGCTCTGCTTTTCAGTTCTCTTTTCCCTTTGTCAGAAGTCTTACAGAGAGTTGCTTGTTCTCCTAGGCTGCATCATTCATCCAAAGCCCTACACACAAATATATGTGCAACCACCCAGGCCTTGCCAGCATGTTTCTGTTCCTAGGGCCAAGTTGATTTGCACATCTGAGAGAAACAACACAATTTCTTATCATCTATGACAAAACTCTCCAAGAAATTAAGTACCTCAGGCAGCATTTGTTTTACATCTGTCTCTGTTAAATCAGATGTGGATTGATTATTGCTTATAATATGGGGTCATTTGGATATGGCCTCAGAATTAAAGACTTGCAGACTTTAAGTTCAAATTTCAAGTACTGTCCATTTTGGGAAGTAGTTGAAGCAAAGAGATTGCTAGTAGCTCATCTCCCTGGCTGATTCACACTCATTTTAAGGAGTTGTTGGAAAATTAATGGAAATTCACAGAATGAAGATCAAAAAAGAATAAGGCCATTCTGTCTCATCTCCTACAAAGAACTTTAGAAGGTTCCAAAGTATGACTTCACTGCTCTTTTGCAGAATCCTGACCCTTCTGTTTGAGAGGAACATATCAAGAAAAGGACACTCAGCATATTATTTGTTCTGAAGCAAAGGAATTTAAAGTTTTCCTGATGCCACAATAGTGTGACATCAGAGTAAAACTGAGATGACATAGAAAGAACCCTCTGTCATAAAGTGAGAAAGGGAAAATGCTCCAGCACATGTCAACAGGACCATTTTCTGTGGCACTTTTATAATTGTGCAGCATCAGAATCTCTGCACAGTCCACAACCTGACTGTAATACCAAACTTCCATCTTTCTGAGAGATGAGACAGAATCCAAGCATGGAGCCATCTCACATCTGCAAAAATAAAAGCTAGTGAGTTAGCATTCTGTGATGGCACATCTCAGGTAACAGAAACCTGCAGAAAATCTCTTCTGGTAGTTGGGCTGAATAAATATGAAGCCCAGATTCTTTGCCACAGTGTGATCCCTAATTATCAGGATTTCTGCAACTCTTAAAGAGCTATTTTAGTGAAATAAAAATAACTATTCATAAATAAACAGTTTACTGACCAAACTTGCCAAGGCTGCATCTCCCAAAACCTCTAAGGAGGAATTGCCTAAACTGAATCAGCTACACTCAGAAAGGTGCTTCTCTTCATGCCTTCAAAACCTACAAATCTTTCTGGCTGCCCACAAACTGACAGCATTTCTGCAATTAAAATAAACTGGCCTAGAGTCAATTTTACAAAGGAAAGTGTAGGATTTCTTGCCTGCTTACAGAGAAGGCTGGGGGAGATGGTTGGTGAAAACAGAGTTGTAGCTGTGGAGTAGAAGCAGTGTAGTCCAGGAAAGATAGAGTGAAGCTGCAAAAATGTTGTCCTGTGTTGCTATTGGTGCCTACTAGTAATAGAACTTTGGGCATGTGGGGAAAATACAAGTCTTTCCATCCAACAAGAAAAAGACCTTTTTAGCCTTTTTTTTTTTTTTTTTTTTTTTTTTGGCGTTAAACACCTTGTTAATTTTTCAGCGATTAACAGCCGTTTAGCACATGGAGAGTGCGGTGGGCAACTTGTGTAGATGAATAAATTAAGGCTAAGAATGCATGCTAAGATGAAAATCAAAGCTGTCTGTTTTATTGGAAAGGCATCTGCAAATGAGAAGGGAGGAAATTGGTATCTCATTAAAACTGGGAAGGAGAGCGACAAAGAGAGAGAGAGAGGAAACTGAAATCTCGTTAAAATAACTGGAGAGTCTGTCCTAATTATATGTTTCCAATTTCTAACAAGAGGATATTTGTTAAAGGCTTAAGGTGCTTTTCCTCCAACCAAAACAAACAATACTAATGGCATTATTCTGTCTCCTTGGTGCAGTAGCAGTGACAGAATCTTTTTCAAAATAAACACTTCAGGCCAGGAGATCAGCAAAGTTAATGCAAGCAAAAAAAGTCAATTGCTTTTACTCTTAATGACTTGTTGGAGTATTGTGGCCTGACCTCTGCCCTGGTGCACGTGAAGAGCCTGCTCAGCTTGGCCTTGAACTCATCTGTAGGGCCATGGAGATGCCGTTGCCCTGAGCTACAAAGTGAGCAGTTCCTTTCAGTCTCACCAGGCACAAATGCCTTGCACTAGAATAGTGAGACTACTCACCTACCTCTAAACTTAAAGATAGGCATGATGTTTAACAGATAATTGGGCTAATTGACAGGGTTTTCGGACACTTATTCCCAGCTCTTCCACTGGCTGGTTCAATGACTTTGCAAACATAACTTTGCCACAGTTTTCTCCTGTAAAGACTGAAGATAAAATTACTTTCTCATATTATTTCAAGATCTCAGTAGAAAAGAGGAAGAACTTTCAAAAAGTAGACTAGAAACTACTTCGACTACTGAACCAGCTACAACTCAGCTTGTTCTGCAATGCTCAACATAAACACATTGCCTGTGGATTTTTCAAATTGAATATATACAGCAATCAGATATTCAACTGAAAAATCTGATCATGTCTCTTTACTGGACTTTAATAAACGCTATCTTACCAGAGAAAGATATCCATTGCTTCACAATTACAGTTTATTCATGTCATCACTTTTTGGCAGTGCATACATTTGTAAACAACTATTTTGAACGATAAGGTACAAGAGGGGTAAAATTTCATTGAAAATCTCTGGTGAACACCTTGAGAACACCACTAAGAATTATAACCACTTCCATTGAACCAGATGTTGATGCATTAGATATTTCACTAGTTTTGTGTTTTGTTGCTCTTTTTTGTGTTTCAGTAAAAATATTTAAAAATAAAATGTTTTCTAACTTAAATACATTAACTATATTGTATATTTTATAAGCAGTACAAGACAATCAATCTCCACTCAATGCAGCCCAGGCAAGACAAAAGGTTGAACACCCATGATCTAACTGAACCTCAAGTCTAACCCAAACCACAGCACCTTGCAGCACAAATTTTCTTTCCTTCAAAATCATAATAAACTTCCACACCCATATACAGACCCCAGAAAAGCTGGACACAGATGCACCATGTGCTTAGAGGTAGTAAGAGATGGAGAGAGCTGCAGAGAAATGCTGAATGTGTGATTAAACATTATAGAGGCAAAGATGCTGGATGCTAAGGAATTGGAAAAGAATGACTTCTGGGATAAGGGAATGATCACACCGTGGCTCAGTTTTTGAACTTCCTTTCCCAAAGCGTTTGTGGGCCTTTCTCCAGGAGAGACAACCCACTTGTAATCAAGAGCTTTGGGTAGCGTAGCCCTCTAGCACAGCCATCCTGAAGAAGCCAGCAGCTAAACCCTCAGAGAGGTCTAGAAGTGAAGTGGTTGTGATCATTCCAAGAGTATCTCAGTTTTTGTCCAAAAGAGCCCAAACATTAAAATCCTGTTGTTTCAATGCCTACATTGTTTCTTATGCGCATAGATCACATAGTCACTGCATCACAATGTGTACTTGTTCCTTGCCCCCAAGTTGTTTTTAGTTGGACCAGCGGCCCCTTCCTGATGGCCCCTCCTTGGAAAATATTGCCAAGTTTCTAATGACGACTTAGCCTGATATCAGAAACTGCCACAATCCTTTTATTGGTTAAGTATGTTCTAGAGTATATTCTGACATGTCTCTGCTTCCAAAAGTATGCTCCACCTCTGCTCTTTAATAACTCAGGGCCAAACTGCCATGGGCTGTGGTCTGGAGACAGTTGTATGATACAGGGCATCAGCTCTTAAGAAGCTTACAGCATAGACACCATCATGGAGTTTGACGACTGACGTCTTCTTGGAGGTCAGGATACTGACCTGGTCATGTCTGTCCCAGGTTGCATGAGATGGGAAATGAATGCTGTCCACTTCCCATCCTACATTGCTACTGGTAAATATTTGTGGGTCGACAGTCCCATTCAGAAGGTCTGAGCCTTGCACCTCTTGGCCAGAGAAACACTTTTCATTCCTTTGCATGGGAGAAAAAAAATAAATTGAAATTAAAATAATAATAATAATAAAAAAGCAGTGTAACTGTAGGCAAAATTTCCCAAGATAAGTGGATAAGCGGAGGTGAAAAACTGCACAAGCCCCATAAGCATCATAAATATCTCAAGTTTACACTTAATGAGGATCATTGTTGTGCTGCTGAGAAGCAGGAGATACTAGCTTGGACAACAATACAGTCCACATCCCTATCTCTTAAGTTGGGAAGATGTGTAGATTCATAGATTCATAGATTCATTAGGTTGGAAAGGAACTATAAGATCATCCAGTCCAACCATCCTCCTACCACCATCCCTACCCACCAAGCTACTAAATCAAATCCCTCAGCACCTCATCTAAACGCTTCTTGAACAGCGCTAGGGACGGTGCCTCAACCACCTCCCTAGGCAGGCCATTCCAGTGCCTGACCACTCTTTCAGAGAAAAACTTTTTCCTCAAATCTAATCTAAATCTTCCCCGGTGCAACTTGTGGCCATTCCCTCTCGTCTTGGCATTAGTTATCTGGGAGAAGAGGCCGTTGCCCTCCTCACTACAGCTTCCCTTCAGGAAGTGGTAGAGTGCGGTAAGGGTAATGTATAATTACCCTTATCGATAATGTATTTGAAGGCTGGACGATTTGGTGGATAAATAAATGGTTGTATAGTTGTAGTCAGAAAGTTGTGGCCAACTGCTTTTTTCAAGGTGAAGGCCAGTCATGATTGGTGCTCCTGAAGGGTCTGTCTTGGGACTGGTGCACTTTGAGTACTCCTTAACTTCTTTAACAGTGACTTGGATGATAGGACCAAGGGCAAGTTTGTAGAAGACACCAAGCTGAGCGGTGCAGTCAATACAGTTGAACGGAAGGATCCAGAGCCATCCAGAGGGACATGGATGGGCTTGAAAAGTAGGCCCACAAGAATCTAATGGGGTTCAGCACAGCCAAGTGCACTGACAATCCCAGACATGCACAAACTGGGAGAAAAACTCATTGAGAGCAGCTTAGAGAAGGACTTGGGAGTTCTGGGTGATGAAAAGCTGTACATGAGCAAGCAGTGTGCGCTTGCAGCACTGAAAATCAACTGTATCCTGAGTTACATCAAAAGTGGATTGGTCAGCAGGGAGAGAGAGGGTATTGTCCTCCTCTCCATTGCCCTGGTTAGGCCCCAACCAGAGTACTGCATTCAGATGTGCAGCCTCCAGTACAGGAAGGATGCAGAGCTCTTGGTGTGGGTCCAAAGGACCCAAAGATTATCAAAAGACTGGAGCACCTCTACTGCAAAGAAAGTTTGAGGGATTTGGGCTTCTTTAGCTTGGAGAAGGCTCTGGAAAGACCTTATTGTGGCCTTCCAGTACTTGAAGGGAGCTTATTAGCAGGAAGTGAAGTGACTGTATACACAACTGTATACACATTTTAATAATGATAGGACAAGTAGGAATGGCTTTAAACTAAAAGAAGGTAGATTTAGGTCAGATGCTAGGAAGAAATTTTTTACTTGGAGGTTGCTGAGGCACTGAAACAGGTTGTACAGGGAGCTTATGTTTGTCCTATCTCTAGAGGCATTCAAGGCCAGGTTGAGTGAGTCCCTGAGCAACCTTATCTAGTGGGTGGCAACCCTGCCTGCAACAGGGTATTGGAACAAAATGATATTTAAGGTCCCTTCCAACCTAAGCCATTCTATGATTCTACCAATTTAGCTGCCTCATAGGAAAGAAAATATGTGTGGAAGACAGTGAAATGGTCAGACTTTGTGAGCAAGTGAACAGAACCAGGCTAGGGAAAACGTCACTGTAAGCTACTAACCACTGCTGACTTATGAGGAGCAAACTGAATGCAAATATTGACTGCTCTGTGATTTAGTTTGATAGTGTTTCAATAAAACTGTGTATGATTTACTAAATAGGCAAGTCAGATTTTACTAGAAGGAGTCAACAGCAAGCCAAATTCAATTTATGATCTCTTCATTATGAAACAAAGTCCACAAATACATTCCTCGCTTTTTGCTGTTTTTAAGAAGCACAGCCAAGTTGCCATGAATCTGTGTGCCAGGGAAGGCTGACTCTCATTTATGTCAGTATGAATCATCCAACAGACTTCTGCTATCGTATAAATACTCATAATGGTAGGAACAGAAAAGGCCCTGAGTGATTCTTCATCTTCAGAAAAACTCTACATATCTGTTGCAGAAACCTCAGGGAGGTCAAGGAATACACTGTCCCAAGCAGCCCGGACTCTCCATGTAAATGTAGCATGGATCTGAACCAGACAGCCTTCTTTCCAATTCCCTTCCTTTCTTCTCCTTTTTTTTTTTCTTTTTCTTTTTCTTTTCTTACAGGCGATTTTGCCAATAATCCTTCATGCTGGTATTACCAGCAGCACACAAGTGTGTCTAAAACCTTGACGACAGTAATTAATGTATTCCATCAGCACCCATGTCTCACAGCCAGCTGTTTTGTTGTGAAATCTGCCAAGCCCTAGAGGCACAAAACTGTGCCCCCTCCTTTCACTCCATACAATGTCTGGTGTAACTTTCACTTAACGATTAGTGCCTTTATTCAATCCATCACCATAGGGCAGGGGTTACACTACTCTTAGGGGCATCCAGCAAAACATAATCTGATAGAAAGCGCTCTGCTGAAGGAGAATTGACTATCAGAGGAGTAGCTGCAGGTGGAGAAATGAGAGAGGAAAGAGGAGAGGCCTTCTAGGGAGAGAAATACCATTTCTGTTCTGCTTAGTTATCAGAGCACACAATAGGATGCTTGGGGAAGCAAGATCTTGGCTGTCAGAGTAGTCCAATAAGATGGGAGCTATGCTTGATTACTGCAGTGACCACCACACTGTGCCTCTGGGTTTTCTCTGTTTTAATATATTCCAAGGGGAATCCGAGGAAACTGTTTTGCACTGTCAAGTCACTATAATTTCCAGTATGGACACCTCCATTGTTAATTGCACTTAAAATAGAAACAAAGGATTTTTATATAGTATATATATTAGCCAAATGGAAAAGGAACTTCAGATCATCTGCAAAGGAAATCAACATTAAGATGAACTAGAAATGCAGAACCACTTTGCAAGTCCCCCTTAAGTAGTCTTTGCACTGACTAATGAATTTATGAGCCATTAAGTTTATTGCTGTCCTCTGTTTCACAGCAAGAATGTGCATAAAAATGAATTTTCCATAATTACTATTATGTCAATGAAGATACAGGAAGCTCTGAAGAGGTAGGACATGAACTTTGCTCTCAAAACAGGAAGGTTTATAATCTTTCTCATATCTTCCGGAGGCAGTATTGCCAAGCTGTCTTCCACCAGGAACATTACATGTTAAACGTCGCAGATATTAACGTTGAATAAGCTCACTGTTTTCTCTGGACCTGTTCCCCAGCTGAACCTACTCAGAGCCCTCAATTAGTCTGTCTTCTGCTTTAGAAGGCCTTCAGACCTACCAACTATTCCCTTCCTGAGCTGTGCTGCAGTCTGTAGTTGTCATTCCTTGTTCCTGCTCTCCAGGTTCCTTGCTTGTAATAGCCTTTTAAAACTCTTTTGACCTGTGTTTTTTGCGTTCTCTTCACACACTCTACACACTCTAATTGCACTTCAGTAAATCTGCTCTTAACTCTCTCTCATCTCTGATCAGGAAGGCTTCAGTGTTCTGAAGCTGTACATCCTTCTGTCATTGCTGCCTGTTGCTATACATATCCTTGCATCATCATAAGTGATTATCACTGATGACTTTCTTTTATTTAGCATATCACAGAATCACAGAACCAGACAGCCTTCTTTTCTTTTCTATGGAGAAGACCACTAAGATCACCTAATCCAACCATACGGTGAAGTTAAATTCCTTTCATAAAGTCCTGGGGGAAAACAAGGACAGCAGTATTTCTAATTTCTAGAACACTGAGCTTGTCATTTCAATGTAAAACAATCAGTAATGCTACTCTGTGTGTAAATTTTTCATAAGCTTTCCAGAGCTTTTCAGACCTGAGTCCAAGGTCTTGGACCACTTTCACTGAGAAAAGTGTAAACCCATTTGATCCACCACTTTTGCAGAAAAAATATCTAGTTCCCAGTAGGTGATATGCACCTTTATTAGGTGGGTGCAGTCTTTAAATGTAGGTAAAGGCTCCCTCCTGTGGAGCTTGTGGACTCTGCAAAACCCTCACAGGTTTTGAAATTGCTCTGTTGGGAAGCTGCTGGCATGACACAGCGTTGGGACAGGCATCGACTTTGGGGACAAATCCACACAAATACTCAGACAGGAAGTTTGAGGTGATGCTGTCTGCATCTCAATTTGTTACCCTGAACGTAACTCGCGGCAGGCACAGTGAGTTGGCTGCGTGCCACTGAATCATTTTCAGAACAGCAATGGCTGCTGCCCTGTGTTAGCTGCTCATGGTCCCAAGTGGCAGTTGGTACACTGGAGATGTGTTGGAAGGCAGATCAAGACTGGTAGCAAGTGCATTTGGTCAGCCTGGAGGAGCTGGCCCCTCTAACTCCCTCCTGCTCCAGGTCTGGCCCATTGGACTTCCCAGAGGCACAGGAAGCCTTTGTGCACTTTATTTCTCCCAGGAGATCTGCAGTCAGCTCTACCATACACCTGCCACCCTGCCAAAAATAATGTAAACAAGGTCCTTCTGTTTAGTCTGCAGCCAAGAAAATCTCTGTATATTTTGAACAAACCAGGCCTCGATGTTCATGGTTTTTTGAACATGCTTTTTATTTTTTTGGTTCTGCGTTTAATGGCTTGTAGGTGATGTGTTCTTCTTTATTTATGCACAGACCCTCTTTTACAGGTACAGGGTCAAACTCTGAAGCATAGCTCAATGAACTGCACTACCACATTTTGAGGCACCTGGGTTTGAAAGCCAAGTGTTCAGGATGCACCAACAGACTTGCAGTAGTGGAGTTGCCTTGTGGAGAAGACTTTTCTAGCTCTGTAAAAAGAAAATAATGAGTTTACTGTTTCTCTTAGTTACTTCCTTTATATAGACAGTGCCATTGGAGAAAGGAATGCACCAAGCAGGTAAAAGGATAAACTTTAAAACACGGTAATTGCTTTTGCTATAGGCAATTATTTTAGTATGGTTCAGGATTAGTTTCACATTTCAGAATTCCTTTTTGTGTTTTATTTTTGCTGTGTTCCTTGAGCACAAAGCATCTAAACACATCACAGAATGGGAAACTTCTTTCACTTGCTTAGCCAAGAAACATACAATGGGATTGTGGTTAAACTTTCTAAAAAATTTTACCTCCGGAGCTGAGACCAAAGTACTGAAACAGGAGATTATAATAAAAGTCCAAACATAACCTTAATGAAAGGTTTTGCTGTTTTGAAAGCTATAATATAGGGCAACTTCTTGTACCAGCCCAGCATTTGGGGCAGGTCTTTTGTCTCTGACACTCACAAAGGCTTCCTTTGAGCTAAGAAAACATGTTTGTGTTCCTTTACTGAATAATCCAAAGGAAAAAGAAAATAGGATAAGATTACAAAAACAACAACAACAAAAACCCTCCATCGACTCCATCTTGTTCTTCAAGCTCCCAAAATAGCAAGAGAACTCTGCCAAATCTCTGATGCCAGAAGGCTCTCTCATTCCATGACTTGATCTTGTGTTTTTCATTCCACACTGGGATAGAAAATTTCACTAGCCCCTTCTACTGCATGTGCTGTCAAGACTTGTCCATCATGTATTTTCTACTCTTTCTGCACTGGGAACACCTGTGGTCATAGAAAAATAAGAGCGATTAAGACAGTTCATGGAAGGGAAAGACAGTGATGGTTCTGTTGAAAAGTCATAAGATAGAAGAAGCTAGAGTGATACCCATATAGATTAGATGAGGAAAATTCACAAAATGGTGAGGAGGGGAGAAAAGTGATGAGAGGAATAGAGGTGTTCCTCAGAAAAAAAAAAAAAAGATCATGGAGAAATATTTCACTTTGTCATCCATCTGTTAAAAGCAGAGAAAGCCATAGAATCGCGCTCTTCATTTTTCTGTATACTCAGTGGAATTCTCCCATCTGGTTTGACATGCCAGCTGAATCTACAATCCACCCTGTAGCCTCTACAAATACGTCAATCAAAATGACCTGCTGTGAAAGCTGTGAGAAGGCCGTCTTTTGTGTTATCCTCACATGCATGTTAGACCCACACTGAATCTCTGCTGTATCTTATTTTCAGTCACAGGACATTGGAAAGCTCCTGCAGATGTTATTTTTGCCATGCAAGTAAAAGAATATTGTGATGTGACTAAACCATGAAAGATGAGGAAAAGCCATGAAATGGGGTCTGATGTGTGAGCTAGCAGAAGGGGATCAGTCACGTATGGGAAGCCCTGACACAGGGCAAGCTCAGCACTCTTTTATGTGACTCATTCTGGAACCATGGAGACAACCAGCTTTGCAAATATTGCTAGAGAGTTGATGATGAAATTACTCCAGCGAACCCAGATGTTCCTATAAAGTAGTCCTTCGAGAAACTCTTGCAGTGACAGTGATGGCCAAAGAAAACTTCCCCATTATACCACAGAGCAATTTAAACAATTTTCACCACCCAACTGCAAAGGCTTTCTCATGGCTTTAGTAATTTTTAATATTGTGTGTCTCAGATGTTCTTGGACCCTCAAACTCAATTTGGTAATTCAGCAACAAGCCTAAATCCTTCACTTCATGGGAAGTGTGAGGAATATCTTCATTGTATTGCAATGTTAAGTTGAGATTTCTATAAATCCTGAGGAAGTTGACAACCATATGCTGCCTACTAGATCCACCAGGATCTAGCTGGGCTTGATTCAGATACTCACAGTCCTAACACTGGTGCTAGAGCTATCTTTTTCTTGTATAAGCAGTCCTTGAAATAGGTAAGTTATGATTGTTCATACTTGCATGTCTTTATACAAATGACAAAAAACTGCACTTCCTTTAACTCAATATAAAAGTGATTTGAGCAATTTGCCCTTTTGGCATTTCACATATCTGAATTTTCTTCTCAACTGAAGACCAAATTTCCAAAACAGAGATACCAGTTCTCTGAATAACATCCCAAAGTTTTCATAATATTATTCCACTACCTTTTCATCCTTTACCAGATACTTCCTTCATATTTTTATTCTCATCAGAGAAAGTGAGGAAGAGATTAATCTTTATTATTATTATTACTTAAGCAAATCATGCAACTAATTCCAAAACTAGAATGTAAGCTGACTTAAAGTGAAAAGATCTGATGATTCTATGAAGGGAACAGTATCAATATTTTCACACTCCTGGCACAAAGTAGCACAGATGAAATTAGAATAACTTTGTGAGCATGCTGACAGTAAGGACTGAAGTAAGACCTGAAGCAAGACAACCTCTTCAGGAACAATGATGATCAGTAAACAGAATGATAGAGACTAATAACAAAATAGAGAGCAAAAGGGAAACAAAGAGGCATTAATTGTACCGCTTTCATAGACAAGTCAGAGGCAAAGTTTTTTAGGAAATCCTTCATACTGACTCAGAAATAATGAATGCTTAGCACCCTTACTTTCACCTCCTAATTCAATACCCTACGTACTGATGCCTTTCCTTTTACACTGTACTCCTGGTCTTCTGTGAAAACAAGCAGTCCTATCCAGAGCTAGGTCTTTAAAGAAAGGCACATTATTTCAGGATATCCAGGACCTTACCAGATGATGCCTCAGGAAATGTTACTACTATTTCCTTCTGACAGGTAGTCACAACTTAAATAAATGTGTCTGGGTGGAAAACTGATATAGCAGTGAATACTCATAGATGTCCTCTGATGGAGTCCTCAGATGCTTCCCTGATTAATTCATTTCAGCTTTAACTGAGTGCTTTTCTGGCCCTGCTGTAGCTAAGTTTTCAGCTGGCCTGCAATTGGATCTTCATCATCCATCTCAAAGATATGAGGAGCCAATTTGAGCCAATGCTGATGACTCACATTCATGCTAAACAGGTCACACTTGTCCTAAAGGCTTGCATAAGTGTGGAGGGACGATGCTCACCAGGACAACGCTCAATTGATCTGTGCTGATCTCAGTCCAGCAGTAAATCAGATCCTGTGACACAAGTAATCAAAATAGAAATATGATGCGCAAGTGTCTTTGTGAGTTAAAGAGCGTTATTTCTTTAGACAGCAGACTGGCAAAATGATGCTCCAAGCAAGCCAAGGTGAAAATAATTTTAGTAAAGCCTACTGTATCAAACAGATTTTCTGTTCATAGTGAGAACACTGAAAGCATCCAAGGAGCTGGTTTTACTCTTGAGTTCTGATACAGGGAATGTCAGTTCTCTTACACATGTTCTGAGAAAATCAGGAGTCCATCCAAGTTAGAGAAGAAATACAGAAGAAATTGGAAAAGCTGACTGGGGTTCAGTTTACACTTTCCGTATTTAGGCTGGGTTCTTCAGCATTGGATAAACAGGTTTTTATATTGTGAAGAACTAGCCTCTTCCCCTCTCCCTCCAGAGTCTCTCAAAGTGTGTTCTGCTGAAGGAAGGAATGCTGCCCTGTTTCACTGAGCTCCACACTCCATTCTCTATCAGATAACTAAGGTGGGGCATGGAACCAGCTCCATCTCCTCATATGGGAAAGCTGCTCTCCCTTTCCTGTTTTCCTGTCATATGATCAGAGGAGTAGCCACCACGTGCCAAAAATGCCAGCATCCCGCATCATGTGAGGTACTCGCATAATGGAGAACAGCATTCAGCCATGTGATCAGCTCACTCCTTGTCATTTGATGGAAGGAAGGGCTGTGGGGATTTTGGAGAAGAGGAGAGTAAAGAAACTAACAGAAATATTAATACAGCCCCGTCTCTGTTCCTGCCTGGCTACATCTGCAACACTTTCAAGAGACGCTTTCTTCTACTAATAGACGCCTGGAAGACTATCCTAGCAGATAACACATTGGTCATGTCTTTGATATAGTATTTTCTTCAATATAAACACATAGTAATGTGTGCTTTTAAAGTTTTTGAATGAACAAAAATGACAAAGAATATGTTTTTTCCCATGAAACAGATTTTACTCTTCCAGTAGCAGCTTCTTCCACTCCTACCTCCACATTTCTAGACTACTTCCTTCACCCACGCATTCTCTGAGCCACCTCTGGTACTGATTATGGCATCCCCCTCTGTGTATGAAAAGATGTTCTCTTTATTTATATTGGTTTGAGTAGTTAGACATCCTGTACGAATGAGGTGCAAGGAGCTGCATAAGCAGCTTAAGTTTCTCACAGTTTATATGGTATGGACAATGCTAAAAAGGTGGGACTGCACCTCAGTAAATTTAATTCTGAACTGACCCTTCCATCCATGTCATGACCTCAAGCTTAACATAAATAGAGAATAAAAAAGGAATTTTAAACATTTAAAAATTCATACAGAATGAATCTGACATAATAGGACATGAGATCCAACAGAGAAACCTAAGCAAATATAATTTGCATGTTACAAGTCTTAGGTGTAGATAAGACATTTCTCCTCCTTTCAGCCACACTCATTATTCTTGACTTCATCATAATCTTATTCAAAAAGGAACTATTTTGTATTCTCCTTTTCATAGAGATATTTTCATCCCATCTCAGAGGTCTGTGTGATAGTAAGTACAGTGATGTTAGTGATATATATTGAAAGAACTCTGTTGTACTTATCCCATTTTTTTTGCATGCTCCCAAACAATGAGAGAAGTCTGGGAGCTGCTGCTTTAGCAGATGGTGATACAAGTATGACTGTCTGTCTGGGAACTTTTTATCTATAAATTTTGCTACCTCAGTTCAGTTGATTTTTGAATTGCATTTCCTTCTCAGATCATTGCTTCTTCGAAGTTTCAGGTTTCTGTCCTGTGAATTGAGTTCCTTGTGAGCTACCCTACTCTTCGCATCCTGTGGTTTCTGATGAAAAATTGATCACCATGACTTGTTCTGGATGACAGCTGCCATTCTGGCATAGACTTGCACTCGAGGTTGTGAGAGTGAGAGGCATCAACCAAGGAACTCTTCAGATAACATGTGCTGTTGTGTCTTCAGCATAATATGACCAGTTATTTCACAGAACAAACCATCTCGGTTCAGCAAATCAACAGCATCAATTTGAGGACTTGCATGAAAGTTTTTCCTTGATCGAGATGTCAGTTAAATAAATAAGGAACCAGTATTTCTGAATCACTCTGTTGTGCTACAGAAAGTTTTGATGCTTATAGTTTTGTGCTTTAATTTAGGAACAAAAAATTAAATCTGAAATCCTGGGATCTCCCAAACTACTGTGCAATTTAGATAACTTTTCTGTGCCACACAGAGTCTGCTACAACTTCTTCTGATGGGAATTGGTTGCTTGTAACCAACTGATGAGCTCTGCTGATGTCCTCATCACCGTTTACAATCTGGCTTTGAAGCTTTTGGGTCAAGCTGACACACTTGTCTGTGAAATGCAGCATTTGGGCATACGGGCATAGAGGAGCCTCCTGCCCCTCCACTTTTGCTTTTTAGGAGGTGACTATAGAAAATGAATGAGGCAGAAATGCCAGTGAAAAGCACTGGCGATATCAGCAGAAATTCAGCGTACTTCATCAAATGAAGTCCTTGTGCATGCTGTACTGCGGGATGTGCATTCCAGGACAGACATCTGATCACTGCAGGAGAAGACTATTTCCAAGGTATTTCTGTGGTTGGCCTTCGACTTTGCAACACAGATGTCTTAGCACTCTGCTCACCTTGCAGTGTGTGCCTTTTTGTTCCCTGACATCTGGCAGAACTCTTGGATACGACTTTGTGTAATATAAGTGCAATTGAACACTAATAAAAGAGGAATTTGGTTTTGTGTTTGTGTGGGCATTCCAGTACTTAGAATTTAACTTCTGCACAAATGTTTGGACTGAGCTGAAGCAATATAATAAAAAAAATAAAAAAAAAATAATAAAAAAAAAAAAGCACCAGAAGAAAACCCTGAAAAATCCTAATTAAATCACTGACAGTAAGAAGAGCCTCTTGATACTTATAAGCTATGCCCGTGCACTGAAGTGTTAATGTTAATGATAGTGTAACTAGATTATCTGCATATAAAGTTAACCAAACAGTCAGTTTATATCAGTGCTGAATGACGTTTCTACATAGAACCTGGTAAGCCACATTTCTTTTTCTCAGCTAATAATCATTCTGAACAAAATTTCCTCTGATTTTTCTAAAAAAATTAAATTGAAAATTTGTGACTTGAAGAATAGTCATATCAAAACTGTCAAACCAAAAATAAGATTATGCATTCCAAGAAGTTGTACATTTCATTATTTGACATCACTATATTTTTAAAGAACTATCTTTTCTAGAAGCAATTAATTTCACAAAAATAACTTTTGGGAAATAAAAATTAGATGGGCTAATTCAGGGTCTCAGTTCTTTTTGTATTAACCATTTTCAACTTGAGATCAGATTTATGAGAGCTAATGTAAAATTTACTGAAATATCTTAAAGGACAATATGACAGAACAGCAAAGGAATACACTACCATAAACTGATGTAGTCCAAAGTATTCACAATTAGCTGATCTGAGAATTAAGAATGAAACTTCAGGCTTTTGTCTTGAAACCCACCATTTGAACGCTATGAGAATATTGAATAATAATAATCGTCATAAGAAGTACCATTCCTATGCCAAGCATCTCTAGATGATACCTGTGCTTAGCAAAAAAAAGGGACATTTAACTATACGAAGATTTTCTGCATTTTGAAATTTAGCCCTTGATAACACCAGTGTCTGAAGACAGCCGTTGTGCAAGCAGCAGAAAAATTCACTCTCTTCCTCCATCTTTGAGCAGAGTTCATTCTTGAAATACTGACTTCTGTGAACTGAATAATAGACTGAAGAAACAATTACGTCTCCAGCACCTGAATGCACTAGTGTTCAAGAGCACGTGCCTTGTGATCAAAGTAAGGTAATTGCAGAGACACTGAAATCACTATTATGGCATTCCCATGCCCAGATGTCTCATGGCAAGACCTCCAGCACCAGAATTGAGAAAGTGTGTCAACAAAGGGCATCAAAATTCTGAAAAATCCCATGAATGAAAGGAAGGAGCACATGATTGTAGACTTTACTTAATAGCATGAGCATTTATACCTCTATTATTCCTGCAGTAAAACTGCTATTATCTGAGCTCTCCATCATGGTTCCAAATATCTGGATTTTATCAAATTCACCCTTTTTGAGAAACTACAAAAATAACAAAATCCATTTAGCAAGAGACAAGGAATAAAATCCTTGAGGAAAATAATAGTTCCCTTTAAAAATCTGGAGCTAAGCTCCGGTCTGCATTGCCAGATCGCAACAATGGTGAAGGAAAAAGTAATCAAGGAAAATGCTGACTTCATATCACACCTGATGGTAACAAACCCAGCTGCAACTTCAAGCAGTGGAATGGGACTTCTCCCTCATCACTTTAAAGCCTTCTCTGTTTTAAAGTTCCTAACTTTGATGGTTGTAAGGGGCATTTTATGGAATTGCTCCTTTATCTTGTGTTGTTTTGGCTCTGGAAGGAGCTCTGGACAGTTTTGCTAAAGTCATGCCAGAAGCATGGTGATATACAGCACGCATGGCCATCCATTTGGGACAGGAGCAGGATGGTCACTCATGCAGACCTTTTATAGCCATCTGAAGATCAAATGACACACTGTGGTTCTAATCAGGGCTCCACTCTGCTGGAGCTGCCAAGAGGGAAAGGCCAAAGGAGAGAGAGAACTCAGAGCTCACATCATAACAGTAATCAAGCACAACCGTAGTTACAGGCAAACCACAGAAGTGAGCAGGGTAAAGGAATTATCCAGCTATCACAGGCACATTAACGCTGGTCGCATTCCAGAGCACTCATTACAGCACTCCAGCGTGGCTCCCCGTACAGCTGGTCAAATAATGCTCATCAAATAAATGATTTGACAAATTTTGCAGAGTTTTGAAAATAAATCGTCCAAAAAGTGTGCATTTTAATTATTCCCACAGCTGTAGTCTTGTAAGCCTAGAAATATGCTCAAACCTGCCTCTTTTCCTTAGCTTGCTCACTCTCTACATTTTCTTAATTCATGCTCCCCAGTTGCGCTTTCTGAGTAACCCTGGTAAAGTCCCTGGGTGCACATTGCAGCCTTCCTAACAACTCAAAATAGCAACACAGCATACCTCTCTCAGCTCTCTTGAGCACCCCTAAGTTTTACTAATAAATCAGCATGTCAGTACACAAGGCAAAGCCCTGTGAACTTTGGGTGTTCCTCATAGAGAAGTAGGGAATCCACTTGCAGTACCTCATCATTGCTCCACTGAAGCTAATGGCACCGTCTTGATTTCCACGAGGTGAGGATCTGTTCTGTCATCATGATGACTCAGATGATCACGTGTTTGAGAAGGAGTCCCGTCTGAGTTTGTTTCTCTGTCGTCTAGTTTACCAGAGTTTGTAAAGAAATAGAGTCCTGCCTATTTATTTTTTCCCTGATAAACCCATTAGGAAAAAAAAAAAAATACAGACTATTCATTTGTTTAATTTAATTACTTGGGTTTTTTTCTCGTTATTTGTGTATGCATCAAAATGACTTTACATACTAGTATATATTAGGGGCATCTCACTATAAAATGCATATAGATATGGAATTATATATGTTATACATACACATACCATATATATTGATAAAATAAAGAGGTCAGTAAATTTATCCTAGCTCTTCAGAGTGACTTTAAATGACAGCTGTGTTTGGACAGCCAACATTGTGCATTTCTCTCTGAATGCTAGATCTGACTAATCCAGCTTTCCACAGCCCTTACGGGAAGGCCCTTCATGTGAGAAAAGTGTAGGCCAAAGTCATTGCATTCCTTGATATGGTTATCAATAGTGATACAATGACAAGAAGGCAGTCTATGCCCTACAAACAAGCGGAATTTCACCTGCTAGCTGTGCTAGACCATTTCTTTGATTAGCCTTAAATGTACATTAGATTATCAAAGAAAGAAGACAATGTAGGAACAATTCAAAGCCATGCAAGTAGATTCACTGTTTTTATTTTTATTTTTATTGCATTTTTAAAGCCATTTTGCTATTGGTCCCAGATCCCTGGCAGATTGGCTCCTGCTCTTGATTAAACAAGAGCTTCCTTCTCTTGGACAGTGACATTGTTGGTCGATAGAGGGAGGCTTCTGACCACAGGAAACCAAAGCATGGTCAGGCTGCTGAATTTTGCTGTCTGGTGAAACAAAAGAATGTTCAGCGTTTCCACTCTTCAGAAAAAAAACTGCAGAACCACTGGTTGGGAAAGGTTACCACTTCTCTGATACTAAAAATGCACATTCCACAAAGGCCAAATGCACATGAATACAAGGCACTCAATATTTCTCATCTCCTTTTGTCAGATCTTTTCAAAGTTGACAAACTCACTGTGTTTGATAGAGGGAAATGGAGAGATATGCTCTATTTCTTTAAATTCAGGGCAGGGGAAGGTTAGTAAGCCTAGGGAGTAGTTTTGGAGATAGATTGATTTTACTTAATTTAATAAAGTTGAAGGGCAAGGTGAGGATGTCTGTACTGATCCTTATCATACTGGTAGCTCAAGGCCTCACAAAACCCCTATTAGACTTGGTGTTAAGCCATATTGCACTCTCAGTGGGAAATTAAGTTGTGGACTGTTCTTTTATTAGGATAGGAAGAGAGTGGTATGTGCTGATGGAAGCTGTGCCGCTGATTGTAGACACATGTCCAATACATGTTTCATGTATAATATGCATATTTTATGCATAATATGTATACTTCATTAGTATCTGGGTGAAGATGTGCTCCACAGAGAATCCTGAGTAGCCAAAGCCATGCAATGAAGTCAGTGAGAAAGTCAAGCATAAGGAAAAAAAAAAAGGAATCAGAAACAAATAAAAAACATGTATCTAAAATGGAACAAAAATGTTAGCAGCAGAAGTAAAAACAGAAAAATGTTTTGACCTGATTCTGCATGCATTGCAAATGTTCTTCTGAGACAAAATTACACATGTTTTACCTTTATTTTGCTTCCTTCATATGCATTTTTTTCCATCACTTTCTATCTTGCTACACTACAGTGAATTACAGTACTTGTACAATGAGGACATATTAATTCTAGCAGAATATTCAAACTTTAAAACATAGGAGAGGGAGTGGAAGGGAAAAGGATCCAGGCTCAAGAGATGCCCAAAGGCACCAGATTGTTTTCCTCCAAATGCAGAACTGACACCTATTTTGATCTGACATACCAATCTTGAAACACAAAGTGAATGCTTGCTGCCTACAGAACTGCAATCTGGGTTTGACTTGTAGATCCAAAGGTAGCAGTCCTTTCATTGGGGAGTGCTTTTCCAGCTCGGTCTGTGTGTATGAGTGGGATGGATATAGGGTAAATAACAACCAGACAGGATCATCAGTTCAGAACATGAGTCAGCCTTGCCACTGGGAGAAGCTGTGGTCACAAGGGCAGGGTGCAGGACCAGAGACCTGAAGGTCTAACCAAGCATTTGAACTATCAAGCAGGTACTAGAAAGAAAGTATGTGTAGGGAAGAGGTAAAAGATTAGCAGGCAACATCTAGGAGAAGGTGAAGGGAGAGGCTGGCATTTAGAAGCTTTCTATTTCTTCCCTGAATTATGAGGAAATTTATTTTGGAGAGATTTATACTTTGTGGATGGCAAAGGGGCTGTACACGATCTCTCTTACACAAGTTACACATGTGAGGCATCGATGTCAAGTGGCACAAGAAGGGTTAACTCTGAGTCCCACCAAGTGGCTGTACAGCTGGTGAAATGCATCTGTCAACAGAACTATTACTGTCATCCCCAGATCAGCGCAATGTCCTTGACCCTGCAGGTCAGCAAAGAGGCATTAGCTGTTACACAGACAGAGCTGTCAAGCTCCTGCAGGATCACAAAGCTACGAGGCCACTAGAATCACAAAGTTACGAGGATCAGCTAGAGGAGTTCAGCCATCCCTCCTTGTCCTGCAGGTGAAGTGAAGTCTAGATCCAATACCTTCTCCCTTTGGAAATTTCAATTAAAGCACTCATTTTTTATAAACAAGAGGAGAGGCTGTATTTATTGTCATTTGTAGTCACTGAAAGTCTTGTATAAGTCTCGTGTGTTGTTTGTAGCTGCAAAGCCTTCCCCTGACGTTGTAAGGCAGAAGGCTGCAAGGAGTGGGAAGCGGTTCTGGGTGAGCACAGGTGTGGCACAGATGTACAGGTGTTGTAAGATTGCAGCAGTGATCTGCTGCACGACAGGATGGAGAAATCCGCTTTTAACCATAAGGAAGAGAAGCACAAACTTACTATTATTTTAAGTAACCAGCGACATTCCCATTGACTTCAGCAAAGAATTTTTGCCATTCTATTGGCAGTGCAGTCACAGTGACAGCTTAGTCATAATACAGAGAAAGTGCTATTATTGTCAGAGTTTTTCTGATGGGAAGTGAAATCTAGTATTCCATAAGTGAACAATTTCACAAAACCAGCTCTACTGATACATATATTGACCCATAATCCAGTGCTGTTCAATTGCCTAGCAATAACACCCCAGCTTAGGTGAAATATTATCTAAATTGCATTTTTAAAGGATGGTAGAGAGGATGTCATCATTTCTCTCAATATTAGAATAAGGCATCATGCAAGGGAGATGAAAGAACTATGGGGAGACAGAGGAAGCAGAGAATTTGAAAATATGAAAGGAATGGGAAAAGTAATTGGAGCCTACATGTTTTGTAAACTGATTGTGATCATCGGGCAGTACGTTGTAGAGCACGTAAAAGTGCATGTTTGCTCTCTTGACTCACCCTCCCCTCACCCTCATACAAACTGTTATTCTCTATCTTGAGGAAACTTGCATTAGGAGGTTCTTGCAGGTATGTTTTGGCATTACTTATGTCTGGGACAACATCCCACCACATTTCACGAAAGGAGAAGATCCTTCCCCTTTGTCTCCGTGTCATGGAAATCTTGCAGAGTTCATGAAGTTAGCTCAGTGCTCACAGCAGGTGGAAGCTCCCAGCCCCAGAGCAGCTGTGCACAGCCTTGATCTCCAGGTTTTCACACACAGTCCTCAAACTCCCCTGCCCAAGCCTCCTTTCCCTGTTGTTTTTTTTAATTATTTTTTTTTTTAACACGGATAGCACTAACCCTCTGGCCTGGCTAGCCCCCCGCTATCAGGTTCCACCAGAGGAATTTTGGACATGAAGCTTCACAGGGCAAACAGGTCTCCCGCCCTCCCTAAATGTCTCTCCCTCCCTCTCTCTCTCTGTCGCTGGGAATCCACCCTTATCCACTACAGCAGGGATGATATTTTTGAATTGTGTTTATTTGTTGGCACCCTGGTGTGAAAGCGCTTCCCATCAACTGCATATTAATCTTGTCAGCAGTTTGTGAGCATTTTCCTCCCTCTGCCTAACTAACTAACCAACTAACTAACTTTTGGGTCTCTTGCTCCTTTTCATTCCCACCTCTCACCGTAATTAAAGAGAAATTAATCTTTCTGATTTTTGTTAGAGTGACAACAAGCATGTCAGAATAGTTAGAAAGGAACTACTTTAGGCCTAGGAAGAGTGAATTTAGGGCTGTGAATTGGCTTTTAGAAAAACGTACGTGGTGATACAACTAGCCAGCAATTACAAGTTTGGAGGATCTCTGAAAGTCCTGGGTCATTTGTCACTGGCTGGAAGATCTGCTGGGTTTTCCTTGTTTTGCAATCTCCGGAGACACTGCAAACACTCAAGACTGTAATCTACTTTAGCTTGAAATCTTTGAGGTCATTAATTATTTTCATTGGTGCAGCCTTTTCTTCACTGCATCCATGGATGCAGCTCTTAACTGACTACCTAAGCAAGCACAGGCTTTTTTTTGTAATCCCAGATTCACAGTCCTTATTTCTTGGGTATGGTTTTTGGAGAGCTGAATCAAATTAAGTTGTATTGAGCACCTTATTCAGGAAAAGCCACCCTTAAAATCCCTCTGGCAGATGAGGAAGTGCACATGCTGTTATGCTGTTAGTGCATGGAGACACAGACTTGCTGGAATTAGGGAGCAGGTAACTGTGAGAGCCCAGCTGCAGAGGAGCGTGCCACCCCACCATCACCCTTGCTACTGGACTCCACTAGAGAGGAAGGAGGTCCCATTGATAGCATGGCAGAGTGGAACTAGCCAAAACTCATTTTTCTTTCTTTTTTTTGCTCATTTGATGGTTGTTTCTGCCCAGATGCTATAGTTTTTCACTTCCATGGAGAAATAAAGATTCACATGCTCATGCCAGCATGGACAAAGATGGATCCCGAACCCATTACCAGAACACTCACCTATACCTAGGATAGAAACCACCAGCTTGAAATGAGCACTAGATGATTAAAAGTGGAGCTGCTTCCTTAAATATCACCCCATGCCATATTTACCGTATTATTCTCTCAAGAATCTGGCTGAACGGTCCAGCCAAATGCACAGCTTTAGGCAACACCTTCCAGTTCCTCCAAGGTAAGAGCCCCTGTTACATAAGTATGAGCAGTCAGCCTTCCCTGTCAACAACACATAAACATCTCTGAATTCTGTCCATCGGTGAGACAATTAAATGTCTTCTGTAGCTGTTTGGTACTCCAATAATGATAGATACAGTCAGCCTTTACCATTTTCATGTGTGTGATTTTAGTGGGAGCATTGCCTTTGTGCCATTACTTCTCATGCTTTCCTTATTTTTGAAGCAGATTGCTATTATGTGCTAGGAAATGCTATACTTGAAAAACATCTGCAGAGATGAGAGTGTGAAGTTGGTACCTGCCCTCTCAAAGAGTATCTTCCCAAGATTGCAGGTCCCCAGAGCTCTGGGGTTTGTTTAGCTTTGTAGGATACACTGCAACTTGATCCAGAATAACCAGGAGCAACATGCACACAGGATCCCTTATTTCCCACATCTTGTCCCACTGACAGTAGTGAAGGTGCTTTGACTAATCCAGACCGCAAATCTCCAGATCTTTTTTTCCTTTTCTTCATCCTGAGGTCAAAAATTCTGCAGATATGTCTATTTTGAAACACCATATAAATTACCTATATTATCAGTGTTTCAAGAAAAGGGACAGCTATAGGATAGAAGGGAAAGAAGGAGCTTTTATGTGGGTGAAGGAAAGTGGGCAGTGGTTCATATTTATAATGTCGAGCCATCCGTAGTAAGAATACTCAGTGATACGGGCTGACAGATTAATCACTGCTATTCCGTATTTGCATTTCTTTTACTTTTGCAAAGCCTTTCACAATAGGCAAAGAGACATCATCCCATACTGAGAGTTCAATGGCTCAGCTCCAAAGTTAGCACCTTAATTCTTTGAGATTTCAAAAACTTTAGGCCAAACTTTCCTATCACAGAGTGGAGCTGTCTGCCTCGGGCAAGCTCTGCCTCACTTAGAAATAGGAAGATTATGCTAAGCACTGAAAGGTCCATCAAGGTGGGTATACTGTACTTACAGAAGATTGGAAGTGCAAAAGGCAGAACACACATGGCTCACTGGATGCTTTAGAGTAATTCCATAATTCAACCTCTTCTTCATAGATTTCTTGGCTTCCTGTCTGAATGCTAGTCTGTCTGCTAACAGAGGTGCAGACTTCTCTTCTAAGCTCTGTTATTGTCTCTGCTACCAAATTTGCATCAGTTGCAAATGAAACACTTTATTATTTATGTCAGCATCATCCTGGTTGGGATTAGTAAGGTTTTCTGTGCCCTAGGACTGCAGCCATTTCTCTTATTTATGTTAATAACTCCTGCATAAAAGGTTTTGCCAAAGTCTAAAAAGTGTAAAACTGATGACATAATCATGGGAGAGTCTACAGGAATGTTAAGGAGGATTAGGATACTATCAACAAACCAGGTTCTAAGTATTGTTCCGCTGGGCAAGGAGTGTTTTCAATTAATTTGTAATTAAATAAGGGAAGCAATTTAGTGAAGTCAGAGAGATATTCCAGCAAATGGTTTATCTCATCAGTCTGAACCTCACATTCCTCCAGAACAGGATCATTGTTTAGATCTTGGGCCTGTTACATGATCCGACCTATAGGAGTAATTTAATAAAACATCAATATTTTCCTTCTATTAACCCTCAGACTCGGACTGCATGGAGAGAGCTGCTTCTGCCTTCCTTCACAGTCCTCATAAGTTCTGCACCCTCTTTAAGTGGTTGGACAGGTGTTATCGCTAAGCAGCCTGGGACTTTCAAATGTACACAAACCAAGACAACAGGACAGGAGAAATGCACAAAGGATTGGAGACAGAGCAAGGAAAGAAGGAACAGATAGAGAGGACAGAGAATAAGAAAGGGGAAATATCCTGCTTTCAGAAGGTCATAGAGTGACACTTGAGATATGAGACTTGCTTATATTTTCTCAAAATATTCTTTATAAAATCCTTTCTTCAATACATACAAGCATAAAGTAGTATAAGAGGACCAGAGAAGAGATGAGCAATTCCAGATGGGATTCTATGCATGAATATATTCATTGCAGGCAGAGCAGGGATTTGTTGATTGGGTTAAAGGCTTAGTGCAACAGCTGGGCACATTTTGTGTATGACCAAAAATAAAAGCATAAATGTATGCTGATGTTCAGACATCTGGCCTTACACTTATTGTACTTGTCATCTTTTTTTTTTTCTCATAGCAGGAGTTATACCAAGGAGCAGATTGAGGAAAGAAGAAGAAAAATGTAACTTGAGGGAAAAGACACTGAGAGAATAGATTTAGGAGAAAATTAAGAGGTAGAGTAGGAAAGAAAAATACAAAGAAGTGGGAAGAGAGTTAAGGACATTTAATAGGAGATAAAACAGGTACAGAATTAAATTAAAATCATGAGGACAAGGAATTAGGGAAGAGGGAGAATGAAGGAGTAGGAGACTGGACAACTAGAGAGCTTAAGAGTATGCCATACCCATGTTGTTAACAACTTACTACTATCACTGATAAAGAAAGACATCGACATCTTTGGAATCATTTTTTTCCTTTCCACATATCCACTTGCTTTGGCTTTTCCTCACCCTCTCTATCCCTAGCTTGCCCTGGTCATTGCAATACTCATGACAGAACACTTGTTCTGAAAATTCAACCAAAAAAGTGAAAAATGAACTTATGAACATTTTTATTTTTGCCTATATTGAACATGATCTGATAAATTTATTTATTTTGGAATCTCTAAAGGTACTGATGCTTGAAAGACAAATATGATCCTGTCTGATGGAACAGCTTTTGAATTAGGAGCATTCCCTTCTATCACTCTGTGAAAACTATCACAGCTTGGCCAAGTTGGAAAGATTCCATTCCTAGATGTACATTTCAAAGCTGTTCAGCTAAAATCATCAAGGATTTTGTACATGTGCTGCATGCATAAGTCAAGAAGGATGTATCTGATGGACACTGTTCCTGGAGTTAATAGTGACAGGACAGACAGTGATAGGAAGAAGGGACTGAACTAGAGTGGTTCTATGGCTGGGGAAAAGAAAGAGTTGCCACAGTGATTAAGCAATAGAGGCTGGGAAAAGATACTGTGCCTTGTTTGAAGCAAGCAGAGGGGTTCCCCTTTGATCACAGATTGATCACTCACCAAAGTGGTTGGAGATGTGGCTTCTTTCTCAGCAAACCCCATCAGAGCAGAGTCCAGATTTCTCCTACCTCCAAAAGCCAACAGAATGTGATCATATGAATAGTATGACCTCATCCTTTTCTAACACTCATTCATCTGCCAAATAATAAACTCCTGCCATTACCAGTTATTCTGGCTAGCTCAAGTGATAGCGGATGCTGAAAGTGATCTTAACTTATCAGTTGCAGAGTTAAGGATATCAAGTACTAACCTACACAACTGGTTTATTTTTCCTCGTGTTCACCTTCTTTGAGGCCTAGGAACATAAACTCTGAAAAAATATTTTAAGAGGATACCATTAAGCTGTAAAGGTCAAAGACTTCTAAGGTGTTGACAATAAGGTCAGCATTGTGAAGCATGCATCATGTTGAAAGTATGAGATTATGCTACTGTAAGAACTTAACTCTGTTTTTCTTACAATTTCTGCTGTGATGTTGTATTAGTTTCCATCTTGTACCTAACAGTGAACTCAATGTCCAGTTTGATTTTCAGCACCCTGAAACAGTGTTCAGTGCATCTAGAAATGGAGCCAACATAAAAATTTGTCTAAGCCCTTCTCCAGCTACACATCCTTCAGAGAATGTGAAGAAATATCTCATATAACCTCTGGGGGTTCTGTTTTTCTCAGGAAACTCATGCTTTCCCTACTCCAGCAGCCATGGTTCACGATGTCCCTTTCAAGCTCTGAGGGGAAGGTCCATCTAAGCTTCATACTGGCATGAAGATTTAACTGTTAGAAAAATCAGATCATATATTTTAATTCCCATTTAGTAATGGCTCCTTACCTGAGTGTGGCTCAAGCAAGCCCAGCTTTTCTGTCCATTCCTGAAATAACCATGTGCTGCTATGTGTAATTTGCTTCAGAAGCCTGGAAAGAGTTTTCCTTCTTTATGGAGAAACTGAGCAGAACCAGGCTACAGAACTGGGCTTCAGAGCAACATGAACCTTCAGGCATGCAAGAATTGCACTGGTTGTGGTATTGAGTTTTTATTATATTATATATTATTTCTGAACTTAACTGTTGTTGAGATTTTGTCCATCTATACAACTGCTGGCTTTTCTTCATATATTACAGAAGGGCTGGGGCTTGATTCTCAGTCATATATGAATTTTCTTCCTTGCCAAAGGGAAAAGGAAGTTCTTCAACAGAGCTCAACAAGATCAGAGGATGTGCTGTAAGTAACAACACACTGAGCACCAGTTATGTTTGAGGCAGTGCCTGGCTGGCACCATTCAATCCCTTTTTGGTCGACAAAGCCAGAAGAAGCCATTGTGAGCACCTGTGCTGGCTTCCAGTATAACACAAGGCAGCAAACTTTCCTAAATTAGCTTATCTTCAAGCTGTAGCATCTGTTACAGTAGGAAAAAGCATCCAATCTTGTCTGGAAGCTTTCCAGAGAAGGGCATTCATCACAAGGCTTGCTAATTGTCCCCAGCCATTAGCTGCGTTCCACATTAAATATATGGGGCCTTGTTTCCAGGCTGAACCAGTCTGTCTTCAGCTTCACTCTCAGCTATCATCATGCATTTTTCTACTACACTAAAGAAGTTCCATTCTTGGTCTGCCTCGTCTGCTGTGTTTGAGCACTTGTTGAATAGGGTCATCTCAGCAGCGTAGCTCCGTGGAAGGGCATGCACTTCAATGCAAGTCATGAGTAACTACTCTCTCCTCACCAAGGACTGCAGTCTATTTCTTTAAAGGTCATGGGGGTTCCTAGTGGTAAAGACACAGTGACTTTCAAAGCACTAAAAATGGTTTATAATTGAAATGGTTGCTTAAAAATAGGTTCACCTCATTGTTGTGCAGGCAGCTTAATTAAGTAGTAGAGAGTGTGTGCGGTCACTCACCTCAGATGATAGAAAAATCTGTATTGGTCCTTTGCCCTAATGTGAATTTCCTGATCTGACAGATGGGGATTAAGTGTCTGTTTATGCCAAGAGGAGTTTGCTAACATTTTTCCTCTAATTACTAATTATATCAGTGAAAGGGGCTTTACGGCCAGAGTCCTGGAAATGTGAAACTCGATCATCAGAGATTTGCAGGAAAGATGGAAGATTGATGTGTGACATCAAACAGCTGACAAGGAGGCCAGGGCAGCCAGACGGACAGCAGCTGCTCTGAGGGGTTTTGGGGTGGGGAGGCAGCTGCTCAGTGGGGCTGGGGGTCCACAAGGGAGAAGCACAGAAGGGGCTGAGCCTGAGCCACTTTAACAGTTTTCCCTTCATTCCCTGCCCCCTTCTCTTCTCAGTCATTTCAAATATGAATAAGTCTAATCTCCTCAGGTTTGAGGCTGCGTGTGAGAGTGCCTATACCAACAGGTGGCCCATAGAAACAGTGGGGCTGAAGGCAGCTGCAGCCTGCAGCACAGTTTCCTTGTGAGAAGGAGGTAAGAGTTACATATTCTTGTCAAGCTGTACCAATTCCTGTTCAGAGGTCCAAAATTAAACTCAGTGTGGCCCAAAAGCATTTTGCTGGTCTCTGGCTTGGTAGTGGAATCAGCACATTGCCTGACTGTCCTAAAGATGTTCAGCCTCAGCTGGTTTGTGTTACCTCTACTCTATTAGTGTCTATTGGGGTGGAGACTGGAGTCAGGTCACAGTGGTTGCAATGACCTCGTCTCAAGTGGTTCTGCTGTAGTATATTTCATATGGACTCCAAACCACTAGTTTTTTATATTATTGGGAATCACAAAGATGAGCTGTCAGAGCTTCCCCTGCATGCCCCCTTGTTAAGCTTTACGTCTCCCACTTACAACAGCTTTGCTAGTGTGACTATCCAAACAGAACAAGAGGTAGGCTAGGTAGATTAAACCTCGTATGTTCCAGAGCAGACTATCTTCACCTGGAGAAGTTAAGCCACCAGCTTGAAGAACATTCTCTGAGTGGCCCTAAGAGCCCTGGTGAAGATACTGCTTCTGCTCCCAGGATTATTGACTGCTCATTAGCATCACCCTGAAGAGGACTGTTATCATGCCACATGTAACTATGACAGCAAACTGCAGGCCAAATCCACTGCCTTTGAAAAATGAGTAGAAAAGGATTGGAAATGTATGAATTTAGAGTCTCCTACGGAGCTGAGAGAAAATAGGTTTTAACTGTTCTGGAGCAGCGGGCATTTGGTTGAGTTCTGTAATATTTATAACAACTTTATTCTTTAAGAAGGGACAAATTAATGGGGTTTGGTTTCACATTCCTTGAGTAGACAAATAGTGAGCTGTGGTTATGAAAACTGCTTTTTACTGGATGTAATAGAGTGCACAGCAGCAGTAATACAGGGATGAGCAGATGTGTAATAACAGGGACTCTCTCACCAGTACAGTGAGCTAAATTTCAAACTGGTATACAAAATAGAACGCTGTGTATCAGTACATAAATGAACTTTACTGCCACCTAGCCAATAAACGAGGTAGCTAACATTACTACAAACTAACTGAAGGTTAGTATCAGTATCAGACTGATTAGATGTTCTTTTAAAAAGCCCAATGCAAATGACTTCCATGGCTCTGATTCTGGGTTGGTAGGTTGGTAGCCTTTCAAAACTCAGTTAAAACATTGTATTTCCCTACTGACCTGAGGATAATAAGTAGATGAGAATCTGTGCACAGTACTTACCTCCTTTGACAATTCTTTAAATTCTGAATATATAAGTGGATGTCTAGAGCCCAGTGTGGGAGGATGTGCAAGGAAATCATTTAAGGCAGGTCAAGGTAGCTCAGTTTAAAAGGACTTTAAAGACAGTGCTGTCCCTTATGGTAATATTGCCATGTTCCACAAGCACCATGCCCCATCAGCAGTATATCTGCATGGGCTGATCTGGAACTGTTTCCTCACAGATTCAAACTTCTGCCTTTCAGAGCTGAGCTCTCTCTCACCCTTTTCATCTGTCAGCAGCAAAAACTGCTGCCTGTGTGTAACAGCAGTGATGCACTGTGCCCCAAGGTTCTCAATCTGAGTTCCATTCCCTCATTGTTTTCTTCATGCCTTCTCAATGCTTCCATAGATAAAATCAGCGACATCATTCACTCATTCAGAAAACCACACTATTCCTAATTGATGAAATAATCAGTGACGGTGTAAATGGAGTCTTGAGCAGTGTCTCCATAGCCAAGCAGAAGCAGCAGTACTTTTTCTCATGCACATTCAGAAAAAGAAATTGGTTTGTGCATTATAAAGCTCTCTATCACTTTGCCATGTTCCTGAAAAGTAAAAAGAATAGCAGTTTGCAGAGCTCAGAAGTAAAGATCTCCTAGTCTCTGATTTAAACAGTACTCATGTATGTGTGATGGATAAAATTCCTGATGTTTCATTGAAATCCCTTAGAATCATTGGATGAGATGTGCTGCCAATCATAACTATCTGCTGGGTATCACCAATGTCCTTATTCTGGACAAAAGAGAAGGGTAAGAAAGTTTAGTCTGCCCTGTTTTGTCCCATTAAAAAGTTCTCTGATTTGATGCAATTATTCCTCTAGTGATCCAGGATGCATAGCAGAAGTGTGTGAGCCGTATGCATCAACTCAGATCTTCCAAGGCATCTGGGGAGCTAACTGCCTTCAAACCTAGGCCTCAGCCTGCTGTTACAAGCATCTAGAATTACTTAAACTCCAATGGCAAGGTCTGAATGAGGTAAGTGTTGGGCTTTAGTAGTCAATATTTTCATAGCTTCTAAACTGATCACCTTTTCCCACAGCTAGCTTACTGCCCCAAAATAACAGCAGCATATTTGCACCAGCTTGGAATCCCATGAATTAAGCTCTAAAAAGTTACATAAAGTGCTGGTTGAACCTTTTGTGCAAAACTTACATTATGATCACTAAAATCAAATTCCATCACCTCTGAAAAATATAATGAAAACAGCTCTAGGGGTGATTCAGATTCAGCTTTTTATTACACCCAAGCTCTAACATTTCTTGGTGGCATAGCTATGTCTTTCTAGTGCTGTTTAAACATCATTAGATCGGAAGAAGGCATTTCAAGATCAGTTTATTAATTTTCTGTCCTGGAAAGCAATAGTTGAAGCTAGAAAAAAGAAAAAAAAAAGGAAAAAAAGAAGTTCAAACAAATCTTACAAATGTCAGACTTCTGTATAAGAGGAAACCAGACAAGTTGCACTTCATTGATCCATCCTGCTAGTAATCTTACTCAAGTTTTACTGACAGGAGTTTGCAGTAAAAATAATTTATCAGTACTTTCTTTAAGTTGCTATTGTAGGAGTTTGTGGTAAAATGAAGAAGAGGGAAGATAATTCAAGGCAAATGAAAGAAGACGTGTTCACCAAAAAATCTTTCTGTTGGCGTTTAACATGCATTTTAAAGAAAGTGAGGAAATTCTGCTTTGTTTCTTTTTGCTCAGTCTTACTTTGTGGTAACTGATGACAGGCAGTCAAAACGACTTTCTGATGTTTGTGTACATTTGCATGTGCTCAGAATGCACCAGTGCTGGACAGATTTATAGTTCAGATACCACAGTCAGTACATTGGGCTGAACTGCTGATCTTGAGGTTATATCAAAACTCTCCACATTATTCTCAAACACTGACTAGTCCCTCTCTCAGAAATCACTAGACACTGTGTGTGTATATATATATATACATATATATATATATCTGTGTATGTATATATAAACCCAACCCACTAGGTACTGCGGCACCCAGACCTCATGTATTTTTGTATTTAATACAGAATCACAGAATTATTGGGCTGAAAGGGATCACAAACATCATCTAGCTGCAACCACCCTGCCACGGGCAGTGGCATCTTCCACTAGACCAAGTAACTCAAAGCCCCATCAAAACTGGCCTTGAATACTTCCAGGGATGGGGCTTCCATAGCTTCTCTGGGCAACCGATTCCACCAATTTCATACTGATCTAGTCTCCTCGTTTAAAGCTACTACCCCTTTTCCTATCACTATTCTCTCAGATGTAGAGTCCACATTTCCTATAGACTCACTTTAAGCACTGGAAGGCTGCTTGTATCTCCCAGGAGCTTTCTCTTCGCCAGATTGAACAAGACCAGTTCCATCAAACATTCTTTGTAAGAGAGGTGCTCCAGCCCTCTGATCATCTTCATGGCCTCCTTTGGACACGCTTCAACTGGTCCACATCCTTCTTGTACCGGATGCTTCTTGCCTGGATGCAAATACTCCAGCTGGGGCGTCACAAGAGCAAAGGAGGACAGAAACCTCCCTTCACCTGCTGGCCACACTTCTTTTGCTGCTACTCAAAATATGGTTTGTTTCTGGGCTGTAAGCACACACTGTCAGCTTATATTCAGTTCTTCATTCACCAGTATCCTCAAGTCCTTCTCCACAGGGATGTTCTCAATCATCTTGGCCTTTCTCTAATTATGCTAAGGACCCTCCTCTGAACCTCACTCTAACAGGTGCATGTCTTTCACATTCTTCTATTTCACATCATCCAGAAAATGATGGGAGAGGGCACTCAAAAATGCAATAGGGATGAAGCACTCCAGGGCAGGTGATGAGTTGGGGAGAGGACCACATGTGAATAGATACTGTTGCTGGAACACTGTGGCAGGAGCTCTCACACTGGGCTGCTAGGCAGGTGAGTCACAGATCAGAGAGAAGCAACATCTAGCACCAAGGATCAGCAGGAGAAAGGGTCTGGTGAATCAGACATGGAAGAGGTGTCCTGTCTTAGTTGGAAGCTGTAGTCTCAGTGACACCTCAGCCTGCTGACACAGGCAAAGTTCTGGGCTGAAAAGAGGAAATTTCACAGGATCAAGGTACCACTTGAACTTTGGTGACACAGAACGAGGAAAACTTATGAAGCAGAATTGGTGCAGGTAGGAAAAGAGAAGCATAGCATGCTGGTTTGGTATGAAGTAAGGTGAATATAGTTTGGCCTCAGGATTAAGAAAGAGTAAAGGATTTAGAAGACAATAAGTCAACGTACAGCAGTGTGTTCTAAAACACATTTGCTGAACTAGATCCATTGAGGCATGTATGTCCATGGTGAATCAGGTTGGAAAGAAGAGAGAGAATTAAAATTAAAAGAAGAGTTTCAGAATAAATTGCATTGTTGTAACTTAGCTATTCTACAATTAGGCACTATCTGCACAAAGTTCACAGAATTAGGACCTCAAGGCCAAGGAATTATGATTCCAGTCATGAAAATACTAAAATTCTAGTTCAGATTACATGGATTATTAGAAATAATGTCTTCTTTAAAAAACCAAACAAACACACCATGTCTTTCCACCACTTACTATCAATACTTTCAGCACACACTCTGGCGTGTATCTTCGGCCTGTTTACCCTCTGTGGTGTCAATGTTTGTTTTTAGTGCATTAGAAACAGTTTTATTTTTGCACCAATAATAGTATAATGTTTCAAATTCCATTTATTTAGACTTTGCTTTGTTTGGCTGTTGAGAAAGGTTAGTGGTTAGTTAGTGTTCAGCACTACTGTAAGATTCTTGATGATGGTAGGAGTGCTGCAGGAGCAGATCTGCATGGAGGACTCTCCTTAGGGAACATAACTCCTCTTATGCCAGAAGAAAGCAGGCAATGATACATGATTGGAAATTGTAGGAGAATGGGATGATGGAGGGGTGGGAAGTCTGGCTTTCTCCAAGGGTGGGAAAATGTTTTCTTTGGATTTACTTCTTCAAGGAGAAGAATAAAAACCTCGTGATCTGTTCTGCATGGGGCAGGGATAAGGCCTGAGATATCAGAAACTGGACTTTTTTTTGCTGACTGGCAGTACTGAACTGTTTCCAAAATCCCATTACCAAGATCCAGTGGAACTACCATTACAAAGTTTTTCTTTAAAGAGTCTGTTGCACTGCATCCAGCTGGAATTTGGAAGTTATTTTACTAACAGACAATAATGGATTTCATTTTGAACTCTGCCAGGAATCCTTATATCATTGGCTTCAGAGAGAAAAAATCATTCTCCTTGCACATGCATGCATATGGGATAGACTAGGCTACAGAAGTATCTTTGCTGAAATTAAACGCAGGGCCCTCTAAGTTTCCTTCTCAGTAAAACAAAGTTGGTAGAGGCTCTTAAATGTAATCTTATTTGTACATATAAATGAAGTTTGATCTACTCTGTGTGTTCTGTTAATGATAAACAACAGAGGCTACATAAATTTGTAGCTCAGCTTGATGGAAAAGCAAAGGAAAAACAATAGCTCATCAGAACACCAAATGTTAGAGCCTGAGGGAGAAGCTTCCTTTGATTTTGGTGATGTTATTAGATGGACAAACTAAAGTAGTACATACCAATTGCACCTATCAATTTATGCACGCAGTGGCCTCGATCCAGAAAGTGAGCCTTGCCACTTATGATGTGGTCTTGTTTCTACATCTCCACAGCTGGCTACTGTCTCTCCATTCAATGCCCAACACAGTTGAGCATCACCTAGCAAGTCCTACCTCATCGTATTTGGAAGCCCTGTTAAAATCTGGGAAAGAGAGCTTATTGTATTTAACCATAAAGAATGGTTAGCACTCGGTCATTAAGAGACTGCTTTTGCCAGAAATGCCACACTCAGAAGGGGCCTGCACTAACATTCATGCTCAACTTTCATCCCTTTCAGGCTATGTCATTATTATACTGCAGCGATAATTCACTGATGTAGAAATATGTTTTAGAGGTCCTAACACCAAAAGAGATTACTTGGTCCACATTCACAAGGCCAACGCAGCTCATGTGGAAAGCTTTATGCAAATCGTATAAACAAACGTAGAGACTGAGAACAAAAAAAAAAGAAGGAAGCATTTGGTGGCCAGAGCAGCAACTGGAGGCAAAGACTTCTTAAATCCAATTTGATATGTGCAAGTTCAGAGAGGTTGGGGAAAAACACACCATTGCTGCCCTATTTCTCTAACTTAACAGATGATTGTGTCCTGAAGGGTTGTAAACTTTAAGACAAGCTGTTCCAGGCTTGGATATTGCAGCACTATAAAACTGAAAAGGAAAGTAAAAGAAGTCTTATGTTCTTTCCCCTCTTCCTTTTACATAGAAAAAGAACTAAACGGTGTTTTTAGGAAAAAAAATATTTTTAATACCTTTCTTCTTTTAGAAATATTAGGAATATTAAAGATTGTTTTCCTTAGCAGTGCTGATGGCCATGCTAGCTGTTCTTGACAGCCTCATGGAAAGTTTTCCAAAACGGAAACAGCCTTCTGAAGCCATAATTCAGGAAGCCTTGCTGTTCAAGAAACATTTAAATCTTAGGAAAGCAATATAAAGTAATTAAGTGTGTTCTTAAGGACTTGAGCAAAGAGCACTCTTTGGTAACTTGTCAACCAAAGGAGAGAAGCTGATGGTTCTTACTGAAAATATAGTGTTTTCCAAATATTTGTTAAGCATTTAAAAGAAGCACTTGGGCAGGAGGGGGGGGGGGGACGGACGGACATGACAAAAAAAGCATGATTAAATTAATTCTGCCTCACAACTCTCAGGCTTTTGTTATTAAAGACACAAAACATCTACTAGTTCTTCAGTCAACTGTAGTATTTCAGGAAAAATCAAGTAGAGAAGATACAATTTTTATAAATAGTAATTTCTTTTCACTCTCCACCCTTTACTGGAAGACAAGTGCAACTAACGTCTCTTTCTCCTGAAAGTTGCCAACATTTCAATTATTAATTATTCAATTAACATTTTAATAAATTCTAATTAATAATTTAGTCAAAGAAATTGTAAGTATTCTCTCTATATTATTATTAAAGGTGCAAGCACATGTTACTGTGTCTGGTTACACTGAAACATTAACATGCACACTCTCTTACCCTGCTGTGTGAACTGAAACAGCACAGAGTGGTTAAGTTCTCTCCCAGGTAAATGCAAACTGCCTCATATTTACACACAACGTTATCTGGAATTGCAAGTCTATCATAAAATCAAAGTTATAGTTAACTTCACACTCATTTGTTCATGTATTCATGGTTTTTCATTGTGGTGTTTTAATAAGGCAGGAAATAAGAGTGATTTTTTAATTCCGAGGTTGCCCTCTGCCTGAAAATAACACCATAAATATTCTTGTCACACACAAAGTCATCACAGATTTGCCTATTAACTTTTGCACTAATGGCAGACCCAATTTCTCGATGCAGAAATAGAAGGCGTACACCTGTGCATTTCATTTATTTTACAGTGGGTATCCCTAACCACATTTTCTTGCTCTGGATCTTTATTTTGTGTATTCTTCTTACTCCTGGCTTATCAGTATAGCTGATATCAGTATCATTTTTCTTAATGCAAGTTTTAAGATTCCTGCAGTTTCATCTTTTAGTTATCAGAAGGAAGCTGGATGTTTACAGTTGGCTGAGAGACAACTCGAAGTTTTGCAGCCTACACCGTTTAGAGAGAACAAAGGCTGTAGTTTCCCAATATTTTTTGATTTGCTGTTTTTGTCTGTTGGAGAATTCAATCAAGAGCTTCAGTGATATGGTTTATAGCTTGGCCTACAAGCATCTTTGGCAGCACAACTGAAAGTACAGGGACAAGCAGCCAAACAGGAGATGTCTTTAGCTGACTTCACTACTGGAAAGCCTATTTGAGTACTATACACTAGGGTATAATTTTTTTCTCTCTCCTTTGTTCAGGGAAGTGGTGGAGGTCATTTTGAATGAACTGGTAAGCTCCATGATCAGCTGCCCCACTTCAGCTTGGCTCAGCATTTGCAACACCATCCAACAACAATAAACAGCAAGTTAGACAGATGTGTTAGTAAGACAGCAAGCAGAACAAACAGTTGCTGTCAGCTAACCCTTATCCATCCAAGTAAACAAACAATAGGTAAAAAGAAGCCACTTCTTGATCCTCACAGCTATTGTTGATGTTCTCAGAGCTTTTTGTGCCTTTCTAGTTTGTCTTCCCACCAACCCTGAGTCTGCAGATCCAGGTGTGGGCACAGCAGGTAGTGCTTCTAAGCAGTCCTCATCTCCTGTTGACATGGTAGTGCATAGTTCTCCGTACCATCAGGAATTGGGTGAATAGTCCTCTCCTGCTTGTCATCCTGAAGCTTACAACCAGACTGAAAATTGAGTCGTAAAAAAATAAGGACAGTTCATCGCAATGGTACTTAACAAAGTTATCTATTCATTCTGCCTCATTCCTCTGTCCTGTCCTGCTGGTCCTGGCCTAAGTCCTCCTTCCCCATACTCTCCCAGTTTACCTCAGCAGGCACAGTCTGCACACCCAAGATCCTAGTGAGGAACAAGGGTTTAAGTGGGAATGTCAACCTCCCTGTTTCCCTGGCCAATTGCAGTCTGATATTTTTCAGGACAACAAAAGAAAAACTCAAAAAGAGAAAAATGGACATTGGCCAAGAAATTGGGTGGGAGAACATGTTTATGGGTGTTGGCAAATTTACTGTGCAGCTTTCCCATGTTATAAACTACATCACTGTCTACAAACCCAGGCAAGATACTCTTCTGCAGACTGTGATGATACAAGACTGATATCTTGTGTCTCTTATAAACCTAAATTAATAGTTTTCCACTGCATACAATTAAAAGGTATTTTATAAATAACATGCATGAGGTTAAGCATCATCCCTGAATACAATACAGAATAAAGCAGTAATGGGCTGCACAGCATGGCAAAATTAAAGGAAAGATTTGGAGGCTCCAAGCAATGCTGGTCGGTACACGGGCTGGGGGAAGGGCACCATGTGGTTTGGGATATTTTCACCAAATGTTAAATCACACAGAATATTTCACTCGTCTCCACTGTGAGATCACGACATGACTCCTCTGTAATGAATTCTTTATCTTGGCAGCAATCCTGCTCTCTCCCAGCCGTGCCTCCCTCTCCCCTCCGGGTCCCTGTGCCGGCACATCTGGCAGCGTTCACCCTGCGATTTTGGCCTGGGACATCCACACCTGTGCCCAGGGGCTCAGGGTTGAGGGGGATGAGGGGGTCGAGCTCCCCTTCCAACCCCACTGTATGCAGTCAACCCCACGCCCCGCTCCCAGGCACAAAATGGCGGCTGGAGGGACAGCGCCTCAGTTCTGAGCAACTTGTGCTGCTCAAGCCACAGCCTGCAGCCCTATATAGACCCCACCGCGGCCTCGGGCACATCAGCAGGCAGCACAGGGCTCGAAGCGCTGCGGGTGCGGTTGCCTCAGCGACGGCGCGGCCGCAAGCCGCGATTACGCGGGAGCCGGTCGCCGGGGCGACGCGTGAGGTCTGCCCGCTGCCGGCACCGCCATGGCCCCCAAGCGGGCCAAGGCCGGCGGGGCGGCCGCCTCCTCTTCCGCGGGGTCTGCAGCGAAGAGCTGGGAGGCTGCGCTGGTGTCTGCCCCGCTGGAGGAGGTGAAGGCGAAGGGCGATCGAGGGGGCGACGGACACTCGGGGAGGGGAGCGCGGGTCGCGCGGGCTCCCCGTGTCAATCTCCGGGAGCTGGCCCTGACGCGGCACGGCCGCCCGCTCCTCGGGACCCGCTCTCCTCTCCCCGGGTCGGTCGCCAAGTTTCGGCTCGGAGTGAACTTTTTATAAACTGCTGAACGACGGGGTTTCGCGGAGGTGCTGACACAGCATTAACTCCCGCGTTGAAAATGTGAGGCTGTAATTTCCCTGCGTGAGCGGCTAGAATACGCATTTATTTTTATTATTCCCCCCCCCCCCCCCCCACCTCTCTTTTGCTTCTTAACAGCATGTGAGGATCTAAAGGCTTATTTGTGTTTCCAGGTTCTATGTAAGCAACGTCATTCTAATAAATCTTGACTCGCAAGGAAAAAAAAAAAATGGTTTCAAAATAGCGCAGAAGTTTTGCAAACAATAATATTTCTCTAGCGTGTGTTTGTCTAGCCCCGCTTCTGCAAGTGAGACAAATGACTGCCGTGGAGCCCTTGTTTGGGGGTTCCTGTTGTGCCTCATTTGAAGACCCACGGTCTGTTTTTGTTGTGTTTTTGAATTGTTCTTTTTTTGTAATGCACTAGCACTTCTGGTGTGTAGACTTCTTTAAATTGCCCAGTCAGTTTTCCAAAAATGTCCCTAATTCCAAAGGTCTCCCAGGTACTTGAATTCATTTTCTCATTTGGTAGTCACCATCTTGTACGAGTTCAGCTAAACAAAGTCACTGTTCGCAGTTAAGTGCTGCTTCTCTAAGTCTGCTGCTTCCTTTTTTATTATTTTTTTTCCCTTTAGAATGTGCACTGTCAGAAGTATTCAATCCTTGCTGGCAGATCCCATCCTTGCTGCAGTAGAACATCCCTAAAGCCTGAGAAAGGAGTGGAGGTTCCCTCTCCATACGCTTCTCAGCTCCTGGCTGTTTCCCTGGGTTTGCTAGCAAGGTGCCAATTAGCGAAATTTTGTTTTTATGGTGGTGTTTATTGTGGCTGTGGATATTGTCCAGTGAATTCGCCAAACAAAGCACTCTGTTTATTCTACTGCTTCTATATGTAATTGCATTTGTTAAATATAAACTGTTATATTGGAGTATTTTAAAAGGTAGGGAATAAATGCTCAAAATTTAGGAAATACCAGAATTAGGATTATTCAGGACCACACATTAAGGCAGATGGAAAGAAATGTTGAATGTATTCAGTGAATGGAGTCAGAATCCTGTTGGAAGAAAGTACGTGATCACCTAATTAAGGATTATTGTAATACCTGTACCCAAGGGAGCTTAATTAAGATTCCTTGGTTCGTCAGTTCTGGTACTGTCCATGTGTTTTATGTTCCAGTTAAACTAATCCCATTTTCTCTGTCTTGCTGCTGGCAGGCAGAGCCTTGTGATCAGCCTGAACTCAAGCTTCTGTGGTGCTGGGCAACTGTTAAAACTCCCTGTTGGAGGACAATTCTTAGTCAGCTCTGATCGTCCTGGGTACCTAGCTATCAAATGCTCTTCCGAGCATCAGGGTTCATGATGCCCTGGTGGCATATGCTTAATGTAAATAATCATGCTTTGTAAAAGCACATTTTTGAGGTACATGTGCCCGTGCTGACCAATTTTTGTTACTTCTTGAACGTGGAGAAAACTGATTTTCTTACCTACTTAGTCACATAAAGTTTTTTTATGAAGTGACAAAAATCTTTCTAATCAAACCTCATTCAGCAAATAGTCTGAGCTCACTATCCTCTCCACCTGCCCTCCTCAGCAATCTTATATCATATAGTATTTAAACTCAAATATGCAAAGGTCAGAAATTGAAAGCAGCCTGTTATAGAAAGTGTTGAGCTATTTTAATTATGGGTGTCACCAGCCACGCTGTGCAAAATTATTTTTTACATCGTTATGTGTTATACTGTATGAAGCTGAAAACATTTGGGAGATGACAGGAACTCCTACCAATTAAGTACATTTCTCTCCTGGTAAATCACATATAAAGAATTTTAAAATCTTTTATCAATTTAGAGAATATTCTTTCCTTTTAGTGGAATCAGAGAGAATTTACTAGAACAGGTTTTATATTGTACCAGATAAGCTAAGCAATGAAATTTCACATTTTGATGTGTGTTTATGACTTAGTTACAATATTTTATTAGCCTGATCATATGGAAAGGAGTCATTTCACATGTGGTGTTAACATTTTATGGTGGGTATGCTAACCAAAATATGATTTAACTGGTATTTACTAACCAAATAATGGCTTTTTCTTAAACACACTGTGAAAACTGGCAAACAGACAACATAAAAACATGTACAGAGGAAATACGGATTTTGCAGAGCCTTGCGTTGTAGTTTATATGCATCTTTTGTTTCTAACATACTCTGCAGAAAAGCGTGGAGCCACAAGTTGAGTTTGTATATTTATCAAGATAATTTAATTGGGTTAATTGAAAATTAAATTATGGAATACAAACTAAGATTCCCAGGTTTAAATTTTTCACGCTTTAAGTAGATGCAAGTCTATATTCACCAAGTGAAAAGTGAATTCTGAGCAAATACAGCTCTGATGTATCTATTTGATGTTCTCATTAGGTGCTATAACTGAATATAGCAACTGAAAGTCACATTTTGCTCTGATTTCCCATCTTTACTGTTTCTCTCACCTTATCAGCATTTAAGGGCCTGAAAATTGAACTGAAACTAGACCTTGTAAAACCACTGAAAATATTCTGAATAGGATGACTCAACTTTTGATCTCTGTTAATTCTTCTTCCTCTTCAGAAATGCATACACACTAAAAGAAACCCGCTTTAACTACCACAAGAGTAAATGACAGATGCAGATGAGAAAACTGTGCTTTTTCTAGCAAAAGAACTCTAAAAATCAGTACTGCAAGTGTAGCCAGTGTACCTGATTTTTTCAAATGTCTTCTCTAAAACTGCTGTTCTTTTGTGTAGGAAATGAAGCAGAGACTGCAAGGTTTGTTTATAATGGAAGGAAAGCTGCTTGTGTGGAGTTTTGGGTGTATCTTGCTGAGACTGTAGCCTCTTCTGCAGAAGGGCACAAAAGCTTCCCCTATAGACTGTCATTTCTGACATTTCTGAGAGATTTTGACCTGTTTCAGGTCTTGATGTGGTCGAGTGTTTCAAAATGAGGGCTGTAGAATCATGTGTGACAATGAATGTAACCGAGTATGCTCCAGTTAGGGTGATCCTACCCATAACTGGAACTTGTCTCAAATTGCATAGAAGATACCAATGTCACATTTCCCATTGTTATTAATATCGTTCAGTTTTGAACCAGTGCTGTTGATTCTCTGGGCTATCTGCTATCTCTGTTTCAGTCATCTCCGCTGACAGTCAGTAGTGCTTCTGCTTTTGCCCTAGTGGCAGCCTCCCCAGACTGTGTCCGTGCTTTTTCTCTACTTACTGCATGATTTTAAGCTGGGAACCTCATTTTGAAATAACCCTGGGGTCATTACTCTATGCTCCTTCAGATCCTTTCTTAGGTCTCTCTTCTACAATAACATTTGAAAGAATTAAACTAAGTAGAGCAACAGTTGTATATTGAGGGAGAAAATGTTTTAAAAGTAACCGTATACATTTTATTACTTTTCGTTCTCATTTTTATGTTGTGATTTTAGGTGGTGAGCTGTAGAAGCAGGGTCTGTTTCTTCTCTGTCCTTTCAGAGCCTTGAACATGAAGGGTACTGTTACAGTATTGATAATATAAGGACAACGTTGCAAAAAAGAATAAATTTTAAGGTCAGAAAAGAGGCAGTCAATCGAACACCTTAAGCTACATACTGATGCTGCATGTTCTCTGTCCTCCTTGACCTCACTTGCTGTTCTGAACATTCTGCTTTACTAGAAAATGAGCCTCGGGGGATTCAAAATCAGTCAGTGAAGAAATAGATAGCATTTTGTTAGTGACTGGGAATTCTGCATCATTATTCCCTGCTCAAGTCTGTGTAGCTATTCCTGGTATTTATCTAGCTCCTGTTCCCAGGTGTCATGCCTTTCATGTAACAAGAAAGTATTTCTGATTCATATTCCAGCTAAAGAGGGATAAGAGCTGTTCTGTAGGAGAAGCTCTAGCAGTTTGTTTCTTTGAAGCAGAAAATTGATGGAGGGGAAAGGAGATGCTAGTGATTTTGAGGGCATACCATTTGCTGAATCCCCGATGGAGTTCGGATAAATTCAACGTTTTGGGGCAAATTCATTTTCACAAATGGGACTTACCCTGATGTTTTGCATTGGTAGTATGGGCTTCTGTGAAGATGGCCACCTCAGTAAAAATCAGGAAATTTTTTGCCTTTGCTTCAAGTGTCTTCTCAAGTAATGCAGAAGTGCTGTGAAGAAAAACATCTTGTTACTCACACATAAGCCTGGGAAAATATTAAAAGTGCTAGGAATTGGACAAGGAATCTGAGAGTTGAGAAGGATGGCAATGGAGTCAGGTGATGAAGCTGGGGACTAACTGGACAAGATGACTGAGGAGATGATGTTAGGGATTAGGGATGCAAGTACTGGATGTGAGAAGGATTTGGGGAAGTTATGTCACTCTGGCAAAGAGCAGAGAGTAGAAATGGGAGAAGTGAGCTAGCAACTCAAGTGGGCGAAGGGTGCAAAGGTCAAGAAAAATCAGGGCTATAAGGAAGACAGGTTTCCCAGACATCACTGTTACAGGATGATGTTAGTTCTAAGCAGATGTTATTTCTTGGCACCAAGTTATCAGCATGTTCTAAAGAGAAAGAGAGCATAAGGTAGAGAGGTCTTAGAACTCTGATGGAGTTCTTCACATATCTGAAAAACTGGAGAACACTGTAGGAATAGGCACTGTTTCTACTGGATCATTTCTCACCTCAAGCCTCGGCTAAAACTTTGCATTTCTGAATATTTACTTCACTGGTTGTGCTGTCGGCCTGTCTCTGTGGCACTTACTGGGCTTTTATTCCCCTCTTGGTGGCCCACATTAAGGAGAACAACTTGGTGATTAGTTATGCTGTTGGCTCACCTTTCATCTGGATGGTCCTTCTCAAGGATCCAGCATTGCTCAGGACGTTGCTACAAGAGGGTCATTCCATTGCAACAGTGTACACTTCTGGAAGCCTAGAATATAATGCATTTGCACACAAGTATGAACATCCAAATGTTCTCCATTCAAAGAAGGCAACTGTACAATGACAAATTTAAGCTGAACTCAAATTAACTGCAATTCCTGTATATGGTTTGATGGTATGTTGGAATACTGAGTTCTTTCATAGTATTTTGTGCCCATAGCTATGTTGGCAGCTTTCAGTAGGGTGAGCTATCAGTATTCCCCAGCTATATAGAAAGGGAAAAAAGGAGTTGAGTGGACCTAGCTCAGTCCCGATCTGGACCTGTGGTGGAGAGTTGCCAGCAGTGCTGCCAGCTGTTGCCACTTCTCCAGTGAGCGGTGTCACCACTGCAGGGTGGCTGGATACTATTCTCTACTGCAAGCATTTCAGGTAGGCTTTTTTTTTATTTCAGCTATATGAAGGAACAATTGAAGAAGAGTGATGTAAAACTGAAAAAAAAGAAGCTTTTTGTCTCATTCACCGTTTTTGGTTTGTTTGGTTTTGTTCTTTTTTTTTTTGTTTGTTTGTTTGTTTTAGTTGTTCTTTCCATGGCTTTACCATATACTCAGGTTTTGTTCTTCTGTTCTGCAGGCATGCATGTATGCTTTGTATGTGATATATGAATATGAAAATATTTTCATAAAAAGCCTAACTTTTTAAATTTAACTTTTTTATATAAAATTTATCTTTGTTCAGAATACTTACTGAAAAAAATGCTAAGACCCATGGCAAACATGAAGACAAACAGACCATCATAAAACATGTAAACAGTGCTACAATTTTTTGAAAATAGGATCCAGTCAGTTTATCGTTTCCAGGATGAGAAAGTTGGATGTTTTTCATTTTTCTAGAGCAAATAGTTAATACCAACAGTACAAATACATATATTTAAATTTTTATTTCCTTTTTGTTTACCAGACTCTCAAATCTGCAAATGACATGCAAAAGTTATTTTACCTTTTGTGTGATGCTAATGGAACATCTGCCTGTAAGGTGTTTTAGTGTTACTGGGCTCTTGCTTTTTCCACAGCATAATGCTGCCACCTGATGGCAGAAATAATTGGAATAAACCAGTGCATGCTTTTTCAGGTTGCACAGATTATTGTAGTGTGTTTCACATGGTAACGAATATGTGTTAAAGAGAGTAATTATCTCTACATGCTCACTCGTTGAAAATGAGAAGTTTTACTGAGTGCTCATGTTCTAATTCATTAAATATTTTATTTTGGAATGTAGGATGATTGGAAACCTAGCATTGCTCTTGTGGTGGGGGCCAAAATTGAGGACGAAATCCACACAAAGGCCTTGTCTCTTGCTGTGAAGGTGCCACAGCGGAAGCTCTTCAGTGTAATAATACGTGAAGATCTCTTCAGACAGGTATTCCAAGAAAGGAACTTATTAATAATAAGCCAAATCCTAACTGAATTACTCTGGAAATTTTAGAAGTTACACTACTTTGTTACTTTGAGTTAAAAATTGAAGTAGAAAAGCTTACTATGTGAGTTGGTTTGTTCCCTGTAAGTGTTGAGGTTTTCTTCAGACTTTCTTCAAGGTGCTCATCAAAGCTCCCTCCCTGAGGAACTTTAAGATGATTTACAAAAGAGAATAGCAAGTAAAATAATTAAAATCTGATCACAGCAGAAAGCTTTTTTTTTCCTTGCAGGTCACAGAATCTGGAAGTCAGAAGGGAAAAAAGGTTAAAGATGTGCCTGTGTTCTATGAGGTAGGTTAAAACATATATCGTAGAGACAGTGCTCTTACACTGAGATAATTACAGCTGTGTAATTATGTTATGCATACCAGAGTAAATGCAAATCTACTGAATATGTTTGGTAAAATCACTCACCTTATTTTAGATAATTAACTGCTTTCTTTCTCTGATACCAGCATGTTTCTGTTGGACTACTAATCAAGTGAGAATCAAGTTATCTTTCTAGAGGTACTGGTTTTATTAAGAATATGTTATGTGGTCATATTTTGATGGTATAGATTACAGGAAAATATTAGACTTTGCTCTCCCAAATGCTCACAGTAATTTAGAGACTTATACCTTCCCTTACTGGCATGCAAACCCATAAATGAAACACCAGCTCTGTGTGCTAGTGTCCATTATAATCTCAGTTTGATGTTAAATTCTAACCTGATTCATCAAGTGGGGTATGTCAGTGGGGTTGGGAGTCATGCTTAGTACAAAGAGGACTTCCTTCTCCCTACCTTGTTAATGTTTTATGTACAGCTTGTGAGAGGCTATAAAATTCTGTGATTAATTAGAAGATTGTTTTAAATTTTCTCAGGTAGAGTTTTATGGCCCTACAGACCTGGAACATAAAGAATTTTGGATCCCTCTAAAAAGATCTTGTTTGCATTTTAGTTCTAAAATGTCTAATAAACTTTTTATATGTCTCGGGTTTTGGTGGACTTTATAACAGGTCTTTTTAGTTGCAGTCTGTTTTTCAGTCATGCCAGACCACTATCTGAACAAGTCCCTTTGGAATTATTTACCACTGACATGACTGTGAATTTTATGCAATTAACCCTCTTCGTTTAGGACTAGCCTCCCAGGCAAACCCACCCTTATATTACGTGGGATGTAAAACCTCTTCACTCCTACTGACAGAAAGATTTTGAAGTCTGCTTCTAAGCAGAAGCTTTGCATGATACCTGTATTTAATTACTAAGAGCAATTTTCCTTGTGAAGTGGATACTTATTAAATTCCAGCTGTCAGTGCTGTGTCTCATTAGCTACTTACTTTATTCCTCAAAGACATTTTTTTCCTCCCCTTCTTTAACGGAGAATATAAAATGCCTGTTCTGACCTTTTCTTGGACTCAGTTTCCTTTCTGGCTGTGGCAAATTAGAAGATTGATCATGTTGCCATGAGCTTTAAGATCTTGCCTCTCTGGACAGAAATTTGTTCCTGAGTGTGCACTTGAAGTCCATGTACAGTCAGTGCATTCAAAACTTTTGCTGCAATAAGGATAAACAAGTATGAAGCAGAACGTGGAGCTGTGAAATGCTCTTCTGAGAAGATAATTTCTGTCCCTGCTGCATACAATTCTTCTCTGTTGTGGGATTCAAGATACTTGAGGAATATGCACGTTCCACAGGTGCATATTCATTTCTAGTGAGATGGTAAATAAGATTACTAAAACATCTTTGAACATATGAAGGAATGCATGTAAGTGAATTTGGGACCGATGACTGAAGCATATTAACATGGCTATTAATGTTATTAACTGCAACATTGTTATCCTTATCATTGCTCTTGCAAATTGCATGTACTGAAATGTTAGGTGTTCTAATAAATTTCAGTGTAGCAGTCCTGAGTGCCTGCTGTAAGCCAAAAAGCATTAACAAACTGTTGTGCCGGTGGATAGCAAGCTAGTTATATATCATTTTAAAGTAATTCATTTCTTCTCTTCTAGACTTTTTCCCTTCAGGGCTTTTAACTTCTTTGTGCATTTGATTTCATATCACTCTTGAGGCACAGATTGATCAGGATAATGGCACAGCTTATGAATGTATATCTAAAAGATTTCCAAATCCAGGAGAATTTGGTGTCTTACTGTTTTCTGCCTCCAAAATGACTTGAGGAGGAGTAGGAGTCATGATTTGTAATTTTTTGCTAGTTCTGGCATTTAATTAAATGACGTTAGCCTAATTCTCTCATAAAGATGCTGTCAATTTTTTTTTCCTTTTTTGTATGGAAAGAAAAACATTAAATATCCTGTAAAATATCAATAGATTTGATACTGAGTCAGGTTTATTTGTTGCATGCAGTTTTCCCAACAGTCAAGACCTAAAGCTGTATTTTGAATAAAATATATGCATTGTATATGCAAGGTACATATCTCCTATTGTTTATGTACCTGTTTGTTTTGTGAGTTTTCTGTTAGGGTGAGTAATGTTATGCGTATCCAGTGTACCTTACCACCCTAAATATGAGTCTGTGGTTCAGTTTCTGTATGTTGATTTATGAAAATCTATTCAAGCTTAAATTTTCCATAGCAGCTTTGTTCGTCACGCTATTTTTAATTATTTTTTTTCTTAAAAATTCTGGTGAGATTGAGTTCAAGGGCTATGTGAATTAGATTTTTTTTCCTTGCAGTATTTGTTTTCCAGCTTTGTCAGACTCATCCGGACAGGGTTAGGAATGTTGTCTTTATATTACTCAGGAAATCTTGAGAAGGATTCTAGTCACATACACAGAAGGGAGAAGGCTGGAGCTTCAGTGTAATACCATGGTGAGAAAATATTTTGAAAGAAGATGGAGCCTCATGCAGCCCCTTAATGTGAGAAGACAGGAAGTAGATAACAGGGTTGCTGCAAATAGATAGCTGAGTAATGGACATAGCTGTGAGAGAGGGGCACAGGAGAGAGAGATGTGAAACAGTGCTGTGGTTCTCTTGGACAAGCTGAGATGCCTGAGATAAAGGATCATGGAAAGATGAAGTAGACACAAGTGGTAGAGAGCAGTTTAGTTTGGATGTATATCCCAGAATGTTGCCTTTGCAATGTGCCATATTTCTGATGAAGCCTTGTAACAGCAGCACTCTTTCCTACTCTGCTTTGACTTATCTGCAGGACAAGCTAGCCTGGAAATCCTCTGTATCTACAAAGACTGGGTTGCAATTAAAAATGTTGATCTTTATTCAACTACATAAGCATAATTAATATACTAAGTTTGCTTTCTCGTAGTAGAATTAATGGCTCATAGCTACTATTGTCAAACTGAAAAATACAATCAAATCAGGGGCCAAACCCAAATCGTAGGCCATTCTCATGACGGAATGCTGTGCAACTGATGCAAAATAAATCAGCTCTAACTGTTTCTCAGCTGCTAATCACTGGTTAGCTAGCTAAATCTAGTGATCACTTTGTTGGATGATGGGAGGCACTGTAAACAGCACAGAGTATGCTCTGGAAACACTCACTAGACTTAAAATTCCTTAAGGATAGGTAGAAGTGAATATAAGATAGAAAATCTCTTAGGCATGAAGTAATCTCTTAGGCAAGAGTAATTTCATCTTCTGCTTTAAAAAAAAAAAAAAGTGGGTTATAATGCCCTTTCTGCAAGCACATTTTAAGTAGAAAAGTCTAACATAACCCATGAGAAGAGGCCGTTAAGAAGTGGAATAAACTCTGTGATAGCAGCAAATCCGTAGGTTCCAGGGGCTGGGAGAAGAATATGGTTAGAGAAGGCATTCAGTCGTGAAAGGAAAAGGTAAATAGACTATCTGGGCTTTGGTCCTCAAATGTAGTGAAAGTGTTTGGGGTAGTTGAAATGAAAGTTTCCTGTAAATTATTTTTTTTCCCTTCCTATGCTCTATCTTTAATTATGCCTTTTTTTTTGTCCCCTGCATCTTTCCTTTCCCTGATAGACACGGGACTATGAAAGGAAGATTTTCCTTCTCTCTTCATCTCCAGCAAAACTCATTCAGAGCTCTGTGTTATTCTCAGTCTAGGCTGTGAACTGCTGGTTTGTTAGAAGCATAGTATTTTAGGTTTGCACTTTTATGATTTATATTATTCTAGCTTACAAGAGGATTTAAATAGGAGTTGTGTTGCTTCCTCTAGGAGTTAGATAGCTTACTTTTCTGGTCAAGTGTGAAAATTTCAAACTTGTTTTTCTGTTGTAATGATACGTTTTTAGATAAATACATAATAAAATGCATATATGCAAAATATGATACTTAATTTGTTTTAATTCTTCTTTTTCAATGAGAAAGGCTACTAACAACAACAACCAAAAGTTGTCAACACTATAGACCAGGAATTGGACTTCATATTAATACAGCTATCACCAGGATGTTTTACATTGCATGAAATTAGTAAATAGATAGATTTGATTGGTAGAAGTGATTATTTTGACCCATCCCACCAGTCTTAGTGGACATTTTTTCAAAAAGAATGTTTTAAAACTTTTAAAATGAAAATCAGATATGTTTTTTTCTAAGTGATTAAAAACAATTGAGAATCTAATATAATTTCTTTCGGGGAAACCTTTTTTGATAAAAGTTACTTCTAATTTCAGTGTAATTGCACGCTTAAGTATATAATTTAAAGTCATGTTTATTAGATCAAAGAAAATTTTGCAATTAATCTTTTCAGTGTAAAAATCCTGAAATTCTGTTTGAATTGTTCCTAATTTTTTTCTCTTTCATTAGCAATGTGTAATAGACTCCTTGATGTTTTTCAGTTCTTAAGTAATTTCTGTAAATCTTTTCTAACAAGCACTTGCAATTAACTAGTTTTACTTCAGTGTGGGCTTAATGATTTTGTTGAATACGTATCAAACAAATGTAACATAATCCATGTACTCCTATTTGGCATCTCATTGTACACAAGTCTGAAGTTTGTAGAATTTGTCTTGGGTACTGCCTTGCACTCAGAACAAATTTTAATTCAATTGGTTCGCCATTGACCAATGGTCCTTCCCATAGTTACCACTTCTCAGGTTCTCTGTCTTGTAAATTTAATCTGTGTCCTGTGTTCTAAGATCTCTTGTAAATTACAAAGTCAAATCATATTGCTTTCTCATGTTATTCTATGTTAGCCAAATAGCTTTGTATGAATGAGTTTTCCACTACATTATTTGTAATTCCTGTCCTTATTGCATCTTCCAGAAATCCTGTCATTGGAGACCATGTTTTCCTAGATAATTTAGGGTATTTTAAATAAAAACAGTGTTTATATGTTGATAATAATTATTTTGGAAGTTAGTCACAGGTTTTGTAGACCCAAAGGTGCATGTTGTAAAATATGTAGTATGTAACTTGAACATCACTTATAGGAACTGTTAATATTTAAACAGAAGAGAGTATATTGATTATAAACTTTTGTAATTGACTGAACACAGAATCTGCTCCATCCTCATGTTGACTTGCCTCCAAATCTACACAGCAAGTGATTCTCATACAAAACCTTATTTCTGTTGTACCTTGTTGATTACAGGGTAGGAATATCAACTCAGGTACCTCACAATTCAGGACTGATAGAAGCAGAGAATGTGCCAGTTTTATTGTTTGAGAGAAGATATGTAACAGCCAACTATATTGACAGGCATATGTAAATAGTTGTGCAGTTTCACAAAACAATCTGAGAGACCCCCCCAAATTAAACCTTCTACTGATAAGCATGGTATGCAGCTTTCCTGTCAAATTGTCAAATTGTTAAATTGAATATATGCATGTAAATCTTAATTAGTGCATGTTTTGTACATCTCATTTTTGAAGACTAAGAGGTTGATTGGAAACAAAATCTTGCTTTGCTTTAAATTTATACAGTCCGTGTTTTTTGTTTAGTTTTTTGTTGTTTGTTTTCTTTTCCCTTAAGTCTATGTGGTCAGCATCCTTCAGAATTTGTGTGATGTTAACAGTACTTCTTGACTTAACAGTAGCAGAATCATAAGGATACTTCCAGGTGTAAGTGAAGCAGATTCCCATCCTATCACTTCCAACACAATATACATTTCCTGAGATATTAAGATCTTCTGTAGAACAGTAAAAATTGAACAAGCTGAAGTGGAGCAAATTGAATGAGTTCTGGTAGAAACTGATAGATTTAAAGAAGCAGTCTTACTTTAGGCACATCTGTGGATTATTTTTTGCTGCAAGTGTGTTGAATATAGATTTATGGGATGAAGGTTGCTGCTGCTAAGACTATTTGAAGTAATTGTTGGTGATGTCACAGTATCTACAATAAAGAAAAGGCCCACCTTGGGTAGGAACTCAGCATGTAGATCCCAGCATAGATGCTATTATTCTATTGTGGAAGTTGTTATATATGCATATATGCATGTGCTCATGTGCATAAATATTCAAAACTATGTTATTCTAATATCCCTTCACCTCAGTGGCACAAATTGTATTCAGGAATTCAAAACAATTTTTGTGTTCTCTCTTCAGTAGGTCCTAAATACTCCATGCCTTTCTATGGTTCTTTCCCATGGTGTCCCTTTTTTCTTCTGTCTCTCTAACAATACTTTCATTGCAGAAGAAGAGAGAAAAACAAAAAACAAAACAAAATAACAAAAAAACAACAGGGAAGAATGGCACTAGGAACAAGGATGTGCATTTATACTGCCTGAAGTTTTCTACCCAACTACCATAAGTATTTTCCCAATCTAATGGTCCAGAGTACTTCTGTAAAGCTATAGATACCTTGTGCTTAACTCTTGCTGCATAAAATTGATACAAGTAATGCTTTTTAACTGGGATTTAACATCAGGTTATTAACTTGATGTGGAAACAGAACTCTTAATGTTACAGATGTAAAACTTGTGACTCGGAGTGTTTTTACCCGAGGAGATATAAGCTGTTGTGAGATTTGTGGCATCTGGAGGAGAGCAAAGATTGATTTGTAGCCAGGATATGTGTTACTGAAGAAACATGTTCCAGAAATAACAGAAGTAAGGAGTACTTTTAGGGATGCCTTTTGGTTTCTTGTGGTGACGTACAATCGAAGGTGAATTGTTTTTGTGGAAGTATATATTTTGACAAAATACTGCCAGAAAGGTTAAGATCAAGTGTAGTCTTTCTTAAAAGTAAAGATAGTAGTTCTAAAATCAAGACTTCTAAGTCAAAAGATGAATGTGATTAGAGTTTACTTTTTTAGGAAAAGTTAAACTCTGTTTTCTTTCCACTGTAGAACAAAAGTAACATAAAAAAGTGATTGTAACATTGAGTAGTTCAAGAACCAAAACTTTTTGCTCACATGTTATAGTTTTGATGAGAGTGTTTGATGTTAAAAATCACTTTGAGAGTCATACTGACAGGTTAGAAGGATGGTAGGTTTAATTTTAATGCTTAAGGCCAGTACAGGGCAAAGTAGATAGACCATTCTTAAATGTTGTAGTAGAATGGAACTGTTCTCCGGTGAGACTTTATTGAGCGCGACTGTGTGAATGATAGTTAACAGAATTTTATTGCAGGAGCACTTTTCCTTTATACTGTATAGATATAAATGCTCAAAAGATTATTGAGAGTTTTCATTAAATGAAGATGCCTTTTATAGAGGTGCTAGGGCCAGGGGAGGGTAGGAACAATCTTCTCAGTGGTTTTCAGCTCACCTGTTGCCAAGCATCTACCAGGTAAATAGTTGTTTCCAAAGTGCATGCAACTAGGTATAAAATTTCTTAGTTTTGTTGAAATACTTTTGTGTGTGTGACTAAGCAAATAGCAGCTATGTCTGTAGCAATATCATCCTTGAGCTGGCAGACAGACTCTCTGGAAAAGGTTGTACTATTCTTGTTCTGTTGTCTTCAATATATCAGGCGACTATAAGTGGTTAATTAAGGATCGTGTTTCTCAAGCAGAGTAAATAACAAATTCTTTGTCTCTTAAGGAAAAAAAAATTCCTAAGGCCTATTGCAAATATGGACCACAGTGGAAAGGTGCTGCTGAGCAGTTTTGTAATGCCAAGCCCGAAAGACCTCTGGGACTTCCTGTCTCAAAAGTTGCTAGATTTCACTGGAAATTGGTAACTAGACAAATTCTGCAAGCACAAGGGTTGATGAGACAACTTTACTTCTTAAATCTTCTTGTTCCTCATTTTATTGGGTTCTCTCCCTTGCCAGATGCAATATCAGAGAAGCATGACTTCAGCTCTGTAAAGTTCACTGTGTGAATCCATTTGGCTGGAGTTACTAGAAAGAATGTGCTTCTCAGAAACAAAATAGTAATCTCCTTAACAAGATTTGCTGAGCGCACTTTTACCACTGAAATGTAAACGTTTCAAGATTTGATCATAGTAATATATCTTCTTCTGAATACAGAGCACAGTAGACTGATACATCTTCTTCATTCTGAGAGCTTTGGTTTCTTTAGTAGTTCCTCAGGAATTACTTAAATGCCATTTCATCTGTCTCTCTCCCCAGTTAGTGTTAAAACTGAACAGGTGTTATTGGGTCGCATAAGAGAATCTTAGCTTTCTATGAAGCTCATCGTTGCTGAGATTGCAATGCTAATGATTAATCATTTTGGTCACTGCATATTCGCATCATGTTCTCTAATTCCTTAGAGCAGTTAAGTTTGGCAGCAGTTAGGAGGCCAGCAAGGCATTGGAGGTATATGCCATAGATGGTTAGAGCTATGTATGAGATCTTTAATAAATCCATCCTAATTTTTTATGTAATGTATTTTCACTTTTTTAGTTTAATCAGGTTATTCAGCTGTTTGTATTTCCCTTGAAACACTGAGTAGTTGTAATAGTAAGACACATGCGCACTATATGGATATGTCTTAAAAAGTTCTCCTCCTGTATTGCTGAGATTAAACCTTTTAAGATATCCTACGGAAAAGGACTTGGGGTAGTGGTTGGTGAAAAGCTTGACACAAGCAAACACCGTGCACTTGCAGCCTGAAAGGCCAACTGTACCCTGGGCTGCATCAAAAGTGGGGTGGCCAGTAGAGAAAGGGAGGTGATTGTCCCCCTCTGCTCTGCCCTTGTGAGGCTCTGTCTGAAGTACTTGTCCCAGCCTGGGACCCCAGCACAAGAAAGAGGTGGAGCTGTTGGAGTGGGTCAGGAGAGGCCACAAAGATTATCAGAGAGCTACAGTACCTCTCCTGTGAAGAAAGGCACAAGAAGCTGTGTTTGTCAGCCTGGGGAAGGGGAGGCTCCAAGGAGACCTTATGGTGACTTCATGATATTTTAAGAGGGCCTACAGTAAAGCTGGTAAGGATACCTTATCAATGAGTGTAGTAATAAGACAAGGAGAAATGTCTTTAAACTAAGAGGGTAGATTTAGATTAAATATATGGAATAAATTTTTTACTCAGGGTGCTGAGGTGCTGATACTGGCTGCCCATGGTGGGGTTGGAGTTAGGTGGTCTTCCAGCCCAAGCTGTTCTGTGATTCTATGATCCTCTCAGGTTGCTCATTGTCTGTAGAGAGAAATTTAAAGCACAGACTTTCTTTACAATGGATACTTCTAACTGAGTTTTTGCTAACCAAATTAGACTGTATTGTGATTTGACAAAAACAGAGTAATTCAACATATTTTTATAGGGCATGAACAGCCATTGCTGCTGATTTGAGAAATATGCCTGCAATAGAAAGCCGGATATTTAATATATGAATAGCATTCATATTTGCTCAATATTGCTCAACAGTGAAAGTATCCTAGTCTTATTTTAGTAGGTTTGTTTGAAAACTAGGGTTTAGACATGGAGGGACACTGAGGTGAAGAAAAAGACTTCAAATTTGCTTTTAGTAGTTTTTAAAGTTCTCTGGAATATATGCTGTAGTGTCTTTACTGATTAATGAAGGTGATCCGCTGGTTTGGCTGAAGTTACTCAGTCTATGTTGTTGGATATGTAAGCTCACTATGGAGCTCTTTTCAGATACATAGTTGATGTACTGATTTAGATGATCCTTGAGCTCAAAATGAGCTGAGTCATTATTCACTGTTGAAGAATGATGACTAAACAAGTAATCTTTTGACATTGTAGTTGGGAAGACTTTCTGAAAAGCAAAAACAAAACAAGGGAAATGGTCTGACAGTAGAGACTGAATTACTTTTCAACACACTGCAGGTGCAATCTCAAAGAAATTGTTTCAGTCACCACAAGGTCTTCCTGGTACTCTTTCAAAATGATATTATAGTATGCTATTGTAAATGAAATTACATCACCAGATTCAGAAATATTTAATGGTATGCATACAGGTATCTTCTTTGGTCAAGAAATTTGTCAGGATGGCACACAGCTTTCACTCTGTAGTTTGTCTTGAAAGCTTCTTACAAGGGATTCTCATACCACAACACCGCACTAATCAGATGGCAGATGGTTATAAGTGAAGATGCTTGTTTTTCCTACTTTTGTTAGCATGCTCAAAAAGTACAAAAAGTATTTGAACATTAAATAGTATCTTCATTGGTATATGTAATCCCTATAGCCTCTTGACTCTTCGGTTAAAGATATCTTACCAGCTTCAAACTGACTTGCACTGTATCAGCTAGAAAGGGATTTGTACTGCTAAAGAGTTCTTTTATGGACCATTATGTTTCTTTTAATAACCATCGTGTATGTGAGTCTGACATAGATGTGATGGCTTTAATTTCTTTGTTTCAAGACTAGGAGGAAAGGTGAAGCTCTAGAAAGTTTATCTTGGATATAGGATAACTAGAGCAAGTGAAGCTTGCAACTTCCAGGTAATGATAAAGCTCTGAAAATTCAATATGTCAGTAAGTGCTTTTCTGATTATGATGTTGCAGCCACAATGGATCTGTGTACTGAAAAGGAGGCAATTTAAAGAAAGGTTAATGCACCATCTTTAAATGTTTTCCAAACATTTAAGACCTGTCTCAAATCTCAGTGACATCAGTGTATGCCAGTGGTATGCTATCACCTACAAACAATGAATTGTTTGAGTGTCTTGAAATACATGCCCTTTGCACCAGGCAGCAAAGTCACTGTGTGGTTCATACTGCCACCATATGAGATCAAATACTGCATCAGTGAAGCCTTTCTGCGCTTCACAGAAGTGACCCCTGCTGCGTGAGGAATGCTGAGTTTCCTCTTCCTTTAAAGGAAAAGAGGCCCTACCTAACTGAGTTTGTCTGTCCAAGTTTCCATAGTTTCTTACATAAGGAAAAGGTCATCATTGGCAGGATAAAGTATAGCCAATCTGAAATGAATCCACCTCTTACTATCCCAGAAGATTCCTTCTGTACTCTTACCAAGTCTTTGTCTTCAGCTTTTTGTCATTGAGGCTCTGTGAATTCTTAGTTGTTTATGCCAGGTGCCTGAATAATTTGCAGGGCCACAAATGAAGAAAACATGCACATATGTAATAAATTCCTTTATCTACTCTGCATTAGTTGATCTATGTTCTATCATTAAACTAGCAGCGACGAAGGATTGTTCTTTATTTGCTTAGGCATGAAGCAGATTTTACATTGCTATATGAAAACCTGATTACTTTCTTGTATTGCCAGATGTAGGATGCTTGTTTTATCTTTGTCTTATTCGTCTGACCTCACTCCACAGTAGTGGAACGTACTCCTGTAAAAATGAGTTTGGTCTATACCTTTCTAACACTTCACATAAAAATTGTCCTTCCCAGCGCTTAGAGTTGTCCAAACTCTATAATGAACTGGCCATTGTCTCTTAATTTCTGCATTGTCTGCCTACGAAATAAGAAAAGTCCTGATGTGTTGCATTTAACTGATAAAGTACTTTGAGCTTCTCAGGAGGAATCGACTGTAGGAGACTGTGCATTCCTTCCTTCTTCCATGAACAATAAATCAGCAAGTGCCATCAAGCTGCGTTACTATATATACTTTTCAGGAATACTTCCAGAATCCCTCCATTTCCTCTCTATTGTGCGTCAAGAAGTGTGCATCTCATCTAGATTAGGCATCTGAGAAGCATGTCTTTGCACAAGCTTTTAACACCATTTATGCAAAAAAAAAAAAAAAAAAAGACTTTTTCTCTTAGGGAAATTAGTGTGATATTTCCAGCAAACTTTCTTTCAGAGCTTAGATTTTCTGCCTAGCTAGCTCTCAGTTACTCTTTTTTGCTGGAATGGCTAGAAACTTTTAGGGTGACTAGAGTCTGAAGTTTTTTAAGTCTGTTCTTAACATGTCATTGGTTTTCTGCCATGACTCTGAAGTCACTGGGAGTCTTTCCAGAAGCCTTCTATGGTTGGTTTGTTGAGACAGTGACCAGTAAGTGTTCCTACTCAGAATACATGATATGTAAAACAAAACGAAGCTTTACCATAATGTATTTTCTTAGATGTGTGCTAAGGAGATTGTCAGATTTATTAGTGTTGAAGTGGCAGGAGCATTTGGTGGTGGGAAATTGTAAATACAAATATTTTGTTTGTTTTGTCTCCCTGTTACGTGATCCAGAAAAATTTAAGTTATACCAGATTTTCTTCCTCCTGTTTCATTTTCATTTGTATGAACCAGTAATTTGGCCTATAATAGTCTGAATTCTATTCTGGCTTTGTTTTATTCAGACAAGCATTTTAATGGCTATGCTTACTTACCCAGCTTTTACTTGAAAAGTGAAAATTTCTAAGCTGGGCAAGAAACTGAAAGCTCAAAGCTAATGGTGTTGTTTGCATTAGACAAGACACAGTTCAATGAGATGCAGTGTGCACCTTCATTGTCTGAATGTTAGCAAGCAAAATTGACACCATATGTGCCCAACTGTAATTGCTCCAAGAGGGGAAAAGAGAAACATGTCAGAACATTTGAGTAACACCTAATTCAGCCCATGGTTATAAATAATGGTGATGGCTGCTTAAAAACAAAAGTAGGAAAATATTATGGTTATATTATTCCTCAGCAGCGCTTCCTACATAGGTGAACTTCATTACAGAGACAGCACAAGTGAAAAGAAACGTATAACAACTTTTTATGATATTTTTATGTTATTTTATTTTTTTCACAGTAAATAAAGTGGTTATGAGGCTCCAAGGAAAACAGCCCAGATGTTAGTGTGTTGTACAAAATTTAGTGGAAACAAGCTGTAAAAAACATAGTCATAAAACAGCCTGTCAATGCCACACATCTGGACAATGCAGCTGTATGTTCCCGCTGCTGTCATCACCCTAAGAAAACTCAATAGCCTTATTTCACCCCAATTAGGCTGCATACCAACAGAATCAGCATTACACAGGGAGGGGGTATATTTTCACCAGGACAGACCCTCTCCAACTCCCTTCAAGAAGTTTGTATCCTTCAGTCAAGGCTAATGCCTCAGACACTAGTCAGTTTGTAAATAGTATTCAAAATAATACCCACTGACTTGGTGTCTGTTAAATACTTTATAATTTACAGTAAGTAATTGCTTAATGTTGCTCTTTTGTTTTTAAAAATATATATAATATACAGTGAGAACTGTGTATCTGTTGACCCTCACATAATTCACAGACGTTTTCTCCCATCTGCTATTTTATAGCATTTATAACTTCATTTGAGGTCATTGGAACTAAAGAATAGCTATGTATCATATGGATTTGCTGGTTTTTTGGAACGTGTGGCCATTTTGAGCCACACATTGTACAATGTGAAGTAACACCCCATCATTTCTCCATACAAAATAAGTCAAATGCAATATTAAAAGCATACAAGTAATAGTTATTTTTATTTTTTCTCTGCAGGTAGTGGAAGTAGCCAAAGCCATTTTGGATAGTGGAGAAGAAATTCCTGTAACTCTAACTGGAAAGCTATTGAAATTTCAACTGCTTTGCATTAAACAGAAGGATCTTCAGAGAAGGGATGCTGAAAAGGTACTACAGTATGTCTTAGGGAGGTTGCTTAATTAAGTTTGTGAAGCTACTTTAATTCAGGAACTTTTTGCATCAATTCAACTTTCTCCTCATGCTTAACTTTCTGTGAGGGTGTTTGGGAAAAAATGTAAAAAAGAAACGTATTTAGATTTTTGGGAAGACGCTCCCAATTACTCAAATGCAGTTGAGATGGGAAAAGGATAGAATTATTTGCTTGAGTAAAAAGTAGCAATGCCTCATCTGAGTCTTAGGACCAAGAGAAGATAGGACTAGAGAGTATGCATCATTATTGTCCTTTTCCGGTGTTCCCTGGACTAGCTTCCACATATCTTCTCAGATTGTCACTACTAGCTCCAAGACTGCTTTAATCAGCCTGCTGAAGTGTTCTACAGCAGGAATTTCAGCAGGCTTGCAAAGAATCACTGACATTGAAAGGAAAGGGAAGCAGTTCTCAAAGAAAGAGGTTTTACTTACTGAAGTACTAAGGACAACTAGTGCTCTTTGTCAGTCTTGATGAATTCAAATATGTATTTCTGCTTACTTGAGGCTTAATTACATGAAATTATTCAAGTGCAATAAACAGAACTGATTGTAGCACTGTGATGTGATGTTTGTATCATCTGTTTCAATGTGTTTCATCAGCTTAGAACTCAAAGTCGTAATATCAAAACCTTCCAGCTGACTTGTCCAAAGTGAAGTAAATCTGAAGGTAAATAATTAAAACTGATCACAATCACCATACCACAGCGCAAACAATTTTAAGAATCATTGAAGACATTTCAAAGTGGTAAAAAAAGGGAATGTGTAATGAAGGGAATGACAGAAAAGGTTTTCAGCTCTGGTTTGCATTGAACTATAGACAATTTCTGGAAAGCCTGGTTCTCCAGCTGGATGTGGGAAGGACAATTGTGTAGAATAAACTGACCTATCTAATTTGCATGGAAATATTTTTTCATTGATTTAATAGCATTTAAAGTAACACAAATAGGATGCTAGCAGCAATTAAAACTAGTATCTTTTTAGTGCATTTAATTTAGCTTTATAAAACTGAAATGTCGTTCTTACATAATTAGTTCATAGTCATGCTGCCGGATAGAAATATGGTGTTTTTCTTGCTCTTACAGCACCTCCCTTTACCTTAATGTATTTGGATTATTTACATTTCTTATTTGATCTGAGCTCCTTAGGTGTGTAATGTGAGGCTTTGGGTCACTATCACCATCTTTTTTTAATTCTTTGCTCTTAAATTACTGAGTAAATTTAAATGTTGGAAGTTTTGTTTGAAAATAATGAGAATGGCTAAGTAATATCCTGTGTGAAATGAGCACTAGGCTGTTGGTTCTAGTTTATAGTAGACAGATATTTACATCAAAGACTAAATAGTGCTGGTACTATTTTACACCTTACTCGAGTGTTAACAGAGATGCTAAAGACTTAACAGAAATTAAATTTCAGTCTTATTTCCCTTCAGTGCAGGGGAGGTTTCTGACTGCAAGTACTGTAATGACAGTAACTGAAGCACAGTGATTCTTCACTCATCTTTCTACCAGTGTCTGTTCCATTAATGTGAACTCTTAACACTATAATTTATTGAGAATGCAATAAACTAAAATATGTCTTGAACACTGCTTTATTCTTCTTAAACATCTTCACCACAACATTATAATACTGAAAAGGAAAAGTATTCATATAAATAAATCGATGGTACAGCACTCTGCCTTTTGTTCTATACAAAGGCTACAATGACAACTTAGTTTCTTCATCTTGTCAGGCTGAAGAAGAGCAAAAAAAGGAAAAGAATGGCGGGAAAGAGAAAGGCAAACCTCTTGGCACGGAGAAACCCCCTAGTGCCAAGACAACTGAGAAAGAAAGAAAAGGTAAAAAGACAGAAGCAGCCCCTTCAGTGCCAGTTACTGTTAAAAAAAATACCCAATTGAAGCGACGAGGAGAAAAGGAAGAGGAATACAGATACATTGGTATGTAGAACTGCAGATATGCTTCTGACACACCTGCTAAAAATTTTTTAAACTATTCATTCAGTACTTCCTTTTTCTTTCATGTTGAAAAGTATGTTTGGCAACGTTAAAGCACTGCCACTTCCCATTTGAAGAGGGCACTGTACTCTGCTTAGAAGTACAATAGATGGTACTAAGAGAAAATACAGATGAAGTATATGTGGCATGTTGACATCAAAATGTTTTAACATGTCTTAAGACTAAACTACAGTAGATAAATAAAACATATTTACTTAAAGGTTTCAGAATAACTAAATGCATTTTTCAGTATTCAAAGGCAGCTTTCTCTCTGTATTAATAAAGTAACACAGAGCTGTCCGCCATTGTTTGGAAATGAAGCCAAATTCTATACAAAAGGTAATATGATTTCATTTGCTGTAAAACCATGCAAGTGGTACTAAGACCTGAAAAAATGTACTCAAGAAATGAGATTTTTAAGATAAACAGTAATACTGCTGGGAAAATCTTTGTTCTTAATACATAGCACCCACGGTTGCAAATATCACTGGAACAAAAAATACTAGAGGGTGTACATACATCTCTTTATTAGAACACAGTTATATTTATTTTGGACAGAAGTGCATTTTATGTATGTTAGAAAAAGTGGGACCTCTTCTGCTGGAGAATTGCTTATCTTGGGTGTGTAGCCGTTGAACCAATGCAGATGTTCCTTCCTCTTTCATCAGACTTTTGTCTTCGTTTCTTTTGAGATCAGTGGCATTCTTCAATCGCCAGTCCAGATGTTTAGAACAAATCTGAATCTTAGTCAAGCTGCCAAAAGCACACAGAAATAGAACATTCCCTTTCTGTTCATAACCCCTTATTTTTTCAGATAAGGTTTGTCAGTAATATTCTTTTGATAATGTTGAGGATTTTCAGGGACTTAAAGGGAAGTGTTTGAATAAATGCTTACACCTGTAAGAATCAAAGCTAAAATGGTGTAGAGAATATACGTCATCTTATTTATGTATGTACAGAATGCACTGTACAAAATGTCTTTAGTGAGTATTAATGTGTTTCTTCTAGGCCCTATAGAAACAATCTTATCAAATTCAACATTTTTTTTTATTGTCTGGGCAGAAAACATCAGAGATTTTATTCCTCAAAGTCCATACTTTGCTGCCTTTATTAGTCACAGCTAATAAGATGATGAATATATATATTCACATAGGAAATGCACCTGAAAACTAACCACCATGAAAAGTGACCTTGTTTAATGTGATTAGTATCTTTAAGTTATAAGCTGCTACCACTGCTGTTGTTATTTTATTAACTGTGATAGTCTTCCAAGAATATTTACGAAATTGTGGTTGCAGATTATGACAAAGGAGTTATTTTGGTATTTGCATTTGTGAAGACAATAAAAGAATAAAAAAAAAAAAAACTCTCCAAAGATAGCTGGAATGTCATAAAATACCTACCGTTTGAATTTGCACTACAAAAAGTCTTCCTAAGTGAATAGATTTAAAAGAAAGAGAACTTCCCTAGAAGTAAGCTATATTATCGAGCATGATATGTATTCTGTTTAGCATTAAGATTTGAAAACTGTGTTTTGTTGATAGGACAGGATAGACTTTTCTAGTTGAATGTGTTCCATAGTCAGCAGATAGAGGAGCTTCCATTATCTTAGGGTAAATAACTAAGTTGAATGAATTAAACGACCTAATGCCTGATGAATACCTGTATTTCTCTGTGGGACGTGAATGGAATCTACTCAATTAGTAGACTAAAGTCAAGTTTCTAGAAGGTTTGTTTGCATTTGCATGATATAATGCTTGATGTCTTTTGCTTTGGTACTAAGATGTTGCTGTGCATATTTCTGTGAAAGCAATAATGCAAGCATTCAATGGAACTTCTCATCTATTCTCTAATTGAATTTGGATGAGTCTGGCCAACTGAAAGGGCTAGTGTGAGCTGGTATTACCAGATGATGCGGGTTTTGACAGGCACTCCATCTAGCAAACATGAACCTGTTGGGCAGAGGGCCAATGATTACTCTTACTTGCAGCTAACCCTTCAAAATTACTATAGCTAATACCATCTCTCAGCTAAGACACAGCAATTTACTGTGCGTGTGCTCCCTGGCTATCTTTATGAATGATGAAACTACAAGTAGAAAAATTTGTATGTCCTGGAACTAAATAAATTTTCTTTGAGAAAAGCAGCTGCAGAAAACATTGCTGCTACAGCTAGCATTGCGGTTATAATGGACTTCTCCAAGTAGGTTTTCTACTGACACATCTCTGAACAATTTTCCTCTAGGTGGTCTGCTGCTGAAGACTTTAATACATACAAATTTTAGAATATTATGTACAATTATGCCGATGAGCTTATAGATGAACTGCTTGTGACCTTAATTTGCAATATCCCTATGTTCTTTAGAAAAAATAACATAAAATAACATAAAAAAAAAAATTTGTTTAGCTGTTGAATTCCATGCTCCAGTCTCTTTTTGTTTCACTTTGAGCAGATGATGAACCAGACGACGGTGCCCATTATTACTTTATAATTTTGGGTTTCTACAACCTTCAGCTACTGCCAGTGATGTCAGAGCTTGGGGTTAACATTTCAAGTGTAATAAGGATTTCTTCTGAGAATTATGAGCCATTGCAGGCATACTTGGAAGCAGCTAGATTTCAAGAAGAATCTTTACTTTCACCTAAAGGTAACTTGGTCACAAGAACAACACGTGCATAGAAAGAATACTATTTTGTATCCAAGTCAATACTATTCTCCTTGTTCTCTTTGTACTTCTGTCCTCTGTTCATTATGTTTATGTGTAATACTTGTGAGCAGCTATATTTCCATGTGCAAAAATAGTATTGCCATTGGTTCTGTCACCAAACCAAATAGTTTACCAGTGCAAAGACTTGCCTTAGCTAGCAATGAAAAGGAAGACTGATTAAACAGGCAGAGTTTGCAACCAAAGTTCTGTGCAGCAGACACCAAAGAATATTTTATCAGATATATACTGTTGTGTGTCATTATCCAGGAAGATCTGTTTCTAAGAAGACTTGGCACATTTGGTAATTTCAAAGGAAGTGCATAGCTAACTAGATTGGGACCTTGGGCCAAGCTAAATAAGAATATGTCACAGAACAACAAGCTACCTGAGGACAGCTGAGTAGTGCCTCTGTTGAAAAGGACTTGCAGTCCTGGTGGACAGTGAGCTAAATGCGAGCCTTCGTTGAAGGGCAGGAATATCATTGAGTCTTTGAGACTCTTTAGATTATAATAGATAAATGTATGTCAGCAAGGATTTATGTCGCTGTGGCTTGGACTGGGAGTTGAAGTTATGTCCTATTTGAATGGCTTTTGAAACAGTGTAATGCATGAAGGTATACTTCTAGGAATGGAGATAGTAACTTGCAAATACAGTTGTGTTACAATGTTTCTGGTTTTAGTGTTAATAAACCAGGAAACATAGCTCTAGTGTTCTTTTCATTCTTATGTGTTTACATCCCCTAATGGCATTCATTTTGTGTTATTATGAAGTCAAGCACTGTTATTAGCCTTTTCATATGGTTAGGTTTTGTTCCTTGAATCCTCTATTAGCTTCACTACTATTGTTTCCACTTCTCTTAGAGTTAACATTCAGAACTCAGACCAGTCTCTCAGACTTGTTTTTACACAGTAATGGTTCAAAATCACTGTGAAATGTATTAGTATATACTAGATGTTACTATCCTCTGTGTAGAATTAGAACTTATCTTCCATGAGCACCTGAAAAAAGAAGAAAAGTGAAGGATGTTCCTTTGACTAAGATGACCTGTTAGGAGCATGGAACAGTTAAAATCAAGGGACAATCTAGGCCAGCATTCTATCTCTAGAAGTAGTCATGAACAGATGCCAATGAAGAGGAGAAAGAGAAGAAGAATAGGAAAAGAGCAGTGGAAAGGAATGAAAATAATAGGAAAAGGACAAGTGTAAGAAGAAAAGCATGGATGAGAGTAGTTTATGTGCACTTAACATAGCTTCCATTTACTTTCAAGTCAAGGTATTTTCCTGATCCTGATGTGTCTTTTCAGTAAACCACGATGGTTTGATTTGGTTTTGGTTTGTTTTGTTTTATGTCTTGTTCAGTCTTTCTTTGAACTCCTGAGAGTTTCTTATAACTACAGAATCTTTTGGCAGAGTTCCCAGATCTTCTGTCCAGTGTTTGGAGCCAGTTAAGGTACATAAAATCTGTGAAGTCATGATAGGACAGTTTTAAAGTTAATTGTCCTTCTCTTCTGATGGCTGCTACAGAAGGAAGGTATATCTATGAATTATTTAAGGAGATCAGTATTTTTTGAAGAGTCCACAGCCTCACAGGGTTATTTGGATTTAAATGCGTAGGGCCACTGGAAAGATAGAAGTGTGGTATTTGGCCTTCTTACCTAGGTTTTAGATGTGCTGACCACCCGCTAGTTCAAATGAAAGCAAGTCATTACAGGTTTAATGTCCTCATCTCTCTTAAAAGCGTATGATGAATGTGATTGATACGGGATTTCAGAGTTTGATTGACATTAAGGGAGAGATTTTTCTCTGTACCTGGTGCGCTTTTGAAAACACGCAATTACTGTGCAATAATAAAAATGAAAATATTACAACCTCAACGTGATTATTAATAGCAAGTCTGGCTCCTTAATCTCCTTTTCACTTCAATTTCCACTTCAACAAAATGATGCTACTAAGGACTGCTTATCCTATACTTGAAGAGCTGTTTGGTCTAAGTTTGTGCTGGCAGCTTTGGAAAGCATAGCCTGGGATTTTTATATTTCTGAGGTTTCAGATCTACGTTGCTGTTATTCTGGGAGTTTGGTTGTTTTTGTTTCTTTGTTTTTGTAATTACTATGTTTCACTCAGGAGTATTTAAACTCAGAATTGAGTGTCATATTTTTTTCTGAGATGGTGAGAATAGGAATATTCTAACATACAGAAGATGAATACCAATTTGTGCTTCATCTAGAAGGGAGATATTGGGTCATGATTTGTTATTTCAAAATTTTAGATCTAGAAGCAAAGAAAATAAAGAAAGATGAATCTATCAAAGACCTGGAAACATTTTGGAAATACCTGGAGCCAGTTCTGAACAGTGGAAAGCATGGCTCAAGACTCTTTGATGTTGCCAGACTTCATCACCTAGTTAAGGAGAATGTCTTTCCCTCTGATTGGTCCGACAGAGAAATCCTGGTCAGTAGATAACACTTTCACAATATATGGCAAGCTTTGAAGTTTGCAACACTTAGCATTGTTTTAGTAATTGCAAGAATTTTAGTTTAGTCTTCTGTGAAACAGAAACAGAGTGTGTATCCACAGGGAATCCTTTGAATAAGAACATCTGACTTGGAATTTCTCAATATTGTAGGCAACAGCAACCAAGCTGGAAACAATATGAGGTATTAAATTTATTTAGAATCTTCACAGTGATCCAATTTGAATCTCATTAGAGTCAGGTGTCAGCATGAAATAACATAAAAATTATGTTTTTGTCCTCCTAACAGCAGGTCTACTTACTACATATCAGAAAAGTCACATGAGAACAAATATAAACAAATGCAGAAAATAATTTTTGATGTCATAGCACATACTGTACTACTTCTTGTTGTCCTACCCAAAACATGGTTTGGGATTATTACTTTTCGTAACCTGCTTAGTAAGGACTATTGCTTGGCACTGGGAGGCAAAGTGAAGTGTTAGAAATTTTTTCCAACTGAGGATCTCAAGGTAAAGTGTCCAGTATTTTTCAGTCCACTATGACAGCAGTAAAAAATATCTCCTAAAGCAAAATAAAGCAACTTTCTGTGATTTATCATACTGTATTTGTGGTCTGTATTGTTACGGTTAAATTACAGACTGTATCTCCCTAACATTTATTTATAGTACATTAAATTCTGTATATAAACAGTCTGGTGAGCTAGGAAGTATCCTTGATCCTGAAGGGATTGGAACTGAATTTGGCAAAATCCACCATGGTTTCTAAGGCATTCACTAAAAATGCCTCAGTTGTGAAAATGTGTAGAGTTGCTACATTTCAACATTATTCACCATTATATTCGTAATCTAATCTTCACATATGAGGCCATTTTCAGGAAAGTAGTTCTTTTAATCCTTTCTATCTTCCCCTTCTCTTTGGGGAGGGGGGGGGGAGGGGGTCTATAAATATCCTATGAGCAAATATCTTTACTGAAATACTAGAAAAATTGTCTGTCACTGAAATTGTTCCAGCAGATTGTAGTTACGATTTCACATTCTTCTCTATCTCAAAATTCAGTTGAGCTCTAAAGAAGTAATTCTTCAGAGAAACAGATGTGAAAAATACAAGTCATGAAATCATAGACTAACTTTGTTCTGGTGGAATTCTGGATATTCTTTGTGTACTATCTTGCTGCATCTCTGAAGTCCAAGAGTTATCTGAGAGTAACTCCTATGGCAAATTGATAGTCATTGATATAAAAATGATAGAGTATTAGATGCAGGAAGTCTTTTACACATCAGATATTTTATATATTTCTAGTGGAGAATACTTTCAGAAATATTTTCTTTTTCAAGAGTCACTGGGGGCTAGACTCGGAGAACTTTGGCAAACATGTCTGTCCTGAAATTAGGAAAATAAAAACCATAGAATGGTTTGTATTGAAATGGCCTTAATGGCCATCTATTTCCAATCCCCTAGTGTTGTCAGAGCACTTCCCACTAGACCAGGGTGCCCAGGGCCCTATCCAGCATGGCCTTGTACGTTTCCAGGGATGGGTCATCTGCAACTTTTCTGGGGAACCTGTTCCAATGCCTTACCACTCTTTGAGTGAATTTCCTCCTAATATCTAATGTAAATCTCCTCTATTTTAGTTTTAAAAAATTACACCTTGTCCTACCGCTACACTCTGAAAAATCCCTACCCATCTTTCCTGTAGGCCTTCTTTTGGTACTTCAAGGGCCCTCTAAGGTCTCTTCAGAACCTTCTCTTCTCCAAGCTGAACAAACCCATCTCCCTCAGCTGTTCTTTGTAGTAGAGGTGCTCCAGTCCTCTAGTAATCTTCATGGCTCTCATTTGATCCCCCTCCGACAGCTCTACATCTTTCTTGTGCTGGGGACCTCAGACCTGGACACTGTACTGCAGATGGAAACCTACAAATGTGGAACAGGGAAGGGAAAGCACTTCTCTCAACCTGTGCATGCAGAGGTTGTGCATGCAAAACATTCCAGTACTACAGCTGAAATTTTCAGTTAGCCCTAATGATCTCTTGTAACATATGAATGAAAGTTTTACAAAAGATCATTGAATTAGGAAAGCAAAGGTGCACAAATATTAATTCTGAAAAATGTTTTCACAAACTGAACTTCTCTCAAAGTTTTCATAATATTTGAGTAAGTTTTCCATAACTGATAGGTGACCTGGGTATTTGTTTTGAAGTGACATTAGTGTTAGAGAAACAAGATGCCTGATATTTCATAAGGATCAGTTAATATGTTTATTGTGAGTTATAGAACTGGAAGATAGTTCTGTTTCTTCACCTCATTTCATTTTAGAAAACTTATGATTGAGATATCCAATTACTTGTTTAGGATATAAAGAAGGATATGGCCATTAAAGCCACTGAAACCTGAGTGTGGCATATTGTCTGAGAGAGGGTTTGGTATGAGTACAAAGGTATTTCAAATTTAAAATTAAGGTTGGTCTCAATTCTGTTTGAAAATTTTTAAACAATTGTAGATCTGCTGCATAGAGAACTAATGACTTGTGGGGCTATATTATGTGCCACTTATGTATGCACACTTCATCCTTTGTATCTGATATTCTGTCATAGCTTGCATTTGGCACTCAACTGTTTGAAGGTATTGCTTGTTTAATGTATGACTGCATAGACTGGAGAAGACAGCATCATAACTACTTGGAAAACACCAAGTTTATTAATGTGCCTGAATTGTCAGAAAGTGAATCAACACAGCCACCTGTAACCAAGGCAAGGATTTTCTTTATCTTGTTTATTGTAGAAAATAACGACCCATAGGATAGAATTTCCTGCCTTCAGTTCTGCAGGAAAAAAATCAGTTTAGACCATCACTCTGTGTGTACTGATGTGTGTTAAATTAAGTCGGGATTTTTGTCTTCAGCATTTAAAATTTCAAAAATGGGAAAAAATATTGGAGAAAAAAGACTATTAGGGAAATAGAAATAACAAACATCTGAAGAATCGTACTGATAATGTCATAAAGTGTCACTGGTTTAAAAACTATTTAACTAATGATGATATCCCTTAATGCCTGGAAATGTTGTGGTAGACAAACAATTGTGCACGAGAAAGCATTTGGACATGAGCTAGTGGCTGGGGAAAAGTAGGATCACTGCATCTGTAGCAAGGCATCTGAATTCTTGCTTTACGCATTTGTAAAACAATATATCTTGTTCCATTCAGAGACAGGTAGGATTTGCTTCCCCTAATATAAATCATTTAAAATTTTAGCATTTAATCAAGGGTAAGAAGCTAAAGCTAAATGATTTTTTTTTCCACCTATTTACATCTGGCAATTCTCACTTGTTTTAAGATTCTGGTAATTATTTTTTTTTTTTTATCTTTGTTTCTTTAGATACAATCAGCATCACAAATTACACCTTCAAAAAAAAAGGGACAAGCAGAAGAAGTTCCGACAACAGAAATTTTCCCACAAGGCATGTCTGAAGGATGAAAGCACTGGTCCTGTAGCTGTTCACTCTGTCTTGTCATTCATTCATCTGTCAGCAGAAATTATTTCCACAAGAAGTAAAATCTAGTTTGATTCTGTGGAAATAGTATCTTGGTGAATACATTGTGAGAGCCTCTGGAAACTGCAGTGGTGATAACTAATTTCTTTAGAAAATCACTTTTTCTAACTCCTCCTAATCACATTTGGCTTTAAGAGCTATACAATCATAAACATTATCAGTCCTTTTTAAAAGAATTATCAGAAGGTTGAGCAGGTCAGGCATTTGACAAATCTATCTTAATGAATTTTCTTTTTACAGCAGAGGAAGAGTTTTCTTTTATGGCTACTTCTATGGATATGAGATATTACAATGACTTGCTGAATCAGATTCCTGAGGAATGCTTTTCTGTGCCCATAATGCTGAACTGCATGCTGGAGCAGGTGGAAATACATATTTTTCTCTTCCTTTGACTAATTCATCCTAGTCTTGTAATTAATGAATTGATCAAAGATCAATAAATCAATCTCATACTAAAATAAGAGATGCATGGAGTCAGTGACCATAGAGGAATAATAAATATAAAGGAATCACAACTAAAAAGTGAATTCCTTCTTCTCCTTTCATACCGTGCTTACTTATCCTGTAAATACAGTTCTATTCTAAAGTTTCATTTTCAAGGCTATAGGTCCAATATAATCAAATAAGGAAAAAGGAGTCATTTTATAAGTCAGGAATAGGTTTTCACATCCTATGCATCAGTATTGAACTTTTACTACTTTTCTGAGTACGGAGGTCTTATAGCAAGCTTAACAAGAGGTATGCATCTCTGCTAGCACTAGACAAGTCTGATTACTGTTGAGTTCAGCCAAAACCTACACGTCAGCAAAACCCCACAGGAAAATCTTTCTTATTTTTGAAATTAAATTTCATCACAAGTAGTTTATCCAAACATAGAGTTATGCAAAAATACCCAAAATCTAACACACAGTGTGCAGACAGAATCTGTGTTCATTACAGTTCTTCAAATTTCAAGTTGTAACTATTTTTCTTTTCATTCTTCCAAAGGTGAATAAAAAGAAAACATTTCTGTTCTCCATTATTGTTGCTTGAGGCAGAAACTAACATGCAGAATTGCATTTTTCCTGCTTATACCAAAAAAAAAAAAGATTTTTTTTTCCTTACAAAATTTATGAATAAGTGTTTAGTTTATATGTAGCTTATCACGGAATCTGCTTGATAGTTTTAATTATGTTAATCATTGAAAGCAGTAATGCTTTAATGAAAGCTATCATTTATTTTGTTTCCTAGGTTATTGCAAGTGAAGAAAACCTTACACCACCTAGTCTGGTGGTGCCAGAAGAACGGGCAGATGGGATACATCATAAGATTGCAGAACATATAGCCTCTGTCCTTCCTTCACTTCCACTTTCTAAGAGTGAAAAAAAGGTTTGCATTCTTTTTTATTTGTTTCAAACAATGACACATTTGTGTTATTATTGGTGTTTAATGTGTCTTTCTTTTTTAACAGAATCTGTATGACTACTTTTCTCCAAAATACAGGGAAGAAACTGTAGCCCCCAAGTACCCCCTCTTATTTAACTACCACGATACTCTAGCTCAGCGCCTGCACCTGCTGAAGGTATAGTGCTATCTATCATGTCTAAACAGTTCTAAAGTCCACAGGCAGTACATACTCAAGACATTAAAAAGAACTGGGTGAGTGGTGTTTTTACAAAAGAGTACACAATATAGCCTAGGTTTTTCCTTCTAGGATAGATACACTAGCACAAGTCCTTAGTCTGCTTAAGAAACAATGGATTCCTGATACTGAGAGAATACAGAATATTACATCGATATCACTGTTTGCATTAATAATAAGAATGTTTAGTTTTTGTTGTAGATGAGAAGTGTTATAGAATTATGTTGATTTACTCTAGTGTTTCAAAGTTTTTGAGTCTGGGTAGCACAGACAGATATCTTCTAACAGGTGTCTATTATTATATCCTATCATTCTTCTCTGTCTCTCACTTTTCCCACCCAAAATGTCTGACACCATGATTAAGTAACATGCTGTGAGTACCTGGTTGACTTAAACACACACTTATATCTTTTGCTGTAAAAAGACTTAATTATCCCAACATGCATTTTAGAAGTCCGTTGGTGTTAAAGTTTAATTTTAACTCTAGTACTTTGGTGTTTGTTCCAGTTCCAAGACAACTTAAATACAAAAAAGATTGAACGTGAAATGATGGATAAATTGCCTCTTAAAGAGCTTATCCATTTCACCCTTCCTTCAGCTGAAAATGACACTGAACGCTTGTCCAGAGTTCACGAGCTCATGCATTATTGTACCAGTGGTGAGTTGATTTTCATTGATATAACTTTCCCCTTTTCCTTCTTGTTGATGATCCTATTAAAAAGTGGGAATTTGAGGATGAGATTTTTCAGCTACCTAAAACCTTTGGGGAATTTCCCATTTTCTATATTTTTGATTATAACATGGCAAGTTAAATAAGTTAAGTCATCTTCAGACCTCGGTTTCATGGTTATTGGATAAGGCAAAATAAGTATTAAGAATTGCAAATCTGAGAGCTGGCAGTATCTCAGAAATATCTTGCTTATATATATATGTTTAATAACATACAAATGGTTTTTATATCTGAGAAAGAAAAAAAAAACAATCGTGCAAATTAATATTTTGATGTTAGCACACAGTGCATTTTGGTAAATAGTGACACAAATTCTATGTGTATTTACCAACATCCTTGTCATGGAAGAGCACGTGTACTTTAGGTAGTAGATTTTATTGCACAGTAACTGGTTTTCAAAATGTATTCTCTGTATACTGATGGTGTTAATAATGAACTGGCTTTTATAATAGTCTCTTTAACAAATCAGCAGAATACTTTCATTTATTCAACCATAATCACTTCTGCAGTTACCTTTTCTTGGAATGTGCCTACCACCGTGACATACACTGTAAAACAATCCCAAAGACTGCATAAATACACTTAAGTATTTTTTAAAGTTTACTCTCCAGCTTCTAAGAAATACAAGCATCACAATCTCTTCGGTTACATTTATGCCATTATATAAGGCACAGTATTTGGAGGTACTTTCCTGGCTATTCATTCCCAAAATCCCATGTGTTGGGTTAGTTTACACTAGCTGCATTGTGCCTAGTTGTTGGTATGTTCATTTTAGACAGTGTGTTTTAGCTATTAAGTTGTTCTCTATGGTTGTAGCTTGCCAGCTAGTGCATATCAATTTTTATTATCTTCACTTTTCCAGCTGTTAACTGTGATAGCGATTTCTTCACTTTTATCAAAAAGGTAACTGATATGAACAGGAGGTGATATAACCAACATTTTCAGGATTTGCAATGTCTTTGGATACTTAACAACCATAAAAGAGAAAACATTTCAAACTGAACCAACTTTCCTAAAATTCAGTCTTTCTCGTGATTGTTGTTGTTATATGAAAACCAATGGAAACATCCATAAATAGCATTTGTTGTCTTTATACCTTGAATTCCTGTGTGTAAAGTGTGTGTAAAATTTTGTTTCAAGGGAAGAAAAAACATCTTAAATTTTGCTTGAAGAGTTACTTTAAAAAACTTTAATGGTAATGGAAGCCGTTTCATGAGCTAGTTGTTTAACTGGTTTGATAAAGTCTATTCAGTATTTTAAAATCAACATAATTTATATGAAGTTAATGAGCCAGAAGGTCTTCAGTTGTAGGAAGCACTTCATTTAAGATGGATTAACAGTTAGGTATATCAATAGCAATTTGGAAGCATTCAGCTTTGAATGCAGTATAGAATGTAGCTGGCAGAATTTGATCCAGTACTGTTAAGGAAATTGTTTTTGGCTTTTGCAGAGTTGCCAAGAACAATATGCTTGCATAGTTGTCTATTTATCTTCTGCTGAGCCGTAAGAACATTTTCAGTTAATGATTGTAATTCTTATATAGAACTTCTGAGTTGGGCTGAAGTAGAAAGAGCCTTCAGAGTGTTTACTTTTGAAAGCCTGGGGCTGACTGAGCTGAGTGACTCTGGACTCCTGGAGAGCTCTGGATCTCTGGTTGGAGGTGATTCTGAAGTGTCTTGTATACCCTGGGATAATCCGGCCAAGTTTGCAAGGCAGCTGAGACAACTCTTCCTTATGGAAATGAAACTTAATGGGAAATCACCAGGAGGCTCTGGTAAAAATCTCTCTGTTTGTATTACTCCTGAAGAAATTGAATCTGCTATTTATTTTACCATATCTTTTGCCGTTACAGGACAGTGATTTTTCTTCCTTGTACAAATCACCGAATTTCAAATATTGTGTAGTCTGAATATTGAGTATAGACATAAAAACAAAAATTGGCTGGTTTTTTAATGATATAACAGTTGATTTATCAACTTATTAAAATGGTGCATGTAAAAAGCTAAGTACTAGAAGAACTGTTTTATTGCTTATGACTTCAAAGATATTTTAGAGGTATAGAATACCAAACATGAGTTTAAATACCTTTCTGAATGCAGACTCCTGTAAGCTATAATAGCTCCTGAGTATTTATCACCTTAGTAGCAACCATAGATTAAGGTCGATCGTGATGCATAAAGTTAATCAGGGGTGGATGAGTATTAGGTGTGGAAAAAATACATACCTTACAGATAAGGACTCTAGAAGGTGATGTGAAAAGCTGAAATCTAAAAACAAAACAAAAAAACTGCTGTGCTTTGTAGCTACACATGCATATGTATCTTCCACTATTTTTTTTTTCTTCTAGGCTTCCTTCTTCTTTCACATATAAGTAAATGAATTCACAAATAAGTAAATGAATTTTTACATTCAGTATCTTGGGCTGAATATAGAAGTAACAGGGAAAGAAAAATTGTATGTCTTTGGTGTCAAAGAAAGTGAGGTTGTGACAAGAAAAGAGGAAATAGTTTCAAACTAAAAGAAGGGAGATTTAGATTGGATATTAGGAAGAAGGTTTTTACAATACTGCTGGTGAGTCACTGGAACAGGTTGCCCATAGACATGGTAGAAGTCCCATCCCCTATTTGGAGTCATACTTGAGCAAGCTCAGAGAAGCCTGATCTAGCTGTAGATGTCCCTGTTCATTGCAGGAGAGTTGAACTAGATGTCCTTTCCAACTCAAACTATTCTATGATATCTGGCCTAGCTTTATCTGTTTAAATGTAAGTGTCTAGCTGGAGCTAATTGCCTCAATGTCTTCTGTGTAAAAAGGGAGGAGTATTTATCCTATATTTCTTAAATCTTAATTCTGCTACAGCATAGATACCTTCAGCAGCTAAATTGATAGCTGATATTCAGCAGATAAATTGATCTATCATCTCTCTTCTTACCTGAACTGCCATATTTCTGCAACTCTGCTTTTGTTATAAATGGCATTTCTCAAATCTTAGAATCATAGAATCAATAAGTTTGGAAAAGACCTCTAAGATCTAAGTTCAACAGTCAACTCATCGCCACCATGACCACTAAACCATGCCCATAAGAGTCATGTTACTTGAACATCTTCAGGTACGGTGGTTTCACCACCACCCTGGACAGCCTGTTCCAATGCCTCACCACTCTTCCTGAGAAGTTTTTCCTCATATCCAACGTGAACATCCCCTCTCATCCTATTGCTAGTTACCTTGGAGGCCAACCCACCACCTCACTTCAATTTCCTTTCAGGTAGTTGTAGAGAGCACTCCTCTTCTCCAGTCTAAACTATCTCTGTCTAAGCCATGAGCCGCCAGCTTGTCCAGGAGAATTCTGTGGGAGGTGATGCCAAAGGCATTGTTACTCTCCTACATAGACTACATCATGTAGTGAACTGGTTCAAGAAGTTGCATTCAAAATAAGTGATTTTTTTTTAGATCAGAGAAAAAATATCAGATCAGTTTAATCTCCTACATCTTTATATTCATGGTATTGTCCATTCTCTGCTGATGTATATGTTTAAGCAACCATCTTAGATAGGATCCCTTTGTTAGAAAGTTTGAGCGGAAAAAATGAATCTTGCTTAGCTGCTTTTCTGAAGCTTGAGAACAGCTTTTTGTTATTTTACTTACATGTTAGTCAAAATTCTAAATATTGTAGCTACAAACTGAGCTGTCAACATTAACACTTCTGCAGTACAAAAGAAAATACCAGGAAGATAAAGCTTTTGCAGTCAGTTTTCTCTAACCTCCTAAAGGCAGTCAGTAAACAGATATAATTTTCCAGAGAAGCAGAGTCTAAGAATATATGTCTGGAAGTTTATGAACCGTTTATGAACAAATAATTTCAGTGGTATTTCTCTGGAGTAGTATATTTCTTGTATATGTGCATTTTAATCAAATATTAGTGACCTCTGCCCTACATCAGGACATTAAGAATTCTATTAAAAGGAAATTATTTTTAAAAGTGAGAGAAAATATGGGAATATAGAAGTGAAAATCTCCATGTGATCCTATTCATGTCAGATGCCCATTGTAATAATGATAGTTTATCAGTCTAATCTGTGCATCGGAATTACTACTTAGATCCTTGGTAGGTTTAATGTTCTGTCATTAGCTTATAGATTTCCACAAATCCAATTAATTAGGTTTAAAATACATGGTTTCCAAGAATTCTAATATCAAAATAATTTATTTTAGCTTTCTTTGTTATCTCTGTGAAGAAATCCTTGTTTCTCAGGAAGTAAGCTGATAGCTGGTTCTTCACATGTGAATCTTGAGGACTCTTCTTAGAGTCCTTCTTCTTTTTTTTGCCAGGCAGAGCTATCACAGGACATATAAAGAGGAAGATTTGAGTTGGACTTTCCTTCTTTCTTTTTTTTTCTGTTTAATGGTCTGGTACTTATTGTCTGTGGATTTCAGAGTGGATTAGAGGTGATCATGTATTTATCCCAGTAGCATCATAAAAGGAAACTTTAATTTGATGGCAATCTCATCAAATATACTAAGAAAATTGCAGCACTATGACTCTAGTGTTTAGGGCTGAAATTTCTGAAACAGTTCTTAAAATCCAGTTTTCAATTTTTAGGTTATGCAGAAACAAATGACAAGGATGAAAGAGATGGTCTGGCTGATTCTGTTTTGAACAAAGAGTTGGATCTTTCTACCAATCTGGCAAGTGTGATGAATTGACTAAACTGTGCTGTATAGCATGAGACAATAGAAAGTGCTGTTAAGTATTGGGAAATGTTAATGCAGAATCCTTTGCAGTGCTGCACGCAGATGTCAATTTTGTGATGTTTGGGGAGTACAGATATCAGTCGCTTTCTCTGAATTCTAATGTGATGGGTCTTGGTGAAGGTACTAATGGAAATGCAAGTTTTACTGAATACCAGGAGTCAAATACCTGAATGAATGTTCAAAAAAAATTACCAAACTGTTTCAGACTGATTGAATGAGTGATTGGGCTTCTTCAGAAACACCTGCTTGCCACACAGCCCTAGATAAATACAGCAATTTTAAATTTACTTCCTAGTACCTGTCTAAGTATTCGTAATTGCTTACAGCGCTCAAAAACATGTAACCTAGTAATAAAAATAGGTGAATTAGGTTTGCCATAAAAAGCCAAAAGCAAAGCCCTTTGGGAGCTGTTGTTGTTGTGTTGGTTTTTTTTTTTTTTTTTTATTAAATATTGCCGTATGGCGTACATGTATGCAACATAATGCAATCAACTGTGAAGCAACATGTGATGCTGTCTATTAAAACAACACATTGCAGTTAATTTGTTGCAATTGATACTAAGATATTGTAAGTCATTATTTTATTTCATTGTATTTTGAGGCAAGTCTGGAAAATTATGGCCTGGAACTGAAATTGGAAGAAATAAGAAAGACTCAGAAACGTTGTCTGACAGACTGGAATTTTGCTGAGCATTTTCGTCCCGATGTTCTTCTTCAGGTATCTGTGAACAGACAGTGTTATAGATTCAGTCATGTCTCAGAATGCTGTGCAAAAATAAGTAGGGAAATACACTGTATAGGTAATTGGTAACATTTTAACGCTGATGCATTTTCACCAAAGCCCATTGCTCTCCAGCTGCTTTAAATCTTGCATGAGAAACAAGTTCATAATTGTTTTTTGTTTCATGGTTTGGCCACACTGCAGCTGTTCTTTTTGGTATGATTCCTTTAACCGAACGTGTGATGAAAAAGAATTATCTTACCCTTAGAGGTGACCCTCCCTGACCATTATGAGATTAATAAGTTCACCATATGTGAAAGCGTACTTTACAAATACCCATGCAACATATGTTAAATGGGCAAGTAGAAAATTTTGTCATAATAGTACTTCACCCTTTCTGGGTCGCAAGCTTCATTTACAGAAATCTTGTGAGCTAAAGATGAAGATTAATCTTGCAGAAAAATAAACAACGAATGTGGAAGATGAGTTCAGGTATAGATCGCATTAGGTGCTAGGCATTCTCTCTGGAGAAGTGGGTTCTAAATTCAGTGAGCTTCAAGGCAATGCTTTTTGATCCTCACACATTCTATACAAGGATGGAGAAATGGCAGCTTTTTCAGCACTACTTCAGCATTCCCTCATTAGGGTCTGGGTCATAGATTTCAGAACATGGGGAATTCCTACTTATGCAAGATAAACAGCTAATATGAACTGAATTGTCAATAATTAGTGTATTTAGTCAAAAGGTGATGATGGAAAATAGCTACAGCAGAAAACAGCAACATTTTGGTAATAGTATTTATTTCACAATACTACATGTTTCATACAAGCACCATTATTACAATCAGCTGATAATAAAGTTTTCAGATTTAATGAGAATGCTTGTTGATATGGACTTACTTCCATTTTATTTCCATTCTATAGCTTTATAAAAGCAGTAGTTTAAAAGAAAGCTTTTTACTAAATAAGAGTTGCAGCCTGCAGACAATGTAAGCACTCAAAATGATGGACTGTACAGAACAGAGTGAAATAATGCAGAACACAGTAAATCTCGGAGATGTTCAGGTCACAGTAGAGGAAATTGGATACAAATGAACTTAACCAAGCTGAAAAACAGCTTGTTTACTTTTTTTTACCTGCTTTACAAGAACTCTGCTTTTATTTATTATGTATTTATTTCAGTACTTATTTTTAAATTGTAAATAATTATGAACTATTTGTCTATTCTTTAACTGAATTTTTTCATTCATGGTCAGACTCAGAGGTGGAAGACAGTGAGTACTATTCTCCATACGGATAGTGGCAGAGTTTCAGTTTCCATATGCTTGAACACTGTGGATTGCTACAATTCAGGTGTTTTGTGTACATCCTGAAGGCAGAGTGAAGTTCTGAAGTACTTTTTGCTAAAAGCTGTGCTGTCTACCATCTTCACTTACTACTGTAAGCAAGGAGGAACGTACCTTTCTTTCTTTACTTCCAGGTTCTTCATAGTGCAGCCCAGGAATATCGGTGTATCGATTCCTATTATCATATGCAAGATAACTCTTTGCTAATGGTTCTTCACAATCCTATGAATCAGAATCGATTGTGCCAAGAGACTTGGGATGTTGCGTTGCACTCTAATGTTGGATTCAGGTAATAAAATTTTATCACTCTTATCTCATTCATAGTCTTTTTCAATTAAAGCCTGTATGATTGATCATGGAAAATCTTTTGCATGGGCAAAGCTTTCAAATTAAAAAAGACATCATGATGTAACTACATATATGAGAAAGCAAGGCACACAGATAGAGAGCAGTACTGTGTCAAAAGAGTTCTGATGAAATGAAGCTTTTTACAGTGAGGATAACTATACAGTAACTGTGCATGAGTCCTTAATCACACAGTGTAAGAATATGATAATACACTCAAAAGGTCAAATTAAGGATATACTTCAAGAAAATAATGTTGATCTGGGGGAGGTCAAATAGGAAACTATTTAATTTTAATTTTTATTTTTATTTAATTTATTTTTTATTTTTATTTTTATTTTCATGTCTTTCAACTACTGTTATATAAATGGTACAGCTGTCACACACAAAGTTTTTCTACTAAAAGCTAGAAGCCCTTTATTAGATTTAGTTATTATTATCTTTTTCTCTCAGAATATCACATTCCTCTTAATTGTTTGTGACTGTCTGCTCACCAGTAAGAAGTATAAAAGTGCTTAATGGGGCTACAATTGGAACCTTTGCCAGTGAACCTATTTATTTTGGAACACATTTTGGCACTGAAACAGCAGTATAGATTATGACATGGATTCAACTGCTATTCCAGTTTGTTGATCAAATGTATAATATGTGTCCATGTACTGATACGTTAGGAAGCTATAATGCTGTGGAGAGACTTCTGAGCTAGCTTCAACCATGACACAGCGGTGCTATGTGGATTATTGATATTTGATTTATCAAATAAAGTTAAAAGTAAGTTATCAGTGGACAAACTGTTTTTTTCACAAGTCTGTTGGCACTTATCACTATCTGAAGAATCTGTCCCATTTATCTGAATATAGGACTCTTTCAATGTTACTTTATATATATATATATATATATACCTATGGATTTAAACAGGTTTTAATGCTAAGTAGGCAAAGTTTGTCTTCCTCAGGACATACTTTGTACTGGTTTTACTCTTAGGCAACAATGCGTGAATCCATCTCAGTTTTCTAGGAATTTGCGCTTAAATTATTTGCCATTAAAAAAGGCTGTTGTGATTAGCAGAAACTGTGACCAGGACTCAGAAGAGATGTACCAGCAGACAGCATAAGTTCCTTAGAGAGAGATTATGGTTGTTTTGTGGTTGCTGGGCAATTCCACTAAATGTCTATACAATGTTTTCTTCGGGATTTTTTTGTTTTGTTTTGTTTTTTAATGTATATAACAACTACAGTCTACTCCTAAGACAGTGAAAGATTGTTAAGTAAACACATATCTTACATTCAGATAGACCCAGATGAAGAACCAGTAGCATCAAAGTCCAGTGCACAAAAGAGTACTGGGCCTGTTCACTTTTCCAGTTATTCCTTCCCTTCTTTGGGACACTGAACATTAAGGGCTTGATTGAAGTTTCTAAACTTGAACATCTGATGCCACTTGAGCTGCCTGTATCTGATGTCTACACAGAGCTAACATATCTGAGACCCATAGGAGGTCCATACTCTTCTGGATCAGATGCTGGAGACCAGGTCACCTCTTTACTTAAGTGACCTCATTCTGATGACCTACTGTTGTATACCTGTAAGAGCAGATATGTGGAACCAGACTTCCTTGGGAAGCAGTTAGCCTTGGAACATCTCTTTCACTCTGAGGTCGTAGAACAGTTTGGCAGCTCACCTTGAAGCAGCATTGAAATAGTCAATTCAAGGCCAGTTGCAAACAGGAAGAGCTCTTGAAACCTGCAAAACAAAAGATAATTATTTTGCACCCAAAGAAGGAATAACGCACACTCTCTGGCAAAGAAACTTTAATTTTTCCTGAGGTTGTGCTAGCTATGTTTACTTATTCTTCCAGATACACTGGAAACGAGACTTGAACATTAAATACAGCTTCTCTGTAGAGCATGCCAGCTTTGTTCACTGACCTTTCTTGGGGTTCTATTTCAAAGCAGGGCATTTCTAAAGAAACTGGCATGAAAACTAACCAGAAGGTTTGATTTTACTCTTCTTTTGGGGAAATACTCTTGTGCTCTCTGTCTGCTACTTAGTGCCTATGAAGAGCTGTAGGCTCTCTTTTGATTCTGTTACGTGGCATCTGTACTTGCCTTTTCTCTGCAAAATAATTACCACATTTTCTGACCTTATTCAACCTTTTTGCTAAAGATCATTTGAGTTTCCCCAAGTATCACAGATATTTGCTAGTGTGTTTCCAAGCATCCTAACACTTCTTTGGAAGACTGTCTCTAAATACCTGGAGCGCTTCAAGCTGTAGCTTTTTTAGGCTTCCAGATCATGCTGAGTTGCCACACAGAAACCCTATTTATTAACATAGTTATAGTGCTAGTAGTACTTGACCTTTCTGGCCTTTGGTGGGTTTAGTAGCTGTGGATTAATTTTCCTTTGGTTAAAATTATTATCATTCTAATTTGGGGATTATATTTAAGAGTTACACTTTCACCACATGGGAGATATTTGACTGCCTCTCTGTTATGGGTTTTCTCCATGTATGTTTACTCGTTACTACTTCACTGTGATATCTTACAGACCAGATACAAATACACTGCTTTGTAGGGTTGTTCCATAATTAATCTCTAGAAAATACCTCTATTACCTGCATACTTGAGAAATTACTGCCAGTCACTTGACTAAAAGTAGTTCCTCTTATAGCAAATTCTCAGTCAGGAGGGTCTTAAATTTTGTGTTGCAACAGTTTGATTTGGAGTTGGTTTTGCTCCTGGAGATCTCAGTTGCTTCTCCTTCTTCTCCATGGCTATGAGGTCCCATAGTTTATGTAAAACATCCAAAGAATGCAAGAACCGTGGCCTGCAGAGGTCAGGCAGTATGAGACTGCCTATGAAATCCAGTGGATTCTACTAACTGGGTCCAAAGGCATGGGCACATATATGTGCAGTGATAGATGTGTAAAAACCCTTCATTTTTGTTTAGAAGTGACCACACTATCAGAAAGTCAAGCAAATTTCAACATTGTTGTAACTGTTCTTTTGCTGAAAGTGAATCTTAATGACATTTGTTTACAGTTTCATAGTAAGCACATTGCACAAGTTACTGGAAAAAATAATTATTTCTGAGAAATGATTCTGAGTCAGACATTGGCAGTAGTGACATCAGAATACATATTAATAGAATATGTATTTTTGACTTTGAATGACTGTTTCATTGCCCTAAAATACTTTCCATGCGAATAATGTCATTTTTATTTATAACATATATTCATCTTCAAGCTATTCCAGTACTGGCAACTCTAGGTCTAGCCTAGCTTTGCATTTTATTTTCAGTACCTCTGTTTTTCTAACTTGTATTTATTGCTTCAAATAAAAGCAGGATTGCCTTGTCCCTCTTGAATACGTGACCAGCAGCATCTCTATACAGATATCTTGAAGCAGGTACTTACACATACTCTAGGAAGCAGTACATCTTCAAGCTGCACATACGCTTTATATACATCCAGCCTGCATAGACATCTTACGTATTAAGTCTCTGCAACGTGCTGCATAATGCTTCAATAAGAAATCTGAAACTATCATGAGATCAGAAATTGCTTGTGCTGCCTGCATGTTCTCAAACAAAGTCTATAGATACTACCATGGCATTAGAACACAGTTGAATCTTCTTGAACCCTTGAAGGCAAAAGTTTTTGAAGATAAAATGACTTCTATACAAGTTTCTTTTCCTTTTACACATGAAGAATTTTACTTTAAAGAATTACGGTAACACTCCAAACAAGAGATTGAGTGGCATATGCGTTTTTTGGCCTTTATTTTACCTTGAAAGCAGTCGTCCACAAGGAACTACTCAGTAGTTTCAAATACCATTGGAAGACAAAACAGTGCAAGTACAGATGCTCAGCAAACTCTCCATCAGTTTATCATTCAGTGCTGACTTTAATTGTTATTTATCAATATTCTTAATTTATGCCAGGTTGCAGTCTACTGATTCTCTAATCTGGATTTGGGTAATAATTTCCAAATGCCTTTCCTGTCTTATTGACAGAAAAGAGCTAGAAACTAAAGAGGGTAACACTCCTTAGCTGCCAAGCAAACAAATAAAGTGTATTCTAAAAGGCAATATAAATCAAGAGCAACTAAGAAAATACATAGTCCTACTGATAAGATACTAAGGAGAATTGGTCTCAAGCTTTCTCAAACTGAATGTCTGTATGTTTTCTGGATGTCTGGATTTTCTTTGATGGCAGGTGTTCTTTGGAAGGCAAGTTTCTACTATCTCTTTGCAGTCAGGAAAACTCAAATCCCAAACATAAGATATTTTAAACAAGTATCGTTAAGACAGAAGTACCAGCATCTGTATAACAGAAGGGACTTTTGTTTTTGTTTTTTCCCAACACAGTCCTTCTCTCAAAGATTGTTGCATATTTATATAAGAAAATGAGAAGCCAAATGATTTTCTTTTTTTTTTTACCTGAAATCATCTTAGTGGAAATTGTGTTGTAGTAAATAGATCAATATTATGCTTTTCAGAAACTATCTGGAGCTGGTGGCCAACTCAATTGAAGACTGGGTGAAAGAAGAAGAAGTCAAATACCAAGAAGAGAAGATAGCTAGGGAGATAAAGGCTCTTAAACAGGGAGAAGGCTTGACTGAAGGACCATCTGAATTTTCCAACTCTGCTGTCAAAAAGCCTGGCTTATCTAAGAAAGCCTCTAGTGGGTATCTTTCTGTTTTATCATGGAAAATTCATTCTTCATGATAAGTGCTGAGACCCAAAGCTGTTCATAGAAGAATCCCATATATTTTTAATAGGGCAAGCATGTCTTGTCATCTGTGTATACATAAACATCTTTTGAATTTAATTAAATACATGTACTTAAATACTCTGCAACATCCTTCATTTTGCAAACTTCAGTCCCTTAATGTAAATTTACATCTTTGAGACCTGTTTTTATTTAATGAAGTTACTTGAAAGATTACATGCAACTATGAATCTCTGTTATATAACTAAACATATGAAAAGATGAGCAGTAATTGAGGTTGGTGACTTTTTTTTAAAAGAGCAGGATAAAAGTTGGAAGTCAGAAACTGTGGACTAGAAGCTAAAACTGGAAACTGGAATTAACTAGACTGAAAAGCAAACTTTAATTACAAGCAGCATTTTGGATAATGAAAATCGTAAGCAGTTGATGCAGTAAATGTTGAGCAGGCAACAAAATCTTGAACACAAATATTGACAAAAGAGAGAGCTTTTGTCCAAAGTTTCTATTTGTGTATTTGAATTAAAAATGATCTGTTATTTAGCCTTTACTTACTTTCTTTGAGAATCTACTTCAAAACCTTTTTGCACTGTAGCTTGAGAACCGAAAGGACAGTTGTAACTTTAGGATCATATCTTGTACTCATGTGGCTCTCCCAGTTTGGGCTGAATTAGAGGTAATTTTCTTTGTATTGTCTGCTATGGTACTGTTTTGGATTTAGGAGGAAAATAACATTGACAGTACCCCAGTGTTTCAGTAGTTGCTGAGCAGTGCTTCTCACACTGCCTTGCCAACAGGAAGATTGGGAGTCCAAGTGAATCTAGAAGGGAACACAAGGACTGTTGACTCAAACTAACCAGAGGAACATAAGACCCCCAGTTATGAATGCCAATTAATACTAGTTGTGAGATAATTTATTCTAATCTGAATAGCGCCTTGTATCTTTAAAGATATTTAACATTGACTTTATTCTGCTTTTATACTTGTATGTTTTACTATTTAACAATCTATATGCTATTTTTTTATTTTCACCTTTTTTATTTATGAATCTTTTTCCTTTTTTTTTTTTTTTCAGTTACCTGATTTTCACATATTGATGATCACGGTTATTCTTCTTTCTTTTTTCAAAGACAGCACATCAAGACCTGAAAGCATATTGGACACCATTCTGGAATCTCAATCCAGCAATGAAAGAAGTTTTTTTATTAGAGAAGGTTCCCTTAAGGTAAGGCAAAAATAGGTATGTGTCTGAAATGGACTAAGTAACACTGACTTGCCAGAAAGGCATCCATTATACTGTGTAGATCTAGCTTAACTGTTGCTGTACTCCCTAGGATTTTTTTTGGCTCTTCACAGCCGTAGTTTATGTATCTCATCTTTTTCACAGTGTGCAGTTCTCTGCACTTAAGCTACTGCCACTGAAATTTAGCTATGAAACAGTCTTAACCAATTCCTGGGTACTCAGCTTATCTGAAATAGCTCAAGTTAGGCATTAGCCTAACTTGTAATTGTGCGTGCTTACTGCTTCTTCCACAGTAATTTTAGTGCTTTGGTGTGCTTAGAACATAAAATGCTAGCCTGGAAAATCTAAGATCTCTTATGTTGTATTCTTGTTACGTTAATAATTCTGGTGTTAATAACTCTTCCCTCTAAAGGAATAAAACCATTTTATCTCACATTTTGGGAATAAATTCAGTTAGTGATTCGTTCTGATATGGTGACATATCAGACATATGGTGACATTGCAGAATAGTGAACTACAAAGTGAATTATTTGCTTATGATGTGTAAGATACAAATTATCACCTGATACATCTCCTGTGATCAAAAATGACTGATCCTGTGAATTGAATGTGCCATTAATTTTATGCAAAATATAGTATGTAATATTGTAAAACTGTAGACAGGCTTTAAAAATATTATTAACTTAAAAGACCAAAGGAACCTATGTTATTTTGCATTCATTTACTCATATCCTTTTCTCATATGTAATACCATGGATTATAAAGTAAATTGAACTCGTATTTAATTTAGGCTAGTAAAGAGAAACAGAATCAATTACTAGAGGAAGAACGACTTAAGGAAGAGAAAAAAACAAAAAAAGAAAATTTGAGTGGTAAAATGAAAGGACAGGAGACAGTAATATGTGAAGAAAGTGAAAATTCCAGTAAGAAATCTCCCAACAAGAAGCTTACAGATGAGCCAGCAAAAGTCCCTGAACCTGAGGAGGATCACTGCATCTCAGAAACACATCCTGAAAAAATTTATAAGGTAAAGAGTCATATTATTTTACTATATTAGGAGAGTGTTGCCTGTTTATATATAGCCAAGATTTGCAAAGCTATAATCTGTTATGAGACTGAATTTCAGAACTAATTAAGCGTAACTAGGTCCTGCTTAATTCCATCATTTTTAGCATCAGATTGCTTTCTAAAAGTTTTGGAAATGCAGTGTTTGGCATTTAAGACTATCTTACAGAAGATTTGGATGTTTTTAAATGTATATGACATAAGCACAAAGATAAATTTATTGTTTTTGTGTCCTTGGTTAATATATTCATGGGATTAATTTTGCCTAAAGTAGTGTCATTCATGAGAGAGGGTAGGAAAAGGGAACATAAAGAGCTGTTCCAATTCATTTATTTGGGGACTGCTAGACCTGGCTGTAGTTTTGGCTATCCATACTGGAAATCAAGTAAAAGGAATCCACTGTTTCTTCCATTTCCTGTTTCAAAATTCATGTCCTTGGAGTGCCATAATACAAAGCTATTCTGCGTGATACACTAACAGATAGATATTTCCTACTGGGGGAACTCTTTACTAATTGTATTCAAACAGTTTTTAGGCAGTTTGCACTGGATTATATTTACAAAGTAAGCCTTACATCCAAGATAGTCATTTCAGGGTTTTCTTCTCACTACACACCAGGAAACTATAGACCTACAAAACAAGGGGGGGCTGAACTAGATGATTTCTAAAGGTCCCTTCCAACCACTACAATTCTGTAATGTATCAGACTAGATATTCCAATAGCAATTTAATGTTGCAGTTCTGGAAAATGACAGTTGCAGATAATGTCCTACTTCTCCTTGAAGTTTTCTGGACATAAATCTATGAAAACAGAAGATTCAGATTCATGAAAGTACTTCTCCTATTTTCATTACCTACATCTTTTTGAAATTGAGGAATGTAAATAAGGAAGTTCAGAATTTCTTTATGGCACAAAATCCCATTTTCTAGATGTAAACAGTGGTTATATACTGCAGATAAAATGACCTTCCTGTGTCAGTATTCTTTAGTCTAAACTTGCTTGCGTACATGTATGATTTTCCTGCTTTCTAGTCTGAACTTGCCTGAGTACACTCAGTGTCTGAATTCCAAAATCTAGGGGTGGATGTCAGAGTCCTTGTCTGGTTTGGTTCTGATATACAAATTTTATGGCATTGTATTTGTATTTTATCTCTTTGTACTTGGCCAGAATTTTTATTTCCCTATTTTATTTATTAAGTCACAAGACTACTTGCTACTTTTCAGTTCCCATGGTTGCTACATATAACTGAGCAATGAGATTCAGCGCTGAAACAAGTTACTTCAGTTAGAAAATGAGATATGAGAGTAATATGCCATATATTTGTTAAAGCCACAATTCCGTTAATTAAATCTCTAAACAAGAAGTTTTAATCAGGACAATTTTAGTGTGATTATCTGTACTTTGCCTCTTTCACAGCTTCTGCCTTTCTCATTTACCCATACTCTATAACTTGTGTTTTTTCAGTTTCTTGGTTACAACACAGGGGAGAGTCTTATTCAAGTATCTGGAATCAATCACTATCTTTTCCCATCTGATGGAGGACAGATTCATGTAGAGAAGATAGGGTTTGTAAAAGGTGATTCTTTTACTCTTAACACTTTGCTTTGAGACAGTTAATAACCAATGGTAAAGTTTCCTTTATCCATAAATACTTATTCACATCTTAGTAGTAGAAATTCTGTTAAAAGATACTGTGACAGTACCATGTAATTCCATGTTAGATTTAATTACCACTAAACTGTACATTTTGCTGTAGTAGGTTAACAATTCACAAAGTATCAAAAAGTAGAATTATTCAATGGCATCCAATGCAGTGCATTCCATGAACGCATATCCCAGTGACCTATCCAGTGTGAGTAACAGGGTTGTTCCAGACTATCAGTTCTAATTGTCAGGATGTCTTCTAAATATTTATTAAGGTGATTTAAACTCAGATAACTTTAATTTCATCATCTTTGCCTAATAGTAAGGAGTTAGATATTCTTCTGGACAGTTTTATTTTTGTATGACTTATAGTTGCAAGTGCAGGCTTTTCTGAGGAGTAGAAATCAGTACTGAAGCCTATTGAATGCAATAACAGTATTCCATTGTTTTGTAGGTCTAACTTTGGTAAAGGTGAAAGTGGTAAAGGACAACCACAACTTTTTCATTCATATCACAGACCCCAAGGAAAACATAACAGAAATTGAAGTGCAAGAAAATAACGAAGAACAGAAAACTGCACCAGGTTAGTGGGTTGATGTCACTGATAAAAAGTATTAATAGTTTGATATATTTAGTAGTCAGGTGTAAACCTTATCAACTAACATAAAATAAATTCCTAATTGCAAAGAGTAAATGGGATCAGTGTTGCTGTGAATAGATGCATACTTTCAAATGAAGAATGTTGGCAAGAATGTATGTTTTTAAGCATCTTTATAAAGATGCTTAAAATTCTGATATCTTCATAAAGATATCAGAATGTCTGTGAATGTGAGATTTAACCAAAATGTTTAGCTATTAGCAACACTCATCCAAAAAAAAAACGTAGAATAAACGTGTACTTTTCTGGTCACTACTATTTTTTTTATTTTTATTTTTTTAATTTACTGACCAAATCAGAAGTCCAGAGAAGAGGTAGAATTTTTTTTTTCAGTGTCCAGTTTTTCAATTGAAATCTGTGGAGGAGTCTTGGAAACTTGCAGACCTAGTACAGCCCCAGCTGACTGGAGCTGAAATACTCTTTGAAACCTCTGAGTCTGGAGATGACAAAGATGGCAGAGAGGGTGCTCTGTCCTCACACTTGCAAACTGTGTTACTTGGAATGAGGTGAGGGTGAGACAAATAGACAGGGTGAGACAACTTTTTGTGTCTGAGATCAGAGTAAGACCCAGTCTCTAAAAATCAAAAGCTTAATATTAATCCAGTTTGCTGACTTAAGCGTCATGCAAAGTGTAGAAATAAGTATAGTGCAGGATAACAGATGCAAACCACTTTTTTAAGCAAGGAAATCACTGAAAACATTCACCATTCCTTAAGAGAATTCTCATCTTTAGTATAGGACTCCTTCTGATCTTAGTATGGCCTGGGAAAGGCTAAAAGGTTGCAAACTGAATATCCTGTACTATATCCAATTTCTGCTCTGAAAAGTCTTCCCCTTTGAACTGAGTCTTTTTCTGGGGGAGATATACTGCTGAAGAATTAGTGCTTCCTCAGGACCTTTGATGTGGAAACAGGTCCTTTCTGCAGTTCAGCAACATCTATTGCTTGTTGGCATGTTTCTAAAAGACGCTACAAGTTTTGAATCCCAGTCCTTTCTGAAATCTGCTGAGGGTGGTTCCAAGCAGGAAGGTGGTCTGTAATTATTTGTGTATGTATTTATTTGCCCTAAACGCTGTAGGATTGCTTATGCAGAACAGGAGAGTATTGGAAAAGTGTAACTTCAGGTAGGAGTGTTAGTTCTCTCACTCTTCACCATTAGAAAGGATCTTGTTCCAGCTTCTCTCCTTGGCAGCAGCTGCCACCAGAGAAATAGTAGTAGCATGGATGAACAGAAATGTTGCATCCCTTCCACGGATGAGATATTTCTTGTCTGCCTTTCTGAAAGTTGTCATATGTCAGGTGACACTTGCAATCACAATGTTTTAGCATCTCAAACCACTTGTATTCATTCAGCACCAATGTGAGGCTTTCCTTCTATCAAAACAGGAATCCTCTGAGTGATAGAAATGATCAGTTCAGCATTATTATCAGCCAGGAAAGGAGATGAAGATTCTTGGCTCCAGAACTTGTTTCATTTGTTGTTTAAATTCGTATGGACTTTTCACTAACTGATGCTGTTAAATGACCTAGCTAATTAGAGTGCAGATGAGAAACTATAGGTACATTACACAAAACTGTCTACTACGTATTATCCTATGAGTGGAATGACAGGCAATGCTTTACAGGTATCACTCTTACAAACTTTCCCCTTCTCTATATTAATTTGTTAAAACAAACAGGTTACTCATCCACATTGATGTGGCATTGTTCAGATCAGTCACTGGTTTGCAGGTCAGATAGTTCTGCAATGTGTTGCCATCTTTAAATATATATTTTTAAATATATATTTTTTTAAATTTTTTTTTAAGGAAATACTAAAAATCAAAAGAAAGCTGTGAGCAAGTTTGGATCTTTTTCAGCCACCTTGGAAAATGGAATCCAGCTGTCCCTGAGCTATTATGGACCTACAGGGAAGACAGCAGGTAAAATAAGCAAATAGAAGAGGATATTTGAGAACCAAAGGGGGAATTCTTTTTCTTCTTTTCTTAATTTTTTTCACACACCCCTTAGGTCAGTAATTTGTTGCATGCAATTCTGCCTTTCTTAGCAGCTGTTACCACATGGTGGTATTTTCAGCAAGGCTTGAGATGAGATTACATTGTCAAGAATATTCTGTGATTCAAATTGCAAAATGGAAGGAGGTCTCCATGCTTTTTTACTTTACTTACTGTGAAAACAGAGCAGTGGAGGGAGAAATTTGCAAGTATTGTTACTGAATAGTCCAGCAAAATCAGCGAATCAATTTGAGCCAAAGAAAATGTGATTTGTTGGGGAGTCTTTTTGGTTTTGCAAGAAATAATATTTTTGTTAACTTATATAGGTGATTATGGAATTTTCATTTTATGTTAGGAGTTGGAGTCTAGGTTCTAGTTGTACAGTCATAATGAGGGATTTCTCTCGGCTTTTCAATAAACACATTCACCAACTGGAAGCAATTGCTTCATAAAACCACAGTGAAAATAGAGTCTGCTTTTACCAAGAGCTTTTTGTTTCCATTGCATTTGAAAGGCCACTGAAACCATCACATGGATAAAAATGAAATCCCCTTCTGATCAGAAAATAATCCCAGCAGTTTTCAGTTCTTAAAATGTGAAAACATTTAATTGAATGCACCTTTGTGTAGACCAGTCAACTATATACTTCATTTTAATTATTCAAATACATTTTTCAAGTGATTTTCTAAAAAATAACTATTTAAAATTGGGCAAATATAGCATCCACAGTGTAGTAATCTGAGAACTCTTGTATTCTGGCAAAAAGTGAGTTGCCTAATTAAACACCTACGTATCAGCTGTGATGTTCAGGCTTTTTTCACATATCCAGTAGGCAACCTGTTCTACATTAGAGTAATCTTTGCCATGTTGAGCTCTAGTGCCACACTGCTGACTGGCATTCTTGGAGCATTTGTAGTTTTCCTGCAATCACTTGCTTATGTCTACATTCCTGTTGTGGGTGTTTGTATGATAAGTGCTCAGAAACATTCTAACCAGAAACGTCTTGGTTTAGACTTTTCTTACACATCATCCATTCCTAATGTAGAACGATAATGGCATGCAATACAAAGTTTCTCTCCATGGACTGGTTAAATTGCATTACTGAAGTCATTTTCCGGACTCTCTCTTTTTCCCTTTTTTTTATTTTCTCATTTTGTTTCTTCCATATTTCTTTTGGTGAAGTTCAGATAAGAAAAGTCCTCAAATTGTTTCTCAGTTTTGTGCAGCTTTTTGTTTCTTGGTTAAATTTTAATATTTAACTTTTACGGTAAAAAAACAAAAACAAAAACAAAAAACAACTTCTAGTATATTTGTTTTCTCTAGCTTGACCCAAATCTAACTTCAGACTTAGGAAGTAAGCTTTTCATAATTTTGATGCACCGCTTGAGCACTTCTGGAGTTTTTGCATTTAGATGCTATGTAACATGTGCAGTTGCTGTTTGAGTGTTGATGAAATCTTGACAGTACAACTCTCAAGTGCTAGATTTTGTTTAAACAAGAAAGGAATCTTCCCTAATCTGATAGTCCTCTGGAATTTCCCATAATTCTCAAAATTTCTGAGGACACTTCTTCTCTGTCACTACAATCCACTCTTCCATTGCTACTGTCAGAAAGTGTGTCCTCATTTTACAGGACAAGCAGAATATAAAAGCAGATTAAATGCCCTCAGGAAATGAGAGCCTATAACAGCTTTTATTCCTAAATTCAGCACTCTGGAAAGTAGCGTTATCTGAAACTGAACTTGCTCCACTTCACAGCACCCCTTACTGTAGGGAAGAGTTGTATCTTGTTTGTATCTAGTTTGCAGTGGTCATATGAATATTTTTACTAACCTTATAGGATGGATCACATTCACTAATCATTTTAAAGATCTGTTGCCTCAGAGTCCTTCATTTCAGCTATCATGCCTCTCAGTAGAGAATTACCTCTGTCCAAGTTTATTTATCAGCTGTTTTCACTCATCAGGCACCTGTAGACTGATACTACTGCTACTTTATTCCACAGTTGTGGTCACTAATAAATTTAAATCGCAGCAGTCTCCACTGAGAACGTTAAAATATTCTGTTTTATATAATTAGTTGTGAACTTATCACTGGTATATTTCAAATAAAACAGGTTTGTTCATCTTTCCTCAGACTTCCAGTGAAATACGGAAGTCACACTTCATAAATTTCAGTACCTTAAAATGGAGCTACCTAACAAAGTATGAGATTTGTGCACATTAGCCATGCATCAAGGTTTGGCCTCTTCTCCCAGGCAACGGACAGGACCCAGGGAAATGGACACAAGAGGAGGTTTAGGTTGGACACGAGGAAAAACTTTTTCTCTCAGAGAGTGGTCAGGCACTGCCCAGGGAGGTCATGGAGTTGCCGTCCCTGGAAGTGTTCAAGAGGCATCTGGATGAGGAGCTGTGGAGATATGGTTTAGTAGCCTGTGGTAGCAGTGGTAATGAGAAGATGGTTGGACTAGATGATCTTATAGGTCGTTTCCAACCTTGTGATTCTATGATTCTATGATACTTCCTGTGAACATGCTTAGCAGGCTGCTGTAGTGCTTGACTTTTAAGAAGTGTAAGAACCTGAGAAACAGAATCTTTCTGATTTGTTGAAGCAAAATAGAGCTATGAAGCCCAAAATCGCTGGAGTCAGTCCATGCTCAATCCACCTGTGATAAAGCATAGTGGTGGTGATCTTATCTTAGGCACTAGACTCAAAATTTCTTCATCTGTGTAAGTATTCTGGAGCTAAAACAGAATAAAAAAGTTGTATTTCTATTCTGAGACTGAATATAAGCTAGAGGAAACAAGTTTCAAGATTCCTTTCAGTTGACAAGTATCCCATCTGTGAAAATACTTTGCAAATAATATGTTCAGTCCATCTATCTGATATCATTCAATTCATTATTTCAAAGGTAATACATAAAGTATAAAATCTTGTCTGGATTGAATGTAAAAATGTACATTTGTGAAACTTAATCACATTAAAAATAATATTTTTCCCTTTTTTAGATGATCAAACAGATCCTGTCTTAGCAGCAATTCTGAACATCCCTTCTGTTCATATTCCAACTGTTCCTCCTTCCACTACCTCAGCTTCAGAAAAAAAAGACAAGTCAGTCAAACAAAAATCAGGAAAATCTCTGCCGTCTACAAAATCAAGCAATAGCAGAATAAGCTCTTCACCACCAGACAACCATGAAAAACAAGAAGGAAAAGTAAGAAAACAGACATTTATCCACTAAATGTTGAAAATAAACAAAAATTTAAATATGTACACTTATGTAATAGACATAAATATTCTTCTTAGAGGATTTTGAGAAGTGTTTTAACAAATTCCTAGTAATTTATGGTGCTTCTAAGGGTATGTTTTACCCTTAGTTGTTCTCAGGTGAAAATATTGGCAGCTGTTGATTAAGATAGTCTTTAAGGCTTTGTGATGTAGAGCAGTATATCCACATATTTGCGTTGATTTTGGTTTTGCAGTTACCTGTTACATTCTCACTGACTAGAACTGCTCTAGAAATTAGTTTTTACACAGCATCACAGAATTACAGAATTGTAGGGGTTAGAAGGATCCTCTAGATCAGCTTGGCCAACCTTCCTGCTAAAGCAGGTTCCCTATACTAGGTCACACAGGAAGGTGTCCAGATGGGTTTTGAATATCTCCAGAGAGGTATTCAACAGTCTGCTTAATCCCTTAAATCACTTAAGAAATGGCAATTCCACCACTTTCATGGAGTGCCTGTTCTGATGCATAACTATGAAGAAATTCTTTCTAATATCAAATCTAATCCTCCCTTGACACAACTTGTGGCCATTTCTTTGCATCCTTTTACTTGTTACATAAGAAAATAGACTGATAGCCACTTCTGTGCAACCTCCTTTCAGGTATCTGTAAAGAGCAATGATGTCTCCCCTCATTCTCCTTTTCCCCAAACTAAACAGCTCCAGTTCTCTCAGCCTTGTTCCTCATATGTCTTGTTTTTCAGTTCCTTAATCAGGTTTGTTGACCCTCTCTGGATGCAGTCCAGCAACTCAACATCTTTTTTGTAGTGAGGTGCTATTTATCTTGCTCCACAGCTTCTGCTCTGTATTGTCTTTCTTGTATTCCCACAGTGAGGGGCCCAGAACTAAACACAGTATTCAACATGTGGTCTCTCAAGTACCAAATATGGAGGGACAGTCTCTTTTCTAGTCCTGCTGACTGCACTATTTCTGATACAAGGCACCTGGGCACACTTCTGGCTCATGTTCAACCATCTGTCAGCCAACACTATCAGGCCCTTTACTGCTGGACAACTTTCCAGCCTCTCGTCCTCAAGCATATACCACTTCCTAGAGTTGTTATGACCCAAGTGCAGCACTCAGCATTTAGCCTAATTAATGAAGACTTTTTTGCTAAAGTTTGCTTTGCAGTTTGGTCTTTCCAGCTAAACCACTAGCCAGGATCCAGCAATCAGGAAGATTCTTTTGCCTTTTGCTGAATGACTTCTGTCACAGGAGAGGGCTTTTGAAAGGATGGATGACATTTCAGAAGTAGATGCTGCATTTCTTTTATGGAATACAGATCAAAAAGTAGGGCAGAAATTACAGAGCCATGTTCACCAAAAGTACTTAGTATTTGATCTCAAACATCTTTCTCAAAGTTGTGTAAGAAGATTATTTGGCATGGAAACATGAGTGAGGGAGAAATGGGTCACACTGTTCACTTTGGCCACTTATTCCAAAATCGCTCCTGCTATGACCTCTTCAGCAGTTTATGATGCATATTCTTAGCTCTCTTGGTAAGGAAGGATGAATGGAGATTTTAATTACGTTAACAGAGGTTGGCTGAGATGTTCTAATATTTATATTAGGCAACATGGAAATGAAGGGTTAAATGGAGATAGTTTCCAGTGCACAGCAAGTGACAGGAGAGAGAAGTAAGAAAGACAAGAATGAAGAGATACTGAAAGTTTTTAGAATATCCATTGAAGGCTCTCTGATGCAAAATAGCTATACTGCTCTGAGGTACCTAGTGAATTAGGATATGCTGTGGCTCTTCTTTCAACTTGAATTCTGCTCATATCCACAGGAAGTCCTGCTGACCTAATTTCCTCAAATTTAACTAGATGTTTAAACAGCACAAGCATGGGAACTTGCCAAATGGCACTAACAATAACATATCTCAATTTTATGGTACATATAAACCCTACACAAACCAATAAAATTCTGCCAAAGCATCTTCAAGTTCCTTCTCTTTTTCCAAAAAAAAAAAAAAAAGAGTTTTATTTACAGTATCTTCATTAATTTTTGGTCTTTTACTAAAAACTCTGTAAGACAAACATCCTTTGCTAGTACATGCAGTACCTAGTTGTGTGAATCTGCAAATGTTTTGGAGGACAACATTAGAATCTGAAGCGAACTTGACAAATTCACAGAAACATTGTCTGGAAAATAAGGTGTAATTCAGTAAAAACAAATGCTAGGTTCTATAATTGTGTATAAATAATCAGTAATCTAAAGAATGTATGAGCATTTTACCAATGGCAGTTATGCAGGAGATGGTCCGAGAGTTGAAAATTATCAAAAGCTATATAGAAGTCTGTAATGTCATCTTGCTGTGAGAAGGGCAAACACCATACTAAGATTAAGAAACAAGAATACAGCCTGCTAAGTATGTGAAATTATTCTTCCCATCAAGACAGGTAAAGAAAAATATAGGCCACATTAAATAGTTCTAAGGAAAGCACTAAAAACAATCAGAAGTCTTGAAAACTTTACCAGCGAGGAAAGGTTAAAAGATTTGGTTTGGGTTTGTTTGATCCAGAATTGAGAGATGGAACAATTTGTGATAGAGGGACAAGAAGATATTTTATGCTAGCCTATATATTCAGAAGAAATCATCAGAATTTTTTTTTTTGTCAGAAATGTTCAGGCTGACAAGTAGGAAAATCTCAGTAAGGTTGATGATGAGAATAGATTTGCCTAAAAAAATTAGGAAATGTCTAATCCTGGAAATTTTTAAAATACGTTGCACTACCAGTTCTCTCTAACAATATGATACATTTTTTCTGTGATTGGAAAGGAGAAGTAGAGGACAACTGAGAGTTACTATTCTGTGACATCTACCCCATGATTGTGTGACTGTGATTTTAGGGTAGTGAGAGTAGCCTTATTTACCCAGTAATATTATGTAAAGTAGCCATAAAATGTCCTTTTAATAAAAAGACATGGCAAAGCATCTGCTAATTTCCCTGTTTTTCCTGCATTTCTCTCCATATAAATTAAGAATACAGGATAATACCAGGACTAGTTCTCTCTTACCTTCCTCTGCAACCCAAAACTGTTTTCATCTTATGATTATTGGTGTAGCGTAGTTCATTGTCACATATGTTTCTATAAGGTTGATATCAAAGGTTTCATTCTTGTATTTTTCCTAAATTTTCCAGAGTCTTCAGACATTTTTAGGTCATCCTCATCTTTTCTATTAAGCAGGACAGTTTCCACTACCGAGGAGTGCAGAGAACTGTATCTTTGTCTGACAAGCATTCCCTCCTGTGCTTTTTTCATGTCTGCTGTATTTCCAGCAGACTTGAAGTAGTGTTATTTTTATCTTATTTTTATCTATTCAGGTAGAATAGCTGATACAAGCTCTTCTGCTTCATGTTACCTTTTCTTTTATCCTGACACTGTACACAAGATAGCTTAGTGACTTGAAAACGAATAAAGTCAGGAAGGTTTTTTCTTCAAAGGTTAATAAAGATGAGTTAAATAAGATAGCATAATCAAAGAAAATAAGCTAATGCTTCCACTTCAGAATCCATACACTTTCAAAATGCTGCAAATGAGTGATAGAATGTAATTTTTTTGTATGTTTTGATAGAACTGAAATCTAGTCTAATTTTTTCTTGTCTTTTTAAATGTGCAATAAATCTAAGTACTGTTTTGTTCTGCAGATGAAAGTAGAAGAACCAGCTTCCCAAACACAAGTGATGTCAGCTGCTCTTGCTTTCCGAAGCCTCAATGTCTCGTGTCCCAATGGACTAGTATTAACCTTCTTTGGTGAAGGTTTTGAAGGCCAGTTTTTTGAACCACTGTAGAATATTTAAAATAAGTTAATATTACAGATAAAAATGTTTCTGGTTGTTTTTGTTTTTGTTTTTTGTCTTAATGGATTTAGATGTAACAGCATGAAGTTTTTAATCTCAGATTGCTAATTTTGTTTTTATGTCTATTTAATAGTAATCACTACATAAATAACATATTTTAATTCAAATGTAATATTAATATTCTGAAGGTTTAAGATAAATGTGCTATGAAAAATCTGATCTAAAGTACAGTAAAAAGGATGCAGAGGATTTTCAAACATGATTTGGCAAGGAGCATAAGTTAAAATACTGAATAACTGAGATAAATAGAGCAGTGATATGCACATACATGTAGTCTCTTAACAGTTACCTTTTATACTCAGTAGCACACACAATACACAGCCATAATTCAACCTAAAAACTGAATTTATTCAAGTAGACAAAATACCTTAGTTCATTTTCTATTCTGTCTCAAAATTGATGAAACTCAGTAATGTTTACCTCAATATGGCCAGTTAGAAGATTCTTCTATCTAATTTCAGTCTTCCAAAAGTTCAACATCCATTCTAAACCCATCTACAAATTTCCCCTTTTTTCATGTGGGAGAGACAGACACCTCCATAGGAGGGTGCAGAGTTCCTGAGTAAATAACTGCTTTGAATTGTTATCCAAGAAACGGAGACAATCCCTCTCTCTGTGGATTACAGAGGAAGCCAAGCTGAGTTAGTCTTAGCAGCTTAAATTGAATATCATTTGTAAACAACATGATGCTGGGTGTCTAACACTGTTGCAATGTGTGTACTAAGTAATTCAGGGTTTGTTTTCAGATTTGGAAGATGAAGCCACTACAGCTGAAGCCAGGGAAGATGTGGTTGAGAAAGATGAGATCAGAACAAATAAAGTCAAAGAAGAGGAGGTTGTGAAAGAGCAGACCAAAGCAGATGAAGCCAAGGAAGAGGAGGCTGAGAAAGGTAAAATGAAAGCAAATGAAGCAAAGGAGGAGAAGGCTGTGGAAAACAAAGAGAAGGAACATGAAGTTATAGAATGTGAAATTAAACAAGAAAACACCAAAAGAGAAAAGTCCAAGCAACCAGCTCTGAAAATTCTTGTTAGGCAAAGTTATCCCCAAAAGGTGAAGAACTCTCGTCTGTATGCATCAGTGACAAGTCAAATAAAACGAGAGGTTTCAAGAGTCATCACCAGTCAAGGAACTGTCATAAGATACATGATGGATGGATCTACCTGGGTATGTTTATTAGAATTCATTGGAAGCAGCCTGTGTGTTATTATCATTGAATTTGTGCTTCTCAGCTGACATAAGTATACAGTTTGTCATTGTAGGAGTTAATTAACATTTGAACTTTGCAGCAGCGTCAAGACTAAAATGCTCTTGGTTTTGATTAGAATCAGACATCATAATGTGCATGAGGAACTTTAATGATGAAAATTTTAGGCATGTTAACATTTTAGACAATTCTGGGATTAGGAAACAGCTTAATACAGTTTTGAGAACTACATTACTGGACTTAAGCATATGAAGAAGTATACATTAGTTCGTCTTTGGTATTTTTGGCAACACAAAAGCATCCATATATTTTTTCATACAAGACTGAGAAAAAATATACTTGTCAGTCTTGTAAACACCTTTTGGTATTCTAAATTTTCATCAAAAAGTCTGTATTCCTAAGTATCTTCTTTGTTTATATGGAAATCAGGTTGCCCAGAATTTTTGTACCTTTTAGGAACTATAAGTGTATTTATGTATGTATAGATATATACCACTTTTGCTGATACTATAATCAATCTACAAATAATTGTCTTTTCTAAGTCTATTACTCTGTGTATTGTAAGCAAATTGATGAAAAGATGTGTGCTTTGACTCAGAAACTGTCAAAATTATTCCTTATTTCCTCAGTTTTTTTTGCAGTTTAAGTAGACCACAACTACTAGTACAAGTTCATTACATTCATTCATTACATTAAATCTTAAATCATTTATCCAGAATTTCAGAAAAACATATCAATTTCAGTAATATGCAAGGAAATTGGCTGCTCTTTGTTTGTGTATCCTTCAGATGCAGTCTCCCGACTGAAGAATGTGCCTACGTGGGTTCATGTGCCTTTATATGCACAGATTCTAGATGCCTCCTTCTTTACATTAGTTTAATGTCCATATAGACAAGCAATCAAAAGTGAAAATAAGTGATTAATAATCTTACAGGAACCGTAGCTCTTGAGACATGAATATATGTTGTCCATTTGTTTTCCACATTGTATTATCTTCTCCACAGGTTATCTGTTCTCTATTTGTAAATGTGTTGAGAAATGAATTGGGTAATTCTAAGTTTTATCTGCCACACAAGGAAACTTGCCTATCAAGAGTTAAATATTAAGTACAGTAGATCTCAGAAACCAGCTATACTAAAATAAATAATCATTAATTCTTTTTCTTAGACTTGATGGCTAGAAAAGTCAGCAGCAGTCCTAGACATGTGGAATACCTGAATACAGATAATTATGGTGACACAGATGCATTACCACCGTTAGGACAAGTAGTATTCATCGAAAGACATCAACCTTTGTCCACTTCCACTATCAAAGAATAGCCTTTGCTTTTATAATGCCTGTCTATTACTAAATAAAATCCCCACTGATTACATATGCGTGTTCAACTAATTAGCAGTCCTTTCCTTTTTTAATATATGTTTATTTTTTGCATTTATTCTGTGAGTCTTACATTTCTTCCTTCATCACATACTAAATTCTGGTGACTATTGTATTTGTGATATATTATTTTTGAAACTTCTTACTAGTGTTTCAAATTATCATAGTCCCTAATATGTCTTTGATATCTGTAGATTCTTTTTGCTGATGGCACTGTGAGTAGGAGTCCCGATTCTGGCCCTGTCCTTCCACCGCCTGTAATTCCAGATAACACACAACCATTATCAGAACCAGAGCCTTTACTTGAGATGAGCACTAAGAAAGGTAACGTTTCCAGTGTTTCATGTAGATTAAATGTTAGCAGGACTGATGATACTCAATAAAGGGCATTTTGCTTTGGTCTAAAAATTCTGCTGGTGTAAAATGCAATTTATCTGTACTCAGCTGCTGTACCCTGCTTATTTCTTAACCTCATAGCAGATCATCTCTCTCAGACTCCAGCTTTCTTTTCCTGTAACACACAAGGGCTCTAATAATATAAGGGTACATAGGAGCTATATTTCTGGCAGAATGAGTTAACACAGTCTGTTCAGATAAAGCCTTGTAACTTTAGTAGTGTCAAATCTTTACTTTCATGTTACACAGTTTTTAATTGTTATATTGAGAAATATACCATTCACAGAGGACTTCGTATATTTTTCTTTCTCACTGTATGTATTCTGGGGCACCTACTTTAGTCAATATTTGGTTGTATGGACTTGTGGTCTGACCAAGTATTCTCGTGTTATTCTGTTTCACGGAGAATGAGGCAAGTATATTTTTGCTTCATACCTCAGAGTGTGGTCCCAGACGACTGTCAGTGCTACATAGTGAAAAGAATGATTAGGACTTGTCATAACATAACTTGTAATTTATAGGAAGTATGTGAATAAAAATTGCTGCTAAAGAGAAGTCTTTCTAAAAGAGATTTTCTGAATCATCAAGTCCAGTCCTCTGTTCTTAGTGTATTCCTTGGGAAATCTAGAATCATGCTTGAGAACTGACAAACTAGCTTCTAATTTTCAGTCTCCATATCTATGATCAGTGTACATCTTTTGTTCCTTATCCTTTATAATCACTTCCCTCCCCTGCCCCCCACCTTTCCTCTCTGCTACTTAGCCTTGACAAATTTGTGGTGAATATTTACATCTTTTTTGGCATTTTTGTTTGCTAGGACTTATAAACTGTAAACTGTAAACTTTTAGACTTCTGTCCGTGCCATGCTGTTGCCTTTTGCCCACACTTAGTCTGTTTCCCATTTTTGTCACAGTACTTTCTTGCTGACGATTGTAGTCATTATACATGGATGCTATATCCAGGTCTTTATCTTATTCTGCTGTTGCAAATTTGTCTGAAGTAGAAATCCTTTTTACTTTAATTTATTTCTATTGGGCTTTATCAAATTCCTACTACTTTAATCCCTGAGCTAAATGGGACAGTTTTGGGATGGCCTTTTTTATCTTTATGCCGCTCAGATTCCCTTCGACGTTCATGGTACATTCCAAAGCCATGTCATAATCGGATATCATAGCATGCTGTTTACTTTTCTGTGTTGTTGATGAACGTATTAAATAAGATTAGTTCAAGGGCACACCTTTGAGTAACAGGTCTTGTAATTTTTCTCTAGCATGATAATAATTCTGTGATAAATTATTCTTTCAATTCTGACAAAGGCAATACAGAAACTTTTCAGTTGATTGATTTTTGTCTTTCACCTTAGATAGTACCAAGTCCTACCAAACTTTTCATTTCTGCAGGAAAAGGCAGTGACAAAAACACTGTTTTGCACTCAAACAAGGATGAAGTATTTGAAGACACTATTCAGAGTCCAGTTAATCCTGAGCTACCTAAGGAGAATCAAGCAGGAACCTGGATAACAACAACGCCGTTAGGCGTTCAAGTAGGAACTGAAGGAGGAAGGCAAATGGATCTGGAGCCAGTCTTATTCTATCAGGCAACTGACCCGGCTGATGGAACAGTAATACTACTTTTTTTGTGTGTTATTATACCACTGTCTACTAAGCTAAGAGATGGGGCTGCCGTCATCTGTTGTAGAATGCATTCTTTCAAAACATCCTACAAAGTGTGTTATTTCACCATTACTAATATAAAAAGCTGTAGATGTTAAAGAAAATGTAAATCCTTGGTCTCTGAACTAGGTAAAGTTGCAGTCCAGTTTCTTCAGACTTTCAGTACATTATGTTTTGCATTACTGTTGTTGCTGTTACAGATATCTCTTTGCTAATGTAAATCCATGTTCCCTTATTATTTCAGGTTATGACTGTACGAGATGATAAAGTGATAATCGTTGAGAAGCTGGATGGTAGCAGAGTAGTAGATCATGGGGATGGTACTAGGATCACAACTTTTTACCAAGACTGTGAAGAACATCTTGTACCGCAGGATAGCAAGAAAACAGGTAAAATAAAAAGGGAAACATCTATCTTTCTCATGTTTGGAATAATTATCAAAATATACTTTAAAAGAGTTACGCTAGTTCTAATCAAGAAGTCTCATGCTACTCATCCTAGTAGCTTAGTTTAAAAAGTCCAGTAATGCAGTCTAGGCTTGTTTGTATGCTTGGTATTCATTTTATTTTATTTTTCCCATCAATATTCAGTGCAATAACTACACTGCAGTAAAACGCAAACTTCATTCTTTCTACTCATATGTTTGTATGACCCACCTTCGCTGTGAGAACACAATGCTTGACAGTTTTATTATCTTCATTTCCCACTTTATACCTACTCTACTGTATGTGACATGTAAGCTGATTAATTAACTGAATATATGTAGAAAGATCAGGGCATCCTCATATTCCTCAGAGAAACCATGGACTTTTCAGCCTTGTAGATATTCAGCATTTCATTGAGCATGACTTTGGAAAATGCCTTATGTAAGGGGCTGAAACTTATGTTTGCCTGAAACAAATGAGGCTAATGACATCCATGTTTCTTCTGGATGGAAGTATATTCTGTATGCTTTGTTCAGTTGCTAGACAAGTTCTTTCTCCTGTAAGTAATATGAAGTGTATATTTACTGTGTGAATGTCAAAAATGTTGTTTTCAAACAAAGAAGGAAGCTCTTCTGTACAGAAAGAAAGTTATTCAGTAAACAGGAAATGTCAGTGGCCAAATCAGTATACCAGTTAGTTTTGTTTTCTGTGCTGCTGAATAGGAATTTCTTCATATCTTACAGCATTTATCACAGGCAAAAAAGCATTTCACAGATTCAGTTTGTATGTTAAAAGTATCCAAATCATTATGCTTAGTACTATACTTGATAAATTAGAATGTAGTCTCCTGACCATCCTTATGGTCATCCAATTTTTTCTATATTCAGTGCACAGTCCAAAAATTGCAAGGTTGCGTAGAGTTTACATAACAAGATTAGATGGTAAAGGATGTTATGCAAAATGTAAGGGTCTTTTACTGAAAAGATAAAGGTCAGAGGAAAAAAAATACAAATTGAACTCTAAGACTTTTCTATGATTCCTTTACTCTGGTCTAGTTTTATTGTATTAATTTTTAGATGAACCCTCAGAAGCCATCACAAGGAAAGTGAAATGTATTCGAGTAGAAAATCCCAAATTTGCTACTGTTACAATGAATTGTGAGGATGGTACCTGTTGTACCGTCTTTGGAGATGGAACATCTATTACAGCAAAGCCACAGGGAACATATCAGGTAGGAGTTGTAGTTTGTGACTGTGAAATTTACCTGTGTGTCCCAAGTTGCCTGTCATCAGTTCCACCTGGACTGTTTTAACTCCCCTCTCTAAATTTCACAAATCCTGTGATTCTCTCGACTTCATACTCTGCCAGTGTTGAAATAGTTCTTCACAACTGTATAGTAAATTTAATTCACAATCTTAAATTTTCTGAAGTCAAAATTCTACAGAGATTAACACTGGCCTGCCTCCTGGACTTCATCTTCCTTCTTCATCTCCATCCATTCCATCAAAATATCCCCAATTTTTACTGCAATAGGTTTTACCCAACAAGACAGGATCCCTTTTCATTGATGAGGATTGCTCAGCTGTTTATACCCATGAAGTCTGCAATTTCACCACCAAGAAAGAAGGGACACAAACAGGTAGATATGTTATGATGCACACTTCCAGCACTATTTGTGAGATGACGGATCCTGAAGGAAATCTTTTCAAGGTAAAATATGTGGATTTTATGCATTTAAATAATTTTATCTCATAAAGAATTTGAAGTCTGTTTGTAGGCTTGTATCACTCAAAGTGGCCTACCTAGCCAGAAGGAATCATTTCTGAATCAGATCTCTGAATTGTTACTGAGAATGTGACTAGTCTTGGGTTTTACTTCTGTGATATTTCCCTCTTTTTAGAGAGATTGAAATGAAACATAAGGTCTGCAGTTTACCTCACCTGTAAAGTTGCCTTAGGTACTGTGACTTTATTGTAGCAAAAAAATCAGCTCTGCAAATGTGGTTTGAAAATTAAGAGAGGATGTTGGCTTTTTGGAAGGGCCTTAGAAACACTAGTAGAGCAAACGCTGTAAAATTCAGTCTTAAAAGTCATACTGCTTGTGCTTTGATCTTTCCACACCTACACCTAAAGCATGTTTTTGAACTAGGTTAGTACTTACCTATGAGTTCAGGAAATTTATCATTTAAGTGTCTGTAACATACACACTATTTTATAAAAGTGATATCCAATTGTAATCCTCACTATTTTTCCAGATTGTGTTTATTTATTTATCAGCATGTGCTCTGATAAATCTGATATAAAGTACAGTGGTGAGGATATAGAGGAGTATCAAAGTTTTCAAACAATGCAGCTTGACACATGGAATATGATGCAGCTTTTAACCTGGTTTCCAAAGCTGGATAGATTGTGCTCATATAAATATGTAGTGTCTGTCAGACCCTCCTTAAGAGATTTTGAATTAATCAGTGGAGGGGTAGAAATTTAGATGGTATCAATTTCCTACAAACTTGGTGGTATTCAGATTATCAGAGATGTTGCTTGACATCAGCATCAGAACATCCATCTTTTTCTCAGCTGATACATAGAGAAGAAAAGACAAGTTGAAGAGGCTGTGGGGCAGTTGAAGGTATTGTGGAAGCAGTGATCATGGGTAACATGGGGTGTAGTAAGAAAGGTGATATGCACTGTGAGAGGATGCAGACATGAAAAATATCCAAAGGGAAAACAAGTTTCATTAGTTTTGACATTAGTTGTGGGATAATGTAATTGAAATATACTCACTATTTTGCTCTGAAGATCCCATTTCCATTGAGCGTGAGAATAAGAGGAATATTTATGTAATGGAGCAGGTGTATACAGTACCAGTATCACCTTATGAATCTATGTTTAATAGGAAGCATTCAGCTTTAGAGTCCTACCCAGCAAGTGTGTATTTTTGTATGAAGTTGCCTATCAATGTATGCAGATATATATTGAAATTGTAATGTAAACATAGATGGCCCCATTTGATAACTAACAGTGCCCAAGCATGTCAGCACACAGTTTTAGTGTTTCTGATACGTCATATTTTAACTTTTTCACTGTTCTCAGTTTTCTTCTTCTTTTCTTTTTCCCGTGAATTGCAGGTTGTTCAACGTGAAGTACGATTTTATTTTTGGTCTCTTTCACTGAGCTAGATCATATTTACAGTCCAGCATCATGTTACTGCTTTAAATACATCATGCAGCTCATATCATTTTATATGATTTCTGTTATAGGTCATGGCTGATGGCAGCACATCTGTGTGTGTTCAGAGCACTGGCTTTAACAACAAGGAAAACAGAAGTTCAGCATCAGAACTCCCAGAAGTTAACAAATCCATCTCTTATGATGAACATGTCCCCAGGTAAACATCACTAGGTTCATAAGCTCACACTTTCTTTGCTATACTATATTTGTACAGCGTTTGTAGACTTGCACTTCTTTGTTCATTACTGTGTATTTCCACACTTGATGTCAATGTGCTGAAATTCCATTTTCTTATTTTGTCATCACAGAGCATTTTTATTTTTGCCATCTAGAAAAACACAAAGAACAAAGCCTGCTCTAGTGTGGGCTGTCTGCAGACTGCAGTTCCTTAAGGAAATATCATAAACCTTCAAAATCAAGTCAACCTAACCTACAAAGTTCCAGCACTAAACCGTATTCTGCCAGGTCCCCAGTCTCTTTTTTCTCCAGGGTTGGGGATTCCACCACTTCCCTGGGCAACCCATTCCACTTTGTGCTTGACCACATGAAAAAATTCTTCATAGTAACTGATCAGAACCTCCCTTGGCACAGCTCAAGACTATTTCCTTGCATCCTATTACTTTTTCCCCAAGAAAATAGACTGACACTCTCCTCACTGCAGCCTCTTTGTAGGGTTGTTGGAAAGGGTGGTGAAGCCTCCTCTCGGTCTTCTTCAGACTAAAAGCAAGGTTGTTTCTCACTCTTTCTCACTCCTCACTGACTGTGCAGCATTTTACCATCTTAAATATGCTTTCCCAGAATTGCCTCCCAAGCTTGGGCTCAGCTTTGAGTCTGGGGATGGTGCAGCCAGCTGGAGCCACCTGGCTCAGAGCAGCTCTGGCCTCTCCTCACAGAGGCCACCCCTGCAGCCTTCCCCATTTCCAGTACCTTGCTTCCTGTGTGCAATGCAGTCAGAGTTCTGTGGCTCTCCAGGTTCTTCATCATCCACGCGGACGGTTCAGGAACTGAACTCCTGCGGAGCAAGGATGTGGAAGAGTACCTTGCTGAGGTCTGTGGTGATCCGGCTGTTGCAGTCTTGCAAGAACCTGTACAAGAATATCCAGGTAGGAGGATTTAATTTCTTTTCTGACAAACTAATGACATAAAGAATCAAAAGTGGAGTCAGAAGTTTCAGAGCTCATTTGGACAGGAAATTTGAAAATGTTTTCCCTGTGTAGACAGATGTCCACTCTCCTGGCAGAGAAGTGAAGGGAAAGGGCTTGTGCAAAAAACTCTGAGAAACAGAGAATTAGCTGAATGACACTTTTGAAGGATAAGTGAACTAACAACTGGCATATCTTTATCCACTCTACATATAAACAAAAGCATATGTCAGATGCATAGATTCTCTGTGCATCTCCATCAAAAACACTGAACATCATGCAGTCTCCATTCAGTAATATAGCTGTGTTTATCAATGAAGGCAATCGTAATCTCTTGTCCCATAGTCTGGCTGCAGAAAGAGTAAATGTGCATTACTAAGAAGGTGGAAAAATAGGACTGAAGTGGGGGGATGCCAGTAGTACCTGGTAACAACCACTTCATTACACCAGTGCAATAAGTTACATCCTGAAATGGTTGTTTATTATTGTAAAGTTAGTTGGAAATGCTGTGTTTCCATAAATATACAGTGGTCTAACACGTAGATACAACAAAATAAATGTCTTGAAAATGACAGAAACAAATGAATATAGAGAGATAATAACAATGACTAGTTCACAGATGAAGAGAAAGATAGAGGAACAGAAACAGGTAACAGGTTTTCTTTGGATGCTGCTATTAGGAAGCTCTTCCAGACTTTATCTTTCCCACTGCTCTATTTGCCTTGATAACAAGACATTACAATTTTGTATTATTGTGACAAAACATCTTAGTAGCAGTAGCAGTTTTGAAGGCCACCTTTGAGATAGATAAGAGTAGATTAAGTAGACTTTGGGTTTGGGTAAGAAAAAAACATTTTGAAACACTTCAATTAATTGCAACAATAAAAAGAAAAAATAAATAATTTCCAGTGGAATCGATCTGGTGATCAGACTGTGATGTATTAAACACAATGAAGAACTATGTTTGTATGAATACAATGTACATCTTCTGAAGTTAGTATTCAATAAACACAACTTGGTGGTCTTTCTTCCTTCTTCAGGTTATTCCACACAATATACAACTAAGCTGCTTCCCAGTACTTAAAAGAAGTATCATCAGAAGCCAGTTGTTAAATGTGGGCTGAGTAATCCAAAGCTGTGCAGCTATTCTATAATCACCTCAGTGATCCAATATTACCTATAGCCTTAAGTATCACATTTTAACATGGAGTTTTACGTCTGATGATAAGTTTCTTTATACTTATATTTTTCTGGAAAGTTTTTTTCTGGAGATCTGAGACCCTTTGCCATTGTTTTTGAATTCAAACTGATTCTTATCAAAATATGTTTTTGAACCAGGTGCTTTAAGTATTACCGTCCTCGTCCCTTTGTCTGAAACTTCACCCTGGGTAATGAAAGAACCAAAGAGTATTGTTCCTCCAAATCTTCAGCCAAGAGCTTGGAATACGTTTTCTCCTTGTGAGGTATAATTGTTTTGAAACTGTCTTTTGCTTCTTAAGCAGTGTTGTATGTTTGTCAGAGGTTATTGGAACTCTAAACAACGTGACAGTTAAATAAGCAATTAAGTTCAGTTTATTAAGCAAACAAAGCAAGGAGTGGGCTATGTCAGTGAAAATCTAGTCAACTTGGGCTTCTTTTATACTCAGTGAAGTGATTACAGCAGTTTTAGGGATAGTTCATTTTGCCAGATGATAAGGTTGTTGTAGGATCCATAAATTGTGCCCAAGGATATGCTGACCTGATTTTCTAGATCTCCAATGGTACAAGCACAGCATGTGCTTTTCAGCTGAGACATAATTTACTGATATCTGCAGTTAATCAGTAGTATAAGGAGCCTCTTGGTTTTTTTTGCTTACTCTTGCCTATGTTCAGAAGAAGGTCACAGTCAGAAAACATAATTGGAAGGGTCTCTGCATTGGATCCAAAGAGGAGACATGCTTACCAGCACCTGTGCGAAAATGTCCTAATAAACTGCAAATCCGTCAGCTGTTCCAGTATGAGCCACTCAGTGATGAACTAAGGGAAAAGCTGCTGCTTTCTCTCAAGGTAGTACAATCATATTTGCTTCATTTTTCTAATGAGCACTAGAGAACAGACATAACAGGTAACATGAATTTATTTATATCTGAGACAAGAACTGTAAGACTTTTGAAGAACAATCAATATTTCATACGTAGGCAGATGACCTAAGAAAAAGTGTGTTTTTGAAGCAGCTTCTCTCTCTTCTCCTGTACCTTTTGAACCTACTTTTCTGAGCAGATACATGGAGACCAGTTCAGTATGCATCATAGACTGTACACTAACAAGTAATTCCCTTTCTCTCAGAATTGATATGTTACTTTTACTTAGCTTAGAGTTTGTTTTTCTAATCAAAACCTTGAAAATAACGTTACATAAAAATTTTGAATCCACTATAAATCTACAGTTAGCTTAGTGGACAGTGGTCTTTGTTACTGATAAGTTTCTGTAGGTCAGTATAGAACATTGCTAGATCAGTGTAGAATATTTCTGGGTTCAAGTTCTGTCACTGTTCATGTCTAGCCAATAGCTGTGCAGCCTTCTGCAGAAGTGTCTGTCCATCAGTCGTTTGCTACTGGTTCATTAAAAGTTGCACCTCTTGTTTAAGCATTCTGAGATAGGATCTGAAAGTCCTGCTGTTGATCCTTATTAACAGTTCTGCACTTCATTTCTAGGTTTTGGTATAAAACACCAATTTACTTAATTCATGCTATCAAGATGCTCTTAAAACAAATTTTAGAGTTAAAAACATTGTCATTTACCAGATAGAGATTACAAAATACAAATGTTCTATAATTATCTTTTTTTAATATTTTGATGTTGGCATTGCATTCAAAATTAATGGCATGTAGGTTCTGTGATGGCAGTAGCACATTTAGCTGGTTAGGCTTTTTTTTGACCTTACACTTCAAGGAAGGCATGTTTGTAATAGAAAAACGTTAACAGCTGTTAAACTTGGGTATAGTTTGAGACACATTAATCTATCAGAATTAAATTTTACTCTTTTACATTCTATCAATTCATTTCTGTGATTCTGTGAAATATGTAGGTTACTCTGAAAGTAACACCTCCTATTATTTCCATGGAAACTACAACAGATACAAAGGGCACAATAACACTGTTTGATAGAGTAAATTCTCATCTACAAAACAGTACAACATAGTCACCACCATCAGCTATGCATTTTTGCCAGCAATGAACAAGAACCTGCATGTCATGCTGAAAAAAAATCTGCACCAGAAGAGGTGGCCTGCTGTTTCACAGCTGCTATGGCAGCATTGTTGCTAGGAAAATGTTGCCCACACAAGTCCATCTTTCATCAGCCCAAACTGATCAAAGTCAGAAGGCACCAATCCAGACTGTATGATGAATGTGTTAGGACAGTCCATCAAAGACTGGCAATGTGTTCCACAATCTTCAGACTTGTATGAGTCCTGGTGTTCTTGTGTTGCAAGAGAAAGGCTGTTTCTTCTTTAACCTGACTGAAAATTTGATCCTTCAGCTTAGTCAGCATCAACATGTAGCAATCAGAGTTGATGGTTTGTCTCATATTCCAGTGTTGCACCTATTCCAGTCATTTCCAGTGCACTGAAGGCAATATTCAGTTCCATACACAGTTCCCTCGCTGTAATCCTCTGATTTGTGTGGGTGAGCTGACCAAAGCACTTACTTCATGCTCTTAATTTCGTGGTGTGACAACTGTGCATGGCCATTTGGAACATGGCTTGTGTTGTGACTACTGCTAAATGCACCACTCACCACCTCACCGCGCTCACATCTGTTGGTTGGTCTTCATAAACATTCAGCAAGTGTTCATAAATGTCAATGGGTGCAATTTTTTCCAGATGGAGGAATTCAGTGACACACTTTTGTTTCACCTGCACTTCCATGTCAGATGCCATTTTGTCCAACTGCCCCTCTGCTGCCATCTGTCACACAGCAACGAAATTTATCATTTTGGTGGAAGGTTCAACCTCTACTACCATACCGTTGCTTTTGGAGCTGCCCTCATATATAAAAATTATTTTTTAATTTGCACATTGACTTTTTAAAGGCAACAGTCTTTCTGAAAAAATATTCCACACCAAAATCCCAAATTACATCACTTCATTGACCAGATCTCTTTTGGATTTATAGGAAGATGAACACTGTTATGTTGAGAAAGAAGAAATGTAATTATTGGCACTGTGGAGACATTTGTAAATAACTGCATTAATCTGCAGTGAAAAAAATACCCTCATTGCTCATATATCAATGTCAAATTAATGGATTTTTCCAGAAACAGATATCTTAAATCTTTAGCCAAATACTCATTTTTTCAGAACTAAATCAGTATCTAAAGAAAAAGAGCTGGAACTGGAAGCAGGTTACTTCTGCCAACTTTCTCCACGCATAAAACTCAGTGTTGCATGTAGCTTTATAGCAGGGTGGTATGTTAGGGCAACTGTCTGCAAGACCTTTCTTTTCCATCATGTTGATCATCCATATCCAATGCATAAAGAAATGTGGAAAAAGGACATGCCCTTTTCTTTAGCACTCAGTGTGATTCTGAGAAAAGCAGAGCTTCAGACATCTTCTAAGCCTAATTTTTCAACTATGATATTCAAAATTTCCATTTCCCTGACAGAGATCAAATGGGAAGGAGATAGAGATCACAATCAGTCTTTGTTAGATCATTCATTTTTTATATTTTTATATTTTATATTTCTTACAGAAATGGTCTTTATGACACTGAGAAGTATATACATCCATTACTTCTACAAACTCTTTTCTTTATATATGTCTCCATTAAGTCTATTTCTGCAAAGCATACATCTTTACCTTTCTTATTCTTTTTCCATTGTCCCCCACAAGAAATACATAGAAAACATTTTAAAGCAGGAAGATGGGCTGGAAGAGATGAATTTAAAAGAACCAAGAACAGAAGAGGAAATAGAGAATGCTGCAAATCTCCTTGATCTGGTTAAGGTGAGAAAAATTATAATTTTAAACTACTTCTTTCCAACAAATACATTGTAATGCATTGCAAGTGCCACCCTTAAAACTGTTACAGCAAACGTTTGGATAACACAGTGCCGCCTTCACAGTAGTTAAGTGGTAAAGCAAAGCCATGCTGAGTGTTCAGCTGGATTACTGAATGTCACTACTGCCATCTGTGGAAAGACTGCTGAAAACAGCTTAAGAGTTTGAATTCTTCAGATTGATACATTCCCAAACACACAGGCCAAAAAAGACCTTGTTTGAATTCTTCAGAATTCTTGTGCTTGTGTCCCCCAGCATTAGGAGAATGTTTCCAGGCTGCTGTCACTGCAGCTGGGAGACTTGTCTTTCAGTCATTACCACCTTCTCATCAAGAGTTTAAACTCTCTTTTCAAAGTAATCTAAAAACAATCTGGAGAAGTGCTGTTATTACTTGTCTCTGCTTACATTTTTGTAAAATATGCTCTGTTAATTTGCACAGCTGATAAGACTATGACAAAAAATGGGAGGGGAATAGGGAAGGTGGTGAAAAGGTGAAGACAGAGTTGGAGTTAGATGACAGGAAATTGTGAGGTTAGTGGGAGATGAGTGGTGAAAAACTAAAAAAAAGTCCAAGCAGCAGAAGTGAGTGGACATTAGGATGAAAGAGAGACACTGTTTACATCTTATGTTAAGAATCATCACAACTAACATAGAGTGTTCCATTTGCTCTAGTTCAGTTCTTTAAATTATTTATTTTCTACAGTGTTCTTTAAAGTTGGTACCTTGCATCAAGTTAATTAATGTGCTAGACTTTTAGGTTATTAAAGACAGTTTTTTATTTCCACTTAGTCAAAAAACAAGCATCTAGTGAATTCAAACATACTGAATTCAAAAATCTGGTATTTGATTCAGCCACATTAGTGTAAATATTCACTACCAGATCATTGATCCATTTTTCTCCTTTTGCCTATGACTTTGAGATATGATTTGAATATGAACTGGCTTGGTTGATTTAATAAGCAGCTACTGTGTAAAATATGAAATCACCTGTGATGTAGGTCATCAAGAAGGAAACCTATGTTTTCAGGCCAGGAAAATTGTACCTCATTTCTTCCAGCTCATGTTTTCTAAAACACTGAAATACCATTCCCATAGTGGTGTTGTCAGGTAACAAGTTATCACTTGTTTAGGATAGAAATCCTTTGAAGAGGATGCTGTTGTTAGATGTTTCTCACATAGTCACAGTTACTCTTTCTTCATTACAGTCCTTCCCTAAATGGGAGAAGTCATCTGAAGATCTCAGTGCCAAAGGTAATAAAAATTGAATATCTGTCTTTTGGAGTTACACCATGGCAGATGATAAAGTACAATAGCAGTATTTTGAAAGAAGGAATATAAAGATGAGTTTTTCTATGTGCTATGTACATTCTGTATTCTGAGCATGATTTTCACAGGTAACTACAATTTTTTAACATCAGTGATGCAGTGATTTCAAAAACACTTCTGTGTTTAGCTATTTGTTTAGCATTTGTCATTTTTTATCCGCATTTCTACATGAATGCACTTTTCTCAGTATAATAACTGTGACACAGCTCTATTTCATTAGTTCTTACATATATTAATATTCCAGACAAGTTTGTCAGATAATCTGTATAGATACTCTTTGTTTATCACACTGAAAATCTGATCTTACATTCATGTTCTGATTACACTGACCTTGCCTGAGAGAAAAGATGGAACGTGATACTAAAATCCTAGAATATTCTGAATATCACAAGTTGAAAGTACCTACAAGGATCACTAAATCTAACTCCTGGTTCCACACAACAGCACACAAAATCCAAACCCTATGTCTGAGAGCAGTGTCCAAACGCTCCTAGCACTCCAGCACTCGGGGCCATGCCCACTGCCCTGTGCATCCTGTTCCATACCCACCGCCCTGTGGTGCAGCCCCTGTCCCTGACCCCAGCTGCCCCTCCCCTGACACAGCTCCATGCCGTTCCCTCGGGCCCTGTCACTGTCACACAGAGCAGAGCTCAGCGCTGCTCAGCCCTGTTATTTTTCTGCCCCTCTTACCTTGCCAAGGGTATTTCTGCTTGTTAAAAAGATACCAAAACACAACGTGCAATGGAAATGGATAGTTCTGCAACAAAATCTTGCTGCAGTTTTCTGATTTAAAAAACATAATTAAAATGCTCTTGTAACATACCATTATGAACAAAGAATATATTGTGACAGAAGCTCATTGGAAGAGGCAAAATAGAAAAGAAAAGAAATAAACAGGAAAATACAAGTATTTGTAGTTGTGAACAAGTTGCTAAAATAGGTTCATATTTCTCAGCACTCATTTCTTTTAAGTTTAACCACAGAAATTTCTTCTGAACAGAGAAAATTTCTTTGAACTCACAGTCTAGATTCAGTACTTGAAAGAAGCAACACAGTCTGTGGACAGGGAAACTGTAAATCCCCTCAAATTTATCACAGTCTTGTAGGCTTGCTTTTCTCCATTTTACATACTGAACTAATAGTTCCTTCTCTGATAATGTTGATCAAGGCTATGAAGCAGCAGCAATAAAGTACAAATTAAGTAGGCTGAAAGTAATAAAGGTACCCAAAAGCCCACATTATTTTCTTCACTTGGAGACTGAATTGCTTGCTAGTCAGAATGTGACTAAATGTCAGCAACTTTTCCTGTTCACAGCAATTTGATGTATATCTTGAAAGAATGTAAATATGTTTCAGGAAATACAGAGGGGAGGTACGAATGTGCTTCTGATTTTGTTTTTGTTGTTGTTTTTCCACTGGATTGCATTTCCTAATGTTCTGAACTTGATGTTGGAAATGAAGTTATTTATGCCTCTTACCTCATGGTAATATAGAATCTGTAATTGGCCTTTCTTATATTAATGTTTATTGTCTGTAGGAAATAGAATAATCCAGTTTTCTCTTCAGCTGGCTCTGGAGTATTTTCCTGGCAATTAATGTTTAATATGATCAGAAGTGATTAATGAGAATTAATTTTATCTTCACTGCTTTTAACCAAAGCTTTTCATCAAGTATTAGAAAGATGCATTAAAAACAATTCCTTTTAAGTTTGTTAGTCATAATGCTTACAAGCATGTAACAGATCATGTATATTCAATAGTGTTCTTTGCATTGCAGCTCACATAACTGAGCTGTATGAACACGCAGTGGCTTCTCAGTGCCCACTTCACACAGAGAAAAGAGACACTGAGCAAACAGTGGACCCGCAGCAGAGCTTCAGGTAGGACATACCTGTGAGAACTGATGTAAATAACACAAAAGAAGGAACTAAGCACACAGGAATGGCATTGTCCTGACTGCCACAGAGGAACAAGATTTAGATGTCTAGGGTCATATCCCAGTGTCTTACTAGCTTTCCTGTGATTATTTTGTCCCACTGTGCCTCTCCTTACCTGAAAGATATTCAGATGTATGTTGGAAAAAGATTTTTAGGAATATTTTGGTTGAAGAATGCAATAGCAATGAAGATGTGTGAACAATTTTGCTGCAGATGATACTCCTAAAGTCAGGAGTCATTAGCAGTGTTAATGTAGCAGACATCCATAAAGAGCATTTTCTTTCTAGGGCTATCTTGTGTTTTTGTGCTTACAAAATACTATAGTAGTTTTCTTGTTTTCACTACTTTTTTCTTTCCTGATCATTCAGCACAGAAGAACAATCTCCAGTGTCCAAGTGGCAGAGCAAATTACAAGAGCACAGGTAATAGTATTAGTAGGACAGAAAGTTAATTATTTTAAAAGTCAATTACAGTCTGCATTTGGACAGACTTACTGCTTTCACCAGATCTTGATTGTAGTGATCTGCTAGCAATTCTCTGCAAATTCAGCAAATGCTGAATGGATGGTTTGCCTCTCATTTTGTCAAAACCTAATAGTGTTTCTGTTAACTTAGGGTAATTTAAGAAAAGGCTGAAGTCCGAAATCCTGTGTTCTGTTCATGAGGCTCCTTTCTGCCCATTTTTCCAGCCTTTTGAAGTCTCTCCAAATGGCAACACGCCCATCTGGTGTATTAGACTCTCCTCCCCATTCTGCATCTCTTTAAAGTTCCCCACAAGGACCAGGGATTATGAACATGAGGCTCCTTCCAGTTGTCTGTAGGCCACAACTACTTTTTCCCACAAATACCAACAATGTCACCCTTCCTAAAGAGCCTTCATCCATCCACTCCAGTCATGTTACCTACCCTACCACTTCTCTGTAATCCCAATGATCTCATAGCCCTGTAAGTGCATACAAACTTGTAATTCCTTCTGTTTTGATACCTGTGTAGCATGCAGCAGCATATAGGCATTTCAGAGGTACCCCCTGCTGATTGCCCAGAAAGAGTATGGAAGCCTTCCCCATAATGTCATCTCAGAGGTGTTTCCTTGTTGTCATGCTTAGTGTGACCCAACTGCAGCCTGATTTTGTTGACAGCGATGTCCCTTCTGTTCACATTACCCCAGGGCCTTTGCTTGCCTGCCTTGTCCACAGTTTCAGTCTGCAGATGCAGTTTGAAAAGAAGGAGTAATCTCAAAGCCACCATATACTGACAGAAAAATGTAATTTTTGGAAAGTAAATTTACAGTCTCTGCTGCACTGTATAACTCTTTGTAGTGCCACTCAAAAACCCCTTATGCATTACAACTGTTATCATTTTCACCTCTATAGGATGGAGCTTTGTGAATCTTTCAGAGTGGCAAATTCCTCAGTGTAATTCAAGCATGGCCATTTAAATTTAACTAATCGAAAACATACTCCTACATTAAAATAGAAAAGTTTATATGTGGACGAGGATTAACAAAGAGAAAGTTATTGGTTTTATACTTTAATTCTCAATGAACTTAAATAGCTCTTTTGACAGCTGTTTTGGTCATTCGCTGTTTTCAGATTGCACAGAATAACTTGAAATGGAATTGAATAAATGTTCAATTAGAAACTTGTCCTTTTGTGAAAGGTTAACTAGCAATTAGAAACTAAGTTCTCTTTTGTATTCTTAATTCCTTTCTAACTGACTTGAATGAGATACAAAATACTTTCAGGTGTATACATTCAGGTTTATATTTTAATACAGCATTTTCCAGCCTTTTGTATATTGTTTAAAGAATAACTCTAAATGTGTACATCTGCATAGCCAGCACCCAGTTCTGGCTCTCAAGACAGTGTCAGAACTCACAGTATGATTAAACAGGCAACATGATATTAGACCCTCCAGGACAGTGGAAAAGTAGTCGTGTAAAAGTGGACTAATTCAAGCTGAAAACATAGTTGGTCTCTACATAATCTCACCTTCAGAAGTTTGAACAACTTTTTCTGAGTATGCACAGAACAGTCAGGATTTTCTGTTCCAAAGTACTGAAATCAGATTAATTTTGTGTTATAGATTTTAGTAATCACAGTGCATCTGCAATACCAATCCTCAGGTTTAAATGTCTGTTGGAAAGGCACTATTAGCAGTCTCAGACATGGTCCATGAGATTTAGATAACTGGAGTGTGTTTTGAGGAAAAGTTCTCTATAACAGCCAAAGCACAGCATGTATGCATTTTTATTAGCCCTCCATAAATCAGTATCTGCAGAGAACTGTATCCCTCCATGCCAGGCCAGCCTGTTCTTCATCTGCCTCTCAGAAAATTGCAAACTACAAGAATATCATTCAGTGTAATTAACCAGGAAAAAGAAACGCTACTTGCTTTTATCTCTTCTGTTCTTCAGTGTCTCAGACATAGTACTGAAGGCAGGATGAACTCAATTATAATGTGTTTTTTCTCTTTTTCCTTACCAATAATGACAACATTTCTTAGGAAAGAACTTGATGAAGGAAAGAAAACCTTAACGGCAATAAGAAACAAAATAATTCCTCCCTACTTTGAATCAGAATTGGGAAAGGCATTTCTCTCAAAAAAGGTAATGGAGCTGAAAACTGGGTGAGTTTACATGAGGCTAGGTAACTTCTGCCATGGTCCCACATCTATAGTTATGGTTTTACATCTCAGCCTCAAATTAGCTCAAGAAACCATTACAGAGGACAGCTATGGCAGAATTAATTCTGGGAAATAGATACTCTAGCCAAAGGAGAAGTATCTTGGAGATGGCATGTATTTACTGAGGCCAAATTAGGTAGATTCCTTAAGTAAACTCTGGACAGTCTGATCCAGAGCAGATGCTGAACCTTGGGTCTTTTCACTCAACCCCGGAAAATATCACTATTAGCTTGAAAAGGAATCAGTACAACCAAATCACCTGTGTTAACTGGAGGTGACCTTGGGAACTTTCCTCTTTAATCCCATCTGATCAGTGCTATGAGTATAAAGTATAGTCAAAAAATGCTTTGGAATCTGCAGCATATTTATCACAGGAATACCTAAGCCTCCTTTCATGGTTTTCTCTATAGTTTCCTGATGTAGAAGCACTGTCTAAGGCACTTCCTCCAGTTCCACAAAAAGAAAGTGGGAATCTCCCTCCAGAGACAGTGAAAAACTTCAGGAGAGGTAATCTGGGCTCTGCTGTCTGGTATCTGTCTGGAAGCAATGACTGAGGATAAACAGTGTAAAAGTGAGCAATCAGTTCTGAAGTTTAAGCTTTACAACATTGAGAGAAATACTTCACAGTTCTGTTTGAAGGCTGCTCTGGCAAAGTACTGGTATGGTGTAGTGAGATCTAAAGTCATACACAGCAAAGAGTCATATTAGGAAAGTAGTCCTCCATGGGGTTCTATCACATCCCTTCTGGTTCCCACATTTCTTCATTCTGCAGTTGCCAGGAGGCCTGGGCTGGACTGTATATTAGACCTGACTTCTTGTTCTCTGTCTAACAGAGAAACAAATGGAGAATCACACGATATAAAGTTGTTTTGCTGCTGGTTTTGTTTTATGTTATTTTATATTATTTTATTTTAATTTAATTTTTTTGCTTCGTGGATTAAAGCAGAATTTACCTAGCTCCTCATGGTCATGTGGACAACTTTCAGACTGCCTAAATTAAAGTTCTAAATACTTAGGGATTTTTCTCGTGTTTAGGAAAATGATGGTGGTTGATTGTGAAGAATGCTTGTCACAGTATCCCATTATTTTTCCCTTTAGCATCTGAAAGTCTCAGTAGCACGAGTGAGTCCTCACCTTCCCCTAGTCTTCTGCTGCAGACTCATTCAGTGCAAAGAGAAGGTTCCAGCAGCACAGCAGGTAAAACTGCTTTCCAGAGCATTGTTTGGAGCAGGTTTATTTCTATCTACTTAAAACTTCTGACTATCTGCAATAGATATTGAAATCCAGCTGCTTCTGTTCAGCAGTCTGAATACACCTGAGCATGAGACCGACAGAAAGGGAAGAGCTGTAATAATAATGGGAGAAATTCTCTCCTTCACCCTATCAGATTGCTATTACATGGGCATGATGTTGATGGTAGAACTACCGATGTAGGCAAGCTGTAATTCCTCCTCTAAAACATTTCATTCCAATGCTCCTTTAATCTGTTACACAATCGAGTGCAGTTCAAAGACAACGTGGTAGGGGCTTGGTAGATGACATGCTAGACCATCTTAGCATACTTAGAGGTACACAGATAATTAGCATGAATGAGTTGCTCAAAGACAGAGCTTACTATCTGGTTGTACTGACAGAACCCTGCTCTGGAACTTGGACTAGAATTTGTTCCTGTATGAATGCACAGGTTTGGCTTGCCAGCCTGGATGTGATCAGTGTGCAGTCAACGCATTTCTTTGAAATAGTAGATAATAGTGTATGGGGATTTTGTAGTTCCTCTTCTGTTTTTAATCACTTTCACATTTTCCTTGCATGCTTCTAGTGTGATGCTTCAGTTTTACTAATTGTAGTACATCATTGCTTATTAGTTCAATTTTAATTACTGGCTAGTATTACACTGTTGTTTTTTTAATGTATTTGTTGACCTCTTAAATAAAAATGAAACCAGTTCTGCTGTCCCAGTGCTAATCAAATGCTTCCATGGATAATTAAAGTTTTATCTAAGTAAGAACTTCAGGATTGGGCAGAATTTGATGGCAGTTTTTTTGTGCTTTTGGAAATCTTTGCTTTCCAGACCTGAGCTTGGCTGCAGAGTCACAAGAGGCAGCCTTTCAAGTTAAGGTTCAGAGTTTGCTGGTGAATGCTGCAGGACAGCCAAGAAAAGAGAAAGTGAGGTTACCATCATCACTCCTGGAGATAAAACCGAACTCCATACCACATAAAAAGGTGAAATAGCATTTTTTTGTTGTTGTTAATACTAAATCCTCTCCATTATCTCTTTTGCATAAAATCTTCATTCTGGAGCAATACTAGACATTGTTTTGAAACTGTTTACAGAAACAACAGAGCTTGCAATTTATACATAAATTTACTGGCAGTTCTAAAAGTAGCTTTCCTCCTGACTACTAGGATTATCTCATATGCCAGAAGCATGGTTCTGTACAAGGTGCTCACATGAGAGCACTGATTTCCAAAAGCGAAGAGGATGTTCAGTTGCCCTGAAATATCTCAGTATGTCTGAAAACAGACCACTACACATTTGCAGAAAATATCCAAAGTACTTAGCTTCGTCAGTTTTTACAGCATTTGGAATGCCTTCAGGATAAGTGGGCAGAGATCAAATATAGGTGAATTTAGGTTTACTAAATCTGAATCTAAGTTGTTGGGCTATCAGTGTACTCTGTTATCTAATATTTTAATTCTGTTTGCAAAGGTAGAAGATCCTGTCGCAGGAAGGGTCAACATATCTTCTCTTGCAACACCAAAACAGCATCTTAGTGGCTTCCATCTTATTCCACCACGAGTGATGTTTGGAGTACTAAAGGAAGGCTGTACCTATGCAGCCACTGTGATTCTGAAGAATGTTGGCATTGACTTCTCAAGGTCAGTTCACATTCTCAGTAACTTGGTTTTTAACTGTCAAAATGTTCCTTGTTAATTGTCAGCCTTTTCATAGGATTAATGTGAGATAACAAAATGTATTTTTATATTTGGAATCACTTGGTAATGACTGACTGGGTTGTCACCCCCTATCAGTGGGTGAGACAAGATGGCAGTGCATTGTGTTCCAGGGGGGTGAGGTCCATTTCTAAAGCTGCAGATTGTCTTTTGCGCTGCCTGACAAAGCATAGGAAGTTACCAGATTTATCCAGCTGCAGTTTAGAGGATGTATAGTAGGAAAACAGTACTGCTTTTACTTCTGTGCTAGAATTCTCCTCAACAGATAATGGTGATTCAGTCATAGCATTAGCACTGTTCCAGACTTCTTACTTTAGCAGGATTCAGGCAAGCATGCTAATGACCCCAGTCCTCCAAGATACCATACATATTACAGAAAAGCGGGCCAGGCGTGTTCCTCCCAGTCAAGACCAACTGAAAGACTCTTGTACAACTTATTCCATCAGGATGGACAAGATTTTATTTTTAATTGTTTATTTTAAATCATCCTAGTTAGATGTGGCCTCAGAAAGATGATGCACATTTCAGCATTATGGTACATGCAAATGATAAATCAGTAAGTCCTTTATCAACATCCTGGAGATCCAGCTGTGCACATTAAGTTCTTTAGGTTGAAACCAGAGCATTACATATAGACAGTCATAGAAAATACCACCCTCATTCTGTTCAATCCAGCTTATCCTTTAAGTCTTTTACTAGCTGCTTTTAGAAGCAAGTGACAAGCTGCTACATGACAGCAGAACATGCTGACGGCAGAGATAGAGTGGGCAATTCTGCCCCATGTCTGCCAAATGCTGAAGCCAAAACTTCTCCGGGACAGGGTCATTAGTTAACTATGTGCCAAACCATCCCCAGTGTTGCCTGAATGTGCTGGGATGCCTTGACAAAGACCAAATCCAGTTTCTTTTAACCAGCACTCCACAGGAACTGCAGGAATCCTTACAGAATTAAAAAAGGTCTGATCTACTCTAGTGACCTTTGGAGAACTTGACAGTGGTTTTTTGTTGGTGTCTTCTTTTTGCATAAAGTGAGGTGCAGGGAGGAAATGTCCCATCACCATGATCTAGGACAAAGGAATTTGCATGTGTGTGGCAAAAGGACTGCACAAACATGAAACAATCAATGAGAAATTAAATTTAACTACTGTCTTACTGGGTACCACTAAATTGAAGAGGTTCATTTACATGTAATTTCTACAAGGATTGTGCTTTTCCAATAGCATCATATCAAATCACTTCAAAGAAAGGTCATTAAGGACTTCTGGGTGTCCAGCTTCCTTTGTAATATGCAGGCTCAAACTGCAGCTGTTTCACTTCTGTTGCAAGGACAAGGCAGTGTAATGAGCAATTTGGAGACTTAGTTTGGCCCATTAAACCGCTGCTTTGATTTCTGATAGTAGCTGGAGCCTTGGCTAACAGCCCAGGAATACTGCTGCAGCCAAAGCTGTACATTGTGATGGGAAGGATGAGCTAAAAAATTCTGCTGTCAGTTACACAAGCACAGGAAAGCAGCTAGGCTGCTTCCCAGCCGCGTGTTCTGCTTGCCTCACACACTGACTCTCTTCCCCTTCTGACAACAGGTTTCGGGTGAAGCAGCCACCTCCATACACAGGACTGAGCGTGTTGTACACACCTGGGCCTGTAAGTAGTACAGGACTTCTGTTTTATGCTACATTCACCTGACTCTCAGGCCACCTAGAGGTGCTCCCATAACAGCTGTCTGGGAATAGACCACATAGCTGTAAATAATTTCAGTGATTTGCAGTGATGCTGTCTTCTGCACTCTGAGCCTCAGAACATGCCCAGAATACTGTGACCCTATCTCCAAGTTTTCCTGTGGTTTAGAGTATTTTTTAGAGCTGCTCTCTCTTAGGTCTGCATTTTTATCTCCTGTCCTGATACCTGCAAGAATTAAACCTAGTAAACTGTTGGCTCAGTAATTTTCTCTTGCTTGCAACCATCCTCCACCACCTCATACCTTGCAAAACACCCACAGCACATGAAACCATCCCGTGAGGCAGAAAGCTTTCACACTTCCTGCTTTTCTCCAGTATCTCTCCACCTGCATGCTGCCTCTAAATAAACCTTGTTCAGGAAACTTTCTCTCAGTTGTCCCAGTTTCCCTGTTGCCTCTAGAACCTGAAAGGGAATTCAGAAGGAAAAAAAGTTGCAAAGATACAACAAACAAACAAACACCTGGCAGTTTTCTTTCAAACTACACTATGAAGAGTCATTGCTTTATACAGACCTTTCTCATGAGGCAGGTACTCAGTGCTGGGCACTAAGTCTCTGGTTTCGTCAGGCAGTGCAGAACATGAACCAACTGGAAGCACTGGTGGAGGGGCTACGTGCAGAACATGCACCTTGTCTGTGAGCTGTCTTCTCTGCCTTCCAGGTGGCAGCAGGACTGCAGGTTGAACTGGAGATAGAAATTTTTGCCATGTCAATTGGAGGGGAGAGCATTAATGGCCTTGAAGAAATTTGCCACGATATTGAAATAGTAACAGAAACAGAGACTCTTTTGCTGCCTGTGAGAGCAAATATCCTTTGTTGTCTTACTTCTCCCCCTCCACCCACACCTTCTAGCACCAACACACTGAGGACTGGCCACCTGGCAGCAGCCTTAAGCATCATTTCCTTAAGCTTTAGTGTCCTTTTTGGAAACACCAGATGGATGTCTTTCGAAGTACAAATGAAGAATTTAAGATTCCCCAAAAGAAAGGAAAAATTTAGGGTCCTTTGAGGCTGACCAGAGTGCTAGTTAATGGCAACTGCATCAAGGTTTTACATTCTTTGGAAGTTACATTGGAAAGCTAGAAATGTACTTAATAGTGATATGAAGTCCTCCAGGTGTGAAACAGGGCTAGACAAACCCAGTGGCATAGCAGCAAAAAACAGTTTCTGCTCCATTCTCACTCACCCAGATCAGCCTCCAAAACAAGCACCCTCACCCAGTATTTCACTTGGCCTTTAACCTTTGAGTTGAGGCCAGCAGTTCACATTCAGATTGTCTCACAGCCTTACTTGCAGAGTTCCTTCCAGCCTCCACCCGTGTTCTTTTAGTTAAATAAACGTACAGAGATGGTTCGATCCTTAATAATATCTCACCTGTGTTAAGAAGTGACATTTATGAGCACCGCCCACAAGGATACCCCCAGGGTGGGATGGCAGCAGCAGTCCGGGCAGTTTCTACAAGTCCCAAGCCACGGTTCCGGATTACGCTGCCCAGAAAGCTTTCAAGCTAATGTAAGTATTGCATGCAGTGCTGCCAGCTGTGAATTAAATTGCAGACGTTGAACCTTCTCTTAGCGTCTGATGTGTGTCATCGACAAACCTCATGCTACTGACAGCAAAGCTGTCATACACACGTCACACTCTTGATCTGAGACAAAGAGGAAGCACTGTGTGGCACTGTTAACAAAAAGATTCACTGCGAGAGATTTACAGATTAGTATGGCTATTCTGCTTGGTATAGAACATCCCCAGTGCTACCCCAAATCCTTCATTTAACTGTCTCCACATTAAGCAGTAGATTGAACCTTCTGGCGGCAGACAGCTAGATTTATTTCACTTAAGCCCTAATAAATCAGCCTCAGTTTAACATTCTTCCTAAAACCACATCTTATTGCTGACCTTTTGCCACTGACAGCAAGTCTAATAGGAGACTGCAGCCTTACAGACAGACACAACATGACGTGTTCCAGCACACATCACACTCTGCACACATTTCATACAGAGCATCTCTGTACCCTAAAGGTACAGGGACTACCCTAAAGGACTCAGTGTCCATAAATGGACAGCAGACACATCTTCCCCACCAACAAGACAGCCTTACTGGGGAATTTCTCATCAAACCACCAACCAACATGTTATGCATTGGGCTGGTGTTTCATCTAACCCACATCTAACTCAGGGGATCTGCAATATAACCAACAGTGACAGTTCATAAACAGGAATCCTATGGATGTTTCTTCCCTACTCAGCTTAGAGTTCCCATTTGTTACATTGATATCATCTTTTTCTTTCAACTTGAACATCTGTAAGCCTGCTATGTTATCTAGCAAGTCAGTAAAGAAATCCCAGCTGTATCTCATTTCCAGTCCTCTGGAGGAAAGAAAAAAGACCACATCAGTTACCTCTCAAAAGAACTTCAGAGAGATGTGCACCTCTGACTGCTGCATCTGTTCTGGGACTGCCCTGGTTACTTCAAGCATAGAAGATATTTAAACAGGAAAAAAGCTTACCCTTTCAATATGGAATTTTACCTCCTGAGTAACAAACAATTGTACTTTAGGAAGAATAGAAAACTTAATGTCTTCTGTCTTAGCAGCTTACAACTTGTAGCTCATCAGTTAAGGCAGTTTAGACAAAGCTCTCTCACTCTGAAATGGAAGAGAAGTACTCACCCAGTCTGACATTTCCCTTTCCCAACTTGGCCCTGCACCAAAATCCAGCTGTAGGCTCATCCCTGTACATGAGGTGTACACCAATCTACATTTCCCTGCCAAGTCCAAGCTGGAGAAATTCTGATCAGCGTCATCTTCCATTAAAAGTTCCAGGTAGAGAGACATTAACGTGGTACTCACCTCCCACCCAACTATTCCAGAGAATTGTGGGGACTGCTTGCCTAGTTGCCATTGCTGGAGTCAGATCTCCTTCTGTTCTAGCAAAGCCTTTGTGTGAATGCATTAATCATTTTTACTGATTTGTCAGTTACTATTAGCCATGCTCCACTGCCCAAGCAACTCAACCAAATACCTCTTGGATTCAAAATCCTGTCCATCTCCAACACATCAAAAATCAGCATCGATTGGCATCTCAAAACACTGACACTATCACCAGAACCAACATTATTCTTTCCCACGACACCTAGAAACTTCCCATCCCTGGAGCTGATCACAAGTTTACCACACCTCCTCGCAGGGGCCAAGAACCAAAGATCACCAATGAAGCAGCACCTGCCCAGGCTCAGGCATTTCTTACGTCTTCTAATGTAAAACATTTCACAAAGATTCTCTTAATACCCTGAGAATGAAATACTGCAGAGGAAGCTGCCAGTGAATGCCTTCAGTATTCCCAAGCAGACGGCCCAGCTTGAACTCCTAGTCACGATTTTTATTCCACTCTGATTTATGAAATGAAAACAAACCCTTAATCTAGTTTAAGCCTATGCGAGAACCTGTTTTCATGTTGTTCCCTTCCAACAGCAACAGTATGGACAGTTCTACTGAGGGCAGCCTGGCTTAATTACGGTGTTTCAACAAGCATACAGAAGTAGACCTTTTTATTATTATTTTACTTTTATTTCCTCTCATGTTAATTTTCTCTCCCCTTTCACTACAGGTCAAAGCCCTGGAAGAATGATGTAAAAAAATCAGCAATATCCAATTACCCACATTTTAGTCCAACATTATGGAAACATTCCCAACATAGGCTTTTTTGTTTATTCAATCAAATTAAGATGAAGAAAAAAAAAATGTCTGCCTCTTATTCATGGGAAAGGTGGTCTGGAAGTTGCAGTGCCTCCTGAAGCAGCTGCCTGAAATGCCAACAGTGGAACGATTATTGAATTTCAAACACAGCGTTTGACACTCTGCACTTCAAAGGTGCTGAATGCTTCCTGATAGGTTTATTTTGTTTTTAAAAGGGATTAGGTTACTGTAGCCACCATGAAGCACTTGAACAACCTCCCTCCCCCCTTGAGTGTGCAGCAAGTTTCACTGAAGTGTGATTCTTTGAGCAAGAAACTGTAGCATGTGCTGCTGATGCAGTCTGGCCTTCCACTTCCTACCATTCTGCTTGCTTTCAGTCTGAGACTCAACTTTCTACTCACAGACTGCTCACCTACCTTTAATTAGCTTCAGACAACAGATAGGGGCTCAGTTCACAAAGTTGTACTTGAGAGGAATTCTGTTTATATCCTCTTTGTCTTCACAGGTTTGTTTTATCATAGTGGTAGTCTGAAACACTTGGTGGTATTTTCCCCTTTTTGTTCCTACTTCTGCAGTAGTCACTAAAAGAACCATCTCAGCCTCTTTAAGAGATACCTTATGCTTACAGTGAAGTGCAGTTCTGCATTTCTGAATGAATTTATTTCCAATGGCTTGCTTTTCTGTGCTTCATCCATCCTTTTTCCAGTACGTAAGATCCTGAGAGAGAGGGAATTTTTCCCTGTACATGCAGATGACTTCATCTCTCAACACTTTATGGTGACTGAGAAGAACATGACTGGGGATTAAACAATTGCTTCCACTATTGTAGAGAACATAAGTTGAAGACCAGACAGTCAATAACAACTTGGATGGAATTAAATTGCAGCTGAATTTCAAGTTAGAAGACCAGCTTTGAGAGGCTGAGTCAGACCTGTCAGTCTAAAAGTATTATTTTTTAGAACAGAGTGCCCAGAAGCAGCCCCCACCACATCTACATTACTGGGATAAAAAGACAGCATACACTAAGAACTGATAACTGACCAACATGGGCAGAGGCCTGCCCACTTAAATCATTTTTATCCGGTACAGGACAGGTATGGCACTGCAACAATTCTGTGCAATTTCAATAAACAGAGCAGGTGCAATACAAACAGCCCACACTTCTCATGCTCAGTCTGCTCTTCTGTTCAGAAAAGCACAATCCTCCACTGCAGCCCTTTTGTTTGCTCCCACAGATTTTATTATCTGGAAGAAAAGAAAATAAATCCTTTAAGAAGCAATGAAGCAGAGTGAGACAATCCAGGATTTACTAGAAAAATATCAGGACAAAATTCCATGAGCGAAGTTGTGTGATAAAGCATTTATAAACACGTATTTAATGAGCAGTTTTCCCCCCATTCCACTGAAAAGTGAGTGGCTGGAGATGAAGTTCTCCCACTTCTGAAGTCTCAAAGCCTTGCCCATAGACTCGAAGCACTCGTTGCCAGCTGCCTCCCAGCGGCACTGCAAAGTCCAACCAGCAGCCCATGTGCTGATTCACGCTGTTCAGTTAGCCCACTGCCAGCATGCTGATCTCTTCTGAAGAAGAAACCAACACCAACGAGCATTCTGCTAGAGGGAAGGCATTGACCTTTAACAGCCACCTCAGAAATAGCTGAAATGCATAGAGAGCGGAGCACAGACAGCTCATCTCACTAGGCAGAGATGATCAACCTGTGTTGGCACTGTCCCCAGCCATGCAAGGTTGGCTGTCCCACACAGAGAAGGGTCAGGCTTTGTTCCAGTCACCAAACATCACAGAGATGTTCAGCCACAAGCATAGGTCCATGGCCGGCACTGAGGTTACGCGATGCCATCCAGCTGTCCCGGGCAGCAAATGCTAAACCACTGCAAGAACCATCTTCTCTCTCTTCTTCCTCTTTCTCTTCTTTTCCTCAAAACGGTCCGTAGCATCAGCAAAAAACATGACCTCATCCTTGGCCTCAATCTCCCTCTTGAGGTACTGGAGCCCTGCCATGTTGAATCCCAGCACGTCCTGTAGAGACAGACAAGCACTGTGCTGTTGGGCACATCTCCAGCTTATTAGGGGGCAGAAGGTCCTACTGCCTGGAATAGGTGACACTCTGGCCACCCTCTAATGAGAGATGATGAAAGCAAGGCAATCCCCCACAGTTAATTAAGGCAACATTACTTAAAGGTAAACTCGATCTGAGCGGATGAACAACTCCGTTCCCCACATTTCTGTTAAAAATGGCTATAATGCACTATTTCCTGAAAAACAGGCTGTTGACAACCATCTGAATGTGTCCCTGGGAAGGCTATTTAAGAGATCGGTAGCACACGAGAAGCCAAATAAAAATAAAGAGGTTATTTACTTCCCACATATACTAGAGAGCCAAAGCACAATTACATGCATCAACAAAAAGCCAGAGTAAGAAGGGAGAGAGAGGGAGAGTGGGCATAGGATCATCACTGCATAGTGTCACATCAGGAAAATGCAGCTCTTTGCACAGGTAGAAGATGAAAATGGGCTCTAGACCCCAAGCAGCTTTCCTACTGGACCGCAAATGCTTCTAGACATTGGCCAATCCTGTTATTCCAGACCCTGGAGAAGGAGTGGCAGCAATACTCACCCGGGCCTCACTGACTCTGGAGATGGTGGTTTTCTTCAAATTTTCTATCACTGTCACCAGCATCTGGTTGCTTGTTATCTGCCCAAAATGTATCCTGGGAACAAAGACAGGACCAGCAACCAGAATCAACACAGGCATGCTAGCACTGTGCATCCTGTTTAGCCCACTCCCAGACGATCTGCTGCAGCTGGAGGTTGCAGCAGTCCTTCATTTCCTACATCTTAGTCTAGAGAGCCTGCTTTGGCAGGGGGGTTGGACTCGATGACCTCTAGAGGTCCCTTCCAACCCCTGTGATTCTGTGATTCTGTGTGATCTTTATTCCCAAGGTGGCTTCCCAAGAGCTTCAAAGCCAGAAACTTAAGTCCTAATTTTCCCCACACACTTATGCTGCACATGTTCACACCATGTCACATAGTCTTTACAGCTCCAAGAGAAAGAGTATATTCCCCAGCCCTTGTGCTGTCCCAAGGCACTGCCTCAGGAGAGCAATGAGCACCTTTCTTTCCACGAGTGGCATAAAGCAAGTTCATGACACACATTGTAGAGGGACCCTGAGGAACAGGCAGACTCACTACAGACCAGAGCCTGGTTACAGCTTCCTTGCACTCAGGATCTGGTCAGTAATGACAGCTGAACTAAGAGTAGCAGACCTGTTTGGGCACAGATGGAAGACTCACTTGAGCAGGAAGAGGAGAGCACGGCACAGGAGTTCAACTTCTGCACCCAAATGAATATGTTCATTGAAGAGTCTGAGTAGGTCAGGGACATAGGAGAAGGGCAGCACCAGGAGAGACTCTTCCAGCTCACTAGGAAGAAGCAAAGGGATGGTAACAGTAGTCTAAACCACCACAGAGCTATAGATGAGCAAGAAATGCTTCCACATGGGAAGGTTCTGAGGCAAAAGCTGTGCTGAGTGCTCCCCAATGCTGGTCTGCACCTGCCCACAAAGCCCAGGGCCACAGTCAGCAGGCATCTTCTGACACAAACAGGGGGCACAGCCTTCCATCCTAAGCATCCCCAGCTTGCTCTTCACATACACGTACATCTCCAGGCAGCCAACCCCCTTCCGCAGCCTTTGCTGAATACTCCTCATGGACCAATTCCCACTCCCCAGTTCCACACATACTCAAAAAAAAAAAAGGTTGCCAGACAGTAACATCCAGACTCTTCAGCACTGCCCACTCAGCACAGGAGTCCATCACAGGACCCCAACCAACCCTGCACTCAAATCCAATTCTTTAGCACAAGCCTGCTCAGCAATAAGACTCTTGGGACTCACCTTGACTTGACCTTCTTGAAAACTTCTAGCACATACTCAGAAGGCTGTAACAGAGGAAAGACATCAAGAAACATTCCAAGACAAACATGTGCCTTAAGGCTCATTTTGCCCAGTTAAAAACATGCAGTCACATCTTGTGAGATGAACAGATCCATCCTGAGTGTAACAAATGAAAAAGAAACCCCTTCAGCTCCAACCAACTACCAGTCTGCGAAGTTATTCCTCCATAAAACAGAAATCCAGCCTTCTCAAAATACACCAAACTGGTGAAAATATATTGTGGGGAAAAAATGTATGTATATATATTTGACTAGCTAAATTACCACCAGCTAAATAAAACCAACTAGCTAAATAGAAACTTGGTAAAACAGACATTATATATAAAACCTTACACAAACTTCTCTCCCAAAGATTTAATAATTCCTCCTACTCCTGTTTATCTGCTTAAAGCATTCAGTAAAAAAGGAGTGTCTCAATACTAGGTCACAGGATTTCATTCACTTGTGTTCAGCGTATGCAACTTCTAATTAACTATGCCTATAGTCAGAGAGAAAGGGACAGATGTAAAAGAATGTAAATTCTTTACAGAAGGAAACAGAATCAGTAAAAGCTGTGCCAATACCCTAAAAATAAATCTGATCAATTACAAGATAGCCCTGCCTTGCTCAGCATTGCCCTGCCCAACTGACTGAGGGTCAGAAAGCCGTCAGGTGCCTCCAGCTCCTGCTCCTTGAGTCAAAGCAACACAGCAGATACACTGGGTCAGGCGTCCCACATGCAAAATCTGTCCCAAGAAGATGACAGTCTGTCACAGTATGAAGCACTTTGGTTCATGATTTGACACAGTAAATGCTCACCACATAACGGAATGCTGTAACTTGTCGATGTTTTTACTCAGCACCTGCACTTGGGCATTCCTCAAAAACCTTCTCTGTACAAAGCCACAGGATTTCACTCACCCCTGTTAAATCTATTGACCTTGCAGTTAAATATGCCTGTATTTACAGAGGAAGGGGGGTGAATGGTTCTGGTTAAGTGCTTACAGATGTCAGAGGTGCATGATGACACTGGTTCTCAATTACCCATTCCACTGGAGGCTCAGGTATTTTGTATCTGATGGCACAGCTCCACTGAATATGCTATAGTATTGCAACCACTACCTCTTGCCAGGAGCTCACACAGGAACATTTGAACTAGCTTCCCATAGCTTGGAGGAGCCATAACAACTGGCTCCAACTCTACATGATAAGGTCAAAGCTACCATCAGGGTTATGTTTGGCTGCTTTACTTTTATTACATGCATATAAAATAAAGTAAAAAAAATATATCACGTTCACTTTGCATAAATCCCATCTTCCCACAGCAATCTAGTGTTCTGGCTCTACCAGCAAAGCAAACAGCCTCATTCCAGTTGATGACAGCACATGACCTGTGGCACGGGCTTTTCACTTACTGTAATGTTTCCATAGGCACGGAGGATGGGATTGGCAGGAAAGGGAACCTGGAGACACAGAATGGGTTAGGATGAGGCAGGTGTGTGTGTACAAATGCATATTCACAGTGGAAAAACAACCCACAGTAGGAGAGAGTATTTCTCCAATGTCTTCCCTCCTCAGAACCTCACTGAAGCCCTCACTTGCAACTGCAGGACAACCTAGTTTGCAGACACGTATGAATAACTCAAAAAATGTGTACGATTTTTCTTCCACTTCTCACTGTTATAAGTACCACAAAGTCTTGTTTAGCATAAAGTGTTGAGATGAAGAATAGAAGAATGAAAGAATAAGCTCTGTGATGGCAGCACGGTCAACAGCACAGTTCCCAGGGACAGAACTTAACTTCCTACTGTGACCTTCAATATAAAAATCCTTGGAAAGTACACCACTAACCACGCTTCAGGGTATAGTGATATCTGTTCTCTATTCAGCAAATCTCTGCTCCTTCCACCTGTCCTGCCTTTATCTGGGAAGATACACCTACATGCCTTGGGAATGGTACTTTCCTCAGTCATTTACCTCTTTGCCAGCAGCTTTGCATATGGCCTTGTGCTCCTTCAGTTTTGTCATCTCTTCTCTATAGAGCTCGATAGCTTCCATGATCCGCTCAGCCTGTGTGGCAACAGGAACCATCAGTCACAAAGCACAGCTCATGTCCAACTGGACAAACACAGGGGGAAGCAAAGGGGCTGACTTGGGGCATCCCAAGACATCCTTCTCAGAAAGTAACTTCTATTCCAGACCATGCTGCTACTCCAAGCACATAAATTGTGTCCTGAAGTCCAACATCACCCACATTCCCCAGCTGCCCAGGGTGCACTCCGCCGCAGCTTCAGCTCTTGGAGGCAGAGGTAATTCTGCACCTTTATATGCCACAAACCAAGTCCTCTGAGCTGCTGCAGTTATGGAACAGCATACATTACTCATCTTCAGCCTGATGCTCTAACCCTGCAATACCCCCACTCCAAGAGACTACTAAGGCACAAAGCTATGCTGGGTGAGCCGTGCAATCTTACCGCTTTGATGGTTTCAATAGTCTTCTTCCCTGCCAGTCCTGTCTCTCCTTGTGTCTCTCCAGGCACCTGCAAAACACAGTTTCTAGTTCTCTCCTGCAGCAGCTGAGCAGCAGATACACACACAGAGGCACCCGCTGAATCTTGCCACAGAATATCAGCCCCATTCCCCAACTTGCCACTTGTCTGAAGAAATACAAGCCTTCAAATGCACAGCTTTTGCTCAGGACCAGAGGCACTGTGCTATCTCAGAGCTCTGGGAGGCAAATAAACACAGCTCTGGGCTGACCAACAGGGGTCGAGCAATCTGCTCAGAGTCAGAACTGTCAGCAACATAATCCCAGTGCCTGTGCAGGAGGGATCAGGCTTTCCCACCCACCCTGCACCACACGGACCTGAAAGCAGCTGCCAGAAGGCAGCCCAACCTCGCTCCAGAGTTTGTGTGGATGTGAACAGGGGAAATATCTGGTAGCCACAGCCCTGTGTGGCAGTGTGGCCAGCTCAGTGCACTCATGAAATTATCTGAGCCAGAATCAGAGGCCTGGGGAATCTTCCTCCATGCAAATTCTCGATGCAATGCAATCACCAGTCCTCTGGACACCTCTTCTATGCCATTTATAGGAATTCTAGACTAAGACAGCACAACTCACCACAGGTTGCTCTTCTTTCGCCACGCTTTCTTCATATTCAGCTTCTCTTTGCTACAGTGAAGAAAACACCAAGTATTAACACTGGCGAGCAGGCAGCTAGCAAGGGTACAAGTTCCTTCCAGACTGGTAGAGTAACAGAGCCTGCAGCTTCTTGCAGCCTTGTGCAAAAGCCAGGACTAATCAGTAGAGATCAACAATGCCAGTGCAAAATCTGCTTGTCCCTGGTTCCCACCCCAAAGAGAACTTGGGCTGAAAAGGCTGAAAGAAATCAGGATCTCCAAAGTAGACTCAGGAACAGCCTGCAGACAACCCATCAGGATGGGATTTAGACACCAGCAATTTGCCACCAGACTTTCCACATGGCACAAAGCACAAAAGAAACAAGCTTAGGAAATTCCCAGCCTGCAAGAGAAAAGAACCTCCTTACCCACCATCTCTCACATTCATAGGACTCCATCAGTGCATAATTCACTACTAGTATATTTCTGCTCATTTGTTAATCAAACTTGACCCAGAACATGCTTTTCTCATCTAGAAAAGAAACTCTCTTTCCTGTTACTACCATCATTCCCAGCATGCCAGTCACTGCATTCAGATGCTGCCTATGAGTCACTCTGCAAACAGACCAGGAGTAAAACAGTTTATTGCACATTTCTTTATCACTGCTGCTGCTGCATGTGCATCCCTCCCTCACTGTGCCTTGAGAACTCCTGTAAGAATGAGAGACAGAGACCAACTCCTCTGTGGGATACAGTAAAAACAAGAGTTACAAACTGTCCCAGGCTAATTTCCCATTAGAGGCGTGTAAAAATGCTTCTCCTGCCACAACTTGGTCAAGCACTGGAACAGGTCTGGAAAACGTTTCTTCACAATACAAAAGGAATACAAGGGGCTTCTTGCATCACCTCTGAGCTCCAGGGTCTGCTAGCAAAACAGAATGGACTACTAATGCTTGGAAAAGGGGAAAAGAAAACTATCTGTATTCAACAAGAACAGTGCTCTTCATCACCCCGCAACAGGCATCCACTGAACTGCATCCAAAGCACACTTGAGAAGAAGTGAGCACAAGAGAATAAGAGAAGCCTGAAGTCTACAGTGAACAAAACAGAAAGTAAGAACCATAGAAGAAAGTCTGGGAAGTGGGACAGAAACACAGCAGAGAGCAAATTAGCCAGGCATCCGTGATGCGGTACAGGCAGAAGAGCACCAGCAATACCTGTGGTGCTGTCTTCAGACAGTTCAAGGCAACAGTGCAATCATGCAGAAGATGGCAGTCGACCCAGGCATCTCAGCACCAGGCTGTGGTTAGTGATAAGGAAGCCTGATGAGTGTGGAGCCACTGTTCCACACTGAAAAGCGAGGAATCTGTCTGATGGGGCAAAAAGAAATCTGGAAGCTGTCTTTAGGAGAATGCAACTCACCATCTCCCTCTCCTCTTCCAAAATCAGTGGCTCCCTTGTCCTCTCCCAGAGGCGCAGGGACTTGTCATGGGATGCTGACACCACGTAGTCCCCATTGGGACTGAGTGCCAAGCACCACACCTCGTGGTGATGCCCCTGCAGGGTAGAGAAAAAAAAGTTAAGACATGAATAACACATCTCCCAGCTCCTGAGGAAAGCACTGCTCACACAGCAATAATGCTTGATATTCAAGAGCCACCAAAACTTCCTACCTCCAGTGTCTGGATGTGCTCAAATTTATCAGCATCCCACTGTTTAATCTTGTTGTCCTTCCCAGCAGTGAAGAAGAGATGGGATTTGGCCACAAACTGGAGATACATCACACTGGGAAAAAAAAAATAAAAGTAAAAAAAAACAGGAGTGAAAGGGACCTCAAAAACACACATGTATAGGATACAGCAGAGCATTCCAAAACCCTGAAGCCCTCATCACCACTTACCTCTGGGAAATGCCTTCTGACACCAACCCACACTTATAGTGACCAAATTCTGGCCTGGGTCAAACAGCACCACCTGCTGCCAGAGGGCAGGAGCACCCAATGCAGCCAGTGAGGTTTGGCACAAGAACCCTGTGAACTCAGCAGCTACCAGACAGCCCTAACCACCTTCGTGCTTGTGACCCACTGCCTTGGACTCTCCAGGGAAAGCGCAGCTCACGGGTTTGGTGTTAATACAGGGGAGCCTGCTGCAAAGGTAGTAAAGGCTCAAATTCACCCACTTCTCCCCACTACACAAGACAAAAAGCTCATTGCTGGATCACAGCCCCTCAAAGATAACAAAGCAGCCCGCAGCCCAAAGATATTGTAGGATTTGACCAACCTGTCATCATGGGCAAAGAGAGAGCGGTGACAGTCCCCAAAATCCAAGCCCCAAATCTTCACATTCCTGTCTGCAGACCCAGTTGCAATCAGAGTCCCATCCTACAGAGAAATGCAGAGAATGGTGTGGGCAACTGGCTGGCAGCCCAATCAAGAATCAACAATGGACTAAGCAGTACCAAGGCACTAGCTCCTGAAATATGCCCTCCTGACCCCTCCACCTCCTCTCTCCTTAGCAAGGCACACCCCTGTAGTACTTACAGCCCACAGAAAGCACGCTGACTCTTTTCTGAACCTCTGCAGGCACTTTAGCTAAAGCTCAGCATTAGTCAAAGAGCGCTCCTTACATAATGCCTTGTTCAGTTCTGTCATGGCTGCTTCTCCACACCATTTCCCAGTGAGCACAACACTGCATGATCAGGAGGGACTTGCTGTATCTTATCAAGGAACTGCTGACTAAGTCAGGAGCAGGGTGGCATCAGAAAAGCATTGCTCTAGAGGCACTGCTGCCCGTCATCAACATCACCACAGCCCCCCCTGCAGCAGACATGCAACAGTAACGGTACTTACATAGGAGATGTCCATGCACAGCACTGGCAGCTTGTGTCCATACAGAGACAGGAAAAACTGAAGCAAAAAAAGAGATGTCTCAGTTAAGACCTGAGAGCCTGAAAATGCCAGGCTCCAGGCTAGTTCTGCTCTTTCTCAAGAGGCCTATCCTTCCAGCACCACTCTGGCCCTGAACACAGATAGTGGTGAGGCTACGCTGGCAGAACTGTGATAAAGATAAAAGAACCCAAACAAGCTGAGCTAACTGGTTCTGACCAACAGCAACTATGGAGTTTATCTGTTTATCTTTGTGTATCCTGTCACTGCTGGTCTATCTTTAGTCATTTCCCTCATGACAACATGTACAACACCACATGCCTCTGGCATACCATCCTGCCTGCACAGTTTAAGTGACCTTACCATCTGGAGGATCACAACCCTTTCCAGATAAAACACATTTTCTCCCTAGCATGAGCAGGCCTCAGTTCTGTCAGTACTGTTGGCAAGCAAGCAAATGAAGTGGAATGCAAGGTCTCTCTTTGATAATTATTGGGATCCTACAATAAACAGGCACTTTTACCACATACTCCTGATCTTCCAGGCTCTAGTTATCAGTCCCTGAACAGCCTCAGAGCCCATTCAGTCACGTACCTTGAGAGTGTCAGTGTAGAAAACTTTCACAGTGCAATCCAGTAAGGAGACAGCTAGCAGTTTCTGGTTGGGGCTGTACCGCACACACAGAACATCTTCATCCAGCTGCAAGATGCGCACCTGCTTCATGGACAGCCTGGCAACAAGAACAGAAAAAAAACAATGCTCTTATTCCAAAGGAACAGTGTAATTTCCCTTCCTCACATAACCTCAGACCTCCACAAAACTGCACTGAGTCTCTTCGCCATGTGTTCCATACATGTGTCACTGGCACTTCTTGTGATGCACAGCAATAGCCAAAGCATCCCTCAAAGAGAATGAATACTGCAGTTCAATGCAGTCAGTGGTTTATTTTCTCACCTTTTCTGAATGCTGCTCTCATCCTTCACCAGCTCAAAATCCCAGAACTTGACACATTTATCAGCACCTCCGGTCACAAAACCACGCTGCAGGGGAAAAACAAAGTCATTATGAAATCAGTTCCATTGTAACACAGAAATGCACAGACATAAACTGTCAGCGCACCTAGGTTTTGAATAAGGCCTCACATTCCCTCAGCTTTTATGATTAGAAGGACACCACCAGGAGCACTTGCTCTGGTTGGAACACTCATTACCCACTAGCTGAGCAAGAACAATTTCAGGAGCTCTGGCAGGCAGGTCTGAGACAACAATTGCAGATGTAGATCAAGATATGGATTAAAACTTTGGAACTGAGAGTCATCTCAGCCATAGGTAATAAAGTGCATTTTGGGAGCAAGCTGGCACTGTTCTCAAGTCACAAACAATTCTTCATCATCACAAAAAGGAAGAAGAAATGAGCAGTTCTACATTAAATACAAGCGTAAAAACTGTCCCGTGTTTTAATCTGCAGAGTAAACAAATCCCAGGCAGGTTATTACTTGTTATGGTTTTGATTCCACTAGAAGCAACACTGCAGCTTCTAGCATAAGAAAATGAAAAGCATAATAAACGAAGAGAAGAAAAGTGGAAGCTGATACAAACCACTGCGAACCTCAATTCTGGCAATGGAGAAAAATACTTGAGAAAACAAAGACACACAGACCACTTCTAGAGACGGCTGTAAGAGCTGTTAAGCAGCAAAGCTGAGGAAGCGTGTGGATTCAGTAAACATTTCTCACCCACTGTGCTCAGGGAAAAGCCATGCGCCGTAACCATAACACAAGACTCCAAAAACTCACAAGACTGTCAAAAAGCAGCTACTTGTGCCAGATATTTACAAACCAATGGTTTCCCAACCACCAAATCTAAGATTTTTACAGAATAGAACTAGGTATTCCCTAAATCACCAACATTCACTCTCAGTGACTTTGGAAATATGAGGGAAGATTCGGGAAGAAACTAATAAAACATCAGAATTCAGACAGAGTAAGTAGGCATGCCTATTAGTTGCAAGTACAGTCAACAGAAGTAATAGGCAAAAGCACGGAGAAAATTAATTAAAAAAAATAATTTGAGGAAATTACCCCTTTTCCTTAAGGGTAATGCTGTAGTTCATAGAATCACAGCATGTATGAGGTTGGCAGGGTCCTCTGGGTCCACATCCCTGTACTAAAACAGGGACACCCAGAGAAGGGTGCCCAAGACCACTGAACAGGAGGCTTTTGAAGACCTCCAGACTCCACACCCCTCTGGACACCCTACCCTAGAGCTCTGGCACCAAAACAACAAAGGAATGCTTCCTGATGTTTAAACAGAACCTTCTGTGTTGTACCTGCTGCATCCTTCACCTCCCACGATAACAGTTCCCATGCTCACACCAACAGCATAAATACAGCACTATAGGAAGGAGCCACACAAAAAGACATGCAACAGATGACACTTATAAGGCTGGCTGAGTTACCTGGTCTGGTGAAAGAGCAATGGACCACACAGCACCATCATGAGCATTAAGCGTCTCCATCAGACTCCCAGAAGCTAGGTCAAACAGCTGCAGCTTTCCTGTCTGGGGAGAAAGACACACCACAGAAGACAAATCACTCCCTCCAACTTCACAATATACTCCAGGAACAACTTAGAGCATTAAATCACGTCTGCAAACAGACCTGAGCCTGACCTCTTTTTAAGAGGTCTCCAGAAATGGCGAAGATTAAAACTGCTCAAATCAGAGCTCAGAGCCAAAAGGACTGAGCTACCAGAAGTGAGACCTCAGCAGTGACAAAGCAGCCGTGCATTAATGGAAAAACAAGCTCCAAAGGTAGAGGAGAGCTCAGAGCAAATATTCCCAGGCTGCACAATGCACAGGAGGACTCAGAGTAGCACCCTATTGGCAGCAGAGGAGTTCTTGCTCCATTTGATCTCCCTGATCTGGGCAGTCACATCTGAGCAGGCTCTGATAGTTCCCAACACATCTGGTACCCATCTCCTGGACAACCAGCTTCATTAGATGACTGTTACACACACATAGCCAAACTTCTGACAGAGATCAGGGACTTCCCAAAGCACTCCTCAGCTGCCCCGCTCAAGTCATAGGAGCTATACAAAGACTCAGGGAACAGAACAGACTGACTGCCACAGGGGGCTTTTACACCTAAAACAAAATGCTTCAGAAAATGTAATATTCAGAAAGGCCACTTTAATGACATTTTCAGAACATCTCCCACACCTGGCTGAATCAGGAGTGCAAAGGGGACACTGTTTACCTTGGTGCCAACGATGACCTGCCGATCTCCCGGGACAAAGAGCGAGCACAGCGCGTACTCACAGTCCATCGTCCGGATACACTGCAAAGTTGATCTGTGGACAAAGAGTTCAAAACCTCCTTTCACACAAAACCTGCCCTGCTGAATGAGCCATGGACCAGAGCTGCCTTTCCCAACACCCTTCTTTTTGGTTGGGTCCAGAAGACACTGCATCACCACACTATTCTGTTTTACTTCCTTTATTTAATAAAGGAAGGAATACTCTATTTTATATTTCTCCATCATTCCCTCTTCCTTATCAATGGATCTCCAACCACAGCATCTGTAAGTTCCATGAGATTGACATGAGGGGACAGAGGGGACTGATGTGACCGTACAGCATACCTGTTCCAAATCTTGACAGACTCTGCAGCTCCTGAAAGAACAGCAATGTTATCAGAGCTAAAAGCTAATGTCCTGACATCACTGCGGTGGCCTCCAATGGTTATCCTGGATGCACGGACAGCCTGCAGGACCTGCGCTGTCAGGTTCAGGGTGTGTAACTCAATGATGTTGTTCTGGAGCAGAAACACAATCTTCAGCTCTCCTTTTGGAGAGAGAATCATGTCAAATGACCTGTATGATGAGACAAACATTAGAGCTGTACACAGGGGCCATAAGACTAAACACAGGAGGAATCAAGTATCCAGAACAACTGAGAAAGAAGAATATGGACAGAGTGCATGCTATGAACAAGTGCACATGAAGCCACAGTGGGCTGCAAGAAGGCCACCATTTGGGGCAGTAAAAAAAAGACTGGCAGACTATGGTAGGCCTCCACTCAGCTCCAAGTTGAACAGATGTTGAAGGGGAAGCTTATTCTACCTCCTCCATATTGAGCTCCCTCCCATGCAGCTTCATATCCAAAGCTCAGCCTCTTCAGCAGCATTTGCACTTACTTGATTTTAGCAGAAGCTCTGATGTTAGTGACCTGCTGAATCTCCTCCTGCAGGCTCAGCTCCACATTCACTTTATGTTCATCTTCTTCAGACTTCCGCCTAGAAACATCATATCATGGAGGGGGAGTCAAGTAACTCAGCAGAGACAACCCAAGCTAAGACAAGGACTGAGAACAGCATAAAGAAACCACTAAACTCACCAAAAACAACTGCCCTGTCACCCAGCAGCACTAATTAGTTTTTAAGAACAGAGTGATAGCTAAATTCAGGCTGTAATGATAAAGAGAAAAATTGTCCCAGAGAAGGCAGCATTCTCTGGGATACAGCCAAAGCACTCCACAAAGCACATTAGAAAGATGGATACAAAACAAACAACAGCAAGTTGTATTTGAAGGAGATCCGCTTCTGCTCATTTCATACCACTCCCAGAAAGTCCTCATTTATTCCCAAACCGTGACTCCAAATGTATCCATCTGCTCTATGCTTCAGCTTCTACATTGGAGCCTGAGCTCCCCTGACGGCTATTGTGAAGCACTTGTTATTAACAAGATACTCAGAGAAACATTTAACACAGTGGCCTTTCATAACGTTCTGATCTGTATCTCTGCTTGCTGTACAACAGGAGATAGGGTATCAAGGTCACTCCGGCTTCTCATATGAAACTCTCATTCCAGTATATCCTAACAGAGACTTTATCTGACACAGCGAGCGCTGTAAATATGAACAACAGGTGGAAGTGAGAGAAAACATTTTCTGCCCATTTCCTTCCACGCATTACCATTTTTTGCATGGAAAACACTCAGAAGGAAAGACTGAAGAAATAAAATATTCCTTTCTATTCCAAATTTTGTATTTCCCTAGTCTCTGGTAGCAAATGAATGTTGCTTAGACAAGTACAGTACCCCTAAAATATAACAGCTGGCACAGACAGAATGACCAGTAGCTTGGAGTTCATCCACTGAATCCTGATGCTTGAGGGGATAATAGTTTTCTGGACGCAGAGAGTATCCTCATACACCCAGAAGATTCCTTACTTTGCTTTTTTCCTTGCTTTCTTCATTTTCTTTTCCAATTTTTTCTTTTTTTCCTCTTCAGAAAGGATTGAGAACACTTCTAGAACAGCATCAGTCCCCTAGGGACAGAGCAAACAGTCACACACATGCAAAGCCTTGGCTAGCACTTAGAAAGTACAGGGGCAGCAAGAGTCTGCTCTGTAACTCAATAGCAGAGATTCCCCATTACTTACATGGCAGGCCAAAATCTTGCCCATTCGGTCTGTGGAAAGAGTAACTACTCGATCTCTCCCTTCCCGCATGATGGATCCAGCTTTACTGCATGTCAGGAGGCGCTACAGGAAAAGAAATAGAACCTTGGTCTGGAAGGCCAAGTGATCTTCCCAGGCAAACTGGGAAACCTGCTTTGAAAGGAAGTCAGGAGGAAAAGATAGGGGAATGAATGTACAAAGTCCTGGTAGAACAGATTGCAAGGATAATCCAGGGACAAAAGAAGTGTCTGCATGAGCTGAAGATTATCTCATTATCTTATGTCAGAGAAGCAAAGGCAGCAAAGGACAGTGACTATAAAATTGGTGATTAAAAGCAGAAAAGTCTTTCGAGAGAAGGTCAGTATAAGTCTTTAACAAGGCCAGCTATCTACTATAACTACAAGCAGTCTGGAGTCAGCAACAGTCTCCAGCAGCACAAGTGGGAATGGCTTTGAACAATCCCATCTAACACTATGTTGCGATGTTGCCACTGTGACCCCCATGTTTTTATGCTTCTACTTACTGATGTACAAAACAGAGCAAGAGCACTAAGCTCACCAGCTGCCAACTAGCTATTACCTGTTTCATTCCCATGTTGTTTAATGAAAGAGCTCTTTTAGCACTGAGACTTTAAACACTTGCTAAACTCTCCTTCTCTGAAGGGAGGGCAAAGAAATTTGGATGTGCTTTGACACAAGCACTTCTGATGTTTTGCAGGCAGATGGGGGCAGCAACTACTGCTGAGGAAGATATTGTAAGTGAGAGAAGAATTAACAGATTTTCCCTAACAGGATAAACAGGACACTTGGTGTATAAACTCAACACAAACAAGCAATGTTTTAGCACTTCTCAAACTCCTGCTGGCCCTGCAAGCAGTACCATGTGAACAGCATTATACACACCATCCCAGACAGCATGAAAAAATGAGCTTACCTCCTCAGGACTCTCATCCAACTCTATGGTCTCATCCTCTTCATTGTCTTTTTCTGGTCTTGGTGGAAGTCCTTTGCTTTTCTTGGATTCTGGCTCATCAGGATCTTCTAGCTGTTCAGACAAAAAATCCATAAGGAATAACTTAATCCACAAGAGCTACGGTGTGTTTCAGTTCCTGTCTCTGAATTTATTCATGCTTTATCCCCATGAAGGAGCAAGTGGTTAGCATATATAGCAACAGTTGTGGCCTACAGTATGCCTGTAAGCACTCAATGCTCCATGCCCCCCCCTGCTTATCCAACAGAACTGTCTTTTCCAGCTGTAATCTAGATGGCCAGAAGATCACACTCTAGACAGTTTGTTCTATAAGTTCTTGCAGCATCACATGCAAGCTCAAAATACAGAAGACTTCAAAATACTAACTAAAAAGCAGCTTCTAGACCCCTCAGACAGCAAATACACTGCTTCAGTTCTGCTTCCCAGAACAGCAACCAGATTAAACATATTCCAGACCCAGCTTAGCCCGAAGATAAACACGTGGGCAAGAGTGTGAGGGCCTACAGAGAGAATGTCTTACCTCCTGGATGTAAGTGATATCCCAAACCCTCAGCTCACTGTCAGCAGTCCCAGTGATCAACCGTTTCTCTTCAGATACCAAAGCTATCCCCCAAACCTGTCCAAAGGCATGATAGAAACAATTGGTTTATGGCTCCTTTGACTATCATAGTCAAGATCACCAGAGCATCCTTAATTGATTTATTTAAATGGGAACCAGAAGGAAACTGGATCTAACTGGGATCTCCTACAGGGATATCTGCATTTGAACTGCCACCCCTATATGTTCGTAACAGTTCAATTACAGTTTGGAATTCTCTCGTTTGCTCTTCCCTAAAGCTTAATAATAACCAAAAATACATCAGAGTTCCAGTTTACATCCTTGAGAGCAAAAAACACGTAAGGTGAGCCATGACTTGCAACCCAAAGCCCCTCCATCCCCACAGATCTCTGCACGCCCTCTTTACCTCAGACCGGTGCCCAACTAAAGTTTTGAAGCAATGCTGGGTATCCAGGTCCCACCACTTCACCAATGTGTCTTTGCCACTGGAACGAAAAGAAAAACCTCATGAAGAAAGACTGCTACAGCACACGGTATCACATCAGCTGAGAAAAGCTGAAAAACAGAAAATCTAAAACATGTTGCAACATATCACAGACCAGCTGCTATGAACACATTAAATGTCACAATTTATGCAAGGACAAAGTTATAGCAATACAAAGATGCTGCAAAGAGGTATTTAACAACTCAAAAAAAACTAATTCCTTCTCCAGATTCAGCTGCAAGTCCCAGTATCACACAACCCTCTTTCTAGCTTATTGAGGGCAAAAACAATTGAATTCTAATGCAGATCAAATTCTAATGGTGCATCTAAAACCCCCCTCCACATTCTCAACCCGTGCATTATCCAGGCTACAACAAAAGGCAGCTGCCTTCACCTTGAGTTGCTCCTCCCAGTGGAAGATTACAGCTGTTTTAGTTTCTCAAGGCCCCTGTATCATTAGATACCCTTGGAAACTCTAACTTCTGGCTATATTACGCTACAATAATGTGACAAGAGCACCAGGGAGAAGTAATTTGAACATTTATGTAGACTTCTTTCTCTTTACTCTACAGTAATTTATACTTCTTTTATATTTGGTAACTTTGCTAGAGACTATTTTCTTGCAAATAAATTAGAATATAAAATTTGTTTTCCCGTTTCTAAGCATACTCAGGAGAAAAGAAAAACCACTACAGGTGATATTTATTGTTAATCCATGCCTTTTGTTACACAGGAGCCAAAGGTAAATATTGTACAGATGAAAAAAATTCTACACACAGAGAACTGTAGCAAACTTCTTAGCTTAAAAGGAAAAAAGTAATTTGCATCCCCATCAAAGACAAGACTTGGAATTGCATTAGGAAACAGGTATCATCTGCCAAACTAATAAAATATATTTCTTTTGGAAAAAAAAGACACACAAGAAACTTGTTCTAATTTTACCCTGAACCTATTGACTGTACCTATTAGATAACAGCAAATATTACTGACAGATATTTGAGCAAGAATATCTTCTGTCAACTGATTTTTATTGAAGGCATACAATCAACTTCCTGACGTTTAAAAACCAACTCAGCAAAACGTCAATCATCTTTAATTAATCCATTTAATTACTACCTATTAGGAAGCCATTTTTCTGTGACACTGCTGCATGAGTTATACATACAGAAGATAAGACTATTTAATTAAGTAGCAAAAATGATGATATACAAAATAAGTATATTATTACTATGCACTGATATGATAATTCTAAGCTGCTAAATTTACCAGTGAGTTAAAGCCTTTTCCAAATGCTACTTTTCAGAATTAGCTATTTGTCTTCTGCTTAACACGAGTTCCATGCCTGAATTCCAGATATAAGATATGTGGATGTGCTGGAAGGTTTGAGGACTCATTTCTTCATCACAGTATAATACAGGTCTCATAAATACGGATGGGGCTCTCAGCAACTTAGAATAGTACACAGTGATCCTGCCTATGGCAGGGGATTGAACTAGACAGTCTTTAAGGTCCCTTCCAAACCAAACTGTTCTATGATGCAAAACAATGTCATCTCTTTTGAGCAGGTAAAGCACAGAAAAAGCTGTGATCCGAGAAAAAAAAATGGCTACAGCACCTAAAATACATAAATAGCAAGTAAAAGTGATTATTTTCTTGATTTGCACTCAGCCTGGCTTACCTGGTGACCAGCAGGTTCTTCTCCTTCAAGAAAAGGACTTGAGTGACAGCATCTTTGTGTCCTTTCAGCCGGTACAAACCACTCTCGTTGATGACATCCCACACAATGACATCTGTATCCTGGAAAAGTCATAAAATGTCTACATCTTCTATGAGACTGAAGAGACTACCTGAATGCAAGCTTTTCCACTCTGAATTTGAATGTTGAGGATGATTAACACAGAAAACAGTCCCTCTCTTGATGAGCATGCGGACCTATAAATGCACCTCTGCTCTGGCTTGGGTCACTTTTGCTACTCCTGAGCTCACAGCCTTCTTCATCTTCAGGAGCTCTGCTAGTAACCCTCTTCTGTGCCCAAAACTCTCCCAGCCTTGAACTCCCTAACACCAACATCGTCTTGCAGCTTCAAATCCTCACAATGCCATCACAGAGTTGTAAATTATATAATGGCTCGGGTTGGAAGAGACCCCAAGGATCTAAAAGTTCCAACCCCCCTGCTACAAGCAGGCCACCAACCTCCAGATCTGACACCAGACCAGGTTGCCAAGGGTTATCCCCTGCTACAGGCAGATGCCACATTACCCCCTTAAAATACTAAACATTTTAGCGCAGGTCAACATTCCCTACAGATCACCTCTTCTGCCCTTTGTGAGAGGGCTGTCCTCCAGATGTGCAGAGCTCACCTTTGAGCCAGACGCCAGCCGGCCCCCCAGCTGGTCATACTGCAGGGCTGTGACCGCAGCCTTGTGCCCATTGAAAGCAACACTTGCTTCTCCACTCAGGAGGCTGAAGATACGGATTGAGCCATCTTCATAGCCAACAGCCAAGTGCAGACCATCAGGAGAGGGGCGGAGGCAACTAACCTCATGCTTGGAACCCTTAAGGATAAGGACCTGCAATTTTTAGGAGACGAAACATGCAAAATATTGGTAAACGATACGTCAGAAACGTACACACAGAAGAAAAAACAAAATCGTAGAACGTTCCAAGTTGGAAGGGCCTGACAACAATCTGGCAAGGGAGTGTGACTCCAGGCCCCACAGAGGATCACCCAACCTCCAAACCCTACGTCTGAGAGTGGTGTCCAAACACTCCTTGAGCTCTGGCAGTTAAGCACCATGCAGTCTGTTCCAGGATCCCAGCTTTCCCTAGCCCCCAGCTGCCCCTCCCCTGACACAGCTCTATGTGGTTCCCTCGGGCCCTGTCGCTGTCACACAGAGCAGAGCTCAGCGCTGCCCTCTGCTCCCTGTGAGAGCTGCAGCCGCCATCAGGCCTCCCCTCAGCTCTGAGCACACGAATACATTCCGCACGCAGCAAAGCGCTACAGCACGAAGCCCGCGTTTCCACAGAACCACACAACCGCAGAACACCCCGACTTCCTAGGGACGAAAAACCACCCCCCAAAATCCAAACCCTACACCAGAGAGCGGCGTCCAAACGCACCCTGGAGGCAGGCAGCTCGGTGCCGCCCCGCACCCCCCTTCCTCACCTTCTCTCCTTTCCGCGCGTCCCACACGAAGACGTGCTCGCAGGCCGGCACAGCCACGCAGCGGCCGCACTCGCCGCGCAGCGTCACGAAGGCGGCGTTGCCCCTGGCGCTGCCCACCAGGCCGAAGAGCGCGGCGGGCGCGTAGCGCAGGTACTGCCGAGTGAGCCCCATGGCCGCGGCGGCACCGCGGGCTCACCGCCGGCCACACGTGCGCGACCCGCTCCGCGGCCGCACAGGAAGCGCGTCAGAGCGGAGCGGGGCGCGGGCTCGGAAGCGGAAGCGCGGGGAGGCCGCTCCGCTTCTTGGGTGATGTCGGCGAAGCGGCGGCGGGCGGCAGGCTCGGGCTCAGGCCGTGCGGGCGCGGCGCGGCCCGCGGGTGAGTCGGCCGCCGGGGTGCAGCTGACGGGGGTTGTGCTGCCGTTGTTGCTGCCGGCCCGAGCTGGGGTTAGGCGGCGGGGTCTGCTTCCAGGGGTGTTTGGTTTTTTTTTGTCTTCCTTTTGTTGTTCCTTCCCGGTGGGATGCGTTCTCTCGTTCCCGTTTCGGAACGGCCGCTCGCGGATAAATGGCGGATGAGAGGCCTCTGTGCGGCAGGCCGATGCGTTGGGGCGGGTGCCGTTCGCTGGCATCGCAGCCCGGCTCCGGGCAGCCGCGGTTATCGCTGAGCTCCCAAAGAAAGCTCAGAGTTCAGTGTGCTGCAGCATTGGAAGCTCGTTGGTCGGCGTTCACATTTATATCTTTGCTTTATTTATTTCTTTACCCCCCCCTCTCCCCTCCCGCCCCCCCCCCCCCCCCCTAAAATCCTTTCGGGTTTTTGAATGTAAATTGCGCAGCACTGAGAACTAAATGGTGCTTCGGAACTCATTGAATCCGTGTTTCCACTGGGGTGGGGACCCAGCTTTCACACTGTTTGTTTTTAAGCACGATCCTAGGCCTTGTTCTGTGGGAATAGTCATGCACACCCTGCTGGGAATTTGCTGCTTCTTTACACGAATAAATAGTCCTTCCTACCCTTGGGAATTTGCTTTCAGCAGTTTCAAATCACGAGTCAGTTGGACCAGGTTAATAAAGATGGTTTTGTTAGGCCTTACTGAAGTGTTTGCCTTGTCCTTTGTTGTACAGAGACAAAACTAGGAAGGAAGAGAGGTTGAGTTGGAGATAATTCTGGATTTCTGTCAGCTGTACTGCAGCCTTGTGAAAGGCCTGGCTCTATGGGAATCACTTTTTGTAAACAGCTGGTGACCTGGTTTGGTTTCCTTCCTTTAAGCACCTGGAAGACTCCATTGAGAATTGGAGTGTGACAGCTTAACAGGAGAGAAGTTGTTCCTTCCATTCCATGGATCCCTTGGGTGCTCCTTCCCAGTTTGTGGATATTGACAGTCTGCCAGGCTGGAGTAATGTCTGTGAGGCTACCCAGGTGGATTCTCACCAAAATGCTGTCGAAAAAGCTCAAGTCGATATTAGGTCACCTTTTCCATACAGGAAAGACCTCAATGCAAAAATCATCTTATGGTAAGTTCCATATGGCTCTGGTGTATGTCATCGTTTCTCCACTTACTGCAGGATCAGAGTGCTTCATACAACAACCACTGCTACTGAAAAAAGCCTTCAAGTCCTCCTTTCCTGAATCAGGCATTACAGATGTAGGAGGAAGATATGTTTTTTGTTTGCTGGAAATCTGCAGGTCTAATATTTGCTGCGCTGTATGTTGTAAATTACATGTTCATAGGCATCTCTTGATGCAGCAGACCAGAGTAGTATTTCTATTTGCTGTACTGGGTATTTAATAACAAAACCTAGTCAGGTGCTAATCATTGTCATTTAAGATTATATGTACTTGTCTGCTTACTTTTTTCCTTCCTTTGCTGGCTTTATCAGGATTTCTTTCTTTCATATTGTTCTTTTATGTGGCTTGCTTTGCTCTTTTTTTTTTCCTTCCTCTCTCCATTCTCTATCTATTCCCATTTCCACGATTTTCTACCAAAATCCATTCACCTCGGTGTGCTGAGGTGAACTTATATCATTTTTTCCTTCCTTGCATCTGGGATACTCAGACCTACTCTCTAGGTGACAAACTCTGTTAATCAGTATGAAGAGAGGAGGATTTTTTAGGGTGCAGATCCAGGGATCAGCCTGAACCTCTTTCCTGGTTCGTGCATGCAGGAAATTAGGCTGTTTGTGGATTTCCTGAACTGATCAAAGAAAGAAGAAAAATAAAAAGCTGAAATTCTCCTGTGACTTGGATTTGACTAAAATAAGCTTGTGCAGTTTGAACTGTCATCTGAGTCTCTCCTTGTGCTTGGGAACTGTTATTTCCTTTCTTATGCTCTTTGATTCTGAAATCTGTGATTACTGTTTCTGTAACAAAAAGCAGGTCAGAGTTCTGCTGTTCCATCTTCTTGATTGGATCTCTGCAGTGTTTATCTTCTGCTTGTCTGACTCTCATTCAGCAGAGTGAGCATGATCAAATCATGTGTTCACAATTTTGGAACAAAAGCAATGAAGACTTGACTAGCTCCAGTGTTACTTGAGATGTTCAGTGGTCTGAGGAAGAGCAGTAGTGAGGTGCCCTGGATAATGTTCCTGCAGACCAACAAAAGAAGCACATTGAAATATTTGTTAATATTTAGGAAATAATATATCACATGGGCTGTCATTTCTAAGGTATGAGAGAATACGTCCTATTTTAGAACCTGTTACATTCCACATTGCTTTGCATGTTGTGCTAACTGAACCATCCTACGCACAACTACAGCACTGTGTTTTCTGCATATGTCCCTAAGTTACCATTGAGGTTAAGAATTTTTAAGGAAATGAAGGGGGTTGTGCAATCAGTCTTTATCAGTGACAAAGGATGATTCTGCACAGTGAGTGTGTCAGAATACACTGTGCTTTATGGGAACTGAGATATTGCTAATGCTTTAACATAACGCAGACAAGCAAGGAAATGTTTTTTTCGAGAATATGCTGCTTGCTCTGACATTTAACCTGCAATAAACTGTTTCCTCAGGAAAGGAGACGTAGCATTACTGAACTGCACAGCCATAGTGAATACCAGTAATGAGTCTCTCACCGATAAGAATCCGGTATCTGAAAGTATTTTCATGCATGCTGGGCCTGACCTGAAGGATGAACTTCAGAAGCTCAAGGGTAAGTAGCAGGAGATAGCTTTCCTTCTGAAACCTACTGTCCTTGCATAGTTTGAAGTACCATTATTTCGGCATGAACTAAAATCAAGATGCAGCTTTTTCTTTTTTTCCCCAATGTTATTAAGGCAAAATAAAGAGAGGAAGATAGACTCACATACACTTCTGCCACTTTTGTCATTCAGATTGTAGATGATTGAAAACCTTTGACAGGTTTTCCAGTTGCTGAGCATGTACTTTGTTGGTATTTCAAGAATTCCCATTGTTATTTGAAGCCACTTAGAATGGTTAGCTCGTTTAGCTCACCAGCTTTTACTGTAGGGACCTGCCCTATGCAGCTTCAGGTTTTGTTCTTGCCCTGCTCAATGTGTATCCACTTGGTGAATGGAAGAAATAAATCTGTTTGCCATTGCAGGACTTAAGTGGGTCCCAAAACTGACAGTGTATCCTTTCTTTCAGGAATTAATTTATTCTCAGTGTCTGTTAGATGAAAATGAGTATTTGGGTTTTATTTTTGTTTTGTGCGAGGAAGCAAAAGTTTATAGTTGTCCAAGGTTGTACCAGTCTGATACAGCTTGCAGTTAAAATTAAGATTACTCCTAACTATGGTTCTGATCTGAATTCTTTGACCAGCCTGATTCCTGGGTAGTACTGGTTACTCTCTTGGACAGCAGCTGTATTTCTTTATTGTGTAGTAACAAAATGGATATAAGGAGCATGGTATTTCTAATACAAGTTCTCAGTAGCTCAGACTGCAATAGAATAGGTATCCTATTCTGCTCCTTCAGCTTGTTCAGCTGTTAAAGGACAGCAGATGTTAGTTAGGATCCTGCTATGTATATTCACGCTTCTAAAATAATCTTGGGCTTCTTTCAGTTCATTGTGAGATGGAATGGGAGGGATGAGGTTTCAGAGAGTCCTTAACATTCAAGGTCTTTCAGCTCTGTAGGAAGTTCTCTCTAAAAATTGGGCTTAGTTCTTTAAGTTCCTTTTGCCATCCTGAACAATATTTGGTTTAGATCCTCCACCCCTCTGCTGACAGTGTCTTTCCTCTTTAACGTGTTCTACAGAATTATCTCTATTTGTGATAGTTTTCCTTCAGTCTTGAGGTGGGATCCTTTCAGAAATTGGTTCTTTTCTGACAGTGTACTGGTGTGTTGTGGTAGGGGAAGAAAGAGAAGCTGGGTTACAGCTTTGACTTTTATGGACTCGTTAATGAGTTTCACAGTAGCAGAAAGAGAAGGGACATTAGATAAGAAACTAGTTAACTATTCATCAACTCATCTTCCTTTTTGTGCTTTTCCCTTTTTTTTTTTTTTTTTTTTTTTTTCTTTGCACAGGAGGTTGTTCTTGGTGAGAAGTGAAGATATATGGGCTTTAGCCCATACAAATGAGTGTTTTGGTGGTTTTCAGCTCAGTTATTCCTAATGCACTCTCTCTCTATATATGTATCTTTATATTTCATACAGTCCACAGAAAATCATGATTTTTAAGGCATGTGATATGCTGACTTCTGAAGAATTGTGATTTTTTTTTTTTTTTTTTTGAAGGCTCAGCTAACTTTTGTGTTCCTGGGAGCAGCGTGGTTTCAGTTAACAAGGAAATACTATAGCCAAGGGCTCAGGCTCACATATGAACCGCTATTGATATAGGCTTGCCTGTCCACACATGCTTACTGCAGTCTAATAAAGACCTTCTGTAATAGCAAATCCCAGTAATCTTCCAAATCCAGTGAGGCTTTTTCTCTGCTGCATGTTTTATACGTAGGACTCCAACATTCTGAAGTACTAGAGGCTGCTGTAACGTTTGAAGTATCACTAGGTAAACAATAAGATTTCAGCTTTGTTCCCGGTTTTGCCACAAACCTTGACCTTGTGCAAGTTTACTGGCCCACCTCACCCCATATCTTAAAACAGGAATAATACTTGCTGCTTAATTTAGTTCTACAAATTTCGTAGAGCTCTCTACATCAAAAGCATTGGGAAGTACTAAGTATGGTGTAAGCATAGTTAGAAATGACTGATTCTTCATCTAGTTGTCTGAATGTATTAGTTTCCCTACTGAGTTCAGAGCTATACCTCAAACCAGCTCCATTCTTTTCTAAAAAAGAAAATACTTAAAATGAGTTTTATTATAAATCTTGGGTTCATCCTTTGTGTTTGTGTGACTTGGATCGAAGAGAAGGAACAGAATCACAAAATATCTTGGGTTGGAAGGGACCTTAAAGGTGATCTGCTTCCATCCCCCTGCCGTGGGCAGGGATTCTTCCCATTAGACCAGGCTGTCCAAAGTTCTGTCTGGCCTTGAACACCTCCAGGGATGGCTTTTCTAGGCAGCCTGTTCTAGTGCCTCATCACTCTTGTAGTGAAGAATTTTATCCAAACGACTAACCGAAATCTTCCCTTTTTTTTTTTTTTTTTTCTTTGAGTTTAAAGCCAGTTAACACTTTGTCCTATCACGACACTCCTTGGTAGTCTCTCTCTCCAGCTTGCTTGTAGGCCTCTTTAGGTACTGAAATGCTCCTGTAAGGTTTCCCTGGAACTTTTTGTTGTTGTTATTGTTGTTTTTAAGGACGAACAACCACAACTCCCTGAACCTGTCTGCATAGGAGAAAATAGCTTGATATCTAGTGCAATTAGTGTTTTGGTTTTATGTGCTGATTTTCCCACCTTGAATGTATCTAGTTGCTCTCCTGAGTTGAAGCATTTCGGAGAATGTGTAGTAGTTTGAAGTATGTGGTTGTTCTGCTTTTATATTATTCCTTCTTAATCCCGAAGAAACAAAGTGGGCTTCAATAGAGATAATATGATTTATTAGATCAAAAAGTTTACAAGGAGTCGGCTTAGAGGAAATGTGTTGTTGCCATTAAGAAGGATGCTTTAAGTCTCGAGTCAGATTCTCAATCTGAAACGTATCTTGCTGTAAAATATGCTTTTATATGTGCTATGAAACAGCCTATGCTGTTATTTGTTATTGCTAGTGAATACAGTGGAGTGGGTGAGAAGGTAGGCATTCCTGTTCAGCATGAAGCTTCATAATTGACTTGAGCCAAGCTACAGCTACCAGAAGGGTTTTCCTAGCCACTTGTTCACATTTCATCCCTTCTCATGGGCAACAGCAATCTATAAGATCAGGTTAGAAGCTAACCCACTGAGAAGGTTCTTTTTCAGCTGGATCTGAAAGTAGGTAGCTCAGTGAAGCTGTATGGGCAAAAGAAAGAAGGTGTGAAATGCTCCTCTGCGAGAGCTGGGAAAGAGGACTGGGAGTACTGAATCTGTTCAGGCCTGCAGTAGACTTGATTTCATGTGAAGTGACCTAGATGAAGAAGGTGGGGGGAAAAGTTAGGCTATTCTTCCAGGTGCCTTTCTTAAAGGAAAAACAGACTTCAAACACCATAGTCGTTCTTGGATATTTTTTTGATCCAAAATGTCTTGACAGAGTGAATAAAGAAAGACCTGTGGATGTCACTGAGGATTCTGACAAACTGATTTCCTGACAGAAAACTTCAGGAATTAAATAGCAGTAACTTACAGAGGCTAGCCAATGAGTAATGTAAACAAAAGAAGAAGTGAAGTAAAGGTGTATGCTAGCATACAGTAAATGGTCCCAGAGTATGTAACTGGAGGGTGCTGGGAGTGGAAGAATTAAATGAGTTGTCTGAACTCGGTTGCCTTCGGGCTAGATATCTGATCTGTCAAGAAAGGTGTGTTCTCCTGAGAACCATACTTGTGCCTTCTGGACACTAAGAAATTAGCAGAACAATGAATGTAACTTTGTTCTTGGAGTGTAGGTGACATGTATGCTCAGTCTCTTTCTGTTTTCAGGTACATAGTTTTATTTTGGATAAAAAGACTGCAAAGCTCCTTAAAGCAGTCTCCCAAATCCAAATAGTTAAATTCAAAAGGATATTTTTGTATCAGTGTTCTAGTAAGCACTCAAATTAAGACAGCACTTCCAGCAATTTATAGTTTGTCTTTATATGTGTAGTTTTGGAAATCGGGAGGAATTAGCACAGCTCTTACCTGTTCACCAGGACTAGGGTAGTTTTAAGCAGTTGCTTAGAGAGAGAGAGAGAGCACTATTCTTAATATTTGATAGCCAAAATACTGACTTCTATATAGGAAGATAAAATTCTGGAGGAAATCAAGAGCTCGAATACTTCTGACCTTTTCATGACATTGGTGCAAATCCTTGAGCTTATTTTGTTTGTTTGTTTCCCAGGATGCAGGACAGGAGAGGCTAAACTCACCAAAGGATTTAATTTGGCTGCACGCTTCATCATTCACACAGTTGGACCCAAATACAAGAGTCGCTATCGTACAGCAGCCGAGAGTTCCCTGTACAGCTGTTACCGGAATGTCCTGCAACTGGCAAAGTAAGCGTTCAGCAGCAGCCATCTGTGGCACATCGTTTTCTCTTTGATGCCATGGTCTGCACGGACATCTGAGCTGCTTCAAGTTTTGAAACAGTGTAGCTAGAGATGTGCAGCATTCCTCCATTCTGAGGAGGAGCAAATAATTGTGTTGGGCTCTGTGCTGCAAAAAAACTTTGAAAGAGTTTGGTCAGGCAGCAGCTTGTTGTCTTTGCACAGCCACGTGAACATAGCCACAGGCAGATCTGACTGCTGTAACAATTCGTATGTTTGGCCTGTCTGCCTTCTTACTGTAGCTGCAATTCTGTGTCAGAGTGCAAGGTTATTTCTAAATCAATAGCTGCTGCAAATGAGTTTATAATTCTTTTTCACGTATGGTGTTTTCTACTTCCCCGTAGCTAAGTTTTTTCATCTTTATGGCTTCTGCTTTTGTGTTCTTTTGTTTTTTGTTAATCAGATCTGGATTGGAACATCTTAGTGAAGTAATGTTGATAATTCTGCTTGCTGATTTCTCAGTGCCTTTTAGTCTTCCTGTTCTCTAGAGTAACTTTTTATGTTTATGGAATTACTGTCTGCCAGCTCTGTGCTAGTTCAAACTCCTCAGACTGTTGCTAACACCTTTGCTTTCCTTTTCTAATAATGTGGCACTTTCCTGTTCTTGTTTTTCTTTAAGTGTATGTCACTCCATGCCAATGATAGTCTAATTATAGGTACAACCAAGTAAGCCATTTCAGTCAGAGTCTGGACCACTGACAAAAAAATAAAAGAATTAAAAAGTATGTCAGGGGAATAGAGTATTTGCAGGAGAGCACTGGTTTTGTTGCGTTTTGTTTTTTCCCTCTTTCCCTCATTGCCAATCCTGTGCAGGAAGAAAAGTATTTTGGAAAAGATTACAGGGAGTCTGAGGGAGGAGCTTACTCATTCAGGATATGGGAAAATGCAGAAATAGTGTAGCTGAGGTAGAAGGAGAAATTCTGAGAACAAACAGAAGGGAAAATAGTGTGGAATGGTTAGCAGTTCTCTCCATTTCTACTTAATGATGATAGGTATGTATCTTTCCAGTTAAAAGTCCTTCTGAGCAAACCTTGAGGAGTGTTGCTGCTACACAGAGGCAGGAGATAAATGGTGGTGTTATCTACTAGACTGGTAAAACTTTCTTCTCACCTGACCTTAGGTTATGCTTCTACTCATTTGTTTTTCTTTCTGGATTTCAGGGAACAGGCAATGTGCTCTGTAGGATTTTGTGTCATTAACTCTTTGAAACGATGCTACCCCTTGGAGGATGCAACCCACATAGCACTGCGTAAGTCTGTTGGAAGGTGATACAAGCTCAATTATAGTATTCAAGAGATTCTCATCTCTGCAGACTGATGTAGGTACAGGGGATCTTCATTCTTGCCCCACTGTCTCATACGTGTATCGTTCTACCTTCACACAACGGAATAATGCTAGAGAGCAAAACCTTGAGATTGTGGTGGTTTCCTGAAAATACCAGCTTACAGAGTTCAAAGAATAAAGCTAAGCAAGACAGAGCAAAACAAAGAATGCTACACTAGAAATGTGTGGTTTATCCACCTCTGAAGTTGATATATTCAAGAAAAACTCAAGGTTCAGAGGGGATCAGCAAGAATAGGCAAAGGCAAGGATTAGCCAGTAGGCTTATAGTCTTCAGTCTGGAATATGCTGAAATTAAAGATTGTGTGATAGTTTTCTGTAAGCTCACAAGTGGAATGAAATTTGTGAATAGGAATCAGCTGTTTGCTGACTTTCAAACTGAGAACTAGGAACTATAAGATAGTACTAGTATGAACCAGATTGAGAGGAAAACACTGAGTAATGTTTAGTATTTTTTATAGTTACATCATTTGCTGTATGGAACTACAAAAAAAGCCTTGCAGATAAAAAAAAAATTCAAGTTTGTGTTCAGGTATATCAATATCAAATTAAAAAATGAAGGCTACTAGAAACAAACAAACAAAAACCCTAGGCTGACAGTGACAGTGCATTTTTCCATTCTTTATGAATATTATGTATTTGCTTAGTTCTTACTTTTCTTCTAGCCTTCTATCAGCCTGCTCCTTCTGTCTGCATTCCACTTATAACTTTTGTATGCTGCTCTAGCATAGCTGACCCTTGAGTTTTTGTGTGTCTGACTCTACTTTGTACCAACTTCTGTGTGGCTTGCTATCAGGTTTTTTTCTGTGAGAACTGAGGGAACTATGACTTGTTCTGGGAATATTGGTTTTGTCAGCTTTCATAGGACTCAGTAAAGGAAGGATTTGGCTTGTTTTTTGCAGGGTGCTAGGTTCATGTTCCTCAAATTGAGATGTACCTAGTAAGTTAAAACAACAGAGAGACTCTCAGTTTTCTTATCCATCTCTAGAGTGAGAAGCAGGAGAGAATGAGGATGAAACTTGCAGTATGCCCAACAACCCATTTCTTGTTACACCACTACTTACTCCATGCTCATGTGTTGCCTGTGGAACTACTTCGCGTAAAAGGGGAGATGCCTCTCTCTGTTCTGCACTGCACTCATTCCCTTGCTTGTGGTCATGCATGTAAATTTCTTTTCCTGTTCTTCTAACTACGTTTGTTTTTCTTCCTTGCAGGCACAGTTAGAAGGTTCCTGGAGATTCATGGGGAGAGTCTGGAGAAGGTTGTGTTTGCAGTCTCTGAGCTTGAAGAGGTATTTTCTTGAAGTTAATTCCATCAGAATTCGTACGCATCCATGATCTTCCCTGCAGCAGTGTTAACTCCCACACTATAAGTTGGATTTGGATGCCCCCTAGAAAAAATCATCCTATCTCACTTGGGAGAATGCTGTGCAACCAAAAGTCTGTTTTCTACCAGCATAGCATCTTTTCCTGTACTGCTTAAATTTCCAGAAGTCACCATGTTTAGAGTCTTTCCATTTCTGGTTTGCTTGTTCCTGAGCTATGAACAGGAGTCAGTATTAGAGTTTATAGCATACACTTGTGCTGAATATGTTCCACCAGCTACAAGACAGATTTCTTGTGCAAGGCTTGTTCTTTATACAGTGTTTTTTGTGTTGTGCTTCGAGAAGATCGCCCTGATTTCCGGTATAACTCGCATACAGATGCCTTAAATGTTGCTTACTGTCTTGTTGAAATAACAGTCTTGACATTTAATGACTTGTTTTCAGACAGTTTCTAGCAGTTAGAATACTGTTTTCTCAGTCTATATCAAACTTGCTAGTGGTTGTTCCTGTGGAGAATACCAACACTGTTCATACTATGTTTCTTCTGGGTGAGGGAAATAAAGAACTTAATAGGGGGAGTGTAGTGAGCCATTCTAACCTAAGTGTCCTTTGCTGAAGTCTGTCATCCATGTAAATACTTTCTACTTCAGCTCATGACTTCAAAGCAGAATCTTCTCAGGGTCACTTGCCAGTGTGTCAAAAAAAGAACAACAACAACAACAACAAAACAAACAAACAAAACTAGATAAAGGCTGTCTGCTTCTATTGCCAAGTAGCAGCCCAAAGTAAGCCATCCAGGGAAGCAGTACTTTGCCTCCAGACCTTAAGAAAGATCTCTGCTACAAGGGCACATGCTACATATCTGAAGAGCAAGGATGCATGGTGGACCTTCAAGCATTTTTCTTATTTGTAGGCCACTTACCAGAAGTTGATGCCTCTGTATTTTCCAAGATCTTTGGAAGAAGAGATACAATCCTTGCCTTACCTCCCTGCAGATATTGGTAATGCAGAAGGGGAGCCTGTAGTACCAGAGCGGCAGATCAGGATTACTGAAAAGCCGGGCATTCCAGATGGTGAGTTTTTAACTGAATTTTAGAATAAGGATCTCAATGCGAAAGTCAGGAAAAAAAGAAAAAGCACATAGCAAGTGAAGGGCTGTCTTCAGTGAGGTCGTGTGAGATGTTGTAATGATGAGAATTGTCAAGCTGCCTCGTAAGCATTGCATGTTCCACAGCAGCAACTTCTGCTTTCTGCCTTGCTATGTAGTGTGGCTGGAGGATGTGGTAAAGCTGTTGCTTTGTCTTATTTTGGATATAAAGCTAGATGTTCTGCCTTCCCCATTAAGTAGACCTGTGAAAGGTTTGCACTTCAAGCAAGGCCTTAAGCCATGAAAAACAGAGGATTTAGATTAAGTTTCAAAGGTTTTCTGCTTTTATGTGGCTGGTAGCATTAAGGCTACCAGTAACTTAATTTTCCTGTTCCTGGTACGGTATGTGATGTAGCTACTCCTGCTGTTCAGACTACAGTTTGTTTATTTTTCTTTCCCCCTCTTCTACCTAAACCTCTGGCTAGTGATGTTTGCTTCTTTGGGTGATTGCTGTGAGACATTCAACCACTGGCTAACAATTCACGAAATTTTTGGTGTTGTGTATATGAGGGCAAATGTGTGTAATGGAAACTCGTGCTCTTTTCCCATTGTTAGTATAGCATGTCACACTAGAGCTTTGAACATCAGTTCTTATCCAGATTGCCCAGAGAGACAGTACCAGAAGCTCAACAGTTTTCCTTGAGGATGTTAAGCTCAATGGAGAATTGTCTTCCTGTTAGTAGTAAGTGAGCCTGTGCTCACAGTCAAGTAGCAAATAACCAATCTCAGGTTATCAGTTTGTCTACAGCCTCTGTTACAGCAGTGTCAATACAGAGGAAGAAGTAAGCCTTTTCTGCAGTACAGCTTCTAAACTAAATAAAAGTGCAGCACGTGTCCCTCTGCATGTTAACTTGTCCTCTTTTGACAGCTAAGGCAACTGTAAACCTTAAACTACTCTCTCCAGACCTTAATTTTGGAGTCCTCCTGAGAGAGTTAACTGTCATCCCTTTGATTCAAGTGGATAACTAGGACCTGCAAAGTTATTTTACAGACAAGCCAACATCTTAACCTTAAAGTCTGTAGTTCTCAAGTATGTGGTGTAATCATGGTACATTGTTGTCTTTATCATGATGAATGGGTTGGCTCACTGAGAGCAATTCAGGAGCAGCACTGCTGTTTCATACACAGCTTGAACATTTTATGCTACCTTTGTTTCTACTGCAGATGCTTCAGATGAAGAGGGGCTGGAGGCAGATCTGTCTTTCATTGGTTCCCATGCTTTTGCCCGCATGGAGGGAGATGTTGATAAACAGAGACGCCTCATCCTTCAGGGACAGCTGTCAGAGGCAGCCCTGCAAAAACAGCACCAGAGGAAGTGAGAATTTCCTTGTCTGCCTGAATGTTTTGGATTAGCTAGTTGTTCAGAGGACCAACTTTCATGTTGATTTCATTACCTGTTAAGTCTGGTTTCACCCTGTGTTGGTAGCAGTTTCTTTGTCCTGAAGAGAATAGGTAGCAAAAGGAAAGCCATTGAATCCCCTGGCATGCCCAGTGCAGGGGAACAGCTGGCTTGTCCTTTTTGCCACATGATGTCACTGTTCTGTCGCTACTCTGTGTGGTGATGTTACTGGCTTTAGTGTTGCCTACTTGCTTCTGAAGTTTCTGGGCTATGAGCAGTAGTTCACCTCTGTCTCAAAGTAGAAAAGTAAATGGATACTGCAGCTTTTTCCTCATCTTACTTTTTGTTTCTCTTCTGCCATTAACCTTAACATACCTGACCACTTTCCAAGAAGTCATTTCAATACTGGAGTCTCTTCAGAAATGATGTTTGCCATGCCTAGTCAAATTGTTCATCAGTTGACAATGGTAATACCCATCCATATGTGACTCTGGTCGCTAGATACTTAGGTTCAACTTCTAGACTTCTTTTTTTTTTTAAGAATGTTTCTGAGTTTTGAAATGCTGGCACTGAGGCGTTTCAGTGGAGAAATTTGAAATGTTTTCAGCCCACATGCAAAGTCACTGGTACCTACTAGATGTTGTATATTCAATGGTCCAGTACAACTCATTGAATGAGTCAGCAAGCACTTATTTTTAACTCCCCAGCACTTCTTTTAACAATTTGGAAGAAGCTCCGTTGGTCAGAAATCCACATTAGAGAGAGATCACTCATGGCATTTGTTTTATAGTTTCCTCCGTATACTACTTTTAGCCTTTTAATTGGCAAAGAGGTAGTAGATCTGACCAGATGTCTGTTTTTCTAGTTACAATCGTTGGCTGTGTCAAGCAAGAGCTGAAGACCTCTCTGATATTGCTTCCCTTAAAGCCTTGTACCAGACAGGTAAGTTCAGGGTACTGATATATATTGCTTCAGAATAAAAGTACAAAATGTTGTGTTTTCTATTTGAGTACAACGTACCATACCATCAAGTCAGCACCTCTGTAGTGAAGCAGGTGTTCCCTCTTGATTGACTTTAGAAGATGGTGTGGTAAACTCCCAAAATCTTCTCTTTAACAGTCTGAGGATACTTGCATGTTCTAAATTTATCTGGAGAATGTAACCTGTAATAATCTGAAAGGAAGAATAAACTCAGTGGGAATGGGAATTTGAACAAAAAAAAGTGTAATAGTCTTTGGCTAGTTTAGCAACAGTTAGAGAGTTGCAGTTATGCTTTCTGATGCACAAGAGCTTTCTTGCCTAGCAGTTTTTAATGTAATTAGTTCCACTAGACTAAGCACTGTTAGATTAAGCCAATGTATAAAGATGGTCTGTGTGAGGTAATTCATTGTTTGGTCTTAATAACCTCTATTCTTTTATTGCAAATAAATGAATGTTGCTTTCAAGTGATTAGTGCAGAAAATAAGCAGTAACCAAAGCAGCTTTTGATGTAGTTTTCCTGAAGAAAGTGTCCTGTTTCTTTTCCTTCAGTTTGGACTTGAGTTGCTCTTTCCTGTATCTTCCTTATAGCACCAGTGGTGTAGAAACCTGAGAAGTATATCTTGCAGCCTTGAGTTTGGTAGATATGGAAATTAGGGAGAGAATCCTGGTGAGTTTGGTAGAAGGTATTAGCTGCTAGGTCCTTGCAGCACGGGCAAGATTCCCTTTTCATTCTTTTTCTTTAGGTAGTGTCACATTTGGAGGTAAAACTTGCTTTTGTATCATGACAGAAAGAAGCAAGTAGTCAAGCTTTTAAAATCATAGCTGTTATGTAGCCAGTAGCTCTGCAGAGAAAGTCTACCCAGCACTTTGGCCTCCTGAAACTTTAGATGTTTACCATCATCTTTGTATAAGTACAGAGGCTATGTGATACCTTCTGCTTTGTTGTTGTAATTCTTAAGTATTTTGGCTTAGACAAGGCATGCTGTGGGCTGTTATTTCTTGAATTAGGTAAACATGGTGTGCATAGTTGATGTAAAATTGTATTACTTGGTATGATGCAACTGCCTTTTCTGGACCAGAGTAGCTACTGGCACAGCAAGGAGTAACTCTAGCATGCTTCCTCTGATTTCTGAGATAGAAACCAGATGCACTGTGAAAATTCTGAGTTGCCTTATCCTGGTTTAAAAAAGGGCCAACTCAGGAACCTGACATGACATCATATTATTTTTTTTCTTGTAGGTGTGGATAACTGCGGTCGCACAGTGATGGTAGTTGTTGGAAGAAATATCCCTGTAACATTAATAGACATGGAAAAAGTAAGACACTGTAAAGCTAGAGTTGTGAAGGTTGAGTGTGAATGTTGAGGATGTGAGAGTCAGATTATGAGTAACTTGGAGTTAATGCTGGAATTGTGATCTGTAGACTTCTTAAAATGACCCAGGTTAGAAGGGACCCTGAAGGATCATCAAGTCCAACTCCTGACTTCACATGGGACTACCCAAAAATCAGGCCTTACATCTGAGAGCATTGCCCAGAGGCTTCTTGAACTCTGGCAAGCTCAGTGCCATGAGCACCTTACTTCCTTGGGGAACCTGTTCCAGTGTATGACCATTCCCTCAGTGAAGAACCTTTTCCTGATATTCTGCTTGAACCTCCCCTGTTGCAGGTTCATGTTGTTCCCTAGGGTTCTATCGCTGGTCTCCAGAGGGAGTTTAGATCAGTGCTTGCCCTGAAATGAGGGTAGCTATAAAAAATACGTACTTAAACAGATCAAAACTTATTCTGCTATATAATTTTGTGTATTTTGGACTGGCTTTTCTGGAGGAAAAACTGGAGTGTGTTTGGAGAAACATGCCTTACGTGGACTCAGTTTTCTTCTCCAAGAGACTCACCCTGCTTCTGTAACTGGAAAACGTGGAAAGTTAAATGTGACAAGTCAGAATAGTTTTTAATGGAAACATCAGGAATTTCTGCCTGTGAAGTCAGATAGACAAAAAAAGAGACATCCAAATGACTGCAGTCAAGTTAAAGACTTAGAATATTCACCTTGCTTTTGAAAATCAAAGAGAATGCCACCCAGTTTCATAATTCCTCATCTGTGAATGAATTAAAAGCAGCGTATCAAAATATGATGCAACTGTGGAACAGTTACTTGCAAAGAAATAAATGCCATCTTTTCTTTCCTATCTCAGGCTCTTCTGTATTTCATCCACGTTATGGATCATATTGCAGTTAAGGAATATGTCCTAGTGTATTTCCATACGCTCACAAATGATTACAATCAACTAGATTCTAATTTCTTGAAGAAACTCTATGATGTTGTTGATGCCAAGTGAGTGTCAATATGAGAATAACCCCTCTGTGCTGTGCAAATGTTTGCCATTCCTTTTGTCTGTTTTCCCATTTAGTTGTTGTGCTGGGACTAGGACCTAAGTAGCAAAGCCAAGAAGAAGGAATATTTCTACTTTTCAACTCAGAACTGTGTTTGAAATCAGGAGGTGCTGTCCTCTGCCATCTCCTGTCTGTAGCTGTTACAGAAATAAATGCATGGAGTTTATTAACTGTCCAGAAGTGGAGCTTCTGAAGCCTGGCATTGTTAGAAATATGTTTCTTGTTGTGAGGAACGGGGTTTGAGTAGCATTGGTCATCATGAGTTGTCCATAACTTTCACTGCCCAAGTAAAAGATGGCAGGCTATGATAATGAAAACTAATTGCCATTTTTTCTCTTTGCATTTATTGCTGGTATGTGCCCTTGCTTATACATGATCTAGCTTTTTAAAATTAAACCACAGACACTTAAGCAAAACAGTCCGTGTTTTGACAGTTGTTGTCTTGGTGAACTTAATTAAAAGTCCCTTTTAAAGAGCTTTTTTCTTTCTTTAAACCAGGTACAAGAGGAACTTGAAGGCGTTATATTTTGTCCACCCAACATTTCGTTCAAAGGTGAGGTATATAGTAGAAAAGAAAAAAACATTTTGGTTGTTGGCAGAGTAGCATGTAAAACTAGCATGAGGAGCATGAAGTTATATAGAGGTTTTCAAAGTTAGACGGTATCTTTTGGCTCCATGAACAGAATTTGAACTTCATCTCCACTACCTTTGATTTCACTGTAGTCTTCCAGCCTCCAATGCAATGCATTTGTCTTCGTCCTGTTTTGCTGTGTACATCCTTAAGAGTGAAATGTGTCAAGCAGCAATGAGATTAGTCAGGATTATAGAGTGTAGAATAGCAAAGGAAGGTGGGAATAATGCTTTTGTCATACGGAGTACTAAAAAATCCTGTCAGTCTTCAGGAAATGGAAAGCTAGTCAAACTGTAAGATACTTCCTTTGCTATGACCTGTATGGGGCAACAGAAGATGGCGCTCTCTTTCTTCTGTACTTTGTATCAGTGTGACTATTTCAGGTGAACTACGTGTCAGACAGCAGCCCTTCCTAAACTTCTTGTCCTATTAAAAGATTAGAAATATGATCCTCTGTGTTCACATCAGATGCACTTGTTCTACTTTCTGGCTAACACTGATAAAATGTGATAAAACTATATCCCTTGAAAAAAAATGTTTCTACGTGTTCAGCAGGAATTCCTTAACTGCTGAATTTCTGAAGATTTTATTCTTTCTTTGCACGTGCAGCTGGGACACTGAGACCTGTAGCTTCTTGTTTTTATGTAGATAGGACTGCTGCCTCCCAGCAGTGTATTTTCCATTTTCTGTCAGGATTATTATTTGTTTTCCCCTGTACAAATCTGAAGTCTGAGTGATAGAATTAGAACTTTCAGCTCTGATGCTTCAGAAGATGAGGGAGCAGACAAACAGCATTAATACGGTCACAGAATTGAGTGGAAAAACTGAAGCTAGGCAATACTAGTGTTCCAGATTCTCAGCAGTACTTTATCCCCCTCCTCTCTTCTGTGCAGTTCTATTTGATTGGAAAATGTTTTGTATTGGAGGATGGGAAGTTGTGTTCACCAGCCCATTGCTGTTTTCTTTGTCCCTTTGAGAACAGCAAGGGAACTAGGCAGAACTACAGGATAAGCAGATAGTTGGCAGAAAGCAGTGAGGATGAGATAGGCAGAACTCTCTAACTTGCTGGAAATTTAATTGGTTTGTACCCAATTCTAGCAGCACAGCTGGAGATAAAGAGGATGTGTCAGTGTCATCCTGCCAAGCCTTTTCTTTAACTGAAATGCAAGAAGGATTGCTGCTGGCTGTTGCAGAGACAGCCAGCTTGTGAAATATGATGTAGGATATGTAGCAGAAAGCCCTGGTGGAGACAGTGGCTGCTAAAAACCTGTATTGAATCCTGGCACAATGGGTGGCTGCTGTCTTTTACAGTTGCGTTGTTTATTTCTGTGCTAAAAGAGGTAAGAGACTCTTGGAAATTCACATGTCCCTAGAAAACAATCATTGTTCTGTACTTTATGGTGCCGAGTAAGATTGTTTGGTTTCTAGATATGAAGTTGTTTTAAATAATGTATATTCCAAGGCTGACTGCCCATCTAGAACATGAGGTTTTCAGTATTCAGGGTTTAGCTGTTCCTCAAGAACATGAAGTAGTGGAAGCAGGATATGTCCCTACACAGTTTTTGTAGGTTAATTCTGCCTTTTGCTTATGCTTTGATGTGAGCGTTTTTATGATCTGTGAGGAAATCCATTCTCTTGTAGTGGCTTGGGAAAGAAACAATTTTTACTATGAAAGCACACAGCTGGCAATAGTGACAAATGTCTCTTCACCTAACTAGAAGTGTTCCTGACTTCTGTAGAGAGAAATCTGCCTTCATTAATGAAGGGAAAAGGGATTAGATGGATTTCCAGTTGGTTTTTTTTTTGTGTTTTGTGTTTAGTTTTTAGGTTATCACAAATGTTTCTGAGTGACAACTTAACTTACCCTTGAAATACTATACGCTTTATTCTTGTACGTAAATGTAGTTCTGCTTGTTCTTGCTCTAGCTGTCTACGTGCAAATAAAGGGCTCTCTGGGGCATCTTTGTTTGCTTTTTTTGTGTGTGTGAATTCTCTCACCTCCCCATTTGTCCAAACAAAGCTTTTTAGAGTTGGGTGTGTTACGAGTGAAGCATTAGTAGGTGGATATTGAACAACCTTACCCTGAGAAATTGTTTACGTAAGTTTAGTAACTTGGTTGTGAATTCGGAATGATTTAAAACTGAAACACTCCAATAATATCCATAATCCTCATTTTCATTATGAGCAGTTTTTGTCTTGTTTTTTGTAATGGTCATAAAAGCCATTTCTGGAGATCAGGAATGTATACAAAGGTTGTTGCAGACTACTTGCAGCTTTTTTCCACATGAGATCCTTACCATTGTAATAGAACTTTACTATTGTAATAAGTTGTTCTTTAGGGTATGACCCAACTAAGAGACAGGTGGTACATTTTTGTGTTTTGCTGTTTTCTGGAAGAAAGAAAGTGTTGATACTTAACCCTGAGGTTTTCTACAGTAGAAAATAGGGAACTTAAAATTTGAAGCTGGGGAGGAGCTAGCATGGAGTTGGAGAGCACTAGCTTTAAAGCTCTACAGCTTTCTAGCAGATAATAGTATGTACTGTCTGACCTTATTTTCAATGTCTCAAGTTTAACTCAAGCCTGTTTTTGAATATTATGTTGACTGGTAAGGTTTTGAAACAGCACCATCTTAATTAGTTTTCGTTTGGGGTTTATCTTCAGGTCTCAACATGGTTTTTCACTACCTTTACTGTCTCAGGGCTAAAGGACAAGATCCACTATGTGGAAAGCCTTCAGCAGTTATTCACAGCCATACCTCCAGAACAGATTGATCTCCCTCCTTTTGTTCTTGAGTATGATGCCAGGGTAAGTGATTTCACATGGCGAATAGACCTGTCTGCTCCCAAGTGTACTTAATGTGTATCTCTCATTCTGCTCAGCAAGAGCTTTAGAGGGCTTGATTGACACATCTTAAGAATGAGGAAAGGAAAGAAAGAGTTCCTGGTGTGTTTAGTTGCTCTGTATATTGTATGTAATCCAAGGAGTGGGCGTGACTGAGAAGCAGATGTCATTCACAGTAGTTGCAGCCTCCTGTGTGTGTAAGAGAGACTACATTTCTTCAGCCAAGAACTGTAGCTTGATATGTTAAGAGCCTGTCTACAAAATGCAGTACATGTATGGCAAGTTATATACTTAACACCTACTATGTTTAAAAAAAAAAAAAAACACCTATTTTTTCTTTCCTATGCCATGTATCAAGCACACGGCAGGGGTGAGTGGGGAAGCAGCAGGGAAAAATGGAAATGTAGTAGGGAGCCTTGCCAGTGCATTGGTTCTTCATCCTTTCTTCCCCACTCCAGGTCTCTACTCCAGTGGTGCAGTGAGTATGGCTTGCCCTGCCCAAATCAATGCAAAGAGGTGGTGCTCTAACTACAAAGAAACAGCCACATCTGCTTAGGCAATTTGGAATGAATGACTGGCTCTCCTAGCATTTCTGGCTTCCTTGCATCACAGTTGTGGCTGAATTTTAACCTGTTTTGGTTTTGTTGTTGTTGTTTTAAATAAAGGCAAAAGCAAGGCCTCTTTTTGCCTGATCCCCAACACAGTCCTGTCCTGGGTGAATTGTGGTCTCTGTACTCATGAAAGAAGCAGTCAGGAGTAGCTGTTTTTTTTTTCTGTCCCTGTATTAGTGTACATTGTACTGAGGTGTATTGGAGAAGGTTTTTGTTCAGCTCTTCATTCTATTCTCATTTCAGGAAAATGGGCCTTACTATTCCTCTTATCCTCCATCCCCTGACTTGTGATCTGCAGTCCTGTAATGCTGTTGGTTTCCCATGGATCCAATGACCTGATGTCTGCCAAAACCCGTGCGTTCGCCCGCAGAATTCAGAGAGAGGGTTTTCCTCCCCCAGCTCTGGTATTTTTTTACTGAGGAGATATTTTCAAGCACTCAAGCAATCAGAACACTTTATGCCACTGTGAACTGTACAACTATTTCAAATATATTTATCCAATGGAAAAGTTGATTTTTTTGGGATCAGTATTTTATTTTCTTCTTTTTTGAAGCTGTTGCATTTATTCCTGAACAGTCTTCCTCTTTTTAGGGAGATCCATCCAAAGTACTTGATTGTGTTTGTAACTATTGTTATTTTCCACATCCATTTGTAATACCTGTTTTTGACTGGTTTGTACAACTGTTGTGCAGTACCAGCCTGACATGTTGCTCATCGTATGGTCTCTGTGCTTCTCATCTGGTTACTTCCCTGTTTGGTTAGTGCTGATTACTTTGGTTTTGATGCAGCAGGAGTACCTGAAATTGGGAATACAGTGTTTGCAGGCTGAACAGAACCCTACAGCCAAGCAAAGATTACTGCAACACTTAGTACCGTAAATGCTGAATGAGCTAGGAGCCTGATACAGTCCCAGTCCATCTTCAGTGAACGATGTGACATGTCAGGATGCCGCTACCCTCCCAGAAAGAATAAAGTTGAAAAGCATTTACACTTCCTTTATATTCTTCTAGAGTTCTTTGTGTCTGTTTTTAAATGCCAGATGTGTTTCTGTGATAAATGAATACCATCTTTCTGACGTGGTGGAAAGGGGAAATGATTACTCCAACCCTAGCCCAGGTTGTTTCTTAGAGATACCAGTGTCCTTTCTAGATATGCTGGCTTATACATTATACTGTGTGACATCTAATGATTTTGACAGGTACGGTATCCAAGAGTGCAGCAGTGATGTTTATGGAATTGGATGTTTTTTAACATCCTTTCAACTTCCAAAAGAACAGTGAAAGAAGAGGGAGAAGGTTCCCTTAAAAAAATATCAGGGGTGTTGGAATCTATAGTAGGAAGAATGTCAGCATGAGGTCTTATAAGGTGGTTAGTCTGAAAACTTCTCTCTCCCAAAGCACTGTAAATCATTGGAATAAATAGGAAGATAATCCTCCCTTGATTTTGATAATTTAATTGTCACAACTTGCTTGCAATTTGAGAGTTTTGGCTTTCTTGTTTTAGGAGTGCAGTGGAAGATGGACCGTGCTGGGTTTCTTTTCTCTCCTGCCGTGGCCTCCTTTTGGCTTGATGTGTTAATGCTCCACATACCCTCAGTACGCTGGTATGTCAGTTACAGTGAAAACTTTGCTGGGCTTAAACGGTCGTACACATACAGCTTAATGTTGCTTTTTAAGTGGTCCCTGGGATCTTTATGTCATTCCATTATCAGAATCTAAGGTGCTGCCGAAGGCTGGAAACAGTAGCACAATGGAAAACCACACTGGTGTTAATACTTGGATTGTAAGTGCTTCTCTCAGTATGTCTCTGGTGTGTTTTTGTTTTTGAGAGAGAGATTGGAAAATAGCAGCAGTCTGGAGCAGCTACCACATGTTGCTAACCTCCTCCTTTCACCTAGCTGTTTACAGCTGCTCTTGTCTACTGACTGGTTGACAGCCAGCAGTGAATTTTCCATGCGTCTCTTAACGATTTGTATAGCTTTCCACCCCCATTAACCATCTGCTGTTTTTCACACCCATGGCATTTCCACCAGGGCATTTGCAAAATAGCTAGTGCCCACTTAATAGGCATATTAAAGGTGATTCAAAGTGTATTGCGAAAACAGAGCTCTCAGCCTCATCAGTTGAGACAACCCCTATGCCTTTAGCTCACAGATGGCTCAGAGTCATAAGAGCTGAACACTTTTTCTTAGGACTCTGTCTGCACGTTTTTCAGACCTGAGCCCAGTCATTTTAGGAAATTACTTGGCTCAGTGAAGTGCAAAACTGTCTCTGGAGCATTTGCAAAGTGAAAAAGGAAATCTTGGCACTGTGCGTCTTATTGTGTATATTTTTCCCTTGAAAGACCTTGCTTTAATTTTTTTTATTTATTTATTTTTTTTAAGGCAAGTCTTAGATATCTGAGTGTCAGGACAGACCAGCATTGTGCTGCAAAGATCCCGCTTTCTTCCAGTGGATCTGCATCTGCAATTGTGGCTATTTACCACTTGTATTTTGACTGGAGCCTATTAGAAGTAACATGCTATGGAGGTATGGGGGGGGGGAATCAAATCATTGAAGAGCTCAGGATATTCATTATAATTAAAATAATCCTAACATTAAAATATTTGCATTAAACCAACCAAACTGTTTTAGGCTGAGATAAATACTGACATACTGTAATTAAGGGTGGATACAATGTGCTCATCTTCTAGAGGCCTAGGATCACGCTCTGCATGCGTCTTAACTCTTATAACAACCCTACCCACTGCAGGATTAAAATTCCCCATGAAAGCTTTATGCCTTGCTTAGACTATTTCACTCCATCTGTAGGCTCACATAGGGAGTAACCACAGGGAAACGTATTAGTATAATTATGTGAGCATTGTTGCTGCTGCTGTAACTCCCTGTGATGCTGACATTAGACTGACACGGTTACTGTCACTGAAACTCACATGCAGTACTTAGGCACTTGTTTGCTATTAGCTATACCTCTTCTGAAAGCATCAGACATTCCCTTGCTTATGCTGTGTCTTTGGGAGCAAGGTTCTGTCAAGCTGATGCCCCACTAGGGGCAGGTGATTCAATTACTTGTTGACATTGGCCAGACTGAACTTCAAAGCAATTACCAAGGTGGTGAAAGGTAAAGCATTGGCAACTGCTTCTGTTATTCCTGTTGCGTTTTGTGCTTTCTTCTTAAGCAGCTGCTGTTGGGAATAGAAGGTGGCAAAAAGTTGTGTGCAAAGTCAAAATGTCAGGTTTGTACATGTATGTTTGAAAGTGAGTTGCTCTTCTCCTTCATTCTGCTTTTTTGAGAATGAAAACAGAGCTGCTGAGTCTTTCTGGCAACTTTGCTTCCACTGCAGTAGCCTAAAACTTTGTTGTGTTTTTTTTTTCTGTTGTACATGCCTCTGTTGCCTTGTCTTTGTCCTGAATTAGACCTTCTCTCTAGTCTATCCGTGAGCACTTATGTGGCTGCAGTGCTGCAAAGGATTAGCATCCAACTGCTGAGACCGGGCACTCCATGTGAAATTAATTTAGATGGCTCTGCTATTCAGTGGGCTGATAGCAGCCTTTCTCCATTGTCAGACTGAAAAACAAGAGTAAATCTTGTTTTTCCCTCTTCCTTGGCCTCTTTGGGATGAAACCTATTATATCTGTGAGCAAGCAACAGAAACAGTCGTCCCAGCTTGAAAGTTGTTTGCACCTCTAAGTGTATTACAGACAAGTGGAATGCTTTGTAAAGGTGAAGGATGTCAGAGATCAAAATACTACACCCCCAGTCTTTCTGCAACATGGAGTCTGACTCCTTTGACTACCAGGTAGCTTTCTGATAAGCGTTCAACTACTTGACTCTAGAATCTCTCTAAAATATTTCAAATGACAAAACCATTCACAACATGTATAACTGGAAAAATTGCCAAGATTCCTAATGCAATTTAGACATGGCTATGGAGGAGGTGGCTGTGCTTGGACGGACATTATGTACAAAAATGAGGGGAAGGGGATTGTGTCAGATGATCCACAGCGGCCTGTCTGCCAGCACAGCATCTGGTTTTAATTGGCTAATCAGATCCTGTTTTAAGCCTTTCTCAGCTGTGCTTCCCTTGAAAACGAGATTCCTCTTCCAGATGATTCAGGACTGTTTGAAATTATGGTGTGGTTGAAACAAGAGCAGCAAAGCTCAAAATGTACTGTGTGCTCAACACTTTCACCTAAATTCTATGTGAACCCCATAATCTAGATGAGATGTAGACAGCAGAAACTTCACCCCTCCACTGTCTATCAGAGAAGTACTCTATGCTTTTTGGGGAGTGAGGAGGAAAAGTAATAAATGCCCATCCCTGTGTTGGGAAAGGAGGAACATCTGAGGCACTGAGGTTCGATGTCATCTAATACTGATGCTTCTGGGTGGGGCTGATTGTAGGAGTGAGATCTGCTTTGCAACCAAGGAGTCACTAATGGTACGTGAAGCTTGGGCCAGGTCTTAGAGAGACTGCCTGACTAGGTCTGAGAGACAAAGGGACTGCACCCAGGCTGGAGGCAGCATCCATACCCTATCTGCATTGTGTCCACATTAGTAATCGCAGCCCTGACTCATCGCTGCCTTCATAGAGCTGCTATCTGCTTATGTGATATTCAGATCACCCATTCAGTTTGCTGCAGGAAAGTGGGAAGAGCTCAGTCATAGTCCTTTGGAAGGTCCTGTAGCTCACTGAGAACGTGAACAGCAAATGCACAAAAGAAGGGGTCAGCATGGGCATTTTGCTCTTGCTGGTGTCATTGTTTTGGGGATTTGTTTTGTTTTTGAAAGCAGTCAAAAGCAGTTTTTAAAATGACTGATAGAATCACTGACCTTTTAATCAACACCTGGAGTGATATGCTCAGCATCTCTGTTGGGACCAACCATGTGGCCTGTCACACAGCTCTGTGCTATATAGTCTGCATATGCCTGGCAGCAGAAACCTTGCACTGTGCAGCTTTTCCCCGTGGACACATGTGCCCGGCACCTTTAGGAAAAGAGGTTCCTGTGAGACTGAAATGCTGTGGCTGGGAGGGCCTGCATGGCTGTCATCAGCCTGAGCTGTGTGTGCCCTGGCAGATCAACATCTGCTTGATGCAGTCAGACTGCAGCCTGGCCTCTCACTTTACGAACGGTATGGAGGTGACATTCACAAGAAGAGCTGTTGTGCTGAGCTGAATGACTTTAACTGACGTGATTGTTCACAACCGGGTCCTTTTCACAGGACTGCTTTGTTTTCTGTTGTGGCTCTGGGAATGGTAACAAACTCACGTACCATAAGGCAATACTTCACAAAATGAGATGGATGAAACAGTATGGTGGTGTCCTACGCTGGGACTAGGTGCACATCCTGCAGAACGCACCAAGCACTGTCCATTTGGTAGACTAAGCTTAGTTCCTGGAAAGATCTAGTTTCAAACTCAATCTCACATTCTCATCAGAATATTTGCACAATGAGGAGGTTGTAACTTGCATGATTTCAAAGGTTAAAAGCAGCAGTTAGCTCATGTAACAACTTGGACACACTCAGGAATTGCTAATGCTTTGGCAGAAGAAGCTGTATTTACATCATCTGAATAGGTTTGCTTATTTGCAAGCAAGATGTTACTCTGTCTGCCCACGAAGGGCATTTCAAAGGTGGCTTTGCATAGTGAAGCTGTGCAAGAACAGGGGAGGTGCATCATGACTGTGACAGTATTAGTGGTGCAAGAAAAGGGAATGCTTGCCTGGCATTTGTTAGCGCTGCTTATTTTCTGACTCACTGATCCAATGGCAAACTCATCACTGACTTGCTGATCTGGGTTTCTGCTGGAGCAGCGAGCTGGTCCAACTGGTGGCCTATGGGTTGAAACAGGAAATGGCAAAAGTTATATTTGGGGAAGGTGGATTCATAGCAAGTGGATCTGCTTCTCTCATTATCAGCTACCAGTACTAACAGGCTAAGCACGACCAAAGGCCTGCTCTCAGCCTCACGCATCCTGAGCAGATTCGAGTATTCCTAACATGTTTGTGATACATCAGCGAGGGGTGAGGGCCCAGAGAGAAGCCAGTTACAGGAGAACCAGGAGACTCACTGAGCCAGCATGGCACTTGAGGATCTTTTTGAAAGTAACTCTGTTATAGTGGCGTACAAAACAGAAGCATTTTTGAGGGACTGACCAGGAATTTAAAGTTTACAGCCCCAAAGGAAAATACACAGAAATGTTCTGCAGTCTGGCTGGTGCAGTAGCAGCCACCAATAGAATCTGCTCACGTGCTGACTGGGGACAGATAATTCAAGGGGTGTAGGATAGGTAGCTGATATGACAGTGTACTGAGACCTGGAGAAGATGGTGGTGTTTGTGCAGCAAGCAAACTGCCCTTTCAGATATTTCTGGAGCCACTGATGCACTTAGGCAAATTCTCCTCTGCTGAGCTGCATTTAAATGTTTCAGTCTACACTCTGCGATCATGACGGTTATCATTAGCAAGCAAAACCAGTTACATAGTCATTACAGAAGGAACAGTGAAGAAATATTTCACAATTAGCAGGGATCTTTCAAAGCTAATGTCACTAAAAACAGACTGGGGCTTTCTGCTACAACCTCCACTTGTGTCCCATCCTCCAGAGGCACATTTCCAAGGGGCCTCAAAGTACACTAGGACAGCTGGGTAGGAAAGGCATTCTTTGGTGCTTGCTGTTGGATGCAAGTTATATTATTGTTGGATGCAAGTTATATTACTGATCCATACAGAAAGCGAGCTGTAGAACTAAAAACAATCCTTAGACTTGTGGAAATAATGCACTGCAAAGCCAGCAGAGAGGTTTTCTGATGATCCTTTGTGAGCCTGGGCACACCCCCGAAGCAATGCTGTCACATGGAAATGCACTGCAACCCTGGAGTAACCAGCCAATATGGGCAGCAAACCACTGCCATCCCATAGCACGTCGTGGTGTGGTTTTAATCCATTATCATTAAGTACATTGACCCTGGATGCTGCTTAAGGTTTGGCCTTGTTTCTGGTTTGCTTATTTTCTGTGGGAGCAGACAAAGCTGTTTAGGAGCCCCTGAACTTATCCAGCACTCTGAGGTGCTACAGGGTCTGAGATTTGGGCGCATGCCTGCACCATGATGCTGTGGGAGCAATAAAGCCATGCCATGGCTGTGAGCTCACGCTGTTCCAAGCCCTCTATTTCCAGCTGCCAGCACCATGCACAGTCTAAACAGCAGCAGGTTTGCTGTGTCTGGCAAATCCCAGGAGAAGAGCAGCTGTGGCAGCTCCAGGACAGTGACAGCATGTGCATACCAAGCCGAAGTGAAACAGCCTTTGCTCTTGGCACTGGAACAGGCTGTAACAAGAAGCAGCCCACCCAAGCGTTTGAAGAATAAATGCACCAGGAGACTCCTCTGCTCTGATCAGCCTCCAACCAGCTCAGCAGCTTAGGAGAAATAATAAGCCAGGGCACAGGAGTAATTTTCAAACGCAGTTGTGTAACCTCACGTGTGGCTGCTGGGAGGAGAGGGCAGAGGCAATGCTGGGGCTGCTCCCCTAGAACTAGACAGAGCGACACGGAACCTGGCTTGCCCTCAGAAGGCCTCCATTCCTTAGGGAAGATGTGGGAGCAGGGCAGAGATGAGGGACAAAGTGCCTCCCCAAAAGCTATTTTTAACCTGGTTGCAAGTTAAAAGGACCCGCATCGATTTCATTTCCTGGCTCCACACAGTACCAATCAAAATTTAAACCCTATGTTGAGAGTGGTATCCCAACACCTACTGCCCTGTGCATCCTGTTCCATGCCCACCGCCCTGTGAATGGGGAGCTGTTGCTAAGTGTACACAGTTCTTGAATTTGATTCTGTTCCTATTTGCTCTAGGGCTTTTGCTTTCTGGTCCATAAAAGAAAAAAAAAAAAAAGCAAAGACAGCCAAGAAGAGTCTTATTATTATGTTATGTTTATTTTTAGGGTTTTTTTCTCATGGATTTATATTTTGAATCCTGAATTATGTCCTCTTTCCATGACCTGCTTTCCTAATGTTTCAATCCTGCATCCTGTTTTCTGCTGGAAGATGGTTACACAAGGATAGAGATGGAAACTATCCATTTCTAACCAAAACAGCCAACAAACTTTGAATTTTCACATAAAACACCACCTTCCAACAACTTGTCAGACATCTGAAGACAAACAGCTGCTAGGAGGAGCCAACACAGAACACATACGTTCTGAGTAACTAGACTGACTGAAATACTTTCCCCTCTTGGTAGCCCTCGTTCTCCCCTTTTGGTTCAGCCCTGTCAAATCCATGCTTTTATACGGCTGCTTCTGAACAAAGGCTTACAGGAAAAAGAACAACGAGACTAAAAAATGAATAAAATAAATAAATAAAAATGGAAAACAAAGCCAGACAACATGGCAGATATTTATGTCTGCTCATAAGGAAACAAATAAGCAAATTCCCCAAACAAAGCAGTTCTCCCTGCCTGCCTTCACAAGGAGGGACAGAAAGCCAGCTCTCCTTTCTGTTTTAATGCTGGGTTTAGAGAAATGGGAAGGTTTTGTGTTGTAGATGGAAGGAGCTAACTCGAGTGATTTGTGTTTATTCTTTTGAAAGGCTCCTGCTCGTCATGCAGGGCTCACACAGAGCTCTAATCAAGCACCAGGACAGAGAACATCTGCAGTCACAAAGCAGTGCAGTCCCAACCAACAAGCTCTCCAAGATGGCTTTTCACCAGCTGATACAGAACTGTTGTTTTTCCCCTCCTGGTCAACTCAAGAGCACAGAAATATGAAGGAGAAGAGGATGGGGTCTGAAGCAGCTCACAGAAATGCTCTTGCAGCCCACAGACACCTGGCTTAGACTTTGGAAGCCCAAGCATTGTGAGTGCAGCAGAACATGGCTGGTTTCTCTCTCTTTTTCCCCCTCCCCGGTTCATTATGTCATCACCACCTGGGATGCTAATATAGGTTCTGTGTAGGCTGCACCTGACCTTCTGGCTTCATCCCATTTTAGCTTGTGTGTGCTTTCAGGGTTGCTGTTTTCAGTCAGAAAGGGCACCGAGAGGAAGGCTATTTCCAGCCACCAGCCCTATTCCACCATCACAGGTCAGAAACAGCCAGGTCTCATCCACTCCAGACAAAAACCGAATCAAGATGCTTAGAAAAGAATGAGCTTTGCACAATGGTGCCTGGCATCTTTTGGCAGCTGACAGTCCCAGAGCATCCCAGCTTGAACATAAGAAGGAGGCCTCTGTTTTTAAATGCCTACCCTTTTGGCTCCAGCTCCTCAGGAGTCCTAGCCTCTCTTCTAGGGCAGTGGTCACATTGACACTAGCACCCACCAGCCTATGCCACTGTGGGTAGGAAAGCCCAGCAGATGCAGTCCCTGAGACAGAAAGAACCTGCAACTCACTTTATCCCCTGAAGTTCGGTGATGCAAACAGTAAAGGGGAGAAAATTTAATCAGAGTGGCATGCTCTGTGTGTGCTGGGACAGTATTCTGAGTCCGCCAATGCTCTGCAGGTCTCTATCTAAACAACAGCCAACCAACTGTTCCCAAGATCCAGCCCTGGGAGAGCCCCAAGCCTGCCACAACCTTCAGACTCTTCTCATTTACTCAGGTCATGCCCACCTCACCCCAAGCGATGCCCAAGTCTGCAGAGTCCTCTTCTTGCAGTGACTCTGCCAGTGGCAACCAGATGTGCCTCCACATGGGGCAGTGCATACCTCCATCCCCACACAGCTACAAGGCTGCTCCACACACGCTGTTTTCTTGCCAGTTGTCTAAATTGGGCCCCTCAACCAGGACCACATTCATTACCGAGAAGCCAAGGTAGGAGGAAGTGAAACCCACAGGGACTGTGACACCTGTTCTGCCTCTCTGTTTCTCTTGTCTCTCTCAGGAAACCTTGAGTTTCTAAATTTGAGCGCTGATTACGTCCTGTGTTTGTCCTTATCCTTGTTTGTGAAATTTGACTGAATTCACACACTCCTGCATACACAAAGCACTGCCCAAGGCTGCTGGAACAGTTGCACACCTGGCCAGTATACCAGTACAGTAAGGCATATATCCCAGATGGAGTTTTTACAGGGAGTAAAAGAAAGAACCATTTTGTGCTGGCTCCTTCCTCCCACTGGCATTTCTGTACCAGGCTGACCTAGTCCTCATTTCACTATCCTTAACTACGCATTCTCATTTCTGACGTTTGCTGTCCTTCACACTTGAGTATCACACTTTTCAGTACAGAGGCCTCTGTAAGAACCCATACTGTACGGTCTGCCTGTTATCTCTCTACCACTTGTCAAATAGATTAGGAGCTGCATGTTAAGCTGCTGCCTAAATGCTTCTAACACAAGGTTTCTGGCTCAGAGAGTGAGTGGGCTGAAACAGCACCAGGATCTCCCACCATGTCATTAGAAGAGAAGAAACAATCCGCTAGGCAAATCCAGCAGTCAAGTAAGCATGGCTTTTTACATGTTCTCAATCGCCTGGAAACAACTCCTGGAGATTCAGTAAGGCCAAGCACAAGGTATTGCACTGGAGTCAAAGCAGTCCCAGATATACGTACAGACTGGGAAAAGAACTCACTGAGAGCAGATTTGCCAAGAAGGATTTGGGGTCCTGATGGACAAAAATCTGGATATGAGCCAGCAATATGCTCTTGCAGCCCAGAAAACCAACAATATTCCAGGCTGTATCAAAAGAGGGGTGGCCAGCAGGGCAAGGGAGATGATAGTCTTCCTCTACTCTGCTCTACTCTCGTGAAGACTTACCTGGAGAACTGCCCCCAGAACAAGAAAGACATAGAGTTGTTAGAATGTGTCCAGAGGAGGGACATGAAAATGACTAAAGGGTTGCAGCATTTCTCTTATGAAGAAAGCTTGAGGGGTCTGGGCTTGCTTAGCATAGAGAAGACACCAGGGAGACCTCTTTGTGGCCTCCCAGGACTTGAAGGGAGCTTATAAATAGGAGGGGGACCAACTCTTTATGTGATCCGATAGAGATATGACAAGGGGGAATGGTTTTAAACTAAAAGGGGAGAAGATTAAACTAGATACTAGGAGGAAAATTTATACTCAGAGAGTGTGAGGCACTGGAAGAAGCTGCCTGGAGAATATGTGAATGCTCCAACACTAGAGGCATTCAAGGCCAGGTTGGAAAGGAACCCAGGCAGCCTGATCTAATTGGTGGTAACACTGCCCACTGCAGAGAGTTGAAATTGTATGGGCATTGAGATCTCTTCCAGCCTAGAGTCATTCTATGGTCCTATGAACTCCCTAGGAGCTTTGGACCAGCACGTACTGAACATTAGGTAGGAGTTGGGGTGATAAGCTGTTCTTCTCACATTTGTCCTGAGTTACCTGTTCTGTGCAGCCACCTCCTATAAAGGATTTGCCTTGAGACTTAGTTATTTTCGAGAAAGAAGCACAGTAGTCCTTGCCATTAAAAATTGCAGGGAGTAATGAGCTGCAGAAGTGAGCCTGAAGGGATATAATGCCATACAACTACTTCAATTCTCATCTCTTCCGTTTACATGTCTCCACAAATAAAAACCAGGATGAAAACGTATTCTTCTCTCATGCTGAAAAATAAATTAATGGGTCCTTATATGACTCTCACAGTGAAGTGAACCACATGAAACAGTACCTGAGGCTGAGGGACTGGTATACATGTGCCACAGCAGCAGTGCACAGTACTCATCTAAACGACAGGTACTAGAAAGGCCCTGAGAGAGCTGGAAATGAGCCGGGTCAGGCGCTGTCCGCGGTGCTGAGCGGCTCCGCGGGGTTTGGAGGGAGCGGGGCCACGGCGAGGAGAAAGGGGGAGGTTCAGTGTCCCGAGGGAAGAGAAATGAAATCACGCGAGTTGAATTGTGGAAATCGAGTTTAAGGCACGGAATCACAGAATAAACCAAGTTGGAAAGGATCCACAAGGATCATTAAGTCCAAATCCCCTTGCCCAAGCCTGCCTCTTCATAGAGGCTGACCTCAAGAGTCCATCGTTGTTGCACTCAGGGTATCTCTGAGGAAAGAAAAGGCTGCCTTGTACTCAATAGAGTCACCATGCACCTTGTGATAAGCACTGAGACTGGTGTGGCTGGCCCCACTACTGAGTGCATCCTGATTGCCTCTACCAAGTGGGACAGGATTAAGTGCAGAGCACACTACTGCACGGAACCCCAGCGGCAAAGCAAAGTCACAAGAGGGTTCTCAGAGCTGGCACTAGGCTTCCTGTTGACTCCAATATTAAGCGTGTGACCTCAAATCTGACTGTGCAGACAGGATTGTTCACAAGTGCTGAGGCTGGATGGAGGCTTCTGCATTTGCTAGCTCGGCTAAAGAAAGCTAGTTGTAGCTATTGGAGCCCTTATGCCGGTGCTATAAAATGAAAGGGATACCTTGCATTATCTCTCCTTAGTTCACTTCCAGATCTCTGTCCAAAAAAATATCTCTTTCTTTCAGCATCAGTACAGTGATTCCCATTGGACACCAAACACATCCTCTCACATGCCAGGATCACGTGGACAAGGCACTTATTGGACTAACCTTTAGAACTGGAATCATAAGTGAGGATTTATGTGGTTCTTCCCAGGTTCCTTCTTACAGTACTGGAACAGAGGCCACATGCTTTCATTCTTCTGTAATTTACTCAGTAATCCAAGACTGAATGCTAACATCAGCAAAACAAACTGCTCTCTGGCCAGCTCCTACCACAAGTTGCTGATTTCTAATAATTTTCTCTCACAGCCAATGGGAGAAAGAGTAGTTTGGCAGTCAAGTACTCTCCCTTACAAACATTTAATCAGAAAAAAAAAATGATAGTAAACATTTCAGTTGTTTTGAGTATTTATTAATACTACTACTGCCAAAAAAAGTAAAAGGGTGCATACCCTAAGCATAATGAATTCTGTTCCAACAATTAAACACCTGTCTACAATCTTGAAGGAAAACATGAGAAACTAAATTTTTCCGTCATAATTTCCTCCTGATAGCATATTAGGCTTAGAATTATGCTACAACATATCAAGTAATCAGCAGGAACACCCTGTTTCCCATTTAGAACTTGGAAATGGGTTTCTACACCAGTTCCCATACTATCTGTATCAGTCTTGTTTGCACCAGCACTCCCCAGGACTGACTGGTTTTCTCCTGCTGTCTGAGATGTTTCTGAAGTTATTTTCTCTACCTCAGGAATTGGGGACTCCTTGAAGTTCACAGGACTGACAATGAATTCTCTCATCTTTGGATCAAAGTCAGTAGGAGGACGTGTCCAGGAGAATGGGCTAAAGATACATGAAAGATAGGAATCAATCTCCTTTGACAAAGCACTAGCCTTTAAAAACTTTGTCCCTGAACATTCTGCTCCTGTCATCACAGCAGGGCCTCCTGGCAAATGTACAGAAGCAGGGGGGGGAAGTGGGGAGAAATAAACCGACAACCATAAGCAGAAACAAGGAGGTCACCAAACTTTTGGAGAGATCTCAGACAGTGCAAAGAACTCTCTTCTCTGCATGGGACTTCTCCACCCTGATTCCTGTAGAGCTTTGGCTGAAACGGCCAAGCACGCAACCTGATTTGAAATGGAGGAGTCTCAAGCCACCCACAAAAGGAGACCCACGCAACAAAGAAATGCCTTCAGTGGGCTTGAAAGAAAAGTCCAGGTGCTTTTGTCTGATTTCTGGTCGTTTGGGATAAGATTCTTCATGACCTTTGACGGTGTAAGCATCCAAGCAGTCACTATGATTTCTTTATTGTCAATGGGGACAAAAGGGCATTTTTAGAGCCCAGTGATTGCATGCTACAGCACAGCTTACCAGGAGAGAAGACAAGGTTGAACAAAGATTTCAAAAATATAATAACAAGTAGCCCATGAATGGAAACCGTCCCATCCTCACAACCCATTCTGGCATGTCTGACACAACAAACTCAGAAATTATCTCAGTGAATGCATGATGCAGAAGTAGCAATGCCATAAACTTCACAAGATGCTGAGTTCAGGCCCCAGCAAACCTAAAGCCAAAGAGCCAGAAAGCAAAATGTCCCAGACAGGTCCCACAGCCCAGCAGTCTGCTTTCACAGTGACCCCCAAGCTCATGTGAAATGCTATAGGCAATCCATTTTAAGTGGCAGCTAGTCAGGAAGCCTAGGCCAAAACAAATGCCCAAGTTTGTTCCAATAAGCTCTTTTTTAAAAAATAAAAGCCTTGCTGTAGGTTACCTTTCATGAAAGAAAAATATTAGTTTGAGTCCTTGCAATACTTCACTATTTTCAAAGAAAATTTAACCTTCACTCTAGAATATAAGTAGTAAAACTTCAGCATGGGTAACGGCCAAAGCTACATTTTGCTGTACTCATCACCTAATAATTGGAATATCCAAGTGGTATCTGGGAGCCAGGCAGCAAATAGTACCTGGAGAAAAAATTAAAGTGACAACTATCTCATACAAGTAAGATTCTACTTTTTTTTTTTTAATGTTTTTTGTAAGAGTCCTCTGAGCTTTAAGAACAGTCTTGGGAGGGGTTTGTTTTGTATAGGTTTAAGTTTGTTTGCAATATTTATATGGCATTTACACTATTTTTAAGTGCATCAGTTCTCTGCTGCTCTATACTGTGAGAATGAAGTTTTGGTTAAAGTTTAAATGCATTCTGGAATGTCTGGATTCTCAAGAATCCATCTCTGCGGAAATAAAAAAGGAAATTAAAGCACTAGAAAAATAGAAGAAGTCTGTTAGGTTGCCATGGATCTTGATTAACAAGAGCAAGGAAATTTGGAAGGAGGATTTTATTTTAGGCCTAATTTACTTCATTATGCTGTAGATAAGGCAGGAGATTCAAGGACCCTATGCCTTCAAGCACATAGGTTCCCTTCTCATTGTTAGCTATCAGCTTCTAAATAGCACTGGGCACCTGGACCTTTATCATCTTAGAGGTTAAGCCATTCAGTACAGGTTGTTTTAAACAGCTACACAAGCCAGTACCATTATATTGCAGCCTATTTTTGACTTGATACAACAGCATCAGTGAAAGACTCCTAAGATAGCTCTGTCAGAAATTGTACATATTAATTTACTAAGCACACCTGACACAGCTTCAAGAAGAACCATCATAAGAAAACTAAACTGCTTTTCTTTGATTTCCCACTACTCACGCACAGGCTGATATAAGGAATGGCAGCAGTACTTTTCAATGAACCCTCTGATCTGCAGGTTTTGTCAGCAAATACTTTTTGATAAAAGACAGGTGATATGATATGGCAAGAACAGTCAAGTGACCCTCCAAAATGAACTGTAGATCCTTTTTACTGCTCCTTTGTTTTCAATAAGTAAAATCACCAACCAGGTACAGGCCTTCAGAGTGAAAGGAATTGCTCCTTGCAAGCAGTTTTGCAGTTAAAGACAGGACTTCTCCTGTCGAATACCATATTGCCCATGCTATTCATGAAATACATTTTATTTTTTTTAATTAAATGCGTGTTTTCAACTGATATTTCAGTGAACCTTGATTTTCAACAATTAAAATGAAAAATCAGGTTCTGGTCAGCTGGTCATACAAGCAATCATAACCAGAGGACAATCTCTTACTGACAATGAGACACCAAAGAGCTGAGAGAACCAAAGCACGGAATTGACACCTTAAATCCCAAGTCAGGTTTGTAACACATGATAAAGTCATTGTGATTAATGTACTGTTATACTGTAATTGAGTATTCTATTTCTGAACTAAAACAGATGCCCCAGCACCCCCACTCTCCCCTCTCTGTCCAATCAAGATGAAGGGCTTCCAAAATATTCACTCCTGGCTCTGTCAGCATGTCACTGAGTTACCTAACAGCACTGCTTTCCCTCAGGGCTTGTTTTTTAATCCATGGAATGGTAGCAAACAGGAATCCTCCTGCCGTAGAAATGCTGTGGGAAAGGAGGCTAGCAACCCATGCGAAGTGATTATGCACTCAGCTAGAGCATTGCTCTGTTTAGTTTCCTCTTATCCCAAATAGACTGATTTTCATTTTTACACAGACAGATGACTGCTTGTCTGGAACAACTCCATGAATTTAAGCCCAAAGGTTTCAGTCTCATTGGACAGATCTACAGCACTGCATCCCAGCACAGCCTGTTGGCAAGACAGGAGCCCAGAACACACCGCTCCATGAGTTGATCCAGCCCCTTTTTTGATGACACAAACCTTCTGTTGACACAGAGAACTGGGACATGAGGTTGGCAGAAGTCTCTTCTCCTAAGAATAGCTTTGCTTCCCGCTGGTCTTGGGAAAAGTTGGCCAGGAAGAGAGAGCAGAAGGCAGCTCATGAGGTCTGTAAAGCCATCAGCCCTGGCAAATATTCAGCAGTACACAACATTAGGGGAGCCCCACATGAACAGTAAAACAGGCAGATGTGATGATGACTTACAGATGTAACAGTACTTTAAGAGCTTTCAGGGGAAAAGACTGAAGAGCTGCTGTTAAGTACAGCAAGAGAATCCAGGCCCTGTCTGCTGTCTGTACCTAACATCCACACAAAAAAACCCAAAATAATTTACATCCTGCACCCCTGTGCTGACACTGAAACCTGCAGGTGGGTTGAACACAAAATACCCACAACCACCTCAGATACTCTACCATATGCAAGAACAAAGCAAATTTGTGTTTCTGTCATTTCCAGCCATCAGACAACATTTTGTCCATCTATTTTGTGTGCATTCAACTGCAGGATTAGGACAAAATGTTTTTCTAATACTACCAGATGCAAAACACTACATCTGGAGGCCAGGAGCACAGATGTTGTCAATAACAGATGGAAGAGACAGCTTTGAAAAGCAGATGGACTCTGAACTCACTGCAAATAACTGAGCCAGCAGAAGCACCCAACATGCCACAGAGCTACAGGAAAAATGAGGAGAGGACAAAATGCAAGTGGAAGAGGGAGACTGACTGTGGTTACACTGAGCACTTAACACACAAAGTGGCTAGTTCAACAAAAACACAAGCTTTCAATGGAAAAGGCTTCTAGCTTCCAAACAAAGACATACAATACAGGGCTCCAGGAGCTTATTTTCCTCTACTCATCCAAAAGCAGAAGGGATTAGCAGACAGTACAGGGCGGTCTGAGACACCTTGACCTTGTTGAGAAGGATGCAGCAACCTCCAACTCAAAGACACTCAAGAATCCTTGGCTACAGTAATAGTGGGATTTTCAGTAATGAGAAAAGACAATAAGGTTCTTAAAGTATACATTAAGTCACCATCACTGAGACCACCACTATTGCACCAAATCACTGGTGACACACTGCAACAGATCACTTCCCCAAAGTAGATAAAGCTTCCGGCATCTGTTAGGAGTCCCTTGAAGGGAACAAGCTAGCCATAGAAGATTCAAGTTATCATCACCCTTTCAAAGGGAACGTGCATCTCTGTTCTCCAAGCAGCAGTGTCCCTCTTAGCGCCAGTGTGAACTCGATACAGCATTTTGCTGGGTAAGCCAGCCTAGGAACTGGTTCTTATTGGTTTACTAAAGCCCCTAACTTTAGAGAATTGATTTGATTTCAGCTTTTGAGAATTAACGTGGTAACATCTACAGCAGATAGTGCAACTCTCCTTAATTTTCAAAACTGAAGCTGGTAGTTCACATCTAGCAGCTGCTTTACATATGAGCCCTGGCAAGACTGTTTTTCCAGCGTGATGACTCAACTTCTTCCTAGTAGGAAAATTAGTAAGGTTTGGCAGGTTAACTACTACTTCTACTGGGCAGCCTTGCCTACAGGATACAGGACTCATTTTTTTTTAATCACTGAGTCAAAGCAGCAGATTACAGTACTGCTGCTACAACAGAACAAGACTGCTGCTTCTAACACCCACAAGTGTTTTTTTGCATCCTTCAATGTATCTCACCTTCTAGTGGCTGAATAAATGCAAAACATATACTAAGGAAGGTAACAGCTACATATAATTTGTGTATTATTTAGTGTATTAGTACACTGAACATACTAAAAGCATAGTAGGCAATGTTCAAAATAATCAAGCACATAGTCTTTTACGCAAGCATCTAACCTGTCTGAAAGGGCACACTGAATACTATCTTGAGACAGGAACCTCTACCACAGAAGGCGGGCAAGCAATAATTGCACCTGCCAGAATGATGGAACAATTGGAAGTACCAGTCCTCTAATGCCTCACCAAACTGAGGAAACTGAGATCTTCTGTGCAGCACAGATAGCACTAGGTTCTGGAAGCACAAAAACAGGACACTTGGAACTACAGCTTCACTAGCCATGCAATGGCAAGAGATAAGAGCTTTTTATTTATTTACTCTCACAAGTCTCACCTTACAGAGATAAGAGCATGCATACAGGCACTTGCATATGCATAGCTATCTTGCTGTTTCAGTATCTGACTGCAAATTCAAAGTCTGGTATTCTAGAAGTCTAAGGATGGTATCTTGCAATTGAAAAAAAAAATGCTCTGAAACCTTTATGACAAGATAAATTGAGGAGTTCGGGTAAGAGAGTTTCAGATGACAAATAGTCTGTGCCATCCAGCTTTTTTTTCCTTTTTTTTTTTTTTTTAAGCTGGATTTTCAGTTCCCCATTTAAGTCTGGGAGAAGCAATTGCAACTACACACAGCTAACTGTCTTCATAATACTACAGCACTCCCTACTAATCTCTGTAGAAGCTTCCACTTGTAGCCATTACAAGCTCCTGAAGGCTGGAATTTCTGTTACTTAACTAATAGGGTAGAGGTTGCCTGAGCAAAGGCATTGAAGCAAGCATGCTTTTTATAGAACACTTATTTTTGAATCTAGAGCAACAAATAGACTGCCACATGCCCCAACTTTAATATAGCACTGACCTGCTCAACCTACATCAACCAAGTGCTACTCTAGAAACCATCACTATTAACTAAGAGAAAGATTAATCATATTCCACTTAACTGACTAAACTTCAGCCAGTCAAGAGGCAGATGTGTATACATTCAATGATAAAAAGTCTTCCTTCAGGAAGACCTAAAAGGAAACCATTACTGTATAAACTCATGGCTATTTCTTCCCCTCTCCCAATGTACTTCCACACACCTACTCTAAGGAATCCACTTTAGCAGGGAGTTGAGCTAGAAGGTCTCCAGAGGGCCCTTCCAATCCCTATAGTACTGCAAACAGATAATAAGCTCCACAAATATTGTCAGTCAATACTATTTAGAAGCAAAAATAACTTGAGGCAAGAAGTGTTTAGCATAAGTTTATTTGTACAAGTATTTCAGAATCATTAGGCTCCAAAACCCAGTTTCCGAGGGTGACAAGTGAACACCACAGTGCAGAACGGTAGGTAGTTACTGTGACTGATCTCACATTCAGGCCCATCACAAATTGAAATCTTTCCAGTATCTTGTTCTGCCAGCTTAAAGGAAAAAAAAAAAAAAAAAGAAAAAAAACCTTTTTCAAAACAGGTACAAGATAGATTTTCCAAGAGCTGACTTCTAATCGTAAAATTAGGAAAATAAACAAAAAAATCCTTCGAATTTCAACAAAAAAAATGCAATTTTAACCAGAAAGAGAGACAAGCCCAATGCAGACGCTTCAGTGAGCAGCCTCCTCTTCCAGTGAAGAAGAAAAGCTGGAGCATTCCAACCACTCCTAAAGCCTCTATGACCATAGCCCAGCAACCCACCCTGGAACAAGTCCCACTGAAATCAGATAGCCCATATGAAATACAGTTCACCATATTTAACAGTTGACAATAATGGTTTGAGCAAGGCTTAGATGCAAAGGCTACGACTATTACCATCCATTTGGCTCCCAATGCTTAAATCACACATTTGCTACTGACAATGACCAGTTTATTGCTTATTCCTGGGTCTAACAATTATGATACCCAACTCAATTAGTTTCCTATACCTCTCATTAAATAAGTACTATCAGCACACTACCAGTTTAAAACTGAAGAAACTTGTCCAAGTCATTTTCTTAGAGGCTTTCTCCAAACTACCCATGGAATGATAAGCAGAGATCACTCCCATAAGGAGCAGTTTATTACCAGAATCCCATGACATTTAGGCACAAAATATACCATATGCTTAACCCCAAAACTCAGTCCAAAACTGTGGATATCTATAGTCCCAATACTAAAAGTTCTAATTAAGACCTGCTTTAAACCTTCCACTCAGGCTGTTCATGTTAAAACAAAAGACTTTGAAAGAACAGTTGCTCTGAAGCAGCCTCCAGCTTAGTGGCTGACTGAACAAGCTGAAGACAAGCACAGCAACAGTTGCATCTTGAGCTGTGGGAGCATTAAGGTATGCTGCACCTTATCACTTTTCAGAATTATGGTGGTCAGCATAGGGATTTCTATGAAGGAGACCAAAAAACTTCACTAATAGGTTTCTCTAGTAGCATCTTTATCAAAGGAAAAGATTTAGTCTCTTACAATGAGGAAGTAATATCAGTAAACTGCAAGTTAAAGGGAAGCTGGTGACAAATATTCACAACAGATGCTTAGCTTCAGACTGGCTTAGCCCTGCATAGTTTAAGCTATAGGAACAAAACTGTGATTTTCAACTACAGTCAAGCTCCCTAGAAGCCTAGTCCTCAAGGATGATGTGCTGATATAAGTCTTGCAGACAGTATTTCTGCAGTTCTGTTTTGTTCCTAGATGATGGCATCATTGCATTAGGATAATAGCCTGAAGTTTAGCAGTCTCTCTCAAACTTCTACTTAATACAGAATCAAGCAGAGAAGAGAGGAGGTTTGCACCATTTAGCACTAAAGAAAGACTGAATCGAGCAGGCAGCCTGAACTTGGCCTGGGGTCATTACCTTAACACTCATTCTCACATTACTCCCAGAGTCCTTGTAAACCTGATCACAAACCAACTAGCACACACCAGATTGAGCTGCCACCACCTGGGACATCAGGCTGCCAAAACAATGTGAAACCAGAAAGGGGTGATCTGCAGGCAGCACCCTGACAAATCGATTTAGTATTTTAGCTCTAACTGCCAAACTAGGGTTATTCAGAGGAAAGGAGATGGAACACTATCCCAGTAACATTGTTTCTTCTATTTAGTGCAGTAGGTAATAAGCAACTTAAGGCTACAGTTTAACTACCCAAGAACTTAAAATCCAGACTGAAAAGCGTTAGTATTTTAATCTGCCAACACAATTTAAGACCAGTAATCCCACAAAGCTTAAACCAAGGGAGTCAGCTGCTCAGAGAGCAGGCATTCAACATAAAGCTTTCTTAGAGGCCTCAGCAACAAGTTACATCAGTAAGAGCACAAATATTTGCCACAGGAAGCGAGGTGTCCATAGCTCTGTCTCAGTAGAAACACAGGAGAGCTTTATTCCAGCCCTTCTACTCCCAGTGGGTACATCTGGCCTGACACTCAGCAGTCAAGGCATCTAAAGACTAGTAAGGAAAAAGATAATTTGCTTCAAATCTATAAGGACTCCTCTTGAGTGTGGACTACTTCTGCATGAGTTGACATACACAGAGTTGCTACAGACCAGCCATGAGATCCCACAAAACCTGAGTCTAAGCTGATATGGAAATCAAAGCTGTCCCTCTAGGCAGTGGTTTCTGTTTACTTCTGAAACAGGCATAGCTTTTTTAAAGAAGTCAGCTGAAGGGATGAAAGCAATTACAAGTTCTTAAACAAAAAGAACTTCCTTCTAGTGATACTCTGTAATGGGCCAAGCATGGCTCTGCATGCAGAAGTTACTCATTCTGTCAGTAAGCTTGCATTAAGTTTGACACACACGGCAACACCAACATCACTACAGTTTTAAGAAATGCAATCTAAATAGTCAGTGTTCCAGGTGAGAGGTGCCTTGCCTGTAAATTGCATCAAGTCCAAGCTGCAATTTCTAGAAAAATCTGAAAGTAAACTCATCCTTAAGTACTTGACTATTCAAGAGTCTTTAATAAAAAAAAAAAAAAAAAGACTTGCTACTGAAGATGTTTACAAGACTGTACAAGATATTAACATAAAGCATGCCTGGCTGCACCTGCTGTCACAACCCTACCCCTCCCTGCTTTCCCAAGCTGAGCGAAACCTGAACAACAAGGTAGCCTTGCTGCTCCTTGCTGCTATACTAAGGTGGTCTTCGTGCATTAGGTAACAAAACAGTGTGAGAGCTTGAAACATGCAAGAAGCTTTTGGTCCTACCAAGAACAGGCAGCTTTTCCACTGCCGAGTAAATGCTGCTCTGCTACTGTTCTTCACATCTAACAGCAACCATATAATCTATTTTACCTGCTTCTCTCTACATTTAAATCATTTGTTTGATCCAGCACTTTGGTCTCACACACTCAGGGAGACAGCAAGAAGAAGTGAGAGTTGCAATTCGGTAACCTTAAAGGGAACGTTAACTATTGTACCAGTACACATTAAATAGCTCTAACTTTTGCCTTTCTAGTCTACTTCTGATTAAGCAAAGGAAACAAAATCATTTACAGTGTGTATTTTACTATTGCAATTCAGTGAAAGTTTCCAGACAAGGTATTACCAGCCAGTTTCTAGTACTGCTATATACAAAACCATCCTTATAAAGCACAGAAGTGTCAAAGCAGCAATTTTAGCACATACCCTTTAAAAAGTCCAGTCCCCCTACACCTCCAAGGGAGTAGATACTCTTTCAGAGATTATTCTGAAACCAGGGGCAGATTTCCGCTATATACAGCCTCTGTGGAGAGCTCCGCTTAGGGTTCATACACCTCATCAAGTGAAGTTTAAGACCACAATAGACCAAGAATTTAACCTCCCAAAACACCATGTTACGCAGTGACCAAGTGATTACGATAAACCAATAAGCTTGACCCTTAAGTGGAGGCAAAGGCAAGCCCGCAGGACCTGCCTGAATTTGTACAAGAAAAACAAGGAGGCACTTTAGGAATTTACACTGACAGGAGTGTGCATCAGCCTACAAGTTAGTGGATTTTTTGCTTGCTGTGGACCCACAATGAAGAAACTTAAAGCTTCAGTGTAAGAGCTGTGCTATTTTCCAACTGTGCCAATGCTAGTCAAAAAGGCTTTTATCTTGAGCCACTACTTAACAGTGTTCTTCCAATCCTATTCAAACAGTGGTTCTAATTCTATTTAAAGCTTTATTTCCTCATTTCCAGGACTTTTCACATTAGTAATTGTTTAGATCATATTTTGCCACACACACACACAGAGAAGCCAACTTACAAATGTTCATACTCCAGACAAATTTAGCCAACCCATCCTTTTAGAGACAGGCTTATTAATCCATCTCCAACTCGCATGAAACCTTGAGCTTGAGGCAGGACCACATATGTCCATGCACTACAGGAAACAGCCATTAGGCCCTCTACAAGAGGGACAGTATCCATACAGTTACCAGTTCTCCACAGCCAAAGAGTAGAAGCAGCCCAAACATGACAAGATCACTCGTACAGGAGAAATCAATAGAAATCTGGCCAGAATTTGAACTGAGGATGTATAAAGTAAGTGAGGTTTGTCAATAGAAAGTTTTGGTTTTGAATTAGCTTCTGCTCTGCACAAGATATTTCCCAGTCTTAGCTCTATTAACTAACACAGTTTATTGAATACTCCACTTAGATGAAAAGTTAACAGCCATTTCCAAGACTAGTACTTAGTCCAGTAACTATTCCTCTAACATTTGGTTGCTGGTTCTCTTCTCCAGTGAAGAGGTAATAAGGCTTCTCGGCATTTGTAGAGATAAACTGAAAAGGTTCTTCACAGGTCACCTGGTTGCATATTCCTATGGCATGCCAGGAAGTAATTAGTCCAACAGTCATACTTATTGGAAAACCTACAAATGTCTGTTACTTGTCTACATACACTCAGCTTTTGGAAGCCTCCGTTGAAGAACACTCAAGTGAAGCAATCAATTGCAAGGCAACCAAGTCGGGTAGGACTGGCTATATGGCACTGGAGGATTTGCAAGATAGTAATTGCTGAAGTTCACATCACTAACGTAAGGTGCTGGCTGGTAGTAACAGGTAACAGTAGTGGCATTAGGGATGATGTTCTGTTCTGCCAGCACTCTGAGCGCCAGCAGAGAAATCAAGTTGAGAGTCTGCCTCCGCTCATGCCCCATGAGACACACAGTGCTCTCATTCACCACCCTGCGCAGAATCATGAGGTAGTCATATTTGCTCCTCTCTTCTTTGGAGAAGTGGTTCTGGAGGTAGGTCTCTAGCTTGCGTTGCTGATCCAGGATGTCTGGGAAGTCTATGAAGAACCGTGAGCACATGTAGCGCTCTAATGTTTTGATCTCATCTTTATCCATGGGCCGGAAGTCTCGCACTAAGAGGTTACTATATTTCAGGAGCCCACCGCCTCGGATCTCTTCAGGATTTTTGGTAGCTATCAGCTTGTTCTGGAGGTGATCAAAAGCTGCTTCAAAGTCTCCATACATACTCTCTCCAATCACAGTTGGATGGAAGTGCTCTGACATGGGGTTTTCTGAGTAGTCATAGTAAAAGAGCAGGGAATCCAGTATGATTTGGAAAGAGTCTACACTGAACTCAAATTGGCGTCTTATGCAGTCTACAAACTTCAGCTCCACGTTCCTGCCATGTTTATTGGAAAGTGATATCAAACTCCAACGATCAGACTCCGTGGACACTTTAACTAGCTTCTGGATATAGGCTTCCTTCAGTGTTACTGGACTGATTTTCAGTTTGCTTACTCCTTCTGGTAAGAAATTCAAGAGGGAACGCAACACCACATCTCGAACCAACTGAAACTCCGCCTCACTTGGAAGAGAAACTTGAAAAATGAGATCCAAGTCTTTGCAGCCCAGACCATTATCTTTGACCAGGACATGGCCAGCAGCAGAGCCGTTCAGACGGACGTCGTGTACTGCAATGCCTGCTTCATTCAGCCTACTCCGAACAGTCTGAACTATGTCCTTCAGAGTTATCTTCAGCGTTGGGAAGTTACCTCGCCCATGGATTGGAACCACCTCTGTAAGAACTTCATGCAGACGGCTGACCTGATCCCAGTTCAGCACACTGCATGACATGCAGTCTGTATTACTTCCTTTGCTTGCCATGTTAAGGTTTTTCTTCTCCAAAGAAACTGTAAGGAAGTGGGGAGAAAGAAAAAAAACAAACAAAAACAAGTCAGACTTTCAGTTCGCACTGCCTAGCTCCGCTTTCTGTCTACACATGCAAACTAGAGAGAAATAACTTCACATACTAACAGTTATCAGAAAGCCCTTCACCTAAAGTGGTTCTCAATCGCCCCATGGGTATAGGCCCAAAATTTAGTGGTCAAGTGTCCTTTTTGATGAGATAAAAGTAGTTTCAAAAGCAAAGCCTCGAAGAATAATGCACAAACTTCATTTAAGTTCCCAAGATCACCCGCAGTACCAGAAGCAAGCAATGATAAGCACAAAACACTTCCAAATATTACCAAATATTAACTCTGAACTTCTTTCATTACAGTTAAAGCTCGAACACCTCTCTCCAAATAACATGATAGTAAAAGACAATCCAGGTGCAAGTTTCAGAGCTCAGAGACCCAATACACTGAAAGTACTAATGACATGATAAGCAAGACTTTTCTTCTCATAGAAGTCTTTACCCTTCTTAATCACCTGGCATCTAGCTCTGACAGAACAAGGGCCAACTCCACCTCGTTCCTTCAAAAACCTATGGAACTTCAGTATCTGGGCAGAATTTCGGCCATACAGTCAGGTAATTTTTCAGATTTGCACTTCAGTCTGTAAGCAATTCTTTCCTTTTTCAGATACACTACACAATTAAGCTACCTTCTTGGAAATGCTCATACTTGCCCTGACCTTTTGCTCATTTATGGAGGAAAAACAAGGTTCATAAGAGCTGGCATGTACTCAGATGGGATTAAGGCACACTTGTCAGCATTACAGTAAGGACTTGAGAACTCCAGTGACTAGTTCAAGCTTGAGCACTTGAAGGAGTCTCGTCACAGGTGACCTCTTCATTCTCCTGTGCTCCAATGACTTTGAAGTACATGGATACTTACGTACGTTCTACAGTCACGCAACTCCAAATAGTATGAATACACTCTTCCCTTTTTAAATGTTCCAGGTTTCTATTATGACCAGGTGTTCCCCGACAGCTGGGGACAGAGGCTTCACCTTCATCCACCTCAAACACTTGTGAAAGCTCTATGTGCAGCCAACAAGGTCAGGCTATTCAAATTTAGCTGACTTAACTCTTGCCTACCAAGAACTGTTTAAAACCCAATCACTTATTTTCCCAGCACACATCAGTACAGTGCACAGAACACTTTTTAAGCAAGATTCAAACAGCAGCTGTTATTCTTCACTGGTTGCCTGCCAGCTTCAGCCTCTGAACAGACCCTTTGACCTGTCACCTCTTCTAGGAGGAGAGGAATCCTAGCTCAGACACACAGCAAGGTATCAAAACTCCCAGGGATACAATTTCTGTCCCTGAGCACAAGCTGCTGCATTACAAGCTCTTTTACTGTGTATACCACATCAGCTTCAGTAGGCATCAGACAAAACCACGATTCTTAAAATAACTAGATCAGGATAAAACAGAAGTTTCTTTAAACTCAGTCCCTGAGGCCCCAACAGAGCATAACCCCAAATGCATCAATGCTGATAGGAGCTGCCCTCAGAGACATTAAGTAAACTTTCACCCAAGAAATACTACTTCCACCAGTCCTTCAGATTACTAGAGAACACAAGATTCCCCTGACTTCAAGCTGCAAGTGCTTAAGCTCCTCCTTCCCATTTGTAGGCTCCTTAGCAGCTAAGGCAACACACTCAGCACACCAGGCAACCAGACAGAACTTGAGTAGAGCCTTCCACCCCATCACACATACTTGGTTCTGCCTGAGGAGCTCTGTGCTGAGGCACAGTGCAAGTGCCCTCGGCCAGCAGCTGCTGGAAAAGAAGATCAACTATTTCACCTCCTCCATTCAGGGGAGAGTTTAATTCCTGGGCTACCAGTCGATGAAGCATCTCAGCTTTAAATCTCTTGCATCGCTTGCTCTGCCAGATTTAAGATCATGACAGCAGGACTTCGGTGACTAATGCATGTGGAATACTAGCAGCTTGCATGCTTGAGTTTCATTACCACTGTCTTCCATCACAAGGTCAGACACCTGAAGGCGCTCATCCACTAGCAAGAGATCAGTCCAACAGCCAGGATAAACCCTACCCGCTTCTGCTATCCAGCATCAGGAGTACCATATTGTCAGTTGGATGCAATCCCCAAGCGGGAAAAGCAAAAGCGAGACACGTTCCCGCCACGATGAGGGCTCATAGCACCCCGTAACAGCGCCTAGCAGGGCACAGCGCCTACAGAACCCAGATCAGCGCCAACTTCAACAGGAACCGAAAAGCTGAGCCTCCAGGAGGCTGGCGGGGACCGCAGCCAGCCAGATGGACAACCACGAGCGGCTGCTCCCAAATGAACAGATAGTTAACTACCTCCCCTCTCCCCCGTTCGGTCCGGTCCCGCCTCGCCCCGCTCACCGCTCAGCCACAGCCCGCGCACACCGCGCCGCCGCCGCCCCGGCCTCGCTCGCGCGCACGCCTCCCCGCCCCCCCGCTCCCGCCCTTTATCGGTGCGCGGCCGCCCCGCCTCCGCCGCCCCGCGCTGAGGCGACCAACGGGGCTCCCCCTCCCGCCCTGCCCGGCCCGAGGCGGAGGAGTGGGGGCGGGCTCGGCGAAAGGGGAGGAAAGGGATCTGGGATGTTTGTACTGTAATCAGTAGAGGCGGTTGTGGTGTTTCTAGTGGAGCACTGGGATAAACCTCATCTAGGGTGCTGGTGCTGTCCCACGCCCTGGAGAAAGAGGAGTTCAAACCTGAGCACACGCAAAAAAGAGCTGACCCTGTACGAGGAAGCTGGAAAGCTCCTCTAGTCTCAGCAAACAGAAACAGACCTGGCCAGTTTGGACAAAAAAACAAAAGCTGGGCAGGAATACGGGCAGGTTTCTTCTGTTTATTTTTCTCCGTCAGCGCGCTGTTGGCGTAATTAACAGGAAACGAGGAGGGATGGTTAAATTAAAGGATAACACTGACACGCGAAGAAGATCCAAAGCATCTTCTGTCTGATGAGATGGTCATCCCTTCAGAGCACAGCACCGAAGAGAGCAAGGAGGATGAAGCCAACTCGTTTCAAGAAGGAGCTAGATAAGAAAATCCACAACATTGTCGTCTGTGGAGTTCCAGAGCTGAACGTGAGAATCCGGCACACCCCTTTTAACAGTTTTATTTTTATTTTTCCAGGTCTTCTGAAACAAGAAATAGAAATGGGGAACTTGAAAAGGAGCAGTAGGCGAAATGACGGAGGCATGACCACCAGTAAGGAAGTGTTGCACTTGGAGGTTAAAGCAGTGAATGATCTCCCTTTTTAAAGAGACGGTTTCAGCTGTACTTCTGCCAAAAATGTTACTGTCTGATGGCATGAACTGATTATTTGGACAGTTGCCTCCCAGGCAAACATCACTGACGTGATATTGAAAACATTGTTTGTGATGTTTATTAGATATCAATAAACGCAAAGAAACTTGCAGCATATAATAGCATTACAGGTGTTAAAACACTACTAAACAGTTCACGCTTTGTTTGCTTAGAAGTTTCTGTTTCACAGAACTGTTTATAAAAACCAAGGGGCACCTCAACTACGTCTTAAAGATCGGACACCTGAGATGTTCTCTGCCTATCCTGCTTTGCAAACGTTGACCACGCTCCAGTGGAAGTGCAGCACTCTGTGCAGTGTGTGTAAATATCCTGACAGTACACCTGCTCTTGGCAATCGCTGCCCATTGGTCCTACAGAAAGGCCAGAGGGACCAGATCATGACATGCCATTTAAAACCTGCCAGGTCAGACTTGTGTGGGTTGCAGGCAGAGAGAGGAATGCACCTTTGAGTAACAGACACCTGGGAGATTGAACCCATATACCCCTGGTAGGAGCCAGCTCTCCGTCTGTGTCTGTGTCATAGACTGCTGGGCAATATGGATGGAAAACGTGGAAGCACAGCCCCACTGGTGCTACAAGAGAGCAGGGGCAACTGCATGAGCACATGGCTGCAGAGGTGGTTGTGACCCCATTCCAGGGCACAGCTGTGGTGCCTAACACTTAAGCAGAGCTGAATTTCCATTTGGGACACACTGCAGGAGTTGTTTCAAAGGGAGGATGGGGAAGAAGAGCCAAACACATCACTGAATGGTACTGTAACAGAGGAAAAGAAGAGTCTGGGTCCTCCAAAAGAGAGGTAGGTATGAAATGATATAAGCACAGTGCAGCTCATTCTCTTTAATCCAGTAAATAGGGCAGCAAATTTGGCATAAGGAATGCACTTTAAAAACTTCTAAGTCAGCTCAGTGACCTGGCGCTATCAGATTAGTTTTCTTTCGTGTTGCATTGCTGAAGGTAATGTGTCACCATAAATCTTGGTTGCTGCAACTGTTAAAGCCATAAAGTGAAGGAGAGTTATTAATACATGGTAGTAAGAGCTGTCATGCTCTATTCTGTAATTAAGCATCAAATCTGCCCTTGAGAAACTCTCCCTTTTGATTGACATGCAGAGTAACTGCATGTCTGCAGTACTAAGAGCATGGAGACAGACAGAAACATCCTACCCATGTGGGGTTATTGAAAAATCCTCTGCTGGATCCCCAGAGAGGGCTCCTCTCTCTATTGGTAGCCACTTCTACAAGTGTTTGAGGTTTCCCGTCGGGCGAAGCAGCAATTCTTCCTCTTGACACATTAATAAAAATAGACACGTGAAGTCCCATATAGACCCACGTGGTCTAATTCTGGGAACAGCAGACTTTCAGAAAACTGAGGTTATATTTGCCGCTGGAAGCACAGCAGCAGCCAGAAGGTTCTGTCTGAGGGGTGAGAGGGTACCTTGTAGGGCTGTCCAGCTTCCAGCAGAAAGCTCAACAAAAAGGTGAGAAGCACTTCTTCTCCAAGGGGCAAGAAATTCCACTAGGGCCCTTCAAAAAGTGCAAAGAGGGATCTTGAAGCTCAGGCTGCACTGAGATCTGAGGAGGACACAGAAACTCGGTGTCACTGTCTCCTGTGAATGACTCAAGATATCCCCATCTATCAGCCCCTAAAATAGTAAAATCATAAAGTCATTGAGGTTGGAAAAGACCACTGAGATCATCTAGTCAACCGTCGATCAACTTCACCATGCCCACTAAACCACGTGCCTCATCTGTACATTTCTTGAACGCCTCCAGGGATGGTGACTCCACCACTTCCCTGGGCACAGCTTTGCCACGTGCCATCTGCAGGCTGCAGACTCTTCTTCTCATTAACTGTTTTCTGCATACACAAGGGTTTTCCTTTCCACGGGGTTTCTCCCGCCCAGGCCCTCCCTCCCAGCACATGCTGAGATGGAATGTGCTTACCGGAGGGAGTGGGCAGCAGTCTGTCCTCCGACTTGTTTTGCCTTGCACCTGAGCTTGCCCCAGCAGCTTAATTAGTCACAGAGTTTCCCAGAACTCAGGGAAGAACAAACCGTTAGAAATTTCGGTGGTGTGGGAGAAGACAAGAATTGAAGAGGGGGAGGCAGAGGTGGGTGGAGGAGGACGATTTGCAAATCAAACAGAAAAAAATATTTACTCTATTTTGGGAGCTATGAGCAAACTCGGGATCCATCACCATATGTTCAAGCTGCAGGTGGCAAACACAGCAAAGGGCGAGCAAAGAGAAAGAACAAAAGGGAGCACAGCCCCGGTGACATAAATCTGCCCAGGGGCTCATGTACTTTCCCCCACCACAGATTTTCACTTTGAAATTGCAGTTTTTTCGTGTTCCCTCACCATCCTCAGCTCTGGGAGCTGATGCATGGGGGTGCAGTGCACCATTCCCTACTGCACCTGAACCCTGTCTGCCATTTCCATCATAGTAAAAACAGTCACAGATGCTACTGTTCACCCCCACAAATTCACATTTGAAGGCCCACGGACACAATTAACCACCTCTTAGTACTCATTCAGTCCCTGTATAATATGTCCCTGCCATAAAACTCATAGCCTCTTCACTAACATGTACTCTCCTGCTGACTTTATTCAACCTTCTCAGGACTTGGATAACCCAATGTTTCACCATAGCAGCTTGCTGCAACTGTTAGTTACACTTGCAGCTAAAGGACCATACAGAGTTTTATCTGTTTTTAACTTCCACCTATCACACTTCTCACTGTGTTTTTATTTTTATTTTTATTTTTTTTCCCTGATAGATTAAAGGGGCTTTTATTGAAAAGCTGTCTGAACTCTTGAAGGCTTTTTCAGCAGGCCTTTTGTTTCTAGCTGGTGGCAATGATAACCGGACAAGGAGGTTTTGCATTCATAATGCAGTTGCATAGTTTAAAATAATCTAAATTGGAGCTGTCAGACTCTCCCCTAACACATCCTCAGAGGTCAGGTTTATGCCACAGGGCAGTGAGGCAGCTCAGGGAACTGACCCTCTGAAAACTGATCTAGCCACAGAGGTCAAATTCAGCAGGGTTAGCCAGCTGGTAGGGCCACTGTGCAGTGACATTCCAGCAACACAAGCATGGGAGGTGAGGCAGAATGACAGCCAGCACTAAGCTGCTGTAGACTTACATTCTCAGAAGCCTTTAGGCTTACCTGAAGTACAAAGAGACATCTTGGTCTGCCCCTTGGGCCACTGGGAAGCTCTACAGCTCTGGAAGGTTCTGTGTCCCAAGATTAGGATGACAGCTTGAAGAGCTGAGCACACAGGAGCATCTTCAGCAGCTCTATGCTGTGATCTGTCCCTTAGCATGACAGCTGCTCCCCAGTGCCCAGCTCTGTCCTCCTCTCCTTCTAGAAGGGGTTAATAATCTTACCACCAGAATTTAGTCTCACGCTATCAGATCCAAGATCACCATTTTCACCACCCCCCTTCCATCTCCATGGCCAGATGCCTCTCTACAAGGATCTGGGAGGCCCCTGCATGTTGGTTTTGCCTACTGCTGTCTGGTATGGAGTACTGCAAGAACAATCCCCCCAGTGACAGATAACTGGGGCTTTCAGACATCCCATCTCAGGAGGGAGCATGACCACACCTCTTTCTCTGGTTATGTGACATTTTACCTCTGCTCAGAAGCTTGCTAAGAAACGTGCAGGCTTTTCAGTCCGCACTGGGAAAAACTTGCAGCTACACGATAGACATCACTTCAGAAAAAGGTCTGAGGAAGAAGTGATGAAATGATGGGATCCTTTGAGTGAAGAAGGAAAAGTTAAGGCTGTCAGTGTGTACGGTAATGTTTTGCACAAGCGTACTGCTAGCACAGAGCATTCTCATCTATGAGAGTGACCTACTTTGGGCTGGGATAATTTTCTTCCCAGTAGCTTGTGTTTTGGATTTAGGATGAGAAGAAAGTTGATAACACATCTCTGCTTCAGTTGTTGCTGAGCAGTGCTGCACAAGGAGCCAAGGACATTTCAGCTTCCCACACTGACATGCACAAGGAGCTGGGAGGGGGCTGAACCAGGACGACTGACACCAACTGGCCAAAGGCATGTCCCATTACATGTGGCACTGAGCTGAACAACAGAGCTGGGGGAGCTGGCCAGGGGCAGCTGCCACTTCTCAGAGGCAGTCTGGTCATTGTTCAGCAGGTGGTAGGAACTGTACAGTGCATCACCTGCTTGATGTATTCTTTTATCATTATAATTATTATTTCACCTTTCTTCTCCGTCGTATGCAACTCCCTTTCTCTCAACCCACAGGTTTTGCCTTTTGTTTTTTTTACAGTTCTCTCCTCCATCCCGCTGTCAGGGGATCAAGCAAACAGTCGCACAGCGCTGAGCTGTTCGCTGGTTAAAGCACAACGATCCTTTTGGTGCTCAACCTGAGCCTGCGATCACAGAATGAGAGGATCATAGATAAGAGGATCACTTGGATTGAAAGGGACCGCAAAGGTTGACAGATCTGACCACAGAATGTTAAAACAAAGTTGCTACGCATATTTTATGAGATTAATAGTTGCTGTTTACAACGCTGTTGTTGTCTTGTGTTGGTTTTGCGTTCTCTCCCGGCATTCCGGGGGGAGCCGCCGGAAGCCGCCATCTTGTGGGCGGTGCCCGCGCTGCGGGATGGTGCCGGTGCTGCCGGGGCTTTACGTGGGGGGCGCGGAGTCGTGCTCGTGCCCGAAGGCGCTGGCGGCGGCGGGGGTGATGGCGGTGCTGACGGTGGACGCGGAGGAGCCGCCGCCCGTGCCGGGGCTGCGGGCCTTGTACGTGCGGGCGCTGGACGAGCCCGGCGCCGACCTGCTGAGCCGCCTGGATGAGTGCGCCGACTTCATCGGCGCGGCGCGGGAGGGCGGCGGAGCCGTCCTCGTGCGGTGGTGAGGGCCGGGCGTGGTGCTGCGGCGTGGCCGGCCGCCCCGGGCTGCGCTAAGGCCTCGCTTTTTCGCCTGCAGCCAAGCCGGGGTGAGCCGCAGCGTGGCCGTGGTGACCGCCTACCTGATGAAGAGCCAGGGGCTCGGCTGGGAGGAGGCCTACGCCGCCGTCAGGGCCGCCAAACCCGACGCAGAGTGAGTGCCCGGCCCCCGGCACCCCCGGCAGTACGGGCGCGGTCTCAGATTCCTCTCCTCTCAGGGTGAACCCGGGCTTCCAGAGGCAGCTGAAGCTCTACGAGGCCATGGGCTGTGCCGTGGACAGCAGCAGCACCCTGTACAAGCAGCATCGCCTGCAGGTGCTCACGGAGAGGTTCTCCGGTGAGTGGGGTGGCCTTGGGGCTGGGGGATGCTGTGCCCAATATCCGTAGCATGTCACTGAACCCTGTGCTGTGTTGCCCACAGCAGTGGTGGATGCCCCATCCTTGGAGGCATTCAAGGTCAGGCTGGAGCCGGTCTGAGCAATATGATCAAGCTGTAGGTGTCTCTATTCACTGCAGGAGTGTTGGACTGGATGACCTTTAAAGGTTCCTTCCAACTCAGATGATTCTGTGAGTCCAGCTGCTGGCTCCCGAGCAGGATACCAAGCGCTCACATGTGGATGTGCCCATGGCAGCCATGCAGTCTGCTCCATGCTGCACTGGACAGCGCCAGGCACCCGCTTTCTGATGTGCAGCTGCTTCACGGTATGACAGCTGCCAGTTTTAAACCAAAGAACAAATATGTAGAAGACTCATTTCAGAGCTTATTTGCTGCATTTCTGCACAGACAGCAAACTGGTGAATGTCCTTCCATAGCCGGACATCTCAAGTGGGACAAGCATGATGCATCTATTCTTAAATGCAGAGAAGCGTGTCAGATGGATGCTGTTATACAGAGCTTGATGTTGCTGACATGGATTGCTGCCCTCAAAGCAGCAGAGACTTGAATTGACCAGACAAATGTTCATATCATATCTCTAATAGCTCATTAGTGGAGAATAACAGGGTCTTTGAGGCATATCTGAGAAACAAATCTCTGATTTACTGTTTTGTCAAGATGCAGAAATAATAGTGGTCAAATTGCTAGAAAAGTAAAAAGCAACTGAAGTTCAGGCTAAATCCTAGATTACTTTTCACTGTGTTAAACGAACCCCTATTTTAGGGGTGGTGGGATGAGGCTGTTTTGCTTTCAGCTTGCCTAATGGAATGGGTGAGTTCTTTCTTCATCTATTTTTTGGACATTTTTTTGCCAAGGCAAGACAAGGTGAAGAAGGTGGCTCTTAGATGTGGTGACCGGGGCAGAGTGCTGTCCTGTCGCACTGGTGTGTGTTGGTCTGTTGATCGATCTGACTCACAGCTCAGTACTGTCCCCTCTGCAGAACCTCAAGACTTACCCCAAGAGGTCTTTGCTGTTGATCCAACCAATGCGCGTCAGACCCCAAACGCAGAAGTTCTCTATAGATGTAGGAAATGCAGGTACCGAACCTTTTGTACTTCCCACACAATGTCAGTTTTGAAATGATCTCGGGAGGAAAATAGCCTGCGTAAATCAGAGGCTGTGTCGTTATTTTTGGAACAGGGATAAGATCTTGTGTAAGTTTCCATACGACGCGTGCCACGGAAGTTAAGCAAACACAAATATATCGTGAAATAGAAAACTTGAAGTGATGCACCATAAGTTGCCACGTAGTGCAGGCAGGCCTAATTCTGCTTGGCTGTGTAAAGCTGCTCGCTCTGCAGTCCTACGTTCCAGTTTGTTTTTGAGAATTGGTGTTTCTCCAGGGAAAAAATAAAAGGCTCCATTCTAACTACGTATGGTTAAAAGATGCTGTTGCTTCTTAGGTGTAGGTTTTATTTTTTTCCAAATCTACGTGCTTAGTGTTGAAGTTTCAGTAGTAGGGAATTGTTTAAACACGTTTATGTAAGAAACAGCGTACAGCGGTGGATAAGAGCCCAGAGCTACACAAGTGGGAACATTTCCACCTTTTTCCCCCCTCTGTCACGGAGAACAGGCGCGCTCTGTTCCATAGTTCCAGCATCCTGTCCCACGTGGAAGGAAGCGGGCCGGCAGCCTTTGCTCACAAGAGAATAACGGAGTGTGTGCAGCTTTGCGGCAGCGGCCCTGACAAGTGCACCTCTTACTTCATTGAGCCTGTGCAGTGGATGGAGCCAGCGCTGCTAGGAGTAACGGAAGGACAGGTGAATGCATTTTTTGGATATTTTAGCCGTGGGTGTTCTTGTTTGTTTTCAGTATAAGTGAGTTTGTGAGAAATAAAGAACCCGTTGCGGTCTTAAGCTTCCCTGGCACCGCACCGGGTCTGAGCAGCGGCATTTCTGTGCTGTCCCCTCTGCCAGCACAGCTGCCTGTTTCACACTAGGGCACGGCAAGCTCCAGCTGCGCCTCTATAACTATTTTGTGCCCTGTTTTTGAGCCTGCTTAACTTCTGTGAAATGATACAAGAGCTGCCTATAGTGCACGTTGCCATAACTTAAAAGTACCATAGAATACATCTGCATGCATCTTCTAATGGATCATTGTTTTTTCTTGCAGCTTTTGTGTCCCAAATGCTCAGCTAAGCTGGGTTCCTTTAGCTGGTGGGGCGAGCAGTGTTCTTGTGGCCACTGGGTGACTCCTGCCTTCCAGATACACAAAAGCAGAGTGGACGAAGCGAGAACTCTGTCAGTTGATAACTTCCACACTGCTAAAACCTGAACTCACAGCCTCTTTCAGTGGATCTCTAAATGACCACAGAGAAATCCTGGCTAGCCTGGGTTTGCCAGGACAGAACTTGAGACTTCCATCCCTTTGTAATGCACTGGAATTACCTGAGCACCTGATCTGTGATGCATGATGATATATGTGATGCATACATCCATATATGTATGCACATTTACCTATAAAAGATATGCATATAAGGATAACAAAGCACGTCCTTCAGAGATGTACGAGAATGCCTGAACGTGATGCCCTGCTGCATTGTCTATGCTGGTTTAAAGAGATCCCAAAGTGATGAATTATGGCTTTAAGCAAGATGGGAGTTTTGCTTATGGTGGTCTGCGTATGCCACGGTAGCACAGCTTTGGTTTGACATCAGAAAATAAGACAGATAAGATCTACATTAAATCCATTTTATTCTCATTGACTCCCAACAGTTCTTTAAGTTTTTTTGTTGTTTTTTTTGTTTTGTTTTTAAACACAATTTCCAGCAACGTACGTTATGAAATATACAAGAAAGTAGGTGGTTGGGTTCTGCCCATCTCTTCATTCCTCCCACAGCTGTGGAGGGAAGACTTGCGGTACACAGTGAACATCAGAATCTTAACACTGAAAACTGAGACACAAAACGAAAAAAGACAAAAATATATATGAAACTGTTTGAACTGGTCACACTTCAGGGCCAGGTACAGCACAATAAATATTAGAACTGCATTATCTTAGACATCTTCTGTAAAGTTTATAACATCCTCTATTTAAAGAGATAAGAACATCTGTTTTCTAGCATGAAATGCTACATAGTACAGTGGTGAAGGGTACAAACAATGAGGAATCCAGCAAGGGCTCAAATGGTGGCTACTCATTCACACATGCTCATCATTAAGTAAGCAGCATACACTGAAAGTTTGGTGAACTGTAAACTTAACCGTTCACAACCAGAGTTATCAGCTGGAATAGCAGTTTATTTTGGGAGAGCTGAACATAGTAAATCCATCTAAGTTTCAGGTGAGCTCTCCGTGGCAAACAGCGAGTTGGTATCATCATGGAAGTGGCAGCGTTTGGTCCTTAGCGCCAAAATACCTTTCACCATTGCTGTTCAAAGCTGGCAGCTGGTGGAAAAAAACACTTCAGTGTGGAATTAATGCAAAGCCCTGCCACTGCCAGCGGCATCTCCAACTGTTACCATCTCGTGGCCGTAACAAGTCCGTTAAGATGCCAGCTGGCCCCTAGCTGGGCATTGCAGTGCTGTATGAGATGTCATCTGACACAAGAGAGTCAAAGACCAGAGAGTACGCCAGCATCTTCATCTCCCTCTGCAGCAATGATAGGAGTGCTGGCGCTTGAATTTTGACAGAAAAGCTGCTCTACGCTCATTCCTCATCTCATACTAGTTTTGCCAACAAGCCCAAGACACAGCAGAGTTTCAGTTGCTTGACAGACCGTGCTTCCAGAGCATGGTGCAGAAGTCACTAGCTTCTCTTGCATCATAATCAAGAAGGAAGAAGTAAATACATCTTGTACTGTCAATCTTTCCCCTCTTTAACCCCCGCCCCCAGAAGTTTAGCGTCTCAATCTTTCTATACAAGAACTGAGGACCATCTGTGCAACTGCCAAACAGGCACGATGAACACAGGTGGAGCAGGAAGATTAAGCACGTACTTTTTCTTTCCTAAACACCACCTGGACATTGCGCTGGTAGGCAAGAGTTGGTAGAGAGCACCACCTAGGAAAAGTTATATTCCTGGTCCGCGCGTATGGAATCACAACGGCTTGTTACATCTCATAGTACAAAGCAGCAGTAACAAGCTTCCCAAACTAAAGCAGCTGAGTGTTGAGAAACATCATGGGGTGAGTGGGAGGCAAGAAGGCAAAAATACTCTGGAAGTTGAGCACCTATGGCTTCAATTTCAGCTGGTGCTCCATCCAGCAGTCCTATCTGTAGTAAGTAGGAAAATAAAATTCTATTTCTCCAGTGTACAAAAGCATACTGGCTGCTCGCACATGCTCATCTTCCAGTCAGTCCTTCCTTGGAGAGATCCAGATCTACCACATTTCAATACCAACACACTCAGCCGAAGGCTGCAGAAGGGACGCAGTAGGGAAGAACTTTGGTTACATCAACACGTCGTCAGAATACGGTCAGAAATTCTGTTTCATGATAGTCACTTAGCAAAGTGCTAGACCTAAATGCCCTTACCACTGCCAGCTCAGAATGTACCGCGTGACTGTATTAAGATCTACACCTCCTCTGCCAGTACAAGTCAGTTGGCTGCGTTACCAAGTGACCTGGGAGAGGGCAAGGTGAATTTTTTCCCACCCTAGAAGTGTACAACAGCATTTCTTCACTCAGCCAGGCCCACTCACACACCACTCACTATTTCAGACACACAAAGCAATGCCAAACACAAACTAAGGAATGTTTTGTAAAGACACCGAGTATGAACAGGGAAACGTAGGGCTATTTATCAACTCAAGTACTGTTGCATCATTCTTGTAAGGTAGGGAAGCAGAGGAGCTGAGATGAGGAATTCAGAAGACAAACCAGAGTGGTCACAGAGGCTCAGTCTAGTCTTCCAGACTGCGAAATGCATTCTGCATATCCTCGAACAGTTGAGCATAGTCTGCCTTGATTTTTGTTTCACCATCTTTGACAGGGTCCTGAAAAACGACACATTGAGTGTACAGATCAGTCTTGGAAAGCCTCTGGTCCTTAAGACTGCCCTGTTTTGCCACTGCTATCGTTTCTTGACCTCAGGGATTAACACCTGCTACTCAGGCCAAATGTACTTACATGTGCGGATTACACTACTTCTCACTGAAGCCAAAGCACACAGACTTCAGAACACTTAATTCTTACGCTCCTTAGCCTTATACCCAGGACAGATCACTTCCTTTCATAACTATTACTGTATTAGAGGGTCACCTCTACTTAACACACATTCATAACCAGCTCACAGGCAAGATTATGTGCCCAGGTGTTACCTAGTTCTGCTCTTGCTGTTTTAGGAATACATACCAGGGATCTACCTGCTGCAGAAACAAGCCAGTACCCTGCAGGAGTAGAATACACTGGCACACAAGAACACTTACCGTGCAATATCTTATGGTATTTGTTCCTGAAAGACTGGTGATCCTAGGAATGGCTTAAAAGAGTTTTCCACAAAATAACCATCAAACTTTATAGAAATGATTCCTTAGCTACTTCAACATCAGATTGCATCACAGGTTACTGCCCTAGCAGTAAATGCTAAAACTCATCCAGGGCACGCTGGTATAATTATAGGGGTAGGAAAGCTGCACTCTACAAAGGCAGATAACCTAGGTGCACAGACATTTATCTGTGGCAACTGATAACCACTTCTAAGTTACAGCCTCTTAGAGGCACTGAAAACAGCCCGAAGTAACCCAAGCTGGTTCCTTGTGAGCATACCTTGAATTTCATGGAGGTAAGTCTATAGAGGATTTCACTCATGTTCTCTCGGATGATGGACCACGTGATCTTATTGTCACTCTGGGCTGTGGTTTCTACAGCACGGCGTGCCATGTCATAAAACGCAATCATATTGGAAAGCATCCCCACTGTTTTGTAGAAAGGGCAGAATCTGACGAAACAGAAAAGGATCTGTCAGGAACCTTGGAGCAACTTACAGGACTAGCCTTTGCTCCTGCCTTTGCAGCAACTCTGAACTCTCACCTGAAATAAAGCATGTTAGTCTACTTTACTTTGTGTCAGAGGAGAAAGACAGCCTATGATTGACCTATCTAAAAATGCGGGGCCATCCTGAAGCGAGGTTTCTGAAACAGCAACCAAACACTGGACAAAATGGGACAGAACAGTAACCACTGCTATACAAGTCTCATGTCTCAATCTGTGCCAATGCTAATGAGAAAGGGAAAACACTTAGAGCAGTCAGCGGAATTCCTCCTTCCTGTTTTGTCCATTATGAGAGTAGGCTTCCTGCAAGCGGCGTGGGAGAACCTGACAGCTCTGCAAGTTTTTCTGCTCACAGGAAAGGGAGCTTTTTCTATGATAACAGCACTCCAGAGGCTCCACACAGAGTTGTTTTTTCTTTTTAAATGGCTAGGTGACTGCGACGGAAGGTACCTCGCTATCATCCATTCAGTACATCACGATACTTCCTGTGGTTCCTTATCACACAGAAGCATGCCTTACCCTAATAACACAATTAAAAGCACACACCATACAGAATGATGCATGTCTAAGCGTTTAGTGATTAAATATTTCCAAACCTGATCTACCCAGGCTGGGGAGCGAGTAGAAGTTCAAAGCAGCCCTTGGCAGGCTGTTAAAAATGAAAGGATAGCATGGAAAGAAGTATAAGTAAGGGAAGATGATAAACACTGCACGAGGGGGGCAAAAATCTAGTAAGTTTTTAACAGATCAAAATTCTCAGTTACTTGCAATCATCTGTTGCTAGAACAAACAGGAAGACTCCAGGTGTCTCTCGTGAACACAAAGCAGCCATCTTCTCCTGAGGACACGCCATTGCAAAAACACAAGCTAACTGGACAATATTCAGTGGTTGAAGGCCAGAGAAATTCAGTGTGACTGCATTTGGAAAAGGTCTGCATGCCTTGAGGTAAGACAGTGTGAATACTCTGTTCAATGGCTTACCTAACCACTCTTCTGTCACTTGTTTATGGCAGGTAAAATTCACTTCTGCACTGATCAGCTTCCAAATAAAACAGCTGTCGAAATAAAGACTACAGATGAACGACAGAGCACTGTAGCCATTCAGACCTTACCTGTCATATGGCGTATAACCATTCTGTTGCAAGAAGTCATCTTTTATCAGCTTGGCAACCTCCAGAGTAATTTTGTCTGTTTCTGCCAAAGAAGCCTAGAAAGGTAAGGTCCACTGTTAGTTTAGTACTTATGTCCATGAAATCCTAGAATCACAGAATGGTGGGGGCTGGAAGGGACCCTGAAAGATCACCCAGTTCCAACCCCCTGCCACAGGCAGAGACATCCCCCCCTACACTACGTTACCCAGACCACCAGCCTGCCCTTGAATGTCACCAGGGATGGGGCATCCACAGCCTCTCCAGGCAGCTTGTTCTCATCTCACCACTCTTTTAGTTCAAATTTCTTCATAAAGCCTAGTGTAATCCTGCTCCCTTAGTTTAAAACATGTTATGGCCTGATGAGGAACCATTATCTTTCAGTGTTCTTTCTCTTAGATAGCTCCAGTAGAATTCTGTCTTTTGGTTATTTCTCACACCCTGCTATCAGACAGCCAATTTAGTAAATAACCTTATTAAGATGAGCCAAAAAATCAGTAAATCTGTTTTGGGTCCATCTGATTATAAACAGTGAAGTTTCCTTTGAGATAGGAACGTGCCACCAGACACAGAAAACACACACGGTGCTGGTATGAAGCATGTTGAAACATCATCCTCCTACCTAAAGTAAAATAATTTTCCCCTTCCAGAAAGTTCTTATATCCAGAGAAGAAACACTAGATTTCAGCATTTTAGATCAGTAAGTAATATGAAAGGATTTGATCCAAACCTGTACAACTGCTAACAAGGGACTTTCTGCATTCAAGGAAAGCGAAGGAGTTGGTGACAATGGTTATGCACATACTGTGCAGGACAGAGAGCTCCCTGCTGCACACTGCTGTTACTGATACCATCAGCCACTCTTCTCTACCAGTTCCAGGATTTCTATGGTGGGAATAATGCCTACAGTTTCAACCACCAGACTGTCAGTGTCACTTCCATGCCAAGGAACTGAATTTAAGCTGCTATGTATACAAGTAATTTAAAACATGCTTTGGTAAATAAGCAACTGCAAAAGGCCCCAAGATCACATTTCCTTTTCTTCCAAAGCTCATCTGAGGAACAGAGTTCTGCTAAGGCAAGACTAGTGAAAGACCTGACCTCAGCTGTGCTAGAAAAATCAGTGAATAGGGACAGCACTAGAGCAGAACTTTCTCCAAACAACACCAGTTACAACACATTACCATGCACTACCACCACTTGAAAACCAGTAGAGCTCACCTAAGCACTGTGAAATTAAATTACTCTCTAGCACTTGCTATGTACCTGTCAACTACCATATTTACGGTACTAAGCTAAAACAGTTTCCACGGCTTCCCATCTGAAAACCCTCGGGAAATGTTGCTGTTTAAGCTCAGCTTTCCATCCAAAACACTGAAGTGAATGAAGGAAACTAAAGAATGCCTCTAAATCAGAGCCATGTCATGTCACACGTTTCCACATCAAAACTAGATGATCACCTGTTTTGGAAAAGGCAGACAGCATTTCTGTTTCTGCATACTAGCTTGTAAATGCCAGCATGCAGAAAGATATGCTAGTGCCCAGAGCAATTAACAGGACCCTCCCCCCCCTTCCTGCTGCTGGCAGTAGTTTCTGATAAACTGTAAACCTTCAGACTACTAAAAACAAAAAACAGACCATATCATTTCTCTTACAAGGTCGACTTCCAACTTGAATACTGAAGGAAGTGAAGTTAACTCCAGTATTAGATGTTCTACAATCTAATCTAAATGAGAAAAGCAGCATCACCAACTCCACGTTACCTCACAGCTAGTTGCTCACCTTCCCTACAAGCTGCACAATCTCCGCAAGGTCCTCCTCTTCCTGTAGGATCTCTTTGGCCTTTGTCCTGAGAGGGACAAACTCTGTAAAATGCTTGTCGTAGTATTCATCCAGTGCACGGGTGTATTTGCTGTAACTGATCAGCCAGTTGACAGAGGGGAAGTGTTTGCGTTGTGCCAGCTTCTTATCCAGGCCCCAGAAAACCTGTCAGAAGCCAGTGAGATCAGCCAGAGTTCCAAATCAAAAACAAAACAAATGAAAGCAAAACAAACCAAACCCAACAACCAAAACCCCCCGTGTGACAAGCAGGTCTGAGCAAACAACAGAGCAAAGGCTACCACAAATCTTCAAACTAAAGCTTGAGAAAGAAAGCCTGTCTTACTCATTTAACTGTAGAAGTGACTTTTAGGTTTATTCAGCTTGAGATTCCTCCTAAGCGAGGTGTCAGCAGTAACAAAGATTGCCAACACACAAGTCTAATTAAGTGTAGCCCTATTCGACAGAGCTCATTTTACCAAAACAGGGATGGGCAATCACTTGAAAGCTATCCTTCTCCCAGTCATCTGCTCTGAGGGATTTTTCATGGTTTCAATGCACCTATTAAGAGCAGTTCCTGAATTGCAGCTCTAAGGGCAGGAATCAGGAAGCACAGGAGGCTACAGCACAGTGAGACCCACCTGAACAATGCCCAAAGTAGCTGATGTGACAGGATCTGAGAAGTCACCTCCTGGGGGAGAGACACTGAGCAGGAAGACATACAAAAGGAAAAGTCAATTAGAATTGCTGCCGCAGTTTAATGTGAACATATGAGCACAAAGGTCTGTAATCACAGAAACAAGAAAGGCCAACATCATTTCGCGTACGTAACAGATTGCAAACCTCTGCTGCAGTGAGAGTGGCAGCATATCTACACAGGTGTGAGATCAATTACAGTTTGCTATCAGTGACTGACAATACCAAGGTATCGTTTCAGTCACATCAGCTCAAAGCAGTCACTCCAGCTTGGATTATCAAACCTATCTCACTGGATCAGATTCAGGAAGTGTGCTGATGTGGCAGCTTGAAATACAATGCAAAGATTTTATGTAAAATACCCCAATTTGAAACGATTTCAGATAAATATCAGATATTCACCTATATAGTAAGCACTAATTTCCTTTGGGCTTGACATGCTAATACATGCCTCCCCAAACAGGTAAAAGCTTCCCAAACTCAAAAGCAGCTGCATTTGTTGTGGACAACAGAACTAAGAACAAGTAACAGACTCTGGAAGAAATTGTGGGTGCTAGAGGCTCTGCTAAAAACCTATGGGAGAAGAGCCACTTTATTCACACTATGTTAGACAAATCAATACAGCCTACAAGAATGTATCTGCCTCTACTGTATACGTTTCCAGTTAGCACCGCTGCAAGACACCTATGTCATTACATCAAAAGGGAAAGCAGCGATGATCCATTTTCTCTCACATCAGAAGCTTCAAGTGCCTCTGTAATTGCTTTCCTTCATTTTGGTCTCTCAATATGATGAGAAGGAACTCAGTATTGTCACCACAGCTACACAGGAATGCTTTTCAAACAAAGTTCTCCTGTATCACATTAGCTCAAAAGATTCCACATGATTTGTCTGGGCACCGCAAGTTTTTCACAGCCCATTGCAGTTTGAGACATCCTGTTCCCAGTAATTCTACTATTTAGCAAGAGAATCGTAATACATTATGCTCCCACACCATTGCTTTAACTGCCCCTTCTTTCCCATTGGTTTGACATACTTTTCAGTGGCAGTGCTACTGACTTTCTTCCTGGAGCCCCCTTCTCAGATTGCCGTGACTGTGGTTCTAGGCAACACAAAACTAACAGTCACTTTCATTCTCTCTGCTCCTGTGCACAGTGTATCAACAGCTGAGGGTAAGCAGAGATTAAGTATCTACGTACATTATACATTCCTAGCTCTGTAGCCACACACAGCAACAAAACCTTCTTGTTTGAAGGCATTTTGACATGCAAAAAGGTAAAGGAAGAACTGCAGCCAACACAAAGAATGAAATGCAACACTCACGCTCCAACAATGCTGACACTGCCTTCCCTTTCAGGATTTCCCAGACACTTCACTCTGCCAGCTCGCTCATAGAAAGAGGCTAAACGGGCACCAAGGTAGGCTGGATAACCACTGTCTGCAAGCATCAACATACAGAAATCGAGTCAAAGGCTCTGAGTTTAAAGGGTATCTTCACAAGTCCAGATGGAGAAAAGAGCAACTCACCAGCTGGCATTTCAGCCAGTCGTCCTGAAATTTCTCTGAGGGCCTCAGCCCATCGGGAAGTGGAGTCTGCCATCATACTGACATGGTAGCCCATGTCTCGGAAATACTCTGACAAGGTGATTCCTGGAACACATCAACAGCACAATGCCAGACAGTGTTGAAAAAGGAATTCTACTCTCACATGTTGTCATGAAGAGGCAAATCAGGTTAAGTTATTTATGTTTACAGTCTGATGTCAGCAAAGACTGAAAGTTACTATTCCTTTCCACAAGACGATGATGGTTTTGTTTCTTTTGTTTCATTCCGCTCTTCTCATTTTTGCTTACAAACCACTCCAGCAAGTCTTATGTTCCTGTGTATTTCTTTGAGGAGACGGGGCAATATCACTGATACTATTTGCCTCACAAAGCCTCTTCTTATTAAAAAATGCTTCCTTCCTTTCTAAGCCACCAGAACACAAAGATGTTTTATCCGACAACTTCTCATGAAGAAGTATTTTAAAAGACAATCCTTTAAGAGGCTGCTATGGAAAAAAGATCACTTCTCAGTGAGCACTATTTCTACCCATTGAGAGGCTGTACTTGTCAGCAAAAAGCTACTCATGAAAAACACAAGATTACATCATTAATATATGGGGTAAAACTACAGGACACCCAACATGGTAAGTCCGCTTCATAAGCAAGAATTTATTGAGCACGTGGAGACAGTTGGGTATAAGGAAGCCAAATCCATTTGTGATACTAAGACTTCATGCAGGCAAGCCTGAAAGGGCTGATTTATGTAATTAAGCAGGTTTCTTGGTATTATCCACCCCAGAACTGAAAATACTAGAGCATGATGACTTGCTCAATACGTGCAGCCTTTTCCAGCCTCCTGTAAATCTTACCAGTATAGATAGAGGCCTCTCTGGCAGCCACAGGCATGTTGGAGGTATTTGCTACCAGAGCTGTTCTCTTCATGATGCTTTCTACCTTGCCATCAACTTCCATTGTTAACTGAAATGCATGGAAAAAGACAACAAAAGCTATAAAGATCCCCACAAATTTAGCAATTTATTTCTTTAAACTCTGTCACCTTCTATTGGGACAGTTTCCTCACAGCTACTCTAACAAAGCAGTATTTAGAGTAGAGATTTCATGATTCTATACTGTTTTTCCTTCCAGAATGAGTTGTACATGTACCTCAGCCTCATCTCATCTTCTGCAAATGGCAATCCCTATTAATCCATAAACAAATGAGCAATAACAAATTTACTCCATCAGAAGTTCGTTATTCTCTTTCAGCCTCACTTTACTAGGCTAAAAGAGCCAAAAATCTTATCCTTCCCTCTTAAGTCCGCTAGGAAACAGAGAGCTTTTTTTCCCCACCTGTACTGATCTGAATTCATTTTTGACAAACCATGTACATAACTCAGATGGCCTCTCACATGCACACGAACAGCAGAATGCACATCCTGACATTTGTGTAGCATTCTACTTAAGAATATCCTGAGATTTACCTTTTTCCATGGCCACCACAGTGTGACACTTGTTGCAGACACTCAACAAGTACGTTTTATCCCTTATTTCTAACAGTGGAATATCAACCCAGTTAGCATCTGCTCTTCCCCCTCTTTTAAAGAAGTCTGCACCACAACTAATCCACTAACAGATAAAAACAGTAAGGTGAAACAAGGCATTTTCTCCTTCCTTCAGGAAGTATTCTGAAGTCTAACTGGTAAAACTAATATCCTGTAACAGTCTGTATCGCCACCTAGCACCTTGTAAATACAGATGGCACATCTGCTATACGCGATTAAGCTAGAAAAGTTAGAGATAACAGCAATAAAAGGTAACATCCTTGTAACTGTGCTACATTACACTCAGGCATTCAAATTAAAAGGTACGCCCAAACACTACTCCAGATGTTTCTTGAGAGGCCACTGAAGTCATTCTTGTCTGAGCCAAAAGTGATTTCTGCTATTCCAGTCAGAATTTAGAGCCAAGAAGATCTTTTCAAGTCACTACACCAGTAGATATTTTATTCAGTTACTGTACTAGTATAATAGCAAGGCTTTCCAAGAAAGTTTACTCTCCGTGAATTCTCCATACTAACCTCAGGAAAATCTCTCAGTACTTCAGACATCTCATTTCCTCGTTCTCCACAGCCTACATAAATGATGACATCACTGTTGGAGTATTTTGAAAGAGACTGCGAGATCACAGTCTTCCCACAACCGAATGCCCCAGGAATTGCTGTTGTACCCCCTTGTACACACCTGAGTAAAGAAAAGGGACTCTGATTGGCAAGGAACTTAAAAACAGTTCTCTTCCACCTCAGAATGTGTTTTCTAGTAAGGAAACAACTGCACAATTAAAAGCAGAACAACAGAAGTCACATTCAGTGTTCTGGGTGAGAAGTACAGTGGTATTTCACTAAGCCAAAGACCAAAGGAATAAACAATGCTTTCTTTCTACTGCCTTTGAATTACGTGAGGTATGCTGGTACAGTAACTATACTTTCAGGCTGCAACCATAGTTTACACAGCTGGAAGCACTGATGGAACACAAATGTTAAGAAATGAACACCAGTGCTACTTAAATATGCATTATAAGAATGAACACAACAATATTTTTAGGATGAAAAATTACTGAATTCTGTGCCTTGGGATTCAGCCACTTAATTGTTACTCAGAATTCTTATTTAAGGGTGATAGTTTTTGTCAGTGGTAACTCCAGATTCATTGCGAACTACATCCTCAAGAACATGGAAAGAGAACCTACTCATGTGCTCAAATGCAGATATCCAAGCTTGAAAGTTCCAGATTTTCAGAAGGTTTGATATGATTAAATTATTTTTAATTTGCCATTTATTTCCTGAATGAATGTAAAAGAACCATCTTGTTAAGCCTCCTTTTAACTTCTCCCCTCTTCCATTTCCCACTCATAGGTTCCTCTGTCAGATAGGTACAGAAATATTAGCCATTCGGCTGGATAATCTTTTTTGAGACTATGATGTGAATGTTTGGGTTACACAATGAATGTTTGGAGTCCATTCACCCTATACAAAATTAACACTTTCTCTCAGAAGAGATTTCTCACATGTGAGCAGATAGAATGCTACTTACGGGAAGAGGGCATCTAGCACCCGTTGGCCAGTTAACAAAGGATGATTCGCTGGTAACTTTTCAGTCACAGGACGGACTTGGCGTACAGGCCAGACTTGGACCATAGTGAATTTTTCCTTCACACCTTCAAACTCCAGCTCTAAGACAACGTCCTAACAAAGAGCACCAGACATCTGAAGTAAGCCAACAGCTGCACAGTGGATCAGCACGCAAATTCTCACCTCAACTACTCCACGCTATCATCCCTTCCTGAGGAAAAGCATGTTTCCATGTTTACAGTATCAATGGGGAACTTTTCGTATTCATGGGATACTGTAGATACCCACACAGGGCAGCAAATACAGCACACTTAAGCACCACTGGGAATTTATATGCATAGAAAGTAACCACACAAGATAACCACAAGAAGTGATCAACTCTAACATCCCATTGCACAAAAGGCTTTGAAGGAGGCATCACAGAAGAGAAGGGGTCCTGCAACCTTATGAAAGAAACATGGAACACCCCAATAACTGCTGTTTAGGAGACTTACTGAAGTGTCATAGTTTCCTGGTGGAGCAATATATGTAACTGTACCCCTGTTCCGCGGGGGCAGCATGATTTTGTGTTTGATAAGAGAGTTTTCATTCACCACACCATAAATGTCTCCACCAGTGATGTGGCTGCCAACCTGAAACCAGAAAGCATCTATTAGTCATAAACGGGAACTCCTTTAAAAAAAAAATGCTGACAAAGAATAGTTATTGTTCTTTTATGTGATTAATCTAGCACCATTATGACTTTCTTTACAAATGCATTGTTACAGCACAGTAGCCCATTCACATAACTCATTGCTTTAACAGTACATTGTGAGCAATGCTAAATGTGTTCAGGAGCATTTCAAGGCTCAGACTGTAGGCACTTCTTGATGCAAGGAATTCTCCCTGTTTCTTTTACACATCTCAGCTTAATGTACTAAGTAGACAATCTGCTAACCTGCAGGACTGGAAAAGAAAGAAGACACCAAGGGTTAAAGCTATTAATTTTTTTTTTTCCAGCTCTAAAATGATCTTCATTGTATTCTGTTGTTATTCTTTTTGCCAAGGTAACACCTGTTCCACTAGATTCTTTATGGCACTACAAACACACCAGAACTTTGCAAGTTTCTCATATCCAGCAATACAACAAGTCATGCAGTCTGGTGTTCTTTGTTTAGTTCTCACTCTCACATATCCTTAAAACATCCTGGCACCTCTTTTCATGAGCTAGATTGTAACCAAAGCTCCTAGAAGTCACAGCATTGGTGCTCTGAAAAGAAAGGACAGAGGGAAAGACAGGCTCAGCAGAACCTACCCGCAAGTTTTTGGAAGGTGTGAAGTCCCATTTGACATCTCGGCTCAAAGCTGACACGTTGACACCTCTAGGGATATAGATACTTTTGGTCAGGGTGCTGATGTCTGACAGCGGCCTCTGGATACCATCAAAAATAGCTCCCATAATGCCAGGCCCCAGTTCCACTGAGAGGGGTTTGCCAGTACGGAGTACAGGATCTCCTACAGAGACACCAGCTACAGAGTTGCTGAGGAAAAGTTCATCCAGAGAAATGACAGAGTAGAGGGCATCACACTTCGCTTCATCGTACTCTTACAGCACCTTTCTGACTTGAATGTGCTAGCTTTGTTAATATATTACATATCATCATTTGAGAAGCATGTAGGCATTCTACTAAACTCCAGCTGCAATTGCTGAGGCAATAAAGTTGTTTATCCTATAGAGAGGTAAAGTAGGGAGCATATGTTCTGAGTTATGATCATTAGTTCAAGTCTGCTATACACATAAATTTCTTGCTGTACAAGACAGCATGAAGGCAAAACATCAAGTGCTTCTTAAATCTTCAAACATGTTTTCTAGGTTTATTGTTAAAATCAGACAGTAGCATGAAAAGACGATTTTTTTTTTTTTTTTGCTTTATAGCTTGCTAGAAACACCCATCACAACAGTTTTAATCTTGAGCTCTGCAGAGCTCTTTTGACAGGAGTCCAATTGTAAGGAAAGTTTGTCATAGACTAGCATCTCCCTTCACTCCAATATTGAGTTGTCCCTCTTAGGCACTACCTGAGCTCCAAAGATGTGCAATGGGTTTCTCTGCATAGGGCCAGTAGCTGGACAAAGATAATGCAGGCAGTGTAAAAACAAAAAAGGAACAGACCGTATCTGTTAGACTAGTCATTCCAGAAGCAGGAATCCTGCCTACTTTACATAACCTACAGAAGTATTCCACAGGCAGAGTTTCCAAAAGCAAAACAAAAATTACAATATACTGCTTGGTGGTTTTGCCATTCATAGTTGACATCTGCCAACATTCTTATCAAGGAACTGTAATACTTAAATACAAGCGAAACTAAACACGCTGCTCAGTTTTCAGGTAAAATAACAAAGAAGTTTCCTTGTTACACGGTCAAGCAAAGTAAGGTTTACCTCCAAAAAGATCAGAATTTACTAAAGATGTACAGAAGAGATGCTGGATGTTGGCACCGGAAGCAACAAGTGCTAGTCTCGGTCAGCTTTGTTCATCATCTTCACCGTAACCACCACAGCGTTCAGCCCGGCCCACGGGGATCAGTGAAAAGGATACACGTTTCTTCATACACCTGGACAGTTGCTAAATCACCTTCCAGGCGGATAATTTCCCCCACCAGTTCACTGTGGCCTACCCGTACCAGCTCATACATAGCAGCACCTGCCATGTTGCAAGCAGTGACCACTGCAGAAGACAGACAGACACACACACACAGGTGAATATTTTTTCCTGTAGTTAAACAAATGTTCTGAACAGAAGCTACTAAAATATGGACAGTGTAAGCCTAGTATTCACTCAGATCAGGGGTACATTTCTGATTTAACACGTAGGTAACTTGGCTGCCACAAGTCCTGATATTTTCAGTTGTGATGTGGAATACCCATCACAAATCATAAAACCACGACCCACCTAGGCCCATCTCCCTACCTCTTCCCTAACCTCCTTCCCCCTTTTCCCAAGGCATAGGTCCCCTCATCTCCCTAGTCACAAAACTGGGCCAAACTGGGCTGGAACAGTGACATTAGTTTAAAAGCTAAAAGAAAAAGCTTCCCTATACATTTCATGCTGATCCTTTATGCTCATAAGAGTACATTATGAGAACATGCTAGTACACAGAAAATTCACACTGATTCCTCTGACATATCCTGACAGATGGTGAATGTTAAGGACTTGAGAGATACAGTGGCCTCTGCAGACATCTGACTAAATTAAAACATATGAGAAAATGGCAAAAGTACACCCAATACCTCGTAGTTACAGAAAGATATGACTGGGGACTGGCATTTTCCAGTTGTTTATTAACTTGTTTATCTTAATATTTGTTGCTAACAAAGTACTAGTGAATCAATCAACTTAATGTATTTGCTAAAGGCAACGTATTGTATTTGAATCAGCAGACATCTACACAGGTTTTAAGGAAACAATATTCTGGTGTTTTATTTTGCATAGAAGTGATGAATGACTTAAGACATCTAAGTCTTAAGATGAAGATTACTTTACAACACGTGTTGGGCTTGAAGCCTTCTGCCATCTTGACTTAGACATCGGCAGGTTATATGTAGACTGCTACTAACACAAAGTTGTTGCTTTAGAAGAAAATTTATCCTGTTCTTTGTATTTCACATAAAAGTTTCATGTCTTTACAAAAAAAGTTGCATTTTCCACATCTTAAGAAAGTTGTATCAGTTTTAAATCGCATTCAATCATCATTTCTGTAGTTAAGGAATTGGCTTTTTCTTTAAGCAGACTCTTGACAAGGCAGCTTCTTATTCATCAGAGAATCCCTATTAAAAAGATGCACGCTATTCTTCCGTTCTCACACTGCCATCCTTTCCTACATCTCATGAAGAGAATGCAGGAGGGAAAGGAAAAGCCAGTACAGTCTGCATTTAAGCTGATAAAAGAGGAGGTGCAGTCCTCCTCCCATATGCACCACAACCCTCCTTGACCCTTGCAGCAGTAACGCAGAACAGCCTGACACTAGCACAGGACTGTGCATTCCAGAGAGCAAAGGGTTAAATGGGATTTCAGTGAGAACAGACTAAGCATCAGACATCCCCATTGAGAAGCTTAATGCAGATTTCTGACCAAGAGGTTTTATCTCAACCAGAACACTTTTTTTTTTTTAATTATTATTCCTCAATCTGCTTACTGTTCATTATATCTTTTAATAAAACTAATCAGCATTAACAGCTTGTTAGTAAATATCCTAATCTTTATAATTAGAGTATAAGGCGGTGATCATTCCTAAGGAAAAAGGCAAAAAACATCCTACCTACTCATCATACTTCTTCCAAGTGATAATAATACATTAGACGAAACGGAGCTTAGGATTTCCCTCAGAAAATACCTACCAGGCCCTGAGACTCCATGGACATAGCCAACAAAAGCTTCTCTGTCCTCATCACGGATTTTTGGTAGCTTGGAGAAGTCCATTTTGCCTGTTCAACTATACAGAAGGAAAAAAGAGAGAAAAAAAATCATTTCAAAAGGACATACACATATGTAGTTCGCTCCTCCGCTCCTGCCTTCTGCTCTTTTCCTTTCATTAGAAACAACACTCAAGAATTCTGAACAAACGTAGCCCCAAGCACCTTAACCACTCTGATCTTAAAGCCATATAACGTTAAAAAATAACTCGTTTAACCAAACGAGAACTAACATCTCCCCTAACTGCAGGGAGAGGGCTGGAACATTACTCCCCACTAATATGCTCCACAGAACAGTTACACTCCAAAAGTGCCCGACACTACCAGTCTACTTTCAAGTCAAATAACAGGGTATTTAAACAATGGAGAACGTCTTCTGCCTTCCACACTCACCTACAATCCTTTAAAACACAGAGTTTTTCAGCATTCTGAGCGATTCATAGGCTACTGCATATAGAACAGTACAGGGCTGCTTAACTGCCACCGTTCTCTAAAAAGTAATACTACAAAGAGAATTTCCACAGTTGCTATTTTTGCCACCTCAAATTGATGGATCAGCATTTAAATAGAAAGTACATATTAAAATATCACACGTACTCAAACTGCTCTACGTGTCTCACAGTTAGCAAAAGGTAGTCTTTGCTCTCAGTGAAACCTGTGGAGCATCACAGAAGAATAACAGCTAAAAAAACCCAACTCACAACGGTTAAACAATAGACTGACTTCTCCTGATGGTTACTGAATGGAAATGCTGAACAATCGTCACAGAAAAAGCTGCTCAGAAACCTCGGGGATCTGTGTTTGCTCTGTAATTGGCAGTTGGGCTGTCCTGCTTCTGGTGCAGATAAGAGCATTTCAGGGGTTTGTCAGCCCTTATCACGCTTTGCGTTACCTTGGAAACGAGTCCAGAGCAGTAAGGCAAATGCCTACCCACTCCCACTTTCTTGGCACATTTCTCATACAATGCAGGTGGAAGGCGCAGTGTGGTAGCCCCAGCATTCAACATGCTCTGCATACCAGCAGGGCATTTCTATCAGGCGAAAGCATGCCATTCAGCAGCACAAACCTTGTGTAACACAGCTTCCATTCACTCACTTCCCAGCAGCTACCCCAGCAGTGGCGTGTGACTCAGTTGCTATCAGCCTGGTGTGGAAGTGGTAAATTGGAGTTCAAAGCCTCTATGTCAGGTATCTGTTAAACTGTCCTTAAAGGGAGTAGAGGGATGTATAACACTGCCTCCTGTTTAGGCCTGGAAGATGATTTTCATTTCATTACTTATTTTTCATAATCCCCTTCTGACGAGTGGCAGAGGGAGGGCCTCACAGAGCAGTCTGTAGTTCCTGAGCAACCGGTAAGAGCTCGTTCTGGTTGGGCTAACATTGATTGTCTCCTCCTTTTTGCTTTTGATTACTGAAGTACTGCAAAACTTGAGCACAACACTACTGTTTGCAGTGAAAAATGCAGCAGGTCCTTTGAATGCAGCCAAACACATAATGCAAAACAAATTCTGGAGTCCTACTACTAAACCTCCTAGAGGAGTATAAATGAGAAAACACTAAACTAAGTGAATTAACTTGCACTGCTTGGCAGCCATATAGCAGGGATCTCAAAGGAAAGACCCAAACTCCCAAGGCAAACAAAAGCAGGAAGAGCACTGGCCAGTTTCAAGTTAAATTAACATTTCTCCACATCCAAGTCCAAACCTGAAGGTCAGTTTAAGTCAAGAATCTTTCCTCACCATTCCAACGCGCAACACAGACAGTCCAAAACACCACCAACTCACCAGACAAGCTGACTCCTCCTTCGAGGGCTGCACATCTTTTAACCATGGGTACAAATTAAGAAATGTTACGTTGTTTGTCTCTGGACAGTTTTCTTGTGCTTCCATACTGGAAGTTAATTTTTAGATGAAAAATTCACAGAAGGCAGAAATGTTGTCCTGCGTACCTGTACCATTACACGTCTGCCATGTTAGTGCTCAGAATAAAATTCCCTGAAGCATGTGGGGATTTGCTAGGCATGGCTTCATGTGTGTACATACTGACCCCAGACACCAGGGCAGCGAGCCATTTTGGAAGCCAACTGGTTCTTACAGCCCTCTAAGGGCCTCTCACCAACACAGGATATGCAATTCACTCCAAAAAAGTCCAGCAGCATATAAACACAGGGTTATTAGCTCAATTTTAATTCCCATATTATAAACAGAGATGCATCTAGCATCCTATAATACTTCCAAATAGGAATCTTCCTTGCATTAAACTGTTCAACTATTAAATTAAGACGGGCTTTTAAGCTCTAACATGGTCTTATTCTATCTAACAGTGCTAGAAATTGAAATATTATTCGCTGCTGTAACATCTCAGACTGAAAGACGATTTATTAAAGTAATACCCCAGTCATCATTAAAAAAGAATGATAGCAATCCTAGATTGCTCTCTTGATTTCTCCCCAGCACAGTAATTTGGCTACACGGTAACCCCCAATGAAAGTATGCTGCTCTCAGTGCTGGAGAAACCATGTTTTCTGTTACAGTTTTAGTTCAGCTTCAATCATCTGATCGGTTCCCCCAGGTTACCCAACGATCTGCCTTATCAGGAAGATCTCTTCAAAATTAAGGTGCTAGAGAGATTTTTAGACAGAGCCTTCTTACAGCATTTAAGAAAATCCACGGCTATTTAATAATATAAACACAGATTCTTACCTCGCTCTGCAAAACAAGGAGGGAGAAAAATCCCCACAAACGAAGCCAAGCCAGAATTCAGCAGTTAAGCAGCACCACTTCCCAAACAATCGTCCTTCTAATGCCCCTAAACACAGGGATGAGAAAGCCTGCTGCAGAGGGGAAAGAAATTTCTGACACACAGCAGAGGCACAACCACCTGACTTGATGAGTCATCAGTCTCTCTCCCACCAGCACCAGGGAATGCCGCAATAGCAAACCGAGCAACCTAAAGCCCAGCCGAACTCCCATCTACGCCCTCCTTATAGCACAGTACCAGGCATAATACATTAAAAGGAGCCCTCGCCATTCATAGTAAGGACCTCCTACAAAGCCAGTGACCTCGACGTCCCAAATGCCCCAAGTGCCGCGTGTTAATATGTGAAAAATCCCTGAGAGGGATGCATGCTAGAATCAGTTTGCCTACCAGTGCTCCTGTGTCATATATCTACGCCAGTGAACGCTGCTCCCAAACAGCTTAACAGACAACTGTTTAACAACAGGCTGCACAGGCAGGCACCGAAGGCACTGCAATTCTAATTGCTTGAGTACCTAGAATAGGTATTGATTCTCGACACAAGCGCTGCTTCGCTGAGGATCGTTTGTCTTCAGGGCTTACTGCTGTAACACAAACCCCTGTGCCTTGCTGGCAGAAGCACTGATGTGTAAAACCCGACACCCTATCTACGCAGACTGATGTTACTCCTTTTGTGACATTCATTCGCACCCACTGTCACAGGCTGGCGGGCGCTGTCCTTGTCCTGCATGCTGTACCAAAGACACGCAGCTGCATGCTCTCCCCTCCCAGGAAGCAGCACAGTCCCAAGAGCTCGCTGCAGCCATCACAACTCTATTTTAATAGGTGGCAGGATAAGCAACGCGTCAAACTGGCACAAAGGCCTACACACACCAGTCAAAGCTACATGAAATAGCACAGGAGTAGCAATTCAGAGACAGCGGCGTTATGTTAGCAAGCCAACACTGCTAGGATTCATTACGATGGAGAAAATTTGAACTAAGGTTATAGATTTCATTGTTTCTGGAACAGACTAACGTGTTTTGACTTTTTAGAGTTAGAATAGAAGCTGTTACATTCAATGTCCACAAAAGCTTAACATGCATACACAGTAAAACAGAGCCAAATAAAGAGAATCTCTTCTCCTCCTCTAAGAGCCTATACTGCACAGAACAGCATAGGCCACAGCCCTAGCTGGCCCAAATGTCATGTAGGGCTGCACCTGAGTCAGGTTTTAGAATCATGGCTGCCAACATTTGCTGTGTTGTCCTGATCAGCTTTTAGTACAGAGCATAAATCCTGCTATCCAGATATACAAGGAAGTGTTGCATGGGTCCCATGAATAATACGGTAATTCTTGACACAGATTTACTGTAAGTCGGACAGCTTATGCTTCCTCTTTTAACAGATGATCCTTTTAAGAGGAAGTATAAAATAAAAAACAAAAATACATTAGTTAAATAACCTTGCACATTAGTTAAATATACATCAAGTACTTGAATTTTTATAACTAATACATATATAAAACAGATTCTCACCAACCTCAAAGTACAGCTGTGAAACCTACCCAAGCAAGGAGCACTACCAACCATAAATTAGCACTCAAGCAGACAAGCTTTTAGCAGAAGCTTGGAAGATTCCTCAGAATCACAGAATTGTAAGGGATTTCAAGAGACATCAAGTCCAACCTCTGCTAAAGCAGGCACCCTACAATAGGTTGCATAGGTAGGCATCCAGACCGGTCTTGAGTATCTCCCAGAAGGAGACTGCACAACCTCTCTGGGCAGCCTGTGCCAGTGCTTTTTCAGCCATACTGTGAAGTTCTTCCACACATTTGCATGGAACTACCTATGTTCAAGTTTTAGGTCATTACTCCTTGTCCTTTTGCTAAGTCTGGCTTCATCCATTTGCCTCCCAGCTCCCTTCATGTATTTATGAACATTAATCAGATACCCCCTCAGTCTTCTTTTCCCCAAGGCGAACAGACACAGGTCACTCTTTCCTAATGTGGGAGATGCTTCAAGCTCTGTATCATCTTGGCGGCCCTCTGCTGGACTCCTTCCGGGAGATCCATGTCTAACTGGGGAGCCCATTTCTTCTGTTACCCCAAAAAAGGACTAGAAAAAAAGTTGTTCAAACCTGACTGAGAAGTTTAGCAGCAGCAATGCCAGACAGAAAGGCTGTCTTTCACTCCATAACTGCTTTGACCCACTGAACATCTGACCAGCTTAGTAGATTACCAGCATTCTGACACTGAATGAAGAATTGGTGACACAATACCTAGAATTGGTAAAGATCCTTGATCTTTAATTAATTAAAACTTTCTTATTTCAAGAGAAGCCACTTTGTCCATGTGAATAAATAACCACCTGGCTGGTTAAAAGCCACAGTGTTCCGTAACAGTTTTCTAACACTGATTCTTACCTCCCAGCCCAGAAGACTTCTCCAGAAGAGCTTTTGAAGTTGAAATGGATGAGCCTCCCCCTTCTTTCTAGTTGTTACACTGCGTCACAGGTTTCCAAGTGTGAACAATTTGACATTCCTTTCAGATTGTAAAGCCTCCTGCCCCTTCTCTGACTTGATAGGCTTTCACACAAAAGAAAGATCTAATGCAACAGAGACACAAGCTGTAACAGAGAATATTAATATTCATTTCTGAGTTCTCTGTAGTGACCTCTTTTCTTATCTGATCCTGTCAACTGCCATGGCTGAGTTCTGTAGCCATCTGCTCAGTACAATGCACAGTCATCTCCCCTAGATGAGCAATAGTTTCATTAACACACTACTGTAAAGCTGAAGCATCCACCCTTACTTTTATTAAACAAAACAGTCACTCTGCTTTTAGGTGCATTGGTTCGGTTACTTGAAATATTTCTTGTTACTCTACCCTTTAAGATAACAAACACAAAAATGAGATGAATGCAAAGCTGTAAGCAATTATAGAAGCAAGCTTCACTGCAGCTCAGAAGAGCAACTTCTGAACAGTCAAAGATTCTTAGGTCATGGGACAAAAGGTGTACAATCTCACAAAACAACTATCACTGGTTTTATAGTTGGGGTCAGTTTTACGTGCAGAAAAATATTAGCAAATTGGGCTTGTTAAAACATACCCACTCATCTGTGAGCCTCACCACTACCTAACCTCTTGTCCCTAAATGTAATAGCCAAAATGCTGATCCTAACTTCACAATAAGCATTTCATCACTACATTTAACTTCCAGAGCGGCATTTAAAGCAGGGGTATTACGGAATCTTCATTTTATCACGTGAAGTATTTGACAAACTAGCTGGCTTGAAGAGCTGAGCCAGAAATGATTTTGCATGAAAGCCTTTAAAGAAAGATCTAATGCGCCTAGCAGATAGAAGTACTCTTTTACAACACTTTGGTATAATGAAACACCTGGCTGGAATCACAACACACACAGGCATGGGATTCCAGTAAAAGGAAATTAAATTGAGGTTGACTTTTCCTATAATGGAAAACTTCATTTTTATACTTAAAGGCAAGTTAAACCACATTTGGAGATTTTATGTTCAATTACCTGAAGCATTTACAGTTTCTCAGACTAGCCAGAGCCCTTCCAACGTAAACTATGCATTGCAGCAGCTGTTTGAATATCTACTAGTTGATTCAAATGTATCCCATAACAAAACCTCCAAGATCTCGTGGAGCTAGAGAAAATTCAGAACCAACAGAGAAAAGAACAGAACTAACTTTTAAAATAAGTGCTGCTTATCAGTGTTATCTGCATTTAGCCATTTCAGTTTTTCTGAAGAGCTGCTCTCTAAGTTAGTGCCTTACAAAAATAGAATAATGATATAATCATGAGAAGGGATGAATGTCTGTCTCATTAACTGAGCTTTTTGGAAACACCACATACTAGACTAAAACATTAAAAAAAACAAAAGCAAATAATTCTTCAGGCCCTTAAAGGAAACCTGCACACATGAAAGCTTCTGTCCAGCTATAATAAACTATTTTAACAAAGGAACAAATTTCTGTCTACAAAGCTGATACTTTTATTTATAGCCTTTCCATCCCATCACGACCACAGAGTACTTTGGTTCACGCTTAGAGTAGAAAATGCTGGCCAGTGTCATAGATATACAGACTATCTGTCTTTAATGTAGTCTTCAACAACAGCACTCGAGCAAGCCAGCAGAGCTTACAGCATGTTAAAGATGCAGCATGGTTAAGCGGAACACTACATCTTCACGGTGCAGATTTCTGCAGTATTATCGGGATTGCAAGATGTCAGGAAGAGATAATTGAGCTAAATGGTTCCCTGGATCTCAGCAATGCACCAGAATTTCAACCAGGCCCCAACAATCTGCACAGTATGCATGATCTTCAACTTGTTGACAAGGTCAGAGAATTTCACACCATAGAGATGCCTTCTAGGAACACAGTTGACCCTTAAGAGCTTGCATCTGCAACAATGTAAGTTTCAATGTAAGTTTCAATTCACTTAACAGTTTAGAAGGAAAAATCCAAGTTGTTAACAGATGTAGCAACAGCCTTCAAGACTATTCTTCTCAGGAATGCAAAAAAAGCAAATGCTAATGTAAAAAAAAAAAAAAAAAAAAAAAAAAAAAAAGTGTTATAGATACGTGGTCACCGGAGCTGCTTTCTCTCTAGTTTTAGAGCTTCCTCATAAAAATATTTTAGGAAATCTACTGTAGACTGTCCAAAACTCTGTAAACTAGGACAAAAGAAACTGTCATGCATGCATTAGATCACTGTCAGACAAACTACTTCTGGGGAGCAGACAGGAACTCTGAAACTTACTACTGTGTGAGCTCAGAGTAGTAAACAAGCTGATGGGCTCAGAAAACAAATTCAGCAGCTAAAACTGATCTTCACCTGTCATTTGGTTTAGTAATGAAGCCTGCCAGGCAATGACTTCCAGGATTTATCCATATGTATCTTAGTTTTCAGAACAAGTGTGTCATTCCAGTAAAGAAATGATGCTGCAACGGAGCAGCTAGATTACATACAGAGTTCTAAAAAACTAGTGGGAAATGGTCATTTTTTTTCTTAAGAAGCAAGGGGTGTTCAGCTTTGGGAGAACTTGACAGAAACAAGAGAAATAAATGCATAGATTAAAGAAAGTAACCAAACAAAAAACACTTGATGTAGGTTGTAGAATGTACTGCCATCACATACAGCGAAATCCAAGAAGTTAATATAAGCTTAGCTTTCCATTTTCAAAAGCAGGAGAACAACAAAAACACTTTTTCAGGACATAAAAATTGCACTCGTGACATCCAGAAGATCCAAATTAAGCTAGTTCTGCACATCAGATCTACAATCACCTACTGCAAAACTAGCTTAGTCTCTGTACAAACAGAACAAGTTGAATCATTCAGCTTTGCACGCTGGACTACATCTCCATTTCTCTCTGCCCTCTTGGAAGGCTGAAGAAGTCAGATGCCTCAGGACAGTGAGTAATAATGAACAAGCACGATATTCCAGCTGAGTACATCATCTGCTGTCTTTGATAGTGTTCCATCCTAAAAAAAGTCATGTGGATGACATTCTCAGTGTTTCCAAGTCTAAAGAAAGCACTTTTCTTGGTTTTAATGTGGCAAGGAAAGAAAAATCTATTTCAGTTCTTTGCAGCAACTGCTACATAAGTGCTAACACTTTCTCAGGCAATGTAGTTAAGAATAAATAAATAATAAAGAGCAACTATTACTAGCAAGCAGTAGTGCTAAACACTTTGTGTTTTCTGTTTTTTATTGTTAACACCAAAGTAATCAAACAGATCAACTAGGTTATCCTGTAACCCTTTTATACTTTTAAAAAAAGCTGGGGCTGTCTAGTTAGGAACACAGCTTCAGCACAAGCAATTCAGAAATATAAAGGAAAAGCTTATAAAAGCTAAATTTAAGCTAACACTAAATGAAAATTAGGCCAGTATTAATTGCTCGTGGGTGAGCCTTCATAGTAGCACTAACTGTAGAAAACAGATATGGAAAATGGAAATACTGTATTTACAGGAAACAAAGATCTTGTGTTACTATTGCAACATGAGACTTCAACCCCCGTTTTAAGAGTCAGCTGATGCCAGCAGACATTTTCCAGTCTTGTCTTAATTTTCCTTCCCTATGCTCTCAAACTAATGTCTGTGTTTAGCGTTAACGCCAGGCTTTGTCCCTCATGATAGAATTAATGTTAGCATCTTCCACCATATGCACTTCATACTGTAAAACTGTTTTCAAGAAGATTTGACATAACATACTGAAAAGCACAGTGAAAATAATCTGCAACATTTTTGGTCATTCAAAGACCTACACGCGCTGATCTCAACTAACATATCCTTAAGTAGAAAATAATAAAAGTGCAGGTATTAAATATTAATGTTTGATTGCCAACACCTTAAGAATTACACTGTAGAGAAGCCAAACGTTCATCTACTGTGGATCTGCAGTGTCCAAGACAGCAGAAATACAGCAACGTGCTCAGTGTGTTAAGGATCTGCCTTGCAGTTATTCAGACTTGCCAGTGCCAACCTACACTTGCCACATCCTCACTCAGGTGCCACAGATGGATGGGGCAATAAAGCACCTTCAGTGAGTTTTCCTTTTAACTTCCTCAAGTGGTATTCGCATTTGTGATACTGTGATGGATCAAATAGCCTGGATACTTGGCTGGAGTATAAAGTTACGGTGAATAAAACCATCACCGACCTGATCAACGGAGTTTAGTGAAAACATAGCAGAAAATCACTTTGGGCAACTGCAGTGAGCGGACAGAACCTGAATCATACGCGTCCTGTGCTGACGTACATTCAAACATTACCCAGAATTCAGTCTAACACTCACATAACGACACGAAAGGTCTTAGGGGCGACGTCTGGAACATCACGTTTAAACTCAGGCTCGCGGTGAAGGCCTATAGGAAACACGCCGCATTGGTCACAGCACTGAAACGCTGACACTGAGCGGGACAGCTCGCCAGGCCTCGGCCGGAGAGCTCAGAACGCCTTTCGTTGCGAAACCCCACGAGAGAAAGCAGAGCACGAAGGAGGGGAGCGGGAGGCGCGGCCGGGCAGCCGCGGCTGCCATCATGCCGCAGGCAGGCGGGGCGGGAGCTGAAGGTCAGCGCGCCGAGGCCTCACCCGCGAGCGGATCCCATCCCGCGGGCGGACAGCGGCGGCAAAGCGCGGCGCGGCGGCTGAGGGCTGCGGGCTGCCCACAGCGGGGAGAGCGGCGCACCCGTTAACGGCCGCTGGAGGAAACCGAGCGACCCCGTAGCGACCTACCGAGGCGGGGAGGGAGGGGACGGCGGCGGCACGACCCCGTAAAGGAGAAGGGGGAAGCAAGAAGCCTCCTTAGCGGCCGGCTTACCGAGGCGGCGGCGGCCGTGGATCAGCTGATGGTGGCCCAGCGCGCATGCGCCGTCCTCTCCCTCAGCGCGGCGCACTCACGTGACGAAAACCCCCGTTCCTCCCCACCCCCTCCTTCCGCGCGCCGCTCTTCGCGCCCCAACTCCTCCGCGCACGCGCCGGACGGCGCGGCGGGGGCGGGGCGCGCGCGCGCCAACGGCGTGAGGTGAGGGGTCGCGAGGGCGGGCGGCGGTTGAAGGAGGAGGCGGTGGCGGCCCATGTGGAGCGGTCTCGGGAGCAGGAGGCTGAGCCGCCCGCGCTGCCCGGCACGAGGAGCCGGTGGAGGAGGGAGAGGGGAAGGCCCGAACCGCGCCGCCGGGCCCTGCGCGCTGCTAGCGGGGACGCTGGGAACGGGCAGGCCGCGCCATGAAGGGGTGAGTACGGTGCCCGGGCGGGCGGTGGGTGCGGGGCTCGTCTAGGCCTCGCCGCCGGGCGGGGTGTTTGCCCGCTGGGTCTGGCCGAGGGGGCCGGGGAGGCCTTGGGGTGCTGGCTGCTCGCCGGGGCTGGTCCGGTGGAGAAAAGAGCCCTCGTGGGTCTGCGAGGAGAAGCTGCCCGTCCCCGGCGGGTATTTGTGCCGCGCTGTAGCTGATGCCGTCTGGCTGCTTCTAGTGTGGCCTGAAGACTTGAAGCGGTAGTTTCTACGGATGGGTGGAAGGAGAGGTGCTGTGGGCCTGCCTTCAACTTCTCCTGGTGGTGCCAAGCGCGGCTCATGGGGCAGCCTGCCTCCTGCCCTCTGCCGCCGCTAGGGAGCGGGATGTGATCACCGGGCTGGGGACCCTCAGGTTGGGTTCGGGGCCAGGTGACCGCGTGACCTTGTGCAGGTTGCTTTGAGGCAGTTTTCTCAGCCTCTTAGATTAACCTGTGTTCCTTAGTTCAGGGCCATCTGCGTTCCACGAAGTGCTAGCCTTCCTCCCCCTGCCTCAGTTTCTTGTGTATAAGGAAGGCTTTCTGCAGCTGTTTCTCAAAGCAGCAATAAACCAGTCCTTTTGAAACTTGCGTTACGCAAGGCTGAGTATTACTATTCCAGTTTCACAGCTTAAGGCAGGGTGAATGGAAGCTGAAGCACTTAAGCTTTTGCTAAGAAATAGTAAGGGGTTTAGCTTATTAGCAATTGGGGTGAGGTCACACAAGAAGGCTGGCTGATAACAGGTACTTAGCCATTTCCTGCAGCTCATAAGACATTTCCTGCATATTGCAATTAAAAAGTAATGAACCAATTTATAGCTATTGGCTAGATAGGTGCATTAGAGTCTTGGACACTTTTCTGGAATGCCGTAGGTGAAATGGGGCACCATGATGAGGAGGATGACAAGCGTCGTTTAGTGAAGACGAAGTGCTTGAATGGCTTGATCTTTGCTCAGTCCTAATTTGAGGACTTATTTCCTTCCACTCCCTACAGGCCAAGCTGAGTGTCTGAACTGTGGGGCATAGTTGTGCTGCCTGGAGACCTGCTGGACGGAGGGGGGGGTCCTGGGGCAGATCGCATCCCAAGCTGCCTGCTCTGCTGCCATGTTCTACAAGGGGCTGGGCCCAGGCTTTACTTGTGCTGCACAGGTGTTCTCCTTCCAGGGAGCTTTTCTAACTTCTTATGGAAAAAAAACCAACAACCTTTAACTCCTTTTACTTCCAGAGCACCAGGCTTAACTTCAGCTCTGCTTAAAGGCGGCTTTATCACCAATGTGATTTGCGAAGGTATGCCTTCAGGTTCTCTGCTGGCATATTTCTTCTTTTCTGGTATTTCTTCATCTCTTTGAAGAGCAGCATGTGCCTGTCTTGTCAAAACGCAGTTAGCACCGCACGGCAAGTTCTTGCGCAGGGTAAAATCTTCATCTTGAATCCAGGTGTTCTCTTAAAGTTCACAGAGGCAAATGGGATGATAGAATTAAAAAAAATAAACCCCACAACAATTTAAATACAATGAGAGATCGAAACGGCTAGATGAACACATCAGAAGGAAAACATTAAATTACGTTGGGTTACTCTGGAACAAAAGCAAATTGTTTGTCAAGCTACAGAGATCAGAGTGCTGTCAGAAGACAGGTCCCAAAATAGATCTGAAGCTTCAACTCTGGCGTGTGGAAAGCAATGTGTTGTTTGAAGGGACTGGATCTGTCCTCAGTATTCAATTCAGAGTTGTGGGCTAGTTCTTTTGAACAAACTGACTCCATCTGAGTGTCTTTTTTTTTCTGGGAGCACATATGTTGCATAGTAACACACACGTACACCACGAAGCAGGGAGAGAATTTTGGGAGCACAAAGAGCCGTAACATCAGCTGTAATTGTAAACATTTTACTTTGGCAGAGGAAGAATTTAAACTATCAGGTTCAGTGATGTTTTGAAGTCGCAGATGATGAAGACTGAATTCTTAACACGTCGCTTACAGCCCTCTGTTAGCTCTCTGAATTCAAAGTAACAGAGTGTGTTAATAGCACTTGGATTAGTGCTTCTGTCATCAAAGTATGCTAGGTTAGGTGGCCTCTTTTACAAAGGACCTCTCAGTTCAAGGTGTGTTTTGTTTTTAATTTGATGGCTTCTGACTTGGTAATTACTATTGTCTCCCTGCTTTGGTGCTGCTTGGCTGTTAAGTTCAATCTTCCCTCATTTTCTGAATTATTTTAGTCATTTAGAGACCCATTATTCCCCCCCCCCCCCCGTTTTTTTTTTTTTTTTCTTAAACGGGATTTGAAAAATAAAGGTAATTCCTTGTTCTCTTAGCGAGCTTCATGAATCTCTAGAGAGCCACTTTTTTTTTTTTTATCATTTGTTGTATTCATAATTGTTATTGTTAGTTCTGGAATTTGAAAATCTATTTTAGACTGCTGTTTTTCCTGAAACAAATACAATGGGAAGGAGTTAGGTTGTTGGAGTAAATACGCTCTTTTTGTGGAGCAGATGTAAATAATTCCCCTGTCCTCTATTGCTTTCGCAGTGCTTATTCACTTGTTGCTCAGTAGCACTGAATTTCGGCTGCAGATTTTTCTGATTGTTTTAAAGGAAAGAAAACAAAATCTTGTACTGATTCTTGAACGTTTGCTGGTTGACTGAGGCCTTTCGAGGCTTTGTACTACAGGTGCTTTCCTGATCTGTTTCAGTTCAGAAGAAGCCTGTGAGAAGTCATCACCTAGCTTTTCCCCTTTGCCCTTATCTCAAAGTCACGTTACCCAAGGGGCGTGATGTGTGTGCTCCATCACGCCGTGTGAGTGGGAGCATTGCCCTGCGTGCTGTGTATGAGCTGCGATACGAGCAGGGCCTTGCGCGTGCAGTCCTGTGCAGGTGTGCTGTTTTGTGCTGTGGGCCAGAGCCCTCCCTGCTTTTATCAGAAATCACTTGTGGTGGCATTGTGTGGCAGCATACCTTGGCCATGTGGTGAAAAACTGTCCAAACTGGGTCATGTGTGGTACCACTGTCTTAAATTATGCATGGATTTTTTTTTCTTTATATATATTCTCCCTGTATATATATGTATATCAGAAGACTGCCTCCAAACTTGTGTGCATGTTGCAGTTCAGTACACCTTATAGTCTCTAGGGGTCCCAGCTCACTGTCCACAAAGCCTCCAGATGAGCCCTATGTAGAAGGCAACTGCTGCAGTGGAGCTTTGTGATGCTTGCTAGTGCTACTTCAGCTGGCTCTGTGGAAGTGGCACCACAGCTGGCAAAACTAACTCAACTGTAACAGCATAGTACCAATTCAGCTTACTTAAATGCAATCAATGTTTATAGGTAAGTTACTTCTAACTGCTCCACAGAACTGTGAGGCAAACCCTTCAAGTCTATGAAGCTCTATGTGCTTCTCACTAGAACTGTCTCTCCACAGACTCTCCACTCCTTCCCAAGTTAGTGTTACAGAGCTTATGCAGATGTGTTGATTTGTTTGCCTTTGCACAGCGTGGTGCTAAGCTCAGTGTATACAGGAGGAAGCTCCAAGTTTGGGAATTGCTGATTTGTCTTGTGCACTGGAGGCAGGACCAAAAAAAAAGTAATCAGTGTTTGATTTGGGAATGTCTTCTGGAAATATCCAAGCATGAGTTATACTTCCTGAGTTTAATTTCTTCATTAATAAGTTTAGGTGTTACTTAGTGTGCTTACAAGTGGCTTAATTTCTTCTGAGTAAGTGCTGTTTACTGTAGGTTCTTGTAACCTGATTTATAACTTCCACCACTTCAGGTTTAAATCTGTAACCAGCTTAAGACACACTTCAGCTAGGAAGGGCTGGCAGGAGAGGAAAGCAGGGCATGGAATGGTTCTTTTATGGAAGCATCCTACAGCCTAATCTTTGCTCTTGTGTAGTGTTTCACTATTCGGATACTTTTTATGGGCTTCCTAGTTGGAAACATGCTAACTTGGGCAATGCTTCTGTGAAAAATGTAGTGTCTTTAGTTAATCACTACATGCCACGGATTCTGCTGCTGAAGACAAGAGAAATTATGCATCCTCCTTTTCCGCTAAAATGGCAAATAATGGGTGATGGTTGAGCCAGATAAATACTTTTATGCAAGTGGGAATGATTCAGAACTCAAAAAGCCTGCCGATTTGGCTAATAGTAGAATTGTTCAGACCAATAATCTGAGAAGGCACTAGACCTTTTTTTCCCAGAAGAGGAGGAGGGAAGGACAAGAGAAGCCAGATCTCTTTATTTGTTTGAGAACTGATAAAGGAGAAATGCGGCTGTCCCTTGCATCCCTCCTCTAGGTAGGGCAGGCGATTTCAGGATTACTTCCTGCTCCCTGCTAAAAGAGGGTGAGGGATAAAGTGACCTATGTGTTCTTCCTGGGGAGATTTAGAAGAGCAGAAGTTTTCCAGGAGAGAGACTTGAGGTGGGGATGAAAAGAAAGAAGTCTGCATGGGAGTCTTGCTTATTATTTGAAGAGTCCTGTACTCGAAGACTTGAGAACAGAGAAGCAGTTGTTGAAATGGGGTAAGTGTGTCTTTGTATTGGAAAAAGTGTTACTAATTCATTAAAGAAAGGAAATGAAGTGAGGCTGTATAGAAAACAGAAGCAAACCCACTTTCATAATGCTGTCACTGGGGCACTAAAACTAAGATATTTCAGTTTTCATGGGGGCAGAGTTACTGTGTTAGGGAAGAAAAGAGAATGCTATGCAGCTCAGTATGAAATGCTTCCTGAGCTCACATGAGCTTCCTCTTCCCATTATTTCCCAGACTCTGTTTGATTTTTGTTGCTCTTAGCAGGCTTGAATCTTAATTCTTGAGAAGTTCCCATTTCCACTATCTTAACATTGGATTATATTATCTTCAGAGTATGGGGGAGACTTAGGGCAGTTTTCTCTTCTTGGTCTTTGGAATTTCTGCCAGTAAAGATTATGAATTAAGTTGAATTTGCAGTTAAAGGAGCCTTGTTTGTTTTTAATAAGTGGCCCTTTCGCACAAGCTTTTTGGTTCTGAACAACTTATTCTTGAGAAATAGGAAGAGAGGGGGATAAGGCAACCTTCTGTGCTTTGCTGAGAGCGTGCAGTGATTGCTGCCTAGAAGTCCTCAAGGTAAGCAGATAAAATTGATAGCACATTCTTGTAACATGTTGTTTATACAGTATGTGATCTGAACATCTTATGAATAAACTTGGGATTAAAATGTCAAGTATGGGTTTTTGCTATGTTTTCTTTAACAATTAAATGGTGACAAGCATCTGTGAGGGCGGGTGTTTCCATGACATATATATTTACCTTGTATAAAGCAGGTAAATGCCTGTCTCCTGAAAGTCAGTTCTGTACAGATTAGTTTACTTATAACAGGACAAGAAATATGTTTCAGCTATTCAGATTTATGTAAATAAGGCACTTGGTGAACCCAGGATCACTTCTGATTTGAATTTGAAGGTAAACCTTTGCTGTCACCTGAAGATCATTAAGTACTTTATAAATGTTAATTAGTGAAGTTTCATGATTTCCTAGCAGACAAATAAGGATTGTAAATTTCATATCCAGGAACACTGAGGGTATGGAAGGGGACTGTGATTTCTGAGTATTCCCAGAGTATCGGTTGTGGAGGCACAAAAAATTCTGAGTTATTTCAAACTGGTGAGGTATTCCTGCTTTTGGAATTGTGGTTGAAAATCTGAATGTGCTCATGAGCTCACCTGGCTCATAAGGAAAAGTGGTTAGACCAGCAGTGGAGAGTTAGGATTTCTGGCAGCTCTTTATCTGCTCTGTGATCGCAGGCAAGTTGTTTCCTCTTTCACTGTACGTCGGACAGGCACATGTAATACAATAGGTCTGTGCCTCATGAGGTGCTTTGAAGAAGCAGCGTTATGAGCCTACTAAGTGTTGTATGTGTGGCTGTTTTTCTCTTCTGGATCAGCAATAACCTTTTAGTTTTGAGTTTAAATTTGTCAGCTGTGTGTGGTGAAGTCTGTTCTTTGTATTCAGCTACAAAATGACATCTCAATTTTCTTGGGAAAGTTTTACACTTTTTGAAATGATCTCACTGTCTTCCTCTTGTATTTGCTAACCAGGCAGCTGAGGCTCTTTATGGTTGTGCTGCTGTTGAAGCTTTAGGGTTGTTATTGTTGTTCTGTACGATGGTCTGATCTTCTAAGTTGAAGAAGAGCAAATCTTCCAAATATAACGAAGATACCTTGACTGTAGTGTGCTGTGTATTTTCTGTTGTAAAGGGGGGGTAGGTGCTGGTATTATCTAAACTGTTCTCTGTAATTAGATCAGGTGCCAGTGAAGGCTCTTTGCGTCTAGGTCCCTTTGAATTGCACATCTTGGGTGGAGCCCTCTGTTAGTTCTGTTTCTAAAACTGCATAGGTTTTTTTTTCCTGTGCATCACTGCTGTTCTGCAATCCAGCACACAGCTGGGGGTAACTTGCAGCAGGATATCAGGTGTTGTGTGAGTATGTGCTCTCAGCAGTAAGTCAGACTAACAGAGGCTGGGGCTCAGAAGCATATTAAGCTTGCATTTATCCTTCTGATTTTTTTTCTTTGATGAATAAAGCAGAGCAGATTTACAGTGAGCAGATCTTCTAGATAATGGGAAGCATGCTAGTCTGTCCACAAGAGCTAGACTAGCTTATGTGCCTAGCAGGACAGCTCATCTGTTTGTAAAATAATAAATTAAAAACAATAGTAATAATACTAGAAAGGCTCTTTTGGCTTTGGAGCTGAATCTAAGTAAAGCCACACCCTTCAGGTCTATAGCTTTCCTAGCTCTGGTTTGGTTTTATTTTATGGGAGTGGATTATCCTGTCTAGACTTCTTTGACTTGGAAGCCAGAATAAAAGCAATAAAGCAAGCTGGCTGCATAGTGGGGTGACAAACCTTCTCTGAAGTCCTTTAATTTGTTCAGGCAGTCTTCCTCCCTCTCCTGCCCCTCCCAGTGTACCTCAGTACATTTTGCAAGTTGCAGATACAGTTCAGCTAAATTTAGAGTGCCAGATGCTTTAAATAAGCCTAGGCCCAGCTATCAGTTGCAGAGAGATCTGTTTCAGTCAGGCGCATCCCTCTGGGGAGGGACTCATGCTGCTTAAAGTTGAATGAGGCTGAGATTCTTACAGCATTAAGAAATTTGGAATTTCCCCGTTTTCTTGCTGCTGTCAGCTCTAAACTGGTGTTCAGTGCTGGCTGTTCCTGTGACAATTATTTTTTTACTCCTGAACTGTAATTCTAGAAATTAACTTCTTAGGAACTTCGTTATAGCAGCTCTGCTTTTAGGATGCATCAAAAAGCAAAGTACAGCCTTAACAGCATAAGCAAATGCTAATTTCTCACATAACCTCTGTTATTTCCACCAGTAAAAATTTAAGCCATCGTAGGAAAAGTGACTGGACTGTGTTCCAATTGCAGCTCTGTTAGTAGGCTGCAGCTGGAGGAGTGCAGCTGCAACGTGATTGGGTTGCGTTTGTTCCTGTGGAAGGTGTGCACTTTTTGTTTTCCCTGCAAGCGATCAAAGGACTTCAGGCCAATGCATGAAGGAGCTGAAATGTTAACGTTGGTGTTCTGGGAGTGCATCCAGTTTCAGTAACTTCCATGGCACCTCTCTAAAGCCCCATTTCCATTGGGATTTCATGAATCACGCTTCACTCAGCTCTGACGTAGCTGGGCAGCATCACTGTGTGCATATGGGCCAGAAACCGGTTCACCTCTGAGCGTGGTTTTTCTCAGTAACTGAGTCATGTAATGTTGCTGAAATGCAAATGTAGTCCTAGGTTATGCCAGGAGAATACTTCCAGTGCAGATGAGAAAAAGCTGCTGCTGTTGTACAGGGTTTGCGTTTAGAGCGCTGTAAGCAGTTTTGGTCAGTTGTGTTTAAGGAGAATTAATCTGAAGGAGTGCAAAGAAGAGCTGGTGTGACAGCAGTGCAAATTAAGAGTGAGTATTAAAGAAGAAGGCTGGGATCTTGGCTTCAGATAGAAGGAAAGCAGACAGAGAGCATGGTAGCTCTCTGAAAAAATGGGTTGTGGGTAAGGAGCATTGACTCGCATCAACTACTGAAAGAGCATGTGGTTAGAACTTGAGTGAATTTGAGTGGAAATCAGAAGAATGCCTAACTGTGAGAATAGTGTTGGCTTGGGAACCATGTGTGGGATGTTCTTCAAATTTTGGGATGCCAGTAGTAACTGTATCTTCCTAAGAACGTGATTGGAGTAAAGTAACCTGTTGAGGAATGTCATGTCTCTTCTGAGTGCTTCAGGTGTTCTTAAATGCTAATTTGAGTTTGTGATTTAACCTTTTTAATTGCAGACAGTAAAGATCAGGTATTTCTGTTACAGCCTGTACTGAGCTGGGATACACAGCTGGCCCTCAGCTGATACAGTAATATAAATTTATCATAATGTATCAACATTTTGGTTGAGAAGTAACTAGAAATCCTGTCTACTTGTAACTAGCTTTAAAAAAAGAAAAGAAAAAGCTATTGCCTTTACTCTCGTAGAGAGAAATGAGTCACTCTCTTGTGTACTTTCTTCTAGTCACTTTGTCTTGAGTTTTTTGAGGCTTGGGTGTTTTTAAGTCCTTGGGTTCAAAGTGCACACTGTTCTGTATGTGAGGTTGAGCATGAAATCATCTCGATACTGAATGATACCTGTGCTTCTCTTGTACAGTTCTTCCAGAAGCAGTTTAATGTGGGGTAAGCTGGCACTTCTGCTTGAGAAGCAGTTCTGCCTCTGGCAGGACTTTTTTTCCCTTCATTGTTGACAGAAGATTTTGTGTGGTAAACCCAATCAAGGGACTGATGTGGGTTAAAACTAAACTTTCCTTTTTTTTCCTTTGGTTGATTTTTAATTGGTGTTGGTTTACCGCCTTTGTGCCAGCAGGAGGGTGGAAATGAGTGGCTCAGGGATAACAAGAGTGCTTCTTCCAGCAGCAGTGCCAGCTTTCCCTTGTTTCTACTTGAAGGCTCCAGTGGCAGTTCTGCTGTGCTGTCCTCAGGCAAAGTGAACTCCCATGGTGTAGGTGCTTTTGTGTGTAATAGATGTGGTGCTGATTTAATCAGCTAGTGCTATACATTGTATTATAAATAAAGTAAATTGTGGTTTGAATATGTAGTATTTAACAGACAAAAAGCATGAAATCAGTATGCTGTAGTGATTATGAAATTTCTTTCATACTGTCCTCCAAGATATCTTTCTGGCCCCTGCTGTAATTCTCACTCTGGGAAGGAACAGCTAGTGGCAGAGCACGGAAGGCCTACAGCAGATGAAGGAGACAGCAGTGAATGTAGAAAGTGGTGATGAGGGAGAGTTGGGGAGCCCAGGGGCTCTGGGAAATGAGTCAGCAGCACCTTTCAGCTGTGCACTACTGAAACTTTCTCTGCTCTTATAGCCACAACCTGAAGGGTGGTGTCTTGTGTCTTGGTTCAAGCACAGCACTCAGATACAAATTTACCTGGGAACTCCAGGCACTGTGGTCTTATTTTTCCCCTTTGTGCAAGGAAGTAGCAGCACTGCTGGCTGAGATGAGGAAATGACATGTTGCCGTGTGCATGCCTGAGGAAGGCCAGTGGTGCTAGGTTGAACAGCTGCTTTATGCTGGGTCATAGAATGAGCACTACAGTTACCTCGCTGTCTAATAACTATCATTTGATAGCATGCTTGTTTACAGTGCAGTGCTCCTGTGGTGTGAACGGATCCTCCCTTTACTAGCTCAGTAGTTCGTGTTGGAATATAATTCTCAAAGGAACTTGTACAGGTGGTGGTATGTGAAGAAAGGAATTTTGGGAGCAAGATAATCTGGAGGTGAAAAAGATTGTGAAATCAGGGGCTGGTGGTAGTAGGAGTCATGGAGAAGGGATGCTGCAGACTATTTCAGCAGAGCATGTACTTATAACTAGAAATTTCAGCAGTATGTCTCATTGATGCTCATCTTAGCATGCCTGCACGGGTTGGAATGGATGAAGTGTAAGAATATGGAGAGTGTAGTCTCTTCTGTCATTCTTGAGATCAGTGTTGGAGAATACTGTCTAGCTGTGGTGAGAGATCTCAAGATTGCCATCCAGTTGGGTGGAGCTTGGGGCAGACTATAGTTGTCCTTGTGCTGAGAAGGAAAAAGATTCAGCTTTTCAGTGTGGCATGGAGAAGACAAAATGCTGCTTGGAACAATCTGCAAGCACTGGTACTGGCATGAGATGCTCGATACAGGGGCTTTTTTAATACGTTTGGCAAATACATGATGCAAGATTAGGCTTTGGAGTCAGCGAAGTTCACAGTGTGAATACCATTCCACAATTCTTTGTGGTTAAGATAATTAACTGATATTAATCTGGTGGAGAACTACACAGTCATCAATAGTTCGTTAGTTAAGGCCAGTTGATTCTCTAAAAGATAGACCCAGCTTACAGATTGGTCACCTTCTGAGCACTCAGGAGGTGGACATGACTGTCATATCAGAGAGCAGGCTTCGTTCCTACCTATGTCTTCTGATGCCCATTTGAAGAAGGATTTTGATAGGTTTTTTCTCTATTTTTCATTCCTGTAGTCCTTGAGATAGTGCTCTAACAGGAAGTTAGTCTTAGAAAAGGAAGAAGCTTGGGTTATTTCTTAGCACAGTTTGTCACAGTACTAGTGTTTCAAGGTGGTTGCTTTGCTCTCTGTCAACAGAAAGAATGACTTTAGTGATGATCATAACTAATTTGTGTATCAGCTTAGCAGAGGCACACTTGAATATTAACAGGCTTAACATGAGTTCTCTGCTGCACACAGTATTATTGTGTTTTAGAGGTAGTTGTATAGTGGCACTTTACTCATGCCTGAGTATAAACTTTATTCAGTTCTTAATTCTGCCACCTATCAATATAAAGTCTCAATTTTCTTGGTCTATCCTGTCTTTTTTTTTCCATGTTGAAGTTTTTTTTTAAGCTTCTTCTAGTATTCTCCTGAATGTTCCTCTACCTATTGCTCCATAAGGCAGCACAGCTAATAAGTGTATCAGTTCAAAGTGTGGCATCAAACTTATGACTGTGTAGCACTGATTTATATTGTATTTTTGCAGTTCAAACAGCTACTGATGAAAAATTAATTTTATGAGTTGAATATGTCCTGAACTGATTATTAAGTGGAACAGTTCTCTAAATATGAAGTAACTAATTTTTGGTGTCTGTAGAAATTTTGGAGTGTGTCAATGTTAAGCATGTTTTGATTTGTTCCAGTAGCCGGATCGAGCTGGGAGATGTGACACCCCACAACATTAAACAGCTGAAGAGGCTAAACCAAGTCATTTTTCCTGTCAGCTACAACGACAAGTTCTACAAGGACGTACTGGAGGTTGGCGAACTAGCCAAATTAGGTACAAATATTCTTGCCAGCAATTGTAGGCTGTGGTGTGCCATCCTTAAAGCTTTTGAGTATCAGATTCTTCTATTTTGTTGCTTAACATAATGACAACTGTTGGAATCTTAAAAAGCTGCTGTCCCAGCCTTAATGGGTTTATATTATAAATAACTTGGATTTGACTGTAAAGGGGTATGTTTCCTGTTACAGCAGAACACTTGGTAGGTGTGTGCTGCCAGCTTACCTCCTGGAGTCATTATTACTTAGTGTTTTTGCTTATTACAGTTAAAAATGTTAGAGTACTCCTGGTAACCTGCCTTGATGTTAGCCATCACCTATGATTTTATCTGGATCAGGGGATTAGCAGCCAGGAAGGAATGTACAGAGTTGAAAAGAAGGAGTTGCGTGTACAGTTTGAGATTTGTGACTGATACTTATTTGTTTATCTCCCTGGCAGCCTACTTCAATGATATCGCAGTGGGAGCAGTGTGCTGTAGGGTGGATCACTCCCAGAACCAGAAGAGGCTGTACATCATGACACTTGGATGCCTGGCGCCGTATCGACGGCTAGGAATAGGTGAGGAAGTTCTTCTTTTGTGTCTTGAGTCATCAGACACACAAGATTGTCTGGGCAGCCTTCTAAATTGCTTTGTAGAGTTTTTGCTACTTTAGTTAAGACAGCTCAAGATGTGCTTTCAGAGCAGCATTTGCTTTGGGAAAAGAATGACGTAACATATTCTTGGCTTTCTGTCTTTCAGATTTTTTTTTGAACTTTATTGTTCAGCATTTGAGTTCTTTTAATCATGTTTGTTTAATTGTGTGATGTAAACATTAAGCTTCTGTAGATATGAAATTGAAGCTCAAGAGATATTCCAGAATAGTTTGTCCAAGGAATGCAGCCTGTATGCAGTTCACGTGGGATAGTTCACTTGGAAGGGAGCCACCTGCATACTCTCTTCAAGGCTAACCAGAAGTTAAAAGCATGTTGATGAGAGCATTGTCCAAATGTTTCTTGAACACTGACAGGCCTATATGGCTGATGGGCCACCTCTCTAGGAAGCTTGTTTCAGTGTTTGAACTCCCTCAAGGTAATGTTTCCTAATATCCAGCCCAAACACACCACTCCCCATGCAGTTTTGTGCCTATCCTGTCCAGCCATCAGTTCCCAGGAGCACAGCCTGGCACCTTACTCTGTTTCCCTTCCTCAGGGAGTTGCAGAGAGCAGTGACATTGCCTCTTGGTTTCTTCTAAAGAAAGAAGTTTTACTTTCAAAGACCTTAACATACTTTTTATATTGTGGAGCCTGGAAATGCAGTTCTCCTTAGTGTTACCTCTTTGGTCTTCTATATTGTATCTTTCTTTCACTCTTAATTATTGCTGTTCAGGGGTAGTATCCCTTTACTATCTGTACAGCAGCGAGTTATCTGTTGTAAATCTGTGGGCCAAGTTAATCAGTGGTATTTGCTTTGGAAAATCTGGAACTAATATACTCTGTATATTATTGCCTTTTCTAGTTCTAGTAGTCTCTCCCCTGCCCCTGAATGCAGCAGTAGGGGAAGAATCTTAGGCTACTGGAGAGCTTTCCATGAGAGGTTTCACAGATAACTGTTTTAAGTATCTATTCTTAATCATTATTAGGGATATATTCTTCACAATGAAAATTTTTGCAGCACAGATTTCTTATTATTTTTTTGTAATTCACGTTTGCTGGCTGAACTTCAAAGCTCACAGGTGACATCTTTGTATTAAATTCTACTTTCTGATTTTAGAACATAGTGCCAATTTCATCAGCACATGCTCTGTAATTTTATCCTAATTATAGTTAACCTACCTCTGCTCAAGTAAGCAGTTGGTGATCTGAGTATAGGCTTGATTGTGCACTTCTGATTTTAAGTATTTCTTTACCTTTTGGCAGGAACTAAAATGCTGAATCACGTCTTAAACATCTGTGAGAAAGATGGCACTTTTGACAACATCTATCTGTAAGTAAGAGTTACACCCGTACTTCTATAGACAATGAAAGATCTACGTGAGATCAAACGGAGGGAGATCCAAAAGTGTTTTATAGTTTCTCAGTTGGGTTATGAGACAACTTTTCTCATAAATATTAGCAAAAACTGCAGAAGGGAGGATGTGTTGTATTTTGGGTTTGTTGTGTGATGTGAAGAAAATGAAAAGCTTACTTAATATTGCAAGTGTTTTAGTTAAAGTAGTAATCTATAGCAGACTTGCATTGCATGACTTGAAGGAAAAAAAAGTGGAATTTTTTTTAACCAAACAGTGTTTCCCTTTAATGGGTAACATTGCAAGCCTTGCATACAGTTTTAAGCCATTTGCTGTCTGTTGTTTCTTATGGCAGTAATGTGTAGGATAGAACATCTGCCCAGAGGTGCTTCACAGACATTCTACATTTGCATTTGGTAGCAAGGCCCGACTGCTTACTCCAGTTCTTGTGTGCCAGCTCAGCTGTTTGTGCTACAGCATGGTAAACTAGGTCAGTTATCTGACGCAGCTGGGGAAAACTTTTTCTTAGTGTTTTGCTTCTGGGGTTGGTTGGATTGTGTCTATTTCCAGAATATCAGTGGACCACGTCTATGTAAGGACTTGGCCTGATACCCCCATATGAACAAGCAATGGGGCAGAGAACAGGGCTCCATGAAGGGGCTGTTCTAATTGGAGAAAACTGTTCTGTAGGGAACAAAATCACTTCAGAGACAGCTCCCTCCTTGCCCACAGCTGCATGGCTGTACTGGCACAATCACAGGGTGATATGGGGATAGTCCTGCAGCATCTGTGGCATGGATGCACTTAGGCTGCTGTGGAACCACATCCTGAACCCCTGCCAGGACTTCTGAAGATATGCAGTGGAGAGTGTTTTGGACACTGATATCACTGGAAAATGAACAACTTTCTCCTCAAGCTGAGACCTACTCTGCAAAGAAGGTGTAAATTCTTCCAAATCCACTACAGTTCTATCTTCGTGCCTGCCTTGTAAGAGGAGCAAGTATTTTAAAGAGGAGTTTGATTAAAGCTGCTTTTGGCTTGTGTTCCTGCTCTCCTCTCTGGGGAAACAGTGGCACAAGCTTCCTTCTTTAATTTTTTTGCACATAGCTGTGTGCACAATGATAGAACTTGAAGCAATAAAGCAAATCTTTTGTAGTCCTTGCAGCTTACCAGAATAAGATTCTGGGGTGGCAGCAAATGGGTCTCACAGTTGGGCACAACAGTGTTTTTTCTTATTGCCCATTGGTTTTGTTGCTCTGTTTGTTGCTTGTGTACCTAAAAACTGAACATACAGCTTTGGCCCTTAGTTAGATATCATCATTGCCTAAACTTGTCATTACTTTGAAGTTCTCTTTTAGGTATTTGGTGTTTATTGGGCTTAACACTAACTTTTTTGTTGTTGTTGTTTAGCTGTGATGTTGCTTCTGGGGTTGCTTTGCATCTATGGTTGTGCAGCCTGGTGTCTGACAAAGTGCTTCATGAGCTTGTGCAGTGTCCACTCGATTTTGGGAGTGTTTAATGAATGTCTTTTGCTGAGCCAGACTGTTTTGTTTTGTTTTTTGTAATGTAACTTTTGCAGATAAATGACCTAGCCTCGTAGAATGAAGAACTTTGAGCCCTTCAAGCTTTAGGAGTACACTAGAGCAAGATCTGTAAAATTCTGGGGGGTTGAAAGGCAAAGGGCTTTTGTAAGTCTGTAGGGCTGCTTTGTGCTGCCATAGCTTTCTGTGAAGAGGAGGGTGGTTAGCAAGGAGTAGAGTTAAAATCACATTCAATAGCATATCATCATCAGTTTTGTGTTAGAGCTGTCTGAGTGATGAACCCTGCATACTGCTTTGGGTCATCTAGGAAGCGTTTCTGAAGGAAGTTTAAAAATAGGCACTAAGGTGAAACTTTTGATTTATCTTTCCGTAAAATATCTGTCACTTCAGAATCTTGGAACTACAGTCATTCCTCTAGACTGATAGATCCTTTCTTTATCTTGCTTGTATTCTTTGTTCACAGCACAGATACACAACTTGATACCATGGAGAGTTCTGATACCTGTCTTTCTCTTCTCCTTTCTGCCCTAGGCATGTCCAGATCAGTAATGAGTCAGCTATTGACTTCTACAGGAAGTTTGGCTTTGAGATCATCGAGACGAAGAAAAACTACTACAAGAGGATAGAGCCCGCAGATGCTCATGTGCTGCAGAAAAACCTCAAAGCCCCTTGTCTTGGCCAGAATGCAGATGTGCAAAAAACCGACAACTGAACAAAACCCCAATGAACACTTTCTTGCACTTGCTTGTCGCCAAATAAGGAAAGAGAGGCCTATTGATTTTTATTTTTTTTTAATTACACACCTTCATCATCATCTTTTTTTTTTTTTTTTTTTTTAATCTTGACCTCTCTCCAACAAAATGTAATGCTTCTTCCAAGGATTGTCAGATCACATTTGGGGTTTTTTTTCTTTAAGGTCTTTTTTTTGTTGTTGTTGTTCTGATTGAGGTGGGAAGAGGTGTGCAAATCTCTTTTAGTTTGAGGTGCGGAGGGCTTGAGGTTATCCTGATGTCAAGTTTTCTTCTGAGAATTGTCTCTATTGGTAAGCAGAATGTAAATCTGAGGGGGAGGAAAGGAAAAGCAATATCTTGTCCTTTGACTTCTATATTATTGTTGGTTTTTTTTGTTTTTTTTTTTAATAACCTACAGGGTACTTTACTCCCCGAACCTTTGAATGTTATTTCAGTACTTCCCACTCTTCTTCCCAATTTCCCCCACCTCAAGAAAGTATGTAGTTCTTCCCAATATTTTTGAGTATGGCTTTTTCTTCCATCATTTGCTGAGAAGGACAGGCTACTTTACCATACCTTTTCACTCTGCCTGGGCTGATCTTTTTGAATGTTTTTGGTTTTTTTGTTTTCGGTTTGTTTGTTTTTTTTTTAATAATCCTCACCCAAGCTGGTGCTACATTTCTTAACTGACTGAGAGGAGGTTTTAGAGTGGTCTTTGTTTTTCCCTTATCTCCATTAATCAAATTCTTAGCAGATGACTGACAGAGTGAGAGTTAGAGCTGATGCTGGCAAGAGTAAACCTATAAAAAAAATCCCAATGCAAGATCCTTGCTTTAAAAATGGGTAAAATGTTGTTGGGCTCATTGAGAGTTAGTTTTATTAGTACTGTTGGAATGGGAAAAGTGATTGTGACCATCTTACCCGTGTTGATCACATAAGGTTAACACCTGTATCTGGAGAAATTTGCTACAGATGCTGAATCTGTAGAGATGAATCTGAGATGGGTCAAGGGTTGGAGAAACCAGGCAGCAAGACTGAGAAGGCAAACAAGAATCTGACTCCAATCATTGCTTTGCAGGAATCTCCTGGATTTTGGGGGGATTGGCTTGGCTTGCTGTGCTTATGTGCTTCTTCAGGAGGAGGTGGTTAAAAACAGCGTGTTTTACTCTTTGAAGTTTCTTTTCCCTTTTTCCCTTTAACCATAATAATGCAGTTCTCCTCTCTTGAGAGGGTGTCTGTGGAGCACTGGAGAAAGCAGTGTATACTACATCATTTTATGGGTTTGGAAAATAGGCTGAATGGCTTCTTCCTGGTACTGTAACCTCAGAAAAGCTACAGCAAACTCTAAGCTCTGCTTTGCATCCTTTCATGCTTTCTTTGTGTGAATCAGTGCTCTTTTCTATGCACTGTTGCCAGCAGTTCTTTGTATGCCAATACAGATACCAGCTTAAGCTTGGACTTTTCTCCAAGCATCTGGGAAAGTGCACTGAGCTGAGACAACACCAACCTGCCCCATCTCCCAAGTAGATATTGAACTGCATTCCTTTCCTGTTTGTTTTCTTTTGAAGTTTGAACCTGCATCTTGAATTCATCTGCTCTGAAAGCCTCCCAGACCTATTGTGCGCATTGCAGCGTACATCTTGTTAGCAGGTGCTGTCCAGTCATTGGAACGTGACTTGGGAACTGAGGATTCCAAGGTGGGAGTTGTGAAGAGGCAAGGGATGGTACCCTTCCTTGCACACTATGTGGTCCTTGATACCTGGAGGGGTGGCTGCACAAGCTGCTCCGGAATTACTACTACTTTCTCAGAGGTGTGCAGTGTTATTGGAATGCATCTTGACAGACCTATGCTGGAAAATAGCTACTCTGTTTGCTAGGTTTGCACTAATTGAGTCTTGGTGGTGGGGAAATCTAACACCAAAAGCCCCTCTGCATGGCCTGAGCACCTGTGTTTGCAACACTTGGTAGCAGACTCTGGCTAGGAAGCGGCAGTTTCTTTGTCCAGAAGCAACCTAGTTTTGACAAAAGCTTATTTTTTAGTACTGCTAGGACCTGCTTGCACTCATTATGTTGGCAGTTCTAGTATTTGTCTAGAGGGGGGAATGTATTGAAGCACAATTAGCTTGTCGTATGCCAACATAGTTTCCCTGGCCATCTGTAGACCAAACCAAGAGAAGTATGTGGTGGGAGAGAGATAGTATTGTACTTGAGGATATTCATGCAGCACAGCTGTAACTTAGACCATAGCTGCCTCTGGTGCCAAGCAAAGTGCTCTTCATTCTACTAGAACTAAGTGGTAAGTGTTCGGGTTGGGTAGATGGGTGTGGGGATATGAATTCTTAGCATTTGCTGTTGTCGTAGGCTTCCACAAATCAGTGTGTTTTGCAGACAGTTTTCCTTCAGGTTTAAAAGTACAAGTCTGATGTCTGAACTTACTTGGAGTAACCTTTGTTTCCGTCTCTCTTTGCTTTGGGCTGCCATCATTCTATGAATGTATCCCTGAAAACAATTCTTCGAGCTCCTATTCCACAGCAAACCTGCCTCATCGTAACTTCTGATTAAATGTGTTATAAGAGGTGGAAGCGAGAGTCACCGCGCGTGTGTGACTCCTTTCCCCATTTGTTAATCCTGGAGAACGGTTGTTGAAGACAAGGTTTAATCTCGGTCTCTTAGGAAGCTGTGTTCCCTGTACATGGATGAGGGAGAGTGCAGATCAGTAGTTCTGAACAACAAACAGTTGTGTTGGTGTGTTGGCCGTGCTAAGAGAATGCTGTGTCTTAGCACCGTTATCCAGAGTCACTGAAACTCTGAAGTGTGAGCTTGCTGCAGAGACCCTTGGTTACTTTATATTTTGCTGCAGCAGGACCTCTTTATAGCTTGAAAGTAATTGCTTATGAACAAGTTCAAACTGCTTTTGAAGCTGGGTGGGAGTTTCAACGCCAGCACTTCTGTTCTGGATGATGATCTAGCAAAAAGAAAAAATAAGGGTATATGCAACTAGCAGCTTTAGAGGGTTAATTTTGTATATAGATATTATTCCTGAATCTCTGCGATTGGTTTTGTCATACGTGGATTGAAGTATGAAATACGTTACCTACAAAGAGACTCCTGCTAGAGGACACCATGGTATAGGGGGGAAAAGAAAGATTCATCCAGGAGAGATATCCCTCTTTTTTGGGAGGGGGAATGGAGAGAATTTATTTTGTGTATACAGAAACTGGCTGAGTTTACATGATGCAGCTAATGGTTAAACTTGCCAACTAAATACGACATACTGTTACAATTGAAACAAACTTCCGTGATATTTTGTTAATTCTTGATGGTGCCCTGTGATGTCTAGTAAAAACTTGATCTCCCAAACATCCATTGTTACATTCTCCCCCCCCACCTTGTAATCCAGGGTCAGCTGCTATGCATAAAGTCTGTGTTTCTGTAAAGTGTTTGCTGACTTGGATGTTTCTTTTGAATCTGCAACTGCTTTCTGATTAATCTGGCTAAGACCACCCCCGGTCTCTTGAGTTTCAGTTTAGTTGGAGGTATGCTGTTTGCAGCTTACGGTTGCGTTCTCGATGTCACAAATTGAGTTGCAGGGGGAGCAAATTCTTTCCCGATGCGTTGGTCCGTTATTAATCTATATCATGCCCTTGTTGTACATCAGAAGCATGTTTTTGTTTTTGTTTTTTTTTCTCAAACTCTTTAGAAATACTGTTCAGAATAAACGTGCACTATTTGAGTTATGTCACTTATGACTTGTCACGTGCATTTCTTGCAGCCCAGCTGTTTCCTTCTGAAATCGGAGCTGGGATACTCCATGGAGGCTTCACAAGCAGTGAGCATTCCAAACGGGAGCTGGAATGCTGTACGATGAATGCCACATGTGTCTGGTGACTGAGGAGAACTGGGGCGGCTTGGCTGTGTTCCCTCAAGTCATGAGCCTTTTCTCAGAAACGCCGTGCCTTGACGAGTGGGGGAAAGCAGAGAGAACAACGACTGTCCTGAACTATTCGGCTGTGTGGGCTCGGCAGTGTTGAGGCGGTGCTAGCGGCTGCCTTCCCTGACCTCTGCTGGAGGGCGTGGGATGCGCAGCTGGAGCTGCACTTGGTGCTGGTGCTGAGGCCAGCGTGTGGCTTGGTAACTTGCTGTACTTCCAAAAGCTAATTATAATGCCAGGATTCACCAAGTGAGTGCTAGAGCGCTTCACGTGGAAAAGTGGGAGCTGCCTGCTCCTAATGCAAGTCACAGAATCCTAGAATTGATACGTGCGTACGTAATACAGGATGCGTTTCCCTCCGTGCCAGGTGCTGTTTGCCGTGGTATCGCTCAGCACTGCAAGGTCCGCCTGTCCCTCCTCCTTGCCATTACCTCCACAGACACGCTGACACCTTCCACCCCCCTCTGCACCTTTCCCAGGTGTTGCAGAGGAGGCAGTGCCCCAGCACCCGGCCCTGCTGTCGGCCCCTGCAGCTGAGACTCCGTCGTACCTACCCTGCACGTCTGTCTTCTCATCACATCTCTGTGCCTGGGAGGATGGGGTCCTACAGCAGCTTAGGTTATTTATTCCTCGGGTTTGGTGGAGAGGGAGAGGAACAAACACAAAATCCGACAACAAACCGAAGGTTGTGTGGTTGCCTGTCAGCTGTACGGGGCTGTGAGCTGTCCCACGGCAGCCCACGGTCCCGGCTGCTGCCCGCAGGGGCGGGGCCTCCCCTAGGATGCTTTCCCTTTAAGACTTTTCTCCCGCCCTCGTGCTCTTTTCTCGCTCTCTTATTGGCCGCCCGAAGTGCCGCTCAGCGGCAGTTCCTGTTTCGGCCACCTTAACTTGTTGACGCTCGCACGCCACTCTAAACCTCTTCGGCCGCTGATTGGGTTGTGCCGACGATGATTAGCGCGGCGATTGGCCTTGCGTCACCTCGTCCCCGCCCACTCGCGTCGAGGAACGCCTTCCCCGCCTCGCGGTCGTTGATTGGCCCGCTGGGCTGAACCTGCGCCTCCCGATTGGCTGCCGTTGGCCGCGCGTGCTAACAGCAGGGTAGGCTGCGCGGGAGGGCAGCGGAGCGGAGGTAGCGGCGGCGCGCTGGCACTGTGCGCCCGCCCGGAGGATGGTCCCCGCCGTGGGGGCACCGCCGCCCAGCCCGCCCAGTCCCCCCGTGAGTGCGGGCCGCGGAGGGGGGGAGGGGCCGCGCTCGGGGAAGGACGGAGGGGAGCGGGTGGGTGCTGAGGGTACCGTCGGTGGTCGCCCCTCCCCCTTCGCCGACCGTTGCCCGTGAGGGAGGCGGCGGTTGGCAGCGGGCGCGCCGCGCTTGGGCCCGTCGCCATGGCGACAGAGGGGCGGTGAGCCCACCCGGGATCCGCGTCCGGCCGGGCCGGGGGTGTCCCGTCGGCGGCCCGCCGCCCTCCGCCTCCGGGGAGCCGCGGGACGGAGCGGGCGACCGCAGCCCCTTTGTCTGACGGGGCGGCCGCACTGCCAGGTGGGGAGGGGGGAAAAAGGAGCGGGCCGCGGCCGCACGGGGCGACGGAAGCGTACGGGTAGCGGCACTGAGGAAACAGGGGCTGTTGCTGGGAAGTCGTGGAGGTCCGGGGCCGTGAGCCGTCACACGGTGCTCAGGAAGTTGTAACTTCGCCTGTTGTCACTTGTGGTATCCCTCACCTGTAATATCGCTGCCAGAGAAAGCGTCGTGTGTGTGTTTTTGGTGTGGGAGAGCTCCAGCTGGAAGTTTGGTGGCTTCAGAGCGCGGTGCAAAAAGTCCTCCTTCTTCTTTACAGCTTTTCTTCTGCCTCGGTAACCAACAGTTGCCTGCTGGAGTGTGCCTGTGCTCATGGGCACGCTCCATCTATTCCTTCTCCACCCTGTAAAGTTAGCTCATCGTCCAATTTCCATTGAGTTTACCAGTAACAGAGTTTGAAGCCCTTATTCCACAGAAGTCAGCACTCACAAACACAGAAGCTCGGGATTTGGGGTCGCATTCTGGGTAGGGAACCTAGAAGGCAGCTCCCTGTGTCAGCACATGGGACAGCACACACCTGCACACACACACAGCGTGCAGTGCCATTCTCACAAAGCAGTTGATAAGGAAGAGGAGAAAGTGAGCAGAAAAAGAAGGCTGTGAGAATGTGTTGGGTCACCGACCGTAACCAGGCAGAAAATTTGTTTTCGCTTTGTTTTTATTTTTCACATAACACTTCAGCATTCTGTTAAATTGCAGCCCAGCACATATTTATGAAAAACATTAAGCAAAGAGAACTTAATGTTGCACGTTATATTACCTGACTTCTGAATGCTTAAAGGCTTGCTTTGGAAGCATGACTTTAGCTTTTTTTCCCTCCACGTGCAGCTCATTGAGGCAGTCTTAGCTGTGTTGATTATATTATATGGCACTTTAGCAAACTGCAGAGTGCTATTTGTCACATGTGAATTGCGTGCAGTAGTCAGACAAACAGGAAGGAATAAATTATGGATGAATGATTGTTGTTATTATGAGGTGCTAGAAGCTTAATTCTGACTTTCAATTAATGCCATAATAATGACCCACGAGTACAGTTTGGGATGAAGTGCTCATCGGTTTATGGGAATTAAACAGAGTGGAAGGAGAAAGAGTGGTGGAGCCTGGAGGAGTATGATAGCCGTGAGGTGGGAATTAGGTTGTGGGTGCCAGGTGGTGGCTGTGCTTCTTCAGCTGATGTTTTTCCAAGCACTCAACGTGCCTAGGAGCTGAGCAAGGGTGGGCTGAAATGACTGTCTCCTACGCTGCATGTCCCTGCTGTGTGCATCGTGGATGCGACACTAGTTGAACGTTAGCTTTAGTTCGTAGTTCCAAAGACAATGTGTGGATTGAAGTTGGGTACTGTAGTAGGTAGGAGTAAAAAAGCAAATGCATATGGAGGATTGAGGGCAAGGACATGCTGGATTTGACAACAACCAGTCAACAGTTTAATTTGTACCCTAGTGTTCAGCTGAGACTGTTCTCCAGGCTGCCCAGAGAGGCTGTGGATGCTCCATCCCTGCAGATGTTCACAAACAGGTTGGATGGGGCCCTGGGCATCCTGCTCTAGTACCAGAGCTGGAGGTTGGTGGCCCTGCCTGCAGCAGGGGGGTTGAAACTCGAGGATCTTTGGGGTCCCTTCCTGCCCAAGCCATTCTGCGATTCCATACGTAACGTAATACTGAACGTTGCCCATGAATGTCAGAATAGCAGTGGAGATGTGTGCCATGGCTGTGCGTACACACCAGGTGTTCTTATGGAAACGGTTGTACAGTGCGTGTAGGCACAGCATCTGACAGCATTAATGTTTCTAAGAGTTTTGTAATTCCTCGAGTTACAGCTCTCAGGCTTCTGAAGATGCATTCTGCTTGCCTCCAGCTTTAAGGACTGCTCCCTTGCAGTCGCTTTGTAACTTGTTTCCTGAGCTAGCATTCTTCAACTTATTCATATTTGTGACTCTTGTATTTCAAGTTCTGTCCCTCAGGAACACGTTTTCCTATTCTGATGGACGTTGATCATAACATGGTTCTGGAAAGTGGAGTGAGAACATCTCAGTCTGAACCATTGAGCAGACTGCAATAAAGCACTTATGGATGGTAACTCCCTGGTTAAGAAACACTGTTCAATGCCACACCTATCTAATGGTAGCCTAACTTGCCGGTTAACATGAAATTCCAGCTTTTATATGTACACTTTGTATATCTACAGTGTACTTCGTTGCAACTTTGCAAGTGTAAAACTGTTGTCATGCTCTGAGTGAGCACAATAGCGATTCTGTGGCATGGGCAGGAGAGACAGATCTTGTGTAACCAAAGTTTGTTTCCTGTATGAAGTGTTGGCATTAACCTTCTGAGATGAATGGGGTACTTCAGCAGCTGTGACACTTGATAGCAATCTTTTACATCAGCCAGATGTATGCCTTTGTGATGCAGATAAGAAAGCAGCAGGCTTAAAAATGTTCCTGCTTCCCTTTAACAATTGCCTTCATCACCCTGTTACCCGCACTTCTTGGTTTACTTGACCAAAAGGAGACTAATTCCATCTCAAAGCACACCTCAGTCGTGCTGGTACTCTCATACCAAAGTTAGCTCTGTGTGGGCTGTCATTCTTTGGTGCAGGTGAGTTCTGTGCTGCTTTCACTCTTCAGTGAAGTTAGCTAGAAACTGAACATACGTCTTAGGTTAGAATTAGATTAGTCTTAAATCCTGTCTGTTGTTTGATTCTTTATCAGTAGTGGAGGACCTTTAATACTTAAGAGATCCTGTTTAAATAGTGTGTGCATACAGTGTAAATGCTTGATTCTTCTACATAAATGTCACTTGTTCTAAATTCAGAGACTTCCAGGGCCATTTGAGAAGTTTAAGTGCTGTCAGTGAAGGTGGGGAGAGGCAATGTTGTGTAATTTTGGAGTTGTTAGGGCCTCCCTACAGATTTTCCTATTATTGCTGCAAGGACAGTTCATTAACTAAGGAAACTTAGTGTAGCATGTTGCAGTGTAACTCATTAACTCAGTCAGCATCCAGCTTCTGATGGAAATAATTAAGAAAAGCTGATTTTTTTTACATTGCAATATTCCAGAGTTGAACTATTAGTTGGCTTTCATATCTCTGTGTTGCCTACATCTCTCCATAATACTCTGAGTGTCTTCATAAGAACAAAGACTCGGAAGTGTACATAACATCAAAGAAAAAATGAAGTGTAAGCCTATTCACTTAAGTGTGGATATGCTAATGTGTTTGAGCTGTCCCTTGCTGAAGAACACATCGGGGATCTCCCTCTTTTGGTTTCCTTTCAAGATGCTGTTGCCAAGTCACTCTCAGGTGGCAGCTGCAATGTGATTTCTGCAGAGAAAGCAGATGGAGGTAAAGCACTTTTAGAGAAGGCTTTTCTAATGACGTAAGACTTGCATCATCATGATACTGGTCTGTTTGTTGCTCTTGTCCTTTACTGAGTTCTTACAAACCTTTGCAAACTAAGAACTTGGAGGTCTGTTTTCAGCTTCTGTTCCACTTTTAGTGCAGAACTTCTGCAATGCTCTGTGTGCTTTTATTAGTGCTTACATGTCTGCTTACCACTGAATAGCTCACGTACAGTAGTCCCCCCAGGTTGAATAACTAGTTCCTAAAGTTGTGGAATTACTAAGTTCAGGTTTCTTATGGATTTGGGTCTTGTTCCATTTTCTGATGTCTAGCGTATACAGACTGTGATTTTAAATTTCTTCTTTAAGATGTGATTGTTGAGGAAGTGTCTGTACTGGGCATCCGCTCCCAGGTACCTTTAATTTTGACCTCTGATAGATCAAACCAAAATAGTTTGCAGTTTTGTCCCAGACAGTAATATACAACACTATCTGTCAGACATACAGATCACCAGGTGAGTCCCTTGTTTCTCAAACTGAAGAAAGGAGGCCTACTTTATCTACAAATATCTTGAAGAGTGAGGGAGAAAAATAGCCCTCTTCCATGTACTAAAGCCTTTTGTAAGGAGTCTGCTATGAAAAGGACGTTGCAAAACTGTGGAGGTTTTATTCATTTTTGTCAGGTTTAGGGTGGTGGCATTCGTTTTTAAAGCTTGTTGCGGTTGATGATAGCAAAAGCACCATTAAGCTTCTGAAGGTTAACATCTCAGTAACTAGTTCTTTTAAAATCAAGATCCGTGGAATGATGTGTCTGAAAGGGGGAGTAAGTTTGATTAGTTTATGTGGAGAAACTGAAGTACTGTTTTGTAGAACCTTGCTTGTTTTGCCACTAAGATTCATCGGGAAGAACCTTCACATGGAAAGATCACTCTTTGTAACCAGATCTCACAATGGATTTCTTCTGCGTGTTGTAAGGGAGCTTTGTAGTTGAGACAGGAAGCCCAACTGTGTAGGCCTTAAGATCACATGATATATTCTTAGTTCGTGTCATATTTCTCAAACCTCAACCTATAAAATATGTAAGAACTCCAGTGTGTAATCTTTTGTAGCGAATGACTTACCTGAAAAGACATATAAAAAAAGTTTATATAAACTCTCCCGTGCATTTCATGGGTGTTTTGCATCACTTGTTAGTTTTAGAGTGCTTGCGTGCCCAGTATAGCTGTAAGAGAACACTCGTGATAACTTGATACTTCCTTAAGATCTCACACAGTTTTATGAACAGACTACGTGACAATCATTTGTAGTTGCACAACAGATGAGAGCTTAGGTTAAAACCCAAAATGAAGTGAGTGATAGCATTCTGGATGCTGTAGCTAGAAGATTTTTTTTAATTTTGATTTTACATTGATTATCAAGCCCTATGACAAAGCACTGATCTTTGAATCGAGATTTCATTTGGAGGCAAGGTCTTGTTATGAAGCAGAATTAGATTAGCTGTTGCTGGCTCTGTAACTTCTAATTTATTCCATCAGTCTTTGGTGTTCTGTCAGAGCTTTCCAATGCCAGGCTTCCTCAGTTATAAATAATCAAATGGATTCAGGAGTCAGAGACCGTGAAGTCATATATTACAGCTTTTTCAGGAAGAAATCACTTTTTCTTTTAGGCGAAGGGTTGGCTCACCACTACATGCTGTTACATGGGAGTAGAAATGTGCTCTCAGCCTGTACAGGACGCTAGTTACCTAGTGCAGGTAGATGTACTGTCACAGAAGAAGGTTGTCTGCAAGCCACTTGGCACCCACTTAGCCTTACTTAACAAAGCAGATTCTTAGATAGCTTTATTGAGTGTGACATAATTAGATGTGTCTCCAGTTTGAAACTTATCTTCTGTTTTGGAGTGCACAATGGATCACTGAGTGCTGAAAACCATGGAAAAGAGCACTGTCTTGTAACTCAAAGAAATGCCTCCCTCTTTCTTGCTTCCTTTATGAAATTGGTACACAGTGACTTGTGAAGCTTAATGAAGTATCTACAGAGCATGGTATCTGGAGAATTTCCATGGTCATCTTTTTATGTTTTTTTTTATAAATAAGAGTTCTGATCCCCTTATTTTGATCTAAAATGGCCAGAGACCCTCTTCAGGTCCTCATGATTTTTAGCTTGTGTACCAATGGTGTAATTGTTGCTCTTTACTCTCAAATGCCAGCTTCCATATAACAGTTCCCCTAGATCACAGGAGACGGTTTGTGTAGGCATCTTCTTTGCTGGCATTGGGTGTCACTTTGGTCTGCCTGTAGTTCTGTGATCATCCACACAGTGTGTGGGGGTGGCAGCAGCTCACAGCTAGGTGAGGGCCAGAGACACCTCTCCTGAAACAGCTTTCAGGACATCGGCAGTGGGTAAGGGGCTTTATTCAAGTTACATTCCTGTCTCTGTGCCTACTCTAAGGTCTAAATGAATGAGGCACTAACCTTGGAGAACTGAAGGGACAGCAGTGCAAGAGCAAGAATAATGAAAAAGAAACTAAGAATTTCTTCAGAATTTTCTTAAGCAAATCTGGTCAGGGTTCTTCTGAAGAATGACCCTACAACAGTACTCTCTTGAGCCCATGTGGTAGTAAACAGTCACGAGCAACGATGACTTTATTATTCTGAAAATTGTAAACAAAAATGAATTTGATGGCACATCACTTGCATGATAAGCCTGGTTCTTCCAACAATACAGTTATAAAGAATAGAAAAGGGAGAGAGAGAAAGCTTGCTTTCCAGTTCTCTTGCTTGATCTTATATAATAGCCTTAGTGAATCTTAATTGCTCTAAGTCAGTAGGAGGAAAATTAGTCTTTGTGATTAGATACTACAAACAAAAGAAGTGAGTAAGAAATTGTAAAAGCAGTGAAGCTTTTATCCCCATCTGTTGTTGTTCTCAGACACCTTAAAAAATTAAGTGGATTGCATAGCACTCTGTGGTTTATTGGCATTGGTTCGCTGCCACTGACTCTTGCAGAAGCTCAGAGAGCAGTCTAGGAAGCCATAGGCTGGTTTGGACTGGGAATGTGTCAAGTCAAGATGAAAGTCAAGATAACTCTTGCCCACCCTTTAATCTTTCATACACTGTCCTGGATTTAAAAAAAAAGAGTACATGTGGTGATCTGTCTGACCTGAACTGGTGCTGATCAAAGAGAAACATCCATTCACTCACCTTCACTGTCAGTGCTGACCTCACCTATCCTTCTCTACCCATGCTCAATTTTTGTAAACATCTGGGAATGTCATGTCATGTCTTTGAGGGATTTTGTTTAGGTTCATCACTGGGCCCAGTTGTCATGAGTGAGTGGAAGAACAGACACAGTTTAGTAACAAGAAAACATTGGATTCCTCGGAAATCAAACTAAAAAATACCACTCTCTTGAGTAGGACCATTTATCCCACTATTTTCCTATGCAGTCTAAACAGGTTACTTCTATAAGCAAAAGCAGTTGGTGTGTTGGTAACAATTACAAAGATAAAGTTTCAGGTTTCATTTCCTGCAATCGTTGTGTTAGCTAATTGCAAAATGACAGTAGAAGTGTCTCAAGGGGGGGGGGGATAAAGCCAAGGCAGTGATGATTTATATCTCAAGGGTGCCTTGCTTGTGATTAAAAGCTTGAATTAAGTCTGTGGTTGAAACTAGCCTTGTTGTAAAACATACGTGGAACGCTGGAAAAGAGAGTTCCAACAGTCAGTTGAATGAAGAGGACTCTGTCTTGCAGAAGATAGCATTTGTGTACAAGTTACCATAAATCCCAAACTAGTAAGAACTCTAAGAGCATAGCACTGATTAAATTACATTGAACTTTAATCTCCAGAAGACAAAGAATTTAATTTCTGTGGATGGCACTGCATTTAAACTAAAATCAGTATTTCAAGCTGACGTTGAGAGAGCTATAAGCTACATAAAGCTTGAGAATAAATAGCCGTAAATTGCCATTTGCACCCTAAAGAATTAGGAATTTGCAGCATTATTTCTGCAGAAGATATTCAGCTGAGTCGAGTGAGCGTATTGCATGAGTGAACTTAACATGTATTTGCCCCTGAGCTTATAAAGCAAATACTTCTGCTGCAGCAAGTCGGAAAATGAATCTCTCTTGGAATTATCACTTGATATAGAATAAGGAAAGAGCAAGAAACCACTGTCAAAGCACTTGGTGGGGCAACGGCTGCTAGGAATAAAAGAGATAGGATGAACGTTATTCAGTAGTCCAGAAAGGTTTCTACCTGGGCAGCTTTGTTAAATTTTCAGAGCCTGCATTTTCAGGAGCTCTTTCAGACACCACCTCCCTGCCATAGCCTGCTCTGTTTTTAGGTTTATAAAATAAAATGCGAAGGTTTTTGTCCTTACAGAATAAGAATAGGAAAAGAAATCTTCAGTTCACCATCCTTCTTAAGTTACAACTTTGAAGTAAATGCTGAAGTGTTGTATACAAGAGCTATTTTATATACTTTACTGCTTCTTTTTGAGGGGAAAATTGGAGCTTGAAATAAACTGCTCAATTAGCTAATGGCTGTGGTCTTATTTATTCTTATCTTCGCTACAGAACTGTTTTGAAACATTGTTTCAATTGTATGAGCCTCGATAAACTTCTGTCTTGAAGTAATCCCACAGTAAAGCGAAGTGAAAATAATATTAATTGCGCTTTTACACCCTGTTCCTTCTGTAGGAAGCGGGCTGTGAATCCCAGCGGAACTCAAGCATATGTGAAATGCAGACGTCACTGTTTACATGTGACAGCTGTAATGATTGTACCAATATGTTAAAATATGTGTTTTTATATATCTCGCAGTGTCTTCCAATGTAACGTGCCTTGCCATGTCTGTCACAGTATTTTGCAAAATTTACTGAAGTAATCATGGTAAGCCACAAGCTGCTGAGGCAACACGTGCATAGGGCATTAAAGAAGAATAATGATTAAACATAGCCACTAGATTTGACAGTGAACTGTACAGTTAAACAAAAGATGCCAAGTGGCCTTAATCTGATCAGTTTGTACCAAATAGTTTATAGAGGTGAATCTGTAGTGCTTCTTCAACTTTACAGTGCACGTAAGCTGAAGACTTCTTGTGCTGAGTGTGCCTGCTAGGTGAGGTTACCCCTTGTGCACCCAGTGTCACAAAAAAGAATACCTGCTTCTTAATGCCACATTCATCTCAAGGAGTTTTCCTTCAGACTGGCGTTTTGGCCAGTAACAGCTAGGCCCTGTCCTATTGATCAGAGGCAAAGTGATGTGATGCATGTCACGTGCAAAGAATCCAGAAGAATGCAGTTGTTAATTCTTTCTGTAACTTTCTTCAGGTTCTCTTCTCTGAAACCATGCCAGAGATGACAGAGAATGAGACACCTACCAAGAAGCAACATCGGTGAGTTTCTGTGAAAAACGACGTTTGCCGTTCTGCAGTCTGTGGTCGTACTGCAATGAGAAAATTTCTAGTGATAAGTTGAGTAATGACATTATTAATAAATTCTTGGGGTTGACCAGGATTGATGCAAAAGTCTGAGAACTGTGGCTGTAAACCTCCCTTTCTTTCTTCCTCTATCCTGTTAAATTATTTGTTGTGGAAATACCTACCTTGACCAGCAAGGCAGAAGAGATTCTTAATCACACAGAGTACTCAGATGCATGTGTACTCAGGTTAGAGTGCAGCCTGTGTTTACTGCAGCAACTCCTTGCAAACAGTGGGGGAAGAGTGCACTCGTTCTGATGGAATGGTTTAGATGTCTTTCACAAATTACAGTGGAATCTAGATCTTCACCAGTCTCTACTGAAATTCAAAGTACGCCCTGAGATTGAATAGCAGTGCTACAACCAACATTTATAATTAAGTGGCTTAGGGTCCATCACAACCTCTACAAGTTTTTGTTTCTGTATAGTAATTTATTGATCTAACACTTGATTTTGACTTCAGTCCTTAGTTACAACATCCAACTTAGGCTAGCTGACCACGGAGGATATGATTTACAATAAGAATCACAGGTGATTATCTTTGAGATAAGTGGGAAAACTGTAGTTTACAGTTAACTGAGGTTGTTTTTAAATGATTTTTATACATGTTGCAGTTCTGGTGGTGCGAATTTTCCATAAATAGAAGATTCGTCACATCTTTTTTGAGAAAAAAAGTGCTCTTTACTGTATTTCTTGAAAATATTTGGCTTACTGCACATCTACAGGACACTTGATTTTATTTATATAAAGTACATATATAGGATTTATTGACTTGCAGCAAAAGCACTTTGAGGCACTGCACATTGATTCTCATCCGATTGCCATTGGCCCAGGAGTCCCAGAGGAATGTGTGAAAACAAAGAGAACCCTCACACCTCTAAATTACACCTAGACAGATTTTTGAGGCAGTACAGTGGAACAGTTGCAGAGGAAAGATAATTGTTTTCTAACTAAGCATGTTTGATGTCAGAAGGCTGATGTTTGAAGGTATCAGATCTGAAAGAATCAGTTTGCATTGTGATATTTTCTCCTTTCTCATTGATACAGTGAATGTAAAAGCAATAGTTCAAACAAATTATTGTCTTTCCTGTTGGTCAGAATCAGTGTTGGGGTTATCATATTTAACAATGTGTAATGTTAGCATAATATTTCTTGATGAACAAAATGATCAAAATCCAGCTCTGTGGAATAAATATGTAACAATGACTACATGGATTATTATGGTATATCTTGTTATGTTGAAATTGATTCAAGTCTGAACACTGATGATTTTTTTTGTTATAAACTATTTAATGTCGGTTCAATGCCAATCCTTGTGAGTATTACTGCTGCTGTATTCTTGTTCAGAATGGAGTGTAATGTTTAGTATTTTTAGCCATAACTGAAATAATAAAATAAGAGAAAATTGTTTGTGTGCAGTTTTTTTTCCTTCTGTTTTATGTCACTGTTTTCCCTTTATCGTTCACAGAAAGAAAAATCGGGAGACGCATAATGCAGGTAGGAGCATTATTTTTGTTGCTTCTTCTGTAAATAAGCATAGATTCTTCAGTAACTTACTTTGCCTGCAGAAGGTCCCTCTATAAGAGTTTATACCATAAAAAAACCCACATCCTACCAAACATCTCTCTGTGATCTTAGAATACCTATGCACAGATCAGTCCCTTAGGCATCCATCCTCCAGCAATTCTGTCTCATCTGTCTGTTGTGCGACTTACATCCCTTGTGCAGTATGCAGCCTTTTCTCTCTGTTGAGTTCTAGTTTCAGCATCATTTGATGTTGAAAATAATGATCAGCAGAACTGTCAGGCTTCAGAAGGGTCTGAAGGTTTTCACCTTGATACAAAATACTAAACCCTCACATCTAGTTCTCTGCTCATTAAACAGCACAAACACGTGGTCTTTACAACCTCAAGTGGAAAAAAACACACAGTGGTTTCCACGTGCCCAGGATGTGGCCAATTTCCTAAAGACTAAGAGGTATTGGGAAAGAATCTTAAGTTAATGTTAAGATGGCCAAACGCATTCTAATTCTCAGTTCCTATTTTACTTGCTGGTAGCTTTGAAAGTCTTCCTCTAGCAGGCTGACCTCTGGAAGACGTGGGGACCGGCTCCCTGCAGCCCTGTAGCTTGCTCAGTCATTAATGCCTGGACAAACTGAGTAGAATGGAAGATACTATCAAAACAAAGGAATAGAACTTCACAACCACTGTGGTAACTGCGAGTATTAGTAACAGTAAAAATTAAATCCCAAGGATAATGTGTTTTAATGTTTGTACAGCTGCTCTTATATGACTGACCACTAAGAATACTGATGAAACTGGCATCAGTGATGAGTCTTTAAAGCCCTGTGTGACTTAATTGTTAAAGTTATTGTTGTCATTTGGGGACAATAGGCTCTTCAGAGCCGTTACATTGTTTTAGAAGATAGATAGGCTGCAGAATTTCTTTAAAAGCTGAACACAAATCTCTGTCTTACCTATAAATAACAATATGAAATGCAGCTTTACTTCAGAATAACTGCTTTGCTTAGTTTTTTATTTCTTTAAGAACTCTGTTCTTCATTTGCTGTAAATGAGTGTGACCTTTTGCTGAAGTTGGATTAGCTCCCATGCATTAGCTCCCATCTAAATGGAGACTGAAGACAATGCTGTGTGGTTTGGGGTTGGCTGGTTTTGGTGTGTTTTTATCCTCATAAATTTCTTGGAGAAGAGACTTTATCTTGCTGTGTTATAATAGTACTTAATGTATCTAGGCCTGACCCTGGGAACACTTCCTTCTTGCCCTGAAATGCAAACATTTCTTCACTTGTTTGAGAAATGTCAATTGAAGTGAGAGACTACTGAAATAAAACTGTTTAAATCAGTATATCCTTTGTAAAGGAGTGTGACAGAAGTAAAATATTATTTTGCTTGTAGAAAATATGCTCATCTGTGGGTTACAGTGTGATCCTGTATGTACCAAAAGCAGCCCTGCTGCACAAAAGTAAAGTCACAATGAATGACATATTGATAGGAATCTTGACAGAGCCATGACAGAACTTTATTCAGAACACCAAATTGTTTCAATATCTTACTTTCTTCAAAATAGGTAATTCACTGGGAATATTGTTAGCTAAAATCTGATTTTAGTTCCAGTCATAGTAACAACAGTTTAAGCTTTCAACATAGAACTGAGTACCTCATGTAGTTAGAACCACAAAGTATCATCAAAACCTGAATTTTGAAATGTGTTACCTCTGCTTTTCTGTAAAGGAATCCTGAAAATCCTCACCTTTAAAGTTGTTGCTTTTTATGTTACAGCTGCTAATTTCACTGTGTGTTAATTCAGTAACCGAGGTTTACTTTAGAGATTTTTTTATTCCACCACATTATTCATGGTTCTAGTAACTAGGAAATAATGTATTTATGTGTCCTTACATTGGTAGTAGTTGTCTTGTTGTGTTGACTTGCCCAATGAGATGACGTAGTGCATGGTTTTTTGTGCTCAGTGGAGAGACATCGAAAGAAAAAGATTAATGCTGGGATAAACAGAATTGGAGAACTCATTCCCTGCTCTCCAGCACTTAAACAGGTAAGTGTTCATTCATACAGGTGTGCATCCTGTAAAATGTTTGTGTTTCCTTGCCTACAGAAGTACAAATACTTATTTTGCTGTTTGTCTCACAAAGAAGACAAAAGCGTCTGAACTAACGTGCTTGAAATTGTACTAGTCATTAGTGGGATTTTAAGAAGTATTTGTAACAGAATTCCTTTTTAGAAATACAAAGCCCTACTGATATATTTGCACAGATGTTTGAGCTTTGTATCTGAAGGTGTCGTATATGACTGCTGAAGGAATGAACAGTATGAGTTAGACATGTGACTCACTGCCTTTCTCCTCCATTCATGTGTGCAGTGTTTCTGAGGAGATTCATTTGCCCACAGCCATCTAGTTTGTTGATGTCTGCTTGTCCATTCACAACTTTCCAAAGTTCTCATTAGACATGCACGCGTGTTTATTTCTGTAATCTTTGGCATAAGGATGACAGCAATTTGAAAGTCAAATATTAACAGTAAGGAAAGACAGTGTCCTTGTGTAAAGTGAAAAGACAAAACAATGAAAAAATATTCAGAAAAGCATTCTGTTTAGCACGTTTTTCAAGTGAAGACTCTTGGATAGAGTGCAAGACCTATCATTGATAGATCCAATAATGATGAGATTTCTTTCTAATTTTATGTTTCTTTTTCCTTTGAAGAGCAAGAACATGATCCTGGATCAGGCCTTTAAGTACATAACAGAAATGAAAAGACAGAACGATGAGCTTCTGTTAAATGGAGGGAACAATGAACAGGGTAAGTACAGATTCCACTGGAAGTTCTAGAATTTCTGTCATTCATTTCAACTGTGTGTCTGTCAGTGCTGACTAACAAGAAAGTCAGGAACTCCCTGCATCCACAGACTTGAGGGATCCCAAGACATATGCATACAAAAAAAAAAGAAAAGAAGAAAAAAAACCCTTTCTGCTTAGAATATCCTCAAACAAAAAACAAAGAAGATGCCCAAGTGCATGTTCTAGCTATGAAACGTGAAGTGATCGCCTTGTGATGTAATATAGTTAAAGATCTCACGGGTGATGCAAGATCTAGTAGATTCCATCATAATTTTTTCTACTGTAATGTGCAGAAAAAAATCTGATAAAATTCCAGGTTAGATTTTCTTCATTGGAAAGATGAATGTTTCTTCGTGCACAAGTTTTTTTTTTATTCCTTTCAAATACTTTGAAAGTAATAACAACCTACCTTATAAAAATATAATGCCTCATATGAATTCTTCTTTAACAGAGGCATACAAAATGCAGTGGTGGGGATATGACAGAAATCATCTCAGAGCTAATGTTATAGTTTGTGATTTTTATTTCTCCACAAAGAATGGAATGTTATTAAATAGCAGCTCCTAATGCAGCAAAGAGTGTACCTGTCCAAGCCATGGGCTGCCACCTTCTCCAGGAGAATACTGTTGGGAGTCCAAGTTGAAGGCTTTGCTGAAGTTAAGGTGGACCACATCAACAGACTTTCCCTTATCTACCAGGCAGGTCACTAGATAATAGAAGGAGATCAGGTTGGTCAGGCAGGACCTGCCTTTTGTGAACCTATGCTGGCTAGGCCAGCTGGCTACGTCTGACCCCCGAGTTGTCTCACACGTGCCGTGTGATCTCCCTTAAGCCAATCTGCTCCATATCCTTCCCTGCCACCAGGTCAGGCTGTCAGGCCTGTAGTTCCCCAGATCCTTCTTATGACCTTTCTTGTAGATGGGAGTCACATTGGCAAGTCTCCAGTCTTCTGGGACCTCTCCAGGTGACCGGGAACACTGATAGGTTGTGGAAAGCGGCTTGGCTATCACCTCCACCAGTTCCCTCAGCATTCCTGGATGAATCCCATCTGGCCCCACAGAGATGTGGCAGTCCAGGTGGAACAGTAGGTCTCTGACTGTTTCCTCCTGAATTGTGGGGAGGAAACTACTACTCCCCATTTAACTTCTACTCCCCATTTAAGACTTTCAGGTCATGGGGTAGAGACCCTGAGGATAACTGGTCTGACTTTTTAAGACAGACGTAAAGAAATCATTGAGAACCTCAGCCTTTTCCTCATCCCCAGTGGTCACGTTCCAAGCCACATCCAGTAAAGAATGGAAATTCTCCTTGGTCCTCCTCTTACTGTTGATATATTTGTGAAAGAGTTTCTTGTCCCCTTTTAGCCCAGCAGCCAAGTTGAGTTCAAGCTGGGCTTTTGCCATTCTAATTTTCTCCCTGAATATCCTAATAACTTCTCTGTAGTCTCTCTGAGTTACCTGTCCCTTCTTCCACAAGAGGTAGATTCTCTTTTTCTCCTGGAGTCCCAGGGAAAGCTCCCTGTTCACCCACGACAGTCTTCTTCCACACCAGCTCATCCTGTGGCACAGGGGTACAGCCTGCTCCTGCATCTTTAAGACTTCCTTCTTGAGGAGCGACCAGCCTTCCTGAACCCTTTTATCCTCCAAGACTGAATTCCAAGGGACCCTCCCTCCTAAACTCCTGAGCTTTTCAAAGTCTGCCCTCTGGAAATCTAAGGTAGCAGTTTTGCTGTCCCCTCTTGTGGCTCCACCAAGAATCGAGAACTCTATCATTTCACAGTCACTCTGTCCAAGACGGCCCCTGACCTCCACATTTCCCACCAGACCTCTGTGAACAGCAGGTCTAGCAGGGCACCACCCTGTTGTTGATGTGATTGGTTTTGAAAATCCTAAGTGATTTTCCTCGTTAGGTGAGCTCTATCCAATTCCACTGCTGGGTTTTGAGGCTTTACACAGACACATTCTGTTTAGTTTTGCGTGTCATTTTAATATGCAATGAAACGGGAAAGCCACAAGATTATCAATTTCATCAATATCAATTCAGATGTTTGCTTTTTGTTCATTAGTTAAACAAGCTGATTAGCGTTTAGGTTCGCATGATTTATTTTATATGTTTTTAACTGATTAATTAATTAGACACATCTGAATATTGGCAGTGGAGTAGTTTGTGGGATTCACTGCCTTCCTGCTCAGTAGAAAGTTTTACCAGGATAGTCTTCATTTATGTTCTGTTATATTATTGAAGAAAGCATACATTATTAATAATCTATTTCAATATTACATAGAACTTGTTCTCCAAACCACTTGGTAGCATTACATAGTGCTTGCACTGATGCTTATGTAATGAAGTGCTCTCACTGTTTTGCAGCTGAAGAGATAAAAAAACTGCGGAAACAGCTGGATGAACTTCAAAAGGAAAACGGGAGATACATTGAGTTACTGAAAGCCAATGATATTTGCCTGTATGATGATCCTACAATCCACTGGAAGGGGAATCTCAAAAATGCAAAGGTCTCAGTTGTTATTCCTAGCGATCAAGTTCAAAAGAACATTATTGTCTATTCAAATGGGAGTCAACCCAATGGAAATAACCAGGGAGCATCTGTCCAGGGAATAACATTTAATGTTGGTCATAATTTACAAAAGCAAACAGCCAATGTTGTGCCAGTCCAGAGAACGTGCAACCTAGTGACTCCTGTGACAATTTCTGGTATTTACCCTGCAGAAAACAAACCACGGTCTCAGAGTACAGTTTCTCCACTGGCACCCACTCAGGTGGTTCCAGCAGGGAATGCTCTTGAACTTTCCATCCCAGAGAATGAGCAAGGTGTGCTTGCTGCTACTGCCAGCTCACAGAATGCTTCTCAGTCCAAAACGGAACAGGGCCTGCAGCATTCTTCAGATAACGCACTGGAGAACGGTCAGAGTCTCCCCAAAAGTAAAAATGATGAAGGTGGCCCGAAGTCAACAAAGAAAACACTCCAGCAGGGAATCAGCCCTCCTTCCAGTGCCTCCGCGGAAGCCGAGAAAGTTCAACACATGAATGCAAGCAGCTCAAAAACACCTAATTCTAGGAACGAATTTCAGGAAAGCTCTGTAGTTTCAACTACAGGCACAGCTGTTGTGCCATCTGTGAGACTGTCTGCTGCAGACAGTTTTTCCTCTGTAAATGTTCTCAAAAGTACAGACTTAATAAGTAGTGCTGACACGCCCGTGACTTCTGCAGCAGAAGGAATAAAGGCTGTAACAGTAATGAGCACTCTGCCTGCCAGTCCCCTAGAGAACTGCTGGTCTTTTTCAGGCTCTCCAGGTGTTGTCTCTTCAGACTTGAAAAACGTGAGTAGCCTTACACGGATGCCTTCAGCTGGAAACACACAGACCACGTGGACAACTTTGCAGCTGGCAGGAAACACTGTCCAGCCACTAAGCCAAACACCATCCAGTATAATGACTGCATTGCTGAGTGAGCCAGTTAATGGGGCTAGTACTGTATCTCCTGCTCACAGCAGGCCTTTGACTACAAGCATTAGTTTGAATACTTCTCTGCCTATAGATGGGCAGGCAGCTGAACAGATTGTAGTTACCTTGCCCTCGTGCCCATCCTTACCTATGCAGCCATTAATCAGCCAGACACAGGTTAAAACTCAGGCTGCAGGAAGTATCCTTCCATTAAATTCAACTATGCAGGTAATTCAGATGGCTCAGCCAGTTGCATCAGCTGTGACGGGAGCACCAGCGAACCAGAATGTCATCATTCTCCAGCCTCCAAACACTGCTCCGTGTCCTCCAATTGTGAGAGCAGAAGTTCCTAGCCAAAATGTCAGTCAACAAATTGTAATTATTCAAGCTGCTAGTCAGAATCCTCTTCCTCTCCTCTCTGCCCAGCCTTCTGCTTCTGTCAGAGTTCCAGTGAATGGGCCTCTGGCAGTTGCAAACTCCAGCAACTCTGTACAAAATGCCCATCTTCCACAGACTTTTGGAGGGAAACACCTCGTCCATATATTACCAAGGCCATCATCTTTGCCATCTTCTAGCTCAACGCAGACGTTTTCAGTTACGATGTCAAATCAACAGCATCCCCAAACGATCTCGTTAAATGGGCAGCTTTTTGCATTGCAGCCTGTGATGTCTTCATCTGGAGCTTCAAATCAAGCCCCTATGCAAATTATTCAACCTACCACCAGCGAAGATCCAAACACCAATGTTGCTCTCAATACATTTGGTGCTTTAGCTAACCTCAATCAGAGCATATCACAAATGGCTGGACAAAGCTGCCTACACTTGTCTCTCAGCCACCCTACCAATCCCACGACTGTCCATAACCAGATCGCCACGGTTAACTGTGTGTCGTTGCCAGCTTCAGTGCCCCCCTCAGTGCCTCTGGAGGGTTCAGTATCAACTAGTGCATCTAATTCAGCAAACGTTTCCCCCCAAAAAGCTGCTGCTGGTTTGTCTAATGCGAAATCAAAAAGGACGAACAAAAAGCAGACTACAAAAAAGCACCTGGCTGCCAACATTAAAGTTTCCTGTCCAGCAATTCCTTGTAAAGATGCAGGTAAGGCAGACAGTGCTGAAGAAGCTGTGGCAAAGCATTCAAAGGGTGAGGGGTTGCCTGAGAACATGCCAGCAGTGTCACAAGCTTTAGCCACGTTGCAGGCAAGCGGTGCAAGCGTTTCTCCTTCCAAAGAAGCCGAGTGCTCAGAACAAGCAGTGGGATCCTGCCCTGTACCAGAGACAGCTTCGGCAGAGCTGCCGGCCCCCTCGCCACTGCAGCTTCCAGTGTCTGAACGGTTGGCACTGGTCCCACCGACTGCCAGGGATGCTGCTCCTCTCCTGCCGGTGCGTCAGGCTCAGAGCAACCCGCCGACCAGCTCAGCCTCATCGGAGTCTTCCACCCCTGGCATCTTAGCATCCTCTCAAACTGAAGCACATGGGAAAACTTCTCAGGTTGCTGGGGCGTCAGCAGTGGAGAGCAGCGCAGCAGGTGAGGCTTCCACTGCAGGAACAACTTCAGAGTCCTGCAACGTCCCGCAGAGTTCTTCGGTTGTGATGCAAGATGTGGACTTGTTAGAAGGGCAAGGCCTGACCAAAATGCTGTCTGATCTCACAAAAGAAAGAACAGTTGTGGAAAAAAGCTCTTCTTTTGCTGTTCAAGAGGAGCATTCTAATTTTCCCATGGAAAACTCTAAATCGGTGGAATCAAGTGTTGATTTGCCTGAGAAGCAGGAACTGCTGTTAATGAACACGGAAGGTGATGCACTCTCCCAGCATCACACCTGCGTTTCTGATCAGGAGGTAGTTAGTGCTGCCCTCATCGCCAGCAGGCAGGCAGACTCCCCGATGTCAACCAGCTCTGGTAGCAGTCGAGGCTTCTCTGTGGCATCGATGTTGCCAGATACCACCAGAGAAGATGTTACTAGCAACACGTCAACCAGTACGTGCAACAACTGCACGTTTTCAGAACAACCCGATATAGTTGCTCTTGCAGCAAGAGCTATTTTTGACCAGGAAAGCCTTGAGAAAAGTGGAGGAGGAATGCAAGTTAACATGAGGGATGCCATATCGAAGTCAACTGAGGTTGCAGCTCTGGAGAGAGAGCAACAGACTTTTAAAGCTCTACCAGTGAAAGAAAGCAATGCAGGGCCATTGGAAACAGCGTCAAACAAATTCAGTGCTCAGGATACAGTACAAACAAATGTTGACAGACAAGTTGAAAAACCAAGCTGTTCTGTAGGAGGTGTGGAAACCTCCAACTCTTCTTTGCAGATTTCAGCTTCCCAATCACCGAGCATAACCAGTTTAAGCGTGAATAACCTGATACACCAGAGTCGCATTGTCCATCCCCTCGTGAGTTGCTCGAGTTTATCCCAGCCTTCAGAGCCTGCAAGCATTCCTGCGACCGTGGGTCTCTCTCTTCCATCCAGTTCATATGTCAACCCATCTCCAAGACCAGCTATGATGAGTGAGTACGCTCAGGAACAACTGAATGCTATTAGGGCGAACTCCATGCAAGCTCCTCAGCTGCAGGAATCTCACTTAAAGCAGCAAAATCACGAAGGTCGCAAAGACTCTGCCAAGCGGGCTGTTCAGGATGACCTTCTGCTTTCTACAGCAAAGAGACAAAAGCAGTGTCAGACAGCACCTCTGAGGCTGGAAGGGATGGCACTGATGAATCGAACGCCAGAGAGTATTGCTGATCAAACACAGATGCTGGTCGGTCAGATGCCTTCTAATTCATCGAATTCGGTGGCATCCTTGAGCAATCAGGGGCACGCAGATGGCCTCAATAGGCTATTCACATCAAACAGCAACTTTGTAACACCAGCTTTGAGACAAACTGAAGTTCAGTGCAACTCTCAGCCATCCATTTCAGAGCAGCAAGGCCCAGCAGGGCAGCATTTGCAGCCAATTCAACACGTTCCTGCTCAAGGCATATCTCACCTACACAATAACCATCCCTACCTAAAGCAGCAGCAGGCTGGACAGTTAAGAGAAAGGCACCACTTGTATCAGCTGCAGCACCATGTCACCCATGGGGAAAACTCAGTCCACTCTCAGCCCCACGGCGTCCACCAGCAGCGCACAATACAGCAGGAAGTGCAAATGCAAAAGAAACGAAATCTCATCCAGGGAACCCAAGCCCCACAACTTTCTTTACAGCAGAAACACCATGGAAGTGATCAAACACGGCAGAAAGGTGGTCAGCCTCATCCTCATCATCAGCAAATGCAGCAGCAGATGCAGCAGCACTTTGGAGCTTCCCAGCCTGAGAAGAACTGTGAGAATCCTGCAACAAGCAGAAACCATCATAACCACCCTCAGAGCCACATAAATCAGGATATTATGCATCAACAGCAGCAAGATGTTAGCAGCAGGCAGCAGGGTTCAGCTTCTGAGCACGTATCGGGGCACAATCCCATGCAGAGGCTGATGACCTCCCGGGGCTTAGAGCCGCAAATGGTATCCCAGGCAAGTATTGTTACCAGGCCATCTGACATGACCTGCACCCCACACAGGCAGGAGAGAAACAGAGTTTCCAGCTACTCTGCTGAGGCCCTCATTGGGAAGACGCCCTCTAATTCAGAGCAGAGAATAGGAATCTCTCTTCAAGGCCCTAGAGTTTCTGACCAGCTTGAAATGAGAAGCTATATTGATGCTTCTAGAAACAAAGGCTTGGTCATTCGCAATATGCAGGGCCGTATATCCATTGATTATATGGTTGGCTCAGATGTGCAGCGGCTTTCTGACTGCCAGACATTCAAGCCGGCGGGACCCAACCAACAACCTGCAGGCAATTTCGATGCACAGGCCTCAAGAAACAGTGAAATTGGCAATTCCGTGTCATCCCTCAGGGGCATGCAGTCGCAAGCTTTTCGAATCGGTCAGAACACCGGGCCGTCCATAGAAAGACAGAAGAGATTGCCTTACCAGCCAGTACAAGGCATTCCAACAGGAAATTCCCTTCCAGCAAGGGAAAATGAAAATACGTGCCACCAAAGTTTCATGCAGAGTTTACTTGCCCCTAACCTTGGAGATCAAGTCAGTGGAAGCCAGCGATCGATCCCAGAGCATCCGAGGAACGCACAGTGTGGTGCATCCTCCACGATTGAGTACAGCTGTCCCCCGGCCCGGGAGAGCGTCCACATCCGGAGAGATGGCGATGGTCAGAGCAGGGAAAGCTGCGACCTGTCTATCGGTACCATTAACACCAGGAACAGCTCTTTAACTATTCCCTTCTCAACTTCATCTTCCTCGGGAGATATTCAGGGTCGAAATACAAGCCCAAACATTTCCGTACAGAAGTCCAATCCCATGAGGATGACAGACAGTCACGGAACAAAGAGCCACATGAATACACCTGTCTCCAGCAACATGCATGGGGTTGTGAGGCCAACGCACCCTCACCCCGCAGTTTCTCACGGAAATGGAGACCAAGGGCAGCCTTCCGTTCGTCAGCCAAATTCTTCAGTTACTCAGCGCTCGAGGCATCCTCTACAAGATAACAACGGCTCTAAAATACGGCAGCCTGAAAGGAATCGATCTGGAAATCAAAGGCACGGGAATGTCTTTGACCCTAGTCTTCCCCACCTGCCCCTGTCTACCAGCAGCAGTATGATCCTTGGGCGCCAGCAGTCTGCTATCGAAAAGAGAGGAAGCATTGTCCGCTTCATGTCTGATGGCCCTCAAGTGTCCAACGACAATGCAGCCTCTGACCAACATACACTTTCTCAGAACTTTGGATTCCCTTTTATCCCAGAGGGTGGCATGAATCCACCCATCAACGCCAACGCGTCCTTCATTCCCCCGGTTACTCAGCCTAGTGCCACTCGAACACCGGCCCTAATCCCCGTTGATCCCCAAAATACACTGCCATCCTTCTACCCACCTTATTCTCCTGCGCACCCCACTCTTTCCAATGACATTTCTATCCCTTACTTCCCCAACCAAATGTTTCCTAATCCGAGCACAGAGAAGCCGAGTAGTGGAGGTTTGAACAATCGATTTGGGTCTATCTTGTCACCTCCCCGGCCCGTTGGTTTTGCTCAGCCAAGTTTTCCTTTGCTTCCGGATATGCCACCAATGCACATGACCAACACGTCACACTTGTCCAACTTCAACTTGACGTCTTTGTTTCCGGAAATAGCCACAGCTCTTCCTCCAGATGGTTCAGCAATGTCGCCTTTGCTTTCCATTGCAAACACATCTGCTTCCGATTCTTCCAAGCAGCCCTCAAACCGACCCGCCCACAATATAAGCCATATTCTAGGTCACGACTGCAGTTCAGCTGTATGAAGACTGACAGACTGACTTCCAGACTGATGAGTTGTTTATATATTTAAGAAAAAGAAAGTGGATCTCACTGGCATCCCCGAAGAGACCATCCATAGCATCACTGTTTATTTGCCTAAGTGTATGTATATGGGTACCTTCCGTATTTATATACACTCTTTCTATCCACCTTACTAACTTTAAAGCACCAGTGCCTATAGCAATGCTTACTTGCAAGTAAACGGTAAGAATGCAACTTCTAGAGCTGTGCAAATAGTGATTGTTGATTTTACAACAGTCAAGCCTGATGTCTGATTGCCACTCTCAGTAGTACTTGGATGTCAAGAAGGAGGTGAGAATATCCCAACAGGCGACAGGAAAACGAGTACTACAGGTTTCATTTTATGTATGATGTGTTTACCTGAAACTAAAGGTGAACTTCAGGTGGCATAGGTTTTTCTTTTTCCTCTGTAAGATATTTTCGGGAGCCTCGCAACAAGACAAGTTTCTGCTAATCTGGCATTAATTGATAAAGGCGTTTGTTGTGCGGCTTTTGTCTGTTTGAAGCTTGTTGCATCCACTTGACTTAAGGCTGACTTTGACCTGGCAAAAATTGCCATGTGTTTCTGTGGCCAGGAATTAAAAATACTGTTTCAGAAAATTGAGATTTCTTTAATGCATGACTATCTGTTTTGAAGAAGAATTTTGTCTGGATCTTGTTTAACGATGGCATCTGTTGCTGCTGAACTTGGCCAACATTTTAATGTAACTTAGTACTCCCACTGGAGTACCGTGAGGACAGCAGTCCTGTTTGTTGCCATTTCATTGCTCATATGCTGCAAGTTACCTCAGGGTGGTTTCGTACCTTGTTTAGCACCTTCTTAATGTCTTCATTGTCTTTTTTTCCCCCTTCTCCTTTTCTTTGGCCCATGCTCAGCCACCAGCTTTCTGGTCTCTGTGAGTGACAGCTCCCTGTTGTAATGGTCAGCACATGGGAGCAGCACTGAGCCCATGGCATCCCACAGAATCTGTGGGAATCATGGATGCGGTGTCTGCTTACTGTTGCTGGCAGCACTGGGGCCTAATATAATATCAGTACTTTGCACTTGAATGCACCTTTTGTGTAAACCCATGTGGTTGTGCGTGAAGGGAGAATGTGTATGTGTCAAGATTGAAAAGCTGCATGCCAGGAAGATGTGATGTGAGCATCACAAGGAAGGGGGACTTGTGTGTGTGTGAGGAACAGAGCGAGTGTGTGTGCTAGCTGAGACTCCAGTATGCTTTTCTCAGATTTTGATCCCATTTCTTTTAAAGGAAAGGGAAGAACTCGAAAAGTTTTATTTATTTAACGGCTCTGTGGTGTGATTTTCTTAGGCAGAAATATGTCTTCTAATTTAAGTTCTTGGAAATAACCATTCCAGATTATATTCTCCATTTAACACAGTTTTCTTGTAAGCAGTCCTCCTGCACCCAGCTGACACAGCTGCAGGGGAGCGTAAGCTCCAGACTCTTCAGTATTGTACGTCCCTGCATCATGCCAGTGCTCCCGGGCCCTCTGACAAGCTTCATTCCCAGTGTTCCTGCTCTTGTGTGAGATGGGGCAGGGGAGGTTCCATGGGTTTCTTTGGGTAATCGTTTCATTGTGTTTTCCTGAAGGGTAGAAAGGAAGATGCTCCTTCATCTTGAAGAACAGGAGCCCCAAAGAGGTAGCTGAAGGTTTTTTTCATAGCTGGACTGCTGAGGCCCCATTTTTGCCAAGTCCTTTGATCCTGCTTCAGGAAAGTAAAGAAGCTTTAGCATAGTTAGCTGATAATGTCTCCATTATTCTTGTAACCTGGGGTCTGTCGTTTTCCCACAAAGCCAGGTTCTGGTTCTGTTTCAAATGGGGTATCACCATTTAATTCAGATGGGACATATCTTTAGGACACTAAATCTAAGTGGTGCTTCAGTTTAGTGCAAATTTGTGATGGAATATTTACGCCACTTCAGAGCAAGCCTGCTTTTCTGCGCTTGCCTCCGAACAGCAATGGTTGCAATTGCATTTGCAACAACCACCAGTCGTAGAATCATCATAGAGTGGGCTGGGTTGAAAAGGACCTCAAATATCATCTAGTTTCAACACCCCCCTGCCATGGGCACAGTCACCAACCAGTAGACCAGGCTGCCCAGAGCCACATCTAGCCCTGACTCTGAACGAGCAAACTGTGGATCTGAGTTTTGTCTGGTCGGACTCTTGGGCCACGTTTGTCTCCTTGATGCTGTAGGTCCCAAATGGCGTGCCATAACGGAGCACGGTGCTGAATATCTCCAGTGGTTATGGATGATTATGTCAGGAGGACTGAACCAGCAGTTGCATGGTGTGTTATGTGGTCTTCTGCACAGAGAAGTGTAGAAGAGCCATTCTTACTCCTCATTCATTTCGAACTCGCATTGGTTTCCTCTGCTGGGAAGGCTCCACCACTTTGGGTTGTCTGTCAAAGCTGCAAGGAGCCTGTGGGCTTGCGTGGGTATATTTATTCCTTCAGATTGGTTTCACTATACATTTCACTGGTGTTGCATTAAGGTAAATGCAATACTGAGTATTCACAACAGAACGCGTTGGCTTTTTGTATTTATTTTTTCTGCTGCAAATTGGTTTTTGACCAGGCAGTAAGTTTTGTGTTCCCCTTTTCTGTTTACAAAGATGACCAAAAAGCAGCTGTACACACAGGATGCCTATAGTGCAGGCAGTCACCACACGGTCATTTTAGTGATGCAAACAATGTGCGATTTTGCAGGAACTGCATACTTTTGTGGTGTATGGCTCAAAACTCATTACCGTGTGACCTTCATTCTCCTCCAGAGGACTGTACCTTGTGCTGTTTTATGGGGCGTGGTAATTCCTACAAAATCTCTGTGCCACTCAGGACTTTTTATGGAAAATACCAAGACCAGGATGGAGACCACTCCATTATCCTGTCTGAATAGGGCAATTCCTGTTGAAGTTCAACCACAGGCTAACGTGAGTCTTTTTATATGCCATAAATGATGCTAAGTGATCTTGATGGCATTCGTTTAGGATAAAGGAAATGTAGGAAGACCTGGCTGTAGGAGATTCACACGAAGGCATTTGTCCAAACTCTATTATTTATTCCCAAATTCTATTATTCTCATTGCTGACTGGCATTCAAGTCAGTAAATTAAAAGAAAAAATTGGTCCGTAGTTTCGTGGCATAGTTTGCAGTTCAGGATGGTCTTTGTGGCCAGGTGCCCTGTTCTGGGGTGATTGCGCTTTTACCACAGATCTGTTTGTCATGCATTGGTGCTTGTGAACAGCATTGGAACGGCCATTTTGCATTAAAAGAGAAGACCTGAGATGTTAAGTACTTTCTTTTTGGTTTTTAATTAAGAAATTGCTTTCATTTTCCTCTTTGCTGTAAATTAGTTGCCCCTGCCTCTTCATTCTACAAGTAAAACCACATTTTCTTCAGAAAAATTCTGTAATTCCAATGAGAATTCCTCATCAATTTAAAGTTCCCTCTTTTAGAAGATATATTTGGAAAACATTTAGTGGATTTAATTGCATTCTATTACCCTGAGAGTGGAATTTTCCATAACAGTTTCACAGTATCTTTCTGAAGGGTTTCCTACGCACTTCTTCAGAGCTGTGGTTTTGGTGCAGAGAGCACATCTCTTGGCAGGGCAACTGCAAAGGGCATTTCTGGTAACAAGCGTCAGGTCGTTACTTCTGCTCTCCTGTCTGCCTGCCCTACTCAGAGCTGCTCACGCAGCCCTGGCTCTCACAGACCTGCTCAGAAACCTGCACTGCCCTCTGCTTCCAGATGGCCAAACATAGGTGCACTGAGAGCTGAGATCTTGCCCTGCTGCCCACACAACTGTCATGTCCGTCACTTTAATAATAATCCCACCTTGACTTCGCAAGAAAGAGTAGAATTGAATTTACTCATACCAAATCGGTCAAATTTGTGTTCTTGGCTTTTTTTCTTTGTTTGCTTTTGAATAGAGTGACGTCAGCAGCCCCTTCTGCCTTCACCAGCCAGTCTGTATTCTCTCTGCTCCTTTTCCCTTCTGCCCCAGTCCAGCAGTGCTGGCAGCTCCACAGCTGAGCACACGTGAAAGACTTCCAGAAGTGTTTGGTTGTGATGGTAAAAATCCACCTCCTCTTTGCTACCAATCCTCTCCTGGTTACACAAAAGCCATTCTCTAGTTGTAAGGTAATTTCCGAAGAATTGCATATTCTTCTTTGAAATTGCTGGCCCTTACCTGAGCCCTTATTTAAAAAAGGCATTTCCTGCTTTCTCACAAACTTCATTTTTACAAGCAGGTTCTAAGCCTGCAATATGCTCTGCTGTTTCAGCAATCACAAGTGCAAAACAAGGCAGCGACGAGCTGTACCCACGTTCCCACCTGCTCACTGTGAGATGGAAAGCAAAGATGCATTTTGCCACAGGAGATTATTCAGAGATGCTGTTGCCCTCCACAACGTAAATTATTTATATTCAGGCCAGAATTATCTGCTGTGCTCCTGTTTTATACAGCTGTAATTTACTTAGATACAGCCCGGCTGGAAAGCCCTTCTTATTTTGTAATGGAGAAAGGAAATCTGCAGGAGAAGAATATAATGAACGAGCAGGAACAATGTCTTGCAAATGTAAATAAGATCTTTTTCTGTTTATTTTGACATCTTTTTACGAACGTGTCGTATTCAGGTGTAAATATCTCAACCCATGATCTTGTTCAGAGCTCTGAGATTTCTATTGTTATATGTAATACTTTGTTTAATAGTTGTAATAATTATTTGTATAGATATGAACGCAATAGTATTTTATTAAAAAAAAAAAAGGAAAATGTTCTTCTAACGCTGTGTTCTTTTCAGTACAGCTTCTTTCCCTGCATGAAAGAAAAGGGCGGCGTGGGGCTCTCGAGGTTATATGACTGAAGTTATATTTGTAATAGAGACACAAATGAAGCTGTTTCGGGCCGCTTCCCCCCACCATTACCCAAAGTCACCTGACTCAGTGACCGCGCTGCACGCACTTTTCTCACTCAGGAGGTTGAGGGCAGCACAGATGCAGCACGGGGGAAGGAGGCGTTAGAAAACCAGTTAGATTAAGCCTGCTGTTGGCAGCACTTCTGCTCACAAAACAAACCCAGCAAGTATGAATCTCATGACCTGGGAAATCAGTGCAAGTATTTAGTGACAGCTGCCGAACTTGGTATCTGCGGATGCTTCCACTATGCTCCTCAGCACTCAGAGGCAGAAAATAAACAGGAAAGGACGCACTGGGAAACTGAAGTGCTTGTTACTCTTTTTCAGGAGCAGGTTGTACTGAATGTGGGAGGGATGAGCACAAGCTGGGGAAGCAGGGACCGTACCACCAGCCCACTCCAGCCAAGCCAGACACAGCTCTGCCAGCACCTGCAGTGCCAACAGAAACCAGGCAGGTCGAAGAGGAAACCAACACTGCTGCACCAGCAGGAGGCTTGAAAGTTGCAGGAAGATAATTCCAACTCTGCCTCCCTCCATCTCGCTCGTTACATTTAATCCTCTCACTTGTTTTTCTGCTTGTTCCGTGCCAGTCTCCCACTCTGCCAGTGCCGTGCCATGCACATACTGTGCAGCACTACTCAGCACAGCGAGCCCATCTGCAGGCTTGGAACAAGCTCTGAGACTACAGCAGACATGGGGAGAAGGAACATTTTTCATTATAACATTGGATAGCTGTAACAAAGCCTGGGACACGCAAGGTCTACTTCAGTCAGGCAAGTAAACAATATTGTGTTTGCCATGCATCCTTGATTTCTGCACAAAGAAGAGGAGCTGCTGCTCCTTCTCCACAGCTATGCAGAGAAGGGCAGATTTGCCAGGTAAAATCTTGCACCAGGCTGAGCAGGACTGAAGGCAGCACAGTGAGCAAACAGGGCTTTGGATTAAAGCCTGCAAACGCCAGCAGCAGGACTACCTGAGCATCCCTGCATAACCCCGAAGGGAAGATCCACGCTTTGGCCCCCTGCGTGGCACAGACTACCACCAAAGTGTGTGCCCATGCTTAGCAACACGTCTGAGAGACCTTCCCTGCTCCTGGTGCACTGACAATTCCAAGCTCTACCTGCACAACAAACCTGCACGTCAAGCCCAAAGCGCATAACCCAAGCCAGCACATCAGGACCACCACCGCCTTCAGTATGCCCTGCCCACAACAGCCTGGTCTCACGCAGTGGGTTGCTCCTAGTGAAACCTAAGGATTGCAGCAACTGGCACATATAACCATTCAGCCCTTGGCCCTGAGAGCTCTCCACAACGCTGCTCAGTGCTGTAGCAGGAGGAATTCAGGTTGGCCTACAAGAGCAGGGAACCAGGAACATTCCTTTTATTGACCATCTTGACAAACTTCATCTTAAAAACAACAAAAGAAAAGTAAAGTAAAATAAGAACTAGTTACTGCAAAAAACCTTCCTGGGAAATACAGACTCCTCAGAGTAGGAAGTTATTGATGTACTCTTCGGTAAACACAGCTGAATACACACACACAAAGTCAGATAACAAAACCAAGGACAACAGGCCTCAAAGAATACTTTTTAATTCAAAATTAGCAAAGCAGGTCATGCTGTAGATGCAACACCTGCAATAATTCACACCCTATTCTTGTTTTTTTAAATAAACTGAGAATTCAGAAAGAATGCAAAGACATTTAAAAACTTCAGATGCAGAAAAGTTGAAGAGGTGGGGGAAGAAATTTTGTCCAGATCTCTGAAGAACTCAACCCCAACGCCCCCAAGACCTCCTCTGCACCCATCCAAAGTTTGCTCAAAGCAAACTTGTGTGAGGAGAAATTCAGGGGCTGCTGGACAGTTCCCCTACTCTCGAACCCTTCAGCGAGGCTCCCAGGCAGCAGGAGCCAAGGACCTGCCCAGCACATGAGGCCAAGGCCTCATTGTTCCACCTCTCTCATGGTCTCAGTGCCTCTGGTGCTGTAGAGGAGAGCTCTGCACTGACAAGCAGCTGCGCAGGAGCTGATGGAGAGGAGTGGGGGGCTGTTCAGTTTGTGCCAATGAGAGGGGCTGCAATAGCAAGGCAGGAGGCTCTGCCTCTGGCAGTACAGCTCTAGTCCCCATCTCCCTGCAGTGCTGCAGCCCCTTAGATGTGTTCCTGAGGCTTCCCAACAGTTACAGGAGGAGCTTCTTCAATAAAAGAAGATAGTTCCCCACTGCCTGGAGCCTTTTGCTCACTTGGCAGCTGTTCTGCACGCCGGAGCAGTGGTGGGACAGAAACCAAATGCTTCCCCCATGGTGCCCAAGCTGCTCTCCAAGGGCAGCAGCCTGCAGGGTCTGGGCACTGGCTGCTGACGCAGGAGGAGCTGCAATGCATTCTCATAGCCACTCACTATAGAGGAAGCAGAGCATGTCAGCCTGGAGAAAGGGAAGCAAAGGTCTTAAATACGCTTCCTGCCCCCTCCCTCTTCACCAGCTCCAGCACCCGCTGTCCCCTCAAGCCAGAGGGCTGCAAACTCTAGGTCATGCCTGCCCCAGGGGGCGTGGAGGCAGAGGAGCCGATGTCATCTTCCCTCCCAGCCCTGCCCCAGTTACCGCAGCACCCAGTCATGCTCATGGAGGGATCCAGCTCCTCTGCTCCCACAGGGCTGCAGGCCACTGAAGTAGGCTCATTCCCATGGACACTGGTAGCCTGGTGCCTTCAGCCAAGCGGCTTGGCACGCCCCCATGCCTCTGCCCGCCGGGGGCTCAGAACACTGGGATCTTGTCCCTGCGCACCGTGTCCAGATCATCATCCAGGGTCAGCAGGACCTGGGGAGAAACACAAGGTTGCAGGTCTCACTGGTCACCTAAGGAAAACAAGGAAGAGAAGGAGACGCCGAGGCCACACAGCAGAGCAGTGCTCACCAGAAAGGAGAAGAACAAAGCAGCTGCAGAAAGGAAGTGCCAGACATCATGGTCATCGAAGAAGCCCAGCAGGATGCACGACCGGTTCTTCTCTCGGGACTCTGCCGGAGTCTCCTAGGAGAGAGAGCAGCTGGTCAGCACTCGATACCAGCACACAACGGACCCTGGCCACCTGCATGAAACCCTCTGGAGGATTTCCTGCCTTAACCCTCCATGAAGGAATCAAGAGAAAGGGTGGACATGAAATGAGGACATGGAAGGGTCGCAATGCAATACTTGACAGCTGGGAATGGGTCTGATACCATACCACACATCTCAGGGGGACCCTTCTGGTCTCTAGATCTGATGTGCAGCATAGCACAAGCTGCAAAACCTCCACTGGATATCCCTGCAACAAGTCCCTCACTGTCATGGGTGCAGAGGAGACATCCAGTCCAGATTTAAGAGCCTCCCAGGTCACAGAGAATCCCCACAGCCCATGTTATTTCCCATTACTCATCCCTCCAGGGAGAATTTTGCCATCCACTGCTGGTCAGGATCTACCCCATTCTGTCTTCAGATTGCCAGGTCACCCTATCTCCCCTAAGGAGAGCCTCAAGATGCACAGTGGTGACGGGCTGATGGTTGGACTTGTTGACCTTAGAGGTTTTTTTCAACCTTTATGATACTACCCGTACAGTTATTTTGGCTTCAGCACAGCCTCCTGCATTCCCTTCCCAATCTGGGAAGGCAGACCAAGGCTCTCTCTCACAGTATTATTTTTGCAAAAAAAAAAAAGAACAGCAGGAAGGGAAGACAAGAGACAGACCTGGACAGAAGGATGGCAAAAGGGAAACATTACCTCCCAGCTGCTGAGGGTCTGGAAAAAGAAGTAGAGGGCAGCTGCCCACACCACTGCTGTGGCCACGATGCAGAACAAAGGGATAGGCAGGAGCTTCTCAGAGCTGCGGATCTGCAGGGAGAGATACAGCCTCACAACAAGCACCTCCCAGGGGCACAATGGCACACTGTCCCAGCCTATCTGCTTTCACTAAGTGCTGCCCACCCCAGGAAGATGCAGTCCAGCCACTGAGATCACTGCACAGCATCCCCTCCCCAACAACCAGCACCTCGTCCCACCCCAAGTCCCACAAAGGACTCTCTGTACCCCTCTGCAGGAACCCAGGTTGCAGCCAAAAGGAGGCTCACACCCTCCCCTTCAGAGATGGGCACATGCATGACAGCCGCCTCTTTTACCTTCATGATGATGTAGAAAGCCAGGTACAGCAGCAGGTTACAAATAAAGATGCCCAGTATGTAGGAGGCAAAGTCTCTGGGCCGATACACCAGCCCAAAGATAGCACTGAGGGAGAGAGGGAAAAAGAGACATCAGATAGCCTCTTACACTGGGGACACGATACATCCCCAAATCAACGAACACCTGCTGCTCCCCTCAGACCACAGGACATGGCAACAGTGCTGCAGCCTCCCACTTTCCTGAAGGAAATACGGTGGTCACTTCTGCTCCTTGCTAAGAAACAAAGCAAAGCAAAACAGCCTCAGACCTGCTCATCCACTGAGAGCAACCAGAGATGCCAGAGGGATAAACAGGTTCAGGAAGGCTGGACACTCCTCAAGTACAAAGTCTGGAAGGTGCAGGAGCAGGCTGTCTCCCTGGGCTGCAAGTTGAGCTGGTGGAGAAGAAGACCAGCATCGATGAACGGGAAGCCTTTCCTGAGGCTCCAAGAGAAAAAGAGAATCTACCTCTTGTGGAAGAAGGGATGGGAAACAAGTACAAGCTGGGAGGAAGTGTTGATCTGCCTGGGGATAGCAAAGCACTACAGAAGGACCTCGACAGGCTGGATTTCTGGGCCAACGAGGTGAGTGAGGTTCAACAAGACCACATGCCGGCTCCTGCACTTTGGCCACAACAACCCCAGGCTTGGGGCAGAGCAACTGGAAGATTGTGTGGAAGAAATGGACTTAGGGATGCTGGTTGATGCTTGGCTGAACATGAGCTGGCAGTGTGTCCAGGTGGCCTAGAAGGCCAACGGCATCCTGGCTTGTACCAGAAATAGTGTTGCCAGCAGGAACAGAGAAGTAATTGTCCCTCTGTACTCAGCACTGGTGAGGCCACACCTCAAGTGCTGTGTTCAGTTTTGGGCCCCTCACTAACAGAAAGACATTAGGTACTGAAGCGTGTTGAGAGAAGGGCAATGAACCTGTGAGGGGTCTGGAGCACAAGTCTTATGGGGAGTGGCTGAGGGAGCTGGGATTGTTTTGCCTGGAGGAGACGAGGCTCAGGGGAGACCTTATCACTCTCTACAACTCCCTGGAAAGAGGTTGTGGTGAGGTGGGGCTTGGACTCTGCGCACATGTAACCTGTGATAGGATTAGAGGGAATGGTCTCAGGGGAGATTTAGGTTGGATGTTAGGAAAAATTTCTTCTCCAAAAAAAGTGGTTAGGTGCTGAACAGGCTGCCCAGGGAGGTGATGGAGTCACCCTGGAGATGCTGAAGAAAACCTTAGATATTGTACTAAGGAACACGGTATATTGAGGAAATACCATTGGTAGGTGAATGGTTGGACAGGATGATCTTGGAGGTCTTTCCCAACCTTGGTGACTCTATGACTGTATTATAAGGGCAGGATCTTTGGGTTGCTTCCGCCCCATGGCCAAACACATCTCACTCAGCAGGGCTTGGCCTCAGATCAGTATTTAGAAGGCATATCCCTAAGAAGCAGCTTTTGATAAAAGCAGGAGTTAAGGGCAATTACTTTAGGTCTCATCCAAGAGCTTGTCACTCCCAGCTCCCAGCTACTGCCGGGCTCTGCAACTGTCACAAATGTCTCTGTCAAGCTGTCTGCAGTTGAGCTGTGCTAGAGCTCCCAGCTACAGAGGATGTGTTTGTGTAGCACAACACAGCACTGTTGTACCAGGCCAAACCTGGGCAAGCTTGGTGAGACAAGCCACAGGACAGCACCAGCAAAACACTTAAGGGTGCCTCAGGCATCTCTGCAGCACACTGCAACCCAAATCACCTCAGAAGAGCCCCAGCACAGAACTATCACACGGCCACTGCTGCATTTCCTCCCCACCACAGGCCACCTTTATCTATATAGAAGCCCATGTACTCAAGTAGGCAAAACACCACTCCCCACTACTTACAAGGACCAGTTGACTAGGTTTCCAACGATGAGCAGCACCATCCTGTCCTGAAGAAAAGACACCGATGATCACATGGAAGTAGAAGGAAATGCAAGTGGCCTTGCCCTCAGAAATTCAGGCCACCACTGTCTGAGGGTTTGGAGTCTGGTTCCTGTAACTGCTCATGTACCTGGCTCTCGCATTTGCGAGATGGATGCTGCTCTGGCCCTCACAGATTTGAAGAGAACGCTGCATAGCAGAGATCAAGCATCTAAACAGAAAAGTCAACTCCTCAAGAATCATTCTCAGAAGATTCACTTGCCTGCAAGTTGCTTGGATAAGTTTCCACTGATTTACTAGTTAACTTCCTCCTACCCCACATTTAATACTGTTTAATAGAAAACACATTGCACAGAAAAATGACATGTTTGAAAGAAGACACAGGATGCTCTGGACAGCCTCCCGCACATATCCATGGAGCCCCCTCCCTCCCCTTTTTTTTTTAACCCAGTTTCACCATTAACAAGGTAAGAATCCCAACTGTGGAGGGCAGAATGGATACATCTGTAGCCCTTATGTATTTGTGCTTACACAGCTACTTACATGAAGTAGCTATTTCAGGCCAGTCAGCCTTACTTTATGCCTGAGTGCACCAACTTTGTTTGCAAAATTCAGTCTGTGAGACTGAAGAATAAAAACAATACAGTAAAACTCACAAAGATCTAATTTGGCTTCAAGAACTAATTAACGCTCTATACTAAGAAGAAAGCAATCACTATGATGCAAGCTAACAGCTACTGTTTCTTTTTTCCCCTCCCATCTGGCCCAAGGTACTGAAGAAACAGCAACAGTCACTGCATTCCCTAGAGAGGATGCACTGCACTGAGTCTTACACCAATTTCTTTGAGCTGATGTCCCTAGAAAGAAAGGGCAATGGCAATTCTTATCATACTTTCGTCATATTTGCTCTGATGTTGTTTCTATTCACCAGGCCATAGATCAAGGAAGTTCTGGTGGAAGTAAAAAGCTCTGGTAAAATTCTATAATTACACACCGTTGAGAGGTAGGGGGAGAGAAGGGAAGCAGGCTGCATCACTTCTGAATAGCCACAACCCTCTCTTCTACACACTGCCTAGAAAGCAAGAAAATACCGAAGGAGGTGCAGAAAAGTGAGAAATCACCTACCATGTACATTGGTCGACTGCACTGCTGGATACAGTCGGTGTACAGCACCATTGCTGCCCGTCGAAATATCCCCAGGTCTGCCAAATAAGAGGACTGAAGTCAGTATAGCTAGAGTGAGCTCTGTAATACCTGCTGGGTTAAGATCCAGGCACACACTGGCTAACTGGGGACCCAGGCTATGAAGGTCAGGGTGTTCACAGATTCATTTCTTGCCCTTTGGAAGTAGTCTGTGCTGAGCAGAAGGGCAGCAAGTGCACAGTGTTTGGTCAAAACAACAGGTTAGAAACCAAACATTCTTGACCCTGGTGCTGCCCAGAAGTTGGACAGGCCCCATCTGCATGCAAACAGGTTGGCTTTGCAGCCACTCCTCTTCAGGGGAGAAGGGGAAAAGCACTTTCCATGGAACAGTGTGGAGAGAGACACAGGAGACCCTCATCTCTGTTGAGAGTGGTCTAGAGAGACAGAGCACACAATGCTCCTGATCCAGAAAAAAAAAAAAAAAAAAAAAAGAAAAATCACTACACAATCTTCTTTTGGAGAGCCATCATTAGCAGTGGAGACGGATAGACACGCGTGCATGCAAAGGTCCCTCTTTAGTCAAAGGTGTGGAGCTCATAAAGACTCCTGTGTTGAGATCAGGGCTTTTCTGTGCTATACCATCCCCTTTTTGCCAAGGAGCAGCCCCTAGCAGAGCTGCTGGCAAATGAATTTCAATTCCTAAGAGCTAACCCTGGGGTGGCAAACGAGCCCACCTTCCACACACATCCATGCACCCCCAGCTTTGCCACCACTGCTCAATCGTTTCAAAGAAGGAGAGCTGCTGCCAGTTACCTGAGTCAGGACCATCTGAGGCAGACAGGAGCAGAAGAGGAAGGAGAAACATGTTTGTAAGCAGAACACACGAGCCAGGCTCCCCACCAGACCTTCTCTTCCCTCACCCCATCTAGCTCACCCCTCTGGAGCACAGCACAAGAGGCAGCAAATGTGTCCTGTTGATTCCCATGGTCTGGGAAGCAGGAGGACTTTAGAGGCCAGGAAAGGCATCAGGTAAGGAAGAAGAAAGGATAACCCCACACACAAGCATGCACCACAGGACTGGCCTTATAGGTCTATCAAAAGTTACAGAGGTAACTTGCAAAGGTTCAAGCAAGAGGCATCCACAAAATAGTTTGGTTGTGGCACTTACCCATCTTGAAGCGGCCCATGTAGTAGATCTGGGTGCTGAGAGCCAGGGAAGCCAAAATATGGATCAATGAGAAAATGACCCAAAACCACAGATCGTTTTTCCCAAACACCTGAAAGCAGAGACATATTGGAAAATAAAAAATAATAATAAAAGGAAAAGAAAAGAAAAAAACCCTGAGCCCTCTTACCAGCAGGCTGCTCCTTTCTTTCCTGTATCACCACAGAGCATTAGGCAATCCCACTGAACATGGAAGAGAAACCACTAAATCTTCCAAGTCAAAACCAGATCTATAAATCCAGAGACCTTGACAGCAAGAGGAACTCAGCACTTCTGGAGAAAAAGCCATTACTTCCAGATCCCCTTCAGGTAAGAGTGATGACCCTGATGGACTGCAGCTGGCTCAGGAAGCAGAAACCCTGGGACCCCTAGGCCAGGTAAGCTCTCCCTGCAGAGCTGGACAGCAGCCCTATGGCCAGGAGATAAATCTTACAAAGGCAGTCAGGGAACCAGCAATTGCTTTACCAACTGCACTGTTGCAAACCATGAAGTACAAAGTGTTCCTATTATAAGCTTTTTGTTTATTTAAGGACTGGAAGTGACTTACCAATCCAAGTTAATGCTGTGTTAAAACTTTTATATTTCCATTATAAATGGAAGAGTTCAGAAACTCTGATCTGCTGACAGGCTACAACCACACAAGTCCCCTCCCCTGGGGCCACAGAAGGTGCCTGAGTTTTTCAATTTGCATGGAGAAAAAAAAGTAAACAGAAAAGCCTTCTCTTCATGAACGGAAAAAACGTATAATCTCTACTCTACAACCTGAAAATCTCTCTCGACGAAATATTCACCATTTCACAATGAAAGTCCAGTGGTTTGAAACTAGGCATGCAAATCTAGGATCACAGAAGGGCTTGGGGTGGAAAGGACCTTAAAGCCCACCTAATTCCAATCCCCTGCCGACAGCAGAGCTGCCACCTACTGCATCAGGCTGCCGAGGGCCCCATCCAGCCTGGCCTTGAACACCTTCAGGGACTGCAGGTGCCCATCAAGCAGCGCTACCAAGAGATTCTTGGAAATTTTCAAGTTTACCAGCTATTCCTTCATGCCTTATCCCACAGTCTCCTGCCTTCAAAGGATCAATTGGTATTCTCAGCTATTGTAGGACAGAGAGGGGCTAACAGTCTGCTGAGGTGCAGCCAGTAGCTCAAAGCAAGAATTCCATGGATTTTGCCTGGTTACTGCTCAATCAAACAGTCCTCCAACTGGAGAGAAGCAATGGTAGAAAGAGGCATAAGCAACGAGGTTGTGAGGACAGTTGTTTTGGAAAGGAGGAGGGGAAACAAATAACAAGAGCACTAGGAGTGCAAGTACAAGTACCTGCTTAACAGTCTTACTGAGCTCTACTGCTTTCCCTGGTCCTTTGGCTACTTAAGCCATATTTTCAGCCACACATCTCCTCCCCAGAGAAAAAAGCAGATAAGAGGGAGCCATACCACTCCAAGGACAGCCAGGCAGATGACCACAGCAAACGAGGCATAGGCAGAGTAGGCACTGGCATTGATGTCTGGGTGGCGGGTCTGGTAGAGCTTAAGCATGCAAAGTCCTGCGATCATGTACATGAAGGAGGTGTCTGTGGAGGGAGCACAACAGAAACAGTGATAACAGGTGCTGCCAGCAGGCTGAGAAAGTTGCTCAATGCACATACAGTGAAGTGTGTGGCAGCACAGCCAAGCACAAAGCCAGCTGGCAGAATCTCTGACGCTACACTACACTGTACAGCAGCTCATGCTTTGCTATCTTGCAGTACATCTACTATGCTCTGGGGCAACAAAAAAAAAAAAAATAAAAAGGCATCATGGCAAAGAAACAGGCGGAACATTACAGAATGGTTGAAATTGGAGGGGACCTCTTAATATAATCTTGCTTGAGCAGAGGAACTGAATCAGGTCAGCTGTGACAGGGTTGTCCAGGACCATGCCCAGTCAGGCATTCACTATACCTCCACAGGAGACCACAAAATCCAAGCAATTCATTCCAGTCTCTGCCCAACCTTCCAGTTAAAAAAAAATATATATATCCTGACTTTGAATGGAGCTTCCTTTTTTCATCCAAAGATTTACTGCCTTCAGAGCACGCCTGGAAGCTTCGCAAGTGTAGAGAGGTGAGAAATACTTGTAACTCAGCAGGAGATAGAGCATGGCAAATCCTTCCTTGAGCACAAAAAGAAGGCAACTTGGCTTACCAAACTGGAAATTAGAGTAATTGGGGCAGACATGGTAGCAGGCACTAAGCACCCCTTCCATCATCAGAGCGATCCCCATAGCATAAAAGAGACCAAAATGTTTCGGGATCCCATAGTCCTAGAAGAGAACAGAGGTGGACAGAAGGCACCTTCACTGCTCTGATCACAGGAGAGCTTCCACTCTTCATTACCTCAACCCTCCTAACCCCCCAACACTTGTTCTTCAGCCCATATGTAATTGTAGCCATACCGTAGAGCCAGTAGAATCTACAGGCAGCAAATCCAAAATGATTACACAGAAACTTTTGAAGACCTCAGTGTCTTGTTACTGATATCTTGAGACCAAAATCCCACTGCAACATCACATTTAGAGGGATGTTAACTAACCAGGCTGCACTTTTTACAAGCCCCATTAGAAACACATGTCTAGCTCTTAGTTCAAAGGAGCCTCCTCCTCTCTAGAAAGCAGATGCTTCTCTCCACTGCTTGTTTCATCATCACAGGTCAAAGCAAGGATCCAGATGTGCTCATCTGTCCCAGTTCTTCCACAGTAAACACTGGAAGAAGAGCAACAGGAGTCATTCCTCAGCTCATCTCCCCGTCTTTGTGAGTCCAGGCTGGGTAACAACAGCAGCACAGACATACCACAAGCAGAAAAGTGGTGCAGTGGGCAAGAGTATGTTCCACCTTCATCTTTCGTCAGGTAAAGAAAAGGATTCCATCCTCCAGCAAGGAATGCAAACTGAAAACCACTGTGCATTACCCTGGTTTGTTTTCATCCTGCCCTCCCTCCCACCACTAGTCCTATGCAACCATGTACCCACTAGGGTATAGACATCCTTCATCTCCATGGCCCGACGGTGGAGAATGTTTCTGCGCAACACAATGAGGAGAAATAGAAGGCCCAGCAGCATGTGTCCCACATTGCTGAGGATGTTGTTGAAGGCACTGCAGGGAAGAAGAGGGTTTAAGACAAGGGCATCACAGAAGCAGGAGGCTGAACCCCAGGCTACAATAAACTGAATTCATTTAGTTCCCCACCACCACCATTCTCCACCTCAGCAGCTGCCAAACAGCTGCCAGTTTTACACAATGGAGGACAATTTTAGGCTGAGTACTTTATCTTCCTCAAGGGATTTAACACTTTCTCTGTGAGATTCCCAACTCTGGGTCCTCTTTGCACTCCAATTTTAGGACAGAAAAATGCTGCACTGAAAGGACTGTTTTGAATTGCTTTTCAGAGCTGCTTCTCTTTGAATAAATGTGAAAGCACTCAGAAGAGCATATGAGCATATCGCTGGCAGCAAGCAGTTTTGCTGGCACAAACCAGGTACTACACACACCTGAGAGAACATCTCACTGCAGCAGAAAGCCACTGCTGAGCTCAGGGAGACTGCTAAGAACCCTGAACTCTCAATGTTCTCATCAGTGTGGTTGCTGTGAACCTGGTAAGGAAAAAATACCTGCCTGGGCACAGTATGAGGCACAGGGCAATAATGCAGTGACTGCAGGACTCACCTCAGCACCCCAAGTGGATGAGCACACAGAAAGTTGTAGTAGCAGATGTCCTGATTGCCTGTCACATTCACTACCTGGACAGAGAGGAGGTGGGAGAGCTGATGTTAGCGAATCCTTTCTGTTTGGATGTCTCTGCATTGTGCATGCACTGCGTTTGTGCAAAGCTGAAGTGCCACACTGCAGATACAGCACCTGAGGGCTGTGATTCTGCAACTGCTATATCCAGCAAACAGCTTTTTCAGAAAGCACTGTAAGTCAGAGCTCACAAGGTCCTAAAAAGCATCAAAGCTAGTGACAGCAGCTTAGGGTGCTTCAAATAGGACTGGTGGCTGAGCCCTTGACTGCTTTGAAACTCATCTGGTCCTTTTTGTTCTCTTTGCCTAGCTTCAGTGCTTGGGGGACCTGCCAGGTGTCCCTGTTTTAGAAGAAAGTCACTACGTAGAAGTGAAATCAGTTTGATAGGATGTAAAGCTGTATGCAGAGACCTGGAGGCAGCCCAGCAGTAGCACTGCCACAGGGGACTACTGACATCTGAAAGTGAAAGCTTTTATGAGTGTCAAGATGTTGCCACAGGCCACAGATCTGACAGCAGGCCTTAGAGAAAATATGCCTTGTGTTTGCATCCTGCAACACAAGAACAAGGGTGAAAAGTAGATCTGCTTGCAAATCTCTGAGTAACAGCATGATAACAAGGGCTATGGAAAAACAAAACAGATCAGAAAAGAACACTCATATCATAGCTAACTGCACTGGCTTTCAGTTGTCTTCCAGAGAGGATAGCAGGTTCCTCCTGACTGTAAAATAAAACAGGCCCCAAATGAGGCACTGGAGGATTAGGAAGACTGAGGAGCGGGGATCTGCAGTCTCTGCTTTCAAGGCAGTAGTAGCAGAAACGAGCTCAGCAAGCTGAGCCAAGCTAGCAGCCGTGACCAAAATCTGGTTCATTGATCAGCTAAAGTAACCTGCCCTTCAGGGAGAGAGCAGGATCCCTAGTGATCCCAATTTTACTGCAACTGTCACCCTTGCACCACACAGCCACAGAGTAGGTTCAAAGGCAAGATGACACCAAATGCTCGTGACAGCCACAGGTTGACACACCGTCTGGTAGGTGATGACAAGCTGGATGACCGGCAGGGCATAAAACACTGCAATGGTGATGATGTTCCTGCAGAGAGAAGGCAAAAGCAGAAGTTACGTACAGCATTATCAGCACACACCTCACTTGGAGCCTTACAGTGCAGGTGGAGGAGTGCTTAAGTGCATAAACCCTTCTCTCCCAGCCACAGATTTATAGCAGTTCAGGTTATGATCCTCGTGAAGTAGAAGAAAAATGCACTAATGCAAACAGGAGGCAAATAGTGAGAACAGGATGCTAATCATAACCTCTTATATTTGAATAGCTAATAAAAAAATGATTCGTGTTGGAAGGACCTTAAGGATAACCTCATTCCACACTCCTCACCAGGGGCAGGACATCTCCCACTAGATCAGGTTTCCCTGGGCCTGATCCAACCCAAACACTGAAAACCTCCAGAGATGGGGCACCCACAGCTCCTCTGGGCAGCCTGTGCCAGCACCTCATCACTCTAAGTGAAGAGCTTCTACCCAATGTCTTACTTAAACCTAAATCTACCTTTAGGACAAAGGGTAACAAAAGGGTTTTAAACTATCACTATACCCCTGATAGAGTCCTTCTCTCACTTTCCTGTAGTTCCCCTTTAGGTACTAGACAGCCACAATGAGGTCTCCCTGGAGTTTTCCCTTCTCTGCACCAATCTGTTTTGCTACAGCCCTCTGATCACCCTCATGGCCCTTCTCTGGACCCACTCAAATAGACTCGCGTCTCTTGTGCTGGGAACCCCTCCCTGCAGCACTCCAGGTGAGGTATCACAAGAGCAGAGCAGAGGGGGACAGACATTTCCCTCAAACTGCTGTCCACACTTAAATTCCTCCTTCCCCAGTATATTTCAGAACATGGCTTATTAGCACACTTTAATGCAAACCAGTAACCATTGCCAGGATCACATATGCACTGGCCCACTTCCTCATTCAAGGTACATGGGATCTGCAGAGATTGCTTAGAACAGAGTGTAACAGGACAGTTCAAAGAATATCCTTAAAACTAAATTGTGGATCAAAAGAAGAGCACGTGGGCACCAGTGGAGAGCTTACAACTAGAGACAATGTCCCAAGATCAGGCCTTACAACTTCGTCTTCTTACCAGAAATAGATTTTGTACTTTTTGCTGACAATTCTTCGGTCCTTCCTGGACAAGTCTGACAGATAGAGGAACACCTAAAACATTAATGGGAAAAGAAAGAGGGAAGAAAACAAACAAACAACAACAAAACAGAAAAGAACTAATGAAGAAGCCAGTAGAAAAATCTCAATGTATTTATAAAACCATCGCATATTATTTTCTCCCTATGCTGTCCCACTTCCTTGTACTTTCTTGGACACACTGGGATTCCTTCTCCTTCCTCAACTGTTCCCCAACACATTCTCATTTTCCACATGAAGTCACTAATTTCAGCAGTATGCTTAGCACATCAGGAAAACTCTAAAAGAACACTAAGAAGCACATCCATCTCTATTAGATGAAATCCTGCAGAGCTAAGCTTAAAATCCTTGGAGAATGACTGGTGCTGGTCCTGGCCAGCCATACCTTTGTGCGGATGACATTTTTATCACTTTCAATCTCTGGCATGGTGTCGAAGTCACTCTCTTCCTCCACAGAGCTGTCTGTGTCAGAACCTGCTGGTGGCCCATGCTCAGGGGAAGACAACTGCCGTCCACCACTGGAGCTAGACTCATCTGGGGCACAGCAGGAAGAAGAAAACAGGCAGGGTAAAGGCTAAATCCACATACAACAAGAAGAAAGGTGCCCAGATACCAGCAACAATGCACTGGAATAAGCTGATATAGTCATTTCAGGGAATAAGCTTCTTCATAGTCACAAACCTCCCTAGAAGTCTCAGATATCAGCTAGAAGTACTTTCAAGGATGTCTCTATCTGCCCTTCTCCTCACCTCCCCCTGTACTTTCTTTTTGCCACCCTTACACACACACTTTTACTCTACTACTTCATCTCTAACATTTCCTACTCTTTACTAGCCTGGGCTCTGAAAACCAGAAGTGTGAGACCAGCCATACAGTTCTAGAAAAAGCAGCAGGCTGTTCAGAGATCAGGAACATGCTGACCTAGTTCATCTCCAGATTTTACATAAGCTTTACATCTCAGTCTTTCTAAAAATATTGTAGAACAAAATAAAAAAGGAAGAAAGTTGAATTTTCACAGGAAGCAAGGCATCAGCTTTACTCCCACTGCACACACAGCATTGGTCACCTGCAGGCCAGAGGGACTTGCCCACATCTTCAACTCACTGGCTGAGCTCCCAGCCACCCCCTGCCCAGACTGGCATGAACAGATCACTAGCTTCTTCCTCACCTCCAAATGCTTTTAAAGCATTTCAGGAGTTGAAGGAAGAGAAAATTAACCCTCAACTCTCTTCCATAACCGAGTTCCTCCTGAATTTTCCCCCAAACTTCAAGAAACTTCAGTTCTGTGTTTCTTCATTGAGTGTTCAGAGATATTCCACCTTCATAGCCCAATATCTGAGTCTCCAAGCTGTCAAATCCAAAAGATTACACCTCAAAAATTCACAGCATTGAGCTGTTCAATACCCACTCCTCCACAGTAGCAGAAACCGTTCCAAGGAGACTAAGAAATACTCTGGCAGAGGAAGGGATTTAGTATCATCCAAGATTACCTCTTCTCCCAGTGCACAGTTCACCTGTTGAACAGCATGACATTCTTTCTCTGCTAATGAAAACAATGGGCCACAAGGAACTCTTCTCATTGTCTTGCATATCTACACACAAGCATTAAGCCTTTCAGTGAAAAGCATGCTTTGGTCTAAATAGAGGCTCCATGAACTCATAACCAGATCTGAGAAGCTTGGTTAGAAAAAGATCTTTTCCAAATCTCTAGTCAACCTGCCTGAAGCAGGACTGTCACCAACACTTGTCTGATGGTTGGTGCTTTGTCTAGCTGAGTCTCAGTGATGAAGGCCCTCTAAGAACCTCTTCCAGAGATCTGCCACTTTTTGGTGGACATTTCCCTGCATTTCCCTTTCCCTGCACTCCTGAAGTGTAACCAGGACATCCCAAACTTGCAAGCAGCTACTGAAGTAGCCTGTAACTATTCCCTTCTGGCCTTAAAGCACTAAATCATTCAAATCTGTTTTCCTCTGCCCCAGGCAGGGCCCTTCCCCTCCCCCCAGTTCTGGTAGACACAGTACCAATAGCACCATAGCTGCTTCCTTCAGGGGTGCTGGCTGTGATGGGGTGTGAAGATGTCATAATCCCAGATCCTGCAACAGAAACACACCCAAAGGAGCCAGTTAGCTTCACACCAGTGCTTCAAAACAACTCTTAGGTGAATGCAAACAACCTGAAGAGCTGGAGAGGCTTGGGAAAAGCAGCAGTGCTCTAAGCAGACTGCACTCTTTCTCTCTCTAGAGCATACTGTATGAAGGGGAAACCCTTGCTTTGCAATATGAAACAAACTCATCCCCTCCAGTCTCCTCAGAGGCTGTCAGTCTGACTCACAAAAACACTAGCATCCAGCACCCTGCAGAGATCACATTACAGGGCTGCAAAACTTGGCAGATTCTAGGGCACGTCTCATGGTATTCAGAGCACCCTTATGAATTTCCAATTCTTCTCTTCCTTGTGTACTGATCTACTCAAATAACACTACCTCCAGTTATGCCTGCAAAAATCTGACAGCATTTGGCAAGGCAGCTGCTACACTGTTTTAACTGAGTAAGGAGAATATGTTCCATGCTAAAAGTGCTCATGATCTTGTGTTGGTGACAAGAGGGACATGTCTTTGAGAACTGACAAGTCCCCATCTCCCCACCACACATCTGAAGCAAGAAAGGCTGCACCTTCCAGTCAGGTTACAATGGGACTTCTTTCCTTTCTTGGCTCCACACTCCTTTTTGTCTGGTGCCTGTTTGATCCTTGTGATGGCGCTCAGCTGCTGAATTAACAGCAGACAAACAGTACAAACACAGCACGCTGAACACCCTCACACAGGGAACAAACACCTCTCCCCCCAGAAGCAAGAGAGCAAGAGCAGCTACAACACGACTACACCTTCCTGTGATGTCAAACAGCAAGACTGGCCCTGCTCCTTGTAAAGCTTCACAACAGCAGTATGTCAGTCAGCAGCAAAGTGGCACAGGACACAGGTCGGTGTTTAAAGCCTGGCAGCCTTCCTGCAGCCTGGCATTCCCAGACTGTGTCTCCAGCTTCCTGGTATCTGACTTCTTCCAAACTGACAGACACAGCAGACTTCTCTCTCCAGATGCCAGCTCCAGGCACCTAGGTAACATCTTTACATGGAATTCCATACCATTTTAGTTAACCACATAACAAACAAGCCCCAAAACTTGTTGCTGCCCAAGCCTTATTCCTCAGAAGGTGAACTCCCACATAGCAATGACGTTTCAATTATTAAGTGCAAATCACTCCCTTTGGTGTGTTCACTGCTCGCTATGTGGTGGGCAAGGACTTGGTCACCATTTCAACTTGTTTACCAATGCAACAAACAGCTCAGAGAAGCATCTAAAGTGGGCAATGTGGCATAGACTAAGCACCCAAGGGAACAATATGGTATGCTGCAGTCACCCCACAAAACATCCATTCATCTCTGAGCTGGGATTAGCAGGACATACTCATAGGATGCAAGCGAGATACACCTTCTGCTCCTCATCTGCTGTGCAAAACTCCATCTCTTGCAGCACAGTTTCCTGCTGCTTTAAAATCATTTGGAAATATAGGTCACCAGGAAGAGTGCAAGAAAAACATTTTCCCAGCATTCACAGCACTGAGACACCTGCAAATTTCCTACTCCTATCAGTCCTGTCCCACAAGGATGCTCCATTCTTACATTAAAGCAAGGATTTTGCTATCAAATGACATGTCAGCCTTCTCTCCTAAATATCTTAGAATGGCTTGGTTTGGAAAGGACCTCAAAGATCATTGAGTTTTAAATCCCTGCCACAGGCAGGGTTGCTATCCACTAAATCAGGCTGTCCAGGTCCCATCATGCATGGCATCGACCATCTCCAGGATGGAGGCATACACAGCTTCCCTGGGCAACTCATTTCAGTGCCTCACCACTCAAGTGAAAAATTTCCCCCTGACATCTAGTCTAAATCTCCCAAGGGAAGATCTACATCTGGACAAAGCAGGCATATCAGGGAGAAAAGGCAGCCTGCCCTGTCCCTACCAGTCACCTCAGACTCCACTCACCCAATAATTTCAGTCCTATTTCCCAGTAGGAGAGTGAGTCAGCTAAGTAAATGCAGCACACTAGGTGTGGTTCCTCCATCTATTGTCTCCTTCGGGTAGTGATGATGTGGAAGGAGATGGAAGGTGTACAACCAGATTAAAAAAGCAAACCACAAATGCTCCTGTCACCCATCCTATGCCTTACAAAGGGACTCCTGGAGTCACAGAATATTCAAAGACAATAGGCAGAGATAGATTAAGAATGTTCGATTTCTTGGTGGGGAAGGGAAAAGGAAAAGGGATCGATGGAGAAGACAGGAGACAGGGTTACCCTGGAGGAAAATGAATTCTAAGGCGTGAGAAGAGAAAAAAAATCAGAGCAAGCCAGCATGCCATGGGTGATCTATAGGACGGGGCAGATGTGAGTTACCAATTTATAGGCATCAGTCAGACACACTCTGAGAGCACAAAACTGAGAAGGAAACAGCTTCCCTGAACTCCTCAGCACAAATGTCCTTCTCACTGTTCCATTGCCCCAAAACCTGCTGTTGTCTCACAACAGGATCTATCCCAATGACACTGAAATATTTGTAAAGCACATTTTTACAATCCCCTGCTCATTTTGTTAAGTACTAAGTAGATGATATGAGAGACTGAAGAAGCACCAAGCTCTTGCTGCCAAATCATAAAGTTCTCTCATTCCCCAGGAGAGAGGTACAAGAGTTGATGCTCCTTTACCCCCAGACTTCGAATGCTTTGAACTATTTTTAAGGCACTAAATATTTAAACAAAATGAAACAATCTCCCACAGCCTGCTGGGGAGCGGAAGCCCCCAGTGTCCCCTTTTCCACATGACAAAAATTACCATCTTTCATCAGTAACCTCTCAGATGCAGCTATGGTTTTGCAACACAGAAATCTGCAGGATGTAGAAATGTGGGTGCAGCATAAAACAAACAGAATCCAATACCAAAGTAAATAACAGAGACAACACTAACTGTATTAGTCATTCATTTACTGTTCTCTGCAAATCCCAGTTACAAATTTAAATGTAAATTAAAAAGAGAAGAGAGAAAGAATCTATACTGAAACCAGGCAGAATAAATCCTAAAGTATAAGAGCTGGAAAAAAAAAATAATAAACAACCAACACACCACAGAAGCAGAAATTCAGACCACGATTTGGTAAAGCCTGCTTCAAATTACTTTTCTTGTAATGGTAGAGAGGAATCTAATATCTCAACAGCACCAGAGATTGTGTGCATGATCAAGGAAGGAAGAAGAGTTGAAAGGAGAAAACACTTGACAGACTGCCAGTTCCTTGCCATACTTAAGACCTATCTCATTCACCTAAGGCTCTCTTACAGCAGAAAAGATTGCTTACCATTCTCAGGACTCAATCTCTCAGCTGAAGCCTTCCTACGAACCCTGAAAATAAAGAGAGCACTCATGAGACAACCAACAAACCCCACTGCCAGCCATGGCTGGATTATCTAGAAACCAACGATGCAAACTCTAAAACCAAAGGATAACAACAAAAAACCCAAAAAGAAGAAGGAGAAAAAAAAAAAGACTAGACTAGACTAGGCATGATTGCCATGACTGCTTGCTGGCTAACTCTCCAACTCCCAAAGTTTCAGAATTTTCCTTCTTTGGAAATGCACGACACGTAGGATAATTACAGGATCGTGTCATCCTACTCCACTCAGTATATTGGGAAGGACTCTTAGGCCACCTTTCCAAACCCAACTGTACCACTGAAGGGACTGAACACATGAGAAACCACTGAAGTGAAAGGTGGCAGGAGCTAGAGCCTTGCTTCTGCTTGAAATTAAAAAGCCAGTACCATCCCTTTCAGCACAGGTGGCCAAGATGCAGAAGGCAAGGAATAAAAAATATTTTCTTGCAATAAGGAAAAAAAAACAATAAAAAGCATGCACATGTCTATACACAAGCACGTACACACATCATTTCATTGAACTGCTGCAATGAAAAGTTCATTGAAGCATCATCAAAGTTTAGACCACCCATCTTCAAATTATTGTTTTTCAGAGCACAATACTTTTAAGATCCCTTCTTGGAAGCAGGGCAAAACTCTGCCACTTTCAGTCTTAACAGCTCCCTGAAAAATCACAGTTCATATAAAACCAACCTGCTGTTTGCCAAAGACTTTTCTTGGCTCTTCGCTCATCAACCTTTGCCCACAAGGCCAGGAAGGAGTGTAGAAGACACTTCCTTCCTCCTGAGCCTCCACACTTTGGACAAAGGATTTGCTTAACTGCTGTCACTGCCTACACAGGGAGCTGTGACTGATCCAAATAAACTCTACCATGACTCACCAAATTAAGAGCATCTGATGCTCCACAAAAGTTTATCATGTGCTACTGGATGCTTGTCCTTCAGGGGCAAGTCTTACTTCCCAGGTGGGCTGTTGTCTCCTTTCTGCCCCTCTAGTTCAGATTTCACTCAAGCAAACTTCAAGGTCACCACAAGCGAGCAACAGTGGCTGGAGTAGCCAGGAAGGGTTTTACTCTTCCCCCATTCCCAGAAGTAACCTGTCATGGCAGCTGTGCCCAAGTTCAGCTCAGATATTAATATTCCCCACAACAAAAGCCTAGGCATCAAGCTCTGGGGCAGGGGATGCAGATCAGGAAGGAAACTGGCACTTTGAGACTCCAAGGCCATATTTTGGTCATTGACACTTTTTAGTACTTAGTTCAGCATTTCATAAAATGCTTTGGTTCCCCAATGCTCTGGCATCTCATAGCCCAGAGAGGTCCCATTACAGTTCCCATCTGTAACCCCGTGTCTCCATATATGGAAAACCAGAGGATGGGGCACTAGAGACAAAACAGGAGAAAGAGCCTTAGGTTTTCACCATTACCCATAGCAGAGGAAGGAAAGTTTTCTGGGTGAAGTTTTCCTTCACAGTTGTCATTAGGAACCCACCAAATAGTCAAGGGCTTCTCTGAGCAGATGCTTGCTGCCACCCTCACCCCAAACTCACTGCAGGGTGAGGCACCTCTGACAATAAACAAGAACACTATTCTTGTAACTAGACTTGACTTACCTGATATAGTGCACAAAAGCAACAACCAGTGAGCCCAGGTAAAAAGAAAGGAAGCTTAGGAAGCTGAAGAACATGGCCTGGATGTAAACAGACTCTGAGGAAAGAGAAGGAAGCAGTCAGTTCACAGAGCAGGGACAGCCCTTCCCACAGCCTGTGCTCCTGCCATGCTCTTCCCAGTACCACTTGGTAACAACACCCTGTCCAAACAGTAATGAAGACCCATCTGCCTTCTTCAAGAGGAGGTGGAAGAACCTTTTGCAAGGTTTGTCTCCAATTTCTCTGTCCCTGATGTAGCTAGTGTGTCTACAACACAGAAGAGAGCTCTGCTCCTGAAAGGAACTAAGGCAGCAAGTTTCAGCTCCTCTACTGGTACTCTCTGCACCTTCTCGTTACAGGGCTGCCAGCTCAGCCACATCCTCCTCCACAGAAGTACCAAGTCCTCATCGTAAAGCTGCACTGCTCTGCACAGAGATACTAACTTTTAATGGATGGCACAATTGTCACTTGAAGGTTCTTCGTCCGCTGTAGGTTCCAAGTACGGTTAACATTTCCTGTGAGATGCAAAAGTACAGTAAACAAAGACAATCACACCTTAATGATCCCTGTTCCTCATCTCACTTCTCAGTATTTGAAAAACACCAGGGTCTGACTTTTCAGTATAAGCACTAAACCTTTCCCAGACTTGTCAATGCACAGCTTTTTCTAAGTGTTTTAATCCCACTCTCATCCACAACTCATTTTTCATACTAAAAAACTATGGTTGAGCCTTCTACAAGTTGCTCAAGTCTGGATGCCTAAATTCAAAAGCACATCTCTTCTGCTCTTTGACTCGTTCCCAAAGTGCAGTTTCTCTCACTGAAGTGGCTCACACACCATTTTTGCTTTTGGACAAAATCCTGCTGGCAACACACTTGTGTGCAGGGAGCTGCTTGCTGTCCTTCAGCAGAACTTAGTGTGTTCTACCAGTTGAGTTCTGCTGACAGGTTAGAATAAGAAAAAGACATCTGAACAGTGACAGTTCAGGGGACAGTGTGTGGTGGTAGAATTGCAGGAGCCCAGTCTATCTGTTGTTAGTCATCTTGCTTTTCCAGAAGGAAGGAAGCTACCTGGCTTTGAGGACAGGAAAGTCTCTGACCTAAAAAAAACTTCAGGTTGTTGTGAGGACACTGTGCCCCCACTCCAGTTTCAGCTATCAAGAGAGCAGTGATGATCACCAGGAAGGAAGTGGACACATTTGTCTTGTGGCTGGAGAAAGCACTAGAATCAATCTCTCAAAATGATTTCAACAAAATTAGTGTTTCCTGCTGCCCCAAGTATAGAGCTGCCATAGATTTCAAGATAATAGTGGGAGTAAACGCCTTCTGCAGGACTGTTATCTGGGCCTCCATGTAGGGCAGGAGAATACAGAAAAAGGTGGGCAGGGAGAAGGAAGAAAAACAGGAAAAAAAGCCGTAACTAGCACTGCCTAGGTGTCTCCCATGCTTTCCAAGATATTAGTGACCCCTCACAAGAATGCATAACCCCAGCAAGTCAAGTGCTTTCCTGCAGACATTTCCTGCATGATAAAGACATGTTAACCTGCCAGTCAGGTTATTAATAACATTTTTATTTCATCCTTCCTTGTAGTTAGCTGGGTAAGATAGAGCTACCTGGCCAATCTGTGCCCTCCCACAGTACAAGGCTCCAAAGGTGTCCCGCTGCTCCATTACCCAGACAGACCAATAAAATCTGTCTCCCAGCACAACTTACCATGGATAGAAGAAGGCACAGAACCCCCACAGGCATAATCCTCTGGCTTGATGACAAACACAACAAAGAACTGCTCACCTGGGAAGTCTTTTCTCTGCACAGAGAAGACAAGACCGTGAGAAGTGAAGGAGCCTCTCCCACTGTACAATGCAGAGGTGGTGCTCCAAAAGGCGAGAGGTCAGGTTTTAATTGCTACACATACAGCAGCTCTATAAACACTATAGAACTCCATAAACGTTCTGGACAGAGACTGGTTTCTGGGGATGCTCACCTCATGCTTGCTGACAAGCTGAGTTCGCCAGTATTCAGTGCCCCAATATAACCAAACCAATGTTAATGCATCTGTTTTTATTAGTGTAAACCATCTACTGAAGCTTTGCTTATTAAAAGGCCATACCACCACTGCTCAGTGGAAAAGCCAAGGTTCCAACAGAAAATCCTTGGTCATGGAGGCTGCAACCATGCTGACCAACACCTAAGATGTCTACCTAACCAAACATAAGCAAAGTTTTGTAATCTAGGTAAAATTCCTTCTTAAAAACAAACAAACAAAAAAAAAGGCAAATAAAAGGAGAGTGGGGGGGGAGGGAGAGAGGGAGAGAGAGAGAACTAGGGATGCAACAAGACACTGAAGAATATCATTGGGACAAAGACAAAAAATATTTATCAGTCTCACCTGCACCGTTATGGCTGCCTTCTTTGTCATAGACTGGTAAACACCATTGAACTCCACATTATGGTCCAAATCATAGACTGGGCACTGAAATACATACAACTAAGGGTCAAGCTAAGTGTCAGGATAGACACACAGGTGGATATGAGGTCACAAAGGAAAAGGACATCCAGGACTCATTCAGAAGTTAGAGAAACTACTCTGAAGTCACCATTTGCTTGTACTCTCTCATCTTCTCATCCTTACAGGAGGGCTGCGATTTAATCCTGATCAATCACCCTGTCATTCCCACAGAGCAATTCATTAACTCAGCTGTACACTACACGCATTGCATGTTCAGCAGCCTGCACCATATGCAGAGTGCTTGTTCTCATTTTACTCTTTTCCACTATGGTTCTTAGTTCTGTACCAACCAGACTAAGAAAATCACCTGCTACTGTTTCCTCCTCTGCTCTTCTACCACTAAAATACAGAAAAATACAGCAGGAGCTGATGTTACCCATTTCTCTCTTAACCACAGGTCTTAAAGGCCGGAACAACAGAGCTGGTAGCCAGGGCATTTTGCATTTCTCACTGTTTTGCTCCTCCCTGCATCACTCAGGGGGACGGGAAGTGAGGAGAAATGGGGAGCTACTTCTCAAATACAGCCAACCTCCCATGCAGGGTGCAGCTGTTACCCCCTGCCCAGGAAAGGGAATGAATAATTGCGAGAAAGAAGGCGAAGACTGGAACGGAAAGGAGGAGAGAAATTAGGAGACTAGAAATCACAAGTTCTCCATGCTGTCTTGAGCAGGGAGAGAATCAAGGGAACAGCACTGTCCTCTTCCTCTGCTGCCTGCATCCCACCCAGTGTCACCCCACAGAGGAGCAGATGCATGTTACAAGGTAGCAGGCTGTTAAGCCTCATGAAGGGAGCATGATAACAAATGTTCTACTTACAGGCTGCAGAGGAACAGCTAGTTCACTTATTTGCAATAAAAATATCAGGATGAGCTACTTGAACTTAGTATCTGTCATTGACTCCTTCCCACAGGATTTTCTCTCCTCCTTCAGAAACCACAATCATCACAGAAGAACGAAGCCTTCCGTACAGTTTTTCCTCTCTGATAGAGCACAGAGCTTCTCACTGAGGGGTACAGAGCTCAGCAGACAGCTCTTCAACCTCCCCCTCCTCAGACTTACCACAATATCCTGGACGGAGACAACTGAACATGGGTAGACTGCATCAGACACCACTTTAATGATGACTGAATCAACATCTTCAGGAAACTTGTACAGAAAATACTGAGGATGAAGATACAGAGTACTGAGAGTTAGTGCAGAAATTACCCCCTGCCAATAGCTTCAAAGCCTCCCTAAGGCACCTGCATGGCCACATCTCAGCTTTGGGTTGGATGTAGCAGACAAAAAATCAGATTTCAAATATTAGCACCTTATGCTACAGAAGAGCAGATTAAACAGATGCGGATAATTCTTAGCTCCCTTTAGAGCACGATATTAGTCACAGATATCTCCAATGTGCCTTTAGACCTCTTAAGCTTTTTTCCACCTGATCAGGTTAAAGCAACTCCATTTTTATAGCCTGTTCCTTTCCGTATCACAAAGTGTAATTTCCAGATGTTTCTGTACTATTGGTCTTTACATATAGAGCGTATCACGGAGTTGCCTAGATGAGTGACAGGGGAAAGTAGTAAGTCGAACAGCTGAATTCAGTCAAGACTTTCATAACTAAATGCTTGATACAAGACCACAAGATTTTGGTTTGTTTGGTTGGATGGTTTCAAGTGCAGATGGGGAGGCAATGGAAGAGTTCTCTACTCACTTCAGCTTGGAAAATAATTCAGTTATAGCTCTGAAAAAGCTCAAGAGAGAACAGTATTTGCAAACATTCTTCCTTTCCCTTCAGGCAGGGAATGCATGCTTCCATGCTTTGAGCAGGTCCACAGGACAGTCTGCAGAATCAGGAAATGCCCTTCCCTTCCCAGTCCCTGCAAGGGCCTTCTCAAATTTGGGCAAAAAACATCCCAGGGAACATAGCTATTTGCATATTTACCCATTCAAATACAATAACCAGCTGCTGAAGAATCAGAGCTTCAGTGCTCACACCAATGGGCAGGCACGGGCTCCTACCATCTTGCCCCAAATCAAGAAACGAAGATCTCAGCCTCACAGGCATGGCTACCACAAAGGACTGATGAAGACCAACTCATTGTATCTCAAGGGGGATGCAAGACAGATGACTGCCACCAACCACCTTCCCATCTTTCCTTATGGTCACCTGTAGCTGCATGATCTGCTGCTTCTCGAGCCAAGGCAGGCACAGACTACGGGGAAGGGAACTACTATGGCCAGGCGGCTCCTGCCATGAAACAGAGTCACTGCCACTTGGCAAAGACCCTTTATGTAAAATAAAACTTGATTATATAAGCAGAATTTCCCTGCTCCCTTCCCAGGAAGTGGGACTGCAAGGATAGAGAAAAGTCGGAAATCATTCAGGCTTTCCCAAGTTTGTCCATTTCTACTAAAGCGTTTATTCCCATCACCCTTCTCCTAGCACTACTAAGGGAGCACTGGTACTGAGATCACAAGTCCTCACAAAATGAAATCTGGTTCCCTGAGCAGACAACAGTTTATCTTTGCCAATCAATGATTCTGGCAGTCTGAGCCCCTGATGACTGGAGTGGAAAGCTTTAGAGACTGGGGAAATCAGTCATGAGGACCCCTCTGTCTTTTTAAAAAATGGGTACAGAATTTCCATAGTGGTCACTGAGTCCTATAGCTCTCTCCTGCATGGACGAGTGATATAAATGAATCCAGACAACACTCCTGACCTTTACAAACTTACCTAATTTCTCTTCTCACCCTTAGGTACACATTGGGTTCCAAGTGACAACTCCTTTGATTGTTCAGCTCTCCTTTTTCCAGTTTTAGGAATATTTCAACATTCATCTAGATTATGAATGGTCTCTCATTGCAGATTGCTTAATACTTTGATTTACAACAAATAACAGCATTATATCAATTAAGAATCACTTATCTTGCACTCTGGCCTTTAATTAAATGTCACCAATCTCATATTATTAAGCACGACAAATAACTGACTCAAGTCACAATCTTAAATCCCACTTCAGATCCTCAGTACTCAGCATTCAAGTAAAAATCCTAATTAAAAGAGATTTTATGAAAGAACCAGCATTCTCTTGGTTTCTGTACTATAAAACGCTGTATTAATATGCCAAGCAATGTAAGATATTTGAGAACAGATTCACTGGGATGCTTGATAATAGGAGACTTAAAATTAATTGATATTACTAACAGTGATTGCAACAGCAGAAACAGAGTACCAGACAGTCTGGGTAAATTATAACTCTTCCATTTTCACAACCTCCTGCATAACTATAGCTACTGTCAACAGCATTTTCATTCAAGAGAGGACATGTAGTTTCTGAAGGGCACTAAACAAGGTTGTTCAGCTGGATGTGCTGTAAATGTGTGCTCTCTATACTGAGCTAATAACCAGACTTATCAGGCATTTCATTTACCACCTCACACCTTGACTTGCTTCCCTGAATAAGAAATAGCACTCCACTGTACCTTTACAGCTCATTTATTTGGTTCTTTCTTATGAAGGACTGCATCTTGGGAAGTCCTGTCAGAGCAACTGAGCCAGTGCTGACTGGAACTAAACACTAGTCCACACTATCCCACTTCCCAAGAAGCACAGTTGCCCTAAGGTCTCAGGACTTCTATACATCTTAGGAATTTCCTGAAATGCAGATACCATTCATTTGTTCTGGCCATAGATTTTAGTTCACTTAATGGTTTTGCAAGAGGACCCAAACATGCTAACATGGCTGAGGTACTGATACCTTTTCAGTATGTCCACAGGTAAAGTTCAAAGAGAAGGAAACTCCCCTGCATCCTAAGATGGAAACAACTTAGTCCTATAAGGCTTTTATGATCCCTAACAAAGGATGATGTGAAACATTTAGATATGAGAAGACGTACGAGAAACACCAAGCAAGGCTCCTTACCTGGGGCTGGGAAGGGCTGGCAGTGAAGTTAAAGGGCTTGTTGGTCCTAAAAAAGAAATGCCAGTATACTTTCAAATCTGGAATATACACAAAGTACCTTTAGATTAAGCAAAAGAAAAGTCTTTTTTTTTTTCCCCAGGAAGGAAAGGTAAGGTTAGACAGAGGGACCATATCTCTGTATGACAGATACACAAAGCAATTACATTTGCATTCACCATCCCAGCTTACTCAAGTTGGAAGTTCTCAAGCCTGGTCACTAGCAGTTCATATGCAATGTTAAATGGTGCCATAGAAGCAACATCCACAAATATGATCTGGTTAGATGGTCCTTTCTCGGGTGCTAGCTCAGATGGACAGAGAGTCCGACTGACTTCTTGGTAATTGTAGGTCCTCTGATAGCTGTAACAGCCAGGAGAAGGAGAGAAGGATGGAAAGGGAGAGTCAGTAGTTAAGACATTGCTCTACAGTTCTTCAAATGATATGATTTTTCCCTGTTTGCATAAATTAAATACTGGACTTGGCCTTTCAGCTTATTCTGTCTTTTATTTACAGTTCAAATTCCACCTCTGTTGCCTTTTGCAATCTGCATACAGGACTGGCTATTCTCAGTATCTCACTTACCTCAAGTCTGACAATGTCATTTGCTGATTTAGCATTTCTGCCACTTGCTGGGTTCACGGAAAACAGCCCAAGACAGATGCTGCTGTAAATATCCCCTGTATCAGATAAGACACTGCAGACTTCCTGCTACCTAGTACCAGTATTTCAGTTACAGGCTGAAGCTTTGCATCTCATATGGCCTAAGGTGCCCACAGAGTCTCAGTACTTGCAGCCCCACCAGCACTGATGTTATAGAGGCAACACAAAAGGATCACAAAAACAAAGAAAACACCCCAAAACAAACCACCACCCTCAAAATCAACTGCACCTAGCATGAAAAGCAGAGAAGAGTGATCAAGCATGGTTTGCAACCGAGCTGCCCACACACGCAGCAAAGAGCTAGCACCAAATGGAGGCTGACTCTGGATATAACTGGTAGACCAACTTGTTTCAAGGCAGAGATGCTAGTACTTACAGGCCTCGAAAAATCAGTGGGACCTGCCATGACAGTACTCCCTTCTGCTGACGAACTACAAACAGGACAGGATACTGGAGGTTCTCAGAGCTGCTGTTCACATAGACACGCACTGCATCTACCTGTGGAGAGAGAAAGGGAAGTACAGGTAGGTGCCAGCAGATGCAAAAGAGACAGCTCCAAACCTAGGTGAGAAGAGTCCATCCCTTTTCTTAGGGCGGCCCAGATGCTGGCAACATCCACAGGGAAATAAGCAGAGTTTGCCACTGGCCCAGTTATTCAGTTCTAGAGGTCACTTATGAAGCACCTCACTGCTGCTGCTCTAATCAGAGTCCTGCCCCAGCCCAGAGCTGACTTTCAGATAAGACACAGTGGACAAATGTAGCAAATAAGAGGAAAAGAGGTCTACTTACCTGATTAGGATAAACAAAAATAACTTCTGTTACAAAATTAAACAAATACCCAAGGCTACAGCTAGGGTTTCCTTGCATGAACTCTTACATTCTCAACCTCAATCAACAGTATCGGGGAAACCACAAAGAGGACTGAAGAATGAATTCAAAGTCAATGATGAAAAAGCAGGCCTCACCCTATCATAAACAACACTGAGATGACACATTACCCATATTTACATCACTTAATAAAACAGAAGTAAGTGTCCTCAACAAGACAAGAAAAGCTGCCTGAGTTTCCGAGCAAGATTTCTAGCATGGCCTACTGCACCAGCAACTGACAAACTGCCTTTCATTGTCTAGCCACCACATGGCTGCCGATCTGGGACAGCAGTGGAAAAGGCAGTCTTCATTTCATTTCATTTGCTTTGGGAAGTAAGCAAGCAGACTGCATAGCCACGGCTCCACTTCTATTTCAAAGGAACATCTCATTCGGCTCCTTCTCCAGTGCTGCATGCATTGCTCATGAAAACAAGCTATGAACTTGGATAGTTCATCAGAAGAACAGTACATCTTGATTAGAGGTTATCAATTGGTAAAAAGCATATCAGGTAGATAACATCCACACATTTTAAACTCAGCACCACTTGTCTAGTGGCAGCGTTTCAACCTGTCAAGTGAAGGATTCATCGCAGAAATCTCAACTTGTTGTTCTCCACGTGTAGGAAAATTCCACCTTCTGAAATAAACAGAGCTGTCCAGGCACCAGAAGGGCAGCTATGCTTACGATGAGAAATAAGGTTCAGCATAAGGGTTTTGCATATATAGTCAAGACTAAAGGAAGAAAATTTCCTATTTATTCCTGGTTAGTGATTCTTAATTTGTGTGGGAGTTTTGTTTACTGGAACAAAACACTTTGTTCTTGAAAGTCATAATTTTCCTGGCATCATCACCATATTTCAGCATCTATAGCAACCAACTCCTAAAAAAATAAAACATCATAAATCTTTTAATTAAAAAGCTTCTGAGACTGAAGGAATTTGGGCTCTTTTTCCTTAGCCTTATAGTATTTAAATCTTAGCAACACTTTTCTGGTACACCTTTGAGCTTTTCCTTCTGTGCTCAAGAACTACAGATGCAATTTCATTCCAAAGTAAAGTGAATTTCACACAAAGGTGCTAAAATCAAGTGAAGAAAAACTATCACAGAACAAGACTCAGAGGTAACACCTGAAGGGCCAACACAGCAGGCCACTGCCAGTGGGCAGCACTGGAAGATCACTCTGCAGCTTCTTTGGCACTACATAGTCTGGGGGGACAAGCCAGTACATGTCAGTATAACTGCGAACTCAGATCAGATGCCCAGAAAACAGTACTATGTTGTTATGCATCCTTAACCATCCACAAACAAGACAGACATTAGGAAATGGTCCAAGTTTCAAAGTGGCAGGCAAGAGTGACCAGTGCCTACCCCTTTTACCTAGCTCATCTCTCATTCCAGACAGTCTAGAAATAAGGCTTGTTTTCACAGCCATAGATTAATTGTGGTTGAAAGGGATCTCTGGAGATCACATAGCCAAACCCCTCAGTTCAAGTAGGCTTAGCTGGAACTGGCTGCTCAGAGCTCAGTGAGTTCTGGGTATCTCCATGTTAAGGAGACTACACAAAGTCTCAAGCAACCTGTGTGTGTCTCTGACCATTCCCATTACAAAATAAATTAATAAGTCCATAGTTTTCTTGTACTGTGAAGACTAGAACTAGACACAGCATTCCAGATGTGAAAGCCTTGCAGCTTTGTAACTGCCAAAGGTTGCTCTGTAGAGCATACTCTCTAATTAGAAGGTAGAATCAGATCTATAAGGTTCCTGGAGAAGCCCAGCAGTAAAGCTTCTCATAAAATGACTTATTAACAGTCCATCCACTTTTACCCTGACACCCTCCTGCTAGTCTCAACATCCATTAGTGAGTCTAAGCATTTTAGTTTCCTGGGAAAAGAAAGACCATAGCTGCAGGTGTCATAGTACAGGTGAAAAGTATTTTAAACTGGCTCCAGATTGCTGTTCAAGCCTCTGATCCTCCTTGCAGGGCAACTGGAATGTCCCTGGGCATGAGTTCCTGCCTTTGTATGCCAGAATTACACACTGCCTTCTCTTTGCTGTCAACACAGATTTCTCTCCTTATCATATAAGCGAATGCACTAAGCATTGCATTTTATTCAGGTCACGTGGCACTTCCAGGTTAGATGTTCTCTTAGTCTGAAGAGAGAGAATCCAAGGCTGAATCCAAGATGTTTACTTAACTAATAATAAGATTAATTCATTCTGTTAAGGACACACATCCTTTTTTGGGCAACTGCCAATCCAGATGCCTGCACTGCCTCCTCAGGTTACCAAAGACTTTTAAGTTTTATCTTTCACCACCATCCAACTTCTGAAAGACTTCTGATATTGCAATAGCTTACATGCCCACAGCAGTAATCATCCCCATTTTGACGATGCAGGGATTCAAGTGCACAAAAAGAGGTAGAGGGCCACAGGCAATGAGTTCGGAGCTGACTTGTGTATGAAAATCTGAGACATTCAAAGCCAAAGGTTTGTTCATTGTACATCTTCTCCTGTATAACATTGAAAAGCATCAGGTCAAGAGATACTGGGCTATAAACCTGCAGCTCACAGCTCAGTCACTCTCCTACTGCAGGATAGAACCGCCAAGAAGCTGCCTCAGCTGCAAGTGCTTAGGGGTGCATATGCCCTTCCACTCCAAGTCGCATCCCTCTGACCCTTTCCAGAAGTTGTTCAACTATTCTTCTCCCCAGACAGCAGACCTGCAGCTGGACTGCACTCAAGCATCCCTCTCCTGTTTTGACACTGCTGATATTTCACCTCGAGCCCCTACCCAGCCTATGTTTTCAAATTCTGGCAATCCTCAATGTTTCAGTCTTTGAAAGCAAATCTTGAAGCAATTTGCTTACATTAACAGTTTCATGAATTACTGATCTGAAAACTTTTACAAAATTAGTGGAGCTGATCTCCCACAGATGATACTGGAGCTTTGATGATCAGCACTCCAAGGAGAAGAAAGAAGGTCAGCTTCCTCTGCAGAGATCCAGCAGACAGATCCATCATTCAGTTTCACTCTCACCACGTAACTAAGCTGAGCATATACCATCTGAAACATTTATTCAGTTTATTTCCATTTTCTTGTATTATTGCTAGCACTATACTAGAGAGAAATAGGATTGCCAGGAGGCAAGATTCTCAGGACTCAGTGTTCTTTAAAATCTAAGCATTTAATCTCAGCTCTTACCCATGTGAAAACCAGTATACCCTTTATAACACAGTTCCTGGCTCCAGGACACAGCTCAGCTCTCCCACTAATAAGTCTCAGAGACACAGCCCAGCATCAGCGGCACAAAACCTGACATAACACCTACTCCTCCAAACTGATACAGTACAGCAAGTGGGATGAGAAGGTTTGGCCCCCAGGTATAATAAGGTAGCAGTTAATGATTTCTGTCACTGAGCTTGGGGATACCAAAGCAAAGGAGTTCAGTAGAATTTAGGTACAACTATGAGGAAGCTTGTGAAAGTGGAGAAAGAATCAGTAGTAAACTTCAATATTAAGGTTTCTCTCATTTGCTGTCAGCCACACTCCGAGTCTGTGCAACAGGGCATAAAGAACCGTAATTAGCATCTTGGAGGAAGACATTTTGTTTGTCAGGTGAAACTGTCTAGCAAAAGCATCACAAGTGACAGAGAGAATGTAATACCTATGAACTGACATCTGCATTTTCAGGCCTTGTGACAATTAACTTATCTTAAACATTTAATCCACATTTTGCTTCTGGTTTCTACTGTCAGAATACAGATGATAAACACATTTCCATGCAACACATTTAATAACTTTACCACTGAGCCAGTGGTAGCAATCACAGCTCTCTCTTTGAAAGTCAACATTTGGCATTTGCCTCAATGGTATTATCTCCAGAAGAGCATTTTAGAGGAGTGGGAAAAAAGACAGGAAAACAGCATGATTTATTGAGTTCAAATATTAACTTTCTTCTATACTTCACCAAAGAGCATCTGTTTTCATGAGTTAGCTGTTCTGACACAAGAACCAACAAGAATCACTGCTTCTATCACATACATCCTTCTCTCAGAACACAGAAATAAGATCCTAACTCTGCATGTCGAAACAAGGAGAAATCTATCAAAAGCAGAACTTTTGCCTCTTGCAGAAATAATTCCCCATAGCAGAACAAAAGACTCTGAGATTCTTCTGCATCCACCCATGCTTACTTAGCACTGGCGAGATGAGGTTTTGCATAGGCTGCCATAGTATCATAGAATGGCTTGGATTGGAAGGGACCTTAAAGCCTGACCCTGCTAATGGCAGTGTTTCCACCCATTAGATCAGGCTGCCCAGGGTCCCGTTCAAATCAGGCTTGAGTTCCTCCAGGGATTGAGCATCCACCTGTTCCAGTGCCTCACCACCCTTCGAGTAAAAAAATTTCTTATAATATATAACCTCAATTTCCCCTATTTTAGCCTAAAGCCATTCCCCCTTGTCCTATCACTATCAGACTACGTAAGAAGTTGGTGTTCCTCCTGTTTATAAGCTCCCTTCAAGTACTAAGAGGCCACAATGAGGTCTCCTCAGAGCTTTTTCTTCTCTAAGTTTAACAAGGTCATCTGTCCTGCGTCACCACCACTGCTTGAAGGACTTGGCTTTGGATCATACAGCTCCTAGTGCTGCAGAAAACCAGTCACCTCTCCCTTCCCCATATACAAGCAAAGAGGCCATCTTGGTATTTAATTCATACTCTCCAAGGTAAAATCCACGCCTCCTGCAGATGCCTGCAGTTGGTTCAAGGTCAAACAGGCCACACTGGACCTTGGGAAACAACGTCGCACAGAATATCTCTAAGCCAGATTCTGCACTAACAGTCCTTTGCACTGCAGACTTCCCTCCATGCATCCTTTCTCACTGCTGAGCCCTTGCCACGCACATTCCCATTTACCAGTCAGGTTAGCTAGAGTTCTGTTTCTCAGATGACTGAACAGGAGCTTTTTCTTTCCTCCCCCCTCTGTGTTTCAAGGTGGACAGAGCAGTTGGATGAACAGAGAGCAAGTTCTCAGCACTACATTAAAACGTGTTAGACCAGGAAAGACAAATATTTGTGCTTTGGCTTTATCACCGTGGAGATAGGGGGAGAAAAAGTAAAAGGGAGAAATTAAAAAAGAACCAAGAAAAAAAGAAACAACCACACAACTGAATTCCTTTCTCTAGATGGTAGTGGGCAGAAGGAGCTGGTTCCAAACCTTCACAGCTGAGCAGGATCAACATGGCTGCAAACATTCAGCAAAATAAACTGAGCTCTTGTTGACATGAAAGAGTCCTTGGATTGATCATTAAGCCTGTATTTCCCACAGAGATTACAGATCAGCTTAAGACTGCATGGCTGTGAATTTATGGGCAGGCAGGAGGCTGCAACAACGGTTTCTGCAGAGTTTATTGAGAACACCAGATTCCTTCCCATCACCTCACACTGAACGCTTTTGGACCATGCCTGGGCTTTGCCACATTCCTCACAGCACCTGCACGCAAACTGCTCCATGGGAATTTGGAATTCTCTGTCCACGTTGCACCGGCACCTGATCGTGGGCCTGGTGAGGCACTGAGCCAAACCAGCGGGCAGGGAACATGGACAGCAAGCAAACACAGCCTGCTGGTTACAAAGGGAAGTCTCAGGGCAGGATACATGTACAGAAGGCTTTGAACTGCTGCTGATACACGAAGAAGCAGTGCTCTGTTTTTAACATAAATCCTGAAATTAAGTTGAGTAGGGTTCAGCTAGATAGGCTAGACGATGGAGGTGGTGAATAAAGCGTGTAGCCATCAGTGTTCAACTTGTCTGCTCTTCCCACAGCCAGCCCAACAGGGGGAACCAGAGACCCTGATGGAAAATAACTACAGGTGTAACCTCGGCTCCAGAACCTCCTTCCTGCTCTCTTGAGAGATCTGAGTATTACTTCTCCCTGGAGGCAAAAACATGCGGAGCTCAAAAGAGACTGGATATTTCAGTCACATTCAGGCAATTGTTCCAGGATGAATACTTTCATTTAGAAGTCCTCCTTGGTGTAAACACGCTCAGTGCAGATTTATGGTCTGACACAGACATACAGACATTCTCATGAGGTCACTTGTTTGCAAAACTATCTCCAAGCATAAATGGAAGAAAGACAAATAGTAAACATGCTAATATTTATATTTTCTTTTTTTTTTTTAATTATATTATTAAGTTAGTGTTACTGGGGAAACTCAAGGACAAGCAGGAAAAGAAAAGCAGCTAGTAGTTGCCGCGCTGTGTGAAATAGCTACCTGCTTCTGATTACCCACAGATTTCAGGGAGGCATTTAAGAGAAGAAATCCTTCTTTGAACACTGGTTACGGAGCAAACAATTCTCTAACAAACAGTATCTTTCTAACCCACAGAAGCAGAACTCTGAGCTAGAGCAACCCTTTAAAGAAAGGGGGTTCATAACCTTTCTGAATTTCCCCCACCACATACTCACAGTGGTAACTCTGGGGACTACCATCACAATACAGACATCTTGCTCTGATCCTAAATTCTCTGCCTCAGTCACACTGATATGAATTATATCTCCTCCACGTTTGCTTATTTAACCATTGTGTGTTTGCTCTAAACCTCACTGGAGTGAGGTTTATTTCCACATCCAGGCAAAAACATCAGCATACACAGAGCTAAGAGGGCTGTTTCTGAAATCCTCTGTGTTTCTATAAGAGCACACAGCAGGAAATAATGTTCACTTATGCAAGCATGCTAAACTGTATCCTCCAACCGAGCAGATGGCACACCCTTGCAATACAGCTTTTACAGACTACGCTTTCATTCCCTGAATATCCCCTGAAATAGCAGATGAGGTCTGAATGGGAAAAGAAACACCTTCCTACCCAACAACTTCTGCACAAGTTATCTAAGGACATTTCAGCCTTCACTTACAGAGCAAATGTTTGTGTTATAAATCGTTACACTGTTCTTGGAAGGAGTTCAAACCAGAAGAGAAATTTTGATAAAGTCACTCTTTATTACCACTCCTAAAAAGGAGCCTTTTTTTTTTCTTTCTTTAATCACCGGTGTGATAGAAATGAGAAAACCTCACCTGCTCGATTTTAAATAACATAAGAGCCCTATCAAAAATTAAATAAATAAATGAGTCAATCAATGTCTCCCAGCTTACTTTTGCTGAGTTTTGTAAGCAAGAGCTTTTGGCATGATTTCAGACAGGGAGAGACCCCAGTGGAAAGCAATCCCTGTCCTGGAGTGAGACAGAGACTGTTTGTTTTCTTTCATGAGAACAAACTACACAGGCAAAAATTGTTCCAAAGGGATTCTGTCAAACCTCACTAGGTTTCAGACACCACAGATTATAACTTTCTTTGATTTTCCTGGTTTTAGGTGCCTTGTTTATGCCTCACATGGCATTTAATTTAACATTAGGCTCCAAAAATGGTGAGCTGAGGTTCTTCCAGTATCCTGCAGTGAACAGGGTAGATGCAGAAACCAAAATGCAACAGTGTTCATACCCTGGATACCTCACAAAAACAGGAGCTCAGTTGGCCTTCAGAGATCTTCTCATTCAAAAGCCTGCAGTCTTCCCAATTTATCTGATTTTTACCTGCATCTTCACAAGCTTCCACTCAGCACTAGGGAAAAGACAGAATCTAATCTATTCCTCTTCCTGTAGCCCTGGACCAACAGTCTCCAAACAGAAAACTAAAGTTTTACTGCATGCGTTGCAGAGCTGTGGGTTGAAACTTGGGCTGAAGCCAAGACTAACATCGCGGAGAAGACAAGCAGGAGAGCAAGAGGTAGTTTGGTTCCAGCCCAAATAGTCCTACACATGAAGCCTAAAAGCAGCTCATAAGCTGTACCAGGATTCTACCAGAAGGTCACAAAATATAAGGCATCTACTTGAAAGACTTCTGTCCTTCTTGCTGGTATTGCTTCCCATTTTATCTTGGGTTGGTCAACTTTTTTCGCATCTGCAGTGGTGAAAGAAGGAAGAGTAATGATTGTTAGCAAGCCTCACAGCAACACACAGCCCCTTTCCCCCATTATTGAGGAGATGTTTTTACTTAGCACTCCTGAGACAGACTCCACATAAGAAAGAACTGTTCCAGGGCTGCACATCCTCACGTGGCACAACTGTTAAGCAGAGAAACCACAGCCAAGCTTGCTGCCAAAGGCAGCTTACAGCAAGGCTGGGCCATATGGGAACCAAGGCTGGGGCTCTGTTCCTACTCCTAGCAAGGGAGGAGGAGGAAGAAAATATCACCCACTCATTCCCCTAGAATAGGTACAGCCTACTGCTCAGCTTTTGGGCTCATCACAGCCAAGATGCAGCAAATGAACGTCCATGCACTCTGCCTAGGTTGCAGCATTTTTGCCTGAAAAAGGAAAGCTGGAAACTTGTTCTCTCAAGAGATTCTTGGTTTTCTCAATGCATGTATCCACCAAGAGATGCAATCAGCTGATTGGCCAATTAGGAAACTGCATTGTCTCCAACAGCCTTCTCTTTCAAGCTGCTCCCCTACATCACTTAGATCTGGTAGAGATCTGTACCTGCCATACAAGTACCATTTGTGTTCCCAGCAAACTATCCAGTGGTTACCATCAGAGTTTACAGCAGTGGAGGGAACAGCTCACTTTGAATTCTCTCCATATTCTGCTTCAACCCTTAGTGGGGTTTTTGTAAAACCTTGTGCTATTACAATTGTGGAACTAAGCAGGTCCTCTCACTTGTCACATAAATCCTTCTCTAGTCAACAGCAAATCCAGCAGAAAAACTTTGCAGCTCTTTTTCAGCTTTCTAGGCACACATACTGCACGGGCAACTTCAGCATATCAACCTTCATCCCTCTCAAGAAGGGATATGTTGAATACATGGAATCTGAGATGCTCCCAAATACGTGCTTTCCTTTTTTCCCCTATCTTGGATGTCTCTGGTTTAAACAACCCTAAGATAAACACTTGCCTGACCTAGTTGTCCACTACTACAGCGTCTTTCCTGTTAGAGCATGGGTGCATAGTGGCAGGAACAACAGCTGCTTTTATTATTATTATACTTGCAGTTAAACATTAAAAGAGCAGCTATGCAGAGGCGAAATTTTCAAAGTGCAGCTAGGAGGAAGAAAAGAGCACTAGAAAAGCAATAAAAAGAGCCCATAAGAAATTAAGACTTTCCATCAGGGGACAGAGAGGATGGACACAATCCTGCTCACAGGCCAGTGCCTGTCTCCTGCAGTAGAGGCGGCAGCGCTCATCCTCTTTCAGCACAGCCTTACTTGTACAGCTCCACAATAGGAATTAAGGCCTAAACCACAGCTGCCAAGTACAGAAAAGCTTGACAGCTCTCTTAAGTTAAGACACAAGGTTAAGTATTTCTGCACAGCACCTAGGAGGACCATTTATACATGCCTAAGTTTCAGCAAGGTGATGAGGGCAGCAGATAAATACACTAATTGCCATTTTTTAAACTTAGAAAATGAGATGCACAGAAGGGAAGCAACTTCTCTGGCTCAAAGCAGCCCTGCTCCTGAGCCCGGGGTAGCACGTGGTTCACGAGTAGTCGCATATCAAGCAAACAATCTGACAGGATTTACTTTTCTCCCTCCCTAGTGCACCATACTTGCATCCCAGGAATAAGGAGGACCATGTAGATAAGGAATATCCTTTGAGATCAGGCAAGCACAACTTTTCAGAAAGTGATAGGTCCCTGAAGCACCAAAACAGGAGCAGTGGTCTTGTTTCCTCCTTTCCCTCACCCACTGCTCAAGCATTGCTCCATCCAGCTGTATTTTCAGACAGGCCTTGGCAGATACAGCACGTGAGCAGAGCATCTGCAATGGACTGATGGGACACAAACCAGCCCTCCTGCCTTGTCCTTGGCTCAGAGTTGTCCCCTGCCTTGAAGGCCTGCCCTCACAAGAGAGAGCAGCAGAGGGGAACAGCAGAACCCACAGCATCAGCAAAACAACTCCCCATTTCAAAGCCAGGTCTGGCTTTGCTTCAGAGGGAAAGCAATTAAACTCACGCACTGCAGCCCTTATAAATGTAACAACACAATTTTTATTCAATTAAATTTCCTGTAACTCAGGTTAATGTTCCATGCGGTATCTGCCTCAAGGTGTAAGAGGCTTCTGGATGAATTGCCATCAGCACAGGGACAGGAGGAGCCTGAAAGGATCCGAAAGAGCAGAGACCTTGCAAGGGGCAGGCGGCTGGCTAACACTGCCTGAGTCTCTAAGTGATAAAAGCTGGAGTGGAAAAAAAGGACTACTACACTGAGTTTTTGTAGGACTTGTCATCTTCCAGAAGGAACACCTACTGAGTGAGCAGCATGGCCTGAAGTACCTTCACAGCTCTTGCACAAAAAAGCCTGCCCATAAGAGCATCATTCTTGATTAAAGTCAGGATTTCTACCATTCAGCTTCTAAACTCTGAGCAATCACCACCAGTAAGATGCAGGAGCTCCAGGGGAGACGTGCCTCCAGCTCTGACCAGCTCAGATTTGCCTCATATCAATTCATGGTCGTGGCTGCATACCTGCTGCTGGCTATCCTGATTAAGCCAGGCAACCCTCCTCCAGGCTTCTGCTGATTCAGCTCAGGAGCAGTGTTTGCAGAGCTTCTCACTAAAACACCTTCAGGCAACCCTCACCAGAAAGACTCTTGGGGCAGTCAACTAGTTGTTAAGTGATAATTTCTCTCAACGTAGCAGGAATGGGCTGCGTGGTTCTCTTTAAACACGTCCAAAACAGTGTTTGGACAGTTCCGCATTAAAGAAAACATCAGTCCTCCAACTCAGTATCACTGCAGAGATTTCAGAATCCAGCATATAGCGAGGAGACTATAGCTAACAAGCCTCAGATGTTATTTGGTCTGCTAAAAGGCTTTGGTAGTAGCACCCATAATACTGGAAAATGCTAACACAGTTCACACCATGAGCTTCTACACGAGGGCTCATGCTCAAAGCCTGCATATGCCTCTTGTATCCAGTGGCGAGAACCAGCAGTTAAGTAAAGCAAAGGTGGGTCTCTTGCATCAGTCCTGAAACAAAACTCCCTCTCCATAAATACCAGGTGCATTTTATTACATAGCAACACACAGAGGACAGGTCTTTAAATGGATCTATGGTTTTGCAGAGCAAAGCAAAGCCTTATCAGAAGCACATCCCCCTCCCTACCCTCAAAAGCTTTTCCCCTTCTTATCATGCTCTCTACCAACACCTTTCATACTAAAAAATAAAAAATAAATAATAATAATAATAAACTACAACAGAAACACAGTACAGAAAAAGGGATGTTCTCAATTTTCCGTGACAAGGGCAGGAGGTTAGGTTAATTTGAATAGCTCACTATCTTTTGGATAAAAATCAAAGCATTTTACCCAGTAATTAATGCCCAATCCAAACAAAGGGGGCAGAGTTTCCACGGTACCACTTAGCTACTTGATATATACACGAAATTTAAAAATAAAACAAAACCGGAGGTGGGGGAGAGCTCCAATAGCTAAGCACACCCAAATGCCATGCTTCCTTCCCCCCACGGCAAGCAGCTGTGCCTCCAGCAGCGCTGCCCCGCAGCTCCATCTATCCCAGCTTCACCTGAGCAGCCCCGTCTCATGTCCCAGGGGAGAGCGCACCCTGATCCTGCAGAAGCGCTCAAGTGTGAAAAATGGTATTTAAAAAGGCTTATTAAGCAACTCTGCCCCCCCCCCCCCCCCCTTTTCGTTTTTTTCTTTTTTAAGGTTGTACTCTTATCTTCCTAATTCCCACCTGGACTTTAAGCTCAGCCCGCTCCCTCACGCCCCCCCCCCCCCCGTCTCTCGGGGGCTTGCGGAAGGCAGAGGGGCCGCCTCCCAGTTCCTACCTGCCCAGGCTCGCTGCTGTAGGCGAAGGCGTAGAGCCGCTCCGCGCTGATGTTCACGGCTCCCCGGTAGACGCGGCCGAAGGCTCCAGGAGCGGGGCCGCCCCCGGGGGCCGCTGCCGTTACTGCCCAGAGCAAAGCGCAGAGCAGCGCCCCGGGGGCTGCGGCCGCCCCCCCGGCCATGGCCCCGCGTGTGCCGCCGCCCGGAGCGGCTCCCGGTCCGCCTCTCCCCGGCAGGGCGGGAGCCCGGCCACTTAGTTTGCAGTGAGAATCACTAGCGCGGCCGCACGCACCGGCGCGGGGGAGGCGGGGGGCAGCGAGGCCCGGACACCCACCCACCGGCCTCCCCCGGCCCGGGGTGCCGAGCAGTCTGCCCCGGGAAAGGACCCTCCGCCGGCCGGCCGGCCGCCGGGAGAAGGGAGGAGAAGGGGAGGGAAGGGAGGCAGGCGGCTGGCCCCGGGAGGAGGGTCTCCACCGTGTGCCCGGCCCCAAATTCTGAGCCGGCCCTCGCCGTCGGTTGTCAGGGAGCTTTTCACCTCCGGGACGCGTGCTGGGAGTTTAGGGGCACAAAGGTACTCTAAGGTACGAGGGGGCGTCAGCATCTCCTGCCCACCGTGTTCTAGCTCTGCGCTCTGCCAGCTTGCTGGAGTGCTGATGCGTGCTTGGAATGCACAGAGCCATCCCAGACCTCTCTTTTCGGCTACTCGCGACTCCAAAGGTGTGGAAGGCTGCAGCAAAACGTCCTTGCGTTAGTTCAAGAGTGCCTCGTTGCATCCTGCGTTATTTTAGTTCGTGAAACTGCTGCAAAAAATCACTGTGATGCTCAACCTTATCAGTCAGATGAGAGTGATGCTGTTAGGCTGAGGGCTTCTCCCCCCCTGCTTTCCCATCTTATGTTCTTCCATTGAAAACATGTCTGAGAAATGTCAGACCCCAAGGCAGAGGGACTCACTTTTAAACCAAAGAGCATTACCAGAAAGCAATCTGAAAAGCTCTGCAGACTGAAGGCAAGTTCACAGAAGCCGTGATTTTATAAAGCCAGCCTCCATTCTCCAGCTATGTTGACTTTGGCCACGGAGGCTGCCCGAGCTGTGGGGTTTCTTTTCAAGACTGTGTGACTTCCTGAGGGTCGCTCTTCAGAGGAGGATGAGAAGTTGTAAAGCTTAACAGCTTTACTCAGCTTACATCCAGGGTGATGGAGCACTGAGGCTGCACAGAGAGGTGGTGGAGTCTCCTTCTCTGGAGACGTTCAAGACCTGCCTGGACATCTACCTGTGCAACCTGGGCTAGGGAGCTGCTTTGGCAGGGGGGTTGGACTCAATGATCTCTAGAGGTCCCTTCCAACCCTCACAGTTCTGTGATTCTGTGATTATGCTGTTATCTTGATCTTTGGGCAATCGTGCAATCTCCGACAAGAGCAAACAAAAACAGTTGTTTGTGATTTGTGTTAGTCTTGAAGTAAGCTGCCATTCAAGTCACCCGGCCTTCTGTCAGAGCCCTAAGAAGTAGTGGCATCAAGGCAAACTCCTCACACATGAGAGATCTGCAGGAAGATGCCATGGAGAGAGGCCTCAGAGAGCAGAAGGAGTTAAGGCAAAGCAAAAGCATGCCTCTGCCACGCCAGGATGTTCAAAGCAATGTGACAGGTGGCATGAGGCCAGTACTCTGAATGCCAAGAGAGCACTGGCACCTACTAACAATTTTGAGGTCATTTCAGATCAGTAGATCAGTGGGGAATCAGTGTATTGTCTTCTAACCTGTTCTGACCTTTTGATAAATAAGTGGTGACCTTTTGATAAATAAGTCTATGCTTCCAGTGCAAAATTACCAACTTTTTCAAGTACATGCCCTGAGTAAATGCATATTTTGATATCAGAGGGCTATACATTTCTTCTTCTCTTTGAATTTGAGAACGGAAGATTTCTTTTCAAAATATAATACTTTGCACTTGTCTTTGTTGAATTTCATCATACTGTTTCAAGGCTCTTGCTGTGATCCAGCAGTGTTGCGTTTTTGTTCAAATCCTTGCCTCCAAAGTACTTGCTTATAACTTGATACTATTTGCAGAAGTTAGTAGTGATAGGATGAGAGGTAATGTCTTTGAGTTGCACCAGGGGAGGTTCTGGTTAAATAGTAGGTACAAATTCTTCTCAGAAAGAGTGAGGTGTTGGAATGGGCTGCCCAGGGAGGTGGTGGGAGTCACTATCCCTGATGGTGTAGAAGAAATGTGTAGACGTAGCACTGAGTGACATGGCTTACTGGACATGGTGGTGACAGGTCTTTTCCAGCCTTAATGATATTACAAGTTTAAATTTAAGGTCAATTCCGTCATCCAACTCACTAATTAAAATAATCAATCTTAGCAGACAGATCAGATTTCTTAATTTGTTACACCTTCCCATTGTCCACAAAATATCCACAGCTACATTTTGGGAATTGCTGTTCAATCACGCACTTCTCTCGTGTTAATTCCAATTGGAACCCTATTTTCTTTTATGAGAATGGTGTTCAATGCAATGCCAAAAGCCCTACTGAAGTCCAAATGTTTCATCTATTTCTTTCAGCACTCCCTAAGTCAGTTATCTCTGAAAAGAAATAAATTAGGTTACTCTGACATGATATGTTCTGGACAAATGTGCACTGCCTGTTTCTCATCACTTTATTGTTATTTGGTTGTTTGTCTGCTGATTACTGAACAGGTTGTTTCATTATCTTTCCAGATAACATGGCAGCTGGCTGATTTATATCTCTTCCTTCAGCCCTGTTGATAAAGTAGCCTGTTTGCTCTTCTCTTGTCCACGTAGATCTCACTCTTGATTGACAGCATGTGTTTTGGAAGAAAAAATGTGCACACACAGAGACAAGATGCTGATCCAGATAAGTCATGGGGCAGGATCAATGAGAGTGTACTTGTATGTACCACAGTGCTCTGGCATCAGAGGACAGGGTAGCCTGGAGATGACAACTGGGCTCAATATATTGAGTCCAGATTGCCTGACAAACCATGGCAACGAGGCAGGTCTTGGGTCAGGCCAGGAGCTCCAGCTGTAGCTGGAGGGCAGGCAGGGCCCAGCACCAGAGCCCTGGTATAAGTACAGCACCCGTGGGAAGGCAGGGGCCAGCCCTCTCTGAGGCCTCCCTGCATCACTGCCTCCAAAGTCACTAGAGCAAAGCCAGGTACACCCAGGCTATGCTATCTGTGCTTTCGCATCAAGCCTGGGGTGTCAGACCTCCAGGAGGGGACATGCTCTTTCCTCTGGAGATGCTCCTGGGGGCACATAACCACTCAGATGGCCCTTTTTCCCAACTCAGAAAAGCCCAGGGTTGTGAATGTCTTAGGGAGGAAGAGGAACTACACTGAATCAGAGGCTTTCAAGGGTGTCACTGCTGTTTGTTTGTTTTTGACGTAGCACAAAAGTAGAAAGTCTCACTGCTTTTGGGGGGGGGAGGGGGAAACAACACTATAAGGAAGCAACATTTCTCATGGTAACCAGTGCTGCCAAACAGCCAGGACAGGGGCACGCTCTCAATTCCAGGATAGGGGCAAGCTCTCAATTCCAAAGGAATCTCCCCAAACCAGACCAATTTGGAAAGAGACAGATTATAAATATATAACCAATCACATTGGTTGGAAACCTGAGGGTTTTAAATCACTGCTTTCTGTATATGCAGTCTTTGTGTTTTCTAAGCTCAACTGCGAGCAAAGAGATGCTGCAGGTATTCAGCTGGCTTCTGCAGAGATAATGGATCATTTTCAGACACTGCTGTAAATGCAATGTGAAGAAAAACAAGGAAAGGTAGACAGGCGTCCAGGACATCTGTTAGAATATCACAGAATATCCCAGGTTGGAAGGGATGTACAAGGAAATCCAAATCCAAAGCACACTAGGAATGCAGAGACCTGCTCCCCGTTCTCATACAGGTAGCTGAATGAGGAGTGTCTCTGCCAGCTTATACAAGGTATTTAGCAGTTACACTTAAATGTAATTAACAATAGCAGAGAGATTTATGGGCTTTCAGAGTGGATGTTACATAGATTTAATTGTGCTGTGATGGCCTTCCTTTCTTTTCAATAGAGCTTGTTCTTCCACACATTTTTAAACCACACTAGAACAGAATTCCAGATGTGTCTTTAATTCATGTTTCTGTGTTACAGATTTTCAAAGAAACAAAGAGTAACTAATCCAGTGCACTGCCTTACACATATGCCTAGGATTAGAGGTTTATTCAACCACAGGCTGAAATCTGATGTTCAGCTTCAGGTTGCATATGGAAATTAAATTTCAAGTGCAACCTCCAGCATAAATAACACCTCAGGCACATTTGCAGCACTTCAGCAAAGGCAGTCGCTGCTAGTACTTTGCTGTCACTCTTATTCTCCCTTCGCAATTTCCCTCTTCTTTTTCTCCTTCCTCAGCACATTCAATATTGCCATATGCATCTTCACAGCAGGACTGGTGAAGCTGGAATTAGATTGATGAGGACTCAGCACCATTAAAACTTGGTGAAAGGGATTTTTTTCTCTTTAATTAAGGAAGGATTTTCAACTGGAAAGCTGATAAACCCTACGTCTTCACGTTTGACATCTGACAGGCACAACATTAAGCTCACACTGTAGCACAAAATGTTAATTCCAACCCTTGAAAATAATTTACGTCCCCACCTATGTGACACAGGGAAGTGGAAGATCACCGAATGTCTTCGGTTGGAAGAGACCTTAAAGATCATCTTGTTCCAGCTCCCTGCCGTGGTATATTTGTGGGGCAAGTCTATAGGAAACGCACTGCGCTGAGGTAAGGTAAATAAATGGGTGTTGACAGATGGTTACTTTGTGGGAGTTGGACATTCCTTGGGTAGGGAGGTGCACACTCCCGCGGTGGCACTGCTGGTTAAGATGTTTGTTAAAACACAACCAGAGCCCACTCCTTAGCATGACGCTGCCTTAATTTAAAAGCTCGCGTGCCATTCTGCTCTTGATTACCCCTCAGTAGGATGTGAAACGCATCTGGAAACTTCCCAGCCTCTCTGACAGGGGCATACTGCGAGTTGGCCTGGGGTGGTATTTACACTGAAGAAAGATAACAACGGCATAAATGAGCAGGATGAGGGCGAAGAGAGGGAAGAAGCGAACGAGCAGCTTCCACGCATAGAAACCCCGACCCTGAGGCGAGGCGGAGCCACTCGCCGCCATGTTCCACCCCTCGGGGCGCGGCGAGCGGCTCCGTCCCTGTGGCAACGGAGGGAAGGTGCGCGCGCGGCCCGCTCGAGCGGCCGCCGGGGCGGCCATGTCGCTGCTGAGCGGGCCCCGGCCGCGGCTCCGAGGCGCTGCCAGGAAGGGCCCGCGGAAGGCGACGGCGGCCAAGCGGGATTGGGACGTAAGTGCTGTCCCCCTGAGGGGGAGACCGGGGGAGGGGGCCCGAGTGGGGCTTGGGGCGGGCGGGTGGCGGCTTGTGCGCGCCGAGCCGGTCGTGAGCGGCTCGGGAAGGCCTGAGGGCTTTGAGCGGGAACGTTTCGAACTCCATTCCTCGTCGTTCCACTTTTCCTGAGGCTTCAGTTGTGCTTGGCTGTTTTCACGTCCCAACTTTTTCACCGGCCTGCAGTGAGCAGCGTGAGCTCGGAGTTCCCGAAAGTTTACTTGTACAAGTGCGTACCGTTGTGTAATTTTATGCTACGTTATAGTTTAGAAGGAGCTTTATGAATTTATTTATTTAACGCAGAACCTTAGAACAAAAATCCCTTTCTTCCGCTTTTCTTGTTTTTGATGTGTTTTCTTTTCCCTTTCCGCAGAGTACTGTCCACGATTTGACAGTTCACCGTGCAACTCCTGAGGACATCGTAAGTGTAATGTCTGACCTGTTGCTACTGATGGCTGTCGTGAGATCCTCCAGACAGAGACATTAGGAAGCACTTGGCATATTTAGCGTGTTCAGTTTGTATTTAAGCAATATACGTGTATTACTGTTAAAAGAAAAGTGAGAATGTCCCTGATGACTGGCACTGATGTAGGTTGGTTTGTTTAGCAGTAGGGATTAGAACGTTAGTTTGAGAATCAATATGTTAGTTTAGCAACAGGAATCCATAAGTGATAGTTCTGAAGCTTTCCATTTCAGTTTTAGTGGTTGATAAGTCTTGTTTTCCTCAATAGTTTTGCATTCGAGACATAGTAGAATACTTTTATCTTTGACCTCAGTGATTATGCCTCACAAGAATTATTGGAGTCACAGTAGAATACTTTTATCTTTTTGCTTCAAAACATGCAAGGAGATTTTCCTCGGGTTTCTTTTACATTGCTTTTAAAAAGTGACTCAATATGGCTTAATAAGCAATGGAAATCATCCAAACTGGGGAAAAGTGGATGAAAGTGAGTCAAAGGTTTCAGTGATTAAGTTGATGGTGAAAAAAGGAGTAAGTAGGTGGGCAGTCAACCACTCTAAATACCACTGAGCATGCCCAAAGGGACATTAGCACATATCGATGAGTCCTTGAGAAAGAGTAAATGTGTATGCCAATGTACAATGAGGATGGTTGGACTAGATGATCTTGTAGGTCCTTTCCAACCTAATGAATCTATCAGTCTATGAACTCTATAAATGTAGAACCTGAACTCTGCCAAGGTGTGCTTGCTTATCAAGTTGCCTGGTGCACATCGTGAAGAATAAAGGAATGATGCTTTCTAACACCACATTGGAGTTAGAGTGCTTTCTTCCCAGATTTCATGATGACAGCACTAGCATTGAATCAGGAAAATGCAGCATGTCTTTCTACATGGGAGTGTTTGTGGGGTTTTTTTCCCTCTTACTTGAGTCAGTGATGGAGGGCAGATGGAAACTGAGACTTTCTCCATCCACTTTTGGAACTGCTTTAAACATGGATAGTATTGGTGGTGTTTGACACTTGAGGATGCTTATGAAGCTTCTGTTTGTACTACCATGAAATGAGAAACAGTGTATGAATGATAAAATCAAGATAAATGTCTTGTCATCATTGTCTTATTTTTTTTTTCTTTTACATTGTATCTTCACTTTAAACTAATTTCTCTCCTGTTTATATAGCTGCGTCGCCATGAAATACACAAATCAAGAAACAAAACTCTGGCACATCTGGAACTGCAAGAGAAGGCGCTGAGAAGAAAATGGAAGAAGCAAAAACAGCTGGACCCTGATCCTTTGGAGAAAAGGAAATTGGCTCTGATGCGTGAGGTGAGAGCTAAATCTGTGTATTCAACCTGTTGCAGATGACTTGCAGTGAATGGTGATTTGGGGTATTTAAATATAAGATGATTATGAGAAATGAATATTCACTGATTTGCTAAATTGCAGTATATCACTTTTCTTCATGATCAGTGTAATTCTGTCTCAAAAGACTAGACAGACATGTAAATGAGCCCTGCAGACACCAAGGTCAGTGCAGAAGGAGGGCAGGAGGTGCTCCACATGTGGATCAGAAGTTCCCTGCAGCCTGAAGAGAGGTCCATAGTGGAACAAGCTGTTTCCCCCGCAGCCCGTGGAGCACTACATGAAGCAGATGCCCATGTGCAGCCCATGGAGGAGCCCATGATACAGCAGGTGGATGTGGCCTGTAAGAGGTGGCAGCCCATGGCAAGCACCTGCAGCCAGAGCTGTAGCCCATGAAGAGAAGCCTGCAGTGGAGCAGGAGGTCTGGGAGGCATGTATGGAGCAGCTTCTGAAGGGCTGGCCCTGTGATATGGAGGATATGGAGGCATGTTGGAGCAGTTGCAGCCTGTGGGAGGTCCACACAGGATCAGTTGGGCAAAGATAGTGTCCTCTGGAAGGGGCCTCAAGTGGAATAGGACAGTGATGGAGTGTGAGGGTGAAAGGGCAGCAGATAAGACCAGTCTTGTGGACTGACCACAGCCCACTCTCCCCTTCAGCTGCTCAGGAAGAGGAAACTGAAGAAGGTGGATGAGAGGAAAGTGTTTTTACTTTGCTTTTAGTTCTCACTGCTCTCTGCTATAATCAATTGGCAATAAATTACATTACTATTCCCTAGGCTGAGTCTGTTTTGCCCATGGCATAACTGGTGACCAATCTCCCTGTCCTTAACTCACAAGTAATATTCCATACCATTTTTTCTCTTGTCCTGTTGGGTGAGGGCGAGAGAGTGGTGGGTGCTGACTACCAGTCAACGCTGTGCACATCTCAAATAGCAGGAGAGATACCTTGAATACAGAAGCTATATCTTGTGAGAAATGTGTGGACATGGCCTAAGCATTTTGTATTGTCAGATGCAGACATCTGTACTGATGTCTGCTGAAGTTTGTATGAAGGTATGAGGCTTAATTAGAGGCAGGATTTCCAGTAATCACAACTGAATGGAACAAGTTTGTCTGAATTAATTTGAATCTAATCAACTAGTTCAGTTCTTGGTTGTCTGTCAAATGAGTCAGTGTTGACACTTTCTGGAGGGATAACAATTTAACTTTCCAGAAAAATGAGGTGAATTCTAGTCATTCAGAACAAATTATGATCTTCTGATCTATCTTAATTACAGCCTAGTTGTGTAGTACCCACTTCCTTAATGGTACCACTTTAACTATTATTTTGCTAGCTAGAAGCAAAGTACTCAAAAAACAAAAACAAACAATCAGCCTGCACAGTATGAAATATTTCTTTATATGCTATACTTGCAGATTCTCTCTGATCAGTACGATTTGCAGGATGTCTTGAAACGGTCTGATCAGGTTATGGCTGTGGTAAAAGACTTGTTTGGGAACACCCCTCGCACGCGAGCAGGTAAATACCTCATTTGTATGTGACAGTGCCTTCAAGACTGGCTTCTTTGCTTCTCATAAGTAATCTTGTTTTACAAAGTATTCTTTGTAACTGTTTTGTCTGATCATCTGATGTTAGATGACAGGGAGATGAAGGTAACACCTAGCACGGCAAGAGAGAGTGAGCTGTGGCTGGTTGTTCACTGTACCCGTCCATAGTGGAATTCCTGATCACTTAACTATGAAATGCCTGATGCTGACTGTTTCTGCAGCCAAGTTACCAATGTATACAGAGCACCATTTTGTGCCACTGTAGTAGTTCTGATTCTCATTGCTACGTGGTTTGCCTTGTTGCTCTTAGATATTGTTGATATATTATGATATGCTTTTTCTGCAGGAGTTCATTTACACAGCTGAGAAGGACAGGAGTCTGATACGTGGTTGAATGTACTGAGATAATCCTATGGTCTTTGTCAGTTACTCAAAACAGTACACATCATTGTGACCGTTTCTGTGCAGAATGCAGGAACTTACATTTTGGTACTAAGCCCTGTGGTGTACTCGCTCAGCCCTATCTGATCTTCCTGGTTTTGTCTAATTCCTCTAGGTTTCCCTAATGTAACAATGGCTCCTAACTGTGACTTAGAACCATCTCAGGAACCCGTTGTACAAAAATGGGAACCTCCTACTCAGCTTCCCATCCACAGTGAATCTGTCGTGGATTCCCAGGTAATTAATTTATATGCATGCTCCACGTTTCTTTTTGCACAAAATAAGAATATTCAAAGGTAGTTTCCAAGCAAACGTAAGCCTTTCTTCTGTGTGTTGTATACCGTGTTGATAACATCTAGTGAGAACTGCATTAAATCGACAAGAATTTGTTTTGAGAGTCTGGGAATCATGATTTTTTGGATTTCTTAACCTTTGAGTAGAAGAAACTTCTTAAGGCTCACAATAGCATGCTCTCCCTTTTAAATTCTGGAATTATCAGTAAAAGAATGAAGTAGTTACAGGCTTAAAAAAACAAAAAACAAAGCACTCAACTCTTGTGTCATTTAGACCTAATTGCTATCCATTCAAGTAGTCTATGATCTTCTTTCAATACCTTACATTATTGTACAATTATTTAGATTGTGTAAAAAGCTTGGTATTTGTTTAAATTTAAGATTTTATTTAGTGTACATCAGATGTACTGTTTTGTTCTCAGAGCATGACTTACAGCAAGTATGCACACTTTGGTTTGAGAAGTGTAATACGACACTACTGAAAAGTAGCTTAATCTGATGAAGAACAAAAGAGCTATGGAACTAAAAGTGCTAGTGTCATAATTTCATGTTTCCCTGTTCTTGTATTTTACTATCTAGCAAAATTGTCTGCAGTCAGAGTTGCAGTAGTGCTCATGTAGTCTATGCATTTCAGTGTGTGGAGTTTTTGTTTTACTTTGTTTTTATAATGAAGAATTAAATGTATCATCTCTGAGTTGCATCCTTGGATGCATGCAGTGGGATAGGAATAGATTTTTAGGAAAAAATAGTACTGATAGATATCTGCTGAGTGTCTCTGAGATTTTTCTTTTCCTTGTATTCCTATGGAAATCCCAGTTAAATGCTGCCTGGTGAGGCAGACCCAGAAGGGCAGAAACTTGGTAGTTTGAGGAATGCTAATTCCAAATTCGATTTGCTGTGGGACTGTATTTGTTCTGGTTGTGTTTTACACGCATAATATAGACATAGTTATGCAAATCTCATGATGAGGTTGTTTAGTTTGTAATGTCAAATGACTGACATTTTAGAAATTATATATATATATATATATAATTTATTATTTAAATATCTATATTGTCATCTTCCTCCTACTGTTGAGCAAGGACTTGCTGGACAAACTGAGGGATAAGAAGGGAAAATACAGGCAGTAGAAGCAAGGATGGAGGACCTGGGAAGATTATAGGTTGGTATCCAATTGTACAGAGGTGAGGTCAGGAAAGCCAAGGTGCAGATGTAATTAAACTTGGTGAGAAATGTGAAAAATAACAAGAAGGGTTTCCTTAGATACATTGATCAGAAGAGACAGGCAAAGGAGACTGTATGCCCTGTGGTAAGTGAGAAGGAAGAACCGGCTTAAACTGAGTGGGAAGAGGCTGAGGTACACAAGTTCTTTGCTTCAGTCTTCACTGCCAGTCAGGTTTTCCGTGCCTGTCATGTTCCTGAACCACTAGGGGGCATCAGGAAAGTGAAGTCCCTCCTGCATTAAGAACGGAGCAAGTCCGAGACATCTCTGGAGGCTGAATGCATAACTGTGGCAGCGGTAAGGGAAGAGCCTCTGTCTGGGCTTTAGTAAGGCCTGTGAGGTCCCCCTTAGCATCCTTCTTTCCATATTGGAAAGGTATGGTTTTGATGGCTGGGCTGGTTGTTAGACAAATAAGTGGTTGCAAGATCATACACAGAAAGTGGTGGTCAGTAGCACACTGTCTTGATGGAGGTCAGTGACAAGTGGCATCTCTCAGTACCAGTATTCTTTAACGTCTTCAGTGACATCAGCAGTGGGATCAAGTGCACCTTCAGCAAGTTTTCAAATGATGCTAAGCTGTGTGGTACAGTCACTGTGCCTGAGATATAGGATGCCATTCAGTGAGACCTAGACAGGCTTGAACAGTGGGCCCAGGTGAACTCTCTGGGGTTTAGTAAAGACAAGTGCACGGTCTTGCACCTGACTTGCATAGCGCTCTCTATCAGTATAAGCTAAGAGATGTAAGGATGAAATGCAGCCTTGCTGAAAATGACTTGGGGGTACTGGTGGATGGTAAGCTGAACATGAGCCAGCAACGTGCCCTCACAGCCCAGAAAGAGAACCAGTATCTTTGGCTGTGACCTAAAGTGGGACTATAAGAAGGGTACAGACTGTTCAGCAGGATCTGTGTCGTTTGGACAAGGGGAAGTGGTTTCAAACTAAAAGGGGGGAGATTTAGTTGGGCATAAGGAAGAGTTTTTGCACAGTGAGGGTGGTAATACGCTGAAACAGATTGCCCATAGCAATGGTGAAAGCCTTATCCTTGAAGACCTTTCACGGTCTGATTGGACCAGGGTCTAATCAACCTGATCTAGCTGAAGATATCCCTATTCACTGTGGGGGAGTTAGACTAGATGACTTCTAAGGTGGCTTCCAACTCTAAAGATTCTACGATTCTACATCTATTGGTCTGGGTGGCATGCATCCCACCTTTCTAAGGTAACCTTATTTGGTTGAAAAGTCGTGGCTGTCAAGCAGAGTCCCTAATGTCTGGAAAATGGGAAACACCACTCATATTTCTAAGAAAGGAAGACCTGGGGAACTACAGGCCATTGAGCCTCACATCTGTTCATGGGAGGATTGTGGAGGAGATCCTCCTGGAAGGGAGGTTAAGGCACGTGTGAGATGAGAACGTGATCTGAGACAGACAGTGTGACTCCACCAAGAACAGATTGTGCCTGACCAACCTTGCGGCCTTCTGTGAAGGAGTGACAAGATCAGTGGACAGAGAAAGAGCAAATGAGGATATCTATCAGAACTTCTGCAAGGCCTTTGATGTAGTTCTGCATTACATCCTTATCTGTGAATGGAAGAGATTAAGGCTGGAGCAATTTGATATATAAAGAGCTGGTTTGGTGGTTGCAACCAGAGGATGTAGTCAGTGGCTCTGCATCCAGGTGGAAGATGGTCATATGTGGTGTCCACCAGGAGTCCGACGTGGGACTCGTACTCTTCAACATCTTTTTCAATGACATACACAGAATGTATCCTCAGCAAGATTGCTGATGACACCAAGCTGAGTAGTACAGTTGATGCTGTAGCAGGAAGAGATACTACCCATAGGTATCTGCGCAGGCTGGAGAAGTGGGCCAACATTAACCTCATGAGGTTCAACAAGACCAAGAGCAACGTGTTGCATCTGGGTTGTGACATTCCCAAATCAGGTGTATGGACTGGGAGAAGAACTCGCTGAGAGCAGCCTTGTGGAGAACAGCCTGGGGATTCTGGTGGACACAAAGCTTGATGTGAGAAGGGAATGTGCTCTTGCAGCCAAGAAGGCCAAATGTATCCCAGGCTGCAGAAAGAGGATTGCACAGCGGGAAAGGGAGGTGACTCCTCACCTCTGCTCAGCCCTCAGGAAGACCCAGCACGAGATGGATGCAGAGTTGCTGGAGAAGGTCCAAAGGAGGGCCACAAAGATGATCTGAGAACCTCTACTCGGAAGACAGGTTGAGGGAGCTGGGCTTGTTCAGCTTAGAGAAGAGAGAGCTCTGAGGCAAGCCCATTGCATCCCTTCACTGCTGCTTAGAGAGAACTTACAGAAAGAGATGTCCAAGCTGTGAGCCATGAGTTCCTCCAGGAAAAAGGAGCAGCTCGTAGTCGGCAGGATTCGAACCTGCGCGGGCAGAACCCAATGGATTTCTAGTCCATCGCCTTAACCACTCGGCCACGACTACTGCGTGTTATGGGCGTGCACTGCCTGCCTCGAGGAACACTATAAAATTAAGAGCAAATTGTAGCTTGAGTGACCGGATGACACTGTGGACAACCTGATCTCGTGGGACGTGTCCCTGCCCATAGCTGTGGGCCTGGACTGAGCCGGTACTTAAGGTCACTTGTGCTAAGAAACAGAGCATTGGGATTTAGGTAACGAACTCTGCTGCATCTCTTAGGGGTGCAAGAACTGCCATAACCTTTTTCACAATTTCACAAAGGCCTTCTAAATCCACGAGTCACTCTTGCATCCTGAATAGCTTTGGGTCACAGGTAATTACTACTTTTAAATTAAAAATTCCATTCTGCTTACAGGTATTGTCCCCATGGGATTCCATTCATCTGCAGCTATGCTCTGCTATTGTCAGCACTTCATCTGGCATCTAACTTCTTCCTAAAGAGAGTCTGAAGTTACTTAGAGGTCTGTTTTCTTTTTTTGTCTCATAAAAAGGCCCTTCATGAAGGGGAAGAGGAGGCATTATCCATATGCCAATCAGAAGATGAACAGCATGAATCTCTGAATTTCAAATCCAGTATCAGTTGTGACAGGTCAGTGCAAATATGTCCACTTAAGTTTTACCCTTTTAAAACTAGAAATAGACAGTTATAAGGGTGTTAAAAGATGTTGTTGTATGGGAATAGTTAACTCAGTTTTGTGTGGTTTGTTTACTGTTTGTGCGCTTTCGTTTTTGTTCACCCCACACTGCTTTCTGGACCTCAGAAATCTTAGGAAAGCCTTTGTTGTAATCTTAAACCTGGGAATAAGCTTGAATGGGGAACTCACCTGAGTAGTTACAGAGAAAAAGCTTTTTCTAGATTGCAAAAATAATCTCAAGTCACGCATTGTATTGTGATTGTTGTGCTTGTTTTGAATGTAGACTACTTCGTATTTTGAGAGAAGAAAATTCCTCAGCAAATACTCAGTTGTGGGATGAAAGGGATTTGAGAAAAACTACTGTATCACAGGAAATACCTTTGACTCCAACAATTCTGTCTTCATCATTGGAACATTCAGGTTGGATTTGCTTGCTGACAGCTTCTCAAGGGTTGTTAAGCTGTTTACAGGACCTTGTCTGAGTTCCTTTTCCGGGTTAAGATGAGAAATAGAGGTGTGTTAATTTGGCTTAGATGAATTTTCACACTAAGAAGCCTAAGTTTCTAGTATTTCTAATACCTTTGTAACATAGCACTGTTAAGAATGTAACTGAAATTTTGTGGGTTTTTTTTTTTTTTTTGTTTTGTGTTTATATCAGCCCTCAATGCTTCCAGTGTAGTCAAGAGAATCCATTCAAGACGTCAGAATCAAGATGAAGGAGAGACTGTAGACTCCACTTATACTGTGAGACAAGTGCTGAACCCAAACTCAAGAAAACAAAAGCAAATTTCAGCAAAAAGTTTAGTAATGTCAAGATCATATTCCCCCCTTTGACCAAGGTCCTTATTACCATAGGAAAATGTGGCTCGACACTGATCTTTTGAGGATATCTACTCATGCTCTCTGCTCAGAGCAGAGCTAACCTCAAAGAATTCAGGAGGGCTCAGCTGTCCAGGTTTTGAGTATTTGTAAAAGTTGACATTCCACAACTCCTTATGTAGTATATTCCAGTGACCAAGCGAAGTCCATAGGAAGGAGGGAACCATAAATACAATCCCATGATGCAACTCATTTTCTTGTTGGATGTGGAGCTCCTTCCTGTGTGGTGCTTTGCTATTTCTTTTACAACTTTTTGATCTATGCTGAACAGAGTTATGATGAATTTTCATCTCCTTATTTTGCACATAGCTTATACTTGGTGCCAATCCCCATATACAACTATAGCTTGAAAAGATTGTTGTAAAAGTCACTAAATACAAGACCTGAAAGCAGATGATGTTTTTCACTGGGTGATCACTAGCAAACTGTTCTGTGCTTTTAATTTGAAAGAAGAAAAGCAAAAATAGATGTCTAAGATTAAGCACCAAACAGTGAGACTTGAGTGGGACCAGTGTGATGGCATAAAATATATTTTTGGATTATTGAAAATAATTGGAATGTTCAGGGGTGTTCTTTGATGGTCCATTACAGCTTAAGGCAGAAGAGGGCTTCTCCTTTGACGTATTTCATTCTTACTTGCAGAACTTTTGTACAAATCAGAACGTCAGTGACTGTTGTTTTCTTCTTTCCCTAGTGAAAAGAAAACAATCTGCACAGAACTCTGCAAGGCAGAGAAGAGACGATTCTCCTGCTAATTCACCCCCCATGGACCTTCAGAGGGACAATAAATCCAGCCTGGATGTTCTCAGGTGCATGATAAATGAAGTGGAACATGAATTAGAGGAATATGAGCGATGTACAGGCCGGGAGGTTAAAAAGATACAGAAAAGTGAAGGCCTCGCCGGATTTACCTTGTCACTGGTGAATGCTCTCTGCCGTTTGATGCGCTACCTCAAAGAGGTGAGAAGACTTTGAATTCCTTCTGTGGAATTAATGTAAAAGGATACAAAATTACAGTAGAATTATCCTGGCTCCTAATTACTTAGAAGTCTAATTATCGTTGCTTATTTGGGTTGCATGCAATTAGCAGGTAAAGCTCAGCTTGTTAGAAATGGGTATCCCCAATGAAGTGGGAGGAGATGACTACAATGAAAGTCTCCTGGTGACTGTTAGCAGAAAATGTTAATGGAAATATTCATAAATTTAATTTTTTTACTTGTGTTCATAATGGTAGCAGGACATTAACTACAGTTTGTTGACAAGTTCATTTTCTTCTTCCCCTCAAAATGATACTGTTGGCGCTAGAAGAGTATACTCAAATCCTAGTTTTTTGCTTTGAGAGATTCCTTGGCTTTATTCTTCCATCTATACCAGCAACTTCAACTTAAGCAAGAACAACACGAAGTGCTGACAGTAGCAGTGCATAGCTGCAGATGAATGGAATCCCATGGGGACAATACCTGTAAGCAGCATGGAATTTTTAATTTAAAAGTAGTAATTACCTGTGACCCAAAGCTATTCAGGATGCAAGAGTGACTCGTGGATTTAGAAGGCCTTTGTGAAATTGTGAAAAAGATTATGGCAGTTCTTGCACCCCTAAGAGATGCAGCAGAGTTCGTTACCTAAACCCCAATGCTCTGTTTCTTAGCACAAGTGACCTTAAGTACCGGCTCAGTCCAGGCCCACAGCTATGGGCAGGGACACGTCCCACGAGATCAGGTTGTCCACAGTGTCATCCAGTCACTCAAGCTGCAATTTGCTCTTAATTTTATAGTGTTCCTCGAGGCAGGCAGTGCACGCCCATAACACGCAGTAGTCGTGGCCGAGTGGTTAAGGCGATGGACTAGAAATCCATTGGGTTCTGCCCGCGCAGGTTCGAATCCTGCCGACTACGAGCTGCTCCTTTTTCCTGGAGGAACTCATGGCTCACGGCTTGGACATCTGTTTCTATAAGTTCTCTTTAAGCAGCAGTGAAGGGATGCAATGGGCTTGCCTCAGAGCTCTCTCTTCTCTAAGCTGAACAAGCCCAGCTCCCTCAACCTGTCTTCCGAGTAGAGGTTCTCAGATCATCTTTGTGGCCCTCCTTTGGACCTTCTCCAGCAACTCTGCATCCATCTCGTGCTGGGTCTTCCTGAGGGCTGAGCAGAGGTGAGGAGTCACCTCCCTTTCCCGCTGTGCAATCCTCTTTCTGCAGCCTGGGATACATTTGGCCTTCTTGGCTGCAAGAGCACATTCCCTTCTTACATCAAGCTTTGAGTCCACCAGAATCCCCAGGCTGTTCTCCACAAGGCTGCTCTCAGCGAGTTCTTCTCCCAGTCCATACACCTGATTTGGGAATGTCACAACCCAGATGCAACACGTTGCTCTTGGTCTTGTTGAACCTCATGAGGTTAATGTTGGCCCACTTCTCAAGCCTGCGCAGATCCCTCCAAATGGCATCTCTTTCTGCTACAGCATCAAGTGCACTACTCAGCTTGGTGTCATCAGTAATCTTGCTGAGTGTTCATTCAGCCCTACTGTGTACATCACTAAAAAAGATGTTGATGAGTATGAGTCCCAGGTCAGACTCCTGGGGAACACCACTCATGACCATCTTCCACCTGGATGTAGAGCCACTAGCTACATCCCTCTCGTTGCAACCATCCAACCAATTTCTTATCCACTGAATAGTGTATCCTTAAAATGCATATTTCTTCAGTGTAGAGATAAGGATGATAATGCGGGACGTTATCAAAGGCTTTGCAGAAGTCCAGGTAGATGATGTGGACCACACTCCTCTTCCTGACTAATGCTGTCACTCCTTCATGGTAGGCCACCATTTTGATCAAGTACTACCTGCCCTTAGTGAAGCTGTGCTGGCTATCTTGGGTCACCTCCTCTTTGTGCATGTGCCTTAACATAGCTTGCAGAAGGATCTGAGGTGAGACTTAGTAGTTCTGTCCTCTTCTGCTTCATTTTCGGGGTGAATAATCATTGGAAAAAAGTGAGAAGGGCTCATGTATTAAATGTTGCTCATAGCTCTTGTTCTCTGTTACAGTTGCAGTGCAAAAGATGAGTATTAAATCTGTTGATTTTTTTTTTTTTTTTTTATTGCAGTTACAGGGATCGATCATTTTGGGCTGCCAGTGATGTTATTTCTGTTTAGTCAGAAAGCTAATTAATTTAAAAAATGTAATTGTAATTATAGTCTTTGTTCCTCAGAGCAGGCAGTGCACGCCCATAACACGCAGTAGTCGTGGCCGAGTGGTTAAGGCGATGGACTAGAAATCCATTGGGTTCTGCCCGCGCAGGTTCGAATCCTGCCGACTACGAGCTGCTCCTTTTTCCTGGAGGAACTCATGGCTCTTAAGCTTAGACAGCCATACGTTCCTCTGGGTAAGGAACTGTCTGGGTGGCTGGGCCCAAGGAGTTGTGGTGAATGGATTTATGCCCAGTTGGAGGCTGGTCACACATGGTGTCCCACAGGGCTCTGTACAAAGAACGGCAAAGTAGCTGGTGATGTGTCTGAAGAAGAAGTCTTTACGAGGAGCAGAGGAGGGAGCTGGGGTTGTTTAGCCTAGAGAAAAGGAGGTTCAATGGAGGCTTTATGGTCCTCCTTGCCTACCTCAAACTAGGTTCAAGTGAGTTAGGGATTTGTTCTCAATTCCAAGTAGCATGTGGTAGGACAAGAAGTAATGGTTTCAAGTTGCACGGGGGAGGTTTTAGACTGTATGTTGGGAAAAATTTCTTCACTGAAAAGAATAGTGAAATACTGGGACAGGCTGCCCTGTGAAATAGTTGAGTCATCATCTCTAGAGGTGTTTAAATATATGCTGATACGGGTTGTAGTCTAATGGTACACTTGGCAGTGCTAAGTTAAGTCATAGGTCTTTTCCAAGCTAAGTGGTTCTATTATCTTCACTATCTGTTCCTCTTTTCGTGCAGCTTTAAATTATATTTAGAATTTGTGAATTCACTGGGAAGATGTATAGCTTCTCTGTATTTTTCTTAAAACCCAGTGCCTGTGATGCTAGGTATAGAAGTGCATATGTACACCATCTTGCCTCCGCAGCAGTAGTAGTAAAGTTCCAAAGTCTGCATTTGTTAGCTGGCAATACATTCATTTCAAGAAAATAAATAGGTGTTGGCTATTTGAGATGTCTAATTTCAGGTAAACAACCAGTCTTCAAGACAGACTGTAAGAAAGACTCCCTTTTCTGAGGAGAAAAAGATAAAAACACCTTCTGAAATGTTTGGCAACAGGTAGGAATTTCTTAACGGAAAGTGAATAAACCTGACTTGAGTCACAGAATGTCTTGGGTTGGGAGGGACCGCAGTGCCTGTCCAGTTCCAGCCCCGTGCCATGTGCAGGGTTACCACCCACTGTATCAGGTGCACAGGGCTCCATCCAAACTAGCCTTGAACACCTTCAGAAATGGGACATCCTCATCTTCTTACTCTGCAGTGGTGAGACAGCACCTTGACTACTGTATTTGGCTTTGTGTCCCTCATTACTAGGAAGACATAGAGGCTCCGGAGTGTGCCTAAAGAAGGGCAGCAGAGTGGTGAGAGGACTGAAGCACAAGTCTTAGGAGGAGCAGCTTAGGGAACTGGGATTGTTCAGTCTGGAGGAGGCTCAAGGGAGACAGTGCTCTCTACAGCTACTTGAAGGAAGCTTGTGGTGAGGTGGGGGTCAGCCTCTTCTCCTGTGTAATTAGCAACAGAACTAGAGGGAATGGCCTCAGACTGTGCTATGGAGATTTGTGTTGGACATCAGGAAAAATTTCTTCGAATGAGTGGTTAGGCATTGGAATGGGCTGCCAAGGGAAGTGGTTGAGTCACCATCCCTGGAGGTTTTCAAGAAACATTTAGTTATTGCTCCAAGAGATGTGGTTTAGTGGGGAAATACTGGTGGTATGAGAACAGTTGGACTGGATGATCTTGGAGGTCTTTTCCAACCTTGGTGATTCTATATTTCTCTGGTCAGCCTGTTCCAGTGCTTTACCCTCTGAGTAAATAATATCCTCCAAACCATCTAATCTATTATCAACTATTATCAAATTCATGCTATAATTGCAGTTATAACCCTATTTAGTTTCTCTTTATGTTCCACAGAATTCAGTTAATCCTTGTAATGTGTTCAAAACTGCACATGGATTTTAACTGTAGCAACTAAGAAAGAAAGATCAGACATCTATAAAGCAATGATCCAGTATATCTTAAAGGCCAAGGAATATGAGTTTTTGTAGAGACTGCTGTGTTGTGGAAGATGTATCTTGACTCTGTGTTCCTAATATTTTCCAACTATCTCTACAATGTCTTTTTTATTCTAATAGATGTGTTGTCATTTCTTCCTTTCAGGAATTGATTTCTTGCAAAATCATCTTCAACTTATAAAAATGTACTGTCCAAATTCATAATAGAAACATGCAGCAGTTATTCAAGCTATGAAATGCAGCTGATTGTCTTTATAGTTCCTCGAGGCAGACGGTGCACGCCCATAACACGCAGTAGTCGTGGCCGAGTGGTTAAGGCGATGGACTAGAAATCCATTGGGTTCTGCCCGCGCAGGTTCGAATCCTGCCGACTACGAGCTGCTCCTTTTTCCTGGAGGAACTCATGGCTCTTAAGCTTAGACAGCCATACGTTCCTCTGGGTAAGGAACTGTCTGGGTAGCTGGGCCCAGTGAGTTGTGGTGGATGGATTTATTTCCAGTTGGAGGCTGGTCACACAAGAGATGTCTCTCCAAGGACTCAGTACTGGGGACAGTTCTCTTTAAGATCCCTACTGATGATCTGGACGTGGGTTCCTAAGTAAATTTAAACGTCATCTACTGTCCTGGCTGAACAAGGAGCTTTTGATGAAACTCTTGGAGGGGGGGAATGTTTACGATCTTAGAAAAAGGGGTCAGTTAACTCAGGAAGAGTATAAGGATGTCACTGCAGTATGCAAGGGGGAAAATTAGAAAGGCTAAAGCCCAGCAAGAATTTAATCTGGCCATGATTGTTAAAGAAGATTAAAAATGTTTTTAGAAATATATTAACAGCAAGAGGAGGGTCAAGGAGAGTCTCCCACCTTTATAGGGTGCAGCAGGGATCATTATGACCGAGGATGAGAAAAAGGCTGCGGTTGTCAGGGCCTTCTTCTGCCTTTCTTAGTTAGGCCAGTTATCTTCAGGGTACTCAGCCTTTGGAGCTGGAAGACAGGGATGAGGAGCAGAATAAGCCTCCTGTAGTTCAGAAGGAAACGGTTAGTAACCTGCTACTCTGCCTGGACTGTCACAAATCCATGAGACCAGACGGAATCCACCTCAAGGTATCGAGGGAGCTGGCAGAAGTGATTGCTAAGACATTTTCTGTCATTTATCAGCAGCCCTGGTCACCTGGGGAGGTCCCAGACAATGGGACACTCGCAAAGGTGATGCCCATCTACAAAAACAGTCAGAAGGAGGATGAGGGGAACTACAGTCAGCGTGATCCCTCAGTATTGGGAAATTACAACTCTTTGCTCTCTACGACTTCCTGAAAAGAAGTTTTAGCAAGATGGGGGTTGGTCTGTTTTCTCAGGTAACAGCGGTAAGACAAGAAGAAATAGCTTTAGGTTGCACCAGGGGACAGGTTCAGTTTGGATATTAGGAAAAACATCTCAAAGAGTGGTGAAGCATTGGAACAGGCTGCCCAAGGAGAAGGTTAGTTCATCCCTGGAGGGTTTTCAAGAGCAGGGTGGATGTGGCACCAGGTGACACAGTTTAGTGGGCATGGTGGTGTTGGGTAGATAGTTGGACTAGGTGAACTTAGAAGTCTTTTCCAACCTTAATGATTCTATAAAATGTTAGCATTACTTTTTTTTTTCTTGCCCTTCTTCTTCAAAATGTTATTCCTTTGCAAAACTCATGAGGCAAATATGCATACATTACATTAATGCATCTTGCTGTGTTCGCTGTCTCTGCTTCTGTGTGTTCTAATGTGGTGTTAAAACAAGTTTATGTCATTAGGAGTATGCATGGCAGTGGGCTGGAATGAAGAAAGTTCTTTCAGGATATAGCAAACTCACATTCTGTCTGATCATGGGAATAGATATATGTAATAGTTAGCTGACTGTCTCCCCATGTGTAAATGTAAGATGCGTATCTGCGTGGAATCTTTTTCTTCTCAGACTAGTTTAACTAAATTAGGTGAATTATCATTGTAGTACCAGTAGTTGCAATAGCTCTTCCACTTACTCAGGGGCATCCGTATAGGCTTCATCACTGCTGCCAGGGTTGGAGAAACCAGCTTTCTCTGGTTTCTAAAGAACAGAGTTATGTTTATTTAATTGGCTACATCATTCTGCTTCACTTGCATCGTTGTAAAAACTTATTCTCTAACTGGAAGAGAACTATAGAAAATGGATAGCCTATCTGATTGGCATAGGTGAGATATATCTGAGTATTTGCATCTAGTAATAATTACTGTGGTTTATTCTCAAAAATATCTACTCATTCCTTCATTCTGTGCAGCTGCAGAGCTCTTTTGCCCTAATACTTGGTGTTTTTTCTGTATATTATATCAATGCCAGCAGTAAATAATCTACAGTATGTGACAAGCAACTCTTGTAATTCTGCCTGTGCAGAAGAGAGTACCCAGACAGCTTTTCAGGATTACTACATGGAGAAGATTCAGTGACATAAAAAATGATGTCCATCCAGAGAGACAATGCTTGTTTCTTCCTTTGGTGTTTCAGCCTGTAGAAGTTGTAAGGATTTCAAGGCTTCCCTCTGGTGCTGTGGAGTAACAAAGAGTTAAGCTCACTGAGAGTTCTCAAGCACTGAAAATTGGATTTTGTAGTAAAGGTACTGAAGTCAGTCAAACAGTAGTGGGAAGAGCTGTTACAGTGTAATGTGTTGTAAGTCATTCCTCTTTTCAAATATTAATCTTTATAGTAGGTTTTTAACTTTTTCTCCCTATTTAGAGTAAAATGCAACTACATGAGAAAGAGATGATGAGGCAACATCATGAAGAGATGCTGAATGAGCACAGAGAGCTAATTGATGCTCTGACTGCAGAAATACTTCTAGTAAGGGAAGAAAACATTGCTATGCAGGTACTAAGCCCTCTTCTCCAACTTGCCAGAATACTGAGTTTTGCTACAAGTAGAGGCTGAGATGCATTGTCTGTACGTTCAGTAAATAAAATGATAAAATTAAATGAGCAGTTTGAGAATGTCAGTCATGAGACAGGAGTGTTTGTAAAGATAAAATGTTTACAGTGTTTAATTCCTGAGAAAATGCTCATTCCATGTAACTGACCTTCACTTTATTATGTACAATCTAAAGGTTTTAGCAGCTGCTGCTACTGGAGGAATGAAATAGAGTAGGCATAATACTACATTCTCATTTTTCAGTTTGCAGTGACTTTTATTGTTTCATCTGGAATTGAAGCAATGAATCAACTTTGGAGAAGAAATTGGATGGAAGGAAGAGGAAAGATGAGAATTTCTTTGATGCAGGAGAAAAAATAAAGGAGAAATGCAGAGGCATGGATAATTCATACCTCACTGCAATCTCACAAATTCATGCGGAGATATTAAGGGCCAGATTTCTTCTCAGTGCTGCTTGTGGTATATAGTTCTTCAATACATATTGCTAGAATAAAAATCTCTCTCTTCTTCCTTAGAAAAAGCTTCAGCAATACATGATCAAAACAGATGAACAGATGACCTCTCTCACACGAGCATTTAAGGGTCTCCCTTTGGTAGAACCAAGAAGAGAAGAAAGTCCAAGCCATTTTGGAATTGCAAACCAAAGTCCATCAAACACCCAAGGTACGTGTATGCGTGTGTGAAGGAAATGGGAGTTGTGGCTGCTTTTATTCTTACAGTGGAAAATGTGGTGCTTAATAGATGTCTGTTTGAATAAATACATCTTGTGTGAGCCCGAATCTCACTTCTGGAAATGGATATGCTGTTTGTTGTGCTGTAAACATAAGTACTTATCTACATATTTATTTGTTTTTTTAGCATTATTATAAGCTGAATTCATCTGTCTTAATCTGGCTTGAAAGTTATCCATACAGACAAATCCTGGGCTTTTCAAGTGATAAGTCATTTCACTTAAAAAAACAAAACTAAAACAAACACAGAAAGCAGAAGGAGAGTAACCTTTCCTGACAAATGAGGGACCTCCTTCTTCTCCTTACCCCAATAAGATGTAAGGTCAGGTTTACTCTGAGGGTCAACTGAAGCACGGTCCTGCTTTTCTGTTGCTGAGGCATTCTAATAGTATGAGATTGAGTCTTCCATTAGACACTGGAGGTCGCTGCTGACCAGAAACAGCAGTTGCTTTGATTTGTTAAGCAACCAAGCAGAATGCTGTTGCTTGATATTTCTGAATTGTACTGGAGGTGACTGACTATTTGAGCAATATATAATGTATATACAGGCAAAGTTAACCTACTGCTAACCAAATGTGATTCATTTACAACTGTTTTCTCCCAGTCTCTGATCACTCAGTTAAATGTATTATTTTCTCTCTTGAGATCAGTACCTTCTTGTGAATCCCGTGATTGCTTGGAGCTCTTTGTATTCCTCGTTTAAATGTTGTTTGTGTGATGTGAACATCACAGTCCAAAACATTCTTCCTGGCTGTTTCTGTAGATATTAGATTCCATCTCAGTAATGTGAACAGTAAACAGTATCTTAAGCAAACAGCCTCTTTTGGCTCTTCACTTTTGCAGAGTGAATTTTGGTTCTTGTATTTTGGGATCACATACATTCTCCCTGAGTCTCCAGAAATTTTACTATTGGGAACAGATATCCTGAGCAAAATCATGAAGGGATAATTCACAAATTCAAACATAGCACTAAGGAAGCAGTGCGTGCAAGTAAGTTAAAATTACTGTGGTCTCACAGCTAACTACAGCATTGAGTTCATGCATTTTATGACTTCCTGGTATGTTCAATAAAGATGATGTACGAACTAGTTTCAGTTGAGTACAGAAGAATAGCTTGTCTCTTTACTGGAGAGATGTCTGATTTGAATTAAGTCATAATAAGAGCACGAGAGACTTCAGAAAGGCTTGGAATTTTTTTCTACTCTGCTGTTCCTGTCAGGAGAGGGATACTGTAAGTCTGTTCTCCTCAGGAGAATACTACTAAATGCAGTTTATCCGTGCCTCACAAGACTGTGTCTTTATGTCTTGTGCATGGGCTACAAACAGATCCCTGACTAGTATCCTGTAGTGGAGAGGCAATGTACATAGGTTGCTTTGAAAGTAATGCCTCCTATTTATTTCCATAGAAACTACAACAGATACAAAGAGCACAATAATGCTATTTGAAAGAGCCAGTTCTCAGCTACAAAATACTACTTTTCACCATAGTCACCACCATTAGCTGTGCATTTCTGCCAGCAATGAACAAGAGCCTGCGTGCCATGCTTGTCAAAATCTGCTCTGGCAGAGATGACCACTGTTGAAACATACCACCCACTACCTCAGTGTGCTCATATCCACTGCTTCTGCTCAAGAAATGGTCAGCAAGTGTCAATGAATGTCAGTGTGCACCTTTCTTTTTGCACAGAGGAATTAATGACACTGCTTTGCATTGTCTGCACTTCTGTGTCAGCTGCCATTCTGTCAGACTGCCCCTCTGCTGCCATCTGTTGCACAGCAGCAACATGTAAGGGAATGTTGGTGGGAAGGTTCATCCTCTGCTGCCGTACCACCAGCATCTTCTTCTGACATTGTGGGCCACCATAATGAAATAGGAAGCATTACTTTCAGAGCAGCATTTGTATAGTAACATGATGTTGTTTGGTGTTTCCCCCCCCCTCTCTGAAACCCAGTAAATCCATTATGCCTCAGTGAAACTTTTGTACCTGGGGATCAGAAAAAAGCTAGGATTGTTGGGAGTGTGCTCTGGTCTGTCTTTCCAGATACCTAAGCATAAGAATTGACACTGAGATTTTTCTTTGCACAGGTTTTGCACTAACTTTTTTTTTTTTTTAATTCTATTCCTGCTTCATCTCTTTCTTCAGAAAAACCCGATTTGAGCTATTTTGAGCCCAGGACTGGTGAAGGCAACAGGGAGAGTATGCTGAAATTCCCACAGGAAGAACACTCTTTCAAGTTTCCTCAGAGGCCGAGTGCTTCAGGTGATGCAGCAGCAGGTCGAAGCTTGCCAGCTCATGTGTTCCAGCCAGCTGTACTGTTGTCACCGCCCCGGCAGAAGAACAGTCCAGAATTGTCTCCCCTCCAGAATGGTGAGATCTCTCTGGCTGAAGTAGACTTGGATATCTCTTTGGAGATATTTTCTGTACTTTTTTAGTCTGCCCAAATACCTTGGCCCTATAGCTGGAATATCCTGCTTCTGCACCCAGATGGGATTTTCTCTTTTTTCTACGCCTGGTAGATTTTCTTTATACTTTCTTTCCCCTACAGTTCTTCATTTATATTCTTGTCAGTGGCCATGCAGACTGGCATTTTTATCTTGTACTGATTTTGATTGTCACTTCTGTATGATTTGCTGCAGATCTTTGTGATTTACAGCATGCTGTCTCTGATCTCCACCTACTGATGGTGTAATATGTCCTCTGTCACCTATGGAACCACAGAGTACTAGAAATCAGCTTGTTCTGCAGACAGAGCAGGATGTGTGTAGGCTGCATACTGGTCATGTCTGGTGTGTTCAGAGTTTGCTAATGATGACCACAAAAATATCCAACCAGAGAGCGTAGGGAGTTAGTAAATAGTTTGTTCTTTATTATGAAAGTCCTGTATTATTGTCACAGAATCAGAGTTGTAGGGGCTGGAAGGGACCTCTAGAGATCATTGAGTCCAACCCCTTGCCAAAGCAGCTCCCTAGCCCAGGTAGCACAGGTAGGTGTCCAGGAGGGGCTTGAAAGTCTCCAGAGAAGGAGACTCCACCACCTCTCTGTGCAGCCTGTGCCAGTGCTCTGTCACTGCACTGTGAGGAAGTTCCCACGCACATTTGTGTGGATCTTCTGTGCATCAGTTTGTGGCCATTTCCCCTCCTCCTATCACAACACACTGCTGAGAAGAGTCCAGCCTCGTCCCTTTGCCACCTGCTCCTTAGATATTTATGGCGATCAGATCCCCTCTGAGTCTTCTGTTCTCAAGGCTGAACAGACCCAGGTCTCTCAGCCTTTCCTCATAAGGAAAGAGCTCCACGCCCTTTATCATCTCTGTAGCCCACTGCTGGACTCTTTCCGGGAGATCCCTGTCTTTTTTGTACCAGGGAGCCCAGAATTGGACACAGTACTCCAGGTGAGGCCTCACGAGGGAAAAGTAGAGGGGGAGGATCACCTCCCTTGACCTGCTGGCCATGCTGTTTTTAATGCACCCCAGGATCCCATTGGCCTTCTTGGCCAAGGTATTGTACTGTACATTGTATTGTGCTCCGAAAGCTTTGTTAGCAGCCCCAATAACTAGCAGAAGAAAAATGCAGACTTGCAGTTTATTGGGTAAGATAATTGGATTTTGGAAAATGGAGGACTAATTCAGAACTATTCCTCTACTTCTTGTTTGTAGTATTTACAACCATTTCTCGGTCTACTAAAAGTGCTGAGAGAGAATCATGCAAGGAGAGGAGCTCACCTTCCTCCCTGAGAACACGGAGCGCAACTGAGGAAAACTGTTCCATGTCTCAAATGCAACCAGTTCCTGCAGGCAAAGGCTTGGAGAGTTCCCAAGAGAAAATCAGTTTGTCCTGCCCTAGTGACACTGGAAAAAATGGCACAGTTGGAGAGTTATCCCAAAGCAGTGATCTGCTGGGACAGATTGCTGAGCTCACACGGCAAAACTCGCTGATTAAAGGTCAGCTGAGCAAATTCAGAAGCTTCTCTGAAAGCATAAGTGACTCTCTGCCTCAGCCAGACCCAAGGGCAGATTCAGAGTCTTGTCCAGCCTCTTCACAAGGACAGGTGAGAATGTATATAAAAATATAAAAGCTTTTGAAATTTATTTTGTTTAATATCTTGTAAATACTTGAAACTAGCATATATCGTAGCTGGGTCTGTCTTACCCTGTTGTGCAGTGAAGATCTCAACATATTTGGGAAAGAACTTGAAGGCTTCAGTTCACGTAGGGAATATTTAATCTGCAGCTGAACAGCTGTTCACTGGGTGGCAGTGAGTGGAGGTAACATCACAGAAACAGCTGATCCCCGTACTCACTGCTGTCTGTACACCTGTCCATTGTAATGCCTGGATTGCTGTTTAATTGAAGATCCTAAAGATCTAAAATCACCACATTTTAAATGCAGGCTGAGAATGTGGTCACTTTCTACATTGCATTATGTTGTGTAATGTTCAGCAATGTGGTTGTACAGGATGATGCAAACTTTTAAAATGTTGTTTTTGTGAAAATAATTACTGGAGGGCACGGGGTCAGAACGGATGAAAACCTGATTTAAAGGTGAGTTGCAAGATAGTTCTGCTGGAAATCTACTTTTCTTCCACGTTTGCTCTTGCAAACTCTTCCACGAATGCATGACTCTCTGGTTAAATGTTTTCTTAGCTGTGGTTAGTTGCTGGAGGGTTGAGGGTTTTCTTTCTTCGTTTTGGTGTTTGGAATGATACAGACGAGCTCTTTTTTTAATTTGTAGGAAGATCTATTTTTAAACGTTTCATTTAGCAGTTTTAAGTTTTTAATTAGAAGTAATTATCCAATTATCTAAGTAGACTCATCCTGTGGTACCGAAGAGTTTGGAGGACAGAATAGCAGAGCTGAATCGTCACAGCACAGAAGCACGCGATAAGCTGCTGCAGCTAATAGATCAGCAGAAATTAGCTGCTGCTGATACAGTCTCTCTGAGAATATCTCCTGTTGTGCCTCCATCCCAAAATTATAGTGGTAAGTACCCAGCTTTAGGAGGAACAAAAACCTAGTAAAAAGCTGTTTTTACCCTTTTGTGGGAGGTTTCTTCCTGGAGATGGACTGATCAGCAAATGTGGTCAGCAGCAAGCTTTCTGTCAGTGCCTGCATGCTACGTAGAGGTGATGGATTTCAGAGTTATGCAAGATATGTCAGCTGAACTTCTCCTGAACTTAGTTTCCTAGTAACTGGTTCGGTGCAAATGTTATGTTTCACAGTCAGTTTGTTCTTTTGCTGTGCCCTTGTCTGCAGAACAGTTCTGCTGTGCAGTCACTGAAGGGCACAACTGTGCTTTGTAGCCAACAGCCAGCAAGGCAGTTCCTCAGTGTCTTGTGTTCTCAGTGATTTAATTCTTCTTGCAGCATTTTCATCAGTATTTCCTGATGGATAATTCTTTTTGAAAATACTATTTACGTCAGGATTCTCAAAATGATGACAGAGTGGTTATCTGTAGCTCATCCACACTGTGGTCATTTGGGTAATGTTCCCATCAGATCACTCTGCTAAGTTACTACCAGTGCTAACAGAAAGAAGTGACTGAACTTTCCAATCATGTGAATAGATGAATTAGTGAAGGGGATATTTTTGCTGATTTGAGAGGCCTAGATGAGCTGCCATATGTAAGTATAAACAAAAATGCTTCCTAGTAAATGAGAGCTTCTTACTCTTTTTTGTGGAGTTGCTGCAGTTAGCGACAGAACTGTGTCAGCTTGTTCACATGTACTCTGTGTAGGACACCTAGGCCTTCCTGCTTCCTAAACTGGAGGGTGTATAAAGGGAAGGACTTGAGGGAGGAGAGGAAGAAGGAGGAGGTGGGGAGACCGTGTCTATACACACTGTCCATGTCTCTTGACTATCTGCTTTCACTGTCTTTCATTTTCAGAAAGTAGATATGGGGTTGAATGGACCTGCAGCCCAATGTTGTATGTTTGCTCTGTGCATTCAATGCCATTTTGAAATGTGGTTTCATCAAAATGAAGCTATTACTTTTTGCCTAGGAAATGCACGGAGGACAACTGAAGTGTCTGTTCCTGTGGCAGCTTCTTTGGACAGCTCCAAAGAAGATAGTGTTTCCCCTGGCAGTGTGACCAGTGTGAGAAAGTAGGTGCTAACCTTTCTACTGTTTTATTTCTGTAGTTAAATGATTACAAAGAACTCATAATGGAAATATCATCATGTTTTTCTTTTGGCTTCATGGACTTTAATGTGACATAAGATTTATCAAATGAGTTGTCAGCAGTCGAAGAATAGGATCAGCATTCTAGACAAAATTCCAGTCATCACTTCCTTATTTTTTTGTTTTTAATATTTTCAATCTCATTTTAAACATCTGCAGGTCTGTAGGAGGCTCTAGCAAACCTTCTTCACCCCCGAGTACCACATCAGAAAGTGTGACACTAAATCCTGTCAGTCAAAGGCCAAAGGTAAGACTGAATAATCTTCAGCCAGAGGGTGTGATTGCAAGACAGATTTAGAGGAGGGAGGAGCTCCGTCCTATTTTGAATGTACTGATGCTAATGGTAATGAATTTGTAGCAGTTCAGATTCTGGGTAGCCGATAAGGAGAGGCTTGAGTGCTAGTGACAATAGTTTGCTACCACAGAGCTGTTACTTACAAGTGAGTGTTCCTATAGCTGTTTTCTGCTGTTTTAGAACTGGTAATCTCCGTCAGACTTTTACTGATAGCTCCAGAGAATTTCAGGTAGTCTTTATAATGTACTGATGGAACCATGTCTGAGAGTCAAGCAAGCTCTTACCTAGCCATTATACAAGTCCACTGGTGAAAGTTAAATAAATGCAGACTGAAAGAAGATGGTTAATCTTGATTTCTGATCATCGATTTGCAAGAAGAGTAGACTACAGGGAGATTCTTTCACATGAAAATCCAGGTAGTAGTATAGTCTGGTAAAACATCCATAGCTCTGTTGGTAGCAACCATGAGGCAGTGTTAATACTGTCTTTTCTGAAGTCCAAAGTAACTTAAATTAGGAGTCCAAGACTCCCTCTCTTAATAGAGGAGTAAACATAAAGGAACTACAGAATACCGAAGGTGGTGTGACTTAAGCAAGGCACTGAAGTTGGTGGTGTGACCATCCCTGTGGTGTCTGTGGCAGAAAATTGCTTCGTATCAGGGAACCAGTGCTGACTAGCCAATCTGTGGGAAGTTCATAATGTATACATTTCAACTTGCTTCCTCTTTTGCAGGCAGAAAAGCAAAAAGAAGAAGGCTGGTTTGCATTGTCAATGCATATCATGTAAAGGAAGCTGCACTCGAGTAGTATTATTTATTTATTTTTGAAGTTTCTTTATGAGTCACAGTTACATCACTGTAGTCTCCACATGTACAGTTTAACTCTGAAGTGCTTTCCTGTGAGTTTAAAAAAGGTCAGTAATGCTTACTGTATTTGTGCCATACAGAGTCCCGTAGGAAGTCCCGGGGGTGAGTTTCCAGAACAGACACACTGCTGTAGGGTAACTCCTTTTCACTGAATAAGACTTCCACAAGCTTGTAATCTGGGGCTGGTGTGGCAAGTGGGGATCAGGAAGGCAGTCTGTTCCTGCTGGATAAGAATCTGCTTCGGCAATTACTTGTTCTGTCTGTGCTTTATAATTGCCCCCCCCCCCCCCCCCCAGAAATTGTGTTTTCTGTGCAGCTAACAGATCAACTGAGGATTGATTAAAAAAAAAAAAAGTATTTTTTATAACAAGCATAAAGGTGCTATTGGAAGCTGGCTTGAGAGTCTGTTACATACTGAAGAATCATCTCTGATACAATTGGACTTGCATACTTGCATTGGTTTTCTGTTGTATTAAGATATCCTGGTCTGTATGTGTGCATGCATATATAATACTTCACTTGTTTGTACATTGTTTCTATTTGGCTTTTTGAAATGGCCATCATTTTAGTATTAATAATAACCAATAAAATCTGAGATTGTCACAAAATGCTCATATGCCTAATCCTTACATTGCAGTAAACTCAGGCAAAAATCTTCATCTAGATTAGAAATGAAAAAGTCAGCAAGACTGGATTTGATGAGTAAAGTTGTTTTAATCTTTTTCAAAGTGTTACTGGTTATAGTGGTGTAATGCCCCTAAAGATATTGGTGGGTTGTGGCATATAGAGGGGACAGTTCATTATTCTTTCAATCAGTTCAGTTTTAGGAGAGGGAAGAAAAGGTAACTTTTTTATGGAGTTGTTTTTAAACACACTTCTTAAGTGTAGAAAATGTGGGATTTAAAAGAGGACCTGTTCAAATGTTCATTGAAGATCTCTGTGATTTATTTTTCCAGTACTAACTTCAAGAAGAGAAGAAGGTCCATACTCTTGTAGTTTGTGAGACAACAGCTAAAGCTGCTTGGAAGCAATCACTCCAAACTTGCAGAGGCAGGAATGCCAAAGTTGGGAGGGACTTGATAAACATAGTGCCTGTATGTAAATTCTGCTGCTTCTACTTCCCCCGTGTTATCACTTGCCATACGTATTCCATAATCAGGGAAAAGATTCATTTATTATTTTCCTAATTCATGTAGTCTGAAACTTTTGGAATGAGGAGTTTTAATCAACCCTTTGAGTCATCACTTGTTTCCTTACATAGGAAGCTTCATCAATTACCTTACTTGTTTATAAGCTGAATTACTTAGCTGCATTCTGATCTTTAACATTCACAGAGGAGAGCAGTCACCCTCCCAGTTCCTACCACACCATGGGACCAGGGGTGGGCAGACTCCTGCTGCTCAGGGACACAGTGTTTTATGGCTACAAACAAGCTGCAGCAGAGATGCAGTGGAAATGCATTAGATGGAAGTCTGTGTGGTGGTGTAAAGCTGAAGACTTGTTGCTGAGGGACTGTGTTACTGTTTGTTGGTCATCTTTTGCTTGTTCTGGACTGCACAGCACAACAGCTGTCACTGCTAATAACACATCTGCCTTTTTCACGTGTGGTGAAGGAAGAAGGCTGGGGCTTCATGTTATTTGTTTTTCAGCTATGTTAAATTGTGGGCTGGTATCGTCCAGTCCCACCATCAGCGTGGTGTGTTTTTATTGCCAGTGACCTAAACTTTACATGATAAACATCTTAATGCCTCACTTCCTTTTTTTCCAGGCCTTTCGTGTTCCTCCTTTTTGCCTTAAATGTCAGTCAGAAGGACATCTGGCAATGTGAAGCATGAACATGAGAGGCAGGTACAGAGAAGTGCTGTAGGCTTTCCTTTTTCCTTCTCTTCCTCTTTTAATAAATGTGCAAAGCAGGAGTAGGTTTCAGTTTGAAAATGTTTCAAGAGAAAAGCATGGGAAGGTTTCTTATGAATATTTTGACTGCAAAATTCTCAACAAAAAGCTTCGTTCCAAAAGGTGGTATCATTTTGTTTTTGGAAATGGGAAGACTGAGGGATTTTCTTGAGTTTTCAGTTGTTTTTTCATCAGCAGCAGCCTTTTTGTAGGCACGTGGAAGAGCCATGTTCTGCCTTGTTTGGCTTTTGTTTTGGTTTTAGAATATTAAATAGCTGAAAAATAGCAGAGAGGTGAAGGCTGGAAAGGGGTCTCGCTTTTAAACTGTTACCTACTTACTCCAGTTTATACAGGAGAACTGGGAAGTTCTAAGACTGTTACTTCGATCTTTGTTTTACATTAGACCTTAGGAGGACATACAGTGTCTGTAAGCCATTTTTAAAAAGAAAAATCTCAAGTGATACTGTTTCCCTATGCAAGTTCTAGCTACAGCAAAGTGCCAGTGCCATTAAGGCAGCAATCTGGCACTGCTAATTAACGTTGTCTAGGCTCCTGTTAAGATGACTGGCCCTTACAATAGCGGTGTAGCCCTGTAGGTCTGGGGTGACTGACTGTTACTGAGATGCCTTATGCTTTTTTAGCTGTGGAAGAAAGGAGGTCTCACAATCTGAAGAACTTCTGTGATGACAGTAAAGGGAAGGGAAGGCACAAGGACAAAATGAAGTCTAAAGAGCATTTACAGCTGCTCTGTTTACAAAAGGAAAACAAAAGTGCCGAGCTCTGTAGGTACAAGATACTGGAATCATATTTTACTGCTGAAAGATGCTTCGTCAGCTTAATTTGTTAATAAGAAATATTGCTTTATTTATCATCGAAAAAAGAAACTGTATGGAAAGAAAAAAAAATAGGACTAAAATTGTAGTTGCATAATGGATTTAAATGTGTGATGCTAATTAAACCCTAGGGGATCTGAGTGCCTTGCTTTTGCAAGGTTTGGTATGTGACTAGTTCCTCTAAGAATGCAAGACATGAGGAGTTTTATGTAATATGAGAGTTCTCTTGCATGCACTTGTAGAGATGCTGCTTTTGTGAGCTGAAGTGCAGCATTAGGATATTCAGATCAGCTGTGACATACTGCAGCATAAGATACAACAGTTAAATTTTAATATCTACATGTTACCATACTGAAGGCTATCAAAATAATTCTTCAGAGGTTTCTCCACACGCTTCTGCAGGCACAGCTTATTTTGTGCCTTTGAATGACAATGCTGGCGTAGTTGTCAAAGCTATCTGAGGAATTCAGAGCAGCACCATTCCTGTCTTTCCAAGCCTGTTCTGTGCACAGCCCTTACAAACCCTGTAGGCAATCAGGAAGGGGAAGCACAGAGAGAGAGTGACTCCAGGTGTAAGTTGCAGCACCTCCACTATCTGCAGAGAAGTGGACTTTGAGACTTCAGCACAGGGTGAGGAAGAGCTGAAGGGAGCAGCTGCTAGCCTTGGGCCTCCTCCCCTCCCTGAGGCTATGCAGTCCTGTTACTTCACAATTAATAGCAATTAGCCACAAGCTTCAGACCAGCCCTGTCTTCTTGAGAACTGCTAGGTGCAAGATGGCACCAAAGAGGAAAAGGGAGAGTGCCTCTTTTTAGCACAGCAAGCTTGCCAGCTCAGGTTATCAAGTATTGTCTCAGAACAAGCTTAGAAAGGAAAAAAGAAAACTTCATTTCCTATGAAGTTTCTTACAGAGCCTGCTTTTGCCTCCCCTGCAGTCCCCTGCACAGCGCTTTGGATGAGTGTCCAACGTAGGAATGATGAGTGAGGTGCTTAGGAAGAGCCATTGCTAAGTAGGGAAGTAGTCCCAGATTCTTGCTGGGATACCTGAGTGAAAGCCTTTATATTCACCTCCTTTTTCTTACGTATGCATATTTATTTTTTTAAATACAGCAGAAGGTCTAAATAGCAACACAGGGAGGAAAATAAAGAGTTTGGGACACATGGGACACGTCTATCCAATATAGTTATGCTTTCTGGACAGAAGCTAAACAGGAGTGGGTGCAATGTCAGCCACAGGCAAGAGGCGTGCTGGGCGCGTGAAGAAACTAAAGGTGCTGTCACCCCCATAACAGCTACACCCCCATTTAGTTAGTAGTCTCCACTGTATGTAACATCCCTGTGTTCCCCCATGGGCAATGAAGGGAAAGTAGAATGGTTCCACTGTCTTCTTGGCGTGAGTACTGTCTTACCAATATTCTATAGCTTATAGGAACTTACCATCACGTTCTCTCTCAAATTATGGCTTAAGGGGAGGTTAAAAAGCCATGGGTAAGACCCTGAGAGGTCACACAGAACTTGCTTCCTTGGAAAACCTGACTCAAAAAAAAATCCAGTTTCATCTTTCTTTGCAAAAATGTTGGCAGGACTTGGGAAAGATTAAAAAGAATATAAACAGCAGACAGAAAGCTGGATGTGGCAGCAGGTGGTTGGCTGCAGGGAGGGGAATGCAGAAAATGCCTGCTCAAGGACAAGCCTGAGCACAGCCAGCTTTAGCTGCAGCTGCTTTTGTCTTTACAGAGCTGCTGCCCTTTGAAGAGAATGCTGCTTGACCACCCTGAACTCTCTAGGCTAATCGGGATGATGAGAGATGAAGCTTCATCTTTTTGCTGCCTTCCCGTTTCATGCATTCGCAGATCTCTGACCCCCTCAGCTTCTGCTTTGCTCTTTCAGGATCCAGCCAAGCACTTGCACGTGAAGTTGGTGCCTCTTTCACAGGTTTTGCCTGCCATGTGTGCAGTTCGCATATGTGTGACAGGAGTGATATGTGTGCTTGGTAGTGAAGGTGTTTCTCAGAGGAGTGAGTACACACAGAAATGCCCTGTAGAAACTCCCCATAGACTTTCTAGGGCAGATTCTCTACCCCGGTGGGTGACCCAAGCAGGGGATCAGTGTAAGCATCCTGCTGCAGCTGTCACATTCCACCTGCCTCAGCTTGTAGAAATTGTCTCATGCAAGATTTGGCATGGGACCATGTGCTCCTCTGCCTTCCAGGCCCAGCACAGGCAAAAGTCATGCTGCACCTCCTTTTCAGAAGGTGGATTTTGCCATTTTGGAGTGGTCCTACTCCTTCATTGCTGGTGGAAGTAACTTCTGTCACTCAGAGAGAAGAAAAAGACAGTTTTGTGGCTCCACAAGAAACAGCACTGCCCAGCAGCTAGACAGCCACAGTGTTAGAGGACATACAGGGCCCAGAAGCTTGGCCTGAAACAGGGGTAGGTGAACTCACTGTCTCTTATTTTCTCATCAGCCTTATGACATCACTTGCCCTATTTTCCTCCTGACTCCTGTTTCACAGTCTGCAGCCTGGCTTACACACAGCTGTACCACAAGCAGAAAGTTCAGTGCAGCTTCAGTCAGCACTTCACTTGCACACCCTGATGGTCTTTCTGTCAGCCCTGAGCAAATCTTCTTGAACCAGAAGCCCAATGAACAGGACAGAAACACAGCTTCCCCCAGCTGAATGGCACTTGCTGTTAAGTACACATTTTGTTAATGAGGAACAGATTCTGCCCAGACTGGGAGACGGTGTGGATTCCTTGTTAAACTGGGGATTTAGATTTTCTAGGTGGAGGTTGATATAAGCAGGAAGAGTTGTTAGCTGCATGGCTAGGGAATAGACAACAAAAGCCTGTTTGCATGGAAACGAGCAGTCATGCTTCAAAAGCATTCCCAGAAGATCAGCATGACTTCTCAGCAGCCTCTGATCCATGGAAGCTCCCTGGGGCTGACAGACCCACAGTGAAGCTGGAGCTGCTGGAAAGCAGCCACTGGTCTGTTCCACTTCTCTTTTCTCCCCCAATAAGCTGTTTTTCCCCTTTATTTCACTAGCATTATCCTAGGCCTTGACATTTTGACAACTTCTCCATTTTCTGTTGACGAGATCTCTAGTAATTTTTGTCTGAGCAGCTTTCAGAGCTTTTCTTGGTTTGGTTTGGTGTTGCTTGTTTGTTGTTTTTCTTATCTTTGACTTCTCTGTAAGCCCGTGGTCAACAGCCCTTTTCCTTGCTGTCACATTCACTATTCCTGGCAAGATATTCAGAAAGAGATTCCTAAAAGTAACAGTATACAGGAACAAAGAAGCTTAAGATATCCTGTTTAAGATATCCTGTTCTGCATTTAATCATTGGTTTGTGCCCATGCTACTCACTAGGAAGGAGTCTAGGAAGGAAATTGGGCTTTTAAGATTTGTTGGTACATGTACAAAGTGTTACCAGTATCTCATCAGAAAAAATATTAACGGGAAGGCCGCACTGAGCTCTCCTACGGATGGACTAATGAGCAAATACAATGGAAATATTATACAAAAGCCCTTGAGAGGTAGAGGGAAGGAAACCTTCTAATCTTCCATGTCTCTCTGCACGATGATCCTGTGCTTGATGTTAGGAAACAGGAAGCAGATAAACAGAAAAAAAGAAGGAGCTGGCAAGGAAAGTGCAATAGGGAGAGAGTAGATGGCCCAGTGCAAATACACTGAGTGCTGCCAACAGACACTTTAACAATAGCAGGAAAAAAATCTGAAGAGGAGTCCATTTCAAGTAAAGCTCGGGTCAAATGATGGGGGTATTTAGCCATCCAACAACTCTTGTGAAATGTGACAAAAGGAAATGTTCATTGTTTAGTGTAATTTTAATGAGATACTTGCATTGTTTTGTTATTGTAACTGTGCTACTCTATTGCCTGTCAACATTTATCACAGAATCATAGAGTGGCTTGGGTTGGAGGGGGCCTTAAAGATCATCTAGTTCCAACCTCCACGCCATGGGCAGGGTTGCAAACTACTAGATCAGGCTGTCCAGGGCCCCATCCAACCTGACCTTGAATGCCTCCAGAGATGGGGCATCCACAGACTCTCTGGGCAACCTGTTTTAGTGCCTCTACACCCTCTGAGTAAAAAATTTATTCTTAACATCTAAACTAAATCTACCTTACTTTAGTTTGAAGACATTCCCCCTTGTCCTATCACTATCAGTGTAAAAAGTTGGTCCCTCTCCTGCTTGTAGCTCTCTTCATAAATCAAAGAATCACAAGGTTGGAAAGGACCTACTAGATCATCTTGTCCAACTGTCCATCCATTACCATTATTACCACAAGCTACTAAACCATATCTCATACTGGAAGGCCACAGTGATGCCTCCCCAGAGCCTTCTCTTTTCTAGGCTAAATAAGCCCTATTCCCTCCCAATTTTATTGTCTTTGTGGCCCTCCACTGGACCTGCTCCAAAGGCTCTGCATCCTTCCTGTACTGGAAGCCCTGGGCCTTGATACAGTACTCCAGATGGGGTCGCATAAGGGAGGAAAACAATAACCTCCCTCTCTTTGCAGGCCACCCCCTTTTTTGATGCAGTCCAGAATACTGTTGGCCTTCCAAGCTTCAAGAGCACGCTGTTGATTCATGTCCAGCTTTTCATCCATCAGGTCCTTCTCCACAGGGCTGCTCTCAACCCAAGTGCAACACCTTGCCCTTGGCCTCATTAAGCCTCATTAAGTTGCTCAGACAACTTAGTAGTCCTCCCAGGTAACCTGTTCCTGCTTCCACTCCCTATAGACTCTTCTAGTGCCTAAGTCCAGGAGCTCCTTGTTGATCTATGGAGGCCTCCTGGCATTCTTGCCCACCTTCCTTTTTCACAAGATGCACTACTTCTGGGCTTGAAGGAAATGGTCCCTGAATAATGATCACCTTTCTTGGCCCCCTCTTCCTTCCAGAGCTTTCTCCCATGTCACCCTGCCAAGCAGTTCCCTGATGAGTTCCAAGTCTGCTCTCCTGAAGTCCAGAGCAGCAAGCTTGCTGCGCATCCTCTTTGATGCCCTAAGGATCTTGAACTCCGACATTTTGTGGTCACAGCAGCCAAGCCCATGAGCTGCACATTATTCACTAGCCCCTTCCTCACTGGTGAGGACAAGGTCCAGCCTAGCACCTTTTCTTGTGGGTTCCTGTACCACCTGGAAGACAAAGTTATCATCAATACATTCCAGGAACCTCTTTGATTTCTGGTGCCCTGCTGTGTTGTGCTTCCAACAGATATCAGGGTGGTTGAAGTGCCCTACGAGGACCGTGCTTCGTGAACATGAAGCTGCTCCTACCTGTTTACAGAGGGTCTCATCCACTTAGTCTTCCTGATCAGGCAGGGTGTAGCAGACTCCCACCGTGATGTCTCCTTCTCCTGCCTTCCCTTTAACCTTAACGTATAAGCTCACTGTCAGCTCCTCGTCTATCCCCAGGCGGAGCTCCATGGACTCTAGGTGGTCATTGATGTAGAGGGCAGTACCTCCTCGCCTTCCCCCATGCCTGTCTTTCCTAAAGTGTTTATACCCATCTATCCCATCACTCCATCATAGAAAGCCACTGGCTTGGTCAGGCATGATCTGTCCTTGGTGAAGCCACGCTGGCTGCCTCAGATCACCTTCACATCTCACATCCATCTCCACATCTCTTCCAGGAGGATCTGTGCCATGATCTTCCCAGGCACAGATGTGAAGTTCAATGGCCTGTAGTTTCCTGGGTCTTCCTTCTCAACTTTCTTAAAAATGAAGTAATGCTTCCCTTTTTCCAGTCACCAGGGACTTCACCTAACAGCTATGACTTTTCAGATAGGATGGAGAGTGGCTCAGCAACCACATCAGCCGCTTCCTTCAGGACCCTGGGAGGGATGTCATCTGGCCCCATAGACTCGTACACGTTCAGCCTCACGAGGTGGTCTCAGACTTGCTCTGCTCTTACACTGGGAGCGATTTTGCTCCCCGAACATCAGCTTAGAAGTTCAGGAACACGAGAAGCCTGACTAGCTGTGAAGACCAAGGCAAAGACCTCATTAAGTAATCAGCTGTCTCCACATCTGAGGAGGCCAGCTTTCCCTTTTCATTTATCAGGGCAGATACACTCTCCTTCGCTTGTCTCTTCTGTCCAGTGTATCTGAAGAATACCCTCAGTATTACTTCCCTCAGTAAGTTTGCGGATGACACCAAGTTGGGAGGATGTGTTGATCTGCCTGAGGGTAGGGAGGCCTTTCAGCGGGATCTGGATAGGCTCAACAGCTGGGCTGAGGTCAATGGGATGAGGTTCAATAAGGCCAAGTGCCGGGTCCTGCACTTTGGCCACAATAACGCCATGCAATGCTATAGGCTTGGGGCAGAATGGCTTGAGGAGTGTATAGAGGAAAAGGACCTGGGGGTGTTGGTTGATGCTCGGCTCAACATGAGCCGGCAGTGTGCCCAGGTGGCCAAGAAGGCCAATGGCATCCTGGCCTGTATTAGGAATAGTGTGGCCAGCAGGAGCAGGGAGGTGATCATCCCCCTGTACTCAGCTCTGGTGCGGCCGCACCTCGAGTACTGTGTTCAGTTTTGGGCCCCTCACTACAAGAAAGACATTGAGGCCCTGGAGCATGTTCAGAGAAGGGCAACAAAACTGGTGAGGGGTCTGGAGCACAAGTCTTACGAGGAGCGGCTGAGGGAGCTGGGATCGTTTAGCTTGGAGAAAAGGAGGCTCAGAGGAGACCTCATTGCACTCTACCACTTCCTGAAGGGAGGCTGTGGTAAGGAGGGGGTCGGCCTCTTCTCCCAGGTAACTAATGACAGGACGAGAGGGAATGGCCACAAGTTGTGCCGGGGAAGATTTAGATTAGATCTGAGGAAAAATTTTTCTCTGAAAGAGTGGTCCGGCACTGGAATGGCCTGCCTAGGGAGGTGGTTGAGGCACCGTCCCTAGCGCTGTTCAAGAAGCGTTTAGATGAGGTGCTGAGGGATTTGATTTAGTAGCTTGGTGGGTAGGGATGGTGGTGGGAGGATGGCTGGACTAGATGATCTTGTAGGTCCTTTCCAACCTAATGAATCTATGAATCTATGAATAGCCAAAACAGCACTGCTATGAGTAATTGATGTAGCTGAAACCGAAGCATCGTTGAAGTTCATACTAACGCTGCTTCAGATCCCATCTTACAGGGTTGGCACTTCCGCTGGCAGTTCTTTTCTCTCTCTGAGCGCCCCATGGGGTTCTCTGGCCCATTTCACGGTGACTTCTTCCAGACGGAAGGAGGTTATCAGGAGATAGCTGCTGCTACATGCTGATGGCACGTGGACATTATTCAGCAGCAACGTGTCCTGACCTCAGTGCAGTTGTCTTCAAGGAGGCGACTGGATCCAGTCTGGCTGAAGTGGGAGACACGAGATTCGAGCTCATCACACAATGAAGAGAATACGCATGGAAAAGTGAGTGAACATCTGCTGCACACTAAGTATATACACACAGTCAGGCTCCCAGCAGCCCGAAAAACGCTTCGTCGTTCGGGTGAGACCTGTGTGCGAACGCACCGCTTCACAGGCCGCGAAGTTACAAACAAAGAAGGCGAAGTCGGCCCTCGGAAGACGCCTTACTCTCGGGCCCGCCCCCTCTCTCACACGGAACGAGCGCGGTGCGCGCTGGGGCGCCCCCGCCCCCCGCGGCCGTCGCCCGCGGCAACGGGGATGGCCGCGTCCAGCTGCCCGGCGTGCGCCCAGCCGTGCGTGGAGCCGCGGCTGCTGCCCTGCCTGCACTCGCTGTGCGCGCCCTGCCTGCGGCGCCTGGAGACGCTGGGAGAGCCGGGCCGGGCCGCCGCCCTCAGCGTGCTGTGCCCGCTGTGCGACGCCGCGGTGGCGCTGCCGCCGGGCGGGCTCGGGCGGCTCACGCCCGACTACACGGCGTCGGGGCGCGGCGCGGCGGGATGCGATCTGTGCGCCGACGGAGCGGCCGCGAGGCGATGCCGGACCTGCGGGGAGAACCTGTGCCTCTTCTGCTGCCAGGCGCACAGGTGAGGGCCGCGGGGAGCCGGGCGCGGGTTTGTAGCCTCTTGGATTGTGAGAGAATTTCAGGTGAAGGGAGGGAGCTGTAAATGTGGAGATGTAAGCAAATGATGCTAGAAGGCACTGACCTGAGGGAAATGGCTGGGAACAAAAGGGATAGTGTAACAAGCTGTGTCCTGCCCTCTGATGAGATTGCCAGGACAACGCTAGAGCTTGGTCCGCAGAGTGTTTCTCTGCGTATGGCTCTGAGCTGCCTCTGCAACTGCCAACAAACGGCGTGCACAGTCCTTAGGGCAGGAGGCAGGGAAGGAGAGGCAGCTGGCACATCCTGGTCAGTAACTAGCTACCAGAGTCCAAAATAACACAAAATGGAAGCACTCCACTGCAGCTATGTGATATGGTGGCTGTCTGGGTAAAATAGCCACTGCTTAACACTGGTGAAAATCGTTGGGTTGACAGCTGAGGACCCTTATACCACCTGTTTCTATCTAGAAGCGACTGTCAGTGAGCAGTTCTGTTTGAGATGCCTTCTGCCAGCTCTCACTTTGCAGTACACACCTTCCTCCTGCTGGCTTTGTCACAGCGGGCTCTGCAGGTGATTGCAACCATCCCATTTCTGTCAGGCTCCATGGAGGGGCTGCTGGCAGTAGCAGCCCGTCAGCCTGTTCCCTGGTCTGTGTGGCAGTGGTGAAGCACACAGTTCTCGTGTCTGAAAATGGTGCTGACAGCATACAGGGAGCGTGAGAGCAGCATCTGATGAGCTTTTTGCAGATGGTGTCGTCTTTTGTGTGGAGTCTTGTCCTCAAGAGACCACAAGCTCTTCAGGCAGAATGAGGAGACAGGAGGGAGCAGTGCACAGTTTGACTTGCAGACTGGCATCTGTAAGGATTCTTGGATGTTTGCGTTTCATATCCAGCGTGCGTAAAGTTCTATGGTTGCTCCCTTCTAGGAGACAGAAGAAGACTGCCTCCCATGTCGTGACGGAGCTGGAGAGCACCGGGGATTGCAGCCAGGCCGGGAAGCCTTTCTTCTGCCCTTCCCATCCCGCAGAGGAGCTACAGCTGTTCTGTGAGCAGTGCGACCAGCCCGTGTGCCGGGTTTGTGTTGTAGAAGGGCACCGGCAGCACCCCTATGACTTCACCAGCAACGTTGTGCACAGGCACGGGGACTCCCTGCGGGAGCTGCTGAGAAGCACCCAGCAGCGCATGCACACCTTAGAAGATGTGCTGGGCCAGATTGATGATGTGGGCAGTGCCATCCGCGTTCGCGCAGAGGCCGTGGCCACGGAGATCTGTCTGTTTGCCAGAGGGTATGTGAAAGCGATTGAAGAGCACCGGGACCGGCTGCTGAAGCAGCTGGAGGAGCTGAAGGTGCAGAAGGAAAACCTGCTGCACTTGCGGAAGGCCCAGCTGCAGCAGCTGTTGATGGACATGAGGACAGGAGTGGAGTTCACAGAGCGCTTGCTGACAAGTGGCTCAGACCTGGAGATCCTCGTCACCAAAGGGGTGGTGGCGAGCCGGCTGGCAAAGCTGAACAGTGCTGCTTACACCACCCACCCCAGCGTGGATGACAGCATTCAGTTCTCTCCCCAAGAGCGGGCAGGGCAGTGTCATGGCTATGAAGTTTTTGGAGCCGTTGTCTGCAAAGCTGTTGATCCAGCCAAGTGTACTCTGCACGGAGAAGGTAATGGGGTGCCGTACCATTGCTGCTCCTTGGAGTCACGTCTCCATTCTCTCTGCCCAGGTGGCGTGCATCTTAAAGCTCTGTTGGCTTGTTGTCTTTGCAGCTTCTGAGAACACCCAGGGAATAACTGCATAGGTGGCTTCGTGGATGTTTGTTTTCTAAGGACTTGAGGCAGAGCCAACAAGCAGATAACATTTGGACTAGCCCTCAGAGCACAGCCACCTCTGGCCTGCGCAGTGCAGGTGGGCAAACCCAGGGCTCACTCAGTCCTTTCTGTGCCATGGTGCAAGTGCTGAGGTCTCTAGGGCTCTGCACTGTACTTCTGCTCTTCCTGCTCCGTCCTGGGTTCATGGGGCACCTTGAGGCCTGCAGGGGGACACCGGCTGGGCTTGGAAGTGTAAGCAGGTGTCCACCTGATTTGCGCAGACCTCTAGGGAAAGCCTGCCCATAACCTCTGAGTGCCTACAGCTGTCCATTCTCCCGATCCCCAGTTGTGTATTAGCATCCTGTGAGTGGAGGGAGCCATATACCCTATCAATGGAGTCCTAGGCGTGCTCTAACAGGATTGAAATACTACCAGATTTGTGAGAGACAGCACTTGTGGCCACTGAGTCCTTTCTTGACGTTTTTTCCACTTTCTAGATCTCTGCAGTGCTCGTCAGAATGAGCTGACAGGATTTACCCTGCTCTGCAATGACACCTCAGGGGAGCGGATGGGGAGAGGAGGAGAGGCTGTGACGGTCACCATCACCCACAAGGACAAGAAGAACTGGTGGGTATTTAACCAGGCAGCTCCTGAGTCGCTGAGTTTGCTTCTCTGTCTCCTTATCCTGACTGCCTCCTTGTCTGGGCAGGTGGAAAGAAGTCCTTCAGCATCTGGGTCACTATCTGAAGAAGTAAAGGCACAATGGTTTTTTGCCACCAGGATGGCAGAGGTTTCTAGCAGATGTATGCAGCTGTGTGGAGCATGGCGTTGCTGGCTCATGCTTGCATTGGATCTTTTAGTGGTCTGGGACTTCTTGAAGGATTCATCTTACAGTGGGTATTGCACAGTGAGCTGTAGCTGCTTCCCACCCCTACCAGCAGACATGCAGAGCTCCTGCTTTTGTTAAAACCCAACGAGCATACAACGTAGCAATGCCAAGAGTGGCTGCTGTGAGCCATCAAGCCCCAGAGCCTGATAGAGGCAGCTGATGGAGGTGCCTAAACCGTGTTCTGGAGGAAAAATCATTGTTGGTGCTTCATCACACTTTCTCCTGTTGTTGCAAGTGTTGGAGGTTTTCTGATATTTTCTGATACGTACACTGCAGCTGAGTCAAGATGCAAGCACAGTTGTTCCAGGGTTTCCTCTCTGTGGAATGACCTGAAAAGAGACAGGATGCTAAACTTCCTCGCTGTGGGGAAGTATTGATGTGTTCACACAGAAACAGTGCTGGGTGCACAAATGCTTGCCAGTAAAGTGTCAGTGTTCAAGAATATTGCTCCTTTGTACCATGTGTGCACCCAACGAAGGTACAGGGAGGTGTACGGGTAAGGTTTAGGTGGCTTTTGCTTAGTGGGGTAGAGGTTGCTGTGGCCACGTTAACTCAGTTTCCTGTTCTTGTGCATAAGCAGTTTCTACATCTGTTGCTGAAAGCTATCTGGCTTCAGGGTGAGGCGCAGCAGCTGCTGAAGAGCCTGAAGTATCAGCAACACATTTCATGGCAGGAAGTTTTGCAGGCAGCCGTATTGATGTGATGTGGTGGGGGATGGAGAATACAGCCTACAAATCTGTAGGGTTATAAATGGCCGTGTCGTGGGGCACAAGAGACTGCATAGTGAGGGTTAGGAAGATTACCTCCCTCTTTCCAGAGCTGCCTGCTAATTTTTTTTTTTTTGTGGAAGGCTTTTTCTGTGAAGTAGGTAATCAATTCCTGAGTGAATAGATAATTCTTTTTTCTGTCACCATCCACCAGTAGTGTGACACCCAGTGAGCTTCGTTTTGGGAAGGGCAATTGAGCAGCAGGGACCTAGAACTCCTCAGAGCGTTGAAGAGTTGAGGTCAGTGCATTTGGGGCAGTAGTTGAAGTGATTCAAACCTGCCTCGTTTATGTCCTGTCTTCCTCCTCCTAGGCTCCTCTGGAGGTAAACTGCTCTCTTTAACTATGCATTTACCCCCTTTCTGAGGGCTCTTATCAGATAGGATAATCTGTCCCGCAAGTGTTCCGTCAGCCACCTGCCCTTTCAGTGCTCTGGGTTGCTACAAATCCTTGCAGCACAGCTAGCTTTGACTTCCTTTGTGTGGGTACTGCGGCTCGCTATAGCAGGTGTGTGTGACAGCCTCTCAGTGCCTGAGCATTGCTTATGCACCCTGTCAGGCTCACTCAGGACCCACAGCTGCTGAACAGGGGTGAGGATGAGGACTCGACCACAAATCTAGGGCCAAGCAGTGGTTCACAGATACAGCAATTTGCTGTCAGTCACTGATCTTTTGGGCTTCTCTTTTTCTTTTCATAGTGCAGTCAAATCAACAGTGTGTGATAACGGTGATGGGACCTACCATGTTTCCTACAGCCCCGAGGAGCCAGGCTTGTATGCTGTCTGCGTCTATGTGAAAGGGCAGCATGTACAGGTAGCAGTCCTTGTTTGCTTTGCACTTGTTCTTGACACGCTCTTCCTTTCTAAGTGTTTGCTTTAAGTCTTTCTAAGGGTTGCTTCTATCACTTGGCAGTCAGTATCTTAACGATCCGTGACTGACAGGATCACCCAGCTTCTTTTTGGAAATGCAGACACAACATCTGGTAGCATGCACTGCAGCAGCTTTTCTGCTTGCTTGTCCTCTGCAGGGTTCTCCATTCGCTGTGACTGTGAAAAGCAAGTTCCGCAAGCACCAAGGAGTGTTTCACTGCTGCACATTTTGCTCAAGTGGGGGGCAGAAAGCTGCTCGCTGTGCCTGTGGAGGGACTATGCCAGGTGGGTGCAGCTTTCCCTGTGCTGCTGGTGTCGGGAGGGTTTGTTGTGTTCAGACTCACACGTGTAGATAGTCGTGAGTAAGTAGTCTAGCTCAGCTCCTGCCTTGCTTGTGCACCAGGACTGTGGGAACTTGTGCACATATCTTCTGGTAGGAAGCTCTGAGAAACACTGCAGGATGTGTTGAGGGTCTTTGAAGAGACCTGAGTCAACTCCGCGGGAGATGTGGCAGGGCAGCTTTGTGCAGGGACCATCTGTCAGCCCTTCTCAGTGAGGCTGAGCGTGACTGTTCTGCTGCAGTGCTGCCAGCATGGCAGCTTCCTGGCTGTGCCATACAGTGACCAGTGTTTGTTGAAATCTCGTTCCTTGTTTAGGATGAGAGCTCACCTCCCATATTTGTTTAATCCCAGCCAGCTTCTTTAACCTCAGCCTGCATGTTTCATTGTGTGTCCTTCGTGTTTTTCTTACACGACCAGCCTCTTCTTTGGTTGTTTTTGTGATTGTCCTTTATCTGGCTCTGGCTGTAGCTGCCAACAGCTGGCAGGAGGTTCTGCAGGTCCATGTCTTACATTACTTGTCAGGCAAGGAGGCAGAAATCTTCAGCTTTCCCCAGTGATTGGAAGTCCCTCATGGTTGTTCCCCTTTCTTTATGGGACGCTGTCAATTTTTGTTTTAAATATGCTTGTGCCTCCCTTTCTTAGATAAATCCTGGAGCTGAAGCACTTCGAAAGCCACTGATGCTGAGGTTTTTTGGCCTCCTTTTAGGTCAAGTTGATGGTGCCTCTTCTCTTGCAGGTGGGTACCAAGGCTGTGGCCATGGACACAAAGGTCACCCTGGCTGTCCCCATTGGTCGTGCTGCGGACAAGTCAAAAGGAGCTCAGACTGTCTGAATAGGTTGCCCAGCGATAGCTCACAGAGGAGTTTGCTCAGGACCGTGGCACTCTGAGCAGCCAGGTGAGCCTCTGTGAGCTCAGGGCCCTCCTGCTGGCTGCTGCATGAGCACGTGCCGTGAGGATCCCCACAACTGCTGAAGAGCCGTGTTGCCAGAAAGCAATACAGTGATGGGTATGAACTGAGGGAGGAGGGTGAGGGACAATAAAATTGTGCCTTATATTCCTTGTGGGGCTGTGTATGCAAGGTTGTTTTGTGCCTGGACAAGAGTGAACTCCAGGAACTGTACCAGTACCTGCATTTTTGGCAGCTCTGAGCGGAAACTTGGAGGAGGGTCAGTATGTGCCTCATTCTGCATGACAGACAGTCTGCTGCCCTTCTCAAAGAGGCCAAAGCTGCACGCTGGGGCACATTCCAGAAAGTTTGTGTTCATGCTTTGGAGAGGCCTGGCAGCCTCAGAATGGCTTCTGCCTTCCTCTCAGGTACCCAGATGGATTTTTGTCGTGTACGTGTGCACATAGTACAGTTGCACTCCTGGGAGCTGTTGTTCAGTTTGCAACTCTCCTATTTTCTCCAAGTGTGTTGGAGTCTCATTACACTCTCCCCACAAAGTCGGAGGAAGGCAGATTAGTTATTTCACTGAAAGAAATTCAAAGAAAACCCACGGCAGCAATGGGAACAGGAACTGCAATGCCTGGTCTACATGTTGGCCATGGAGATAGTGTGGGACACAGTGTTACTGGGAGTGAACGGGATCCAGGAGAGCACTCAGCTCACCAAGGAAAGATTTGAGGCCAGTATGACCATACACAGGAGCCATAGGTACAAGCTTGCAGGTATCTGTCCCAAACTTGGAGAAGTGCAGCACGTATTTGAAGCAGAACTCCTGGATTTGGCATTCATGGTCTTGGCAACGCTCTCTCTTTAGAATGAGAGCTCGTTCCAATTTCTGCATGGGAGGCTGGGTTTATCTCTTGGATTTGTATGGTTGCTGCCAACCCATAGCTGGGAAAATTACATCTGTGATGAGGAGGAAGAAGTATTTACTGCCTACCACTTGTCTGCATGAAGCAGACGCCCCAGATACCTTCCTGAAACAAAATATGTTCGTGGCACTGATGCTGGAATGCTACTGCCCTGGGGGTAACGTCAGTCACAGATATCTCTTTCTAGGGACTTGTAATGCTGCCTGGGGAGCTGGGGTAGGGACAGAGGTCTGACTGTCCGTCATTCTGTGAGAGGAATGCTGCTCTAGTGTCAACACTGAGGACCAGTTCTTGATTTCTGATGAATAGTAGCTGAGTTGTAAACAGTAGAAATCTGTACCGTCTGCTTGCTTGCTTAGACATAGAAGACTAATTTATTGTTCTTTCACAAAGCCAGTTTTGGAATCTTCCTCCCAGCAAAGGAGACAGATACTCTTATGCAAATGATGTTTTATAACTTCCCATTAATCATCCAGAAAGGGCTGTCAAACAGGGAAGGGTTAGGCAGTGTAAGTCTCCAAGTTAGGCAATTTAAGTCTCCAGATGGCTGACTCTGAAAATTCAAAGTGAAAGTTAAATTTAGGGTGACCTTTAATGGAAAAAAAACCGTAACCTGTTCTTGTCTTTGCTGTGTGCTCAGTCCAAGAAGGTAACATGAAAAGAAATGTCTGTTTTTTGCTTTCCCACCCTTACATGTGTATATTTTATTGGCCATCTGGAGTTACAGAGGGAACGTATAAGGACAGCACTGTCCTCTGGGCACGTAATTTCAGTCTAAAAACATCATAGTTCTCTCAGGCAAAGGAATGTGTTTTCATGTTAGGCCTTCCTTACATACCCAGTTGCTGACATTTTCCAAGAAACTGTGAGAATTACACCTGTGAACAGAAAAATTCAGACAACTACAGTCAACTTTGTCTGAGCTCTGTTTGACATGGGGAGAGAAGTGTATGGACAGCGTGGGCTAATATGCCTGCCAGGGCCAGGTCCTTGTTTCAGTTTTTTGGTAGACTTGAAGGTTCGGTCTGTCTCAGGGACTGACTACCTCTCTGTACTTTGGTAAAGAGAGCTGCGTGCCATTGTAGCCTGGAGAATCTTGCATAGAAAACATTTAATGACCTTAGTTCCTCTGTGGGGGTTAAATGCAAGTGTCCTCCATTACTTGCAAGCAGAGTTTGCCCTTGGTATTCCTTACTCAAAGTGTTTTGCCAATTGAGTGTCTTGCTTATCTGCAGGAGTCTTACACCAGTCCCCAGTAGCCCAAGAATGGTTTCCACTCTTATGCTGGTGTATGGGAACTGTTGAATTGTGGCCTGAACCACTGATTGATCACCTGAGGTGAGCACTGAGTCAGCCACAGGAGCACAGGTGAAGGCAATTCTCCTGAGTGACCAGAAGGGGTGGAGTCTGGCCCCATCTCTCCCAGACCCCATTTAAGGGCTGACCAGCATTGGGGAAGAGTCTCTTTCTGGAGATCGTTCCTTTGGGAGTTTCCTTCTGTGAGCTTAGGACACAGGTGAACATTTTATTTTGATTGTCTCTTTCTGTGATAAATCTTTCTAACTATGCTATCTGTAAAATATCTCAACTACAGTACTACTTGGCCTTATTCATACTGTTAGCCATGCAGTTGGTGATCAGCTTTAGGCAGTTGGTAGATTAGGATGTGGTGGTAGTCTGCTGACTTATCATGATGTTATTTCTGACCAGCTGGTCTTTCTGCTAATGAAGACATTTTCAAGACAGATAAATGCACAGTGCTGCAACAGTGAAGACACATGTTTTTCTCAGGGCAAACATTCTTGTTGAGAAAAAATAAAAAATTATGAGGATGGGTTTTGAGAGGCAGGAGGGGGGACTCAGTCACCAGATGAAAATGTGAGAAAGTTGGAGGGAAAAATGCAGTAAGAATGAGACTGGAAGGTGTGGGACAGGCCCCTCAGCATGGAAGGCTCCAGCGAGTGTATTTAGGGCAGGGTATAATAGTAAGGTGTCTCTCCTTTCTCAGAGGAGGCAAAGCAACACAACTGTGTATTTCCATGCATGAGTGTCTGGTTTGTCCCCAGAAGACTACAGAAGTACAGAAGCTGGCTCAGCAGAGCTTCTTGGCTTTTCCAAGGCGGGAATGCACTGACCACGTGGGGTTCTACATCCAGGCAGACCCTGGCAGCAGCACACAGGCCATGTAGGTGGATTTGCCTGCTTCCAGCTCAGCGTGGCTCATCAACTCCCTGTTTTGAAATAGGAGAGCTTGTTCTGACTGGTGCTGTTGCTTTCTTCCCTTTGAGGTCGGGTAAAGCCAGGCACGAGTGGAACCGATAAGGCAGCATCACACTCCTCCGCCCAGCCTTCAGGGTGGGTGTGCTGGTGCTCCCACCTGCAGTGTGTCTCAAGCACCTCAGCACTATCATTACATTACAAGTAGAAGGCTGTGAAGGTCTCCAGCATTTCGTCTTTTTCAGCCTGCTGCACCTTCACCTCTTTTGAATGTTTCATCAATTTTGGCTGCTTGTCAGTATGCTGCTCTATCTTTTCCTGGTTCCTCTCCTTCACAGATAACCTCTTCCAGTTTTCCAGTGACACTGAAATAAGACATGAACTTGCTGTAAGGGAACTCTTCTGGAAAAAATTACTACTTCTGAAGAAAGAAATGTGTTGTACCATGAAGGGCAAAGTGATTGATCTGGTTCTTGTGCATGTGCTTCCCACAGGCCACTTCTTTGCCCCTGCTGTTTTTTCCTCTTTTCTAACTTTCAGTCCTTCCTGCTCCCTTGTATTCCTTTGTGCAGGTAAGAGGCAGCATGTGATATGGCCAGCTCTAGAACACTGGCTGATGGGCCCAGCAAAACTGATGCCTGCTGAGGCCTTCCCTCAGTCAAGAGCTAATGTCTGCCTTCTCCAGGTACTCATCAGCTTTCAGATCGTGTGGCATCAGATCCCACTGTCATATCTGCTAATAGATCTAGTAAGAGCTAAGGAGATGGTGTGGTCACAGACCCTTGATTTCTTTTTTTCCTGACAAATATCCCAAATACCTCATAAACATGAAGAGGGTTAATCTCCAGCGTGAGCTCATCCCTAATTAATGTGATGTTACCCTGAGTGAATGGTCTTGCCCTTATCCTCTCTGTGCAGTCTTTGCCTGAGAGGTAGACTTGTTTTTCCCAAGTGGAAGCAACCCTATCATCAACCCAGAGTGAACTAGTGCTGAAAGGAGGCACCTAGTTTGCCCATTGCACCTGAGGCAGCTGTAAATCGGGTCCCACTGAGGGCAGCAGGATGTTTCTTAAAGTTTCTTTCCCATCAGGTCACTGTGTCCTGGAGCTATTTGTTTCTAGTAATGCTGTACCAATTTACAATAAGTTGAGTAATCAGTAGAATGCTACAAAATAAATCAGATTCTTCAGATTAAAGAGTTACTCCGTGCTGAAGCAGAGGGGAAGTAAAAACTGTATGAAATAGTTTAAACTATTGCAAAAAAAAAAAAAAAAAAATCAGAGTGGCAGTGTTTATCAAGTGAGGTATTTCCCCTCCTCAGTTTTATTTGAGGCTATAGAATGACAGATGAGCTGTCAGTAGCAGCTGGAATTGGAGCACTGGAAGTAGGCCCTGTCCACATCTCTGCCACAGACCTTACTCAGGGCATTCAGGCAACTCCTCCACCTGTACAGCAATCAAGCACTCCTACTGAAGCAGCACATCAGTGACTGAAATAAAGCCAAAACCCAACAATAAATAAACCCTCTGTTGAAAGGAGAAGGTTCCAGCCTGGCTCCTTTGTCTTGTAGGCCGTGCAGTACTGTCCCAACGTGAGTTAACACTGGATGTGGCACTCCTCTGACTGTATGGATGGCCAGTTCAGCCTCCTAACCCAGCAGGAAACCATCTGCCTTCTAATTTTCCTTTGCTTCCAGGTGACTGGGTGTATCGCAGATTCAGATACGTACTTTCATCAGTGCAAGGTTGTAAGACATAGGGGGAGGTTCCACACAAGCTGTGGCATGTAACGAACCTGGTGTGAGGAGCTTGGAAGCAGTGAGTCCTGGGTGCTCAGTGCCTTGGAATACTTGGTTGACTTCAATGCGTACACAAGAGCCACAGCCTCTGGTTGTTGCAGGGAAAGTAATTTGCTTTGTTTGTTAGGCTGCTTGCTGTGCTGGCATATTCCCAAATCTTCCAGACATCATCTTTGCATGGGAAAGCTGTTGGTTCCCAGCAACCATCCAAACTGACTGGAGGTGTCTAAGGACTTTGAAAAATCCCCCTTTCACCATCTTCCCTGGAACACAGTCCGCATGTAAATGAGAGGATATTCAGGTTCCCTTTTGGGCAGCCAAACAGTGGTGCAAGCTGCCTCTCCTTCTCTGGTCTTTCACAATCTCTGCCCTTCTTACCTCTTCATCCCCAAAAGCTGCTCAATCTAACCCCAGCCTTGAGTGAGATCAAGCACAGAGGGAAAGATTTGGAAGGTTTGTTCCACTTTCTTTCTTTTACGTGCTCTCATGTCCTCAGCTCTGAAAGCAGCTGGAGCTGAGCTCAGGAAAGAGCAGTTTAAACAAATTAAATGCTTCTTAAGCGAGTTGCTTAAGAATTCTCTCCTATTCCCCTAATGACTGGCCTGGTGGGGGGGGGAGCCTAGATGCTAACTGCTTCCTCATTCCTGCGAGTTCACTGCTTGGACTCACCACTCCTTAACTGGGTTCAGTTATTTAAGCAGGACAGCCTGGGAGAATGCATCGAGTGAAGGACAGGGGCTGTGCTGCACACTGTGCACGACCTTCAGGTACCTGGTGGTTGGCTCATCTTCATATGTGTGGTGACCATGGCATCCCAAGGCCAGGTGATGTTCTGGAGGTACGGTATAATCTGTGTCTGCTTTGGGGATGAGAGGAGGGAGGGAGCTGCTTCTTCCAGACCCCTTGACTGCATCTCACAGCTGCCAGGAGCTTGCTGGAGAGCAGTTCTTTGCAGCTTGACCCTATACTTCATTCACTGAGGCTACTTCAATGCACGAACAGCTGCTTTTCTACTGTCAGTAAGGCTATGCAGCTGTCAGACACCCACATGCAGGTCGTCAACTGCACCCAGAATACAGATATGTGTCCTAGGAGCTCTGCATGGGTGGAATATACCATCTCAAGTTGAATGCTGCTGTAGATTGGGGCAGTGATGGCTGGAAGAAGGCTCTGTGCCTGCTCTCATAGGTTGGAGTATCCCAGGCCTGAGGAAGGTTACATGTTCTGCTGTTTAGCCACCAACAAGCTGCATCTCTTCACCTCAGGTACGAGCTATTCCAAGCTGGATGAAGGCAGAGGTTCCACCGAGGTGTACGAGACACCTGCACTTGGGTTTATTCTGTAGGAAAGGTTTCAGCTGCTCAGGGTGTGTGTGTCCCACACACGCTGAGCAGCACCTGGGAGCAGGAGTGTGTGTGAGTGCAAGTGACCTCTCATTCAAAGCCGTGCTCCCTCTTTTTCACATCTTGGTTTGGGCAGCTTGCAAAGTGGGTGGCAAGGTGGTGCTCACACATGGCTTGGGGTCTGCGGTCTCAGTGCTCTGCTCACCTCCCTGGGTACCTGTTCTGTCATCAGTGAAGATGACCCAGTTTGGTAGGGAAGGGCTGTACTCATCCACCAGGGGCTGCAGTCAGAACTCTGCACTGGAAGGAGAACCTGGGGCTCCTCTCCTCCCACTCCATGGTCCTCTACCTTTGATGAAGAGCACTCACAGCAATGCTCCTCGCTGCCACAGTCCTGCACCTCACCAGAACACCTCACTTCAGGCCTGCCACTTTCCTGTCTCCACCTCCTTCCTACCAGCAGCTCTGCAGATGTATGCCAGGTATAAGGGAGGGAAGGCTGCATGGTAATGGTGTCCCTTTTTTCCCCCAATAGCATGACCACAGTCATTATCATCCTAGCTGCCGTGATTGCCCTGATCATCGGGTTTGGCATCTCAGGTATGTGATCACTTGCATTCCTTGCTGGTGCCAGGGGGTGACACAGTCCTGCCGCATCTGTGGCCTCCACCAGAGGTGTGGAAGAGCCATCCACCAGGCTTTAGTAAGGCTTCATTTATAATAATTGTGTGTAAGATGGCTGATCAAAGTTGCTCAAGTGACTTCCATTCTGACATTTTTCAGCAAAGTGTCACTCCATGGTGTTAAACCACAGCCCAGCTCTTCTGTAGCTCCAATAGTACAGAAAAAGGGAAAAAACATGTGTGTGTCATTTAAGAAGCCACCTACAAGGCGTTGCCAGCTACATTTGAGGCCAGCCTTGCCTGCACTAACATGAGGTGATGGTGGAGCTCCCGGAGCATGGACACTGGTCGATGATGCAGGGGACACGAGTTATCGCAGTGACAACTTCAGGGCCCTGCTTCCCTACTGTGGCAGCGAGTATGGAAGATGGATGCTTTCTGAGAGTTGTTTCCAAGCAAGGCATGGCTTAAACATTTTGTTATCTTGGGTTCTGGTGACTGAAATGTTTACTTCTTTATGCTGCCGAGGAAAGGTGTGCAGCAGCCTGTGCTGACTGATGGGGGTTTCACACTGTAAACAGGAATCATCCTGGGGCCCAGAGCCCCCAGAGCTGAACACGAGGAATATCCTGAAGATACCATGCTCCTGCTCCCAGATGGGAAGCATCTTCAAACCTGGGACTGGCCCAGCCCTTCTCTGTGCTCACTCCCTCACGCCACCGTGCTTTCTCCTTGCAGGAAAGCGCTCCATCAGCGTCACCACCTTGACGTCTCCTGGGAACATTGGCCAGAGCAGCCTCCTGGCCTGCACCTTTGAGCCCGACATCTGGATGGGCAGCATAGTGATTCGGTGGGCAAAAGCTGGAGTGGCTGGACTGGTTCATGAGTTCAGAGGGGGGAAGGATTACCTGCAAGAGCAAGACGCGGTGTTTCAGGGCCGCACAGCGGTTTTTGCAGACCAGGTGATCGGTGGAAACGCTTCCCTGGAGCTGAGAGAGGTGCAGCTCTCTGACGCTGGTACCTACAGGTGCTCCGTCACCACGTCCCGAGGGAGTGGAGTGGCAGTGCTGCGGTACCAGACAGGAGGTGAGGGAATGCTGTCATGGGATATGGAAAAAAAAAAAAAAACTCCTGCTGTGAAACGTAGGTTGATGTGGGCAGCTTTGGCCCCTAGAACAGGTTGCCCAGAGCAAAAGCCATCTGGATGTTGTCCTGGGCACCCTACTGTTGGTGTCCCTGTTTGAGCAAGGTGGACCCAACCAGCGGCCACCACGGGGCTCTTCACACCTGAGTAGGGCAGGACTGGCATCAGTTGTGAGGGTCTTCTCCCTGAGATGCTGTTTCAGTGAAACCAGTCTTGGTGAAGGGATTGCACGTCTTTGGAAGGCAGCAAAGCCCAGTGTTAATGGCTGTGCTGAAAACTGTGAAGTCTGGGAATGTTATTTTTGGGAAAGGCCAAAGACTGTTGTGGATTTGCCATTTCCTTAATTCCATGGCATGATAGAAGCTGAGGGCTGACACAGTTTCTTCCCACCTCTATAAGGTGTCAAAGGACATGAAGTGCTGCTTGGCTCTGCCAAGGCTTTTGACTGTGCTCCAAACCATCTGACAGCTTGGAAAAATAATATACATAAGAGGATAAGAAATGTTTTTTTTGTCTTTCCAGAGGTGTTTATGGCCTTACCCTCTCTTTCCATTTCCTTCTTCCAGAGAAGAGAGATTTCTATTTTAATGGTTCTAGGGGTTTTTTGTTTCTTACGTTTACCACATGTAGTTTACTAGCTAATGGTCTGACTACAAAGAGCTCCTATTTTTAGAATGGGTGTGGCTAAACGACCTCAGAAAGACACAGATTTTGTGCTTGTTAAAGCTGTTTTTTTTTTCTCTCTCAAACTTTAAGATATATCTCCAGCCAGAACTGCTGCATAGTAAAAATTACAGTAATTTCAATATATTTTCCCATTTTTATAATTCATACAGTTTTAAAACATGATTATCAAAGGAACAAACAGCCTATGTCAGTTACCTGAAGCATTATATATTAGCTAGATGCAACCATTTAACCTTGTTATGTAGGTGATCTTGTTACTCTGGATGGCTTTTAGTGGCACCACTGAAGATCCCACACATCCCTTGACCTCAGGGCTTTGCAGAGGACCATGGGTCCATGACTTTCCAGGGGAACTTTCTAAGGCAGGCAAGAAAAATGTTGGAAATGAGGGGAAAAAAAGCTTTCATGGCCCTACAAGTGTCGGAGAGTCAGTCCTGCAGGAAAGGTCTGGAAGTCACTTCACACTCTTGGCTTGAGACACACCTTGGAGAAGCAGCTACTTCTGAATGCTGTACATCATTTCAGCAACCAGAAGCTCGTCCTGGGACAGAGTTGGCATTGCAGGAATGGCTGGCCAATATTGTTTAAAGCAGTGAACTCTGCTCTCCCAAAAAGCTGCTGTTTTTCTTCATGCAGGTGCCCATGGGAAATGCAGTGAACACACAGTGGTGCATTTTTCTAGTAGACCAAGCCTAATGTGAAGTGCTATGATGGTCTTCGTTTTGAAATGCAGCTGAGTTTGCAGCAGACTTTAAATATTTGTTCATTCCAGGAGGGCTGGTGCAAGTCCCACAGCTCTGGTCTCATCCATCACTGGAGAGGGTGATCCATCATCCCTTTCCCCCGGCCTTTGATAATGCCACCATTTTTGGCACTGAGAATAGCTTCCTCTCAGCCCTGCAGAGGCCAGGGCAGCCATGCCCAATGCCTTTCCTGCTGAAGGAGGCTGGATTTTTGGCAGACACAGGCAGTGTCGGTCTTCCCTGGGAGCTCTTAGGAAAGGATTGGTCTGTGAGTCCATGACCAAGCTCAGATGTGACAGGCAGAACTACTGAAAAACATTAAAGCTGTGCCACAACCTCAGTAGATCTTGTCAAACTGGAGCACCTTGTCACCAGGAGATTGTGATCTCACACAGGAGATTCACCGTAAGAAGTCCCCCTGAGCCCATGTTTTTTGGCCACACGCAGCACTGAGATGTGAGCTCACTCTAGGAACACTTGGGACTGGAAAACAAGTAGGGCCCAGTTCTCAGATGTTTCCTTTTCTGACTCTCCCTGCTCTCCCTCCCCAAAGCCTTCAGCACCCCCAAGGTCCAGGTGCAGACCGGCAGCAGCGGGGACACATTGCACTGCGAAGCACCACGGTGGTTCCCTCGGCCCACGGTGCATTGGACGGCATTCAGCGACTCTGGGAAGTGCCTGCCTCATTCTGCCAACACCAGCTATGAGCTGAACTCTGAGAATATCACTCTGAAAGTGGTTTCCTTTCTGCATGATGTTACAGCCAACGCCACATACACCTGTGTGATTGAAAACAGCATTGCCAAGGCTACAGGGAACATCAAAGTGACAGGTAGAGATCAGCAGCACCCACAGACCATGGGCATGGTTCAGACAGCATGTGTGTGCTCTGGGACTCCTGCAGTGCTGCCTCCACTGTGCTGGTGAGCAGTTTTGGGAAAGGAGGGGAAAGCGGGGACTGCTGCTTGCTTTCCTCTGCTGGATCCATAAAGCAGGACATGGCTTGGCATATTTGGTAGATGAGGAGCAGCTGAGGTCCTGTGGTGTGCTCAGCACAGAGCAGAGGAGCTGAGGGAAGGCCTCATGGTGGCTGCTGCTCCTCACAGCACTGAGCTCTGCTGTGTGACAGCGACAGGGCCCGAGGGAACTGCATGGAGCTGTGTCAGGGGAGGGGCAGCTGGGGGTCAGGGACAGGGGCTGCACCACAGGGCAGTGAGCATAGGACAGGATGCACAGGGCAGTGGGCACAGCCCCGAGTGCTGGAGTGCAAGGAGTGTTTGGACACTGCTCTCAGACATAGGGTTTGGGGTTTGGATGGTGTTGTGTGGAGCTGGAAGTTGGACTGGATGATCCTTGTGGAGATATTCTATGGTTCTGTGATATTTGCCACTATTCCCTTTCTTTTCTGAATTAGCAGACCCCCAGTCCTGTCAGAATGAGGCTGTAGATTGCATCAAATCTGCCACTAATCACAGCTTCCCTTGCTCTCTGAGGTAATGGAATTAGCTTGTGTTTTGTTCTGCTGTTTCAGTCCTTCTTCAGGGTTAACGACTGCTCCCTTGACGCAGGGACAGAAAGGCCAGGGAACAGGAAGGATGGACACGGATTATAGAAACACATTCCTTTGTATCTTAACAACAAAAGCAATAAAACAAACAACAAACCATGACCAAAACACTCAAATGTCAAACCAAAATCTGGTGTTTGACTCAAGCATTAGTTCAGATCCTACAAAATAAATAAACAAATAAATAAATTATACACACCAGTGCTTCTCTCGGAGCACTGAGTTAGGCTTCACAGTCCTATCCAATTCAGTTAACAACCAACTACTGCCACCTCCGTGTGTACCTTAAAAGAAGTAAGTGGTCCTAGTAGAAATACCTGAGTGTTTAAAGCAGTGCACGTACAGAACAGAACCTGATCTGTAAGCTGTGTGCAAGACCTGGAGCACAGAGCTTGGTTTGAAAGGTAACGTGGTGGGATTTACGGATGTCATTCAGCTGACATCTGTTACCCTACATATTGAGCCTACTATTTTAGGACAAGCTTGTGTTGGCAACGCTTAACACAGCATGGAGGAAAGTTGTAGTGTCACTCAGACTGTCAGGTGCAATAGAAGACTGCCAGTAGTTAAGCACATAAGACTAAAAACATTTGGATATATATTTCCAAGAGAAGTACCTGTGCTCTGTACTTGTATTTTCGGTCAAATGTCTCAATCATTCTGAAGACAAATATGTTAGATAGAGGAACACCATATAGAAGGGAACTCATTGGATACTTCAGCTCTGATATCTCAAGGCTAATAGAGGTCACAGAATCCTATGTATATATTCCCCACTAATTCGGAAACCATTCAGGATCTCATCCCTGTAAAACTAGCATACACAATCAGGTTTTAGAATAATTGACCATCCCGAGTTGGAAGGGACCCATAAGGACAACCAAGTCCAACTTGTGGCTCACAACCATCTGAAACTCAAACCCTATGTCTGAGAACATTGTCCAAACTCTCCTTGAACTTGGCTATTTTTTCATGTTGTACATGGAAAGGGTCATGGCTCTTCTGCAGAGAGTGATTCATTACAGTGGGTTCCAGAGGAAAAAGTAGGGTCTATCAACACTCAGAAGAAATAGGAGCAATAGGTCCACCCCTAATTTATCTTTTTTCTCTGTGTTCTCTGTTCTTGTAGCCTCCTCTCACTATTCATCTGCTACAGATTTCAACATTACAAAGGAGACCAGTTTGCACATGGTGAACCTGAACACGGAGTCGGTGTCTTCCTCCCTTCCAGTCTGTCACTGGATGCTTCTGCTTCCCATGTGTCTGCTGTCAACGTAAAAAAAATCTGGAAATGCTGTTGGACCAGGAGGTAAGCTTCAAAAGAGAAACTGATGAACACATGTGCTTGGCATCTGTGCAGTCTACTGCTTTGTTACAGCAGCAGGCTTATCTCAAGCCTGACAGAATTGGACTGGGACTCTTTCCAGTGCCCATGTCCTTTGTCCATCCCGTTAGGTCAGACACATGGCCTGTCCCTACTGCAGGCTCCCTGCTGCCTTTTCTCATCGCTTTCTGCATTTTTCCCAACTTCAGAGGTTCTTTTCACATACTATCTATGCCACTTCTCTCCCCTGCATTCCCTTTCCTTGTCTCCACAGCCTTCTCTCTGACTCCAGTGATAGACTACTCTCAGTGCCCTATGAACCTTTAATACAGTTCACTGCTGCAAGGACACATTCACTTCTTCCTCTACCCCCAGAGAAGTCATACAAGCCGTGCTTGCACACACTTTACTCAGATAATCCTACTGCACTGTGTGGTACCTTCAGTACATGCTACCTACTGGGGACACCTTGATAAGGCTCAAACTAAGGGAGAAGGGGAAAAGATAGGAGGAAACAACGAGCAAACAAAACCCCAAATTCTATTTGGGGAGCTGCTCAAATAGGCAGCACACATCGAGTAAGGTGGGGAAGTAATTGTGGGTTGAATGTATTAACCTGTAGCACACGCTGAAGGATGTGGATGTTATTTTGTAAGTACAGAACATTCAGTCCTTGCTGCAAGCAGATGGGAGTGGAATCTCTTTAAATGGCATTGTGCCAGCGAGGCTGCTGTGACACTACAGATACAGGCACATAGCACTGCATTTTTCCCCACTTACTAATCAGCAGCAGATGGACAAGTCTGGAATGTGCTGTGTACTCGTACCATAGCTCTCCACATTCCCCACTACCAACCCCAAATAACGTTCAGGCTGCAGTAACGTTTAAGCTGCAAAACAGTGCTTGTTTTGTACCGATAGTGTCATAATTTAGTCTCCAAACAGTAAGTTGTTCACTTCCTTTCTCTTCTTGGAGGAAGGAAACACGTTAAAAACATTTTATTTGTTTCAAACAGATTAAGGAGAATTTCCCTTCAGGAAACTACACACTTTCCAATGAAGATAGTGAATGAACTATAAAATACCAGTCCCTGGCTCATAAACTAAGAATCTGCATTCAGCCTCAGTTCTCCATATAGCAAGTAAAATGGTATTAAAATAGATATTGTTATTTAAACTGCAACGGGATAGCCTTATTTAGTAGATACTACCACATAAAGAACGTGCCCTACGCACAGAGCAACGGCTACCAGGTAGGAGGTAATGAACATTTCTTTCCTGAAGCATAGCCCACAATGGCTGGTGGCAATGGTCCAATTCGAGAATTCCATAAATCATAGCAGCTTCCTGGCTACAGTCTTCATGTTGTGCTCACAGGCCTGTGTTCCCGCTGGAAAGGGGGAAAGAGGGGGAAAAAAAAAAAGTTCCCGATTCCAGTAGGCATTTCCATAATTCTTTTCCCACTGGGAAAGATGTTAAGTAGTGGTTCCCACTTGGCAGTGACCAGACATTCTCTCGATCCTCTCTCTGTTCAGACAGCATAAGGCTTTTTGTCCCACTTCTTCCACGTTGAGGCACAACAGACTCTGCCGAGGTCTCACTTGTGACACAAACTCCACTTCACCACATCGAAAATTTCTCAGTTGCACTGGAGCTGAAGGGGAAGGACACAACATGTAATTGCTCAGTCCATGGGTTCCACTAAGTCCTAGCACACAAAGGTAAAAGTTCTGGGGGAGGGAAGGCCTTGCAGCAGCTGCTTGGCATCTCCTAAACCACAAAGGACAAGAAGATTAACAAATATAGGAGGAGACAAACAGTTTATCTTGTGAATTGCTGCTCACACTGCTGCTGCACTGAGCTTTGTATCTTTTCTCACCATCAGCAATCTGGCCTTCCAGCATTACACAATATCCAGAAGACAGCGTCAACAGCATCACAAAAGAGCATCTTTTGGTGAGCCTAACAGATCAGCTTCTGCACACCTGCACCCACATGCTAGGTGTTAGCACAGGTGGCTTGAGGAGACTGTCCCCTTAAAAGAGGAACTGCAAAGCTGTGGCAGCATGAGCTCAGACATCACGACCCACAGATTCAGAATCCTTCTGTACTTTAATTTCTGTGGCTGCGGTGAAGATTTCCAGACCTAGCCTTAATTCTATTTCCTGTCTTGTCTAAGGCCAAAAGCCGCTTTGTTTCTAAGTAACTCTGGCTGGTTGGAATCCCTGCCAAGCCAGGACAGGGAACCTTATTTAAAAACAGAAAGCTTTTATTGTGTAGGAAGTTAACCACCAAAACAGACCTGGACCTTAACCCTGGAATGGAAGAAAAGAAGGGGGATGCTAATAAAACATGTTCTTGTCACCACCACACACACTCATACAGAATCACAGAGTTGGAAGAGACCTCTAGAGATCATCTAAGTCCAACAAAAACTGGTTCCCTAAAGTAGGTTGCATAGGTAGATGTCCAGACAGATCTTGAATACCTTCAGAGAAGGAGACTCCACAATCTCAATGGGCAGCTTGTTCCAGTGCTCCGTCACCCTCAAAGTAAAGAAGTTTTTCTTCATATTTGTATGGAACTTTCTGTGTTGAACATTGACACGTATTCTGTTTCTGGGCACTGCTGTAAAGAGCGTGGTCCCATCCTCTTGACTCCCTCACTTTAGATATAAGATCCCCCACCTCGGTCTTCTCTTTCCCAGGCTGAACAGTCACAGATCTCAGCCTGTCCTCATAAGGGAGGTGCTCCAGGCCCTTAATCATCTTTGTGACTCCTGCTGAACTGTCCCTAGGAGATCCTTGTCTTTCTTGAACTGAGGAGACCAAAACTGCACACAGTGCTCCAGATGTGGCCCCACCAGGGCAGAGTAGAGTGGGGAGGATCCCCTCCCTCGACCTGCTGGCCATGCTCTTTTTAGTGCACCCTGGGATACCACTGGCCACAAGGGCACGCTGCTGGCAAATGACCAGCCTGTTATCCACCAGGACACCCAGGTACTACTCTGCAGAGCTCCTTTCCATCAGCTCAGCACCTAACCTCCACTGATGCATGCTGTTTTTCCTCCCCAGGTGTAGGACTCTATATTTGCCCCTGTTCAACCTCACAAAGTTCCTCTCTGCCCAGCTCTCCAGCCTGACACCTTTGAACGGTTACTATCCTGGCTGGCTAAATGATGTATTTTCCACTTAAAACTTGAACGGAAGCGTTCCAAGTTTGTCACCATCACACTAAGGATGATTCAGTACTACTTTTATGCTTCTGTATAAACAATCAAACACATAAATGTCACTTCATACAACATGTTCTTTCTGTATTTTTTGCATCCATGGAAATTGCTTGGAAATCCTCCAAAGGTCTTGTTCTGTGGGCAGAGAAGGCAGCTCTCCTTCCCCAGCATGATGAAACTGCTTCTCGCTTCCTTCCCACGCCTATTATTACAAAAATTAACAGTGTTTGCTCACCAGGCTGCAGGACTTTGGAGGGCTTCCTATCTAGGCTGAAATCCAGCAGAATAGGGCGACAGATGAGAGAACTCCTGCAGAGGTTCCTTAGGTAGCAAGCAATGGGATCCTCAAGTTCCTCCACACTCTGAGGAAGAAAAGGGTGTGCTGTCAGTAAATGTGTGGAGGGGGTCAGGGAGCCCCCTGGAACCCAGAGAAACCCAGTCCCACTGAGAGCCACATCCTGCATGCCGCAGTCCCTGCCAGAATAACCCACTCACCCCAGTCCCAGTAGCTTCCCCATACTGAATGAACAGGCTGCCTCTGCTCTGCACACAGCTTTGCACCGCTTCCCACTCGAGAAGGCTGAGGCCCAGCATTGCAGCCACGTGCTGGTTCCTGCACAACACCAAAGCTTCACCTGTTCCATCCTCCACCAGCACCCTATGGAGAGAGCAGGCAGATGAAGAAGTGGAGGGAAGTCAGGATGACGCCCTCCCCCTTTCACAGACATCACATCCCAGACAAGTCCCAGTAAACAGAGGTTTGTCCCCATCTGGGAAGACGTGAGGAATCTCAACTCCTATCTTCACGATTCTGTCCACGTCCCATCCACAATTTGCCTACCCCCTCCTGTGTCGCGCCATTTGTTCCCACCTCTTCCCATATCCAGCCTCTACAGTGCTTACCGTGCACTGGCTTGCCTCACTCCAGTGTGTGATGGACATGGTGGACTGTGTCGGGTGCACTTCCCCTGAAGGAAGAGTAAAGCTACAGCTATGTATGGGTGGCTACAAGAGAGAAGGGGAAGGGCCACTGTTTCTTTTGATTTCCCTAAGCAAGTATGCAAAGGAATAAAGAACTTCACTGTATTTTCAGTGCGTGTCTTGAGAAAAGCTTTATTGAGAAGAAAAAACGTGCTGCAAGGTGATACACCTCGAGAGAAGTGGACAGTGGAAAGCAGGATTCACCCCTAAAAGTCCTCGTTTTGCCCCTGCTCCTTGCTGCAAGCCTACCCCATACCAGATGCACACTTCTAATCAGTTGTCATTTTGGTCCTTTTCCAATATGCAACTCTTTTTCAGACACTAGAATAAAGCGTTCTAGGATTAGGACAGGAACTCATTTCTTCTACATGGTCGCATAAGATAAATGAGTAGAAAGACTGCAGGGCTCCTGCCAGATTCTCTCTGGCAATTTCCATACCTCTTTGAAGATGCTGCTGCAAAGAGAGCAAATCCACTGTAGTGAGAGGGTCAACACACAGGACACGTGGCACAAAATCCGTGCCTGGGGCAGGGTTTGTAGCTGAAGTTGCAAGTTGGATATGAACACCAGCGAAGAGGATGAAGCTCTTCCTGCACAACTAGAAGAGACAAAACCACAAAAAACATGGAACAGAGAAATCTTTCTCAGGACACTGAAAGGTGGGAACAGAACCTGGACTCACCTGGAAGTAAAAAGTTGGTGAGAAGCTGGGAGAGACAGCACGGTCACACAGCTGGAGGCAATGTATGTGCAGTAAACATTATGGAATCTGCAGTATGAGAATGTAGATGTCAGAAACAGCTCTTGGAAAGCAAATGGCTTCTTGGTTTTTTTCCAGGATGGCTGGTATGGTAATCTGAGACGTGTTAGGAAAGCCATCTGTAGTAAGGGCTGGGGAGTTGGGCAAGTGCAGACAAGGGATAAACCCAAAGAAGAGGGGGGATCATTTCAAAGATAGTAAGGGAGGTCAGATCCAGTCCAGGACCAGAGCTCAGTATACCTTGAGATTTTGCGTTCCAAATTCTGGAAGAGGATCTTGGCTCCAGGCAGCAAACCCCTGAGATGCTGCAGGTAGGTTGCAGCAATGTAAATGTCCAGCACAATGGGGGAGCCTGCAGCAGCTGAGATGCTGAGCTTCACGCTGTGATCACTGGCCAGCAGACTCCCTGGGAAGGCACAGAACAACATACATCATGAACTCAAACACAGGTAGTTAGTCTGCCACCGAGCTGAATTTGCTGGAGGTGCTTTCCTCTCATCACAATAAAGCTACTGTTCCACCTTAAATGTTTTCCAGGTAGAGTCTTACCTTTCTGCTTTCTAAGGCTAAGAGTCGCAGACGGCTTCTCATTCTTAGGAGAAGCACACAGGGTCCTCTCTACTATCTCTCCAGAGAAAGAAACAAGGGAACCTCTGAAACTGAGAACAGACCAGAATATAGGATTTCTGTCTTGGAAGATGAAGTGAGTAGAAAAAAAAACAACAAACCAAAACAAAAAAAACCCTGACACAAAGATTGCAACAACAAAGGACGGGGTGAAGAGCAGTGCTGTGACTTGAGCCTGCCTTCAGGGGAGCTTGCCCTTGGGCACCCAAATGCTAGATTCAGAGCAGCTTACTGCAGCCTACCCTACCCAAGAACAAGAGGTCTCTGAAGTCCTTCCGCTTCTCCAGGCATGGGAGAATTGGAAAGGAGAGAGACATCCTAGCTTACCTTTCTGCTTAACTATTATTTTTCTAGAGGAAGAAGGCAAGCAAGGGAAAACTCAGCTTACCATAAGGCACTGGTAAATATTTCAGTATAACGTGCTTTGAAAAGAAAAGCCTCTTACCCCATTATTTATTTAAGCAAGTTAAACACACAAAAAAACAACTCCCCCCAGACTTCACACATTTACCCTCATTTTCCCTGCTGCACCCGTTTCTACTTTTGACAATAATTTGGCGTAGTGTTCTGGCAACCTACTCCACACCAGCAATTAGCTTAAACTTTCTGGACACCATTCTGCAGCTTTGTAACCTGCAATCTCTTTAAACTTTTATAAACAAGACAGGTTCACAGTCTGGGCTATTTGCACATGGAAATATTTCCTAGCAATATCCCTAGAGCAGCAAATTCATTATTAGTTAATTATCCCATTTATTAACATTGTACTGTCTCCAATAATGACTGATGCTGCCTCATTCCCTAAGTCAGTCACATCAACATAGGGCAGACCAACAAACCTGTTGCTAAGTATTTCTGGAATGGAGGAAATTCTCTGGTCCATGCCTGTCAGCAGTGCCTTGGCTGCCAGCTAGAAATGGGAGAGACACAGACTTGGTTTCAATTAATAGCAGCCAAAGCAGTAGGGACAAGTTCTGCATGCTCAGAGCTACTCCACATCTGAAGGTTCACAGCTGATGGTTCCTCCTCAGATTAATTCCAAGGAAGGAAAAAGACGAGGCCCAGCAGTAATCTTTTATGGATCATCTCCAGTCTCATTAACAAGAGATTCTGTATCAATAATTTTCTGAGCTAGCTCTGGAGAGAACAGGAAGTCACCCATGGAAACCCAGAGCAGTAAAGGCACTGCAGTACCTGACATTCAGTTGGGAAGGAGATCCATGTCTCATGCTGTAAGTGCCAGTTATCTTGGACGGGCAGGCATAAGGGGAAGGATGGCCTGCCCAGGAACTCTGCTGGCACAGGTGGAAAACTGAGCTTGTCAAACACTTCCAAGTCCTGAAAGAAGAGTGATAAATGCAAAGAAAATGGTTACCTGGGAACAGAACCAAAGCTGTTTTATTGGAAGATGAAAGCAAAAGAGGACTGACAAGGAACAGTGATTTGAAGAAAAAACAAACAAACACTGAACTCAAAGCTCTGAGAGTTTTAACTGAACACAGAACTGAGACAGTTACTTGGCATGGGAATTCCATGCCACGTGAAGAGCTTAGTCACTGACACTTCATCTCCCACATACAATTTAGCAAAACTCCAATGGGAAACTGACAGATTACCTCTCCCTTACCGAGCAGCCGGGCACAATGAAGCGATACAACCCATCCAGGTGCAGAAATGGAAACCACTGCAATGACTTCCCCATGAAAAGCAGTAGTGCCTGGTGGGAGATGGGAAGAAAAAGAGAGAGAAGGTCAGGAGAAATGTTCGGAAAAAAGTGGAAAATGAAAAATACAGCAAAAGGGGAGCACCTGCTGAAGCCCACTCCTGCCTCACCTCTTGCCGTGTCACACCCTCTTCTCCACTATGGCTGGCCTCCTCTAGCTCAGGCAGACTCTCGGTCTCTCTGGGGTGGCTCCACAGCTGAGGTCTGCCCAGCCACAGCACCGTGGCTTGAAAACTGCGCTGTGGCTCTTGTTCTTCTCCACCTCCCTCTCTGAGTAGTTGGTAGTTGCGCAGCATAAGCCCCTCTTTCTGGGTAACCAAGAATAGGTGAGATACACAGCTGCTTCTTCCAGTGCTGCTCTCGCCCCTCTGACAGCTCTTATCTCCACCTGGATCTGGCTTGGGATCCTCCAATTTCAGCACTTTTGCCTCCAGAATATCTAGATCAGATGTTGAGCTGCCATCATTCTTTCTCCTCAAAGAGGTGTTTTTACTCTGAGGTTCTTTCTGGCTTTGTCTTTCCACAGAATGGAGAACCTGAACATCCTCAATGTAGAACTGCACATAGATACTGAAATGACAAATGGTAGGAATGAAACCCCCTGGTCTTGACAAGTAGCTATATAAAACAAGCAGCTATCAGCTCAGCAGGTATTCAAAAAAGAAGCAGGAAAAGTTGAAATGGAGTGCAGCTACCAGGCTGGATGTATTCCGATGAAAATAGAGATGGTGGATTTGTTTCCAGTAAAGATCTCATTCTTGTAACTAGCAAAGGATTTCAGCACCAAAATACTCTGCCAATGTGCAGTTTTACCATAATCCAAAATAGCTGGGGAACTGCAAAGTAATGATTTTACAAGGGCACTGAATAAAGGGACCCACCTGGTTTTCTTCTCTCTCACATGCTCTGAATTTTCCAGCTGCTCCCAAGAGGGAAAATCACTCTGAATGAATCTCTCCACTACAAGTTGATAGTTCTCCACCTGCAAGAGCGATCCTGAAAACAATGATAGAGAAAGGAACTGAGATAATGAAAAGAGAACATAAAAAGAGCAAGCTCAGTTTCCTCATTTTGAAGTCATGAGGCCAGGCAGCGACATTTCAGCATCTTCACATCAAGTCTTTTCTTCCTTGTTTTGGAGCTGGGTGGCAGAGTAGCAAAATTCCAGCACCTTTACATTTAGTTTTGTGGGACATACCTATGAGAGCTGTATTGGCAAAAGGGCTGCCGTCCCTATGGGAAATCACACAGGGAAGTGTGCCACTGCTGTCCTGCAGCTGGAGGGAACTCTTCCTGGAGGAGACTCGCAGCACACCCAGAAGGATCTGCAAGAGAAAGGAAGACGCAAAGAGCATCAAATACTTCCCATGTTCAAAAGCTAGAAATCATTGTGCACAGCAGCAGCCCAAATCCAGTCTGTATTTAACACAACACAGGTGAGAAGAACAGTGTCATTCCTGAGCAAAAGGACAGCAGCTGCACTGGAAGGCATGAGGAGAGCTGGCAGTTCTCAGGGTGCAGACAGTAAAGGGAACTGGGCACTTACCAGACGGGGCTGGAAACTTCCTGCTGAGAGTGTGCAGTAGGACCAGGCCAGCCTGCGATTCAGCTCTTGGGTGCCCATGTGTTGTGCCTCCAGTGGGGAGAGCAGCTGGGATGGACAGAAGCCTTCCCAGCCCTTCTGTTCTGCTACACCACCCAGTGCTGACAGAGATGGAACCTGGTATGGGGGATCCAGGGTCAAATACTAAGGGGGAAGAAAAAGATCAACAGTTTCTGCCCATCAAATAAACTAAAAAACAGCTCACGGTGCATTTACCTTCTGTAGGGGACAGTGGTGTATTTTTGCAAGAATTTCATTATAAATATCTCTTGTTTCCCTTCTATCTGGTACCACAGCTTGCAGAATTGGGACAAGGAACTTCTCTGCAGGTCCAGGGTTTCGCTGTATAGAGCTGAGCAACAGTCGCTGGCGCCCAAAGAAACAAGAAAACCTGAAACATTTTAAAGCAGTCAGGAGCAGTAGCAGTCCTTGAATTTAAAGTGGGGTTTGCACGTAAGTCGGGGATTTTTTCTGCTTGTTGTAGGTGAATGTGCTGTGCAGGACAAGAATTGAGGAGAGCGCAAAAAAGAATGCAAAGCAGTTAAAAAAGGAACATTTAAAGGTGATGCAGACTGATGTCAGTCAAGCAGATAAGGAACAGAAAGCCATGAGAAATAGACTGGCAGTATATACTCTCAAAACTCAAGCGGACAAAAAACCCACATGAAGAAAATCTCCTTGTAAGTTACACAAATGGATCTTCATGCTTTTTAGCTAAGCTCGATATGATTATTCACGTTAGGTATACTTGGTTTTCTTGAACAGGATGAAAGAGTTACAAGACAGAACAAAATAACCACAGATTGCTCTTGTTCTGATATTTTCCTTGCATTGGGTTCCTTTCAGAAGTCTACCTCACCACTTTGAACACCCGCAAGTGATCACACTGCCAGTCAAAATAATTTTAATAACAAAAGATGAAATCAAGTAAAAAAGCAACAGTGACCTAAATCACTGGAACAACTTCCAGGCAGTAGCAGAACTTACTAATCACATTTAAAGCAAATGGAAAACGTTAATAAAAAAATAAAACTCACATCTAGCAACATTCTGGGAACAGAACTGAAGCTGTTTTATTGGGAAGCGTGGCAAAAATTCCACAGGCATAAGCACGTGTGGGAAAATCTGCTAGTGCAAAGGTTCTCAAACAAGTGCTCACATTACTGGTAATACTGAGCAGCTGCTGCTGCTCCTGTGAGGAGACAGGAAATAAGAGTCTTTGTATCATCTGTAATCTGGTTGTAGCAGTTTCCCACTTCAGCCTCAGTGCTTAAGTTCACTTGCCAAGCAAATCAGATCAGAAGCCACTCATCTCCATGCTGCTTCCATATTCCAGAACAAAACTTGGTAGGTGGGGGGTACAGGTCAGCACATGCTCTGGAGCGCTGCAGCTTATGGAAGGCAGTGGGCTTACTGCACACACACTTGCAAGATGAACATGAGTTCTTCATTAGAACAACTTCAAGATGCAAGGTTCATTCGATGTGAAATCCAGATAAATAGTTTTAAGCCAGTAAATCAGACACAACGCTGCTGCCATTAGTGAATGCACACCACCCAACTTCAGAATTGTCCTCACCTCTCCTTAAATGTCTCCAGAAGGCTCACCAGCCAGAGGTAGAGTGGCATACCAAGATTATAGCGGAACAGCAGCTGTAGGTAGAGATTTCTTGAAGTGACTGGTGGCTGGTAAGGAGTGCTGAGCCTTGAAAAACTCCTCAGCAAGACGGTGCTATTCAGGCAAGCACCAAGTACAATGAAAGGAGAGGATACCAGAGGCTTCTGTATGAGGTGGACATCAATGAGCTAAGATAAAACAGACATCATGATTTAATAGCAGAGTATAGTTTGCCACCACTCTCCCAAAACGTCACCCCACTCTAAATCGTTTTTCACTCTGCTAGACTGTCTGTAAACTCATTTTGTTTCAGGGACTTGCTGAAAAAGTTCCAATTTTCCTGCAGTCTTTTGTTGACCCACACAGACTTGTAAGCCACCCCTGGGGCCTATGTATTTTTCACTGAATGCTTTATGTTTGGCAGCAGGCTACAGGGGTGGCCTCTGTGAGCAGAGCCCTCAAGTCAGCTTCCCCATATTATTCAATTCCCCTGTCTGCCCGAAGAGGAGTAACAGAGCAGTCTGGATGACAGTTGACCAAGATCAACCCCACTGCACCACATAAGTCTCCCAACTTTACCTCCACACATGCTCCTGGTCGGATTCCACGTGCAGAGTTCAACAACTGCTGGTAAGCAAGGCACAAGCAGACTTTGCTATCGAGCTCATAGAGACCAGCTTGGGCATTCAGTACTTTGGTGACAGTCCCCTACAGAAAAAGCAAACAGGAAGTTATGTGAGTTTTTCCCAGGATGGGAGAGACTCATAGGCCGGAGTAAAAAGGAAACTCATCACGATAATGAGATCTTGCTAGGCCATGAATAGGTAAAGGCTAATGTTACGAATCCTTACCACATATGAGATGATCTTGGACTCTTTGACTGATCCTGGCCACTCTTCAATGCTCAGCTCTGAGGAGTCATTGAGATGCTCTGTGGTCTCAAGTGAAGCTGACAGAGAGGATTCTCCTTGCCAAGAACTGTCCAATGCCTGCTCCTTTACCTGCTCTGCACAGTAAGGCAGAAGGCAGGAAGAAACACTGGTGACAAACATCCTTTGCCCAGATTTCTTCAGGCTGGATATACTCAGGCCTGTTATTGTGTACTTGTGTCCCAACTGGAGGGTATGGTGCCATGCCAGCTGGTTGGGTTTCTGAAGCAGAGAAACAAAGAGTGACATCAGCATCTCCTCCACTGGAGGAGATTCATTCTTCCCACAGGAAAAACTTTCCTTTGTTGAAAAAGAGTGCCCTGTAGCTGAGAATCTGTTCTATCAGTGTTACTGTACTCTTTGTATCTCCTGTAGTTTCCAAGGAAATAAATAGGAGGCATTACTTTGGAAACGATCTATGCTTAAGGATTATTGTAGGCTGTGTGGAATAGAAAGAATAGTGTCAGTAGTTTTTACTAGGACAGATACATCAAACTGAGAAGAAAAAGGGCAATCTTTGAAAAATTGATTAATCAACACACATTCATATACAGATGGTAAATTTCTGGGCAAAGTCACAAGGACTTACTTACCTTCACCAGGACAGGAACCCAAACAACTGAGGTGAAACACTTCAGAAACAGGAAAAAGAATGTCTGCTGGTGAATACAAAGGAGTGGGCTGAGTCTGGACAATTCACCTGCCACATTGAGCTTTGTTCTTTTCTTACAAGGAATCCTCGAAGGCAATTGAGGAAGCAAATTAAAATCAGTCAAGGACCCAGAAATATCCCAAAAACAAGATTCACAAATATGTAGAATGCACTTTCTAGAAATTAAGGATCTAACAAAGTAATCCTAACCAGTGTCAGAGGGTTTTTCGAAACAAATGTGCCCACAAAATTACTTTAATTTTTATATACTAGGTAGGTTCAGTGAAAGTTCTTTTGAATGCTTTCTCCCCATACTTTTTCTGCAGTATCAAAATACACCAGGAAATAATTCCTCTCCTTCTGCCAAAATACAGATTAAAATTTAAAGTCAACTCCTCAAAAATAGTTTATTAATGAAAAGTAACATTATTATACAACTTCTACTTCAACCACTCGCTGCCCTGCTTCCACCTAAGGCAGGGGCTTAGCACGGTGCTTCCTAAGCCAAAAGCTCTTCACAATACCTAAGAAACCAGAGCAGCAGCACTACGATGCAGTTGGTGCTTACCTGGAGACAAGGAGTGGCTCAGCCAGTGTTGGGTAGATGACTGGAATGGTCTCAGACACTTCCTTTGGGAGGCAATTTACTGGCACTGGATCCTCCAGGATTTCTATGTATCCTGCTGCACCATGGTCGGTCTGTGGTATATATGCCCAGCTTGGGAAAAGGAACAGTGACTCCAGCCACTCCAATTCAAAATGCAGCAGCTAAGGCAAAAGAAAGTGAAGAAAGCTTGAGACGAATTACAGTACTTTTTCTCAGAGTTACTTACAGAGTTAATCTACTAATTTGCCCTTGCACAAATATCTTATGAGGAGTGGCTGAGGGAGCTGGGGTTGTTAAAGTCTGGAGGAGGCTCAGAGGAGACCTCATTGCACTGTACAACTTCCTGAAGGGAGGTTGTGAGGAGGATGGGTTTGGCCTCTTCTCTCAGGCAACAAACAGGACCCGAGGAAATGGCCACAAGTTGTACCAGAGCAGGTTTAGGTTAGATATAAGGAAAAACTTCTCTCAGAGAGTGGTCATGCACTGGAATGGCCTGCCCAGGGAGGCGGTGGAGTCACCATTCCTGGCAGTGTTCAAGAGGGCCTGGATGAGGAGCTAAGAGATATGGTTTAGTGCTTGTAGCAACAATGGTGATGGGAGGACAGTTGGACTGAATGATCTTGTAGGTCACTTCCAACCTTGCAATTCTATGATTCTATGATCATAAATTCTTACTCTACTTCTGGGCTTCATTATTAAACAAGAGCGATGTCTTCTGTTCCGGCCTTCCAGACACAAATCTGGATATTTGCTGAGCTCACCACTTAGCATTTGCTGGATTATAACTATTCTCTCACAGTAAAGTCATAACTCACTGTAAGGCTTCACTCTTTCCAGACTATTTTTCTACAATTCTCATCTCCTTTCTTTTCCCCTGTGTTTTCAGTTAGAAGTTGATACCAATACAACTAATGCACTTTTGCTTAGTCTTCACCTCCCTGGAAGGAACAACCTCACTGCTTTTTCATTTCTATTCTATCAGTCACTTTGTATTTATTTTAGATAATTAATTAATTTTAGATAGCTTTTCATCCAATAGCACTGTCACACAAGCTGTTACTTCTTGAAAGTATGTCATCAATGCATCGCTGAACAACCAGTATAGCTCTCCAGAAAGTTATTTCTGCTCAACAAACACAGGATATTGCTATGACCTCCATTTCTCAGGCCACCTTATGCTGTTCAAGGTGTAACAGAACTATACATGAAACTTACTCATCTCTTTAACCCGTGACAGTAGACTCAACATTTGCTCTCCTACCAATGACAAATTTGATATGTTCTGACTGTTCTTTATCCAGGATCTGAGCCTGCTGCTTTCCTGCCCGTTACAAAGATGCATTACTTTACTCAGTGCAGACTCTGGGAAACCATCTGAAATCTTTGGTGTTCTGCAATACTGGCCCAGAAGGGGAAATAAACACAGAATCCCTCAGACCAAGGACATACCTCACACGGAATTATCCCAGTATTGTCTTTCACATAGAGGCAACCATCTTTGTCCTCTTGCCTTCCATCAGTTAGATAGCCAACCAAGATCAGGTAAGCCCTTGGCAAAGAGCTGTGTGTGGGTAAAGCACCTCGCCCTTGGTGAGCCCATTCTTTAAATTTGTTAGTGCTCCAGGTCAGGTGGCTGCAGCACGGAGTATGCTGTTGATGCTTTAGGTCAGAGATGGAGATGAAACTGAAGGGGGAAAAAAAAAAAAAGAATGAAAAAAAGAAAAGTGAGAACACAGAAGGATGAACTCAATCTGCAAAGTTGAGGGATTAGAGCGATCCGTGCAATGGACAAAGCCTGGCTAAGTCAGCAGATCCTTAGCTGCTGGCATGGTTTGCTAATATCATATGTTAAGAATCAACCCATCCACTGGCATTTCTAAAGAATTTCTCCCATCTCAGCTGATGTCTCAGTTCTGCCTGAGCATCCCCTCTGAAAACAGAGACAGAAGGCTTGCTTAAAATAATAACTGAGAGATAATAAAACATGTTTTTAAGTATACCAGTGCACACAGCCCTGAAACCTTCTGCCTAAATCCTTGGCTTTGGTGGAGTGGGAGGAATAATGGCAGATAACAACCACAGTTGAGGCTGTTCCCAGCTATCACGCTTAGACTGGCTACAGTACTGAACATGAGAAAACAAGACAGCATCCTCACTGGAGTCTAAGCTTTCAGAGTTCATTCATCATCACTGTTTCTGTACTGGCTGTCTATGCTAGAGCACAGAAGTCCCTTGTCTGCACTAAGGTCAGCACTGTAAGAGCTGCTACAAACTGGTTCCCATCTCATGATTTTGATACTTGTTTCTACTGAGGTTAGCTGACAATTTTAAGCTGTGAAACAGCAGCTGTATTCACAACACCCACTTGCTCAGTAGCAGGAAATAAACTAACTCCGAGAATATGAATTTGAAGAATTTCACTTGATTAGTCAGGTATCAAAGGTTCAAAGCCAGAAACTAGTCTAGACAAGAGAGTAGGGTCAGAATAGCTATAAACTGTACTCACATTTAAAAAAAAAATCAGGAGGGGTAAATATATGCAAGTATTTGTGTATTTATCAGGAACCTGAACTGAGATCACAGAATCACAGAATTGTAGAGGTTGGAAGGGACCTCTAGAGAGCATAGTCCAACCCCCCTGCCAAAGCAGCTCCCTAGCCCAGGTTGCACAGGTAGGCATCCAGGTGGGTCTTGAACGTTTCCAGAGAAGGAGACTCCACCACCTCTCTGTGCAGCCTGTGCCAGTGCTCCGTCACTGCACTGTGAAGAAGTTCCCACACGCATTTGTGTGGAACTTCCTATGCTTCAGTCTGTGGCCATTTCCCCTCATCCTATCGACACAGACTGCTGAGAAGAGTCCAGCCTTGTCCCTTTGCCTCCTGCTCCTTAGATATTTATAGATGTGGTTCAGATCACCTCTGAGTCTTCTTTTCTCGGGGCAGAGACGGATTACCTGAAAATGATACAAGTAAACTGCTGCATTTTCAAGAACAGAGCAAAGCTGGGATTAATACTGATTTATATATATATATATATATATATATATATATATATATTTATATATATACATAATACTGATGATCTACAAGGAGAACACAGTGCTGTTCCTGTTTTCATTATATGTACTAATCATTTTCCAGGAGAAACCAAAACAACAGCAGTACACTGGATCCTGGCTGTCACATACAGCTAACTCCTGGGCCCTATGATGCTCCAGTGCTGCGGGCACAGCCTATTCACAAACAAACAGCCCACTGACCTTGCACAAGCCAGAGGCTTTAACAGACATTGCCTCAACACAGAATGGCCTGGGTTGAAAAGGACTTCAAAGATCATCTTGTTTGAACCCCCCTGCTGTGGGGACAGGGTCACCAACAACTAGACCAGGCTGCCCAGAGCCACATCCAGCCTTGACTGCAATGCCTCCAGGGATAGGGTATCCACAACCTTTCTGGGCAACCCGTTCCAGTGCATTACCACCCTCTGAGTGAAAAACTTCCTCCTAATATCTAACCTAAATCTCCCATCTTAGTTTAGAACCATTCCCCCTTGTCCTATCACTATCAATACATGTAAACAGCCATTTCCTCCCCCACGCTGATACATTCCCTTCAATTATTGGGTGGCCACAACGAGATCTCCTCAGAGCTTTCTCTTCTCCAAGCTAAACAAGCACGGTTCCCTCAACCTTTCTTCATAGGGAAGATGCTCCAGCCCTCTGATCATCCTAGTGGCCCTCCTCTGGACCCATTCCGAGAGCTCTGCATCTTGTGCTGCGGGCAAAGAACGTGGGTTGGAGCCGGAGTGAAATAGATCCAAGTGTGCTGGACCCTTCAGTCTAAATCACTGCCTGCGTACTGAGGGGCACTAAGGTGCTAGCACAGGCTGCCGAGTGAAGGGTATCAGGTACCCCATGCCTGGAGGGGTTCATAGCCGGGTTGGATGAGGCCCTGGGCAGCCTGATCTGGTGGGTCGCAGCCCTGCACGCGGCAGGGGGGTTGAAATCAGACAGGTTTTGAGGTCCCTTTCAACCCAAGCCATCCTATGACTCTAAGTCACATGTTTTACACGACGGACAGCACCCAAAACCCTTCACCATCTAAAGCCGGGACCCTACAACCCTGGATTTGCAAGAGCCCACGCTCGAGGGCGATCCTCTCCTGGCTGAGCCGAAGGAGGCCAATCCCGAACATCCCGGTGGGGCCGAGCCCTGCAGCCGCCACACAACGCAGCAGCCTGTTCCCGGCGAGGTGCCCTACACTGCTGCCACCCCCGCCTACCGCACACCGGCGGATACGCTGCTCAGTCATACCGCAAGCGAGATGGAGGCGCGGCAAAGCCAAGGCAAGGCGTGAGGTTACCGGCCCCAACATCCCGCCCACCCCCAGCATCCGGAGAGGCCCGGCAGCCGAACGAGCAGCTCAGCAGCGAGACCCCAGCTCCGCTCTGCCCCACACGTCGTCGTGACCGCGCGAGGGCCCGTCCGCGTTACCTGTAGCCCAGCGGCAGCTCCCCGCCGCCCGCGCTCCTCACGCACCGCAACACCGCGTCCAGCGGCGGCCGCTCCGTCTCGCCAGGCCCCAGGCGGGCTGGGAGCGCTCTAAGGGCAAAATCCCGAGCCGCCTGCAGCCACCGCTGCTCCTAGGGAGAAGCACAGACACGGGGCTTCAGCGCGGGGCGGCGGAGAGAGGCGGGCCCGCAGCCCGCGGGGCACTCACCGCCGCGCTGCGCTCCGCCATGACAGCTGCGGGCTGGGCCGGGCTGCGCGGCGTCGCCACGGCAACACGGCGGCGGCGGGAAACGCTCAGGGCAAGGCGGGCCAATCAGCGCCACCCTCGTGCTGCCGCCTGCCCGCCCCCTGCTCCTCCCACCATGCCCGTGGGAGGGCTCGCTTTGTTGTGGAAAAGCTCGCGAGGAGTGCGCTCGGCGTTACCGCAAATGTCAGGCGTGCTGCGAGCCGTGTGACTGCTCTTCTCTTGCCCAAGGCAAGGGCACAAAGCAGAGCAAACCCGGTATGCCTCTTTCATGCCCATCCCTGGCTTCAGGCTGCCTGTCTGGAATACACTGGAGTGCAGTGAGAGCTGCCCCAGGTGTAGGGGTGCTGTGTAGATTAGCACAGCTCCGGTGGCTTTGCCTAGTGCGTATCCCATTGCTGGCTCCTATGCAGCAGATAAGCAAGCTCAGAGCAAAAGCAGGAACAGAGATATGTGGCTTCAGGCTGTAGCGCAGAGATCAAGTGCAGGAAACAAAAGGAGTGCTCGGTGTCAGGAGCACTCCCTGAGGCAGGCTGCCTGCGGGCTGTCCCGTCTGTAAGTTGTCCACATGTGAATGTCCTCCTCGTGACACCAAGCAGCCAACGTACATAGCAGATATGATATGTAACATCTGTTTTATTATGTTGGCCCACGACGTTGTTGGGAAAGTTTCTGCTCCGACAGGCTTGCTCAATTATCTTTATACCAAAAAGAGAAAGAGAAGAGTCTTCAGCTTTCTTTATTCAAACAAAGGGAGAGTCCACTGGGGCATACCCCTGTGCAGCCTCTCAAAGTATAGGGGGACACAGCCCCTTTTATCCCTATATACTGATGCTAGTGAGCCCTTTCCCCAGGCTAAGGTACTCAGAGTTCACATTCTTCTCCATTTGCCTATTGTAAGGGCAAAGAGACCAGCACAAAAAAGGAGGTGTTACAAAAAGAAGGAAAATGAGTGCTCACCTGTCTCCCAAGATCTAGTCTCTCAGGGAAGAAACTCCAAAAAAGAGGGATCTCCAACAAGAGATCCTTCCTCAGTGTCAGTCAGCTCTTACCTGTGCTCCCAGGGCTGACCAGATCTTTCCTTCAGGTGCTCATTCAGTGGTTCAGGCTGTGACTCAGCAGCTCCCACACACCTATCATGCTCTCATAACCTCCTTTGTTTCCTTCGTTCATAGGCTGTGATTGATTTACAGTTTGTTGCTTTGGCCAACTTGAGTTATCTTTGTATCCCGTTTGACAAAGTCCATCCCCCCCTGTTCTGTCAAGCAAGCAAGATTTATGCACCCAATCTCTCTTTGTCCTGTCAAGCAAGCAGAATTTGCTAGTTGCCAAGCTAGCATCTCTCGCCACATATCTTCAAGGTAAGTTTATTTTAACCAGATCTTCTCAGGTTTTATATCGCAACAACATATCTTCTGTTCTTCTGTCTCAATGTCTGAAGTAGATGTTAATAGTACAGCAGTAGAGGTTTAATATTCCCAGCATCATTCCCTTACGTGTTGTTGCTGATGGCAGCAGAGGGGCAGTCTGACAGAATGGTATCTGACATGGAAGTGTGCATAAAGCAAAGGGGTGGAACTGAACTCCCCCATGTGGGAAAAATGGCAACCTTTCATGGATGCTTGCTGAATGTTTCTGAAGATGAAACAGTGGATGTGAGCACAGTGAGGAGGTGGGTGCTGCATTTCAGCAGTGGCGACAGCGATGTGAAAGACAAGCCATGTTCTGGATGACCATGCCCAGCTGCTGCACCACAAAATGAAAGGCTTGATCAGCTCATCTGCACACAATTGGCTAGAGGTGGTAACGATGTTGAAAAGTAGTGTTTTGTAGCTAAGAATTTGCTGTATCAAATAATGTTATGGCGCTCTTTCTATCTGTTGTAGTTTCCATGGAAATAAATAGGTTGCTCTGAAAGTAATGCTTCCTATTTCTAAACAAACGGACAGTGGTGCACAAAGAGTTACATCCGGAGCTGAAACAACTCGGGGCAAGGGCTTAATGGGCAGCAGGTAAAGGAGAGTTCTTGATGATTTAGCCACTTTTCAGAGTACGTTGTTAAATGCTGCTTTGAGAGGTACATACCGAATGAAGCAGAGCTCATCCTGAATGTTGCCCGTGCTGCACTTTCACCTCACAGTGTTGATGCAGTTGGCTCACTGACAGGTATGGGAAACGTATGGTTTACCAAAAAAGTACATGCTGGGCACGTATGCTTGAAATGCACCAGTCTGGTCTGACAAAGAAATATTAAAAATAGAATAATAATAATACAAAAGAGACACGTGTTTGCAAGGCTGTTAAAATGCCAAATTATTGCCTTACAGTCAAGTGGTTCTCTTTCCCGTGACCCTGTACCAGAACAGCAAGGCCACACGCCAGGAAACGTTAAGACTGCAGCAAGCTTCCTTCTGCTCGTACTCCCTGTATTTATTGTTTCAATCACGCGATACTACCCATTATTTTCCTCCAGATGGCACGATTTGGGGAAAACCGGCACTGGCAGCTAACTTTATGGCCAGAACCCGCCGCCGCCCAGTTCAATCTCCGCAGCTCTGCGCTCAGCGGCGAAGCCTCCGTTCTTCGCGCCCGGCACACGGCGGCCGCCCCCGGCTCCGCGCCCGTCCCCCGCGGGGGCGGGCGGGGATCGCGGCGTCTCGCCGCCCTCTTTCCTGCCGCCTAGCTGCCGCTGCTGCCGGCAGGAAGTTGGAGGCAAGGTGGTTTCGCTCCTTGCCGCTCCAGCCGGGCTTGGGTTGGGCTGCGCTGCCGGCTTCTCCGCGCGCCGGGACACCGCCATGGGGACGTAGCGGGGCGCGGAGCCATGCGCGGCCCGGCGCTGCCCCGCAGCTCGCTGGGGACGGTAAGTCACTCAGAGGGGGCTCCGCCGCACCCCGAGTTCGGGATGGGGCTGCAGCTCGGAGGGGGCGAGCCGGGGGCCGCCTGCACCAGAGCCGCGGCCGGGAAAGCCCTCCGCTGCGGGGCGGCTCCGGGGACTCGGCTCGTGTCCCGCCGCCGCCGCCCGCCGGGGGCTCGCGTCGCCCCGCGGCAGCGCCCCGCAGCGGCCGGAGCGGGTGGGCGTCGCGGCGGGGGGCGCGGGACGGGGAGGTCCATCCTCTCAGAGGCGGGGCCGCGCCGTTTCCGGGAGGTATCCCTGAGTTGGGAGCACGCCGCTGGGTTTACAGGAAAGCCTGACGGCTTCCCAGAGCCCGTTAACTCCCGAGGCACCGCGGGTCGCCGCTGACCCGGGGCGCTGGTGGAGCTCGGCGGTCTGGCAGCGCCGGTGCTTGTGGGTGCTGTTCTTGACTTGCTGTGCACTGACATCTTAGAGCCTGGATAGCATTTGTGGACTGCTGAGGTGGATTGTGTACAAGCACAAGCAGCAAACCTAAAAAAGTACTGTTTCTGTCTTAATGATAGCGGTGCATGTATTTTGCTGTAGTTCTTATGCTGTGTGCCATATTTATTATTGATATTGTTAGCAACAATGCACAAAAAGCATCAAATTCCTTAATATGTTATGTTGCCCCCTGTTCAATAGTGTAGTGGAGGAGGAGTGTTCCTTAGGAGGATTACTTTTCTTTTTCTGGGAATTCTTTCTTTCCTACTTACATTTGGTCAATTTCTTAATTATATATGCTTGTTACAGATAATTTATCCCTTTTCCATAAAGTCATACTATTTTCATCAGTGTTACAGTTCCCAGTTAAGGTTTCAGACCAAGGCAAGCATATGATACTGGAAAAAAGATGTTTCCCGGCTTGCAGGGATCTGTGACTGTAGAAATTCACAAGTTAGAATGGTGTCTTTGTACTAGGAGCCTTGTGTATGTTTCTTGTGCGATGGTCACATTTGGAAACTGGGCACATTCCTGGTGGGAAGCCCCACTCCTCAGTTATGTTGGCCTACAAAGTACCTCTCTGTGTGTTTGCAACCTGTCACTTGTGTGTTTCTTGTGAGACCTGTTAGTTTTTCCTTTGGAAGAGACAGAGAATAGCCATCCCGTTTCATCTTTTCCATGGCCTTCGTGACTTTGGGACCGACTTCTCAGCTGTCTCTTTTACAGACTGGTGTTTTTAAATCATTTTTCTTGTGATTGCACCAGCCACTGTCATTTCTGGGTTAACTCGCATTCTCAGGACTGGGGACCATCCCAACAGTCTGGATTCCAAGTACAGGGTCCTAATGGATTTGTATGTTACAGCACACTCTGTTTTGTTCTCAAGTCCCTTCCTAAGAATTCATAGCATCTGCCTGGAATTCTCATTGCTTTGTCCAACCAAGTTCATTCCATTTGTATCTGCTTATTAATGCAATTTTAATTTCTATTCTTCATGTCTGTCGACATCCAGACAAATGAAATATGCTGCTATCTGGGCCTGTGCCAATCTCCTTTACATGGTAATTTCGGTTCTCACAAGCAGTCGGTATTGCCAGTTTGGACAGTTTTCCTTTATTTTAAGTTACAGGTTTTCTTTCTTTCTAGCCTTATTATTTGAGGTAAAAACAGTATTGTCATATACCTCCTTCTTATCCACGTCTTCAGTCATCCCAAGGTGGCTTTGCTTTTATCTGGGACAGAACAGGATATGTTCTTGGCCTTGTCCCTTGGATATCCCTGTGCTTCCTCGGAGTGCCTGGAAATCCAGCCTTGTGAACCTGAGAATAGGAGGATCTCAAAGCAACATCACTACGTTTTTTTCTGTTAAACAAAGGTTGTCAGTTCTAAGGAACTGGGCTCAGCATGTGGCAATTACACGACTCCTGAAAAAAACAAAACCACTTAGGGAATCACTGATAAGGGACTAGAGCTGGGCCACGGTGCAGGTTAAGGCCTCAGGACAGCTGCTCTCGAAATTAAAGCCCTGGGGAGGGAAGTGTGAAGGGTGAGGCCCCCATAGAGACAGTGCTCTGATTCGAGGTGTGTGGCTGCACCCTCAGAGTCAGACTGCTGTGCTGTGTTTGTGTGTGCGCGCTTAGGATGCAGACACAGTCTCCTGGTTTTAGGGAAGGCCCGAAATGCAGTATTCCACCAATCAATCTTCATACAGTAGTGGGTTATTTATAATAAAAACTCATGTATCCCTCTTGTGACCTTTCCAGGTTTTAGTGTGCAATGAGAAAAGCTTCCTGTAAATACTGCTTTAATGCACATTTCTCAATGCTGAAAGCAGAAGTGCTGGTTTCCCATGCATCTTTGTACATCAAACTAAAAACTCTAAAAGCTATAAACCTTGGCTGAAGCAGTCACACAAGAAGGATAATGCTGCACCCTGATTTCTTCATAGTCTCCTCATTCTTGTTTTCTTCCCAGCTCCCAGACCTGTGAAATTGTATGACTCAGGGTTGTATCGACTGGAGCTGTCAGCCAGGAAGTTGCTTGGAAGGCCTGGAAAGGAGCTAGGTTGCCTCCCAGGCGATAAGCGTGTCTGTGTGGCTGTTACCTGGAGGAGCAGAATGGTTTGAGGAAGCTGTGCATGTATTCACTTGCAATATTTTGTTTATTTCTGCATCAGTTTCAGAATCGAAGCCTTGAGTTTCTGCTGACTCGTTTTTCCTGGGCAGTCCCTGCTAGCTAAAACCGTGAATCACCAGTGTGCACAATGTGGTTTGGTGGTTTGAGTTATCATCTGGCTTCAGTAACCCAGGCTGTCCCATTTTTCTGAGCAGCGCTGTGTTTTGGGCGCTCATTTGTTCTCCCATCGAGTGTAACTGGAGCGTAAAGTTGTATGTTCAGCAATGGAAAATCACTCATTTCAGTTGTACTGGACCTGTCTCTGTGACCTGCTACCTAGACTTGAGGCTTCCTTGCTTGATAATTTCATGTATTTCGTGAACTCTATGAAGTTAATCGTGGGTGTAAACAAGTGTAATTGCTGAATGCTCTGGGAGTTGCTTAAGATGGTGGTGGCTTTTTTTTTTTTTTTTAGAGGTCTGAATCATTGGTTGAGTCATACGTGGTCTGTCATACTCTGATCCTCAGATTTCGATCAGTAATAATGAATGTGCCGATTTTGGTTTGATTACACTTACTGACATGCTTTCACTTAATCTGAATAATTGTAAACACCTTTCCTGTTTTCCCTTCCTTTCTGGAGATGTATCTGACTGATTTTGCACCCGTTTTTGGCTCGATCTTTGATGCTTCTGTTGTTTATGTTACTGGCTTGTTTGACTTTTGTACTTGCTGGAAGATGTATCATTGGCCAAAGTGTCAGTTTTTATTGTTACTCTCAGACCATCTGTGTGAATGATCTTTTACCCGTTTTCCTGCAGGCAGTCAATACTGCAAGGCCATCAGCTCCTGGAACAAATTTTGTTTCTTACTTCATGTTGGAATGTTTGCATTTATCTTGTGGTTGGCTAATCAAGCCTGAAATGATAGCTATTTAAATGCGTGGTTTTTTTATTTTTTTAATTGTTACCATTTTAACAGCTGGCGTATTGAATATGTCTGCTGTGTGACAAAGAGCTCAGAAATTCTTGGGAAAAAAATGAGTTATTGCTTTGTCAGAGTTGCCAAGCCCTATCCTAAGGTTTTAAATGTGTTAACTTTCTCCTCCAAGGCTTCAATTTTGGGAGACAAACAGGGTAGCATGGGGCTGTCATAGCCATCTCTTTTTGCATATCCTCTCTGAAGATTGTAACCACAAAACTGGTATCAGCATTGTGGTTTACCCTTACTGGTTTGCTCTTCTTTTGCTATAGCTTTCCTAGCCAAAAAGATAAAAAATAAAATAACATTACAAAAACAAACAAACAAACAAACAAAAAAACAAAAAGAAAAGAGAGCTTTGTAGCTGTGCTTATGCAGCAAGGTACCTTACTGATTCCAAAAATGAAAGCTGGGAAAACATTGCAATGTAGGGAAGGTAGTGTAGAGAAAATCAGTGTGAAATTGTGTGGGCAGGAGAGATGGCATAAGATGGTATTTCCTTTTCACATTGATGTTGTCTAATTTTAGCTTGTCTGAATGCATGGTTGGAATACATCTCCAAGGTCTGTTTTTTTCTGTTGGGCCTGCAGGCTAAGGACTTGTTCCAGTGTTGTGCTGAGTCTCTGCATTCTCCTCTGCAGGATCTTTAGCTGATGAGTCATATGTTCTGTGGTCCTAGCAGGATGCAGACCTTTTGGCCATGACACAAGCAGCACATTTCTCAATTCTACTGCTGGGAATGGTGTCCTTTATTACCAATTCAAGCTGTTAACCCTTTGTTCTGCTGTTCCTTCCAGTGCATACATGCACACATCATACTGCAGTCACAGAAATCCTAATATATATTTTTTTTGTTAAAATAAACAATCTTAATAATATAATTATTTTCTAAATAAAGTAATTATAATTGAATTTTAATAAAATATTATATTAATAATTTTCGACAACAGTCATCTTCAAAATTAAAAATAGCAAGTAAGTCTTAAAAGAGTAAAAAAGAAGAATGTCTAGGGCTTTGTGGCAGACTGCTCAGGCTGAGTGCTAACATTATCTGTTTAAAAGGATAAATGTGTTTGCTGGGGAGAAGTTGAAAACCTAACTTTCCCATTTCTCTAGGGCCAGCTTGCTCAGAGAAAATTTTGGAAGCTTTTCTGTCCTTTGCTTGCTGTGATATCATCCTGCGCCTTTTTATTCCAAGCTTGCCATCTGGTTTTCTTATTCAGTTGTACTGCAAGTACGGGATACATTCGTCTCTCTGTAACTGGACTTGCTCTTTTCCTTAATGAAAACATTCCTTTGCTCTTGAGTAATTTTCCTGCAAGCTGCAGCATCTTCAAAGCATTCCATCTACATATTGCAGATCACAAAAAATATTTGCTTTGTTTGTATACAGCTAGCTTGTATTAATAACAGGTGTCAGGATTGGCTTCCTCTAGTACGGAATGCTGTGAAGTCAGCTGTGCAGTCTGCCGGGAGATGAGAAGTTCTCTAACCTTGTTTTTTGTTTTTCTCCCTCTCCCTGTTTGCAGGTCATTCTAACCTTTGTCTGTGTGCTGATGGAGGAATCAGCAGGAATTGCTCCAGTGCCATATGTGCTGCAACTCCGTCGGATAACTTTGGATGGAAGAGATCCCTCTAACCTCTTGAGGAGAGAAAAGAGGCAGATGCAGTGTCCGCTTGGACAATATGTACATCCCAAGGGGACCCACTGCTGCATGAGGTGCCATGCAGGTAAAGTGCATTACTCTTTACCTCAGTTGCATTCCTTTGTCCTGTGCTCTCAAACTATCTTGTCCTGTAGCTACATCAGTGCTCCCTTTCCTTGGTAGGAATTCTCTCTCCCTGTCTCTTCTCTCGGACTGTCAGTCCCCTCCATGCTAGTGAGAAGAAGCATACTCAGTCCTTTCCCTGTCAACTCCAAGGTTTCTTTGAGGATTCAGTGACTCCCCAAGTCCTCCCCAGGACAACACATTTGTCTTCCTGCCAGATCTCTCTTAAGCTCTTTTTGTTGCAGGTACCTACAAGTCAAAAGACTGTGAACAGGCTGACCAGGCCCCTGTCTGTCTTCCCTGTCCTAACGGCACATTCACAGCTGTTGACAACATCATGCAAAAATGCTTCCAGTGTACACGGTGCCGAACGGGTGAGTTATCCATGGGCCCTGAGGAAAATGGGTGGTACTAGTAGGTGAGGGTCTAGAGGGGATGGGAAGATGACTGAGGAAGCCTAGAAAAAGAGTGGCTGGGTGGATACCAAGACAGTGTGGGGGAAGGAGTCCAGGGACACTAGGGATAAGACTTGCAAAGTTACTACAGCCTGAGACACTGTTTTCAGCCTTTTTTTTTTCCTTTGGGTAGGTTAGGAGCATAACAGTGATCTCAGCTGAAGGTAGGGTTGGTACAGTCACTTTTCATTTCTTTCTTCAGAATTACAGCAGATAGCAGTGTCCCCATGTACCCTAAAGCAGGATACTGTGTGTGGCTGTCGGAAGAATCAATATCAGATTGGCCAGGCTGATCTGTTCCAGTGTAAGGACTGCAGACCATGTGTTAATGGAATTATTGCCAACTGTGAGTATAGCATGGGCTTGGTACAGATACATCTATTGGCAGCTGCCATTAAGATAGACGTTAGCCTCCCTCTCTTTGCTTTCTAACATGCTGCAGTAGCTTACCCTTAAGTGATTTTAGTTTTGGATCAACTCTGTTTTGCTTGACCACTTTCTTGAGGAAGACTGTCATTTTTTGCCTACCTTGGAGTCAGACCCTGTTTTCTGTCACAGGTTCTACCTTAATTGTATGTTTTCTTGTGTTGGCTATCATGATATATTTGCTACTTAATTAGTAGCTGTGCCTTCCATGCATGTACTGAAGTAAGATCATCATGTTCTAGTTCAAAATTTTCTACTTGCTTTCCTTTTTGTTTTGTCTTTTTCTGGATTTTTTTTCCTCATGCTCGTTGCGTTTCCCCTGCTAACTGCTCTAAGCACTCTAAGTATAAAGGCTGAAAATGCCTCTGCTCTCAGTGTCCAGCTGAACTGCTTGTCAGTTGGATGCTGAATCATCACAGTATGTTGTATGGTGTCTTCATGTAATACTGAAGCATACCCACTGGCATTTCTTCACCACTGCTGTGATGTGGGGATGCTCTAAAAGAACTAGCCATGTTAGCTGTTCCAAGCTGTCTCATTTCCAATGGGGGACCAGAGATGTTAACCTCATGCTGTTTGCCACCCTCTAATTTGTGCTGAAGTCTAATTCTGCTCATGTCCCTTAATGCTCCTTACCTTGCTATCCCCTATCCCCTCTACCTCACAAATTCTGCTTCTCCTGTCCCCTTCAGTGTGATTTTTTGTCTCCTTGTTAAATGCATTCCCTATGGTGTTTAGTGAATTCTGTTAGTTTCTGTGCTTATACCTGCCCTCAAGCATCATCATCATACAGCATCGTTGAGTGACTTCCTTCCCTTGTCTGATGTAGAACTGTTTTAGTCCTGTCCCTCACATGTAGCAGTATGTATGCTGCTTATTCTAGTGCCTTTTTACCTCTCTTCTTTTATTTTTTTCCTTTCTTTGCTGCTCTTGCCTGCTTTTTTCTTTTTTTTTCCTTTTTTTTTTTTTTTTTTTTTTTTTTGAATTTCAGCATGTGTGCCATGGCTTGCTTAAAAGCAATAGCTCTTTAATTTCTCACCCCTTACACTCACAGCACAGCAGATCACATGTGTGAATGTGTGCATCCCATGGCTTGAAGTGATTTCTCCCTGCCCTGGACTGACTTCCTCAGCAGTCTCAGCTGCTCAGAGACCACTTCTTCCTCATTTTTGCCTAATGTAATTTCCCCTTCCTGTCACACTTGAACTGGAGTGACTTTCCCCGTTTTGCACTGGAACTATTCTTATCCATCAGACCTATCTCAGCTGCAGTCATTTTTCTTTCCCAGCCTCTACAGAGGTGTCTGACCTACAGAACACTGATGCCCTCACCTTTATTGTTATTTTCTTCTTCCCCAGCCCCAAGTAAACTGAATCCTCTTTCCTCTCTCCAGTAACAGCTCTTCAGGCTCAAAGAGGAATAATCTCCCACCTGTTCTAGAATGGATTTTTCCCCTTTTGGTTTCTTTGCTGTCCAGATTTTGTCAAGAGTTTCTTCTTTTCTCTGCAGGCTCAAAGGACAGAGATACGATTTGCAGGTGTAAGCCTATGTTCTTCCTGACACTTAATAATGTTTGCAAGCATTGCAACAGGTGGGCATTTTTTCTCTGTGTGACTGTCTGCTCGATAGGAGAGAAAGCTGACTCAAATTCCACAAGGGGAGGGAATTTCTTTTCAAGTTTCTGTCTGTCTTGATTTTACAAAATTCTGGCTTTCTTGGGTAATTAGTATAGTCCTCCATTCCAGTCCTCTCTGTGTAGGGACTGTGGAGAACCGCTGAGTACCAGAGTCAGTAGTCACACTGCATTGCTATGCTTTGCAGGCTCCTCTGGATTTGTTTTAGGTCTGTTGAAAATGGCTGGTGTTGCATTTCATGCATGCTCACATCTCTGATTTACTCTTTCAGCTGCGTTGGAGAAGAGTGCTTGCAATGCAGTAGCCCTGTGACTACCTCACCGAATTCATCTGAGCTGAGTGTGTACTGGGGGAACCTTGGGGACAATGGAATCTTTTCAGCACAAGCTTTTGTTCTTTTGACATCATCTGTCAACTCGTGCTTTCTCTACTGTTTCAAATCATTATTCTTTTTCTCATTACTGTTTGCATGCACTCGCTTGCTTCTTTCTCAAGTACTTACCTATTCCTTTCTCAGTCTCTTACTCATTTGCCCTCTCCCTTTTGTCCAGATGGAAATCTTGTCCTTGGCATCGTTGTGGCAATATTTGCAGTTATCTGTGTCCTCTGCATTGTAAATAAAGCAGTGAAGCTGGTTCAGAAAAATGGGATAGCCTCTTCTTTCTACTCATGTGGTGAGTATAGCAGCATATGCTGTGATACTAATTGTGATAGACATCACTCAGCTGTGTGAATGTATGCATGCACACGCGTGTGAGGAAAACAGTGGGATCCATTGCTCTGATACAGGGCTGAAGGGAACATGAACAGTCAACAGCCACGCTTGCTAGTGCACTTCTTGCAACTCTGCTTCCATGCTGTGACTGGAAGTGCATGTGAGCTCATTTCTGGCAGATGGGCGTTCTGCTATAAAAACGTTTTGAGGTCAGGATTGTGAATAGCTGCTTTCCTGTTTTCTCTGGGAAGAGAGGAAGTGAAAATAATTTTTGTTTTCTTTTTCATTCAAGTGTCTTTGCCACAGACAAGCAAGGAGCCAGTATCCGAGGTGAGCAAGATGATAAGAACTTCCCTGCTTCTTTCAACAATGTTAACCTGGGATCCGTTGTTCCCCATGGGCTGTTATCAGGCTTAATGTTTTCAAATAAGCTGAGTAATAGGGCTGTTTAATTCAAAAGTCCTTCATTGTAGAGGATGGAAGCACTAAAATTTTACTTCCTTTTTTGCTAGGAGGTTCCTGGCTTTGTGTTCTTTTCTGTCTGATACATTGGTTTTTTCAGACAGCTAATCCTTAATCAACATTCTCTCCTTATATACTCCAAGATGAGAAAATTTAGATAATTTTATTTCACCTCAGAACTTGAACCCATAGGCTTCTCAATCTGGCTTTACAGTGTTTCCTCTGCATTGCAGAGGTGCGTTGTTGATCTGAAATTAAGAGCAATAGTCAGGGTAGGGTTTCCACAGCCTTACAAAGAGGGTTGATGAGAGAGTTGGCCTGTGGAACTTCTAGAATGGTGATGAGTTGGGGTTTCAGGCTTTCTTCCAGGCTACCGTTTTCTTGATGTCAAAAGAAGAATTAAATTCCTTGTGAAATAGATGTTTGATGGTTTATGCTTAAACAAGATATATAGGAAAAATTAAAACCACTGCACCTGCTTCCCACCTATCTTTGCTACATTTTCTTTTATAAAGCTAGTGATTCCTTGCAATAGAAGTACCGTACTGCTATGGGTGATTCTGAACTAAGACAGTGTCTCTTTCAGGTCGATGTAAAAGCGAGTGCAATTACTGTCCTTCCTGAGATCAAGAAAGAAACTGAATTGGTTGTGGATGCAACATCATCATCTGAACCTCTCCTACAAAGGTTACATGAGCTACCAGACTGTGTCAGACCTGCCAGGAAGAGGCAGCTTCCAGACAGTAAGTGTAACTCCCCTATCCCTCCCTAAGCAAATCAGGAGTTGATTATGCAGGTATGGCTGGGAGGATGAATGAGACCTTACCAGGTGTGGATGCCCTGTGTACTTGCACACATACTTCATGCACGGCATAGCACCAGGAAGCCTGACCAGAATCTGTGAGCCTACATAAGATTGAACATCAACACAAGACTTCCCTGTTGCTTGTTTTTGCAACCAGCAAAATGGATTGTTTTATGTGCTGCCATAATGCAAGTCTTAACACCTCTTTTTTTTTTTTTACTTTTTTAATAGAACAGCAAGGTCCTAAGCTTGTATGTTTAAGTCTGCTCGTAACCTTATAAATGCATATGGAAGTATCACTTTGTTTTTTGTGGGTTGAGAGCGAATCTGGACATCTCATGGATCTGCAGTAGACCTTAACAGGAGGGGGCAATGCACAGTCCTAAGTCACGTTCCCATTGAGGCTGCAGAACCCTGATTCTCACACTTTATTTCTTCTGTTCTTTCAGACCCCGCTATTCTCTACACTGTGGTGGATCATGTACCACCATCTCGGTGGAAAGAGTTTGTGAGGCGTCTGGGTCTGACTGAGTATGATCTGGAGCGAATAGAGATGGAGCATCGACGCTTACGAGATGCCCAGTATGAAATGGTCAGACTCTGGAAACTGCAGATGGGCCATGCTGCAACTGTGGAGCACATCAGCTGTGTTCTCAACCAAATGGAGCTGAGTGGCTGCAGTGAAGCTATTCAAGAGGCTTTGCTAAAACAGAATTCTTGTCAGCCTTGCAGTTTCCACAGCCATCTTTGACTTCTCCCCTTGCTCTGACTGATGAGAGAGGATCATAACTCCATTTCTTGTCTTCCTTTTCCCGTGCCCTTCAGTCTTTCTAACCCTCCTTACATGGGTTTGTAGGAAACAGCAGCAGAGTATGCTGGAGGTAGACTGAGGTTTGCTTTGCAACCAGCATGTGACTTCAACTCCTTTTAAGCCAAGAGAAACCTCTGCAACAATTCCTTTCCCAAAGAGGGAAAGCATCTCATAAAGGAAATGATGTGGACTCTGATCAAGGTGAAAACAGGAGCTTCGAGTGATTTGATAGCTCAGCTGCTCTGCAGACAAGTTGTTGCTAAAGCAGGTGCTTCACCCACCATGAACTGGCTGTTCAAATGTTGAAATACTTGCTCACTTTTTGCAGATTGATTTTTCTGCAATACGAGATACTTAAACTGGCTCACATTGCAGCCATTTGATTGTGAAATCTGACTCGAGGGAAGTTGTGAGAGGACACGCCCACAGCTGGCACTTTGCTTCTGGCAGCAGGAGAGGATTGCTTCCTTTTGGTATCAGCTAGTTACCAAAGTGCTGCATCTTCAGTCCTCTTACAGTGGCAGAAATTCAGAAGGGGTGGCTCAAAGAGATAGAGGAGGGCATTATCATTTCTACGCTCCCGTTTCCCTCTGGTTCAAGAGGAATAAGGATTCTGAGCCAGTGGGTCAGATGAAAGGCTTGGTGCTTTTTCTAAAGTTTCTTTTGTGTGTAGAAACCATGTAAGACAGCATTAACAAAACATGTGCCTGTGTGTTTGTCCTAGTGCAGAGTGGAAGAGAATGCATGTCTGTGTGAGTGAGGAGGTACCTTTGTACCTGGCAGTGAGTGTGCCTGCAGATCTGTGCTTGCACACAGGTTGGTAGGCTTGTGTTTGCTTGCCTGTCTTTCCCTGAACGATTTCCTGAATCTGACCTAGCTGCAGATGGGACTCTGTATATGTACATATATATGAGACATTTTTTAGCAGCTGTTGGATAACTTCACACTACTTTCTGGACTCCATTATGTAAGTGCTACTTGGGTATAAGAGATGTCTGATTCCACCTCCAGGCTCTCACCATCGTTTTCTCATGGTTATTACCCTGAGCGAAGCAGAAGTAGCAAAAAAGCAATTAGCCTGCATCAGGTGCAGGTCCACATACTTGTGAATGTGGATTTTTAAAAATCTATTGTCCCTTGACTAGAGAGAACCTTTCTATTGTAAATACACTAAGTGCTCCAAATAAAAATTCTTATTTTTAACTCTGTCTCTGTTCTGCTTTTGTCCATATCAGCTTAACTTCTTTGGGTGTGGGTGGGGGCAGAGAGTGGGGAATGACTTCCAGAAGTGGAAAGAGGGAGCTGCACATGAACTGGGATGTTGCTCTGGTGAAAAAGGTGTGTGTTTAAAAAAATAAGTAATAAAATTAGTCCTTTCTGTGTAAACTTTAGCTGCCCTTGAGACACAGAAAGCTGCAGAGGCAGGAAGTAGGACTGAAAGCAAATCCAGCTGCAAGTCATTTCAGGCATTTAAGGGTCAAGTGGGATGCTTGCATATTTAAAATGAATTTTGAAACAATATGCAAGCATTTGGAGGTTTAACAAGGAAAATATGTGTAAAAGAATAATAATAGATTGTACTTTAACGTTACTCATACTGAGGCAAGTTTTTATCCAAGGAATGAAAGCACTGTATTCAGACAGTAAGTTCCTTCTGTACTGGTGGGAAAACCTGACGCTTGGAAATGAAATGTGCCCAAGCTGTTAGTGACACAGCTGGGAGCTGAAGTCTGTTTTAAGTCCCAGTATCAGCCTTTGTTTTGCCACTTTTTGAAATCAAAGCTCATTATAATCCTTTTTATGTTTCTTTCAAAATCTGTGTACAAGAAACAGCAGCATGATATTAACTAAAAGCATGTGCTCCTCGTGTTATGGATGTGAAACTGGGAACCCAGGTATGCCAGTGGTGGGCTGCGTGCCCAAACTGATTTTACAGAAAGCAGTTCACAGCGTTGAGAGGTTTCAGAGGATTTTAAAGATGCCTTCAGAGCAACAAAATCATTTTGGCGCACTGTGGGTATAGTTGTGAGGTGAGAAGTGAATAGAAGAAATTGATGTGAAGAAACTTAACAGCGAAAAGTTGTGTTACCATTAAGTCAGGTATTCTTTATTAGTGGTGCTGGGAAGCACTGGGGATATTTCCTCCCTAAGTGCTTCAAAGATGACGTGATTCGAAATTCATGTCTCCGCAGATAGTACATATTCATCATTACCCACGAGACAATTCACACAGTCATGCCTATCTCAGGGAGTGATTTATGAGGTTCTCAGTCTTCTATTCCATGGTCTCTTCTACCGTCTAGTGTCCTTTTAGCACCATGACAGTGCAGCTGAGTGCCTTCTGCTTCATCCAATGGTCTTCCTCGCTCTCCCCCTACATAAACGTTCATTGATGCATGCTCAGTAGAATGCCTATTATTTGTTATTTACAGGTACCAAAATTCTAGCATACACTCAGCACTCGGACGTTATTTCTGAACATCTCCGCTCGTCCTTGGATAGAGGTAAGTTTGGCGACCTGTCTTTTAACGAAATAAACCGTGGTGAGGAGGCTTTTGACGTTTGCTGAGCCTACTTGTGTAGTTTCATTATCGCATTTCTTTTGCTGTAAAACAGAACAGCCGCACAACATACTTTCTAGTCACATAACGCAACAACTCGACAGCACTACTTCTGAAAATACGGCCCCGCTCCGTTCCCTCACGGCTCCCCCTTTCCCGCCCGCCGCCCTTGGTACGTCCCGGCGGCGCGCGGTGCGTGCCGGGAGGCGCTCGCGCTGGGGCCGCGGTTCTCGTAATGGCGCTCAATAAGTCCATGCACGCGCGCAACCGCTACAAGGACAAACCGCCCGACTTCGCCTACCTGGCCGCCAAGTACCCCGAGTTCCGGCAGCACGTACAGATCACCCTCTCCGGCAGGGTGAGGTAGGCGGCCGCGGGGGGTGGGTTTACGAGCTGCTCGCGTCAGCGGCCGGCCCCCGGCGTAACTGCTGTTTGCGCTTTCAGCCTGAACTTCAAGGACCCCGAGGCGGTGAGAGCTCTGACGTGCACCCTTCTGAAGGAGGATTTTGGGCTCACCATCGATATCCCCTTGGAAAGGCTCATTCCCACCGTCCCCTTGAGGTTGAACTACATCCACTGGGTGGAGGATCTCATTGGGCATCAGGATGCTGACAAGCGAGTGCTCAGGCGGGGCATTGACATAGGTACTGACCGCGAGCTGTCTGTAAGGCGCAGTGTTTAATTAGTTCCTTATTTATGGCTAATGACACTAGCCGGTAGATTTGCTGCACATCGGTGTTGGTTTTCTTTTTTCTTTCTTTCTTTTTTTCCCACATAAAGGTGTACAGTACCGAACATCCCTTTGGCCAGCTTATGTCAGCTGGTTGTGCTCCCTCCCAGCTCCTCGTGCCCCCAGCCCCCTCACTGGCAGGGCAGTATGAGAAGCTGACAAACTGAAACCTCCTTGGCTCTGTGCAGCGCTGCTCAGCGACATCTGAGGCGCCAGTGTGCTGTCAACCTTGTTTTTTTGTCCAAAGCCAAAACACAGCATCATACCAGCTGCTATGAAGGCATTCTGTCCCAGGTTTCGGGTGTGACAGATGACTGATCTGTCTTTTTAGAAGCACAGAATCATAGAATGGCCGTTGAAAACAGCCTCAGAGATCGCCTATTTTCAACCCCCTGCCATGGGCAGGGCCACCAACCACTAGCCCAAGCTGCCCAGGGCCACATCCAGCATTGCCTTGAATGCCTCCAGGGATGGGATATCCACAACCTCTCTGGGCAACCTGTTCTAGTGCGTCACCACCCTCTGAGTGAAAATCCTGTATTCTGTAACAGATAATAGTATTAGCATTAGGATTCCACATTTTCAGTGATTCTGTGAGAATTAAAGGCACTTGAGATAGTGGATTTGAATCCGGTTCATATTCTTTATCTTTGTTAACAGAATCTTCTGCTTCAATTGCAAAGGTTTGTTTTTGAAGATTGTTTTGTGCTGAAAGTAAGCTCATCATGAGATTGGCAGAAGCTCCTTTTTCACATCTTAAGCTTTGCTTGTCTTTATTATGAAAATGTTACAGTTACTGACATGGGTTCAGTAATCTCAGATACTGTGCAAATATTTGTCATGAATGTTTCCTTAGTGTTTTCTAGCTTATTGTTATTTGTTGGTGTAATTTTTCAGTTCTTCCATTTTTAGCTTGCTTTCGAGTAGATAGGCTTTAAAGGTTTGTATCATTGTGTGTTATGTGCACAGTTGCTTTCATATTAAGCTTGATAGCTGACTTCAGCATGTTTGTCATTAGATAGCAATGTCAGAACAAATGGACTTTGTTGCAGCAGGTGACCAAGTAGAAGAGACAGATGCAGGTCTGTAACTAATGGAAAATCTTCAGTGTGAGTTTGTAATCAGTTTTGGTATTCTAATTCTGGGAAGGAAGTAAGTCATCAAAGAAGAACATAAAAGGAGCTCTGGAAATAACTGCATTCTTTTTCTTGCTTACTGTTGTTGTTCTTTATGTTTTGATAAATCCATGTAATAGTAGACTCATGATAAACCTCAATTTTTTGAAATTCTTAGCAATTGCATCACCTGAATGTGCCATACGTTTTAACAGTAATCCTTGTGTGCTGCAGTGTATTTCTGTTCATTACCAAGTTTTTATCTGGTTAACTTTTAAAAAGATCTCAGTTGGCACTCCTGCTGGTTTTTCTCTTATAGCATTAGGAAAAATGTCTGTAACGTCAGATCTCTTTTTTTGCAGGTGTGGTTGCTGTGCGCATCAAAGTAAAATTATCAGTGGTCCTTGACAGAAGATAAAAAATACAGGAAAAGATATATTTTGGCATTTTTTTCTTAGTAAAATAATACATTTGGCTTTCTCTGAATACGTTATTGTCACGTGGGAAAATTGCTTAAGAAAAGAAGTTGATAATTTACTAGAAAATCTGTTCTTGGGAGGATTGCAGTGTTTTCATAGTGCATCTTTGACAATGCTGTGTTTTAAAGTACTTTTTAAAATTACTCACTAAAGAATGGAATAACAGATGATTGGTGAGCAATGCCTTCTTAAAAATTAATTCTTCTTGTTGCAAAACATGCATAGTTGGTGTGTTTAACGCTGGAGACTTGTTTTGCTTTCTTCATGTGTTTTTTTTTTTTTTTTTGCATCTACAGGGACAGGGGCATCATGCATATACCCATTACTTGGATCAACGTTGAATGGCTGGTATTTTCTTGCGACAGAAGTGGATGATATGTGCTTCGATTATGCCAAGAAGAATGTGGAACAGAATAATTTGTCTGATCTTATAAAAGGTGTGGTATAACAGGCTATTTAGTAGCATATAAATGACTTATATTTATTTTTTGCCACATTGAAGTGGCATGTGAGAAACAGTATTCCTGCCAATACACGCTCTGTTGTTTTTACTGACAAAATGTATGCTAAGGTCCATGTATGCCTCAAACAGAAAGTCACAGTTTGTTCTGAGTGGAAAGTGTGGATAAAGAGCTACTCATCTTTACGAAAATGTGAAAGTTAATGTAAATTCTAGAGAGCTTTTCTCTCTCCATGTTTTCATCTGTTACTGAAACATTTATTAGAGTCCATGCTGTTTCTGCTACTGAGAGACATGGAGTATTCCCCTCAAATAATTTACATAACAATAGTATGTATGCTTTGTACAGAGTCCTTAGTCTTCGTTTCTGAACAAAGTCTTAACAGTGCTTGTGGTAGTAGCAGAGTTCTAGGCTCTGTCTTTGGAAGAGTGTGGAAAATTTCAGCGAGAGTTCTATACACTGTAACTATATAACTGGGCCATTATTCATCTCTGAAATAAAAATGTTGGTTCTGCTAGATTTTGGCAATGTCCTTTTTACCAAAATATTTTCCTCTTGGTCTGTCCTGTCAGTCTTGAAGATCCAGATCTTGATGTGGGGAACAAGGGCAGTATTCTCTGCCCCCATCATAGATTTCTTAGTGGTGTGGTGGTGTGACACTTTGCGGGAGACCTCCAGCATAGGAAGGTGTCTCAAGTGTAGCTGTAGTGCCAACAGTGGGAAGCTGAAGAAAGTGACTGAATGCTATTGGGCAGAGCAGCTGGCCGGGGAGTGCACTAAGGATACTTGTAGCTGGCAGCTTCCTGAAACTGATCTACCGTGTGACTTCTTAATTCCTGGGTCTGAGGTATTTAGCTAGAGCTGATTATGCTGCTGTAACCAGTAACTAATTTAGCAATGCATCTTTTGGAGTCAGGTTAAAAATGGTTTTGCATCTGTTTTTTTTTTTTTTTCCTCCAAATGATTTTTGTCTTGTTTCAAAAGACTGTCTTGAAACTTTTGCTGGGTAGCTTTACCAGGAGATCATTTTGCTGTGTATCTCTATTCTTCAAACTTCAATGAAAAAGTTAATTCAGTGATAGTAAAACACAAAATACTGTTGTCAGTAACTTTCTTACCCAAATAATTTTTTCTATATGTACAAACCTGGTGATTGATCGTAAGAAGTAGAAAAAAATTACATGATGTTCTGTGTTCTCACCTTTTTTTTTGTTTACAAAATAAAAATATCGGTACCCTGTATGTAATGGTAGGGTAAGCTACTTTCATAAATTTGAACTACAAAAGCTTTTTATATTTGTAGTTACAGCTGAGAACTTAGTGCAACTCATGCAGTTAATTGTTGATTTGAAGACTCATGTCTCAAACTACTGCTGTGTATATACTTATAAACTGTTCATATGCTATTCCTTAACTTTAACTTAAGTCTTTATTTGCATGCTGATGTTATGCTTTTTATTGTAGAGTGTGTTGCTAAGAAAGTGCAGTTTTTATACGGTATATTGTTTCAAGAAATGTTGAAATTATAATGACATGTTTGATAAAATATGATACTCCTTACTGACTAAATCCTTCTTTTCTATTAGTGGTTAAGGTGCCACAGAAGACCCTTCTAATGGATGCACTGAAAGAAGAATCTGAGATAGTTTACGATTTCTGCATGTGCAACCCTCCCTTTTTTGCCAACCAAATGGAAGCAAAGGTAAGCTAGCAAACTAGAAGCTGCGTGTACTTATTCCAGTGTTCACTGAGTGGGAGGATATAAACAATTATACCTCTTCTCTTTGGGAAAGTTCAGTGGAAAATCCCAAATCATTACAAAATAGCATTGAAGTTTTCTCTTTTTGTGCCCATCTGCCCCAAAATAAATACTGAAAAACTTGAAACTGCCATTCTTTTTGAAGTGTGTTTTTTTTCACAAACTTTTGTTATCTTTGGGAATTGGTTTAGAAAGGAGACTGCTATTAAATCTGTAATTCAGTACCCATTATAGTGGCTTATTTTGAATGTATTTTTGTCTGTTATCCATGGTGGCAATGTGGGGAGGCTAGAGATGGTGACTTCTGCTGCTGAGTGAAAATGGAGTTAGGGAATAGTTTGAAAGTAATCCTTTTTTAAAATGTTTAAAAATGTTAATTAAAAGTAATCTCAAATAACCTTCCTTTTTCAGGGAGTAAATTCTCGAAACCCACGGCGCCCACCTCCGAGTTCTGTAAATACAGGAGGGATCACAGAAATCATGGCCGAGGGGGGAGAGCTAGAGTTTGTCAAGAGAATTATTCACGATAGCTTGCAACTGAAAAAGAGATTACGGTAAGTTGTTTCCTTCTGGGTAGAATTTGACCTGCTTCTCTGTCTGAAATAATGTGAAAACGATATTTTAGTAAAGATGTGGTGCAGTGCTTATTTCAGTTGTTTAGTCTCAGTTTATATAAAATTAATCGTTCCTGAGCATCAGACAGTTACAAGTCATCAGGGGAGATACTTAAAGACAGAAAGCAAAAATTCCTGTACTAGTTTCACTTGTAGCTTGCAGCTGATTAGCATGTGTACTTGCTAAGTTTTTTTTGTGTTACTACTACAGCTTCGCCAGAGCTCTGGGCTAAGGAAATACAGCCTTCCATTTATACATTCAAGATGTGCTTTGTTGGGACTCTTCTAGAGCACTGCAGTAGGATCTCATCGTCATTTATCTGATACCAAATCATTTATTTAGACTGTATGATTTCTAGTAATAGAACTGGGGAAAAAAAAGGAAGACTGTAAAGAATATTTCATTTTTGGGAAATAGAGGACAAAGCAAAATAGGACTCTATTAGAGTGGTTTTGTCTTATAGCTCTTTCAAGGGGAAAAACAGAAATGAGGTTTCAGTTTTGTAAACATTGGAGATCTTGATAAAGAAATAACAGCTTGCTGAAAATACTTCCCTGTTTTGCTGGAAACAAGGTTTGGCATCAGTACCAAAGGGGCATGAGTAGGGAACTGTCAATAGACAGAGGACTGAGACCCAGTTGGGCCAGGAGGTGTTCTCGACTTATTCCACTTCCCATCTTCTTCAACTGAGAGTTGCAGCTTTGGTATTTAGTAATTTTGTGGAAGAAGTGTGTTCTAGTTTTGCCAGGAATATTGGGCTTTCATGTAAGTATTACTCTGTGAAATTCTCTATATAGTATTGTGTGGGAAATGAGCTTAACTGCAGTACTAAGGGACAATTTTTTAAGAACTTGAGAAGTAAGTTAAATGAAGAATGGAAGTGTATCCCTTGTAGATACTGAAGATGAGGAGCTAAGTGAAAGGTTTAGCACCAGCTAAACAAATTTCTTTTTTGAAGGCAGGAGGGTGCTCCTGTTTTATTTTAGTAATAGGAGCCTGGATAATGAGTTATGCATGAGCAGAAGTGTTGGTCAGTAGGTTGTCTTCTTAAGCATGTATGCTTGTTGGTCACTGAATATTCCTTCATACGCTGATTGTGTTCCAAGGAAAGCTACAAATAATTGTAAGGAGTTATATCTTACATGTAATTAAGGGCACTCTTTGAGACATGATTCCTGCTTGTTCAGATGCTGTTTCAGTTTTTCCAAAAACACATTCTCCTCTGTAGTCTGTCTTTGCTCCTGTTATGTTGAACTCTGTTGTAGTCACTCTGTTTAAGGCTAATTTTGTTCTTTTTGTTTTGTTTTTGGATTTGCTATTGTTCATGCAGATTTCTGATCTGCAAATAGTTCTTTTTTTGTTAGTGTCCACTTTCCACTGAATTTTATTTGTAAGAGCTCTTTGTTGTGTATTGTCTGCAGGTGGTACAGTTGTATGCTGGGGAAGAAATGCAGTTTAGCGCCATTGAAAGAGGAACTGAAAATCCAGGGGGTAAGTTTTATATACACTCCTTACATCCTGTGTATGTTGAATTCAGTATAAACTTTTACATGCTTTCTTCCCTAAGCTTGTATTGTGTGCATGTCATTAAAATGAGAGAAATCCTTGTGAGCCTTGCACAGAAGAGCTGAGGTTTCCTTCTGTATTCTTGGGACTACCAATTCCATTTTGGTTAGTTTTGTGACCACTATTACAGTAGATCTGGGTTATGTTCATTTTAACTAAGCACATGCTATGTGGTGGTTCAGGTTAGAATGTGGCATTTGTGTATACCAAAATTTCAATTTATTACTGGAATTCTGATAGATTTAGGAATTCAAAGGTAGAGAAAAAAGATCTTGAAATAGGGATTTTCCTCTGTCTGTCTGTCTGTCTCTGTGTCTCATCTCTTTCCATGCCCCTTTCTCTCTTTTTCTCACACGTGTGCTCTGCTTTAGGCAGTTCTCAGAAGTTACATTTTTCTGTTTGTTTGATTTTTGACGCATGGACCTGGAGTCCATCAGCTTCTGTGCTCTGGAGCTGATGATACTTCAGAGTAAACTGGGTTGGTTGGTGGTTATCCTGGATTACATATAGCACATTCTTAATATCAAACATAACTACTTTACAGTGTGTTCCAAAAAGGAAATAAGAATGTGTTTTTTGCAGAGATAGAGGGTAGATGTGTCCTGAATCAGTGCACGTAAATGGTAGTGTGTTGTGTGTCTCTCAACTTGAACTTGGAGTCTTCAGAGTGCACAGACGTGCAGAAATTTCAATCACAGTTACCTTGACACCAACCAGCTTCATGTGGCACTAACAACTATGAGTTATGTCAGAAGGAATTCCCATTCCTGTCTTGAGGAAATAATTGTGCTCACTCTGCTTGTTGGTTTTCAAAAATACGTGGAGTAAAAGAGTGTTATTTATTAACTTGGGACAAAACTTTGTATGCTACTTCACATAGGTTCCTAAAGTTACTCATACGGAATTCTGTCAGGGACGCACCATGAGATGGGCACTGGCATGGAGTTTCTATGATGATGTACAAGTACCTGTAAGTGCCTCACTTTTCTCTTTCTTTTGTATGTCTGTGCCTCTTACTTGAGGAAAAGCCTAATGAGCTGCTGTGACATGAACTGTTCTCCTTCAGAAAGGAATATTGATGGAGTAGGCTGTGTGGGCAGTGGGTTTTGTTAACTGGCTCCCAGTCTGTTAGCAGTTGTTACATGTGATCCATTATGGCCTGTCAGTAGGGAGGGAAAAAGAAGCCTGCAGGGACTTCCTGTGGGTTTTAGTGAGAGTGTGGGTCACTTGTAACTCCAGTAAGTATATGTAGAATATTGGAAATTTGGGGCTAGGTTTGAATTTAAAATTCCCCCTGAATATAGACTTGGTGTCTGTGTCACTAATGAAGGTGTTAAAGAGCACCAGACCCAAGGTGGACCCCTGGGGGACGCTGCTTATTACTGGTCTCCACCTGAAAATAGAGCTATTGATCACAACCCTCTGGCTGTAACCTTCCAGCCAATTCCTTATCCTCTGAATAGTGCACCCTTCAAATCCATATCTCTAGAATTTAGAGATAAGGATGTGGTGCAGGGCCTTGCAGAAGTCCGGGTAGGTGATACCAGTTGCCTTCCCTTTGTACTTCAGTGCTGTCACTCCATCACAGAAGGCCACCAGATTGGTCGGACACAACCTTTCCTTGGTGGAGCCATGCTGGCTGTCTCAGATCACTCACTTGTCCCTCGCAGGCCTTAAGATGTGTTTCAGGAGAATCTGCTCCATGATCTTCCCAGGCACAAGAGGTGAGGCTCACTGATCCATAGTTTTCTTAAAAATGGAAGTGATGTTTTCCTTTTTCCAGTCCATGGGAATTTCACCTGACAGCCATGACTTTTTAGGTGCGATGGAAGATGGCTAGGCAGCCATAACAACCATCAGTTCCAGCTGTGCCTTGACTTTCCTAATCCCATCTCCAAGTCTGAACAGCATCTGTTTTTTCCCAAGTGACCCATTGTTGCTTCCACTACCTGTACTTGACCTTCTTTTTCTTCAGTTTGACCAGGAGGTCCTTGCCAAGCCATGCTGGTTTCCTGCCTTCTCTGCCTGCTTTGTTATTCTGAGGGATGGAGAGCTCACGCACTCTCCAGAAGGCATCATTAAGGAGCAGCCAGCTTTGTTCCACTCTTATGTCTCTAAGGAATTCTTCCCTGGAGATCTCATCCAACAATTCCTTAAGCAGTCTGAAGTTCGCTCTCCTGAAGTTCAGGGTCTGACTCTGTTCTGTTCCAGCTCCATTCAGTCTTTAATAGTAACACTAGTTGCTCCTTGGGCACACAGCCCATTGCTTTGGAAGATAGGGATGGGAAACAGAATAGGCCCTGCATAATCCATGATGAGATGGTTTTGGACCTGCTCTGAAAGCTGGGCACTCACAAGTCCATGGCGCCAGATGGACTGCACCCTAAAGTGCTGAGGGAGATGTAAGATGTGGTTGCCAAGCCACTCTCCATCGTTTTTCAGTCCTGGTTAACCAGGGATGTCCCAGTGGACTGGAGACTGGCAAATGTGACACTCATCTTCAGAAAGGTCTGGAAAGATTATTCTGGTAGCTACAGACCTATCAGTCTCACCTTGGTGCCAGGGAAGGTTATGGAACGGTTGATCTCAGGAGCCATCGTGGATCAGCCTAAAGGTCACCCAGAGGATCAGGCCCAGTCAGCATGGGTTCATGAATGGAAGATCCTGATTGACAAACCTAATTTTGTTCTATGACAAGTTGACCCACTCAGTGGATGAAGGTAAGGCTGTTGGTGAGGTCTACCTGGACTTCAGTAAAACCTTTGATGCTGTCCCCCACAACATCCTCATGGAGAAGCTGGCTGCCCATGGTTTAGATGGGGATATGCTCTGCTGGGTGGAGCACTGGCAATGTCAGCCCACAGAGAGCTAACAATTTGAAAGAACTGGTGAAGGTTTTTGGCTGACATATGAAGATAAAGGCCCTCTGTCTGTCAGATGAGCATGCAGTACATGCTGCTGCCAGATGTTTGTACCTAATCACTTTTTGGAGTGAAGTGAAACACAGGTTATGTCAATGACTATTTTGTGGTTAGGTGCACTGTTAATCCATAGTTAATCCATAGGTATTGTGAGTACAAAAGTCATCCCACTAATACTGCATAGCATTATGTTCTTTGTGGTGTTTTGGTGTTACACTGCTTTTGTTTCTTCTTTTAGTCACCTCCCTCTAAGAGAAGAAAACTAGAAAAACCTCGAAAACCAATTACATTTACGGTCTTGGCTTCTACAGTCAAAGAGTTATCCATCAAAGCTGCAGCAATGGGGTGGGATGTTGCAGAAGCCATTGCTGTTGTTAGAGCCTGGATAGAGAAGATTCTTGCTGATTTGAAGGTACGTTTTAGATGTTACAATGTCCTACCTTAAAGTGTAAGTGCGAATGAATGATTTCGAGTTCTGTCCTCTGCATTAGGTTCAGCATAAGCGTGTTCCTTGTGGGAAAGATGAAGTTAGCCTGTTTGTGACTGCCATTGAAAACTCCTGGGTTCATCTGAGGAGAAAGAAACGAGACAGAATGAGGCAATTACGAGAACTTCCTCGAGCTTCTGATGATGTCCTGCAAGCAATGGAAGAGGAAAAAAACAGTCAGAACAGTGTGAGCAGCAGCATGGACTGTGAAAAACCCAAGACTGAAGACTCTGAAACAGAGCTTGTGGCACCTGATGAGGACGTCTGCTTGACTGCAGGTGATGAGCTAACAGAAGAGTTGGCCACCAAAGAATTTAGTGAGCATATGGAGGAGGAGGAAACAGAAGCGAAGCAGGCAGAAGAATCATTTAACAAAGGTTCCAGCAGTGCAAAGCAGGAACCTCAGCTTTCAGAGGAAGCTGGCGATCTAACAGCTGAAAAGGGACAAAGTGCCAAGGAAACCAGTAGATGTTTCCTCTTTAAGTGTTTAATGAATGTGAAGAAAGAAGGAAATGATGTTTTAGTAGAAATGCACTGGGTTGAAGGACAGAACAGAGACTTAATGAACCAGCTGTGCACATACCTACGGAACCAGGTTCTTCGCGTGGTTGCTAGTTAGCCCTTTATCTCACTTGGGTAAAATGAGTTTTCAAGTTTTATAAACTATTTTTTAAGGTTTAAACAGTTAGCAAAGTAAGATTTCCCCTTAAACATTAGTACAGTGAAATTTAAAGCTCTTTTTTAATGTTAAACAGCTTTTTTAAAGCTGCAAGGAGTACATGAAGTAATATATCTTTATTTTTCAGTTGTAAAAGTACGTGTTGCAGTGAAATGTGTCTATGCTGTGACCGTTTCAAGTATCATAGTGCTCATTTTGTTTTTTCTTATCTAGTGTAAGAGATTTATACTATTACTTTGTAAGCTATTTACTGAAGTATTTTCTTGAGTATTTTTCATACGGATGCAGGAAATTGTTGTTCTGCCTGGGGAATTGCCTTGTGCAGCTGTGAGCCCTCAGCCGGGGGCTTAAGTACACCTCTCGTCCCTTTGATGTGATCAGCCTTTGATCTGCAGAGCGGCAAGATGGACACATCCTTTAAGCGTTGATTGATTAAAGAAATATTTTAGAAACACCGTGTATTTTTTTGTACTTTACGGCCGTTCTCACCGTTGTGGAGCCGACCCGGCCGCTGGGGGCTCCCGGCCTGGGATCGGCGGGGCGGAGCTGCCGTTTGAATGGCGCGGCGGGAAGATGGCGGCGTCGCCGCGGCCTTGGCGGCGGGGCTCCGCCGGAGCCAGGGCGGTCCGTGCTGCCCCGCTCGGCCCCGCGGCTCCTTTCCGCGCCGCGCTCAGCCCCCCGCCCGGCCTCGAGGTCTCCCTACGCCGCAGCGGGAGCCCCGGCGGCGGCTCGGCAGGTAGCGGGAGGAGGGGCGGCGGGGTGAGCCGGGCCGGGGCCCCGCTCGTGGGTCAGGGGACGTCGCGGGGCGCTGGGGAGACGGGTGGGCCCGGGAAGGGACCGCGCCGCCGGGCTGAAGCGCGGGATGGTTTCTCCCTGCCTAAAAGGGTGGCGGTGCACGGAGGCGAATCTTCCTGTTGCCATTCGCACATTAGCTGAGGGAGGCAAGAGCGTTCTGCGCGCGCTGCTGAAGCGGGGCTCGTTTCTGGTGCACGCCGTGTAACAGCGGGCCTCGGCCTCTAGGTGCTGCCCTAAGACAGCAATCAGCGCGGTCTGTCCTGCTGTCCTTTTGATTCCAGCTGCTAGAATGATTGGATCTGGAAGCACCGCCCTTCGTGGTCCTGGGTACCTGGGTTTACACAGTATCTCCTAGTAGCTTCATCCCTCGCTGTGTTTTTGTAACTCTCCAAACTCTTTACACCCTCCAGCCTCCTGCAGGCAGGCAGCATCTTCTCCCTACTGTTCATATACTGCAAGACGCAAGGCCTTTGTCAGCTCTCCTCAAAAAGATTCATCACACAGCACTCCTGTGTCCCACAGAGCCCAAATTCTGCACGCATTTTAGCATCATAGAATCGCAGAACATCTCAAGTTAGAAGGGACCCGCAAGGATCACCAAGTCCAACTCCCAGCTCCACGCAGGAACACCCAAAATTCAAACTCTATGACTGAGAGCAGTGTCTAAAAGCTCCTTGAACTCCAGCAGGTTGGGGCCGTGCCCACTGTCCTGGGCAGCCTCTTCCAGGGTGAAGGACATTTTCCTGACTTCCAACCTTTCTTTTGGACGCATCTAAATAATAGTGCTTTAACTCAGCAGTGTGCATCATCCTGCTTTTGACTCTCTTTTAGCATTTTCCTACTAGGTAAAAAAAATACCCCGGTTGATGCAGTACTGTGCTTTTGTACATATATCTTTAAAATCTGAACTTTCTAAGACAAGTTTTCAAACTCATGTTTAGTGTTAATCTGAAGGCGTTCTTCCAGCACTGAGCCATATCATCCCTTACCCATGCAGTCTTTCATGGGCATTTTGTTGGTTTTAGCATTAGGAGAGAAGCCTGAGATCCCATTGTACATCATTTTGTTTGTTTTGCTTTTAAGTCATTACAAATCCTAATTCTGTACTATGACATTTAGGGTAGAGAAATCTGGACACTTCTAAATGCCCCATGGAAACCTGTTCTGCTTGAAGCACACTGTTGTTCACTCTGGATATGCTGAACGTTATATTTAGTATTTCATAGTGCTCAGATCATACACAGTGAAACAGCTATTTCAGAGCTAAGGTGTAACAGCCTTTTCATGTAGTTGTGCAGGGGAGAGTGGTTGTGCACTAGTAGTAGCTAGATGGGAGTTAACCTTGAAAAGTAGCTAAAAGTAGCTGCAGTTTTTGTATGTTGTCTGTAGATACTGGCCTGTAAATACTAGCATGTGTAAGCAGCCGGTATTTTCCTGATTGTGTATGCCCTTATGTGGTAAACCTTATTTAGATTTTTTTTATTTTAGTATGGTGTTAGAAGAATGGGTACAGTACATTCCACACAATGACTTGTTTTTCAAATAAATTTGATGAGTTCTTACACAAGGTGCTGCTATGGGAACTAAGTAGTGATGGATGATAAGGAAGGCGATACTGTGGATCAGAAATCTGTTTTCTGTCTCAGATGAGGAAAGGGACAAAAGGTTTGAGTTTCCTTAATGATTAGCAAGAAGGGAGAGCCACAGAGGAGGCAGTGTCTGTAGCCAGCACAAAATTATCTAGGGTTATAAGACAAGAAATTAGCAGCAAAGAACTTAATTAAGCTAGAGGAACTGGCAGTGCGGTGAAGATACTAATCAGTGTTGGAAAACAGAGGTAACTGTGCAGAGTAACTTGAGCTGCCTATTTATTTTATGTTAGTTATTTAAATTTTTATCTAAAGTGAGAAAGAGCCTGGGCAGTTCTGTAGTCTGTGAGGACTATTGGGGACTCTATAGCAGTAATCTAGACAGGAACTGGTTTGAGTAAGGGTAAGATGGCAAGATGGACACATCCTTTAAGCGTTGATTGATTAAAGAAATATTTAATTTAATTTATTATTTATTATTTTTATTTATTTCATATATTTATTTAATATTTTATTTAATATATTTATTTTATTATTTTATTATTTATTATTTTATTATTATTTATTAATTTAAACATTGTAATGCTGCTAAGCTAATCAGTGCTGAAATTCTGCTTCAGTCTGTATTTGGTCATGGTTACTTTGTCTCTAAAGCAACCATCAGGGTGAGGGTTTGTTGAAGAGATTATATGTAGAAAACCTAGTAGGAGGAGAAATTGAGAAGATGATGTCAGGAGATGAGACAAATGACAAAATATGCATGGGAAATATTGAAAAATAGGGGAAAGACTTGTTACCTTTCTCCCATAATAAAGAGGCTGGAAAGAAGTTTGACCTTTAGGTGAGTAAGTGACTTTATGTTCAAGGGTGATAGTGCTTCTGTTTTTGTTTTTGTTTTCTTCCAAAGGGCAATATCAGCAGGTAAATGTTCCTGAAGATCAAGCAGACAAGTTGCTCCTTGCAAGCTGGGGTCTTCCCAAAGCAGTTTTGGAGAAATATCACAGTCTGGGAGTAGTACAGATGTTTGAATGGCAAGCAGAATGCCTAATGCTTGGACAAGTTCTGGAAGGGAAGAACCTGGTTTACTCAGGTATGCAAACATAACAGAATTAAACCCCCTAAACTTCTCAGTGCCATTCACAAGAGCATGTTGCTGCAGAATGTTACTGAATTGCCAGATAGAGAGGTCAGCATCCTCTTTATTCTGGGGAGACCTCCTGAAGAGAAAATTTAACTTTTCTGTCCCATTGTGGTAGGAAATACATGGCTTGATGGTCCCCTTTCCAGATGTGGGGAGAGACTTATTTTCTGTTTTCTTTGTTACTGTTCATTTAGAAACTGCTTATTTGAAGTCAGCTGTCTCTTTCATTACAGTGCAGGTGACCAGGAACTGAATGATACCAGCAATACAAATTTAAATACTTCTGAAATTTTTTGTTTATTATCTCATTTCTTCTATCCCTTCGTCATTTTTCTTTTATGTAGCATGGAGTAGGAGAGGTAGGATGGGCGGGCTGCTATGGGGAATAATAATTTGGGGTGTCTACCCCAAATTAGTCCCAGAGCAGCACTAGGATCATGAACAGCTTAGAAGAGGGGCGGGCAGAGTGTTTTTTTAAGCTTATATTTGAGTTTTATTATTTGGCTTCAGAAGATTTTGGGCCTTATTGATGAATTGCCCCCTATGATTCTGCATCTTCTCCATGAATGTCTGGCGATGTTAGGTGGCAAACAGCAATGCTCACCTAACAGGGTGGTGGGTTAGGATACTGAGGGGCTAGGTCAGTGAGGTACCTAAACTTTCCCTTTCAACTAAGAGGCAGTGGTACTTTCTTCATTTCTCCCCCCTCTCTCTCATTTATCTCTGAGCTGCTGTTGCTCCCAGAGCAGAGATGAGAGCACAAGCTTTGGTTGCAGAATGGAAGAGAAATTCTCTGCAGACCCTGAATGGGGATAACTGCATAAGTAGTTGTAGGGGAAAAAAATTGAAGAGCCTTGCCCCAAACTTCCTATTGTTTTCTGTGACAGTTTTAAGATGTTTGTTCCTTTGATTTTTTTCCTATTACTTTAAAAATTATTAAAATTATTAACAACTAATAAAAATTAATAAAAATACAATTTTTCAGCTCCTACCAGTGCTGGAAAGACTCTTGTTGCAGAACTGCTCATTTTGAAGCGAGTATTAGAGACTCGTAAGAAAGCCCTTTTCATCCTTCCCTTTGTCTCTGTGGCCAAGGAGAAGAAATGTTATCTGCAGGTAAGCAGCGTGCAAGGGAGGTGAGTGTATGGCTTATAGCTGTTGAGTCATGTTTTTTAAACAGAAGATTTTCAGGGATTTGGGGAGAAAAAAATATTCCAGAGTTGCTTCAGAAAGAATCTGTAGATAGAATGAGATTGAATTTTAAATTAAGTTGGAGAAAAATATTCAAAGTCTTAGCCAAAATGGCAAATTTTGAATAAAAATGAGGTGTAGATTAAAATACTTTATTTCAGCACTGACTTTTATACTTTTAATGTTTTCATTCATTTGTAGATTTTATAATATTAAAGCTTAAAGGAAATTTTCAAATTAGAGATTATGTCTAAAACGCTGTGAAGGGAATGTGTCTGCATTATCGGAAAGGAACTTCTCTTTTTTAGCTTTCCTTGCCTTGTTCCATCAGAATTTCAAGCTTTTGTTTTCACTTTGGTTAAAAATATGTTCAGATAGAATGTACGTATGTTTCAGCTTCCTCACCTAAGCTGTTTTAGAAACAAGATTACAATGGAAACAGTCTTAGAACATACTTTTTTTGGGAAAGATTTTCATGTAAACTGTTGTTTCCATTAGCTCATCTGTCAACATAATATAAACTACTAAAGGCAAGAGTGAAAGCAGCAGGCCTTTTTTTCTTTTTTTAAATAGTTGGACGCTTCAGGAATTATGGATTTTATTAAATGTAGATGGTAACATTTCCTAGGTAAAGATAACAACTGAGTGCAAAAGCTACTTTGTAGAGACTGATAATGGGGAAATACTATTTCTTTAATCTTGTAAAGCTGGAGAATTATCAATACCATATCCTGCTTCCTCTGGCCAACGGTTTGGTTTTAGCTGCACACTTGAATTCATATGATAACCTACCCATCTGCTTCAAAATACTCATATCTTTTGTTAATGCTGTGTGTAACATGCCAAACCTTTAGCATTTCAGTGAAATTTCAGCCTTGGAAGAAAAGAAGTCACCGTTTCTTGACTTTCAGTTGGGAGATGCAGTGTTTCTGTATTCAGGGCCCAACATTTGTCTTTTGCTTCATATTTTTTCAAGAGCAAGGCTTCTCTGTACAGCTGCCGTTATAAACTGTTGTACTGTGTGCTCTCTAAGTTCCATAATAGTAAATTATGCTTTTATATGAAGAAGTGTTCTCCATCTAGGTTATGTTTACTTTATCCTCTAATATGTATTGTTTGGCTTCTGCTTTGGATATAAATAAAAATGACCGTGGAGTGTGGGATAAGGAGCAGTAACTGTCTGAGCTATGGTTTTAATCAGATTTGTTGGCATTAGAAGTGTTAGGGATCACAGTTGTAGCATGCATAGTCTTTTATGTAATTCCAGCAAGTGTCAGTCAAAATTTAGACTTATAACCTTGGCACAATATTCTGTACCCTTTGGAAAACAGGCCCTGTTTCAGGAGGTGGATGTGAGAGTTGAAGGCTACATGGGAAGCATCTCTCCTGCTGGACGTTTCTCTTCACTGGATGTTGCTGTCTGCACCATCGAGAAAGCCAATGGTCTAATCAATAGACTAATAGAAGAAAACCAAATGGATTCACTGGGTAAAATGCTAAGGCCTGACTGCCAAACGGTTGAGGTTTTTTACATAATCTGAGTACTTGTAAATTCATGAGATTCTTTGTGTTTACTCGGTTCCCTATGTGACAGGCATGCTGCATGGGAAATTTGAGCATTTTTTTCTTCCTTTGGAGCATCTCTGATTTGGATTTAGGGTTTGGATTTGGGCTATTCTATGTAGCCCAGTGGCAGGATAGTGTATTTGTAAAACTGCAGCTTTATACCTTAAAGCTTCCATAAGCTTCCATATCAGCTTGTCTGGTATGTAAGACAGTGTATGAATAGGGATCATTTGCAATAACCAGTGATTCTCATAGCTAGAAAGTGTCTTCTAATTAATGAAATTGAGTTAAAATTCTGAATATTTAAATTCAAGAATTTTTGTCTGTTTGGGTCAAAGATTGTGTACATATGCCATCAATCTTCAGTTAGTTTGAGGAAGAGGAGGAATTAAGTTCATTGCTCATTGGAGTCTAAATATTGAATATGTAAGAGGTCTTCTTGGTAGAGGTGTGACTAGAAGGGCTGCGACACACTCATTTCTCTCTTGTAGTATACTCAAAATCTCTCTGTCTTTGTAGTGTAGAATTCTGGGTCACCATGGCCCTGACAGCCTTTAGATAATGTTGGTACTCGTTTAGTGCTTGGGAGGAGATAAAAAACTTGGAAGAACTGTATGTGCACTTGGAGAGAGATGTGTTTTCCTAGACCAAATAGAAGTTCATTCTTCTCTTTGTGTGTCTGCTCAGTAAAGCTATACCTAGTTGTATTTTATGCAGTATTCCCTCCCATCCTTGTTCTGACCTGTAACGTAGCTGGCTCCTATTTTTGAAATACATAAACTGGAAAAATAGATGACTACCAAGCTGGTATGAGACTTCCACTTAAAAAATTACTGTTCCAAGTTCATCCAGCATCCTAATGTTTTTGAGAAAACTTTTTTTCTCACAATAGACAGTAAGAGAAAGAAAGCCTTTTGTAGGAGTGTGGGATCATGAGGTAGCACAGTCTTATCAGGACTACAGGGACTGGATCACTGTGAACTCTTTACACTGCCAGTAGACTGGAAGATGAGTAGATGACCATGGCTGTGCTGCATTTTTAAATCATTTGAATTTAAGCTGCTGCATTCTGACCCAGTTCTTGAGTGCATATCTTCATCCCTTCCCTTGCAAGAGAACTGATAATCATGCAGTTACTGATTTCCATATATGACTCAAAGTTTGCTGCTTAGTTCAGTAGTTTGTTTGTTTTATTTTAAGTAGAGTTAATTCGGTGCAAAGTCACCATGTTGTCCAGGCTGCACTACCAGCATGAGGCAAGGAGCGTGGTCCTAATATTCTAATTTATGTTGGCTTGTGTGCTTTGTAAGCATAACCAGGATACTAAAATGTATTGTTTAATGCTAGCATTTTTCAGAAGCAGCGGACATGCCAAATTCCTTTTGTTGGCACTCCAATCCATCACCACAATTTTTGGTACTCTGTAAGAAGAATGTGCCTGAGAACAGTCATATACTTCCAAGTACCAAGAGTTATATGACTCTTTGCAAGCACATTCTTCTCACAAAGCAGTATAACCAGAGAAGTGAATGCAAGATCTGAGTTTCAATGTTCTGTCCCACACACTGATACCTCTAAAGTGTGATATTTTTCTTTCAGCATTTGGTAACACCTCTGCTACAACTCTGTTTCCCTTGTGTCCCAGCATGACCATAAACCTGAAATAAGAATGTTTTTTCTGTATGTACTTATTTGAAAGCAATTTACAGATTAAAATTTAGTTTAAAAATTATCTTTAACAAATGGACTTTTTTTATTTTGTTTGGAGATACGTTCATAAAAATTGCAAAGTAAAGGCATGAGCTGAAAATGCCTTTTTAACTATCATCTAAAGTAAATTTGTCTAATTCTGCAAGGTTGTATGTTGCCTTCTAATTAATTCTAAATTTAGAATGCTTCATAACGGGGATGTTTTATCTTTGAGATGAATTATTGAGAGATGTCTGCAGTTCTGGCTGGATTCCAACTTCAGCTCAAACTGTTCCTTTTGTTGACGTCAGCCCCCTGCTGGAAGCTCACATTGCCTTTGGAAGCTGTTGAGAGAAATTGAAATCCCCTGTCTGGCAGAGCTCTCATTGCTGTATGCAGCAGTTAAAAGTGATTTCATGTTGCTAATTATTATATAACGTATAACAGTTTTGGAAATCCAGGTACACAGGAAACGCTGTTCTTGTAGTTATTCAGACTCGATACTGATGCTAAAGACATTTTTAGGAGAGCTGATTAAAGAATCTGGGGATGGATTTGTAATGTGCAGTTGTGTTACCAAAGTTGTTTCTGAATTTAAATGTGAGATTAAAAAAAATTTAGCTTCTTTGTAGTTAAGAGGAAAAGAAAATCAAATCCTGCCTGTCATTAAGAACTTGGAACTGAGTTTGGGCCTAAGGTAGACTAGTTACTACAGAATGATGAAATTGTGGGCCTGTTTCCACTCCTGAGCTTGTTGCTGAGTAGAAGATGCCATTGAATGCTGGGAGCTGTAGTTTTCTTTGGCTGCAGTTTCATTTTAAGCTGAGACCGGCCTTGTGAAAAATATTGTTTATGTGTAGCTCCTGCTGTGTCATCCCAGTGTGTGCATTCTGAGAACTGCTCAGTGAGAGGAGCCACGTATGTGTGACAGTGAGGTCTCACCAGCTTAGAGACTGCTAAGGTAGCATACAACCCAGCTTTAGCGTGGGTTTGAGTATTTTTTCTTATAGCTAAATAGCAATAGAAGGTATAGAACATGTAGAAAAATAGTGACACGGCCTGTGTTTTGTCCTATAGATACCACTAGTGTCCTGTATTTCATTTTAGGAAGCAAAAAATGCTGCTTCTTGACACAAAGCCTGGAAGGGTAATTTGCTTGAATTTTGCTTTTATAGATAACTTATTATGCTGTCCTGTCTCACTTGCTGGAAGAATTTAGTTGGACTGCTGTGTGGGAAGGCAAGGACAGCTTTTTCTGGTACCTGAATAATGGTCCATTTTTTTCACCAGTGAGTGAGGAATTTTACAAGCAAGCACCAAATAGAGGAAGTAAATGAAGGTGAAGGGGCTGGCTGGGTGGGAGTTTGTAAAAGAGGCTGCTGAAGCACTGCAGTGCTCTTCTAACTCAAGTGGCTTGAAAGAAAACTGAGGAGAAAACAGACACAGGGAGAAGGAACATATGTAGGAAGAAGAAAAAAAATGAGAAGGAAAATAGCATTGAAGTAGACAATATAAGGTCAGTTTGCCCTTCAGCTCCTGCTATTATGGTTGTACCAGGAAGATATTACATAGCTCTGCCACAGAAGGAAGAAAAGTTCCACAGCAGCAGAACTAATGAAGCCTAAGGTCCTCTACAACCTGTCCCTTTTTTTTTTTTTAATGAACAAACAAACCAAAAAAAACCCACAACACCATTCTTCAGCACCTCCCATGTTACTGTGGCACTGTCAGCTGGTCAGAAAAGGAGTGAATTTTGTAAAGTTGTATGCTGAAGTTGCACTGAGTAGCCAAGATATAGTGGCCCTATGATTTTTTCCCCTGGAGAGACCCTAATCTGCTGTGTTATCCCTGGATGCTGATGCTCAGAAGCCATTTCAGACAATATTTGTTCCAGTATTTTTACCCATCTTCCAAATGTTATGGAATTTCAGTTAATCGTGTGAAACGTGAAAGGATTGAAACTGTTCAAAGTCTGGAGGTTGATTAGTTATAACCTGAGTGCTTCTCTTCATTAGGAGTGGTGGTTGTGGATGAGTTGCATATGCTTGGAGACTCTCATCGAGGATATCTGTTGGAACTCCTTCTGACCAAAATTCGATACATTACAGAGAAAGCTGCAAAAAGGTGGGTAGACCATGATGTTTGTCTTATCATGCTAAATTACAGATGGCTTAAATATTTTGTTCTCTGAGTAATTAGAAATTTGGGTTAGCTCCAGGGCTTTCATGTGACTTAGATTATTTCAGTAATTGAGGTCTTGTCTTTTCCTCACGGTTTTTCATTTGTGTGTTACATTGTCATTGTCTAAGGAAAAGAAATTAAGTGAAGCTTTCCTTTACTTTTTTTTAGCCTGTTTATTTAAAAAAAAATAAATAAACAACAAATCAGACCAAACCACAAAATAACAAAGCCAACTTAGGATTTCTCATAATATTTTTCCTAGACAAAGGTAAATGGGGGAAATGTATGCAACTACTGAAGCTTTACTAGTTTAGCTGATAAGAAGAGTCAAAATCAAGTGTTTGCTGCCCACCAAAACTCAGATTTTTGCCAGCTTTTCACTGCTGCTTCCTCTCTTGTGAGTCATATTAGTGCTAGAGTAAGCCTACAGTCCCTGTTTAGTTCTAGCGTAACTGCTTTTTTAACACCTGGCACCCAGTTGGATGGTTTAGACAGCATTTCCCATGCTGATTTCCAGGATCTAGCAGTGCTCTGGGTTGAAGCTTCTGATTTTTTTCTTATTCTGGAGGATGGTATACCTAAGAACATAATGAGTGGTTTTGACACTTTGTTTCCCTTGTTTTGCCTGTGCAGGACAGATACAAGACCACATTTGATTTCCTCCCTTGCGCTGAAGAACTAGGAAGGAGAAAACATCTGTCAGGGAAAAAAAAAGGATACAGCAATGTTCTTGGGAAGACACAATACTTTAGCCTTCAGTATACAGGCACTGAGGCCCAGAGCCTTCATCTCTGTCATGGCCAAGTAGACAGTGGTCCCCCATGCCACTTACTGATAGGAAGGAAGCAATCTTTTTTTGTTAGTTCTGTTCTGGTGCTTTTATTTTTTAATGGAAGCCCATTTATTCAGTTTTTTTTAATACAGTCCGGCCCAACCTGTTATCAGAATGACCAGTGCTTTTAAGTGCTTTTTAAAAAGTTAACTGGATTTCCCACTAAAGTATGAGTCTGTATCTTCACACCAAAAATATATAAGAGCTTGGAAGAGCTTGGTTAAGAGGGTACTTTTTACCACATCTTCTTTATTTCTGTCTTGTTTTTTTTTCTCTGGCTCCTGAGTAGTCTTCTTTCTTCTATCTTGCTTTTGCTAGGGTTACCAGGTTCAGGCCATTTCTAAGCTCACACTGGTTTCTCAGACATTTTTATTTTTTAAAGTCTTGATTTGTTGCTTAATAGTGTAGTACAAATGAGTACCACAAAACTATCATGTGAGTCTAAATGCCTGAATTACAATATACATTTGGGTATCTTAATGAATGACTTGTATTTTCATGTCTGCTATGAGTTCATTACTACCCATTGAATTCAGTGGAAGCTATTGATCAGCACTTCTTTCTTCTTGGCTGAAGTAAGGACTTTGGTTCTGAACTCTAGGAAGACATTAGTCTAGTGTCCCAAAATTAAAGCAAATTCGAGTGTCTTAATTAAGACATTTGTTGAGACATTTAAGTGTATTTATTTATTTTATGTATTTTTTGACATTTAAGTGTAGAAAAACTGCAGTGTATACTGGACTTTGCTTATTTCAATGCTCTTGTTAATTGCAAGGTTGCTTTGTTTATTTTCATTTTCTCCAAGTATACAGTTTATACTGCTGTTGCTTAAAGAAGAATAAAGTTTAGATTCAAAATGGTAAAAAGCAATGAATACATATCTTTTCAGTGTATTTGTTAAGAGTAGAGTATGACTTCTTTCTTTTTCAAGAGCTTAAAAAAATAGTTTGTACTTTAGACTCCTGAAGGAAATAGTTGGGGTTCATTTTTTTTCTGAATGCTATTTTCAAGAAGAATAGCTCGTCTCGTAACTAACTTTCAATTTCTTTAAACGCTTCCAGAAAGGTGAAGATGACAAGTCCTGGTTTTGGAGGAATACAGATAGTAGGCATGAGTGCTACCCTCCCTAACTTGGGGCACCTAGCCTCATGGTTAGATGCAGAGTTGTACTGTACAGATTTTCGCCCTGTGCCCCTCAAGGAGTGGGTAAAAATCGGCAACAACATTTATGACTCTTCCATGAATTTGGTGCGAGAATTCCAGCCCAAACTTCAGCTGAAGGTAACAAAACTCTAAGGAGTGGCTTTTGGCATGAGACCTTTTCTTTAGCCAAAGTTAAAAAGACAGCTACTGGTATGTTTCTAATTTTTTTTGAATAGGTGACATTCCCTTCTTTCTTTGTTTTATAGATTTTATGCTTAAACTAAGAGAAAAAAATATTACATTTTTGTCTCTTACTGATTAACCAAACCACTACTCATGAACTTCTGGAAGTTTCTTGAATCTGACTCGACGAAGTTAGATTTGAAGAAGTTAGGTCTTGTCTCTAAACACTTGACAGATACACCAAGCTTGATTCTCCCTCTTACCCTTCTCTATCTTGTGTCGTTCATCAACTTCAGGGGAGTTAGCTTCTTTTATAAGACCACGCAATCCTGTTGGGTGATGGACCTTCAAACTTGCCTGTCCTAGCCCACTTTGAGGTATTTACAGACTCTGTACAATATGAAAGTGCGCTGAAAATATTTTGTCTCAATTCAGGGAGATGAAGACCATGTTGTGAGCCTTTGCTATGAGACTGTTAGTGATGGCCATTCTGTCCTGCTTTTCTGTCCATCCAAGAACTGGTGTGAGAAGCTGGCAGACATCATTGCCAGGGAATTCTACTGTTTGCAACAGGCAGAAAGTAAGAGAAAATTATTTAATAGAAGACTGTAGTAGTATGTGCAGTAACTTTAGTACAAATTGATTTTAGAAGAAACTAAAAATACTTTCTCCCTCAAGGTCCTGCAAAAAACTCATCCCTTTTCCCAGTTGTTGTGGACAGAGAAGGGATAGAGGAGGTCCTGGATCAGCTAAGGCGCTCTCCCTCGGGTCTGGACTCTGTGCTCCAACGTACTTTACCTTGGGGAGTGGCATTTCATCATGCAGGTATTCTTGAATATCTTGGTCTTGAGTTCTGTAAAGGTCGAGTCATATGTGTTCCTACTGCTGTAGTTACCAGCATTTTGCCAGTTTCTTTTTGAAGCTTTCTGTAGTTCATGGCTGAATTAGAATACTGTAAGAGGTAAACTTGAAATTCTATTATTGTGGACAAAGACTTAACTCACTAATTGTTATGATTAATCTTTTCTCTTTTGTGCTAGAGAACATCAACTTTCTAGATGCAACGTAAAGTTTCATATGGAACATCTGAAAAATTAACTGACTCGCAGCCCTCAGATTTTCAGATTCTTTCTAAAGCTGCTATGGTAGTTCAGAGCAATTTTTTCAATTTAGTAATGAAATAGATGAGTGAACAGGAGTCATCTAACTATGAAAATCAAAATAAAACAAGAATGCCACCAAGACTTTTATTTCTTACCTGTAAAGGATCTTTTATTTCTTACCTGTAAGAATACATGTAACATGTATTCAGCATGATTTACTGAGGGGAAGAATCAACTGTGGAAGATAATAGAGTATCTGTGGTGTTGAATATGTAAGGGTCATAACTCCAGGTGCTTATTGAGCGTAGGATTTTTTCTTCTGAAGAATAAACTTGGACCAAAACTCTCAAGAAAATGTAGAAAGATACATATTGGATCTGTAACCTAGAATGGAAATAGTGATGAAGGATTTCAGGGTGCAAGGTTCCAGCAAATAACTAAATCCTAATTCCTTGCTGTGTGTTATATCCAGTTTTCTTATTTTCAGTGTATTTACTTATTTATTTTCTTGCAACACAAGTAAATATGTAGTAAATTGTTCATCTTGCTACAATGTGTACAAATACCTTAGGAAACCTAGTTTATAACCATTTTTTGTTAATTAACTAAAGAAAGCTTCATGGAAATTTTGTTTCAGTTACGTTATGAAAGAAATTAACAGATACTCTTCCATCTCTGGTTTCTAACAATGAGTGGCAAATGTTCATTGAGTTGGTTTATTCTTCCTCTTGTTTGACTAATATCATTAAGTCTTTAATCCAATTTCTACATTACTGGGTTTGCAAAATGTCATCATTCTTCAGGTCTTACGTTTGATGAACGGGACATCATTGAAGGAGCCTTTCGCCGGGGCATGATTAGAGTTCTAGCAGCAACCTCCACACTCTCCTCTGGGGTGAATTTGCCTGCACGCAGAGTAATTATACGAACTCCCATGTTTGGTGGCACACTGCTGGATGTTCTCACTTATAAACAGATGGCTGGAAGGGCTGGCAGGAAGGGAGTAGACACAGAGGGTAAGCAGAGGCTTTATTAACATTCTCTAAGAACAGTGTTAACCTGATTAAACCCATGGCAGTGCTTCACAATTAGTGACTAATCGTGATGAATTCCTTTTCTATTCAGTACGATTAAGTTAATCAAGATGAACTTGTTTGGTATTAATGGAGTAAAAATTGTTATTCCCAGAGGATTCTTTCCACTGCATGAGATTGACTTTGGTATTTACATGTCAGTTACTCCAGGAAAGGACTATTTTCTTCTTTGAATTCTTGTTATCTTCTAAAGCTCTGTTCATTTGTCTTAATTGTCTTAATAATGTTTTAGTGAACACTAGAACGTTTACAATTTCAGTGAGAAAATTTAAAGTAAACTGCCAGTAGGCAGGTCTAAAATTTAAGGAAGTCCACAGCTGGTCTTGTCTGAAGTTCTGATTTGAGTTTATTAAAGTTCCTCTAATCTTAACAGTGATTTTTTGTGGATGTTGAAAATAGCAATGCAAGAGAGACAGGGAAATTTGGACAGTTGTTCATAGATAAGATGGTGTTTTTGTGAAAAACAGTGACACTAATTGATGCTCAACAAAATAATCCTGCCCGCTATTTTAATTTGTGATGGAAACTTATTTCTTGGATGCCAGTTGGAAAAACTGCATTGTATGAGTATTAACACAGTGGTAAATATGAAGTTTAACAGAAACAGGAAGTGAGATTTGCCCTACTGGTGGTTTTATTGGTGTTTACTAAAGCCCTGTGTAAGCAGACAGTTCTTATATTTAACTTTCATTTTTTGCTAGTAGCAAGTAGCACAGCAGCACAGCATTTTGCAACCCATATCTCAATGAGCTATCTCTATATATTGAAGAAAAAGGCAGCTGCATGTTGTATTTTGAAATTTTCCAGACTTTGTCATTTGAATGTAGCTGGCAGGTGTAAAATAACATTATTTATTTTTTCTCCTTCTAGTTACAATAATTAGTATCCTTTTTTGACAGTTCTCGTTTGACTGTTTTGCACAGTAAGCAGTTGATATTATGCTGATGAGCCTCATGAATGTACCATTTTTTCCCATTCTATGTGGTGTTTTGAATGAGAGCCCAAAGCTACATTAGCAGCTGCTATTCTTCCACAGAATAAAAAGACTGGAAGGTAGCAACTTCTGCTGGAAAAAAATGCCATATACGTATGAGAAATTCTTCTGCGAGACAGCACATTACTACTGGGATGAAGGTCCTACTCCCCCAAACATTTTAGTATTGGATTGTCTCAGAAGTTTTTTTTCCTGATGTGCTTTAACCTGGCAGGTGACTGAGCACCACTGAGTCATTTGCTCATTCCCCACCATGCATTGGGATGAGGGAGAAAACCTAAAAAAATAAAGTAGAACGCATGGATTGAGATGAAACTATTAACTAAGATAGAGAAAAAGACAATGATTATAACATACAAACATATATATATACATATATAACAACTGATACACCACCTGACCAGCAAGCCTCCTGAGCAATGGAAGAGTGAGATGAACTCCCACTCCCTTCTAAACTCCTTCTGCTTGATGTCATATGGTATGGAATATCCCTTATCTCAGTTGTCCTAATTATGTTTCCTTCCAGGTCCTTTAGCCCTTCGCTGAGAATGGCCTTGGCTCTGTACAACACTGCTTAGCAGTAACTATAAACATCGTTGTGTTTATAAACATTGTTTTTCTCCTAGAGCCAAAACATAGCATTATACCAGATACACTGAAGAAAACAATTCCATCTCCGCTGAAAAGAAGACACCTGATTGGATGGAAATTTAAAAACATTATTTTAGAAATTGAAATTTGGTTATTTTTGCATTCAACAAGTGTTGTATTCCTAACGTGAAATAAGTAAAGATATTCATTATTATAGAATCATAGAATCATGAACGTTGGAAAAGAACTCTAAGATCATTCAGTCCAACTGTCCACCTTCCTATGAGTACGGGATTTGGTTGAAATTTTACTCTTCCTGTACTTTTTCCTTTGTCAGTTGTTCACAAATGTATGTACTGCCAAAAAGCAATGACATGAATAAGGTGTGATTGTGAACTGAGGGATATTTGTCTCTGGTAACTTAGGGCTTATAAAAGTCTGGTAAAAAGGCATGATCAAACTTTTGAGTTGAATGTCTGATGGTAACTCTATACTTTCCATTTGAAAACTTGCAGGTAAAGTATTTGTGTCAAATGAAAATGGAGTTGCAAGCAAAAATTGATTATTAAAGATTGCCAAAAGGCAGTCTTAAAACCTATTCTCAAATTCCTGTATCAAAGCAGGAAACAAGGCTCGTACTTTCCATTGTTCGCAGGACTGTGTTTAACCGGTGTATCAAAATGCACTGCACTGTCCATAAAGTTTAATAATCAGAGGGGTGAATCAGACCAGAATGTTACTGGTAAAGTCTTACTGGTGTACAAAACTAGAAACCAGGTTTCTAACCATTTATTTCTTTTCCATTTACGGGTAGAGATATGTTGAATGAGCAGTGCATGCAAAATTAGATGTTTAGATAAAATTAAATAAAACATAATACAGTCTTTTTTTTCACAGAGTCACCAAGGTTGGAAAAGACTTCCAACATCATCATTTCACAAAGATGTTTATAGCCAGTTTGTTATACTGTCTCTCTCAACTCTGGCAAAAATTACAGGGTCAACACATTTCAAAAGTGTCGCCTGTCAGGATAAGCAGATTCCCAGGAGACATCCTTGAAGCATGTCTTTCATTTTTCAATTCATTTATATAATTATATTTAGTTGTATATGGTTACTTACCTACACTGCATTTGTAATATGTGCTCTATTCCTTAAAGTACAGTTGTGTTTCCATTAGCTCTGGATTTGCTTACTACTGTAGCTATAGTTTTACTATAACTTAACATTCCTAGGATGATACTAAGATATCCCCTGACAAAATTACCTTGCTGATCAGGCTACATGCAATTAAATCTCCTTATAACAAAACATATTTATTACCCAGCTAATCCAAATCTAATGCTCTCTTCTTTGTCAGAGAGAAGAATTCATTTATTCTATGTCAAGTGGCAAAGCTTCTCACTAGCTATGTCTCTTAGGGATCTAGTTACCTAGTTTCTCTGTAATAGTTTTGTTTGAAAAAACCCTGGCTTTATATGACCACTGCGTTTTCCTCATGTGGTTTGTACTATTATCTCCTGAACATATTAACATATTTTTTGTTTCAGAGCTCATCTTATTTTTAACTTCCCTAGAATTGCGAGATTAACTTCAAAATTCTTTATTATACATTGTTAGGTATGGTATATTCAGATGTACTTTCAGAGGAAACCATTCAGGATACTTAAGATTTTATGTGTGTGTGCGTCTGTACGTGCATGTATAAAGAGAGATCAATATGCACACAAATATGCATTTGTGGAAGTTAACAGAGTGCATAGTTAGATTAATAACTTCAAAGGAATTCTGAATTACTTTGATATTGGTGTTATTTCATTCTGAGAATGGAACCTGCCTTAACACAAACTGCCAAAGTGCTGTGCAGCTTGTATGTTTTATTCTAACTTTTGAAAATCTTTTCAGCTTAATAATCCTTTGAGTATAACACAGGAAAAAAAGAAAAAATTGATGCCACTGTGTGTCATTGTTCCATTCGATTCCTCAAGAAGAAGTAGTTCAACAGCAAAGCAAGTGTTCAGAAAGTCTATGAAATCCCCATCCCTGGGGATGGCAAAACCTGATTTGGCAAAACCTGCCTAAGGAAACTTTGGAATTTGTTCTTCTCTGAGCTTTTAGTTCTTAAATATTATGCATCTGTGGACTCCTTAAATAGCAAAGGCCGTACACTCTTTGAAACCTCAAAAAGCTTTTTATCTTTTTACACAGCTTTTTCAAAAGTGCCTGCAGTTTTCCATTCCAGTAATGTCCTCAATGACCTGTATGTAGCTATTTCAATGCTGGGATGCAATAAGGTCATTAATTTTTTTTTCTCTCCTCATTTTCTTTCTGTGTAGGTGAGAGCATTTTAGTTTGCAAGCCATCAGAAAGATCAAAAGGAACTGCTCTGCTTCAGGGATCTCTCAAGCCTGTTTGCAGTTGTTTGCTTAGAAGACAAGGGGAAGGTGTTTCTTCTAGTATGAAAAGAGCAATACTTGAGGTACAGGACATGTGGAGAGGAAGTAGAACACTGCCTGCACTGTCAGAATGGTTTATTTTGTTATACCATCAAATATTTTATGTACACTTTCTTTTTTTTCCTCCTTCGTCAATCCAAGCAGCTTCAGAAGAAAATTGTTTGAGTCTGCCAGCATTCTGCAATATTTAGCATTTTGTTTTGTATGTTAAGCACTCTCCAATGAGATATTGAGCTTGGGTTTTTAATTTATTTATACCCAAACTGCAGGCAGAAACGTGTATAATTCTTAACCTTCACATGTGATCTGACTGTCAGTCTTTAGCAGGAAATGCTTGTACATTACCAGTTCCTGGGGTTTGGTAGACTGCATTAGGCTAAAAAACATTTGTAGAACCTTATAGTCTCCTATATTAGCCATAAAGTTATCTGTTTCTTTTACACATAAATGATTGAAAAATCATTAAAAAAAAAAAAAAAAGGTGAACGAACAGGCATGGTACTCCATTTGCTCCTTGTAGCCTATCCTCCTCTGTAGGGTTTGCACACAAATAAAAAGGATCAGAAGTTCATTATTTCACATAGTTGAGTTTATCTGCTTTTCTGAAGTTGTTTCTGGGCTTGAGCTGAGCTTAGACATTTTAAGTAGAGTTATTTTCTTTGCTCTACTGTTCCTTCTATGTTTTATGAAAGTGGTTTGTACTTAGAGCTTGGTTTATGATTCCACAGTTCTAGAATTTCAACCAGACTATTCCAAATGTGAGTGCACTTTTCTATGTACGAACTATCTAAAATATCTGGGAGCATGTTATAACATTAAATAAATCCACTGAAACCATGGAAGAGAGCTTTTAGTGGAATACATTTCAGTCTCCAGGAAGATGCACACAGTTTAAGTGACCCACAAGGAAAAAGCAGTTAAAACAAATAATAAATAGATAAATACATATCACAATATGATCTAAGCAAAATGCCAGTATCTAGTCTCAATTCTAAATTGCTGCTATGTTCATGTTCACTTTCAAAATACTAGGATAAGGGTTTATAACTAATCCTTTACCATAACTTAGTCCTTTTACTTCTTGATACAAGTGTTTAACTTCTTGCCAGGAGATATTCTTAAAGGTTGGCAGTTTGATTTCGCTTGTGTTCTTTTCTCGTAATGGTTCTTTAAAATTTGGGTAGGTGATGGATCAGTCTTTTTGTTTCTCAGATCTGATGTTCTATCCTGGTGTTTCTCTGACAAGATGAACAAGTCATTTCCTTCAACAGATCATTGTGAGTGGAGTTGCCAGCACTCCAGATGATGTGCAGACCTATGCCTCTTGCACTCTTCTTGCATCCAGCTTGAAAGACAACAAGCGAGAAGATGAGAAAGAACAAGACAAAGTGCAGACAGGACCTATTGAGGCTTGTATAGCATGGCTGCTGGAGAATGAATTCATACAAGTTCTGGAATGTGCCAATGACAGGAAAGGTAACACTGCTGTTCTACATTCTTTTTCTTACTAGTGACTGCGGTTAGCAGTTCTGAATCAGTAAATATTTTGCAAATGAGTAAATGTTGAATGCATTTCTTTTCATTGATTTATTTATTTTTGATGGTGTCTGGAGGATTTTAGCTTTCAAGGGAGCATCTTTATACTTGCCTAAAAATTTTTGTATCACGTGTTCTTGGAAGGCCTCTACAGATCACCTCTAAGACTGATACATCCTAGTCTACAGATTTCCCAGCTTTTTTTTTACAAAAAGGTGAACTTGTACTGCAGCATTTGTGCACATGAACTGTAGACTATAATTTAATTTTTTTTCAGAAGAACTGGTACATTCTGAGACAGTACTGTCCTTAAACTGTTTGTTGTATTACTTGGCACTTATTTCTTTTTCGGGCTGTGTTCTTAAGATGGCTCCAGATGAGACTCTTTACAGTAATAGAATCCATGTTACAATTTGGTTGCATGTCTCTTTTTAAGAAAAGGTGACATACTTGGTGCTCTCAAGAAAGAAATGTCCATTAACTCCAAATCAAAGTAGCAGCTGGAATTGCAATGCTTTTTGTTGAAATAGCTATTGTAAGTGTTAATCTGAGTAGTTAGCGGGATCAGAACTTGTGATCTGGCCTCTAAAAAAAGCCAATTTAGACTCTAGACAAGATCTTTACTTGATTATTTCTAATTTCCTGCCTTCAGTGGAGAGAGGCACTCTCAGTTCTTTTTGAAAAAGCAGTTGGAAAAAGTTAATAGAATCTATAAAATACGATGCCTTCTCTGAAGGTAATGCTTCCTATTTTATTATGTTGGCCCGTGATGGAGGAGGCAGATGTTGGTGATATGGCAGTAGAGGTTTAACCTTCCTGCCATTATTCCATAACACGTTGTTGCTGTGTGACAGATAGCAGCAGAGGGGCAGTCTGAAAAATAGCATCTGAGTGTGTATGAAGCAGAAGTGTTTCACTGGATTTCTCCAAGCAGAAAGCATGGCACCCATTTACATTTGTTAATACTTGCTGAACGTTTCTGGGGAGCAAGCACTGGATGTTAGCACAGTGAGGCAGTGGTCGTTTCAGCAGTGGCAACAGTGGCTGTGAGTCACCTCCGCTGATGCGGATATTTTCAAGCATGGCATGCTGGCATGCTGGCTCTTGTTCATTGCTGACAAAAATGCATAGCTAATGGTGGTGACTATATGTAAAAGTAGTGTTTTGTAGCTGAGAATTTTCTCTATCAGCTAGTGTTATTGTATCTGTTGTAGTTTCCGTGGAAATAAACAGGAGGCAGTATTTTAGGAGAGACCTATGTCACTGCAAAATGAATGTGCACTTAACTTACACTTAAGTGTGTATTTTTGTGCTAATTATTTATTTATTTTTAACAGCGAAGATTTTTCACCCAACACATCTTGGCTCGGCTACTCTTTCGTCTTCTCTTTCACCAACTGAAGCAATGGAGATTTTTGCTGACCTACAGCGAGCTATGAAAAGCTTTGTTCTGGAGAATGATCTGCACATTGTCTATTTGGTAGGTTTCTCATTCTGTGTTTTGAATCTTGTACTTATAAATCAAAAGAAATGAGAAAAAACTCTTCAGGTCTCCACAGACACATTTTTTTTCTGCCGCGCTTCTGTAATCCTTCATGGAGAAAAGTTCTTCAGAGCTAACCTGTCTCCATAGTGTAGGTTGATGTTACATATCCATATAAGCACAATTCTATCTCTCTTGTCTTCAGAAGATTTCAGAAGTTTATAAGTTTTGAATGTAGAATAGTCATATTTTTTCTGAGACATTTGAAGTGGATTAAAGTAATTAGATTTGATTTGTGTTTGGAATCTGGAGGCTCAGAAAACACTGGGGGGTTTAACATCTGTTTCACCTGCAAAACATTTCTGAGAACTCTGCTTTATTTTGTCCTGTGAGTGGAACTCTTGTGGATTCGTTTATCTCTTATATAATTTATTTGCCTGATGATCCTGACAGGGCTAAAGGAAGGAGTGTACTGAATCTTTTGAGTTTGTCAAGGTTTACATGCACGTGCACTTGAAAACTGCTTGTTAAGACCTTTGTTGAAGGAATGTCAAGATTAGTGTGGAGTTGCAGTGAACATCTTAGAATTCGTGGCTGCAAGGCCTGTCATTCAAGCATCACCCCAAATTTGACAGGTGTCTTCAGCCTCCTTAATTGTGAACTGTATTCTCTTTACCAGACTAATCAAAAAAGAGTTCACACCAAGGAGAATCTGTTTGGCATTATAGGTGTTGTTGAACTAGGAATGACTGGATGTTGAGAATGTCTGTCTCTACTTGCTATGTTCATTAGTCTTGTTTTTGACTGAAATGGATTGATTTCATTTTTTTATTTTTAACCTACTAGTTTCCCATATTTACACATTTTTCTGTAGTTCTAGAAGACCACATAATATTTTGTTCTATTCCTGATAGGCAAAGTTGTCTGTTTTAAGTGATGCACCACTGAATTTTTCCCTGTTTGTACCTCCAAAACTATACAAAGAAAAATAAAGAACTCCGTTCATGTTCTGAATAGAGTCAATGATGAAAATCTAGTTTTTGTCTCGTACTTTCTAGTTACAGCAGATTGTCTAATGCTATTTTAAATCATATCTGGTCTTCTGTATTGTGTTAAATACTCCCCTACAACTCAAAATAATTGATCTTGCAGCATGTTGATACAGATATTAAGTTTTTTTTTCTCATATTCAAACTGGCTGTGATGACTGAATGATAACAGAATTGTATAATTAGAAGTTGAGACTTAGTGTACTCAAGGTAAAAGTATGGTTCAGTAGGCTCTGGCAAAACTTGTGTTCCCTACTGCATTATTGGGTATTATGGCAGTAGTTAATGTGGTTCTAAGAGGCTGGTAATCTGTCACTTTTGTTAAAGGAGAATAAAAATAAGAAGTCTTATTCTGGCTTAGATTTAGGGAGCAATCTAACAAAGGTTCCGAGTTCTTTCATCGTTAGAATAAGTCATGTCATATCTCATATCTCATCAGTACAAATATTAAAAAAACTAGGTTAAGAAGAGCTTTTACTTTTTTCAAGGTACGTGGTTATGACTCATGTCTCTGAGCTGTGTGTGGGATGCTTTAACCACATTCTCTACACTGTATTTTTGTTTACCCAGAGCTGCTCTTTTTCTCTGACATAGGTTTTTGCATTATCATATTTTCTTAGGTCACCCCTGTGTATGAGGATTGGACCACAATTGATTGGTACCAGTTTTTCTGCTTATGGGAGAAGCTGCCTGCCTCAATGAAGCGTGTGGCTGAGCTGGTGGGGATTGAAGAAGGCTTTCTGGCTCGCTCTGTAAAAGGCAAAATCACAGCTAAAACAGAGAAACAGTACAGACAAATGGCCATCCACAAAAGGTAGCCACAAATAGATGTGAATGAGCAAAGACCAGAGTCTGTAACATGAGGAGTGGATAAGTTCTTTATTTTCAGGTAGTGATTTTCTTGCTGAGTGGCCTGATTAGGTCAGGTGTATTTACAGAGACCATGGGCCCAGTGCACACTGTACTGAGAACACCACTGCCACAAGATGTTTGTGCTGTACTACCTGGAAGCCAATGTCTATGTTTCTTTTTTGTGCTATGCTATAGTTACTATTCTGTCTGTGCTACCATGGAGCATTTTAGCTGTACTCTAATGTGAGCTGGATGATGATTTCTGAGTATATGTATATTTTTTTCTTCAGATTTTTCACCAGTCTTGCCCTCCTGGATTTAATCAGTGAGCTCCCCTTAAAAGATATGACCAAGAAATATGGTTGTAGTCGTGGCCAGCTTCAATCCTTACAGCAGTCTGCTGCCACCTATGCAGGTGAGTTGTGCGTGCTCAGCAGGAAACTTCAGCTAGTCTGTTTTCTTTTCTTCCAGCTAAGGAGGTAAGGTCCACAATGCATAACAATGATCAATCTTGTAAAACCACTTCCATCCTTATATAGCTTTATCTGTGGTTGCCCTTGCTTTGAGATGGAACCGCGATGAATGCTGTGAGAATGGGGTCAGCTGGGTGGAATCAAGCAGTACTGTAGAATGCTGAAGCATGTAGCATGCTAATGGCTGTGGGAAAGTACTAGTCTATTATGAAGCTTTGCCTTACCAGAAAAGAGAACCTTGCGGAATGAGTGAAGTCTTGGATCTCTGAGACAGTGTAGCTTTTTCCTGGTTACAAAGGTAATAGATCAGAAAATATAATTTTACAGTTTTCAAAATGGAATGAGTAGTTTCCAGGTCATTTATCACCAGATAACAGGAGGTCAGAGAGGTCACCTTTATCATAACTTCCTTAAGAGGACTGTGTAAGAGTAGAGGTAGCTGCTCACCATGTGGTCAAGAGAATTCCTTTCTGTTATCTGAGCCAAGTCTCTCATTGCTGTGTAAATGGATCTTCAGTTTTTAACACAGTTTTATCTCAACTTGCAAAACCCTATGCGTGGGTTGCAGCATGAGTCAAAGCCCCAAAATGAAAAGGTCATGCCAACTGATGCTGAGTAGTTTAAATTAATTCTGATAGTATAAATAACTTCTGGTTATAATGGTTTCATAATTCTCTATTCCCAGTGTTAATCATTTTTTCAGCAATCAGGTAGGTAAGTGCAGGAACAAGGGTAATTTGGGAAGTAAAATGAACTGTTGACATGACATATAGTTAAGAGAGATGATAAAAAAGCTGTGTTCTATAATTACTGTAAAAATATGGCAGTGAGGGACACTGTGTCTTTCAGTTATTTTCATACTCTTACAGATACAATCTATGAGTAAGAAACTGTCTTTTCCCTGCTCTTTTTCTCCTCCCATGTTCTGGGGACTGCAGCTATAATCTTTATGATGAGCTTTGCTAGCTCCTATGGTGCTGTCAGTAACTGAAATTCAGCAGGTCAAGTTTTGCTCTTACGGATATCACTGCAGAGTGGCTTCTCTTTGTGCCTCTCATCTTTGCTTTTCTACTCTTCTTCAATGTGTTTGGGTCATAGGAATCCTGTTACAGGATATACACACGTCTCATTTCATATTTGCATGTTTAGAGTCTTTAAAAAAGCAGTGTTGTTCAGAATTCCTACCTCATTTATAAACTATTTAATTCTAGATTAAGTCGACTTCTGCAAGAGCAGTTCCTAGAGCAGAATTGTAATAAACATGAGTTAGGTGGCCATTTCTGTAAGTACTGGGAAAGAGAAATGTGAAGAAAATGCCTGTTCAAATGGGACAGAGTGGAAAATGTATGCAGCATAGTAGAACTAGACGTGAAGTTGAGACTGATACACCTTCTGTGTTCCAGGAATGATAACAGTTTTCTGTAATCGTCTGGGGTGGCACAACATGGAGCTGTTGCTCTCCCAGTTCCAGAGCCGCCTCACTTTTGGGGTTCACAGGGAGCTCTGTGACCTGGTTCGAGTCTCTCTGCTGAATGCACAGCGTGCTAGGATGCTTTACAACGCTGGTTTTGTCACAGTGGCTGATCTTGCTAAAGCCAGTCCTGGTGATGTGGCAGCTGCTCTGAAGAATTCAGTACCATTCAAAAGGTGAGAAATCACAAAGTCTAGAAGTCAAGTCAAAAGTTTGTTTATAAGGTGAAGGATTTCAGGATGAAACCTGTAATTAAATTTGACAACCTTTTGGGACTTGTTGCTGAATGTTTCTTAAAAAAAAAAACTTGTAAGTTTCTGTGACTGATCACAGTAATTACATGATTACTTTGAAATTAATAATGGCATGTTGTATTTGCCGCAAGAGCTTGTGAGACCTGAATTTTTTTCTTCCTGAACTGAAAATGCTTTTTGGAGGTTTTTTGCTGCCTCTAAAATGCTAATGCTTTCCTGCTCTGCAATGTGATTAAGTGAGCTGGTTTATTACTGTATTTATTTTCGGATTCTCTTGAGATTTTCATGTTAGTGCAAAAACAAACTTCTTACATCAGGTACCTGTTGGACTCTGCCATGATACCTCTCTGATTCATACTCCTGAGGTTACCTTTCTTTGCACGAGTGCGTGGAAGAGGATTGATTCAGACCTGGGTCTTACCCTAGTGGGGAGCTGGGACGTATCTGGGGCACGCATTTGCATGCTTGGAATGCTCCTAGGGTATGCTCTGCAGACATAGTCAGTCATATCTTTCATTGACATTATTGACTTTCAGTAGAAAACTGAAATGATTTTCTTTTAAGCAAGGTGCATTTTGGACATAGCACTATAGCACTAACTGAAGCGCAGAGGACAATAGGGTGTGTTCCTCATGTTATTATTTTCTGCATAAATGTTCACATCTGTCTGTCACCTTTCCCTTAGTAGTCGCAGAGCTGTGGATGAAGATGAAGAATCAGCAGAGGAGCGTCGGACTGTGCGCAGCATCTGGATGGCTGGAATGAAGGGCTTAACTGAAAGTGAAGCAGCTTCCCTCATTGTGGAGGAAGCCAGGGGACTTCTTCAGCAGGACTTGGCAGCAATGGGAGTGCAATGGAACCCAGAGTCTTTTCTTGAGGCTGATAGATCGTCTGTGATAAGCAGTGAGTCAGAGATGGAAGACAGACTACGTAAGCCAGATGGAGAGCTATCTTCTGAATCTTCTGTGATGTTAAACAAAAAAGAGTGTGGAGTTCGGAATCACAAGGGCCTTGGCTCTCAGGCTGGAAACCTATCAAATATTAAAAAGGGATATAAAAGGCGGCTAAGCAGTAGTACATCAAACTCCAGATTTGAGAGTGAAGTCACATACAGGAAACAGGCTCAAGCAGAGGAAAGAAACGATGATACTGGGCACAGTGCTAGAAAACGGCCCAATATGAGCAGAGACAATGAAAATGTGGAAGGAATTCTTAAGGCCAAAAACAAGGTGGATTCCAAAAGAGCAAGTCCAGAACTCCATACTCAGCAAGGAAAGACACCAACATTAGACAAAATGTCTTCAGCCTTTAGGTTGTTAAGAAGTGTGGACACACATTTAAACAGGACTAGGAGCAAAAAAACTTCCTCAAAACTGCAGAAGTCACTGCTTGAAGATTCAAGTATGTTTGACATGGACATTAAAAAACTTTCCGCTTTCCTCCCCAGCGTTTCTAAAGATAAATCATTTTCAGACCAAAACAGTAAGGAATGTATAGAAAAAGTGTTTGTAAGTCATAAGGTCTCAAATTCTGTAAAAACGAGGGAAAATAATGTTGGGAGGGAAGATAAAATGAAGAGTTTATTTACAGAACTTTCTACCCCCAGTGAAGGCATGCCTAGAGAGGGAGCAAGTTTTCAGGCACCTGTTACATTACAGAGTGTTCCACACAAGGAGACACGTAGTATTGTAGAAAGTCCAGTAATACCTTCTAGGGCTAGAGGAAGGGCTGTACAGAGAAATAAACCTATTGACGATAAACAGAATAAAATCAATAAAATGCAAACAGATGTGAGCTGTGCTGAGGTGAAGATTGATAAGCAGCATACTGCTTTAGATGCAGGTCATTGTAATATAAGCACTAACTGCTCGGGAAACCTGAGTGTCCATAATGACAGCAGGAAACAGAAGTCTGTGCTTTTTTGTCCTGGCGATGATAAATTCTGCCATGCTCTGATTCAGAATGGTGGTAAAAATGGGAATGATATACCCAATGGAAAATTGTTACAAGCTGGAGCACTACAAAAAGGCAACAGTCATCCTGAGGATTTTCTGAAAGACTCTCTAGTAAAATCCAGAGCTATTTGTAATGCAGATGATGTTCAGAATGGTCCATCCTCAGGTCTGATTTGTGTCTCTACAGACTTTGAAGATAGCTTCCAGTTGGACACTCAGACTGAGAGGATAATAAAACAGGAGACAGCAGCTGGAATCACACAACATCAGGGAATACAGGATTCAAAACTGCCAGCAGTACCACAGCAGGAAATCTCCAGGAAACTAAGCACTTTACAGACTGAGAATGCTACTGGGGAAAGACTAGATGCAACAGTAAAGAAACTAGGCTTATCAAGTATTATTGCAACAAATAATGTTATAAAAAACACAGGTCAACACTGCAGTAACGAAGTTTTGGATTCTGGAGACCTTAATGTACAGCCTGCAGCAAAAGAAATAGAATCTGTACCTGTCCTTAAAGGAAGTGACTGCTCGGTGACTGATTCTCAGCTACACAGTTTTCTACAATATTATCAGACCCAAAATTCAGTGAAAGGGGAGAGTGCTTCTAAAGGTCCCAATAAAGCAACCTTCCCTTTTGGTAGGGAGCATTTTGTACAAGAAGAATACCATCCTGTCATGGAAACAAGCCTGAATATGAGTGACGGATTGTTGTTTGATGATAGCTTCAGCAATGTCAGTGATCTTTCAGCTGTGAACATCATGGAAGCTGTCAGAAAGGAACCTGAGGCGAGGCAGGGAGCTTCACTTCCTGCAGATGGTCTTTTGCAGAACCTAAGGCCTATTCAGAATAAATCTGATGTCAGTGATAATCAGAGAGAGCATGAGGATCCAGCACAGACTAATAATTTATCTCTAGCATTCTCCGATCTCGTAGCTGAAGTTTTAGATCATGCAAACTCCCCAACATTTTTGGCAGATTTTCCACGTACATCTCACAGTCAGTCTAAATTAAGCAACAAGGTCATTTGTGACAATGACTCCAATCCAAAGGACTTAGATCATGGTGAAAAGCTCCAGTGTAGCCAGCGAATATTAGATAAGAAAACGCATCCAGTAGTGTGGACTGACCACTCATTTGAACTGAGCCCCGGACTTCAGGATGTGTTAGACAAATGGCCTAGTCCTTCAGACACTGAACTTGTTTCAGTAAATCTAAGAAGCTCCTCTCTGAATGGAAATTTAGTTGCTTCAATTGCTAATCAAGAGCCAGATGCAATTTTTGAATGTGACCGTGGTCAGCTAGAGCCTTTGCCTAATTGCCAGGATTTAAAAGACTATTGCACAGTTAAAGAAAACAAACCCAAAGACTTGGATATTCAGAAATCAGACCGTAAAACACTTATGCTCAGGGGAAGCAATAGGGCATCCTGTCCTGCACCAGATAATTGTAATGGGTTTATTCCTCCAACACCCCCCAAAGAACTTTTTCCAAAAAGCTCTGTATCTTTCTCTGCGAAATCTGCAAGGAAGAGACAGGTTGCCAGCATGCATGAAGAGCAACCGATTCAGCCAGAGAAGAATTGGAAGGGTGATGCAGAGCAGCAGGTAGTTGAGAAGGTAGCCTCAACTGAGGCTGATGAGATAGAAGATGATTCCACTATAGACAGAGACTTTTCACTGCAGCTGTCTCAGGATGTTTTTCCACTCACTCCCTCAGGTGCTGAAGGGTTCACTATTGTTGATGTAGCAGGTGACAAAACACTCTTCCAGACTTTTCTTGCAGAATGGAAGGAGAAAAACAGATTCTCCATCTCAGTGGCATGTGAAAGAAGGAAACATTGTTTGTCAACTAAATCAACAATTGGTGGCAGATTCAAGCAAGGTTAGTTCCATGTCCTAGCGTATTATTTTGTGAACAACATGATGGCATCTTCAGCTTAAAGCAGCAATGATAAAGGAAAGAATTTGCTAAAAGGTGGAGAGTTACTGACGCTAATTGAATATTATCAGTCTCAGTAAAGCAAAGGAGATAAGTGTTAGTAGAGAATGGAGAACTGATGTCAGGCATTGCACTCTTAGGTCTTTGGTGGTTGTAATGAGGTGTTAGCAGCTTGTTTGTATGTGAAAGCATCTAAACATACTTCACATTTCCTATCTAATTCTAAACAAATCTCTGTAGTGCAGTCCCTTTATCACGTGTATCTTTCCATGTCATAAATTTTAGTATAGTTTTTAATAAATAATATATGTAAAAGTAACCTCTAGGGATTGTTCAGGGTCTCCAACAGGCAGCAGTATTTGTGATATTGCCTCTGAAACAAATGTTTCCATAATACTTGCAAAATATTAATTTGGTACTTTGTATTCATGTATGAAATGTAGGTCAGTCTCTGAATTCTTGCAGTACTGTTTATTTTCTTTCCCACAGAAATGTTTGTTTGCTGGAGTTTGTTTGCTGCTGTATATACATACTACTACTTTAAAAACACAAGATGGAGTAATTAGATTTTTTGCTAACATACAGTCATAATAACAAAAAAATCCCTTCTCTGTGAAAATATAGTTTTGATGGACAAATCTTTAGCATTTAACAGAGTGAAAGGAGGAAATGCAATTCTGCCTGAACTTTTGAAGAGATTTCTAGGAAATTAAGAGTTTTGCAGGAATGCTATATTGGTGATTGTTTCTACTACAAAAGAAGAGTAACAGATGTGTTCTAAACATCTTTTTATTTTTATTTTTTCCTCCATATAGATATAAGAAAAGGTATATATTCACATTTAACAAGTTTAAGCTGAACTGTATGTATCTACATTTTTCAGAGCCAAACTCTCCTGTATCGGTAGATGCTATTTTATAATAATTACTTAAAAATATACCCTTAGGAAATTCTCCCCAGGGGATGCAGGTCAAAGATGATGGATTTCCTGTTCAACACTATGAAGACATCTTGGTAGTTGGACTGGCAGTGTGCTGGGGTGGAAAAGACGCATATTATGTATCCTTGCAGCAGATGCAAGACCAGACTGGTAAGTTAATAGATAGGCTGTGTTGCTTTCCATCACAGTGCATTTCAAGAAGGTACCTATGATAGTTTGTTGGAAGTGTTATGGTTATTCCTAACTCAGCTCACTTGTGTGATGGAGTAATTCGGCCATATCATTTTTCATCACTTTAAGTGTTCAGAAGTCTTGAGCAAGTTGCTGTGTGTAGATTTGTACTACCAGGTGATTGGTGCAAGCAAAGAACTGCTGCTCATGTGGTAGATCATCTTGGCTTACTGCCATGTTCTCTTTAACTTAACTGCTTTTCTCTTTCAACCTCTTCCAGCTTTCACTCATCAGAGCAAATCTGACGTTAGAATAAAGCCCAGTCTGCTCTTATGTCTAAGTTTTGGTTCCTGGTCCTCCTTATTTAGTAGTATAAACGCAACTGGGAGCCATGTCTAGTTCAAAAAAATAGATAAAGTATAGTTTTATTGTTACTTGTTCACTGTGTTACTGTACTTCTTGTGCTTTAGTTGGTTGCATTCAAGATTTTCTCCCTTTATTATACGTTGGATAAAATGCTGATATTGTTTTCATTTTCTGCCTTAGAAATCAGTCTGAGTTTGGCACCACCACCTTTGGACAAAGACCTGTCTGTAACAGAGAGACTGCATCATCTGCAGCTCTACCTGCAGGAGAAGCAGGAGCGCTCAGTTGTTGTGTATAACTTCATTGAGCACTACAAGATCCTGGTGATGGCTTGTGGCATCTCCTTGGAAGGAAGTTTTGAGGACCCGAAGGTTGGCAGAATTAAGAAATTTAGCTTGGGTAAAACACATAACTGGAATTGCAGAAGTACCTTCTGGTGCTTCTGTAATTTAGATTTGAATATGAACATACATCAGGGGTTTTAGGGAAATCTTCCAATGGAAAATGTAGGACATTATTTAGAGGAGTTTTCATGCAATGTGTGCATCTTTGTTGCCTACAAGAGAAATGGGCCAGATTCAGTGTTGTTAAACACATTAATCTTTCATGCCTGAGTACTTAAGTAGTGAGGATAAGTTGAAATCTCACCCATCCCTGTGGACAGGGCTGAACTCTTGTCTTGTTTCTTATAAGAAGCTAGGGATTGAAATGTCTAAAGCATTTCTGGTCAGATGATTGAATCTGAGCTAAGAAGACTTTATTACCAAAGAGTTTACCTTCTATGTGTATGGACCATTCTACTACCACTATTTTCTCAAAACAAAACAAAATTTATGTGTAATTTCAAAAGGTATGGATGCCGTCTATAATTCAAATGAAACTCTGGAAAGAGTTAAAAGGGCTTTTTTGTCCTTATTAGGAAAAGCTTTAAAATCACAGAATTTTCTAGTGTTGATTTCTGTATTTTATATAATTCATGGGCTGAATAGCATCAAGGCAATATTAAAGCCTGCAGGTAAGTAGCAAAGCTGTTCAACAGAAGGACAGACTTAGCTTTCCATACTGATACATGGCTCTGGGATAAAATTAAAGAGGAATAAAAGTAGCACCTTTCCCCACACTGTTCTGTATATGAAAAGGAGTCATATTTGTTCATTTTAGCAATGCAATGAATATATACATACATACATTCACATTCACACCCCCACCTCCCACACACCCCTACATATGTATGCATTTTTTATCTTCTGCTTGTGTGTCAGAGACAACGTAAAAGAAACCGGTGCTTCGTCCTGTTTTGACACAACAAATTGAAAGGTAGCTATGAGCAGAATTGCTTTGAAGATAGTGGGAGGTATGAGGCTTACTGAGAATAAAATTTGCCTCACAGTATTCTTGCTGCTAGTGCTGATATGCAGAAAATAAAAGAGCTCAGCTTGATTCATATTCTAGATCAACAGCAAATCCTGATTTTTACAAATTCAGTTTTCAGAGTAAACACGTTTTCGTTGTGGTTGTCATATTTAATCCCTTTGAGTTAGGATGATATAAGTAAACCAATGAAGAGCAGAACTTCTAGATGGTTCAAATTGACAGAGGGTGTGATTTTCAAATATGTAGAATTAATTTTCAGTGAGAATAAAACATTTAAGTGACATGACCTCTTACAAGTTTTGTCTGAAAGCCTGTAACTTTTCCACAAATTATTCCAGTCTGCCTGACAAATGAAGAAAAATGATCTGCACTATAACCTTGCATTAACTCCCAGTCAAGTATTAAGATTGTATCACGATTAAAATGGAAGAAAAATTCTCATGAAAGTCTCTCTTTTCAAGGTTGCGTGTTGGCTGCTTGATTCTGGCTCTAAGGAATGTACCCTTCACAGTATGGTGACTAATTTTCTACCCAGTGAGCTACCTCTGCTGGAAGGAGTAGGCACTGGCCAGGGGGTGCAGAGCCTGGGGCTTAGTGCCAGTGAAGATCATTCTGGGCGGTACAGAGCAGCAATCGAGTCTGTGCTCATCTTCAATGTCATGAACCAACTTCATAGTGAACTACAGAAGGAAAATCTGACAGGTAAATAGACCTCCTCCACTTGAGGGCAGAGATAGGGTGGCTGTACAAATTGAGTGATCAGCGGAGAACAGAAGAGGTTTGGATGTTCTTATTCGAGTGCATTCGGTGGTAAAAAAATCTGATCTTTTAAAATTTACCTGAGAAGAGTTATTGGGTTCATTATAGAATTTAAGATGTTTTTTGCATCCCAAGTATCCATTTGTTCTATTGGCTGAAGAACTCATCTGGATAATAGTCTTTAAAATCTCTGAGATCCTTACCTAAAAGATCCTTCTATGATTCTGGTGAACCCTTGCTTTTCCTTGTCACAACTTATAAACTCTTCAGATATTCTCTGGAGAAGAGTTCTTGCTCTTTGGCTTCCCCTTGTAGCTTCCTTTCTCTTGTGTGCACCTCATTAAACTTTTGTGATCCCATAGTGAAAGCTCTAGTGCTTTTGGGCTAACAGTTGCTGAAGTTTTGTCCTTATCTGAAAACAGATGAAACAAAAACCAAGAGCATATACCTATTGGTGGGCTTTGTCATTTTGTTTCCCTTAAATTGCACCCAGAGCCTAAGATTAAGGTTCCTCCTGACTCACTGAAACATTGTATTGCAAGTTTACCTCTTCACTTATGATTGTGACAACTAAATGTTAGAACATTATAAAAAGATGTAGGTGGTGGAATGAAAGTGTATCAATTTAAAAAGCTTTGCATTAATAACATCCACAGTTTATAAAATGTTGATACCCAAGGAGATGTGTATAAGAAAAAAAACAAAAAACACTTTTTTTTTGACAGAACTTAACTTAAAAACTTTTGTTATAAATGTTTTACTATGAAGCATTCCAGAAACAGAAGTATTTAAACTAGATCTATTAAAGGATCTCAGTGTGTCAGAACACTTGGGTTTTTAAAATCTAAGCATTCCCCTCTTGCTTTTTTTTTTTTTTAGCAAAACTGTTACAGTTGATTTGTTTTTGATGTTATAGAAGTTCTTGACATTTGTTCTTACTCTAGATGTATTTTCTAAAGTGGAGATGCCCAGCCATTACTGCTTGGCTCTGCTGGAGCTGAATGGCATTGGTTTTAGCACAGCAGCATATGAAACCCAGAAACAGGTCATGCAAGCTAAACTAACTGAGATTGAGACAAAGGCATATCAACTGGCAGGCCACAGTTTCTCCTTGACCAGCCCTGATGACATTGCAGAGGTATGTGATGGCTTGGATGGGAGGTGAAATACCATTTCAGAAGATATCCTTAAGACAGTTTATCTTACACTGAAGGGAAAACTCATGGGAAGACTTTGTATGAGGAAAAGCCTCTGATCAAAGTTGAGTTGTCTGTGCCCATTATGAGCTTGCTGCCTGCAAGGTGCTGTGTGTCTTCCGCTTGTTACTGATCATTATGATTTCTGCTAACTTCTGAAGAAATAAAGAAGGTAGAAATGAAGTGGAAATGAACTTGTTTTTATAGGATCTGGCTCCTCATGAAGCATGAGATGATCTGCCAGTCAAACAGGTTTTGGGTTATTTTGGGTTAATGGTGCAGGACTAGACCAGCTTTGATCCAACAGCACTATTTTAAATGCATTATATCACACTGTAATGCATTGTGTGGTATCACATAATCTGAACAAGTTGGGAGGTTGCTCTTAACATAGGCATGAAAAGGAAGATAGCTTTACAAGTTTTGAAAGAATTGCAATCTGTTTTGAAGAACATGTACATTTGTTTATAGAACGGATTGCTTTTTAAAAAGCCTAAGAAGGGGGTTTGGATTTAAATTACTGATACTTTAATTTCTGAAGAACACTACTTTCTGTTTTTTATGTATATTTCATGTCATTCTGGGAGTAGGGGCTGTTGTGTGCATTTTTTCAGATTAGTTCTGTTTTATACAATATTTTTTTTTGAGGGGCTTGTTATGAAAGTAGCTAAAATTTCCAAACGATCACTAAAGAAATTCCAGAAATATGCCACCTATGTTGCAAATGTATAAGTTTTACTTTGTAGTATTAGTGTGAGTTAGAACTCCTCAAATAATGCTCAGCTCTGATATTTATTCTGATTCATGGAACAGGAGAAGAAATATGCTTCTGTTTTTCATACAGAAATCTTGTTTGAAGTCATGCAAATTATTTTTTAATGGATTAGTGGAGCTTTACCCATCTTATTTTGAGGCAGTAAAACTTTTGTGCTAAATAAACTTGTGAGAGAGAAACTTCTTTTCCCTTCTGCCAGCTGTTAAATGGAATGCAATAGCTGTGAAACTGAAAAATGCAGCACAGAATGGCAAGTGAAGAACTGTGTTGTTTCTGTCAACTAGTGAGCATGTACTTCATTTTCCAGTTTTTGGCAGTTTGTTAGAAAAACTGATATTCTGTGGCCGCCTCCTCCCATGCCAATCTTGTTATACTGATGCCTGTTCTCTACTAAGACTGCTTTTCTTCACTAATGTTCTTCCCACTTGCAGTCTTCTTGATTCCATGTTTTATAACAGTTGGCTCTCGCCAGTAAACTCACTTATTGGTTGGAGTTAATTACCTTTCCTAAAAACATACATCTGAACTCAAACTTACAGTATTTAGAAAATGAGATTTTAAATTGCATTTTGTAGTTAATTAAAATGAGGAGAGAGGACTTTGATAGTGTAGATCTTTAATCAGCTTTTTGATTACTTAGAGCATTCCTGCTATCCTCTGGCTGAAATAAGCTGTTTAAGTACTGTGCTCTCCTGGGAGTAGCATGCAGAAACTGATCTGAGATGCTGGCCTTTTTCAGGTTTTGTTCCTGGAGTTGAAGTTGCCACAAAATGGAGATGTGAAAGTTCGAGGGAACAAGAAAACTCTGGGTTACACCAGAAGAACAACTGTTAAAGGAAACCGGGTTAGATTGAGCAAGCAGTTCAGTACAACCAAGGTACAGTGTAGTCTGGTTCTAATCTGAAATGTCTGTAAAAGTTCTTACTTCACACATGTACTGTTGGAGTTAGATACACTGATTTAGACAAAAGTAAACTTTTCCTTGCCTTCAACTTCCAGTTACTGCTGGAAATTCAAACTGGATCTTGCTTCTACTTTACTACAGCTGTTAACTCCTCCTAATCTTCTAAAGCCCGCTTGTAGTGAGGACCTAACTCTCTATGGCAGGTTTCAATGAGAATAGTGAGGCAGAATTTGAATCAAGACCAAAATAGAAAATAATTTTGTAAAGCCAATAGTAAAAGATGTTTTCAGCATCAGCTCAAAAGACTCTTAAATATCATGGTGATTGAATACAATTTTTCCCTGCCATATAGTGCTCAATCTATATTTGGTGCTTCACAGAATTTTTCTTCAGAATGGTTGATCTTATGGCATGCTGAATTTAGTATTTCTAAAGCTTGTATATATGTGAAGGTAATCAATGTGCTGTCTAGCTGCTAGATAATGTGCAGCTGCAATAATATCAACTTCTGCAGGCTAATAGGTGCTCTTGTCAAACAAGTGGTACAAGCTAACACCTATGTTCCTGTTTCCAGTACTCATTAATGTGCTGTTGTTTCCTTACTTTTCCCTTGTTCAGTGTAGTCAGTAGGTGGAAAGCAAATATTGATTTTTGAAACCTAAGTGGCAGTGAAGAATTTAAGTATTCTAGTGGTGCAAGAACAGAGAAGCAGAAGCAAAGTGGGGATTCCCTCCTTTTGTGATATGAAAAGCAGAGGCAATAACAGCTTGCTGTATACAAAAAATGTCATATTGAATAAATATTTGCATGACATTATCTTTTGATTTTTGTCCCTTCATTGCAAGTGATGAACTTCGCCTTTCATGGAGCATGGTCAAGGGCTTCATTTTATGTGTTCCTGGCATGCAGATAGGAGGCAGTCATAGAAGACTGAGAGCTGGAAGGGACCTTAAAAGTCATCTAGTTCCAACACCTACCATGGGTAGGCTTGCCCAACTCCTACAGGCAGACAAATATATAAGAAATGGAGGAGAAACATTAACGCTGTGCAAGAGGAGGCAGTGCAGAGGACTCATGAGAAGCAATGCTTTTTTGTTAATTTCAGGTGACATTGATTGGTGCAGACCAGTAATGGTGATGAGGATGCAAGAAGTCTGAAGAGAGGTCATTGTCTTGTTTGTATCTTGTGGTGTTTTCACTGTCCAGTGCAGGCAGTATAAGTAGAAGAGGTATCCATTTGATTTAAAGTCAGTGATACTGGAAGCTCACTGAAGGAGATACTTCCCACAGAGCTGCAAGACTTACAAGTAAAGCTTGTAAGGCAATTAATTACAACTGTGTTTCTCTCCACAAGGATGTTTTGGAGAAATTGAAGACACTTCACCCATTGCCAGGACTTATACTGGAATGGAGAAGGATCAACAATGCAATTTCTAAAGTGGTGTTTCCACTACAGAGGGAAAAACGATTCAATTCTGCACTGGGAATGGAAAGGATATATCCAGTGTCACAGACTCACACAGCCACAGGTAAAGAAACGTCTTCAAAATCCTTCCTTGTTATTGAATTTTGACAGTGTTTTTGTGGGGAAAAGAGTAAAGAAATAAAGCCTGTTTTTTTCTTTGAAAACAAGTGAAAATACGCATTTATGTGTTTCACATTAAACTGTCATAGAAGTCTAAACGAGTTAGTGGTTTGCTCCAAAGTAATACCTCCTATTTTATTACGTTGGCCTACAACATCAGAGGAGGATGCTGGCAGTATGGCAGTAGAGGCTGAAGCTTCACACCAATATTTAATTACATGCTGTTGCTGCTGCATGACAGAGGGCAGCAGAGGGGCAGTCTGACAAAATGGAATCTGACACGGAAGGATGTAAGAAGCAACGGTGTGGAACTGGATTCCTCCATGCAGAAAAAATGGCACCCATAAACATTCACTGATGCTTGCTGAGTGTTTATGGAGACCAAACAGTGGATGAGAGCACTGTGAGGAAGTGGGCGGTGCATTTCAACAGTGGCAGCAGTGACAGTGAGTCACCTCTGTTGGTGCAGACTTTAGAAGCGTGGTATGCAGGCTCCTGTTCATCACTGATAAAAATACATAGCTAATGGTAGTTATTATGTTGAAAAACAGTGTTTTGTAGCTGAGAATCTTCTCTACCAAATAGTGTTATTGTGCTCTTTGTATCTGTTGTAGTTTCCACAAAAATAAATAGGAGGCATTACTTTTGGAGATACCTATGTAAATCTGTTTGTTCTGTGAGAAGTATCATTTATTTCTTGCATATTATCTTGCAAATCTCTGACCTCAGAACTGATTCTGGATCTTGGGATTTCCTGTTAGTTGTAAGAAAATGAGGCACAGGATCCACCTTAATTAGTATGAGCTTATTAATCACAAATTATTTTTCTTTTTCTTCAGTTTTCTTTCTTTTTATTTATTTATTTTTTATGTTATTTTTTTTTCCCCAAAACACTTAGTTATTGTGTTTTGCGCAATAATGCAGGTGTGTGTCCCCCAACTGGAGAAATTCCTTTTGGACTTTTACTTAATTATGCCTCATCTTCCTTCTCAGGTCGAATAAGTTTTGCAGATCCAAATATCCAGAATGTGCCAAGAGATTTTGAGATTGAAATGCCAACTGTAGTTGAAGAAAGCCCACCCTTCCAAACCCATGGAAGTGTTTATTCTCGTGCTGTTTCCAGGGTCAGGTAGGGAGGATCTTGGCAAAGCTTGTGTTTACTCCCCTGATCTTAATGTGGTCGTGTTGTGAAATTTCTTTTTTCTGACTTTGCCTGTGGCTGCTGTCATGTCAGCGTGACTCATTTTTCAGTGTTTCCCTTACAACTTTCAAGGGGATAAATACCAAAAAACTTTATTGGGAAAAATTAAAAAAAAATCAGTGACACATGAAAGATATAATAATACTGATAGTATGTTCCCCCGTGTAACTACTTACTTTTTATAGTCATTTATGAAACTCAGTAGTGATCAGACTAGTATTATTACACAGTACTGTTGGATGGAAAACCTGCATCTGAAAAGTAACAAAATTGGTTATGATCTCTAACTTTCGAAGAGCTGTTCTGAAGAAGGGTTGGATAGAAGAAGTAGAAGAGAGGTCAGCTATTTTATGCTGCCCATTTCCCTGTGTCACAGAACATGGGTATACATATTTTTTTCTTTGTTAGTAATTTAATATGTGATAAAGCATTTCCTTCGAAAGCACCTAGGCTGAGAACTAAGAATTCGGAATCTGTCTTTTTTAATCCAAGAACCCTTTTCACTGGCATGTAATGATGTCAAAATTAGAGCCCTGGGACTTCATGTTTGGTGGTGGTATTCTGTCCATTCAGTTTCTTTTCTTCTTCCACTCAGATTCTTGTCATGCATACGTCACCTGAGTGACTTTTGTCATCTTTGTCACACAGGAAGAGTGAGGATTTCCAGAAATTGTCTGGCTCTTCTCTCTCTTCTCCTACCATATGTCTTACATCCTTGTGCCTTGAGTAGGCCATAGGAGGAGAGCCCAGAAGTAGCAGAATCCTGTGCATCCTTCTTCTCTAGAAGAGGGACTGGACCTAGCCGTGGAGGATGAATTGTTATCTTGACAAATAGCTCTGGCAGTGCTCCTGCTTGCAGCAGCTTGGCTGGACAGTTGTAGTGGGAGCTGGGTTCTGTAAAGAAGCAGCTTATTGAAGGAATGGAGTGCTTCCTAAACTTTGAGAGAGGCAGGATTCTGGAACTATGTTCCTTCGTTAAGTCATTGTGTTGGGAAGGTGCACAATCACAGACTGCTGGCACAAAATAAACTATCCTATAGTCCAAATCTGATAGGCCTCCCGAACTGGAGTCCAAACTGTCCATTTTTCTTAGTAATAACCATGCTTGATTCTCTCTTTCCTCTTGCTGTAAGAATCTTCTGACCAGAGGAATATAACTTAATTAGATAGTGATAAAAACCATTACTCATCTAAAGAAATTGGGAACTTCTACTCAACAGCACTATTATCTGCAGTTCCTGTATTTTGTACCTCACCTTTATTTCTTTGGAAAATTTATTTCCATGATTTTTATGCAGTCCTTCATCTTGATCCCTACCATCTCTGAAAAGACAAGGAACAAGAAGAAAAGGGAGTGTTCAAAGGAAGAGCAGATGATGTCTTTCACACTTTGCTCTCTTGGAATTAGGTTGGATCTCAGAGATATCTTTTTCGTGTTGATAAACTCATTGCTGAGGCCTCTGACCCAAATTTCAAAGGCTTTGACTGGACTTCCAGTGAAGGACACAATGGACTGGCTGGCAGACTGGTGTCTGATGGAAAGAGAGGTGTCACGGCTGTGCACTGTTTAGCTGGTAGTGCAATCCATCAGCGTGATGGACGCAATTCCATCTGCAGTTACAAATAGGGTGGGACAAGGAGAGTAAAGCAAACCCCGAGAGAAGGAAAATAAGGTTGCCTCAATTTTTCGCTCAGTCCTCAGTTAGGAAGTGTGTTACAAACATGTCATCTGCAACTTCTGCTCTGTTTTTTCATGGCGTAGCTCTGTGCGTGTACACTCATGGTGCTGGGGTGAGGGGAGTCCTTTCTTTATCAACAGTTAGCATAGATGTTCCACTGAGGAGAACAATACTGAGAGAAAACCTGGCACTCGGGGTGGAGTACTGAACTTTCAGGATTCCTAAAGAAATCTTCATCTGTGTTTTTGGAGTGTATCTATCACAGATCTGGAACTTTTCACCTGTGTTGGGGTGAAATCACCCAATTTCTGAACTAAACCCTGAATATACTGGGAATAATTACACCTAAATCTGCTCAGAGTCAGTAACTCCATTCAGTTGTGCATATGGCCTCTGTCTAATTCTCTTATCATCAATTTTTTTATGAATTGTGAAATAGAGACTATAGCCTTGTTTGCACTCATGGCTTCTTTGTGACAAAAATGATTATGCATCTTTAAGCATTTTGGAAATTGGTGAAGAAAAGTGATTCTTTGTCTCCACAGAAGTAGAAAGCATTCCAGTATTTTGCCTAATGTTGTAAATTCTTGGGCTGAAGACAGAGCTAAAGGAAGAGGAATCCCATTTTCTGTTAGCATGCGCCACGCCTTTGTTCCTTTCCCAGGTAAAACTCAGACTCTGTTCTGTGCAAGGTATTTGTTAGGAATGTAGTTAACAAAAAATCTGATCAAGAGTCAAGAGATGGTGACAGTATATATCTGAGTAGCTTCCTTCAGAAACAAATGCAGTTGTTAGTGTGCTCTCAAAATCACTCTCAGGAAGACTGTAAAGGAGAATATTTCAACCCAGTAAAATATTCTGTTATAATTCAAATGTTCGCACCTTCATTCCCTCTTTAGGAGTACGTGCTTTGTAAGGAGTTAGATTTATAGAGCTCTTAATACACAAATTGCATTCTGTCTACAGAGCTCCTAATACACACTGCATCTAACGTTTTCTATTCTAATGTCTGTTTTCACATTACCTGCCATGGCTCTCAGCACTCCCATCAGCTGCTAGACAAGCACCTGGACAGATAACTATCTGGGTACATTTTAGATTTTATTAGGTTTGATTTTATTTCTACTGCTGACTAGCAGAACTTTCACCAGGTGCAGAATTAATTTTTAAAGGTATTAACAAAAAAACAGACTCTGAAGTTGCGTAGAAATAGCTGTAGGTAACTTTCACAGTAGAAGATGCAAGTACGTAAGAATCATCAGTCATTTGCACTGTGATAAGCCTCTGTGAGGTTAACTGCAAATGAAAGGAAGTTCTGTGGTTTAGTAACACGTGTGCATGTGGGCATAAACAATGTCAACAGTCAAGAAAATGCAATTCAGACCTTCTGCTTCTCAGGAGATGGAGAGTTGTGTGGTTGGAACGTTGTTGGAGTAATTTATAAATTAATGATTTGTCCTAATTTGTTGACTTCAGGTGGCTTTATCTTGGCTGCTGATTATTCTCAGCTTGAGTTGAGGATCCTTGCTCATCTGTCTCGTGACTGTCGACTCATTGAAGCCTTGAACAGGGGTACCGATGTCTTTAAGAGTATTGCAGCAGAATGGAAGATGATTGATTCTGAAGCTGTTGGAGACAGCACCAGGCAACAAGCTAAGCAGGTGTATTTTAGGAAAAAAAAAAATCATCAGCTTTCTGGGCAGAAAGGTTTGGTGTTCAAAACATTGGGAGGCACAGAAATATGATTTGCTGTTTGACTTTGGCTGTGACTGTACAATAATTGCTTGGCAAGTCCTGCTGCTCTTGGTAAGTTTCAGCTGGAGCTGTCTGTGTTTTAGGGGATGAGGGTGGAGAAAGGGAGAATAAATGGCTGCACTTAGAGGTAGTCTCTCTTCTTGAATCCTTGCCCGTGTTATAATACACCTGTCTTTCAGTGAATCACATTTTGTTTTGGCTTGTTTTTCTCTGCCTGGCACACCACATCATTATGGTTCTTTGCCCTTTCCTCTGGCAGATTTGCTATGGAATCATCTATGGAATAGGAGCAAAATCTTTAGGTGAGCAGATGGGCATTGATGACAATGAGGCTGCCAGCTACATCGAATCCTTCAAATCAAGATACACAGGTTAGGATAAGACTATTTGGGAGCTTTTTTTTTTTCTTCTTTTTTTCTTTTTCTTTTCTGGCTAGGTTGTTCTTCTATTTTTAAATCCCTTTACTCCATGTCTCTTTAAATCCTAAATTTGTCCTTGCTCTCCCACTACTCCGATTTTTTTTAAAAAAAAGCTTTTCATTTTTGCAGAAGTCCAGTGTAGGAACAGATCAGTTTGGTTTTCTGTAATGTTTTACTCTGTACTCGTGTTTTATTCACAGTTATCTGGTTACTAAACTTATCAGTTACATTTATCAGCCCTTGGGATTAATTTTAAAGGTCTCAACTTTATGAATAAGAAACACTCTTTTCTTTATTAAAACATACAGTTTTAAGGGATGTGTAATGTCCTTTCATATCACATTTACAATTTTTAAATATAATTAGTAATCTCTTCTATTTTTGTCTTCTAATTTCATTGAATTTTAAACTGCTTATAAAGATTATGTTCTTATTTAGCTGTTCAGAGTAACTGTCCCATAATATAAATACAACAATGTCTTTTTTACAAAGTGGCACATTAATTTTTAGGAAAGCTATAGGTAGAGTAGAGCTACAGTCAGAAAATGCATGGCAGGCAAAGGGGCTGAAATACAGCTAGCTGTAATCATAAAACTTAGAAATTAACAAGATAAGTATGTTTTCAAGATTCGGGATTTGTTTCTTTAGGAGACAAATGCTGAGTCTGTTTAGTCTTCAGTAATTTCTGGATAGTCTGTACTTCAAAGATTATTAGAAATTACTTCCTGCGTCCTTCCCCTTTCAGTGCATGTGCAATTGCACAAACTTTGCAATATACAAAGACCATATATTGTAATTTCAGTTCCTATGAATTTTCACTTCTGTACATTGCTGTTGCTAAATTATATACCTGATGGATTGACTAATGCTGCCGGTCTTGATCTTGAATAGTTCCCTTTATGTTTTATATTTTGAAAACCTTGGAAAGTAGCTGAAGTTAACTTTTTCCAGTTCAATGTAGTTGTTACCTGAACTTGCAATGAAAGGGGCTCTTCTGTATCTCATCTTTCTTTGACCTAAGTTTCTTTTTAACATGTTTGATGGATTGACTCCTTCCCTTGCAGAGCACAGGTGGGTGAGCTTTTCATCCTAGAATCTGAAGTGACAGTCTGAAGGCAGCCAGCCTGAGTCATCAAGGGCTCTGACTTCTGCTTTCAACTTTACCCACTTTCTGCCACTTATCTTTCCACTGGAGCTCCAGGTCCTGACCTCTCCATTACCAATAGTATGTATATGACCTTCTGTGCCTGGCCACTGTGCAGAAATTACTTCCTACCTCCTTAGGCACAGCCAGATATCCTGACTCTATGCATTCTCTTCTACCTCGTACACCTTTAGATAAGTTTCCCAGCAGAGTTTGAGAATAGGCTGAATGAGTGATCGTGTACTTTTGTCTCCTTCACTGACAGGGTCTAAAGGAAATGTAAAATGTGCTGCTTGAGCTTCCCAGGCAGCCTTCATTTAACCCAGTGAAGAATCAGCGTGAAGAATCTGTTGTAGTAGTCAACTTAATCAACTTGTGTTAATGAAAACTTTCTCTTCCTTTTACAGGTATTCAGAAATTCTTGAAGGAGACAGTAAGGAACTGCAGAAGAGATGGATTTGTGCAGACCATCCTGGGAAGACGGAGATACCTGCCAGCTATCAGAGATTCAAATCCCTACAGTAAAGCTCACGTAAGTTGGGTGCAGTGCTTTCTCTTTTTTTGGTGTTAAATTTCTGCAGATTATCCATAACTACGTTTTAGAGGGTCTGAGCCATTTCGTTTGTGACCTTCCACTTGTCACTTACATTATTGTTCCCCCGGTTCTTCTGCAAATAACAAAGCTTTTGTCGTGATCTGTTTGACGTAAGTCTTCTGTGACTGGGTGTGCAGCTGTCATCGCTGTGCCTCACTTCAGAACTCCCACAGTGGAAAAGGAGTGAGTAATTTATTGATATAAGTGGACATGATTTTAAAAAGCCTCCACATTGTGATGCATTTTAACTCTTCAGACCGTGCTGTTCCCACTCAGCAGTCTTTGCATGTTACATGATTTCAGCAATTGAAGAAAGGGGATTTACAGTCCTACGTTTTGGGGTATTTATTCTTTTATTCCCCTGAAAGGAAAATTGCCCTGACTTTTTAAATAAATATTTACTTTGTGTATGCCTACACACTGGCATTATTTTTTTCAAGGTCATTTTGGACACATCTGTCATTGGCTCTGCACTTCAGTAAGAGTGATTGACTTCCTGGAGAGGTGTTGGCATTTCAGTGGGGAGGAAGCATAGCACTTCTCAGTAGGAAGCTGAGTCAGGATGTGTGGAATTAAAGACCTGAGTGGAGCAAGGAGAGGGCGGAGGAGTTTGTACTCCAAGGAGTTGATAGTGAAACCAGGAGACATGTCAAACTTTTTTTTTTTTTTTTTGAGATTATTTGTCTGTTTAATTGTAAGGGTACTTCAACGTGAAGCTTTGTAGACGTACCTTCTGTTCAACTTTGATTTATTCTTTAAAATCTTATTAAAGACCAATTCATGAATTATCTTCACTTTCATTTCAGCTTCCTCATAACTTTTTGCACACATTTCAGTTCTAAGCTGAGACAGAGAACTTCTGAATACAGTTTTCTTGTATAAGGAGGGATCTGGTGGAGTTTTGTTGTGTGGAAAACCTGCCATTGTGTGATAGTGCAGTCTGGTGTGGTTTTGCAGAGCTGTGATGGTCTGACAACTAGGGGTTAGTGCAGTAAAACCGATCATTATCCATTCCTGACTGTTTTAAAGATAGGCATGGAGCTTGGATTATGTGGGAGACTTTTCTGGTTCTCATAACAGCCCATGGCCATGTGTGCTATCCTTTTCGCTCTTGTGGCTTGTGGCTTTACAGGTTGTTGTCCTTGAAGCCAACAATGCATCTTTAATATGTGGTATACTGCTCTTCTCAGTCACCTGGAGAAGCACTGTGCAAGAAGTTAGTCTGTAATGTCTCAAGCAGATATATTGAACTCTGCAGGTTTTACTGTGCATCAACCTGGCCATATATTGATTATTTTTTGATTTTTTTTTAGTGAAGTACATGTGGCATTTAGTTTTGGGTGGGTTTTGAAGAAAAGTATTTTTGTTTAGGCAGAGCGCCAGGCTGTGAACACAACTGTTCAGGGATCTGCTGCCGACATTGTCAAAACAGCCACCGTGAACATTCAGAGACGCTTGGAAGCTCTCTCTTCTGTGACCAAGTCCCATGGACATCTGGAGCACTCATTCCGAAGAGATAAGACAGGTATACTTACCTCTTGCTTGCACTCTAAAGTAAAACTTCTGGTGATAGTAATGAGAAAAAAATAGTGCCTGTAAAATCTCTGGGGCTTTGGCTTAGGTGGGGGACAAATTTTACTTCCTGACCATAATAAGAGTGTGCTTAACTGGCAAAGGAGTTGTAAGGAGCTAGAAAGAACGTCTGTTCAACAGACATAGTAAAGAAAATGCTGTGATTGTATTAGAAACCCCATTTTGCCTCCAAGTAGATGTTGCAAATTCTGTTGCTACAGATTTATTCAAAAGTAGAAAGAAGAAACTGAGTAGATATACAGGCTTCAAAAGCAGTGAAAAGAGAGTGAAACAACTTCTAGTTCCACAAATAAGTATATATATTTCTTTTGTTAGAATTAAGTTTGGAATTCACTGACCTTTGATGTACAGAGGCTCCACAGTGGTAGTATAATGAAGCAATTATCAGCATAAATTTCTTGTGGCTGCAGACAGAAAAGCTGTGCTGGGGTATTCATTCCCAGAGGAGTGCTGTGAGGACTTTTTATGTGTAATGTAGACAGTGTTTTGTTCATCAATCATATATTTTTAGAAAGAAATAAGGGACAGAATGCTATGTTTCATTGATAGCTCTATGCTTCAGCCCAAAGCAAGAAGCTGACTTAATATGAATAATGATTTGTGAGCATGAGAAGGAAAACTAAATAATTAATTCTCAAACTTCTCAAAGTCTCAGGGAGCTTTGTTTTAGGGAGGCAAATTTCAGAGGTTTGCTACTGACTGTCAGCATGCACATACAGTAACTTACCTCTCCAGAGGCAGAAGCTGGCAGTCTTTGGCCACCAGGGAGAGTAACTAGGAGGGAGAGTAGATACCCTTGAGAGAGTTTTTGCTCCTTCATAACACAAGCTACTTCAAGAACCTGAAAGGATTCCCTTTGAGCAAGTTATAGGCTCCTCTCCCTTCAGAGATGTGTGCTGTGTCATGTGGCTTCTTGAAGCAGCAGTTTTGAGTGTGAGGTTTATGTAAGGAACATGCAGTGAAACCCCTACTGTAGTTGTGAACTCCTTTAGCTAACCTGCAAAATGAATAACTTTTGAGTGTGTTAGCGGCAGGTTTTTTGTTTGCATTCAACTTTTGCCATGGAACTGTTTGTTCTCTCTTACTTTTGGCAAATAAGAATCATATTGTAGAATGGTTTGGGTTGGAAGGGACCCCAGGGATCATTGAGTTCCAACCTCCCCTGCCACAGACAAGGCCACCAACCTCCAAGTACCAGACCAGGTTGTCCAAGGCCCCATCCAGCCTGGTCTTGAACACCTCCAGTGATGGAGCATCCACAGCCTCTCTGAACAGCCATTTTCAGCACCTTACCACTCTCTGTGGAGAACTTCTCCTTGACATCCAATCTAAACGTTCCTTCCTTGAGCTTAAAACCATTCTCCTTAGTTCTGTCTCTGTCCGTTACATACTGTAAAGCTGCAAAGAGGTCTCCTTTCGCACTTCTCCAGGCTGAATGAGCTCATTTCCTTTAGCCTGTCGCTGTAGAGGAGATGCTCCAGCCCTCTGATCATCTTCACGGCCTTCTCTGGACCCTCTCCAACAGCTCCACATCATTCTCGTACTGGGGAGTCCAGACTTGGACACAGTACTCCAGATGGGGCTTCACCAGGGCAGAGTAGAGAGGGACAGTCACCTCCCTTTCCCGGCTGGCCACCCCTCTTTTGATGGAGCCCAGGATACCATTGGCCTTCCAAGCTGCAAGAGCACACTGCTGGCTCATGTTCAGTTTTTCATCCACCAGGACTCCCAAGTCCTTCTCTGCAGGGCTGCTCTCAAGAAATTCTTCTCCCAGTCTGAACACGTATCTGGGATTACTCCAACTCAAGTGCGAAACCTTGCACTTTGCTATGTTGAACCTCATTAGTTCACATGGGTCTTTCCACCTTTCAAGTTTGTTGGGGTCCTTCTGGATGGCATCCCTTCCTTCTAACATGTCAGTTTCACCACTCAGCTTTGAGCCATTGGCAAACTTGCTGAGGGTGCACTCAAGCCCATAAAGAGCCCATAAGGTCCAGGAGGAGGATACTATTTTTTTTTTTGTCAGCTGCTTACCACCTAATTCAAAAACAGCTTATTAATTTTTATTATAATTTTAAATCAGATGTAATAGCTACAGTTTCAGATAACTGCTTTTAGGAGGACATTACTGTGTTTTTTAACTAGCCATAAAATGATTTTTAGGGAAAAACCAGGATCCCAGTTTGTTGACAGAAAGGACATTATAGACCAATTTCTGATTAAATTTGATCTGGTTTTGTTCAAAATTTACTTTTAAAACAGATGGTTCAGTAGTCGCAACTGCCTCTTGTTTCTGTTCTGATTCACATCTTTACAAATTAAGGCTGAAATATTTGTATTTAAAATGCTTTTCATTTTACATTTTTTCCCTCAGTAGTTGTACAAATATTGACAGGATAGAAAAATTTTCTGGTTTTATCCATTGACATGAGATTTTTCGTTTGTTTTTTGTGTTGTTCTTCTTAGCATTAGGAATGTGTGAAGGTTTTTTGGTTACAAAACCATGCTTTTGTTTGGTGGTATCCAACAAGCTGTGCTCTTCACCCACATAGGAATGCTGTCAAGGAAGAGAAACAGAGAGATGCTGCATCCCATCAGTGGAGGTTTCTTTATCCTTCAGCTCCATGATGAGCTCCTCTATGAAGTTGCAGAAGATGATGTGATCCAGGTAGAGCTATGCAATTGTTTTTTTTTTTTTAGCTATCTAACAGCATTACGATGCTTAAACAAGCCTTAATTAAGATGGATCTTCCCTTGATGTGTGCTAAAGAGCCTGTGAAAGAAATTGCTTAAAAAATTACTTTTATATCCTTGATTCCTTTACTTTCAGACTTGAACCATCCCTGTGACTGAAGTTCATAGCTTCCTTTCCAGTGCCTCTCTCCTTATTCTCTTTGTCTTCTGTTGCCTAACTCAGTACATGTGTTCATATGGCTGCAGTTTGTATCCTATGTAGGGAAAGGAGATCTCTGCATTTGGTACTGTTTCCTCATTCTCTGCGTACCTATCTTTCTGGTAAGGTTGTTAGGGTTAGCAGCATAGTAGATACAAGAAATGTGCTGCATGGACTTAAGGTACTTTTCATGTGCATGTATGTCTGTGTATGCTCTTTGCCTGTGCATCCTGGTGTCTGACAGCTCTCAGCAGTGAGCCTCTCAGCTGCGTGCTGGCAGAATTGTTAGTCCAAGTCCTGAGCACAAATCCAGGGAGGCTCCCAGGGTGTGCTCCTGCATCTTTGGACTGTCCTCCCGTTTTGTTCTTCTCATATGCATTCCAGATGACAGAAGACAGCATCCCAGTGGCAAGCAGAGACAGCAGTAGTGACTGGTCTTAGCAATATTTTTCAATTTTCTTGAAGTGTTTAATATTTTCTCTTCAATCCCAGATTCTGTTCGTTTTAGCAGCTCCAATCAGACAACTGCTACTTCAGTCCAGGCAGGCTGTCACAGACATGAAAAGGCTCCTAATTCTCATTTTGTAGAGAACTAAAATCCTTCTAGAACATAGGCTTTCACATCTTTAGACACTGAATTCAAGTTGACACGGTATCCCCAGAAGAAAGGGGGCCAAGATTTTCATATTATTTATTTATATTACTCACTGTTTAATATTTTTTTCAGTAACAGCCTTTTGTTCAAGGGCAATTATTACTAGTTTCTCATTTTTGAAGGAAATTGGAGAATCGATTCTCAGGGCAATCCAATAGAACAGTGTTTGTACCCGAGACGTATTTTCCAGACTTTCCATTTGTGTTCCGGATTGAGCTTGCAAGTTTTTCAAGGATTTCCTTCTATTGAAGCAACGATGTACTTCTTCCTAATCCTTCATTTAATTGCTCACAGAGCCAGAAAGGGCCTTCTTTGTGATAATACTGCTTACGTTCCATTCAGATGCACCATTAGAATTTTCCTCTAGTGAAAAGATATAGGTTGGGAAGGATGTCTTGAAATCCACCCCACTCAAGCTCTCACTCAAAGTAGGGCCTGAATTAATAAGTCCTTTTTGTAGACTCATCATTGAATCATATAACCATTATGGTTGGAAAAGGCCACTAAGATTATCTACTCCCAACCATCAACTCATCACCTCCATGCCCATTAAGCATTTTTTAGTAAAAAGTGAGCATAACTTGGTTGCTGTATTGGTGATTTTTTCATCTTGCTGGCATCAAAATTTTACTGCACTGCAAGTCATATGTCTCCTGGCTGCGATAGTAATTTGTATTCAGACAAGTCAGTGTGGTCACATGCTTCATGCTGGCTCCAGCTTATTTTCAGCTGCAAAAATGCACTAAGAAAAACTAAAAATATCCTCCCATATATCTAGGAGTCTATGTTACAGTCCACAGAGTATCCTTGCAAATAATTTGGGAGAAAAACAATGCAAGTGATCCTTCGGTTTTCATTTGCATTCTATCTGGGCTAGCCTGCTTCTCTTAGAAGACCAAATTGTGGTAATGCCTGTAAGAGTGGCAGAGCTCTGAGGCTGCCCAGGAGATGGTGGAGTCTCCTTCTTTGGAAACGGTCAAGACCCGCCTGGACTCCTACCTGTGCAACCTGGGCTAGGGAGCTGCTTTGGCAGGGGGTTGGACTCAATGATCTCTAGAGATCCCTTCCAACCCCTGCAATTCTGTGATTCCTTGTGTGCAAAACGTATGAAAAGTATGAGATATCAGGGCTTTTATAGTCTGTGGAGAATGTCATAGTGGAAGGAGGGAGCTTTCAGAGCTCATCACAACAGCAAGATGGTCAGAATATTACCAAAATGGGAGAAAGTGGCTCAACCTCCAACCTGTTGAGCTGATCTCAGCAAGGAGGAGTCAGGAAGGAATATTAAATCGTGGGCTGGTTTGGCAATCAAAGGCTTTCTAGATGTTTTTTAACTGCCTACTCGATCCCACCATCATCATTTTTATGCGTATAAGTTGGCAAGTATTCTTCCCAGTGTGTTTTAGCTGGCCATTGAGAACACTGGAAGTGGTGACGCTTGTTTAATGTACAGGAAATTAAGAGCCCAGAGTCCCCCAGATTAGGGTTGGTGCACAACCTTTCTCTTCCCATCAGATTCCCCCAGCCCCCAGCCTGCAGGTTCTTGCATCTCTGCAGCTGTCTTCTGTAGAATGATGGCACTTACTGTAAGGGCAGCAGTGCTATCCTGTGTACCTTGCTGGGCAGGCATGCTGGGCCTGTTGCTGTACTCAGCTCCCTCTGTAGGGTTCACGTTTCTTTTGAAATACTGCTCCCAGCTCTTAATCAAGCCTGCCATGATTTTCAGTAGGGTGGAAAATTGATCCGTGTGTATTCACACAGGCAACATTTTCTTTTTCCATATCCCAGAATTGTATTTGCTTTCTTTCTCACAACAGTATGCCTTACTTAGGCTCTGTTCAGCTTTTAATCTCCGATAACCCCTTTTATCTCCTGCTGGATGATTATTTTTCATCCTATTTTTGAACAGGAGATAATTTCTACCCTAGTTTTCTGTTCTACTTCCTCATTCTCTGTACTTGTCTGTACTGAATTATATCCTGTTTCAAAGGCTTTTTCTAGGTTATCAGGAACATTATGAAATATGGTAAGGGTGTAGATTTTGGAAGACAAATCTCCCTCTGCTTCTTAATGCTGTTGTGAGCGTATGTGCTACGATCTTCTCAGCATCCCTTGTCCCTTCCCCAGCAAAATTTCTATGAAAATCTTCTAGGGTAATTTCTCCTGTGGCACCTGTGAGGGATGAAAAGCTCTGACAGGCTGGAAATTTTGGACAGCTCTCGCAGACACAGCAGTCCCTGTCTGAGCTGAGTCTCGGTTTTTTCAGAGCTGCTTCTTACTCAGCTGTGGTTTATGGGATGAGTGTGGATGAAAAAATTCACTCATAGAAGCAAACAGGACAGGCTGGGCTCCCTGTGGGCCTTTGGTCCAAGACAGCTATTTGATGTGGGGAAAATACCTGGCCTCATACAATCCAGAAGGTCCACAGCAAAAATATCTTCTGGGCCCCTAATAGTGTACCTAAATGATTTTCTTAGAAATATCTTTGGAGGACAGCAAATTGGAGTTGCCACAACCAAACTGACGGCAAATCTATGTAGTTTCTCTTCAACCTGTATTTCCCAGCAGTCTGTACTGTTTGTTTCACAGGTTGTCTCTCACTCTGAAAGGAGGAGGAATGCAGCTCTTCAGGCTCTTTGCCTCTGGTTTAATTTTTGTGTGTTGCTTTCTGTACACTACTGTTTTTAGACTCCATGAAATGCTCAGTTATGCAGCTGAGTGGAAGAGGATAGTGCAGGACTATGAAGCGTTCAATGGGAATTATGCTTTTTTTATGTTATTCTTTTTAAAGTAGTTTTAAACAATGTGAAACCAGTCCCAACTCTGCATTGCATAAAATGTTATTTGTTTTAAACAGCTTCCCAGTTCATAAATCCTTATCAGGATTAAAATGTTTCTTTCCATTTCCATCAGTGGCAAGTCAGTGCCAACAAATGCATGGAGGAGCTTCAGATTCCTGACTGCTGCAGTTACCAACAGAGAAAGATCACTGAGCTGCTGGGTTCCTATGTGGTGCCGCAACACTCACTGTGTGTTTTCTTGCAGGTAGCTCAGATTGTCAAGCATGAGATGGAAAACGCAGTGAAACTCTCAGTAAAACTGAATGTTAAAGTGAAAATTGGACCTAGCTGGGGAGACCTCCAGGACCTGGAGCTGTAGAAGGGATACACAGCTTTCTTGTTCTTGGAAGACACCGTGAGCTGCTCAGGGCAAGGCCCAGCACACCGGCAGGCAGTGGCAGGCCTCCTGCTTGCGTTTCTGTGGTCATCACTATGAACTGTCTTCTGAACCAGGTCGTGGAAGCTGCTATGAATTCACCATGCTGAGCCTTCCAAAGGTCAGATGGTGCTGAGACTTGTTTGTGGACCTGTGGAAATTATTAATTGCTAAAAGCACAGTATTTAAATGAATTCTTCTTGTAGTTTAAAACAAAGTCCAAAGCCTAATGAATTTATTACATATGAAATGAACAGGATTATTTAATTAAAACAAAGATTATTTGGAAGCTTTTATGTGTAACTGTGTGTAGGACCAAAAAAATAGAATATCAGTGTGTTTGTGCGTTGAATTTTGCAGCCATCTGCTAGGAGTGTTCTGCAATGCTTTCTGCTGCTGATGTTGAAGTGCAGGAGGTGGCTTTCAGCTGGCTGCATTTCTCATGGAGCAACCGTGCAGTGTTCACAGTGAGCACAACTGGAGACAACGTGTGAGCTCTTGTACCTAACAAGATCTCCAGCAAAAGCACTCATTTTAAATAGTGAAGAAAAATAAGAAAAACATTTTGGCTTGGTAAGCTCAGGTGAGCACCTCGCTGGTGTTTGAGGATGGTTGTGTTACTGGAGTTTTCCTGAGTGCTGGGTGTGAGCTATGGCTCTTGGTGCAGAGACTTGTCTTGCGGGGAAGCCTCATGTTGGTGGCCTGCTGAGAGCTGCTTGGGTCTCACCCTGTGCTCTGCTTCCACATCTCTGACTCTGGTCAGGCAGGAAGGTTTGCTGGCACACGTATTCCTCAGACCAAGTGAGGGAGGAGCTGTCAGAGAACTGACCTGCCCATGTGTGGTGGCACTGCTTGTTAATACCTTCTGCTTTGGCTAAGCCTCACATCACATGGTTTCATTTCCCTTCCAGATTGTTGCACGGACAATACAGGTTCAACTGTTTTTGTTAACTTTATAAATGCCTCACCTTGAATTCATGATTTTCATTGTGTGGCTGTTATATATGTTAGAAGAAAGGAAGGACAAGTGCCTCCTGCCATCTTCTTTGTCTCTAATTGCCTTACCATCTCTTCTCATCTGCAGCGCCTTCTTGGTGCGAACAACCTCTACCTTTCTGCACTTGCCTCCTCCGAGAAATGTTCCAGCCCCTAATTACTATCCTCTCATTTCTGAACTTTGCTGGATCCTTTGTCAGAAGCATCCTTTTGAAGTTTCCTTTATAAGCAGATTGGAGATGCCGTGCAGTTGGCTTTGAGCAGCCTGAGGGCATGCTGGCGCTTTGAACTTGAGATACAGTGGTTTTGGTGCAGCTGTTATCCTGACATCAGGAGTGCTGGGCACGAAGGTTTCAAGAGAATGGTGAGTTTCAAAAGGTGTTAATGGGGCTCTCCTACAGGCCACATCCTGGGCTTTAATCACTGTAGCAAAAATGCTAAGTTATAGCCTGAAACGGTGATTGAGCACCTGGAGGGAAGGCAGGGCCAACCCAAGGGAGCTCAGGTGCATGAGTACCTGAGTGACTGGAAGGGATGGAGGCAGGATCCAGCCCTTCCCAGACCTCATTTAAGGGTTGGTAGGGGAGGTAAGGGTATCTCTTGCTGGAGATCCCTGCCTACCTGAGGCCTTCTGAAGGCAAGCAACTCCTTTCTTTTATTTCTGTGGCTGCTGCATTTGGGCTCATTCTCCTTTGTTGTAGCCAAAGTCATTGCCACCCTGCTATTACTGTGGCACTTTCCACCCCATTATAGCATTACAGTCACAGAATTGCAGGGGTTCGAAGGGACCTCAGGATGTCGAGTCCATCCCCCCCCCTGCTGAAGCACGTACCCTACAATAGGTCACATGGGTAGGCATCCAGGTGAGTCTTGAACATTTCCATAGAAGGAGACTCCACAACCTCTCTGGGCAGCCTGTGCCAGTGCTCTGTTGCCCCTACTGTAACAGACCTGTGTGCCATGCAGTGGAGGCAGGCACTAAGCAGCAGTGTCCCACTGCCCTTCCCAGCACTGAGCTGACCCGCCTGCCCGTTCTGATTTATGTTTTTCTTCACTTTACATTGAGATTTTTGTTTCCTTTCTGCCCTCTCTGCATGGTGGTTTTCCACCACGTCTGTCACCTGATAGCTGAGCTCTTTATCCATGGCATTCAGTTGATCGGCAGTCGCTTCCTTTCTATTCTGGGCGTATTAAAGCTTTGTTATTATCAGAGCTGAACCACGGCCCCCCAGTGTCAGACCATTTGTGTTCTCTGCCTCTATCGATGCTGGGTTGGATTCATTACTGATTCACATGGCCTGATGAGTTCCTGTTCCTGAGCGTCGTGTGGTGACGCACCTGTGCTGGATTTCAGGCCTGGCTGCAGCCTCTGTAATTTAAGCTGCTCTCTGGCACATGGCAGCATTCCCCTCCTGCAGGCTGCCTGTGGGAGCTCAGAAGGTGGTTCTCAGCAAGCCCCCCGGATGGGGATGCTAATCAATGGAATGACTGACACCGAACTGAACTCATTTTGATAAACAGACTTGATGACTTCATTATAATTAAGCCGTAATTTGGAGCAAATGGGGAGATAAAAGTGGCCACCGCTCTGTGAGGCAGCTGCTGTGTTTGAGTCATGATAGCAGAACTGGTTCTGAGCTGCTGCCTGATTGCTGCTATTTACATCCCTTCGTTCTGATTAGTCTTCAGCTATCAATGAGTCTCATGGATTCCCCTGAGCACGGGAAGCAAAACAGGACTTAGGTAAGTCGAGGCACTGCCGAGAACAGTGCTGAAATGTAGTTTCTGAAGTTGGTAGGTGAGCCAGGAGGAGGTTGGCTATGTGCATTATTGACATATTTTTGCCTGTGTCTCCCCCTGCACCCTGCAGTGGGCTGAGGCCCGGTTGGAAATGGCTTTTCTTTGGCTCAGGATTGTGTACTCTGAGTGAGTGCAGGTCCCTCTTTGTCTTCCTGGGCACCGGGCTGCCAACAGGGATAGGGTCCAGTGCCAACAAACAGCTGCAATCACCAGGGCTGCATTGTCTTCACTCAGTGTGACCCCCATACACACCAGATTCTCACATGGGCAGCCCATTCCCATGACTTATTGAGCAGTCTTGTTCTACCTGGTTCACATCCACTTTCCTATCAAAATGGCTCGCATTTCATCCTGCCACTGAACTCCTTTTCAGTGCGGGGCAGAACTTCCCAGAGTCAGTATCATCAGAAACAGCACCCATTAGTAGCTGATACAGCTCCTCAGGGACTTTCCTCGTATGCATACAGCAAACTTGTTTAGTTCTGCTTGCTTTGACCAAGCTCTCCTGGCAGTGCTGCCTAATAAAGGTGCTCTGTACTTTCCTGTGCAGAGTAGCAGAGGAAGACAGATGGATGACAGAAGCCAGCATAGTGCTCTGATCTGGTTCCATCCTTTTGCTTTTCTCCCATTCTATTCTAATTTTACTGAGAGTTGTAAATTTTTTTCCTGCTGCTTTTTTCCATCTGTGGCTGGAATGTGGAAGGTGAACTGGAATGGAAGCATGGTAGCTTTGGCTGTTATTTTTGAGTCTCTCCTGGCAAAGCAACTGAATATCATTGCTGGCTAAGTGGCCTTAAACAAGCATGCTTCTGCACTGCTGAGAGGTCAGCCTGAATGGGGCTGTTCTCGCCCCATGGTGGAAGCAACACAAAGGGCACTTGGCTGAGAAGTCCATCAGTGAGGCTCATACTTCCAGGGATGGGCGTTAATGCTCATGAGCAACTTGTAAAGCAAAAGTGTTGCCTGGGTTCAGGCTGTGCCTCCGCCTGAGCTGTCTGAGGAAGGGATGTGGCTGTGCTGATCTCAGCAACAGCTGCTGCAGGATTCTGTGTGTTCCTAAGTGAGCAGTATAAACTCCATCCAAATGTTCTGTGCAAGCCCCTTGTTTTTTTAAACCCCTACAAAGAATAAATTAGGGGAAGAAAAAGAGAAATCTACACCAACCAGTTAGCAATTCTTTATTTTCTTTCCCTCTTTTTAATTCTTCTAAATTGGAAAGTCAGAACAGCTTCATTTAAAACTGCTGTAGGTTTCCTGTTGTGGAGCTGCCCTGGGATACCCATGGGAACAGAACTAGGTTAGCACAGTGCGTGTGGCTCACCCCACTCTGCCCTCCTGCGGGGGAAGTGGTGATTGTTAAACCCACACAGACTGTCCACCAAAATGACATCAAATCCGAGTGCTGGTTGCTATTTAAAAAAGTACAATGCTGGAGCTGTTGATTTAATCATGGAACAAAGCACATGAATGGAAACAAGGATTTTATGTGCCTGTCGCACCAAGATGAAGTGCTAACTCCAAGTGGACGCACATGGCTTCTTAATGAGAGAGAGTATGTTCATACTGAGCCAATGCCAAAGCAAAAAAAGCACCCCATACTTAAATACACTGTGCTTGAATTCATTTTCAGGTTAAGGAAAATAATGTATGGGTGTCAGGATACCAATGGGTGTAACTAAATGAACTTGGGGGGAGGGGGGGCTTGCTTCCTTTACATTATACCCAGTTCATAAATGGAGGAGCCCTGAGGTGTAGCACAGCTTTGATCTAAGCTGCACTATTTCCTTGGATTTTTAAAGTATTTTGTAATATAATATATTCTGGTGTAAAATGGCTTCTGTAAAAGGGCTTTGGAAACTGTTTTGGAGAACTTCTACACGAGAAAATTTTATACAACACACACAGCACACAGAATTTCTGTTAAGTGTTCACATAGGAAGCTATAGTGGTAATACAGGGGGTGTTTAATGGATGTAAACAGTGCACTGGAGTACTGTGGGGGGGAGAAAATTACATGAAAGAAAACCCAGTTGTCATTTTTTCCTTCATCTCATCTTCACTCAGCATTTGAAGGTTAACACTCCATTGAATGGATTTGGTTTCTTAACAGAACAGCTTGTACTTCACTAGAGGCTTGCCTACTCAGGAAGCATACGAATAATCTGATTTCATGTATTTTCTCTGCATATTCAGTCTGTGTGCAGCTCTCTGAGCACATGGGAATACAATCGGTGGAACCCAGACGTATGGGTACTGCTGCTGAGCGCATCAGGGATGGGGATGTGGCTGTGAGAGGCTCTCCTGGAAAGAAGGATGGGACTGAGAAGGGCATTCAGCTGAACAAAAGCATGTTACATGGAGCAAACATTTCCAGGTGTTCTGATCTATTGTAACAGAGGATGATGCTGTTGGAAATACATCGAGGTGTAGGTGGTGCTCTTAGTGGAAAGGTGAAAGCACGTAATTTCAGTGCACAGGGACAGTGTCCCTTCATTACAGCACCCTGCTGTGCCCGTGGCTCTGAGCACTGTATCTTCCCTGCAGTCACAGCATGTGTTGTTCAGCAGTGCCCAGGTCTGGCCTTCTGGAGATCCCCCAATCCCCCTCGTTTCACAATAAAGAACCAGGCAAGAGCTCTTCCTCCCTCATTGGCATTTTTAAGTGAAGTTTTTTTCACATACATGATAAATCTCAATAGAAAGCATTTAACAGTGTGCACTACCAAACTTATACAACATATACATTACATATATATATTTTATATATAGAATATTCTATATACAAACATATACAACTTTTTAGATCTCTACAGCCTACAAGAAAATTGATAATTATAGTCACGAGTGGCAAACGTAACAGAAGTAGGGACTTGTAACTGTCTGGAAATACTGAAAATATGTAAGAGTAGAAAGCAGGAGACAGCTGTGACCCAATGGGGAGGACTGGAGAAAAGCTGCTTGACAGTTTCTTATTAAAAATTGTAAGTTTGAGGGATGCTAGATTCTAACTCTCTGTTATGGCAGATGTAAGTCTACGGGTGGGTTTTCCCTGCTGTTAAGACAGAGACCTGTGGCTGCCTCACTAAGTCTGACACTGCACACATGACTTGCTGAAGACACTTTTTTTTCCTCTGGGCATGCTGTGGCAATTAGCTGTTAAAGGTCATCATTACATTTTTACACTGGGCCCTCCAGCAGGCGAGCAGGGTCCTGCTCCAGCCTGGAGGGACTGCTGCCATTGAGGCCAAGGGGAGCTCTGCTCTGCGAGCACCCATGCGTACAGAAAGCTCGTGCAGCACTATGTGCTGCCGTGTCACATCAGTGTGCCGTGATGTGCCAGCATTCACCTGGGCCCATTTCATAAAGGCCAACTGCACCAATAAATACACAATAATAAATTCCACTATTAAAAGAATAGCGGAAAACTGGTAAAGGCCTTTTCATTTTGCACCACCTTAGGCCATAAGTAAGTGTAGGGATGGGTACAGAACCGTCCCTGGTTGGTATCCTGACACCACCAATGCAGACTTCCAACTTCTCTGTAAAAAAGAGCAGAGAAGGGAGAAAGAATTAGGCCTATGAGGTTGGTTGGAGGATGGAGGTCTGACTGATCCACACAAAAAGATTTTGCTGCCCAGAGACAAAGCAATGGGTTTTGGGTACAGCCTAGTGCTCAAGCAGAGCGAATGTGCACTGCACCAGAAGAAAGAATGGTAGCATTGTTGTTTCTCACTGTAGATGCCCAGTTACAGTGATACTTCTCCCAGGGAAGCAGCCAGCTCTGTGATGAGAGCCACTGGAAGGAGCGCCCCAGCCCAGCTCTTTCCTCAACACCTAACACCCAGACATCCTCTTGGGTCACACAATTTCAGTTCCTTAACTCTCAGCAGAACCGCAGGCATTACCTGGGCTCTGGCCCTTGTTCAACCAAGTTTCTACTGTTCTCACAATTACAGTTCACTTTTTCCTGTGACAGAGAAGAACCTGCCCTGTCTCCCGCCCAGAGGAGCCAGACCAGTCAGGGTTCTCCTTTTGATTTTGGCCCCAGAGAAATGTAGAAGTGCTATAAAGCAAACAGTTCTCGCTGTGCTTCAGTATGAATTTAAAACTTAACACCTCAGCTCTGTTCCATCCCTTTAACTTGTGTAGCTGGGCTGATAGTGAAGCCAGACTTCTAGCCTGTACCATTTTCTGTTTTATTTCAAGAAAGCAAAAGATAGATAGAGTAAAAGCATCTTTGAGAGAGATAATCTGAACGTGGGTATGATAGCAATCCAGTGAAGTTAAGATCTAGTTCTGACTGCAATGTTGTCTGTTTGCATCAGTGTCAGTCCAGGTTCTCTGAAGGAACACCTCCCTTTCTCCCATTTAGGAAATTATTTAAAAATTTTCCACCTGCTGCTTTTCTACCTTTTCCTCTCCTTCCTTTTCTGATTTGGAGCTCTGTGCAGCTACATGAAAACAAATCTTGAATAATTTTTAACTAACTAAATACTTTACCTGTGTGGCACTGTACTGCCATAAACTATAAACTCAGTATCCATCCGTACAAATAGGTGATGATGGGTTCTACTTACTGTTCTCTTCTGTCTCTGCAGGCTGGACAGCGTTCTGCAGGGTCCACTGTAGAAACCAAACAAGCCACACTGAAGCAGAAGCAAATTACTTTCAGCAGTGTGAGCAGAGAATCATTTGCCACACACCTGTGGTGTCATTTTCTGTACACGCCAATTCAGTGCCATATGTTAACAGTCAGTTTTCATGCTCTTCCCCTGGCCCATCTTTAGGTCCTGCTGCTGTGAGCTCTCCCCACTAGCTTTATGGGGTCACCATGTGGTTACCTTAGCATAATTTCAGCCAGCCACTTAAGAAAAAAGTCAATGTTCTGCAAGCTGCTGAGCAGCTTTCATGGGTGGAAATTGATGGAACTCTCCCTGTGGTTTCCTATTTTGCCTTCTCTAACTTCAAGAAGTGATTCTCTTAAGTTTGTTTTCTATTCCTGCAACAGAGAAGTAAGGCAACCAAGTGACAGAGAAACCACAGGGATGAAAAATGCCACAGATGCCTTCAAGGACAGCCGAGATAAATCCAGGGCACATTTTTAAAAGTACAGATAAGGGCGACATGTCATGTACTCTGAATTGCAAATAAATCATCTGCTCTCAGGTTTTAATGACATTTCAGATTGTGCCTGTCTAGCTACTTGAAAAATCTGTACATTTTGGGCATAGGCTTTTGAAATTATTTATTCTTCTGGTAGGAGTTAAACAGCACTGATTTCAAGCAATGTTTTTCAAGGAAATGAGTAGCAGATAAGAAAATGCAGCTCAACTTATTTTTCTGTTGAGAACAGTAGCAAACATGCTTGAAATGTACTGGCTTTTGTAGTCTTATTTTCAAAAAATAAAGATTTTTGCCATTTAAGTATTTTTTTTTTGCTCAATATAAATGAATCCCATTTTTCTTCGGTCACAACATGCTTTCTTTTTTTTTTTTTTTTTTTTTAAGATGTCGATTAACCATGCAAAGTTTTCTAAGTGCATTAACATTCGAGTTTGTACAGAATATTTTTAACCAGACACACTCCCCACAGTTCATACCGACAGCTTCCGAAAAGCTACATGCCACAGTGGTGGTTCAGTTCCTTTTGGGAAAGACCGGCTGCTGCATAAGCCAGGTGCCACAGTGAGGCCCACATGACTCCAGTTTCCATCTCACGTTCTGGAAAATGACTCCCACTGTGATGAATCCAACATAGTAAGAGGAAAACATCTTCTAGGAGAAAAAAAACTGTTTCTGGCCAATGCCTGGTAGATTTGGGAATGAACGTTCCTTCCCTCAACAGTGTTCTGAGCAAAGCCACAAGCAGATTCTTTAGATGTTTAAAACTGGTACCATTTTTTGTCCTTGTATTTCAGCATCACCTACAGAAATGGAAGAAAAAAGGGCGTCACAAACTTCAGAATAGTGAAGTACATCAGTGCCATTTCTTCCTTCCAACAGTGTCACTAGGTCTTGATTTCACTGAAATGTTGTTTTTTATTTAATTTCGTAATTGCTAAATGCTTTTTAAAAAGTCATTACTTGCCTGTTACTCCTGTTCATTAAAAGATTCCTCCTGAGGAACTTTAACTACTTCACCACTTTAGTTTTTGCAGAAGCTCATATATGGAGCATGGTAGCCTTGCCCTGAATAAACTCTTTTTGCATTTCAGGCAAGAGCGGTTCCTTCTGAGTATCTTTGCCTCACACATACAAAAACTAGTAAGAATATAAAGGTCTTGCCCAGAGATGGAAAGCACAGCTGAAAAACAAACTTTTTGATGAAGTATCTTTAATCTTGTTTTATCTTAAAAACTAAAAAGAAATCACATTGATTGATTCCCAGCTTAGGGCTGGAAGAGCTTTCTGTTTCTGACTGTTAGCATAAAAGCTGTGTATTCCATCCAGCCCTATTCGTAGCAGCTGTATCACAGTGCAGTACCAGAGGTGGTTTCCTCCTCTTCTTCCTAATAAGATCTGGAAATGTTCCTATGTACAAAGCCACCTACCTGTATTCTGCCCTACTGCATACATCTGCTAGACCGAGTAAAACAGTCAAAATGGATTAGCGATAAAGGTGTGAGATGAGATGTGAAATTCAGAGATAACGATGCATGTTCATTTCATGAAAATATGAAAGAGGTGTGCAATGGAAGTTTCTCTGGGGATTTTCCATGGTGTGGAAGCAGTGGAAGGAAAAATGGCATGCAAGTTAATGCGAGTGCACCTCCAACAACATGACTGTGTGAATGGGGAGAAGAGCACTTGACTTTCCTGAGGCGAAGCAAAGGCTGAGCTGCAGGGATGGTGATATTTAGCTCTGAGTGTATGGTGCCAGGGCTCTTACCTCATGTGCATGTTTGGAAAACGCCTCTGCGCTGGCCATCATGCTCGCGGTCCTTTCATCCAGCTCTCCCAGTTTCTGCCCTCGCTCGTCAAGAGCGATGCGAGCACGAGTCAAGTCCCCAATGACACCTCCTGCAGCTCCTCTCACACCTTCAATTCCACCTGATCCAGGGATGTGCTGGGCGAGACTGCGAGAGGCTTTTCCTGCCGTGGCCTCCCCAACTGCGAAGGAGAAATACCAACACAGGAGAGTGAGAGGCTGTGGTGCTGTTGATGCTTCTGGTCCTCGAGCTGCAGCCTTGCAGCAAAGACACCTTACTGCAGATGGCACACGTGGAAGACTTTGCTCTCTGCACTTTCACATCTGCAGCCATACCACCAGCCCTCCTATTGGTCAAAGGAAGCTGCTGCCATGAAGGGATCATAGACAGGGCAACTGGGAAGTCTGCCCTCTCTTCATGCTGCCCTCTTTATTCTTTTTGTTTTTGTCATTAAAACAAATCTTGCTTGTGTTCTAGATGACAAGGGCAGGGAATCACATGTATTAATTTACGGAAGAAAGAGAAAAATCACTTACAAAGCTCTTCTCTGTCAAAAGCTTGTCCACTTCCTCCAAAAAGCCCTTTAAGAAAGCCTCTGTTTTGGGCTTCTGGTGTTTCCACGGGAGTAAACAAATCCCCAAGCATGTCCTAGCACAGTCAGACAAAAATCATATGAAAAATTACTGAGATGGAAGCAGTCTGGGGGGGCTGTTCCATCTGCATGAGCTTAAAGAGCCACATACGTTGGATCTTGTCAAGTCACTTTAAGAGAGTGCTGCACAAAGAACAAAATCAGTACTTAACTGTTGTGTTTTATGACAAATGAATACTAGGGCTAACTAGATTTGCTAATGCTTTTGAAAGGACTTGTTTTTTTTGCTGCTCAGTCTTGTGTTCATAGAGAAAACATTTTAAGCAATACACATCATGGAAAGGTTATCAATGGTAGGATTACATTTTGCTTAGAAACAGCAGTGGTGACACTATAATTGAATAAACAATTTGTCATGAATTATTGCTGTAGTGATTATCCAGGCTATCAGGACAGTCACTCTGTTCTCCCTTTATAACATACCTGAGCTCAGTCCCTGTGAGCAGTTCAGAGTTGTTTTTATTTTAAGTGAAACCCACTGCTTTCCATGACCCACCCCTCTCCAATCCAGTGTTACTGCGCATTTTGGTGGTGCCATCCGGCAGTGTCTGACAGCACTGCTGTGGAAAAAGAGATTTCAGAGCAGCTGAACTGAATGAGGGCCAAACACATCTCAGGCTCAGCTTTATTTGCAGCAGTACGGCGAAAAGTTGGATCTCCAGAATCAAACCGATATAGAAAGCATCCATTTGTGTTTAAAACCAGCGGGGCTGTAAAATGAGAACAGTTGCTGCCCTGTTGCTCAGCTCTGTTTGCTCATCTGAGCCTCAACAGGCAGATCCAGCTGTTGTGCTGCTCAAAGTGCTTGGCTCCTGGGAAGCTGAGTGCCAATGACAAAGCTGTGACTCACGCTTAACTGCTCCCCTGCACCATCACCTGATCCAAGGAGAAAAATTACTGCAGCCTTTTGAGCCGGAGTGGCCTCTCTCATGCAGCCTGGCTTGTTTTCCTAGGTAGCAGGTGATACCTGGTCATCTGCTTTTTGTGCTGGGATAATGGCTGTGCAAGCCCTTTGTGTCCTCCTATGGATAAAAGCCAGGGTAGAAGCAGCCGTAGTTCAGCAGTATGAAGAAGCAAGGGCAGTTTCCATTTTGTTGTTGCAGGATGCTGTTAAGGTTAATAACAATCTAGCTTACAACAGCCTCTTGCTTATGAATCCACCTTCCAAGATGCACTGAGCAAACCTTTTGATAATTTCAAAATTGGTTGCCTGCAAAATGATCTATTTCCAGCGTGCAAGAGTCTGTATGCAACAGTCACACCTCCCAGGGCTCCTTCAGACCTGAGACAGACGCTGCTGTGAAGTGATTCAAGCAGCTCAGCACACGTTATTCCCTAGGGGACAATAAGTGCTGGCAGGACTATTTCTTTTGTATTTCTATCCTGGCTCGATGCTAATTATACAACCAAGAACTTGTTCACCCCCTTATTTTTTATTTTATTATTTGCGTTTCTCCCTGTAACTTCTCACAATTCTCCTCTTCAGTAAATGACATTTTAATTTTCATTTTCATTATAAAAAAAACCCAAACCTAACATTGTAAAGAGCTTTGCCCAAAATAAATTATTTCAATTAGACCATTTCCGTAGCTACTGCGCTTTAATGTACGGTGGGAGATGCTTTCCTCGTGGGGGAGAAGGGGAGTACCGATTAGGGGAGTGAAAATGATGGTAAATAATTAAAAATAAATTAAAACAGAGTATATTTTTTGATACTACCAGCACCTGTTTGTCTCATGTTTCTACCCATCTTCTGGAAGCTGTAGGTATTAAGACATTTTTAGAGTTAAAATTTGAAAAAATAAATTACAGGAAGGAATGCATATTTTCACAGTGGCAGTTTCTGTGTGTTGGACACATGCTGGTACCCACTGCTAAGGCTGCTCTGAAAGTGTAACTTCCCCTTCTCTCCCTTCAGTCACTTTTAACAGTTGGTCTCTCATATGTGGGGGACTTTGAGAGGCAGGTTGTGAAGAGTCCTATTTGGGCATAAATCTGGCTCCATACAGGGCCAGAAGAGACTGTAATTAGGCGAGGGCAGGCTGCAGACACAGGACAGTCATCAGGGCACAGAGCTGACCTCTCTGCTCTGCTTTGATAGAAAGGCAAATATAAAGGAACATGTCCTTGAGGTCACTCACAATGCTAGAAATTAACTAAAACACACTCTATTTTTTCTTCCACCAACACACAGGCTTTCCATTGAACGACAAGCTATCATCTCTGGCAATGGCAGAATTGCTTACTTTTGACTAGAAATCACAGCCTGGTAAAACGCTGTGCTGAGAAATCTAGCAGCAAACGTGGCAGTTCACACTTGCACAGCTCGCTGCTCAGGCCTCCAGCCCTCCCACACACAGACAGCGTGAAGTGCAGATGCAGCACGTACCTGAAGGTTGTCACACATCTCCTGGCTGTACGTGAGGCGCTGGATCTCCGTGGGAGAGCTGAGGTACAAAGCCTGCCCTTCGTTACTGAAACAAAAGGTCCGCGCTATCCTCATATCCGTTACAGGCAGATAGTTGATGTCCAGCAGTGGGCGAAGGCTGGGCAGGCTGAAAAGAAGCAGATACTTGGGTTAGTCACAAATCGCCTTGTGGTAAATCTGCTCTGTGGCTGCATTTTAAACCGATGTGTAACTTTAGGTTTTTCAGAACTGGAGGAGTTGAAGAGCAGCTCTAAGCTGAAAAAAATCTGCCATTCACACGGTGCCTTTCTTTCTACCTTGCTTCCCTGCAGGGAGTAGTTTCAGCTGCCTTGCCTCAGTGCTCAACTCCTGCCACTGTCTGGATGCAGGACGTGCCCATGACACAGCATGGCTTGTGCCATGTGGCTGGGCACGTGGCAGAGTCCTGCTTGCATGCTGTGAGGAGAGGCTCCAGCAACCCCTCTGCTGCCCTGCAGCTTCTCCTGCTTCAACTGATTGGCTGTACAGCACTTTCCCAAATTTAAACGCATGACCAAGGATCAGGTGCAGCTGCAGGCAAGGCCACGCTCCCAGAGGTGCAATTCCTTGTATATAAAACGTGCACTAAATGCATCTATCAGGGAGCTAACGCAGAGTATCAACCATGTAAGCACACCGCAGCAAATGCAAGTGGACCGCGATGGCACTGTGCCACCTCTTTGCTTAGTTTTGCCATGAGATTAGTTAGATAAGTACCTCAGTGTCATGATGTGCCCATTGGCACAAAAGCACGCCAGACAGACGCTGTTACAGAGGGTGACCACATCTGCTTGCAATAAAAAGGACGTTTCGGTGATGTTGTGGACATAAAGACATGTTTGGGAAGGCAATGAGAAGACTTTGGCTTGTTTTTCTGAACAAATGACTGCAAATTGATGATCACCCATATCCTGGGAGGAGGAAGGGGAATGCATGACAAGTTTCCTTTTCCTTGTTTTTTCACCATCATCAGCACTGTGTGGGTCCCTCCATACTTCATACGGTGGATGTATCAATGTCCCTGTGCAGTCCAAGCACGCGAAGGTCAGCACGGCTCCTTTCAGTGTCAGAACTGTGCCTGCAAAATACAATCTTCTCTCACTGGCACTGGCATCACAATTTAACTGGTTGTCAGCACAGTGGACACATGGCACTGGTGACACTGAGGTTTTGCTTTTGTAAATACAGAAAAAGCATTTACCTAGCCAGGGTGACAAGTCTTCCTTGCTCAGTTCTTCCTGACCACACAGGAAGATGAACACATAGGCTGTCACCACTGAAAGGTCTCAGGCAGCCCATGTCAAAATAATCTATACAGTACATGCTACTGAATACCATAAAGATAGGCTGCCTTTTTTCCTTATATATATATTTTTCTTTTTAATTTATCTCTACCAGTGGGATTATTTATTCCCCAGACAGTAAAATTGCTGCCTTTAGTTGGTTTGTTGTTTTTCTAAACAAATCAGGGTGGGGGGGCTTAGCAGTACTTCTGCATCACCCTGTTTTCTGACATTATTTTACTCACAACACAATAAGCACATCCTGCCTCTTATCCCTGACCTCTCTCAGCCCTCTATCCTCACTGCTCTGCCATCTGTCACTCACTCAGCCAAAGATCTCTCCTGGTACATCAACCTGCCAACATTTGCGTTTCCTTTCCTGAGCTCCCTTCTGCTTCTCTGCAGCCTTCTGACAGGAAAGGCAGCCAAACTGTTCACAGCATCCCAGACAGGACAGCATCAGAGCAGCACACAGGACTGCGATTTCCCAGTATGAAGGATCTCTGCTAATTTCCCTGTCTTCACAAGAAATAAATGTGACTTTGCCCAAGATGCAGGGCAAACTTCAACTGAAGTGCCTCAGTTTGTGGAGCTGTGGGTTTCTCACACGCACCTCTTTTTACCTGTGTGCCCTTAATGTAGAGACTGACTACTACTTCAAACATTTCTTGATAATTTTCTGGCAAAAGAAGCCATATAAAATCACACAGTTTCTCCCCCATTGAACCAAGACGGATAATAAACATGAATAAGGCTGCACTCTTACCACTTGGTGACACCAAGACTGGCTCTGACTGCCGTAAGTCATCACTGGCAGGCAGGTTAAGAGAGAGGATTAAGACCATACCAAGGCCCGTTCCAACCCAGAGACATGGAGAGACAGCAGAGTCGTTCTTTCGGGCAAAGGACTCCATGAAGTACAAGGCTGTGATTGCCTCCTTGGAGTCTCTGTCAATACTTGACACGCTGGAGCTTCGGGAACGGCTGAAGGAGTTCTCCCGGTTTTCTGTATAAATAAATACAATTGAACAGGCATAAGCTGGTAACCTGAGAACAACAAATGCAACTCCCCGCAGGGCACTGAAAACACAGCATTTTCACAACCTAGGAAAACATTCTGATACTAGCACCGTACCAGCTTCCTGCCAGAGTATAAATAAGTGTGGAAAATGCTGTCAGACCTCATCAGTTAGATTTGCATTAGAAATAGCTGCTTATTATGAATATTAGCATAGACTAATTAGAGTTTACAACAGCCTTAGCTCAAAGGACTTGTTCTAAATAGCATGAAATAATTTTAGACCCATATGCTACTGATGTATTTAATATTAATCCACGTATCTCATTGCTGTAGGGACACAAAGGGAGAAGCTTTTTCCAACTTCAGAACACATGTTCTTTGCTCCGCTCCTTTTCCCACATCTAGGAAACACAAGCACTAAGTTCATAGCTGCTGCATATCGTCAGGCTCTCTGGGGAAGAGACACACATCACTCAACTATCCCGACATCCAAAATGTCTCGGGGCACAAATCAGCTCTGGCTTCCCAGGCTCTGAGATGGGAAACCTGCTCTGTGCCCTCAGTGACAACTGCGTGGTGAGCTGGCACCAACAGTGTCATCTTTTTGCCTAAACTTTAGCAGACAACAGTGAGAGATGGGTGGAGACAGAGCCATACTAATGGAGAGCCTGAGCTCTTCAGAGGGAAGTGGTGGTGAACATGGTCTAAATGCTGTAGGGCTTAGGGGTCCTGCTTTGCTTTGCCTCGCACCAAGAAAGAAGCCCAAAACTGTGCAAGGGATCTGCTGGGGGTAGCCACGTGTGTCATTGGCAACACAGTGGAGGCTATGAAGCACAGCAAGGCTAAAAGGTTCCTGGAGACTAAGGGAGCCAGAGGGAAGAAAAGAGCAGGGCTGGCTGCCAGCATGGCCTTTGCAAAGCAATTTGTGTCAGTGCTGCTGTCTGCCAACATGGAGTCGAAGTCAGATCTTGATCACTGGAAACCTCACATTCTCTTCTGCAACACAAACATCAGAGGAATAGGAGGTTATGGAGATGGAGAACATTTGAAGGCATCAGACCTGAAATAAAAGGCTCATTTCTGAACCTACTGTTACGAGGCAGGTTTGTGTTTGGTACAAAACTCTCATCTCAGCACAGACAGCTGTCTCTTCAGAGCCTGCAGAAATGAAGGAGAGGAAATACTGTCTACTTGTGTTTAAAAGTAAAACTAGAAAAGGGCTTTCTCAAGCACTCCAGTTTAAAACTGGGCTAAGCCTCATACTGTCTCTTGCCCTCCACCAGAAGTAGCTGTTAGGTGGTGAATCCTCCTCAGACCACATGCTGCATTAGATTCCCTACCCAGATCACTGCACGTCAGCTGTGGAAATTCTCCTCTTCACAGCAGCTACCTGGGAAATACTGGAGAGAACCACAGCAAAGCATTATTGGAACAGCAGGCATTGCTATATATGCTACCTCACATGCCTGCATTGGCACACGGGGATGAGGGCAGATGAATATGCTGCTCAGACATACTTGGCACAGCTGCTGTTCTTGGAGGGCATCTGTAGCTTTTCAAACAGGAGCTTCAGAGGAGAGCATTCCCTGGCACTTCGGGCCCACTCTAATGAAAGAGTAACTTGTGACTATCTGAATTTCCAAGCACTGCCTTCTCCTCACCCTGTTTAACCTTCTTTATGTAGGCACTGTTGTTATTCTAGTTCTAGCTCAGTGCTGCTAAATATATCTGCAGAAACCTGGGAATTTTTATTCATGTGAAAAGCTTCTAATACCTTGAGAATCACTGTCTCCCATAACCCCAAGCACTTTGTACTCCTGCAGTGGACTGGTTGGCCCAGCTCCTTCCTAAGAATGGCAGCTGACAGGCAAAGAAGGGCAGAGGGGTAACTTCAAGGCACAGATCCTCAGGGCTTCTTGCACACAAACATATACATACATACATATATATATATATATATATATATATAAAAAATTCAAAGGATACCTTATTTTAAAAATACGTTGCTATGTAATTAATTTTCTCTTTAAAAGTCATAACATCGAAACATGGTGGTGCTCAAAGAAAGATACTGAAAGGACAAAAATGCATCTGCTTAGTTAGCATAGGCTACATACATACACGGACCTTAAAATACATGATGTGCCATTCACATATGTCATCAAGCTTTCTCCCTCTCTAAATTAACAAGAAATGTTCTTCACTCCAGTACAGAACAGCTAACTAAGGCATCTTAGCAGAACTGACATTAACAGATATAGTCTTTGGGACACTTCTGGGAACATACTGTGCGAGTTTCTATTAAATACACTACTCAAAATGAAACACAAAAGATCAGCGTGACACTTGTCAAAGTCTGATGTCATTAAACATATCTGAACAGCAAAACAAAACCCATGGAAGGCTGAAATCACTACGGAACTTTAATAGCTCTAAAAGCAGGACAAAATCTCTCCTCTTTGGTATAAAACTTAGTTCAGTACTGTTCCCCCGACACTTTCCTTCTCAAAGAGACTATACCTCAAATTCTCTACTTTGAAACCACTCCATTATATCCTGAAGAAACAAAGACATGTTCTTTGGAAAACAAAAGCGTACCTAGCTTAATTTCTGCATTTAAAATGATATCCCATCTGCTAGAAGTTGTTATGCACAAACACTGTCACTCTGCAGTAATCTGTAACACAGATTATGGGTTTCATAAGCAACACTGTTATGGGTTTTCTCACATATTTTCCTTCTGTTACATGGTGATACAGGTGTAGTAACAGTGACAGCTACACGTCCCTGCATGACTGTGAACCAGGGCCCATATTAATTCAGGTATTCCCTTTAACATAGGTCAAACAAAGTTGATTTGGTCTCCCTGCTTCAGTAAGAAGACAGCCATTCATATGTGAAAGGCAAATAATTTTCTGCTCCACAGTTCTTTCCCTCATTATTCTCTCCACAATATTCTGCTTTGTTACACTTCCTCCTAAGTGCACTTCAGCCTCTTAATTGCCTCCTGCTTTGAGGGAGTCAACATTCTTTTTTCTTAGAGAGGCATTTATCCAACTCCAGTGATCCCTCTGTTATCACTCAGCTGTGTCTCTTTTAGGCTTTTCCTACTCTCCCTTTGTAGACCTGGATTTATTAACTTTTCTTCCTTTCTTTTTTCTTCTTTTTTCCTTTTTTTTTTTGGAAACAAAGAGGTCTCCAGGCTGTTCCTGCAGCTGGGAGCAGAGGAGCCAAATGCACTATGAGTGTTCCCTGAGAGCCAAGCAATGACTGTCATTAGGGAGATGCTGCTATCCAGGTTGTTATAGCCTAAGCAGCTCTGAGCAAAAGCATCACTATCTGCAGTGAGGAAATTTCAAACAGCTGCGTACTGTGAGTTAGGACCATACTATAGAAATACTACTACAAAAGTAGTCCTGATTGCCTCAAAAAGGCTTCATTCAACCCTGGTGTATAGATTATATGCACAGTATAGATTATATGCAGTGTAGACTAGTGCAACCTGGTCTACCTGTGCAACCTTGTCCAGGGAGCCTGCTGTGGCAGGGGGTTGGTCTTGATGATCTCTAGAGGTCCCTTCCAACTCCAACAATTCTACAATTCTGTACTGAGATGTAGATGGAGACTCGGGAACGAATCTCCTGTGTAAGACTGGATTGATACTTAAATTCCAGCTATGAGCAACAGTGTACAAGTAGAAAGCTCCTGATTCAACAACAATTGCAAAACCTCCAATTTGCTACCCACCTCAGGAACAGAAACATAGAAGGACACTTCGATTCACATAGTAGGATAAAAATGAAGCCAGCATTTTTGGGTCTTACCTTTGTTCATCCATGTGTGAGCAGTACAGTGACGCTCGTCGTGTGAGAATGAACTGATTCCGTGTAATTGCTGAAGCATTGCCCGTCTGGAAATGTAACCTACTGCCACAAAATCGTGTGCATTGCAAAAGGACAAGAACAATTGAGCCAATCGTCATCATGACATTTCTATGAACGCAGCCCCGAGCACTGACTGACCTAGCTCTTTCCTTGCGTGACAGAGGGCTCCTGCTGCAGCACACTGGTGTCTAGCAGAAGATGTGATTGAGGGCCTAGGGGGTTTCAGAGAACTTGAAAGACCATCTGAGTAAATGATTCCCTATGTTTCAACTGCCACCTTCATAGAGCACTTGCAGGGATTTTTTTTTTACTACCTTTTGTTTAGCAGAAATAGCATTGGAATTTCTCTAATTTCCCATGGAATTAAAAGAAAAATAGGGGGGGATACTAACAACAACATTTATGCCACTGATGTGTGCTCTTTGGGGGAACATGCTAACCTCTTTGTTCTCATCTGCAGCCAAATCCTTGTAAGGGGAACACATTTTCACACATCAGCACATCCAGGAAATTGTCGTCATGATTATTTTAAAATAATTGGGGTAAGGACTAACAAAGAAACATAAAGTCCATTTCTTTTTGGAGTTAGGAATCAAGAAGAGAAAACAATCACTTGTTATGAGGAATGAAAGAAAATTACATGTGACAAAGATTAATATTGTCACTGTAAATGTTTACATTCATTAAAGGAGAGTTCTGCATTCAATGAACTGTCAGAGTGCTGGATTCGATTTACAGGTTCGTTCCTGGTTTTAATACACTCAGTAACTGATCTGCTCATAGAACATATACAGAAATCGACTTTTTTTTATATATGTGGAAATCAATATATTCTGGAAACAAATTTAAATGGTTTTAATTCTCCTTACTTGGAGATCTTGAAAAGTTTATGCTTCACATACCAGATATAACAGAAGGCAATGAAAATATTAAACTATTTGACAGTTTAAGGATTATCATCTTAATAGTTCTAAGGAAACGGCACTTTTTAAATTACTGAGTCAGGAAAGCATGCAAAGCCCTGAATGCCTGTATATACAGACAGTAGAGGAATTACATTGCAAACAGGAATTTGCACGCAGTAAAAACATAGAGACAGAGACTGAACCATACTACAGACAGCAATGCTTCAGCAACACAGAGGAGAAAGGGGAAGGAGGTAACGCTGCGGGGCTTCCACACACTTAAGAACACTGCACAGTTACTTGGCTAAGAGCATCTTCAAACATGTTTTAATAGCATCACTCTGAAGCTGCATTCCACGTTAAAGCAATTCACTAGAAAGCAGCAGAAGTTATCTTAGGCACAAACAATGCAACAGTCTACACTCTTACTGTGAACTGTTTTCTACTGGATCAGCTCAAATCACTACTACTGATCTGCTGGATCAGCCCTAAAACTACGTCAAAAAGTATGTGAATATATTGCTTGCAGAATATTCAGATCAGGATGAGTGCATCTGTTTACACAAAGCTCACACCTAAGGGATACTTCACTCCACCCACCCCCCCAATCCTGAGAAAGATCTGAAATGTAGTAAAATCCTCAAGTTGCTATAGAAATAACAGCATAATTTGACTGTGTGGTTTCACAGAATTACACTGATATGGGACTGATATAAATGACAGCAAATAAAGGCCTGAAAGAGAAAACAGATTCAAGTCACCAGACTTAGAACTGAACTCTGGTATTTCAAGAATACAGAACAGCTCAGGCTTAGTTATTAGTTCAGGACATTTTTAAAAAAAACTGGGGGGAGCTGTTAGAGCAAAGCTGTTTTTCAAATTGAAAATGAAGTAGAAATAAGCATTTTTATGGAAATATAGAAATGCTGGAAATCTCTGCAGTAAATCATGCCTATCAAGGTTTCCTATTGGATTGGATTAATTACTGCCCATTACTTACACAAGCAGATTGTCTTCCCATTTGGAACACTAAGAGCTCAATTTGAATTTAGATTATAAGTTTGAATATATGTTTTTTAATCAAAGATGTCACAATTCCCTACAACTTCACACCCAGCCTAAAATATTCCTTTTGCAGAAGCAGATAACATTGATGATAATATCTTGACAATATCGACGGTCTGGGAAGGAAGAACATGTTCTACAACTTTCATACGTGGACGTACCCAAGAATCAGTAGAAGACAAAAGGTGCAATAGAAGAAAAACCTTACATTCAGTCAATGAAGGAGTCGAACTAGTTGTGGATGAAGCAAGTGAAAGCATTCTTTTTTTTCTTCCAATAGATTCTCTGCTTGTGTAACTGAAGAGTAGTTAGAAAAACTCTGTTCATAAAAAAAAATGTTGGAATAGCTATTATAATGTAAGAAATGTAAGAAAGTCTAGAATACTTTTATGATCTTCCCTTGCTGTCTGTATACAACAGCTCCACAGCTACTCCATTCAGTCAGAGAAGTACCAGGCATCATCTAAAGGTGTGTCCCACTGTTTCAAAAGCTATGTCAGATACAGAAATGGTAAAAATGTAGTACAAAACCTATCCTTCACATTCAACATGCTTAGAGTGCAGCATGAAATCAGCTTAATTTGGAATAAAATAATCATTTAAATTAAAACTGACTAAACATTCAGTGAACGTAAAATGAACAAAGCTTTCTTACACTTGTTAGTTTTAAATATAAGGAAAATCTGCAGATTCCTATAAGAGAAAAAGCGGACCCTAGTAGAACTCACAGAAAATGTACTCCCAGGAAAAAAAAAACCAACATTAACTCAATCTAGTCCAGCAGATTTGGAATGTGGGCAACAGCCTTACGTCTGTATGAAGACAAAGCTGTCTCTCTCTTCCCAGGCTTTTACTGGCTATGAAATGTTCTTTCATGAGGCAGCCCAGTTTCCATTCAACCACTCCTTACTGCTTTGTCCAAAGACATAGGGAAAGCTCACTGTAACCATGATTTAAACAGATGTTACATCTGACAAAGATTAAAATCTGGTCCAAATAATGACAGTCCCAATGGCTTTCTGCAGTATAGTGACTGCAGTGTGTGGTAGAAACCCAGAGGCACAAATTAGTCTGACAGAACCAGCTGCATCTGTGCCTTCTGTATCTGTGGCCACTAGGTATCATGAGCATTTTTCATGTCTCCCCTGGAAGATGAGCCACTTTAAGGCATGATAGCAGAGCTTTAATCCAGTCTAATGGTTATAATGTTCAGATGGGAAGGTGATCCTGAGGCTTCTGTTCCTTCTAGTCCATCTTTTTGTTTGTTTTGAACCTAGTATAAAATACAAATGTGTCATAGAGAGCTACACTTAAACATCATAGCATCTAGAAACTAGGCTACTTCATGCTATAACAACCAACTTTTTATCTACGTCCTTGGAAGTTCTTATGCAGACTTCTTGGTCAAGTGGCATGCCCCACTCATTTGGTTGGGACCTTCCCTTGGACCGAATCCTGAAGGGATGGACTGTGCTAGGTGGGCTGAAATGTTCCCCTACTCCCAAGTTCAATTGTCATTGTTTTTGACATTTCTGCACCACAGGCAGACTGGGTTTTGCTCCTTGCTCACCCTCAAAATCTCCCTATATCTAGTCAGTAAGAGAAAGCAAGGAATTTTTACTTTATCTACAGTAGAAAGCAAACATGCACACTCTCAACTCTTCCATAACTGCAAATGAATATAGGACTATGGAAAGCACATTTCTGGAAACAATTTTTTGAATTAAACTTTCAGTATCAAGGAACAGACTTGATGGATGTTGAACAGGTCCTGCATGCAACCTTCTTATCTGCTTCTCTACACAGACAAGAAATAGGATGGTGACAGTGACTAGTGAAGACTGTGGCCTCTCAGAGTGTCTCTAAGACATTTCCTATTTTACTATTCCTGTTGTTACTAGTTACAGATATGCAAAGTAACTTCAAATGCTAACAAAATTTAAATGACTCACAAGCAGAACCAAAACCAAAGTACCCTCACCAATAAAGAAAATAATCTCCAGTCAAGGGGTTTTCAACCTGCTGTGAATGCTTAGCTTTGAAAAACCATGGCCCTTAGGGGCTTCATAAGGAATGGTAACAAGATAGCTGTATCATGCCCAGTGGACCAGGTAAGTGTCTGTCTATTTGGATGCTAAGAATGTTTATCAGAAGTCATCCACTTTCCAGGATCAGGAGCAATGACGAAGATAATGCAGTGGAGAGCATGAGTTGTTCTAAATACTGGCCAGAGATTCACTAACGTCCTCAGAGAATCCATTTCTGCAGCTAACTATCCCTGTGATCAAAATGAATTGCCTACTGTCCCTGCAAAGTTGTGCCCTTGACGCTGTAATTTATGTCCATTACATTCTGCCTTTCTTTCAGCAGACAGAAACAGTAGTTAATTCCCTCTCTCTCCACAGTCCCCTGTCATGTATCTAAATCAATTTGTGCTGCTCCTTCAAAGCTTTTCTAGATCAAGCAACCTAGTTGTTTCTCTCTTTCCTTGGAAGCCCATGACCTTTCAAGACTGCAGTTATTGCCTTCTAGGCTCTCATCAGTTAGCTCACATTCACATGTGGGCTTCAGACCCAAGAAAAAAGGAGGCTAATGATAAAAAGAGAGAATCTCTCCCTGGTCACTGCTCCCCACCCTCAACATGGGAAGAAAACCAAACAGTTAGATTTACTCATTCATCCAGAAAATCCAACATGATATGCACAGAGCACTTCTGCAGATGGTGTTAACAGTATAACCACAACCAACAAGAGAACTGTCATCAATTTTATAGAAGTTACACAGGAAATATGCAACATACAGCACAATATTAGCAGAGTTCAGTTCCTCAAGTTGTGGACTTTACACAAAATACCACTTATTTTCAAGATCCTGACTACCTCTTACTGGATTTACTAGTGCAGATGTCAGCAGTTTGCTATGTCTTCACAAGCAAATACTGACTAGGGCACAGATGGGTCCTAAGAGGTTTGAAGCTTTGTTATAGAAACAGACCAAAGTAATAGGCCAACATATATGCACAGAAAATCACTACAGAATTTGCTGAACCAAAACCCAACTAAACAGCAACAAAATTCAAAAGAACATGTGGCGTCCTAAAAGCATAAAATCTAAGCCAAAATCCAGCAGGAAAATGATCCATTAACCTCTGCCAAACTGTACACAAAACTTACAGTAATCCTCACAAATACATTTGAATAGTAAAAGAAATTCAAGTATGTAGTATACAGATACTATCTATTTCCAAAGCAAATTGGACAAAATCATGCACGAGACGGAACAACTCATTCTCAGAATCATTTTAGTCATTTTTAATGCAAATTTTAAAGAAATACTTCAGGTCTAAGAGTACATTAGATCCATTAAAATGAAAATTGTATTGTACTTGCCATAGAAATTTTTATGAGGTTATTAGAGATAATAGCTAAATATTCTTCAATGGTTTGTTTTTGCTATCTCTCAGTGACACTTCAACTTAAATGCTCTGTGTCACATTCTAACTAGGTATAATCAGAAGAGTTAGACAAAAGTTGATGTGATACTGAAACTGAATTATTTTATAGAAATATAAAGCAAATTCACATACTCTGCTCTTAGCAGTCCAAGAAAACTAAAATGCACATCAAATCCTTCGAAAGTTTTCTTGTTCTGACTTAAGTTTGTAGCACTAAGATCTAGATAGTCTTCCCTGTCTAGGGAGATGAAGCTGGCTAGTTAAAGACTACATAGCGGGGAAAAATAATTAAAAGAAATAGAAAGACAATCTTATACCACTTACGGTATTTCAGTGTAAAAAATCCATGCTGCCTCTACTTCCTTTCTAAGGAGTATGGTATACTACATTTAGACATATACAGAATGCTTCAGTTTCTGTATGACTGCAGGTAATAAGGGGGAAAAAAGTAGCAGAGTCTGCCAGCACATGCTATTGAGGGCTACTAGCAAGTCATGACAGAGAGAGCCTTTTGGAGTAGGCAAACTGGCTTAAAAAAGAAAAAACGTTTGATAAAAGCAGTAACTGAGAAGTTCCAAATCTGAAACACTAGTTATTTGCATTTTATTTAAGCAAATAGGAGTGTATGACAGCATATGCACACACTCAGTCAGCTATGCAAGGATAACCACACTGAGTTCCCTCCCACAACAATTTTATTTTTATTCTTTAGCTTTACTATTTTCTTTCATCCAAAATTACAATAAAAATTAGATTGAAATAGATGTTTAATTTTTCTATGCGAAAAAGAATGGATGCTTTGGGCCTGTTCACCTACACTGTAATTCATAATTGGTATTTCAGCTGTTCTAGATGGAAGAGGAGATCTAATTACTTTAATGACTATGTAGTATTAGTTCTTGGTCTGAGCTGAACTGGGTTGGATGTGTGCAACAGAACAGAGGAGGAGGAGTACAGATTTTCTCCAAAGAGTGCAAGCAAAAGGCTAATACAATCCCTGTTTCAATGTTCCTGGGATGATATCTATAGTTGAAACAGGGCGTTAGCTGCAGCCCAGAGCTGGAACAGACCAAGGCATCTAATAGAAATGAAGTCAGAAAAATGTCCTGTGGGGAGACTGGTTGAAAATACACTAGATGAAAATGCTGAAAACACAGTTCTAACAGTTCTAAAAGGCTCAGATTTAAAGGAGTTTGTTTTGAAAACCAAAGTGAAAAGAGTGATTTATTATTCTAACAGATACGTTATGATTAGACACCAAAATGTATTATCTTTTTAATCTAATCAATTAAGAAGGGGTTTTAAGACCAGGAACTGGAGGAATTATTAAAAAAAAATCCAATTGTCATCAATGCCTCAGAAACAGGCATTCCACTTAAGAAAATCTAAGAACCATCTACCCATATATGAAGGATTTTTTTACGTGTGAAAAGTTTTTCGTGCTTCTGAGATAGCAGTCTCTAGACAAAACTATAATCAAGTTGAAGAATCATATCCTAATTTAAAATACTACTTCTGTGGTGAGAACACAAATTACACACCATAGTCACAAAATAAGAATATAAAAAATAACTTTTTGTGAATATAACCATTATTTATTGCAGCATATACTGCTAAGCAGCCCTACCAGGAAGGTTTTGATCAAAGCCAGTTTTTCCTTTGGAAGAAATTTTTTAATTCTCAGTACATTTCTCAAATCTTTTAACTTCTTATCTTTCTTTTCCCTCACCCTCCTCCTTACTTTTAAACAGAAAAACCTTTAAGGATCATACCACCTTCTAGAGTACCATTTAATATAAAAACCTTCAGAAATCAATCAAACCACCTGCTAAAACAGGAAGTCCAGAAAGCAAAGATGCATAAAGAATGGCTGAATGTCAGTCATTCCAGACAGTTCAGTTAGCAAAGCTAGACCTTGAAAGACTAATACAACAGGCATCTGAAAATAATAATTGAAACAAATTTTTGATAAGTTGGACACATGAATTATTTTCATCAAGAGAATATGTAGCATTTGAAAATTATTTTAATTTATAAACCTACCGAAAGGTAACTTGTATGTATGCTTGTACATACAAACCACACATGCAAAGAAAAACTCATATCATGGTCTTTCTTATTATGTTAACATAAATTACTCTAAAGACTCTGTCCCTTTCTTGCAGCAGGAAGAACTACATCACAGCCATTTCACTGACCTCACTGAGGACTGCAATACTACTTCAATGACATCACTGATATACTTAAATAGGATTTTTTTTTTAAGTCACTTACATTAATTTACTTCATGTCTCTGAAAGGAAGTTAGATGACCCTCTAGAAAGAGGCAAACTTTCATACTAAACTTGATAGGTATTATAATTAATAATGAAAAATAGAAACTAAATCTTTCATGATAGGGATTAGTAGTGTAGCAGAAATGCTAAGTCACAGTCTGAAGCAGTGATTGAGCGCCCAGTGGGAAGGTGAGGCCAACCCAGCAGAGCTCAGGTGCACGCAATGCATCTGAGTGACCAATGGGAGTGGAGCCAGGATCCACCTTCCCAGATCTCATTTAAAGGTTGGCAGTGGAGACCTACCTGAGGTCTTCTAGAGGTAAGCAGTTTCTTTACTTCATTTCTGTGTTCATAGCTGCTGCATTTGGGCTCATTCTCATTGGCTGTAGCTGAAGACTTTGTTACCCTGCTATTATTACAGTACTGTCCATCCCATTATTGCATTAGAAGCAGAAAGCCCTACCATGCAATCAAAAGCAACAATGTATTGTTAAATGCTTTGTAATACCAGAAATTGTTGAAGGTATGAAGTAGTATGCTTAACACGCTTCTAGTAATGCCAGCTTTCTTTTGAACAGAATGTGTATGGTGTAGCAGCCAATGGGTCATTTTTTTAGGATGTGACTTGCTGTTACTGGAAAGGAATGAATTAGTGGAAGCTTAAAGAATTGTAGGTACCCTCTTCTGCTTGTCAGAGGACCCTACTTTTGAAAGATTTAAGTGAGAAGGAAAAGAAGCAGCAGAAAAGAATTCAGTGGTATTGTGACCAAATTATTTGTAAGTAATGTTGATACTGCAGCAGTGTCTGCATATAAGAATTGCAGAAAAGTTCAGTACTACATAGGATGAAGAAAAGATCAACAAAGTGAAACTATTGTGGCAGTGATACATTTTCCACAACAGGATATAATATGACAATGGTACTTACCGTATTTGTGTGGTGCTGATGGGAGTTACAATAATCAATAACTAACATGGAGGAAAAAATGCTAATTACAAAAATGAAAACTGCCCTTCAGCACAGGAAATTTCTAAACACCTCAGAGTGCTATAAATCTCCTTTAGTACAATGCTATACATACATTCATTAATCCAAGTTAGAGCTGAAATTTATAGTTTTACTATGTAAACTAAATAACTTCTCATAACTAATTGCTCAAGGATTACACTTAATCATATTTCATACAAAGCCTACAACATGATTAGGCATTTGTGCTGTTCAGCCTACGGCTTCATCTCTGACAACTCCACAACACGGCTACCCCTGCCCTTCCAGGCCAGTTCTACACTACAGGTGCCAATGCCTTTGAATGTCATGTGTGGGAAGAAATAAAATACCTTTGCTGACAAGGTAAAATTTGAGCCCAGAAGATTCTCTGACATCATTTCAAAGTATAATTTTGTTATAATAATTACAATAAGTTAATTGAGATAATGTTATGAATGTTATGTAGGTATATGAAATCAGTCTAGTTCTATTCACAATCTAAGACAATGGTGGCATGGTCACCGAAGAAACATCAGTTTCAGTTAAAATGTCACTTCTATGAAGTTTTTATTTTTATGTGAGGATTAATATTCATCCAGTAAAAATAGATCATGTGGACACTTCTCTGCTTTACTAAAAAGGCATTTGGACAGTGTAAAACTAATATATTTAAGCGAAATGTTTCTGTACTTAAGTAGAAAAGGACAGCGCAAATGATCCATCTTTCACCTGTATCTGTTTTGATGGAATAGCCTCTGACAATGGGAGATGATTTCCTCTACAGACCTAATGACACAGCTGAAAGAGGGTAACACATTCAGTGAACGCAACTGTTCTTCAGAGACCATCTGACCATGCTTTCCTCTATGTCCTGTGGATCAGTGTAGGTAAACAGTACCCTTATTTCCAACACAAGGAGATGCTAGATGGCACCAGGACAGCCTATGGGATGACAGTTCTGTTCCAGTAAAGACCATTATCTTGGAACTCCCTATGTCAAATAAGGATGTTTTCTTACTGGGTCTCGCACATGTAGATTCTGTTTTGTGATCCCCACAGTTGTAAGAAGGAAAAATGGAAAATTATTTTTCAACCTATGTTGTCATAAAGAAAATGAAATAATTCTAGCAATTTGCAGCTAGTAACAAAGGTATTTGCAATAACTTGCATTTAGAATTAGACACACTAAGTGATTTAATACCCCTTTCCCTATCCCTATTAAAAATAACCAAATCTTGGGAGTACTGGTTCCAGTTGTAAAGAATGCCTGTGGTCCAGACACCAATAAAAATGAGCGTATTCTAAGTTTTAGGCACAATGCATTGCCATAAGTGGTCCATTACGTCTACACAATCAGGTAGATCATGATTTCAGACTGTTTTTCAAATATTAAAGCTAGAAGCTTTTTATATAAACAAATCAGACTATGGGCTATAATTTTACAGTAAACTGTGGCCAGGAATAATGGAATTTTATACAGTCTTTAGTATCAATAAATAAATATGTGCAAAGCCTGAACTCAGTTTCAGAGTTGATAAGCAGTGACAAAGAGTTTGAAACTTCAGTATTTCAAGCTGTCACAGAAACTCTACATAGGCTGCTATGAACAATTGCTTTTTCGTAACAAAGCACTGGATCCATACAGGTCAGGGGACAACTGTAAGAGTTCGTGGAGGTTCAGCATACCAAATCCCTAGGCAGCACAGAGCTCAAGAGCAGGCTGGTTAGTAACAACAGTAACACACAGGGGTTGTTCTAATTCTAAACAGTCAGATGAAGGCAGCAGTTTTGTGCAATGACTAGGACAAGGATCATGCTAAATTTCCTTTCACACCTGGTGAGAAATTCACAGATACCTAGCACAACAGTCACTGCCACCCACCTTCTGTGGTGACTGGGAGGGAAATCTCCATGCAGGCTGCAGACTGTGCTTTTCTAAAGGGGGGCCTCCCAGGCCCTCGGCGGTTTACTTTTGAGACGTCCGCGCTGGAAAGTCGTTTTCCTGAACTGCAGCTCTGGGATGTTGGGCTGGTACAGTGACCATTCACGTGATCTGGAAAGTGAATGCAAAACGTGCTAGGTAAAGCGCCAGGTCCCAGAATTCAGAATGGAGAAGAGATGTAAGTTCTGGTATTTGAGAATGGGTTAAATAAAATCTTCTGAGAATAACTATTTGTTTTATCAATCCAGAGCAAATACAGGAGATTAAGTCACTATATCTTTAAGGTATACTTTGAAATAAAGTGAGGGACATAGAACTGGTACACATTCTTATAGCTGCAGCTCCCATAGAATTTTGATGACCTGTGTGCACAGGCAGTTTATCAAGATATAGCTGGTAGCACTGCCATCCTCACAGTTGTGTCTCCTAATATATACCAAATAAACTGGAAAACTGTCTTCCCTTTTTGCTCTCCTAAAGAATGCAAGATAGATCTGGACAGCTTCCTCACCTGACTAGAAGCTGCAATGAGACAGGAATCTAACTGCCGCTATTTGTGATAATTACAGAACTAGCTATAATAATGCTGAATTATTCTTTAAATCCTTCATAGATTTATCTTACTGCTGGAGAAATCTGACTCCTGAACAACACATTTATTTGCTACAGAATTGAAGATGCGAGGCTGAGTCCCTGGACACCTGCAAGGGGCCATGGTCAATCAGCACACATTGCAACCTGATGGAGGCAGGAAAAAAAACATAGCTGCTTGAAATGCTCCATGGAGCAGCATTTCAACATTTCACTATGTTCGCCTGTTCTTCATCACCAACAACAGGTCTTTAAAACACAACAATCCTCTAAGCAGTGCTCACATCACAGTGTGCAGTAGGTTGGATGGGATCAATGGACTACAACATGCTCATGATACTATTCTTCCCCTCATGTTGGGTATGACAATATGAGGTGAAGAATTTATGAATGTAATTTTCTTCACAGTATATGGATAAATACCTTTTACACTTAACTTGGAAAACAGCAGGTCACATAACAAATTCAGGTTTATGCAAGCACACCTTCTCTTCAAAACAATGCAAGCTCAATACTACAGGTAAGGACACGCTTGAAGTTTCTGCCCCCATCTTAAAAGTCAGGTTATTTATACCTCAGTACCACTCTTTCAGATTCTGTATATAAGTATGTTTCAGTATATCATCACTGTTTTCAATTGTATTGCATTCAAGGAAAAGATGAATTTTAATATGCCAAGACAAATTTATTTCTTTGTTCCCATGCCATAATAAAACACAATGAAAAGCTATTTCGAAGTTCAGATAATAAAACAGATTCTATACTGAATATAGCATACGGTATGCTATTACGTGCAGTCTTCTAATGTGAAAATCATGTCCTTTATAGGCGAAAGGAGATTGGTCTTGATGAACAAAACAGGAAAGAATTGTTCAGAATTATATTTTGGAAAGTAATTTAGTATCTATTCTGAGACTGAGTATCTATAATGAAAGGGCTCTGTAGGAGACACAACTTCCATGATTCCTATCATGTTTCTTAATACATAGCTATTAACTGAGCTAGCAGCACATATCAAATTGATGTGGATGATTCATTCAACTCATAGTTAAGGAATTTTCCAAAATATACTGGAGCTATTCATGTATTTCAGTAGAAAGTCCTTTGAGACCGGGGCTTTGTTCAAGGGCACAGGCTGACTGTTCAACCTCAGCAACAGATACATTCTCATCCCATTGCTTCCTTTCTTCAAAATTCAGTTTGTGCAAAGGAGTTTCAGCATGATATCTAATTAACTCCAGGAGGATCCTAGGAAGTGGTGAGGAACATAACACAGTAAGAATCATATTCTATAGAAGCACCAACAGCATTTGAGAGTCCCTTTTCTTGAACATTGTATGGAAGGGGCACAATTCATCTGTTCCCCAATTCTCTATGTCAAATTTTAAGTGAAATTCTGCTTTTTTTCTTGGTATGCTTGTGTCAGTTTACCTTCACAGGCCAAAGTTGAAAAAACAAAACAAAACTAAAAAAAAAATAGGGTCTGGGCAAACAAAATCCCTTTGGCTGTCTTTCTGAATAAACAAAGTCAGTTTCTCTGCAGAGACCAAGTTAGCTGCACCTTTCAAGTACTGAAATTGGTGAAAAGTTAGTGAATGCCACAACAATGAGCAGAAGAGGAAGTATAGTGATCAGAGACACACTTTTCTGTATTTTAACACAGTTTTGTTTTTCTGATTAGTTATTACTTTCATACGTATAGAACAAGGAGCAATACAGCTCTGCAAATCTTAGTAAGAAATCCAAAAGACATCATTAAATAAAGTAATCTAGATCTGGGAAGCATGACTGCATCATTATTATTGAGACAACGAGGAGAATCAAGCAGATAAAGATCACTCAAATCTGCAAGAAAATCCTGTCTGTGTATTTTTATGGTATAAATTTAACAAAATTAAACACTGTGAATAAAGGTTATATACTATTTAAGACAAGATCCTTATCATATAGTTGGGAAAAAAAGACCACAAGAGAAATGAGAAGTAAGAGAGACTGTGAAGATGACTGCAATGATGTCCGAGCCCTTTCCACAACTGTATTTGCTATCTCCTCCTATCCCTTCCCACAGCATTACCACGCGCCCACATGAACCCAGCTGGGATTTAACTAAACATGAGCATACCCCATGAGGTCAAGGGAATTTGAATTATACTATCTAGAGCACCTGGATTCCAGGATTATGTGCTTGAGTTAGTAATGTGCTACATCTGACCATCCTGTTTGAAGCAGTCTCCGTGGTGTGTAACAGCCATCCCACTCTTCCTGGGCACCAGCCTTTTCTCCTGCTTGTGGACAGTGAACTAAATGCCAGAACGTGGGAATAGCTACTCTGATCATTAATTCAAACAAGTAAGGCTCATGCAAATCATTGAAATAATCACAAATTATCCCATACAACAAGTTAGTTACTGTGAACTTGATGAACTGTTGAGAGATTCGATAAGTAACGTGACAGAGCAAGTCTGCTGGACAGCCTCAAATTTAATCTGATTCTTCTGAGGAGTACTATACAAACCAGAGATGTATTATACAAACCAGAATGTTCTAATTTTGGTAGTAACACATATACATTACACAACCTGCCTTGTCATACAACTATACAACACACCTTGTCACACAACTAGGTTAAAGTATTTGATAACCTCTGCAGAAAGGAAAAGGGACCAATGAATTACCAAAGAATAGCTGAATCCAAAAAAATCCACTTGTTAAAACCAAATGTACTAAAAATGTTAGGAAGAAAGAAGAAATGTGTATTTGTACTTGCTGTCTCAAAAGTTGTGCTACACTGGGTATTACAAAAACAACGAAAAATGCTAACAAAAACAACAAAAAAATGCTGAAGAAGTTCACTGCTTTTCAGTTCTAACAAAGGAATAAATTCACACAGAAAAGATACCTGAAAAATGGTTCCTACTAATGATCTAAGGGAAGCTCCAACTTCCTATGTTGAAAGGAAGTCATAAGAGAACAGGTAAGAGGAGCAGAGAGAGCTGCTTTAATAGTGAGCAGAAAGAACTCGAACAATAGGAAAGACCCAGAGAATATCCTCACTAGTTCAATCTATGCTGATAAATGGAAGATAAATCCACCTCTTTCTACTTGTCAATTATGTGTTATCAATAAATGAGATATTAGGAAATGACTATGTGTGACTACCAGCTTTTATTGTTACACAACAAAGTGATATACCTTTACTCCATGAAAAAGAAGACCTCATATAACTGCCTGAAGGGCAGTCTCTAGGTACCACATAACTAAAATTTGCGTAAGAGAACATAGGACAACACCTTAAGCTTTTAACAGTTAACTCTTCAAAGAAAATCCCTTATAAAGTCAGGATTCACTATCTTGGTGGAGTTCTGTCAGACAGATGGCAGAGGAGTGGTTAAGCCCTAGCAGATGTTGATATAGATGCTCTTCAACAGACACGTGTATTTGCCATTATGCCTTAATTTACATTCACACTCAAGAGTATAAAATACTGTTATTACAGTATACTGCTTGTGTAATAGAACTGTATCCCTCTAATTGTAATGAACACCTATCATGCATTTGATCCTAGATTTCAACATTTTTCTGTAAGCAGCAAAAAGAGCATTTATTTTTCAGAGAATAGCAGTTTCAGCCACTTCACAATATTTTATGTATGTCACTCACAAAGCTTCTTCCACAATCAATATTTTTGTCTATGGTTACAAACAATGAAACCATAATACAAAATGATCAATATCCAAATGAGGAATCCTGAGAACATATTCCAGTTTGGCATAACACCATCTCTACATTAAATTACCTCAGTAGCCAAACCCCACAGTTCAAATCTAAAAATAGTTTTACCTTTGTTCCTTGAAAACAGTGTGAAAAATTTTAACTACTTGGATCTAACCCTATTCCTCAGATTCTTCTGCTGAATTTCTAGTGATCACAGAACATTACATTAATGTCTCAAAGTGTATATGGCACTCAGTGTGTCTTAACAATAACGTAACATAAATTGTTATGTTTTGTGCAACAAAACAGGAGAACACAGACAGGATAATTGATTTTATTCTGAAAGAATCAAAGACCATTCATCCAGAGTTGCACAGAAGACAACACTGAAACATTCAAGTAGAGTGGATGAACCATGAGACCACCTAGAATATCAACAATTGAGCATTCTCTACTACGAGCATTTCACCTACACTTTCAAGATGAAAAGATCTTTTTTAAATTCAACTCTCTGCTTTTGAAAATGAAATGTTTTCAAAGAAGTAGGACTGGAAACATGTTTTTCAATTTGAACTTGATGCAAATAAGCTGCAGGCCTTCTAAACAAAACTCCACATTTCCATTTGAAGTGAATTAATACATCCCAAGAAAGGCAAAAAAAAAAAAAAAAAAAAAAAAAAAATAGTTGTAGCCTCTCCTAGCCAGATTCTCCTGAAAAGTTATGTCATGTTAATTTTCATAGTTTGGTCTTCTCCAGATTAAAAAAAAAATAATAAATCTTTCTTTTTAACTAGAGGTAAAAATGTTTGAAATAATTGAGTTAGTGCCACTGCACTTACTTGTAATGCCACTTCAGAGCTGGCTTTCTTATCTAATTACTGAAACCACAAAAGACAAAACATCAGTAAACTCAATTCTGCTTATCCACATGAGGAAACATTACTGATCTTTTCAGATATAATTTTTACCTTGAAATACCAAAATGTCTATAAAGTTATTTAATCCCCAGAACTTTTTGTTGTCTTAGCTTGCTGTCTCACACACAGTTACATATAATCACGCAATTAGCTCTGAATAGAACTGAAGAGGATTGTTTCAATTTGCCACATAATTAAGTAATTAAGTAATGCACCTGTTATTCACAGTTATTTGTAGTGAAAATTTTTGTCCAAAGTGTTCTTGATGGTACATCAATATAATTTACACTCTGTTCCGCAGATTCCAGCATATAATTTGCTTGCAAATACTCAACAGAAAGAGACCTTGTCACATAAACCATTTGAAATAAGCTCACATGTAATTTTTATGCACCAATCAAACAATCCTAAAAATGCAACTTTTTTTCAATCTTGTTAACATTTTATATTTTTGACAGATTTCACACCAGATTATTGTAATAAAAAACTAGTAACAATTGTGCTAGCTAGCTTCTGATCTAGAGTTCTAGTTTTTAAATATTATTCTGCTTGTACATAGTTGCTAGGACGTTGGATGTTGCTCTAAGTTGCAACTAGGTGACAGTACTATCTATCTTATGCCCAAGTCTCTACTTACAGATGACAGTCAATGTGAGAACTCATTCTCAAACCAAGTTACTGCAGAGGACTTTTGGGCACAGGTAGGTTTGGTAAGTCTATGTATTGCCTCAGATTTTGACAGCTAGCCTGAAAAGGCTGCTAAGATTATCACAACCTGGAAAGTGTACATTGACCACAATGCAGGAATAGCACATGTGCATTTCTTGAGAACAAAGTAAAATGACCTTTGAGAGTCCTCAGTAAGGAACTCCTCTTTAAGTAAAAACATAGTACTTAGGAACAGTGAATACCTATCATATCATGAGCCAATCAGTTCAGCATCATGTTGCTATTGACAACTCTTAGACGTATGATAAATTTTACTGTTTTGTTGTTTCAGGGAACAAATTTTACTGCATTTTCTTCATGACTATGTTTAATTATATCAGTTAGAAACACTTAGTTACAGTCTCACTTTGGTAACTTTAGTTACTTACTTTTCTTCTAAATTACTTGCTTGCTGAACTCTGATAAACATCAGATAATTTTTAATGCATTTTATATATATTTTATATATATATATATAAATATTTAATTCTGGAAGCATCAGAAGTCAGCACACAGCCACTTTCTGCATTTGAAACCACAAAGCCAATCACGCTATTGTATCAGACAGAATTAACCTGCTGATAAGCTTGTTTCTTCTTTTATCCTTCTAGTTACATGAACTGGTAGAGTGATAATGTATCACTTAATATGGGTTCTCTTTTAAAAATGTCTGGCCACAAACTTTCTCTTATTTAAATTAGGAAGAAACTGATGCTGTCATACATTTGACCTTTCTTGTAAAAGTAGAAGCTGTTTGTCCAATTCATAATGTTTTTCATCCTAACATGGATCACACTTGCAGCAGAAAGGCAAACCACATCCTTGATGGTATCAGTGACAGCATAGCCAGCAGCTCAAGGGATGGAATCCTTTCCCTCTACCCAGCATTTGTTTCTCAAGTACTGTACAAAGTTTTGATCTCCCCACTACAGGAAATATATAGTCATAAAGGGGTGATTTCAGCAGAGGTCCACTGATCTGGTAAAGAACTTGGCACACACGATATAAGAGAAAAAGCTGAGAACTATTTACATATTTTTTTCCCAGCCTTAAGTGTAGAGCACTCAAAGGAGATCTTAGTGTTGTCTGCAACTACTTAATCTGAGCATACAGAGAAGATGGATCCAAACTCTTCTGAGACATGTACAGTCTTAGGGCACAAGATCAAACACAGTAAATTCTGGTGAGACATTAGGAAATGTGTTACCAGTCAAACACAAGAAAAGCTTGCAGAACCTCTGTTCTTGGAGGCATTCAAGGCACAGATAGATGCTGCCCTGACCTATGTTGTCTAACCAGACCTACTTTAAGCAGGGTTATGGTCTAGAAAACTTCTAGAAGTCAACTACTAACTTTTTAATGCATTATTCTAACTATGAGCAGAGTTCAGATGATCTCTCAAATCAGTTAGTATTTTCAGACCATAAAGCGAACAGAAATTACACTACCATGCTGGAAAAAAACATATACTGAACAGTCTGTAGGTTCCTTTGCATGTAAAAATACATATAATTCTCGGTGTGTACAAAGTAAATCAAAGCATTGTTAAAGCTGGATATCTATACTGCTTTTTCAAAAAATGTCAGGCCAAGGAGGAAAGCAACTTTTATAATTTTGAGTTTCAACAAATGTTTTTTTTTGACACTGCAAACAAAATTTCAGATCCAGAGCAAGTAGCAGATAACACTCTGCTAAAAATCAACCAGTTCATCCAGTGAGGCAGTAAGCAAAAACAGAGTAAAAGCTTCAAAATTTTGCCAGTTGAATGCATGATGTTTGTCCTGAGGCAACTTCTAGAAGAGCATAAGTAGTAAGTGACTAGAAAGCAACGTCTGCTACAACTCTAATAAAGCCTGAAGTAAAGTACTTGGAAAGGATAAAGCAGGAATTACTGTAGCCCTACTGCTCATCACTAAAATAAAAATGAGGTGGTCTTTACGGTATCTGGGTACTGTTTCATAGGCTTAGTAGCATTCAGAAAGCAACATTTTCCTTTCAATGACTTAAGTATAAAGACAATGAATGATGGATAATAACATACTACAATCATTAAATGCATAAATACTTGAGGAAAGAAAAATCTATCAGATTCCACGAGCCTGGTACATGCAAAAACTAGAATACAGAATTAAAAATAAAGTTCCTTTGTCTGACTCCCTACAACTTTGTTTTTTGAACTCAACTTTTAAAATTAAAGTTTTTGGGTCTCTGCATAAGAAGGTATTTCTCAAATCTTTGAAAAATATGAGCTTCTTTGGTACTCTGTCTTGTTTTTCACTTCTGTATAAAATGGGAGATATTATCTTTAAGTTATGTTAAGAATTCATTTACTCCTTATAAGTGTCTGCAGAAAGCATAGGAAATCATATTAATCTTCTGAAGATCACAGCTTAAAAAGAAGAAAGAAAAATGGCTGTCTCTATTTGCATTTTTTTTTTTTTTGTTCTTTGGCTTATAAAGTCTAGGTGATAGCACAAATTCCTACAGTGAGACCATCTGTTCATAGGAATTAAATAAAAATTGGCAGTTACTGAGTTCCTCCATTTTCGGTTAGTGTTTGTGTTTAACTCCCTGTGATCACCTGGAAATTTTAAAGGCTTTTAAAGAAATACTTCCTGAGAAGAAAAATATTATCTGATGATCAAAGTGGCTCGTGAGGCAAAGTTAGAAAACTTTCACATAAAAGCAGTTGTATGTTTGCCTCAGATTTCAGAATGTTTTAAGCTCAAGGAGGGAAGATTTAGATTGGAAGTCAGGGGGAAGTACCTTACAAAGATGGTGGTGATGTGCTGGAAGAGGCTGCTCAGTGAGGTTTGGAAGACTGCCCCTGGATGTGTTAAAGACCACCTAGGCACCCTGCTCTAGTATGAGATCTGGGGGTTGGTGGCTCTGCCTGTGTCAGGGAGAACTGGAACTTGATGATCCTTGGGGTCCCAAGCCATTCTATGATTCCCACTTTGATTTGGATTATTCTCATAATTTATTTCACTTCAACAATGCATGAAAACACAGATGATCCTTCCAGAAAACTGAAAAACAGTATCAGGTGCTAAAGGAAAGATACTGATGTTCAGAGCTGCATGTGGATCACAGAATCACAGAAAGGCTTGAGTTGGAAGGAACTTCAAAGCTCACCCCTGCTGTGGGCAAGGTTGCCACTCACTAGGATCAGGCTGCCCAGGACCCCATCCAATGTGGCCTTGAATGACTCCAGGAATGGGGCACCCACAGCTCCTCTGGGCAGCCTGTACCATTGCCTCATCATTTCCCGAGTAAAGAACTTCCTCCTAACACCTAATTTAAATATTATCTCTTTCAGTTTAAAATCATTCTCCTTGTTCTAACACTATTAGATGTTGTAAAAGGTAGTCTCTATCTTGTGCATAAGCTCACAGAAGGATAACAGGGAATTTGTATGGTATATGCAACAGCAATGTTACATCTTCCTTCTGGCCAACCCAAATAAACATTTGGGCTACAATGATTTACAGTAACTAAAGCTAACAAGAACTTGTAATGTCTGACGATATATGGTAGGTCCTCAAGTTTCTGAGAGGAAATATAGTATCCACAAATGAGAAGTTTCTCAGCCACAACAGGTATTAATCACCACATCAAAACAAAATGATACTGAATTCAACTAAATTCATGAAGTCATGCAAACATCAAAATGGAGTACAGACATAATAAAAATTATGATAAGGCTTAACAAGATGCTGTCAGTCACAGGATCACACATTATTTCTTTAAATGCTTGCAAACAACTCCCTAAGCAATTGTCAGCAGTGGTAGCATCTCTGCTCAAAACAGATTTAACCTCTCCTATTCTAATTTAAAGCAAAGTGAAAGCAAGGACACTACACAAGTGAGACCCTTTGAACAGAGCAGAACTGTAAGCTGACAGACGATAATGTATTTCCCAATTAGCTGCAGTCAGTACTGAGAGTAGGTGATGTATATCAGTACTCTATGAAAACCTGCGAGCCAGAGCAGACGGAATGGATGCACAATCCATCTTAACATTTGAAAGTGGTGACTTGAGTACCTGAAATACAAGCATTGGCCAGACAGCCTTGTTATCCCCTGAACATTAAGATTATGGTACAGTCTCAGGCCACAGCCAGCAGTGGATAAATAATCCCTACAAGCACTAGTAGCACAGGTAGGACATTTGGCACAAAAATAAATGAAATGTAGACATTATTCATCACCTTTTCCAGGAACTCTCATTTAAATTTAGCTCCTTATGTGAAAACAAATAAATAAACAAATGTATAACATTTTCCAGCCAGTTCTAAACCAAGCTATCTACAGTGCAGTTTTAACGACTACAATATTTTACAGGAATATTCTGCACCTTCTGAAGTAATAAAGAAGCAGAACAGAAAGAAGCTTTTTGTTTTCTTTCTTATTTCTTTTTTAAATTCTTCTTCAGAATGCTGCTTCCACAGGCTTCATTCTTAGCAATCTATGGGTACAGAGTAGCCAGTAACTGCAGTAGTAACGACAAACAGCAAACATAGCACTTAGGTGAAAATGTGGTAATGTCTCTTGGCCTGTAAGAATATTATTTCCAACATCTGCAGAATGTTGAAATTGACCTTCTTATGCTTATTTTTAGTTTAAGTTGAACTTGTTCAACGTTACTCAAAAATAATGAGTACAGGTAATTAGAAGAATGGTGGAAAAAGGACTGTTTTGAAATCACAAATACACATATTCACTCTTGTCCTGGTTTCAGATGGGATAGAGTTTGTTTTATTCCTGGCAGCTGGAACGGCGCTGTGTCTTAGATTCAGGATGAACATAACGTTTTAGTTGTTAGACAGTGAAAAGTCGAAGACTTCTGGTATGGCTCTGCCAGTAAGGGGAATGGGGTGCACAAGGAGATAGGAGAGGACACAGCCAGTACAGCTGACCAAAGGGATGTCCCATATCATATGATGTCATGCAGGACAATAGAACTGTGAGGAGTTGGGCAGGACTTTTTTTTTCCTTTTTCTTTTTTTTTTTAATATATAGAACTGCCCTCAGTTTTTCAGTATAATTTGGACAATGCTTACAATATTGTCCAGTAGGATTGTAAAAAAACTGTAAGTAAGGCATTTTATTCCCTCTGACATGTGAAAGTTGTCTGCCTCAAGATAATGCACAGAATAAAATATTAACATTGATTTCTATAATATACAGTAAAGCCCTCACCGCTTCTAGTTGAAAACTGACATTTGTTGCCTTGTTAAATACCTACAATTTCAGACCTTTTGCACATCAAATTTATCTTTTTCTTGTCTTTTGTTTCAGGAATTTCAGAACAGCTAACATAATCTATGTTTATTTCATTCTATGTGTCTTTCAAGATTATTTTTTTAAATAACAATAACATAAAAGAGCAATCTACAGAGTATAGTTTAGCCTTATATCCTACTCTATAACCATTTCAGTGCCCCCTGTGTTCACCTGCACTCATAATTTTTTCCCACTAACTTAGTGATAAAAAATTTGATGCTGCCTGCATCACTCTTCTTACCTTTCTGGAGTATGAGTTTTATAATTTTCCATTTCATTTTTTTTTATATGTATTCTTACAACCCTAGTTTTTCAAATATCGTTGTTAATGATGGAGTAAATTATTTCAGCTAACTCAATCTGTACACTGTGATCTGCACAATCTGGACTGAATTTCCCAATGATTTTGCAGCCTTTATTTACTTAATCTTTGTCAGAAGCTATTAGTAATTTTCTATGTTTCTCAGTCATTTATTACGTTGAAGGCATATTTATTCCCCCAACTTTTGCCTTGGGGAACAGTGGTATACTGGTTTATACATGTGCAAGATTCCCAGTGACAGAAATTAAGTTCTGTTGCATTATGCAAGAATATGATCCAACTTTGGTTTCTATCTCTAAAGAGACAGTCAGGGTAATGAGGCATGGCTACACATTTATTTTTCAGTCATCTTAAATGAGAAACTTCCCATGGGAGCAAAACTAGAAAGGACTCCTTGACACTGAGAATATTAAAAATAATTATTAAAATGTTTGTGTGAATCATACATTTGACCCAAAACGCCAAGAATGATTCTCCTTATGCTCATATTTAAGAGGGTGTGATCTGCCCCAGATATTTTTTAAGGTTATGTAAGATCTTAAATTTTCATTTTAGGTTTCCTGAGGTAAAATTTCTGTTTTCATTTACTATGCGTGTCTACTGAAATATTAAAAAAGAATTGAGAAAAATGTTGTGACAAACAGTGCACTTCACAGTCGGCCAAGGTAAGACTTGAGGAGAGGTCTGAGACATAAATGACTAATTTCTGATCTACTTCTCCAAAGCTCAAAAAAGCATAAAATATATATATTTAACTCTCTTATTACTGTTGTGGCACAGAATTTGTACATCAATTAAAGAAAACAGACTAGTACATGCAGTGGTTGTTATAGGCAGAGATAAGCATTGCTGACAATTAGTTATAATGGCTCAAACGTGTCAAAAGTTCTGGAGACACTCCATAAAAAAAAAATTACACACGTGGTGTGTAACAATTTGCAAAACGTATCCACAGTAAACAAATGAATATTAAACAAGCAAAATGCCGAGAGCTGCCAACAGAACTGTATGGGTTAATAGGTGGTTTTTAGAAAGCCTTTTCAGACACAGCCTCAAAGGTTATTGTGTTATCTATGGATCAGTTGGTAAAATGTCTTGCCAATGAACGTTAGGAAGTTCAAAGCTGTTGGCTTTTGCCTACCGTACCAAGATCAGTCTTAAGATCTGTTGGCAGACTTAACTTTCTTGATCCTTTAACTGAAACAACAGAAAAAGGAGAAAGGCAGTTGTTAATAATTTACAAAGAAAAAGGAGCGAGGGGAAACAACATGCCACCTTCTGGTTAACATCATGCTGAAAATTTGTAGCACATATATTTTTAAATCAGCACATAAAAGCAGAATAATAGTTTAAATATTTTCATGTACACCATTCAGAAAAATGAATGTAACTAGACAAAAAAAGCCCTGGAAAAAACATTACTCCAGCTCTCAATAAATGAATGGTGCTATACATAGCTTTAGCTGTGCGTTGCAATATCTTACCTTGAGATGGCAGGAATGATAAAAATAAGAAAAGATTGAAGCAGATATTGCAAATGCTGGTTATACAGCATATCACAAATATTTAAACATCTGGCAACCAATTTATTTAAGAGGGTGCAATGAAACTACGAGTTCTGATAACATCATACTCAAGATAGTATTTGAAAAAGAGAGGGCATATTGTACCGGTAATGGAGACAAAATACAATACTGTATTGACTACAGGAAAGAAGACATTGAACAGAAACGAAATACAACAGCTTCAGGATAAAATGTAGTGTAACTCAGACATCATAACATTGCGCTCAGTTTGCTGAAGATTTAATTATCTGTTGTGTTCTGAATACAAAACAAAACTAATTTTGCTTCTGTTCAAAAATGTTTCATTGCCTTACACATGAGCACATTTTTAAACAATGAACACCAAAGAACTGAAATGAAGCATGTCTTGTAGCAGTATTAAATTTGTTAAAAGAATGCCTTAAGAAATCTTTTATTATTTACTCAGAAGACTTAATTTCCAATATGGTTCTTTTATTTCATCTTCATTCAGTTTTTCACATTGTTTTCTGGCTTTTGCTCCCTACCCATACTGTCTGACATTGGTAGAGAACAGTGAAGTATTTGTTAGCTAATTATACTTTAAAAAAAAAAGTCCCACATAGTAAGTATGACAGTGATAGGAACACTAGGACATACAAAGGTAAGGAATAAGTCCTGTGTAATTTCTGTTTCGTAAGCTTTTAGGTCAGAAGGATGCCCAGAACAGCCACTTATCATTACAAGTCACAGAGCCCCTGAAAGAATCTTGCAATGTCATAAACTACTGAACCTACAATTTGGTAGAGGAAAATATCAGATGCCACCTACGATTTTTTTTTTTTTTTGGCCCCCTGGTGAAGAGCTGAGGAGACTTTCTGACTCCATAGCAATCTTCTGATATCTACAGAAGCAGCTCAACCCTTACACCATTTACACCATTTCTGGGTGTCACTTTAACTGGATGCTTTAAAGCAAAGTGAGGCAGCCTCTTCAGATCAATCCAACATAAAATATACATTCCTAATATCACTATGTGAAAATTCTCTAATTCTGATAACAAATGTTTGCATTGTCTATCTATTTTAGGTACTAATACAAAAGCCAAGCAGATCGTCAAAAGAGCCTCTCCATTTATCTGGAGAGCAGTCATACACTTTCACAGTGAGAACAGAAGTTACTTTACAAAACCAGTGCCCTGCTACACAGGAAAGCAATGCCCTTGCAATATAATCTCCTTCCATTTTCAGGAAGTAATAACACCTTGCCCAACCAGCCTGTCAAAAGAGGATTTCTAATTCCTAGAGAAGGTTGTAGGGACCACAGTCTAGACTGGGATATTTCAGAAGTATAAAACCAAACTACATTTAACATTAAGGGAACCTCATTAGTGCTATCATCCTGAAGGCTTTGGGCTTAATAAAGAGGTGGTCTAAGCTCTTCTATTTCAGTATTTCAGCTATTCCTGTATAACAGGATTCTGTCTTTTTTACAGAAGTTTTTTTTTTTTTTTTTTTTTTTCAAAGCTATTTTCAAACTGCAGCATGTATATATGAACTGGGAGAAGACTGCAGAAATAGCTCCCAATTATCAGTGTGCAGGCTCATGCAGGAGATACAAAGAAAGTAAACCTTTTGATTCTTCTGGATTCAATTTGTGTCTGCAGCTGCTCCCAGACAAAACAGACATACTATAATGAATGCTGTAAACTAACAGGCACAGGATGCTGAAAGGACTGTAGCTGGGAAAGAAAGGGAGCAAAACTCTGCTGAGCTGGGCTATGGGCACAAGGATAGTATAGACACCCTGATCTTGAAAAAATGGGAAGAACAGAGGCATGGGTGTGGGGTTCTTTTGTAGCAGGGAACATGGTAAGAAGGGGGTTAAAGAAGAAAGGAGATTACGAAATGAAGGAAATGCAATTGGAAAAGACAGAAGATGGAATTGATTAATGTTACTCTTTACTGTGATTAAAAATGTCCATAATGCTACCTTTTTTTTTCGTCTTTTTTTTGGGGGGGTGGGGGGGTCATTTTAATAATAAAGTGATAGGAACAGATATTACTATGCAATGTATTTGTAATTCCTAAAACATGTCCATTTTTCTATCTCTAAATTCATAATAAAGAAAGATCATGGACAGTATGATCTCACATCTTGCTGAGAGTGAGCTTATGAAAACTAGTTTAACTTAAGAACGAAGTAGAGCACAAAGGCTCAGGAGGCTACCAGAACTGTTCGTTACTTTGCATTTACGCTGGAGGCAGCTAGCACAGTGCAAAGTAAGACGTGACCTAACTTGGCCCTGCCCGATGCTACAGCTCTTGTCATGTGTCTGCCATGCCCATGGCTGGTCTGGGCTCAGACTCATACACTGACATCCTCACATGAACTTGCCTGGCAGACCAGGGCTGCTGTTTTGTCCTGCTTCCACACTTTGCATCTGCCTCCACTGTCTACACGTTGCTGCTAGCCCCTTTCTGTGTTCCAGCAGAAAGCTCAGGTCCTTCAAACCACCAGGCTGAAGAGTCCAGCCTTGCAGCTGCCCTCAAGCCCCACACTGTGGCCCAGTCCCAGCTCCCAGTTTCTTACCTTCCATCAGCTCATACTGCTCCCTGCTAATCCCTGACATAACCATCCTTTCTTGAGATCTTAAGCAAGCATTAATTCATCTGGTCAGTAACACTGGAAACGAGTGATAAAATGTGCCCTACGCTCAGTTTGTGATCTCTTTAACAACTTCTGACTAATAAGCATCATTTTTAATTCAATGTAAATAAGTAGGAATAGTTATGTTGGCAATGTTGCTGATAATTAAGCTTCAAAAAAATATATAGTTTTCACACATGCGATGTTTAGAAATTTATGTATTCTTGTGGAAAACAAGCAAGGAAGCAATTTTCAAATGGAATCAAATCTCTTCAGCTACTTTGTCATTACACAAAAGTTGAGACAGAGTGAAAAAACTCCCTAAAAACTTCACAGCATTATTCTTGAAACTAAGCTATATAAAAAGCCTGTCATGTAGGAAAACAGGAGGTTGGCATGGTATGGGCCTCATCAGTTGATGTAACCTGTGGAATAAATCAAGAATAGCACTTGGAAATCATAAGAACCTGATCCAAAGCTCTGAGAAATCAATTGTGGAAGTCTTTATGAAGCCTTCTCTAGGCAGTAGTCTTAAACATACGTAGGTTGCTCCAAAAGTAATGCCTTCTGTTTATTTATATAGAAACTACAACAGATACAAAGATCACATTAACACTATTTGACAGAGCACATTCTCAGCTACAAAATACTCTTCTACAACATAGTTACCAACATTAACTATGTTTTTTCGCCTGCAGTGTGGTAACTCACAGTTGCTACTGCTTAAACACACTACCCACAGCCTCACTGCGCTGATATCCACTGTTTGGTTTCCATAAACATTCAGCAAGAGTCAGTGAATGTCAATGGGTGACATTTTTTCTGCATGGAAGAACTGAACTACACACTTTTGCTTCATACACTGTCACGTGCTATGCTATTTTGTCAGACTGCCCCTCTGCTGCCATCTGTCATAGAACAACAAAATGTAACGGAATATTGGCAGGAAGGTTCAACCTCTACTGCCATACCACCACCATCTGCCTCTGATGTCATGGGCCAACACAATAAAATAGAAGACACTACTTTCAGCACAGCCTTCTGGATATGAGCCACCAATATGTAGGTGATTTCTAAAGAATAAACACAAACACATTTTCATTTTAAACCTAGCATTTCAGAAGTTGCTCTCCCAGATATGGACCAACTAAATTCTTTCTTTCTAATCTCTGAGATAAGTCTATCTTGTGTAATCTGCAATGGGCAACTAAGTGAAATGACCTCTCAGAGACACATCTCCTTGTGCTCACTGTGTTTCCAACTACATACTGAAATGTAAAATGGATAAAAGAAACTAGGAACTGTAAAACTGTATTTACAAAAGCCCCCAAATAAGTTTTCTTTATTTGATTATAAAAATAAGCTGGAATTCACCATAGCGTGTACCGTTTTGAAATACACCATATAGTAATTAACTCCAGCATTGGGTAATCATTTAGACTGTAAGGGCTTAGGAGGCCTCAGAGAAGTTTTAAAAATTGTATTTTAGAGACACTGAGCCCTCTGATCCCATCATGGAATTAAGTACAAAGGCCTAACTTTTAAACTGCAAATCACAAACAATACTCAAAATGCTTGATGTCCTGCACTGAAAGAATATGGCATGCATGAGTAAGAATAACGTATTCTGATGGTCCTGAAAAAGTTCATTTCTACTTTCCTTGATATGATCTGAGATTTTTTTTAAGCCAATCAAATACCATTATATAACATGTTCTACTGCACCACTGTGCCCATGAAATGCTTCATAAAGTGTCTTATTAATGTTTCTCATTCTGCTATTTTTACAAGTGTTATTCCATATATACACTGTTAATATTCACAATACATTTTACTTACAATGGAAAGTGCCACCTCTCAGATATTCACAAATAAGCAGAGTTTTCCAAATGGATCTATTTACTGTTTGTCTTCCTGTACAGTATTGGAAATGCATTATTGTATTAAATAAATGGTAAGTTAATTAGAGCAAGATAACACTGTTTAAAAAAGGTCATTTGTTTCCCGTCTATCATACTTCAAATGAAAGGCTGATTATTTCCTCACTTGCTACTACCCTTGTGTGATTGATTTCATGTTCTAGACTGAAAAGCATTATTTTTTCATTTTTCTCTGCAAAGCCATGCTTTCCCAAATTGTACAGGAGGAATACCTGAACATACAGCCTTATTAAACAAGTTTAAAGTGTTGCTTAATGGAAGATGTTTGATTTGTTCTGAAGTAGAAAACAGCCCTACAAATACAGTAAGAATTAATTTTCAGCATTGCATCTTTTTCTCAGTCCTCTAACACTCACATCAGCACTAGAAAACAAATGCCTAGTTTGGACTTGGCAAAATTAGAGAAACAAATCTGAATTACTGAGTTGACATTGGCTCTTATTGTAGAACCTCAGAGGTTAAAATTTCATCATGTAGTAGAATGTTAGAGACAACATAGGTTTTTCAGGAAAACAAAGATGGTCAGATAGTCCAGGAAGGCCAAGCTATGATCAGGATCAGATGAAGAGATGAGGAGGCGAGACTGTATAAGTTCTTGAAGAAGCCTTCATCAACACTGTTCTAGGGGCCTAGCTGGACCAAGTTACTAACTGCTCTCTTGAATGTGAAATTCCTTATATATACATCAGCAATTAGTATGCTAGAGTGATCCCTCCTAAAGATCACTTTGTGATTGAGTCAGTGCAGTGTTGTTCCCCATATCACAGAATCACAGAATTGTAGTGATTGGAAAGGACCTCTAGAGATCAGAGTCCAACCCCCCTGCCAATGCAGCTCCCTAGAGCAGGCTGCACAGGTAGGCATCCAGGTGGGTTTTTAGTGTCTCCAGAGAAGGAGACTCCACCACCTCTCTGTGCAGCCTGTGCCAGTGCTCCGTCACTGCACTGTGAAGAAGTTCCCACGCACATTTGTGCGGAACTTCCTATGCATCAGTTTGTGGCCACTTCCCCTCGTCCTATCACCACAAACTGCTGGGAAGAGTCCAGCCTCGTCCCTTTGCCACCTGCTCCTTAGATATTTTTAGATGTGGATCAGATCCCCTCTGAGTCTTCTTTTTTCAGGGCTGAACAGACCCAGGTCTCTCAGCCTCTACTCATAAAGGGATGTGTTCCACATCCTTTACCATCTTTGTAGCCCTCCACTGGACTCTTCCAAGGAGATCCCTGTCTTTTTTGTACTGGGGAGCCCAGAACTGGACACAATACTCCAGGTGAGGCCTCACCAGGGCAGAGTAGAGGGTGAGGACCACCTCCCTCGACCTGCTGGCCATGCTTTTTTTAATGCACCCCAGGATACCATTGGCCTTCTTGGCCACCAGGGCACACTGCTGGCTCATGGCCAACCTGTCATCCTCCAGGACACCTGGGTCCCTCTCTTCAGAGCTCCCCTCCAGCAGCTCATCCCCCAACCTATACCAGTCATTGTGGTTATTCCTCCCTAGGTGCAATACTCTACACTTGCTCTTGTTAAACCTCATCCGGTTCCTTTCTGTCCAACTCTCCAGCCTGTCCAGGTCCCTGTCACTCCTGTTGTGACGGAACCAAGGATCAAATTGCTCCCCTGTATGCCAGCAAGAGTATAGTATTTGTTGTGTAGACTATTAGCCTTCAGCTGCATGTAGTCTGTATGCACTGCACATACTGAAGGTGAGCAGCTAGCATGAACTCCACTGACAGCGAAGATCTGACACTGATGTGGCCTGCTAACTGTGGAGAATTGCAATAAATCAATCCCATCAGCTGGTGATGTAGATATACCCAGTGTGAATCTCACTGGGCAGCGACTTGAATCATAAGAGTTTTGCAAAATTTCAAATAATTAAATACAGCTTGAAAAACACGGAAGGATAAAACAGGAAGCATTCATAAGTTAGCCACTTTTTGTTGCTGCATGTTCTCCAGAACCAAAAAGCAGAATAAACTACAGAGCAAATTAATAAAATTTTATATAAATTTGGTATTTTTGATCACTAGTAGAGGGAAAAATCAATTTTAACTGCAAAAAACATAAGTTGCTATGGACTTCACTCATTATTATAAAACTAATTACATGCACATATGTTTACCACACTGGCAATCTCTTAGCTTTCAGTCAAAAAGAGAATTTTTACCCTGTTTCTGGAGAGAAGACTAAAAGGATGGATCCCAGTGATCCACAAAATAAATGGTCTAATTATACTGCTCTACCATTTAAAAAGAAGTTCCTTATAACAAGTTTCTGAGCCAGCCTCAAGAGTCTTAGCCCCTATAGCATCATCAATACTGTTCAAGCACTTAAATACTCCCATGTCTACAGCAACTGGGTTGTAACAACAAAAGAAAATGTACATCTATTACAAAACAACTGTTTTCATTTTAGTTCTTCATGTATCATATAAACTTATTTTTTATCTTTAGAATTTTGTAAATTACTAATTACTGTGCTACATTTGAGATGACTGTGTCCCATTAGAATAAAATATGTGAAATAATAAAGGATTTGAATGGCACATTTTGGGAGATTTTTACTATAACTAAGGAAAAAAAAAGCATCTACCAATTTTTACCAAACTGAAGGCAAAGAACTGTGAAATGCACACCATAAACAAAATTGATGTATCAAAGTTACACCTCCTTATTTTCTATCACACTTCATAGTGAACTATTAGAAATCAGTTCTAAGCAAACAAGTTTAAGACACTGAACTCACATTAAAAGATATCAGTGCAGACCAGGCACTTGCAGAAAAAGTCTCTAGGAATGTTCTGAACTCCACATTCTGAAGGACTACTGGTAAGATTAGAAACATTTGTAAATTTTTAAATGGACAGGATTACAGGGCAGCGATGCTTAACATGAATGGCTTATACAGACTGCAGGAAGAGAAGCCAATCACCTTTACCTGAAGTGGGAGACTTGCAACGCTCTAGCTCCAGGGAAACTGGACTGTCACTGAGTTCAGTCAGGCCTGAAAAAATGGAGTTGAAAAGTTAAGTTACAATCTAACAGGGCATGCTTTAGCTTTCTTGGTTGATGATATTCTGCACTTCAAAGTCATTGTGGAGAAAGGAACAGTGTGAAATGTAAGGGAAATACCTATTTCAGAATAACTGCAGTTATTCAGGTTGTCCCTACATAAATTGCGGTCTACTTCAAAAATCACACCTCTTGTTAAGTCAGATTTGTTTTCCAAGTCCCTCAGGGTAGACAAGGAGTCGCTGTACTTAGTGAGTGAAAACAAGTAAATGTAGTTTAAAATGTGATACATATAAAAATCAGTCTTCCCTGCACAAGAGATGTGGAATCAGCTCTATACTTCCATGTGCCACAGAATGCACAGCAGAAGCCATAGAATGGAGCGAGGAGGACGTAGGGAGGAAGAAAAAAAAAGGAGTACTTGTGAAAGAAGAAAGAATATCACCACTGCAACACTTGCATCTTTTAGATGCATTCACACAAGATTGCTCATTTTAAAGAGCACAGAGGAGATGGTATTGTCTGAATCTAACGAGTTTTCTGGACAAGACACCTTATAAATTGTTTAAAAAAAATTGGGTGGAACTCATCTGGAGCAGTCTAAAATGGAACAGAGCAGCAACTAATGTAATCCTAGCTTACACTCCTTAAACATGAGCTTGTGTTTGTGATCAAACTAAAATCCATCTTTAGCATAGATTGTATCAGAGTTTAAAAATGCCTTTTGGACATATCTGAGCTCATGCTATCCTTTACCATAGGCTGACTGTTGAGTGTTTTTGTGAGGTATAGATACATACAATTAAATGATACACTGATTCTTTTCCTTTTTTTTTTTTTTTTTTTTAATTTAACACTATGGCTATGATGTTATGATGAATGAAATCTTTCTTAATTCTGTACAGTTCCTCTTGGCTACAGTTAGAATCATAGGATCATAGAATGGCTTGGATTGGAAGGGACATCAAGGATCATCAACTTCCAACCCCCAGTGCCAAAATCCAGGTCAGATTTTGCTTCTGAAGAAGTATTTTTGAGGAGAATCAGTATTATAGCTCAAGGTACATTGGTGCCACTGACTCATGCAGGGAATGCGCCAAATCACACCACTGTTCTGAAAGAAAACAACCAACCACTTTGAGAATACCACAATCTCTATATGCTTGGAAAAAGTTTAAAATGCATTTCATATTATGGCATTCTAGAACAGTGAATGTGCACTTTTCTGCAGATACCACTCATTTTTAGTGTGGGGATTTATGCGTCCTACAAAGCATATTGCCCTACTCTTGAACACTTAGATTTGCTTAATTAGTCACTTGTAGATTTCCCCCTACCATCAATCTTTCTTGCTTAGAAATATTGAGTTCTACTTATCTCTCTCTATATGTCTGAAGTTTCTTTTTAACATTGTTGAATTAACAATCTTGAAGATGTAACGTGACAACATGTTGCACAATCTATAATCATTCACTGAAAGGAATAAATACGTGTCTCAATTTTTACTGCCCACTGATCTTTGATTCCATTAAACATTGAAGATTCTCTTGAGAAAAGAAAAAAAAAACCTCTCAAGCTCTCCTTTGTACTAGTGCTTATTTTCCAATTCCCTTCTTAAGGAAACAAGTTGAAATCTTTTAAATAATTTCTTGTATGTATTTCCACACAGCTCAGTTTCCTCAAATCTTTAAGAGCCTGTGATTTCCCTTTCTTCTTTATTAAAGAAACATAAATATTATTAAAGGACCAAAAGTGTAACATCTAGTGCAGAATAACAACATTAATGAAATAACAAACTAACGTTGAATAATTTTAAAATTTTCATCTCTGATTACACGATCCAGACTTTCAATTTACTAAAGGCATCCAAAGCCATCATATTTTTTGTTAGAATTTAATAAATTATAAACAAATTCTCATAAATATTTGCAAGCCAGTAAGTTATCTCAATATTATTTTAATCCATAGTCTTCACACTTAATCACCATACTATGTTTCTTTTATATTTAAACATGATGCATTCTTTGGAATTGGCAGCTTGTTCAGAATACAGACGTTAAACTTAAAACTCAACCTAGATTAGCTTCTTCTGTGTTGACAGGTGTCATTTAAAGTGTTAATTACTGATAAGTAATGACTCATAACAGCACTCTGTTTTCCTTTAACAGCAAGGTTACTATTGCTCTCATCCTTTTAAAGGGTGGGCCTGAAGGAGGAACAACTATTTCTCAGTGAAAACTATGAATTCTTAAAACTATTTTACAATGGATAAACACAGTTTTAACCTGCTGCCTCCTTGGAGCTTTATTTTCTTGTTTTACTGACAGATGGTGTGAATTTCTATTAGAAGATCAGACTGAAGTCATAAGTTTGTAGTTTTATGTTCTGCTGCAAATATAGCCACACTAGATGGAAGAAATATGTTTGTTTTAATATTGAAATATAAGCTATCTTCTCCTAGGCAATAAGACGTACAACTTTATTCTGACTGGTTAAGGAAAAAAAGCCAACACCCCTCCATCCCAGTTCAGCACTACTTCAGAGAGAAATTATTTTATTTGTCTTGGCATGTAGTCTTGCTACAAATGAAGATGGCTGCCAGCAGATGTTACAGAAAACAGGATGAGGCCATCAACCCCAAGAAGATTTTACATTTCCAGCCTCTCTCATTACAACATGTTTAGAGCTTACTACATTTTGTTTTCTAGTTTATTACTTTTATCCTTTTAATTTCAACCCTCGCTTCTCCGTTCCCATTTCCACCTCCCAGCCTGCAGAATGTTCTGCCTTAATGCTCTAAGTTCACAGTAGGCCCTTTTGAGTTTGCTTCACACAAGTATATGCTACTTATACCAAGCTCTCAATAGATTGGCTACATGTCATAACAGCTCCATCACTGAGCTTTGTATATCAGATGACCTTGTCATTGTTGATCATGCCTGTCCTTTGGCAAATCTCTTATCTTCAGGACATTGCTTCTTTTCCCTGTTTGATGTTGTTGCTGTTTTCTTTTTTCAGTTGCGAGACACCTCCAACAGAAACATCAACCCTTCCTCTTTAGCTCTCAGTCCAGGGTGATCTTGTGTTACACCCTTACGATACATCAACGCATCTCTACTATGTTTACTTCCACCCACGCTCAAATAGTATTCCTGTATTTCTAAAATTTACTCACCAGACTCCAGAATTAATATCACCAGTATAATCTTCTTTTATTCTCCCTGAAATCTTCTCTCTCCTTGCTACTTCAAAATAGTAAACAGTACCGTTCTCTTCCCTGATACTCTAGTACCGCTTCCATTCTTGGAATACCAAGCTAACTCTGGATACAAAGGCTAGGTGCAAAATTAGACAGTTTCTTACAGAAAATGACCTCCTAACAGAAGTATATTGCTCAGTGATAATCTGTCCTCGTTTCAGTTGGGACAGAGTTGATTTTCTTCATAGTGTCTAGTGTAATGCTGTTTTGGGTTTGGGAAAAAACAAGGTTGATAACACACTGACGTTTTAGTTGTTGCTGAGTAGTGCTGCATAGAACCAAGGAGTTTCAGCTTGTCAGCTTCTCATACTGTTCTACCAGCAATGTGGCTGAGGAGGCACAAGAAGTTGTGAGGGAACAGAATGAGGAGAGCTCACCTGAACAGCCCAAAGGGATATTCTATACCATATGACTCCATGTGAAGAAAAACTATAAAACTGAAGGGATTTGGCTAGAGGGGACAGCAGCTGCTTGGGGACTGGCTGGGCATTGATCAGCAGGTAGCAAGCTATTGTTTTGCATACATATGTTATTATAATTACTGCTGTTTCTCTCTTCCTTTTCTACTTTACCAAACAGTTTTTATCTCAACCTGTGAGTTCTATTTTTCTCCCTGATTTTCACTTACATTCCATTGGGAGGGGGTAAAGTGAGGAAACGACTGTGGGGTGTTTAGTCCCATGCTGGGTTAAACCACAATGCAATCTTTTCTTCGGCTTCAGTGAATACTAGGCTGATTCTCTCAAACTGACCTTCATGAAATTATCTTCCTAGCTCATTACTTTAATTGAATCAACTCCTGATATACCTTCCCATTTACTTCAATTTTTATTCATATAATTCTCAATACTGTAGATCTACTGCCTACATTACCATGACAATTCCTGCTTCTACCTTGATAATATCAGTTTCAAGTACCGTTTCAAAAAAAAAAATTTTTTTTTTCTTTTCTATCATTGTTTCTTTCAAGAATAAGCTTTTGATCATAATCGTAAATTTATCCTCAGCAACACTCTTAAAACTCCTCTATCTCACAAGAGTAGCAAAATGCACCTTAAGAATTACATAGCAATTGGAGATATTCTTAACTGCTGCTCACTATCTAAGATACTTCACACTCTGTAACACATTCTTGCCTTGTTCTTAGTCTTACTATTTGGTGCATCTTTCAGACCATTCATTGCATATTCCTATGTAAGTATGGAATAACAACAGCAAAAACAAAAATGTTTTTTGAGGAAAGAGAATTAATAGTGATTATGAACAAGAGCTAAAATCATAGACTTCAGCTAGGCAGTATATAGAAAGCTTTTAGGGCTCAAGGTTAGAAATACTCAGCTGTTAAAACCTGCGGGCTGTGCTTGTCATTGTGGATGAACATATTGGACTCATTGGTCCTTTTTGGTCTTAGACTTCATTAATTTTTATATTTTTTATTTTTTTCCTGTGGAAACTCATAAAACTTTGACTGTGGTTTATCTCTTGAGTTCTAATTTATAGACTTGTAATTAGAAAGACCTGACCAATAAAATATAAAACATTCTATACCAGTCCTTTTTATGGGTTGGTGGATTTCTAACTGGCCTTGTCTTTTAACTAAATAGACTACTTTTTATGAAATGCTATGACACTAAATCACTGAAATTAGTTGCTATATGAAATCAATTTATATGAAATGCTAAAACAACCATCACCTCTTTCTTTATCTTGCCCGCACTGAGTTTTCAATGTAAAATTGCCTATCCAGTTGTTCTGCAAAGAACACTTTAAAAAGAGATGAATAAGAGGCATCCTGGAGACCTAATTACATATAAGCACTAGAGTTAATTAAGATACATACAGCTTGTTGGTTGAACAGTAATTTTTGCAAAATTAATTATGGCTTTGTTCATCACATTGTGCAGTGATGAATGCTAATATTTAAATTACATATCACTATAGTTCAAAATTTAGAATATAAAAAACATTAATTTTCATAACTCTTTGATGTATGTATTTTTATACCCACTTCATATCCCCCATCAAAGATCAGAGCCATGGGATGGTTCCCCAAAGCCAAATATCCAAATACCAAACCCAGATTAAAATTTAAAATTTCACAGCATGCAACCCAATCGGTAGATTTTTAAACTGCATTGCTCTTCTGAGAATAGGGAAGAATTAATAAGTATAACCAGGCAGTGCCATTGCAAAACAAGAAATGCTTCATATAAGTAGGTGTACACTGAAACGAAAACAAAACCAAAGGAAAATACTCTCATTAAGACCATAACATTATTGAAAATTCACTTCCTAAGGCCAAATTTGTTCCATATAAGTCAATGAGGCTTTCTCATTGTTTTGGAAGAGGAAAACAGATCTGAAATATTTGTATAACAAAGAAAACTGTCAAAATGAAGCATGGTTGACATTACAAAGTGTAATAAATTGCATGCATGCTGAATGTGTTTAAGAAACACATTACAAAGCACAAACACATGGGTTTAAGTCAGGCATACTCTCATCATGATAACACTATTTGCCTAACCTTTATAGAACTTACTCTGATAGGAAGTACGGATCCGTTTCGTTAAATCTGGATAAAAGTTAGACAGGCCACGCATGCAAAAGTTGTCTTTGGAACATGCCAGTACACCAGCATCAGCAGCAGGCAGAGGAAAGAGAGAAAAAACAGTCTAAAGTGAAAGGAAGTGATATCCATAACCAGCATCTAGAACAGCCAGGTGAAGAAATTTCAGCAGATGCTTACCTTCCAATTGGGAGATATAACAATAAAAATAACCAAAAAAGTAAAGGATATGGGATGGATGGTGAGAAAGCAGCTGAAGATCATTTTTCAGATGCATAGTTTTTATGACTAATCTAGAAGAGCATATACATTCTTGGCAGTCACTTACACCCAAGTAGACTCTGTTCTAGCAGCACAACTGAAACACTGCCTCAAAGGAGTAGCCAAGATTGTCCCTGACACATAGAAATCCTGTATGGTGCAATGCCAAAAATAGCTATTTCTACAACAGTTCCTCTGTATTTTTTGTACACAGCTCTACATTGTGTTGCCTACGTTTGGCTGCTCAAATTACAGTGGGAACTGCTGTAAGCTTAACTGAACCAGAGAGGAAAGCTGAAGATAGCTTAAAGCTGCTTGCCTCCTCTTTCCTCAACTGTTTCAAATTTATATCCTTAACACTTGGCACAATGAGAACTAAGCTTGCCATGATTAAATGCCTAAAAAGTGAGATAAGCATCTTTCAGGGACGGAAGTAGGCCTGAAGATTTACTTTTTATTCTCCAAATATTACTTTCTATTAAAAATACTATCATATTAGAAATGAAAAAAAGTTTATATTGACTGAATGGAGAAACAGGATTTGATGATTTGGCATAGGATCTGCTGATGAAAATGCTGATGTCATAAAACCATTGCAATCTCCTGCTTTTATAATTTTCTATGTATATTTAAATCAATCAATGTTTCCAAACAGATTTTAAAATCTAAGATTCTGAAGCTACAAAAATTGCAGTTCAAAACTGTCTCTGACTCACGTACGTTATTATGCAATATACAGTGCTAAAGGGTTTTGTTTTCTCCCCTTCATACAAGTTAATTTTTTAGATATTCAAAAACATCTGGCAAAATTTAACTTCAGTATTGAACTGATGCTTCTAACATTTAATGCATAATAATAGCTATGAGTTACAAACGTGATCCTCTTGGCATCAAATTTAAGGTGTGGTACAGGTAGATCTAGAAAATTTGCAATAGAGGCTAACAAAGTGGCTGATTGGAGCTAGTTTTGCTATCTACATAACATGTAGCCAGCTATTAATGCTATTTCTCAAACACAACTGCCTATTCCATTAACAATGAACAACACTTAGCAGAAAGTACAATCAAGTTTAAATTGAAGTCTTGTACATTGGAGTGAATTTACTGAAAACAAAAATAAAATAGTGTACAATAAGATTACACTTGGAGATTACATTTCAAGAGACTGCCAGAGAAGCAGTTTACTCCTCTACTCATGATTTTTAGAGACTCAGCGAAAGGAATTACTTGCTGACCTCCATCCCAAAAGATGGAACTTCCTAAAACTTTTTGCTTCTAAGAAAAAGTATCAGTTCCTAAAGAACATCAGGTTTCTTCTGTCAAGTTACAGAAATTCCATTGGCTGGCAGATAGTCATGCATGTCAAAAGCACTATAAAAAGCCACAGGCAAAAAAATCAAAGAATGTCAAGCTCATAACCACAATATTTTAATTCCTACCTGCAGCAAACTGCTTGCTTTTGCGAGGTGAACGGGGTTGGCGTTGGTATGGATCACTTGATCCGTATAATTCAAGAGTTCCCATGCTCAGTAGTACGGTCTTTTGCATGAAGTCCACAACGGCCAAGCCATTGCAGTTTCCAAATGCCACTCTAAGAAAAAAAGTTCCTCAGAGGTATTAGTAATATATAGTTAAGTGGTGGAAAAAATTATTATTATTTAGTATTATGAATTACATAGCAACATTTTCTTCAGAAACTACTCAAAGCTTACTTTCTGCATTTACAGACTTGTAATCCTGAACTGATAAAATTGTGTCCTGAAACATGATAACTGACATTGCAGAAAGCAGACAATCGCCTTTAACCTTCTGTGCAGAATGCACTGCAATAACGCAAAACCCTACAATTTACACAAACAACACGTGAACCTAGGTACAGTAAACCAAAAAGTTATGGAGTTCATAAACAGAAACAATTTTGAAATTCAGGCCAAGGAATTCACAAAACAAACCCCAAACACAACATTTTTGCACAAATATATACAACTATATATAAGAATTTTTGCTCTGTGTAAAATTTCTGAAGTCTCTACAGTGTCAGCTGACTTACTGAATATTGGTGGGAGTCAGACACTTAACACTCATTAAGGATCATGTTTTTTATGCCTTCAACATAGCTAATCTGATCAATGTATCTGGACAATCCTCAAGGAGAAAAAACATAAAAAACTGGCAGACGAATAGAGCTTGAGGAGGAAGATGCATATAGATGCGCTCACTGTATGCTGTTCCATACAGAATTTATTATTGGGAGGTTCCTTATTCAAATTTCAATTTTAGGTCTCTGCCGCTCTTACTAACATAAATTAGCACATGCATAAAAAAGCTGCTCTCACTAGACAACTTCCAATAAAAATACGATATCACTTTGAACAACATTTAACACAAAATCACCATATTTTACAAAATGTACTTTACTTCAGCAATTCTTTCAAAATATCATCTACACTTTCAATTTGAAGGGTAATTTGACTTTGTTTGAAAGAATGGACAGAACGATGCAAAGCAGTTCAGTCTTCAGTGGGGAATAGTAAACATACTAGCAAAAATTACAGTTTAACATGCCATATTACACTCTTTATATGAACCCAATTTTTTACCCAATAGTAAGGATTATAGCATCTTTTGATTCTTTTTACTGTCTTCAAAAACCTTTAGGGAACTTCAAAGTTTAGCTGAAAAGCACATAGTATAGTGCAATACGCAATAAATCAATGTACCATAATTTTGAGTTACTTACAGTCCATAAGCAGAGTTTACAGCAAGACTGGTAATCTGTTGTGGAGGTTCACCATCCACCCACACCAATTGAATAACAAGATCTGCTTGGTATCCAGGAGGCATTCGCACAGGTCGAGTCTTAACACTAAGAAAGGGTGCAAAAATAAGAACAAATAGACTGAACCACGAATAACAAATGCTTCCCCTGAGAAAGTATCAGTGAAACAGAATCCATTAATACCAGAGCAGTATTCACAATTGCAGCATACTGTGCATATATCCATACACTGAAACTAGGCTTTCCAATCAGAACACAGATATAATTTGGAGGAGTTTCAGGCTCTGACCTTACTTTCTGCTGTAGAAATAAATCTGAAAATTTCAACATTGCCTAAATGAGAAACTCTGGAGAAGATGTAAGTGAGATAAACAATTGAGGTTAATAAAAATAATTTTTGCTTCATAATTTTGCTTTCATTTTCTTTTTCCCAAATATTTTCTTGTACTATACCCACAGAATCACAGAATAATTAAGGGTGGAAAACACGACTAAGATCATCTAGTCCGACCATCAACCCATGCCCACTAAACCACGTCCCTTGGTGGCCCATCTACATGGTTCTTGAAAATCTTTACAGATAGTGACTCCATCACCTCCCTGGGCAGTCTGTGCCATTGCCTGATCACACCTGAAAAAAAAAAAAATTACTAATACCCAACCTGAACCTCCCCTTGTGCAAATTGAGGCCATTACCTTTCATCCTATCACTAGTTACCTGGGAGAAGAAACTGAACCCCACTATGCTACAACTTCCTTTCAGGTAGTTGTAGAGTGACAAGGTCTTCCCCAAGCCTCCTTTTCTCCATACTAAACAATCCAACTTCCTTTGACCACTCCTCATAAGTCTTGTGTTCCAGACACTTCACCACCTTTGTTGCCTTGTACATTTAAAAACTGGCATGAATAATCAACTTAGATGGAAAATCTGAATGTTTTCTTCTGAAAATCACAAACATGGCAAGAGAAGGTAGATGAGATGTGTCTTTCGGTAAAGCACCTCATCACTGCACATCCAGAAGTTCTGGACTTGACAATTCTATTTATCTGACTAGTGCAATAAATCCTGTTTTCTTCTTAGGGGTATAATTACTGAACGCGTGACCTAGTCTTTCTGAATGACAGCTTTTTACATAAAATCTGATATAAATCAGATTCATATTCTGTTACAGCAACTGCAGTGACTTGAACAACACATAGCAAAAATGTTAAGAACTGAGTGCTTTTGTAGGCCTATTTTTATTTATGTTCTTGACTGGTAGAATTTATTCAAGGATACACTGATAGAAGATACTGCACAAGAACAGCAATTCTTTGAGATGCATTAACTATAAATACTGAGAGCACATATATAACATATCTCTCCACACAATTATTATAGGTAAGGCTACCACATACAATCTTATGTCCATGTGATAAAAGCACCCAAAGACACACTGAGTATCAAGAGAGGAAGGAGTGTAGCTAGTGAATATACACATGGACAACACAGAAAAAATGCAGTTATTGGCAAAGAATTATTTTTGCTGTATGTGATTCTCTACATACAGCACTGCTGTAAATAACTTAAACAATACTGGATTGTAGAGGTGAGATCTTGCTATCTGATTATGCAGAGTATCTTCTAAACATGAACATGATGTTATTCAGCAAACTTTCCAAGAATTAAAGGTCCATGCACCTGACAAGGCAGTGGATCAGACTGGAAAAAAAAACAAAAAACCAACAGATTTCTCCTGGGAAGCAAAAAAGTAAGCACTTCTCACAAGTGAAAATGCTCTAACCTCTCATTCAACAACCATAGCTATCAGCTTGCTCTTAGCTCAGCTGAAAGCATCTGGTCAGTTGGAGGCCTTGACGGCAAATCTGGCTATTGGAAATCTATCACCGTTGTAGAAGAGAAGACATACAGAAAACTGAAAGAAAATGTAACTGTAAAATGATAACATGGCTAAAGTCATGAATTCAATAATGTGAGCAGCATGCTAACAGAGAACATATAAAGCAAATAGTGCTCTGATTCTGACAGAAATTATGAAGAATGGACAGCAGGATACATCTCACCCTTTCATGCCTGTCTCTGAGGTGCTGCCACTTTGGCTGCTGGGCCTAGCCATGCCATGCGGTGAGGCTGTTGGGGCTGGCTGTGTCAGCCATGGAGTAGCCCCAGTCTCACCTCACAAAGGCTGCCCTTGGTACCACCCGCCACCAGCACCTGCACACAGACACCTAATGCAATCTCTCTGATAACTGGTTTTTCAAAATACATTCACACAGTCTTCAAACGTTTAACCATTTCCATAAAACAATTCATGCTTTGCTGCTTATATTTTTAACTTGAACGGTTCACTAACCGTACCTATTATCAGAGTATACCTAAACTGTCTGAGGGAATATCTGGCCATCACAGCAGAATACATGTACAATTTTGGGACGAGGAACAAGACACCTTCACCAGGTTTTCTAAGATAATAACCATCTGCTCTCTTTTACATGATCTTGAACTATTCCTACCCATTGTGTAAGTCTGTAAGATGCATGCCAAGATTTTGGTGCCAAGGATGGAAGGGCTGCAGCAATGACTGCTGTGAGAAGTCCCCATACTGGACTCAGCTAGGTCTATCTGGCTTCACAACAGACCCATCAGCCAAGCTTGTGACTCCTCTGGCAAACTGTATGTGAGAATTTACATTTAGGAATGTACATATTTCAGTGACTTCTTTGAAATTTTCTTGTTATGCTACACAGAATTTGGTTGCTGCAGTTTTGCTTTGTACTTTTCTTCATGAGATAGTCACAGTCTGATCTTTGTAGTTTTGGAGCTACTTGTCAAAACCCTTGACTGACCTAATTTTGAGATGCTACTAAAAGTCTGGAAGCAAAGACTCACCTCCTGGGAACAACTTTTTAATGACAGTATTTGCATAAAAATGTTCTACCTGGATCATCAATCACAAATATTTCAGTTTCTTATGCTGTTTTGCATTTTTCATTATAAAGTCTTCTGAAATAAGCAAGAACAGTATATAGTTCACACTGCTGCTTGCCTCTCACGGTAGCTCTCACTTCTGGTTTCAAAAAAATGCTAAGTTTTCATTACTTCAGCTGCTTCAGTCAGTTGTTTTCTAGTACTTATCTGCATTTAGATACTTACTTGTGACTTGAAAAGAAATTATACATAGTGTGGAGTGCCACTCATTTGCTGTAATGAAGTTGAGAAGTAGATACAAGACACAACAGAGCCAAGGTTTTAACATAGTATGTACATAATGTTTTAAGTGGATTAGCAACACAGTTTTGAAGTTGTGCAACCACCCTCCATGTGCTGGTGGCTACAGCTGTACATTATTCCTGGATCTTTGCTACTGTACTGTTGTTCACTGTAATAACTTACGTATAAAATAGAGAGCATCATCTTGGTTTTTTTTTTGGTTTTTTTTTTTTGCTTGTTTTTTTGTTTGGTTGTTTTGCATTTCCAGTACTGCTGAGGCAGAGGGAGCTGGGATTGTTTAATCTGGAGAACAGGAGGTTTAGGGGAGACCTTATAATTCTCTACAACTACCAAAAGAGAACTTGTGGTGAGGTGGGGGTCTACCTCTTCTCCCATTAACTAGTAGTGATAGGATGAGAGGGAATGGCCTCAAGTTGCACCAGGGGAGATTCAGGTTAGATGTTAGGAAATACTTCTCTGAGAGTAGTCGGGCACTGGAATGGGTTGCCCAGGGAGGTGATGGATTCACAGTCCCTGGAGGTGCTCAGGAAATGTTTAGTTATACTTTCATACGAATGTAAGAGGGAGTATCCCAACAATTCTAGAGACACAAGTACTCAGATTTTGAAAAATCAATTCTCTAACAAAATAGGTTTGCAGATAATTTTTCAAAATTGGACAAAAAACAGCCGGCCACTTAATATGAGATTATACACAGTTTAGCAAACTTTCAAAACCTAACTAGCAGAACATTTGTCACTCTTATCTACCTACTTTATCTTCACATTCAACACTTTGCTTCCTCCCATATCATCAAGCCTTTCCTGCCCTAAATCAAATAAGAATCCCTTAAGGAATTCACTGAAACAATCAATTGCATTCTTACTGATTTCAATGGCACAAAACATTTTCCCACTGAGATTTTTTAAATAACTTATCTCTGCCTCTTCTATTGATTTTAATGGTTCACATTAATGATTAAACATATGTCTGAGATTCAGCTGCTAACTGAATGAGAAAAACAAATGGACAGGAAACCAAAAACTACTGTCAATTACACATGGACAATGCCACAGTATTGCTTTTAAATGTTGATGCTATTTTCAGGAGCAGAACTGATCAAAATATCGTCAAATCAGACAGTGTTCATTTAAGCTGCTTTTGAAGTAATTTAGACACTTAAAATATTTAATAATAATTAAAATGAACTAATAATTAATTCACTAAATGAGAGCAATCCTTATCAGCAGTGCAAAATTATGATTTATGGAGTTTTGTACAGTATTATGTTCTGAAACTCTTTAAACCTGTAACTTATCTGCCTAAGAATATATTAATTAACTTCTAACAGTTGCAGTGTGTACTACAGCAGACAATAATTTGTTTCATCCTAAATGTTAAGCAATACACACTTCCACACAGTTCAACTGTTTCATAACTATACTTCTAAGGCTCTCTTGTAAGTATGAACACAGGTTCCTTACCTTACATGTAATAAGATGTATGTACTTCTTTCACAGATGACGATTTTAGCATTATACTAGTTAATTAGGGAACTTTATGCATTTTTGTGAACTAAAAATAAGGAATTTCTCAGAAATTCCGTGTTCTATTCTATAGTACTTGTGTTCCAGTAAAAACTGTGGATGCGAAATAAAGAATTACTCATAGATCACACTGGAAAATCAGTTCAACCTTCACTGCAAAATTTATCTTCACCATAACTTACTTTCAACCTATTAAATTTCTTGATAATTATTTTGTTCGTATTATTTTGATTGTTCTATATTCCAGTTTCTTTTATTTGTGTCATATAATATGATTAGCATCTTTAATAGTTGACAGATCATTAAGACACTTGATAAGAATACTTGTTAGAAAGACGAGGCTTTGAACAATGGCAGACTTACCTAAGACATGGAATACTGTCCTTCATCATTCCTTCACATGCTACAGTGTTGGTACTACCTGACAGGCTCTTTAAAGAAGGAAGCTGGGAGGAGGCATCTGGAAATTGAGGAATTATTTCCGGTTCAGGAGTAATGATATCTTCTACTTCACACTGAAGTCGTACCTCTAGTGACTTAAATAAATAAAAAGCTGTCACAATTTAATAAGAAGGCTGCTGGAAGTTGTATTACATTTAAATAAATATCAGATCTTTTTTCTTCCTGAAGATTAAAAAAAAAACAACAACGTATCATAATCATTCACAAGTAAAGAATATAGTCATCTTTATTTATACAGCCTAACAGCAGTATTGCATAGGAACTTGTCATCTACTCTATGCTGATGGAGAGATAATTAGGTATATTCTTCCAGTACTGACATTATTCCAAGCCTTTTATTATCAGTGAAAGAATACAGCTTTCCAAAATTTAGTATGAAAAGAGATATCAATTACTAACTCTCAAGTAAATAATATTTTAGCATAAGCAGGCATCTCTCAAGTAAACAATATTTTAGCATAAGAAAGTATCATTCAGAGTCAATGTCATGAAAATTTTCTGCCTATTCTTTGTTACCATTTTCCTAAGCCAACTAATTAAATGAATAATCATCAACTTCCTCTCTATTGCAACTACAACATCGTCTCTAAGACAACTTTTAGCCAGTATGCAAAAATTTAACAGAGTGGGTAGTACTGATCCATGAACTCCATCTGTCTTCCGGTGGGGTCTCAAGCACAGGATTCCATATTCTTTAAACTCTACATGAATTTGTCAGATTCTAGAATGCAAAGACATATCCTTCACTTTCCTTCTGGGCACCCTCAGATAGGAAAAGCCAATGAAGCTCAGCCATGCTTCCATTCTTTCCACTAATTCAGGAAACCTTAACTGAAGGAATTCCAAAACAAATGGGAAACTGTACAGGGAGTAATCATCTCAAAATAGCATGATAAATGTTGGGCGATTCTTTCTGCCTTGTGAATTATCTAAGGAGAACTTCACATTGAAAATAATAAAAAACAAATTAATTCCCTCAAAGAGATATTCTTGGGAATAGTATCTGAACTATAATTTCAGCGCTGGTTTCTTGAAGTGATCAAATGCAATTGAAAATGTAGACATCACAAGTTCCTCACTTGATGGTCTCCTACTGAAACATTATCTTCACCAAAATGAAGGTGGAAGCATTAAGTGGGTGGCACATTTCAGCAACATGACAACAACATGAAAAGAAAGCTATATTCTGGGCAGTCATGGACAGCTGTCATACTACAAAATTTAGTGCAACTCAATCAGCTCAGCCACATGAACTGGCAGATTACTAGCTGGAGGCTGTTTGCTGAGTGGAATATTGGCTTCAGTGCTTTGGAAATGATAGTGGAAACATTGGAATATTGCAAAGTTTGCCAACTGGGTCCCATTAATACTCACAGAGGAACAGAAAGAATGCTATATTAAGTTTGACAGCACCTACAAACCAATATGAGGCTGCATGTGAGAGTTTCCCGGATTGCATCATTACTGGTGACGAGGCATAGACTCCGTCACGAGCTGGAGTCTATGGCACTCCATGGTGAACTCCCCATTGGCAGTCCTCAATAGGTAAAGAGATGTGCACTGTCTTTTGGAATAGGAAAGGGGTGACCCTTCTGGATTTCCTGGAACTTATCCAAACCATCAACTACTACATCATGACACTGATTAAGCTGAAGGCTCAAACTTCCAGTGTCACGTCAGAGAGGAAGAATACTTTTCTCTTGCAACACAGTCATGCCAGGTCCCATACCAATTTGAAGACCATGGAGCACATTCCCAATCTCAGCTGGACTGTCCTACCACACCCACTGTATAGCTCAGATTTGCAGTCTTCTGAATTCCATCTGCTTGGGCTGATGCAAGATGGGTTGCATGGGCTGTACTTTCCTAGCAATGACACCATCATAGCAGCTGCAAAACAGTGGAACACCACCACTGGTGGAGATTTTTACGAGCATGGCATACAGGCTCTTGCTCTTGTCTGACATAGCTAGCTAATGGAGGTGACTACATTGAAAAAAGTTGTTTTTTTTTTGTGGCTGAGAATTTGCTCTATCAATTACTGTTATTGTGATCTTTGTTTCTGTTGTAGTTTCCATGGAAATAACTAGGAGACATTACTTTTGGAGGAATCTACATACACCCCGAGATTGAAAAACACATTTTCAATATAGACAAAGTTATTGAATGTAAAGTCAGGTACATATTCCAAGAAATGCTCCTATACTATACTTTTTAAAAATAAAAAAGTACCATTTCGAATGAAGACTTGAATGTTTGCAACAAAAATGGTGAAAACAAGAGATGAGGCTCATCTTAGGGATGCACAGAACACAGAGGAATTCACTGGCTATGCTGAAAATCTTAAATAATAATTCTAAAACAACTCTTTACAGAACGATTTAATATATAAATGCCTCTTAACTGTGGACGAAGTCTGAGAAATTTTTAAACTGCATGCATTAGAATATACCAGGAATGTTGCAACTGATGAGCTGATAAACTAGAAGATATGAGAAGAAAAAAAAAAAAAAGCATGCTAGCTAATGAAAGATAAGGTGCAATATTTGGAATCAACATTGAAATGTAATGTTTTCTAGAGACATTGTGTATAAGCTCATCAATGAGGTGAGATCACTATTCATTAGTTTTAAAATCTTCCCAAAAGGATGCATTGAGTTAGCTTAAAAGTTGCTCTTCAGGAAGAAAAAATGACAGGAAAAGAACAGAATAGGTATAGGCAATGGATCTTCTTACCAACTGGCACATGATTTACAGGCCAAAAGTGACACAGATGTTTTTGTCAGGTTACAACTATAGCCTTTCTAAAGGACATCAAGATACCCTCACTGTAAAGTTCTTCCGCATATTTGTGTGGAACTTCCTATGTTCCAGTTTTTGGCCTTTGGTCCTTGTTCTATCACTACACACTTCTGAAAAGAGTCTGGACTCGTCCAATTGCCTCCTGGACTTCAGGTATTTATAGACATTGATCAGATCCCCTCTCAGTCTTCTCTCTAGGCTGAATCAACCCAGGTCTCTCAGCCTGTTCCTGTACAAGAGATGATCCAGGCCCATTTAGATCGCCTTTCTCTTGAGAGTTGTCGGTTGTTGAAAATTTTAGACTAAAGAAAGAATATTTTTACATTTACAGCGTCACTGAACCACTCTATCAGAAGTGGTTGTTGCTACTGTGCAGAAATGCAAGGTTTAAGCCAAAGTCTATGTATGCTGTATGATGAGTAAGTACTAGGTGTCTGCAGAGCAGGTAGAAGAACATGAACTGTGTGATTCTACCTGAAACGAAGTGACTGCTTAAGTCATGAAGGCTGAAAAACCAGCATTTGAATAGGAGTGAAGCACAGGATTCCTAGGAAAATACCAACTACTTGGCTTTAAATCATCTTGCTTTTCAAATAGTGTCCATTTTGAGAGAAGCAAAGTCAGAGTAAGCCAGGAAAAAGAAAAAATCAACTCTCTTAATTTTTGCTAAAGCAAGTGATGATTTTCAGTCCCCTTTTATTACAAATATCATGAAAATAAATTTAAGATATGAAATAATTGACTTCAGAAGAATAATGTTATCTGGGAAAAGCATACTCCAGTCAGTATTACTAGAGCAGTAAGAACAACAGAGATGTACTGTATCAAAACCTTAAAAGCAAACTACATCTGACAAATATCCTACAGCATTACTATTAAAGTGAAAAAGAAGAGAATTGGATCCCAAAATCTCAGTTTGGTTTTTATCAGCAGCTTAAGTGCAATCAATATTTCATTCCAAAGGTTTTAAATGGAATATTCCTAAACCTATGTTTATACAGTTATACAGCGACACAGCCCTTTCATCTAGAAATTAAGTTTTCTCATAAACAAGTAAAATTTGGAGTGACTTACCGCTATTTCAGTGTTTACTTCATGTTTGCTGAATCTATAAACAATCACATATGCAGAAACTCCTGCCACACAGAAAATTCGGCTTTCAGGACACCAGTACATCATTTGAACAGCAAAAGGGTCTTCTTCCACAATCTCAGCTGTTGCTTTTCCTTCCCCTGACTTCTGCTTTTCAAAGACTTTTGATGTTTTTAATTTGTACAGCATCTGCAGTGTAACTGGAATATATTAAAAGAAACAAAATAAACTGATTAACCATAATCAAATCAGTTATAAAATTCTTCAGTTCCCATTATCTTTGCAATTGTGGCACAACAAGGAATTATATGAAGGCCTAAGAATAGAAAAAAGATGGGTTTTATACAATACAGATTTTATAATAGTACACAGTACCAGCAGGATATGTATTTAATATTTACAAAGTGGGTATTTGTCTGTGAAATACTTATTATTAGCTTCTAAGGCAGAATGTAAAAGGTGAATATTAGCTGTACATCCATATTCAGACTTACACCCAAGTGTTAGAGAGAGACTCTGATTATGCTGCTATTTTCTTAATTACATGTGAAACTAAGACATCTTCTGTCTTGCTATAAAGACTGTATGGAGTGTTAAGAGAAAAAATGTGGAAAATACTCTGATGGCCTGGCAAGACAAAGTCTTTCTGAAAGTTCTAAAATGCTCTGATTTGCTGAACTAATAAGTATATCTGTATTAACACCTGCTAATAAAAAGCTTAATATCTAGAAGTTTTAGTCAAGGCTACATCTCCAGTGCTGTGAATTTTGGCAGTAACAGGAATTAAATTTAACCACATTTTGCTTGACTGACATACCTCTCTGCTGTGTTTTGTTTTGTTTGTTTGTTCGTTTACTACTTTTGCATTAATTTATCAGTGACACTAATCAACCACTGCATAAATAATTATGTGATGAAAAAGTCAGCCAGGCCCACTACATATTAGGGTGAGTTTATACATAAAAGTTAAGCTGTTGCATGTGCTACTGTAACTGTGCTACATCAGTCCGGCTACCCCGGACAATAAACAATGACAAGATGCAAGAGCAGTGTTCTAGTTATGTAATCAGCAGTGTTCTAGTTATGTAAACTAAAAATGATCAATTGTTATTTTTTTCATATATGAAATAAGGCTTTGGAGTCTCATTTTCAGTTTGATAATCCTGATGAGTAAAAAGATTTGGTATTAGGCAAAACCAGAATTAACTGACAAATTCATGAGGTTTGACTTACATGAAAGTATTGTCAATATTCTCCATGTTTGGCTAGAGATGGTAATAGCAATGATCATGCCAATTACATGGAGTTAGTAGGTACTTTAAGTAACAGCATATCAACTATTGTATGAGACCATTCACTAGTGTCAAACAAAATCTCTCTATGTCTAGCACTTCAGATAACAGTTTCTTTTACGTTTGCCTCATTGAGAAATGGGAAGAGACTGTTAACTCATGAAAAAGACGTTCCACCCTGAGAACCCAGTATTACTGAAGAGAGAGAATACAAGACAACTGTGCTGCAGCATTTATGAAACAGAGAGATCTTATCTGAAAGAAAATAATATAGCTTTCAACATAATTACATGTACTTTTAATAAATAAATTTTAATAATAAGTGCCATATGTATTTTCTATAGGGAAAAGTGATGCTCTCTGATGCATCTAATTAAAGCTAAAATATATGGAATAGCTATTTTCTGATGCTTCTTCCTGCTAGGATGAATGGAAATGCTCTCGCCAATTAATTCCTGGAATTTGAGTCTGGACAATTAAAGATGCAGGTCTTTAACTAAGATGTCTTACTGTACTTTAAAGTTTTGTTTATATCTCACCGTAAAAAAGAATACATTGTATTCATTAGGTCTATTTCAAATCACTGTTTCATATACACAATAGGATTACGCCTAAGGGATTATTTAACAATACTTTATGATTCTTTGGTTTTGGTACGTCAGATCTGGAGTTTCTATCCCTATCCTGGACACCTCTTCTCTGTCTAAAATCTTCCATTAACAGTGTTTTTCTCCTAATTTAATCAAAATCTGCTTAATTTCACCTGACCATAACTACTTACAGCATTACAGATATCAGTATTCATACTGCAATAATCCATTACATGTAGATATATGTGTGTGTGGATGCGTGATTTTTCAGCATTGTATGAAAGTGAACTTCAAAAACTTACTGGCAGAAGCATCCCAAAACTTTACTGATCCATCTGCATGGCTTAAAAAAATAAAATTAAATGTGTTAAAACAATATGCATTTATAGAACATTTTCTGTTTTTACTGAGAGATAAATAGAATTAGAAAAAACTGTATTTTGCTTCTGTGTTATGATAATATATAATAATGCACCTACTAAGCATAAGGAAATATTTTCTTGTTAATATGATCGATGGAATATTTTTTGATGCAATCCCTATAGAGAAATAAGCTGACTATAATTTTTAAGATCATAGCAGCACAAAATTAATTCATTTAATAACGCCAAGGTTAAGATGCAGCACTTCTGGCCTTGCAGTGTGCAAGTATCGAGCCTATGAACTCTAAAAATGCTGTGTATATCTAATTATGAAAAGAAAGGTCAAACTTATTTTGCTTAGCACCTAACAGTTGTGCCCATTTTATTAATAGAAAAAAATACTTGAAATATAATTGTAGAAAGGAGACACTTCTGTTAACAACAACAATAGTTTCTTCTTCCCTTTACTGATACTGCTACACACATCATAACTGCATTTTTTGAAACAGGTTTTAACTATCATTGCCTAGAACAATTAATCAAATATACTGCTATCATCAGCGTGTCTGAGACCAGAGAAAAATAGGAGTGTATCATACAAGAAAGCTTAAGAGTTTCTGTTTTATAGGGCGTCCCCTTGAAAAGTCATCAGGCATTGCTCTTAGGGCTTCAACTGCAATCTGAGCCTTTCTATGCCTTTTTCTATGGGACTGCCCATCACTTAAAAGGTGAAATAATCCTAGTGTACCACTAATGATTGGTATTAAAATGAATTCCTAAATAATCCCCAGATATGAATTCCCAGAAGGCCAAATGACAACAGGCCTGGAAAAACAGTTGAGTCCCTTTTCAAACTAATAAATGGACAGCAATAAATTCCTCTTTTCAAGGACCCCACCTTTACAAGTTGATTCCACAAATAGATTTACCATCTACCACTGGGACCTCAATCAGTAATTCTTAACAGTAGTTCATTTGTGAACATAGAGTTCTACTTTCTACAGCAAATGGGAATTTCTGTGATGATTTTGCACCTAAAAGAAAATCTACATACCTCAGTACAAGAGGTTAGGACACTCACATCCTGTCAAGGGTCAATGCTTATGCATAGATAACCCACAATTAAAAGTTCTAGACACTAAAATTTTAAAGGAACAAATCCTCAGTTTCATTCTCACCCTGTAATAATGATTTCAGGATATGTCTGAGCTCCAAGATTCCATGCTCCACCACTGATAGGCCACTCCTAAATGAACGACAAGAGCATACAGATCAAAGCTAATCCTAATGAGAATTTTACTTAGTTTATTTTTAGACTTATGAGCAGACATCTTCTTCCAAAAAGCAATACACCTCAAAAAATAAATGAAAATATTGTGTACTGTTCAAGGCTTTTAAAGATAATTAGTATTTTATCAATTAAGGCTTGTAAGGTTGTTTTTTTTTTTCAATTTACATTAACAACTAAAGTTCTATGTTTTTAAACGATTATTACACAGCTAACACCACAAACATTCAAAACCAGAAGTAGAGGAAGGAATAGCATCGCTTCTGCTACTGTTTTCACATTAGAGCTGCTATAGGATGCTGAATAGAATTGAGCATCTATTCTGAGGATGGAGACTACTGAAGAAGCTGGCCCAGAAAAGTGGGAAACAACCAACTGAATATCATGCTATGGGATACAAAATAAGGGAATGCAACTTTCACAGATCACATTAAATCATCATTTCTTCCCTGCCTTTTATTTATTAGTGGAAAGTGTGAGTAAAGCATAGGTAAGGGTTTGCACAGAGTATGAGCAAGTAGAAAAATCTAGGAGGAAACTGATTCTGAGAATACACGGACTGGATACAATTGAGTACAAAAAGGAGTGAGTGGCAGTGGATATCTATATTCTGAATGTGTTTTTGTGCAACAAATAAAGCAAGTGAACAGAGAGTGTACAAGGAGTACAGGTAGGTAGTGAAACTTTTGGGAAACTAGGTATGCAAATTAAGGATAAATAAGCAAATTCTAGTAAGAGAAAAAACATTTTCTGGAGTACTCCACTGAATTAAGATCTCAAAGAACGTAAGGCCCAGATTTTCAGTTCACAGAAAACAAGTCAGCTCCAAGGGGAACATTCCTTTCAATATGAAATGAAAACTGATGCCTGATCTGCTTACTCAACATTTTTTCTTATTTATTTATAGTGATGGATTAGTTCTAAGCAAAACACAAATGAGATTAATGCTTGAAATTTATAAAGTAATTCAATTCCTTATTTTTATTTCAGCAGCTTGCACTATTTCTAAAACCCTTACATTATGACTACAGTAGCTCAATTAATAACTACTAATATCCTTATTTAATAGAGTACTGTTGACCTTCAAATTCCACTGAAGATCTTCTGCTTTGCATTATAATCATTTTATATACTAGTTCTTTGATAGAGATAACATTTTCAGACAACTCTGAATTTTACATTGATGGCATTCTTTTAACTCAACTGAGATCTGACATGATTCTGGCAGTCTAGTGAGAAAGTCCTGCATAATGGCGGCTTAACACTCATGCTTGAGCGGTGGTAGATACTAATGAGGGATGAGTATCAGGCCATAAGAAATCACAGAAGAAGAGCTGCATCTAATCTGCAGGTTGGACTAACTCGAGATTTGTTATTAAAGCAGTAAAATGAAAACAGTTTGGCAAGATATTTCAAAGGACAGATTTTCAATGGACAGAACACGTGTCTTGTTTTTGAAAAATGCTGGTTTTGTTTACCTTATTGCTGTATCCTTGCTTTTTATGTTTTGCTCCTACAGAATAGAGTACAGGAATCAAATCTGGAGGACAGTCGGCAAAATATTCTGTGCAGGTGACAGGTGACTCATGAATGTCAATAGGATATGGATTTTCAAAGATTGGAAAACTAGTCAAGGAAGACAATTTATTAGAAGCACGGTGACACACTGAGCCATATAAGACGACATTCTTATTAGAAAGTATACAATATAAACTAAGTAAAATAATTGCTGATAAAATGCATTTTCCATTATTTTTTAAAACATACGTATTGTTTTTAATGTCAATAGAAATTTGTAGTTTTAATGGCATGCAAATTCCTATGCTGTGACAATAATCGATTTTCTTCTGTAATGTAAATTTTTTCAGCATCTCATTTATGAGATACAGAATTCATATATTTTCTATAAGCTTTATGTACATTTTTATGATACATACTATGACCTAAGAACTAACTATTCAACTGCAGATTTTACGTTCAACAGTTTTGTTTATTCTGTTGGCATACTATGGATTCTACAGTGAACAATTGGAACAACAGATGAAGTAGATCTCAGTTTACTTTCCACTTTCATCACTTTGGACTTTCCGAAAATAAAGACGACCTAATTTCTGGCAGATTACATGTGTTATTCACAATTCAAAAAGCAAGAAATTTGGTTCTGATTTCACTTCATCCATTTTACATGTCTGAGATGACTGGAATTATTCTTGAAAGTGAATGAGGTCAGAATATGATTTACTTGAATATGTTTCATATCGTTACAGAACAATTCTGTTCTTAATTATACTGGTGTGAATGTACTTTTTGACACAGAAGAAAGCAAATAATAATCACATCCTGCATTGTATGATATATGTGAACACTGATTTTTCTGTGAAATTATTACTTGTAATTTAAAACAACAAATGGACCATGAAAGAGTCCCAAAGATACGGTATAAATCAGATAAGATACTTCAGTAAATTCTTAAGTGGTAGTTCTGTGGAGTTCAAAGAAGTTAGACATGCATATAGATACTACTCAAGCACAATTTCTAACATGAAAATTCAGGTTACAATTCAGCAGTTGTCCGAGAATCACTTAACTTTGATGCTGTGTTTTAGGACTATACTGAATAGACTGCAGATTTATATTTATTTCCAAACTTGAAACCAAGCTTCTACTGATTAGTTGATCCTAGCTTTTAAGGTGGAGGTAAGCGTACAGGCTGAATGATTTTGTGTAGTAAAATGACACTGAATTATATAATTTTCACTTTTTTTTTTTTTTTTTTATCATCACGTTCTAAACTTCATATAAGATTTCATACTTACTTGCTTTGTGTCAGGTCAACAACAATAAGATCTTTTTCCAAAAGCACAACTACGGCATAGGGTTCTTGAAATTCTGTAGGAGAGGAATCAAGTATGAAACCAATGAATTCTCCCATTAGTCATTTTAAACATGCAAGTCTCTTTTATATTCTCTGAAAATTTACAGTATATTAAACAAAAGCTAGAAAGCAATTGTTTAGGGACAAATAGGAAATGAGAAAAGAAATAACTTTTGGGCAGAATTGCTGATTAACAAACATGGCAGAAACAGTATTGGCATAATGTAGCAATCCAGCATGATGGAACACTGAAAGTAACGAAACAGAATGTGAGGAGGCTGTGTGTATTACAGTATTGCTTAATCCAGTTGTCACACAGAAAATATGTTTTTTGCTGTCCAGTATTAATACCTTCTCTATGCACAACTATTACTTTAAAATAGATTGTAAACAGCTTGGTCCAGTCCACTTGATATACAATGATATACATTTCCAAAGCAATTTGAAAGGAAGACTACAAAGAAAATCTTATCTATATCCCATTTTAACATTAACAAGGGAAAATTAAGGAAAGAACATGACAGAAGTATTCTGATGACAGCACAACTGCTTCAAATGATACAATTGTGCTGCAGGCATAGCAAGAGTGAAATGCCTACATTGGACTCAGAACACAGAAAGAACCGCAAACTAACTCTGATTACCGAAAATTACTTTTATTGCATGACACTGAAACAAATAGCATTGTTTTTAATATGCATATGATTTATCTTTGTATAAAAGATTAATTTTACTTTTCTGACTGAGGGCTTAAAAAGCCAAATTTAGCTTCTTTTTCACTAACAGCCTTCTTAATTTCACTTTCTGGAATTTCCTGTGAATTCACTTCAGCATTTGGCAGTCTCATAATATGTAGCAAAACACGTTAAGACATATAAGCACTTACATATGATTAAGAGTAATACCACTTCACACTAACCCACATTTCAAACTTGTATCTTGAAATTCATGCATTCTTTATTGTCCACTAATTACTTCTTTTCTATCTTCAGAATGCAAACAAGTTTCAGTTACTTTCAGAAGTATGGGATTTTTGAGATAGAGTCAACTGTGAGAATAATAGTTCCCAGACAGGAATTAAGATATAAGAGAAGTTCAGTTCATTTATACTTTCTATAACTGTATTTTGCTTAATGAACTCACCATTTGGATACGGGGTTTCACAAAGAGTTAAAAAATCAACTATAGGGTGATCCATTTCAAGAACTGTAATTGCTTTCCCATGCATAATCGTTAGACTTGGTCTCCGACAAGCCTTATCATATGACAACCCGCCGGAAAATATCACAAAGGGTTCACTGTATTAAATGTAAAAACATAATAATCATACGTTTATGTAATAAGTTTACATTATAGGTTTAATGTCTTAACAGCTTTAATATCTTAAATAGCTTTGCAAAAAATAAAGATTTTGAACGTAGTAACTCATGAATGTAGCACTGAATTATTTACAGAACTATAAGCATACCTGTTTTTACAGGTTTTGTACTCCACTTTAAGAATCGGTTTACAGGATTCAGGTTTTTTTCCATCTCTTTGAATTTTTCCTAAGGAAAGAAGGAAGATAAAAACTGTATTAAAATATCATGATAATAGAACTAATCAAGATATCAAACTAAAATGCACACCTTGAAGCAACTACATAATCAGTAAGAGATGGAACTTTAAAGCTACATGAGATAAGTATTAATGCCTACTTCCCTAATATATGCATGTTTATATTAATTAAATTGATTATCGCTTTAAGTTTTTACTGCCATGTATATCTAAAGAATTACTGATCACACTTCAAAACATCTAAACATTAGAAAAAGATTACACTCAGCTAATAATTATTGAATTTCGCTGACTGTATACCTTTTCCCGATCATAGGATGAGCATAAACAGATTTTATTTTTTCCTAGAAGATGTAATTAGTTGAGAGATAAAATTAAATGAAGAGTACAATTTAAACTCATGGGTTCTTGGTTAATTCTGGGTTAGAGAAGAGTCAAACAACAACAACAAATCCAAAACAATTTTGTTTTTGTTACTTTGGAAAGTCCGTGCTTGTTTTCAACAATTATTTTGAAGACACTAATAAACAACTTGGAGAATATTGTATTAGTTCTCTACTTCACATTTCTACTATCAAAATTACCATGTGGGATTGTGGTCTGGAATGGTCTGTTAGGACTTTTCAGGTTCCACAAGGTCAAGCTTCCATCAGAGTGACTGCACATGAACTGTTTCCCTTCATGATGCCAAGCAACAGAATGAATAGCCTATGGAAATAAATAACTTGAGAGTGAAAAGCAATACACTGTTCACACTAATGAAATTTTAATTTATGACTTTCAATTATATTCATTTAATTGTGTATCAACAGATGGATGAACTTTGTTTGTAAAGAGTCCATTAACAGCACTTTTTTAGTAACCAATACCTATAATCTACAGCTAACTCACAAATCAATCCATTATAAATACTAACAGGGAACAAGAACGGAAGAAATGCTATTCAATCAGATCAAAATTGAAGAAACAGGAGAGTAAGCAAAAAGTACATGAACAAGGAATATACAGTGCAATAAAATGCCTGATAGATCCTTAGAAATATTTCATTAGACAAATGTATGAGAATGCTGTGCAATGGTTTTTACAGATAGCATACAACAGATGTAAGCTTTCTAAGAGAATGATTTAGAAAAAAGTAGAAATAGCTCTTTGTTCTTGAATCTTTTCACCCCCACATAACTATGTTTCAGAGAAAGTACACCAAGACCTGTTATGCCTCATATAAAAACAAAACAACAGAAGAAAAATGGGAAATTAAAGTAATGACACAAGATTATTTTGGAAGACATAGTGCTTCAGAGAAGAGGACACTCCTATGACACTCCTATGTACACAGTGCAAGTATAATGTACTGAATTTTATGTATAGCAAAAAGGAACACTTCAAAAATTAACCAAATGCTCTTTGAGTTTCGTGAATGATTAGTAGAACCGATGGGCACAAAACATCAGAAGTTAAAAACAGGATCAGACATTTAAAATTAATAACGATAATATCCACAACTGCATCTAACAAGCTAGAATCATAACAGTGCAAGTCCTTCCTTTTCACTGGCATATTCTGAAAACTGACTAATGGCCATTCTCACAGAAAATAATGTTTTGTTTCATTGATTACTATAGTTTCTCACACACACTCCCTCAAAAGCACAAACTCACAGATTTTACTCTTGAATATACTTACCTTCCTGAAATGTTAGCTGCTAAACAGCAAAAAAAAAAAAAAAAAAAAAAAAAAAAAAAAAAAAAAAAAAAAAAGCTGCCCATTTTTATGTAAATGTAAATAAAAGGGTCTTATTTTTGAATGCACTTCAATAAATTCTTGTTTACAAAACTCTGGAAATGCTTAAGCGTTGCACGCGGCTCATTTTAACTGATTTATTAAAATCACTCTAAAATCAAGACTGTGCATTTATGAATCAGGTTTGTAGTTAACCTTATCAATTTTCCTTAAACTGATAAGAAATTAACTTTGCACTGCTGGTCACTCTTCAAAACTCCCTGTTGGCTTTCCTTTATTAATAAGGATTTTGATTGTTGTGGATGGTAACGGCTCAGGATCTGAATGGAATTTCAGAAAAAAAAAAAAACCACCACAAAAAAACAGTGAAAAGGTTGTGTCCCAGAACTTTACTCAGCTCCTGAGGTTGGACGTAGCCACATGACAGCCACAAATCAGGATCTGCATGCAGGTGCCCCAGATATTTTCGGAAGACTGCAACATGCTTCGTATACAAAGACTTTGCTAGCAGACTGGTAAGCCAGTCATGACAATAAGGAATCAGCAAACTGTGCAGAACAACTTGAAATCTAGATCTTTTTCAAGTGACATAATGGGTGTCAAACTTCTACCTACCAAAGACAGACTGTCACACAATTCCTTCTAAACACCCAAAGAATATCAAACTGCAACCGAAGCAACAAAAGATAACACAAAAAGATGATTCACATACAATCCAATCACATGGCAATAAGAATGGTAATAAGAACCTTAGATCTGTGGGGAGCACTGCATTTCTCTCTCTGTGCAAATTAATCTTGCCTTGACTCATTCATGATTACTGTCGCAACAAATTCAACATTTCACTATGCATGAGATAGTTAACTAGCAGGTGAAAATTGTACCAAGCTTCTGCTTAAACTGCCTCAGCTGCTAGGTGTCTCATGTTGACGTAAGACTCCTGTTAAGTGGAACTGAGGAGAAATGCTCCTACAGTCACAGAGAGTTGCTATAACACAGCTCAAACTCCCCTAATAGACAGCACCAAGAAGGTAAAGAAATTTGTTTTGGAGATCTCAAATGGAAGCCATGACTAACGCTAAATGGAAGCACTGAACAAGTCCCTAATTTTTCCTCTGCTAGAATACGTCTAGAATTCTGATCCACTTCTTTAGCATCCTTACAAAGACTGAGCAGTTATTTCCTTAGAACAACAGTTCATCACAGTAGATGACTCATGTGAATGTTCACACAGGGTATAACACATAAAACATCTCACTCCAGATTGGGTATGTTTCATCTACAGTATCAACAGTGGCCACATATATACTCCATCTTCCCTTACACTCAGCATGTACTAAAACTAGGCATACTCAACACTACTTCAGTTCTCTCCTGAGCACAGAATTTCTCCATGGAGAAGAAATTATGGGTACTCTAGGATCACTTTTAACCATAGTCTGAACGAGCACAATACTCATCCTACCACTTAAATCTTAACAATACTTTGTATTAGCAGTACGGCTGGACCATTACATCAGATTTGATGCTTCCATAATGGCACAGTGCTTGATAAAGGTGGGGAGGGAGATATCATTTGGCAAATGTCTCTGAGAACTCTGTAGCTTTGTTTTGGAGATGCGTCATAATGAGTGTTGATGTCTATGCTACTGAAGACTCTAAATATGCTTTGATGAAGCTGTCAAACTTCTGAAGTCTGCATAAGAAGAGGGTTGTTTTTTTGGGAGTCAATAGCTATCAGTAATAACTTGCAGGTACTTTGAAGCATCTGCATTACTTGTGTACTTTTTTTTATATTGATCTATGGAAAAAAACTTCAGACAAAATTGAGAAAATGGTTTGCAAGGGTCTGAATATCTCGTACTCAATAGATGTGATCAAAAATTGGAAGATCATAATTACATCAAGAAACAAACCTGCATCTTACAACACAAAGAGTGGAAGCAAGAGTCTAAGCAGCAGGTTGAAGCTTCCACTTTGGAACTATATGTCTCAAAAGTGAAAACATCTCAGTCTCCTGAGAAGGTTTGAAATAGTAGAGGAGAGCACACTGAAATTCCCTGAGTAAGGAGCTAATGAGCTGAGCCAGCTTCAACCTTGTCTCAGTTGTGTTAAAAGAGAGATAATACTAATCTTATCTCTAGTAAGAAGAACATAAATAGCACGGAGAAGCTGTGAAGAGAAGATAGAGGCTAATAAAAACACCTAAAGATCACAATAATGCAAATTGTACAGCCTTTCCTGTCCTCGGTGAGAACCTCCCCCATTACCAACTAGATGTTTTGTGTATAAAAGGTTTCCAGACTTCTTGATATGAAGTATGGAATGACTAAGATATAGTAGAAAATACAGTTATGAACCAGGGGCAGAGTCCTCAGATCCCTAGTTACAGGCTGTTGAGTTGTCAAAGTCAGCTGTGTCCATGACATTAATCTGGATGACAAGGAAAATGATAGAACGTATTTCTGCAAGTACTGGAGAGATCTTCCTAATATTGTAGTAAGCAACTCATCTCCCAGTCATAAGATTAACCATGCTCAGAGGAGATGTCTGCAACATGTCACATATCCAAGTCTGCAAGACTCGTGATATGAAGCATCATACTGCTGTTAGCAATAACATGCAGCCTAGAAAGGATAGGCAGGATTTCACAGTGGTGATGTGCTAGGGGATGCTAACAGCCATTATGTCTTTGTAATCCTTTTACTAGCCAACTGTTCAAGTGTTCAACTTGTTTAATATAAGCCCAGTGTCCACTACTTTTAAGACCCCAATTTAAAAAACAGCACTCAATATAATGAAAAAAATAAATGAAAGAGACTTTAAAAGAATGCTTCTCATTGACAATGACATGGAAACATTTCTTGTTGCTATACAAAAGAAAGCATCTTTAAAGCCATGAGATATGAAATTATTCCTCTCTATAAGAACTGAATGACAGAAGATATAGTTCTCATCTTGAACTTAAAAAGAAAAAAGAAGTATTTAGATTTGTGGACACAATTACCAGCTTACTTTTTACTTGAGTATTAAAAATATCTGCTGTTAAATCCTTGTTCCTATACACAGCAAGTGATTCTATGGACCTGAATAACAGAGAGCGTGCTTCTCAGTAGGTCTGTGGAGACTGAAATCCAACATCATTGAGGATCCTGTGAAAGGACAAATACCAGGATGGAGTCTTGAGGGTGTGCATTTTATTTTCGTTGACATTATCAAGCCTGATAACAGAGAAAGAACTGGCCTTGGTGATGAAAACTCAGGTGCATCAAAGACAATAAAATAATTTCACACTACTCACTATCTATTTCATTATGCACAAAAGGTCTCTTAATGGAGAAGAAATGGAGAAAATTCCAGGAGAATTTTTGTTATCAAACTAAAGTAGCTGCTACATTGATGAACCAAATAAAGAAAGTGCCATCTGACTATCCCCAGCCATGACGGAAGAGCAAATGGTGACTTAGGTCAAATTCTTTGTTCTTTCATCATCAAATATGTTGTCTATATTTGCTTCAAAGCTGTAACACATCCCACTTTATTGTATTGATCCATGATGTCTAGAGGCATACATTGCTGGTATGGTGGTCAATGATGGCAACACAGGAATATTGCAAAGTGTATGTCGGGTAGGTCCAATGAACTCTTAAGACAGGAACAGAAAGAACACTGTATTCAAGTTTGTCAGGATCTACTGAACTAACATGAGCTTTCAGGTGATAGTTTCCTGGATCCCATAATTACTGGTTGCCAAAGTTTGACCTAGCTCCATGACAGGGTGTGAAGGGACCCATGCCCTGGGAAGGGAAAAAAAGGTAGGGAGATGGGTCTAGATGAGGAAAATAGCAGCAAAGAGCTTACTTTTTTAGTAAATATAATAGCATAATGTGAGATAATACAATATAATACAGTATGATTGGAATTGAAGCTAACAAATCAAACAAAATGAGAGACTGTTTCCAAAACCAAAGTCCTTACTCTAATGCTGTAGGTGAGATGGGCAGGAACAGTCTTGTGACTCTCAGTCAGGTTTATCATTCCTTCTGAGCAGAAAATGGAAATGAAACAATGATGCCTTCTGAGAGTCTCTTCTGGGACCATGAAACTGGGAATATCAACAGTCCATGGAACTACAGCATTAACTCTCTTAACTTCCAGGACAATACATGATGTTATGATATGGATTACCAATAACAAGCCACAAAGCCATGACACTGGTGACATAGCGTCACCACCATGAGCTGGAGTTAAAATGGCACCCCATGGTGGGATAACGTGAATTCCTCATTGAAGAAAAAGTTCAAGACACAGTCCTCAGTAGGTAAAGTGATATACGCTGCCTTTTGGAATAGGAAAGGGGTGATCCTTCTGGATTTTCTGGAGCATGTCCAAACCATCAACTACTACATCATGACACTGATTAAGCTGTCAGGTCAGAGAAGAATACTCTTCTCTTGCAACACAGCCAGGCCCCATACCAATTTGAAGACCATGGAACACATTCACAATCTCAGCTGGACTATCCTACTACCTCCACTGTATAGCCTGGAACAGTGGGACACCACCACTGGCGGAGATTTTTACGAGCATGGCATACAGGTTCTTGTTCTTGTCTGACAAAAATGCATAGCTAATGGTGGTGACTACACTGAAAAAGTGTTTTCTGTAGCTGAGAATTTGCTCTATCAATCAGTGTTATTGTGATCTTTGTTTCTGTTGTAGTTTCCATGGAAATAAACAGAAGACAATAAGCTCCTGACACTCACTTAGAACCAAAAACACTCTGAAGAAAATGATTCCATCCAAGCAGAAACTAAGACACTTTACTTTTGGTGTTACTTCATTCATACTATGATCCAAGAGGCACTTGAATATTCAATGAAGATAGAGTAATCATACCACTTAATCAGACATCTCACAGATACCTTGAAATTGCAGTTGGCTGGCCAAAATAACAATTCTCAAAGATTGGTCAGATGTCAGGGAACACAGAGCCCTTGCATCAGTCCATACAAAATGATGAAAGCTATTAGTATTTTCTCAGCTCTAATCTTAGGTGATCAATCTCTAAAACAAAGCTTAGGTTTTCAATCTTTTGTTTTGGTGCCAAATACCAAGAGGCAAATGCTGAATTAATAATTCGTGGCTCATAAAACCTGTACAAAACATTACTGTAACATAAACCTTTTCTAGGGGTTTCCTAGGGGAATCCTAACAGATCTGGAATATTATCAATCTGGAGCAAGTCTGTAACAAAGCACAAGTAGCAAGTTAACAAAACCCTTTAAAGATGCTAGAAGAATTTTTCAAATATATCAGTAGATAATAGAAAAGCATCCAAAGTTGCACAAAGTGTAGGAATGACATAACACATAACCACTGAGGAGCAAAGCACATGACTTATAAAAGAGAAATAAAATTCCTGAGAACAGTCTCAAAAAATGTGAAACAATTAAACTAAGAAATGTTCAGCACTCAACAACTCTGAATTAACAAGCTATTAAAAAGAAAGAAAGCAGGACTATAAAGTCCTTGTTGTTTGTTCTCTCTTCCCGAGAGAACAAGAGAGGACAGTGTATGAACATGCACCCTACCTTACTAGAAGACTTATGAAAAGAAAAAGTTGTCCAGCCTCAGGGAATAGAATGCCGCATTTTCCCAAGTGTATGGACAGGCAATCTGTTAGTTATATTGGGACATGTCTTGAGGCTTAAATACTGGTCTGTTTAAACTTGCAATTGCCCTGTCAGTAGAACATTTGCTGTGTGCAGGTTCACAGTTTTAACCCTGAAACTCAGTTCTGATGTAGTTTTCATGAATGCATACACACCTTCCATCTAAGAAGGCAGTAAGAAAAACAATTACAATAGGCATATATCTACTTTCAAGACTACTGTTTATTATTAGAAGAACTGTACCCTTGTTTGATATAATCTGCCTACAAACAGCAAGAGTCAATATTCTGATTAAAGTGGGAATACAGTTCTGAAAACTTTTTATGCAGATTTTGACTACTGGATAATACCAATAGCCCTACAAAGTAACTTGCCTTTCATTCTACTTGATATTTCAGTAATATTCAGTAAAAATAACATTATTATTCCTATGTTGCTAAATTGAAGGTCAGCTCATTAGTACATTCTGTTCAACTGGGGAATGAAAAAGCAGATGAATTTGTTAGAATTAAGGGGAGGCGACTGTGTTGTAATACACTCATAAGAGGCTAATGTATTACAGCCAAAGAACTGAAGTTTTGATTTGCATTGCCAGTAAGTTGCTGAAAAGCAGAGCACAAACAGTATTTCAAGAACATGCAGTGTTTTAAGACAAAACTCCATCTGCTTGGTAAGAAATGTAACTGCTGAATAACAGTATTTATGAATTAATGGAAATTGCTTACCTCATCATAATAAGCTCTCAAATCAGCTCTTTTAGATCGTAAGTCCCAGAACACTACAGTCCCATTTTCATAGCCTATCAACAGCTGGAGGAGGGAAACAGACACAATCTTAGTTTCAGATTCATAACACATATGTAATTATTAAAGAACTTCATGGTTTTAAGGCATTTTTCAAAAAAATAAACATAAAAAATGACAAACAGATGCACAAGACTATAGATTATAATGCACATAATACCCTGCATTCAAATTATCTTAATTATAAATCACTTCTAATGACAGACAAATTCCAGGATACAGAAATAAAAATGTGCTTTATATATCATTTTTTATGCAAGATTACATATGCAGACTGTCTCCACAACTTTTCATCTGTTGAGAAAACATAAACACAGCATGTTCCTCTCAGTGGCTATCTTCCTTCTCTGATTGGATGGACACCGATTTCACACCTAGGAGTTTTCTTTAATTACATCAAACCAGGGAACGATCAGATTAAACTCTCCCCCAGCTACATATATTCCTTTAATTTCTGCTTTCTGTTTCTTTTAAACATTTCGAAGAAATCCTGTTGCAGAAAATAAATTGCTTACTTTTCTAGAAATTGAAAGTGAATTAACCAATATGCCATTTTTTTACTTCCAGAATTAGTACACTATACAATCATGCATGCCTGAGAAATACTAAGATTGATCAAAATACGATAGAGAAGAAAAGCAACGCTTAGGAAAAAAGTAAGAATGAACAGAATGCTTTCTCCTTGTTTCTACTGAAAATAACTAAATTTTCTATCTGCTGCTATACTGAGTATTTTTCAATTGAATATAGTTCATTCTAAACCTTATGGAATATATAAATTCTGGCATACTTAAGAGTCCTGCAAACTGTTTCCCATATAGCTTATCTACCTAAGAATCAGTTCTGAAGAATGACAATGAGCATACTAGCTCTCACATTTTGGTTACGGAGTATTTATGTACTGCAATTCTTCTTTGTCCAAAAATTCATGGATCACAGAATGCAAGCAAGAATTTACATATTTAATAGCAAGAATTTGAGTGAAAGAATGACGACAAGACTGTCTCTTAGTTCATGAAACCTTACCAGAATCTTTGCAGTTACTCACTACAGCTTGAGTAAGTCATAAAAATTAAACTGCTGGACTGCAAAACAAAGCTCGTTTTTTTCAAAGTTAAGTAGTATTAATACATCAATACTGCAGTATACAGAATCTTAGAATAACTGGATATAATTCTCCATGCTGTCAGAATATTTTTTACATGGAGATGCATTACATGTTCTGGGAATTACTTGCAGTTAAATACATATAATACCCAAATAGGAAAAATACCTGATCATTTAGGAATATTGTTCCCTAACAAAATACAAACTGTATTGAAGAAATTTCAGAATATTTATTATTTTGGCCCTGGACAAGTCCATCTGGGATTCTGTAGCAGAGTAAATGTGAAAAGACATCACTGATCAGAAATCATACAGCTAACTGGATAGTAATAGTGTCAGATTGACATATGGTATTTTGACAGTGGATTGCCAATGGGAAAATGAACAAAGTGCCTTACTGCAACTTCTTTCACTGCCAGTGTAGCGATACTAAACAGAGATATTAGTTTATCCATGACTTAGTGATTCACTAACAGTTAGCCTAAGTACGCACAGGCCTGCACTGCAATATGCTGTGCTGCACATATCCCTTGACTACAGGAGAGTAACAGTAAAGGAGAAGCCTGAAGACCTCTTGGTAAGAATAATCACAGTACGTGTGTCCTTGTCTTCATCTAAATGTAAAGCAGTATCTCATATGAACAACTTTTTGCTCGACAGTAGAAAAGAATGCATTACTTTTTGTGTAAGCAAATATTTTAAGAGCTCTAAAGAGATGAAAATGCAGATGAACCTCTTCACAGATGATGTCAACAGAGTGTGCAGTGCCCTTATGGGAGGTCCATCCAATGCTGCACAATTTGGGGTTTCCAGCACTTTAGGTACATAAAATTATCAATCTTTTTTCCTTTTTGCATTTAATCAATATCATGCAGATCCTCAGGGCTTTTCTTACTGTCTTCACTAGTACATTACAGCTGGGTACCAAACCAGTTGAGTTTGGTTTGTATCTACCAGTACTCTTAGTTTTGTACAATTATAAACAGGAAAGGAATAGAAAAGCATTTTGTATGTGACTTTGCCTCACAATAAGCATTCCTCCCTGATGAAGCAGGCTTTCCTTTTGATTTTCATTACTCTCTTTTGCAAAGACATTGTGCTCCAGGTAATTCCTAAACAGTAAAATATTGCCTATCAGATGCAGCCTTCCATCTGATCTGTCACTGAAATGTTGGTGCATGACAGCACTATAGAACTGCAAGACAGAAAGTACTGGAATTTCCAGGAAGTTGAAAGATGCACAGAACTGTTGTATGGCTACAGTCCTTCTCTATCTTATGTTCTCAGAGGTTAGCTCTGCTGCTTAATAGAGTGATCTGACAAAGTCAGAATTCCAACAGGATGAACATGGTTAGTCTCATTCTCAGTGTATTTATGATATTCTGAACTACAATCTGTCTGAACTACAGAAAAGCCAAACCTTCTCACTCCTCTTGCTTATTGTAGGCACTTGAGAGATCTGTAAGACAAGCACTGTGTCTACACTAGTCAACACTGTAAAAAATCCATAATCCATAAATACAGCTGTAGGAGAAAACATAAACAGAGAACCATAAACATGTCAATATATATAAAAGGAGTCAAGAAGGAAACCAAAAAATTATCTTTTCATCTTGTGTTTCTGACGCCTTGTTTAATTTCTCATACTCAATAGTTTAGAATCATACAGTAGGGCTGCACAGAATTTCAATGTCAGAGAAGTCCTGGCACAATCTTCCCTGTCTAGCAGAGTTGCTCCACATTCTGATCACACAAATCCTTATCCCTGAAATGGTTTTGTTGTCATTTCTCCTTTACAATCAACAACTCCCATTCTGGTACCTGCCAGGCAGCCCTCTCTTTGTCCTGGTAGCACAAAACTTCTGTGGGAGAAAAAAAAAAATAAGCCTGCCAAGTGCACTCTATATTTAGGCATTATTAGATCTCAGAACACAGACTCAGAGATAAGAAGTTTAGTCCACAAGCTGATGGTTGATAACATTAAACTTTTTCCTATTAAGCTTTCTCCAGTTGCTGGGAAACTGCAGATCATTGCAGTTAATGTCTTCTTCTGTGTCAGCAAGAAAAATACTGTTTGCTACAGATCTGCCACTTACAAAGATCTGTGTACTTCAGTCTGTTCCTAATGTACGCTAACTCACTGATATGGCCAACAATTACATTTCATGAACTTAATCACTAGGTCCCCAAATTGTTCTTAAAAGGCAGGCTAAAAGCCCAAATTCTCATTGCTGTCTGTCTTCCAACCACCACTTGCCAGATTCGTAACAGAGACTGTCTCCGAAACTCGTCCTGATAGTTTGTTTGGAAGGTAGAAGTCTTCCGGAATTAATTACATTTGTTCTTTTGGCACAGAAATACTGGTCATCAGTCACTGATATCAACTATTGAACTTTAAGGATTTTTTCTTTTTTTTTGAAAAATGAATATATAGCTTGTGATGAGTTCCCCTTGGCTTTCAGAAAGAGAACTATTACTGTCCTAGCTTCAGTAAGTTTTGTATGTGTTTAATCTCTCTCAATACTCATTACATCAGTCCCACAGGGAAGTGCTTCCTGTCTACCTTACGAAAACATGCCCAGAACAGTAATAAACTTTATGATACTCAGAGAAGTATACACCACTGGGCCCTGTCAGGGTGCAATATCCTTGTACTTGTAGAGTATAAGAATATCTGCATTTCCAGCAACAATTATGACTGAACTGCTACCTAAAATATTCTTCTAGTTTTTGTACTGAAAGAGACTATGAACTGTTTTCCTCTTCATAGCAATTATTATTTTCAAACTCAGGGTCACAATCAGATCTAGTCTACAATTCATTTTCTCATCTGTCTTGTCTATTACACAGAAAATGTTGCCTCTTCTCTGAATCTCTCTGAGCATGACTACATTACTTTTGAGATAGAAGGGCAAGAGTGTACTCAGCAGGCAAGTCAACCATGCATTTATGCCGGTTTTGTTCTCTATTCTGCTCTAAATAGTGCCTGTTATATATATATATATATATATATATATATATATATTATTGCTACTGAGCACTGAGCTGATATTTTGATTTATCAATCACCATTCTAAGATCTTGATACTAAGTAGCAATGATCACCTTAGATCCATTGTCTTACATGTAAAGTTAGAAAAATTATTTTCCTCCACACCATCACTTCACATTACTTACATTACTTTGAAAGTCATTCTTTAAGCTGCCATTTTACTGCTGAGTTTCTCATTCTCCTGAAGTCCAGCAAACCTGATTACATCACAGCTTACCCTCTTCTATGTTTATAGCTATGCTGAACAGAAAAAATTCAAACATTGAATTTGTTTTTTTCTCATTCTGAAGAAAAGTTGTTTTTTTCTTTCATTCTTTCAAGTCAAATTTGATGAAACAGTTGAAAAAAAATAGTTTTTTGTTTTTTTATTTCCCCTCTGTACTACTGGATCTTTTCCCTGGAACTATGTCTTCTGATTCAGAGTTCAACCTCCTATTTTGTCCCTGTGAATCTTATATCTGTTAAATATCAAACTGCTGATTCCACATTCTGCAAATCTCCATGTATTTTGTTGGGACCAATTTGTTCTTTACACCACCCTCAATCTATCAGTGATTTAAACAGCAGCACAGGGATAGTTTTAGTACGTCTTTCATTTTTTCCCCATACATTTCTGATGCCTGTTTTTAACAGGGATTCATTTGCTTTTGCTTTTACCAGAGCGTTGTTCATTTGGCAATACTTCATCAGAGCCCAGATGTTACAAATGCATTCTCTGATCAATAAGCAACTGTATTTCCAAGTAAATTCTTCTTCAACTTCCTTTACTAGGATCTTTTCATCTCCCTCTCTGCTGAAGTCAATCTATTCTAGGTTTTTGTTGTAATACAGTGCATGACTTCATTTAAGGGATATACACTCACAAATATTTTTTTTTTCTTTTTAGCATTATTCTCATTATAAATCGTGCTTCAGGTGAGTCACTAACAGCTTCTTTGGAATGCAATAAACAAGACTTACACTGGATCAATAACACTTTATTTTTATCAGGTATTTCAGCATCAATAGTTAAGTAGCATTTCTTGAATGTTTCTGGCTTGAGGCTAAGATACTACACTCCATAACATTTAATTACTTTCATTGGTTCTATTCTAAATTGCTTCATCTACTGTGATTCTTTCAGAAAAGCTTAGAGGATCCAGGCTGTTGGAGAACTATCCAGCAAGTGTATTGCTTGCACATAGTTCATCCTGCAGAACAGATAACTCCAAGGACTGACAATGCAAATGAAATTCAGATGTAGCCTCCAGTGTTATCCTAAGCAACCATATTAATTTCCGCATAATGTACCCTGTATCAGTAACACAAACTCCGAATGCTTCTAGTTTCCAGTAATTGTCAGCAGTTACATGAGACACACTTCCGAACAGATACGCCATTTGTAAATCAGAGTCCTTTATAAATGCTCACTGAAATGCAATTCCCAAAAGTGATCAAAAAAGATGAAATAGCTAAATGCCCTTCCACATGAACAAAATGTTAAAAAAATTCAGTAGCAGCATATAAATAAAAACATTTCTGGTAACCAAATTTCATTTTCAAAAAGCTACTGTAGAAACAAAACCAACAAAAATTTTGCCCTCTCATGAATCACACTTGGACTACATGTTTTGCTTTCACTTACTGTCAGCTCTTCGCTATTCTCAACTCTGCTGAAGTACAGCAGCAAGTTCCAAATGTAGGTTGCTGTCATTACTATTCTTGTGTAAAAAATGACCTACAGTCTTATGAAAGCTTACTATAATACCCTCATCATACCCTTACCACAGCATGCAAAAATCAAAGTCCCAACAGAGTCGCTAGACAATTCTCAATTAAGCAAAAATAACACTTATTTAATCACAAACAATTTTGACTGGTTGTAGGTTTCAAGAGATGTTGTTTGCATACCATAATTTTTTACTTGTTGAAGTTACCCAAAGAGATTTTTTTCTTAAAAACTGTAAAACAGTGAAAGTGTCCCTATACATATATTATGAATGAAAGCAGATGATAAAATCAGAGAAAGAGTTATTAAGGTTAGTTCAGGCTATAAGATGTTGCAGCACGTTATATCATTAGCTGTACTCACTTTCCCCTCATCTCTTGGGCTATCACTTAAATGTACAACTGGGCCAGGGTGAGTCTTAGTGGATCTGCAAGACAAAAATCAATTCAAATCTGTGAAACTTTTCTTGTTACGAAGAGCTAGATGCTTACCTTAATTGCTAGGTGTATTAACATGCATCTCAAGCAACTTAAAAGTCATTCTGAAAAGTTCAGCAGGGAAGATCGTTATCTGAAAATAATCCATATGCTTTTATGTTCGACTTCAGTCCTTTTTGCTCTGTTACAGGTAAAGCCTCTCATAGATGAATACTTCAAGAAATCAAAAAACAATTCTCCACCCCATTATAGATTTTCCCCCCCTCACTTCTAAAGCTTTTTTTTTTTGCCTTTGCTGTTCACTCCCTCACTTTCTGTCATCTCTGCTCTCTTGACAGACATCATGGAAAATTTGCCAAGGATATGCAGTCTTCCCTGGATTCATATCTAATATCAAACCTCACTAAGTTCTGATCTCATTAATGACAGAGATTCAGTACTCTCAAATACATTGCTCCCACAAGCAGCTTCTTGAAATGAGAGGGACTTTAGAAATTAAGCATCTTGCCTTTGTCTGAAAAAGCCTTATGTCTTTAGATCAACTACCACCATTACATCCACAATGTACACTCAGTATAGCTCCTCAGCCATGAAACTCATTCTATGAGCCTTCACAAGTTTCTGTCAAGATTACTTTCTGTTATGCAACTTAGTACAGGGACTGCTGTTCAAGTCATTACCATCCAGCAGCTGACAGCAAATACAAAAAGGAAACTGAAGAAACAGATGAAGATTTTTGAACTGCCATCTTTTCTGACCAGACCTTTAGGCCCTGGCAGTCACACAGAGAAAGGAGACAAGCACTAAAGTTCACAAAGTTTCAGGCCATTTGACATGCAGAATGGGACTTTTCCTCCCCTTGTGTTCTAGGATCAGAGCACGCATCCCCTGAAGTTCAGCTCTGGATCTAGACTCGCTCTCCCTACTTACATGACTGGTCTGGATTCAACAAAGGCTCCAGAAAAAGAAATAAGGCAGAAACCAGCAAGGCCCATAAAGCTCATCTGGAAGCCACATGTAAAACGACTTAGCCGATAAACTGAAAAAAATCTCTGCACGAAAATTAAAGAAAAATCAAAACAAGTTTTTCCAGACAAAGGAAATCCATAATAGCATTCCTCTTCCTTTGTTTTAAATACTGAACTGGACATCAACCACTTTATTCTACCAGGACTGATTCCCAATCAAAACTGAGAGTAGTATGCAAAAATTTCTGTGCACCTTGAACACTTAAGTACTGCAGAGTAATCCATATCCTCCTTTCCAAAATAGTCATTTAAATGCCAGACAGACTTTCTAAAAAGACTATACCTTACCTCTTTGCAAGTATTTTGATACTACTGCTAGTTACACAGACAAAGCTAGTGGCAATCTGGCAGCATAATCACACAGTGACCCTTCTTCATAAGGTGATCCCAAGCCACCATCTCCAGCTTTTGCAGACCATGTTTCCTAAGTTACCTGTAGCGTGTTACTTTTCTGCATCAGGTCTAGGTTAGTAAGGCTTCCGCAAATAGCAATTCACAACACATCCCAGGCACAGAAGTGAGATCAACAGAAAGCAGGGGAAAGGCTGTTTACAGTATATACATTGTGCAGAGTGCCTTTAATAGTGACCGTACGTAGCAGGTACCCATTTGGCTTAAATCACAGCATGCAACCATTATATTATTTTATTTTTGCAGAGGTAGCAGGAGATCTTGCTGTTCTTATCCAAGTTAGCTCCCCAAAAAGGACAACCTCAAGCTGAGCTTGTGTATCTGAGTAAGCTATACTGGAAAGAGTGAGAGGCAGCAAAAGAAATTTTCCATTTTAGAGAGATAAGAACCACTCCAACTCACTGTGAATCCACTTTTCTCTCCCTTCATGACTTGCAACAGGCACTATTTCTCACTGTTCAAAAATGGTCCAGTTAGTTAGACAACAAACACTGTTGATAAGTGCTACAGATGCAAGCATCAGTCATGACTAAACTGGCATGGATAAAATGTTGCAGGCAGGCACAGCACACTAGTTTTGGCAAGTTATTTCAATCCACTGAACTGACCGCTGTGCAGACTGGGTAGCTTGCCAATACAAGTGTTCGTATTTGACCAGGAACACTAGCAAAACAGAAATGATGGGTGCAAGGGAAAGTACGTACTGTCCTTCTAAGACACAAGCTGATCCCATCTAAGCTTCTCTTTGTATCTATTGGTTGTAAAAGTCAAGAACAACTTAGATACATGTGCACATGCACTGTTTTCTTTTTAAGTTGTACACACCACCACTTACTAAAGAACAAATCCACCTAGTTTTAGGTAGAAGCAAAGAGATACATGAGCTGTAGCCACTCTACATTACATCTAACATTAGGCTAGTCATACTTCTATTGCCACACAAGATAGTACTTCCTTTGAAAATGGTACAAAGCCACATTTCACTACCAGTCTCATTTTTATCTTATTCTTCCAAGGAAGTGCCCTTAGATTTTCATACTGAGACTTCAGCTAAAAGGGGTAATTTCACTAATACACCACATTTTCCTACCTCCTCATTTCACTGCCTTGAATCTATTGTACCACAGAAGCTGGAGGATCCTGGAATGTTGGCATCTGAAAGAGTGTAATAAAATCTCTTCTTGCTTTTCACAAGATTTGGAACTTCCTGTTCTTCTTAGGAGTAAAATGAGCTTTATTATTAGGTTCCTAGCTGTTTGGTCATATTTGCAATGTAAGAGCTTCATACACAGTATCTGTAAAGTTATTGACAGTCACAGTAGCCTGTACAATGAATTTAGGAAATTTTTTTCCTCTGCATTCTTGTTCCTCTATATAGAATATAAGTATTATTTTAATATTTATATTACCTCACTCTTCAGTACTGTAATAAGGCAGTTGTTATGTATTATAACTAAGCCAAGTTTCTTCCATTATTATTATTTTAGCCTGGCAGGCATATTACTCATAAAAAAAACTCAACGAAGCATTCTTCTGCTTTCACACATACACCAGCAGTTATAGATTCAGCTCTTGTTAGCTCACTTGTGTCAAATACTGGATATAGGATGCAAGGTGCTGGCAGTGTGGAAGCTGCAGGGGTGGTCTTTGTGAGAAAAAGTCAGGAGCTGGCTTGTGCTGGACACAGACTTAGCCCAGTAACAGAGTTTGTGCTGCCTTGGGAAAATGTATTTAAGAAAGAGTGAAACGCTGCAAAGGCGGTAAGGAGCAGGGACAACAATTGTGAGAAACAGCCCCTCAGACACTAACGTCAATGAAAGAATGCAGGAGATGCTCAGGGGATGGAGCTTAAGTTTCCCTGTATCCCACAGAAATGATTATGGTGAATTAGGCTGTCCACTTGCAGCTAAGGGAGGATCATATCTCCATACAGTATCCTCTGGAGGGCCCCATAACAAAGCAGTTGGTATTTTATGAAGGAGTTACAAGCTATAGGGAGACCACCCTGGCTCCTGAAAGACTGTAGTTCATGGGAAGATCCCATCACAGCACAGGAAAATAAAAAAAAATAAAAAAAAAAAATGAAGTACGAGGAAGGAGAAACAGAGAAGAACTGTCACAGACTGACTGCAAGCTCCCATTCCACATTCCATTGTGCTGCTTTAAATTGTCTTAATTTTCACCACTCCATTCTATTTTAAAATGACAATAAAACAAATTTTATTTTCCTCAAGTTGATTCAGCTTTGCCTATTGACAGTAATTGATAATTAAACTTCCTGCCTTTATCTCAGCCCACAAGCTTTTCCATCTAATTTGTTTCCCCTGTCCTGCTATGTAAGGGGAATGAGACAGTGGTTGTATCAGGGCCTTGAAACCAGCACGGGTCGACCCACCACAAATACCTTGATTGCTTAACAGCTGCCAGTTTTGACTTTATATGGAGAACAGTATCTACAAAGACTGGCAGTCATAGTACTAACTCAGTCAGGAAATGAAGAAGAATCTTTTTCAAACAATCTGGTAGCCCAAAACTGATCTCAGATTTGCTTATCACACATAGAGTTTCTCAATGATAGCTGATGTTACTGAAACATTCTAATATCGCAGAGCCTGCTCCCTGGCAGTCTTTTTACACTACCCTTCCAGTGCTCCAAAAATACTGTTTTTTATCCATATCACACAAGGCATTTGCATCTGATTCCTCTTTGGTCTAAACAACAAAGAATGTTCACAAGGTGCAGCACAAAGCTTTTGGTTGGCTTGGCAAAGGACATATGCAGTCCATGTTGAAGGAGATGTCTCAGAGATGGTATATTAATACAAAATTCCACTTCAGATGGAGCAGGAGAAAAAAAACAGTCTTAAATTCCTTCATTCTGCATAGCCTTTTCCTTGTTCCTCTGACCCTACCATCCTGCTGGATACAGAGTGAGACATGACAAATCTTCACTGGCAGTATAACATACTTGCTTCTCCTGAAGTGATATTCGTTCTCTCCAAGTGGAAAACTGTGGCTAAACACAATAAGAAGAGATACACCAAAGATAGATCAATGCCTTACCTGACATGCATCTTCTTTATCTTCAAGGAGCACAAAAGCAAACAACAGCAATGTTTTCTGGAGCACTAGAGCAGCATTGCATGTAAAGGGACTGCCAGCCACTAAGCTCTATAAACAATTCCTCCTAAGCATAGACATAATGACTGCACTACAAATAGGATTATATAAAGCAATTATTTAGCTAATTTAGTTAGATTTCAGAACTCATAAAACATTACCAGAGCTACAGCTAAAGTAACTACTACTTTCATAAAGTAAATTATACTGCATGTGAAAACGTCTACACAAAAACATTTTGCTTCATGTAGCTACAGCATACATACGTTTTGTTTCCACTCACTTCTATTAGAGCAGGTTTGTCAAGAAGATTGGAAGTGTATATGTTGCCATTAAGAAACATCATACTGAGAATAAAAAATGCTGTTGAATTCAATTAAAAACAAAAGCAGAGATCCAACAGCTGGTAAGTATGAACAGGTTCTGGGAAACCAACCATATATGAAGTCATTGTGAATGGAACACACTGCTGTTGATGCCAGATACTTTCTTATAGGCTTCAAGCTGGTTTTAAGGCACCATGTCGAAAGCAACTAGGTCCAAGCTCTAGACAAAGGCAAATAAAGAGCAAGTGAATTATTTGAGCACAGAATTCCTCAAATACTAGGTAGAGAGCAGATTAGAGTGACTGAGAAAACAGAACTCTGTAAAGTTCTGTGAAAAGCCAAGTCTCTAAATGAAGCCTCACAGTGGCAGAGCAGAAGAGGACAACCATCTCCCTCACTGCTGGCCACTCCTCTTTTGTTGCAGCCCTGAGCACAATAGGACTTTTGAGATGCAAGCACACACTGCTGGTTCATGTCCAGCTTTTCATCCACCATGACCTCCAAGCCCTTCTTTTCAATGTGCTCTTCTCCCAGTCTATATACATACCTCAGATCATTTGGACTCAACACCTTGCACTTGGCCTTGCTGAATCTCATTAAGTTCAAATGGGCCCCATTATCAAGCTTGTCCAAGTCCATCTGGATGGCATCCCTTTCTTCTATTGTAGACACCAAGCTAAAGAGTGCAGTTTCACCAGCCACCTTGATGAGGGAGCAGCCTTCAAATCTACATTTCTCCAGTTTAGATATTGTTCAAAGGCTTTGCACAAGTCCAAGCAGACAACATTAGTTGACATTCCTTGGTCCACTGATGCTACCACTCCATCACTGAAGGCTGTCAGATAGGTCAGGTATGATATGACCTTGGTGACGGTGTGCTGGCTATTTCGGATCACCTCCTCATCTTGCATGTATCTTAACATCACTTCCAGGAGGATCTGCTCCATGAACTTCCCAGGCATAGACATGAGGCTCACCAGCCTGTAGGTCCCTGGGTTTTCCTTTCTTTCTTTCTTGAAAAGGAGAGTGATGTTTCCCTTTTTACAGTCACCTGGGATTCCCCTTGACAGTCACAACTTTTCAAATACGATGGAGAATGTCTTGGCAATCACATCAGTTAGTTCCTTCAGTACCTTGGGATGCATGTCATTTGGCCTCATAGACTTGTATACATCCATCTTCATGAAGCCAACTCAGATGTGCTCTACTCTCATGGTGGGAGGGATTCTGCTCCCACACACCTACCCGAAGATTCAGGGATGTGAGTGGCATGGGAAGCCTCACTGACAGCAAAGAATGAGTCAAAGAACTCACTGAGTGCCTCAGTCTTCTACATGTCTGTTGAAGCCAGTTCTCTGTTCTCATTTATCAATCTTAGGCATATCTTTTCTTATCAATGAACCTGTAGAATTTCTTGTTATTCTTCACATCCCTCACCAGGTTTGGTTCCATCTGCACCTTGGCTTTCCTGATTCCACCTCTGCATGTCCAGAAAGTATCCCTTTTCCAGGCCACCCACCAATGTTGCCACTGCCTACACTTCTCCTTCTTATCCCTTAAATTCTGACAAGTTTCATTTATTCATTCCTAGTTAATAGTGTATTCAAGCATTGAAACCTGCATGCTTCAGAAGAGGTTACAATGCAGATCTATCATTTTTGAAGGTTAATGAGCTCTTTGGAAGATCTCTCTCTCTGCAAACACCAGGTGACATTCCAAAATGTATGATCTTCCAGGCTGAGAAAATAGATCTCAATATGGTTGGAGTAAATGGGATCACATGCTGGGCTTATTGACTATTCCTCTCTTACAGATCTATTTCCAAATATTTTGAAGGAAAGGAGAGTGACAGTTTGTTTACTAGAGAGCAGAAGACCAAGCATCATCATAAGCACCAAACATCTCTGGTGAAGTACTAGCTCTGCTACATGTCATAAAAATGACAAATGAAAACGTTTTGAGTTATTCTTCATTCTTAGGTAAAAAGATGCTTCAGTGTGGCCTGGGATAGTGACCCAAAACCAGTACTGTTGGAGCAAATGCTAGCAAAAATATTTCCAAAGCTTGCCATATTCTAATTTTCTTTCTTAGCTCTTGACAAGATCAGAGCCACTGAAACTTAGTGCATAAGATTTATAGAGGACTTTTTCTCTCAGCTTCTAGAATAGAATCAGTTATGTCTCAGTGTTGAAAATCATCTCAAGCAAAAAGAATTTATTTCCTTTGCATGATTAGTCTACTAAGGCCCTAGTCTTTCACTAAGAATATATATTGTTTAAAGCTAGATGTATAATCTGTTTTATAAAATGACAGTATCTATGATATTTTGTCCATATTTCTGATATATTTCTCTACTATATACTTCTGAATGGATCCTAATAAGAAAAAAGACTTATTCAAAATGTTTTCAGTATGGTTTTGACACAGAGGTAGACACTCAAAAAAAAATCTCAAATAGTAACAAACTTTCAAGTGAAAAAAACAACAAGAACAAAAAACAGACCTAAAACCAACTTTATATGTCAAAGTAGCAATGCAGAACAACGTGATCAGATTTATTGCACTGTATGCATTGTTCAAAAAGTATACAACTGAAGGTCCTTCTCCTTCAGGTCTTTAACCTACTAAGCCTCTTCAGCTGACTCTTTCTCCGCTACAGAATCACTGTTAGAAAAAAAATAATATAGCAATCATTTGATAGGCCTCACATTTTCAACTCACAAAATTATCTGTAATCTGGTTTTACATGGACTAAGATATGATAATATCTTCAACATACCAAAACTCAAGCATTTCAGATTTAAAAAAAGAATTAATCAGTTCAATCTCTTATAGTTTTTCACTGCAAAAGCTTGAAATTCTAATGATAACTGAGTTAAATTCACATTCTGAAAATTCAGAGATTTCAGTAGAGGAAGTGAAACAAGACAGTGAAAAAAATGGAGAGATTTTGAAAGGAAGTCAAGGTAGCCTTCTCCTGCAATTTTAGGATGGATAAGAGTTATATGAAGAGGGGAAAAACCTCTCCTTCAGGCTTGTTTGTCCAGATCAGAGACAGATTTGACACACAGAACATTCTATTTATTAAGCCTCAATTGAAAGAGAGGACTTGAACATAGTATCAGAGCAATCAGTTTACCAGGCTTTCCTTGCCAGTAATTTTGACACAAATACACCTGAACAGAAGATAAACTGTTTCCAAGGTTAACTGACATAGTAAGTTCTTCAAACTACCCCCACACTTTGAAAATACATAATCTGTCTGAATGAAAACCAACATTATGAGCAGTTAAACTGTACAAGTTGTATGAGTTCATTCAGGAAAAAGCTGAAGCTATTCCTGAAACTATACATAATGTTAAGTTTTCCTGTTTCTTTCTCATCATTGAAAGTAAATAACATCAGCAGGCCCTATGAGCTTACAAAGCCCTGAACAATGCAGTTGTAACTGATCTTACTCTGAACAGGAGTTTGGTCCAGAAAACTCTAGAGATGCCTTCAACCTGAATTATTACATGGACATGTAAAAGTAAAGTGTATAAACTATACTAAATTTAATAGATACAAATCAAAACAAATATATTAGAATATATTCATGGCCCAAGACAAAACTGACCTTTTACCAATACAGCTCAATACAATCATAAAGGAAAGTCTACTAACATTAAGTCCACGCTCATGAAATACACTTATAATTGACAGTATTTCCTTTAAAAAGCAATTTAAGTTGCATCTTTTCCTACAAGAAAACAATAGCATTGGAAGGACTGAAAATAACTCATTTATTACTTGTCATGGTTTCATGATTTTATGTTATCAGTATGCCACATCATAACATCATGTAGTACTTTGTGAGTTAGAGTTAACACCCCAATTCTGTGGATCATCAATAGTTCCAGGTGTACCTGTTTCAGAAGAGAAGAACAACTGCATACCCCAGAGGGCTTTGCGTTGCTTTGCATTTTTCCATTTTCCACTCAGAGGGAAAGATAAAAGCTGCTGACAAGTCACAATAACTTGCTCTTTTCCCTTTAGGATTGACCCAGCAGCATGAACTCTCTGGCCATCTCGCCTGCAGGATTAGCATAAGGCCTTTCGTTTTGGACACTCTCATTTTATTTGATTTATTAGCTTAAATTCCAGTCATATTATATTATATTGTGCTATTTTGCATTCCAGTATCTTGTTTAGTAAACTAGCTTTCTTCCTCAGATCATTGCTACTGTTTTATCTTTAGGCCCATCTTCCTTTTCCCTTTCCTGGGGTGTGGGCTTATGGGTTCCCCTACCCCATTCGTCACAGAACCGGGCCGAACCAGCCCATAAACTGTTGACATTACTGTATCTCATATTCCAGACAGAGGTCAAGGAAAAGTCACATAGCTTCAATGCTAGCATAGCTATAGCATCTATTGAAGGGGGTTGCTGTGGCAAACACCACCATTATCCCACCAATTTCTTATTCTAGTGCAGAGGAATTAATCCAGAGACACACTGTATCCCACCTATTGACCTGCGTAGTTACAGGCAATTACAACTTCTTCAATATCAAGAGGTATACAATGAGAGCAAACAGAGAGGATACAGTCATAGACTAGCGTACTTTCGATAGGGATCAAGGCATACTTGTAAGATTGACAGAATCATAAGCAATGAATGAATACCTGTGCTCAATTGTCACCAAACCAGCAGGTGGACAAGTCACTTGCTTTATAAAAGAAGAAACAATTCATATAATCGCACAGTACCTTCAAATAGCTGAAGTCACAAGGCAAATGTGTTAGGTCACCTTTATCCTTAACAGCTTTTTGATAGAAAAATTTTGAAAATCTTAAATACACTGCTGTATATTTAAGCGCGTACAGACAGGAGGTAAGTAAAAGGGGCATCAGGTTTCGTTACCCTGGGAGACAGTGATATGTGAGAAAGTCAGTAACAAAAGCAAAAATGCAGAAGGGGAAGATCTTGGAGAAGAGTGGCTGCAATCACTGTGACTTGCAATGGAGAATTAGATAAACTGCTGTAGGCCTGTTGCTCTTTTTTTAGATAATGTCCTCTTGTTACTGATCTTGCAGTAAACAAGCAAGTTACAAGTTTCTTACTATACGAAGTCTTAGAAAAGGCATGAAATACCACGTGTTTGTCTACGGCAGTTTCTCTTTCTGGATTTTCACAGACGAAACAACTGAGAAATACTTCTTCATATCTGACAAGGTTTTTACTTGCAAGAAATACAGATTTATCCCAGACAAATTTCTGCATGCCTCCCCGCATTTCATACACATGGCACAAGTAACCTGAGACAGCCTGTCAGAGAATTGTCATTTAAAAGACAACGACATCAGTTTATTACCTCACCTATCAATTCATCAGCATCTTTGTATGTAAGGTCATAAGGTCCTGAGATGAGCCAGATTTAACTTTGAAAGTAGCCCTGTTTTAAGCAGGAGGCTTGGTCCAGAGAACTCCAGCTCTTTCTCATCCACATAATTCTGCTGTTCGACTAAGAAAAGTTCTTCACAAAGTTTTTCATAGTCTTAGAGGCAATAATATGCTATTATTCTCCTCAGAAGATGTTTGGAAACACAGTGATGATGAACAAAATAATGATATAAATATCAATATACATAGGCTGCTCTGAAAGTAACACCTGCTACTTATTTTCATGGAAATGATAACAGCTACAAAGAGCATAATAACACTATTAAATAGAGCAAATTCTCACACACCAAACACTAATGTTCAAAGCAGTCACCACCATTAGCTGTGCATTTTAACCATCAATGAACAAAAGCTTGCATGCTGTACTCATAAAAACATGTACCAGCAGAAGTGACCCACTATGGCTGTCACCACTGCCTCCCTGTGCTCACATCAACTATTTTGTCCCCATTAATGTTCGGCAAGAGTCAGTGAATATCAACGGGTGCCACTGTACAGCATGGAGGAATTCAGTGACACACCTTTGCTTCACATGCACTACCATGTCAAATGTCATGTTACCAGACTGCACCACTGTTGCCATCTTTCCCATGGCAACAAAATGTAATGGAATATTGGGAAGGTTCAATCTCTACTGCCATACCATCACCTTCTGCCTCTGACTTCATAGGCTAACATAAAAAATAGGAAGCATTACTTTCTTGGCAGCCCCTGTATGTTGATACACATAAATACGAAGATATCAAAATCTGAATTTGTGATAATAATGATCACCTGTGTTACATGGTACTTTTAAGTTAAACAGGCTCCCAAGAAGCATTTTCCTTTATATATAAAGTATCCTTAAGACGGTAATGAAAGTCACAAATACAAAAAAATAAAAATCTGCACTTACAGTTCTATTGCTTTGTTCCACATGATTACATATCCAGAAAGAATGAAGGATTCGATATTTACAATGTGTGTATTTCCCCGCTCTGTTCCAACATAAAGCCATTTACTCTGGAAAGGTAGATGGCAATAAGTAATTCTGTAAAGGAAAAACAGAACAACAACAAAAAAATCCTGACTGAACACCGTATCAACAAATCTAATACTTTTATAGAGAAGATAATGTTCTTTTCATTTTAAAACTTCAAGAAATTCTGCATAGCAGGCACAGCATTCTAAAGAATGTGCAGTTTTGGAGATAGTTACTTAATTTAGCTTTTGATTCCACAGTCAGGTTATTTCCAGCTTATATATACAAGCTTGATGTAATCACTATGCAATAATTTTTATTCTTAACATCTCCCCTCCCCAGAAACAAACAACTTTCAAGACAATAAATATTTCTATTTCTTATTCTTAGGTGACAAGATTCTGAATTCATTACAAAGGAATGAGAAGGAAACTTTGTTTTCTTGATTCAACTGAGACTCAAGTATGATATAAACTTCGTTCTCTCCATCTGCACAAAGCTATATTTTCTCATTACTTACCGAATTTGGGCAAGAATTCCACTGCCTTTAGTTGGGAACAAACCAACTTTTCCTAGAGAATTGATTTGAGAGTGAGAATTACAGTTTAGTGAGCATAAATTAAAATACCTTCAAGGAGAAACTTTGTACTTACATTGTTAGTACAGTCAAATCAACAAATATCTGACAGGAAAAAAAAAGCAGAAGGTTTATGCCACCTACATATTCCTTGCTGGAATCTGTTAGCTTTATTATTCTGTGCATAAGGAATTTGAAGAACAATCTGCTCTTTTCACTTCGTAGTTTTACAAATATGAAGCTTGTTTTTATGCCTTCCTTGATCTTTCAAACACCTCAATTTCTGTTGCTTTCTTTTCAGCAGTATCATTTGCTATGCTTTGGTTATATTCATTCATACTGAGTCCAAATTTTTATCTCTTGTGTTTCTCTACTAGCTCTACTCTTCCTTGCATTACAAAACATATGCATGCACTGTTAGGTTACAGCCCATGCAAAAACTTCCTTAGTTCCTGACTGAGAAATCCTCTTACTCACTTCGCAATAATGTTCATTCAGCACCTGAATGTAGTAAACTGTTGAGTTATAAGAAGATAAAATATTTGTGACTTTTAAAGTGTTGAAAATGCAGCTCTCCAGGGACTGAGAAATAACTCATGAATTACAAAGTGAGTTTTAGCTGACTAGAATACTTCTCATCCAAATTTTTACTGTTGAATTGTCAGTCTAAGCAAGTTTAAGTCTAGGACCATATTGAATTTCAGTACTTAGATAAATCAGTTCACAAGCAAGAATAGTGTACTGCAGAAAGCTTGATCTCCAAGGCACAAGACTGAGTTCAATAATCTACAGATGAAATAAAGTCTCAAAATCACCACAGACAATCGGTTTTCGGTTTTCCTTTTAAAATTCGCTTCTACTTTATAATCTCCAGTACACTCTGCTACAGTAATCATCAAATCAAATGGGTGTCTAATCGTCCATCTATCGTATTGCCCCCATTTGCCTATTTTCATTTCAAAATGTCAAGGACGCAATGTTTCAACAGCAAGATCTTGCTGTAAAAGGAGAATCAGACTAAAGTAATCACAGAATGGTTTGGTGACCCTGAGGGACACCACTCATCACCGGTCTCCTCTTGGACACTGAGCCATTGACCACAACTGTTTGAGTGCGACCATCATCACTGACCAACAGTTACGAGACTTATTTTCCTGCTGGCTTATCTGAGATTCAGTCACAGTAGCTACTAGTACCTGGAACAACCAGAAGAGAAACACATTGCTTAAGAATGAAGACAATGACCAAAAATTTTAGTATTGTCTTACGCTCAGTTATTTCCTCTTTAATAACTTCATTTTGTTCTGATAGACTTATAGGACGGCCAGATAAGAAAATAATATTTGCGTTCCTCCTTCCACAATGAAAACTAACCTACGAACCTTTAGAGATAGCTAGTAGAAAAGAAAAACAGAGAACTGTAAAATAACCCCCCAAAACACTAAACCACCTGACACACAAAAACACAGTACTCAAAACAGAAGTACAGTTACATACACAGTATGTAACAAATCTACATTTAAAATTAAATGCATATTAGAGCACAGAGTTATAGAACTATTGGGCATTCTAATACAACACAATATGAGGCTTTACCAACCAAAGCCATATAATTTTTGTATTATTAGAAATCTATGCACAGCTCTGGAGTAGTTTCCTTTTACATTATGCAAAATAAACGCTAAATATTTTATGTATTATTACCATTTCACTTTTACAGAAAATATTAACTTTAAGGCTTGAAAGCTTTGAACCAAAACTCAGTTTTTTACAGTCACCTTGTATTTCAGCCAGTACACAACAATTTCTTCAAGAGAAAATAATGATGTCTCATACCATCATTTTTATTCTAGATGAAAGGTATCCCAATCTCTTTTGACACCTCTACAAATGATCAACTCACAGGAAAAAAATAAAATAAAATAAAAGGCTATCTTTCTTCTTAAGAAGGCAGGGTTTGCAGTGATTTGTGCAAGTGTGAAGTACGTCTGGTAAAATTTAATCAGACTGTCGATCTGACCGAGGTAATATGGAATCCAATTAAATGTGGACCTGAGAACCTGCTCAACACTGAACACTTGCAGAAAGCCAGTCTGAACCGTGGTTATTTTACATTCTTTGCATCAATCCAGAATTAAAACAAACAAACAAACAAACAGTATGAATTCTACTGATCATGGAAAGAGATAGTGAGAAAAATGAGCTGCTATCTCAAAAGATATTCCTATGCTGCTAAATTGGCTAAAATGTATCAGTTTTCCAACGTAAACAAATCCTAAATTAGAACATAAAATATAATAAATATTAAAAAAAAAAAGTCAACAGGTGACAAACTAATATTATTACTCAATAAGTATTTAAGTCCTGAGATTTTTCTAAAATTATGTAAGCAACATAAGAGAAATAACGGTGTAATTTTAAGAGGCACTGTCAAAAATTTAAACTCCATTTTAAAAGGAATGTATTCTCACTAGCAACCCTTGAAAAGGTGCCTTTTTCAGAATGCACTCCACAGTCCAACAGCCCGAACCAAAATAACTTCATTGCATATCAGTATAATACTGAAATGCTAAAATAATTTAGATTGCTAAGTTCTCTAAAATACTAGCAAGAACACTAGGATGGCTTAGAATTATTTGTATTTTTTACAATAATGATACTCTAAGAAAAGTATAATAATATTTCCAGACATCTCCTTCTGTCTCTGTTGCATTCTATTTTTTCTGTTTTCAATAGGAAAGATTTTCCTGCGATATTTTTCCCCAGGGACGGGTTCAGAAAAAGGGAGAAGAAATTGTATTTTTGTCAAAATGAGGAACAGTTTTTCCAATTTAATTATCTAATTGCTCACTGCTTCACATCCAAACTGCAAATGAATTTATACAAAGCCTTTTCCACTTGCATCGATAATCTTGTGTATGGAAAAACAAACAACAGCAGCCCTTCGCAGCCCTTATGCTTAACACTGAATGGCAGAAGAAGGGTTCCGTTTCTATAAGTTCCTATTAAAAACAAAAATTTGCATTAGTACTCTGCCAGAAATCTAAAAATAAAAAAAAACCTACACTCTGAATAGATGATATCCAAAGGAGGGCTACAAAGATGGAGAGAGACCTGGAGTAGAGGACATATGAGGAACGGTTGAGGCCCCTTAGTTTGGTCAGCCCAAAGAGGAGGCTGAGGAGAGACCTCGTCTTAGCCTACAGCTCCTCATGAGGGTAGTAACAGTGCGAATTTCTTCTCTCCAGCAACAGCAATAGAACCTGAGGGAATGGCACAAAGCTGCAACAGGGAAGGTTCAGGATGGATATCAGGAAAAGGTCCATAACTGAGTAGGTGGTCAGGCACTGGAACAGGATGCTCAGGGAAGTGGACGTGGCCCAAAGCTGACAGAGTTCAAGAAACATCTGAACAACACTCTCAGACTTGTGGTCTGATTTTTGGGGTGGTTCCAGCACAGAAAACTTCAGCTGCTGAAGAAGCCAATCTCCTTCCAACAGATGTTAAGCATGCCTCAGAAGACTACCTTTCAGTTAGAGCGATTACAGTTCCTCTCCTGGCTCCACTGTCATTATTTGCACAACACTGATAATTTAATCTGTAGACTGTAATTTAGTAAATAAATGTTTGAGGCACTCTCTTATTCTGCTGAACACAAGACATGGGCTTGCTTCAAAATAATTATTGCGTGAATTAGAACAACTTGCTAAAGGATATCTATCTTTACTTAAAGATTTAAATGGTGAAAGATTCCCTACTGAATATGAGGTAAAATAGATTAGAATTTTATATCTAAAATGTAATTTAAATGCAAATATATCCTACCAAAAAGATTTTATTTTTACACACACATTATTTCTATAAATTCTACTTAGAAAAAGAGTTGAGAAAACATTGTAACTTGATGTATTTACAGTTTAATTTTATGAAAATGATGCTAATAGATATAATAAATGTTTTGATAAATGTTTTGATAAAGAAAAAAGTTTCTGCAGCTATTTTTCTGAAATTATTGAGAAAGATCAACTGGCTGGTGCTCCATTGCTGCTTTCAAAGTGTTTAAGTTACACACATTTATCATTATGTACTTAACTGAAATACTGCAATTACACATAAATGAGACATACAAGAAGCAGTTAATAGAAAGTAAAATTTCAAGAACTGCATTTGAAAATTTCTTCAAGACATTTTGGTTTTGTCTTTAGTTGGGTTTCTGTTTTCTTTGGATTTTCATTAGTCTTAGAAATTGGATCTGCCTATTAACCTTTAAAGAATTAAAAACTAAAATAAAAAGAGCAAATAAAACACTATCAATAGGATCCTATGTTCCTCTTTTTCCTCCTTCTTTCCCATTAAAAAGTCCAAAGTGAAAGCAGGCTGTGCAGGTTCTCTGAAAGCTGTAAGTTCCTATGTAAAGCTTATGGATGGATGGTAAACCTATAGGGTTAGTCCCATTCTTGAATGGTGAGTCTATTATTACAAATGAGTTTACAGTAACTGGAACTGTTATTTTACATCATTCCATAAATAATTAAGACACGAATGCTTACTTAACTACACAAAACTTAAGTGTAGCAACTGAAAGCATTTACAATTTAAGACAAATTATTTACAAGTAGTTAAGCACTAAAGAACCCAGACAAATCAGAAAATGTATGTTTAAAAATATATTAGACAGATGACATCTTATTAGTATAGATCCACAAACCTAGTGATCTTCTTTAATGAAGATTGAATTTATGTATACAGAGAAAACCTTACAAGGATCATTTCACAAAGATGCTCAAAGTATACAGCACACAACTCATCTGTTATTTCTGATGAGTTTTAATTCCTATAGTATTGCTTATTACAACCCCATAAAAAAAATCATCCTGTCCTGTTTAACATGCCATAACACATACAAAAAGACAGCTCCACTATAACTATCTAAAATACAGGCATCTAAGTCCATATACTGGGTAACTGAATGGCTACTTGCCAAATCAGCACAGCACGATTTTGGACGGCATTCCTACAGCTCCAGAGTAGCTTAAAAGTCATTCTTGAAATCAACTTAGACAATTCTGTAGCCTGTGCTACTTATAAATCATTTCATCTTTAGGATGACAGAAAATTATTTTCCTTCTTTTCGCACAAATGCACAGCAAAGAAGCACCCTGTCAACATCTTTCAACATTTTGATTGTAAATTCATTTGGATGATTAATAGAATGGGTGTCTGACCTTTTTGGCTTGCACTGAGCAACGTGATATTGTCTTAGGCAACATATAAAGAGCACAATATAGTCAAACTAACAAAAAGTTTTTTATATTTTTATTAAAAATTAAAAATAAAAGTATATTATTTTGCATTAAAATATTAAAATATCAAAAAACAACTATTTGATACATTTTTTAGTTCCTATACCAGAACTGTTAAAAATCTATTTCAACACACTAACTGAAGTTACTCCAACATAAGTGTAGGTTCAATATGTAAACCCAATTTTTACATGCTTGGATTAGCAAGTTAACATGTTTGCCCAGGTGATAATTACATGTATGTTGCCCCATGCAGTCAGAATAGCAGAAACATTAATCAAATACATATTGCAAAACTAATAAAAAACATATTGTAAATTATACCTCTTGTGAGCTTCTTGAGACGTTGACAATTACAAAAATTGTCAGTATTGTATGAGTATTCTGGATATGTCATCCACAGTGAATGAATTAACTTTATTTTATGAAATAATACAAGCCTAATAACGATACAAGAAAAGTTGTGTGTCTGCTTAATAACAAAAAAATGCGTCTTCAACAGACACACATGTATAGATAGGTCAAATATTATTATTGGCGATCTTTTGCAAAACAGCACAAACACACGGTTTTGATTCAGCTGTGTGGCAGGTGAGAGAGGCAGAGTTAGCGCTGCACTATTCCTTCCCATCCACAGCATTCCACTGCTGCCTATGCAGTTTGCACTCAAACCATCCACAAACAACTCATGAAAAATATCACTACAAATCACACAATAATGTTAAAAGTTTACAATCTTGTGTGTGGCCTTGTTACTATCTCTCCAAGGCTGCATGCAATTCACGGCCTCCAGGTTGGACAAGCTTGGCTTGTATAGTTATGGGAGCAAGATTACGGACAATAAAAGTGACACATGCAGCACAACCAGATCTGACAACAGTAGCAACGCAGTAAATTGAACAAGTGTAATCACTGGGCTTGGAGACAAGGAACAAGATAAAGAAATTACTCCTAGTTTCAATACTGGAACTTGCTTTCTTAGCAAGAAACAGATGCTGGAAGAAATCAGCATACTTTTCATCAGTATCTAAGTTCCTGGTCCTGAGAACACAAAAACAAGAACAGAAAGCTTCAAAGAATCAGAGAAATGAACAAATTAATGAAACACTGTTGGCAAACAGATAGAATTGTTGCTTTTAACAAGAGGGGAAAGAGAATTGTACATGATTTCTCTCAACTATTAACCTGTGAAATCACTTTCTTATTTGTAGCACATCACTTGCTTGCCATTAATTTCTTTCAAGGTTAAATAAAGATGGAGCTGCCATACCTAGCACTGTAGAAGTGACGGACAATACAGACCACAGGAATAGCCACTGCATTTCTTCGCAGTGAAAGAAAAAACAAGAACGAAGAGTTAAAGGATAAGGAATGCTGTTTCCAAAACAGAAAGTTCTTGATTCATTTCTTTAATCCCTTTTGTAATAGTTGCATTAAAAAAGAAGCAAAAAACCAAAACAACAACAACAACAACAACAAAAACCCTACCCTAAGGGTAGAGTTTCTTCCATCCTTTCACCCAGCACAGAAGCTATTTTGCATCAAAACCTCATAATTTGAAAAAAATAATTTATGACTAAGCTCAAAGATGGTAAGGTTGAAATTTGTCCTTTGGATGCAGAAATCTGTGTTTACATCATCCACTCTTACTATAGGGAGTTTAAAATCTATTTTATTTCAATATCTATTAAGCTACTTTGATCATATTTCTGGTTCAAGATGACACTATAATACTGAAATTGACTTCAAAGCAAAAAAAAAAATTACATTTCTATGTCAATGTACTGATGTGCACATACTTTTACTATGTATACGATTTTTTTCCTTATCAGCTTCCATCAATAAAAATTATGTAGACTTATTGGAGACCAGCTGTTCCTATTTGTTATGCTTCAGTAGACAGGGACACTGTGATTAACAGTTCTTGTTTTTCTGCAATCTGTAGTCCCTCTTCTCTTCCTGCTCATGTACTGTTTAATGAGATAATCTGAACACTGACATTACTAGCTCTATTTCTGACTTACTGGAATAACGCCCAGAGTTTACTCTGACAGAAGGAAAAGTATCCTAAATGACTGCACAGGATTTTGCTTAAAGCTGCCGTGTGCCTGAGCAGAAAAGGGATGCTGTGGTTTTCAAAAAGCAAATGTCTTATTGCAACGGAAAGTTGCATATTCTCCACTGCTTAAATACATGACTGGAAAGCTAATTTAACAGGGATCAAACAATAGATCAGAACACGACTGTGAATCAGAAACTCAAATTTGAAACCTAAGAACATCCTCATACAAGCCAAGAACTCCTATAACGATAATATAGCAGTAGGAAGCTGGTGACTCTCTCACAGTGATCTGCATTTTATGCAGCCTGAATTTGTTTGACTTCTAAAAGATTTTTTTTAATTGCTCTTGTGTAATACTAATGTGTATTATATTAAATAGATGATCCATATACGGAGATCACATTACAATGCATTTATTTTTATTTTTTTGGAGTGGACTTCTTATTTGTTATGACTAAAGCCTCGAAAGACAGCTGTTCATTGTGTGGCTGTACGTATGTATTTTAATTTTGGCTATGCAAATCTAGCAATAGAGCAATTTGTTTGCTGTATGAAAACAACATTATGGGTTATCCTGCATTTTCTCAAAAAAAAAAAAAAAAAGTGGAAATCTATTGACAAATTTACTTTTTAAATGGCAGTAGGAATAACAAGCACACTGCTTAGTGTATGATTTACAGTTCTGCAGCACATAACAAAATTAAGTCCACTGCTAAGAACTGAAAGATTTTTCCCTAAGAAAGAAGCCAACACAGAAATTACTCAGGGAAACAATCAGAGGTGGCTAGGTGACAGAAAAAATAAGTTTTTCAGAACATGTTTTTCTTCCCTTTCAGCGGAAAAAAAACTACAAAGATGTTTTGAAATAATGGCATTTCAAATATATATCTGTTTTATAATAGAAATATCTGTTTTATAATAGAAATAATAGATCAAAGTTCAGTCAAAGTGACACAGAGCAAAAAGTTATTTCATTACCTCTCATAAGTGAATTTCATTTAGTCCCAAAATTAACTTATTAACATCTAGAAAGAATACTTTTGGTTGAAAACTTGGTTGGGAACTCACTATGTTTTCCACAGTAGAGTAAAATCTCAGATCCAAACTCAAGACTCATTCACATATCTGCCAAAATATCTTATTTCAAAAGCTTTAAATAAAGTAATAAAAGTCAAATGCACAGTTCAAGAGCGGATTGGAATAAGTGGAGAATATCTTGCATAGTGCCGGCAATCAGGGGAAAGTAAAAGTGATTGGTTATAAGCCATCTTTTGCTCTCTTTGTCCTTACCTTATTAAAACCAGCTGTTACATCAAAGAATAACTCACACCTAGCACAGAAACATAGAATCCCTAGAGCTGGAAGGGATCTTTAAAGGTCACTTAGTCCAACTCCCCGGCAATGAACAGGGACATAAACAGCTAGTTCAGGCTGCTCAGGGCCTTATTTAGCCTCACCTTGAAAGTCCTCAGGGATGGGGGCATCCACCATATCTCTGGGCAATCTGCTCCTGCACTTCACTATCCTCACTGAAAAAGACTTCTTCCTTATATCTATCCTAAATCTACCCTCTTTAAGCTTGAAACTATTTCCTCTTGATCTATCACCACAGACCCTGCTAAAAAGTCTGCCCCATCCATATCAGGTCAGCTCAGAGCCTTCTTGTCTCCAGGCTGAACAGCCTAAAGTATTTCCTTTTCTAATCATCAGTTCAGTAAGAACTGACACGAGAAGAAAGATCTAAGAAGAAAAGGGAATGGAGACACAAATTTATAAAGGAGAAAAATTCCAAGAACACATGAGAAATAGGTCGTGAAGGGATGTGAATGAGAGCTGCTTTGCAGATACAAAGAAGAGAGAGAAAATACTTAAAATGCAGGACAACATAGATACTAGAATAATAGAATAAATGTGTACAAAATGGCCACAGAACTAAATCTAGTATGGAAACTGGAATGTTTCTTTCCATCAGAGGGATGAAATTAGTGTAGGACAGTAAGAGGAAGAGTGAACTTAAGCTTGAAGAATTACATACAAGTGCAGTGACCCTGACTGCTGTAGGTGAATCACCTCCACTTAAGAGCTATCCTGAGTGGCACAGACAGTGCAGGCAATGCTGTTCTGTACTTCAGGTACAAACTCTATAACTGTAGCATAAATCCAGCTAGCTTGTGGCAAGAGAGTAGCCTGAAAGCAGCGCCTACTCAGTACCAGTGATTAAACCTCCTGTATGGCTTTGCCTACATCTAACAAGGCGGCAGGAAGTTCCCATATTACATATCAGTTTAACAGCAAAAATGATTAATACAGCTGTTACCTTGTAAGGGAATCCTATAATAGCCTGAGTGATCAAAATGGGATAATCTTCTATATGAACAGGGTCTGAACAAGAAGCTGTGGGCTGATCAAGAAGTTGGTTTAATGCTGTGCAATTTGGAGTTCCTAGCATCTAAAGGGAGATCAACTGTACTATTCTCTCCCTCAGTACTAGCTATCATTTTATATGATACTTACAGCATCTCAGTGCCTTTCTTACTGGGGTCCCGAAGGACAAGCAACTCTTGATGCAGAACAGAATCAATCCGAGTTATATAAAAACAGATATGTGACTGGTCTGGCATACAATTGCAGGAAAATATACCAAGGTGGTCCATTTAGTTACAGAACCCTAAAAGGCTCACAGACTAGGGAAAATATGGATCTCCTATTTTATGAAATGGGTGTTTGGTAAAAGGGGATGCTTAGAAGGCAGAGATTCTGAGTGCCTTCTTTGCTGCAGTCTTAATGCTAAGACTAGCCCTCACGAAGCACAGATCCCAGAGGTCTGGGGAAAGCAAGACTTCTTGTTGGTCAAGGAGGATCTGGTCAGAGAGCATCCAGCCAAAAATCAACATACACAAAACCATAAGTCCTGACAGGATATACCCATGTGTGCAGAGAGAACTGGCAATGGTGATTCCTGAACCTCTCTCTATTACCTTTGAAAGGTCTCAGTGAACGGGTGATGTGCCTGTAGACCAAAGGATAGCCAACGTCACTCCAGTCTTCACAAAGAGCAAGAAAGAGGATCCAAGAAACTACAGGCCAGTTAGCCTCACCTCCATTCCTGGAAAGGTGATAGAACAACTTGTTCTGGATACCCTCTCCAAGCAATGAGAGGAGAAAAAGGTTATCAGGAGTGGTCAACGTGGATTCACCAAGGGGGAATTCTTGACCAACCTGGAAGACTTCTATGATATCATTCACTGGCTGGGTAGAGCAGTGAATGTTGTGTCCCTTGACTTCAGCAAGGTATTTGACACCTCCCAGAACATCCTCGTTAATAAACTTAGAAAGCGTGGGATAAATGAGTGCACACTGAGGTGGACTGACAACTGTTTGACTGGTAGAGCTCAGAGGGTTGTCATCAGTTGCACAGAGTCTGACTGGAGGCCTATAACTACTGGTGTTTCCCAGGGGTCACTGCTGTGTCTGGTCTTGTTCAGTGTCTTCATTAACAACTTCTGTGGAAGGATAGAGTCCACCCTCAGCAAGCTTGTTGATGATACAAAGCTGGGAGGAGTGGCTGACATGCTGTAAGGTTGTACTACCATTCAGTAAGACTCAGAAAGACTGGAGAGTTGGGCAGGAAGGAAGCTGATGAGGTTTAACAAGAGCAAGTGTAGAGTTTTGCACCAGGGGAAGAATAACCACACACATCAGTATGGGCTAGGGGATGACCTACTGAAGATGATGCTCTGCAGAGAAGGACCTGCAGGTCCTGGTGGATAACAGGTTGGCCATGAGCCAACAGTGTGCCCTTGTGACCAAGAAAGCCAATAGTATCCTTGGGTCCATTAAAAAGAGTGTGGCCAGAAGATGGAATATCTCCAAGGAAAGGCTGAATAACCTGGGCCTGCTCAAGCTTGGGAAAAGAAGACTAGGAGGGGATGTGATTAAATATTTATAATTATCTAAAGAGAGGTGGAAGGAAATGGATGAGGCCAGACTCTTCCCAGTGGTACACAGCAATAGGACAAGGAGTAATGGCCTAACACTTGAACAAAGGAAGATGCACACTAGCATGCAGAAGAGCTTCATTATGGTAAGGGTAATGGAGCTCTGCAACAGCTTGCCCAGAGAGGTTGTAGAGTCTCCTGCTATGGAGATATTCAAGACCTGTCTGGATGCCTACTTGTCAACCCTGCTTAGGCAGGGGGGTTGGACTCAATGATGTCATGTGGTCCCCTCCAACTCCTGCAATTCTGTGACTCTGTGGTATTTAATATCTACTAAAAACTTGGATGTCACATGAATTTTTAGTCTACTTTTGAGGAATATCAATCTCCAAAATCTGTTCAATCAAAATTGATCACTACTGTTATAAGCAAGCAAGCCTATATTTTACATTTTAGCCCCTTTTCTCATTGTTCAGCATAAGAGAAGAAGAAATAATCTTTCAAGTTTAGGCTTCTTCAGTTATGAAAAGTTCAACACTGTGTGCATCTTCCTCCCATGCAGCAATTCAATAAGCAGTTTGTGTGTTATTCCTTGCTGTTTAGTTTAAGCACATAGTAAATATTATTCAAGCTCTTATCTTCAACTTACATTAATATCAAAAAACAGTTTTTGAACTGCTGAAGTAACTACTCAGTTTTTGCCATGCCTTGATAAATAGTATGCTGATCTGCAACAAGGTTTCTCTTTCACAGATAACATCTCAAATTATCACTTAACTGTGATCAACTTCCACATACTGATTTATTAAACTTCTTTCATCACTAAAACAAGCATAAAAATAATAGATTTGAGTTGTGGCATGAACTGCTTCTAGCATTCTGCCTAAGTAACTTCTACGATGACAGTAACATGAGGATAATTGTGTGATCAAACAAACAGACCAATTATGGTCATCACATGTTTTTCCCATGATGAGGCAAGAGGAAGTATCATAATGGTGGTGACATATTGTTGTAAGACTGGCAAAGTCTAGGGATTCATGGAAGATCTTCGATGTCAGTACCTACTTTTGGTTGCTAGAGCAGATTCTGTAACTATTACTTTGTTCTAACAATATACTGAATTACATTCTGGATAAGGGGTATGTATATACAAAGAGTATACTCATAGGGATGTAGAAATATTCTGATGATCTCTTGTACCATACATTTATCTTAAAAACTCCTAAGTATAACCACAGTAGAAAGGTCAGATTAAGATGCTTGGAATTGTTAAACCATGTGTCAAAGAGGTCTGCTTTTCTTGAATTAGACACGACAATCAATGCCTTGCAAACATCACTGCTTATTGATAGCACTAAGCATCATACCTTCAGAAGTGACAAGCACTGATGCAGGACCATGTGGCGGACATTTTGTAAAAACTCCAAGTTTTTACAAAAAAAAAAAAAAAAGCAAACGTTAATCAACATCACCATGGCTATTTTTTTGTTCCTCTTTTTTTTTTTTTTCTTGTCCTCATTCCAGGAAAATTTAAATCCCGTCTGCCTTTTTATGTTGAGACACAACTTGTAGAAAAGTTTGTATGGTGAAATATTGCTTTCTGTTTAAATTTTGTCATTCTTCTAAACAGACAAATGCAACACCACATCATGTAATTAGAATTTTTTTGTGTAATCAGAATGTTTGTGTAATAGAGTGGCTGTGTAAGTTCACCAAATCAATTAACTGTTATCATGTTTGACGACAGACCTCTGATTGATTTGCAGTTATAGAATATTAACCAGGGGGATTTTCTATAAGAATTACACTCCTTGAACCGCCAATGACATAAAATCTAAGTCCTTAACACAAAAGTAAACAGATTTGAGTAGTACAGAGACTGCACAGCCCATCATCACTATTAACTCAATAGCTTCCTGCTGTCCTTTTGATGAGGCAAATAACACGGGATACAAAACCCTGCAAAGATACAGCAAGACTCCAGCTGCTCTCAGAAAAGAATACAGGCCAATACAAAAGAAAAGTCATCTGATCCAAAGATACCCCTGTCTTTTCTCTTTGATTTCAAGCACTGCAGTAATACCCCCTGTCACCTTGTTCAAATACTGTAAAATCTCAGATATGTATTCTAAATAGCAGTAAGTTAAAGCTGACAGAGAATTGCTCTAAGTCATCCACTTAAGAGGCTCCTCTTCCTCTGTGCCAGCACATGCTTAACACATAGGAAAATATTACTGGCCACAGCCCCAAAGCCAGTCACACAGACTCCGGGTGATTTCCCTTTAGGGAGGCACTCAAGGTATCATTCACAGCATCAGTGTATAGTGCATGAAGATGGATTTAAAGATCCAACAGAACATTTATAGTGTGTTCATAAACAATAAGTACAATGTGTTAGTGTAGAAATTGATATAGTGCTGTCAGCTCACTGGTAACATACCAATCAGCACTGCCTAAAATAAAAAAAGGAAGACTATCCCCAGTATCAGCCACAAAATAACTCAGCTAGCTCAGCATCAGAACAACAGGAGATAAACCATGTTTGTAAAGAAAACTAATGTATGAAAGCCTGAAATTCACTTTTTTATTTTAAACCATGACCACTGCAATCTGAGTAGCACTAAGTCCATATACAAACTGTATATTCTCATCTATTTGCTGAAGCTAGCCAGCTCTGATTATTTAAAAAGAAAAACATCTACTGCAGTTTTTGGTTGTTATAGCTCAATTCTAATGTTACCCATTAAGAGTCTTACCTGTGCTTCCTATTTGTACACAGATCACGTATTATTAATTATATGCTACTGTCAAGCATATTTTTGAGCAACAGTTTTATCATTACAGTTACTGTACTGGGGCCAAGCACTGAAACACAGCACCTACATTTACTTGAAGGTTCTTCATGCTTCATATTACATTCCAAATACAGCAGGAGAAATATGATAGCCTCGTATTTTGATACAAGCCAAAAAAGTATCAAGTGCTAAAAAGTTCAGGTGATTAAACTATAGAACAAAAAAATACAGCACATTCATTTGGCTACAAACTTAAAACAAAAAAATAAATATTCTCCCATCAGTATCAGCATGAATCTTGCCTCCCTTTAGACACCCCTGCAAAAGTAGAAGATTAAAAAAATAAAAAGGTATCTGTTCCAACAGCAAAGAAGATGGACATTTTTCTGAGACTGATCTTCGAATTTCCTGAAGAAAATCAATTTTGATCTCTGCTTTGTCAGGCTCCCACATTCCCCTTTCATCCATTTTGCCACAAATTTCTTACAGCTAAAAACCATTATTTGCTCTTTCTCTGAGTATCATGTAAGTCATCTCTTCTGCATCTAGTAAAAAAAAAAAATACCTTCAGAAAAAAAACCCATGGGAGCTCTCTTATGGAGTTAAGTCCAGTAGACACATAGACAGAGAAATGCTAAAAATAAATGAGAGGGTTAATGATGGTTTTGGCGTTATTTTTTTTGATACTTGCCCAGAGGCTTATGAGGAATTTGAAAATGTATTTGAGTGTACAAAATTGAAAACACAAGTTAGATATAAATAAATTTTAAATAACCTATGTCAAAAGAAAATGTAATAAAAAAAACTGAAGCAATTTCGCTCTGGAATCAAGTGCAGAAAACTAAAAACTCATAGCTGTGTTACAGAGCTATATCCCCAGATCCTTTTAAACCTCATCTCAAAAAATGCCATTATACAATATTTATTTTCATTGAAATTTTTCTAGCATTCCAAATAACTAGCTTCCAAATATTTTGCCCAGCATTGTAGGTTGTCAGAAACAAAAGAAAATTTAGGTAAATATAATGAGGAAAGTTTTGCTCCTAGCACAGCCCAAACATGTGTTTCATTAAAAAATACTGATACTGTTATGATTGTGCTAGTTTAAAAACTGACAGGCAAACAGGTGAACAGACTCTGCATTCTTCTAAGTACTGATACCTTAGGTTGTATGAAAGATTGTTGGCTGGAAAAATCATGGTGCACCAGAATACAGCATTTAGACTTATCAACGACTTGTGAATTATTTATGTACCTGGTGAAAGTACCAAGATTGAAATATTTCAACATAATGAAGATGACAACTATAATTTTTCTCATCTTCCTTCATCCAGTTCCAAGCCACTTGATAAACTTTTGTTTAAGATTATCAACTCTTTGTAATCAGGATATTGCATTTTCTTTCCTACCACAAAATAAAAAACCTGCAATTTAATTACGTGAATTCAATGACAATGTGATATATATTTGAATAGAACACAATAGTCTCTTTCGATAAGAATTTTCAGATTTGTTGTAGCTAAATCTCTGATGAGACACTTTCTTCAAAGTCTTGGTAAAGCATTGACATTGATATCCCTCATCTCTGTGCAAGCAAATGCATAAATACCTAAAAAAGAAGTTGCTGTATCTGAAGAAACACTGAAAGCATATATTTAGAGAACTGCAGTGTCACTTAAACTCCCTCTCAAAACTATATATGCACTATATCTAAGTTTTCAAACCTGAAAACAAATAGATCCCAAAGATGAAGATTGGAATAACCACCCCCCTTCCAGAAAAACCCTGCTACATTATCCACTGAACCATGTTCTTCTGAATAGCAAATGAATTTCCTTACAGAGAGACAAGTTTTTTTCTTAATATTGATACAAATATTATTCTGCCTCCATAATACTGTAGTAAGTTTTATTTGAGTGACTAAATATAGATTAAAGTACTCACCTTCTGTTTGTCTGAGTTTGAAAATAACAATCACTCCATCTATTCTCAGCAAAGTTTTTTACAATTCGGTACTGATAAAGCAAAATTTAGAAAAGGAGGCTCTGATTCACTTGATGTTTATGTAGTTTCATAAACTCACAACTGGTTTCTACTAAACTTACAGTATATTATATAATATTTTGAAGTAGAGAAAAATTTACAGTCAGTTGAGGTACTCTGCCTAGTACTGAACAACAGGTGAGCCTCAAAGGATCACAGTGCTTTTTGCCTGGTCTTCAAACACAGCAACCATACCAACATTCACAACAGTTCATGTAAACAGAAGGTCAAATGAAAAACATCTGAAAAAAATAGCTCCACTTCATCTAGCTCTGAGAAGGCTGTAGAAAGGGAAAGCAAAGTTTTTGTTCTGCGGAAACAAGGTTCAAACAATGGAAGAAAAAAAAATCAAGACATTATACCTTCCTTTAGAAAGACAAACTATCATATGTATTATTAAAAATCTGGAAAATAAGTGGTTTTTTTTTAGTTTATATTTTTATTTTGTCTTATGTAGTCTTACCGTTCTCTGTTAAATTTCAGAGAATGTAGGATAGCTGGTCGTTTCTGTCTGAGATTCCACAAATGAAGCGTATCATCTGCACATGCACTGACCAAAGCACCCTAGAGCAGACAAAATACGGCACATGTCACTCTTCTATGGGTTCTGTCTTATTCAAGTCACCTCACTGTTAAACTGATCACTCTGTAGAAAATGGTACAATTTATGAGAAATTGCTTGCTTTCTTTTATAAGAATATATTTAAACCAATTGGAATAAATCTAATACATACATAAATCTAATACATAATTCATACATACATAAGATTATTACAAGATCAGTTAAATTAAAAATCCATCATTTTAAAATACAAATTAAAGCTTTTTAACAAACTTATCCATGCAAACTCCCACAAATTTCCACACAAGTATAAAGATTAATGTAAAGAAGGACAGCCAGTACTTATTTTAAAAGGTGAGCACGAATGGTATGACTAAAGAAAAAAGGGGTCAGTGGGTACACAAACAAATGACAGTGTCAAGCACCGTACAGTAGCCATATCAAGACAACATGAAATTCACAATTGGAACTGTGAAAAGATGTAGGTAAGAGAACATATGGACAGGTATCATGGGGACAGGGCCAAAGAGACATAGGAAAAAGGATGGTGTCTTTGTTACAGATCAAAAATACTCTGAAGTCTAGTTCTGCTTCTGACCCCCAAGAAACAGACATGTTACAAGCTTTGCTCTCTATCTGCCTGGACAGCTTGAAGAAACTTATTCTTTCTCCTCCATACTACCATTCTCCTCACCATAAAACAGCAACGCCACATGAAAACATCTGTTGAGGAAGATATCTGCAGTTGCATCAGTGGATTTACTATAGTTACATGTTAAATCAGGTCTGATAGAAAGGCTCAATCCCTACATGCTCCTATGGCATAGAACTGGACATCGCCCAAACAGAAGACAGTGGTTTATCCTGGCAAAGGGGGAGGACATGACTGAACAATCAGTTAATGCCAACTATGATGGTCTGATAAGAGATAAAGTTCTCTTGCATCTCAGATTTCCTCCCTAATTCTAGCAACTGTTCTTTTCAATACTGACATATACAAATGCAATTTATAAAAGTAAAACTACTCAGATACAACTTAAACCATGCTTTGTTATCTCCCAAAGAGCTTGGACCAATGTCAGAAACAGAATCTCTACCACAGAAATCAAGATAATCTTACATTATAATATGTAAGACTAGCTTTTGCTAGTCACAAAAGACCACCTCATTCAAATCCAGGCTCCTTTATTTCCAATGCTTTTCAAAACCTTTTTATAGAAAAAAAAATATATATATATTTCTGAAGTCTCATTTACTACTGACAGAGGTTCAGGCATTTTTCCAAACAAGCTCAGAAAAAAAAGTTCTTCTGAGATTTAAAAAATAAACCAACAAAACATCAAAATCCAAAACGTTTAATTGAGAAGCTCTAATAGCTTTGAGGATTTCAAACTGTCAGAAGTGCTTTCATACATTAGGGAAGAAAACTAATGAAAACTGAACTAAGACTATCGTACAGTTTTGTCAAGTTATGAGATTCTGAAAACAATCAGGAGAGTAGATTTAGATTTATAGCCTCAGCAAAGTCTTCTTGCCCACTATCTCCAGAGACCTTTGGCACAGAACAAGCTATAGTCTCATACTGTTTCTTCATATCATCTGAACCTGACTTTGACAAACCACACAGAAAGGCTAAGCATGCCTGTTTGATTGATGATCCCTGCAATTGCTCTTTTTTTACCACATGTAGAAGCGTATCCACAACTATTGAGCTTTTAGAAAATTACCATCAATATTTTTCCTCAGAAAAAGTAATTTATTAACTGCTATGTGAAACAGAGCTGTGTAGCATATTCAGTAATTGAATGGATTTTACATCTACCTGCAAACATTCATGTATTGACTACCTTTTGTTCAGTACTTTATATTGATGTAAATAAACATTATAGTTTATGTGGCATACAGTCACAGGAATAGCCTTCTAAAAGTCTGCTTGATGAGCATCCTTTGGATGTATGCCACTTATTGTTGGCACAATCTGTCAACAGGAAAAGTTCTATCACTCAATTACAATACACCTGTTGTCTTATTCAACTAAACATGCATAGAAGTATCCAAGTAAATAGATACTTACCTCATTGATTAAGAACTGGAGCTGTAGGACTGCAGCACCGCTTTCATGTTGGCAGTAGCAATCAACTCCAGGCCTACCCAATCTGTTGCCACTAAAGTCAAGGATTCTAACATTTCTGTTATCACCAGAAGAGGGAAAAAAAAAGGATCTATCAATTAATCTCTAATTAACCTTTAATTAATCCCAATTCTTCTTGCTTTCTGCAAAATGAAAGAATCAAGACTTCCCACTGCTCTAATTAAAGTATCAACACCATCAGTCTGAAACACGTGCAATTGTGAGTGATTTGCTATTGCCTGTTCTTTTTCCTCTGGAAAAAAAAAAAAAAAAAAGCATGAATTACAAAAACTTGGCAGGATGCCTCTTAAGTTTCTTTTTATACCTAACTGGTTCATATAACACATGAAGTTATCAGATTTTTGTACTTACGGAAACATCACGTAGTTAATAATTTAGGACTAAGGTCACTGCAGTTTTGTAGCAGGCTTTATTTTTTTAAACCAGAGAAAAGGCTTTTTTACAGTTAGTCATTTCACACTTGTGTAAAAAGCTCACATGCAACTAATTATTCTGTCTCATCAACACAGTACAATGCAGTGCCACGCAGAGATAACCAAGTCTAGATCTGAACTACACGGCCTAGACCAATTCTTAGTCCAAGTGAAACCACAGTGTCAACCTAACTGAATTACTCAGAATGAATACCGATGTACTACATTGCAGAAACATCTTATCCAGATATATCACAAATGTATTCTTCTATCTGTTCTCTTTGGATCTTTTCCTCTGAGCACTAAATAAAAATCTCCCTAAGTTAGATTATAGCATTTCCTGTCAGAGTCAGAGAGTACAATGAGAAATTACTGTTCCAGAAAATTACTAGACAGTAAGTAAAAAAAAAAAGAGGAATATAAGACATGATATTATTAACAAGATTGTGGTATGAAAAAGGTGAAATACCTTCATACGCATTCACAACAGCAAACATTATGAAAAATGAAAAGAGATTTTTACAAGATAAGGCTTATCTTGTTGTATGTCAGTAATCCACCAATTCTGAAGGCAAAGATCAGAATAGAACTATCTTCACTTTCCCTTTCAAAAATGAAGGGACTTGCAGTAGAGTATTGTGAAATGAGGTGCAAAGAAGCAAAGTCTACAGTTTAGTAAATTTGAGGGCTAAAACTGTAAAATATCATCTAACTCCTTTTTCAGCTGTTACAGAAGGATTTTAATTGGAGACAACCAACCTGAAGAGACTTAAGTTTTATTCTGCATTTTCTCAAATGGTCAACTAGATAACCGTAGAGGGAAAAAAATACATGAGGGCTGCTCTAAAGGAATGCCTCCTAATTTAGTATGTTGGCCCATAAAGTCAAAGGTGGATATAGGTGGTATGGAAATCAAGGTTGAACCTTCTTGACAATATTCCACTACTCTTTGTCGCCCTGTGCCAGATGGCAGCAGAGAGGTAGTCTACCAAAATGATGTCTGTCACAGAAACGCATAAGAAGCAGAGGTGTGCCACTGAATTCCTCCATGAGGAAAACTGGCACCCACTGACATTCATCAATGCTTGCTGAATGTTTCTGGAGGTGGTGAGGCAGCGGGTGGTGCATTTCAGCAGTGATGGTAGCAACAGTGGGTCACCTCTACTGGTGCAGATTTTCATGACTGCAGTGTGCAGGCTTTTGTATACTGCTGGAGAAAATGCATAACTAATGGTGGTAACTGTTGAAAAAAAGAGTGTTCTGTAGCTGAGAATTTGCTCTATCGGGTAGTGTGACTGAGGTCTTTGTATCTGTTGTAATTTCCACAGACAGTAAGAACAGAGAAAAAAAAAAAAACTAACTTATTCTATATGTCACTTATTCTCAAACCGTAGTTCTGAACAAAATCACAACTATTAAAACAACATGAAACTATCTTTTAAACAACCTATTTTAAATTAACAATAAAGATATATATGGTAGTCTGTTACACATTCTAAGGGTTGATGGTAATTCCTTGATCCATTTTGAATTACTTCTCTGTAATACTCATTTTTTATATTCTCTGTAATGGAAGAGGAATTAATGCTACTGCCAAAACAAACCAACCAACAGACCAAACATCCAAAAAAGAGAACAAACAATTCCTTTATGGATTTCAAGCTGAGAGGAAATTTTCATCCACTGGGAATTGGATCTAGATGATTTCAAAGTCTCTTCCAGCTCAAACTTTTGCATTGTTCCATGACTTCAACTTAAGCAGCACATGCAATATAAATCTATTACAGTAGGTAATGATTGTCCATATAAAATTCATGCTGGTATTGCCCTGATTAAGCAGCTATCACCCTTCAGCATCAGTATCATGCTAAATAAGCTTTCTGGGAAACATTCTAATGAAGCCAATTATTTCATTCAGCATATCCCAAACAAACAAAGCACTCTCCAATAATTCACATCTATTTGCTTAAGTGTTCATACTGAAATACTTCACAAATTACTAAAATGAGAGAGAAATTACGCTGTCTGCTTCAGTCTGGCCAATTGCCCTGAAGCAAGGACCGATGCTTACTTAAATAGAAGCATTATCACTGACTGATGGTGGTTTTCAAACATTCTGGGAGCTGTGCTGAGATCCTTCCAGCAGAAGGAGCTGAAGAGATATTATGATTTGGCACATGTTCTTGGCACTTTATCTCATCTTCTGCAAACTTTATGCTCTGCTGCCAAGCATGGAGGAATAAACTGTACCTCACTGAACCTTTTTATACCAGGGTACTCTACCAGGACATACAGCAGAAGTAGAAACGATGAAGGCTTTGGATTGAATTTTTTCTTTTATTTTGCCTTTCTTTTAAATAATGACTTAGCTATCACAGTGTAATATTTCTGAAAATCCTGAAATAGAAGACTAATCTTGATGCATTTGAATATAAATAAATATATAAATAAAGTAGATATCATGAGTTTCAAGGACAAAAGCTAATTACCGGCTATTCTCTCTTATCAGTATGCTTGATCTTGGCCTTTACAGACATGACAGATTATACTAATTCAGACATAAAAGGGAAAAAGATGAAAATTGTCTGAGTCTGTTGGGACACGCAGTGAAAAAATACAAACAATCACATGCATCAAGTGTAACAGTAACAACAATAACATTTAATCCTAGTTTTAAAACCTGAATTTGTGAAACAGGGTATTTTGCACTGTATTCACTTGTATGCAACAGTTTTTCAGAGAATGTTTCAACATACTACTCATGTTATAAGCATCACATATGAACTGTTTACACTGTTTCAGGTTTCTCCTGTAGCTATATAAAGAAGAGAAGCTGAAGAGTCATCTAAACCTTTTCCCTCAAAGGAGTATTAATCTGAAATATGAATGATAACAAAAAAACCAACACATTTTCCTAGATTTTAATATTTTTTCCTACTCCCTCAGATAAGAGAGTGCAGATGCGGGGTACAACAGAAGTAGCACTGCTGCCTGAAGGATGCCCTGTCATCTGACTTGCACTGACTTGTACATGTTAAGTTCCTACTCAGTATGCAGCACTCTAAGAGCAGATGCTTGTGGGCTGGTGATACACTATTACATAAACCAACTGTAAAATTGGTTTAGCATGTTATTTGAATATAGGGCAGCATTTTTATTTATTTATTTACAGAAAAACTGCTGCTGACTTGAGTGATTTATCAGTTTAAAAAGCCACAAAGCATTCAACTAAACAGCTAGTGGATAAAACACTCACATGATTCCATCATATCACTAACTAGCTAAAACAGCCAGTAGGCTAGCCAGCTGTATCTGTCAGAATATAAAATGATGAAAGATTTTGTCAAAAGTTAACAATTATAAAAACAAACTTTGTTAAGGCAAGATGATCATCTAGAATTGTATCTCTGGACATAGACATAAGCAGTTCCTGGAATATTTAGTCTTCCTGTTCCTTCTTGGAATCCTATTAAGTCTCAGATAAGCTTATATACTAATGATAGTGCATTTTCTGGTTCTTGTACTTCAAAAGGGCTTCCAGGTATGTATTTTTCTTTTTATGAGACACTGTACCTTCATTTAAAACATTGCATTAAAACATTCATTTCAAACAGCAGAGAATACATGATTTCCAAAGTGTGTTGCTCCAGTCTTCTGTTATCCTCACTATTAAGAATGTCATGCTATATGTAGCACACATATACACATAAATTCAGTTTCAAGCTTTTGGATCACATTTCGCCTTTCAATGCTAAATTAAATGACTTTCTATTAGCAGAAGTTTCCTGCCGCAGGTGCTTTGAAACCATGATCAGGCTACATCTTACCCATCTCCTGCATCAATACAAACACAAAACTTTAAGCTATATTCTTATCATGTCACACAGTAGTTTTTCTAGATCTTGAGTAGTTCTGACTTTTTTCCATGCATGCTTTATAACTTTTCTAGTCTTTTTTTAAGGTATGGAAAATAGAGCCACACAATCTTAGGACTGTCTGCTTTCATACAATACAAAGCACACTGTGTTTTATTGTTTCTTAAATTTATTTTACTTTTTTTAAAGGATCGCTGGGTGACAACTCACAATTAATTACTTTAGCAAATTGGGCAATCATATTTTATAACTTTTAAGAATTCTGAATTGCTTTAAAAATAATGCATCCCTCACAATACGCATACTATTAACACCATTTAAATGAGCTCAACGAGTAACTTCAAAATGATCTGAAACCAAATCATAGCCATATGACCTTCTGTGCACTGTGGATTCACTGGAAACTGCTTAATCAAGCAGTAATTCTCAATCGTTTTTCTCTTATTTGTTTTAAATATAGAAGTATTCAGTTGTACAATTCTTGAGTTCATCCAGCTGTTCAAATAAGAAGCTTTCTTTTCTTCTCTGCTAAGAAAAGGTGAATTATCTGCTGTGATTGGCTGCTCTCTAGCACTGCTAAATACGGTATCTTTCATATAGACAGACAAACATTTGGGTACCCAGTAAGCATAAGCTTTTGGTCTAAAATTACCTCTGCCTTGTTTATTTTTCTTGACATAGATTTCTTCATTCATGCATACAAATTACAGCAAGCACAGGGACAGCTGAACATCAGTTATGACATATAAAGGCCTAAAGGATTTGCTTCCAGCAACTTTGATTTCTTTCAGGTTAAATCACTTACAGATAGACAGTATTTAATGCAGTTGGATAGCTGGATGAATGCTGTGAAAAATGCCAGTGACCATTAATACAAGCTGGATGAAAATTTACATCAACACTTCTCAATTTTGATTCCTATCAACTTAGAGGCTGTTTTATTTCTCAAAATAACAAAAAGCATTACCAGCACTCACAGAGCTATATGTTTTACAAGACTATGTCAAAATATCTTTGCTGTTTTAGGAATCATTTGTTCCAGAAATGAAAAACAGATACAATCACTATGGGATTGACTCCAATCAATCCTAAACCTCAGAGAGCAAACTGTGAAAAACAGATATTCTGAGGCAATGTCTTAAGCAACATTTTCCAAATAGCATGAAGGGGAATGATTTCATACAAGTTATTTGTGTGAAACTAGCTAGCCCAAAATTCATCTCCAAAAAGGAGCCATTTAGCTGCTAGCCTGTAAAAGCTTCACGTTGCTAGGCAGCCACTTTGAAAGCTCAATATTTTGAGGTTGTACTTCTTGTGGCAGTAACAAATACTATTAAGAGTTTGCATTTACAGAGGGCTTCCTGTGTTAGTGAGCTGCCTGAAAAAAAGATTAAAACAAGAAAAGCAACAACAAGTGACAACGGAAATCTGTTGATGTGAGTGAACAGTGTATTTATATACTCATAAGGGCCATTGTTGTTGAGAAATTCATAAAGCTGGTTTATAAACACTCCTGGTTGAAAGCTACAGGGTGAGTGAACAAACAGTAAAAGATTAACTCTGTTTCTAACGTATGCTGAAGGTTATGGAAACCTAAACTGAGCTACAAATGAAGGCTGTATACTTTGGAAAAGCAAATCACTTTAACATAACTAAGTGCCCACACAACACCATACAGAGACAGAGATAAGAAGAAGAGTGATATTAAAACTAAATATTATCCCATTTTTTGCCTTTCAGAGGGGCCTGTAAAATATACAATACACAGGCCATCTATACACACAGATGGAAGCCTAACATTCTCTTACAACAGAAAGCAGACAGGTAGCTTTAATTTAGCCATTTTTAATTTCCATTTGTACAGCCTTCAGACATTAATATTTAACACAGAGTTTGCTACATATATACCCATATACCCAGTACCTAACACTGCACATACGGATTACAGCATGTGCAGTTACTGATAAAATACAACTACCTGCAACTATTTTATACTGAAAAAAATATCGAACTTAAAAGGCAAGCGTGACCATTGTGTTGGTACTTGTTTATCCCTTTGGTTGTCAGCATATTTGAGCTATTTGAGCACATCTGTTGATGAGAGGCTGAGAGGAGGTTTTAGGAATTTTTTTTTGTGCTCTTCAAGCAAAAAGTGGAAGACTCTTTATAAGTTCTATGTAAGGTTAACAGAAAAGAACTTCATTTTCATATCAATTAAAGAATCCTCATATTTTTTTACAGCACATATTTCTTTAAGCGGTTGTTGAATTTTTAGCATTTTATAAGTGATCACCAGGTGCTGATTTTCTCCATAGCTGCCAGTTACAAAGAATAACTGGTGAGAACAGAAGACAAGATGAAAAGCAAGCACCTAATAAGACTTTCTAAAAAAGGTCAAAAGACCTGTCAAACTAAATGCCTCTAAAAATAGAGAGCCATTTTTCCAAATATTAATTCCTTCTGCAGTTGCTATGAGAAAGTTATATAACTAAAATGATCTATTAAACCTTAATCCACGGCAGGAAAGCACTTGAGAATACACATGGCACCGCTTCTTTTAAACAGAGACAGCAACTAACCATTACTGGAACACTTTGAAACAAGATTGAGTATTATCCCCAAGCCCACTGGACTTCAAATATGGCCAATTCTGTTGGAGGTGAAAACAGATGATTAAATAACGTTCCCTCTTATCTGAAAGTTACATTATATACTTAGCTACCACAGATAAGGGGAAGAAAAGCTTCTTTGTCCAGTGTATTCAGGATAACTAAACGTTGTTCTGTTTACTTCTGAGCAATTATTCATATCAGGTACTCCACTCAATCACAGTTCTGTATGTCATTAGCAACTAAGGAGTTAAAGAATTTTTAGGATGACCTCTTCTGTCCACACTTAGCATACCGCTGTCTATCCCAGTTTGGCCTAAAGTACAGCCACTAAAATGGGCCATGTTTGTACACTCAAGCATCAGTCCAGCAGTAAGAATGTCTTGGTTTTTACTTCTATCAGGTGATAAGATTCCCCCCGAACCTAATCTGCTTAGGCTGGTCAACAAATCAATAGAATTGAAACAAAGAATGGAAAATGTCTCCTGAAAAGGTGAAAGAATTATCCGTGAAATTATGACTATCATAACAATAAGGAAGCTCTTTAAGCACAAAATAAAGGCTTTCCACAATTAACCTTATGAAATTTTATAACTTAACAGGAAGGTGCACACAGCTTGTTAGTCAGGATATCAGCAATTCCATAAATTCATCATCTGCTTCAGTTTTTTTATTATCTGTTCAGTACTAAATTATTCTAGGAGGACCCTGGGTACAATACAAAGAATACTTCACATTCAATGACTTATTATAAGCAGGTTTAATTTGTTAAAATATGCAGTAATTTCATTCCTGACCAGAAAAATAGATGAGCAATATTTTCAAACATATCAGTTAACCTATATTAACACCCAATATTTTTACAAATCAGTATTTTTGACATTTAAAAATGGAGCATGTTAATCTAGAATTTCATTTCTTAAGAAAAAAACAAAGAACAAAGGAACTCTGAATTGCTATGAATAACAGAAAAAAAACTGGCAATAAAGATACTCATGCTCAAATAAACAGGATTTTTAAATAAGTTGTAATTTAAGACAATTATTTAGATTGAAAAAAATTCACTAAAATATAGGTGAATTTTTTTTAACATTCAGTTCAGTACTGTAATACTGTAAATGTATATACATTAAAAGGCTTCATATCAGACAGTCAACTTTTTTTTTTTTTTTAAGAAAAGTTCTCAGCAACAAGTTTTATGGTATTCCTGTTCATCTCAAGCAAGATATAGATTAAACACTGCCTATATATCATCACTTTAATAATCCTCTTATGAGCCAAAAAATGGTTCTATAAAAATTTTGAAATAAAGTACACCTCAGACAACAGTTAATCACCACTTTCATTTAAATTGCATTAAATGCATAACTTGCAGCTGATTAAGTTGTATTTTATGAAGTCCTTTTGTTGTAAACGGGAATGAACTATGATTTTAATACTTTAACCAAGCACTTTATACAAACTATGTAAGTTTGATACCAGCTGTACTGAGCATTTATGTTTTATCTGCATTAAAATTCACACAGACTTTACTTAACATGGGTTAAAAATTAGTAAGGATTTGAAAGCAGAGTTGGTGAATACAGAACAACCTCCAAAAAGTGCTAGCATTTGAAGACAAGACTGTTCACTCCCAGAAATAGAACAGATGTAGCAGATATCTTCTAGGATCCTGGTTTTTCCATGCCATTTACTAAAAATTAGCATGTTTCAGTGAAGCAAGACACTGTTTCAGAACCTGCCATACAATATTAGTTTCATAATAACCCAATTCTAGATCTTGTTGGATGAAAATCAAGAGATGCTGACAATTCAAATTAAAAAGACTGAGATCTCTGCCTCCCTCCAAGGATTATGCTTTGTAGAATCTGAGCTAATCAAAACACTGCCACAGTTGAAGCACAGTTTTCATGCTGAGGATATGCTAGGTAACAGACAATATGGTGCCTCCAATAACCCAAATCCCTCTCTAGAGAATGAGGAGAGAGTATAGAATCTTAAGAGGCTGGTTTGCTACCAATCCAGCCTTGCTTTATGATTGCTGTAATCTTTGTCAAGATCTACGATTGTTATGATCTACTTCAGATAGCTGCAGGTATGGCACAGCACAACATGAAACACAATGTTTTCTACATAGAATCATAGAATGTCCTATGTATAAAAGGACCTCAAAGATCATCTAGCTTCAATCACCCTGTCGTGGGCAGGGTCACCTATTGCTAGATCAGGCAGTCCAGAGCCACATCCAGCCTTGCCTTGAATGCCTCCAGGGATGCGGCACCCACAACCTTTATTGGCAACCTGTTCCAGTGCATCACCACCCTCTGAATGAAAAACTTCCTCCTAACATCCATCCTAAATCTGCTGCCTTAGTTTAAAACCATTCTCCCTTGTCCTATCACCATCAACCCACGTAAACAGAACATTCTTCAGGGAGAGACATTTATTTTAGATTCCATTTGGACTGTAAAAAAGCTCTATCACATGTAGGAAATGGAGAAAATAAATCTGAAGCAGAACAGGGAGTAACCCAACTTGACAGTGTATACATACATAAATTGTGTGAGCTTCTTCCCATGCTGAGTTTCTGAAGTTTGAAATACAGTATAGACAAGTTTTAGTGTATAAACTATAGGCAGAACTGGAGAGGATGAATGCTTGACTAGTTGAAGTCTCTGGCCCTCCACTAATGTGAAAATTAGAACAGAAATCTTCAGGAGGTTTAATGTTAGCTTACATTTTGTTAAACCTGAACAATCATTACTGAATGAACATTCAGACAAGAAGGTGTATCTATTCCACACCATCCTACAATTACTTACTGTAACAACCACTTTCTTTTTCCTCTATTATTCTCAGGACTTGAAAGGAAATTAAAATATAAGGAGAACCTCTGTACAGACACTGCTTCTGCACCTCTACATTCCTGATTTAGTTTGTCTTACCAAATCTACTAGTCTAAACAGGAAAAAGATTCTTTTATTTTTCCCACCACTGTTGTTTCAAATCCAGCATACATCCATTATTTAGATTAATTTCAAGGTAGATAAAATTAACACAAAAGGTTATTACAGGGAAAAGTCTAAGGAAAAATAAGTATTCACCTCCATTTGATTTCAACAAGTATGAGGGACACTTTGCTTAGAAGGATAATACTAAGGTGATTCTGGAAATGGACTGCCCACTGTCACTATTTCTCTTCTTACACTTCCCATAACTTCTCAATACAAGCAGAAGATTTTGAATACTGAAGCTTAACAGGATGTCAGCATATTAAAAAAAATATATATATATATATATATATATAAAAAATATATATATATTAGAGAAGACTTTGTGGGCCATGACCGCAATGTATTTGTGAGATCAGTTTAAAAAAAGTGAACCAGAAGCTGAAAAAAGAAAACAACAACAAAACAAACAAACAAACAAAAAAGCTCACTAACATACACACAGACACAGAGATGAAAATAATGTGGCTGGTTTTTTCTGTTTTTTCCTTTTTTGGAGGGCAGGGTGGGGGAGGGTGGTATCTAAAGATTGTAAGATTTTAAGTAAAAATATCATTGTTTGCAAGAGGAAGAAAACTGAGACAATTTCTACCAGAATGTCACTGACACAACAAAGAACAATAAAACATTTTGCTGCAATGTATATTTAAAAATTAAGGAATGACAATCAAAAAAATTTCTGACATAAGCCTGACCAACTCCCAGCTCACTTCAGGTAGTTATAGAGACCAATAAGGTCTCCTCTGAACTTCCTCTTCTCCAAAGTGAACCATCCCAGCTCCCTCAGCTGTTCCTCAGGCTCCTCAGGTCCTGTGCTCCAGACCCCTCACCAGCTTCATTGCCCTTCTCTGAACAAGCCCCATGGCCTTGATGTCTTTCTTGCAGGGAAAAGCCCAAAACCGAACACAGTACTCAAGGTGCAGCCTCACCAGTGCTGAGTACAGAGGGACACTTACTTCCCTGCCCCTAGTGGCAACACCTTCTCATACAAGCCAGGATGCCATTGGCCTTCTTGGCTACCTGGGCACACTGCTGGCTCACGTTCAGCCGAACATCAACCAATATCCCCAGGTCTGTTTACTCTACACAGTCTACCAGCCACTCTCTCCCAAGCCTGTAACATTGTCTGGGGTTGTTGTGGCCAAAGTGCAGGACCCAGCACTTGATTTTTTGGAACCTCATCCCACTGACCTCAACCCAGCTACCCAGTCTGCCCAGATCCTTCTGTAGGGCCTCACTACCCCCAGGCAGATTGACACTTCCAGCCAATTTGGTGCCATCTGCAAACTTACTGAGGGCACACCCAATGCATTCAGGTCATCAATAAAGATATTGAAAAGGGCAATAAAGATATTGAAAAGGGCAGGTCCCAGTACCAACCCCTGGGGACCACCACTCATGACTGGTCACCAGTTAGATTTAACTCCATTCACCAGTGTGAGTCTCAGACACTGATGACAGCTTCAACGCCTTCTATAATAACAGACATAACCTTTGCATACTCCAATATTTGTCCTACAGTGATATCTCCAAAACAATCTTCCTCCAGCACCACGCAGATGCCACAGTTGAACTCTAGTTTCACTGCTCCACAGTCAGTCTGAGAGAAGAAACTCATTAAAAGGAGGAAACAGTAAATAGCTAAGCTGCTGAAGCCATCTACTATCAAAAACCTGGTAGAAATACAGGTGGTAAAGCATAAATAAGAGCAGTTCCTGCTTTAAGACTTGTCTGAGTCAGATATAAATTTCAAACTCTACGCCAAGTGTTTTGTATGCCAAAGTGTCCTGTGTTAATTCAGGTATGTTTTGCCTTTTTTTTATTTTTTTTGTGAGACAGACTACTGAACTTAAACTAGATTTGTACTTCGTTTACCAAGAGTCTCTCACTTTCTCTAGTGCTGAAATCGCTGTACAATATATTGCATTATTACAAAAGGTAGAAGTAGTCAAATATGGTTGTCCAATGTTATGAATGGAACACTTTATCATTAGTTCTTTCCTATTTGCTTTTTTTTGTTGGAAAATGTGTATAGCAGAAAAACATGACTTTTATCTCTACAGTAATAGAAAGGTACAATCCCTTTTCTCTTTCTGCTAACTCATTAAGTATTAAGCTGTAAGTTAAGCAGAACTATGAAGCCCTAGAAGTGTTTCAGGTTTAATTCTTATTATAGCATTTTAAAAAAAGTAAATCTCTGTAATATTGTTCTCTGCAATGAAGTCTGTAGCACTATCTTCATTAAAACTCTCTCACCCCAGATGTATATGAAATTCCAGGCAGTGATGAAAAGATCTACACTGACCTCTGCAATCTAGATTTTTATAACAGAAGTCTGCCTTTCAGAAAGGCAATAAAACAAAGAGTTCAGGAAATGAAGACACTACATCCTTCCTTTTTACTTCATTCCGAAGACTAACTACAAGCATTGCTAAAAATATGAAGTCAGTTTCTAATCTGAATTTATCAGACTTCAGTTTTAACCCCAGTACATTTCTCTGTTAACTTAAACAATCTTTTAAATAGCCATTTTCTTCCTGTGAAAGAAAACGTACAAAGCAGTAAAATTATCAGTCTCATTTTAAAAAACTAAATCAAACAGAATTCCTCAAGTCTCTCACTACATTTTATGTCTACAGTTTTTTAGCTCTCCCGTAAATCTATCAAGATTTTTACAGCTGTGTTTCACAAATACAAAAAGACCAAGTAAACAAAACAGAAAAAGCAGTGAAAGTTTCCCTAATACATACTTCCTTCCTGTTACATAGTTCTTACGTAGATTTTGGACATGCCTCAGCCACCAATGAAAAACTAAGCAGCTAACTCAAACATCAGTACCAATAACACACAGTCCTATCAGCAAAGCAAATAACCAGTTCCCTAAATAATCACATTTATATTAGGGTACAGAATAATAGAGGTATATCACAAGTTCTCAAGAAAATAATGCAAGAATTCTGTTTCTTCACAGGAAATATATTCTTTTATCTTTCTCTAAATTACCTACTGCATCAAGAGAACACATTTGTCTCTAGAGATGATGCAATCCACTGGCCTTTTGCTGCAGTCATGTCCAGAGATCTAATATTTTAATTAGGTCCACAGGCTGTAAGTATACCCAAATAATAAGAAGAAAATAAAAGCTTTTTCTTTTTTTTGCACTTTTTTTTTTTCCTCCAGGTAAAGATCAATCCGAGCTGTGAGTTGGAAAGTATGAAGCCCTCAGTACATAAACCGCAGCTACTGCTACTCAGAAAAGTGCTGGAGTTTCTGGAGTGGTTTGGTCTGCCACCTATAATTAGATTTGTATGCTTTCTAACCAGGAAGGCCGCCAGAAAAGTAATGGTCTGCAGCTAGTTGGTATAATTGAAATCTCCACTACTGTGCAGCAAGAGAGATTGCCAGATAAATTTTTAGGAAACTTCAGGGATATTTCTGTCCAAGTAACAGATTTCTCAATGTTAATTATTTTGTTCTCTTCTTCCTCTCCCCCGCTCTGGCTTCTAAAATAATATGATTTAAAAGACAGGTAGATCTGAGTGCTTTTGAGCACTCAGATTACACTGTGCTTGAAAAAAGCAGTTATTTCAGCTATCTTATTTCTACCATATTAAAGAATGGACTTCTAACTAGAGATGAAACCCAGTACCAAGTCTATGCAGAAGGCAATGAAAAACATTTACACTGTCCAGTGCTTAAAGAAGCTTATAAATAGGAGGGAGCCCCACTTCCAACATAGTGAAAGGACAAGACAGAATAGTTTTAAACTAAAAGAGAGTAGACTAAGATTAGACATTAGGAGAAAAGTTTTGATTCAGAGGATGGTGATACACTGGAAGGGGCTGCCCAGAGAACCTGTGCATACCCCATCCCTGAAGATGTTCATGGCCTGGTTAAAAGGGGCCCTGAGCAGCCTGATATTGTGGATGGCAGCCCTGCACACAGCAGGTTGTTGAAACTGGCAAGGCTTTTATGTTCCTTCCAACTCAAGGCATTCAATGATTCTATGATAGCATCATTCAAGGAATGGTATTCAATGTATAATGCCTTTGCTAACCTAAAAAAATCATTAATGAAAATACTTCTAGCTTCAAAGTGTAGTCAAAACTACAAACACCAAGAAGAAATTGAGTAATTATTTCCTCAACTCTAATTGCACCTGTCATTTCGAGGTCTAAATCTTTACACGGTTCATGACTGTGATTTAAATTTCCTTCTCTGAAGTACTGAGAAACAGACAAAAACCACTTATGTCTAAAAGTATTATTACAATTATGATATCATTGAAGAACTACATTAAACGCATTTATTTCCAAGAAAACAACTACATATTAAGGAAAAACTTTTTGCTATGTGCTAAAATACAAAGGCCTCCCAAGAATAACAGCCAAAACAGCCAGGTTTTTTCAAGAAGTAAGAGCAACCATCAACAACTGTAATTGTTTTTTTCATTAGATACTGAGTTCCCACCTAGTGCTGAAAATCCACTGTCCTTCACTAACAAGCTATCATAATATATAAAATAATAGGGAATTAATCTCTTGGACTTCAGACAAAACGCTGCTGATTCACTGACTGTGATTAAACAAAAATCTGCATTAAACAAAAATCTTAAAAAGGCTTCAGGCAGACAGCAAATAAAGGATCCAATCCATTTGGCAAAATGTTTAAGATCTGCCTAATCTTTGAAATCAAGAGTATTTTCTGTAGTTCTAATTTTCACTGCCTCTTATGTAGGACAACGGTATCTACGCTTTCTGCCAATTAATGCAATTTGATTGCTGACTAGCACAAATGCAGCATTCAGAAGAGAATGGAACTTTTTTCTCATACCATACATTTCAATTGTTTGCTTTTTAAAAAAATGAATCTAAAAAAGTCTTTTTCAGACTAAACACTCAACCCAATGACTAACCCTTATAAGAACATTTAAAATGGCACAGTTAAGAATTGAAATTAGTTCTCCAAACTCTGATGTCCAATATAGAATCTGAACCAGTCATCGTTTCAGATGTGCATAATAAAGAGGCTGTTGAAGCAGAAATTGACACAGTCTGTAAAGACTCTGCTTGGTGACAAATAACTGCTAGACTATGAGATTAATCTCTTTAAAAGTCTGAAACTAAGAGAAACTTAGGAAGAGCCTGAAGACAATTCTGTCATTGTGAAAGATAAGGAAATGCAGGAGTTACTCCAATTCTTCAGGCCACATCTGCCTTCAGGAAGAAGATAAGGGAACAGGAGGTAGCTGCTAAGTGGGAAGAGATCTATTAAATCATGCAATGCTAACCTATCACTGCAGAGTAGGGAGTCTTACATGCATGGAAACCAGAAAGTACTGTTTTAGGTATTTTCCCAGAGTGGAGGGACAGAACACAACATTCCTGCAAATTTCAAATCCTGAACACAGGAGAAGCATTGTGCCTTGGCCCCAGAATTGGTATGCATTACAGCAGAACCTCCTCCTACTTTTCTCTGAAGGAGACACCCCAGTGCTCCCTGAGAGCTCATAATTCCTGAAATTGTCTCAGTGCACATACACGTGCACACACAAAAAAAAAAAAAAACAAAACAGGAGAAGATGAAAACTCAGAACTAAGGTGGCTCCAAATACAGGTTAATGAGAAAAAAAATCTACACAGCTGCAAAGCAGGCGTACTAATGCTATTCAATTCATCTTCAGCATTTACAAAATAGCCTTGTCTTCATCATCCCCTAGAATTACCTGTGCCTCATGCTCCTGGAGTGCTGCCTCTCACTCCCTACTATTTCCTTTACAGCTGGAAACTTCTGTTGTCTAAGAGGACTCAGCAGAATACTAAGGAGAAAATCTTCCCCATTCAGACATACACAGTAAGGAAGCTGGAAGGAAACACCACAAAAGAAATGGAAGGACTCTGTGCCCTCTAAAACCACCCTTTAACCAAAACACAACCAAATGAGGAGTTCACATCTGCTATAATTACCTTTCTTAGCCTAAGGATAATAAAAATGCCTCTGAGACATTGCTGGTGCAATAGGATTGAAAGAGCAACTAACAATAGCACGCCTGCTGCAGAGCACACACCAATCCAACCAAGAGGCTGTGGCATCACTGCTATAATGTGAGAGGTCTGTGTTGATCTGTGCTCTCACAGCGCTCTAAAATTTGGGAAGCTCAATAGTTTGGGGATAACACAGTTCCAAGTACTGCAAGACAGCATGCATTATTACCTCCTAGTGCAGCTAGACAAATTTCTCACTGCTGCAACACATTGTTGTGTTGCTGTCAGTACCTTTATCATAAGTCTGTGAAACAAAAGCAAAAGACACTTGTGACAAAAAACAAAGAAACAAACAAACAAAAACAAACAAACAAACAAAAAAAAAACCTGCTCCAAATTCTCACCTGCTGGTATAGAACAAGTCTTCATAACCCCAATATTGTTCATGAACCTATATCTGGTTTCATCACATTTTGAACATTGAATAGAAGCTGTCATTGATAACAGTGATATGAAGAACAGAACTCAGCTTAATTTCTTGGCATATCTATCAGTGATAAACAGGCTCCCATGAAAAGGAAGACCGAAGTCTACCCATGCTATGCCTTTTGACTGCATATACTAATTTCAAGAACTCTTTCAGCACTCAAAGGTGAGGGCCTGGTCTCCTTTTAAATACAGATGTCTGCATTAAGCCTTTGAGGAGACTTGCAACAGTGCACATGAACTTCCCTGGAGCATATGCCTGCCATAAGATGATTGTCATGGCCTAGCATCTCTCTTCATATGGCATCCCTTTACCAGCCTCTACTCTAGCACTTTCCTGATGCAACAGTGTTAATGATGCACAAGCAGAACATTCTGAAATAGAAAAATGACAGTCATTCCATTTAAGGACCAGGGAAGGAAGCAAAATGCATCTGAAAATCTCATTTTTCAACAATAGTTGTTGAGAAGTGTTGACGTGGAACAAAAATGAGTATTCTGAAACAAACATATTGTGTCTATATTTACAGGAAGCTCCACATATGCAAACAACAAGGAATTTCATGGAAATTTTTTTTTTAATTTGGGATCTGAAAAACCTTGGAGAAGCAAATGGGATTTATTTTTTTAAATATTTTTTAGTTACTACATTCAAGAAATCTTTTCAAGATATTTTCATTTCTATTTCCACATGGTATTTGTATGTTATGTCACTATTCCTATGATAAATAAGACTTATTTTAAGCATATAGCTATTTATTATTTTTCTTGGCTTTAATAAAAAAGCAGTGCAGTAAAGTTCTGCAGGCAGCTGCACATGGTTCCATCACTATACCATCTGAGATGCATGAAAACGTGTAAAATTATGCTACAGAAACAAAGAATCATAAAATGACTAAGGTTGGAAGCAATCACGAAGATTATCTAGTTCCAACCCCCTTGTCATGAGTAGAATCGTCAGCCGCTAAGTCAAGCCCTAGATTAGGTTTCTCAGGGCACCATCCAACTTAACTTCAAACATCTCCAGGGATGGGGCATCCACAGCTTCTTTGGGGAACCTCTTCCATTGTTTCACCACTCTCTGGGTCAAAATTTCTTCCTAATATCTAAACCTAAACCTACCCTCTTCCAGATCAAAGCCATTCCCCTTTGTCCTATCATTATCAGACCACATAAAGAGCGAGTTGCCCCTTCTGCTTATAAGCTCCCTTCAGGTACTGGAAGGTTGCAATGAGGTCTTCCAGAGCTTTCTCCAACCTTAACAAGCCCAACTCCCTCAACTTTTATTTATAGGAGAGGTGCTGCAGCCGTCTGTCTGGTCTTCTTCATGGCCCTCCCCTGGACCCACTCCAACAGCTCCACGTCTTTCTTGTTCTGGGGCCCCAGGCCAGGGTGCAGTACTCCAGATGGGGTCTCACAAGAGCAGAGTAGAGGGGGACACTCTCCTCTCTTGCTCTGCTGGCCACCCCACTTGATGCAGCCCAAGATACCAGTGGCTTTCCAGGCCACAAGCATACAATGCTGGCTCAAGTTAAGAGTCTTATCTACCATAATCCAAGTCCTTCTCAGCAGGTCTTCTGTCAACGAGTTCTCTTCCCAGTCCTTATACGTATCTGGAATTGCCCCAACCCTTCCTCTGCAGGTGGACAGTTCTGGTGCAGTCACACTCTACACTGAAGCAAGGAATTGCCTATGCAGAGCAACCATATTTCTGTCAGCAAGGAGCTGCTGGGTACCATTGTCTTCCATGTGGCAATGGCTGTGACACAGCAGGACACTGCCAGGAGCAGAGGTGTCAAACCTTGCAATGACAAAAGCAGCGCTGTGAACAGCATAGCACATCAGTATGAGCACTGCGTGGCAGTTCACGCAGGCAGGGGCAAGCATGGAGCTTAAAGTATTCCTTCCCAAGCAGAGGGCAGGCTCACCATTCAGCTGCCTCCCAGATAACAAATTTAATCACAGTCTCCACTACACAGAAAGCTTTTGCCAAAAATAATGTGTCCACCCAGACCTAACAGGATGCTGGCTCAAAAATGTGTCTGTTCAGGTCTCTGCCTTCAGGGACTGCTTGAGTATGTTGCTGGCCTTGCAGGATGGCAGAGATATCACCTGTGTGAGATGTGAGCAGATAGATGATCTCCTTAGCGTGGTGGCAGAGCTCAAGGAGGATGTGGAGAGATTAAGGAACATCAAAGAGCGTGAGCAGGAGACAGACTGGTAGAGTAACTCCACACCACGCTTACAAGAAAGACCGGCATGATACATGGAGAAGGCTGAGGTACTTAAGTTATTTGCCTTGGTCTTCACAGTTAGTCAGGCTTCTTACAAATCCCACGTCCCTGAACTTCTATTAAGAGGCTGGGGGAGCAAAATCCCCACCAGGGTTAGAGCAGAGCAAGTTCAAGACCACCTAATGAGATTGAATGTGTACAAGTCTATGGGGCCAGATGACACACCTCCCAGGGTCCTGAAGGAACTGGCTGATATGTTTGCCAAGTCACTATCCATCACATTAGAAAAACCATGGCTGTCAGCTGAAGTCCTTGGTGATTGGAAAAAGGAAAACATCACTTCCATATTCAAGAAAGGGAGAAAGGAAGACCCAGGGAATTACAGACTGGTGAGTCTCAAGTGTGAGCCTGAGAAGATCACTGAGCAGATGGTCCTGGAAGAAATGTTAAGGTACATGAAAGATATGGAGGTGATCTGGGATAGCCAGAATGGTTTCACCAAGGGCAGTCTGTGCCAGACCTACCTCGTGACATTCTTAGATGGACTGATAACATCAAAGGGCAATCGATGTCTACCTGGACTTGTTCAAGGCCCGTGACATGCACCACGTCCTTTTCTCTAAATTGAAGAGATATAGATTTGAATACTGGACTATTAGATGGATAAAGAATTAGCCAGAAGGTTGCTGTCAATAGACCTATGTCCAGGAGGCGGCCAAGTCATAAGTGGTGTCCCCCAGTGGTCTGTCTTGGTACCAGTACTTTTCAACATCTTTATCAATGACGTGAACAGTAGGATCAAGTGCACCCTCAGCAAGTTTGCTGATGACATAAACCTGAGTGGTGCAGTTGACACAGCAGAAGAGAGGGATGCCATATGGAGGGATCTGGACACGCTCATAAAGTGGGCACTGGAGAATGCAATGAAGTTTAACAAAGCCAAGTGCAAGGTGCTCCACCCGGATCAAGGCAATCCCAGACATTAGCACAGACTGGGAGAAGAACTGAGAGCATCCCCTCTTTGGGATTGCTAAATAAGAAATGGAAAGACTGTAATAAAGAGAAGGGGAAACCAAGCATTCAGACATTTGTGGTCCACAATGTCAGTTAACATGATTACAGAAAAAAAATCTGAATAGAAAATCTAAAATAGAAAACAGACTAGTTTCACATTAGGCCTAGCCTCCCGAAAGGCATTAGCCCTATTACCAATGAAACTGTTGATACATAGCATCCTCCTACAGGTCTAGACTGAAGTCTGAAAGAATTCAGCTAATTGCTATCCTTTCTTAACTCCAGAAATTATGTTCTAATGTATATGAGAGGGTTATCTTTTTGGAAGAGTTTAAAGTGTCACAAACAAACTGAATTTTAAAAATATATTAAATCCATGAACTGCACAAGTATCTTTGAGTTGTTCTCTTTGAGGACATCAGTACCATATTACTACTTTTCTTTAAGATGCACACATCAGAAATCTCCATTTAACCACAAGAGGCACCACACCCAAAGCATCCTGCACTTCTCCTGGACATTACTTGTATCACAGCATCTGCATGCTCCATTTTTCTGCCAAAACTAGAACTCCCTCTTTCTGGTCAAGTACTGCCTGTGTTAGAGGCCCATCCTGTTGTGTCAGACACTCTTTCACACATCTTGACTTCCTGTACAAATCACGCGTAACTTGTACAGATAAACTGAGACTCTCCAAGCTAACTTGCTTCTCCAAAATAGGCAATGCCCAAATAGATCCCACACCTTCTCATTTCATTTTCTCATGTTCAGAAAATGCGTCTTCTACAGTCCTAGAAAACTAAAAGCCACACAGACTCAAAAACAAACAAACAAAAAAAAAAAAACCAACAAACTTGCTCACTGCTAGATTTGGCATTTAACCAATGCCTGCTCAAAAGTAAAGACACTGCCTCAATCACCATGAAACTTATTATTTCACAGAGGACAAAAGAAGGCCATAGAACGTTTAACGTCTTCAAAGAGCTGAAGTGAGGTGGCATGATGCACAACACTTGCATCAGTAATCTCCAGAGACACAAATTTTACCTAGAAAAATGTCAATTTTGCTCCCAATGACTGAAGAAACTGAAGAAATACAGTATGTTTCATCTGACTCATCTTACACTAAGTTTCCAAGTGCTGCTTCCTCACCCTTCAGATGCAATAGTCAGAGCTTTCAAAGCTCTAAAGAATTTGCATTTAACTTGCAGAGTTCATAATATGAAACTGATTGCATGGTGTTAGATGCCATTAGAAAATGTGAACTCAGTAATGGGTAGAGAAACCAGTAATGCAGGTTCTAGTAAAAGCTGGAAAGCACAATACCAATAAAATCAAAAACTTCTTCAAAAACAATGCAAATATGAGACAGCATATAAGTAACAGGAAAGAAGACTGCAGCACTCTGTATAGTCAGTGTGCATTTGTCTGAACCATTTAAATGCACACTTATCAGAATGTTGACAAAGAGATTAGGAAATAAACAAGTACAATACTTCAACCTAGAGAACAATCAAGAACAAATAAGCAGCTTATGAAATTTTATTTCTGAACTTCTGAACCAGTGTCAGACTGATAAGTATATGCACGTTACTAGCATAATAATTACAGTAGAAATACACTTACATTCCAGAAACCTTGGAAATGAGACAAAAATATAAAACATGAAAGAAAAAGGGAGTCAAAAGACCTTCAAGGCACCCATGGATGCAGAACAGTTCATTTATGAGAATTCAGCAAACAAATTATTTGTCTTTTTTTTTTTTTTTTTTTGTCTCTTTTCAACATGTGGAGATAGTAACTAACATAAAGCAGTAACCACAAAACTAAGCTGTGCTTATAGAAAAGAAAACAGACAAAATAAATGCCAAACTAGTTCTGGTATTCAGATGCCACCAGCATACGCTATAACAAGGTTTGAAAGGCAGTGATCTCACTTTATGATTCCTTAAGCTCTTTTCAGTTGCTGACAAATCCTCAGAATAAACAAAATCTTGGGAATTATGTATTTTCATATTATACATTATATATATACAAATATGCATACATAGATACATACACTTTATATATATGCATATGCTTATCTATAGCTACACATGTGTATATATATGTACATATATACAAAAAACAACATTATACGACTGCTACACTGAAAAACTGTATTCTTCCCAAACCCCACATTGTTTGTATTACTCAATTCAGTACTCAGAATGAGCCTCTCCAAGAAATAAAACAGAAGCAAAAATTTCTGCAGAGATCCTAGTTCAGCTTACAGCAGAAACGACAGTATTACTAACCCACCACTAATAACAGCCTCTAAGCCAGAGCCTTTTGCTCAAACACTTCCTTTTTAGCAGTTAGCATGACCTCTGGTCTCAAGAGGAGCCAGATCAATAGTATCAACATGAACTAATCCTTGCTGAAGCACATCTTTCTATTCTGCCCTTTGTTAAGCTAAGAAAACAAGAATTGCTTCAGCTCTTAATTTATGTGCCTGAAATGATACATCTTAAATCAGAAAATTAAAAAAAATCTTTTTTTAAAAAAAACCTAAGCAAGCTTTTCGTACCAATATAAGAATTACTGTACTCAGAAACTATGTGTACCTAGTTTTTGTACCAGTAATAGGTTCACAGATTAAAAAAAGAATTAGTAAGTTTTGTTGAGTTTAACTGTCGCAGATCACAAAACCCAAAAACTTGAGTGTATGATAACAGGAATCCAAAATCCCTGAATTTAATCCTAATCCAGATTTATTAAATCATCTATCGTGTATATTAGAAGTACAACGGACACAGAAAAGATGCATCAAATTCTTAGTCAACTAAAGTGTCCAAAAGCTAGCAAAATAGAATCATTTCTTTTTTAACTTGGAAGGCAATGATTTTAGAAAAAACACTGACTGTACTGAAGCTAGACAAATTTATTGTGCTTAATTGAATACAACATGCATACAGAGGAGAAAAATAAGTACACTAATTGATGCATTATTTAAGTAGTAAAAGCACAATGTATAACAGTGAAGATTTTCATTAGACTAGAAAGGTAGCACGTACTCTTATGCAAGGATCTAGCAGAATATATATTAAGCCATTTCTCAAATTGCATACAGCTAAGCAACTTTTTGTAATACATATATAAAAGTTGTAGAGTCCAGAGAAAATAGATCAAAAGACCTTAAAATGTTATCCAGACTACCCTCTTATCCTTCCCTCCTCTGAAAAATTTATGTCCAAATAACATTCATTGGAATTCTTTGGTTTCTTACAGAGTCTACTTGAAAAACACTGAAGTTTTTCAAAATGTAGGCTCATTCCACTTGTCTTCTGTGAAGATCTTTGATATATTATATCTTGATATAATATATCTTTGATAAAATTTTTATTTGAAACGGTAAAAATAAATAAATAAATACAAGAGGCACTTTAGTTTTCTAGACTTCCAAGACTCTGGATACTGAAAAAGGATTTTCCTTTTCTATGTTACCCTGTATTTTTCTCCAGCAGTAACAGTTACCTTTTTTGCTTGCAATCCCACTTATTTGCTGCACAATGGTAGCAAGTGTTCAGATTATCTGCTGTGTACTCACAATGGTGATGTGAATATCTGAAAATGACTGGAAACACGGTCAGAGCCTTTTTCATCTCAGCTGCACAGAAATATTTAACATTACAAGGCTGTAGTAGGCCGACATTCCAAGCCCCAGTGACCCTTTGAGACGGAGTAGTTAAGATTTGGTCAACAAAAGTAGCGATTGTCAAGCATAAGGAATTACAAGAACAAATTAAAGGCTGAACAGAGATGAGAATGTGGGGCTTCTTGATTTTCAGACTATAAAGAAAAGCAGCAGAGGGCAGACTGTAGATTCTGAGATTCCTGCAATGTTGTTTTGAGAACACATTCTAATAATATCAGTGAGTTAACCTAAATAGATGAAACAAACTAATAAAATCTACACATTTTCCCCTAGAAAGAGCAGCAATTAAGGAAAAGGCAAACTCTGCATGAGCTTTGTAAGAAGCCTGCCAATATTCTTCTCACTTTCAATTCTCAGCTATTTAATAATTCAGGCAGTATGCTGCAGTCAAAATGCCCATTCGCCATTTCTGCATTTGTACAAAGCATTAGTCAGTGTTTTTTAATCACGTTGCTTATCTTCACAACTATCATTGCCCTTTCTTACTCTACTTCTTTGAGGAGAAAGATCAGTGATAACACTTACATGTCTTGATGTGAAACAAACAGTACTACCTCTACATATTGAGAAACTGTGAGAAAGCTCATTTTAAAATTCATATACGCACTTTCCAAAAATGATGACTTATCGTCACACAACGATAAGGTTGTGTGCTTCCGCTAGCTCTATTTTGTTGTTGTTTCCAGTTGAATGTGTTTCTTTCCACATTTTCTTTTAGTTTCTAGAATACCACTTTCAATAAATTGATATCTAAATGTTGAGGACATAATTAAAGAGTATCATAACAGGTTGTCTTTTGTACAAGTAACCGTACAATTTGAAATGTAAAGTGTAGAGGTTTGAATTTAAAGTGGTTTTGCATGGAATAGATTGGCAGATATCTAAGTATATGATGCATATGTCACACATTAATATTCTAGGATGTCTGAGTCAAGAATTCATACACAGTCCTTAATACAAGCCTTTCCCTTATCTCCTGGGCCAGGTAGCCCATGCAAGAGTTGTGCTGCTGAGGCTTCCTGGAAAGCATAAGAAAACTCAATATATGAGTCATTTTCTTCTTCATTTAAAAAAAAAGGAAAGATGCAGCAACTAGATTACACATAGACAAGAGTTACTTAATTGGCAATATTAGGAGTCTAAAGAGCTTTTAAGAGTTCTAAACCACTGAAATTACAAAGATCCTGGCCAGGCACTGCAGAAACTACATGAAAAACAACAATACTTCCTCTTCCATGCTCTGGGGGTTGCAGAGTAGGGAAGTGTGAATCAAGCAAAGAGATTTAAGTAAGCTATTAAAAATTAAAAAGAGAAACAATGACAAGAACATGGGTAACACCAGAGCCATTAGATAGTCACTCTTCTAAAATAATACTGTCTCCAATGCTCTGCTTGTCTCCTCTTTCAAGATGTCCAAACATCAGTCAGAAGGTACTGCTAATTAAGTCTACACAGATAGAAAACTGTAGCCCCCAAAACATGATGAGCACAAGTAGATCAAAGGCATGCTACAATCATGCCTTGCAAATCATGCAGTAGCATTACAATGGCAGCAACTAATAGCAACAACACCTGAAAAAATTACAATAAATCTCACCAATGAATTTCCTGTAACATTTGAAAACAAGACCTAAACTATGACAGACAAGTAACCAAATGATATTCATAAAACTACTGAACTCATAGCTTATCCCTAACGTTAGCCATCAACTAACTCTAAAGTTACTAAAAACAACTTCAGAAAAAAATGTTGTGGATTCATATAACAAAAGATCACCTCTAGCATATTCTTAAGCAACAGAATTAAAATTATAATTGCAGATGCAAGTATGGCAACTTTTATTTTTAAGCACTCGATTTCCTGAGTTATTCTCTGTTCTTATTAGTGGTTTTGTCCTTTTGTTGTTTTTTTGGTTTTTTTTCCACTCTCATTATATCATTATATAATAAATATCTAAGTACTTTCCAGGATATAGTACTGTTAAGTAACATATATATATATACAATAGTCTATTAATTGCACATTAAATCATAGAGAGATCTTCCAAATATTCCCTTGTGACCATACAATTCCGAGCGATGCGCTGATTTATTGCAGCTTGCCTACAAAACTGTATTCAGCGGCTGTTTGATTGATGTCACTCTTAAGATCTAGGAACTTAAAGGAATTATACTTATTTTAAACTAAGAAGTACTATTTTTAAACTCTTTCAGGGCTACAGTAAATGAAAAGGTCTAAACAGAATCTCAAAAAAACCAATGTGGAAATTAGGAGTAAAAATAATCAAGATTCATTTTGGCTTGTGACAATTTATAAATACCAAGTAGTATATTTTCGGTAGTATCAAATCAGATAAAATCTTGTCTGGAAACAGCAGAGGAAATAGTCTCACATAATCAAATTATCTGCTAGTTGGATCTTTGAAATAACTTCAAAAGGTTTATGATCACATTATTGGAAGACAGAACAGCCTTCCTGATTTTCTGTGACATACCTTTAATAACATGAGTTTGTTAATGATTACATTAGAAAGAAAGTGATCCATATCAAGCTTTTAAGGCAAAGGGGAATTATCACAATGAGATAACTTGCTCTTTCACGTGATACAAATCACAGGTTTTTATACAGTTCTTGCATTATTCTGATTCTGTTTCAACAGTAATATGGAAACTAAAGAGAGAGCATTGCTTTTAAGATATCTGCACTAGCCAGTGCAGACTGCATACTTGCCCTTCTTACAGTGAGCTGCAGAACTGTCTTTAAAAGTCATATTCAGAATCTTACACGAAGATAGTATCATTCCCTTATTTGACACTGAGAAACACACCCTTTCTACTGCCTTTCTCCTCTTCCCACACCACAGATCCTGTTGCCTTACAAAGTTTTGATATTGGAAGCTACATCAATGTAAAGTAAATTCCTCAAATAGATAATACCTACAAGGAACTGAGGGTTTGGGTTTTTTTTTTTGTTTGTTTGTTTTTTTGAGGTTTGTTTGCATTTTTACTTATAGAAAACTAGCCAACAGTATCTCAGTATGTCGGTGTGAGGGAGGGTGTTATAGTTTGAAATCAATTAGGTGACTATTGTATGCATTTTCCAAACAAAGAGGTGGAACACACCACAAAATCTACACCATCTGTAAAGGAATGTGTATTTCATATTACCAGCATGTATCAATATACACATACATCTAAACCATGATACAGATGACTGCCATAGCAAATGCTCCAAGCAGTGAGGATGACATCCTAAACAGAGAGCACTACAAAGAGCAGAACTGAATGCATATAAAACTGTCTAAAATCACTTAGTAAACTGCATATCATCTCTATGCTTTAGATCTAACAGAAGAATGCCACAAGTAAATTTTTCTGAGGTTGTTGAATGATTTGAAAATGTCTTCACTGAAGTCCCTTGCTAGCTTCCTAGTTAGAAATGAAAGCATCAGATAATTTCATGAGATTCTTTCTGTCATTAGGGAGATTATACCTCTAGAGGGGCAGCTTGATAAGGTTACCTAGCCAAAGGTTATTCATAAATTTCTTAAGTTACTTGAAATTTTAACAAGTGCCACTAAAATCTGCAAGATTTTTTTTTACAAGATATTGTAAAATACATGATATATTTTTTTAGGATAAGTAAAAAGGAGGAAAGTCAATCCTGCTTAATCTCAAAACCTGTGGCCATGTAAACAATCAGGAATCACGATGCCCATGAACTACTTCTACATTACAAACAACTTCTAAAAAGCTATCATGATCTTTGGATATGCAATAATTTGATTAGAGGCGCTGTTAAAAAGATACTTTGAAATATGAAATATTCACAAAATTCACACGCACACAAAAAAAAAAAACAGAACAGAATCAAGTATGAAGATTATATAACCTATCAGTATCATTTATCAAAAAAGACTGAGACATTTTGCTTATTGTCTACAGAACAACTTCAAGAAGAAAAAAAATGCAGCTACTAAAAAAATTCCTTGACCCGAGAAAGCCATAATAAGTAATTGCTGAAAGCAGAACTTGGAGAAGAGCAAACTGGAAATGTGGAACAATGTTAATATTTTTCAGTCAAAATAATACAGGGAAGCAGTGAAAAGGATGAATTCTTAGATTCTTATGTCTTACTGATAAAGTAAAAATTAAATAATAAAGTACAAAATACCATATTAAAATCCTTCACTAACCACTTTAGAAGATACTAATAGTGTAGCCAGCAGGAGCAGGGAGGTGATCATCCCCCTGTACTCAGCTCTGGTGCGGCCACACCTCAAGAACTGTGTTCAGCTTTGGGCCCCTCACTAAAAGAGAGACATCGAGGCTCTGGAGCGTGTTCAGAGAAGGGCAACAAAACTCGTGAGGGGTCTGGAGCACAAACCTTACGAGGAGCGTCTGAGAGAGCTGGGATAGTTTAGTCTGGAGAAAAGGAAGCTCAGAGGAGACCTTATCGCACTCTACCACTTCCTGAAGGGGGGGCTAGTCTCTTCTCCCAGGTAACAAATGACAGGACGAGATGGAAAGCCCACACGTTGCACCGGGGAAAATTTAGATTAGATCTGAGGAAAAATTTTTTCTCTGAAAGAGTGGTCAGGCACTGGAATGGCCTGCCCAGGGAGGTGGTTGAGGCACCATCTCTAGCACTGTTCAAGAAGCGTTTAGATGAGGTGCTGAGGGATTTGATTTAGTAGCTTGGTGGATAGGGATGGTGGCGAGAGGATGGTTGGACTAGATGATCTTGTAGGTCCTTTCCAACCTAATGTATCTATGAATCTATGAATAGCATCAAAGGTCACAAACTTGTGCATGAGATATCTTCTGTAATATTTACACTGAATTACTACACTGAATAATAGCCTTAGTAATTCAGTGACTAAAAAATAAAAATCCATACCGGACGAGAGCACCCGGCTGACAAGCCAGAGGAGCACAGTCTTTAATTAAGGTGCCTAGTCTCAGGGAAAAAATCCTCAGTGACATTTCCATAGTTGATATAACTCTTGGTTAATTAGGCAGGTACATTTAGGTAACCAAACTGACTGATTCTAACAATTGTTATCAAATACATTTTTATCTTTTTAAAGCCAAGAGAATATAAATAGATAAATGTGGAAATGGTCCAAACAGTAAGGAGCGCTTGGAAAGCAGATTACTGCATCTACTTTGCTAAGTAAAATAATACCCAGGAGCAAAGCTAAGCACAAAATTCCCAGGCTTTATTTTGAAGAGATGAATTTAGCTCACCTGGGCATAACTTAGGAGTTGTGCACAGGAAAGAATATTCAAGGAACGCTCTTTACAGAAAGCGTGAAAAGGTTGTGCCTGGTTTAGCTTCTCATACCCTATAAAACCTTCCAGCTCTATTCATAAAGGTTGTTTATCCTCAAATAGCACTGCATACATTCCTACAGAATTCTCAAGCTTATAAAACTTGTCTCATGTTATATAAGTTGCTCCAAAAGTAGTGCCTCTGATTTATTTCACTGGAAACTACAACAGCTACAAAGAACACAATAAGCATTATCTGACAAAACAAGATGCTCCATTTCTTGGAGTCCAACAAGCATTATTTGAGACAGACATTTTTCCACTGCCCATACATCCTCTGAATCACTAGTTCTGACAAATAAAATAAAAAAGTGGGAAAAAAAAATAGTTGTAGCAAGTTTGATACAGGCAAAGAGATACTGTCATAATTATTTCTTTAGGAAAAAAAAAAAAAAAAAGACAGTAACCAGGTGTACAAACACAATCTTGTTTGTATAATTATGAACTTCAGCCTACCCAACTAAAATCTTTGTGTTATATCAAAACAAAATGAAATACTAAAGGGTGAATACACTGAAAGAATAGTACCCAAACAATACAATGAAGATGGACAACATACTTTTGGATGGATTAGCCCGATAGTATAAAGACACCCAATAAATTAGGAAGGGCTCATCTGTCACTGGAGGTTGAGGCTCACCTGGAACTCCACACAGTAGGGATCTCCAACATGAGATCCCTTGCCACTGGTAGTCAGCCCTTAAACAGGATCTGGGAGAGGTGGAGCCAGACTCCACCCCCCTTCTGGTCACACAGGTGCATTGCCTTCACCTGTGCTCTTGTGGCTGACTCAGTGCTCACCTCAGGTGATCAATCAGTGGCTCAGGCCATGATTCAACAGTTCCCATACAAATGCAGTTAAACAAACAAATAAATGAACAAACAAATAAAAATAGCAAGCAAAAATGCTCTGCTTCCAGAGCTTATAAAAACCAAACAATTAGTCCTTAAGGATTTGGCTCAATGAAAATGTAAAGAATTGTTTAGGAATCCGAACATATTCTTACCATTAATGTACCTTTACAGTCTAGAAAGCAACCTCCAGCACACAGGCTGGTTTTGGGGTCTTTGCTACTTGTGCAACACAAAGCTGTTGCCTTAGCTTCACACATCCTACATTCTAAGGATGCAAGTACTCAGGCAACTCTCTGGCACAGTCAGTTGAAGCAACATTAGTGTAACATAAGTAATTCAATTACTTTAGAGTACTTAAGGTCAGTAACCTTTTAGGATTTAAGAAACAGGACTTTAAAGTTGCTTCAATATACAGATTTTTTTTTTAATTTAAGCCATCTTTGAAGTTAAAGGTATCATAGTACTTGCTCTGTTCCACTCATACTTTCTCATATACAGCATACAAATCACTTGAATGTTGTAAAACTGTTGCACGTGTCTGCATTTCTAACTAAAATAATGCCTGACAAAACTCACCTGTTTTTTTAGCAATTCAAAAACTATTTTCACTGAGAACCTTCTCTCTATAAAAGGTTTCCATCAGCAATAATGAAACCACAACATGGAAATAAAAGAAACAGAAGCACAAAGAGTGATATCTGGATGTTTTAAGAACACTCCACTCAATGGAGATGCTTTCAAAACAACCACTCAACAAAGAACGGATATGTATGCACAAAATCATGCTCATAAGTGAAAAAAGTTCATGTACAGATAGGCAGCAGTGGAAGAAAGGAAAAAGGGACAAAGCAAAGACAGAAGTCAGAATACTCTTCACTTTTCCATGCCAAGTTATCAGAAATACAGTAAGATCTGCCAAAATCAGATGAATAGAATAAGATGAGGAATAGCTTGACATATGAAAAAATATTTTGACTACTTGAATGCCACATATCATTAAATGTCATTTTAAAGAGCATCTGTCTCAGCCACTGACTGTAATTTTTTAGAAAGAACTGTACTTTCCATTTCTAGCCTTTGTGAAGATCATACAGCAGCCAATATACCATCAAAATTAAAGAGCAATTCTCTGCATGGCTTACTTCCCAGGACCTTTTTTCTACTTTTATTATCATCACTGACCACACAGAAGCTGTAAACAATTTGTACACATGCAATATTTGCCCTGTGGGTTCTTGATTTTAACTGGTTCAGGATTAATGTCAAGAGTAATTCCTATCTGGCTGTAAACTGAAAAATGTTGATGATTCTATGTCCAGGACAATTCCACAAAGCACTGGGACAGAAAAGGGTGAAGGAAGAGGAGAATGGAAAGTACAGACACAGGCAAATACTAACAACACAGATATTAAGTTACATCTGATTTTCTGGATTATCTGTATTATTTGATGGTAGTCAAACAAGAGAAAGCAAAAAAAAGTGATGAAAAATATTTATGTAAATAAATGTCAGCATTATGAATGGCACAATCACATTCTTCTGCAACATCTGAATGCAACAGTTAAAACTTACAACTAAGGTATCACCTGAAATCAAATTAACAAGGTAACATGCAGACATCATTCTTTTGAAGATAAGAAACTTCTATTCAGAATCAAAAGTGAAAATGATTTACCTAACAACACTGTAGATAGTAGAAAAAAGTCAGCAAATAAAAACTAGCTATCAATTCTATATTAATTTTATTTCCTATTCCTAATGACATTTTATGCAGAGAAGACTGTAAATTAGTACCTTGTCTGAAGGGAGTTTGTAAGGGGATAAACTTTTTCTTCTCCCCTACACTGTTTACATCAGCACAGAAAAAAACACAAATGTTTTTATTCAACAAAGAGATACATCCAGACATACATCCTACCAATACAAGACTAACAAAATGTTTAGAAGGTCAAGCAAAGCTTGCACTGTAAAGCACATCAAATGAGCTCGTGGATAATGGAGCGAGGTCCAAAGCTTTAGGCAAATCTATAACCTGTCATATAAATTTTAATTGTTGAAGAATCTTAAAAAAGAGAAAATATCTTGAAGTGATTATATCAAAAGAGACTTTATTTAATATTTGAGGTGGGTCTTGAACACACTAAAGCAGTAAAACAAGAGAACGCATGTTTCTTCTGCAACTTTCAGCTTAAGTTACTCTAAACAGTGGGAAATGGAAATTTTTGCCAGGTATATAAAGTAAATGTGTTGGAGGAAATATTCACTGTGGCATAGTAAATTCTGGTTCACGTTACAAGAAATTGCTTGTCTTGAGTTATTGTGACCCTGAATTCTGAAGTAAGCATTGTAAGGGAAATGCAGTTACAGAACAAAATAATTAGATCTGCATATTCTCAGGAAATTTGGACACTGGACACCAGCTAACTGATCCTGGTGAAATAATTTCACGGTTTCGGTGCTTTTTTTTGCTGAATTACACTGTGAAGTTGCTAGAAAGGAACCACCTCCTAAGCTCCCCTCAACACATATGAAAAGAAAAAAAGGAAAATGAGGAAAATGGAGACGATCCAATAAGAAAAGCATAGGTGGAAAGATCAAACTCTGGAATTGTAGCACCACCCTTCCTTACTCATTCCTGACCCAATCCATGTGTACAGTACAACACACCGTCTCCTGTCATTTGGGTGGCTTTCAGCTTTGGCAGGTAACATTCTCTAGAGAGATGGAATAGCCAATTTCAGATGCAGGAGAAGAACTCAGTAAGGCCTGAATAATGAAGGAAGTATGTCAAGTATATATGACACATATATCAAGTATATGTGATCGCATTCTGAGAGAACTATTACAAATGAACAAAAAAGATGTCCTTCCCAACTTGGGAAAAAAAATAAATTATCATCCACGGTCAGAAAAATGCATTCCCCAAAATGGCTCTTTGATATGAATTATTTTTAAAAATAAATCAGCATCAGAGTTCTTTCAGGACTGCTCCCAGTATTTTATCTTGGGACTGCTTTTCCTCTTTATAAGCCGCTCCAGTCTGATAAGTCATGCACAATGAATTAATATGAAATACACAATGACCACATCTTTGAAGGGGGAAAAAAAGTGGAAATAGAGATTCTTAGCCCAACACGTTATTTTTCTTAACGTTTTAATAGTTGCAAAGAGTTGTTTGTCTTTAAGCATTATGAAACAGACTGCATTCAAGTACAAGGTCACTCCATAAATAGGAAGCAGTAGTATGGTACCCAGTCAGCTGAGCCGCTAACCAAGGTAATTCACGTGTAAAGTGCTTCTTACAATGCACTGGATGTGTTAGCATATTTTCAGGTTAAGAATAGAGTGCAGTAAGCCTTTTTTCATTAAAATAGATTAGAACTTACATCACACATTATCCATGCAACTAGAAAACTGCAATCTTACATGTTTTCAGTTTTACTGCTTCTTCTCTGCCAGGCTGACTGAAATCAATTAAGATGACACATTATGAAAGCCACTGCACATAACAAATTCATAACTTCTAGAGCAGAAGCAGCACTAATTGCTCAAAAATTATCTTAAATATTTATGAGTTACTGTAAAGTGAAAAGAGCACAGTCTCTAGTTACAAAAAGACAATTATACAGCTGGCAAGGATGTGCCTACAACTCAGGCAGGTAATTCACAGTGAGCTCACAAGGTGCACCTACTGAGTTATTGTCATCATTGTGTTATCTGAAGCAGCATGACAACCTCTACAGGCTGACCTCCCAAAACATAATCACATTTCCAGACAGAACGTGAGTGGTCTTTTCTATTTCAATTGTATATCACGCACCAAGCTCAGGTATGTCCAGAGCTGGTGGGGTCTGTACTGTAGCGATACCCCATGAGTTTTTAAACTTCTTATAAGAACTAGGTTAATATACTTGGAAGTGCAAGAGCATTCTAGCAATCATTGGAGACCTGCCAATAAATTCAAGGAACAGTCCAGGTCAGATAGCATTTATCCCCTATCTCCTGATTTGATATCACAAAAAGAAAATTTTACAGTTTCTTTTTATTATTTTTAAAGAACATTCCATTGATTAGCAATAGTTACAGCTGTCAGTGGAAAAACAGAATAGAATAGAAAAGAACAGAATAGAATAATCCAGCTGGAAGAATAACCTGCAAAGACTGCCAAATCCAACCATCTGACCACTTCAGGGCTATTATTCAATTGCAAGTAAAAGATACAGGTATATGACAGCCAAGTCTTCAAGTTCTGCTTTTGACATAAACTAGTCATTGAGTTAACTTCATATAATCACAAATACTTTGTGTACAGCTACATACATCAATTTATATAAATGTATATATCCCGCTGTGAACAGTAGCAAAGAAAAGTCAAAGCTCTGTCCAAAATTCTGCAACTCCTGCAGGTGAAAATACTCACTGGATTGACTGAGAACTTCTGAGACACAGCAGAACAGAAGGCAATTGTTAGAGCTGCAACATGAGCAGAGGTATGGTAACATACAGGGGAATGCTAGGCAGGCTAGAGTAAAGAAGTCTTGGGTTTACTAAGCTATAATATGAGTTTCAGCTGAAACTGAGAGGATCCAGTGACGCAGATGCAGATTTGTTCATGACCAGAAATATGGCATTACATAGAAACCAGATAGCATGAAGATCCTAGAAATGAATATTAGATTTCCTGTAATAGCAAGACAGCATTCAACAACAGTCTTTAGAAATACTGTGTCCTCATCCTTAGAGGATGATGTCTCACCTTCTCTCTCTCCTAGTTATCTTCCCTTGTTAGAGTAGTCAGATAGACAGTATGATGTTTCCTGTCCAGGAGGTATAAGAAACATCGTGTATGCAGAGCTACAGAAAACACCCACGGATTTTCTGAAGTTTTGCAGAACACAAAGTGAAGAAGAACTGAAGAAGCATCCCTGGGTTCTACGATGTGGAGTACTTGATACTTTTTGTCATTTACTGGCAGTGGAGATTGCCCAAGAGACTGACAGACAACACACAGTTGAAGACAAGAAAGAGGAGGATCTGCCCATTACAGTAGTCATTTAAGATGTGATTCACACTGAGTAGTTTGAGAATCCTCTACCGGCAATGGTGGCAGTGACAATGTGCTACTGCAGGTTAGTGACAGAGAAGTGGCAAGAGAGAATCTAGTAGCTTCTGCTGGGGAGAAAGGTGTTAAGAAACAAACAGTGGGATCCTACAATATGCATAGGACAAGGTTGGTAGTTGGCTGAACCCTTAAGAAACACTGATTAAAACGTGCAACTACAGTTGAAATGAAAGAAATTTAAAAAGAGGTTTTTGATATGAGAGCTTATATAACTTGACACCTATCTGTATGTTAGTTTTTAAGAGCCACTTCTGGCTGACAGTTTGATATTCTGATACACAGTATAAACAATATATTCGGTCTTTTATTAACTAAGTAATAAATAGCTTGCAACTATTAAAAATGACCGTGACATCCATTTTTCTCATTTACAGTGATACTACTAGTCTTCTGCTTTTTTAGCATTTCAAAAAACTAAGCTCAACACCGGAGACAAGTGGTAATCTTCCTGACAGGTGACCACATACACAGCATTTTCCCAGGTCCTCCATCAAAAAGCAAAAACAATCTGGAAGCGTACAGCTGACAAAAATATCTTGTCTCTTCCCTTTGAGTGAATACTGTTTCTTTTTCCTTATTTCAATAGGAACTAAAGTAATGCACAGAGGCACACATTCAGGCAATGAAATTTTCTCAGTCTCTTACGATATTTGAGTAAAGCACACATTGAATCTATACATCCTGAGATTTTATATGGGAATTTATATAGTATACCTGTATGAAGCAGAACAAGTGCCCATGTGTATCCTTAGAGTACTCAAAATCTAACTCTGAGAACAATTACAATTTATACTACTGTAACACTGTAACACAATGGAAAACAGCAATGATAGCAGGGTAGCAGAGTCCCAGGCTACAGTAAGTGAGAATAAGCCCACATACAGCAACCGTGCATACAGAAACAAAAGAAAAAAGCTGTTTACCCTTGGATGGCCTCGGGTAGGTAGAAATCTCCATCAAAAGACCCTCACCTCCACTCCCTACCCTTAAATGAGGTCTGGGAAGGGCTGCATCCTGGCTCTACCCCTTACAGTCACTAAGGTGCACTGCATGCACCTGAGCTCCCCTGGGTTGGCCCTGCCTTCCCACTACTTCAGGCTGTGACTTAGCACTTCTGCTACACTTATGTATTCTGTCTAATGACGGTAATGTGTAATCAAACACTATGGATTAATCCTCAAAAACTGTAAGTAGATGGGGAAAATAAGGTGTAGGATGCACTTTACTCATCCTCAATACAGTGCTCTGTTAAGCTGCTCTTATGGCAGCACAAGGTGAAGGGAACTTGGAATCAGTCCAGAATTCCTTCTGATCTGGAAGGGATCACATAAGACGATCATCATAAACACATATATAAACTTTCAGAATAAATACCATCAAAACAGCTGTGGCTAAAGTTCCAGACAGATCACAGAGCCTGTGCTCTTCACCCAGCTCTCATTAAAGACTGAATCAAATAACTTAACTACTCACTGCCTTCATTTCCTCACCAGTAAGAAAAGACATAGCTCTACCAATACTCATTTTAATTACTTTGATACTTAATCATTACAGACCTTGCTAAGAGGTACTGCTTTGTTCCCATTATATAGTATTGTTTTTTTCAGTTTTGATTAATATCTGCCCAGATTGCAAAGTATTGTTTTAGAACCGTTCTGTTTGCAAGTCAGTGCAAAGCTGCAAATGCAAAATTAAAGCCATAAAAATTAATGAATTCTGTCATCCTTTATATGTGATGCTTCTCAAGAATGTTTTAACTTACTCATAAAACATAAACATGACTGAGAACCAGCAAGACTAAGTAATTCCTTACATTTTGCTTGGTGTTACACCTATTGGCATGCATTAAAAAAATGTACCTCTTAGTTTTTTCAAGCCCCTGCACAATGCAGGAGAAAATATTTACAATGGAAATTTTATAAGAACAGCAGCCATGCTGACAGTCCAAACTTCTTTATGCAAAACCAAATTCCTGCCCATTATAAGAAAAAGAAAAAAAGCTACACTCTCTTCGTCTCCAAATATTTTATTTTAATGAGGAGAAAAAAAAAAACTTGGTGGAAAATGCAGTCAAGCTATGTGGAGGTGGAAAGTACAACATCCATCTGGAATAACCACATTCAACTCATTAGAGTTCACATTAGAGATTTACACTGATGTTCAGAGTATTAAAAAGGCTAAAGAAAACAGTAAAACGTTTTAATCACACTGGAAATGAAAAGCTTGCAAAACAATAAAAACAAGGACAAAGCCCCATGAACATCCTGGGCTACCCAGGGCAACAGGGAAAAATAACTCAAGAAAAATTAATATATATATATATATATTTTTTATTCAGCTTTTAACAGAGTGCATTCTTCATGTACATCTTGTTTTTTTTTTGTATTATCAGAGATCAGGATATCAGATACATAGGTTTAGAAACCAACACGAAATATTCAAGGAATTTACTACTAAGTTTATAAGATAGATACACAATGTTAGGATGATGTGGAAATTACAAACCAGAAAAAAAAATTAGTAAGAATTTAGTCCGTCTTTTCCAAAAAAACCAACAGTAAGTCCTCCAAAAAGGTCATGGGATATTGATCTCCCAGTACTGCTTGGCCTCATAAAAAGTCATAAAACTAGACAATTACCTCTACAGTTTTCAAGAGATTGCAGGTAGAGAGAAGTATAGAATCACAGAATAGATTAGGTTGGAGGGGACCTTAAAGATCATCCAGCTCCAACCCCCTTGCTGTGGGCAGGGTTGCCAACCACTAAATCAGGCTGCCCAACCTGGCCTTGAATGTCCACAGGGATAGAACATCCACAGCTTCTCTGGGCAATATCTTCCAGTGCCTCAACACTCTCTGAGTGAAAAAATTTCTTCCTAACATCTAACCTCAATCTACCTTATATTAGTTTAAAGACATTTTCCCGTCCCTATCACTACAAGGCCGTGTAAAAAGTTGGTCCTCCTACTGCTCATAAGCTCTCATCATGTACTGGAAGGTTGACTGAGGGCTCACTGGACCCTTTTTTTCTCCAAGCTAAACAAGCCTAAATCCCTCAACCTTTCTTCATAAGAGAGGTGCTGCAGCCCTCTGATGATCTTTGTGGCCCTCCTCCGGACCTGCTCCAAGAGCTCTGTATTCTTCTTGTACTCGGAACCCCAGGCCTAGACTTCAAGTGGGGCCTTACAAGGGCTGAGAAGAGGAGGTCAGTCATCTCCCTCTTCCTGCTGACCAACTCTCTTTTGCTGCAGCCCAGGACACTGTTGGCCTTCCAGCTGCAAGCACATAATGCTGGCTCATGTCCAGCTTTTTGGTCATCAGGACCTCCAAGACCTTCATTGCAGTGTTTCTCTCAAAGAACTGTTCTCCCTTTCTGTACTCATATCTGTGACAGACTCGACCCAAGCGCAACACCTTGCACTTGGCCTTGTTAAAACTCATTAGGTTCTCGAGTACCCACTTTCTGAGTGGGCCTGGGTCCCTCCCTTCTATTGTGTCTACTGCACCACTAAGATTGATGTGATCAGCAAACTTGCCGAGGATGCACTCATTCCCACTATTTATGTCATTGATGAACATCATGAAGAGCACCAGTCCAAAGACAATCCCAGCAGACATCAGGGTGCTTGAATTCCCCCTTCAGAAAGAGAGTTTGCAAGCGCAACACCTCTTGCAGCTGAAACAAAAAAGCATTGCCAACAAGCTTCTCTTGATTAGCTGGCCTGTAATAGACTTGTAGAGTGAAGACCCTGAAAGAATAGCACCCACACAATATAATGAAGAAGGACAATGTATTTTTGGATGGATTATTCAGATGGTATAAAGACACCCAGTAAATTAAGGGCTCTCCTGGAACTCCCCAGGGGAGGGATCTCCAAGAAAAGAACTATCTGCAGTGGCGGTAACCCCTTAAATGGGGGTCTGGGAGAGGTGGAGCCAGACTCCACCCCTTCCAGTCACACAAGTGAATTGCCTTTACCTGTGCTCCTGTGGTTGACACAGTGTTCGCCTCTGGTGATCAATGAGTGGTTCAGGCCATGATTCAACAGTTCCCACTCACAGACTCCAACTACCAGATGCCCTTTATTGGTCTAGCTCCTAATTTTAATCCACAAGGTTTCAACCTGTTCATGACTGCTGCTCAGGGGCAGCTCTTCACAATCTATCTATTTCCTAACATAGAAGGCAATTCCCTGACCCCTTCTACCTTGTATATCCCTTCTAAAAAGCTTACAGCCTTCCATCACAATATTCCAGCCCACGATGTTTCTGTGTTAGCACTAAGGTTGTAGTTTTCCAATTGCACAACGGTTTCCAGTTCCTTCTGCTTATTTCCCATGCTTGCATGGATTGGTATACAGACACTTAAGCTGGGCTTTCAGCTGCATTATTTTCTTGGAGGAACCCTCCACAAAACCTCTGGGACAAATCTGAGGTTCTTCCACAAAATTAGCGCTGAAAATGAAGAGACAGAGAACAAGAGAAAATACCTAAGCTGAGAAAATATTATGATAGGTAAAAAAGTGTATGATTAACTTTCAACATACTGAAAAGCTTGAATTTTAACAGACTTGAAAAACTCCTCCTAAGATCTCCAAGAAATTGAAGACCATTTCAAAAATGTGTAGGAGCAAGGGTAGCACGATAAAATTTTAATAATGTTTTTGAGATTCTGAAGTTTTTGTCACTAAAAGCAAGGACTCTTAGGCTGAAGACACAATATCCAGTGGTAATAAACAAACCTGGTAGTGTTTGAAGTATTTTTAAATCTGAAAAAATTCCTGGGGAATTAAGGTTGTGATAAAGTTATTTTGTTTAATAAGTTTATTAAGGAACTATAAACATACCTACACAAACTTGATGACAGACCAAGATGATGGCTATGTGCAATGTTGATGGATGCAAAGTAATTTGTCACTAGAAGAAAAACATATATAATTGCTTATGCACATTAGAAGAATCTAATATAACAGAAGAGATATGTGAATATCTATTTCTAATGTTATACAAATTACTGATTAACACAGTTGTTGAAATAAAAAGCCCTGTAAGAGGTCCTGTGTGCCAATGAATTTGACATGAAGATTCATAACTCAGTTTCCCCATAAAAGATAACTAAAAGATTCTGTTGTTAAGAATATCCTGTCTAAACTTCCACAATCATGTCTTAATAATAATTTCAATAAGCAGTGACAACAGGAAGCCACAGCATACACACTATGATTATATAACCATAGACTGACTAGAAATTACCACAGACTGACTAGAATGGGAGGAAACAAAAGCAAGAAAAGAAGCATCATTTCCATGGAAAGTATAAAAACACACACTTGGTCTTGAAGTTGGTCAAGGAATAAGAAAGTTTCTATCTATGCATTTTAAAAAAATCATATGTGAGAATCAAAAGCCTTTCCAATTTTTTTAAAACAGAAGTCTTTGCAAGTTTGTTCCTGCCAAAAGGTTCTGATGATTCTTCAAGCAGTTTGAAAATCCTTAGTATCAGATTCTCAAACTACCTAGCTTTCTGTAGTATCAAGCAACCTTCTTAACTCATTTCAAAATCAGCAAAAGGGTCAGACAAAACCCTGATTGCATAAGTCTTTGATTGCCCAGAAAGTCATGCTTCCTTTTCTAGATTACTGCTAGATCTGTAGATGATATCAGTTCCTCCTAAAGAAGAGAAAGCAAAAATAAGAAATATTTAAATAGAACTTGGACTGTAAAGGTATATCTTGCAAGCAGGAAGATAATCAATTATGGTTTTAATGAGGAATGTAAGGCTGCCAATAAAAGGACAAATAAGCTCATGGCTTTAATACATTTGACTATTTCTAATTCAGATTTTATTTATGATTATTTTTACATCTTTTTTTTTTTTGTCAAATTCAGCTACTTTAATTCAATATTTGAAAATAAGATTCCCACACCATGCAGAACTCCACGAAAATTAAACTACTATGTGATTACACTGAATTGTTAAATAAATGTTAGATTTGATATTAAAGAATGATGGTGTGAAATCCAAGTATTAAAAAAGATTTTCAACTGCAAATGTTAAATTTGTATATACTACATTGATTTGCTAACTCATTTGTGTATCAATTATGATTATGATTGAAAAATATGTGAGAGTCTGGAAGTGGACTATATGTAGGTCACTCCAAAAGTAAAGCCTCCCATTTATTTCCATGGAAGCTATAATACATACAAAACGCAGAATAATACTAGTTGATGGAGCAAATTATCAACTACAAAACACCAATTTTCAAAGCAGATATTGCCATTAGCTATGCATTTTCACCAGCAACGAACTGCATGCTGTGCTTGTAAAGACCTGCACCAGCAGAGGTGATCTACTGTTTCACAGCTGCTATGATGGTGTCACTGCTAGAAAAATATTGTCCATGCAGTCTGTTATTGGTCCAAACAGATGGAAGTCAGAAGGTGCCAAATCTGGACTGTATGGCGGGTGTGGTAGGACAGTCCAGCCAAGACTGACAGTGTGTACCACGGTCGCTAAACTGGTATGGAGACTGGCATTATTGTGTTTTAAGAGAAAGGCTGCCTACTTCTCTGGCCTGACTCTGGAAGTTCAAGCCCACAACTTAGTCAGTGTTATGATGTTGTGGACAGAGTTGATGGTTTGGACAGGTTCCAGGAAACCAGAAGGATCACCCCTTTCCTATCCTAAAAGACAGTGCACTTCACTCTACCTATTGAAGGCTGCATCTTGAACCTTTTCTTCCATGAGAAATTCTCATGTTGCTACTCCATGGATTGCCAGTTTGACTCCGGCTCATTGTGGTGACATCATATCTCGTCACCAGTAACTATGCAGTTCAGGAAACTGTCACCTTCAGCCTCGTATTGCTTCAATATGCCCTGAAAAACTTGAATATGGTGTTTTTTCAGTTCCTAAGTGAGCATTCATGAAGCCCACCCGGCACAAACTTTGTGATATTCCAATGTTGAAACCATTGTTTCCAACACATTAAAGCTGGTATTCATCTCTGTACACAGCTCCCTGGTCATAATCTGCTGATTTGCACAGATGAGCTGATCATGACACTCTTCATTTTGTGGTGTGACAGCTGTGCATGGCCATCTGGAACATGGCTTTGTCTTTCATGCTGCTGTTGCCACTGCTGAAACGCACCACTCACCACCCCACTGTGTTCACATCCACTGTTTGATCTGCACAAATATTCAACATCAATGAATGTCAATAGGTGGCATTTTTTTTCACATGGAGGAATTCTGTAACACGTCTTTGCTTCCTACGCATATCTATGTCAGTTTGTAAGGCTGAACCTTTGCTGCCATCTGTTACACAGCAATAAAATTGAATGTAATATTGGTAGGAAAGTTCAAACTCTTTGGTCATACCACCAACATAACAACAACCTTTGATATTGGTAGGCCAACATAATAAAATTAGGGGGCATTACTTTTGGAGCAGTCTTCATATTCACACTGGGTCAGAGCTCTAAAAAACAAGGCAATAGTATTCCACAGCCTTTCAAAGCAAAGGCCTAGGAGCTGATGATTACAAAGGTGAAAGTTTAAACATGGGAAATATCAGAACATATCAGAAGGACAGGTAACAACATATCCTTATCTAGTAACTGATTTTTCATATTTATAAAAGTGGTCATCACTCTTTCATGAATATATTCAATAGCTTCTTTTTTTCTACAACTCTGAAAAATATAATTGCAGTATTACAGTTTGTAAGACTTTGTGACCATGGTAGATGCTTTTCCATCTTACAGATGTGAACAGCAGATATCAAGTTAGAGGCTCTACTAAATGGCAAAGAACATGAAAACTCAGATCAGGCCTTGCCAAAAACATTTATCTTCTAAAATTCTTTTTAACTGGCTGTAAGTCTACAGGTATCTCTATCCATCAGATACTTTCCTGTTTGAATGACAAGGCGTACCCATAAAGCATGCAGAAACTACCTCTGTTAACAGTTCAGCATTTCCTGCATCTAAAAATAATGAAGAAACAAAAAGGAACAGTTATTCTGCCCAAAATAAAAGTACTATGAAAACACAGACAGAAGTGACTCTGACAACATATGATCTTGAGTTCTTAAAGTGTCAGAGGAGAAAATGGAGTTTAAATCTGTTCTGTCTATGTGACTGAGGTCCTCTCTGCACTGGATGGTAGTTCAGTTCTAACCAGCACTAAAAAGGATTGCTCACTCCTAGCACAGTGTCTTGTCTGTAACACTCTTGGAAATAGAGTAAATTTTTACTCTTTCAGTTTAGAAGTGGAGGATGTGCAGGTATAAAGAAGAAGGCAAGATTCATTAAAGAGAGGAAATATATATTGCTGCTAGCAGCTTTTTCACCTTTGGAAGTCTTGTCTTCCAGCACCTATTCAATTTTTTGTTCCTGTAAAATAAATGCACTCACTATAGACAAGGGACAAGGGCTAAAATAGGCAGCTGTGAATTTAAGAGCTGCTTTGCTACTGGGTACCATTTGATCTTCCAGGGCAAGTTTTTTTTTATGAAAACAAAATATGAAACAAACACATGAAGCTATCATAAATCAGATATTCAATCTATCTTTCTAAAATAACATCATCTATAACAATGAAATAACTTTAGGAGTTACAGGTATTGCATCTAAAACTGTTTAAAATAAAATTGATATACTTAGACTGGAGTACAAGACTCCTCCTTTAAATTATCTGACTGAATAATTAGTGTATAAAGACACAGTTGCACTTGCTTTTCACTTTGTGAAAAATTCTTCACAGGTCTATTTGATCTGTTAGGAAAAACATTCCTGTGTATAATGGCACGTGTAGGTTTAAATTTTGGGATGAGAAAAACTGATCTGAGAGTCGTGTATCTCAAGTCAGTATTTAAACTTATAATCCAGTTAGAAGTAGCACCCACCACTGCATTTGATTTTCAGTCTGATCTTGTACTTTCTCTGAGAAGGTCTGCCACATTTTGTCCTTCAACAGAGGTTGCTGGAGAATTGTCAAGTCGGTTAATTACATTAGTGCTCTCAAATGCTGAGCTACGTGACTCCCCTAACAGTAAGAAACATGTGGGTGTCTATAGACTTCAAGCATCTAAAGAAAATGGGCATTTCTCAGGACAGAAAACTGAGCAGAGACATTCAGAAGTTCAGTTTCACTTCCAGATACTTGAATTATATTTAAATCTTGCTTAGGCACTCAAGTTCTTGATACCACAGAATTCAATAGGGCTTTTTTTTTGAGCAAAGCAATGTACTAGGTCAGATCTTAAGACTCCATGTGCTGTTATGTCTACATTGTAGTTTTATTTATCTCCCACCCTTAACTTCTGAAATTCCCCCTGTAACTAGATCTTATCACTGGGAATGTACACTAATATCTCTCAAGTGCACACACGATTTCCTAACAGGATGGTCTCATATGCAAATTGGATGACTCAGTTCCTTCAGGGAGTAAATAAAATCTCTCACACCTTAAATGGGAAGAAGATAAACAACTCTCAATAAACTGAAATCAGAGAATGTGCATTTATTTCTCTGGAAGACAATATTTCTGTTAATGACAAAATCATTTGAACAAAATAAAAAGGTAGGAAAAGGTAAAAAAAACATATAGCACAAGATCTAATTGCGCCCTTCAGATAGTATAAGCATTGGTTAGATCCCCTCTTGGCCTTCTCTTCTCCATGCCAAACAGTATCAGGTCTCTTCAGCCCTTCCTCATGAGGGATGACGATGCTCATCAGCTCTAAGATGCTGTCAGATCCATCCACATTCCTCTTATTTTTATATGCATTTCCAAATATATAAAAATCTATTTTTTCTTAGTACATTTCTTTGCAGATATCAGATTCATTTTTCTTCTCTTGAATAAATATTAATTGAAAGTGCAATTAGCTCAACATTTTCAACTGCAACATTAACTTAACTTAAAATGCATGAGACCTGGGAGATCAATGGACCCAAATATATACATCTATGCAGAGAATTACTATGTATGCTGATATAAGCACATGCATAACCAGATGTGCAGTAATCTTTATACAGATTTTAAATTCCCTAAACTCTGGATCTGTCAGATGTAATCATACAAGTAAATCTGATTATTTTTATATACTTCTTAACTTTTTTATTATTGTAGTTCAACAATGAATTCATTTCTGTAATTACCCATTTAGGTATCCATGCATATAAAAACACACATATGCATTTGTTGATTACCAGTGAGATTTTCAGAAAAAACATGTTTGGAATATTGTCTGTCAGTGAAGTTTGTGTTCCTGATCTACATAAGCACTCTGGAAAATATAGTTCAAAACGAGATAGAGATAAAATGCATCAATGACTCTTCCAAATCAAACACCAGAACTTTAGTTTTATGATCTTGTCTGTGCTTCCCCCATTCCATCTGTCCAATAAATCACATAGAGTAAACAACACAGAACACAGCCAGCTCATTTTAAGGATAAAGATCTACTGAAACCTTGTTTATATTTAGAGACAGCAATTGTAGTGAGAGTAAATCTACCACATTTTATATTTAGATGTTATGTGACTGTTATCTCAGACAAAAACTTTATACTGCATTCTTGTCTTTTCTTTTAAATACATCTGTCTTGACCACCCTGATGTCAAACATTCTTTGCCATACTTCCTTTAACTGTAAAATTCCATGCCTTTACAGAACTCTATGGGTGATGACTTAATTTGTGCCATTTGTTCTTTTTCATTTTCTCTAGAGTACACAAACAGCCCCAGTTGAATTTCTCTGTAACAGTCTGCCTGTGTACATCAGCTGCTGAAGATCCATGGTGTTCAGTAGAGCTATCCTAAGTTTAGATTTCACCATCCTCTTTACCTGGGATAGAAACTTTACCACCAGATATATGAATTTTGTCTGTTTAATGGAGACAAGAGATAGTGCTGAAGTTGTGTTTTATATTACACAAGATAGACCTATTAAAATAAGTATTGCTGTACCATATTTGACATTCCAAAACTACCCTTGCTATCACAGCACATGAAGAAGCACACAAAATAGGCTAGAAAAATTATTTCCAATACAAAAGCAGAATCGCACCTGAGCAGAGCCTGTAGATTTTTTTGTTCTCATTTGCAAATGGCTTCACACAAATATTTTAAATAAATAAATAAATGAATAAACAAAAAAATAAATAAAAGCTGTCCTAGATTTAAAATTGAAAGGCTTTTTCTTCATTTTTGTAGCAAATTTCAAAAACAACTGCATGACGTTTTAGCTCAATTTCTGGGACGTAATTTCATACATTAAGAAAATACAATTTAAGAGTCTGCTCTTTTCTAAAAAAAAAAAAAAAAAAAAAAATCTTATCTATTTCCCTCTGTCCCAAAATTGCACTCTTTCCAGCTTCCTTGCAGTTTCAGTCTGATACGCCACAGGTAAGCACCACTAATTCATTTCATAACCTATCGGCAAAGTAGTGCAGCAAAAGAGAAGTAGTATTTTACCATGTCAATGAATTGGAGTACTTTTGCAAAGATCTGCTGAACACCAGAGTCAGAACAAGAAAGGTGTCAGGACTGTGCAGCTATGCAAAAGGTGAGGGCAGAGCAGCACCTGCACATTCATGTGTTAGTGAGTTGGAATAATTTTGCTTGCTTAGGTATAAAATGACTACTATATTATCAGATGCTATTGCAATATTGCAATTATTAGAAAGGCCTTGGAAGTGCTGTGAATTACTTGCAGAACAAACAGTGAAAATGAAGATTAGCACGCCTCATGACCACCATCCATAACAACATGGAGCCTGTCAGTCTTGAGAGTATCTATTATTAATAACAACATTTAACAGGAAAAAATGTGTCCAAAGATGTATTATCTATGTAAACCAGTATGATGATAGGTAAGCTTTACATGGTGTGGAGGCCACTCCAGACCCAGCTGATTTCTTTGCACTGGATTTTAAAATTTCCCTCATTTCTTTATAAGCAAATATGATAGTACATATGGAACAGTCTAATAATAACTTCAGAATGGTCTATAATAACTATGGAACAGACTACATGCAGAGTTTGTTACTGCAGCTGGCCATGAAATAATCAGTGACTAGTATAATAATATGTAGATAATTATAAGCCTGGAGTAGATGGCTATAATGGATAAGCATATCATCAATTTGATGGAAAAAGTTGAAGTGAAAAGACACAGTGAATCTGGGAAATAAAGTACTCAAAATGAATTTTTGCAAGCATTTGTGAGTTGAATTAATGGCAATCATCCATTTGCCATTGTGTGCACATCATGAAACAGGAAAGCAACTTGCCACTTCTTCACATGTGATACTGGAATAATCGTTTCTATCATTGATTTTGATCTACTTATTCAGATATGTGATGTGACAAAACCTCAGCCTTCTTTTCCCCTGAAAGGAAGAGGAAGAGACTTCAATCTGACCAATTTTCTTAATTTCTCTCACCCCCAATATGATATATGCCTTCTCTGATAGATTAGAGACAGTACAGTTTGCTTTATTGTGTGTAATGTCAGAAGGTTTTCCAGACTAAAACTAGAGAAAAAAGCATATGGAGACAGTAAGAAAAGGAATTCAATTTCATGACCTTTCCTCATCTGAACACATTTGCCTGAAGCAAGGGATAGTACAGATGGAGTAGTAAAAAGACATGATCGAGGTGTAGGTGCTGAGAACAGGGATGAAGGATAAGGATGAACACATGACAAAGCAATTGTTTCTGGCGTGAGTATTTTGCCCTTTATTTTTGTAATTCAGTGTCAGTAATAGGAAGACTCTCCTTCATCAGTGATTTAATGTGCACTCATTCTGAGGATGAAGCATAGCTGTTATGTGAGGATCAGCACCCATCAGACATTGATGTAGGTAAAAGTTACAGTTATTTGAAGTTTCTTGAGAATCCCACAGGGACCACAAGCATCACTAGAGCATAGCAACAGCAATTCCCATTGCTATAGAAGCTACAGCTGCTAGAGCAGCATGAAAAGAAATCTAGAAGGCAAATTGACTCCCATTCCAAAGTGAAATTTCATTTATCTCTGTATTGTAATGGAAATTTATGAATAATAGTCTATTTCAGGCCAATTTAGAACAGACGTTGAATATACTGTATTTTTCTTTGAAAACAGCTTTTCTTTTGAAACTTGTTAACTTCTAACCACTAGATATTCCAACACTGTCAACCTTCCGGAAAGAGGGAAGCAAGCATACCATTATGTCACTTGCACTGGTCACAGGAATATTTTTTCTATATCGTTACATGAATACTAAACATAAATTTTGTCTTGTTATAGCTTTGTGCTGGCCAGCACAAAGGAATTTGATCCAACCTGGGCTCCTTTGGTGCAAACACACAAACAAATAAATGGTTGCATTTTTCTAATGGTAGCCAAACATCCTTTTGCACCATTCACAACACTGGTTAGAAGCGCCAGTTTCACTGTCAGAGTACAATGAATGAGAACAAATTCTATCATTCTGTTATGTAATAAGTTCATTGCAGAATGAAATTATGCTGCTCTATTAAAAACTGCTTTTACAGAATGCTGTGGAACACTGAGAGCCATTAAAGTCTAAGCTGCTTTTAGTTTGCTTTAAAAAAAAATCCATTATAAATCATATTTTCAGAATTAATACTAAACACATCTTGGCTTGAATCTTATTGCTTTCAACAGTTACAATTGGCTACGACATGATTGGCGTAAATAAGTGATGTTGAGTGCATACTCCCAGGCTCTGTTTTAGTGATCACTCTTCTTTGCTATGTACACAGGCAAACTTACTAGTTCATGACTAGGCTTTTTAAATAATATGTTCTGTAAAGCTTTGAGAGTGAAGTGGAGAAGTCTCAGTTAAAAAATGAATAAATAAGCAATCCTTTTAATGGCTACCCTCTGTCTTCAAAGGACAGTTCTCACTGACTCAATGCTCAGTTAAGCAAACGAGGCTCTGTGTGCCACAGCCATGAGGCATTTATGTTATGAGATTGCATATTTCAAACTATCTGATAATCCTGATACCCATCTTTGATTCAATCCCTAGAAAATTTTCCATCAATGAAGTAGGTTTTCACTAGCAAAACTTGAGAAGAGATATGAAAGGAAAAGAGACTTTGAATAATTCCTTCTTCCTCTAGTCCATTATAATCAATTTCAATAGATAATCCACCGAGTTTTTATACAAGGTGTGGGATACAGCTTATTTTCCACTTTATGTTCCATTCCTGTGGCAAGTGACACGGAGGTTTAACTTAATTCTGTACGAAGAAGTATTTATTTGGGCTCTGCATATGCATTTTTTTCTTGAGAGATTTACTCAGATATAGGATGCCTAGCCAGTAACAACTCTGCTCTTACATATGCCAGGTTGCTGAGATGGAAAGAAGCAGTGGCCTTACAAGTCAATTTTCTGCAAGGCCTTCATTCCACAATACATACACTACCTATTAAATTCCCAGTCTCCCTGCTTATAGAAGGTACCAATGAGCCTTCCAAGAGAAAAGCCTCCAGCTTTCTCGTTTCCTAACTCTTGGAAGAAGAATGCATAGATACTAGGCTTGAACTTACCCAGAAGTGCATAAATTCAATTACACCGAATGGAACATATTTAATCCACTTCATACAGGAAAATATTAAGAGTAGAATCATCAAAGCAAAGTTTCTTACATAACTGGTTTAGTTGTGTCTTGGGAAAAGAAAATGAGGTTTATAAAAACATAACTGTTCAGAACAAAAGCACCCAAAAATGGAGGAAATTAAAGTTTTAGTCACGTTACAGGAGGCACAGACTGGTCCTTCGTGAGGTAATTTTTCTTTAGTATTTAACTGTCTTGGTTTCAGCTAGACAGAGTTGATGTTTGTTAGCAGTACTCGGTATGAATGAACAAATGTGTGCTGCTTAGATGCCTCCTGGGTAAAACTATAACAGTAAAGTACGTAACTGCTACTTTATACAGCATTGTCCCCTACTTTCAACCCTGGAATTCATTTAGCTGTAAGAGGCCGTAAAAAATATTGGCTTACTACTTCTGCATTCTGTAACTCTTAAAGCTTCCCTTAATATTATTTTTTTCTCCTTTTTTTTTACATTATATACAGTTTCAACAGACTGGAATACATTTGAACTAAGATATATATATATCTGTTACAGATATGTATATCTGTTAAATAAACATTTTGAAAGACATATTTAAATATTCTCCTCATATTCAAATAATGTTCAAATTTTCATTTCATTAATGCTCAATCTGTTCAGTTTAGATAAATAACTCCAAAAATTCCTGAAGTATAAAAATATATGTAAGATTCTGGCACTAATGTACCTTCATAATTAATGAAGAGAAACAGCTACTTTTAGATTGTTTCATCTTACTCTTCGAAACACCTCCTCCAAGAAGAGAAGAATTGTGCCCTAAATCATCTGTTTCCCACTATTCACTTAGGAAAGTCTAAACAATATTTCATACATAGTTATTTCCAGTGAAGATTTCCCCAGCATTGCTCCATTGCAGCAATTTATTTATTGATTGCCAGTACAAAATTCATACTTTGCTCATCACCACATTGTAGTCTAAATTTACACAATGAAAAATCTCTATTTTTACTTGCAGCAAAACAAAAATATTAATTCTGCTTTATATACCAATATACGCCATGAATGCACCAAAAATTCATTCAAAATTTTTCCTTTAGACACCTGAACAAGCTAAAGGCAATTCCTCAACAGCACATCCTTTTCCAGTCAATAAAGTAAAACAAAATACGTGACATCATAACAACATAACATCATAAACTGTACCCTTACCTGAGCACTTCTAGATGTAAAGATGGCTCACATCAGTGAATCACAAATACAGTGAAACTGTGTACATTCTGAATAAGAAAGGATACATTCGTATGGCTCCCGTTCTTGTTCCAATTGCCAGAATTTTCTGAACTGGGTCAAAAGCTAAGGCAGTGGGTAGATAAGGAAAACCATGACGAACCGTCTGAAACAGAACAAAATAACAAAGTGAATGAAATGTAACCCCAAACAACAGCATGTATTTTTATGTTATGTGTATAGAAACATACACATACACAATTGCATATGGAAAGATAACCTCAATATGGAAGGCAGCTGTAACTATAAATAAATAAATAAATAAATAAATAAATAAATAAGACATATAATATGCTTTTACAACACTGTAGCAAACAGCTTCAGCCTGAGCAGAACAGCCACAGAGGACAGAAATGGAACCTGTCCAAGGGAAGACATCCAATAAATCAATAAACTGATTTGAGTCTATGAGGGAAAAATCCTTCATATCAATTTAAAAAACAAAAACAAAAATGCCAGAGAAGATGTTCTCAAAATGAACAGCTGAACCACTCATCCTTTCTTAATCTTTATTTGGAAAACTATGCTTCTAATTCTGATTTTTCAGAGATTCTTTGGGCAATAAATTAATTAATAGCATGAACTAATGCATCCTTAGGCTTGAAGTTTTCCTCAAATAATATTTAAATTATCTAAACCTGAAAGTCACAACCAGTACGACTTGCCTGATTCTTCTGAGAAACAATCTCATGATGGAAAATTCCAACACACACACACACACACACAAAAAAAAAAAAGAATGAAAATAGCAAGACTAGACTAGACAAATACAAGTAATAATAATAAAATAACTGTAATGGGTGCAATTGTTTACCTAATAATACTTCAAGTACAGTGCTCGGTTTTAGGTCCCTCACTACAATAAAGACATGGAGGCCTTGGAGTGTGTCCAGAGAAGGGCAACAAAGCTGGCGAGGGGTCTGGAGCACAGGCCCTATGAGGGGCAACTGAGGGGATTATTTAGTCCAAAGAAGAGAAGGCTCAGGGGAGATCTTATCACATTCTACAAATCCCTGAAAGGAGGTGATGGTGAGGTGGATGTTGGCATCATCTCCAGAGTACGTAGTGACAGGGCAAGTGGGAATGGCCTCAAGCTGCTCTAAGGGAGATTCAGGTTGGATATTAGGAAAAACTCATTCTCTGAAAGAGTGGTCAGGCACTGGAATGGGCTGCCTAGGGAAGTAGTTAAGTCACTGTTCCTGGAAGTATTAAAAAAAATGTTTAGATGTTGTAGTTAGGAACATGGCTTAGAGGGGAAATACTGGTGGTAGGTGGACAGTTGAACTAGACAGTCTGGGATATGGATATGGACATGGATAACAATTCTTTTAATCTACAGTTGAGTTTGAAAAGCAAATTTTCTGGAGTAAGCAGAAATCGATTATTTTCAGACATTTTATCTTCCTCAAGATTATCCTGCTTATGAACTGTGTTAGCTGAAGCATTCAGTAGTCCCTGTGGAACAACTTCTACAAGAAATTCAGTAATTGCAGACCTATTGAGTAAAAGGCAGTTGATGATGTCTACTGCTTTATAACTCCAACTGTTTTCTTTTGTTCCAGCTACAAGCACTTGAACTGATATTCACAAGTATTTTGGGAACAAACAAATTTATCTTTTTTGTCAAATAAATGCTTACTCAAGTGGAATCTTACTCATCTCATGTCTTACTTATTCCTGATAAGGGATGTCTTAAAAAATTTCAAATTACTAGTTTCTAGACTGAAAAATTCTAGAAACACATACTACTTCAGTAAGCTGCAGAATCAGAACTCACTATTTACATTAATGTAGACATTTATCAAAGATCTCCAGAACTCTGTATCTTTTTAGTTTTGTGGGGTTTGTTTTTGTGCAGTTGTTTCTTTTGGTTTGTTTGGGTTTTTTTAACATTTTCATCTCCTCAAGTGGTAGGATTACTCAGAATGAATAATTTAATATTGGACACCTGAGCTGGTACTAGACTTACATACTGTAAAAATGCTTATACCTCTCATGTCACTAAATCATCAGGAATTATGAAATATATTTTCCAGTATGTCTAATGTTTGGCCTTACTTCATTGCTCATTTTCTATAACATTCAATACTTATTTACCCATGTGAATAAATGTTTTTCCCTATCAGAAAAATACGTATGTTCTACAAAAGATTTTATTATTGTTTTTTTTTAATCTCTCTAAAATAAAGTTTGAATTTTTAGAAATTACAGTCAAAGTAAGTCTTTCTGATATTTAACCCTGACTGGAGCTTACAGTATTGTTTCTTAGATCTAGCAATGTAAAGGTCAATATTTGGAAAGGCTTATTTTCATTCTTGCCTGTGCATTTACCATCATTTTTTGTGAGTGTTTCAGTATTTCTGCAAGCTACACAGTCAGACTTATAATTTATCTGAGTCCTGTTTTGCAGAACTGTATTTTAAAAACAGAGATATACATCTTTTCAGGATCAAGATGAGTAAACGCTCCTGAACTCTGGGATTGACTCAGAATTGTTATTTCCATTTTGCAGCCATTTTTCAAATTGGAGTATTTGTACCTATTCTAATCTGGAAGTTTCTGTGAAGGAAAAATTATTCCATTTGTAGAAAAATATATATATATCGCTGAAGTCCATTGATCCTCCACATAAATTACAATTTTCAAGTAAAATATTTATAATGATTATGACTCCAAATAAAGGACAAAAACAGTTTAGATAGAGAAAGCTACAATGTACACAGTTAAGATTGAGCAAAACACCGTATTTTAGCACGAATTAGAGCAGTCTCAAAGGTGATTCTAAAGATCAAGCCTATTAAGCAGAAGAGTAATAAGCTGTCAAACTTCAGTTTCCCAGCCTCTTCTCCTTAGACTTAGTCCAACAACGCTTCTATTTCCGAGGACTATAAGAAAAACTCACAAGAAACTATCACTTGATTGTAGACAGAAGATTTTTAAGTTATATATTGATAAATCTTGTGGGAACTCTATGTGCAAGAATGAACAACCGCTCTAGTCCTGTGCCTGGGCTTCCTTGCAGCTAATAGACTAATAGAGGCGAAGAAGAGGGGAAGGTTACAAACTTGATGTTAGGATGACACAAAATTCCAACTTAATCTGAGCAGTGTAGAGGCTGAACAAAACTTCAAACAGTCAACAGAAAATGCAAAACAAATACTTTTTTTTTCCGCAAAAACTAAGCTATTCCCAGCCTGAAAAAAGTATCCTAAAGGATCAGCCTGAGTTCTCATAAATACAGGACCTACCTATCACAAAAAAAAGAAGTTAATAAAACATGGGAGTAGAAAAGCAGACAGTAGATGGAGCCAGGACTGTTTTTCTCCACATTAACCAGATTTCTTTTAAGTCTCCCTTTTGGCACACAGTTTCTAGAGGCAGTCTGTGCTCCCCCAGGACATGCAGTTTATATAAAATATTTGAAACATTTTATTTGAAACAGAACAATTACAAATGTAGCTATGATTTCAGTATAAATCCTCATTCAGTTTTGTCATGCTATTTTAAATTTGATGAAAATCATTCTAAGCAAATATTCTTTCAGTGAATTCCATAGATATATTATATATAATTTACTTAAACAAATATAGAAAATTTATTATTTGGACTTGCCAGCATTCTAGCAACGAACATTTTTGCTGTACAGAACATAACAGTACATTTTTCAGTACCTGAAAAGAAAAAGCCTCGCTTGCAGTAATATGCAGTATCCAGTGCAGTTATTAACACAGTGTATAATTTGGCATTTCAGTATAAGTAGTTTTTCTTACCTTTTGTTCTACGGCAATTTATATTAAACTGCAAAGTCATTATTTTTTCAAAGTGATTTGGTTCTTTTCTAAACAACACCAGAAAATACAGGACTAAAATCTGTTTTAAACTGCTGATTTGCATTAACATAAAATGTGTGACTGTTCTACTGATATTTTGCAGATACCCTGCTTTGTGTAATATTTGACACCAAAATAGATTTACTTAACTAAATAATTTTTGATGAGATGTGTACTTGTTTAAATTGAACTATGTAATCTAAGCCTATGACTCAAGGCGTAAAGTCTATTTCCGAATTGTGATTAACATGCCAATGTGGAAGTCTCACTGAACCTTACAATGCATCTGTTTGCTGAATAGGGAATGAAGTTTTAACAGAAACCCATAAAGCTTCTTACTCAGCTATGTACAAAATATTTAAAAAGGTCAATGATTACAGCCCACATTGAGTGGTGAAAATGGGTGACGGATGCTTATGAAAATGTGTTGTTATCCACTATATCCCTACACAACAACACCCTTCCTTTTATGCTTCTGTGCCTAGATTCTTTGATATGTGAGACTGTTCTCTGCTGAGGAAAGACAGATAGAAATAGGACAAGATATTAGTAGGCTTCCAGCCCAAGGCAATGACAGAAGAGAAACAATTTTATTTGCTAAATTTTCATTTTTCAAGGGACTGATTTTTTTTTTTTTTAATCTAACCTTACCAAATCTTGTGGCTTAACCCAGTAGGTGGCTGAGCACCACACAGTTGTTCACTCACTCCCCACCTTCCTAGTGGGATGCCGGAGAGAATTGGAAAATATAAAGCAGAACTTGTGGGTTGAGATTAAAACTATTTACTAAGATAGAGAAAAGGATAACAGTTACAGTTACGATGCACAAACAATTGCTCACTATCCCATGATTGATGCCCAGCAAGCCCCCAAGCAATGGAAGAGAGCAAGATGAACTCCTGCCCCCTTCAAAACTCCTTCTGCACAATGCCATACAGTATGGAATATCCCTTTGGCCAGTTTAAGTCAGCAATCCTAATTCTGTTCCTTCCAGCTGCTTGGGCCCTTAGCTGAGAACACCCTTGTCTCTGTACAACACAGCTTAGCAGCAATTATAAGCATCAGTGTGTTCTAAAAATTGTTTTTCTCCTAGAACCAAAAAGATAACATTGTAACAGACATTCCCAAGAAAACAGTTCCACCCCAGCTGAAACTAGAACAGAATCTAATCTCATCAAAACTTTCCAGAGTTTCAAATCTAAACCATGAATTCCATTCAGCTCCTATCCTGCACTAGGAGCCACAGCATCTAAATATGCTCACAGGTGATTCTAAAATCTGTTTTTTTCTTAGATAAACATATCTGTAGACAGTCCTCTTGCTCTGTGTGTCTCTGCACACGCACAGATGAAGCTAGAAATATGGAGAAAGCTACCTGCAAAAATGACTTCACACCTATGGACCCAGAAGGCTGGTTAATACCCTTGGCAAAATGATAAAATAAAGACTAAGATCATTGAGAACATGGATAAAAATAGTCTGCAGAAGCTAGCAGAGTTTCCACAATAGGAAATCTTGTCTAATTTAGTTTTCTGTATTTCTACAAAGCTATCAGTATGCAGGTAAACAAAGGGGATTTGAATATATTCTAGTTTTCCAAAAGTCTTCCACTATTGCTTCCTAGCAATGCCATTAGAGAAACAAAGCTGCCACCACACTGAAGGAAAGAGTTTTTTTATGGACTGAATTTTGGTTAAAAGGGGAAACGAAGGACAGCATTGAATGCTTTTTTACATTGAGAATATTATGTGGGGTACTATTCAGACTGGCCCCTGGATCAATTCTACTCATCTTCAACCATCTAGAAAAGGTACTGAACACTTAGATCTTCAAGTTTGTAGCTGATAGTGAGCTTTTTCAGATAGCCAAATGCAGCACTTACAGTAAAGAGCTCCAGAAAGACTGCATGAACCTGACTAAGTGGGCAGAAAAGTGGCTGAGTTTCTGTGCGAAGAAGACACACAAAACAAGACTTCTGGGAAAGAAAAATCTTTACTAGGCTTACACAATGTTGAATTTAGAGCTATTTACAACGCAGGAAAAAGACTTGGTGGTGGGAACTTGGTTGGCGCTCCTCATATGTGCTTAGTTTAATATGCAGCAGCAACCTAAAAAGCCAAATAATACTGAAGAGACTCAGGAATAGTATGGAGAATAACAGAGGACAAAATTTTTCTGCTATATAAGACTTCTGTGAGGTCTTATCTTGAGTCGTGTATGTACTTCGGTGTCCACAGCTGCTATGAATGCAGACAACATCAGCAGGCTCAAAAAGGCATTGTATGGCCCAAAAGAGAAAGCACATCCAAATGCACCTTCCAAACAATTACTTCAAAAAATAAAATAACTAAAAGGAAAAAGAAATCTTGCAACTTCCTCTGAAGTTGCTCTTCTCATTACAAAATTCTCTGCAGAAACTTCAGAAATGTCATTTTTCACTGTCATCTTCAGTTCTGCAAACTGGAGTTTAAACTCTATCAAATCAGAACAGCCCTATTCACATAGGATTCATATTGATGCAGTCATCTTAAGGGGAAAATGTGGGCTTCTGAATTTCAGAAAGCATTACCTCCATGACTGTTCCATTAAATACAGTATGTCAAAAATGGAAAAATATAAATCAGACAGAAAAATCTACAAATAAAATAATATAGATCCTTAAAATATATTATTCCCAGTTCACTGCATAGGTGAGGGTGGGAGGGAACCCTGCAGACTGCCTGTTCCCCCCACCCCTCTGCTCAAACCAGAGTAGCTGAATTTTAATCTTACTTCTATTTAAGTGAGTGTTCTGAGGCAAACCTCCACAAAACTACACCATCTTGCCATGTCCACCACTGAACTGAGTTACAGAATAGAGTAACTCAAGAATATAACCATCCCAAGATAGGCATTCTCCTTTTTGGATAAATCCTAATTTCAAGAGAAGACATTGTATGCCAAATGATTTCACCTCTTCCCATTCCTTCTAGAGGACTCTTGAGTTAAAAAACTGCAAGACAAATATGCAAAAAGAGAGGCAAATGGAAAGCATAATGAAGAGACTGCATTCACTTTTCAGTAAATATGCTGTAAGAGGCTTCTCACTCTTAACTGTTGAGAAATAAGAAATCAACTGTTTATAGAAGAGCCTTCTTTCAGCTGTACTGCAAAACAAATAAATGCCAGGAACTTTAATACAAATAAACTTAGTTTTGTCTTTAAGGTAAAATAAAATTAAAAACAAATCCAATGATTTCAAAGCTCAGTTTGGCCTACTTGGTAAGGGGGGCTGGAGGTGGGGGGGGGAGGGAACAGATCAGATTTTTATTACTAGCATTTGCAATGTTGCTTACCTTTTATTAATAATTCATAATTAATCTTCCACCTTCTTTGCATGCTGTATGTTTTATCTGAATTTAGAATTTAATCTGGAGATAGTGGCCAGCAGCTCATCTCGTAGTTGAGGGAGAATGGGAGAATCACAGAACTACAGGGGTTGGAAAGGACCTCTAGAGATCATCTAGTCCAACCCCCCTGCCAAAGCAGCTCCCTAGCCCAGGTTGCACAGGTAGGCATCCAGGCGGGTCTTGAACATCTCCAGAGAAGGAGACTCCACCACCTCTCTGTGCAGTCTGTGCCAGTGCTCTGTCACTTGCACTGTGAAGAAGTTCCCACGCACGTTTGTGCAGAACTTCCTATGCTTCAGTTTGTGGCCATTTCCCCTCGTCCTATTACCACACACTGCTGAGAAGAGTCCAGCCTCGTCCCTTTGCCTCCTGCTCCTTAGATATTTATCGATGTGGTTCAGATCCCTCTCTGACTTCTCTTTTTTCAAAGCTGAACATACCCAGGCCTCTCAGCCTCTCCTCATAAGGGATGTGTTCCACATCCTTTATCACCTTTGTAGACTTCCTCTGGACTCTATCCAGGAGATCCCTCTCTTTTTTGTACTTGGGAGCCCAGAACTGGACACAATACTTCTGGTGAGGCCTCACCAGGGCAGAGTAGAGGGGGGGAGGACCACCTATCTCCACCTGCTGGCCATGCTCTTCTTAACGCACTCCAGGATTACCACTGGCCTTCTTGGCCACCAGGGCACACTGCTGGCTCATGGCCAACCTGTCATCCTCTAGGACACCCAGGTCCCTCTCCTCAGAGCTCCTCTCCAGCAGCTCATCCCCCAACCTGTACCTATTCATGCAGTCATTCCTCCCTAGGCACAAGACTACACATGCTCATTAAACCTCATCTGGTTCCTCTCTGCCCAAATCTCCAGCCAGTCCAGGGAGATCGATTCTGAATGAAACAGAGATACTTGGTAGCAGCTTTTTGCCCTCCCACAGCTGAAACCCAGCAAATGCTGAACATCAGTGTTCCCACCAGTACTGACCAGGATAGTACCAAGGGCATAGCCAGCAGGCCCAAAGGAATATATACACTACCCAAAGACCTTACCAATTAGATCACTGCTTACATTGATCACATGCCAATTTTCCTGCCTTTCCCTCACTCAGTGAACTACTAAAATATATGCAGGAAATAAATATATATGTTTCTTTAGACCTACTACAATTAACTCTTATCCACAGCTTAAATGGAATATACCTGTAATAAAACTGATGCCCAGGAAGTGTAACTGAAAGCACACCCCCCTCCCTGAAAGATGCAATAGATGGATGAGGTTGTACAAGGCAGATATCAGAGTTCACTATTTATTACTTTATGCTGTGTCCAGTGGAAAATAAAGACATTTTCTCACAGGAACTGTGGCAAAGAATACATACAAAACATCATCCATTTATCTATCCCATACATTGTGTACTATTTAAATCAAATCTGATGGATGATAGAGACAGACACTTCAAGAAAAAAAAAAAGATGCAATAAAGACCAGATTGTAACACATGCATACATACACCTACTATATTTCTACAACAGCTGAATAATGGTCCTGACTTCTAAGAGTTTGACTTTACAACATTAACTAACACTCTAAAACAGGGGATGTTATTATGAAACATAAGCAATGATGTTTAACTGATTTGAACCAAACTTTGCAAAAAAGACACGTTACCATATGTACCAATACCAGCACAATATCCCACTGAATTAAACAGAGCTATTATTGATTACATACACCCATTAACTCAAAACCCTAAATATTAAGGATTTTTTTTTCCCAGTTCTGTATACAATTTAACTTCAATAGAACCATAAAAAGTGTATCTCTTCAGACTTTGACCCTAGCTACAGGCAACAGATTGTCTCTACTATTTTTTTACTATTCACAGTCTTTGCTGGTGGACTGTTGGGAATGGACACAGCACTATACAAAGATAACACCTTATTACATTTGAGCATATTTACCAGCCATCTGCACCTAACAATACTGCTTTCTCTTCTCTCCACACATGCACATTACTCACACTTCAAATCACACAGACCTCTAACTTCCTCCTATCCTGATCCTAACATATATTTTAGGAAATTAATACATCCATATATACTACTTTTATGAACACTGCATTTTAGTGTAATAAATAAAAAAGTAAAAATAAATAAATAAACAGAAAAAATAGGACATTCACAAACTAAGATAATCTGTGCAACAGAAACTTGTCCCCTACTTGCAGAGATTAATCAAATGATGTTCTTCTGTCATCAACAAATATTTTTCTGTCATCACTTTTGTCTCACTCTATGCACAGCACATAGACTGATCAGTCCTATGAGCAAATCAAAGCCATTTTTATTGTTTGACAGACTTTTTTTTTTTTTTTTAAACATGTATATTTGGTACTGAATAGGAAGGGGAAAATTACATTTGAGACAGAAAACTGCAGAAAGAAAATATTACCAATCCACTTATCACTTAGTTTTATAAATGATCAAGCCAAGGGCTATGAATTAAACTTTTTACATGTGGTTGTTAATAGTGTTTCCATTTTGTGATTGACCAGTTTAAGCTTATGGAGCCCGATGATAGTCACGCATCTTAGGTACAATTCAAATGTCCAGTCTGAAGCCAGAATTTCATCTACAGTCATCTGAGTCATGAAGGAAATTCAGAGTTTTTCTGACTGTCTAAGGGAGAATAGCCTAGAAGCTAGTCTGTAGATGAGCAGGGTACTTGCAACAAAATGTGAAAACAATGACAGGCACAACTGGAAGATGCAAGCAGTATAATAGGGGATGCTATAAATACAGACTCAAGGCAAATCAAGCTGAACACTCAAAACAGCAAATACTAGACAATCTGGCATTGTGGACCTTCTGTGCCTTGATTCCTATCTATACAGCAGAATAATGACATGCCCAGCTCAGACAAATACTGTGAAGATCAATTCATTAATGTTTATAAAGCTTTAAAAACTACAGCAAAGAGCACTTCTGCTGAGAAAGCCCATGGGGAACTTAATACTTGGGTAAACTCTATGTATGTGAAGATATATTGAAGTGCTTTCTTACAGCAAACACTATGTTCTACTAAGTAAGACCTATAGAAAAAATATGGGATAATGCAATTAAAAACTTTATTTGCAAGCAAACATCAGAAGATTGGAATTTTCAAGTGGTTAGTTTTGCAACCTTAAAACTCTTAAAAAGGTCTTGAAGCTGCAATTACATACATTGGTCCTGAAGGGTCTGCATTAATGCATTTAGGATTAGTATTCGATTAACGATCAGATCAAGCAATACAAAAGTAAAAATATTTTGTTTGAAAGAAACAAAACGATTGCCCAGTTGTATTAGTATAGGTAGCTTAATATCTTCAAATTTCCCAAGAATGAAGCTTCTAATATGCTGTGCTCTTTACTGCTGATGAACCCTGTTTCTAACTACCACAAACATTTTAAAAAGCAAAATACTTGACGATCATCACACATGTAATAAGATTACTGACATCTAATTACAGAAGTATCACTTAGGACACTTACGCCCAGAGATATGTGGAGTCTTCTCTGAAGATATTCAAAACCCACCCGGACATTTTCATGTGTAACACATTCTAGCAACCTGCTTTAGCAAAGGACAGGGATTAGGTGATCTCCAGAGGTCCCTTCCAACCCCTAAAATCTGCAGTTTGGGACAGCACATTAGATTTAAATACTGCATGTGTGAAAAATCCATCTCAACATCATATTGCATTTACCACAGAATGAACTCTGAGCACTTACAAGTAAGGTTTAGTACTTATTTAAAGTGGTTTTTCTCTGAAATGTAAAACCTCACACTCATATTTTTTTGGCCCTGAGTGACCTTCCTAATGAGGCAACACAGATTAACCAAGCAGCTCATGCTAACTAAAACATTACGGACAGCTCATAACAAAAAACTCTATTTATTCTCCATAAACAAAAATAAAACTGTGTGCTACTGCACGGTTGTTCTTAAACTGTCATTTTGAAATTCATCTTATTTCTGTTGACACCAAAATGCATATCCATGCTGCACCTACAATTCAAGTATCTGCTTGGCTGCTATCAAAGTGACTAAATGTTCATCTTTATAGACTGTCAAAATAAAATGTTACCATCTCTAAAATCCATGAATTAAAATGTAAGACCGTTACAGGATATCCAGATAAATAATGCACGTAAATTTGCAAGATGAACTGAAATATCTAAATAAAATGCCTTCATGTAATATCACAAGACAAGGTAATAGAGAAGTTCAGCCAAAACCTGACCAGGCTCTATTACGGCCATAATCCTGGAAGTGTGAAATGCTAGTGGTAGACTGAAAAAGTGAAGCTGTCATTGAAATTTGGCTATTGATTGGATGCTTCCTGAGAGCCTGTTTTTGAGAAAGACAAATCGGGATTGCAAGCCACAATTGCAACCCATCATGTGCTTCCACACCAGTTTTAATGAAATTCTACAACTATTCTGGCCTCCTCTGGTTTTCATACAAAGATGGAGTGATGTGCAAACTGAAACTATGGCTATGTTAGCAATATGAATAGCAGCAAAATTCAAAACTAAGTTTATTACACAGCAAGGGTACTCAGCCCTCTCTTTTCTGGAGAGAAAAGAATCACATGCTTTAGGTTTTTAAGGCAGCCACAAAAGCATTAGAGTCTGGGTAATATTCAGTTGGAAGTTTAATTTACAGGTTCAAGAACGTTTTCTAGAGTATCTGGTTGCTGTCTACAGACAAAGAAAATACACTAGAATAGGCTCTAGGTCAAATTAAGCACAACTTTTATTACGCAGTTATGGAGATCTTGGTTTCAAACTCATTCTCTGCATAAAGGGATTAACATCTCACTCCACAAATTCAACTGTATGATTGTTCTCGAGGAAAAGCTCAAGTAGTTCCTTACAGGAGACTCACTTTCATAAAGAATACACAACACGTTCTCAAAATCTGCATCTTCAGATTCAGTCAGTTTTCCCCAAACTACAGTACCACATCATATTCAACCTCCTACAAAAGTAAGAAAATCACTGTTTTCACCACCTTTGTCCCTTCTGCTCAAAGTTCTACTTAAATGATTTACAACATCCTAAGTGTTCCCAATTCCTATATTAACATGGGATCTCTTTCTGTTGCTGTATTTTAATTTCTACAAGCTATTGAACAAATACAGGATGGCTAAAAAATCCTTAATAATAAACCTTAAAAATAAATGAAGAATCTAGGTCCATCACCCTTGAAATTAATGCAGACTTTAGTAACTTATTCTATTGGATTGCGTCTAGTTTTTGGCATGACTCTCCTATCTTGCAAGTTCAATTAATTTGAATAATAATCAGTATTTTTACCACGTGGATACCTAAATCCCAAGAGAAGCCCTAGATATAATATGACCTACACCTCATTCATTATTACATGAATACTTTCAGAAGGATGACAATGATTCATCAGTACAGACACCAACACATAAGTTTATGATGCTTAAAAAAGGCTGTAGCTATTTCACATGTAATAGTTCCACAAACATTTTGTTTGCATTCCTTCAATACAGAAGATTACATTAATGACTGAAACATAAATGGGAAAAGTAAGTCATTGTGAACATTTCAGGATAAAATGAAATACTCAGCATACCTCTATTAAGATTTAATTTTATCTTCAAAAGACACCATGGTAATAAGAATCTCAAAAATGTCAAAAAAGGGACAGCTTTCAGGTGTGTTACTAATAAAACATACATTACCAACAAAAGCAGTGCTCAGGTAGAGGATTCAAATCTGTGCTTACAGTCAAGACGACCCCCACAAACTTCAAAAAGGCAATTTATTTGAGTGAAGAATGCACTGTAAGGCCCTTTAATTCTTAATGTATGAGTCAGCTTTTACACTAAGTATCTAAATGAAGACTTAATGATCAGTAAAGAAAGAAAAAATTGGTTTGGGTGTTACTCCGAGTGTGAATCTATCTACCATGTTCGTGCAGATCACAACAAGCCAATACTGCCATTAGCTTTACTCAGTTTTGTGTGCAGCAGGATAACAAATCCTGGATTCTTAAACTGCAGCCTGTATTACTTACGTAACTTAACATGAAAATAGACAACTGAAAAATCAGAAGTTCCATGCCACAAAAGCTCAGGGAAGGCAAAGCTTGAATCACACGTACGTTTTGCTGTATTTTTAATTTAATACATACTGACTGATGTACAAATTACGGCTCAGATTCTCACCCTGTAGCATGCATAATAAACCTGTGCCTGTGTAGGGTCCCATTGCCTCTGGTACACTTGCATAGTACATAATGCAGGACTGGGGCCTGTGGGTTTTTGTTGGTTCACTCAAACATGCTTATACTGTTCCTAAACAGCAACACATTCCATTAAGCAGAGCCTGCTGACTAAACCCTGCAGTATTTTATGAGCTTACAATCATAGAATATCTGGGGAACTTTGCTTTGAGTACGCTTTTGTACCTTGAAAAAAGGAAGCCAGTGTTCTGTATACCATAGAGTGGACTTCTGCAGTACCATGCATTCATAAGCAAGGGCTGCTGCAACCAAAAGCTCCCATATAAATATTTACTCTGCTGAGAGCATTTCAACCTGACAGCTAAACCTTCTAACTGAAAAAGAGGGGCAATTACTGCCCACTGAAATCTTCTAGAAGTGCTGTGTTCCTGTACACCTACATTTCTAAGCAGATCCGTCAAAACCTAACAAAACTGCCTGCAAGTAATATCAAGCCAAAGGTAGGAAATACAAAGAAAAATAAACAAAATCAATTAATTCTCTAAGATATAGCGTATATTTTTAAAAATATGCCAAACACGTATCATACGAAATACAGACCCCTGGTATTATCAAAGGAAGAATTAAGCTTACTCAGAATGCTCAGACTGTCAGACCTTCTAAAGATGTATCGATGTATCCTGGTTATTTGCATCATTTTATTTTAGTTTAGTTTTGTTTACTGAAGGGCCAGAAGTGGAAAATCACAGTTCTGAATATCTGGAATTTCAAAAAACGCTGTGTTACTGGGTACATAAACAAAAGGCGTCAAATTCAATTCTGGCGTAAGCAGACAGGATTGCAACAAACTAGCACTGCTAAACTACAGATAAATATTTGACTCAGAAAGCCTGAACCACTTTGCTCAGGATGGCAAAGAATTAAAAAAATCAGAATAGAACCTATTCAAAAGGCCTTTCTGATGGGGGCTCATCCTTCTTCACCTGAACTCTGTGTGAGTTTTAACACCGACTGTGTCTGAGAACAGAACAAAGTCATGACATTTACGACTACTGAAGCTGTATGTTGCACTGGGACAGATCTACACACCGTCCTACAGTTTTATCTTGCTTGTTTATACTTCATCCTTCTTCCTCAAATACTGGAATGCGATGAAGTTGGCTATAACCTAAATTTCAACTCGATTGGTATCTGACTAATGAAAGCATGCTTAATAGGTGAAGCTCATTTACTTGCAATAATGTAAACTGCACTAGCTAAAAATTCTGGTTTAGAAGGTCCTAAAAGATACACAAACAAGACTTCTAGTAAAGTCAATGCAATTAATGTCGAAGTCAAAGATAAAAACGTAGGACTGGAGGATAAAAATACAGTCACTCGTTTCTTTTTTGTTCATAAAAGTATTACTTTTATCCAGGGCTGGTCAGAAATACCAAGTCATTTCTACTGATTTTACTGTGCGCCGAGAGCTCTGTTGCAGGAAACAGAAATAAAACATAAATACCATAGGGAAATCTTACGCTTGCTATCTGGAGAGGATTCCCATAGAAAGATCTAACTAATATGTAAAAGCCGATGACAAAAAAATGTGGAAACTTTCAATATTTATGCTGTTGCATTGTTTATTGCCATACAACCACAATCTTCAGCACCGATGCTAAAAACAAACAAGAAACCAACCGTAGATGTACACCCAACCCCTCGCCAATAATTTAAGTGGCATGTTCAGCAATAACTGCGCTGTTATTTCTAGCTTGTGTCTTTAAAGAGAAGGAAGAGGGGATGGTAACTGGGAGGAAGGGGAATGGAGATAGAGAACCGTAGATTTCGAACGGCTTGTTATTTGTGCTGGCACCACCTGATTAGCTCTTTGTCCACAACCTCACTGCTAGTTCGGAGTCCAAGCGTGCACCCCGAACGCTGGAATCAACATTTCAGCGAACGTACTGCCACTCAACTCTGCAGCAGCAGAGAAAAAAAAAAAAAAGAAAAGAAAAACACCACCACACAGCAAACCACCACCGACTCCTCTGCCTGTCAGCCCTTATACAACCACTGCAGTTCTCGGGTTAAAAAAGCACGCTAGCATCCCATTTCTCCCGCCCCCCCCCCCGCCAAAGCCTAGCTCTGCGCAGCTCTCCTAAGGGAACCGCAGCCCTTTACCTTACAAATCTGGAAGTAATCCGAAGTGAGCGTCTCCTGGATCTCGTCCCGGGGAGTCCCCGCGGCGCCCGCAGTCCCTCCGGGGTGCGCGGATCCGCCGCCCGCCCCGCCGCCGCTGCCTCCGCCGCTGCCGCTGCCGGGCGAGGAGGCGGTCAGACCGTCCAGAACTTTGCGAAAATTGAATTTCTTCATTTTGGAAAGAGCTCGACGACGAAGGGCTGGGGAAGGCGAGACGATGTGCCGCCGCCGCGCATCCAGCTCCCTCCGAGTGAGGCAGCGCTTTAGTCCCTCGGAGCGAACCGGCTTATCGCTATTAGGTATAATTGACCGAAGAATGCAAAGGTTTCATTTTGGCTACCGGTGATGGGTCCCTCGGGGCAACGGCAGTAAAGGAGAGATCCACGACTAAGCCTTGCGCTCAGACACGGAGCGATGGAACAGCGGCCACCGGCTCGCTCGCATCATCCACACCTAAAGACGACAAGTCAACGGAGGATTCAAGCCAGCGCCTGACCGAGCGGGCTCCATCCTCTCGCCCTCGGCGCTTGGTTATTTCGACAGCACTACGAAAACCCGACTGCACCGGAGCCCCCTTCCCCTCGACGCCCCTTCGGCGACAACTGTCGCCTCCGGGTGCTGGGCGGAGCGCTTCCCTACGCTGCCCCGCCCTCTCCTCCCTCACGCCCCGCCCCGCCCCGCCCGAAGGGAGCGACGGGGGCGGGGCGAAAGGCTCGTGATTGACAGCGGCGTTGTGCGGCTCATTGGCTCGGCTGGACGAACGGACCAATAAGCGGAGCGTCATGCCAGGCGGGAGGGAACACCAGCGGAGGGAGCGGGATGGCGAGGCCGAGCTCCGCCACATCTGATTGGGTGCACGGCCAAGACGAGCGTGCGCTCTAACCAATTGGAAAGGCTCCTTACCGCAGCGACGCCCCGCCCCAATGCGGAGGTTGGCGCTGTCCCGGGCGCGCAGCGCTGAGGCGGCTGTGAGGGAGCGGGGGCTGGGAGGCATTGAGCTCAGCGCGTTGGGAGCGGTGGTACTCATTATCGTGCCTGTTTTGTTTTTTTTTGTCTGGTAAACAAGACAAGAGGTGCTTACGTCAGCTTCACACGCGGAGCTCCACGCTTTGCTTGTTCATCTCTCTGTGCTCCAGAAGATTTTTACGATTACTCGACGATTTATGACTCCACGCTATTCTGTGATTTTAGTACTCCTCATCTGAATGATTAAAATAAATAAATAAATTCAAGTGAAGTTCAAAAAATAAAGCTTGACTTATGTCCAGATGAAAAACAAATGATGCATTGCTAGTGAAACTGGAAAGGTTTCAATAGACAGAAAAAAAAACCCAGAACCTGGTATGGGGAACAAAATACATAAAACCTATGACCGAGAGGCAGAAGGATGGCAATAGGTTAGCAAATCTGTAAGAAACATAAGTACGGGGTTTTGGAGAATAAGGAAAAGTCAAAACTCAGCTTAAGCTGTTTGAAGAATGCCGTGTCCTACTCATTTGTGTTCAGCATAGGCAATACATGTGAGAAGGAAAAAAACAAAAGCCAAAAGAGAGATACCAGCATGAATTGGAAATATAAAGGGAAAGGTTTAAAACAAAATATCTAGGGTGAAGAAAAAAAATGTCATGGACGGGCTATGAGAAGGGACAATAGCTTGGAAGTCGGTGCTAGAGCAAGAAAAGCAGGTAAAATTAATAGTTTTAAGTGAAAAAAAGGAGGACTGAAATTAGAAGAATGATAAAATGTCTTTGGAAATGGAATAGAATACATATGTTCTTGGAATATTAACGTCTGCCTTTCAGGGAGTAAGTAGTAAGATCTGGCATTTAGATGTTATCTCAGGGTATTGAGAAAAGAATCTCCCACTGCCACTGTGCAGTTAAAAAAACCCAGACTTGTAGGGAGAAAAAAAAAAAATGGTGTTGCCATAGCAAAACATCAAGGAGTTCTGTTCAAAAATGCTGTGAAAAGTTCTTCAGTTCACTTGTGCATGTGAGGCATGTAGGTCCTTTCTGAACATTTTGATGTAAGCTGGACACAAATGCAGTGGCAGAGACAGGCTTCTTGGAAAGACTGTTCAGGCAGCGGTGCAAAGGGAGACAGGGCAGTGATGGACATGTGGAAACTCAGTTTTTCTGGCAGTGTTCATAAAAAGGAGTCCTACTGAATGACTTATGTGTCAATGAGTGATGGTGTTAAAAAAAAAAAAAAAAGAAAGAAAGAAAAAAACAGAAAGGAAAAAAAAAGGAACAATTTGGGTTTGACAGAGAAGAAAATATTTGCTTTTTCTCTATCTGAAAAAAAAAAGCAACAGACAAGTCTGGTGGTGCGTGCAGTTGCTGATTTGCACTGTGTTCAGATGATGATTAGTAGGACACTTCTGAGGTTGGGCAGCTTAAACAACAAGAGTATTAACAATAGGTTTGTATAATGATGAAAATGTTTTAGATGTTAAATAGATACGTAACAAATGAAGTAAGACATCCCAGTGCATTCTGTGATGTATCTCTCTGAATCTTTGTTTTAAACAGTACAAGGAGAGGGTCTATTCTTCAGTGTTTTCTTCTCAGTATTTCTTTCATCAGTCGTAATGTGCAGGTCTAAGTTCTCTTTGGTGTATTTTTGCTTTTCTTTTCTGGCTTTCTGTTTTTGTTTTGATAGCATATTCAGCCAGCAGGCTAGAATTCCTGACTTTCTTAAGCTGCAAACAAATTTTAGTCTCTGGTTTATATTGTTGGTAGTTTAAATAAAGAGGTAGCACAGAGGTGTGCAGGACGACTCCTTGCCTTTTAAGAGTCATTCATAGGTAGCTTCTGGTTTCACAGTTTGCACCTTGTATTTATTTTTGATTCCTACTACTCCTTTCTTGAGAATTTGTAGTTAAAATCTTTGCCCCCTGAGTGATATTGTTTTCCCACCAGTAGCTGACTAGACCACAGCCTTGCAGGTATAGCTGCAAGAGAACCTCCAAGCTTTTGCACAACTGAAGAGAAAGGGCATTGACAAGTACGAGAAACCCATTTGTGCCCATACACTCAAAACTGTAACTTTCAATAATTGGCCATTTCTCTTTAAACTCGGGGACACCTGCCAGTATCTTCCGTGTTTCTGTGTAATTCCAGACACCAGAGGAGAGCAACGAATGGCAGCAAGCACAGTGTTCCTGTCTGCAGAACCCCACTAAAAATATCCCCAGTCAGCACTGAGTATCTGGTTAGAACAGCTTGCTGAACTCTATCAATTAGCCAGATCCTAATCTATTTAATGTGTTTTATTAAGGCTATATAATGCTAATGTTTTAATCAAAATGTCAAGCAGTACTAAATTGAATTTATTAGGAAAGTCCGAGTATATCACATCTATGTGGTTACCTTGATCAAACAAACTTGTAATCTCATCAGAAAGTGAAGTCAGGCCTGCTTGTCAAGTCTTGTTTCCATAACGCTGTGTGGACTTTGCTTTCATAATATTCCTGTTCCTTAACTCCTTCTTGATTGTATCACACATAGCATCACTGTTTTCATTCACATAACTGTTTTGTGTGTGTTTACTGAAATTTAGAGCTGTATGGAAAGCTATTCAAAATTAGTGTTTAAAGGCTGAGTGTCTCCTACTATCTTAGGACCTTTGGATGCCTTGGTGCTATGGAGATGGCTAGTTGAAAAACAGTAGTGCCATTGTCATTCTCAATTGGTGTCAATGGGTAGTAAAGTAGTTAATCATCCTCGTGTAATGTTAATACATTATCCTTTTTTTTTCCCCCCCCGAAGTACAGAACATAAATATTTGCTACAAAAATTCACAAGAGACAAGCTTTCTTAACGAAGAAGCTGGAACAAGGTGGGAGGTTTCTGTACAAAGCTGAGGTTGTTATTTAGTAGTAACAACAACATTTGGTAGAGTGGGCCATGTGCAGGTATGGATTAGTCTGTGGATAGAGCTGTGTGTTCCATCGTGAGCACATCTGTTCTCATTGCTGTTGAAAGGGAAGGTTCTGCGTCCACCTGAACTCTTAGGGCTTTTTATCTCTCTGGCAATGTATTCATTTGTTAGAAAAGTCAATAATTTTCATTTGGATTAATGAGCTAGATTAAGGTCTGCACAGGGATGAATGAATACTAGAGCCGGTGCAAAGAGAAGCAGAGCTATAGGCCTGGGCAGAAAGGTAGAGGTGGACTCTCTTTGATTATACTTAGTTCAGGCAAAGAATATTAACTCGATTGTGATGGTAGCCCACTGAACTATATCCCATATATATACCCTACCCTTGAAGAGCTGCAAATCTCAGTGAGGAACTATCACAGCATCCAAACAGCAGGCTATTTTCAGTAATAGTTACTGGCTTATTGCAGTAGAGCAATGTGTTTCTTGCAGAAGGTTCTCCAAGGAAGAAAAAGTGGAGACTGATGTAGATTTTGTTGCTCTGGAAGCAAGAGTTTTTTCCTAACAGATTGTGGAATATGTGCTGTAACAGAATCCACAGGAAATATAAAAGTCTCAGTATTTATTAACTGCACCACAGTTACTTGCTGTATCTTTACTATAGCAAGAACATAAAACTCTGGGACATCTAACCGGCAGAACTTCATTTCTAGTCATGACCAATGTGAGGTCTTTTCTGGGACACAAAACCTGTCTAAGAGGATGGGTAAATACTTGGGTAGTTAGTACATATCATATACCATATAGCCTCACTTAACACTACTATGTGTAGATCAGTAGCTGTCACATAGCTTAGCTACATCTTTCCCCACTTGCCTCATCAGGAATGGCTAGGCAAAACTGTCTGTCTTTCCTAGGCCCTGCAGTGAGCTGGGCTGTTTGGACTTCTTTTGGCCCAGGTTTGCATTCCAGCCTGTGTACCTAATGCGAGCTGAATCTGTAGGACATCTGGTGCGTCTGAAGGTACAGTGGTTCATTAAAATAGTCTTAATAACTGGCACAGAGCACCAGCAAGCAAAGTTGTTATCTTCCTACCCTAAGGGTTTAATTTCCACCAAACATATGTCTGACTTTTGATCAGCATGTACCTTTTCTAAATTTTTCTTACAAAACATTTTCATTGATGCCTTTTCCATGCTGAACATTTTCATCTTCCCTAGTAGCTGCAAAACAGCAGGAGCTGGTGCCTTTTCAAAGTCACTTGTTAGTAGGCTTTAAAAAAAATAAAATAAAATAACAAAATAAAGGGCTACACAAATGTGATAGTTCCCAGTGGAATAAAGGGCTAGTTGTCCTTGGCAAAATGATCGCACGCATACCAAGCCAGGTTATATGCAGCCAGGTTGCCAAACTAATCAGTCTCCCCAACACATTAACAAGAGATCACAGATTTCCAAGACACAGAATCACAGAATGGAAATAGCCTGGGTTGGAAGCAACCTCAAGGATCATCAAGTTCCAATCCCCCTGCCGGAGGCAGGGCTGCCAACAGCTAGATCAAGTAAGCTTTCAAGGAAGGAACTTAAAGCATTAATTGTGTTAGATAATCTACTGCATTTAAGTCTCTTGAGAGAACAAGATCCTTTATTAAAGCAGAATCAGTAGGAGATTTAGCAAATCAGGAAGACTGTAATTCGCACCGAATATTCTTTTTGTTGTCAGCTTTTCTACAAGTTTGACGTTTTATGCCTTTTTCCGTTATTGCTCTGAGATTTTTGCAAATTGTCGGTGGCATTTGAAGTGACAGCTAATCTATTCCAGATTGTTAGTTCATTTTTTCTAGGTTCTGCACTAACAAAGGTCTCAATTAGTTCAGGGCTACTTGTCTTGGCTGCTTTCAAGCCCACACAGTCTTGCAAGTTTGAAACATGATCTTTTAATACATATTTCCTTTCAGGATCCTGTAAAGTAAGAGCATAAGGAGTTAGAAAAGGAAAAAAATATGCATTTAATGAGTATACACTTCTACAGAAAAGCCATCAGCACGCTTTGCAATTTATGGGGTTTCTTCCAATGCTTGCAGAAAAGAGGCTTTTTTTCAGCTGGGGAATATTTCAGTTGCCCTTCAAAATCCTTCGTTTAAAATTATAGGGTCCATTCACTCAAACTAGTTTGATGAATCATAGGAACAAATAATATACGTCAGTTCACGAAAAATCAGATGTCACATTCTTGGTCTCTGTGCAGAAAAAAAATCTTCGTAGAAAAGGCTGGACTTGACATAACTATCCAAAAGCAGGTAACTGGCAGTGTATACTGACAGTCTTAAATTCACTGTAGCTGTTGCATAAAAGAAGAGTTAGAAAGATGAGGGCAAGGAAAGAAAAGGAGAAGCACAAAGAAAAATGGGGCCACATCCAAGTATTTCAATCCTTCTGCCATTAAGGGCCTTCAGTTTTATGCATCTTTCATTTTCAACAACTGAGATAATCTGTAAGTACATTACTATTGACCTGCAGGACCAATATGCTTGTCTCTTCTAGAGTAAACAATGCTTTATAATAAACAACCTCATCAGAAGACTCCAGGGAAGAAATGCTACCTGCACTCTGACTTTCGACCACTTTATGAAGTCTGTGAGGAAAAGCTAGGTAATGTACTACAACATCATCTCCCTTTGTCGCAGAGGGACTGCAAGCCTCCTGACCAACTGTCTAAAGGATTAGCTCTTTCCACGGGTGAATTTAAACACTGCAATGGCTCTTGTGCCTTCCTTTCCTCCCTCACTTTATCATACATTTTTTCCCGATAATTTAAGAGCAAATTGGAGGAAGATGAGACCGTTCTGTCCCTTCTGCAAGTATCCTAAAAAATATTCCACCCTAGTCTTGATGCTTCTTTGAAAGGAAATCTGGCAGAAATGCTAGCAGTGAAAATACAGTCAGTCCTAGAAGATAAAAAATGTTTCTTCATGCCAGGAATGACAGCTGTATTATCACTCAGCCCTTGTTCTGTCTCTCAGTGAGGGATTTTCTTTTTGCCAATGCGATGAATCAAATGGGAATTTGCTATGTAGTGCCTGGATTGGAAGGGATTGTGTTGTCTCAAGGGCTTTGAATCCTTGGTGTTCCATTCCCATTCCCAGCCTTCAGGCTGTGGACACTTGCAGGGTGTTTTTACTGGCTGAGAAGTCAGCTGGGTGCTGATCTGCGACATTACAAATACAAAGCCTTTGCCTCTGCAACTACTGTGCTAAGAGTAATCCTTCAAATGTCTATTTCTTCAAGAGAAGGAAATGGTCTTGTCCATGACTCACTTCAAGCCAGAGCTCAGCTTAAGTCTTCAACCCAGGCTTTTCTGTTTTTATGGCCTTAGCCCTTGTGGATCCCAGTCCACCGTTTCTCTCTTGTCTAAATTTTTTTAGAAGGATCTAAATGGTGTATTCCTCTAACTCACCGTGTCTTGGGCCGTGGGACTCCTGTCCACAAACAGTGTTGGCAGCAATTAACCACTGCCCATGGAAGATTTCAGAAATGATAAGAGGTATCTTTTTCTTTTAGATTACTAAAAATATATTCTAGTGGGCAGAAAACAAATATCTGTATTGTAGTCTGTAGTGAGCCAACTGCAGGTTTTGCCCCATGATTGCTGTTAAAAAGTTGTGAAATCTTGTGAAAGCAATTAAGAAATAAGCCCCTTATGCTGTCTAACATAAAAGCAAGGCAATTAAAGTTGTACTTGCAGCTGGCTTCACTGAACAGCTGTTGCAGTTTATCCTTTTCTTCTGTTGGGGCATGGTCAGGAACATCTCCCTTCTGCATCAAGTTCCCCTTGAGCACATTCCATGAGGAGCTTTTAGTGATGTTTTTGGTGATCCTTTTTCAAAGGAGAATTAATACATTATGTTCCCAAAAATCCAAGACAGATTACCAGTAGGATCATCCTGGAAAGAATATATAGGCTGTTGTTGAAAGTACACAAGCAGGCTTTTCATTTTCACTTATTTCCCAAACTGCCAAAGTCTGTTCCATTTCCTATACCATTGGGCAGATCCTGAGGAGTTTTCCTAGTGTTATATTAAGCATATTTTATTTAGGATAACAGGCACTATTTTCCAAATCAGAAGGTCAAAACAGCATTAAAATATTTGTAAATACATTGTGATAAAATTGAAAATTAAGATGGAAATTGTTTGCTCTGCATCTCAAGGTTGGTGTGATAATACTTATCCAAATGAGTTTCCTGAGAAGCTGCAGGAGGTGTTTTCTGAAATACCTGGTAGGGACCACGCACCCACGTTACAAATTCGAATCTCAGACAAGCAAAACCACTGTGTTCTAGGTGAGGTACACCAGATCTATGTGCTTAATTACCCAACTGCATCACAAGGATATTCTTTATTGCCTGAACCCAGTTCAAAAATCATTCCCTCTGTTGTTCTACTAAATGACTAGCAAATAATGGCCTAGCTCATGGATGCACATTGTGTCACGCTTATCTCTATCCACAACAACAACAAAAAACACCTTTTGGCTCCAAGTATTGCAACAGTACTAGTAAAACATGGAGCTTTTTGATAGTTTCTTTCTAATGTAATTCAGTATTCTATATTCTTGAGAATTACTTTCTTGTTTCTACATAGTAAATCAAACTGTCAGCCCTGGTTTTAAAGCATGACACTTTAGAAATCAGGCAGTTATTAAATAGCATGTATCCAAACCTAAGTATACTACCTTTCAGTCACTTATCCCCCAGGCAGTATAGATTCTGGTCTTTTCCTTATGAGCCCAGCATTTCTGGAAAAATCGGGGTTGGCACCAGGGGAAGCAGTGCTTGAACTGTCCGTTTTTGGTTAACAGAAAAACAGCATCCCAGCCCTTCTTTGCACCTGCTGTGTGCTTATAGACAAATTGTAAACCCAAAGTTCTCACTAATGTATTGTGTGCATTCTGAAATGTTCAGTTTTGATTAGGTGCATGTACACTTCGTATTCATCACAGCCTATGGAGGATGATTGGCATTCATGCTAGCAATGCATTATGCTTTCCTACCAGTATGAATTATTGCTTTCATCTCTGAATTTACATACATTGATTCTTGTGCGGATTCTAGACACATTTGAAAGGAAATGCATTTCAAGTTGGCTGGTAGAACAAAGAAGATTTCTAGGTCTCATCAGTCTGTTCTTTAAAATATATCGCATGCCTGACATTATTCAAATCACTGCATTTAGTCTAGGCTCAGCAAAGCCAATTTTGTCTATGTGGGTTTGCTTTTTCTTTCCAGGGACTTTTGCTAAAATTTAGCCTGTGTTGCCTCCTTCAAAAACGTCACATTTTAAAGATTTTCTACTCTGATGCTATTGATGTCACTGTATTTATTTGGAAGACCAAAAAGAGTTGAGTCCCCTTGCAATTCCCTCTTCATTCACATAGTGGGAGTTTGACTCTTCCACTTAAGAAGTGGTTTCATTTCAGTGTTGGGTTGCACCTTTTTTCTGTTAGTTCCAGCTTTGTTACACTAGAGGATGGCACAGATGCAGACTGCTGCTGTGACATGCACTCATGACAGAACCCAGCATGTCAGAATATACATGTTCCTGAGCGTGGGACTGACAGAAGGTGAAGGATTTATTTACTTCTTCATTCTGCCTTGTATGAGTCACGTAGGTCTTCCCCCTAACTTTATTTTACATTTTCATGTGTGAATACATAAAAACCAGAACTCTGAAGGCATGTTGTATTTGAGAGGCTAATTGACCCATTTTAATTAATTGCTTTTGGTTCACGCATAAAAGATCACCTCTCCCATAAGTAGCTTTTAAAGAATTAATCTTCTTAAGCAGTGATGCTGATCTACCTTCCTCTAAGGCATTTGCTCATACAACCTCCACGCTAGACTCATCCAGCAAGGAAATCCCCTAAGACAGTTTTTGGAGCTCTGTGAGAATCCTGCCTCACAAAACTGTTCGTGGAAGAGGAGGGTCATTATATTTAATTCAGATGCTCTTACCTCAGGAAAGGTAGCTACATTAAGCTGACCTTAACATGCTTTTGAAGTTTTTCCAACATCTAGGAAAAAATACATATAATATACTAGATTTGTAAAGCCCTTTTTCACAGTCTGATACCACATTAAAATTCCTTTTTAATACAAAACACCACATCTAAAATCCCTTGCTATCGTGCAGAGATAAAAATATTACTTGTATTAATTTTCAATGAGTTTTGACAATGTAAACTATAAAAGCATACCGAGTCTCATTTCTTGCCTGGCACAGCTCACAGATACAGAATTCATGAGCCAAGGTGCTCCTGTGTTTTGTTTTGTTTTTTTTTCTGGCTGCACCACAAATGTTTTTTGGAACAATTTCTTTGGGCCTCCCTTTCTCTTTTTTCTTTCACTCTGCAACCTGCTCTGGCTGGCATGTAGAAAGAGGCTAATATGGAAATAATGTAATTGCTGGAAGCAGCAAAATTGTAAAATGCATCTGAAATGCTGAGAGTACTCTTGGGCTAAAATTATCTATCCTGCTGCAGTAAGTCATCACCCGGACTGTAAGGAAGCAGAGTGCTATATCTGATACAGAAGGCTTGGAGAAGGCTGTCTTGCTGTTCAAGTCTGTCAGGAAAAATACAACAAAACAAAACAGAACATGATTTAGTTTTCAGGTCTTGTTACTATGAACATTTTGTTATACTCACAATGTTTTGTTGTACATACCTGGACTCACTATGCTTCTGTTAATATGAATAAGAAAAGAATAAGTCCTGCCAAACCAATCTAATTTCATTTCTTGGCAGCTTGTCTAGCTTAAGGGATAAGGGGGCAGCAGCAGGTGTGACACTCACTGGTTTTAGTAATGCTTTAGACACTGCACAGGGTGGAAGACAAGACTCAAAGTAATTATTAATGGCTTGTTCTTAGACTGAAAGGTCATTTCAGGAATCCAGCCTAGGTTTTTTGTTTCTATTTAATAATTTAATAGATTAATTTATGATTTAACTGATGGAATAAATGTGTATTTCTGCATCTTGCAAAAGCAAAAAAGGTTTCAAACGCTCTGGAGAAAAAGCATTCAACATTGCTCTGGTAAACTAGAGAAATAACCCAGGACACATCTGGTGAGATTAGAAACTGGTGTCAGGTGAAAGGAGTTGCACTTAAGCAACCCTCTCCAAAATGAAACTGAAAACTAAGGTGGGTGTGGGCCTCGACACAAGTTTAGAGCTAATGCAAGACGCATAGCAGCCTCTTCCAGAGGGATGAAATTCACCAAGAAGTGACACTTTTGGAGCCATTCTGGAGGTCCTTAGCATAGAGGAAAAGCCTTCTTGTGAAGATGAAGCAGGCAGTGCTTTAAACCCAAGTTAACAGAGTGTAAGGCTGCAGTTCTCTATCACATTTGCATCTGTTAGCAAACTACCAATTACCTTTTCTTTGTGGATTTTGCAGTTTTGCATATTCATCTTGTACTGAGCAACACTGCTTAGTTCCCTTTCCATGGGCACGATTTACATCGAGGCATGAATGTAGATATCTTTTAGGTACAGAGTATGAGCAGCCACTTTTAACCTCTACAATGACTGATGGCACTTCATTTCCATCTTTAGCCTACTTTTTACAATAAATTAATAAAAAATAAATCAAAGCCCTCACTGCTGGGTACATTTCTTAGTGCTAAGACCAGTCTGTAGGTGGGAGGTGGGAAGGATCTGCCAGCGTGACCCAGGGGATAATAGATGAGAGTATTTTGACACTGCATGTTTCTGTCACGTACTGTGCCTGCCTCCTCTCACCTTGATTATGAAGTTTAAAAAAAAAATCCAGTTCTTTACCACCTACACACATACTATTAAAATCATGATGTGTATTAACAAAAAAACTTTCCAAACTGGATGGGAAATTGCTGATAGTAGTGCTAGCCATCCACCAGGATGGCATAAAGCCAAAGCTAGCCAGATTTTAGTGCTGTATGAATTGTTCCTTCCTCATTCACTCCTCCATCTTTCCTTCCCCCTCCTAATCTTTTTTTTTTTTTTTTTTTTGTTCTACTCCTCTCTCCCTGGATAAATGAAAATGGTCTGTGCTTTCTTTAAGCAGATTTTGCAACAGAAAATATGGGATAAAAAAAAGCAGAAGAACAAAATGTCAAAGCTGATTTCTAGGAGAGCTTTTCTGGAATTCAGTCCAGCGACAACCTCTGCTATTTGAGGGTGGAATTCAAATGCTGAACATCACATACCTGCTTGTGCTCGCGTTCAACAGCTGTAATCCTGAATGGCTCAGTAATGTTGGAAGGATCACTGTGTTCTTAGCAGCCCTTATTTCCGCTGCTGTCTTTGAGACGCTGTTAAACAAGAATGATTGACACAAGGAGGGAATTACATGCTCAAGGTAAATTGTAGGCAATTAATTCCCATACTGAAAAGAAACACATTGAAAAGCATCAAGGTATAAATAGAAAACACGTATCTCAGTCGAAAAAAGAACACACAGCTGCAAACAGAAGTAATGTTATTGCTGCTGCCTTTTGAGCCCAAAGGGGATGAAAGCAAATAATTAATGAGACATCTCCTTGTGTCTCGGTGTTTTAGGACTTTTTCAGCAGCCACTGAATGTTTCCTCTGCTTTCATTTATCTTCTCCCAGCGCTTTAACACCAAATAACAATTTGCAGTTAGTAATTAAGACCTGTCTTGTGAGCATAACAGACTCTCGCTCCTACACAGCTATGGGACCTGTAACATACGTCCTTGCCTCACAATCCGCTCGGCTGAAACTTGTGAAGTGAGTCACTGTCTAAGCCAGCAGAGCTGGGGCTGAGGAAAGAAATACCCCTTCCAACTTCTGTGCTGCCTCTGTGGCACATACCTGTGCAAAAACAGGTAGATCTGCAACACAGGTCATCTGTTTTAAGGCAAACTGAACTGGGGAAGGAAGAAAAACACCAGAAAAACTTGTGTCCCAGGGCTGCAGGAGCTCCACAGTGAGTGCACAGGATGACCAATGTGTGTGTGAGGCAGAAAACTGACCCATCTTCAGAGGGACTTGTCCCCACATGGGAAGACTGCTGTATTTTGTGGCTTGCCTTGGTGATCAGTACTCCTCACTTGTAATGGACGGCCTTCAGCAGTGTAGGTAACTGGGTAGTCCTCCTTCAGTGGAAGAATTAAGGGGTTCCCAGGAGCTGAGGTTAACAAAGGCTGATTTATCATTTGCTTCCAGAGTCAGCCTTGCTTTGGGCTGCTGCCATTAGATATTTTGGAGTGGGAAGACAGAGGTTTGTGTTTAGCTTGTTTTAAGGAAGTTCTTCTGCAGCAAGTGGTGTTATAAGCATATTTTGAAATTATTGAAGCATTCACAGTCATCTTTACAATGATTATCCTTACCTATAGTGTATCCTGCTTGTATTTTAACTTCAAACATATTGAACTTATTTCTCCCGTGCATACTGTATCCTAGGATGTTTTCCTCCCTCTGCCATCCAGTTGTTTTTCAAGGTGGTAGCACAGGCAGAGCTCCACTCTTGTTTCAAATGAGCGTGAAACAAGAGTGGATATTTCTACATAGAACAGCGAATACTGCTGTATAAGAGGAAGAACACAGACAGTTGCTGCCACTTGCACGTATGTGTGTCAAGGGCAGCTGGACCTTTGAAACACCGAACTCACATCACTGTTGCTGGTTCAGTCAGGTATCTTGAATGGCACCTATAGACCTTTGCAAATGGTCTGAGCATCATCCAGCATTGGGAGTTGCAGAGATCATCGCAGGAAAGGTGCAGGATTAGAGGCTTTTAGGCAGAGGTCTTTTCTTCCATGTCTAACTAATTTTGCATCCCGATTCCCAGTCTGGATAGTTATCACATTTCTAAGGTTCACCCTCACTGAAGCCCATTATGTAGAGTCCCTGTGCCTTTTGATGGGCACATTCACAACAACGGTGCATTATTAGTTTTGTTACTTATGAGTTGTTCACCCTACATGTGACGCTGTAATTCACGCAAATTAGGGTAATTAAAATGGCCGATCCCATATCCCCTCTAGGAGGGAACCAATGTCCTATTTCTCTACACTGCACAGTTAGGAGACTTATATCAGCATTAAGAGTGGTTAGTTTTGATTTGGGGGTTATTTTGCAAACAAAATGGGCTGAGATTTGCTGATTCTTGCATTCTCTCATTTCATTTCCACCCATTTGTCTTAGGTATTATTTGAATTTGCCAACCAAAATATGCTTCTGTAATCTCCAGCTGCATTACTCGCTTAAAGTCATGACACCTATTAATCCCAATATCCATTTAATGCAGCATTTTATGTATTTCTGTCAACCACATCTAGCAATTCTCCTGTGATTGTGTTGTCATTAACCCTGGGACTCTTTTCTGTGATCTTTCAGTTTCTCTGTACTCATGTTTATTCATCTCTACCTGCATTTTTATTGGGTTGAATTTCAGTTTATTGACTTTATCTCATTCCTCTAACTTGCACTTTGTGTATTCTTATCCTCCTGAGTCATACATGCTTATCTGTCTTTGTGTCCTGCAGGTATAGTAAGGATCTGTATAATCTCTTGTCCAGCTGAGAGCCATTGGTTGTGGTGGCAGGAGACATCCATGCTTAAGTAACATCTGGATCTTTGGCTATTTTTGACCAGCCCTTGTACAATGCAGGGATATAACCCATTTTGCACTTCACTGACACTCCTGTGATGGACAGTTTATCATCCCCAAAGAAACAGCCTATTTCCTCGTCACTCGCCCTAAAGATGACTCATACAATGGAGTCATAGAATACAAGTGAGAACAGAAGCCAGAGGGAGATAGAGGGTCCAAACACTTCCTCCACACAGTCTTAGGAGAAAAGGATCAAAATTAATTTTCATTTGACCTCGAAACCAAGAAATAAGTAAAGGTGAATGAGCAATTCCACTCTCAGCACAAGAGATCAGGCAGGAAACTGGCATCATGGTCAGCAAGAAGGAGAGACGTACACACCTGTGGGCAACAGGCTTCTTGATTAATATAAATGATCATGTCTGTTCACAGCTTAAGTTTTCTGCCTCCAACAAACTGCTGGCTACCATCTGATGGCAAAATAAACCCAGATTACGTGCACCAGCTCCACTGGCTGCTCTAATAGCAAAGCATCTGTGTAGCTGGGTGCTTGAGCCACTCTGGAGTATTGAAGTTTAAGATTCAAATCCTTCTTATGAAAGGGGATATGGTGTAATCCACTTTTCATTCTGTGGCTTTTGAATTTCTAGTTTGAGGAAATATCCTTAAGACTGTTGTATAGTTTAAAATTACTGTGTGTTGGCTGCAAAACTCTGCATGGCATCCCACGTTTATTTCCCTGTACTTGGCACACACTGGAAAAGCTGGAGTTTGAGAAGTACTGTTCAGATTTCAGTAATCTACATATAAGAACATCTCAGGGAGCTATACAAAAAGCTACCGTAGGGCATTTTTTGTCTACTAGGCTTGCTACCCTGTCTAAGAATATAATTAAGTTAGTTTGCCTAATGTATTATAAGCCCCAGTTGCCTGCTATTTATCACCTTATTTTGCTGTAGCTGCTTACACAACAACTGCTTTATTAATTCCTCTAGCTATTGTTAGCTATTGATACAGAGTTCTTCGTGTTCTTGTTCCCCATCTTTCATTACCTGTATGGAGAAGAAGTATTCCCTTCATTTTCATGTTCTTTCCCAATGGATAACCTTTAAAGTCACATTTCCTTTTCAGGAATGCTTGCCAGTAGTTTCCAGCAGTTCTGATTGTTCAACTGGTTACCTAGTCTACATTTAATTGTACTACCTTGAATAGTAGTCTGTATTCACATTTTCTGTATCTTCATGTTGAAATTGTTGTTTCATAGATTTGTTTTGTGATTCTTCTTGTTGTTCTCTAGCTGCAACTGGGTAAGGCTTTCTATAGATATTAGACTTTTTAGTTGAAAGTAGTTAAGTGTTTCAGTTGCATAATAAAGTAGAATACTCTGCATGTATTTGCTGTAGTAACTGAAGGCTCTCCAACTGATTTATTGATGCAAAGTTACACGTTCTCAACAGCCCCTCTGTAATGAGAGAATATGTTTATTGCTTTCTCCGAGAAAAGACAAACTGAGGCACAGAAAAGATTTAGGATTTTTCCAAGATCATTGAGAGCTGCAAAACTGCAGCTTAAGAGTAGCCATCCCAGAATACATAGTAGAGAAGCCCCCAGAGCCAAATTTCTCAGTTCTCCAGTGTCTGCTAGAATTCCCTCCTGCCCAAGCCACAGTTCAATGTTATGTTGCAGGTGGAGCTGTGCAGCAGCAAAGGCTATTGTCTTACATCACCTAGTGTGGGAAGCTTTGGGGTGCTCTGATCTGACTCCATCGATCATTCCATTTAGAAGTCTGCAAATATGTTGCTGTGTCACAGGCTCTTCTTTGAAGATCTCTGGTCTGCTGTGAGTCTCTGTTAATCTGCTACTGTGCAGAGGATCCACCACAGTTACCAGCTCCTAACTGGTTTTCCTTTGTCACAATTGAAGGCCACCTGAGTGGTGGCACTTCTATCCAGCTCTCTGTGTCTAAAGGTTCTGCTTTGCCCAACAACATATAAACATGAGCATCCACCCTCCAGCTTCAGGAACACAAAGGACATTTTCAAACACTTTCCCACTGTTCTCCCGTATGATCCTGCTCTATGGAGCTCACATTTTCTGGAGATGTTTTCTTCCAATAGCCAGATATACACTTTGGGTTAAATGGTATCTGTTTTTCTCCTGGTTCATTTTGCCTCTCTCGGGACAAAAGCGGGTCTGGAAGGATCACCATTGTCTAGAGGACAGTCTCTAGAGGATACCCAGGTTGATAGACCCTCAGAGATGGCAAAATAATTGCAGCTTTTCTGCCAGCTTTGCCAAAGTCGTGGTCTTGGAAAGCCAAGTTACCCGGTGTTGCTGAAAGAGGAGCAAAGTCTTGGAGGTAGAAGCAGTCACCCTTGCTTGTCATCAGCAATAAGCCCACCTCACAGGAGTGTCTCCTACTTCCCCCACCCATGCATATCCTTTCTTTTCCCCACTCCCTTTTTCAGGATTCTCAACTCTGGAAGAGTAAATTTCAGTTTTGACAAAACCACTCTGGCTTTGAGCTGTTCCTCAGCTATAACCTCTCCAGGCAATTGGTGTTGTCCATACTTCAGGTAGAGGCAGAAGCTTCCTTTCTAGGAAATGGAAGTTCTCATTAAGTGTGCTTGCAGACCCAGAATGCAGAGGGTGGATAAGCCTTAGAAGTATATATTCTTAAATCTCATGAACTGTAATGACAACCTTGTGTTGTGAGGATGTTAAAGAGATGAAACAGGGATAAACAGCTCAGAGCTGAGCTCCATCTCACCATGACACAGGTGGCTGGGTGTGAGGTACACTGCTGGTGCAGAAGGGAGAGAAGATCAGCTCTGCATGCTCAGGTCATATATAGCAGTAGCTGAGACATTTATGCTGTGAAGCACTTAAGGCTCAGGAGGGTGCAAAAGGAGGGGCAGGGATGGATGAAAGGCTTGAAAATAGGAAGGGAAGGGAGGAAAAAATCCCACGCTTCTCACAGACACTTGAGCAGTCATCCTGGAACATGGACACAGCTGCAGCAAGCAAAAAAAGAATGCAAAACCAACAACAAAATCCCTTTGGGTTTAGGAAACAGTGAAGAGCTAGACTGAAAACCAGACTCATTTCAGAATAAATGTGGTGTTTCGAATGCAATGATGTGAAAGGCACATGAGCCACAGTAATAAAATGTGATATAAGCCGTTACCGTAAACAAGGAGGAATAATTGACAGGGAACTAAAACAGATCTGCAGAGCACGCATAGCCCAGGGCTCTGGCGTTTGCCAATTGAGAGGAGGAGGAGTGGCAAGAATAGAAGTCAGAGAAATGCTAACAAACCACAGGCAAAAAATAAACGCTTCATACAGCAGCCCTTGATCCCTAAGACCAAAAGTTCAGCTCACTTCAATAAATAGCACAGTGGTGGATGAGCAGAAGGAGCAGCCAGCCTGCTGAAATAACAGCTGCCGTAAGGGGAGGGGGACATCTGGAAAAATACTCTCAAAAGAAAGAAAAGCAAATGTCTTTTGTGCTGAAGGACCAAGTCAGTATTCATGGGAAGCTAAGGACACACTGTCACAAACCTGTAGCTGAATCACAGTAGAAAGTAACCAATTTAGGTTTGGAGAGGAAGAAAGCAGTGGGGCACAGAGTGCAGAAAGCTGCAGCTTAGTGAACACTCTATGGATGATCCAGCCATTATCTCATCCCCCCAGCACATAACATACACATACAGAAGTATATCTCTAGACACATATGTATGTAAATATTAGACTTGAAAAGCATTAGGTAGCATTTCAAAACCTGCAGACAATTTGGCCAAAGAAAGCTGCCCTAATGAAGAGAGAGTTACCCTCCTGGTGTCTTAAAGCCCAGTGCAGTGATGCTGCACAACTTGCTTCATGGAAACCTTTTCCTACAAATGCTCCAGTGAGTTAAATAATACAGGCACTGCTTTAAATAATAAATAATAGCCTACAAGAATGGATGTTCAGAGAGCACAGGATAAGATGTGATGTTTTCAGCTGAGATTAGAAGACGGAGGGAAAGATGGGCATTGGTGGCCAGCCCACCAGTAGAGAGGGTAAGTGAAGCTGCTAGCTGAGGCTGGGTGAGGGGAAAACCTGGTGAGAAGAGGGGCTGGAGTCCTGTTTTGTGCCCTGCATTACATGGGGAGCCAGCTATGGCTAGAGAATGTAGTTGTGCACGTGGCAGCAGTCTATGCTCACAGTCATCCTTGCTGCCTGCAAGCTGTATAGTTTACACCTCAGTTTGGAGCTGGACTTTTCAGTGCTGCTTCTGAATAAATAAAACGTGTTTTCACACATGAAGAGAGGTGTGCCATCTTTTGGTCATTGCAATTTTTGCCTCCCTTACTGCCATATCAGTAGCTATTGCAGTGTCATTTCTTTGCATCCAGTGAGCATTAGAAGATGCAGATAGAAGCAGGCAGATAAAGAACAAGAACCAAAATGAAATTCTGAAGATAAACTCCTACCATTGCAGCACATTCACGCCACATCCTAAGCCAAGTGAAAAGGTCTAGGCCTCCACATTGCAAACATGCTCTTTGCCAGCAGAGCGCCTTGCAGAGAAACAGAGTAAGGAAAATCAAAGCCATTGATGACCAGAAGAAAATGAGTAGAAAAACAGCTTCCTGCCTCACTAAACCTTGATATTTGACGAGTGTTTGATTCTTCAGAGCAGTGAGAGGTAAGAGCTTTCCATTACCGTCAAAGGTGCTTAGGGCTTTGTAGATTCAACCTTGAATCTCCTGACAGATGTTTTGATGTATTTTGCTGAAGTGCATAAGAGGAGCAGGTAGGTTTCTCCTGCATGCTCTCTGTCTTGAACTCTGTATGTCTCAGTGTTGTGGGCATTTTGAAAAAGCCGCTATTGTGGTACATGAAAGCCAGTACACTTTGGGTTATAGGAAGCAGGTCTGTGAAAGTTCGGAGCTCATCAGAGATAAAGGAAGGCTTTGGGTAAGATTCTGTAGTGTATGCACTGCAGCACCAATTCTGCATTAAAAGCAGACAGTTGTGTATATAGTAAGAGTCGACATTTTTGTAGAGGATCGGCCTTACAAGGAAGAATGTACTGGTGACATGTATTTCCTTTCACTGGTACCCGAAGAAGCCATCTTCTTCTGCATGAATTTTGTTCAAGCTCCTGTTTAAGTGAGAAAAGGAGAGACAGAGCAAAGTTGTCCTTCTCAGGTCATTACCAGCCATGGTATGATGAGGAGCAGAAGCTCTGTCATGTGATAGTGGACGCAGACTGGCACCCTCACAGTGCTGGATGATCATCTGTGTGATGACTTAAAGTAAAAATTGCCTTCCCTGTTAAGCAACCTTCGTAAGAAAAGGATGTGCCAGAAGTAGTTATTATAGTTTGATGAGCCTAAATATTCGGCTCCCTTAGCCTCCTGCACGCAGCAGTGGGTCCGTCTATGGGGCTGTCAGCTTTAGCACTTTTATTTGGATTAGGCAAGAGCTTTGATGAGATTTCGTGGTTGTCTCCCACCTTCTGCTTTGGCTTGCAATGTGGAGCAACCTTGGAGCACACAAACAGGTTCCTTGAACTCAAAGTGGAAGAAGAATGTGTTCTGCAGAAGCGCTCCTCAAGCACTCCAGTGAATCCTGAATCACTCCAGTGGTGATTCAGTTCCCAGGTCTGAGGCAACACTGCCCTAAGCCAGTTCCAGCTGCTCACCCCAAGCACTGGCATTTTCACAGCGTGCCTCTGCTCGCATTCTGCTTTGCTACATGCCAATGCATTCCTCCTTTCCCAAAGTAGCCTAGCAAAAATCGCAGCACTGGAAATAACATGATATAATGCTCAAATACCTGGCTGAGTGACCCCTGTGCAGCAGATCAGATAATTAAATTCTAAGTGTGGATCTGTAATGTTTTCAGGCAGCTGTTAGAAACCAGTGTGAAGGCAACAGCCAGGCAATTGCTCTCACCAGCAGTGTCATTGCTGTTTGCTACATCTGTCCTGGGGTCAGTGGCTGCCCTGCACACAGTTGAGAAAAGCTCGAAAAGCTTAAAAGCTGCTCCTAGCACTCCAGATAGCTCCCTGCTACAGTGGTGAATGCCTGATGAGTTGCTTTAATAGCCAACTGCTCCTGGTGCAGAATTTTTTCTTCTTCCCACCTTCTTCCCGCCATTCAGTGGATGGATCTTGTGTTGCTTTGGTCTTAGCTGCATATTACAAACTTAGCCAGAGGACAGACCATCTCCTGCCAGAAGTGGGTGTATTTATAGAGCACAGCCAACTCAGTTCTTGATCTTCTCCAGACTGAACTTGAGGATCCCATAAAAACATCTCACTGTGCTCTTTCTCTTTGACAATTACTTGGAGAGCTATTAAGCAGTTTTTAATCTCACCAGTGCCGTACATCTTTTATTGCTTTCATTTTTAAATCGGAAGGACACATGAAACTGTCAAGTAGACATCTCTGATTTCCAGAGATCTATATAGATAGCTTTACCTTAATCAGATAAGCATGAAAGCTAATTTTTATAAGAGGTTTCATTGATTGCTTTTAAGAAAATAGTTTTGGGCATTGACTGGCATTGACTGTGCTACTATTCATTAATGATTTACTCATCTCTCATATCTGCTTAGCCATGATTTTGTCTGGGCGCGGTTTCAAGGTAATTGGACGTGGGATATCCAGGTCATCGCAGTACCATTCTTAAGTGTACACTCATGATTTGAAGCTGCTGGCATGCCCCTAGCTGGCTTGGGAGCAGTGTGACACTGGGTATGCTGTACCAGCTGTGCAGGCACAACCTGAAGCAATGTGAAACAGGACTGTCCTCAGAAATCATGGCATCTTCTGTTTAACCAACAGTGAAATGTCAGCACTTTTCTGGTCCTTTGTAGCTTCCTGTGACTTTCAATAAATTTTATAAATCACCACTGTCTGTGGTCCTGGAAGTTCCTCAGACACTTCTTTCAATATTCTTGGCTGCAGATTTTCTGCTGTTGCAAACAGTACATTGCTGCAGTTCTTGCTATTTGACATCCCTCATTGCTGCTGATGAGACAGAAAGCATTTCTGCATTTCTACATTCCTGTGGAATAAGCACATCCCTCACATCCTTGGTTTTTCCAGATACCAGACATAAATATTCATTGAACATTTCTTCTTTTCCTGTATCATGATTGGCAAGTCAGCCTGCTTCAGCACTGGACCTATAGGGACCGACATTGGGAAGAGAAGAAGCAAACCTGGTGAGCAGTGTTTTTGTTGAGAAAACATGTATGAGATGCCAACAAACAGCAAGTGTGAAATCACAATAACCATTTGAATTATCAGGTTCTAAGATGGTTTTGATGCCCCACGACACTTCAATCTGGGTACAAAAAGAATTACTTTAAGATTAAGACCAGTGATTTCATGAAGAGGATTATATGACACTGCTACAGATAGCAGTAGGATTTGATGATGCAAGAGGTCCCTTCGAATCCTGTTCTCCTGTGGTACATCAAGGATTTCATTAGGTCTCAGTATACTTTAATAATGCCTTCTTGCCCTTAATCCTTAAACCCAGCGTTTTATCATTAATGTTTTATCTTCCTCCATCAGCTGCTTGTTTCCTAGTTGGTGACTTGTGTGCACAGCTCTCAGACATTTTATTATTCACATTTACTCTTCGTAATAAGGTTTGTAATGATCATTATTGTTCACTACTTTCACTCCTTGTCTGTATTAAGATGGACATGCAATCAAAAAGCCTCTTGCAGTATCACAGGTTGTGCTTTCTGGGGGAATATAACTGGGTTTTCTCAAAAGTCAGGTTCATATTTCTATGCTAACTTTTTCTCTTGTAACTATGATTTGCCTGTTGCTGACCTCTGAATATTGTCTTGGAAAGTTTAAGACAGCCTTTGTAGGCTCAGGACAACTCTGCTTGCACATAGCAGGGTTTGTCAGCAGTTTGGCGGTGGGAGGCACCAGTTTCCAGCTCAAGTGACTCATGCTCGTCCTCTGGGACCCAGCATGAGCTGCACCTGGCAGCTCTAGCTTTCTAAAAGTCAGTGTATCTATCATCCCCCAGTGAGTACCAAATCATTTCACTGCTACCAGCTCCTCCACCAGGACTCAAGTCCAACAGACCTGCTACTTGGTGTCCCAGCTTCAGCTCTTCATCAGCAGTGGAATGATTACCTGTGCCTCCACACGGGCAGCACTAAGCAAAATGTCAGAGCTGTAACTCTAAGACATCTGAGGGTGCGTGAGAACTGAAGGATGTGAGATGGATATGGGCAGAACTGTCCCACCTACATACATCAAGAGCGACAGGATGGGAGCTGATCCAAATCGCTCAACCGTCTGGGCATGGGGGGCTTGGCTGCATGGGCTTTGTTGTTTTGTGATGGTATCTGCCTCTGAGTTAGGCCTCTCACATGTCTGGAATGGTCCATTCAGAATAAAATGGGATGCATATATATATGTGTTTGCAGTATATCAAAACCTTTCACTGCCAACCCCTTACTTTTTCGACAAGTGGTACTAAAATTAGGATGAGTGATTTCTCATGGAAATATATGGAAAGTCACAACTTGATAACAAAGAGGAAAAAAACCCACATCAGTTTCGAATATAAATAATAAAATGAATGTAAGACTACTTTAATCCAAATCTCCCTGAGAATTTTAAGCCATTTAACAACATTTAACAATCTGTTCCAAGCCACGTGAAGATATTATCCTGCTGCCTGCCAGCAGCAGCATGGTGGGCGGGTGGGAGGGAGGAGTGGGGGCTCCTGGGCCCCTCTCTTTTTCTTCTGTGCAGCTTTCTGCCTCCAAGCCGGAGCACTCAGCAGATGCTTTGTACAACCAACCCCATATGAGCTCAGCGGTTCATTCCCTGCTCACCCACTCACTTGGTGCCTCAGAAGGAATCTGCTCAACTACCACTGTGGTAGAGCAAACCACCAGCCCAAGGAAAGTCACACCTGCTGTGCCATCAGCCCCGTACAGCTCCCTCACCTGTCCTGGCAAGATGACCTCCATGCTCCCACGGTGCAACCTGTACCTTCAAGAGCCACAACCCATCAAAAGTTGGACGGTGACAGGGAGCATGGCTATAACCAGCCCTTAGTCAACACCCTCTGGCCTTAAGTGTTTTTGCAGCCCAGCAGCCATTTCTCCTCCCACCCCGAGGTCTCTGGTGACAGTTTGGACTTGTGCCTGCTCTGACACCTACACCAATTTTTATTTGGAATGACCTAACAAAACTCATTCTCTTCTCTAAGCCTTCCTGCTGAAATACCCATTGCACTCTGCATGGGATCTCCAGCCTGGTCACAGCAAGGGAGCTGGAAATCTCTTTGCTAACATGAAATAGCAAACACAAGCTGCAGAAACAGGTCCTTCTTCCCTCTTAATGTTGTATTTTGAGTTCTGAGTCCAGTCTGAGCTTCCTCAGTAATAAAAGATATTAACATGGACTTGAGCCCTAAAGATGGTTAGGGAACAGCAGCCTGTAATACATGAAAACAGACTATGAAAACTAGATTCTATTGGCCTTCAGATGAGAAAGAATGAGAAGGTGTTACTGCTGTCTACAGTAGGAAGGTGTAGAGAAGATGGAGCCAGGCTTCTTGCGGAGATGTTGTGATAGGGGAAGCAATAGGGACGAGTTGGAACATGAGAAATTCTGACTTCATGAGGGAAAAGCTTCTTCATCATAAGGATCATCAAAATCTGAAACGCTGCCCAGAGAATTTGTGAAATCTGCATCTTTGGAGCTGGACAAAGTCATAAATAACTGCTCTAATTAGGCTTCTTTTAAGTAGAGATTTGGACTAGGTGCCCTCTAGAGTATCTTTCCAACTTCAATTAGCTCATGACTCTGAACTTCATTAACTGAGCTTTGCTTTTTCTTCTCCTGTGTGGCTACTGTTAGCAGGACCAGCCCCATTTCTGCAATTTGGGAAGATTTGAATATACCACTATAGCACAGAGGCAGTAAATTATTTTCTTCTCATTGTACTAAGCTGATCTGTGTACCTCACCAATTCTTTGCTCCAGCATGGGATACCACATGCCACTGCTGAAAAGTCAAATACTTAAACTTCCTTCTTACCTGGCTCACTGAGATGTGTATTTATGTAAGGCATCTAGAGAAATCAACATCTTTTCATTCCCAAGGACTTGTTTTGCCCAATAAATAGCCTTGTTGTTAATTGTGGCTTGTGCAAAGCTTGACTTCTCTGTGAGCATGGACTCCCTCTGACATAAAGAACACAAACACCACTTTGATGTGAAGATAATTGTTACAAAGCCTATCTCTTAGCATTTCTGGACAACTAGAGTACTAAATACATGCACTAACCACTCAGAGCTGATACAATATTGCCAGCACTTCTGAGTTAATTACTTTTGCTTTCAAAGGAAGAAAAGTAATTTTCAAATTATTTTAATCTCAGTCTCACACCGAGAGTATTTCTTATTGCATTTCTTCCATAAACTGTAACATTAATGAAAAAAATCTTTTTTTTTTAAATCTCCTTTAGCTCTTTTATGATAAAGACTGTATCTTTAAGAGAAATAAATAAGTTGCTGTCATCTCACCAGTGGGTGAATCAGGGCTGGAAGGTGGAGGTTGAAATCCATATCTTGGCTCCAGGGGAGAGGGCTGTGGTGATGTTACACCACTGTAACTTCCAGAAAAAAATTCTCCCCTTCACCTTACGCACAGGGGAAAACCAAACCTTGCTGTAAGCTGTGGCCCACTGTCCAACGAGCAGCCTGGTGCTCAAAGCTACATCACTATCTCCTCAAGTGACAAGACTGGAAAGGACAGAGCCTCTTATCTCCGTATTTTAAGTTTTAAAACAGCCATTTTGTGTGTGAGTGAGAGATCACTGGGATCAGCAGCCTGTCTAATCTGTAAATAGTGGAAGAAGCTTGCAGGGGAGTCAAAAAACAGGGCCAGAGGGAAGGTGATGTTCCTTTATCATAGGACGCTTTGGGTTGGAAAGGGCCCTTTAAATTCCATTACATCATGTCTAACAACAAACTTCACTGTTGATTTTTTTTCAGTTCTTTTTGTGTTTCTCTTTGAACGCAGGAGAGATTGGCTCCACTGTGCTTTGTGGAAAAAGCCCTTCCTGGTGATAGCAAAGGTGCTGCCTGATAACCCAAAAAACCAGAGGCACCCAGTGAAATTACATAAGCAAGTGGGTAATGCTTCCTCTGGGGCTTCATCATTTTTTTTTTTTTGGGGGGTGCAACAGTCAATCTATTTATTCTCTCCTCCCAGGGAAGACTTACTGACCTCCCACGTCTGGTCCTTCCCTTCCAACCCCATCTCTGCTGCTCAGCAAGGAGGGGCGTGACCTCAGCACTTAACACTCCCTTGGTTTTAGGGGCTGAGAACTGGCTGGGTAGGCCTCTGTGTCAGAATGACACAAACAAGACACTGAGGCTAACAGAACTCCTGTGAGCTCTGTCACCCAACAGTGCTAGTAAATACTTCTGAGATTAGAGGAAGGGAAATAGGAAGACAGCAGCCACTGATGGATGCACACAGCTGTTACAGGGTTCTGCTCTGCATCCTGCTACTCTCCATGCAATTGCCAGACATCTGTGTTCCTTTATGATTGCTTCTGAATATTAATCAGCCCTCATGGGGTGATCCGTGAGGACCCTCTTTTTTCAAAGCAGCAGTAGCAGCAAGAAGGTACATTTAGGGCTGGTTTGTTCTCTGTCTGCACGCTCTACCAGCTCATACTGCTTTATGTGCATAAACAATTAGTTTCCTGACTTTCACATCACGAAACCCTTCAGCAGTTCCTCATCCATTGCACCAATGTTAGGTACCCTGGACAGGCCGGTTATAGCAGCACCAGGCTCAGCAGTGGTTTTTCTGCAGCACTCCTCTGCCCAGTGGGAGAGCTCCCACCTTTGCTTCCAATATAATTACTCAGTTGTTCATGAGCCTTTGATGTAGGAGATCAGTGGAGAAAATGTAGAATTCAAGCAAGATTGTCCTTCCTTTCACAGATAGTGCCTCCTTCAAGGGCACGTAGAGTGGAAAAGTGCAGCTTCTGCCTCTAGGAACTTCTACTGACACTTTCTACAGTGGTCCTAGAGCTCATTAATTCTATTTATTCCAATTTCCACTGTTTGATGAGCATGGAAATCACATCCTGTAAAGGAATTGGACACACTTGCTTCCTGCTGCTGCTGTAGTATCCAGGCTGTGAGTCTGCTGCACTGCCAGGAGCATGATCGCAGACTCAGTTCTGCTTCCCACCTCCACCTTCAGGGTTTTCAGGCAGATCTGCAGCAGACAGAAACATTGACCACCTTCTGAGGTTGCCTATTAATCAAGCAATGGAAACAAAAATTTCAAATGTGCTGCCAGCAAGTAGCAGCAACACCATACGTGCTAGCAGCAAACCTCACCAAGATTACTTAGACTCAAGACAGCCAAAAGTTACTGGTGCTATTAAACCACAGTCACAAAGCCATAGAATTGTTCCTGACAGCTTTGGCTTTTAAGCCTTGAGTTTGCCTATTTGTATGTACATACAGGAGCTAAGGCAGCCCCATGTTTCACACCTTGCCTCTCCCACAGAGAAGACCTGGGAGGCATGCCATGCCTTTCGCTGTGCCTCAAGTCATGTAATACTCCAGATAATATCTGTATGAATGTTTTTGTGCATGTACGCCCAAACACAGACACTCATACTTACGGCCTCACCTTCAGCTTAAAGTGTTTTGTCCAGCATTTGCTGTTTACTTGTGTGTGAGTGCAGACGTAATGAGATAAGATGTCTTCAGTTTGATCTACTCAAAGATATCCTCTATGTGTAGGGTATACAAAGAGTCACTCCTTAAGATTTCAAGGTTGCAATGACTGCTGTCTACATCTAGCTGTACCCAGTAAGGACTTCTGAGTGACAAATACTCTGTGCAGCTTGCTTAAAGGAGAATCCGAACAGAGGTGGGGACAGTCCAGGACACCCAGCGGATGCAAGGCAAAGCAGTGAGATCTTGTAGACATCAGAAAACAAATCAAGTTGGATTGTTTTCAGCTTACCCAATACTGCAGCTCCTGGGAAGTGAAGGGATGGAATCTGTCAGACTGATATCATCTACTCTAAGCCATAGTTCAAATGGCTCAGAGGCATCTTGTGTGCGTTTTCAGCTGCTATTTCTACCGATTGTTTAGTTACAAGACTACTTGTTCATCTCCAGGTGACATTTGACATCTCACTGTAAATAGTCTTGGTTATAAACGCCTCATGTGTTGAAGTCTGAGGATGTTTATCCAGCGTTCTGGTTTATATCTGTTTCTTACTCTGTCTCTTCAGCATCTGAGTCCTCGGTGATGACTGTTTGAACTTGAAATCTGATTTAGATACAGGTTGGGCATTAACCAGTTAGCAGAGCTGGCTGGGTCATAAATAGTCAGCTCCAAATCAGGAAAATTGTCCCCAAAAGGGCTGGCACTGATCAGGGAACCTGAAGGCCACGAGTGCATGGCTGACAAGGAAGCACAGGCTGGAAGCCAGGGCTCAGTCCCACAGCAAACGCAGTCACTTGCTGAGCCCGGGGCCTCCATGCTCCTGTCTGCTTCTGGCAGGATTCAGAATGGGCACATCCTGCCAAGTGCTGCCTACTGCTTTTGCTGTGACTCACAGCCAATTCCAGGCAGGTGAGGGCCTCTGTTCCCATGGGAGAGCTTTACCAGTCCCTCTCACCCTTATGCTGCCGAGCTAGGTGGCCCTCATTATGCTGAACACTTCCCAGTGGGAAGTATCTCACCCGGCAATAATTCGGAGCTCAAATCTTCAAAAACAGTTTACATCACTATTGCATATAATTTGAACAAAAACAACAATTCATTAGAAGTACATAAGAAGGTCACTAGCCATCCGATAGACACTCTTCCCATATTAAAAGAGACCAGAAGCAATTATCTGCAGAAGCTTTTTCCTGTGCAAGTGGGTTAGCATCTTGCCTTCATTTCAGAAGATACTCAAATGCGACTTGGGGTTAATTGAATTACAAGACACCTGGTTGGAAATTCAGTAGCATATATACTTTCCACTCCAGTCATTTATAGCAGGAAAAGAGGAATATTTTACCAGCAAGACATTTTGAACCTAACAGGGTAGAGGAACCATTTGGAGAATTTCAGGACAGAAGGCACAAAGCCTAAATGATGACAGTGCTGGTGCTTGTAATTTATCTACCACTACATGCAGCTGCTGGTCTCTTGTGTTCAGCAGTGCTTGAAGGGCTGATGAGGGCTTCTCACAGATGCTGCACATTGTGCATGTGTCTATTTAAATTCGGGTTAGCTATTACTCAGCAGCACACTCATTGTATTGATAAGCCTGGTCGTGGCACTAATCAGAGTGACAGTCCCTTCTAACCTCACACAAGAAACTAGGCTGAAGCTTTCCACTTCCCTGCAGCCCACCACCAGCGTCAGCCTGAGATGAGGTTACAGACTGTGCTTAAGAAGGCAAAATGAGGAAGAGGGGAATGGAGGCTAGAAACAGGTGAAAGACAGAGCTCGGGATTGCAGTGGCAAATCAGTGCATCAACACTTCAGTCACTGTTACTCACAGAGGTTTCTTGGGGGCTTTACAGCCAGACCTCAGGTGCTCCTTCTGTCTACAGCTGTACAATGTGAATCAGGATTCAGCAAAGCATCCTTCCTGCAGAGCCATCACAATATTTTCTCAGTGCTGACGTGCCTTTGAGACTATTTTTGTGCCAGGTAAACTACCACCACTCTTATGAGCAGCCACCACCCTTGTCCTCGGGCATCTCTCAGAGACAAGGACTGAGCCATAGATATCCCTTTCCATGATAACCTCTCTGTGTTAGGCAGCTGTGGAGCTACCCAAGCCCATAGCATCTCTTTAACTCTCTCTTACTCACCTGATTGCAGGAGGATAGCACAACCCCAGCACACAACATCCTGGGAAGAAGAAAGGCTGCAGAGGCACAGGAGAAGAAAGAGCAGTGAACATCTGTGCTTCCTGCAGGGTGAGATGAAATCCAGCATGCAGAGCCAAGGCACTGGGTGACAGGGTGAAGAGCACTGGTGTCTCAGAGGCAGCACTGTGATAGACCATTGCTTAGACTCCCACCCTTCAAGGAGCATAGCCAAGTGCTTTGGCTCCATCTGTTCATTCAGGTTTCCCATTCAGCTGACCAGGAACCCTCTATCTCATCTCCTATCAGCTTGTGGCTCCCCAGTAAAACATCACCTTAATATGATTTCCCAATTGTTAGCGACAGTTTCCTGAAAGATCAAAAACTGAGGGAAGTCTTAAAGGAATGCAAAGAAGTAAAGAGGAAGAAAAGAGTCAGTACCATCTCAATTTGAATCTGGAGCTTAAAGACGAGCAAGTGTTCAGCCACATTACTATGCACAGCCCCGGGCAAAAGAGCAGGTATCCCATCAAGCCCTGATAGAAAAATTATACAATGAACCCTGTTCCTGTGGAGTTCTCTTAGGGCATGAGTGCTGTTACTGAGAGGCATTAGCACTTGGTTCATATGAGGTACCTGTCTGTGCATCTCAGGTTCTGGTGTTTTGAAACTGAGCTCTGAAACCCTACTGCAACCAGCACCAGCTCTCTGTTTTAATGAACTCGTCTCCCTGCAGGAACCATTCCTCGTCTGTGTTTCTCAGCCTCCATCCTCCTCTCCCCTCACTGCAGACAGGGCTGGACGCAGCAGAGCTGTGCCAGCTGCAGGGGCTGTCTGACAGACACAGCAGTGAGCACTTCATGTCTCAGAGCTCTGCGCAGTGATTGCCTCATTAATTCCCATCCCCCGTCCCCATATCCAGTGCTGAGGGAGGACTACTCCCTTTCCTTTACTTCCACAACCAGAGAACCTGCAGCACAGCGAACTTCTGCTATTCACTCCTGGGAAACAAGTAAGCAGCCCTGGGTAGAGGAAGCCAACACCAGGATACCCTAAAGGAAAACACAGGGGAATAAAAGGACAGAGTGGGCTCTGTCTGCCCAAGAGACATCCTGAAGGCACGTGGATAGAGGCTGCTGTGGGCTCTGAGTAGCATGTGAACAGTGCCTGGGAGGACCAGAGACCAGGAATGCAATGTGTCCCCTCTGCAGCAGGGCAGGGCTGAGGGCAAAGCTGCTTCCCAAGCAGAACTCACCCTACCCAGCATCACTTTGTGCCTTGCTGTGCTTGGCAGACAATTTGATTACACCATGCTTCCCTTTCATTGTGATCTGATTAAAGGAGGAATTAACGGGGGCAGAGGAAGAGAATGCCTTGCTTTTCCATGCCCACACGTAGCCAAAGCTTTCCTGAAAAATGAGATGCTCTCCAGGTTTCTTTTGTTAGGAAGGAAGAGGAGAAAGAGCTGTTGGAGGAATGAAAGGTGGATGCCAGCCTCGCTTACAGCAGGGATTTTGCAGAGGTAAAGCTACGTCCATGGGTTCAAGGTGCCCAATAGGTGTGTGCTACCAGTGTAGGCTAGAAAAGCCACAGCTGAGCCTTCTTAGTGGTTGCCTGTAGAAGAAGGTACAAGACAGGTATCATCAGAGTTCTGCTCTCCTGATCACGCAGTTCCCAAGCACAAGCAGCACCACTGAGCTACAATTGTCCCCCTATTCTCCAGGGATGCGTTCCTCCCCAGAGCTCACAGCACTGCCATCTCCATAGGGAATCTGATGCATCTCTACTGACAACACCTGATGTTGTTCTCATGCCTGTCACTGAGGAAGAGCTGCAGCCAGATGACAGCAGGACACTTTCATCCCCACTCTCAGCAGCTGCTCATCCTGGCTGTGGATGTGCTGTATTGTGGATGGAGACATCAGGGCTGGCTCTCATTGTACTGCCTCAAGTCCAGGATGTTGTCACTGTGTGGATGCACTGCTCTGTGAGCTCCAGAAGCTGCCTCAGGTCCTTGGGGCAGTGCAATGGAGGTGACACTGGGATAGATCTGTGCTAACAAGAGAAACGGGGAATGCAGAAACTGGTGGAAATAAATGTTCACAGATTCATGCTGTAGCACTGCAGAGACCTCTGCACTTTGCCAAGTCATTGGAGATCTTCAGAAGAAACTTCCCATTGCTTGTCCCTGACACTGTACCTGGCAGTGGAAGTGGTGGCACAGCCACAGGGACCAAAAGAGAGGACAAATAACCCCAGTGGATAAAAAGCAGTCTAGTACAGAGCAAAAGGAGAGGGTCAAATGCATTTCTGGAATCTAGGGACTGCTGAGCAGGAAGATGGTTCCAGAAACCAAAGCAGGTAGATAGCCATGCATGAAACTATGAGGTGGTTAGAAAGGACAATATGGTAGTCTAGGGGAGAAAAAAGATGGTGGGCAAATAAGAAAATGATAACAAGCATCTACCTGAATTATAAACCTTTGTCTGTGATGACTATCACAGCTGTGACAAAGGCATAACTGCTTCTTGGGAGCACAAAGGAAACAATGATTCTTAATTTTAAGAATAAAATAACAAAGGGTTAAGAGTAAATGGGGGGACATCAGGCTGGTGGAGAGCCACTAGTGGAGTTCTGCAGGACTCCATCTTAGGGCCAGTTCTCCTCAGTATTTTCACTAGTGACTTGGATACGAGACTTGAATACGTGCTAAATTTGCAGATACTAAGTTGGGAGGAGCTGTTGACTCCCATGAAAGCAGAAAGGCCTTGCAGAGAGATCCCAGCAAATTAGAAGGCTGGACAATCACCATCAACATGAAGTTCAACAAGAGCAAGTGCCATATTCTGCACCTGGGACAGGACAACCCTGGATGTATGTACAGACTGGGAGGTGAGAAGCTGGAGAGCAGCCCCACAGAAATGGATGTGGGGGTTCTGGCTGATGGCAAGTTGAACTTGAGTCAGCAGTGTACCATGGCAGCCCAAAGGGCTATTAGAGTCACTTCAAGCATTGCTTGAATTATGACATTGTCTCACATTTTCAGTGAGACAGAATCATTCTGCAGTCCCAAATGAAGCCTCAGGACCTGACACGGACCCACACTTGACTGCACCTCACTGACCCAGCCTTTCTCCACTGCCAAAACAGCAGCAGTGACAAGAGCAGTCTGGCTTTGTTTACGATAAATGGAAGTCTGTACATCCAGTAGCAGTCAAGCAAACTCTAATGATAATTCAGCATTTAATGCTTGTTTAACATGACCAGAAGGTGTTAATGGAGTGTTAAGGAAGTATAACTTTTGCTGAGGTTCTTACTTAAGCAGTGATGGCACGAGGATTGTGGGAAGCAGATTTCCTAGCCAGTGACCTTCCCAAGGCATGAGGAAGCGTGCTAAAAGTGAAGGAGCTGGAGAAAACTGGTAGCTCCGTGGGCTTCAGAAATGAAGGATTCTCTCTGTACTCTGAAAGTGACTGTCCAAAATGACTGGCATTATTACTTGCTAAATAGATTTTTCTACTTGTGTCAGATTCTTTTAAATGTCAATTTGATTAGTCTAATTGCCTTTGATTTGTCTCTAAGAAGTGTATTACTTTAACATAGCCTTACACTGAGAAAATACTTTGAATGGTGATACCATTTATCACTGTTACTTGCTGCCTCCCACCAGACACATGAGATTTGCCCACAGCTTTATTTTTAGAAATGAGTTTATGGCATTAGTTTCAGCTGTGGGCAGAGCTGCCCTCACCATGGAAGTCACATAGGGGCTCCAGTCGTTCCACCTACAGCCACAAGGTAAAGCAGATATGGCCTTTGTGATCTCCATGCCTTAAGATGGAAGCTAGTTGGCCAGCTGTATCACAGTCACCCAAGGGGCAAGGAGCATTCACACGCTCTGGAGAAGCCTTCCTAAAATGATAAAAACCACTCCTTTCACTAATGTTTTTAAAGATTCTGTAGTCAGAGTTGCCATTTTCCTCTTAGTGATAAAGCAAGTCTTCAGCAGTGATTGGCCCTCACTAGGCATTAGCTGCAAGGATTTCTGGTGTTATAGGCTTACTGCATTCCCCCCCCCTCCCCCCCGTACTCTGCTCTGCAGCTTCCAGTTCCTGCTTTGAACCACTCATCCTGTAGCAGGACTGCTGGTCTCCACCTCAAAACCAACAACATTTTGGAAAAAAGTGAAAACCATCCTTGTTCAGATGATACCTGGGGCCAGATTGTTAGAGGAGCACATTAGTGCAGCTCCATAGAGCCAGAGGCTTCTGGGGTCCCTGCTGGCCAACATCCACTGCCTGGTAGTTACTGTAGAGTGAGTGCTCTAGGGGAAGGGATTCTGTCACTATTAGAGCATGGCTACTGTCACAGTTGTCACTCTGGTTGTTTAAGATGCTTAGCAATAACAGCTAATGGTTCCAAAAGCACTGGTATAATTTAGCTCCCTCCTGGAGAAGGAAGGAAATTAAACTAAAGCCTCCCTTCCTCTGTAGGGTTTCCCAATAGTGCCTTTCTTCCCTTAAGTGAGGCTTCTGCCATTAAAGGGGATGTCACATCTTTGGAGAGTTGGTTACCTGCATTGTTCCTGGCATTGCCCCAAGCAAGGAGGAGGAAATCTCAGTACATCCTTGCTGAAAGAAGTTCCAAAGGTAAGATGCCTGGGAACATAGCCCATATTAAAACACGCTATGCTGTGAGGTACTGTTAACAACATGCTGTCAGTGACCTGGCTAGTCAGCTGGGCTCGTGCCTCCAGGAGCTGAAAGCGTGGACACTACACCTTCTTGGAGCAGCCCTCACATACAGCTGTGGACTTTTGGAGCCTTCTTCTGATAAAAGGGCATTCAGAGGCACAACTCTGTGTTTTAAGGCCACTCCTCTATGATTTTGTGCTACTTTGTATAGTTAACAGAATGAGCAGTTCAAAGTAGTAGGGTAGTCAGGATGTATAACAAGAAAGATTATCACAGTGAAAAGGAATAATAATAATAATAATAATAAAAAAAAGATGAAACACTCACCTGTGTCCTAGGCTTACAGTGGAAAAAACTCCAAAGGGAGCAACCTCCCAAAAGAAATCCTTCCCTGCTGGTGGTCAGTCCTTAAGTGAGGTTTAGGAGAGGTAGAGTCAGACTGCACTCCTTCCAGTCACTCAGGTGCATTGCCTTCACCTGAGCTCCCACAGCTGACTCAGTGCTCACCTCAGGTGATCCATCAGTGGTTCAGGCCATGATTCAACAGTTCCCATACAAACTTGTGTCAGTAGAGAGGGAGAGACATCTGGAGAAACAGCTTATGATGCTGCTATCATCTTTAGCTGCAAGAAAGATGTAACTTTTTGCTAATGCATCTCATCCCTGGGGCCCAGCCCTAGAGCCAGCAAGCATCACAGAACCCGTAGTGCCCACAGCAAACTGAAATGCAGACTTATCTCTCCCTTGGGCTAAAAGCAGCTTAAGAAGGAGCACCATGCTTGTCCATGTGGGACTAAAGAGCACACTTGGAAAACTTTGGAAACGTGAGGATTGGCCTTGACACTGCTAGCACAAACCCTGATGCCTGAACACTACAGGCAGCTACGAGTTGCCATGGCCCTCATTCCTTGGGCCGCCCAGCATAGCCTGGGAGCTGCCCACTGCCATCAGCCTTTCGGTGCTTTCAGGTGAAGGAAACATTTCCAAGAATTCATTTAGTACCTGTATTTAAGCCATTACATCTCCCTGCAGGCCTGCTGGAGACCGGGCTGTGATTAAGGAGGAGATGAGTGCCCTGGTTATGGCTCTCCTGGTACCTCTCTGCTTCCATGAGCAGCATACCCTGTGCTGCTGGGAGCTGCTCTTCAGTGTCATCTCCTGTGCGGTGCTTCTGTTCACCTCAAGAAATATGCTTCTAAGCACAGTGTTTATTTGCTTTGCTTTTGGAATTTTTCCTGGGACCAGACCCCTTTGGCTGGTAAATTAGCAGTCCCACACAGAGCCCATCAGTGGCCAAGCCAGAGGTCTTCAATTCATGGCAGCACCTGGCACTTCAGTGCCTTCCTGAGGTTCTACTACATGAGCAGCAAAATATACAGTCAAAAAACAATAGAACAGGGGAAGGGGTGGAGATGGGAGAGTTTTTACATCCGTCTTCATGGAAAAATCTGCCCAGATTGCCACGTCTGTCATTTATGAGGATAAGCTCTTTTATTCTGGATTTCAGATGGGTTCCAGTGTTGTAAGAAACACGAGTTCCAGCTTCCGTTTGCTGCTCTGGCAGCAGCACCTCCCTCAGCTCTACAAATCGCCTCTTCTGTCAGCATCCCAAAGGCAGATGTGCTCCAGCAGAGCTGGGAAGCTCCCTGAAGGGCTTCCTGTGCCTGTCCCACATACACCTACGTGACATCACGCTCAGAGGAAACACCCCAACCATGAGGTGTTCTCAGTGTGGAGTTGAACCCCTTTTTGCAGCTCGCTGCTGCATGCTGTCCTTGCACCAAGGTTTCTAGCTTGGTGAAAAGCAGAGGCAGATGAACTCAGAGCACATTACCCTTCCTAATGGGCTCAGAGACGGCAGAATATGCTGGGCTAAGTGGATGGTGAGCCACAGCCCTCCTCAGCATATTGTGTTTTTCTTCGCTTCTGTATGGCACCCATGTGGCCTGGGAGAGTGTGTGCAAAGGAAACGTTTCTCCAGATGCGTCATTTTCTAAAGGCCACGTTTCCCTCCAACCTCAGCTCTCTCCAGTCATCCCTGTTGTAATGGGGATAGCTTTCATCTCCTGACATCACCGGGAGGTTTGGGAGATGTTCAAAGTACATCTCCTTGGAAGGAAGCGTTGCACAAAAAGGAAGAATAATGATGGTGACAGAGCAGGGAGAGCAGATACATTTCCCCAGAAAGATTTTACAGCCTAATTTGCATTAAAAAATAAATAAAAAATTGTTAGAAGCAGCAGAGAAACATCATGAGAAATTCAGCAACTCAAAATATTTCAAAGGGAGAAGAAGAATAAGGGGAAAGAAAAAAAAAAAAAAAAAAAAAAAGAGATGAAATTCAGTCGTACCAAATCATACCTAGCTCAAGAAGCAACAAAACCTGCGTGCAGGGGACTGACCAGCCCGGGACTGATACTGTTGACAAAATAGTCAGAATGACCTATGCTGTCATTCTTCTTTATGGGAAAGGTTGGTTCAGATGCTGCAGCCCAAGCACACCCAGGTCAGATGCTGGCCACCGTCATGTGGTGCTGGCACCTTCCTCCTCCCCCCCATCCCAGCAATGTGTGTTGCATGTGGTGCTGGCACCTTCCTCCTCCCCCCCCATCCCAGCAGTGTGTGTTGAAGGACTTAGGGAAAGCACTGCCCCTGCTGCAGTGTCTGGCAACTCTGGCAAGGCAGGTTGCCATGGTCAGAAGCACAACAAAAGCATTTCAGAGTGGGAGGATTGGCTTACCGGGTGCACCTCAGCCAGATCCTCACGCTGCTCACAGCTTTAGCCCTCTGCAAAATCACCACTGCTCACCCTCCTGTTAGCAAGCAATGGGATGGAAGGGACTGGCAACAGATTCTAGGTGAAAAATACACAGAAGCAGCTTTAGCCACACTGTTATAACCCACCCCTTTCCCTCTCTGCCAAATGCACATCTCTGCACGCCCGCATTCCTGCTCAGCACCACCTGGTTTCAGACCCCAGCACCCAGCAGAGTATGCTCATCTCTGGCTGCGTGCAGGCAGCAGGCACCAGTCCCAGTGCACGGCAGTGGAGCTGAGCTGCAGCCAGCCCAGCCCCGCTGCCATCTCTGCATCAGCATCAGCGTTCAAAGGGATGGAAATCAAATTATATTTAGGTCAGGGATGTGTTTGATGCAAAACTACCTATTATATTTAAAGCATCTTGTTTAGAGACTCACTGCTGCTGCCAGAATGGCTGCTGCACCAACACTCACTGTCTTTTATATGATCCTAAATGATGCAGCAGGAGCTTCCAAAATCTGATTGATGTTTAGATGTTTAGCCATACATTAGGTTCATGCTCTCTCGTAGCCTAATTAATGATGCTAAATAAGAAGCCACCTGCTGTTAGGTATCCCAAACAGTGACCAAGCGAGGGACATGCATCTTGCCTGGGGCTCAGTGGGGACGCGAACACATCAGTACAAGAGCAGCCATGGATGACTTCTTGCAGTGCTGCTCGACTCTTCCTTCTTCCAGGGGACAGAGCCCACAGCCCCACTTGCTCATGCTGATGCACAGCCGGAGGCAGGGACTGTTCTGTTCCTCCACGACTCACTTCAGGAGCAGCTGAGGGAATTGGGGCTGTTCAGTCTGGAGGAGGCTGAGGAGAGGCCTCATTGCTTTCCACAGCTACCTGCCAGGAGAGTGCAGTGAGGCGGCTGACAAGTGACACGAGGCAACAGCCTCAAGTTGCACCAGGTGAGGTTTAGGTTGGCTCTCATGAAGAATTTCTTCATTGAAATGGTGGTCAGTCCTTGGAATAGGCTACCCAGGGAAGTGGTAGAGTCCTTATCCCTGGAGGTGTTTAAAGGGATGTGTGGATGTGACACAAAGGGACACAGTCTTGAGCGTGACCACGTGCCATGTGTGGAATAAGGGAACTAAGCTCAACCAGCATGGGTTCATGAAAGGCAGGTCCTGCCTGACCAAACTCATGTCCTTCTGTGACCAGGTGACCCGCCTGGTGCATGAGGGAAAGGCTGTGGATGTAGTCTACTTAGAGTAGCACAGCCTTTGACAGTGTTCACCCCTCATACAGCATTCTCCCAGAGAATCAGCCTGTGGCTTGGACAGAACACTCTATGGTGGGTAAAAGCTGGATGGAGGGCAGGGCCCAGAGAGAGGTGGTGTGAATGGAGTTAAATCCAGCTGGTGACCACGAGTGGTGTTCCCCAGGGGTTGTTACTGGAGCCCAACCTGTTTCATATCTTTACTGATGATCTGGATGGCAGTAAGTTTGCAGATAACACCAAGTTGGCAGGAAGTGTTGATCTGCATGAGGGTAGGAAGGCCCTACAGAGGGGTCTGGACAGGCTGGATCCATGGGCTGAGACCAATTGCATGAGACCAAGAGCCTGGTCCTGCACTTTGGTCACAACAACTCCATGCCTTGCTACAGGCTTGGGGCAGAGTAAGCTGTGTCGAGGAAACAGATTTGGGGTGCTGGTCCATGCTCAGCTGAACATGAGGTGGCCAAGTATGATTCTATGATTTCTGCTTTCCAACAGTGACAGTGACCCTCACTTCCATCAGTACCTTCACCAACCTGCTGTGAGACAGGGAAGATGCCATCCTTCTGCAACTTCCCTTCCCCACAGTGGGAGCAGATGGAGGCTCTCACACAGGAGGGATGGGCACTGGTGTCAGGGCCTTTGGGGTCAGGGGCATGAGCAGCTTGAGGAACCTGTTTTATTTTCCAACTTGAATTGCAGGGCCTGGTATTGAGCACACTCATCAGATCAGATGCGCTTCAGGCTAAAAGCAGACACAGGAATAGTCTGAATGAGGTTAGCAGAACAGCCACACAGGAAGGCTTCAGAGCTGGAGCACTCTCTGTATTATTCGATTAGCATGAACACAGCACATGTGGTCCAGCACCCACAGGAGGCTGCAATGTCTTCTTTCCTCTGGACCGATGGCTTCATCCTTGCACTAGCACCAGCCTGCTGCAGCTAGGGGAAAACCTACAGCTCCACTTTTCAGACTAAAAACCACTTGTGTGCTATGAGCATGAGTAATCACACAGCACTCAGGATTAATTCTCAGTTCCTATCTTCGGCTCTTTGTAAAAGAAGCTGCTTTTCTCCTGGGTTAACCTTGAACTCAGATTTGAGTCAGAACTGGCAAAGAACTTTTTTTTTCTGTGAGCTGATCATTGAGTATGACTTATCAGCTTGATTCTAGAAGCTCGGTACCGGATCCATCTGTGCAAGAGTGCAGTTTTAGCTGGAACAAATGCCAGTGAGGCTGCTCTGTAGCACGGGCTTCCCTCGAGGAAGAGAATGGAAGCACTGATCAAAGGGGCCCACACAGCACTGCTCCAAAAGAGTGTCCTTCCTGAAGTGTGGAAGATAGCAGGAGGCATCCAGGAAGCTCTGCTGAGGAGAACCAATGTGGAGCAGAGTTATAACGTTGGATTTCAAATAGTCCCAAAGGAGAGTCTCAAATGGGTTGCTTTCTCGAATCAAGTAAATCAAAATGATAAGCAAAGATTTCCAACAAGACATATGACAAACTGGAAGACAACAAAGAGGAGAAGTTTCTATTGATTTATTCCACTTTAAAATGACTTAAAAGCAAATTTAAAACACTTTAAAAAAAGGAGGAGTTCAAAAATCAAGAAGCTGAGAATAAAACCACAGAGGAGGCATTACAGAGTTAGCAGAACCTAGAAAGCAGAATTAGCGTAACACAGATTTACAGCCTCAAGGAACAGCAAAGTCAGACCGCCCATGTAAACTGAGCAGCGTGCAGTGCTGCCCATACCCTCTGAAACACAGAATTCTTTTATCACTTTGCTTTCTGGAAAACACAACAATTTAAAAAAGAACAGCCATCACTTTTGGCTGGTAGCGAAAACCTTACAAATATGGTATTGCTCTGTAGGCACTGGTACATCTTTTTCTATGGTAAGAGAGCATGCCAAAGCAGAATTCAGAAATTGCATGATTCCTCTTAAATTGATGCAACCTGGCTGTGACTGAAAATAAAAACTAGCGATGCTATTCCTCTGGTAGTGCCTGACAGCAGCCCTGCCCACTGTGAGCTATCAGAGCCCTGGAGGCTGGACAGAGCTGGGCAGAAGTGCCAGGCAGCACTGCTGGGAAAGGAAGGTAGCTCCTGGTAGCTCTCTGACAGCTCAGATCCAAGAAAGGCTTTTGTTACCGTGACAAAGAGTGGCTGCGTGCTTGCCAAGGCTTTCACTGGGTGTGTTTTGAGTTACTCTTGACCTTGAGATGCTGAGGTGACTAAGGAGAGAAGGGGAGCAAAAAAAGGAACGGGTCGCTACTCAGAACAGCGGATGCTCAGCAATGACTGCTCCATGGCCAGTGGCTGCTGGCAGGAGGTCAGCCACAAGTACTGCCCAAGCAGAGCACTACTTCCCTCTCCTCTGAGTTAAGCACACCCTCTGCAGAGCACTCTGACCACACTATGGACCACTTGCATCCTCTGAAGGCAGGGACATGGAGCTCACTAGGACCTGCAACAAAAATAGATCCAAGCAATTGGGGGGAGGCAGCTACTAGGCCATGGAGAGAGTTAAACCAGTGCCTGTGCTGGGCACCCTGAAGTAGATTTTTATCTTGCAAGCATCCTCACTGTTTCTCCCCTACCTGTTTTGGCACATGCAGCCTTTCTGCTCCCCCCCTCTGGTGGGCAAGATGCCTGAGATCAGCAGCTCCAAGCCCTAGTGTCCCCGTGCACAGGTGAGGAAAGATTCAGTCTTCTGTTGTACTAGTAAGTCTCTGGATAAAAAAACTGTCTAAAAAATGTTGTGTCAGGAAGCAGTTAGTCAAACATATCCTCAAACATGCGTCGCCCCATGGCTATATAAACCTCTTTTTCCTCTGGCGTCATCTGGGCCACCAGCTCAGGGCGCTGGCTCACTTGGCTGTAAGAGTGGGGACGCCCAGCCACTGTGACGGTGGGGTCCTCTGCCACCACCTCAAACTCTTCCTCCTCATCCTCCTCCTCCAGGCCGTACGCCATGGTGGCTGCAGCAGGAGGACGGGGAGGAGTTTCTTCCTCCGACTCACTCGTCTCGCTCTCGGAGTCACTGGCATTGGCACCGGAGAGAGGAGCGGCACCTCCAACGGTGACTGCAGAAGCAGAGGGTGTCTTCTTCTCGTGGATCAGCAGGGCACGCATCACCTCCTCGTTATCATCCAGAGCTGCCCGGCCCTCCTCACGCTCCTGGAAGGCATCCAGGTCCCGCCCTCCTGCAAAGAGACACAAAGGAATCAGAGTTTCCTCAGAGAGATTGGGGTGCTGGCACTGAATGCTTTCTGTATCCTAATTTCCTTTCTCCCACTGTGCATCCTTGGCCACATCTCAACCCTTCTCTGTGCTGGCTCCTTTTAAAGCCAGAGAGAGTGAAGTTCTCTCTTAACAGCCTGGAGGACTAGACGAGATTGAGGTCCCTTCTAACCCAAGCCATTCTATGACATGCTAGGATGACAAATACTAGGATCAACTGACCAGGAGGGGCAGCAATCTGGCTGGGCTGATTAGCAGAAAGTCAAACTGCAATCAATGGGGGAAGGGGGTGAGTGACAGGGAAGAACCAGGGAACACTATCACTTTTAGGAAGAAGCAGGGGGAAAACCTCAGGTTTGTCACAAAGGGATTTGGGAGGGCTCCTCCAAGAAGGTAACACAGCCAACAGTCCAGCTGAAGTGCCTCTGAGCTGCAGAGGCTTTATGGGAAATAAGCAGGAGATGGAAACCATGGTGCAATTAGAAAACTATGAACTAATGACTATCACAGAACCATGGTGGGATGAATAGCGTAACTGGAACACTATGACTGAGAGCTGTAGGAGGGATAGGCAGGACAGAAGGGGAAAGGGAATTCCTCTCTGGGTTAAGAAGTGGACAGATTGTGAAGAGCTGCCTCTGAGTATCAGACATCATCAGGTTGAGAGCTGGTGGGTTAAAATTAGAGAAGAGACCAATAAGGGACATCTGGTGGTCGAAGTCTACCACAGGCCACCTGATCAAGGGGAGCTTGTTGAAGAGGCCTTCTTGCTTCTATTGCAAGAGGCATCACACTTGTAGGCTTTCATCCTGGTGGAGGATGAGATATGTGCTGGGAAAACAACTCAGTGGGCTGCAAGCACGTCCTGGAGACTCCTGGAGTCTGCTGAGGACAACTTCCAGGTCCAGATATTGGACAGACCCACCTAAAGTGAAGCTCTACTGGACCTGGTGCTCACCAGTGCAAAGGAGATTGTAAAGAAGTTAAGACTGGAAGCAGTCTGGAGGCACGCCCTGTTTGAGTTCATCATCTCAAGGAATAAAGGCCTGGCAAAGAGCAGATTCTACAGACAGGACAAGAAGAGCATACCCACAATGACAAATGAGAACAGACTTCAACAGACATGGAGAAGGCTGCGGTACTCAACCACTTCCTTGTCTCAGTCTTCACTGGCAGTCAGGCTTCCCATGACTCTCACATCTCTGAACCTCTAGGTGGGGGTTGAAGGAGCAAAATGCTGCCCACTATAAAAGCAGAGCAAGTTCAAAATCACCTGATGTGTACAAGTCTAGGGGGCCAGATGACATTTATCTCGGGGTCCTGAAGGAACTAACTGATATGGCTGCTGAGCCACTCTCCATCATCTCTGAAAAATCATGGCTGTCAGGAGAAGTCCCTGGGGACTGGAAAAGGAGAAACATCACTTCAATTTTTAAGAGAGAGAAAGGAAGATACAGGGAACTACAGGCCAGTGAGCCTCACCTCTGTGCCTGAGAGATCATGAAGCAGATCCTCTTGGAAGATATGTCAAGATACATGAACGATGAGGAGGTGATCCAAGAAAGTCAGCACAGCTACACAAAGGTTAGATTACACCTGACCAATCTGGTGTCCTTCTATAATGAAGTGACAAAGTGGACAAAGGAAGGGCAACTGATGTCATCTACCTGGACTTCTGCAGTGTCTCTGACATGGTCATACATCATACTCTTATATTTAAATTGGAGAGATATAGATTTGAAGGGTGGACTATTCAGTGGGTAAGGATCTGGTTGGATGGTGGCAGCCAGAGGATTGTGCTCAATAGCTGTATGTCCAGGTGGAGGCCAGTGACAAGTGATAATCTCACAATTCTGTCTTGGAACAAGTGTTCCTCAACATCTTTATTGATGACATAGGGGGATTGGGTGCATCCTCAGCAAGTTTGCTGATTACATCAAGCTGAGTAGTGCAGCTGATACAACAGAAGGAAGAGATACCACCTGATGAGACTTGGACAAGCTGGAAAAGTGGAACCACAATAATCTAATGAGATTCAACAAGGTCAGGTGCAAGGTGTTGCTATTGCATTGGGGAAATTCCAGATATGAGCACAGAATGGGAGAACTCCCTGAAAGCAGCCCTACCAAAAAGGACTTACGTATTTTAGTGGATGAAAAGTTTGAAATGAGCCAGCAAACCCTGTGCACTTGCAGCCATTAAGGTATGACATCCTGCCTGCGTTGGTCCCCTCTACTTTACCCTTGTGAGACCCCATCTGGAGTACTGCATCCAGGCCTGAGGCCTGCAGCACAAGAAGGATGTGACTGTTGGAGGGGGTCCAGAGGAGCCAACAAAGATGACCAGAGGGCCGCAGCACCTCTGCTACGAAGAAAGGCTGAGGGAGTTGGGCTTGTTTAGCTTGGAGAAGAGAAGGCTCCAGGGAGACCTCACTGTGGACTCCCAGTGCTTGAAGGGAGCATCTAAGCAGGCAGAGACAGACTTTTTACATGGTCTGACAGTGACAGGACAAGGGAGAATAGTTATAAACTAAAAGAGGGGACACTTAAATTAGATATCAGGAGGAAATTTTTTACTCAGAAGGTGATGAGGCACTGGAACAAGTTACCCAGAGGAGCTGAAGATGGCACGTAGGTGGGCAAGGCCAGGTTGGATGGGGCCCTGGGCAGCCTGAGCTGTTGGGTAGCAACTCTTCCCATGACAGGGGAGTTGGAACTAGGTGACCTTTAAGGTCCCTTCAAATCCAAGACATTATATGAGTCTATGGTTCTATGACCATGGGGAGCTTCCATCACAGGCTACAAATACAGAGCCTGAGCCTGCCCCTACCCCACAGGGCTCCTCATCTATGAGGATTAAGATGGATCCAAGCAAGGAGTATAAGGAAATCATGTGTTATACAACAGCACTGTTTACAGACTGTATAAAACAATCTGGTAAGTTCAGGGTTGCACTTATCAGGCAGGAAGGGGAAAAGTTCATTAGAGGATCATGGTGTGAGTGCGTGGGATTTATCCTGCAAAGCTGATGAAGCTCACAGCCTGAAGCCACACTGCGCAGCACAGCGTGAAAGGCTGTGTTAAAAGAGCTGCTGTTCCCCGTGCCAACCTGCAGCTCAGCCAGAACAGCGAGGCTGGTCTGTCTGGCCCTCTACCTGGATCTCCTATCTGAAAGAAACTGTGGCTTCCCAGCTGGCAGATGCAAGGCCCGTGTCCCTTTTTCAGTAAGGTTAGCTGCACAATAGCTCGGAGGGGTCTGATGAGGTTTGGGCAGGCAGGGTGCCTGCAGTTCCCAGATTCAAAAGATAAAATTCTTGCTCAAGAAGTGGCTTTCTCAAAAAAACTTCTAATCCTATGTTTGCCGAGTACTGTGAGTCTTCCTAATATCAATAAACCTACAGGCTGTAGGAAGGAAAAAATAAAAGAGAGATACAGAAAACCTTATGTACAAAAAAGGCCCAAAAAGTAGGACAGACTCCCCAAGGCAAACTTTCTCTCTTGCACCAAGAGAAGCTGTGTGCAAACAATTGCTGGAGCTGATGTGATGGCTTTCTGCTTTCATAAATTAATGCTGCTTGCCTTCTTTTCCAAGACCTGGGATGTGAGCATCACATCCAAGCAGCTGACACCCAAGCCTTTCCCTCCAGAGTTTAAAAATGCATTTGGTACTTTTTTCAACTTGAGACAAAAAAAATGCTGAGAAACAGGTAAACTAAGGAAGAAGTTTGTGTGGAGTTTGTGGGGAGTTTATGGCCCCTCCTTTCCTATGGTAAAATAGAGGCTAAAAGACCCATCTCTGACTTGATGGGAATTGTGTTTTATTGTAAATGAAGCTTTAGTAACAGGGGATGGCCACAACTACTAACACACTGGCAACATTCTTGAAAGGAAGGGAGAGCAAAGGCATTCGGTTGGCAGCCTTGTGTTTAGCTGCCTGCCTGTGATTTCTAAAGCACAAAAGACTATTGCAAGAACTGCTCCTCCCAGACCCAAGTGGTCCCAAATTTTATTCCTTCCTATTATTGACATGCAAGAATCATAGGAATGTGTTCTAACTGCAGTTTCAGGCTATTTCCATGAGCTCCCTCTTTGACTTTCAGCAGTGAGATGAAGCAGTGATGCCACTCCATTCTAGGAGTGTCATTCCGTGTCTTTCAATGTCATCTGAGAAACATTCATGCTGTGTACACCAAAAGTCATCTCAAGGAGCCTGCTTAAAAGCAGAGGTGAAGTGAATGTCTAGCAGAAAGATGTGGTGAGAACTCTATGGCTCCTGAATAACATCATCTGCTACAGGCTGCAAGAGACCATTCTTTCAATCACCACCTTGTTTGGTCTATTGGGATAATGTTACAGGATCCATTTGTATTGAAGATGTTACATATAAACAATGGCAAGAGGTATTTTCTGGCCATTTTTCCACATCTGCTTTTTTCATTTCCACTATACCTATAGTACTCTTCTCCTCTTCGGGTGCTGGGAAAGGAACTATTTCAGGGTCTCACTCTTACACATGATTCCCTTCTGCCATTTTCTCTTACTAGGGCACCAACAGGGATTATTCTATAATTCCCAAGTGACTTGGAAGACTGTACCTATTGAATTACACTCATACAAATGATGAAGGGTCTCTTTTTCCTGTTTTTTAGTGCGAATGCTTACAAGATCTTAGCTACGGTCAGCCAACAACCTGTCTATGAAAATAAAAGCAAAGGCAGTGAGAAACGAACAGAAAGCAAAGACTCACCTGTGACACGCTTTCCTACTATGCTTCCAGAAAATTTATTTCTGATATACTCTTCATATAAACTTTTTTGTATGCTGGGAGCACAAAAACACTGCTGGAAGATTTGATTGACTTCAAAGTCAGCAAACGTTAATAAATGCTATTTTCTAGCAGTGTCCCACTGGGGGCCAGCTTTCTAGATGAAACTGAAAGACCTTCAACCAAAAGCAATAAACACTCAAGGTAGGAGAACATCCATTAATAAAGGTATAGGAAGAAGTAACAGATAATTAACATTTCAGAAACGCAAACAATTCTGTGGATCTAATCAATTGGGATTTTTTACATTTACCCACACCACAGGTGCTTTGCACAGCAGAAAGGAGCTGAGAAAATGTGGAGCACTGGGAGCAGCAGCTGTACACAAGGGGGAATGTAATTTCTGCATCACATAAGCAGAGCAGCACTGCTGCTGGGTGAATTTTCTTACCATCCTTGATTTCATCAGGATCATAAGCCCCCTGCACTGTGCTCTCCCGCAGCCAAATTGGCCTCTCTCGGGCTGGCTTTCCTTCACTTGCAGATCTGTTAGCATCCTCCTGGTCCTCCATGCTAATGACAACGTTCTGGGTATACAAGTCCTCATAAGATGGTCCTTTTGTAGTCCAGGCTTCTCGATGGTGTCCGCCCGTAACACCAGCTGTCCCTGAGCCAGTCCCAGCTGTACGTTCTTTGCTACACAGAAGTCAAAGAGACAAAAACAGAGCACTCAGAAAAAGAACCTTCTTGGCCAGCACTGCAACACTTAAACACGACAGTCTCCCATGATCTGCACCAAGAACTTCAATTTCCTTTTCTCCAGGAATTTCTACAGCAGCTTGCTGATTTGGGCAACTTGTGGTCTCTAATGGGAAGACTTATGTAAGGCCATGGCAACTTCTAGAACATGCTGAAGAGGTAATACTAAGGGTGCTGATGCACTTACAGGAAAACAAAAGCACAATTCCAGAATACCCCGAAATAAAAGTCACAGGTCACACAGTAATCTGGTGTTTGGCATCTCGTTTCTTTTTTTGCTTTTATATAGCAACCCTGTACTGCACAAAATCCAGTACCAAACTTTAAGTAAGTCAGATGATAGGAGCAAAGATCCAGCATGCTCAGTCATTGAGATACTAACCTCAGGGCTCCTGAAGGGGTTAACTCGCCATGAAAAATACCAATATAACCCTGCTTGAATGGTGAGTGACAGTGCCCCCATAAATCACATCTCCCCAATTATGCAGGATATCCACACTGTCCACAGACTGCCCTGGGACAAGTGGGAAATCCAGGCAGAGAAAGATGAGAGGACAGCTTCAAACCAAGGACATGGGCTGGGCAAAGGGCTTCGTGTGGTGCTGGAGAGTAGGAAGAGATAAGATAGAACTGTCTTCACAGCAGAAAAGCTGGAGGGAGAAAGGTGAAAACAGAATCGGAGGGTAGGACAGGCACAGTCTAGCACTCCTTTGTGTTCTCAGAGGAGCTGCTGCCAGCACATTTTCCTTCAGGCTCCCGTCTAGCTCAGGAGACTGATGAAGAAAGGAAACAGACCTGCTTGAATCTGATGGAAAGAGGACATCAGGCGAAGTATTTTCTGCATACAGATGGAAATGAGCCAAAAATACTCTCTGGCTACAGATGCAGCTCTCTGCTCTCCAGGTGGGGGAAGCCAATGGTAGCTATTCCTCTACTTCTAAACTGTATTTCATCTTCACAGAGAAAACAATAGGTTCACTGCACACTGAGTCCATCTGCAAGCCCTATTAGATGCCACAGAATTGCAGCCACCCAACTGCCAGTGGCGAAGGCTGCTAAGGCTTTTCACGGGTACCAGACCTGCCTGAGTTTCTCCTTTTGTCCAGAGGAAATCAATGACGGATGCTAGCAGTGTTCCTGTTCTGCTGCCAGCTGCTATCAGCTGAGCTGACACAAGTTGTGAGTGAGCACGGTTCATTTGCTGCTATCTACCCAGCAACCTTTCCTCCAACGGAGAAGCTTAAAATAAGGCTGCAGTTGGAGACCTGAGTAATATGCATCCTTTTTAAATCAGCGAGGATTTAACCATTGCCAGACAAGCTTAATTCTGCACAATATTTAGGTGTAAACGAGGGGGAAGCACAGGGAGCTCATCATCTTTCCTCCCCAGATATAAAATATCAGCGTGCTGAGCCTCGGTTAGGGTTGAGGACTGTTCACAGTGCATTTGCTGGGATTTGACAGCAAAATACTTGACAATATTTGTGTTAGCATGTGTCCACACGCTAACTGCTTCTCTCCCACAGGCAGCCCTGCTAGGAAAGCTTCACAGCAACCTTGAATTTCTGGGCTGAAGGAAAAGACTCTTGCACATGCATTGCTTATATAACCTAAGGAACCACACAGAGAGACCTTCTTCCCAGTGTGTTATTTCAAGTGTTGGCACCTTTCAGTTTTCCAAGACAGGCATGTGTTCTGTGAAAAGCACCGCTCTGCTTCCCACACAATAGAAATCTGTAACTAGCGTTTCCCTGACAATTTTATGTAATCCACTTTCCTCACAAGATGCACAATGCAACTCTCCCCCAGCCTCTCCCTCTGCACGCTGCACTGTGACAGTTAAATACTCTCTAGTGCCAGGAGCTGCCTAATAATACTTTCACACAGAGGTGCCCAGAAGTATGTTGGAAATGGACTTTTTGCCCACGCAGTATCATTCAGTAGCAAAATACTTATTCCATAATGTCAGGAACATTTCAAAATGAAGGTAACAGCTGTAAGAAACACCTACAATATGAATTACTTTAAATCATCTACTGCAATGTGTCACATTCACCTGGAATAATGTAGGCATTTTGTCAACTCTTAGACTTCAGTGAACTTTGTAAACGTATCCCAACTCTCTGCATCATTTATGCAACTGCATCTTCTACTGTACTGCTAGCAGGAGTGTGCAGTCTCAAGGCTATCTGACCAGCTGAATATTCCTTACTGCAAGAAGAGATCTTACTGTTCTGTTAGATCCAAGATGTACTTTTTCCCCTGGCTCCAGCCATAGACTCCTAGGGAAGTACAGATGGAAATATGACCAGTTTCCAGGGCAGCTGAATGACAACTGCACGCTGCCAGTGTAGTTGATTACAACTACCATCTTCAACACCTGCAGTTGCATGTGTCCACACAGAGAGATGTGGGCACTTTGTGATCTTTTCTGTTTCAAAATAGTCAGTTTTGTCAATGATTTCAAAAACTTGAGACTCCACAAAATGGCCGTAATAAATAACCTAGGATTTGGCACTTTAAAAAAAAAATCTCACAGCAGTATTTTTATGCAATTAGCTGCCTTGAATTAATAAGAGTTAATAAATAATTAAATCATCATATGTGCTGAGGTAAGTTGTGCTCAAGAAAGGACTTTAAAATGCTTCTTTACGTTGTCATTCCTTGCGCAGTGTAATTAATCATTTACAGTGTTTTTTAAGTATTTAAAAGTCAAGTAAGTGGGTGCTTCTCTTTAATCATGGGACAATACCAGGCTTTAGCCATTGTGATTTCCTGTGCGCTGAGACAAGGTAGCTGTGGGGAAGACTGAGAAGTGACCCTCTTTTTGGTGGGGTTATCCCAGTTCTAGTTCACAAACTACAGAACGTAGTTTTTAAAGCAAAATGTAGTGATTCAGCTTGGGAACAAAGGCTTCAAAGATTCTCCATAACAACAAAGACATGTTGAGTGACCTTGGAAAAATCTCCCCTCCATATATCGCTTCTGTTTTCCTATCAGAACGATGAGCAAAATTAGCTATATCCTTTGCCAGAAAAAGACTATGGACAAGTTATTTTTATTGTACTAATTAGAAACTGTCTAGTATTAATATATGATGAACCTTCTCTCTCAAGGTTAGCCTGAAAGCAAAGAAAAGAATCTCCAGCTTCTTCTCCCATTAGCTAAAGTCAAGCATCCCAAGGCGTGGTGGGAATGCTTCCCCCTGTGGTACTGATTTTCTTGGGTGTTTAATTATTTTTTAAGCAGAGAAAAGTGCATCACATTTCACCACAGCTGACAAAACTGACAGCTCCCCACATCTTTCTGCGTCATTTAAACATCACTGGGTTTTGTACAACTTCAAAAGTTCTGAAAGAAAGTGTCATTTCCCAAGGGCAGGAATGCTTTAAAGATTTTCTGACCACAAAGTGGTCAACGCCCCAGAAGAGTAACAAGCAAAAGAAAATCAGGAAAAAAAAATACACTTATTACAAATGATGTCTTCAATTTAGTTTTGTCACAGATGGATTTGAAACACAAAGTGTGGAATGCAGTTAGCTTAGTTTCAAAAGCTGTGTGGAAGTAAAAGGGGAAGATGAAAGATAAGGAATGGTTTCAGAGAACAGCGTGTGTGGGACAGCAAGGGGGCGGCCAAAAAGTATTCTAGAGACTAGATTGCATCTATAGAGCTTTGCAAAATGGCCACAGTTTGCATTTCTTAAATACTGGGGCAAAGGCTTGGAGTATAATCCATTTTGTTTTGTAAAAAAGGTGGCTGGGGATAAGTGGATGAGTCATCTCCTTATAAACCACACATTCCTCACGGAATTTGTCAGGGGCTTGCACCATTGGTGCTGAACAAGTGAGCCCCTAATGCACAAGGCTTGGGAAAGCCTCGTGGAGCAGATGAACGCACTATGAGGAAGCAGTGTGGTCAGAGATGACAAGGTCCATTCCCACCTCTGCTTCAAGGCAGGAATCTCAGTGGGCTCTGGTTCGAGGACTTCATAGGCTAAGTTGACATCTTCTGTCTCACGCAGTAGCTTATAGATGGGCTCGATCTGCTCGTTAAATCTTGCCACGAGTGTCCTTGCATCCTTTTTGGGCATCACCGACTCATCCTCTTCCACTTCCGTCTCACAGAAAGTACAGCGGAAAGTTTCTACAACAAAAAAAAGTTGCTAAACATCAGAAAAAAAACAACAAGACCAGCTCTTCATGCAGCACTTTCAACAGCAATGCCTCACTGTTAGCTTTGCTTGATGCTAAACAGCTTTTCGCACCCTGCCATTCCCTTTCCACAACGAGGGTACCTGGTTATTATTTAAGCAGAAAACAAAGCCAGCACTCTGTTGTCACTTAGTGACACTCGGCTTGGGGTACAGATTCTTATTCTGTGTTACAGTACCATTGCTCAGACACTCCCTAATCCCACACACTCTTTCTTGCTAGACATTTAAAATGTTATCTACAACTGAGCAGCAATAAAAAGCTTCGCACTGTACCGCTGGCAGCTCACATATCATCTGTTCCAGGTGCTGGAATTGCTATCTCCCAGGCCCCCAGAACAATTCAGTTTCACAATGAAGCGGCATGTAGCTTGATACTGCACAAACAGCTCTGCAGTAACTGTTTATACAACCACTGTCACCATGAAATTCGTGCAAAAGGATGGCTTCTCCTCCTGATGTAGGGCCATTGCAAACAGACCAGTCATTATGGTAGAGTAGCAAAAGTATTTCCCTCACATTAATTTCTTGTAATTAAGAATGGTAAACTAACAGTTGTATGAAATCAACTAAGACTGATATATGCAGTTGTATGAGATCAACTAAGCTTGTTTCACAGAGCTCACCAGGTGCTAGAAAAACAGGTCAAACAGAAAGGCGACTGAAATGGTTGCCTGGCAATGCAGTTACAAAACATGACTGAACTCCTGCACAGCAGGCCTTTTGGTTCCGTTGCTCCATCTGTGAGCAGGAACCTTAGGGAAGTACTTGCACAGTAGGACCCTGCCATATGGCCTGCTATGAGGGCAGCAGTGCAGCACAATGACTTAGCCTTGAAACAAGCAAATCCTTCTCCCCCAAAACTTACATATGTACACCAGCATGCTCTGAGATTTTCACATTTCTCTTGTGTGATTTTTTACTTACCCTTTCCACAGCACCTAAAAATATATAGGCTCACCTCTAAGTGTCCTAATAAAGAAAGAAAAAGACCTCTTTTTCATTAACAGGGAGCCTGAGGATAAGTTGTACCAGGGAAATCATAAAATAATAGAATGGCTTAGGTTGGAAGGAGGTCTTAAAGCCCACCCTGCTACCGTAGGCAGGGTTGTCATCCACCAGACCAGGCTACCCAGGGCTCCATCCAACCTGGCCCTGTACAGCTCCAGGGATGGGGCATCCACAGCTTCCCTGAGAAACCTCTGCCAGCACCTCACCACCCTATGAGTAAAGAATTTCTTTCTAATGTCTAACTTGAATCTCACTTCTCTTAGTTTACATTCCTTGTTGTCCTGTCACTGATCATGTAAGAAGTTGGCCCCCTCCTGCATGTCAGCTCCCTTCAAGTTCTGGAAGGCTCCTTCCTGGAGCCTACTTCTCCAAGCTAAACAAGCCCAACTCCTTCAGCCTTTCTTCATAGGAGAGTTGCTGCAGCCCTCCTCTGGCTACATTTACATTCAACAATCAGTGTTGGGATCAGTACTGGAGCCTGCTATATCACTAATAGCAATTACAAACACAGTTGGAAGAAGGGGGCTTGCTCACAGTACTGGAGCATGACATAGTGAAACAAGTTTGCAAGCCAGGCCTTCTAGCACCTTGCTCTGCTGCATTCACACATTTGTTGGTCTGGTCATCTCATTTTTCAGTGTATCTTCTTCTCCACCTGTAGCACAGTGATTAAAACAGGCCCAGTTGGCTGTGAGAGCTAAACCATGCTTCTGCAGCTCTTGGGAAACACGTAGCAACACTTTAGGACAGGAAGATGAATCTGTTCCTTTTCACCAATCTGTAGAAAAGCAATTTTTTACCTTACACCATCTAAAATACATACTGCTCATTGTTACTTGTAAATTAACTCAACTGTATATAGGGCCTGTAACACGTACAAACTTCCTGCAAAAGCTTTATAAAGTTTGTCTTACCTACATGTAAAAGCTAGAACCCCTGACACCAGGAGTATGCAATGTGAAGGGTAAGTGGATAAAGTGCTCTCTTCTCCCATCAAAGCACAAAGCATTGCTTACTTTTTCATCCTACAAAAATCGCCACTATTGATTTAAGAGCAGAACAACTATAAAAGATGTCAGCCTGGCAAAAACTGAAGCCAAAGTTTGGTCTCCTTACCCCACATCTGAGGCTGTCAGCATGACAAATTGGCACAAGTTAAATCAATTTAAAGTAATTAGCACATCTCAGTTGCCATAATGGTCTAAGCAAACAAAGATGAGGAAAACTCTCCTCTTTTTACAACCTACTCCCTAACCTCAGCCGCAAAGTCCCGTTGCATGTTCCTGAGACAGCTCGTGCTGTGAAAACATGTCCATCTGTGAATCCCATGAGTATATGCGAGAAATTAAAATCATAGGGAGAATGGTTCCAATTCACAGCACCAAAGAATCACAATAAATAGAGCTCTAATGAAACAGAACTCCCGAAGCTATCATGGTTTTTCTGTAACTTCCACCCTTCAGGGCTTGTCATAAGCAGAAAATGAAGTTATTAGGTGAATTATGTAAAGAATCTGAGAATGAGTGAAATGACAGGCTTCCTCCATTAATATGCTGATTTTTTTGTGGTGATGTAGCATTTCAGAAGAGGCGTATGTGATTAGAGAACCGAGAAGTTGGTTTGCCATGGCAGATGGCATTTATATGTTGCAAACCTCTTGTTAGACATTAAGAGGTCACAAAATGTCACCAGAGCTTTTATGACATGGCACATCACATCAGCAGTGACACATGCTCCTTACGAATATGTATTGCATATGACAGACGTGAAGTGAAGAGCATCCAAAGCCTGACAATGGCAATGTTCCCACTCTGATGACATATTTCTTCCTTCAGTATGGCCACAACTGATGGCTTTCCATTCAAATACGCTGCATAAGGCAGGGCAAGTAGATAAGCTGGAGCTTTCTTGCATCTTGGAAATACCAACGGAGAGCACTTATATCCTGTTCAGGCACACGCATGTTAGAAACCAGCCATGTGAAAGATCTCATCTGCTCCCACACTCTCAAGGACAAGATACACCGGTCATCTGGCTCCCTGAGGCATGCTGTGATTAAAGCAGCTCAAGCTCTGAAGTATAGGGCCAGCATAGTTATGGACCATTCCCAATGACTTTATTTCACTAGAGACAAGGAAAAGGTCAACCTCCCACATGTACTACGTGCACAATGCCCAAGCATTTGCACTACATCTGCTCTAATTCTCCTGTGTGCAAAAAGACAGTGATGGTGCAAGAGGAGCTAGCAGAGAAAGGAGACATCAGAATTAATGTTGCTTTCACTGTGTTAGCTTGGCTCATCACATATTCACACATTTTAACTGCATGCCCAAGGCCTTCTATAGAAATACTGAATTATTTGGGTTGGAAGGGACCTTAAAGCCCACCCAGTTCCAACCACCTGCTACAGGCAGGATCCCAGGAAGACCTCCATGCATAAGGCATCCACAGCTTCCTTAGGCAGCCTGTTCCAGTACCTAGAAGGATCAAGCTCATATCCAGCCAAAGGTGTCTATCTTCCACTCTTTCCATTGGGATGTTGCCTCAGACTCACACTACTCTGACACTTACAACCTAAATTTACTCCCATTCATTTCAAAATGTTGTGCCAAAACGTGTATCTCACCTCAGCCAGCTTCCATCTTGTTGTTAATCCTTCAGATATATTTACAAATTGCTGTCCCTACTAATTCCCTCCATCTTCATTTTGCCAGACTAAACAAATTATGCATTTTTCTCCCCCTAAGAAAACTGGCCACCCATCCCTTTGGCCATGCTGTCTGTCTCATAACACACTTTCTCCAGCTTGCTTCCATCCTTCTGCTATACAGAAAAAGCTGAAATGTGTGTAAGTCTCCAGATGAGATTATCGCAAAATCCCAATGACTTCAGTTCTTCGATGGCTACGGAAACCTTTTAAGATCATGGAAGAGCTGTTTCAATTACCACAAGCTATTGCAACACTCACAGACCTTTCTTCCTTCCTCACAGTTTCCAGTTGAGGAGTTCCATGTTTACATGAGATATTTACAAAGGATGCTAGATGCATGACACTGTACTTTATACTGTGATCGTTCAGCTCATTTTTATTACTCCAGCGTTCATCTCACCCAACTCCTCATTCTTTACTGCAAGCACAAAACATTAAGGAAATGTATTTCAAAACCTGCTACGACTTTCTTTTAGAAGTAGCATTATTACCGTTACACGGAGGGTGATCTAAGGCACAGGCAGCAAAATTTCAGCAGTATCTGCTGACTGGAGCAGTATTTGGTTTGAGATACCTAAGAAATCAGAGAATCCTTAGAGTTGGAAGGGACCTCTGAAGGCCATCTAGTCCAACTTCCCTGCAATGAACAGAGACACCACAGCTAGATCAGGCTGCCCAGGGCCTGATCCAGCCCCACCTGGATGTCACCTGTTTGTGACAGTCTTAGATAAGCCTACCTAAAAATGACTGGTCTGAAACAACACGGAAACATAGCCGGCCTGGAGGTTCATCAGATCGCATTCCTGCAACTGCTGCAGTCATTTTCATACAGTATTTCCCTGACTCCTACAAGTTTTTAGTTCCGCAGTAAATCAGACGAAGTCCATTAAATGCATACAGCTCATCTTTCACAATGTGGAAAATAAAAAAATTTGTGGAAGAGAAAATATCACAGGATGCATAAGAAAAATGAATTTCAGCACTTTCTAACCCTGAGTGCTTCATTTGATGTGAAAAAGAGATTATTAAGATTCTGAGGAAAGGACAGGAGTTCCTAGGTTCCTACCAACAGGGATCCAGAAAAATGCCAGACAAGCTAGAGAGACAAAAGATCTCTTCACAGCAAAACTTGCCATTCAGAACATTACAGCACAGGCAACGGAAGCTACCTTTCCCCTGTCTCTTATTCTGCCTTCACAGCCCATTCTTCAGAACACTCAAACTGTTTTTGATGAGTTTTTCCTAAGCAGTTTAAACTAATGTGGATGCATAGAATGGAAAAGCTCAGCATAAAGTAAGCATTTGACAAGTTTTGCACAGAATGCAAAAAAAACAAATAAAAAAAAAGAAAGAAAAACTGCGAATTCCTGTATCCTCCCTCCACAAACAATCCAAACTAATTTAATGGAAATATCCTGTATCCTCCCTCCACAAACAATCCAAACTAATTTAATGGAAATACTTTGCAGTCTGAGCAATAGGCATCGCTGTCAGTACAAATTATAATTAAGTTCCTTTTGTTTCTCACTGATTTTCAGGATTTAGAGGACTATTTAGGACAGCACCTAAAGGCACTTCTCCCCTGAATCATTACTGACAGAAATAGTAGGTCGTGTGGCTACAGACCTGGATTGTTATTTACCACAACATAAACACGCTCTATGTTAGTGTATAAGGACGGTCATCTACTAGCAATAGGAACCTGAGGGGGTTAAACTGAGGCAAAGAGAGTTTTAATGACTTTAATGAACCAAGCTAGTAACAGAGCTAATTGTTAAAACAATTGATGGGTGATTGGATTAATGATAATGCAGATCAGACTTCAGGATGTGTTGATCTTTACTGACTCTCACAGCTAAAGGGACTACTCAGCCTTCATGAATCCACCCCTAGCATCTCCGTGAGAAAGACTCAATGTGCCTGAGAGAGAAACACGTTCCTGTCCCCAGGAAAGATCAATCTCCTGCCAGTTGTATTGCCTCTCTCCCCATCTCTCTTTTCTCCCCATAGTGGAGACCTATAGGTCCATCTGCATTTGTATTTGACTTCTGCTTTAGGCAAAGGATAGAAAAACCTACCAAATAAACCTGTCTCCTGAACACCACAGCAATATTATTCTCCCTGCAAGTAATTCAGTGTTTCTATAAATGCATTAAAAAAGCCAATTACAGAGCACAGTGTGTTACATAAAATGCAGTGCCACATCTCATCTTTCTAAGAGAGGTTTCATGGCCCACTGGATCTCAGGCTCTTGAGGACATGCCACAGCCCAAGGCTGACTGCAGTACTCTATCTTGAAATGTGACACAGAAAGTGTACAATTTTACTTTAGTCCTGTCTGGACACCCTGGTTAAGATCAGAGCACACGTTGTTTTTAGAGCTTCTTGGGGTACAAACACTAGACCATATGTAGGAAACGTCACTGTTTAAGGAACCCAAACTCTGGAATGAAACATCCAGCTCTGACGCTGAAACATTTATGAGATCAACACTTCCCAGCATCAGACCTTAAGATTTTAAGGTAGCTTTCTGTGAATTAGTTATTGAGCAAGGACTGTTCACCTGCAAATGCTTTTTTCACTGATCTGCTCAACATGATTCCGGACTCCATGGGAGAGGCAGGAATATGAGATCCAGCTCCTCAGGGCTGCACTCACTATCCAACCCAGAGGTACAACTAGTTTGGGAAGCAGTCTTGTATATTTCTGCTGTAAAACTCACTATATCAGCCTACAAAAAAGGTTAAATTAGTGAATTCAGTAAGGGCAAAACCCAGTATTTGATCATACCATTCAACACCATTTGATAATATATACACGCCACGGAACAGCTCAGACTTTTGAGTTCTTGCTTTTGAGCCTCAATAACATTTCTTAAACATTTTTCGTCTTTAATATAGATTCAGAACACTGAATTACCCACCAGGTATTAAAGAGAGTAAACATTTCATTTGGGATTAGTGTCAATCAGTTTCTTTTCAAAGCTTCTATTATTGTAACATAGATGTAGCAGACGCAGCATTTAAGGGCACTTACGCAGCAGCACTATTTCTGATTTAGATGAGGTAATACTACCAGAAACGTGCTCAGGAGGTCTCAGAACTACAATTCTCCAACATTCAAAGAAGGACAAAAACAATTTGTTTAAAATATAAGAAGAAGGATACTTAAAAAAAAAAGAGATACAAGCATACTCTTTAACACAGCACCATTAGCAAATGGTGAAATAAATCTATTTTGTAACTGCCATTAACCAGTTTCTCACTGCAATCAGAATAAAATTTCACTTAGTATGCGCATGTGTTCAGTGTGTAAATGCATAAAAACTGGGAACAGTGTGTAAATGTATAAAAACTGAGGAACTGGCAGTCCTGGAAACAGAAGGTCTCAGTTCAGCTGCAGAGTGGGTTTTACTCAGGCAGTCACATTATCACTGGAATAACTTGGAAAAATGGTGCTGCTAGAATGTTAGTGCAGATGGCCAAAAATAGTGTCCAGCACTTGTTCTGGACCTTCTTGGCATGAAATGAACCCTGCTGTTAACAAAAATAGGAACTGCTGAGATAAGACACCCTTGGCAACACCTTAGAACATGTAAGGACAGCGTTTCTCATCCCTGAAAATCCCAAGCACTTAGGGGCAGGGAAATCAAAGTAGAGAAACGTTTGGAGATTCATTCACGACCCACTCACATTCCCACTTCTCCATTTCAGATAAACTTGAAATACTTCCCATACCTGAGATCAGTATGTTAAGCCACGACAGCTTAACAAACAACCTGTGACTCTCTGGGAGAGATGTGTTCTTCCATGTTTGCTGTAACTCACATATCCCTTTAGAAACATAAAAGAGATTCCTGGAGAAAAGGGATTTACAGCTCTGACACACCCGTTATTATATTTGTCACCCAAAAGGACATCCATTTCAATAGAAGATGGCTCAGAAATGTCAACAACTGAAAATCTTTACTTTCGAATTCCCGTCAGAGTTTATGCATGGCAAGGAAAATTCCCTACTGTGTAAGCTTCCTCCACAAAGCTACTAGGGCCACATATGGAGAACAATGGAGATGAATAAAACCCGAAAAGTCTAAAAAGTCATTTTCTCCTCATAATAAACTCCAGTTAAAAAGAAGTTTACTCAAGGGATGCTGAGTCTTTGCATTTCATGCAAATCAGCCCGTGTACCCACCGGAAATCTTCAATAACAAAGAGCAAGAACGAAGTGCTTAAACCATCCCCCCAAGGCAGTGTTTGAAAGGCCAACGGGCCATTGCCAGAAGGCGTGGGTTTCTATACTAGGGCCTCAAGCAGAAGCAGGCCTTGGGAGCCTGATGGCAGCAGCTGGCAACAGTGAGGAGGAGGAAGCAACGCTGTGTTCTTTCTAGCTCTTTTCAATTGCATTGCAAGATGGGCCAGCAGAGAGGACACACTGCTTCTTCAGTCTGCTTCTCCTTCTTTGTTTTCTGAGAGGCTCTAGAGACCCTTGACGAGGAACAAAGCAGGTTTTCAGACACTGGTTACTTCAGAATGAAGGCAGTGTATTATCAAAGCAGCCGTTGTCCTCTTACCTTCCTTTCTGAAGGTTTGGGACAGGCAGCACTCACTGAATCCGCTATTCACTGGTGCAAAAGATCATGCTCCCAGCCTGCAGTTTTTGAAAGGTACCCCATCCCTGCTAAGTTATACAATAGCATGCAATAAGAGCAGCTATTGCTCTCCAATTGACTTCTGGGGATTCACTCTTGGCTGCCAATAAAAAGGATGACTCAAATTAGCATTTTCTCTCATCAGCTGCCTTGTATTCTCAGTTGTACAAGAGTTGACCAATACCCTTATGACATGCATACACAAGTGCTTTGCCTGAACATCATACCTATTTACTCTGCTGTATTGCAAAGTATTATTAATATTTGTTACATTTGAGCATGTGAAACCTCATTTGTGACTTGCAATCAAGAAAACTGTAGTCTCAATGTAATCTTTTTTTTTTTTGTTCCTTTAGCTACACTTCTATACAGCCATGCCCCTCAAGTTCTTCTTAGTGAAATGTCTTTAAAAAAAAAAAGTACACAAAAGTTGTCCTTTTTTCTTTACTCTTTTTACTGTCTTTTCCCTCTTCCTAGTAAAAACTGGCCACAACCAACAAGACACCCAAAACTGCACCCAGTGGCCAGGAAAGGATCAGAGCTGAGCAGGACCCTACCTGCTGGGCCTTCTGCACAGTGCTGTGGGCTCAGTGCCACTGCCTGACCCTGCAGGAAGGTGGAAAGGGAAGTCCAGAGCAGTGAGATGGAAAGCTTCCTCCAAAGGTGGTGCATTCAGTGCCTGCCTGCCTTTCTCTCACTGTGTCATTGTAGTAACAGGGAGCATTACTGAAAGCACACGGGGAAAACCTCTCTCTTACCTGACCCATCCCTTTCTCTTCTAATTCATGCAGTGAGAACCACATGGCCCTATGTAAACGAAAAGAACTAAAGTGATAGGATGATCCAGTGAAACAGCAGTAAGTGCCAAATGCACGCATTAAAAATAGGCATTTCTACAGTTCTTGCCTACTGCACTGCAATTTCTTATCACAGATTTCATGGTAAACATATAGTAGTGCTCATGAAAAGAAACATTAAACTTCTCATTGCAGAATATGTGTATCACTCAGCAGCAGCAAAATGCTCAATATTTACAGAGCATCCCTGAGTATGTAACATTCGCTAAACCTGTCTCACTCCAGCAATCTGCATACCAAGAATAATTAAGAAAGAAAAAAAAAAAGATAATAAAAGATAATAAATAAGCTGATGGTGATCTGACATCTTGCTCATGGAGCTGTTAAGGAGACATATTGATGAAGCTTATAGTAATGCCAGACAAAGCAATAAAAAGCCTGCCTGACATCTGCAAATCTTGAGAGTCCAGAGGGACTACCTCTCTTGATGTTAGTCTGTATTATTTCTGTTTCAAGTAAATTTCCTCTTATGGCCAATGTTTCAAATTTGATCACCTGTAAAGTAAGAGCCAAAAAAGCTTAAATTGCCTTTGCCCTGCTTTCTACTCACTGTCACAATGCAAACAGAGACCTCAGGCTATCTGACACAGGAAATACCTTTTTAATGGCCTAAAACAAAATTCCATCCCACCTTTTATATCTCACAACATATGCTTGTGGAAAACACAATACTGAAGTTGACTGTACGTGTCTGACAGCTCCAGATAATAAAGTATTTAATGTATCACTTGAAACATCTTCAGAAACAATAACAAGTTCTTCACAAATCACACTCCAGCAAAATGTATCTTTGGAGGTCAGGGCTCTCCTATACTGAAAGAATGTGCCAGGATGGGACAACAGAAGCTGAGGACACAACATAAAAAGTTCAACACATTTTACTGAGTTAATAAGATAGACTGACAGCTTATCTAAGCAATCTCAATTTAGTGTTGTCTTCCATTACAGAAACAATACCCAAAAGTGTACTCCCTATTTTATTTCTTACTCTGATTAAACAGAATGCCACATATGCTAATCGTTACAGCACTTCATTAACCAGTTTAGTCAAACAGTAGGAAAAAAAAAAAAGATAATAAGAAACACATCACTTTGAAGGTGTGAACTACCCTTCAAATCACCAAAGCATGGAAACTCTGGAATTGTACCTCTGATACTGCCTTTCAGCTCAGTGGGTTGACTCAGCTTTTACCTAGTTTAGTTTGTGAGTATACGAGGAATTCATGTCTGTGAAGTGTCTTCAGCACAAAAGATCTTGAGTCCTTTCCTCTGACACAGATCAAAAACCCAAACCAGGTACATCCATGGATAATGTTTCGTGCTATACATGCAGCCAGTATTCATAAAGGTTTTATAAACCTCTACACGTTTTTATTTCAGGTATTCTATGATTCCAGTGAGACAAAGGCAAGAAGAAAGTGATAAATTTACCATTGCTTTTTAGGAGCTGGGCATAATGCAGCAACATAAAACAGCGCAAGAACATATTAAAAACAAAACACTAAAAACGTTCCGTTTTTCTTAAATAGCCTCTTCTCCATAGGAAGCTTCTCTTGTCTTCCGAAATGAGTCCATCTCTGATATCTTGCTTTACAGAGCTGCTTCTCTCTTCCTCCCTCCCTCTTCCCAGAAGGGAACAGTGGCTTTGCTGATCATGTGCTACCACATCTCCTGATAAATTCTGATGGACAACCAGCAGTTAGCTGACACATCATCATCATCGCCCTAGGATGAACAATAATCTGCCTCGCCATCTGCACACAGATACATTTTTAAGTAGCCATCACCCCCTCCAGTGCCACTTCCCCTGGAAGTGATGTGCTGTGAGATGGTGATGTTGGGGGAGCATCCTGGCCTGTGCCACTGGGCACCGTGAGAATGGAAACAAGATTGGTAAAGGCAGGATCAGAGGAAGGAAAAATTCTCCACAGGGGGCAGGCAATGCCTGATCTCCTCCAGCAGGCAGTCCCAAAAGCCCCACAGTTCTTCAGTTCCTTCTTAGGTTGTTAAAGTTGAACAGTCCACGGTGGTAGCAGAAGTGGGGAGAGGTGATGTATATATATATGTATATGAAGGGCATACACATCCTTGCATTTCTTGAGGCCTGTGCAGAATGCAAGTACAAACCTGTGAAGCTGTAAGGCAGTGAGTTGTTTTGAGACTGCAGGACAGCTCACTGCCTTCACACCTACTATGAGGTACAGCTGTGCAGCCCAAGAGGTGACAACCACAGTCTCACTGGAGCTAAGTCACTGCTGAGAAGTGCTGACGCCACCAACAAACCACAGGGAGACAACACATTTGGAAACTGATGTCATGCTGTCATACAGACTCAGAAACAAACCAGGTGGAGCCTAAGTTTTGTGCAGCTGGTGAAACGAACTGTGTGACAGCAAGCTCAGATGATTAACCCACAGAAAATGAGAAACTGCTGAAAGCATTCCCAATGATATGAGCAAGAACAATCTCGAAGGGCAAAAAGTGAAGCTAAAAGGGATGCAAGAAGGACTAGAATCAAAGAGTGGTTCAGGATGGAAGGGATCTAGTCTACCCTCTGTCTCAAACCCGGGCCAGCTCTAAGATCAACCAGGCTGCTCAAGGCTTTATTCAGCCATCCTGAAGACTTCTAAGGTGGGAAACTGAACATCCCTCTGGGCAACCTGTTGTGTTCCCTGACCCTTCTCATGAGCAAAACCTCCATCTCATATACAGCTGGAACCAATTTACACCCATTGCCTCTTGTCTTCTCACAGGTACCACTGTGGAGAGCCTGGCTCTATCTTCCACATCACCTTCTGTAAGTGATGAAAGAAACAGTCCCACAAAACATCTTCATAAACACACCAGGCAAGAACGCTGAAAATGAATTGACAACAAGAAAGACGCACACCTGAAAAATAACCTCAACAGGCAAATATTATATGGAGTGGAGATAGCCCTACTGAAGGGCTGCCCAGGTCCTAATGGCAACTAACATTTTCTGGTGACTAGCAAATAAATTTTGCCAACAAAGCAAGGGTGGGGGTGGGTACAAATGCTTAGAGAGACAGCACTGCTAAACCAAACAAGGAAATGTCTGGAATCCATATTATGAAATTCAGTAAAGACAAGTAGAAGGTACTGTCCTTAGGTTTTAAAAAGGAGAGTGAGCAGGAAGGGTAACTGTCAAGGCAACATGCTCTCAGGCTTAAAATGAAGGACAAAATGAACAGGAATCAACTGTGCTGTGCTGCAAACAGTAAAAGAAAATCTGGTTGCTGTGTATATTAATAACTATGTCATGCAAAGCATGAGACAATGGTATGTTACCCTGCTACATTCTGCCCTATGACCACCTGTGGTGATAAAGAGACTGCGGCTTCAGATACTGTAATGATTCCAAAGGAACAAAATTACAACTTAACACACATGCTTCACTGGGGGAAAAAGAAAAAAAAAAAAAAAAAGGCAAAGACAGACTTGTTCAGTTTTAAGAAGGTCATGAAAAGCAAATTTAGCATATTCTGTATGTTTTTGTAACAAAAATGGTGACATATTTTTCTTCAATTTCTGTAAGAAAACTTCAGGTGAGGATATTAAGAAAGGCTGAGGATAAGGAGCACTGTAATATTTCCAGACATATTGGTTACGTGTATCTTGCTTCAGAACACCACCAGCATCTCTGCTGAAAACAGACCTCAACACATATTAAAATTGAGTTATATGTTTTACTGACTACTCTTTCCCTACTTCGTCCCTATTTTTTCAAAGCAGAAACAAACATAACATTTTAAAAGCCACAACAGACATAAAATTGACAACCCAGTAAGAAAAATTCAAGCAGAACTTCTCTCCCACTGCTGGCGGCTTTTAGATAAATAACAACTGTTAACAATAACTTCTCTTGGAAAAATTTTGATTCTGTATCATTGTTCTGGTTCACAAATAAATGCTTTTTTCACTAGTATTAAGCTATCTGCTCTACCTTTTAATCCCCAGGTTTCTAGTTTTAGCATGTTTTTCCACTGTGCTTTGGATGAAAGCCAGGCAGCCTAGCTTCTGGTACTTGAAGGTTATCAAATTGCCCACCAACTTTGGAGCCCTGCACTCCTTATGGAAACCAAACCAACAGTGGCAATAAAGCAGTATCCAGAAAGGACTGGTTCAGTATGCATCACCATGCATAGAGTCAGAACATCTGAACCTTTTAGAAGGTTCTGGAGTCACTGCAAATATGCCCACTAACCTGTGCAAGCATAGCCTGTGTCCCTGCCCTAATACCTAACAGTGAAACTGCATGCTCACATGCAAACTTTCCTCCACTCAACAGCAGAAATGATTAATAAAGTTGTTTTCTTCCAAGAAAATCCTGTAAGAACTCTGAGGACCATAATACCAGTGAGCCTCTCTACAGATGCACACTGCACCCTGTCCAACGGGAAGTCTATCTGACACAACACAATTTGGTGTGAGCATCCCAAGGGACAGAATATCACCTGTCCTCCTTTCCTTTCTTGTTGGCTCCAACAAATGACATTTCAGTCAATAGCTCACCAAGGCTGAGTGCCTCACTTACTGGAATTACAGCAAGCACATGAACTAGCACATTACACATGACTGATACAGACCATCTGCTAACCTGTTACTTAAAGTCACAGCAGAGCTTTTGAGTTTAATATTTTGCACATGACTCAGCACCAAACATCTCATGATGCCTTCATCCTGTTTCTCCAGTTTTCAACACATGCAGGCTAAAAGGAGAACAGCAGAGAATTGTAGGTTGATTCCTACGAGCAATTCTTGTTCACCCTATTCTCTTCTGCTGTTTCTGGCGTGTTTTTCTAAGAAGCTATGCAATAAGTCATGTATTTTCCCTTTGGTACATAGAGTGGACTTGCTAATTGCAAAGTGGATTGGAAGAGAGATTAATTCAGGTGGATTTTGCCGAACTGATCACCACTTTAAACAACAACAACAAAAAAAGGCAGTTTCAGAGGTGAAGGAAAAAATGTACAGATGTAGATGATAACCAAAAGCTAACTTAAAGCTGAAAATGCTGTCCAGAATCTGAGCCAAAATGCTTAGGCTCTCACTTTGCTACAGGATTTTTTTTTTAAGAAACCAAAATAATGTGCAAAAGAATGAACAAATAATTTTATGCCAGTCACTGATAAAGTAGTAGGTCACTATTTAAATTACTTAATATATGTTATGGGTTTTTTTTTAATGAATATAGCTTTTTCTTAGTAAAACCCAAACATAATTTTTGTACAACAGTTCCCCATCTCTCACAGATTGAACTGTTCCATACAAAAGAGAAGTTTAACTACATCAGACCATATGTGAGTTTGAATCTAACGTGCCATTTTAATAGGTCCTCCAGAGTCTTAGAATGAAATTGGCAGGCTTTGTATTCATCTGGTACTTATGGCAGCTGCAAAGGATTCTTCTCACTGAACATTTAAAAGGCAGGCATGAACATACAGGTTATTTCACCCAACAGCAGGGCATCCTTTACTGGCAGTGTCAAGAAAGAAGCTCTACCACTGACCACTTCAGACTAGATCAAATGTCTGCCTCAGGTACAGCCATGCTGGACTTGAAAGTGCCATTCCCATAAAGCTACTAAGAAAGCCTTGGTAACAAGGTGTGCATGCCTGGTCTGCAAATGCCTGGTTAGGAGAACCAAATATCAGCACCCACATTCAGGAGGAAGTTCTCATTTATTCAGTTGTGTTATTGGAATATCTAAGGTCCTGCAATTGTATTTTAAAACCAAACCAACACTTATTAATTTTAGCTTCCTTCCAAAGTCACCAAAATAGTGAAAATGTTAGCTGCCTTAGCTTCTCGAGCTGCCTTTTGTTCTTATTTTAACAGCATTAACTAATTAAGAGGGGCACCCTACAACTGACAGTTTGCAGCAGAGGTGGATAAGAGGCTTTACGGCTTCAGACTATGACTTAAGTAAGAAAGTAATGATACATCTAAATATTCAGCTTTCTCTGAGGATAAGACTTCAGGAGTCTCAACTCAGAGCCTCTCTGTCACTAAATTATCTCCAGTTACAAAAGCATCACACAAGCTGGATGGATATGTATACTTACATAGGTGTGTTACTTCATAAACCCACATCGTAACACTGTCAGTTATTATCCTCAGAGAATAACAATGAAATATTATACATGTAAGTAGGTGTACTGGGCATACATAGCACAGTTTTGGTACTGGGAGACCTCTGTGAGCAGAGCCCCACAGCTGCCCTGCGTCAGCTAAGAGCCAGCTCCCACTGGTTATCACAGGTGGCTGTAGCCTGAAGGAGGCTGCAGCCTGAGGAGAGGCCCATGATGGAGCAAGCTGTTCCCTGCAGCCTGTGGGGCACCACATGAAGCAGATCTCCATGCAAAGCCATAGAGGAGCCCATGGTGCAGCAGTGTATGTGGCCTGAAGGAGGCTGTGGTCCATGGAGAGCCGCTGCTGGCCTCGAAGAGCTGCCACCTGTGGGGTTATGTGTGGAACATTTCCTGGAGGATGGAGCTCACGGTACAGAGCCATGCTGGAGCAGCACTTGAGAGCTGCAGCGCGTGGGAAGCCCACACAGAATCAGTTCAGGAAGGACAGCATCCCCTGGGAGGGACTCCACGTGGACCAGGGGCAGACCATGGAGGAATGGCAGAGAAAAAGCATTATGGACCAACTGCAGACTCGTTCCCCTGTTAGCAATGACAATAAACTACATTAATTTCCCCTGAGCTGCATCTACTTGCCAGTGACAGTAATTGGAGAGTGATCTCTCTATTCTTATTTCAACCTCTGAGCTTCCTTTTCATCATTTTTTTCTCCCCCATTATGTTGAAGAGGGAGCATGGTATAGCTGAGCTGCAGTGTGAAAACCACCACAATAGCTCACTGCAAGAATTCACTGTCTAATAAAGTACACAAGACTGTAAACTCATTTGTAGAAAACCACAATATACTGGACGTCTCAAGAAGAAATGGCACTTGCATATTGTGTTAGGTACATGTTCACAGAAGAAATAAAGCTGCAATTCTACCCTACCATTTCTGATTTCCTGCTGTCTGAGCATCCACTACTTTCTTTTCAATACCAGAAAACTCCAGAACTGTTCTGTTTTGATCGTACATGCCCACAACTGCAGTAACAATGTCTTTGAGCTCCATGTCAGTAAGTTCTCTTCTCTGCTCTGTCTTGCCTCCTAGAATGTATACATTTTTTAAAAAATCTATTAAATAATAAGGATTCTGAATACTTCACTATTTTACTATTAAATATACTTATTTTTTTACAGGGCAAGGACCAAAAATTTCTCTTCCCACTCAGATCAAAGGTTCTTCCTCCTTCCTCACTTACACAGCCCAAGATCCTCTCTACACTTTTGCATCACCTTTTTTTTCTTAAATTTTATTTTAAACAAAACTCTAACTTCTCCACATATTTTCAAATTAATTTTGCCTCATTCACAACAATCTGGGGAACGCAGCAATTTGTTCTGGTTCCATGTGATCACACAGGGACCAAGGGATGTTTTGCCTTAGAGCTACAACTAAATGAGGCGAACAGAGAATTAGAACACAAACAAAACCCCAAACCACATAACCTCGCTCTGCTGGCACCTGCACCAGTCACTTGCTGCGCTACAAAAAGCGGAGCTTTTAACTGGAAGCAGGCACAAAAGCAATCACTTGTTGTTGCTGCAATCCTGAACCAGAAAACTTCCAATTCTCCTTGGGCGCAAGATGAAGAATAGCACTACAGAGTTAGTGGCATCCACTTCTGTACGCTCCAAGGACTAATTCCAGTTATTTCATCACTTAACAGTCATAACAACCATCCCCATTTAATCCATTCCTTGTCTGCCCAAAGCACACCACAAAAACATGACAATACAGATCAGAGGTGCAAGAGAAGCATCTCTCCATTTCACAACAAAGCATTAAGTACTGCTTATACAGGATTTACGTCAGGGTCAACCAAAGCCAGACAAAACGACTTCAGTGGAAGCAAGAAGAAAGTTTCAGTTCTTAGACGAAAGTAGATCAGGGTACTTTATTAAAAACCACACAAGTCTTCTAAAGACGCCAAAATACACATTCAAACACAGCCTGATTTAAACCTTTAGTAAGGAAATGATATTGCTTTAGATTCCCCCTGTTCAAGATCCTGACACTGGACAAGGGATGAGAAGTTGCCACTGGAAGGGAAGGAAGTGAATCTGAAGCTACAGGAATATTCCAAATTGGCCTCCAAGCCTTTCTGATTGCTCAGTCCATCTGTAACAATTTTTTCAATGGGCACCAATGTAATTTAGGAACTTTATACAGGTACTCCTAGACTGATATACAAAGGCTGCTCCGAAAGTAAGGTCTCCCTATGCAATTATACTGATCCACAATGTCAGAGGTGGATGTTGGTGGTATGGCAGTACAGGCTGAACCTTCCCACCAACATTCCCTTGCTGTTGCCATGTGACAGATGGCAGCAGTGGGGCAGTCTGACAGAATGGCAGCTGACATGAAGTGCACATGAAGCAAAGACATCAAACTGAATTCCTCCATGTGGAAAAATGGCACCCAATGACGTTTATTGACACTTGCTGAACACTTAAGGAGAACAAACAGTGGATATGAGCACAGTGAGGTGGTGCGTGGTGCACATCAAGAGTGGTGACAGCAACAGTGGGGCACCTACACTAGTGCAGATCTTGGTAAGCGTGGCATGCAGGCTCTTATTCATTGCTGGCAAAAACACACAGCTAATGGCTGTGACTACACTGAAAACTAGTGTCTTGTAGCTGAGAGTGTGCTCTAACTAAAAGTGTTATTGCACTCTCTGTACCTGTTGTAGTTTCCTTTGAAGTAAATGGGAGGCACTACTTTCCAAGCAACCCACATAATATGTACAATAGAAAATATAAGAATAGGAATTGTAATGGTTGAAACAAAAACAAAATGAACACTCAAAGTATTTTGATTAACAGTACAAAAAAATATTTTCCTCATGCATCTCTATGTATTTTTTGCACCTGGCCCTCCCGGAGACTGCTCTAGATGGCCTTCTATCTTATTTCCTCCCCTAAAATGCATTATGTACTCTCTTGCATGTAGCTTGAGATACTGCAAAAAAAAAACAAAACAACAAACCTATGATGGCAGCAAGCCCAACAACCAACAACTGGTATTCAGATCAGAGAAATGATGGAGAAAATCTTAGGTTCGTGGTTCATTAGCATCTACATTCCATGACACTTGAGGAAAACTGGAAGTTGGAGGCCAAAGCACAGAAGAGAATTTACTGGTATAGAGGGAACAGAGCATGACTATGAGTTATTGCAGAAAAAGAGTGAGCTCAGTCTTAAGTTTCGGATGTGCTAGAGGATAAGAGGAAAAACAGGAAGCAAAATATTTTGACTGGGAAAAGTGACAGTGTTCAACTGCTTTGTATTCTCATTAAGAAACTGAGGAAATATGATCCACATTAACTAATAATTAAATGATTGCATAACTGGTGAAGAACAGCATTTTTAGACTAAATCACTGTTTTCTATGAGTCTAAGAGTGCATTTCAAGAGCCTATCTTGGCTCACTTCTATTTCATACTTTCTATTAAAGATTTTGAAAGTATAACAGGATATGCACATGCAATGTTCTAATGGGACAGATTTGGGAGCCTGCAAGTCTTAGAATGCAAGTCTTTATAAACTACTGTCAGAAATCCACAAGATGACATTTACTCAAGTCCAAAGCATCACACTTTTTATATTACTCACCCATAACAGCATTTTTCCCTTCCATACTGCCTAAGAAAACTCACTATAAACCTTATAAAAACACCTCTGGATTGGCAGAATAGAGATGAGAATGGTGTTATAACTTAATTCTTCAGACACTGCAATAATGCTGGGACACTTACATGGACCTACATAGACAAGATCAAAGTGAGTGCCTGTGCTCATGACCGTGCCACTAGTGACATTCTCTAACAAGAGAACCTCTGAGTAAGATAACAATTCCAAGCTTTAACTGCTATAACCTGAAAAGAAAAAGCGTATAATAAAAATGTATTGAAGGACTTTACATCACAGCTGACAGTAGCTCTTAAATGAAGAGTCATCATATTTTGAAAAAATCAATGTTTTGACAACAAGAAACTGCATTTCATATCTGCATGCAAACACTGGCATTACATTAAAGAAAGCCTCTTTATACAGCCTCCAACAACAACAATAAAAAAAAAGAATAAAAGAAATCAGCAGATGCATATTTGAAATTTTATCACATATTAAGATACAAGCAGCAATCTGAGAAGACAAGACCTGCTACTTAAAGGAATTCTCAGGCATTTCTGACACTGATATTCCTGTCTTTCCACACTGAGAAGTTTACAGAGTTTTAATGCTCCTTCCCAAATTGATTGTAAACAGACTGACTTTAATTGCATATCTCTCAGCTCTCACAGGGAGTTTCAAACAGAAGCCCTCTCATGTTAATTCCTTTTGTTTTCCGTCCCCTTAAGTACATACTCACGCTTGATACCATAAACATTTTGTACTTTAGAGAACAAAGATTAAGTTTTACAACAGTGCTGAAGATTAGCAGAGGCTCATTGGTATTTCTAAGGCATGAGTTCTATTTGTGTGGGATCTAGATGCTCCAAGTCACACAAAATTGGAACGTAGCAAAAACAAACAAACAAACAACAACAAAAAAACCTTAGTTTGAAAAATTATGCTTGAAAAGCCGTTGGTCTAACCAGAGAAATCAAGCAAGTGTGAAGAGAAGGTGATTCTATTTCCCTTTCAGAGAGAAGGTGGAAAACCTAAGTAATAAATCATTAAGCCAAGGAAATATATGGTAAAAGGGGGGGATCTCTGGTGCTCATGGCCAGTGTAACAACCTACAAGCTTCTACTGTGGTATATATATATGACAAAGTCACCCCAAAAAACATTTAGGAAGATCCTCTTAGTTGTATACTGATGTGAACACAAGGCCAGTTTAGGCTCAGCCCACATCTTCTCTGGTTCCACAACCAAAGTCATTTGCACTGGTGACGGTCTAACCTAGGGACAGTCTTGTCAACACAAGAACGCTGGAACAACCAAATATATTACAGATTAATACAATTAGGATTTCGTTTTGGTGGCTAATATTAAACTGCTGTGGAGCAGAGTAGCCTTCATCCCTCGAAAGCAGCAAGTTCCTATCTGCCTTACATGCTACTGCCTTGAGCTGCAGGCAGGTTCAGATGAACCACTAAGTCACTAACCTACAGCAAGACCTATAACTGATGAGAAGGATGGGGTGCTGCTGAACTCTCCTTTGCAGACACGCTCCTGTGTGGTCATCTGGTGTTTATCTACCACACTGTGTAACAGGCTTCCTCAAGTTAAATACTTTAAAGCTCCCAAAAGAATCAAGCCAAACAGAACCAGCTCAAACTCTTCCAAACGTTTTAGCTTACCTATAGCATCAAATATAGCACATGAACATTGTTCCCTTTCTCTTCTCCTTTTATTTTTAGCTTCACTATTTTTAAGATTTCAGATTAGTATTTATTTACACACGTACCATGCAATTTAAATAGAACTGTTGCTGACTCCTCATATAAACCGATGTAATCCATTACCAACAAGAAACGTCATTTATTACTGAAGACAGTGTTCACAAAGCAGGGAGAACCATTCAGACAGCCATCTCTCTATTTCAGCGGTGAAGCATCACAAATCACCTAAGCCATTGTCTTTTATGGTCAGGCTATAACCTTGTCCTCAACTCACAGCAATAGCGTGTGTGCTGCTTCTAAAGCCTAAGGGCTGACAAGCAAACACCTTCTGAATCAGTTTCACCAGCTGAGCGCAATTATTATGGAAATGAAAAAGCAGATCTCTCTTCTGAATATAATTCACTGCATTTGGGAGAAGTTGCTAACTATCCCTTTACAATTTAAAACTGTGGTATTCAAATACATATTCCCATAAACACAGACATGAAAGTTCATACTCAGTCTTGCAGCAAAGTAGTTAACTTCATGCAGACAGGAGTGCGTTCAGAGGCTTTTTCCTCAGTCTGAACTCAGCAAGCTGGGTCACACAGATTGAGACCAACAGCAGAGGTAATACAGGAAAAATGCTCTGCCTTAGCTCCACATGCAAGCACATTTAGATACATTTGATTCCTCAGGAACAAGCAGGAGACTAAGCATAAAACCATAGAGCAGCGTTGGGGGACTGCAAAGAGGGAAAAATTCTTCCATTACGTGATTTCAGATCGGCTTTATTAGAGCTATTTTGTATTATTGAGCTTTTCTCCCGATCTGCCAAGACAGCTGCCCATTTCCTTCCACATCCGAGATTTCCTTTAATCACTGAAGACAGGATGCTGCGCTCTGACGAAATGCCTTTCCTGGCCATCCCTGGTGGAGGAAATTAAAAGACTTGCCAACCCTTTTGAAATGCAAATCTTCACCAAATAGGTTTCATGCCTCTTGTTCCCGTTGCCTCTCCCTGAAGAGCACGTTCAGTGGAACGCTGAACAGAGGACCGTTTGCTTATCTTCTGAAATGAATACTGTCTCGCACTTGCCACCCCCTAATCTCTATCGTTTTTTCCTTTCCTCCTTCCCAAACCTCACATCTTTTCAAGCAAAAGAGCATCTGCTAACCTTCAGGTGACAATAAAGCTTGAACCTCCAGTATTGATTCTCTTATCTGCACAGTCAATGTGACTACATGGAATTTTCCCCCTCAAATACTAACTATTTCTGTCAACTGCTAAGACCTCAACAGTAAACATCCAGACCAAATGCTTGTTTTTACATCACTAACAGAAGAATTCTTCCCCTACACCTTTTTTAGAGAGCCTAGGAAAACCATTTAATTAAAAAAGCAATTTAATTAGAATGAGGAAAACCAATAATCTAGAAAAGGATAAGAAAAAAGAAGATACCGAACCGACTTGGACAGCTCCAGGGTACAAATAAACGTCTGTATGAAAACTCTGAACACAATTTTGTTCTTTTGGTTTGAGCAAATTCAGACAGAAATGTTTGTGTTGTGAGCTGATCAGTGACTACCAGAACATTCATCAGTACAAATTTTACCTTTTCTTGGCTTCATTTTCTAATGCGACTCAAGGGGAAAAAAAATATGGAAGCAATGAATGCACAGCCGTTGACCACTCTGGAAAATCCCATTTCCAGTCCCAAAACATTACCAAAAGTAGAAGGAACCAGCAACTTCCCATAAAGAAATGTAATTTAATATTGCTTATAAGTCGAGGTTGCTGTTAGTAACCTCAACGCCACAGTTAAGAATCAAGGCTAATCGAGATGGGAGACAAACACTGCTTACTCTTGCAAATGAAAAGCAGCAGATTTTTGAGCTGGCAGGACACATGTAGATTGCAACTGGAAGAAATGTATGTTTGGCATGTATGGAGATGACACTAATGACAGTTACGAGGTATTTCATCAGGACACCTGCCACAGTGTCACCTGGCATGCTACTGAAAGAAACTTTGGCCTCACAATCCTCAGTGGCTTTGAAAATGGGCCCAGAGAAGCTATATTATCACTGGCAACCCCACAGCACAAGTGACCAGATCACTATAGAAACCCCATGTTTTTCGCTCATTCATACAACTGATATTTTGTGGTAAGCTGGAAAGGAGTCTGAACTGAGACGATAACGGAAAGAACTGATTGAATGGTGCCAGAGGGGATGTCATTAATTTTTCAGAGAGTGTAACAGATTAGTGGAAAAGGGCATTTTCCAAGCTCACAGATCAAGGTTCAAATGCTCATCCACATGAACAGAACAGAGTGGTAACAGGGACCAACTCTGCCCCTTCTTTTCAACCCATGGCAAATAAAAAAAACCATGCCTTTGAAGTATATAAAGTGAATAATACTTCCCTCCCCCCTCCCCCAAAAAAACAAAAAAAAAACAACCACCCAAACATCTCCCTCCCGAAACCAACAAGACAACCTAAAAGCACTTTACCAGACGGACAGAAGGACTCTCCCCCCCTCCTAGGGGTAAGTGATTTCTTCTGCAGCACAACCACCTTTCCTTCAGTTACTCTCCGTTTCAGACATTGAAATAAAAGATCAAAGAAGAGACTATCACTTCACTATACATACTGAAAGATAAATTCTCCCGAAGAGCCATTTTCCTTCAACAAGAATCAACTGAACCTGAAGCAAAATGCAAGACGTTGCATATTTCTATCAACAGAGGAGCTACTTTTCATCAAAAAAATAGAGATTATAAGGCTCTTTTCACGACTCCAGACTGAAAACAAGTTTTTCAGAACTCCTATAACTATGGAACCAGCTTCAGGAAATCACTCTATGCAGCTTTCATTTGTCTTCTAACATTTGTGTGCAGCTTAGTAAGGACTTTGTCAGGTCAGAAATCCTCAGGAGACACCTAGCCCATTCTCCTTCTTATGAAAAGCAATGGGAGTCATATCTCCCCTTTCCCTTGTCCAAATTAGATTACTTCGCATTTACCATGTTTTCCCCATTTTCAGACATCATTTTACCCTATCATACTTCTTTTTTCTGACAGCCACTTCACAGGTTTGTGCAACTGAGTACCATCAGCTGGAAGAGGCTGCCCAGGGGAGTGATGGAGACACCGTCCCTGGAGATAGAACCATGTGGGTGCAGCTCTGAGGGGCATGGCTTAGTGGTTATGATGGGGCTGGGATGATGGTTGGACTAAGTGATCCCAGGGTCTTTTCCAAACTTAATGATTGTTCATGTTACTGAAAAAAAAGCACTAATCTGAATTTATTTTTTTTTTAAAGAAAGCACTTTGGAATCACTTGGCAATATCTAGATGAGCTCTATCACTTATTCTTCTCAGTGTTCTAGTAGAAGCATTGTCCCACAGGTAACAGGATTCTAGACGTGCTCCTAATCTGACTTACAAGCAGAAGCCCGTGACTAAAAGGATGACACTTTGCAGATGGTATTACTGGGCATGCAGTATCAAAAGAACAGCAAGATGTCAGAGTAAAAGATAGGAACAGTGTAGTCCAGCTTTCAAGATACCACTGCAAACGTTTTTGCAATGTTCACAGATCTAGAGATCTTATTGTTACCTATTTCAATTTGCAAAGCCAAAATAAAAGTTTAAGCGATAACCCTTACTCGAAGGACAAATACTGCCTGTGCTTCTAATAATAACATGTCCTTTGCAGACAAAAATTCTATCAATGCTGCAAGTGAATTGCACTTATCAGATAGATTAAAAAAAGTAAAAGTAGAGGCACACCAACCAGAGAACAATCCGGAGTACAGGGAAAGGACCAGCCAGCACTTCACAGGCTATAGTGCAGGGTTTCAGATTTTGCCTCAAAAAAGGCCCTTACAATCCTGCAGTCTGTAACATTACTGTCACCGATTTCTCTTATCAAGTTGAATAATCCATGGTTAGACAAAAAGGTACCTTCAGAAAGAGTGTACTTGAACTCATTCCCTTCAGGTTACAGAGAGAACCTACACATTTCTACACATTCCTTTTAAGGCTTTCTGAGGAGTACTCTTTTGTAAAAACATGCATTAATTTTAATGTTTTTTCTCAGTTTTTCCTTTCCTGTAGCTCCAGGCCTTATCACACTGGAGCAGAGCAAAGCTGACAGGAGTATTCTTGCAGCATTTGCCAGAAATTTGAATAGGAACAGTGAAACTAAGCATAGTTCAGATAGCTTCCTTCTGCTGGAATGTGCCAAAAGCTTTGTGTAGCAGGGCAGACAAACAAAAGGCGCCTGTAAAGTCAAGAAAAATCACACTGACGGGTTTACAAACAGTTGGAAAACTAACAACAAAGACAATGAAAAAAATTTCACAGAATTTAAAGTTGTTTGAAACTGAACTGTTCTGAATCCTTTCTTTTTCAGGGGAAGTTTCTGGTCTGCCAAGTCACACACAGACTTTTTAAGTCCTGCTTTTGGCTGGTAAGGCTGTCAACTGTTGTAGTAGGAGTATCATATAGCACACAGAGCAGTATATGGTAGACAAAGCTATCTAGAATGCCTATTCTGAAAAAATCATTCAGCGTAAAGGACAAGAATCAACAGCAAAAAGAACTGGACTGAATGTACAGCATGAATACATAGAATGAATAGCTCAATGTGATATTTTTCTAATGGCTGAAAGGGTGAGAAATCAAAGAGATGTACCAGAGATGGGCAGGAGAGCTCCAGCAGAAAAGGCAAGGCAAAGAAAAACAAGTAGAAGGGAAGCATAAGAAAAACAACAACAAAATAGATTAGACAGGCTCGGAAGTCATTTGAATTGGAAGAGGAAGATTTAAGGAACTTGCCCGAGTAAGCAAAAATCCAGAACAATAAGAGAAAGCAGCTGTGTTCTAATAGCTTGCTGATGATGAAGTGAGGAACTGAGTGTCCAGAAAAAAAGGCTGCAGAAGTCCACACACAAGATCAAGGCAAAAATAAAAAACTGGCCAAATGTCCAATTTTAATAACAGGGCCTAAATCATGTAAAAGCTCAGCTGAATAAATGATGCCTGAATCTAAGATCCTTGTGACAGGTACAGAAAAACAGCATCTGAACATGACTGATGGTAAAAGGAGTGAGAGATGAAATTCAAGGTGTTGTTTCCCCCTCCAGAAAACTGATACTGCCACCTTTAACTATTCTTCCCAAAACACATTTCAAAACAGCAAACATAAGAAGTCTCACAAACAGCATGCTGCTATTACAGTGCATCTCCAGAAGCTGTCAGATTGTAATACCTATTCATCAAACCAGGACCAAACCGTGAGAGGACAAGCTGGATAGAAGTATTTAGCTGCTGCAATTCCCAGTAACAAGACTCTAGTAATTACAACCACAATTAAGAATATCCCAACAGCATCATTATCCTAATTAAAATTACCCACTTACCTTCTGTCCTCTTATTTCCATTACTGTATTCACATCTTACCTAACCAAACATTATGGTGAAGACACAACATATGGATGCAGGTAAGAGAACTCCAAGTACATTTACTGTTAATATTCAGAATAAGAAAAGTGAAAGAAAACAAGCCTGCATAAAAATTAGATTGCAAACATAAAATAACTTTTATGCTCTCTTCTATTTAGCTTTTATTTTCTTTCTAAAATCAGATTTACTTGCTACCCTGGTAGATATGCTGATACAGTTTGCTATTTAGAGCACATAAGGAAGTCCTGAGCTCAGTACTAGTCAGTGTAATGCACTGCAGGATCTGGTTTCTCTCAATCCTCCTCCTTAGATCTACTTTCCCAATTGCAGTTTCTAGTCAAATCATTTCTTTCAAATGGACCTTGAGTTTGACAGGCAAATCCAACAGTAGTCTAGATTTACAAATATGATTAGAGTTTGAGAACAGGATACATCAGAGACCTTCCCCAACCAGATCCACTTAATCATGCTACAGAACACATACTCACAAAAATTATTTCCATTTTTATGATATTCAACAAATTAACCAACCTAAGCTAGGATGTATAGAGAAAAGAAGACAGCTCCCTCTACTGGGTGAGACAACGCAACTCTTGGGTCCACCTCACCCTACACAGAACATACTAGCACATATTTAAACCTCTGAGATTTACCTTTTTTTTTTTGTTTTTAAGCCAATTAATTGCTTAGACTGTTCTTTAACTCCAGGAATTATAAATGTCTTTAAGTTTCTACTTTTAAAACCACAAGAAGCAGAAATCTCAAAGGTCTGCGAAAGAGCCAGATGATGTAACATCCCATCTGAAGGCAAAACACTTGAAAAGCCAGTGTCCCTTACGTCAGTGTTCTTTGAAAGCCCAGCTCTGGAAACAAACAGTTCAGCAGTATTATTCACAGTATGTACTTAACACCTGACTTTTCTTACTGTTATTCAATCAAACCTTTTTTTGTACAGCTCTGCCTCAGGAGACAGTCCTTACCTTGTTTAAGGGAATGGCTGCACCTTTCTGTCTGCATGAGGCTTCATCACAACGGCTATGGCAGACAATTGCTAGCATGTGTGCAGAACAAAGTGATGAAAGATCAGAGCCCGGGTCAGACAGCAGACTACAGCACAAAGGTAAGGCAATGATCAGTTTTCAAGTGTTTATAACAAGATCTCTTTGGAAGACTACTATCTTTCTCCTTTCTCAGTCAACTCCTCTGAAACAAGGCTCAAAGACAGACTTTATTTATATAGCATTCCTGTTTTTCTTCCTGTAGTTCTCAAAAAATTAAAAGTAGATAAGAACTGTCACCCCTGTGTAGCAAGCCAGACTGCAGCAATTCCTATCAAAAGCACTGTCAGGTCAATAGGCAGAATGCAAACCTGAAACCTCACAAATCTAAGTTCTTTCAACATGCTTTCTGTTGCAATTAGCTGAGTGAAACAAGCATGATATTGCATGCACAAAAAGACTCTCTTCTGCAGGACTCCAGGATATTCACCTTCGTACTCAAGAAAAGCCTGGAAAGAACTGCAACTTGTAAATCACCACTGCAAGCTTCTACAGTAACACCAAATGTACCTGCAAAAAGAGAGAGGCTTATCCAAATATAAGCTCTTAGTATCATTTTCATTGTTATTATCAATTCTCCAAGTACAGTTGGAATGGTAATGCAAAACTTATTTTGCATTGCTTATATCATTTGACCTCAAAGCTTCTGAGTTCCAAGAAAGCAAAGGAAAAGACAAAAAAAAAAAAAAAGACAGCAAGAAGCTCTTGAATAAGATAAGTCATCAACATGACAGTACACTCCTGTGTCCCCTTGTCACTATCATTTAGTTTCTCTTGGCAAACACCTTTCCAACCTTCAATAATCATAACTTGTATTGAAAAAAATAAACACCTCAGTTTTAATCCAAAATTGTGCACAGACGGAGTGAAACAGATGTGAAGCAAGAAGGCCTGTAGCCTACATGAAACAGACACACTGGATGAAGCTGGGAGGCTGACACAGATGCTGCAGTAATGACTTTGTGATTCTGATAGAACGACTGCAAGCACAGACAGATGCTGGTAACCTTCTTACCATCTCTGATAAGGAAGGGGAAAAGTGAGAGCCTCTTCTAATCCTACTTTCATTCTAGAAAAATTGTTTAGTTTGCATTTGGTTTTTAACCAGAAAAGAAGCAGATGGAAAGTCAAGAAATATAAACAGTCTCCAGTTCTGCATGACAAGGACACTGAAAAAGCAGATAACACAACAAGATGCCTTTTAACAGCAAATTGCCATTACATTTAGCTTGGTCTATACTAGCACTGGGGATGCTTTCCATGCTCTGCCTGCTCCACAGACCTCTTTGGCCCTGCATCTTGATTCACAATATATTATCAACACAGCTGCAGTCCAGGAGCAGCTCAGGTGAACTGTGACTGAAATACACAGGGCTACCAGCTGCCCTTCAGCTCTTGTGCTGCCAGGAGTTTCAATGAGTGGGGGAGGTGAATGCACAGCACAGATAAGGGCCAAAGACATCCTTGAAAAAGGGTGGCTATTCACTGTACAATAATACCTGGTCCCCCTACATGTCCTGTCCAGAATTCTCTCTGGGACAGACCTAAGAGTCTCAGTTCTTTTCTGATATGGAATTCCAGAGGACAGGGAATGCATGTGGACAACACAAGCCACCGTTAGAAATCAGCCATTTTCACTTTAAAATAACGTACACAGAGACAAGAATTCAAACGGAAAGATTAAAGAATCTAGTTCAGAGGGTGGAAGCCTGATGCCCAACCTCTGCTCCCTGCCTTCACCTCCGAATAATCCCAGATTAGAGACGCAAAATAGTATCTCATCAGGCACAGGTGCTCTTCCCTCCCTGGCACAGATTCAGACTCAAAGCATTTGGACTGCGCCTGTAGATACTGACACCTTGCAATGACTGATTTTATATGCATGAGACAGATACACATCTCCACCGAGACACAGACTTGAAAAAAAAATGTTGTTTATTCCCAACCACAGACAAGTCTAATTAATTCCTTTTAACTTTTGTGAGAATGCTTTACACTAGGGAAACTAGGTCATGCAGTATAATGAAATGGCTAGAAGAAAATTAAACAGTAATAGTTTACTCCTTGCATGCCCATATCTACATTACAAATTTTCTGCATACAAAACTCTGCAATTTGTATGCCCTCTCTGCAAGTGAGAAGTCATACAGTTTAATGGCAAGATCAAAAAGCCACCAGAAAGGACAGGCTGCCTTATTCATTCGTGAATTTGATTGGGATGAGACCTTCATTTCTCCACTTCTTGTCATTCGAGCATATCTACGTACAACCATTTTACCAAAACTGCTATTTGCCTGTACAGATAATGTAAGAACTACCCTATTCATTACCAAAACTACCAGTGGGGAAGCAAAGTATGACTGTTTAGATCACGGCAATCATGTACAGTATTCTTGTACTCATACGTTTACCTCTGCAGAAACACTGTGCTCCTACATCCCGCCAGGCTTGAGAGAAGACTCCCTTTAACACCCAGCTCTTACAAAGGAGAAAGCCAGAGGACTGCTACTCATACTCTTACCTGCCCTGGGGTCAAACAGCTGTTTGGCCTCCAAGTCTGTGAAAGTACTGAAGCAAATGGGGCATTTAAAAGAGGCACGATTGGTGGAGTCTCTCTCGTCCGTCTCGATCCTCCTCCTCATGTGGTCCAGCTTGTACTTCACCACGTTCACCAGCAGGCGGTAGTTGATGAAGTAGTAGTTATGACGGGTGGTTTTGCCATCTGCAGCTGTCTCTACCCTCATCCTGCATTTGATGAACTTGTCACCCTTGAGGGTGTTGAGGACAGACCGCAACTGCTTCCTATCAAATTTAAGGAGCTCTAACATATCCTCTTCCTTCACACAGGGGTTTCGGATGAGAATGTCCAGAGCCAAAGCGTGTTCAATGCCATAAAAACCACGCACGACATACTTGGCAAGGCGCTTGAGAGCTGCAGGGACCTCAGTGAGGACGTCTGGGTCAGTCATAGCAGGTTCAGATCTCGAACTTCATGAATACTGCAACAAAAAAAGGATGCTTAACTTCTGAAGTCAGGAGACTGTTTTTCATGCATCTTTCCCACAGTCAGGAAAAGGATGTGGCATTTCCCTCCTTAGATGTTAATAACGTCAATGCAACAATCACAGAATTAGGAAGTGGTACCTCAAATTCATAACAAAATGGTGGAAAGCAAAAGCACACAAACTGCTACCATTACATTCAGCCAATTGCAGTCCTACTCAGAATAAGAAAGCTATCTTGAGTCTGAGCTCCAGCAGACAGCTTCCTCAATGATGAAACTTTTATCTTGGTAGAAGCAGAAAAAGCCTACAGCGAGACAGTTCTTAAGACAGCCCACAAGAATAGAACATTCTTATGGCCCTAATGGGTGTTACTTCAACACCTGTGCCTGCTTCTGCTTCTCAGGCATCACTGGACAGAGACTCTACATGAGGACAGATTGCTAAGTACAGACTGGCTCGCATTCAAGCAGCAGCTCCCAGCTGCACAATCAGAAGAGACAGGCTCTTTTCCTTACTCACTGATAAATAGATCTCAGTTTGCAGCATGAAACCTATCAAAACTATTATCAATTACTACATTAAAGGTCACCTGAGCCTTGGTCATAGCTGAAAAAATAGGCTCTTCCAAAGGACTGATCCTTCATTTAAAGCATCTGTAACTCACAAGGAATCATTCACAAGAGCAGGTCATGCAAAGAATTCCTCATATTGCCACCTCTGCCACAGATACAATCCAGAACCAAATCCCAGCATGCAACAAAAAGCAGTGATCGTTCTTTTGTAATCAGTTTTGTCCAGTGGATGTAAAAGGAAACTATCTTGCCATATGGCTCAGGGCAAAGATCTACTATCATTTGAAAAGGAGTTTTTTTTGTGTGCGTGTTTTCTCATCACTATTTCAAGCATATACATCTCTAGGTAATAAGAGAATTCCCCTCCACTCAATGCATGTACATATGGAAGGTTCAAGGTAAGCATGACTAATATATGCTTTGGAAACACTCAGGTTTGTCATTCCAGTTAACATCAAATAAACCTTTGACTGGTCCATTTCAGTAAGAACCTTTATGCTGCTTTAGGGTATGAATATCTATTTCTTAAGTAAAAGGTTTCTCTGACTCAAAAAAAAAAAAAAGAAAAAAAGAAAAAAAAAAAAAGAAAAAACCACACACCACATCTTCAGTTGTTTGCTCTTCATTGCTAAGTAATTTTTATCTGTGAGCTAATGTCAAAAATAGTTAAATTCTGCCAATCTCAGTTAGAGATTGTTAGATTTTTCCCACACTGAACATGTACCTCCCCAGCACTCAAGTCTTAAATAGAGAAAAGTGGGAAAAGACAGCAGAAGGAAGGATCTGGATGGGTGTCTTGTTTTTTTTTTCATCGTTATCATAAAACCCATAATATCCTTGACAAACAGCATTTTTTACAGTACTTCTCTGTACTCCCCACACTAAGACACCCCCTGAAATCATCAAACTCTATATGTTTACCCCTCAGCTGATGAGTCACTTCCATCAGGTAAGACTACTCAAAAATTTGTTATCTCTTAGCACAGTAACCCACTTGGATTTTATCTTTCATAGGAAAACTGCTTCCCCCTCAAAAACCTTAAGCACCATTACTCACTGAAGCTTTACTTCTCTTTAACCCTCCTCTGCAGCTGAGGTTCATTCCTCTCAAGGGTTACAGCCAGCACAACTGTGCAGCAATTCAGCCTTGTACTGTGGATTGTTGGTTTTGGGTTTTTTTTTTTGTTTTTTTTAATTCAACAGTCATTTTTATTCTTTTCTTTTAAAACACTCCACCGCCTCAGCTATCTCTTTCTCTGTCTTAAGGCCAGATATTATTCACAGTGCTCAAATTGAAAGGAACTGAACAAAATCTGTTGTCTGTTTGTTGGCAGGCAGAAGTGCTTATAGAAAACAGGGCTTGGATGTCCAGCTCCAACTTCCCTTCAAGGAAATGTAATTGTTCATCCCAGCATGAATTAGCCACGAAGCAAGTATTTCTCAAGTCAGCCTTCTTCTGCACACCTCATGCATAATGGTGACAATCTCACAAAGGTCATTTTTAATGCAGCTTTGCATTAAACAGGGTAAAGATAAAAGCATTAGCAATAAAGGATGGCCCAGTGTGAGATTGCCATACAATACTGAAAACTTTTCCATATAGAAGCGAGACTCCATGTGAATACAGTCACAGGACATTGCTCCTGAAAATCTGTTTCATTCTGTCAGTAATTTCAACCATTTTACAATCACTTAGAGTTAACCTTGGTTTTGATTGAATCTGTCAGCAACACACAGACACCATAAAATTGTGTGAACGCAGAATCTAGCCAGAAGCTTTATTTATTCAAGCTGAATAACTTCACTGACTGAGTTTAGGCACAGCGTAACACTAATAAGTTTAAGTCATAGCTGGCATTCCGTAAGTAATTTAAAAAGAGAAACTCTGGAAGTCCAGGTATTTCTAAGTATTGACCCCAGAAACAAACAAAAAAATGCCTATGAACTCTCTAATTCTAAGCAATCACATCTCACTGTGGATATGTCACCTGAGAGCTGATGGAAAGCATTTTCTCTGCACCAATCTCACTGATTAGACAGCTGTAAAATTCTGCGGACATTTTTCAAACAGGTTTAAGGTACAGTTTCCTGAATGACGCCTTATAAGCTTATGTTCAGACCTACAAAGCACTAATAAAAAAAATCTGTCTGAGAGTATGTACTTGTGGCTACTGCTGAGAACCATGGGAGAGACTTAATGAATTTTCTTAGTATCGTGTACAAGCATTTAAACCTCTCCATCAAGCAGGGACAGGAGTTATCACACAATTATTTCTTCTTCCTTACTGGAGATTCTGGTCACATCCAAATCCTCTTTATCCTCAGACTATAGTGGGCATATCTTGCATGTAACATTGGGTTTCTTTCAGGCATAGATTTATGGAAATACAAGCATTCTGAAAACACCACAAACCACTCTTACCCATCAAACTCCCATTCCAGAAGTTGAGCCTTTGGGTGAAGAAAAAAAAAAAAAAAAAAAAGAAAAAAGACTAGTGTCAGCTTTAAAGAAAAAAAATAAAAGAAAGAACAAAGCAAAGAACATTCTAGTCAAGGCCAGAATCCAGCATAGTTTCTCTAGGAGAAGCTGACATCTTGCCATCCTACTACAAATAGTCCCAGGCTGCAGCACAACCCCTACTCCTTGCTGTCTTTCATTAGCCAAGACAGGACCCTTCTCACAAACGATAATCCAACACCACATTTTAAAATTCAAAGGCAAAGGATTTTACCACTGTGTTCTTAAGCAGTGATTTTACCTTCCATCAAACTTGAATTAATTGCATGGGCAAAGAAACAGGATAACATCTCCTAACAAGGTTTTAATGGGCATGCATCTGTTCCATAATAACATCTGTGATGTCCTTAATGTATGAACATCAAGGGACACTATCTGGGGAAAAAAGAAAAACAACGGCCAAGATAAAGCTGTACGCAACATGCACCTACAGAGACAATAACAAAGCACACTAGACAGGACAATGTTCTGGAACACCCAGTTTCTAAATCTAAACATGGACTTCATTAAAAGACCACTTTTGGGTAAATGTTCTATGTGGAATTACATGAATACAGTATCGGGGGTATATGAAGAATACAGATGTGACTGCAATAGGACAGTAACACCATAGACACACTGCCCTTTGGAAAATCTTCTGGAAATAAAGGAGTACTAAGGTGTACAGTTACACAACATAATAAATTCTGTTGGATAAAGAAAATCAGGGAACAACAGATTGCAAAGCAGAAATCATGCATAAGGTTGAATGAAGTGCCAAGATAGGTCTTGAGCATACTTAAAATGGTGGAAAAATTCAGTTTTAGGTTTTAATATTTTTATTTTGTCCAGAATATTAATCTTGGAGAATTATGCACTGGCCTACTATTTGATTACTTAATTCAGGTAATTCACCATTATTTTTCCCTGTTCATTTCCTGTCTTTCTTCTAAGCTTTATGGAGTCCTTCACCTTTAAATGTGGCTAAGCATGACAGGCTTTTGAGAAGACGACAGGGTTGAGCCAACAGGAATGACTCTGAACCTTCTGGAGTACAAAGGAGGGAGACACAAAATGGGAATGAGAGAACTTGCCATCAAGACTTTAAATGTATATGCAAAGTAATTTGGGCTACAGTCTCGAGTTTTGTCAGGGGAGGTTTAGGTTGGGCATCAGGAAGATTTTCTTCATGGAGAGGGAAGGTGGTCAGGTATTGGAAGAGGTTGACAGGGAAGTGGTAGAGTCCCCCTCTCTAGAGGTATTTAAGAGATGCGTGGACATAGCACTAAGGGATGTGGTTTCATGATGGGACTTGGTAACGGGTGTGACATCTTTTACAACCAGAATGATATTATGATTTGAAAAATGGCACATGATCATAATAATATTATCCCTATTATCTAGAACTGCACATACCACATCATTTGCAAAACCAAAATCTTTCAACATTTCACCAAAAGTCTACTGAATTCCTTCCCCTGTAAACTGCAGGAACACTGCCTGTATCCTGTTGTGAAACCATTCACTTTCTTTGCAAGACCTCCCTGTCCTGAAGCATTGCAGCAAAAAATTGAAAAAAAAAAAAAAAAATAAAGTCTCCTTTCACTAAAATGCTATCTTCTTTTTGGCACTCCTTAAACAAAAACCAAGTGGCCATGTGTATCTCTTTCTTTTTTTTTTTTTCCTTAAAGCTTACATCTTTTAATTAAAAAATATGCTTCTGCACAAAGAAAGTCTGAAAAGCCCAGCCGAAAATAAGACACTTCCACCTAATCTTCTCAGCAAAAATATATGGAACTTCACCTAAGGCAACAAAGTCTGTCTGTGCATGCAGAAGCTTGAGAACTACATTCTGAACTGCACTCATAACATTCACAATTTCTCCTCACATAACAACAGAAAGAACTCAATGCATTTAAGGACTACCTATGTGCACGTATGTATATAAACATATACTCAGAAGTACTTCAAATGCATGGTAGCATTAACAAACCATTTACTGTTACAGACGTAGGAAAAGAAAGTGTACTATTTACTGAAGGTTAAAACTTAGTGGCTAGAATGGTGAAGATACAGTTTCCTGTTACAGCTTAAATTAAATTGTTCCCTCATATGGAAAGAAGTTCTCTTCTTCCTTTGCTGCCTGAAATTAAAGCCCAACTCCCATCTTGTGCTGACTTCAGTGATTAGCTATTTATGTAGTAAGGTGAATCAAGCTGATAAAAAAATAAAAAAAGAAACCAACAAATAAAAATTAAAAAAAAAAAAAACCTGTAGCATTTAGGTGCAGAGCAGTTCACAAACCGAATAATTTAAATTACTAGACCAGAGCATATGCCAAGCAGATAAAAAACAGCATGGCTAGGGATGTGGAAGAGTGAACCTTCTGCAGATGGTGGCAAAAAGATGCTCTAACTAGGGACATCATTAGCTTATACAACTTAGACTGTTCCTTAAGTGTGTGTTAGCAGAAGCACATCCACTATTTTTGAGATCTCTCAGCATTGGTCCACATTACCAAGTGACAATGCTTTTTTATTTTTAAGGAAAAAAAGAGCTTTTCTCAAAATTATCAAGCCTAAGAAGTCCTAATTACACTTGAGTAAAACGGGTTTAACCCAATGTTGCTGGTTAAACTTCAGGCTGGTCAGAAGCAGTAATTCTTTCATATACTAGACTGAAAAGACCTGGTACAACATGCTTCTCACTACAACAGATTATGTGAATGATACATCTGAGTTTCAGGTACTCAGAAAAGTAGTAACAAAGTACATCAAGACATTAGCCTCAGAAAAGTTTACCAGAGCGTAGTAAATGAATGTACGTAAGCAACAGTAAGAAGTAAATAGTTTCAATAGTTTCAACAGTTTCAAGATATCATATTAGTTTCAGTTCATGTAGCTTTATGCTTTGAAGAACTTCCTCGGGCACCTTGCATGAAAATGAACTGGAAGTAGTATCTTAAAAGGGAGTAGCAGGTAAAACTCCCTTCATTCCTTATTGCCACCTTCTTCCAAGCACATGGCCCTGCCCTCCCCTGTCTCAGCTCTGGCACTCATGGTACTTTTCTGTGCCTTAATTTAACTCACTAAAGGCAGAAAAAGGTCTTTTTTTTCCAACTCAATTTGAATTTCAATAGATTTTATTCAGTTCAATCAATTGAATCTGCTCATGAAAATCTCCGATTATCGACAGAGCCAAAAGAGAGCGCAGGGAAGAGATCAGATACTCAACTTTTTGTGGCTGAAAGATACTATATCACCTATACTTCATTAAATTCCACCCTAACAGGGCACTGCTGAACACTCTCAATGTTGACCTTCCTTCTTTTTTGTAAGCCAACTGTGATGAGAGAGGATTGACAGCTGAAGCCATTTAACAGCCCACCGTGAGATGAGACTCTCATCAGGTCCTCTGGGAAGCACCAACCTCAAGAAACAAAGAGGAAAACTACTGCATACAGAGAAATTATCCAGCAGGAGAGCACAGGCTCACGCGCTGGTGAAAGCCCTCACAAGAGGGAGGTTAAGCACGTGCCTCCTGGTAGCAGCAGTACCTTGCCTACTCAAGGCATCAGTCTCACGTAGCTGCAACATGGATCTATCACCCTAGCTCCACCTCAACGCAGCGACAGAGCCCAGCTCAGGAGAGCGTCCCCTACGCCACGTGCACGGCACCTATGCGCTACCGGCTGTTACAAACGGGGCTTTCAACACCGGGTTCTGGGATGAGACTCGAGGGACTCAGCATCGTGACCAAAGACGGGAGGGGAAAAAAAAAAATTAATTAAAAAAAATAATAAGAATAGGAATAAAAACCACCACAGAGAACAACAAGGGAGAACAACAAGGAGCGAGGCGAGTGCTGGTTCGGAGCCCAGGCCGAAGCAGGGCAGCGGGGCAGCCGCTCAGGGTGCGGGCAGCGCGGCTCCCGTGGGCGCTCCAGACTCTCCAGGCGGGGCCCCGACCACCCGGGCCCGGCTCCCGGCGCGCACCGCGGCAGGCCCCGCGTGAGGCCTGCCCGGGCCGGCACTGACCTGCCGCCGCCGCCAGCTCTCCCTCCCTCTCCGGGCGGTGCTTCCGGCCGCTGCGCCGCTTGCGTAAGCACTGCGCGCCGCCCGCGTCAGCGAGACGCCCAGCCCTGGGCGAGAGCCAATCGCGTCCTCTCAGGGCCCCAGATGGTCCCGCCCATGTGGGAGCTGCGCCAATAGAAAGCGAGCTCCGCGCCGCTCGCTCTAGCAGCCAGCGAATCGCTTGAGCGCACCGCGAGAAGGCGGTGCGCGCGGGTGTTGTTGCTAGGCAGACTAAGATGGCGGCTCTGGATAGGGTCAAGGTGCTGGTGTTGGGCGACTCCGGTGAGTCCGTGCCCCCCCCCCCCCCTCTCGCGCCCCCCACCCGCAGCCGGGGCGCATGCGTATTGAGCCGCTGCCTGGTCTGAAGGGTCCCCAGCGTTGGCCGTTAACCGCTACCCCGGGGCTGATTGTCCCCCCCAGTTAGCCCCAGCGTCGTGCTGTGGCCCGGCTGACCGGCGTTGTCCTCTGTGTGCTTTTGCAGGTGTCGGAAAGTCTTCTCTCGTGCACCTCCTGTGCCACAACCAAGTGCTGGGAAACCCGTCCTGGACGGTGGGCTGCTCAGTGGATGTGCGAGTAGGTGCCGGGCAGCCAAACGTACTGGGGGGAAATTGGTGCCTGGTTATACAATCACAGGACCACTAAGGCTGCAAAAAACTAGTCCAGGTGCCAACCCATCCCCACCATGCCCACCAGCCGCATCCCTCAGTGCCGCATCTCTATGCTTCTTCAACACCTCCACCTCCCTGGGCAGCCTGTGCCACTGCCTCACCACTCTCAGTGAGAGGACATGTTTCCTAATACCCAACCTGAACCTCCCCTGGCACAACTTGAGGCCGTTCCCTCTCGCTTTGAACTTGGTACTCGGTGTGATCTCTCATTGCAGAGGATGAGGTTATTCACTGACTTGTCTTCAACCCTACGTGCAGTCCTCATAGCACGGTGATAAACACTTTGTCATCAGCGTTTGCTGCGTTTTCCTCATGCTGTGCCATTGGTTAGGATTACTTCTGCTTTACTGGCCGTGAGTTTCATCTCTGAGAATCCCAAAATATGTTTTCAAAAGTTGGGGAAGGAAACACAGTAGTTCTGTTTCACTGCAGAATTAAACAAAAATTATTCACTGATTCATTCGTCTGAGATGACAGCAAGGATTTGGAGAGGAAAAATATGTAGTCAGCATGTCAGTGTTCTTAATCTTGTGGTACTAGTGCAAGAAGTCATGACTGCATCTTTACATCTGGTTTAGCAACGCACTATTCCTAAGCACACAGTGAGGCATAACGTTTGGTAATGTTTCATAGATTCATAGATTTGTTAGGTTGGAAAGGACCTACAAGATCATCTAGTCCAACCATCCTCACACCACCATCCCTACCCACCAAGCTACTAAATCAAATCCCTAAATTCCCTTTCGGTGGAAAGAATGCTCCCTGCTGATTCACTGAACTCCATCTTACGTGAGAAAGATCTTTGATATCCACTATCCACTGCCTGACTCAGCCCTGCCAGTCCCTTCCCACTTGAGAGATTTGAAATGCAGTCAGTATTACAATCTGCAAATTTCTATCCAAGTGCAGTAGCCCTTTCAGCTGTATTGTATGGATTAACACCCACAGGCTGATGCTGTGGTTATGTATTATGTTAATTTTCCATTAGATCCATGACTACAAAGAAGGGACTCCAGAAGAGAAGACATACTATATCGAGCTGTGGGATGTTGGAGGTTCAGTGGGTAGTGCCACTAGTGTGAAAAGCACAAGAGCAGTATTTTATAACTCACTGAATGGTAAGTTTGCTTGGTATCAATCTCTTTTTGTCACTTTCTGTTAAGAGCTCTCTCTTGGTTCTGGAGCAGGACTCGTTTAAGACTAACCCAGTGCTCTCCCATTCTTTTTTTCTGATTCCAGCATATTTATAAAGGAAAATAACAACAATACAACTCTTAGAATGTTATGGATTCAATTTTGAACTGGAAAGCTATTTTAGGCAAACCCGTGCAAATGAGCTTCATCAGCCTTCCTCTTCGGTCTTGTGCAGCTAGTGCAACAAGGAGTCATTCAGGTTGCAGTGATGTCCTTTCCAGCTGCACACACACATGTAAAAGGCTGCCTTTACCTCTGCGGGCCTGATATACTGAAATACGATTGATATTTTCTTGTCTGTCCAGTTCCAAAACCTACAGTACGGAAATAATTATATGAATTTATATGATATGAACTTGAATTTATGGTATTAACTTTGCTAGTTATATCTCAGAATGTCAAGCTTTAACTTTTCTCCCATGAAATTGCAATATTCTGATAACCATCTTGCCTTCTGCTCATTTATTTTGCCAAGTGATTTTTAGTAGTTGAATCTTGCAACTTGTTATTGGTGGAAAGTTACATTTTATGCCATTTGAAAGGATGGCTTCTGTTCCCTTGAGATACTGTCTTAAAGGTCTGGTGGTTCATCTGTATCACTAAGGTAGCAAATAAGAGATTCAATTTCAGTTATTACTTTTTTGGCATCCAAGGATAGCTCAGTGAAAATAGATACATACCTGATTAACATCTGCTTCTGAATCTCTCTCAAACGTTTTGATTCTCATTTCTCATTGCTCATCATTTGAGAGCCTTCAGTAATGTTTTAAGCTATTCAGTAAGCAATTGTTTCTCTGTGATTATTTAGTTATTTCTTTCCCCTTCCCAGGAGGATAACTGTGTGCAGGTATCTATTGCTTGTATTGTTAACCAGACCTGTCTAAATAAGATCTGAGCTGTGCCCTCAAAGCAAGGGCCTCAAAATAAGCCTCTATTGTGCATGGAAAAAAAAAAAAAAATGGAGTTCTTTTTGTCACCACATTTGCAGTATGCCAGCCTGTGTAGGTCAGACTTGGAAATATCCTAGAACAGCACATTAGGATATGAAATTTCAAAGTTATCTATGTTATAATCGATGAAGTTATTAAAATAGAGCTATTCATCTCCACTGCCCAAATGATATAATTAACCAGCTTGCATGTGAAAACTTGGCTTTGGTAGTTACCCTTGGCTCTGTTGGTTTTGTCTTTTTTCATTAAATAAATTCCTTTTTTAGAGCTCGTCTCACATATTACTTCTCACCTGATATAAGAGAAGATTAATGTGTCCCTTCTACCTGACTGCATGGCATTACTGGGCTTGCAGTGACCTGAAAAACCTGACTTCAAAAGGCAGTTAGTGTTTGGTTGTGGAAGCATCATTGCGGGCTTCCAGGGTGCTATGAGGCTTGATACAGTTTACTCCTGAGTTGACCTCAGTTCTTCAGCTTTGTTGTCCCTGCACCTGGTATGTGGATTGCGATAGTCTGGGACAGTGAACAGGCAGCAAGGCTGTGGCTTGCAGTCCTTTGCATGGGAGGAACGTTTCCTTTAGGGAACATCGGTCCTACCTGCTCTTGATGTTGTCTTTTCTGCTGGCACAGCTATATCTGTAGGTTTCCCATGAGGCAGATAAGGGAACCAACCTATCAAAATGTGACTAGGGAAGAGTGTCTGGAGGTAGTGTGTGTTTCTCACAGATGATGCAGCAGTGCCTGCAGATCTGTTCCATAGGCCAAGTTGCGTTGTGTCACACCTTTTCTCCCTACATTAGAGATAGGCAGATGGTTGAGTTGCATTTTCCTGCTATTACTAAGGTAAAATGCTTTGAAATAAGGATACAATCATGACATGATGGGAAATCTCTTAGCAGTGAGTCTCTGTGCACAGAAACGTGAGGTGGTGAAGAATGTGTTTGTTCTTAGTGTGTACAGTGGGTGGCATCTTTGGGAATTAAGGTGAACGATTAAATGATTAGTTTTCTACACCTGCAGGCTGTGAAGTGTGCCTAAAGCAAATCCAGATAAGGATATGATGCCATTTGGTCCTTGAATTAATTACGATTTAAAGTCTGGAGGAAGTGGGAACATTCCACAGGTTTCAGAAGGTGTGAATAAATAGAAGAAATTTGCTAGCAGGAATTGGTAATGGAGTTAGGAACTATGGTTATCAGGAGTGGGTGTCTGTTAATAGCACCACTAGGAAGTTTGGCTGGCAATTTTCCTATTTCTGAATTTATATTGTGAAAGGTGATAGTAATGAAAAATGCTGGAAGCTTAAATACATAAAATCACATTCATTCATATTTTGACTAGCCAGTTAGGGGACCGTGAAAGTCTGCGAGTCTTTTTTTTTTTTTGTGGATACCTCCCAAAATACTTGGCATCAGTTCTTGAAAATGCAGGAAAGTAATAGTGCTCTGTAAACCCTTCAGAACAGAAGAAGGGCCTTTAGATTTCTCAGATGGTGCGACCAAAAAAAAAATGATACTGTTTACTAATTCGGATAAGCTGAGAAAAGATGACTTCTCCACTGTAGTAATACAGTTTCAGTATCCTTAAGACTAGACAGAGCAGAATCAGAGAATTCCTGCAACGCTTGTACACTGAATGCTGAAGTGGTTGCTCTTTTCCCTTTTTTGTGTGATTTTTCTTTTATTCTTATCCAATTCTTGATAAGCAACTTTAAGAAGTTGCTGCTGCATCACATTCTTGTTTTCTTATTTACTGTAACCAAACTGCTTATCCTTCCCTTTCCCGATTGTCAGATATCTGGGAACCTACAAATGTCATTTTGTGAAGATAAGAACAAGACATGCATCATTAAATAGCATCTTGCTGCCTACTCTTTCACTTTAGGGATAATTTTAGTGCATGACTTAACCAACAAGAAATCATCCCAGAATTTATATCGCTGGTCTTTGGAAGCACTCAACAGAGATGTTGCTCCAACAGGAGTTCTCGTGACAAATGGGTGAGTGAAAAACATACATACATAGTTAAGACACCAATTCCATGCTATTATGGGAGACTTTGTTCATCTCTAAGTGTGAAAACCAGACAAAGTTAAATGTGGCTAGATATTTAAGAAATAAGCTTAAAAAATGAGGGTGTACCAAGAAAAAAAAAAAAAATCACAGTTCTTTTGGTGCTGCTGATCAGGCCATTTTGTCAGTAGATTGATTTATCAGTAGATTACCAAATTGAATAGCAGAAACCTTGCTTTACTTGCTTTAAGGGAAAAGATGTTTACTGTGCCCTTCACCTGCTTCTGTACGAGCATGTTCGTTCCCTGATACCTGAAGAGATTCAAGGCTCTTTGTGTAGCTAACAAGAATAAGCAGTTCAAATAGTACAGTAGTCAAGATGCATAATGAGAAAGATTGTTGTATTGGAAGGGAGTAATCAAAAATAGATGGAATACTCACCTGTGTCCCAGGCTTATAATGGAAAAACTCCAAGGGGAGCAATCTCCAAGAAGAGGTCCTTCCCCAGTGCCAGTCAGCCCTTAAATGGGGTCTGGGAGAGATGGAGCCAGACTCCAGCCCTTCTGGTCATTCAGGTGAATTGCCTTCACCTGTGCTCCCGTGGCTGACTCAGTGCTCACCTCAGGTGATCAGTTAGTGCTGCAGGTTGTGATTCAATAGTTCCTGTACACCCTGGTACAGTAAGTGTCATGGGATGGCATGAATCTGTATGGAAGGGCTTCCCCTGAATGCACCAAGACCAAGTATGTTCACTTTTTGGTGGATGGGGGTCATTTCAGGAGTGTAACTGCAAAAAGAGCTTAAGGAAATCCCTGTAAAGAATGTGTTAATAATTAGCTTTCCAACTTCTTGTCAAGTATGTCCTCTTGTATCTATGTGCTTGTGTTATACACAATCAAGGAGGTTTTCAAATCATTGATAAACCGCACACTTGAGCAGGGAAGCAATAATAAAGATTTCTGTGGGTAGAATCTGTTGTTTATCTGCCTGTGCTGGTACACAGGTGCTTCTGTAGAAACATGGGAGAAGGGAGGAAGGGTTTGCATTTAAGCAAACTTAAAATTTCTCTAAGGCTTCACTTCAGGGACAGATGTTCAGCCCCTACCAATTACTTGATCAAGTTGTTGCTATTACTCATGAAATGACTTTACTTTAGCTTGTCTTAATTAAAACTGACAGGTATCCTAAGGGCAATGCTTGGAGTATGGAATTGTAATTATGTTTAATTTCTATATCATTTCTTTTATAAAGACTATCTTTGATCATAATTCATACCTGAATCAAAGCTTACTGGAATTCAGGGTGTAGTAGCTACCTTTACTCGAATGTAGAAGTTAGTAACTTGGCACCTCAGCAGTGTTATTGCAGCTCTTTTGATATAACGTGGAAAGAAATAATGTTTCACAGTTGTGATTTATTTCACTGTCCTGCCTTAAAAATGTAGGAAGCTTGGATGTTTAGAGATGCTGGCTCCCTGCTTGGCCTCCGATGGCCGCAGGTGCTTGGTATAATACTGAATAAAATTCTTGTTTCTTTCTTGTATAAATTACCTAGCATTTTTTCTGACCTGAAGGTCATCTGTGCAGAGAAGAAATCCAATCACGTGGCTGTTTTTTTCTTTCAATTTCTGTGTAGGTTTTTAGATGCCAAAGCCTTAATTTACAGATACAGCCTGTTCTCACTTAGTTAAATAATGTTTGTAAATTACTTTTACTTGAAAGCAACCTTGAGTTTCATGGTGCTCGTATGCTCGCTTAGATGACCATCACTCCATTCAGGATTATATTTGTTTCCTTCAGTGACTATGACCGTGAACAGTTTGCTGATAACCAGATTCCACTGCTGGTAATAGGAACTAAGCTGGATCAGATCCCAGAAACTAAGCGTAATGAAGTTTTGACCAGAACAGCTTTCTTGGCTGAGGATTTCAATGCTGAAGAGATAAATTTGGTTAGTATCCTTGTCACCAGCGTTTTTCTTTTATATGGCAGTGATTCTGATTTTCTGTTCAGTAAAACTTGTTACAAAAATTGTGATTCCAGAGATTTGCTCAGTAGTGCCAGAGTCACGCACGTTTTGATTAGCTGTCACCTTTATGTGATGAAATGATGGCCTTTGTTTCAGTGTAGAAAGATAGAGGTTAGATAAAGCTCCTTGTCTTGGAGCTGATGGCCAGGAGTCAAGTTTTCTCTTCCCTCTTCTTTGTTCTGACATAAAATGTCTTTGAATGAAACATCAAGACCACGTTATTTATTTCAGTATATGGATACGTATTTGTAGTGGGTTAACCCCAGCAGACAGTTAAGCACCACACAACTGCTTGCTCACTCACCCCATAGGATGGGGAAGTGAATCAGAAGGATAAATGTGAGAAAACTCATTGGTTGAAGTAATGGCAGTTTAACATACAAGTGGAAACTGCGAGCAAAGCAAAAAAGGAATTCATTTGCTACTTCCCCTCAGCAAGCAGCTGCTTAGCCACTTCCAGCAAAGCAGGGTTTTATCATGTCTGTATAGCAGTTACTTGGGAAGACAAACACCGTCAGTCCTAGTGTCCCCACTTTCCTTCTCCTTTCCCAAAGTTTGTATGGCTAAGCATAATGCCTTGTGATCTGGGATATTCCCTTGGTTGGTTGGAGCCAGTTTCACTGGCTGTGTCTCCTCCCAGCTTCTTTCCCACTCCAACTTGCTTGCTGGTGCAGCAGCAAGAAACAGAAAAGGCCTTAATGCTTTGTAAGCACTGTTCAGCAATAGCTGAAACACTGATGCATTAACAGCACTGTTTTCAAATCCGAACCATAGCGAGGTGCAAAAAACTATGAAAAAAAAATTTTACTGAAAACATTACAGTGCTTAAAATTATCAGTGTGCTGTGTAAATGTTTCTGTACACACACAGTCTCATGTTGCCAGTACAAATTGTTAGCTGACTTTATTGCTGGTGACAGAAGATAGATACGGAGAGCGTAGGGGAAGTCAGAGTTCTCTGGTTACCTTGCAGTGTAGAATTGGCTTTGCCTCTATTGTGAGGAGCCTACCCTCCAGGCAGAGATCAAGATGAAGGGCAGTACTAAGGAAAGCTGCTACTTCCACATCTTTCATCAGAAGACAGTTTTGGTCTACAGATCAAACTAATACCCTGCATAATACCTGGCTAGGATTATTTCTGTATCATCTTCTGGTGGTGCACATCTGAAATCACTTGACTGCTGTTCGTCTTGAACAATTGATTTTGCCTTCAAACCTCTCACTCCCAAAACTCTGAGGAAAAGGAAACATTTTTTGTTTAGCTAAACTTAAAACACTAATGGTTGGTTGTTTTTTATTCCTTCTCAGTCCATTGGGTGACACTTATTTGTGGATCAATGGCTTTTTTTTTTTTTTTTTTTTTTAATGACTAGCAGATAGACTGTTTTCTTTCATTAGTTGTACATGTGTGAGGAAAAATGTTACGGTGATTTCCACATACATGTCTTCATTGCATTGATTTTCTTGTGCTTGGTTTTCATGTGCTGTAGGATTGCACCAATCCTCGTTACTTGGCTGCAGGCTCATCCAATGCTGTCAAACTAAGCCGATTTTTTGATAAGGTAAGTCAAGTCAATTACATTAGGTTTTACTCCTGTATGCATTGAACACTGTGATGTGAGCATGGAAAACAGCAGTTCCTATCACATTATGCTTTTTAAGTTTGAATCAAATCAAGCCAGGTGTGGGCAGGTCAAAGACTAGTCTTCTCTTGGAGATCTCTGATCAACTTGAAAATTTGATTTTTGGTCTGTATAGAGTAATGAAGAACAACTCACAACTGTGCAAAAACGCCACATACACTTTTGAAGTCATTTGGCAGACCAGAGAGTTTGCAGTGAGCTAAGGTAATGTGAAGAGTTACAAGACAACAGTTAGCTCTTTTGATCCTAGTTAAATCAAACTTCAGGAATGAAGAAATGGAGCACCTTTTCTTTCCTGAACTAGAGAGTGGCAAGACCTACTGTGAAAATGATAGGATTGCTCCGGCTTAAGGCACTGACTGTACATCCCCTGGACAAAGAGATCATAGTGAAACAGGTGATGTCCCGTAACAGATCATCCTTCAGAAAGAAAATTTGGCCTGAATTTTCTTTGCAGGAGAGTGCAGGTTGTACAAAACGACACAGATCGCTTTTTTATTGTTAGACTGCTAGTACCTGCTCATAGGTGCCCTTCAGCATGGATAGTGTATCATTCTCAGAGAACAAGTAAGGCCTACCTCTTGTCAAACCTCACCTAATGCCCAGTGGACACCTGCAGAGTGAGCTTTTGAAGCAAAACTGATGCACCTGCAGAGAGGGATGAGAATAACATCAACTCTGATGCAATAAGGAGACACCAATCTCCCCATTACTAAAGGGGGGTTACTTTCATTCGGTGCAAGTTGAGGATGACAGCTTTACAGAAGGTGGCAACTCCTTCAGTGTGTAACATAGCATTGTAATTAAAGCAGAATGCCTAGAGGATGGGGCCTGGGTTCAGATCTTTCCCCAGTTTTCCATGAATTTCAGTGCTCACCTGTGAAATGTTGGTTGAAATGTGAGGTTATGCATATTTTGTGCTTGCTAACATCATTCTCTCACTGTTTTTTCAGGTCATAGAAAAGAGATACTTTTTAAGAGATGGCAACCAGGTTTGTAACTTTTTCCTACTTTATTTTGTTTCTCCCAGTATCATGAACTGCTGATAGAGACCGTGATCTTCACATGACTTAAATGCTCATTCATGCTGGTAGTTGAGTTTTTATGTCTGTGGGAGCACAACTACTTCAAATAGGCAGAAAAATGTCTGACTTCTGTCAGCTGAAATGTGAGTCTGTAATGTGATCATTAGTAAACTAAGTATGCTAACATAGCTGAGGTAAGTTGAGCTAACAGGATCTCTTTCAAATCTCTGCTTCAGACTGCCATTGTGCAAGTTTAGGCCAGAGATGCTGTCTCAAAGGTCAATTAAAAGGCTTTTTTGCACAGATAGAACTAGCATTTTATATTTTGTAGAGATAGTTTTCATAGAACCAGTGCAACTGCAGAAAAAAAATGTCAGTATGATACCATACTGTAATTAATTCCTAAATGATTAGATTAACTGCTTCCACTACAGTTGGTAAATAACAAGTAAAATGGCACTCTTGACAGGCAAGTTACTTCAACTTTTTATTGCCCATTTTCTCATGCATTGTCTAAAATGCAGGAAACAGTGAAGTTCTACTTATCATGTCTGTGAGGTGCTTGCAAATTATGGTGAATAGCACCACAGAAATACTGTGAAATGTTATCACTAAGTGTAGCTGAACTGAAAACCCCTTAGGGAAAGCAGGGAAAAAATGAATCTGGAATTATAAAATGCTTACCTTATGTGAGCATGTTCTTATGGCTTACAGAAATAAATTTGCTTTTTCTCCTGTTTCTGTTCTGCAAGATTCCCTTTTATTCTCTCCTCTGCACTCCTACTCACATTCCAGAGAAATTCCCTTTCATGGGAATAATAACTTAACACAGAGATCTGATTATGTGCTGTTTGTTACATGGTGTAAGATTATTTTCTTATTTGATAATTTATTGTAGTTAGCTAGACATTGACTTTATATTCTTTATGGTCTCATGCCAAAGATTACAGCTTGCTGATATTTGCCTCATTGACAACAGCTCAAAAGCTTAAAATAAATCTTAATCTGTGGGCAGTCATATTTAAAGACAAAATCCAAATTGGAATGGGAGACTTCAATATCAACTCAGTGTTTCTATTTGGAATGAGCTATTTAACACGAATCTTATAAATGTCTTTCTGGGTTCTCTACAATGGGTTTCTTCAATACTTTTTGTTCTGGGTGTACTTTTGCTATAGAATTCTTCAGAATGAAAATAGTAAGCATCAAATTGCTTGTAGCTGGGCTTCAGTCAGATCTCACATAAAGAAATAATTGTTACTCTTAATTAATTGGGCTTAATATAGAAAAGCCTAAAGCAGTTGAGTTTTTAGCTATGTTGTCTTTCTACTTGAGAGTTATAACAGTATTTTTCTTTTCTGAATTCCCAAAGCAGTTTGGATTAGATGAACTTTAGTGTAAAACTACCTGGCTTCTCTCAGGGATTATTGCTTTTCAGGCTTGAACAAAAAAATTCTTGAATGAATACCTGTCTGTCTAAGCCTTAGGCCTGACTAATTTTAACTTGTGTTTCTGTAGTGGGCCCTTATTTTGGGTAAGCTCTTTGTCTGTCTCAGTTTACCAATGAAATACATAACCTATGCAGTCTACTTCACACCGTGAATTACATTCTCTTCCCCTATCAACCATAAACACCTTTATTGTCCTAGCGTGATCTGTAATGCTTGGCTGACACCTTTCATTTTGATATTCTATACGTCCTATGAGACTATGGGTGTTTACTGATTCTTCTGTTTCTGCTTATGTAGAGTTAAACATTCACGTTACTCTGAATCAAGCACACATTTTTAAGAGTCACCAATAGGACAGACATCTAAAACTATATTAGAGAGCAGTGTATCTCTTTCTTTTTGGGGATTTGTGGCTGCATTTGATTACAAATGTTTGAAATACTACTAAGCCAGAGAAACTATCAGTGGTAGGTTTTTTCTTGTTAAGTACTCATTGTCACAGTGTAACCAGTATACAGATAGCCTGCAAAAATAAAAGTGCTAATCCTTTCTGTTATTGCAGCTTCTTCTATTCTGATGGTTTTCTCAAAGCTTTTACTAATTGATAGAACTGTACTTTCAACTGTACTATAAAATGCTGCTGTCTCAGGTTAGAAATGCAAGTCTCAACAGTTATTTAATAGAATATGGTAATTGTATTTTATAGTTTTAAGAATGCATGGAGTGGAAATTGTTTTATGCATTCGAATCTGGGGAAAAGATGAACTTTGGAATCTCCAAGTGGTTTAGGATTCATTGTACACCTTGCCAAAAAAGCCTAAAGACTCCTAAAGGAGCTGTACAGGACAAAGTATCCATACTGTAGTTTGACGTGCTCCTCTAGCACTAGTCTGAAGCATTTAAGTCCTGATTCTGGGGACAGTGTGGAAGAGGAAGGCATTGTTGCTGTCCATGCAGTAAGAAGCACATGAATATGGGCAAAAGGGAACTCCTGCTGATTCTAATGAATTACCTTTTCTGTCTCTAGATTCCTGGCTTCTCAGAAAGAAAGAGATTTGGAGGAGGAACACTGAAGAGCCTTCATTATGACTGAACATAGAAAGAGAGTGGAAGATGACTTCTGAGTTTCTGACAACATTCTCATTCCCACTGGATGCTTGAAGACAGTAATTCTTACGTCAAGCAGAATGAAATGAAATCACGCTTTGGCTGGGTAGACTGCTGAAGCTATTTTCTCCAGAAAAGACTTGTGGAAGAATTTCCAGAAACCTAACTTGAAATCTAAAGTACTTCTTAAGATTGCCTGGAGATATGGGAACATTTTGGGAAAGTGTGCAATAAATTCAGTGCCTCCCATACCACAGTGGTAAACTATCATGCATAGCACATAGATTTGACATCTTTTTCTCCATTTAGGAAACTTATGGATAGTCTTTGCAATGAATTACATTCATCTTACCTCTAACAGAAAGATGATACTGAAAGGGGTTCTTGTTCTCAGTAAAATGAACAAGCAAGCAAAATGTAAGAAGGAGTAAGGTGTGGTCTGGAAGATTTAATGACAGCATTCTATAATACGTGGTGTTGTTTCACCTGAAACATGCTATTCAGCCATATTGAAAAGGGATAAAAGAAATAGGTGAAAGATGAAAAAGGATTTGAAACCTGAAAAAATCACAAGTGGAAAACAAATTTTGCTGCTTAAGTTAAAATGGTTTACTTTAGAGACGACAAAGTAAATCAGATACTTCTGTTTATCTTTTCATAATATAAAGAACAAGAACACTCAATTACGTTAAAAGGCAATGTCTTGAAAGATAATAGACAAAGTAAGGTTTTATACAGTGCTTATATGGATCAAATGTGGCATGGTCTTACTATGTCTGAGAGCTTAGTGGATTCAGAAGATGTGAAATATAAGAAGAACATCCAGTGTTAAAATGGATAGAAATGTAAGAGATACAAAGCCCTGAAAAAATAGAAATGAGTTATGACTATAAAGTTTTGTGAGTTTTTTTTTTCATTTTTAGTGCTAAGGACATGGAAAGCACATTGGCCTCATCTGCCCTGGAAGTTGTTGGCTTTGTAAGCAGCCCAAGCTTTGTAGAGCTTCTCACCTCGACAGAATTATGAGGAGCAGTGAGAGCCTGGTACACGGCAGTTTCTTGTTTCCTTCTGCTTTTCTCTCCTTTCTCATAGTCACTGCAATGGTTAAGCCTCTGGCAAACACAAAGAGCTGGAGTTCGATATAAATATAGATGAATAATAAATGGAGGTAGAAGAAAGTAAAACACTGGTGTGAAATTGACAGTGAGCTGAGTTTTGCAATCTCCAGATTACATCTGCCTGCAGCTCTTCTCTAGCAGCTGCCCGGAAATAAATGGAAAGCTGCCTATTGCTACTAATCAGGCACAAAAATGACAGCTAGGTATAGTCGTCAAGCTTATTAAAAATATGAATACTTTCCCTTAGGCCATTTTTAGAAATTGGAAATTTGCAAACGTGAGTGCATTAAGTTTTCAGGTGCATGCAGAAAATGGGTTATTAGTTTATGCTTAGTTTATAAGCAGGAAAAGTAAGGTACTGAAGTATTCATAGCAGATAATCCATGCCTGAGCTATGCAGATCAGGACAACACCAAAGTCTGATTCTGCTCCTTTGACAATGAAATCTAGAATTGTTTTCTCAAGGTCAGATGCTGTCTTACAGTAATCAGAACTGGAATCACTTCTGTTACCAAGGAGCTGCAGAGTAGGACAAGAAAAGTAGGAGTATTTTCTCCTTCACCCATAGCTTGAAGAGAACTGCAAGTGTTGCAGAGTAAGGAAGAACATTTGATTTAAAATGCTGCATGAAACAACAGTTGCACAGGTCTTTGATCTGTAAGAAGCAGCTTTCCAAAGTAGCCCTCTTCAATTAATCAATAAAAGTGCATTGTTTAGCATGCTGTAGGGAAGTCCTAGTTCCAACTTATCTGTGTTTGAGAATTTTGCTCCGGAGTCTCTCCAAAGAAGAAACAAAGTCATAGTGAGAGCCATCAGTTCACACTCCAGGAAAAGGAGAAAACACTTAGGACTTGTGCCTCAGTGGGACTGAAGGTTGCGACAATCATAATGTTGGAGCAAATTAGAAATAGGTATTGTTAGGATAGGAGAAGAGAAGGGAACAGTACTGAAAAGTGCAGAGTATGTGGGCAAGCAGGTTAGCAAGGTTAGAAAATGAGAGAGGTTTGCTTGAGGGCGGGGTTCCTGCTATAGGCCCAGCTATGTTTCTCTGGTCTCATTCATCTACCTGTGAGCCATATAACTCAGGAAGGCCTGGAAATGTCTAAACACTACTTTTAAATTCTCATCAGAAAAAGCTGTGTTAATTTTTCTCCCAAATATTTTTTGTCCATGCCAGGTTATTTCCATTTGCTACTGAACTGACTTGCTGCATAGTCTGATACAGTGACACTGTTCATGAAGTCACATCTCATCTACTGAGTGGAGGCATGGCTTTGATGCATCTGTTTATAAAACTGTAGTGCTTTCAATACACTGGGAATTAAAGAATTTACTTTTTTTAAAATTAGTCTGGATGTTTAATTTGAAGAAAACAAGGAGCAATGTTTTTCCAGGCTCTCATGCTGTCAAAATATTTATTCCATTAGCACCACTCTGTCCTGCCATAAATACTGGCATACTTTGATATGCTTAGTTGTAACGCAAAGAAATCCTTCAAACAGCAGTCATTTGATTATAACTCTAAAAGGCAAAGGCTAGATTTCTGTGGTGTTCTCTGTCAGCAGCCCTGAAAAGTGATTGCAGACCCATCTGACCATGATTACAGCATTTTAGTATATGTGGTCACAGATTAGAATAGATTGTTTTATAAAATACTTATGTATGTGGGCTTTTTTTCCACCAAGTATTTTTACCCACTTTTCTTGTGCAGCATGGCTGAGCTAAAGATGCTAGCATATTCTAGCTACATTTAAATAAAATGCTGAAACTTCATAGCTGCCCCATGCTTGAGGTTAAGATAATTGCAGTACCCCTATTTTGTGGCTTCTGCATTTACATTGTTAGCATACACCTTGACTCCAGTTGTGGGATGACCATCCCAGCTCTTGTTTTCCATTGATTTTACCCTTGCCTTCCATGCTCCTGTATTCTCCCTCTCTTAAACCAGCTAAACATAAGTCTTAAGTTGTCACTAGAGAAAAGCTGTATTTTTCTTTCTCCCAAACATTCATTGGGCAGACCAACTGTAAGGTGTAAAGCTAACAAAATGAATCATACAAAATTGCATTGTTAGCTGAGACATTTTATAGATGGTGTAATTAGATTACTGAGATGGAAAGGAGACAAGCAATACAAAGAGAACCACTCACCCATCTCCAAGGACCAAGGCTCACAGAGAAGGAATCTCCAACAAGAGATCCTTCCCCAGTGGCGGTCAGCCAGATGCCAGCCCCTTCTGGTCACACAGGTGAATTGCCTTCACCTGCGCTCCTGCATCTGACTCAGTACTCGCCTCAGGTGATCAATTAGTAGTTCAGGCTGTGATTCAGCAGTTCCCATACACCAACCCTCTTTGGTTTTGTTTGGTTTTTATTTATCACAAGCTAGAGTGACTAGCTAGATCATCTTGTGCTTGTTAACACTGTGGTGTGAAGCTAACATCTTAGTTATTTTAAACTAAGTAAATCTTCAGTCCAGATTAAGATTCTGATTTATTTACGTGTCAGCAGGTTCTCACAATTGCGTGTATTTTTTTCATTTTAGAGAACAAAAGCATCTTCTTTGTTCTGTGGTAGAGTCGTGCATGTTGATGAAGTTAAATTTATTTTTTTAGAGAAGTGATAGGTACACTTCAGAAATCTCTTAAGAAACCAGAATCTGTTTCACTACTGTTTGCTTTTCACCATTTTCAGCTGCCAGCAAGACACTGCAGCTCCAAGATTGAGGCTGTAGCTCCTCCTCCTGTGTTTCAACTTCTATTTCTTTGCCTTCCTCTCTTTGTGCCTTGAGTGAGCCTACTGTGTGTTGTTTCTCTGTCCCTCCAGCTCCCTTTCTTGGTCCCTGATTTCTTTCCCTCTCTCTATCTCTGCTTTCAGAAATATGTTCCCATGTGCTCTATACCTAATGTTTAGTGCAAAGTGTCAGGGAAGATGGTTCATGAATGTATTTTGTGGTGCGTAAGACTTCAGTGCCCACACAAGTGTGAGGCATAGCAAATGAGCGTTGAGCATCCTTTCTTCCCAAATGGCTTGGCAGAAATTTTTGGTTTGTTTATGTCCAGCTTCTGTGAGGGCATAGAAGCATGAATATATCCTAAATATGGAAATCCTCAGAACTGCCTTCTAGGTTCAGAAATACAGGAAACACATGTATTAAGTAACTTTAAATTCTTCGGTATGTGTTTTCAGCTTAGTAGCAAACAACAGGATTGCCTGCTCTACAGCAGTCTTTAGCAAAGGTGCTTTAAGCATGTCAAACCTATCCCATTAATGGGGTTTTGGGGCAACTTTAATACCAAATTTCATTATTGATAGTAACAGTAATATTTGCAGAGACAGCTTCAATATGCTCCATTTACCACAAATGAGATATGAACGGCTGTGCCAGAGCCTGTAGTCAATAGATGTTTCAGTGAGGTCTGCTGAAGTCTGTGCTTCAGTCATCATTTCTCAGATGATAAGGAGGTGACAGGTTTTACCAGGAGAAAAGCTGCTTCTGCTTTTAAGCAAAGAGAGCTTCTTCTGTTTCCCTTTCTTTTGTTAGCCACATCTTCCCATTAGAACTCTTGTTCCCATCTTACTTTCCTTAAGAGGACGCCAGATTCTTTGATTCCCTTATAGGGCTGAGCATGTCTATAGCTTAGCGCGCTAGTTCTCTTTGACAAAAAGCCATTATCATTATTGATGAACCTGTCACTGGCTGGCAAGTTACCAAAAAGTACTCAGAAGTAAAGCTTTCCTTAGGGTGTGCTTTGCTACAGCACTGTGTATTAGGTCCTCAGACAGGCACTATTTCTGGAAAAAACATCAGGTAGATGTTAAGTGGAAGAGGGAAAGGAGGACAAAAATAAGTCCCAATTCTCTTCAAATGTCCAATCAACTACAAGATCTTCTACCTAGTGAGAAATCACTACATAGCCAAAACACTGGTTTTACAAATGGATGCATTGTTCTTAGCATTATTCACCTGCACCTATGTTATTGATAAAGATTTTGAAGAGCATTATCTCAAGACAGATCATTGGAGTACACCACTTGTCAGCAGCCTCCACCTGGACATACAGCTGTTGGCGATAACCATCTGGCTGTGGCCATCCAAACAATTCTTTATCCACTAAATACTTCACCATTCAAATCCATACCTTTTAAATTTAGAGATAAGAATGTGGTGTGGGAAATGAACTGTGATTCCTAGAACCAGAGTGTAAACAGATCTTGAAATTAGATGTAGTTTTCTAACAGTGAGAATGATATCACCTGAAATAGTAGAGGAAAGTACATTTTTTTGTTCGATTTTTTTTCAGAGTAGAGTTAGTAGTTTTCTGAACAATTTTCTTTAATACAGTTCTGAGGAGAAGTCCCCCAGAATGCTTAGAAGGAAGCTAACTTATATGATTGAAGCTATTTGTGCTCTCCAAAAAGATTGAATTCTATCCTTGTCAGTTTAGTTTCTTACCCAACCTTCACTGCAAACACCACGAAGTTCAGACATATTTTCTTTTTCCTGCTTTGAAATTATTTAATTGAGTACATCTTGGTGTGCCCCTTGGGCTTATCAATGTAAATAAACTCTTGTTCCATACCTAATGAAAGTACACAGGCAAATTCCTCCTTAGCACAGCCTTCTTTCGAGATATCAAATGTAGTACAAGCACATAAATAAAAATCTAGCTTCTTTTCGGCCTAGAAGTCAATGCTGTGTGAATCATCCAACACAGTGGGTAGTCATTTCTTTTGACTAGCAGACAGAGCATGTAATAAAATTGTGTGCAATTATTCCATGCACTTCTATGCTCACTTTGACCTGAAAGTTAACATTTGCAAAGTGGAAATGATCCATTGGCTCTGGGTTAAATATTTATTAAAAGCCAAGGAGACTTAGTAGCTCTGAAGTCTATGACTAAGCTCAGAGTTTTTATCTTGATCTCTGATGCCATCCACTCTTCCTGAGGTTTGTTCTGCTCTGGCATACATGGGCTTGATGGGCTGTCCTGTCCCTGATGAAAAAAAAAAAAGATCATATCACAGAATTCAGTGACTGTCCAACAGGAGCCACACTCCTTGGCTGCTCAGGAGGAAGGACAGAACAGACGGAGGTGACTAAATTTTCTCCCACACTCTGGAAGAAGTTTTTCTAGCCTGAAGGCAGCAGCATCACAGCAAAGTGAGCAGGTGGCTTCTCCATCCTCTATCCATGCAGCATCTGTTTTCTTTTATTTTTTGCAATGAGAAGCGTGTGCTCTCTGCTGCAGATGACTTTTATGACCTTTCCTGCACAAATAAATGATAATAATTAACCTGTCTGGCATCTGCTGCTGAATGGTTCCAGAAAGGTGACAAGGACATATTTCATAACGGCCACTCTACAAAAAAAAGTACATGTTATTAAAAAGAACCTTTTTGCCACAAAGCTGTTGGCAGTGCTAACAAAATGTGTAAGTATTATTTCTTTATTGTCTCATGTTATGATGACAGATTTCAAGAAAGGACTGAATTCTAGGCAGTGTAAAAGTAAATAGACGAAGGCAGCTGCTCTAGAGAGCTCCTAGGCAGTGCTTAAAGGGTTAAAAAATAGAGGAAAAATGCAGGATAGGGGCAGTGAAATCACAGGCAGACATGAATGAATATCTTAATAAATACATTCATTAATGAGTGCATTTTACCTGGACAAAGGAAAGAATTTTGGTGCTTTTTGAAATAAGATAAGGTGATCGGTGCAGCCCCTGTCCCTGACCCCCAGCTGCCCCTCCCCTGACACAGCTCCATGCCGTTCCCTCGGGCCCTGTCGCTGTCACACAGAGCAGAGCTCAGCGCTGCCCCTCCGCTCCCTGTGAGAGCTGCAGCCGCCATTAGGCCTCCCCTCAGCTCCTCTGCTCTGAGCACACCATGGGACCTCAGCCACTCACACACCTTGCCATCCAGACCCTTCCCCATCTTTGTAGCCCTCCTTTGGATGCTCTCTCACAGTTTTATGTCCTTCTTACACTGTGGGACCCAAAGCTGCACCCAGTGCAGGAGGTGAGGCAGCACAGTGCAGAGCAGAGTGTGGTGATCCCTCCCCCAGCCTATCTGACAGTGCTGGGCCTGATGCACTCCAGGTACAGTTGGCCCTTTGGGCTGCCAGGGCACACTGCTGACTCACGTTCAACTTGCCATCAGCCAGAACCCCCACATCCCTTTCTGTGGGGCTGCCCTCCAGCTTCTCCCTGCCCAGTCTGTACATACACACAGGGTTGTCCTGTCCCAGGTGCAGTTGGTCTTTCTGAACTTCATGCAGTTGGCGATTGCCACGTTTGTCAACGTCTCTCTGGAAAGCATCTCTGTCCTTGAGGGAATCAACAGTTCCTCCCTATTTAGCATCATCTGCTTAAGAAGCTGTAGGCCTTTCTCTGGCTAAAGTACGCCCTAACAAACAAGAATTCCAGTAAAGGGACAGTGAAGAACATTTTGCCTTGCTTCTATTACATGGCACTGAACCAGAAAATGCTTATGGAGAGCATCAGGAAGGAAAGGCCAGAAGTCCCTTGGCTCTCTCTCCCTTTTTTCCTCAACATCCATATCATTCACTCCTCAATGCCCCCACCACCTGAAATTGAAGGTGATTTAGCAGGAAAAAAAAAAAAGAAAAAGATAAAGTATTTTAATGTACTTGCTACAAAGTCAAGTTATTTGAGTCCTTGCCTACTGGACTAAGTATAAGCTGTCTCATCTTCCATTTGAAAGGCTTTTCCCATTCTCCCTCTCACCTTCCATTCACCATTATTATCCGGAATGCCAGATGCCATTTTCAAGCTGCTACATTTTCAAGCAAACCCCTTGGTACTTTCATTCTGCCTCCCTGACACAGAGGAGCTCCTTGCACATCTTTGCAAAGCTGCCTCACAATACTTGTGAGAATAGCTTTCAGCCAATCAGATGCTGGTATGCATTTACAATGCAGGTGCACGTATATCATGAGATGTATGGCTGTAACAGCCAATGCCCTATTTTTTCACATTTCTCTCATGACTTTCATGGATGCATTGCAGCCAGAATCTCGCTGGGGTAAAGGCCATGTGAAGCCATGCACTGGACAAAGGTCGTACCCAGAAAGGTAGCTGAAAAAACACGGCACATTCCTAAAGCTCATTCTCCCACCATTGATTCATTTTGTTTATGAATCATGTTTATGTGATAGCAATTCATTGTGACTATGAATCATATTTATGATTCATATGGCAACAAAGACAGTTGCTATAACATTAATAAAGTACCTCTGTGCTTAATATTTCATAAGATCTATATTTAAGAGCCCCTGCAACTAACTAAAGGAGTTGGCAAAGCTGAATCATGGAATCACTGAGTTTGGAAGAGACCTCTTGAGAGCATCTGGTCTGATAATCCTGCTGAAGTAGAAGCAACTAGAGCAAGCTGCCCAGAACTGTGTCCATTTGGGTTTTGAGTACCTTTACCACTGGAAAACATAAATTGCTCTTGGCAACATATTGCAGTGTGACAAATGAAGGACAACGAGACAATAGGGAACAGTCTATGGATTTATGATTTACCTCATAGGTTGGATAGTCTGGATCTGAAACACCGCAGAAGTGTTAAAAAGCTTTCTTTTCTGTGTTTCATATGATTTGGAGATCAATAAATCAAAAAGGCCAGCAACATCAGTTCAGCGGCATCTCATTATGTTTTTCCCTGAATAGAATGGAAAAGCAAGGGTAGACAGCCTAATAAGTTTTGAAACATTTGCGTAGCATGTCAAGTGAGTAAAATAATTACACCGTGTCTTTCCCTATGTTAGAGAAGAAAACAAGGACAAGCAGGTGGTAGGTCTGCCCAAAGTTAGGAGGGCTGCTCCAAAAGTAATGTCTCCTATTTTATTATGTTAGCTCACAAAATCAGAGGTAGATGTTGGTAGTATGACAGTAGAGGTTGAACCTTCCCGACAAAATCCCATTACATTTTGTTGCTGTGTGACAGATGGCAGCAGAGGGGCAATCTGACAAAATGACATCTGACATGGAAGTGTGGGTGAAGCAAAGGTGTGTCACTGAATTCATCCATGCAGAAAAAATGGCACCCATTGACATGCATTGGTGCTTGCTGAACATTTATGGAGACCAAACAGTGGATCTGAGTGCAGTGAGGCGGTTGGTGGAGGGTGTCAGCAGTGTCAACAGTGACATGAAGGACAAGCCATGTCCTAGGCGGCCATGCAGATTTTGACAGGTGTGCTGTGCAGGCTCGTGTTCATTGCTAGCAAAAAATGGATAGCTAATGGTGGTGACTACCTTGAAAACTAGTGTTTTGTAGCTTAGAATTTACTCTATTTAGTGGTGTTCTTGTGCTCTTTGTACCCATTGTAGTTTTCATTGAAATAGATAGGAGGCATTACTTTTGGAGCATCCTACATAAAAACAAGGCCTTTATTTTCATCTGTCACACCAGAACAAGACAAGTGAGCAGGATCTGTAAAAAACTACTAAGCAAATGAAAAGTAGGTTCTCAAAGAGGAGTGCAACATGAAATCCTACTGCATGACTCAAGAAGGAGGAAGGGGATCTTGTAGCCCCTGAAACATACTGACTTTGTTTTCCAAAACAGGTAATTCTTCAATGTCAGAAAATGTGAGATAAACTCTATTCCTCTTATATATTGTCTAGAAGGAAAAGAATCTCCAGGGTAGGTGGCAGGTGTTGGGTACTTTATTTCTTTGGCTATGATGAATCACTGTTCAGGGCTAGCTAAATTAGTTGCAGCTCCCTTTGAGGTGAAGAATTCCTTGGTGCTGATGCGACTTCTTATGGCAATGCTAGAAGAGGCAAGGGTATGGAGGTGGCCTTCCTTGGCATATGGTAAGATGGCAATCAGTAACTGAGAGCTAAAGAGGGATTATAACTTGGAGACTGTTATGTCTATATTCCTCTAGAGCTTAGCACAAGGGAGTCCAGGCCTATGGTTCAGACTTTCAGGCACTATCAAAATAAAACCATCATTATTCCCAGTTGAAATTGTCCCCAGTGCACCCACATTGTAATATGAATAAATTTTCATCTGTTTTAGAGCAAAAATCAGCAAGGCACTGCAGCCTAACACTGCACAATCAGGTTAGATAAATCTGTTCCGGGTGACTATGTGACACAACCTCTAGCTTCATGAAGCCAGAGAAGCTAAACTCAGCCCTTAACAGTCTCTAAGAAAGGAAAGCTTGAGGCAATAGGACAAGCTTGATCTCAAGCAGGCAGAAATTCCCACAGAGTTTGAGAAAGAATGGGAGAGTTTCTTTCTTAGGTCATCTCTCTACAGCATTCACTGTGCCTGCTGGTTAAAAGGTGCTTGCAATGCATGAAACAGCATGCAAAAATGAAGACAAACTGCCTCAAAACTTGTCAGCCACACAGGCAAGCAAAAAAGCAATCAAGAAACTTGTGAGGTGTTATGGACTGCTTTGGCTGTAGTGCTTCTGCTCCTGGAAGACAAGTATTGTAGGAATAGAGCAGACGCTGCATCCTATTTTCAGCCCCTCAACGGCTGTAAGTTGAATGGTGGCCAGCCAAGGTGCTCGGGGGCCGGGGCCCGCTTCTGATGAGGGACTGTGGTGGTTTGGCCCATAGATGATGCGGCCTTGGGAGAACTAAAACAGGTGGAGAGGATACCAAGAAGACAGATAGCATCTGCCTCTTCTCAGTAGTGCATGATGGGATGAGACAACTACCACCTACTGAAACATGGGAAGACTGAGCTGCATAGAAGTTAAACTTTTTGACCACGAGGACAGCTGCCAGGTGAGAATGTGCATTCTCTGTCCTTAGAAGTCTTCAAGACAATACTGCATAAAGCCTTAGGCAGCCTGGTATGATCTCAGGGCTGGCTTTGATTTAATCTGAATATTGCTGTAGCAACTTTCTGAAGTCCTTTCTGTCCAGAATTATTGTGTCAACCTAAGGCCAGAGGGAATATCCAAGGAAAACTACCCCTCTCTTATCAATAATCACTATCTTATAGAATCATGGAGACATTAAGGTTGGAAAAGACTTTTAAGATCATCAAGTCCAACTAACGATCCATCCTCACCATGCCTAATAACCGTGTCCCTCAGTGCCACATTTACACAGTTCTTGAACAACTCAATGGATGGTAAGTGCACCACTTCCCTGGGAAGTGTGTTCCAGTGCCTCAGCCCTCTTTCTGAGAAGAATTTTTCTCAAATATCCAACCTGAACCTCCCCAGGTGCGACTTAAGGCCACTACCTCTCTTCCTATCCCTAGTTAAGTGAGAACAGGATGAACCTCACCTTGCCATAACCTGCATTCAGGGATCTATAGAGACTATTAAAACCTCCTCTTAACCTCCTCTTCTCCAGATTAAACATCCCAGTTCCCTCAGCCATTCCCCATAAGACTTGTGCTCCAAATCCCTCATCAGCTCCTTTGCCCTTCTCTGGACAAACTTCAGAGCCTTTCAGAGTCTTTCAGAGTCTTCAGAGTCTTTCCTATAACAGGGGGCACAAAACTGAACACTGTACTTGAGGTTCTGCCTCACCAGAGCTGAGTACAGAGGGACAATCACCTCTCTCTTCCTGCTGACTACACTATTTCATGCACCACATTTACTTTTTTTGTAGCAGTCAGCCTAATTTGCCAGAGCTGTCACTTGGAAGAACAGGCAGCAGAACTGGAGCCATTTTGTCACATCTACACAGAAGTGCTGTTTTAGAGCCATGTCTCTACCCAGCACTAGCACTGCACAATGGCATCCCCTTTCTCTGCAAACCTTAAAAAGCAGCAGCTTTCAGTGGCCCTGATGTATTACTGAGGGTGGTGTAAGGAGGCTTCTGGAGAAGGCAGGCAGTTAAGAGCTGTCCCTCTCATAGCAGCGTGGCAGGAGATAACTGGTCTGTGCTCTGTCCGTGAGGGCTCCCAGGGTGCTTCAAGGAGAGTGAGACATTAACCACAGGGTCACATCTATATCTGAATGTGTGCCTCCCAGTAGAGCAGGCCACAGAAAGGAAAAAATATTGCTACCGTTTTTTTTTTTTCTTTTTCTTTTAGGGGGGGTGGGGAAGATAGAGGAGAATTCAAGGTAAAAAAAAAAAATCAAACAAAATCAATTGATCTTTTTTTCTCTGCAACTTCTGGAAATGCAGAGTTGCTTTCATTAGTATTCTGTGCCACCTGCTTGCTTCTACTCCTTCCTCGGCAACAGCTTTCCTGAAAAATATTAATATTTCAGAATTTTGTAAGTTTTGTTCACCAGCTCTAATGGTAAAGTACAGAGCCATCCCCTGCCTCTGGCCCCAGACTGCTGTGTAATGTTGCCACGCAGCGTTGCACCAATATCACTGTCTTCACCAGCATGGGGATATGATCCCTTGTATCCCCTAAGACCAGATGCTACGTGGCTCAGAGGCATAATGAACAAATGTGTGTTTATGCATTCAGAGGGTCATATGCAAAAATTGCTAGGGGTGTGGTTTACAGTAGAAGCTCATAAATAAGTTGCAAAAATGACTTTTCTTTGTTCTTAAACGCCTTGTCTTGTTTTCTTGCCCATGTGTAGGAGCTACAACCCCTTGTTTAAAAGCTGATGAGAAAAAAGAAGCAGTGACAGTGTCCCCCTCGCCTTCATTTCTTATTTCCTACCCTTTCCCAGGACTAGCCCGGGGGAAGGCTGGTGTTTGATTAAACACAGACTGGGGCTGAGCAAACAGTTCCGGAGCTCTCCTGGACTTTCTCACTTCCAGCCTGTGACCAGCTCAGCTGGGTTGATGCAGCCCTCCTGGCTGGACATACACCCACTCACAGACTTCTGAAACCACATCAGGCTGTGCTGGCTATTTATCTGTGTGGGGTTTGCTTCTGCTGACAAAGGAGGAAGACCAGGAGAACCATGACAAGCTTGAAGGTGAGGAGCTGTGAGTGCTGGGGCTGGCAGTGCTAGGGTTGACTGCCCTTGTCATCCCCTTTATGCTCCTCATTTGGCACCAGACCAATCTGACTGATCCCTCTGGAGGGGCTGGTGGAAGTGAGGTGCAGGACACTGCTGTGAGCTGTGCGGTTGAGTTCTGGTGACTGGTTTTGGCTGGAGGTAATACATCCCATTCAGTTGCAGTGTGCTTCCCTTTTCTGTTTTAAGGTGTGTTTGAAAGATCTCTCAACATGTAGGATTTTGCTGTTTCACTCAGTTGGTCTATTATCACTTTCTTCTCCTTTGCAAGAAATCATTGATCCAGCTGGGCCTGTTCAGGACCTTTGTATTGTCTTATTTGTTCTTCCCCTCTCTCTCTTGCCCTGCTGCCAGGGGGTGTTTCCCCCTCAGCCTATGAAATCTGGCCACTAACATCTGCCCAGCTGTTGCAACTCTGGTGCAATCTTTCCCAGCAGCCTAGGGAAGCTCCATCCTGGGTTGATGTCTCAGTCATAACTGGAAAATCCAGTGCCAGTTCCTCCTGTCAAGCCATGCCCCCAGCACAGAGTGGATTGTAAAGGGTGCAGGATGTTGTTCCATTTTTCATTCATAGCATTGCAATCTCAAATTTTGCCAGCACTTTTGTGGTACTGGGGACCAGGTCGTCACTACAGTGGGCAAAGTCTCACTCCAGGACCACCGTGTTCCTCCCCAGACTTCAGGGCTGGCACTGTTAGGAAGTCCTTTTATTTTCACCCCGTTGCTGCCTCTATTTTCATCCAGCTTCCTGTGGGTTTGCCTTAAATGTGCTAATGTTGGCCTCTCTGAGCTGGGGAAGGCTTGTTTGTGTAGAGAGGAATGCTGCTTTCGTGCGTCCTGCAGGAGTAGCAGATAGAGAAATGTATTATGCAGTGTTTGAAGAAGAGCCTTAATTATCTTGCAGCCCATGTGCACAGACTTCAAATGCATTTTTTTCCCATCCCTGCTGTCTAATCTGGTGAACAAAAGGTTATGGTTTATAGGTCAGAGTGTGACACCCATTGCGAGCTCTCTGCTTTGCATCCCAGTTATTGCGATCGATGCGCTTTGCTGAATGTTTAATGCTGTGCCGTGCTTTCATCTCTCCTATTTTACTGAAAAGCAACAAAACAAAAACAAGGTGGAATCAGACATACTCCTGAGATCCTGTTTACATAAAAATCTACAGGATCATGAACAAAATAATACAAAATAGTAATCGAAAGCAGAAGTGAAGGCAAATGACCACAGAGAACTTTTTGTTTTCCAGAGAAATCACCTGCCCAATTACTAAAATAGTCCCTATCAGTAAGGAGCCATAGAGGGGAGCAGGGACTGAGCTGCGGGTGCCCTGTGCTGTGTCATGGAGAAGGGTTAATTGTGGAGGATAAGAAGTGGTGGTGGGGATGAAGGAGAGGTAATAGACTCACGGTTTGGCCATGGGGAAGAAGGGTTCACCATGAAGAATGGCTGATCATGTGGAAGAAGGGCTGCCATGCCCCAACATACCCCATAGCCCCTCTGGCTTTCAGGGAACGAGAACAGCTAGCCCAGCAACCGTGGCCATACTCTGGAGGCAACAGACAAGGAAAGCCATTCATTAGGTTTTCAACCTTTCTAAGCCGGGCTCAAAGCTGAACCTGAGCACTGGTTTTCTCTTGTTGTAAAGCATCTGAGCTCTGCAACACTTTTATCACCCCTAAACACTGGTTTACTTGGAAAATAACAGATAAATAAAATCAGAAAAGGAAAATAAATAAATAAACAAAATCTCTACTCCCCAGCCACAGTGTGAGCATGCAAACAGCAAGCTTTGACTCCCCAGCCCTGTATTTTACGCTTGCACAGGATTTTTTGTCAGACCAGATAGTGTTCTGTACTGACCCCTGAAGGAGAGGCGAGTAGGCAAGCCTCCCCTCGGGAAAGACAAAAGAGAGTGAGTGAATGAGAAAAGCCACAACAAACAGCCAGGTAAAACCTGAAGCAACGAAACCCCAGGACGATAAATCACCAAAAGGACATCGCCTGACTCCCGCATCTGCAGTCCTGTCCATCTCAGGGAAATGTCTTTTCTTTTAGCCCTCAGCGCAGTTTCCTGAGGATTTCTTTTTCCTTAGCAGAGAAAAACTGATTTGCCTGAACAATGATGCAGCAGCTTCTCCCTGCACTCCCCCAAAAAGATACTCCACCAGCTTCAAGCCGGAGTATTTTGCAGACAGGGGTGATGTTCTGAATAGCAGTTGCATTAACTGTGCTGAGCACCTTTACCAGCCATCCCCTTTCCTCCCCTGCTTGAAGAGGCTGACCTGCCAGCCAGAGTTCTCTCCTGCCTTCACCCTTTGCTGCTGGTGAAAGAGAATGCAGTGGAGAGATGTGGGTTCACTCTGGAACTGCTGCAGTTGCAGCAGACAGTGCTGCATTTCCGTTCAAAAGAGGGGGAATAAAAGAAAAAAAAGGCAGAAATGCTCCAGCACAATACCTTTGCCAAGGGTGCTTAGGTGGCCTGCTGCTTTGCATATCAATGTGCTTCGTGCAGAAGCAGGTGGAGAGCAGAGAGTGTAAGGAGAGATCCATCCTCCCCATCCTGCAGAAAGCAGGTTCAGGTGAGGCAGGGCATCTGGCCAGCACGGGTACCTCTGGGAAGGGACTTGTTTATACAAATAGATGACGGGCATCTGAGAAAAAATCACGTTTTTTCAGCAAAATCTGAGAACAGGGGGAGGAAATCCAGGCACCGCAGTAACAAACCCAATCCGGCTCTGCTCAGGGGAACAGCAGCATTGTTCTGCCCAAGTTGGACAGGCTCGAGCTAAATGCACTCCTGCACACCCTAGAAGATGGGGCTGCAGCAAGTTTTGTGCCAGGGGAGTGGTTTCCACGCTGAAAGTAAAGAAATCTGAAAAGGTCGATCTAAAGTTGAGAGGTCTGAGTGAACAAGCTGCCTCCCAGCAGTACCACGAGCGCCTTCAGGCTGCGTGCAGGGAGAGGGACAGCGGGCAGCATGAATATTTAATTCTGTTGCCGGGCCACGAAGCTGAGCCATTGATCGCTGCCAAAATACCTCTGCATTCATGCAGGGCGCAGTGGGACTGCTTCGTTCTGTAGGATCTGATGGGCTGCTGACACCGGGGTCCTGCAGACACTGGCTGTGCCCTCGCACAGACCGTGGTGGATGGGTCCCTCAATTGTACACTGCCTTAGGATCCTAGATGGTCACCTTCATTCTTTCTTGCTGCCATGGTGGGCAGCTCACACCCGTCTGGGTGACACTCATTTAGGGCAAATCAATGAGATGCTTAAATCTCAGCAGAGCCTCCTTTCCTCCCTAATCCCAGCTAAGTCCTGACCTTTCTTGTGATGTCTGTGGAGACGTGTTACAATAACCATGCAACCAAATGACCCCCAGTTTCAATGCCTGGAATGAAATGGACAGAATGTCACCAAAATGTACGTGCAGGTCCAACAGAAGAGCAGGTCCTTCTCAGCCCAGCACAAGGTTGGCTAGTGAAGCTGGTTTGGGGGATGGGAAGATGGTACATGGAAGCAAGCAAGCAGACCACCTGGGGAAAGTCTCAATGCATGTGAAGAGTGTGGAAAAAAAAGCACAGGGAAGGGATGTGTGAGTTGTCTGGGGAGGTTTCTCATGTGTTTTCAAAACACTGAAGAACTGTGTGATTTACTTTACAGTACATGTCAGGATTTGGAAATGAACATGTTTCTGAGGACCCGCGCTGTCCAGGAGCTCTACCAGAGGGACAGGTACAGAGTTTGCAAAAATGTTTAATTAAAAAGACACGGAGCAGAATGAGTATCTGTTCCCTGGGCTTCTTTTTAAATTAATGTGTTTCCTTCCTCTCTACTACAGTGAAAGTCTTCAGGAGACTCCCTTATGCAGGATGAGAATAATAAGATGCTGGCAGAAATGAGAAATACTTCCCATCATGCATTTTATGCTTAAGTTGCTTGTGAGACTCCAAGTTTTGCTTGGGATCTGCAACTTGCCTGGCTTTCCACTGCTCAGCAGCAGCTTTTCAAAAAGGATTTGGGAATGGAAGTGGCTTGGGCATGCTGGGTAGGAGGAAAATGCTGCAGGGCTGAGCCAGAGCAGAACTCTGAGGCTTGGCATGGGGACAGAGCACACTCCTGTGGATCTCAGCAGGATTGGGATTAATTCAGTGGGGTTACTGGCCTTCAGCAGGATGGCAGCTGCCCTGTATGGAGCCGTCATAAGCAGGCAGATCTGTGGTTAGAAATAGACAACTTCAGAACACATTTGATTAAAAGGCACCATGTTGGATTGTTTTAATGGAGGATTCACTTCCCATTTGGTGCTATGCACTTAGCCCCTTCTCTCTTTTCTGTGGGTCTCCTTATGGCAGCAGGAATTTCCAGGCTGGCTTTGCAGAGGTACTCCACCAAAGTGCTCTCATCAGGACAGAGTTTGGGCTCAGCACAGGAAGAGTTAATAGAAAACCTGACTGTGAAGTAGATGGAAATTCTTCAGTCCCAAGGGTGGATCCTTTCTCCACTGCAGTATTTGTAAGACCAGCATCTGCAGTCATGCTGGCTCAGATAAAAATGACAAGGGCTATTGATCCCCCTGCTCCACTGTGCACCCTTGCCAACAAGACAGAGTTCGGGGGCTGGGAGCTATGTGCTGGGAGCTTTCCTCTTATTGATGCTCCCTGGGCAGGTGATACTGCAGGGTGACCCAGCACAGCAGGGACAGGATTCTGGGCCAGAGCCTGCAGGAGGGGGGGTTGGGGGAGCAGGGAACAGTGTATGATTGCCATAAAAAGAAGCAAGACAGAGAGAAACTGTAATAATATACAGTCTGAAAGTGCTGGGAGTAACCCTTTTTACCACGGTGCTTGCAGCATGTTCCCACAGCCAGTGTGCCTCCTGATGGTTATGAGAGTGTCCAGGTGATGCTGCAGTAGGAATGGATTTTAGGTTGGGCTGGTAAACATTGGGCATCCAGCATCCTGACAGTGGGGATGTAGGGCTGCCAGAGCTGTTCACAGACTGAATGGGGTTGGGTGTGCCTCACATCCTTCACTGCTGGTTTCTTTTTCTCCCCTCTGCAGAACAACCCACAGGTCTGCCCCTATGGCCTATATGCAGAACAGCTTTCGGGCTCAGCCTTCACCTGTCCCCGGGCCACCAACAGGAGAAGGTACAATGGTGGCGCGTGTGGGAACAAATCAGGAAAAATGCTAGGTGCCCTTGGTCTTGGGACACAGGGAACAGGACATTGACATCAGCCCTGGGTGGAGAAACCTTTGCTTTGGACAAGCCAAGAGTCAGACTCATGTTTCTGAGGGACTTCTGAGATGTCCATTCTTGGGTTGCCATTGCTCTCCAACTGGAGAGCTGACTCCAAAGGGTGATGGGCTCTGGTGGCTGAACCTCAAAGGATGGTGGCACAAGCTCTTCAGCAGCCAACTTGGCAGCTGAATCCCACCGGGCAAGGGGCTGGCAGCTGTCACAGTGATCAGAAAAGAGACCTTCAGGTAACACAGTGATGGAGGCATGGGGGACTTCCTGTGGTGCTAGGAGGCCTCATCTCCCATAAAACTTTGACCCTATGTGTGTATGTAGCCATATAGAATGCTATTTTCAGTAATCCGCCCAAATTCAGGTGCTGGCTGTGACCTTCTACCTCCTGAAGCTCCTCTGGGCTTTTAACTAGGTACTGTGCTCATCCTTCTGCTGCCTGAACTGCAGTTGTTGTGTAGCCTTTGTTCCCACCCTAGAAGTAGCCACAAACATAATAAAATCCCATACCTCTCTGGAAGTTTCTGGCTGTGAGACAACATTCAGTATTTACTATACCACTTGCTCCAGTGGCCACCAGTGCAAATGATCCTACTGCCCATTGGGGTTCATTCATGCAGGGGAGCTCACGTCTTCCCCAGCCTCATCCCATCCCTGTCCCTCCCCGCAGCTGGCTCTATCGGATCATGCCCTCGGTCTGCCACAAGCCCTTCCAGCCGCTGCACGAGGGCCACCTGACACACCGCTGGGACGAGGTGGAGCCTGACCCCAACCAGGTAACCTTGTCCTCCGGCCAGGGAGGAGGACAGGCAGCCCTTGGTATGATACGGGTTGCTCCCTCATCCTCCCTCGTCAGAAGCTCACGCTGGGGCCTACACTGCCATCGCCTCCTGCCGGCAGACAGCTGGCTGCCAGCCCGCTCCTCTGCGGCTCTCGTGGGAAATCAAGCCCCATTTTGCAGAGGCATGGCATTTGTTTCCCTCTGTTACGGCCTCGCCATCATCTTTAATCATGATTTCTTTCCTGCCAGCCCCAGGACATTTTGCTCTGATAATCTGCCTCTCTCCTCCTGCTGTGCTCCTCTCAGCATAACCTCGTGCTCATTGATTTCGGCTCCTCCCTCTTCTGATGCATCATTAGCCATTCTGCAGCCTCACAGTGGCCTCTCCATTTGTCTAAATACTTCCCCGGTTCTGCTGGAACGAGTTTTCCAGCCACTGACCGAGCACAGGTGACAGGCTGCTATGAAAATAGCACCGATAGATTTAGATGTGAAATACCACGGATAGATTCCCCGTTTCAAGCACCCCTATGGAAGTCTGACTTGGGACCCCTGTTCTGCTGTACTTACATCTACTGAGTGTAAACCCAACAGGGACACTCTGGATAAGCAGCACGTGGAGCCAGTCAGTGGCTTAGCAGCTTGCAAAAAGCTGGGAGGAGACTCACCATCCTCAGTGATGATCAATGGGCTCGATTGCAAGCTGAGTTCTGCTCTGAGAAAAGAAGATTTCTGCCACTGTGAAAAGCTCACTTCCCCTTAGACCATTTTCATAACCTGATTTTTTTTTTTTCTCTTCTTTTCTCTGCTCTGCCCCTGCTGCCTTCTGCTACCTCTTTCTGTCTGTCCATCCACATGTCCTTGCTGTCAGTGGCTCCCCATTCCCAACCACCCTTCTGGATGCCCAGAGCTACTGGCATTTAATCTGAGGTTCAGCACATCTGTGCAGAAGACATTTCTGGTGGCCATAACCAACAGGATCTGGCCGCTAGCCAGTTCCATCCTGAGGATTTCAGGTAGTTGGGTGAATTTGTACCAGAATCCTACTTGCAATGGGCTTGTAGCTGTGGCACCTGATTCCGAAGAGATGCAGTGAGACCCCAATGATGCTCTTTAGTGGTAATAAACACACTGGGGGCTCCTCTGGCACCTTCTGCCTGAGGCTCCCACTAGGTCTGGGGAAGAAATTCCCTGCTCTCAGCAGTGTTCTTAGTAATGGAGGAACAGACTGCTTTTAAATAGGATTCAAAAATATAAAAAACAACCTTGGCTCTCATACAGGCCAGCCAATTACTTTACAAAATTATGACTCAAAGGGAAAGAGCTCCATAAATCAAAAGAAACCTGCAGACCAAATTAAGCAAGGCAAAGAGGAAACAGAAGCTATCTTAGCAAGAGGGCAATAGGGAGGGGGGGTAGGCTGCTTCCTTTTGAATTGCCATCATTTACCTTATAACCACCTTGTTCCCTTCTTGTTTGCTGCAACCTAGATGAGATGGAAGCCCTTTGAGATCCCAAAAGCCTCCCAGAACAAGCTGGACTTTGTGAGCGTAAGTTGGGGTGCCAGGGCTTAGGATTTCAAAGAAACACCAACAGCATAATTGGGCAAAGCCAGCTGTGGCAAGGCAGGTGGCTGACACCCAGCTGAGGGGTGGGATGAAACAGGATGGGGCTGCACATCCTGACTGCCTGACACTCATTCCCAAGGCCTGGGGTCTGCCTGCAGGGACTGCACACTCTGTGTGGCGCCGGAGAGCCCCGGGGACGCCATGGCATCGCTGTCCACATCTTCGTCTGCAACACCTCCATGCTTGACAGGTCAGGGACTGGTTGTTGGGGGCTGGGTGGAAGGAGGGAGATGGATGCAGGGATGCAGGCAAAGGAGATGTAATGGGCCCGGGGGCTCTTGTCCCAGGGACCAGAGCTCCTTGGAGGTGAATACAGCCTCCGGAGAGCATCACTTCCCATTGCCAAAGACTGATTCACCTAAGGCCACAGAGACAGCATCAAGGTGGGAAAAGAACCTGCTACCAGGCTGTACATGTCAAACCTGCACCTGCCCATGCGTCACATTCCCCGACCCATGCATTGCATTTCTGTTGGTCTTCCAGCTCAAAACAAACCAGCTGTGATCATGGTCTGGGCCTGGTCCTGTGTACTCTGCTCTAGGTGACCCAGCTGCAAATGTGCTGAGATTCTGTAGCAGTGTGTGTACAAACGAAGCCTTGACCTTCCTGTTCTCCTTTTCCTTTAGATGCCTATATAATTCCGATGGTGACTTCCTGATCGGTGAGTGGATGCTTTGGCGTCTCCTTTCTCCTGCAGGGCATATCTGGATTGCCACCTGCCTGCTTTTTTCCTCCTTCAGAGCCAGAGCTTGGCAGCCATCTGCAAAGATTTGAGGAGGAATGACTTCACTCACATGCTATCCACACATAGTGGTTTGGCAATAGCTGGGCTGTAAGGCCTGTCCCATCACTACCAAGCAGCACAGAGGGTGCACACCCATGCCAAAAATCACTGTTGCTTTTGAGCCGTGACCCACCTTCCCCAGCCTGGCTCTCAGAGATCCCTTCGCAGATCACTAGCAGACACACTGTGGAGGTTTTGTGCAAAACATAAGCTCTAGAACTTCTGAACAGCTTATAGCGAATTGCCTTCACTGCTTCAGTCCAAGATGATTTGGCATGGTAGCTTAGCTCCCACACTTCGCCAGCCGCAGGCAACCAGGCTGCCACGATGAGAGCTGAGCCTGGCACATGCAGAGTGTGCAGGCAGAAAAATAGTCTGCACAGCATCACAAGATCGAGAGCCTGATACTTACCTGCATCTTTTTTGATCAAGGGACAGAAATGCTTCTGAGTCACCAGTGGGAACATTTCACCCGTGAAATAGCTATTGAGCCGTTCACACCCACCTCCCTTAGTACCCTGAGCTGAAAGGACAGGTTTTGTAAATCTGTCACATTTCCAAGTTAAAATGTGAGGTCTTCGGTGCCAAAAAGAAAAAAAAAGCAAAGACTGCAGACTTTAGTGAAGCACTCCTTACGCTCTCAGAAAGCAGGAAGAATAAGTTACTCCCTAATTAATGTAATTGTCCCCTTCTCAGGGGACTGAGAGGAAGCCATCACGCACAGTGACAGCCTGCTCCTTCATCTCTTCTATTTCCACAGTGCCCCAGCAAGGAAAGCTGCTCATCACAACTGAGTTTGGGAAGATGCTAGTGGAGCCCAATGAAATCTGTGTTATCCAGGTAAGGGCTGTGGTTAACTGGAGGGCCCATTGTTGGAGAAAGCTGCTAAAACCTGAGCTCTGTGTGGTTTATGCTGAGCTCTGTGGGGCTGGAGGGACCAAAGGAACCAAGCTGAAGCCACTTCCATGACATAGCAGAGCCCCAGGTAGATGATGGCGCCCACTGCAGGTGGGGAATGCAATGGCACCCAATTCAGATAGCAGCACCTCACATGTTGGGATGCATGGCCACAGAAGTCCACATGGCCATGTACAGGCCTGTGGCAACCTGAGGGCCTGCTGGAGGCAGCCAAAGCCACAGTAGATCTGGCATGTCCAGCATTGGCTTGCTTTTGGTTTGTTAGCCAAGTACAGGGATGATCCTGGATTCTTCCTTTGTTTTCCAGCAAGGAATGCGTTTTAGCGTGGAGGTGTTTGGAGAGACCAGAGGCTACATCCTGGAGGTGTACGGGGCACACTTTGAGCTGCCTGACCTGGGACCCATTGGTAACCACCTCCCATCAGACCTACACTGAATTCCAAAGGGACAGAGTGAGGAATTGCCAATCCATCTCTTATCTTCCATGTAATTCATGCTCCCATGCACACATTCCTCCCCGAAGGCTCAGTCCATCCTGGCACTGTTATTCCCCAGCAAAGCACTGGGGAGCAGAGACAGTTCAGCCATTGTGAGTTTCCACTGGGGCTGGAGGGACCATTTCTCTCCCACCCCCTTTTCCATCTTCCTTTTTCCCTCCTGGTCTGGGAGTCCTAGGCTGCTGACTCCTCGATGTCCCCTCCTTACAGATATGGAGAAGTTGGAGGGAGTTTAGCTGTTAAAAGGAAAGGCGGATTTCAGAGGCAACAGATACTCTAGAAGCCTCATTTTGGAGTTAATCAAGCATTCTGCCCCCCTGCCTACGTTAACACTTCTGTGCCCATAGCCAGACTCAGCTTTCTAATGCACAGCCAGGGGCTCAGCACAACAGGAATGCCAGATGAAAAGCAGAGAAAAAAAAATGTCCATGTGAATGTACAAACTAGTGTTTGCCTGTGCAGCCCGAGCACATTGCTGCTGTCCACTTGGGCACCATGCCTCATTAAAGCTCATTAACGCTTGGTCATGAACCACAGTGCTGGATGAAACTTCCCCTTCTGGCTATGAAACTTGGAGGACTTGCTGAATTGCCTGTAATTTGAAAAATAATGATCCGTATTTATTTTCTGTGCCATAATAAGTGTACAGAGGAAGGAGGGAGGAAGCGTCAGAAGGTTTTCCCTTGGAGAAGCACGGATCAGCAACACAAGCAGTGCAAGGCTCAGATCAGCCACACAGCTGTGCCTCTGCACTGGGGCTGCTGGAGCAGAGCTGCTTTCAGGCAGCACAGGCCCAGGGCTCTCACAAATCACAGACACTCTCTGCCTCCTTTTTCCCCTTGGCTGGGCATGTTTTATGTCTCCCAGTGAGATCTAAAGCACTGCTTGTGCTTGAAGTAAGCCAAATAGGTATTCTAAACCGGTAACAAGCTTGGCACAGCACATAAGTACTGAAGGCCTATGAGAACACCTCCCAGCCATAGTGAAGCGGGAGCTGTGGAGCCCACAGGTAGGAGCCAACCCATTTTGCAACCCCTGGCTGGGCCCCACCCCAGCATCTGTCCCAAGCAATATGTTCTGCTCAGCTTTTCCTACACTGAACCTATACTGATTTTCCATCAGCTTTCCTTTTAGCGAGTTGGGATTGCCTGCCTTCACCTTGCTCCTTGTGCTATGTGCCCGCTCCACTTGATTATTGCTATTATTACACCTGCCTCTTCGTGGGAAGTTTTCCCATTAGCTAGTTTTTCAGACATATTTGTAGAGGATGGCTTTTTGATCTCCAGAAGGCAGGAATCTATTATAACATTTACTTTCTGGAGAAAAGAAAACGAGAGTCCTTGCCTGTAGACTTTTTCAGGAGATGGTAATTATGAGAGCTCCTCTTACCACCTACCTGCCTTCCTCTCAAAGACCAAGATTCTTTGTATTTCATTCTTTTTTTATTCTAACTTCACTTATCACTTGAAAAATGGCAGCTGGAGAAAAGCACCGACTGTTAAACCTTCGCAGCAGGTAGTAATGTCTTGCATTTTTATCCAAGAAACTCAAAACACTTTGCAACAATAATGCTAATGAGAAGAATATTTCAGCACCCATATGGTGCTTTGCGTTTTGAAAATGCACTCCTCACACTAACCAACCCTCTATACGCCCAAAGTCTACAAGTATCACTAGCCCTCATTTTATTACTTTTTTGTTCAGAAAAGCTTTAATGCTCCCTCATGACATGTCCAAACAGCAGGATGTCCAGGAGTAGAGAGCAATCCATCCTCCTTTTTTTTTTTTTTTTTTTTGCTTAATTCCCAATATCTACATACCTTAAACAGAGGTTGAAGGACTAATCCTGTTCAGAAAAGAATGGAGGGAGACTTGTCTTAGTCACATAAGGGAGCATGGACCTAAATGCTAGGATGTGTTACAACTGTCTATGTATGGGAGCCAAAGAAGTACATGAATATTGGAGATTTCATGATGGGCCCAGAAGAAGAGTGGCCATTCCCAATGGAGTGCCCTATTAGCAGGTTGCAAAACAAGCTCTGGTATTTCTTTCTTTTGCAGGAGCCAATGGTCTGGCAAACCCACGTGACTTCTTGGTGCCAGTAGCATGGTACGAGGACCGGAAAATTGCAGGCGGCTACACAGTGATCAGCAAGTACCAAGGCAAGCTGTTTGCAGCCCAGCAGGTGAGGAGGCTGCAGGAAAACACTGGTGCAGCCACCAGTGCACAATGTGATATCTACAGCTTGTTAGTGTGCATGCTGTCTCAGGACACTGAGCTGGGTGAAATGGGATGGGACTGAACTCTCACTTTGGCTCCTTCATCTCCCCAGTTGAGACTCCTCAATTTCCAAAGCAGTCCATGGAAACTTGGTTAACCAAAAGACTCAATGGTGGTCTTGGCCTCCTTGTTTCCATATACCTGTGTTTCCACTAGATAGGGAAATCCAATGCCAATTCTAAATGCTGCAGAGCCAGTGGTGGAATCCACCTTGTTCAAGCAGTGCTTTGGCACTCAGACTTCTTCAGAGATGCAGCCCCAGAGGGAGGGCTGATGCTCTCTGATTGGGAATGCTGAGGAAAAACATGTTCTTGCAGCTTCAGGCTGTGCCTGAAGGGTCTTGTGCTCCAGGCTGTCAGTGCACTTCTCTCCAGCACTAAGCCCATTTTAACTTGTGAAGGGGCAGCTCTGTGTGTGTGTGCAGCAAGGTGGGGAGTTGTGTGTGGTAACATTCTCTCTGTCCCTATTGCTTTGATAGGATTTCTCCCCCTTCAACGTTGTAGCCTGGCATGGGAACTACACACCATACAAATACCATCTGGGAAACTTTATGGTCATTAATTCTGTTGCTTTTGACCATGCGGTAAGTTCTGGGGCCAGGCAAGGCAGAACAAAGCTTTGTAGATGCTGTACCATCAAAATTCACCTGGTGCTCCAGGGTCCCATTGCCTGCTAAAAAAATACGTTGTGCTCTAAGAAGCAGTGTGAAATCTGCCACACTTGTTTTCATGGGCCTCAAACAAGCCCTTGCAAAAAAAAAAAAAAAAAAAAAAGACTGCCTCCTTAGTGGTGCAATGACAGAACTGGAGGTTGATTAGCTTCCTAAACATAGCATAGAAATCCTGTGTTCTGGAAGAGGGCTGAATGCTGAAGCCAGTATGCATCGTACAACTCAGAGAAAAGACGTGCTTAAAATTCTTGTTTTAGTTTATTTATTGCAATTGTACAGGCTCCTTTCCCTGGCTCATCTGAACCCTTGAAACACATCCCAAGAGCTGGCAGCTCTCATTGCAATAATTTCTAGATCTCATAGAAAATAACTAAAGCCAAAATCAATGTGAGCAGCTCTTCTAAAAAGAAAACCAGCCCAGTGGGAGAGGTGCCCGCAGCTATACCATCTCCTGGCACTGCTTCTGCTCGAGGGTGTGCAAGGAGATGGGAGCACCACTAGTGAGACACCCATTGGAAAAAAGATAGGTTTGGGATCAAAGCCCAGAAAATCACTTTACTGGAGTGGAAACTTCAAAAATCCTTGAAGCAAGCAACAATTTCTCTGTACATTGTTCTCCCTGTTTGTCAGTCACTGGTGCTGTGAGGCGAATACCCCTGGTAGGATGTTGCTGTGCTTTGACAGTTTCCAAGAAAGAGGGGTAGTTTCATGGTAGGAGCACTGGCATCCCAAATCCCAAGGATACCATGCTTTCTCACCCTCTCTCAGCTTTCTCCTCTACACAAGGGGAAATTCTGACCCATTAGGGTGAGGAGGGAGGGAAAGCAAATTATTGTGAGGTCCTCAGATTGAAAGGGAAAGGCCAAGGTCTATTATGCATATTCATACTCAGACTTATCGACGGGGTGACCTGAGTCACACTCTGTTTGATGCTTTTTGCTTTGTTGTTGTTTTTTTTTTTCAGGATCCATCTATCTTCACTGTCCTGACGGCCAAGTCGACCCGTCCTGGAGTGGCAATTGCTGACTTTGTCATATTCCCCCCACGATGGGGGGTAGCCAACAACACCTTCCGGCCGCCTTACTACCACAGTACGTCTGCACTTTGTGGGTTTATTTGAGTGCAGAGGTGCAGAAAAACCTAGCTTTCATTAATCTGAAAGCACATACAGCAAAAAAGTCTTATTTGTTGCCCTTGGCACAGTTACATACAGCTTCTTGGAGTCAGTGAGTCCTTGAAAAATGAACAAAACCAGAGATGTTCTTATTTGCAGAAGCTCAGAAAAACTCAGAGGTGATGGGCTGGTTTTGTTTGTATAGGTAGATGTGCCTGTACCCAAGGGGCTCCCTCTGAGATGGGGTGCACACTGAACTTGGCACTGCATGAACAGGTTAGAAACTGTCCTGCAGTCCAGCCATAAATTACAGAACTCATTAGGCTACAAAAGAATGGAAGAAAATATGACAGCACACGTGGAATGAAGCACTGTGACAGCTGCCTGTGATATCTAACAGGGTGAGCTCAGAGTTGCAATGAAGGGCTGGATTGGCTCTCCTGAGCCCTTTCTCACTGCTGCACAGTGGTGGATGTACCACTGTTAATTATGAAAGCCAGAGGGAGGAACTGGGCTCCTTTTCTCAGGCTGAGAACTGTTTGTCTCACAGGGATTTTCTCATCACCACTAGGTGGTTTCTTTCCCAAGCATGTGTTGCATTGAATGGATGCTGGAAACCTGGCTCCTCACATGGGGTTACCCTGGGAGACTCCATGCAGGCAGCTACCACAGCTATTACTTCAACCACAATGTCTTAGCCATCGGTTTAGCACTGAATCCAGGTTTAGGATTAGTCTACTCTAGCCCAGACAGGGGACTAAAACTTGAGTGGATACACCTGGCATCACAATGGTTAGTTCTCAGGACACAGTGCGTACTACTTCCCTTGGAAATGTGTGCTGTGGTGAGAACTTTGTGCCACTGCAGAGGCATAGCAGGACTAGAAACTGTAGGGCAGGAGAAACACTAGTTCAGTACATCTCTTCTTCCAAACATTTTTCAAGAGGTCTTGAAGAAAGTTCAAGAGTTTTTTTGCCAGAAACCCCCCTGTGGCCTCTGCTTCTCATGTGCAGTGAAAAGCCTGTTCAAAGAAGTTCCGAGAACTTTGGTGCACTGAGTCACTGTTTTCTTGGTACCTTAACTTTGCCTCAAGTAGGAATATAGCCATGGTGTTCACACATTTCCCACTTTAGTAGACACCCCTAGACACGATGACGATTTCAATAGCAAGATGGCTGTGTAACTCATTGGTACAATTTCTCTTGGTCACTTCCTACATGCCTAGAGGCTGTGAATTACTCCTAAAGTCTTTGAGCCAGAGGTTGAAATTTATCTGATACCTCTTTTATACCAGGTGCATATACTGTATCTGTGTCTGTCTTCTCCTGGTAGGATAGAATATCTAATAGCCACTGAGCTTTGTTGACTATGCAAGATCCTCTTTGGCAAGGACAGTGCAACTTTACTGACAGGGAGCAGAAGTTAGTTGTCATATAGGAAACTTGCAATTGAACAAGAAATTGCTTAACACAAGCCCCAACCTGACTTTCCTACTCCCCAGCCCATTCTCCCTAAGTGATATGGTAAGTTATGTAGCAGGCACATTGGTAATGAAGCTCTCTCAGTCTGTACTGAGTGCTCCAAGCACAGCTCCTGAGCAAGTTCAATAAAAGCCTGTACAATCAACTCCTATAGGAGATGCTGACAACCTGGGATGAAAATAAATGATTGTTTGCATACATTTTTAGGCCAACTGTGCTTTGAGCTAAATTAGTTTTGTTGTTAAATATTTCAGACCTCAGGCTGTACTTAACAAAGACAGAACAAGTGGTTAAAAAGGGCTGTATATAGCAGAGCTGCAGGAGCATGTCCTGGTTTTGCAGCAATCTGAGCACTCAGCAGAAAGCTGCCATATTGCTTAGTCACATCAGATCTACTAAAGCTGGAAGGCTGCAACAGCAATTGTTAACATTCCTTCTTCAGAGGGAGTGTGACTAGTAAGTACTGCATTATTGGATTTAGCCACCTGTAGCTAAGTTAGGGTACCTCACTCCATTGTTTCAGAGGTTCTGACTAAGGTATTCTTCCTCAGGGAAGGACAGAATTTGGCTCCTTGTCTTTGTGCATACAGTGGCTCTTGAGAGCTATGTAGATCCTATGTGCATCAAAAGCATAACGCCCTGAAGTTCCTGGCTGGACTAGAGTGGCAGAAGCACATTGAACAAAATGATTTTGTGCTTCCAGCCTGGGACAGCATACCAGGCTGTCTGGCCAGGCGGTTGTGCCTCAGTGCCTGTAACACAGGGATGATTACACTGCATTACCTTTCCAGTGCTTTCAGATCTCTAATCTGAGTCTGCAAATGCCAAGTTACCCATGCAGACTGTATGCAGCTTCAGTGCTTATGCTTCAGGAAAAACGATTTACCCACATCAATACACCTTCATATTAGGGAGCTTTCAGTTTCTGACTCCACATAAATGAAAGTGGAATACATCTTTACCACTTTGCAAGCACTGTCTGTAGGATCCCTGATGTCTTCTCTTGCGGAGCCATGCTCATCAACCTCCTCTTTCCATACTGCCTGGTTTCAAGGAACTCTCGGCTCCTTTTGTGTCACAAACTCTTCTCTATGCCTCCCTCAGGGAACTGCATGAGTGAGTTCATGGGGCTCATCAAAGGCCATTATGAAGCAAAGGAGGAGGGTTTCCAGCCCGGAGGGGCCAGCTTGCACAGCATGATGACTCCACATGGGCCGGATGCTGACTGCTTCGAGAAGGCAAGCAAAGCCAAGTTGGAGCCTGAGAGAGTTGCAGAAGGGACTATGGTAAGGATCCTATAAGGTTTTGTACCCATACTGCTGCTGAGACACTCACAAAACCTTGCTTCTTCCAGGCAAGGGGGAAAAGTTCTTGGACCAAATCGCTGCAGCATTCACACCTCTGACTGCGGCTCAGATCATCTGATCACATAAGTTGTTACCTGAGAGGGAAGTAGGGGGTTTTCACAGCAATTAATTTCATTTTTGTCTTAGTTTATGGACAAAGGAGTCAAACTCACAACTGTATTCCTTTCTCATTCCCCAAAACAAAATTATAATCAGCAACAGGCTCAGAGCTACAGCTCTTTGGCAGCCTGGCCTTCAGGATATGCAGAGTCCAAAGTCACTCGTGGGACCTAGCTAACACCGGCACTGTAGTGCCAGCTCTGAATAGATGCACCTTTATCTGCTGGGAGTTGCTTTCTCCCCCTGGGCTGATCAGTATGGATGCAGAATTTGGCAGAGCTGAACCATGTATACATCTCCTGTTTGTGCTAGAGTAGAGCCCCCTCGCCTGGATTCAGACTCTCCCTTGCCCTAACCTACCTTTCCTATTCCCACCAGGCCTTCATGTTTGAATCTTCCCTCAGTATGGCTGTTACTGAGTGGGGACTCAAGACCTCCAACCGCCTAGATAAAAACTACTACAAATGCTGGGAACCTCTGAAAAGCCACTTCAACCCGAACTGCAAATAAATTGCTTGCAATACATGAACAAAGACAGGGAAATCCTGCGCACCTATATGTGGCAGCACAGTCAACTCCGACAACAAGAGCGGAGAATGGCATTTCCAGTGGTCACCAAGTCAACAAAATGACCGTGCCTACGTAATTCAGGAAATGAAATTAAAACCACTATTTTTAGTTTGAAGTACCCAATTAAAGCTTCCCCAGTGCCACTCTGGAGCTGAAATACTTGCCTCTCTCTCATTACGTGCAGTCAGTATGAATGTTGTACCTGCTGTGGACGCGAGGTGACAGCCACCATTCCAGGGCTCCTGACTGCACAGCGTGATTGCCTTTCCCAGGGAGAAGCTGGAGATCAGCGAGGTATTTCATACCACCTGCAAGGGAAGACTTTTCCAAACAAAGCTGAAGGCTCTATCCCATGTAAGCCTCCTACTAGAGCAGGGCATTTCAGCCTGCTGGGCTGTGGATGGTTGCCAAGAAGAGCCCTTATGGTCAGAAAAGCACTGCAGATTAGAAAAGGTCAGAGAATCTAAAGAGCTTCACTACTAATTGAGGCAAGGTTTCCTTTCCAATCTTATTTTAGCTGTCCATCAACACTGACCCCTTTGTCAACAAATTGATGAAAACCTCAAAAACCACGGGAATATTTAAACCTCACCCCTAGGCGGTGAGTTTGAGCCACTCTCCTGTTCCACAGGGTGTAGCAGAGAAAGAAACACCAAACAAGTATGCTAGGAATGAGATGCACAGCCAGCCTTCAGACCTCTGCTTTAGCCCATGCCATCTTTGTTGTTGTATCAAAACAGCATCTGCAGGCGTTGTGTTTAGTCAGACAGGTAGTGGTAAATGTTGCTACCAAGCAATTTACCTCTCAGATCCTGAACTAGTTTGCTTATCATCCACACTCCTCACTTCATCTTCTGAGGGAAATGATTTCTTCTACCAAGCCCAAGAAAACTAAAAAAAGATTGGGTGTTTCAGTCCAGGATGTAAAGCTGTTAGTAATTTTGATACCAGGAGGATCTATGCTTTCTTCTTCTCCAAAGGAGCAATCTTCCATTTCCCAAGAGAAGGAAATGCAGAGCTGGAACACCTAACTTCAGTCAGTTACGTACATCAGACTTGGACCTACACCAGATCCTTCAGGGAAGAAAAACTTCAGCTTGGAGCAAAGCTCTACATTATATAATCTACAGGGAGATGCTTACTTTAAAATAGCCAACTCCGAAGATGACGATCAGGAAGCTCCATTTGTCAGAAAAATTGACTTAATCAGACTGATCTAGGGATAAATGACGTCTAAAGGTTTCACAGTCTGAGAGAAAAAGCCTGTTTTCTGCTTGGGACATAAATTACGATCCAATTACCTGCAGGCTTGGGTTTCTCTTGCTACAGAATTATCACTGAAGCAGAAATGAGCGGTTACACATCAGTCAAGGGTAAAATTCCATCAGGCACACTTACCCTTCTGTCTTCTCTCTCTATTTCTGAAGGGAAACGCCCCTCTCCTTCCCTTGCTCACTGCCTCAAACCACCAACCTCACCCCCAGCAACACATGCTTGTTCCTCACAAAAAAACAACACAGCCTGGGGAGTTCTGCAAGCAGTGCAAGAGAAAAGTAGGGCAGCCTTCCCCCAGGCACCATGCTGAAACCCACAGGGACGTAGCATCAGACACTCCTGTCTGCAAGGCGCAGCTGCAGCAGGTGCAGTGAGGCAGCCAAAGGCCAGCCTAGAAGACCAGAGGTGCTGCCGCCATCCACAACCCATCCTGAACAATTTGTTCAGCTGGCGTAAAACAATACAGCTGCGAGGTAGAATTTACATGTGTGGCAACCGAAGCTCCAACTAGCTGAGGAAATGAGTCCTGGGAGATCAAATTAGTTCGTGGCAGGAGGAAGATAGTTAATTTAGCATGCTCAGACAAGCAGTTATTTCTTTCCCTACATATCACATCCTCCATGCACTGATGCCTCTCTTTTGCACTGGCCCACGGCCGTATTTTGTAATACCATTTGTGACAATCTTTTAGAAGCGGTTCTGCAAAGACAATAATGGAGGTGTGCTTTAGTTAAGGCAGCAGGAGTGCAAGTTGCAGACGGGTGCAGAGGGCTTGCAGGAAACACACACAGGATTGCAAAAGCAGGCCAAAGTCTAGAGCAGCTGCTGCACACTATAGTGCCAAGCCCCCAGCTGGCCTGAACATTTCATGACCCAGGCAGGAAAGTGAAAACAGAAAACACTTCTTTAAAACCATTTTTTTTTTTTTTAACTTTTCTCTTTAACATCAGTGAACACATTTTTACTGTGACAGCACTGGAGCAGCTTGCCCAGAGAGGACATCTGCTTCAGAGCTGTTAGGAAGCCTTCTGGACAGTCCTGGCCACTCAGCCCCATCAGACTTTGAGCCAGCAGGACAAGATGGCCTCCAGAGGTCCCTCCCAACCCCAACTGTATAAAGTAACAATGTCCAGCTCACTATTCCCAAAACTGGTGATTTTACTGCAAATATAGCGCATAGCCTTGTATTTTTTCAGGAGTGATCAACTTAACTTATTGAGAACAGGCAGGCAAGGCTCCAAAATAGTTAATTAGAAAACAGAACAGGAGTTGTCTATTACCTGATTTGGGCAAACTATATAATTAAACCAACAACAGAAGAAATACCTACTAAATGAGCAATTGTTCTTCAGGAAACTGTATAGGGATTGCTTAATATTTTAGCCTGCTATCAATTTCAAACTTCAGCCTGAACTGCTCTGACAGCAGCAACTTCCACAGACTAAAAGGAATCTTTTTATGTGAATCAAGAGTTAAGTGGTGAGCTGAGGACATCCTCTCTATTTGCATCAGATAAAGATTCTGTACTGTTGCACTTTCCATAATTATTAAAGATGAGAGACAACCAAGGAGCAATTAAGATTTATTCTTCTGAAGGAGAAACATCAGCATACAATACATCTTATTTACTTCTGTCTCAAGAGCAGCATCCCTGTGATTCCAGCAACTTAAAAAACACTGAATGGGCGCTCGTATTTACCTTCCCGGATAAGCTTCTCTTTATAATCCTGTGAAGAGAGAACATTCATCATTACTCAGAGAAAAACTTTCAGTCAGGCTGGGCTAAGAGAAAAGCAATTTTAATATGTCAGCACAGAGTATAGGAGGATAGCAGCACACAAGCACAAACTCTGCAAACAGTCACAGGTAAGAAGGAAGACCGAATAAGGCATTTACTTTCACTTACATGCAAGGAAAGTTGCTCACACTGGCCTCTGCACATCAGCTGTCTCTCACAGGTAAGCACAGACTAACTGTCAGAGAATTTTGGTGAATTTTTCACCAAACCAGTTGTGATCAAGTTATTTCATGCATTTACTTGCTATCTCCTGGTTATTCAGCCAGAGCTGAATAACCTAGTTTAAAGTATAAGTATGGTGAAACTTCTTATCTGAATGTCCCTATGCTCACTTTCAGCCCATTTACATCTCACGCTGCAGTCATCTACCACTCCACAGAGATGTACAGTTACAGCACACAGAAACTGTAGCCCTGACAAATACAGAAGAATCACTTAAGGCTTAAAAGTCTCTCTTCAGCTTCCCAGACACACAACAATCACTCCTCAGAGAGAAGCCTGACAATTACCGTGCTTTATAAACCACTGGAAATATCTCTAAACATCAGTAAAGGAATTGAAAAACCACACTGTTCTGGAAATTGCATCAAACATTTCAGCTTCAGTATTCCAGGGATGTCACTCATTCAGGTTTATTTTCAAGTGCTCACATGCTAATCCACACTTTGTGGCTAAGCCCAAGCATGGTTTAGCATATGAAACAAATCAAGACAAAGAACTACAACAATACTGAAGGTCCAACAATATTTGTATCAACATGTTTGGTAAGTTTGTTAGTGCACGTTACTTCAGATTTATCCTAGAAAATACTGTTCCAAATAGTACTGATGTTTGTGTTTCCTGGTTTAAGATTTGATCTAAAATTGCTATTTTTCTGAAGAAAGAAAAAAAAAAAGAGAGAGAAATAAGGGAAATAAAACCAGTCACTGACTGGCAGTCACCCAGCATACTCCAACGTATATAGCTGAGTACTTTCAGAAAGAGCTGCTGCTGCTCAGATTCGGACACCCTCATCTCAGGATTTACAACAGAAGCACATGAATCCTTCCAAAAGCTCAAAAATCCAGGTGAGATAGACACTGTTATCAGCTTATCTGCTTCATGAGAATGGAGAAGTGGTCAACCAATTCAGAGACCTTCCTAGGGCTGTCATCCATCAGCTCCCTACTTTTTTTACGTTAGGGAACATATGCTCTAGCACGTCAACAGCTGAAGACTGTAGTCTCTTAGCATTAATTTACAGAGATGGTGCTGTGGAAAGCTTTATTATAGCAAAATGTCTTAACAGAGAAATTGTGATTGGCTGTATCTGCGGATGCACTATGCATCCAGATGTGACCTTGAGATAGCAGGTTCAGCACTAATTAACCTTCCTCCCCTTAATACTTCAGTAGCATTAGGCATTCTTCTGTGCAAAGGGAATTAAGTCACTAGGCAGCTCCGCCAGGGAAAGCCGGTGCTCAACTCACCCTCTCGGTTTTAAAGACAGCCATCCAGAAGAGGATAGGGCCTATGGCAAACACGGCTCCTAGGAAGGACGTCTTGGGCGTCGGGCGGAAAGTGGGGTACACGTTGTGCATCCTGGCGAAGTCCCAACGGAGCAAGGCAGGATCTTCCTGAGGTGGCAAGAAAACCGTCAGCCCCCCAACAAACCACAGGGGCCCAGTGAGACCCAACCCCCCCAGACGTAGCCCACACAGCGCCATCTAGACCCGGAACGCCCAGGCCAGGAGGAGCGGGCACCAAGGTCACAGGGACAGCAGGGCAGCACGGTACTGCCCACGAGAGCCCAGCACGGGTCCAGGCCTCGCCGCGGGCCGCCCCCCACCGCGCCCCCTCCCCACTCACGATGACGGCCGGCGGCTTCGGGTTGTTCAGCTGCAGCAGGTACTGCCGCTTCAGCCGGGCGCGGATGGCCAAGCGCTCGGCCTCGGCACGGCGCTTCTCCGGCGACGCGTCGTAGGTGGCAGGGTCGAGCTCGGCCGGCAACGAGACGTAGCGGTTGGGCCGGTACTCATCGGCCGTCATGCGAGCCGGTTTGGGCGCCATCTTGCGCGGCCCGGACCGGGCGGGCTACGCGCAGGCGCCACACTGAGGCGGGCGGGGCCGCGGGGTGCCGGGGGCCGCGGGCTCCCTGCCGCCGCCTCACGGCTGTAGCCCCGAGTGCATGAGCAGATTCCCTACAGCAGGTTGCACTGTGAGGCATCCAGGCGGTTCTTGAATATCTCCAGAGGAGACTCAGCCGCCTCTCTGGGTGGTCTGTTCCAGTGCTGCGTCACTCTGACAGTGAAGTTCTTCCTTGAAGAACTCTGTCCCAAAAACCAATGTGCCACCCAAGTGCTGGTGTAAGCAACTCAGCCAGCACTGCTGACATAGGATTACAGCATCCCATAATCTTTGTGTCCTGCAACCAAATGGGATCCAGCACTTGGCAACATTAGTATTGCACAATTAATTCATATGTGGCAAAATTTCCCAAAATTTGTCCCACAAACCACCAGATATTAAGTGGATCCAGAGCAGTGTCCATCATAGAATCCCAAACTGATTTGGGATAAAAGAGACTTAAAAGCCTCCCCAGCCCCATCCTTTTCATGGGCAGGGGCACATCCCTTAGTCCAGGTGCTCACAGCCCCACTGATGGCCTTGGGTACCTCCAGTTCTCTGGGCAGCAGTGCCAGAGCCTCATCATCCTCTGAGTTGGGAGGAAATTCTTTATTCCTCCCAACACCTAACCTGAATTTCCCCTCCTTTGAGGAAAAACATTCCCCCTTCTCCTGTCACTGTACCCATATCAAAAATTATTCTCCCTCCTGTTTATCAGCTCACTTTAAGTAGTAGAGGACCACAGAGATCTCCTCAGAGCCTTCCCATCTCCAGGCTCAACACCCCCAACCCCCCTCAGCGTTTAAACTCAAGGCTGTGCTCTGCACTTTGTTGCAGAGGTGAAAGAGAGGTGATTTTTGCATTTTCTTTGTTTAATAACAGCCACGCTGCTAACTTCAGAATACCATCATCCTTCAGCAAAAGCTTTGGATACAAAGAAAAAGGGCCTAAAAATTACATTAAAAATGCAAGACAAACAAACAAATAAAACCACTGCCACAGTTAAAGACCTCGAAAGAAATCATTGATTGTGTTGTTTGTTTGGTTGTTTTTTTCCCTCATGATAGAACTGCTGAACTTAGTGAGAAATCGGTGGTGGCAAACTGGACTCCTGTACAGGCTTCTTGCATCATCTACTCATTCTGGGACACCTTATGGCAGATTTAAAACAAGTGCAAGAATGGCCAAATTGTCCTTATTTTGGCAGTCAGATCAGGAAGCTCATTTGACTCTCCTTCTTGATTGCCTGTAGCTAGTGTTGACCTAAGTCAAACAATGAAAAATAGGCACCAGTAAGCATGGGGTCTCTCTCATGAGGGCAACACAGGCTTAAAGGAGAATATACTGGTCATAAAACCAAATTATAATGGGCTCGGACTTCAAGGACTGAAAGGCAAGATCCCAGGTGTTTTCTTTTTTCTTTTTTTTTAAAATCAGGACTGCTGTTTATTGAACGTTTGAGGTTGGCAGTATGGAATCAAATTTACAATTCTTATATGAAAGTGCCTTTGAAATTTACATCATCTATTTTCTTTATGAACAGCAGTAATCAAAATGGAGGCAAGCAGTCAGGAAAATTAATCTGTCCAGAACACTGTGGTGGGCTGACCTTGACTGGCTGTCAGACACTCACCCTGCTGACCTCTCTCTCCTTCTTCTCCGCAGAACAGGGGGAGAAAATAAGATGGAAAAGCACACAAGTTGAAATAGACACAATTTAATAAAAACAGCAAAAGCTTTGCACAGGAGCAGAACAAAAAGAGGATTTTATTCACTACTTCTCATCATCAGGCAGATGCACGATCACATCCCGGGAAGCAAGGCCTCAGTGCACACAGCAGTTGCTTGAGAATACAAACACTGCAGCCACAAATGTCACCTTTCCTCCCTATCTCCCTCAGCTTTTATTGATGTGCATGATGTCTTATTCTTTGTGTGGGACCTTTGGTTATCTGGGGTCAGCTGTCCTGGCTGTCCCTTCCCACCTTCTTGCCCAGCTCCAGTCTACTGGCCTTTGGGGGAAGAGAAAGCTTCAATCTGTGCAAGCTCTACTTAGCAGTAACCAGAACACAGGTGTGCTATCAGCATTGTTTTAGCTACAAATGCAAAACACGGTACGGTAGGAGCTGCTGCTGCAAAGAACATTAACTCTATCCAAGCTGGACCCCACATAAACCTTTCTTGCATCTTTACTTCTGTACATTGCTGAATTCAGAGAGTTTTCTCATCCCAGACAAAAATCTGAAATTGGGCACACTTCTGTGTCAGACACTGGCTCAAGCTCAGCTTTAAAGAAACCCAAGATAATCTTCATTTTAGACCTGTGTGAGTCTGGTGAAACTGATTTTTCAGTTATGTTCCAAAATGGACTAGTTTTGTTCAACTGATAACACAAAAGCAGCCACTTTTCAGAGTGGGCAAACTAAGTGGCTCTGTTTCAAATGAATGAAAGGAAAATTAAGCCAAGACACAGATCTGTCTGCCTACATTTGAGGTGACTGTGCAGAATGCTTTTAGAAGACACAGGTTAAATGTGCAGTTATCTCAAAAATACTTGTGTCTGTCAAGCTTCTGTGGACTGCTTGTGGTTGTTCTGTTTGCATTAGTTGTCAGATTGGATCAGCATGCTGCTCAGCTGTGTTCTGTATTGTCAGTGACCTTTTGCAAAGAAAGCAAGCTGAAAAAAAGGGCAGAAGCTAACAAGGTCATTTATATCACAGGAACATTCACAAGCAGTGTTTCTTTACTTCTAATTCCTACCTGTAATAAACAGGAAGAGTCATTTGGTTCCAATTCCCATTCCATTCAAGGGAATGAATACTGATGTGTCTGCTGCCAGCCTTCTGAGTGGAATCAATATTAGTCATCCATCTACATGGGCTTTTTTTTAAACAAGTGCTTGATTCAGAAGGGGAGCAATATAAAACATGTTGGGACACAGCATGGTTTGTTTAGGCTCAGAACAAGTGTGTCTAATTGCAGTATATAGCTATCAGAGAAGCATAGAATCATAGAATGGCTTGGGTTAGAAGGGATCTCAAGGATCATCAAGTTCCAAACCTCCTGCCATAGGCAAGGTTGCTAGCCACTAGATCGACTGCTAGATCAGATTGTACAGGGCCCCATCCAACTTGGCCTTAAACACCTCCAGGTACGGGGCATCCACAGCCTCTCTGGGCAGGCTGTCCCAGCACCTCACCACTCTCTCAGTAAGAACATTTCCTCTGACATCTAATATAAATCTCCCTTCCTTTAGTTTAAAACCATTCTCCCTTGTCTTATCACTATCTACCCTTGTAAGAAGTTGATTTCCCTCATGTAAATTCCTTTTAAATATTGGAAGGTTGCAATGAGGTCCCCCACAGCCTTCTCTTTTCTAGGCTGAACAAGCCCAGTTTCTTCAGCCTATGTTCATAGGAGAGGTGCTCCACCCCATTGATCATCTTTGTGGTCCTCCTCTGAATCCTCTCCAACAATTCCACAGCTTTCTTATGTTGGGGCCCCAGACTTGGATGCAGTTCTTCACAAGGGGCCTCATGAGGGCAGAGTACAGAGGGATAGTCACCTCCCTGTCCCTGCTGGCCACTCCTCTTCTGATGGAGCCCAGGATACCATTGGCCTTCCAAGCTGCAAGAGCACACTGCTGGTTCATGTTCATTTTTTCATCAACCAAGACCCCTACGTCCTTCTTAGCAGGGCTACTTTCAAGGAATTCTCCCAGTTTGTATACATATCTGAGATTACCTTGACCCAAGTGCAGAGCCTTGCACTTTGCTTTATTTAATCTCACTAAGTTCACAAGGGCCCACCTTTTGAGTTTACCAAAGTCCCTCTGGATGGTATATCTTCCTTCTGTTTTGTCAACCACACTGCTCAGCTTGGTGTCATCAGCAAACTTGCTGAATGTGCACTCAATCCCATCATCATCTCAGAATCGCAGAATTTCAGGGGTTGGAAGGGACCTCTAGAGATCATTGATTCCAACCCCCTGCCAAAGTAGTTCCCTAGGCCAGATTGCACAGGCAGATCTTGAATGTCTCCAGAGAAGGAGACTCCACCACCTCTCTGTGCAGCCTGTGCCAGTGCTCCGTCACTGCACTGTGAAGAAGTTCCCATGCACATTTGTGTGGAACTTCCTATGCATCAGTTTGTGGCCATTTCCCCTCATCCTGTCACCACACACTGCTGAGAAGAGTCCAGCCTCTTCCCTTTGCCTCCCACTCCTTAAATATTTATAGACGTGGATCAGATCCCCTCTGGTCTTCTTTTCCCAAGGCTGAACAGACGCAGGTCTCTCAGCCTTTCCTCATAAGAGAGATGTTCCAGGTCCTTTATTATCTTTATGGCCCTCTTCTGGACTCTTTCAAGGAGTTCCCTGTCTTTTTTGTACTGGAGAGCCCAGAACTGGGCTATCATTTCATTGATAAAGATGTTAAAGAGTACCTGTCCCAAAACAGACCCCTGAGGGACACCACTTGTTTCCAGTCTCTACCTGAACGTAGAGCCATTGACCACAACCCACTGACTGCAGCCTTCCAACCAATTCCTTATCCACTGAATAGTCCACTCTTCATATCTCTCCAGTTCAGAGATAAGAATGTGGTGGGGGATCATGCCAAAGGCCTCACAGAAGTCTAGCTAAATTACATCAGATGCTTTCCCTTTATCCACTGATGCATCATGGAAGGCCACCAGATTGGGCAGTCATGACCTTTCCTCGGTAAAGCCATGCTGGCTGCCTCAAGCCACCCACTTATCCTTCATGTTCCTTAACATGTCTTCCAGGAGGATGTGTTCCATGATCTTCCCAGGCATAGAGGTGATGCTCACTGCCCTGTAGTTTCCCATGTCCTCCTTCCTCCCTTTCCTGTAATAAGCTTTATTAACAAATTGTTCAGATAAAGGTAATTCATTCTGTGTTAAGAACCAAGGTCCCCAGTGTCTTTATCTTACCATTGTTTAAAGGAAACCCGGCACACAAAGGAAGGAGTTAACATGATTAGGGGAATTATGAATAGTTCAGTTGCTATTATAGCCAACAGGCCACCCATAAATATATATCAAGCGTTGAGCTCAGCAGGAGTTAGTCACAAAACTAGGACACTTAATGAGTCATAAAGTGCCAGGAATAACGAGAGAGAGCATAAAACAAACCATTTCTTCCTCTCCTGGGCTTGTCCAGAGATGGTGACAAGAAGCCCTCTGCTATTTCAGCTGTTCCTGCTGAAATAATACTTTTTACTTACCCTGAATTATAGTCGTGGCTGAGCTGCCCAGCCCAAGCTGGGGAGCTGGTGCTGCCTTGTGAAGCTCTGGTGGAAGAAAGAGAATCTGGTAGTGACTGTCTCTTCCCCACTTGCTTGCAGGACATTGACTATAGCATCTCATTCTAAAACTCATTTTCATAGTTCTCTCTCTGCTTCCAAATCCTCTTAGGGGAGGTTGTTAGTTGTCACATAGCACTGAAGGAAAACGAGAGTGGGCAAGAAAGAGATCTTAGAATAAGGTATCCTGGTAATTAAAAAGCTGAATGTTTAAAGATAAGTCCTATTACTGGCTGAGTCTAAGTCTGCATTAGAAGTACTTAACCAGCCAGGGGATAACATTACTTCTAGACTTCAGTGGCTTGACCTCACACCATCCTCTCTACTCTGGACTAGCCTGGAAATCACTGTACTATGGTTGATGATGGTTATTGTCACTGGACTTGCCTTGCTCACCTTGTCTGGGTACTGTGGGGCTATGTCACAGTCAGGGAGGTCCCTGCACTGCCTGCCTTGCAGTTTCTCTAGCTCATAATCCCTGTGGAGCAGCACATTCTCACTGCTTCCTGACTGTACTGTCACTTGGAAAGCAGGGCTCAATCTAATAACTGTGCCAGTAAAAATCAAAAAAGTAGTTCCCAGGAAGAGTCAGAGGAGAGGAAAGGCAAGCGTTGCAGGAAGTGTCTCACACAGTGTTTAGTAAGGAATCTTTTCTGACCTGCTGCTCCTGACACATATGGCTGATATATTATTCCCATTTCTGCCCAGATGTTTTGCTCTGTCCACAAAAGAAGTGGTAGATCTCCCTCAGTTTGAAACCCAGAGATGTCCACTGTGAGCTTCAGCTGCTTCTATCTGACATGATAGAGGGAGTTCAAGATCATGAGTGCTCTTATCCTAAAATCTGACTCAGAGGCTGTGAGCCATCTCCTAGAGGGCCTGCCACAGGGATGGGTCTAATTCAGCCTCACCACCTTTACTTTGAAAGGACTAAAATAAGGTGAAGCTTCCCCTTCTCCAATCCCCAGAGAATCCAGTGTGTTTCAGAATGCTGAGGCTCTTGTGTCTCAGAGCCAAATGTTATAGTCTTTATTTAGCTGATAGATCCTCCTGTATGTTCTGCCCAGACTCATAGGTGAAAACTTGGCCTTGCTGACAGCAAAGGAGAGCTCTGCAGTAAGTGATTCTGGTCCAGAAAGCCATTGGATTCTCTACAATCCCTTACTTGAAATTATTTGATATGTTTAGCTGGACTTTCCTTCAGAAACAAAATTGGAGCAGGATGAGAAGGCTGCTGGCATGTTTGTGAAGATCCAACCAAGAGGACCACTGAGATTCTAGTCCCCAGCAGATGTGCCCACTCCCAGTCCTCATGGCAGAAGTACAGTGCCCTGGGTGTTGGTTTGTGTGTCAGAGGATTTGCATGTGTCCTGGTGGAGTTACACTGCTCAATAGTCTTGGAAGAGATCATGCTTTGCGTGGTCGTTCAGTCTAAAGCTTCTCCACAGCTCAAAATCCATTTTTGTATGGAAAAGAAGAAGGACTTTATAGGCAATAACACTTCAAGAAGTCAACGATGTTCTCCTTTGGACAGGGAGACACTTAAGCCCTGCATGGGGGGAGAGGAGAGGGAAGGGAAAGAAAAAAAAAGCCAGCCTAAAATCTGTGATAGATCATCCCTGAAGGAGATATAGTTCCACTGCACAGCTGCACAGGAAAGGATACTCACTTGATTTTGCTTTATATTTTTTGTTAAAGGTCTGCAGCTTAAATTTTAAAGCAAGGATTTGGGAACAGACTGTGATGCAGACCACCAGTATGAATAAAATGTGTTAACAGGGTTATGTTGAATTTAGTGAGACTGTTTGGCAATATCTGTATCACAGTGGGGAATTACTTAGTTGTGGCAATGCAGAGTGGGGAGTTTGGCTGCTTTTTTTTTTTTTTGCTAAGGAATGGACAGAATACAAATGAGGTTGCTGCTGCAGAATGCCAGCTTGTGGGAAATACATACAACGTGCAGCCTGACTATTTTATTGGTTAAAAAAAATGATGGCAATACTAAAACCTTAAACTTCTGACCTATAAAGATAGAACAGGCAGAGCAGTGCTTTCTTAGTGTTCTTGTTATCATTATATAAATCAGAAACATAAACTAAAACAGAAATGTCCCTAAGCATTACAGAACCTTGTATCTATCAGGTTTCATAATCCTCACTGTTGAGAGTGGGTGAGGCAGCTGCCAAGGTTAATAATTGCCTCCTAAACTGGTGTCTCCATACCTCTCTGGATAACATCTCAGAAGAGAGGTTTGCTCTTTGGATAAACGATTTCTGTTTATAGTGTCATGTCCCCCTAGCCTTGCTGACATTAATTGTGATTTGCAACCCTGGAGGAAAGATTGCTACGTCTTGTGTGACCCTGGCAGGATTGCTTTAGATGTAGTGCTTTCCCTAGACTCCTGTTACCCCTCATTCCATCTCCTTACATGCATCTGCTTCTCCCCTTCTCACCTGCACATGCTTTTACACTACCCAGACCTATCCACCCGCACTCCCACCATTACTGAGGTGGTGAGGTGCATAATCTGACTTCCTCTGCCTTCATGGGATTTTGAATCTTCTCTCTGCTCTCCACTGCCTGCATCTTGCTCACTTTCTTCCAAACATCATCACAAGAAGCTGTAGTCATGGTGGCAGCTACTTGCAAATGCCTAGCAGATGGCACCTGCTAAACATTTGTGGTTCTCTGCTCTCTGTTTCCTTTCCTCCTATTTGTGTCAAGAAACCCATACATGATGCACTGGGAGCATAATCATTCAAGTTTTTCCTAGATTGCTTTCTTTCATTTGGAGGCTTTCTGTGACCTGAAACCAGGGGAAGTACAGCCAGCCATTGTATTACTTGCTAGTTCTCCTCAAAACATGAGGGCTGAGTGCCTCCAATTTCTACAACCAGCCTTTTAGTTTTACAGACCAGCATTATGCTGAAGTCTATAGAGAAGGACCCATCCCACCTCTGTGAAAATGCCTTGTATGGTTAATCTTCCACTCACTGTGTACTGTTGCACTGTCAGGAGTGACTTTAGCTTCACTCATGCACAGGCAGTGTCTCCCTAACACTCAGTTTCTGTGTGGTTGCTGAAGGCTGCTCTGGAAAGGCAGCCTTCTCTTCCTCAAAACATGCTCCACAGTGCATGGTCACACTAAATGAGTCCAAGGGAAAAGACAAAGCCACATGTTGTTATGCCTATGTCAGTCCTTTACAGCTGGCTGGGATGTTTCTTCTGCTGGATCAATTAGTAGGGAGGTTGCATTTCTCCGTAATTTCCCTGGACATCCTGTCCCCTTGCTTTGCCCATTAGAACTACATCATCTCTGTGACCATTCTTGTTTTTACTTCCAGAGTTTGGACCAAGCAGGAAAACTGAGCCCCTAATCTTAAAAATCTAGTGCATATTTTGAAAGATCTGTGGAATTATGAAACTGAAGCCTTTGGATCCATTGTTCTTTCTCACAGTTTTCATTTTGTGTATGGGTCATAAGGGCAAGATCTGTTCCTAGCAGCAATGCTTCCCCTTCGTCAGGCAGTGATGGAAAAGTTCACAGTGACCCGAAGAGCAGTCTGAGAGTAGAGATACCTCGGCTGTACATTCCTGCTTCTGAGAGTAAAGCAAATATCTTTGGCTGTTAGCATTTGCTTGTCCTTGACTAATAACTTATTTTCAGAGGAAAGGAAAAAGCAGCAGCTGGATGAGAAATCCCTTGCTTGGAACTGCAGTTGATCAGAGCATGGATATTTCACAGTGGATTCTTCTGGCAAAGAACTGCTCCCTTCACGGACCAACGATATGTATGAACCAGGTCATTCTCTGAAATCTGGAGAGTAAGAAGTAGATTCAGAGAAATGCCAACAAATGTGTATGTGTCAACTATTTCCCTGTGGGTTCTGAGAAAGGGCACTCTCATAAGAAAAGACATTTTACTGTTAATCAAACCAGAATGTTTCATTTCTTCAAGGAATGAAGGCAACTCATTTTGAATAGCAGACCTGTGTTTTTTCACAATGGCCACTCCTGTTTCTTGGAAGTCTGAAGGACTGGCATCAACAGAAAACAACAGCTGCTGGGGTAGGTTTATTTCCTTGTTATTTATTTCCTTAACAGTTACCCATAACTGGTGTTTCACTTTCTGATGTAACTTGGAGTTAGTCCTTTCTGCAGTAGTGACTGAAGACTGATGAGACTCTGGTCTGGTTTGCAGAAGTGCATTTCAGTCCCACTCCAAGAGGATTATTATTGCTCTTCTGCCACTTCTCCTGAGACAAAATGAGTCAAACTCTGCAGAAAGCAAGAGGTTAATAGCAGTTATACAACAATACTGTTTCCTGGAAAAGGAAATATTGTCTACAAGTGTTCACAGTACCTTTCAGAGAGTAAAAGAAAATTGCAACAAGCTCTATTCTCATATAGTTGACATTAAGCATCTTGTAGCAAAAATATTCTTTACAAAGCACCAGAATTATTTTCCATTAGGCAGTCAACACTATGCACAGGTGAATGTGGTTAGGGTTTTGAGCAGTACAGCCTCAAACTTCTAAAATAGTAGAAGGGTTCAGAAAGGAAGGGAGCCTTGGTCTCATTCAAAACTTAGTATATACTGTTTTCAGCGTGCATCTCTGCTGCAACAGTAAAAGTTAAAGGACTAACAATAACTCTGGCCAGTCTTATTTATGCTGGGTTTCAACCCAAATAAGGGGAAAAAAAGGGGTTATGATAGGAAGCAGTGGGGTGACTGGAGCTCTGTTCAGGCTTCTACAGCTTCATTCTTAACCCTAGACTGCTTTCTGCTGGTAAAAATAGCTGCTGATGGCTTTAAAGAAGCTGCGGTGCTTTTACTTCCAGAGGAACTCCATGTTGTTTCTGTGTACAACTTTAAAATAAGTATCTGGTTCAGAAAATAATATTCGAGTTGCAACAGAGATTTTCCAGCTGCTGTTATAACTTTTCCAAAAGAAATAATCAAGGGCAAAATGAAAATACAAGATCCTTCTTTGAACAGAGCCTTTCGTTCACTGTAGGCAAAAATGAATACGGAAGAGCTTGAACTGAGCTGAGATAGATCTCTGAGGATCCATTTAGAGGGATATTAGAAGGCTTCGGAGGATTCAGTGACAAAAGGAGGCTGGATTCTCATCGGGAGTGCAGTGAAGCTAAGGACTCTTCAAAAGAAAGGAGAAGCTTGTGCATTGGCCCTGCAAAAAGGCACAAAGGCGAAAGACAGAAGCAATCTCTGCTGGGTCAGGTAGCCAAAGCAAGATAGAATGCGTGGGAGGGCTGGAAAGGGAAGAAAATACACTGCGAGGCCCCAGTCTTGGTGGATTATTAAATGTCAAAACCCTTGGCCATCTGGTGATGTCGTCAAAACCCATTCTTAGGGCTGGTTTGAAAGGCCCTTGCACAACATGCTACGCTACAAAAGGGTGAGCTGGAGCTGTGTACCATTTCTTTGAGGCAGAAGTGCTCTCAGCAGGGCAGGATTGAGCAGCCCTGCTGCCTGCAGGGGAATGCAAAGAGGTTTGTGCATAATGATCTCCCACTGGACTGAAGGGTTTACCATCAACCTGCACAGTGGGCTTTGCTTGTGATGTGCAGCCTGGACCATAGCCTCAGCAGACATTATCAGTAGGACATTCAGGTTCAGATGTGTTTGTAGTTCTTACCCATTAAACCAATGTGACAGAAGAGCATTTACAGTGACAGCTGTCTGTCTCCTTTTTGTAGGTGCGCATTCATCCTTCACTGTTACACACTGAGGCCTGGTGTGTTGTGACTAACACAGGCAGTAGGAGGCCTGCTTTTGTTCCTACTGACCTTGGGAAATCTCTCCCACTGTCTACCTTTTTTTTGTTGTTGTTGACCATTTTGGCAATTAGAAGCAGACTGCGTCCCATATTCTGGAACTTCTTAATGAAGATTGCTTGTTTAATTTTCCAAGGAACCCAGAAAGAAATCTGGAGTGTCATTATTACTACATAATCATCTTGAGGTTTAAGCCTACTGTCAATAGAGAAACTGTCTGATGTCAAAGAGCTGAAGCATACATTTATCTGTGAGAAGTTCAGTAAAGAATCCTCTCTAGTCCCTCCAAAATTCCATTAGAGCAGATCCTCCCTGACTAAAACACTGACTAGAAAGAGAATTTGACATCTAAATTATCTAGGTGCTCAGTGCAGTTCAGGAGAGAGCCCAGCTTTTTCTGAGTTCTTAATCTTTTTCTCAGAGATGTTTCAAATTACTCACATTGCCTAATATTTGGGTATAGAGTCATTTTTAGCACCAGACATTTTCATCCAAGATTAATGCAGTGGGATTTCAGTGCTGCCAGAGCAAAGTCCCTCAGTACCATCTATATTGTACTTTTGGCTGAGGAGACTAAGAGCCATGTGGCATCTAAAGGATGTGAGTTTGAAAGGGGACTGAGGCAATGTTTTAGTTGCCTCATGTTGGGCAGGAGATTCCAAAAGAGATCATGGGTCACATTCAGGGTATTTAGGATGATGATGACATGTTCCTGTTGCTGCTGCTTCTGGTGGAGGGACTTCAGGTTCCAGACCAAGCATGGAATAACATCTGTGGCCATATGGCATTGTGGGCAAGTACCCAGTGTCCTCAGGACCTTGCCTTGGGCTTTTGCAGTGCTTTTACAGCCCATAGTTTTAGCACCTACATTTCTCGAGTTCTTTGAGAAGAACTCTCTCAGTCACCTGGGAACATGTCGTACTCTTCTTTGCTGGTGATACTTGTCTGTTCCTTTTCTGAGTTTCCAGGGCTGGTAGCCTGGCAGCTGGTACACGTGGAAAGCCAACTTGTCAGAGAACAAAAACAGATGTTTAAGACATGCATTGAAGACCTGTTGATACCTTATGGTGAGCTTACATGAAATGAAATTTTGCTTTTACCGTTGATCTGGCTAATTCTCCTTAATATCCATTGTATCTCCAAAAGAAAAATTAAAAAAAGGAAATAATGTTTACTATTGACTTCTGTTATTACTGATTGACCGCTGTGGTAAGATCATGTTTGCCTATTTTATATGGACTTCTGTTCATTTGGATGGAAGATTACAGTTACTTGTAACTCCATATGTATTTGTATCTGAACAATTTTATTCATCATGATCAAAATTGTTAGCAACTAGGATCCATAGAATGTTCGTTCAACAAACTGAAATGGTTTCACTAATACAGCTTTTGCTTCTTTTGATTTGCAATGTTTAAAAGCAAAGTTTTGTCATTCTAATCAACAAGACAAAAATTGATGATGCTACTGTTAGTGATCAGTCAAACATGTCTTATCAGGAACAGTGCAATTTCCTGGCACTTCCCAACCTGAAATGCTTTTGCATGTTTTCTTGGATGAACACTCATCAATGAAAAACACATCTGGGAAATTAGTCTTCACACAGCATCAGAAAGCCTATGGCAGTTCAGAAATGCACTTGGAGTAAAAGGGAATAAGACAAAAAGGGCACAAATCTGGGGTTGTTCTGTTTAAATTTTAACTGCCATCTCAGAACAGGGGATGTGCTGATCGTCACACTGTGCTGGCTGTGATTGCTGAAGGAGAAATTATATAAAAACTCACTGCTGATAAAATGTTGTTTGCAGAAAAGGTCACTCTGCTCTGCAGAAGGTGGGATCTCTTCTTTCCCAAAAAGCTTCAGTTCCTGACATTGAAAGCAGGGCAGTACAGCACAGCTTGTCCCCTTATACAACCTGCCCGGTGATACCAAGAGTCATCTCTGCCACCAAGCAGGGCTCTCATTGCCACACGAACCCACGGCACCATGCAAACAGGGCAGAGCAAAAACAGAAGAGATGGTGTTTTGGCAGAACTGTTTCTAAATGCAGTCCACTGAGAATCAATACCAGGAGCTCTTTCAAAGTGGGCAAAGTGAGAGCTGTCGTGTGCATGTGTCATTCACCTGTGTCACAGGTACTCTTTCTCAGCCAGGTCTTCAGCCAAAGGGCCGCAAAGCAGGTATGGAGGAAGATGGAAAGTAAAGAACGGCGAACTATTTCAGTAGGCAAAATCACTGCAATTTCTCAGCTTCGCCTTGCAGGAAAGTGAGCTGTGCCCTCTAGTGGCAGAAAGTAGAGGAAATAAATCTAAAACCATAAGACATCTCCAGTCCTTCCTGCAGCCCCACGGCAGGATCTAGACATGCCTCTAGTCAGACTTGTGCTACCAATGAAATTCAACTGATTTTCACGTTAGGAGGCTATCCCACTGCAGGCAGTGCTTCCTTGCTGCAGGCAGAAACAGCAAGCGACATCTTTGCTCTTCCTAAACGCATTGTCAGCCAGTCTGGCAGATTTCAGATAATTCCTTGAGCAACTCATTCAGAACATTCCCAAGCTGCTCAGATACTGCAGCTCTCAAATACTTGGCCATGGTTAGAAGCATTTGAAGGCTTTAGTACTGACTCTTTTCTCTGTATAGCAAGCTGTTTGCATGGCGCAGTTAGGAAGCTTTTAGCAGCTCATGCTGAACAACAAAGTTAACAGTCTTAAATGTGTGTAAAAAGCAAGCAGAAGAGTTCTGTTGCTTGAAAGAACCGAGACCAAATGTGATACCGTGAAGCTTTTGTTTCTTATGCATGAAGTCTTAATGCTTCCAAAATAATCTTCTGCACAGTGGCCACATTGCTCCTGGCCATGTTGGCACCCATTGCAACTGGCACCTCAAGCCTTCCTGGGTGCTTTCCTTTTGCATCACTTGCTTCTTTCAGTGGGAACTGCAAGTCACTGAAGTATGAGTTTCTTATGGTTGCTTTTTGTTCTTTTACAGGAATGTGGCAAAATGTTTAAGGTGATTACAGCCCATGTTTCTCAGTGACAAATGTGGTGGAAAGCCGTTGCAGATAGGTGTCTTTCCTCTGTTTATACTGTGCTGTTCCTACAGTGAAACTGTTGAGTGTGGTGCATAGGGTGTGTGACTTGAGCTCTGAGATGAAGCACACAGAAATGCAGTTCCAGGCTTTGGTGGCATTTTTTTTTTTTTTTGCCATGTTTGTGCTTTTGGGCATAAAATTAGCAGAGTTGCACAGGACGCAGTCTTATTTCCAAATGTGTTCCCAAATGTTGTGCATGAGATATGTCAGGGCGGCATCTGAATGTCACTTGAGTAACTGATTTTCTCCTTTAGTTCATAGAGCAGCACAGCTCAGACAGAAGCTGCTTGCTGTTGCATCCATTCCTGCTGGTGTGACTTTGCAACTTGTATCTTGAATAAAATGCTATTGTTTTATCAGGGCATTTACACCTCCAAAATGACTTCCATCCTCTTAGTGACCATACAGAGGTGCACTGGCCAGGAGTCAAAAAATAGAGAGGGTGGTATGCAGAGTTAAGTAAGGAGGGAGAGAAGAAAGCATTTCCCAAGGAACACATCCCCAGTGCAGTGGATATAATGGCCACTAAGAGGGTGACATCCATCCAGCATTGCTTGGTGTACTTCATTTGTGAGTCTGTAGCAGCAAACAAAATATATTTGCACACTGCTGCAGTTGCAAAGATCTCTTGTCAAGTGGAGATGTCTGTGGTTGGCTATTATATAATTCTGTGATTATTAGGAGATTCTGTTGTAGAATCACACTCTGGAGAGCTTAGGTATGCTTAAAGCATTATTTGACATAATTAAAACAGCTTGTTTGAGAAGACTTATCTGGTCCATCACACCTAGAATTAATTGCCAGGGAAGTCTGCTGCAATGGTCTGTTAGCTTAGAAATTATTTCCCTGGCTCCTTGCATGGCAGGCTGCTCAATCTACTAACCTCAGTGAGCCTGATAAAGGAATAGATTGTGTCTGATTTTTAAAGGTGTCCTACAAACAGAAAAAGACCACACAATTTTGTGGGGTCTACTTCTTCACAAAATATACGAAGAACATAAAACTGTTGGCTTGTTGTTTTAACGATTTTCTCTGCTTTATTTTTTATTTCAGGTGAGAATGCCAAGCCTGAAATTTCATTAACTTTGTAGAGGTTTTGCTGAAGAGTCAGCTGTGAAATGGGAATTTTGTCAGCTCCAAAGTGAAAGTCTTAACGAGGTATCAATTCCCTTAAAAGGAATCCTTGAATCCTTGCTGTTTGATATAAAGTTTTTGAACGCAAAGTAGAAAAAAGCATTTTTAACAGATTAATAGGAAAATAAATCACTTGTAAGCTAGAATTTGAAGTCACTGGTATGTTGTCTTTGTAATAATGCTTCTAATTTGTCTGTTGACCATGGAAAGTTCAAGAAAGCAAACAGTAAGAAATTCAGCACTCATAATTAAAGCAACTGGGAGAACAAAAATTATTTTTTGAAAGAGAATTTTCGACTCCTCTTTTTGCACAAGCAAATAGCCATAGCTATCTATATATTTTTGCTACAGCAAAAGCTATTCTTGCTACTTGGAAGAAATTTTTAAGGATTTGTGTAGCAGAAATACTAAGTCACAGCCTGAAGCAGTGATTGAGCACCTGGTGGGAAGGCAGGGCCAACCCAGAGGAGCTCAGGTGCATGCAATGCGCCTGAGTGACTGGAAGGGCTGAAGCCAGGATATAGTCCTTCCCAGAGCTCATTTAAGGGTAGAGAGTGGAGATGAGGGTCTTTTTCTGGAGATCTCTGCCTACTTGAGGCTACCTAAGGGTATGCAGCTTTTTTTTCCTTTGTTTTTGCATACATGGCTGTTGTCCTTGGGCTCATTCTTAGTTGCTGCAGCCTGGGTCTCTGCTACCCTGTTATTATTGCTGTGCTGTACAATTCTGAGTTTATTTAAGAAGTAGAAAGGAGTGCCTTTGGCTTACTCTGTTCACTTTTGGGCTATGCACTTCATGCACCATATTGAGAAGGCTCCAGGGAGATGTGATAGTAGCCTTCTAGTGTCAAAAGGGCAGATGTAAAATAGGAAGGGGCAGACTCTTTAGCAGGGCCTGTTGTGACAGGACAAGGGGAATTTTTTTTTTTTGAACTTAAAAAGGAGGCATTTAGATTGTATATAATGTAGAAGTTCTTTATGGTGAGAGTGGTGAGGTGCTGGCAGATTGTCCAGAGATGTGAATCTGAAGATGTTTCAGATCAGGTTGGATGGGACTCTGAACAACCTAATCTAGGCCAGAAGATCTTTAAGGGTGTCTTCCAACTCCATCGGTTTTATGACTGAGACCCTGGAGTTTGTTTAAAGAAGAGTGATGAATCAATTGGTGGAACTGGGATGGTTCAATCTGGAGAAGAGGAGGTTCAGGGCAGACTTTATTGCTCTTTACAACTCCCTGAAGATTTGTAGTGGGGTAGGGGTCAGCCTCTTCTCCCAGATAGTCCTCAGATTGCCTCAGGGGCAGTTCAGGGTGTATACTGGGAGGAATTTCTTCTCAGAAAGAGTGATGCAGTGGCACAGGCTGCCCAGGGAGGTGGTTGAGTCACTGTCCCTGGAGGTATTCAAGAACTGTGCAGGTGTGAGAGAGGTGCTTAGCAAGCATGGTGGGTATGAGTTGACGCTTGGACTAGATGGTCTCAGTGGTCTTTTCTAACCTTCATGATGTGATGTTTCTGTTATTCCATTCTACCCTTCAATTTTACATAGATTTTTTTCTTGTCTGTGGACTGTTTTTTTTTTTTTGTCACGGTTGCTCAGTATTTAATCCTTTGAATTATGAATATATTCTGTGGTAGATTTAGAGCCATTCTTTTAAAACCAGATACATATCTGTCATGCAAAGCTTCAGTTTGTAGGAAATTTTTTTGTAAATAAATATTAAAATACTGTTTCAGTCCATTGGTCTTGTCTCTGCAGAATCATAGCAATGTTATAGTAACAGAACATATGGAAATTCCATGTCTCCTTGAAGTTGACAGGGAAACATGATTTTATGGTTCTCTTCTTTTATGCAATAGAGGACTGTAGGATGCAGTCCGCTGCTGGAATCCTTTTCTATGTTGAGGGGTAACGAGTTGGATTACTCTATCTACTAATTCGTTTGTTTGTAACATCTTCAGCTGCACAAAATATCCCTTATAGAGCTAGGCTAGTTGCTTATGTGCAGTCTGCTATATATGGTGCTTTAAATGTCTTAATGAACAGCATCAGACCTCCAGGGGAGATTCCTGTATTTTCTGTAGTGCCTTATAGTCTGTAGGCTATGCTCCTAGATGCTGCTATAGCCCATGTTCCATTGTGTCTGAGTTACCTACAACCCGATGCCAGAAGAAAATTTGAAAATCCTATTCTCAGGCACTTTATATCCACATTATTCTGTCCGTGTTGCGATGTTATGTCACTTTCTCAGTCTTGAATAACAGCCTCAAGTTTTCAAATCAGCTTCACACCTTATTTAGCTTTAAGGAACATCTCATGGGAACGTTAGACTGAAAGCATCAGGTTCAGTCCCCTTGCCTCCTGTAAGTCCCCTTCGAGGTCTTTGGCAAATAATTTGCTCCTGCCAAGACTTAGATGTTCTGTATTAGAGAAATAACATATTATTAACCCATTTCCTGGGCTGTGCGGCAGCAAAACTGCGTTACTCAGTTACTATAGCAATGAGATCATGAATTCAGGTCATATTTTCATATGCATAGTCCTAGACATCTGGTACTTGGTGGTCTGCAAAGCCCTGTGCAGCCCCTACTGCTCTGTTCACATCTTCGCTTGCCTCCTTTTGTCTGTCAGCTGGCAGATGTTTGTGCAGCATGGCTGACAGCATTTGAATCATACCATGTCCTGCAAGGGCGGGGGATCTGGGGTCCAGCCATGCTCTTCCTTCGTGGTATGTGCAAAATGGATTGGGATGGGATGGAAGACATGGAAAGAAATAGCTTTTGTCTGGGAAAGAAAAAGAAGAGTTGTTTTAATTTCTTCTGCTTGTATTTTAGCAAAAGAGAGTGAGAAAGTCAAAGGTGAGTAAGATAACTAATGAAAGTTTATTTTTAAAGCAAAGCCACACTGCCCCATACACCCAGGCATTTACTGCCATTCCACCCCCAGGCTTCTGCAGGAGTGATTAGCAGCAGGAATTTCCATTAAGCTTGAGTGTGGCTAATAGTTTAGCCACCAAGCAGACCTAAGGAAAGGAGAAAAGGAAAGGGAACAGATCCTGTTGCCTCTTCCACTTGGGTCCTTTGGGGAGCACACAGCCATTTGACTGGAATGTCACCTCCACAGAGGCAGGCAGGCTTGTCTTTAGGGGTAGTACAACTCTTCCTGAAAAATTTCCTTTTGGAATATAACAGAGTTGTAAGGGAAGGCACACAGTGCCTACAAAATCCTGCTTGTACACACCCTGTTTCCCAGACTCCAGGGAATTTAAATGATGTGACTGCTCTGATGACCTTTCTACTCTGAAGGGGCAATCACATCTGGAGGACATCAGTGGGGGCTTGGGTTGTGGTTTGAGTCTTACAAGTGTCAGTATTCAGTCAATTACACAAGCTTGTGCCTGTCTCTGTTCTAAAGGAATTAAATTAGTAGGAGTGAGGGATGCAGTGCATCAGCAGAGATTGGAGAAGGAGCTTGCAAAATGTCTGTCTGCCCTATTCCCCCGCATGAGCAATTCTTCCCCTCTCTGAGGACACTTCTTTTGCTTGAACAGTCTGCACTAACTGGAGGGGAAAAGGTTAAATTCGAAGGAAAAGAATGTTTGAGGAGCTGATTCCTAATTTAAACATAATGACCTGTTTTCAGTCTTAAACAATCCCTTTGCTCATAAATGCTGGGACATTTCTCTTGGCTAGGGAGTTGAGACACTTCAATTTGCTGCTAGCGCTTGGTGTGTGGTTTTGTTGTTGCATGCAGAAGAAAGAGTGTAAAAAAAAAAGCTTTGGGGCTTCCAAGAGAGCTCCATGGCATGGCAGCCAGTGAGGTTTATTACTTCTTCCCTCTGCTAAGTGTTCCTCGTCGACATGCACAAAGTCCTACTTAGGTGCTAAGATGAGCTGTTTTAATTAGTTGCAATAAAAATTGGTTGTTGTTGTAGGCTGCTTTCAGATGCATTATGCCTTTGGCTGATGACGGTGGGCTACCGTTTAGACAGACTCCCTGAAAAAATGCATCAGATTTGGCCCACTATATTTACTTAGTAAATCTAAACAGAGGCTCAAGCATCTGACTATCTGCCATCACTGTGGTATTGCTTGATGGTTAGCCTGCTCCCTGGACTGCATCTTGGCCTGTGCCAACTAGCTCCAGCCTGGGAAAGGCCCAGACATCATTTGAGTGAGAGCTTATGAAAGACTGGTCCCATTTATTTCCTTATGAACCAATTAGCTCCAAGTCTGGTCTCAAATTCTGGTCATGGCAGAGCCCTCTGAATGGGTCAGGGACAGTGCCCAGCAATACTTCTTTTACATTTTCATTTGGCCTCACCCAAGCTTATGTGAGGCTACATAGACCATGTTCTGCATAGTCTCTAGGGCAGTAGATTTACACAGATTACTTAGCAGCACAGAGTCTGAGGGAGATTATAGGATTAACATTCACCCTGAAGGCGACAGGGGCTGTTGAGACTTTTGATAAGACCAGAGTTGTATGTTTTGTGCTTGTGATTGAGAAGATAGGAGATCAGGTTAAGAAAGCCAACTCTGCTACTGAAATACCACTGCTGAAAATACTTCAGAATTTGTGTGGTCCTCAACTATAACAAATTTGAAGCAAATTTGGAGGAGAGTCTGAGAGCAAGGAGTGAAGTTCATGACCACCAGCTCCTGAGTGGGCACTGCATCCCTCCAGCAGTGGTGGAAAAGCAGGCAGGAGGAGAGCTAGGGGAGAGCTGCTGCTGTGGACCATTAACTATGGCAGACATAATGCCATTGCTGCAGTTCAAACGAGTTTCCTTGCCTGATGTTTAAGGAACATCTTGAATCAGTTTTGCATTAACATCAGCTTCTGCTTTGCCACTGGCAGCTCGATCAGACCTAGAGATCAGCTAAAAGCTGGTGCATCCTGAGCTGCTCCTGGAGCTTCCCTCAGGCTTTCATCCCACTTAGCTGCATTTATTTATCATCTGTCTCTATTTCTGTCAGTTTCATAGAGGAAGAAAGGGCAGTGATTTTTGTCTTTAATGCTGTGCTGGCTGCCTCTAGTTACTCCTTGTGCCTTTCACCATTCTGGATGTTGCTAGCTCTCCCATTCTCTTGCCACTGTCTTTTTTGGACTAACTGTTGGGCAGAGCTACATTTGTTCTGTTTCTTTGCAGGGCTTTCAGTGGCAAATGGAGCTGATATCAGGCAGTCAGATATTGCTTCACAAAATTAGCCCTCAGAAGACACTAGAACAGCTGCTGATGGGACAATTTCACATTCAGAGTGGCACAAATCTACCGTGAAATGGAGTGGGACTGCTGCATCTCAATGACATATAGACTCGTTGTCTATAGACTTCCTTAACACACGGTGGATGCAGTCAGCTCTCTGCAGAGACCCATTCCAGGGTCTGACCTCCACCTGCACAGTAGAAACAGCCATCTCAGACATGTGTCCATATCTCCAGCTGCTCTAGGCTGTCAGTATCAGCTGTAGTGTCTTCCATAGGTGATGGCAGTCTGCCCATTCACACCTCCAGATGCCTCTTCAGTCAAGCTGAGTATGCTGTTGAAATCTGGGTGCCCCAAGACAGTTATTATCTGCTCGTTATTTCAGCAAGTTCTTGAAGAGCTGTTTCATTTTACAAGGATACCTATACAGATGTGTTCCTAACACGAGCCTTTTGGGATTTCAGTGCATAACCTGAATTCTTCTCCTTGTAGATGCCTTTGGAGATATAAAATGTCTCCTTTCTTAGCCATATTATGCTGGGAAAACTTGTTTTCATTTTGTAGCTGGGTGTTGGCTCACCTTTCTTTTTGATAAAGCCTTTCTTACAATGAAGATGCTTTACTCTGCTTAATGCCTTCTCTTCTCCCAACGCACTCTCTACAGTCTTATGGTTTCTATGAGAATGCATTCTAATGCAGATGATGCCTTTAGATGAAAATCAAACACTTTCTTGTTATTCACTCTGCATAATAGATGCTGCAAATTCCACATGTGCTCCTATTTCCTTTGTGAAGGCAAGGGCAGACACATGAGAACATCTCACAGGGGTGGAACAGGTGCCTCCCAGCAGATCACAATGGTGTCTGGCACCTACCTATACTGCAGAAGCCATCTTATGGGGCTCCTGCTCAGAAAGATGAGGATGGGATCCCTGCCTGACTCCTGGTGCAGAGTAGCTGCCACTCCAGTCCAGACTGTTGTTGTCAAACCCACATCAGAGATGCTTTCTGTGGTCCCAACCATTCCCCGCAGTTCAGGATCTGTGTGGCTGCCATTCCCTCATCATCCTGTGACTGCTGTGGCCCCAGTGTCATTTGGCAGTGCCCTTGGGATGGCCATCCTGCCTACACTGAAGGTAATTTTCATGTGCTGCTGGGAGAGTTCTACCCTTCTGCTCTACTTATCCAGAGAATTAGGAAATGCATCTGTTAGCAAGCCAGCCTGTTCTCCAAGCTAGGAACTACTTAGTCCAGAGTATTGCTGCACAGACATTATATTCTTTAACATAAACCTAGCCACATTAATTCATCAGAGATTTACCATGCCTCTACCACAAGCTACTGCAATTCCTCACCTCCACTTACTGGCTCTAAGCATCTTTTATAAGGATCTCTCTCTATTTTCTCCATGCTACAGCCAAGGGCTGAATTTAAGCAGGCAGTCCACGTCATCTCACTGTGCAACAAAAAATAAAATAGCCTTTTGCTCTTAAACTGGTTTGGATGTACAGAAAGTCAGCCAACCCTCACAGCCTTTTCAGCTTGCTATTTGGCTTTCTTCAGCTATCAAACAAATGTACCGAAGCAGATGAGATTGTCCCAGATTCACACAGGTAGGAATGAAAACATTTTGCCTGGTATTTTCAGATGACTGAAGTGACTTTGTGTTTTCAGATCAATCTGCTGGAGAATGACAAGTGCAGTGAAGAGAAGGAAAATTTCATACTTGGGTGTCACTACACAAATCAACTGAACTTGGTCTGTAAGAACAGAGCAAGAGAAAGGAATATTGGAGGGGGGAGAAAGGGTAAGTCAACCTTCAGTCTGCGTACAGACACTTATTAATGTGGTATTCAAGAGAAGTGCCGTTCTCCCTTTGCACCAAATCTTGAAGAAAAAATGCTTTGCCTCTGTCAATACATATTGTTGCTGCTTTTACTTGACATCAGCTCTGGCAGCACTGGGCCCTTCAGATTTCTTGCCTCACATCTGTCCAGTCCCACACTGCATTCTGCCTCCGTGAGGACTGAAATCTCTCTCAAGACCTGAAGGGAGACCTGCGCAGGCTCTTTCAAGTTGATAGGTGATGTGAATAGTGTTGTATTAGGTTCTTGCTATTGTATATCTGCTGTAGACAAATAGGCAGCCATGAGCTGGTGGCAGAAGCCTGGTAGCTGATGTCTGCAGACCTGGGCTTCCAAGTGCTAGAAACCTTTTTCACTGCCTTATTTGTTAAGTGGCTCTGTTCCCTTGTGCGGCACTATTTGGCTGGTGAGAGTGCTTTGGCCCATGTAAGTTATGCCATTTCCCCAAACAGAGCACAGCTCTGCTGCTGAAAGGATTTTCTGGCCAGTATAATCACATTTACATGAAGGCTTTTGCCAGCTTTGCTGTACTGCTCAGGGGTAGAGAGCAGGCTGAGGGTAAATGGCAGTCTTAGATTTTGCCAGAAAAACTTTTAGTGTGGCTTAAAATCTTAGACTGCCATTCAGGTGTCATATCTCTGGTTATTTTTAGTTTGTCTTTTCAATATACAGACCTGTACTTTTCTTATGAAAAATGTGAAATCTGCCAAGTTCAGAATGCACATTTTAATTAACTCAGTGTTTGCTCGAGAGAAAATGATACTGCTGCACTTTCTTTTGATGGTTTAAGTAATACTTGCTGGGTGTTCACTCCTGACCTGCAAGCCCTCATGTTTAAAATAAGCAGTGGAGGGAAGAAAGACATTTTTTTGGCAAGGAAAATGCTGTCCTCAGGCTATTAATGCATCTTAATCCCCAACAGAAAATGAAATCACTTTGGGCGAGTGCCAAGCAATACAATGACTTTCCTCTGATTTCAGGAAGGAGCTCCTCTTGAACAACCTTTGCATAAAGTAAGATCTAGACTCACAGGGCTTTATTCTGCTCTCAGTTTACACCCATTTTACACCAGTAACAAGACAACGTCTGAGTACAGCTTCCTATATTAACAAAACCAAGCTGGACCTCCTTGGTGCTTTTATTTATTATTTGTATTATGCCTATGGGCCCATATTTGCTGTTAGTGACACTGGACTGCAGAGCCAGAGTGTTCATTTTTATCTGATTGGGCTTTTGAGTAATTACCTCTAAACATTCCAATTTGCTTGTCCCCTGATAGTGTTATTAGGGAAGAAAGATGTCTGAATCTAATCCTGCAAGGCAGAAGGTCTGTATCCATCATCAGGCTTCTAAAGGGATGAGCAAAATAGGCATCTTTTCAGGAGGGGGCCAGCAAAACTGCTACCATGGACTTCCAGAGGGTGAATTTTGAACTAATTAGGATGCTGGTAGGGGGTGCCTTGGAATTCAGTCCTGAAGGGTAAAGGTGTTCAGGAAGGCTGAGTGCTCCTCAAGAAGGAAGGAAGTCTTAAAGGCACAGGAGCAGGCTATCCCCTTGTGCTGCAAGATGAGCCATCAGGGAAGAAGACCAGCATGGATGAACAGTGAGCTTTTCTTGAGGCTCCAGGAGAAGAGAAGCTGCCTCTTGAGGAAAAAGAGATGGACAACTAGAGGAGAGTATATAGAAGTTATTAGGATGTGCAAGGAGAAAAATAGAAAGGAAAAAGCCCAGCTTGAACTCAACTTGGTTGTTGGGGTAAAAGAACAAAAAACTTTCTTAAAAATATCTTAGCAGTAAGAGGAGGGTTAAGGAGAAATTTCTATCCTTTACTGGGTGCAGCAGGGAACATGACCACTGAGGATAAGGAAAAGGCTGAGGTTCTTTATTCCTTCTTTATGTCTGAAAAAGTCAGACCAGTTATCCCGAGGGTATTCTACTGCCTGACCTGGAAACCTCAGGTGGGGAGCAGAATCAACTCCACAAGATTCAGGTGGAAACAGTCAGAGACCTACTACTCCACTTGGACTGCCACAAGTCCATGGGGCCAGATGGGATCCACCTGAGGGTGCTGAGGGAGCTGCTAGTGGTGACAGCCAAGCCACTTTCCACCATCTATTAGTGGTCCTGGTAACCAATGAGGTCCTGGAGGACTGGAGGCTTGCCAGTATGACTCCCACCTACAAGAAGGGTTGTAAGGAGGATCAGGGGATCTAGAGGCCTGCCAGCCTGACCTTGGTGCCAGGGAAGGCTGCAGAGCAGATTGTCTTGAAAGAGATCACATGGCACATGCATGACAACAGGGAATCAGGCACAGCCAGCATGTGTTTGTGAAAAGCAGGTCCTGCTTGATCAACCTCATTTCCTTCTATGAGCGACCTTTATGGTTTAATGGAAAATATTGAGGATAGGTGCGTGGTCGGGCTGGATGATCTTGGAGATCTTTTCTTCCAACCTTGGTGATTCTATGAGAAGAAGCCTAATAGCAGCCCTCTAGTGATTTCTTCCAGTGTGCATGGTCTTGTTTAGTCAATCTGCTGCTGCACTGCTGACAAAAGGGACTGTGCCACTTCTCCTCCACCTCTAATGCTCCCTCTCAGCCTTCTGACTACCTCTTATTGCCCCACTTGGGCTTGCACTTAAGTCTGCAGAGTGATTCAGACTGGCTCAGTTGTTTGGCCATAAGTTAACTCAGGAATTTATCCAGTGAATGAATTGATGGTCTGACTCATTGCTAAGATATGCAGTGTTTGGGGGAGAGCTCACAGGTGTGCAGGAGCAGGATTTAGCCTGTTAGTGGTGACCCACAGTTAGATATCCTTCGAGATGCTAAGATGAGACACTTCTAGTAGGTCTCACATGTCAAAAACTACATTATAAGGACATGTTGAGCCATTTTGTGTTGCTGTGATGTTGTAGCTTCCTTTGGAGAAAAAGGAGGAGTAATTCAGAATGAGTATTGCCTCATTTGCTTTCTTGCCTGTGCACTCATCTTCCTGTGGCATGGAAGAGGTCTGTGCAAGGCGTCAGACCCTAGTCTTCATAACCTCCCTTGAGCACTCTTCTTTGGGATGAGGAGTTCAATTTCCAGTACAGAGAGATAAATGAAGCGTTGAAGTTCATTTTAGTGCTTGAGAAATCAGAACTCAGCCTGAAAAAAAATCAAACCCGTGTCTCCTGACCAAGCCAGCTGTTTGGCTTCCTCCTTGTGGGCATCAAGGGAAAGGCCAATGCTAAGCCAGCAAAGCTGCTTGACCTGAGAGGAGCAGAGTGCAGGTGTGGGGGTATGGTGAGAAGGAAGCAAGGATGGAAGAGGAGAGGTAGCAGAGGGGTGCAGCAAAGGGATTGGAAAGACAGCAAAAGAGATGGGGTGGAGCAGGGCCTTCTGTGAGGAATGGGGGCTGAAAAGAACTAAGGGCATATGGGGTGACAGAAAGGTCTAGAGAGAAATGGAGCATGTATGAAAGCTCTGCAAAGGAAAATGTTTCTGCACAAACAAAAGTTTTCTAGGAAAAAAAGACCTAGGCAGGCCGAGACTTGATAGTGTGTGGATAGCTGAGGCTGTAACAAAAGCTGCTTTCACAATGTGCTGGTGGAAAAGATCTTAACAGAACCAAGCCAGAAAGGCATACAAAGAATATCAGTAATGAAGAACCATTTAGCATTTGAACAGAGAGGGCTCAGAAAGTACAGGCACTGAGAAGATATTACTAGTGCTGAACATGGGGCAGTGCTGCTTATGTGGACAGCATAATGGACAACAGTCATTCAGGTGAGAGAAGAGGGAGAGAGCAGAGAGCCTGAGTTATGTCCAGCATTCAAAGAGAAGCACACAGCAAAGGTAAATCACCAGGACACTGGTGCATGTATTGCATTGCACAAAGCAACAAGCAAGCTTAGATCTCAGGAGTGCAGGGGTGAACTGCTCCTAAAAGCAGCCTGAAAGGTACCTGGCACTCCTTGTGTGTGTGGCTGAAGAACACCAATGAGGACAGTAATTCAGCAGCTGTGGCACTGCACTCTTCCTGACACAGCACAGCAGAAAAGCAGAGGGCCATATGTAATTCTCAGAGCAGGTCCCACGAGGCACAGAGGGGGTGCTGGATATTCTCATCAGGGCACAGTCCAACTGCCTCCTGAGACAGCCTAAAGGATAAGTGTAGTTTGGACCACCTGATGGATGCCACCATGAGACTGGAGTCACTCTGGGCTTTGCTGCTCTCTGCCACATGGCTGCTAGGCTGTGGAAGAGGCATTTGCCTAGCAGTGGAGCTGTGCTGTGGCTGGGGATGATGAATAATTAATTTCTCCCTTGCTGCAAAGAAATTGAATCAGGAAGAATTTTTGAGGATGACATCCTGGGTTCCCTTGGGACTTCCATACCTGCACATCTTCTCCCTACAATAGAGAAGCAGCTACCTAAAATGATGAACTCAGTGGCACATGCATAGTGGCATCCAGCACTGGTGAGACTGAGAAAGGACTGGAGAGCAGAATGTGTGCTTTAAGTAAGGACAACTGAGTGAGTGGTAGAAGCACTGAAATGATTTTGCACAGTAATCACAGGAAAAGAGAGAAACATCATTATAATCTGTAGCTGTGTAGGCTGCTGAGACATAAAGAGAACAATAAGAGAAAATAGTGCTATTTACAGACCCAAGCTGAGATCACCTGTCTGCTCTATACAGCAAATATAGCCTCTTTGTGCTAAACACTCAATCTGGGCACCAGCAGTTCAGGCTGCCCCAAGAAAGTGGCATGTTGATGAGTATAAAACAGCATTTCTAGGGGCTGCCTCTTAAAATATTGTCTGTCCTGGATATATGCCCCAAACAAGTCACAAAATAACACAAAGACTGTGAAGAGCTGGAGTTGCACTCTCATGCGTGGCAGACCCAGAGAGGAACATGACAAAAAACCGAACAGCATTGCCTATAAGAGGCAGATAACGCAGTCTAAAATTAAGCCATGGCAAAATACAAATCCACACAGAGGAACTGAATTATTTTGACCACGCTGCAGAAAGAGGAGTCATCAGATTTGATTAAAAGCAGAAAAAACAGCTAATGAGCAGCAACCTCCCTCTCAAAGTCAGCAACTGTACGAGGGATATTGACATATCTATCAAGATTTATACCATGAGGAACATAAATGCACAGTTTACAACCTGGGGGAGGGTATGAATGAGGAAGGCTAAGGTTGTGACAAGTAAACCTTCAATAAGACCTCCACAGCACTTGCTTTGAGATCAGGTTCAGTTATATTAACAGTAAGGGAAGTACCACTCCAGGTAGCTAAAATAATAGGAAGATGGTAGCATACAGATGGGCTGAAGCTGTTACTGCAAAACTGTATTCCTGAAAAGGCACTTGCTTGTCATTGTCTGGTTGTCTGAATTTTCTGTGTATATGTATGCTTGACTGCAGGCTAGGGCTGCAAGCAAATCACAGTCCTCCAGAATGTTCTTCACAAGTCTCAAGCTTCTGCACCACCAAGTCATTAGCAAATAATTCTGAAGTCAAAAGGATTTAACCTGCAAGTGGGAAAAATGATCGGGAAAGACAAATTATTCTAGTGTATTTTCTTTCTTGAAACTTCATACAGAATAGAAAAAAATGGAGGAAGAATATGAGGAAGGAATACATCTGATAGTCCAACACTAAACAGAGTCTACAAATATATTATTGGAAATAGCACGCGAAGCAGAGTGTGGGATGTGCTGGATTTTAAAAGGAAACAAAGAAAGAAGACTGACCTGTGCAAGAATAACAAGCTCCCTTGGCTCTTACAGACTCTTGGAATGAAAAAAACATTGTCTGCAGAGAAAAGGCTGAGGCTGAAGGATAAGGAGAAACAGTGATTCCTATCCGAATGGATACAACAAACCTGAAAAAAAAAAATGGTAAGGGTATTTTGCTCTAGTGCTTAACAGAAAGAAAGCAAAAAGTAGGATTTTTTTGTCACGGCTTGAAAGTTCAGGTAGAAGGAAATATTAGACACTGTTGCTCGAATGGAAACAGTACCACAAGGAATGAATCATTTTTTGTGTTATTGGCAACAGCTGACAATCGATACGTTCAATGCAAGAGATACCACAGCCCACTAATTGTGATTTATCATTAGAAGTTAGGTCTTGTTTAGCTACCCTGTTAGCTTACAAATTTTCCTGCACTGTGGCAAATACCGCAAAGACAATATTCACTTGCTATAGAATGATGCCTTTAGTTCTTCAGAAAAAGGTGGTGGAGTACGGTGGTTTAGGAGAAGTCCCTGAAAAAATCGTGTGCTGTCTGAGTGATTAATGTGTAATGGGATTGTGAGGAACTGGGAAGCCAGCTATTGATCACAGACTCATAAAATCATAGAATGGCTTGGGTTGGAAGAGACCTTAAAGATCATCATCTTTCAACTCTCCTGCCATGGGCAGAGTTGCCAACAAAATCTGCTTGATGAAGGCATGCATTGAATTGCTGTATGAGTTCATACATATTATGATTTACGGTTTCTGAACTGGGCTTAAAAACATTGTCACCAGCAGGGATGCCATTTAATCCAAAAGGGATGTGCTCATCAAATGAAACAATAAAAGTTTAAATACAGTTTAAGCTCTTCTTCTTCTATCCACTGCCTCCCCGTTGCCCCTCTTTTGAATCAAATATCAGTATATGTTGTGAGCTAAACTCTTTATTTGTAGAGGGGATGTTAAGATGGGGAGATACGTTTTAAGAGAGACACAGAAAGTGATTCTGAGATCCAGTTTCCTCTTGTTTGTGTACAGCTGTGAAGATGAACTGAACAGTGGGAGGGTGGACTGAAATGTTATCTTCATTAAATGTTGATCACTGCTGTGGGCAGCCACATCTAAGACAACTTAAGACTTTGGGTATTTAATGTGGTACCGAAACTATCAGTCTCTGATTCCTTTAATTTTGTCAGGACTTAGACATCCATTAATTTCAAGAAGAAACGGACTTTCAGACCAAAAAAAAAAATTGACCCATCTAGAATCAAGGACAAAAGTATGACTTTGCCAACTCTTCTGGTTTTATTTCTGATAATGTAGCATGAAGCAGGCCTCGGATTTTCCACACCTCCATGAGGGAGCAAAAAAGCACCGAAGCAAGAATGGCTACTCACCTGCTACAGCTGTTGGAAAAAAGAAGTAAGGATTTTTCTTTCCCTTTGATCACTGAACTGTGCTTTTCATTTGTGCCAGCTGCCATCTAATTGTTGGTCAGTCTTAATAGAACTAAAGTGATTTTGCAAGGACAGAAAGATGGGCAGCAGGACTGTGCAGTCTAGGTCTCATACATGATACCTAGGTAACCAACACTATATTCAATCAAAAAACAAGTGAGTTCTGGCCCAACGTGGAGGGCTGGACTCACTAAATGTAGCAGTGCCTCACAAGGCTTTTCTTGTTTCCTAAGGTCTGTAATTTAAGATGCTGAGAAATGTAAGCTCTTTCATAAGTTTTAAGGAATTCCTCTGTGAGGACTTCCATTACTGTCAAGCCTGCTGTACTTGTCTTTGAAGGGTTTGGCCAATGGGTATCTACAGGCTGAGCTTCCAGAGAATGCACTACTTAAGCAGGAGGGCTCAGATGTCTCCAATACTGATTTGAGGAAGGAGGCTTTGTGAGCAGGAGGGTCCATGCACACAGAATGGATGTCACCTAAGAGGGAGAACGATGAATACTCCATATTTACTTCCTGCACTTCAAGATGCTTTAATCAATTACAAGTTGAATGCTGAGGCCAGTGGGAGCTGAGTGAAGTTTTGTAGCTTTGAAGTTACAGGTTTCCTAACCTTAACCATGTGCCGATCTCCATCTCTGAAGTCAGTTCAAGCAAATATCAATCTATTGTTTGTGAAGTGCTACTGCTGCATGTATTCATAGAACCAGAGGACAGTTTGGGTGAGAAGAGACTACTCGAACTGTCAGATTCATTCCCTCATTCCCAGCAGGCCTAATTTTAAAGTTAGATAAGGTTGCTCACGTTCAAATAAGTCCTAAAGTCTCAGTGCTGGACCACTCTCCTTGGCCCTGTTGATGGGATGGAAGTCTAGCTGGAATTTCTTTTGCTGCAACCTCTGTTCATTTCTCCTCTCATTCTTTCAATCTGAACTTTTAGGAGAGTCTGGCTTTCTCATAGCCTCTTCTGTAGCCTAAGATAGCCATTAGGTCCCCCACAACCTTCTCTTCTCCAGGTGAAATAAATTCAGGTCCCTCAGCCTCTCTTTCTACATGTTTCAGATAGCTGATCTTCTTGGAGGACTCAGCTCAGTATATTGATATCTCTCATGACCAAGGAAGACCAGAACTAGAAACTGTCCCAGATGCAGCCTCATGAGCACTGAACAGAAGGGAACGATCATTTCCCTAGGTTTGCTTTCTTGCCTCTGCAGTCCAGTATGCATTTAGCCTATGTTTCTGCCAAAGCATACTTCTGAGTAATGTCATCTACTTGTCCACCAGGAGCCTGAGCCCTTTCTACAAAACTGCCTTCTAGGCAGAAAGGATCCAACCTGCACCCAAAGTGGGGGCTTTGCAAGACCCTTATTTTGTTACTATTGAACTTCATGCAGTTTATTCCAGCCTGATTCTCCAACTTATTAAGGCAGCACTTCCCTTCAGTGCATCTACCACTTCTCTGAGTTTGATATCTGTAAACTCTTTAAGGTGTTCTGTTTCCTTTTCCACCCTGTAGAGGAGTATGTTATATGACACTGTTCCTAGAACTGACACTCTGAGAAATGTTACTCACAATTGTCTTCCTAGTAGACTTTGAAATATTGACCACTACTCTTTGAGCCCACTTGTCCAGCCTGCTTCTCCCACTTTGTAGTCTACCCATCTAGTCCATAACTCCTCATGCTGGCCAGTTTTCCAATAATCCAACAAGTGTTTTGCTTGAGGAGAAAAACATACCCACCCAGACATCAGCCATTCTGGAGTTTTCCTGTATCACATTTGGCCACATCCTCTCTGCTGGCAACAGATCAGCTGGAGTAAAGCTCTCTGGAAAGTTGTAGAGTGAGACACAGGGCCAGGACTTGCACATGGCAGTAAAACTGTCAGAGAGTTATGGCACATGGCCAGAACTGCAAGCTGTGCTATGCCAATCACAGATGGGAAGTGAAAATTTGTGACATTTCGTACCTCAACCCAGAATCTGAACAGATTTTCATGAGACTACATTAAAAAAAAATGGTTGTATTTCTCACCCTGATTTAATTATCTTGCCAAATTTCATAGTCTTGCTGCAACGCTGCAAGTTTGGAAAGAGAAAGAGAATTCACAAAATGAAGGGGGAGGGTTTTTTTTTTTTTTAATCTTAAGGAATGTGTGGGGCTGCCAAGACTTAGGAGTGTGAACTCCTCTGTAAAATCAGAGGAATTGGAATCCACAATTTTTAACCTGGTTCTCTTTATTTTATTTTATTTTTTATTTTTTCTACCAGTTAGCCAAAGCAATCAGGGAGCTGTAGCTCAAAAAAACAAGTATTTGTGCTGATAACTTCAAACACAAGTTCTTGCCGGGTGTGACATGGTCAGTCAAGGATCCAAGAGAAAAAAAAATGAAGGAGATGCTTCCTCTCTGTAATCTAAAGCTCTTGTTACAGCTCTGAATTTTTACCCTGCTCTGGAATGGTTTGAAAAACAAGTCTTTGCTCTTAAAACTATTCTTTTCGCAAGCCCTCTTTCAGAAAGCAGTGATGCTATTTCTGTAAGAACTTAAAAGGAACTACATGTCTGAGGCAGAGAGCAAGAATGGAAAATTTCAGTACAAACAGTGAGTGTTTGGCAGTTAGGAGCTGACAGGGTTTTGTAATACACTGTAAGAGAGGGGTTGTCTTGTTGGCACCAACAGCCACATTTCTAAGGAATAAAAGTGTGCCTGTTGGATTGTTTTTTCTCTTGCAGGAAATGCTCTAGAAGTCTGTTACAGTGGAAAAGTATCAATTATTTTTTAGACAGAGTCCAGTATATTCCACAAAATGTCTGTCCCCACCTTCTCAGCCTTTCCCTTGTACCAGACCTAGCCAAGCTTTTCAGCTTTTCTTCCTTCTGCCATACTTGGCCTTTCCAGCTCCAGCCACTTCTTTCTGCCTTTATTTTAACCAGTGTCAGTCTTACCAGCAGTGTGGAAAGGGAAACAAATGGCCTTAGTTTGAGTTTTCTGCACTCTAAAAGGTAGCATTAGAGTAACCTTATCAGTCTGTAAGGAAGGTAAGTTGATGCTAATTTCTGTCATTAGGAATGCAAGACTGCAACAACCATGTTTCACAGCCTTTCCCATTTCCCATGAGGAGATACTTCCCAAAGAAGTAAATTTACCGGAAATAATCTATTGCTTTTCTTAAGGATGCATAACTGATTGTCTTAAGAGGCCTTTGCTTTGCTACATTTCAATACACAAAAGCTGAAATGAGGCCTTTCCACAATGGAGCAGTGTTTTTATGTGAAAGGTAATCAATGATTGTATCAGCTGAAGGGCGCTGAGATGGCCAGTGCTCTTCCTGCACCCTGGGTGGGTGTAGGTGCCGCCTCTTATCTTCGAGGGCAGAAGCATGAGTATGGATCACACTGTCAGTAGGAGCTTTCAGGATCTGTTCCTGCACAGCGTCACTCCTCCTTGTCCACAGGTATCTGTAAGACACTTAGCACACAGGCAGTGTCCTCTCCTGGTGTTGGCCCATTTTAAAGGCTGTCATTTAATTTCCTTTGGTAAAGGCTCCAGCCCCACTGATGTCCTTGGTAGTTGTCCGTCTGATACCACAGCATGAGATTTTATTGTTGCTGTTGTTTTAATGTTTTTTACGTTGTTCTGAAAAGCTCAGAAAGAACAGGTGAGAACGCTGCCAAGTTGAAACACTATTGAACTGTCAGGATGCTGATCTTCTCACTGAATAGTACTTCAGGAGACATCTGTGTATGCTGTTTGTGTGATCTGATCTCAGGCTGTTCTGAGACTTTCTGTACCTGCAGTGACTGACTGCAGTGTGCCCTCTGCTGTCTTGTCTGCAGAGCCCAGCATCTCTGAGATCTAGAAAAGCTGAGCCTCTGTCCAGAAGCAAAAGTAGTTCTGGGCCCCTTTCTATAAGCTGCCTAAGCAATGTGTTGCCAGAGGTGTCCTCCCAAGAAGAGGGAGGCAGCTCCTAGTCCAGAGCTGCTGTGGAAAGTGCTCTGCAGGCAGGTTTGCAAAGAGCTCTTGGATGTTCACTCTGCAACTCAAAAGGATACCAAGACTCCAACCCAAAATTTCTCTACCTGGTGCAGTGATTAAAAGACACTGAAATGTAAAGATTTACAAGTTTTTGGGAAAGAAAAACATTCCATTCAGGTGGTCATGTGTAACTTACACCAAGGAAACACTGTTCTATTAAATACTCTCTTATGTGACCAAGTGTCACCTTCCCACTGAAGGGCAGATAACATTTTTAAAAATGCATTTTTTTCCACGGCTTTTATCACACTGCCAGTCTTAGCACTCTTTGATGGATCCCTCCAGATCTGAATTTTCCCAGTTTATCTGCCTCTGTTCTGCCGTGTTTCTTCAAACATCACCATTTCTTTGCTTTTTCCCTGTCCCCTTTTCTTTCTTCTTGGTTGCAAATGCTGGTATCTCTCTCTGGGCATCCTGTATCTCAACTTCAACATGTGTGAGCTGACAACTAATCCATTGCTTCCTTAGCAGAGTGTCTCATCTGTTCAGAATAGATTTCATTCGGGCAGCGTATCTTGGCAGCCACAGAAAAATCACCATGGCTTTAGGGAAACTGCCTGATCTTTGCTCTGACTGAACGATGTAACTAAGTTGTTTTTAATTTTGTTTACCATTGCAGCATAATGTTTGCAGGAAAAGGAAGGATAGATATGAGCCCCACAGGGGAGAGTAAATCAACTGGGTGAAACAGTGCACCATTAGTCTTAGCTAAAATTGCCAGGTTTTCCTTCTTTTGCTGTATCTGTGCTCAGAAATAAAGAGGTCTTTAAACAACCTTATGCTGATCAGAACAGGAGCAGGAGGTGTCTCTGTGCAGTCAAATGCATATTTATTCACAATAATGAAAGAAATGAAAGTGGAAAAAAATGTAGGAAAGAAATAATGTGTTATTTACGTATTTTTGGTCGGAATTAGAGTTGTAGGGAGTTAACACTAAGTACTGAATGCAAAATATTATGATGACCATAACTCCTAATTTGGAGTCATAGCCTAATTTCAAACTAATTCTCAATGTTCTGTAGACCATAGTAACCAGAGTCTCGGGGATTGATTCAGGCTATCTAAACTCAGGATCTATCCAGCTTCAGGAAGTTTCTCAGGGTGGATGACAGCTCTATTTCAGTTCACTAGTGTCTGGCTTAAAAGAACAGAATATGCACCAGGGTCTGTACCGAGGCCAGAAAATCAATTCAAGGTGTCTCACCTTTGATTAAGTTACTGCCATTTCTCTGTAAATTGTCAGAAAAATATCTCTGAATACCCCGAGGGAGTGATTGTGCAAATCAAGGAGGCTGCTGGGGCCCATCCAGCCCAGTGAACCACCCTGCATCTGTGCTCAATGGGAGGGGGATCCATGGAGCAGAGCCTGATGCAGTGCCATTTGGTGGTTTCTGTTTGGAAGGGACTTGTTTGGGTCTGTGCAGTAAGTAGGTGGTCCAGATCCTCTGCAAAGTTTATGATGCTTTGAGGGGGAGAAGAATACAAAGAAAGAGCCCCCTGTTTTCTTTCCTTCCACCAACCCACTTCAGGAGCTTTCCACAGCAGGGATAATTTGGCCTCCCAGATATTGGGGTCTCACTGATTGTGAGGAGTTCTCAGGGATGCAGCACAAGGACCCTTTGTGCTGTATGCTGCAGTTAATAATCAGTTGCAGTTGTCTACCAGCAGCCTTTAACTAGTTCTGCACAGTGCTATTATACTTCATCACAGCTAATTTACTAAGCTGTTTAAATGGCTGTACAGTGCTTAGTGAGCCTCCTCTCACTACTAGCATCTTTTTCAGCTGCTCCCCTGCTGAGGATGCTTCAGTCTGGGTGGTCCCAGCAACACCCTGCAGCATTTTTCAGTGTTGTCAGCAGTCTGGAGTAGGGTCCTTTCTTCAAAGCTCTTGGCTTTGTTTCCCAGCCTAAGTTACAGAAGTCTTGTGGAAAATGGTTTGGAGAACAAGAGGTAGTTCTGATAATGGGAAACGTCTGTGAAGGATTGGAACATTGGCTTGTAATCCCTGGACAAAACTGCCTCATTCAGAAAAGGGGGGGAAAAAAGCATGCAGAACAAAGCTCTTGTTTCACTTTGTGAAATGAACACATGATGTTTTCTCTGGAATGTCTCGCTCACAAACAGGCCCAGCTTTTTCAGGGACCACGGCTCAGATAAATCCATAAATGGCTGAAAGGAATGTAGATTCACAGCTAATGTTAATTTGTCATTTCCAGGGGTGACACAAACTCAGCAATGCCTTTGACAGATCTGGATTTCATGAGTGGGGTAGTGTGAAGGGCCTCTTAATATGCTGCCCCCAGAGATTCTCATCAGATCTAGCATACACCACATACAGCTTTGCATGGAGACAGAGCTGATAAAGCATGGCTCCATCCTGCCTAGGCAGTATCACCTACCTGTTGAGCCAAATGATGCTTCTTTCTCAGCTGGGATGTGCAACCAGAGGAGATACCAATAGGAGCCAAAACTGCTAAGCCAGGAGTTCTATCTTGAGCAGGCCCTTCTCGAATCTGTGCCCTTCAGCTGGAACCTTCCTGTCCCCCTTTTCAAGCCCTCTTACAGACCTTTCATTCTTTCCTTTTGTTTGTCTTTCACAGCTTGTTGTGCTGCTGGAAAGGAATCTGTCTTCCCCTCTGCCATGTCATCAAAAAATTCAGCAGTCTCTCTGCAGCACTGCAGTGGCCCTGAGAAGGTAGAACAACATCAGAGCTCCCACCCTAGTCTATCAGTTTCTACTCTGCTGGGTTAAGTTGTCCAGCTTTCAATAGCAACAAATTATCCGTTTTGTTTTTTGTAGTAACAAAAGCTTTTTCTCACACAGATTGAAATCAGTGACCTTTTCTTTTGGATTAACATTCTTTACAACTTTGAGTATAGATATTTATCCTGTTCTTGCACATAAAAGGTCCGGCATAAACCCTGACCCACAGGGGCAACTTGGCTGCAGCAATTAAAGGCCAACATGTCCAAATGCAGATGTCTAAAGTCAAGCATTTTGTCCATACTTAAAACGTAATGCAATAGCTTGACTTGCAGGAGCTCACCAACTACATTTTCCATCTCTCTGGTACAGCTGAGGGTGTTTATCATCTCCTGGGGAATGATAACTCAGACTGGAATGATGGCATCATGCCTCTGTGTGGGGGAAAATCAAAACCCTCTGGTTTCTACTGTTTAGCCCAATGCTGGGAGGGGAATGTATGATTTCATAACATTGCTAAGCAATGACAAGAACTGGTCTCTAGGGCAAGCCGTGTTTACTAATGCATTGCACATTTTTCTTGCTTAACGGAATGGTTTCTCATTTTATGAGAGTCCTGAGGTAATGCTTGTGTCCTAGATCAGATGACCAGACTCACCTTGGCAACTCTCTAGCCTTTTCATGGACCACCAGGTCAGCCATCCCAAATCCATGTCCTGAATACTTCAGCCATCTGTAGTTCAATAGGATTGTGTAGACCTCACCTCCCAGTCTCACAGATGCCTGGTAACTCACAGAACTGCTGCTCCACACCTAGTCCCAACAGACCCAGGCACAACTCTCATGACCCAAATACATCTCAGGCAGTAAAATTCCTAAATGCCTTCTAGTAATCATCTCAGGGTCTGATGAGGTATGGGACAAATAGCTAAATGTGTTTAAGCATGTTCTGTGTTAACGTGTTGCCCATGCTTGAAGGATGAGAAGTAGCTAGCACCATTATTCAGAGTGTGGGTGGGACTACCTCGGAACAGCTGCCCTGTGGGCCATAGTCCTGACCTGCAAGCAGTCTAGGAGAGGTTTTTGTATAAGCATAGTGTAAGGGTAAGGAGTGGTTGGCTATAGGGAGTGAGTTTGAGATGCTCTGACAGTTCTGTGACAGTGTTGAAAGCCAGGACATGCTGAAGCTATTGTTTGAATGGGTTGGGGATACCTTGAAGTTAGGAGATGTCCCCAGCCAGAGCTGCTGTGCAGACGGTTACCCCAGTGGTCTCTGAGCTGCCATTTGTTATAGCTGGATTGCATGGTGCAGAGGCACACAACTACCTCCACACAAGGTCATCTCAGATCTGGTTAGGCTCAGCTCTCATTGGACTTGCTCCCATTGAGCTTGCTTCCATACCCTCCCTGCCTGTAAAAGACCTGACTCTACCTACTCCAGTATGTCCTGTAGAGATCATATTAACACAGGCGCTCTGTTAACCTACTTGTGGGACATCTGGCAGACCTCAGTCACCAGCATCTGATGTCTCTGAGCAATCTGTCCTCACCAGCAGACCGCTTTCTGAAACAGCATCCTCCAAAGGTTCTTCCACAGTACCTCCCTTTCCCAGCAATGAAACAACTCTTCAGCTTTAGCTGGAAGCAGAACTGGAGGGAGGAGGGTTAAATGCTGCAAGGAGGGGATAAAGGCATGGCTGCAAAAACATGGAAAAGGGAGTAATCAACTTACCCTTGAAATGCCCTCTGACTCTTCTGGCTCTTGGCTTTAGTATTTAGTAGGCCAGAGCTGCGAATCCCACAGCCGAGCCACCAGTGATGACCTTTGGTTGGAGCCTGCTTCTGTACAGAGGGATGGCGGGCATTAGCATCTCCCTGGGATACCTCTGTAAAAAGCTAAGCTTGCCCTGTGTGAGAGCAGCAATTGGTAGGTGAGACAAGTGAGTGTGGCACATGGAAAACCTGTATTTCATTGCGTGTTACATTCTAATTGATAGACTATAATAAGCATCTGAGTTCAAGACATCCCTGGGTTGATTTCCCACTACATTCATGAGCACGAAGACACTACTGTTTCAGCTAATGGAGGAAGTGCTCTTAATGGTGTGAAGTAGGATTTGCCAGTGGTAGACAACTGCTTGCTCCACATCAGTAGCTTGCAGGGGATGAGGTGCCTGGGCTTGCTGCATGGAAAATGGCAGTCCAGTACATGATCATAGTTCAATGATGCAGAAAGATAAAGCTGCTGAAGTTTCATGCTGCCACAGGAAAGTCCTGGATTTGACAATATCCTCTTCCAGAAGTGAACTTAGGAATTTCTCTGTGGGCACGTCTGCAAAATGAGGAAGAGAATGGGAAAGAAGTGGAACGAAGTGATGATTGTTTTCTCACTTATGGAGAATAATGTTGTATTTAACACCATGTGCTGTGAAATGCATGCAACATTAGTAGGTGTGGAGGCAAGTCAGGACTCCATCTTCAAGTGCATCTCCATGGGAGTATTATCTGTATGCTGGTGTGTGATGCACCCTGCACAATGAATGACTCTTTACCTTGACACCACTCTCAAGACCTATCTTCCCAGCAACTGTCCATTGTACTAGAAAATTTCCCTTTGAGGAAAGATTCCTCTCACAGCTAGGCTTTCTCTACCCTGTGTTGTTTCTGTTGTCCCAGGTGCAGGACTTTGTATTTGTCCTGGTTACATTTCTTAACTGACCAGCGTGACTTACTGGTACTTCCTGAGGAGCTACTGTGGAACTTGGCGATCTTAATGTGATTCTATGATCCTTTCTTGCACTACAATTTGAATCTGAGTGTAAAGTCCACAAGATGCTAAGAATGGCAAGTTATCTTTGACTAAGCTGTGGCCTGGAGCAGTGGCAAATGCTAAGTGACTGTGTTTTACATGGACTGGACACAGGTATTCTTCTGTGCTTTGGATACTGGGAACAGCTTACCTGGGTTATCACACATGGGTGCTAACGCCTGGGTGAAAAATAGGAGAAAATCACATCTTGGGATCCTCTTTTAGATCAAAAAAACCTAAGATTTTTTTCCTTAAATACAGGATACCAAGGTCTAAGCACCAGGTTGTCAGTGGCATTTAGGCATTTTATTGCTCTAGACAATGAAATATCCAAAAGCCCATCAAATACATTAGCCATTAGTGAATGCATTTTACACAAGCCACTTGGTCAGCTAGTGCCAGGCTTATGTGCACTTTGGTTGGCAATGTCCCCATTAACACCTGCAAAATGCAGACCATCTGCTGAGGGAGAGAGGAAAAAACTGCACGGAAACAGCTTTAAGCAGTCATGGTAAGCAGAAATGCTGCAGCTGAGGATGGAGCAAAGAATGGAGGAACCACAGTGAGAAAGACAATTACAAGAGCAAAGAAGTGAAGGAAAAAAAATATGTGTGTGTATATATATATATATAGGAGCTGTATTTAACAAAATGCAACCTGGAAGGTGACCAAAATACAGGAAGCAAAACAGACATGATTAATAACTACAGTGTAAAAAACATGAGATTTAAATAACGTGTCAGGTATCCTCACATCACAGTTAACCACAGTTACCTCTTTGATTTAGTTTTGATTAGCGCAGAGACTCCCTGAGCTAGTCTCTGAGTCAAAGCCTTAAACCTGATGTAGTTCACCCACCTGGGTATGCATGCTGGAGGTTTATCGTATTTCAGCTTATTGCAGTTTGAGGGTCTTACTCTCTTGGTGCTGTGGTGAAGCTGTGATAATGGGCTTCAGCCACTGCCTCTTCCCAACGTTCAGGATAAAGAGCTGCCTTCGTGCTTATGTACTACTCAGTGTCTTGAATGGCCCTCTAAAACACACTGCAAGCACAGAGCACGTTGACTTGAGCTGCAAGGACACTCATCCCTTATAGTCTCTGCTAATGACTGTGTGTCTGGTAGAGCAGGGGAGAAAGGAAACGTGAGTGATGTGGGTGGTGGGTAGCAGTGAAGTAATGTGGAGAGGGTGATATCATGGTATGGGCGAGAGCTTCAGAAGTAATTTACTGGCACAAGTTTAGCCTGGTTTCCTTAGGAAATGAGGCTTATACAGTCACGTTGGGTGTATATGTGTGCACATGCTGTAATGAGGGAGAGGCTGCAGCTTTTCAGTAATCCTTATTAGGCACCAGGGAGCCCAAAGGAGTGATACTTACAGTGCCCCAAGAATGCAGAAAGCTTTGGTTTATTAAATGCCATAGAATGTATCCACCCATGAGATGTTCGTTTGCTGTGTCTGTATCCCAAAATTTGCAATCCTGTATGTAAAGAAAATGTTTGGTATAGAAGTGATGGTAACTGGGAACTAAATGTCAGCAGGAAAGAAACATTAATGTATGTAATAGAATAATGCCTTTCCCACGGAGCAGTGGTTCCCATTTATTTATTTTTTTGGTCCACCAGAGCACTGCAGCCTTCAAAATTTCAGGCAAACATCATTCAACCTTATAGTAAAGCTTTTCACTGAAAGCATTTTATAGTACAGCTTTGGTTGCATAGCCAGCAATGATGAATCACCATCTTCAGTATGACCACAACTCAAAACCACAACTGTGAATGCATTTGCTGTCCCCTTATTCCAGTGCTTCTGGTTCAAACCCATTGCTGGGGGGCCCATCGTGAAAGAGCAGAGATTCCTGACAGAATTCTTATTGCTTAGCTTGTCCTTTGCAGTTTGTATTTTGAAATAGCGAAAGCAATTTTGGAACAAAAATGAACAGTTTATCAGATATGTGGGTGACTCAGGATGAGCCTGATCTAATGCTACTTGTGAGAATGGCTGAATTCGGACGTACCTCTGGCTGCATTGGGTTGAGGGAATCAACCGATTCCAAAACAAAGAGGTACACTGTGAAGGTGAGTTTAAAAAACAAACAAACAAATAAATAACGATGCTGAGAACCACACTGCTCAGCATCAGCAGTGGAACAGTGAACATCCCTCAGGCTGGATTTACAGGCCAGTGCCACTCTCAGACAGAAGCAGAACATGCTGGGGAGGATGCTTTATGAAAGCGTAATTAGTACTCCTAAAATCAAAACAGAGCAAGACAGCCAGGCTTGAGTGAGCACAGCGAGAGGGCACGGAGCCAGCCCCATCCACTATAACTCTTCTCCAGAGCTTGTCCCTTCCAGCAGGGCAACTGGGATTATCTCTGCTCCTGGGAACGCATACCAGCACCTCCTTCCAGCATCTTCCATAGCAGGGTTCTGGGGCACCCTCAGGGACAGTGACTCCACCACATCCCTGGGCAGCATTTTGAGGCGCTTACAGCAGAAACATTCTGTGCAGCATATCCTGGAGACAATCCAATGCCCCGCACTAAGGACAGCAGTCGTGATCTGGCCTTTTTGCCCAACTTGCACTGCTAGGATGTGAAAGTCACGTGTTCTGAAGTTTGTTTTTTTTCCTAAAAGCCTTATTTTTGCACTGAATATTAACCAACCCCAACAGCCCATCTCCTTTGTTTCCTGAGACTGGGCTGTTCAGGGGTCAGGTGAGCATTCATATATATAAAATGCTCCTTGGACATGAAGGATCAGACTTTTGGTTTGAACTAATGAATTTGCACTTTGTTTCTGGACCAGGTCCTTTGCCACTGGACAGCCAGTCCGTGCTGCCAGGCTCCAGGCTGAAGATACTAAGAGAGGATCCCAGGTACCAGCACCAACCGTTCCAGGTGGGATGGCAGAACCCACGGCGCCGGCCCACCCCTGTTCCCTCAGCTAACGCTACGTGGACACAGGGGCTCACACACAGACTGTACATCTCCTCGTGTCCCTGCGCGACAGCCCACAGCCGCTCTCCGCCCTGCCCAAGGGCCGGAGCCCGCTCACCCCTCCCGGGGTCCGCCATCCCACCGCACCCCGCCCCGAGTCCCCGCGGGGCGGCGGCAGCGGGCGGGCCGGGGAGGGGCCGGGCCCGGGGCGGGGGTCGGGCCGGGGGTGGAGCCGCGGGCTGGCGGGTCGGGGCGAGGGGGAGCCCTCCCCTTCCCTTGCCGAGCGAGCCGGAGCCGGGGAAGGCGCTTCCTCAACTCCTCGCTCCCCGCCGGTGCCGCCAGCCCGCAGCATGGTGAGGGGCCGACCGGCGGGAAGTTTGGCGGTGCCGGCGGTGCCCCCCGACCCGCTCTCACCGCCCGCCCTCCCCCGCTCCTCTCTTGCAGATCTGGAAAACTCTCCCGCTGCTCTGTGCCCTGCTGGCCGTCGCCCGGCTGCGAGCGGAGGTAGGCGGGGGCCGGGGCGGGGGGCGCCGCCGGGCTTCTCCCGGGCCGGATGGCGGCGGGGCCGGGGCCGGGCGGGGCGAGCTCGGGGCAGGGGGAGGGGGCAGCGGGCGGCGGGACGGGGCTGCGGGCTCAGAGCGCCGGGTGTGTGCTGCCAGCCCTCTGCCGCTCCGTCTCCTTTCCCTTCTTTCTCTTTTTTCTTTTTGCCCTTTTTTAAATTTTTTTTCTCCCCCCTCGTTTACTTGCAACGACCTTCCTCAGCAAACTCGTAAACCCAGAGGTCCGTTGACAGAAAATAAAACGGTGCCTGAATTCCCGGCGCTGTAAAAAGTGAGGTCAGGGACAAAATATTCGATCGTTGTGGCGGGGAAATGTGGAAGTGATTTGGAGCAAATGAGCACAAGCTGGGCTGGGCTGGGGCTTGGGGCTGTGGGGGCAGCCGGGCGTGCTGTGAGCGGGGAAGCGGTCCCGGCGGGGGGGACGGGCTGGGCGGCTTCCCGCGCGCATTTTTTCTCCCTACATATTTCTCCCAGATGGCCGGCCCCGCCCTCGAGCATCGCAGCTTGGCTCCGCGCAGAAATGTATAAACACTTCTGGTTTCCTACAGAGAGTTGCCTTTCTCTGCCTCCCGGCCCGCCTCGTGGTGGGGAGCAGGGGTGGGGACCCTTAGAGGGAATGTAGTCCAACTCCTCTGCAGTGAACAGGGACATCTACATCTGTGCAGTAGTGGCAGGGCTCCGAGTGAAGCGTGGTGGAGTTGGTGACCTGCAGAAATGTGGTGAGGGTGCGTCTGGCCTCTAGTTTCTGATTTCACCAATGCTGCTAACGTTGCATTGACTTGGGTTGAAATTTTAGCTCCAGTTTTTTCACCTCCTCCAGGTTTGGGAGTCTAGAGGATGGCCCAAGTGTAAGTACGCTAACGTTTCCAAATCTGTATCCTCATCTACAAACCGAAAGTAAGATAAACATGAGCTGTTGTGATCAAAACTCGGCTGTAAGCTGGTTGGTGCCTGAGTTTAGATTCATAGATTCATAGATACATTAGGTTGGAAAGGACCTACAAGATCATCTAGTCCAACCATCCTCACACCACCATCCCTACCAACCAAGCTACTAAATCAAGCTACTAAATTGAGTTGATACGTTAATGACTTCTCTGCCCTCAGAGATGATGATCCAGTTGTCAAATTTGTTAATGTTTTGGTTCAATTCCAGCTCAAGTTCAGGAAAAAAGACTTTGGAGAAATAGATGCAATTTGGTTCCAATTTCAGGGAGGACCAATGGCTCCAACAACTTTTCTGTTGGGGTTCTTCGATCCCTTGCTGCTGGGTGGTGAGCACCAGCTAGCTCGCAGGAACCACCACCTGGGATATTGTGACTTTCTTGTGCTCTGGGGCGTGGGCTGTGCTTCAGGGTGGGCTGCTTGCATTCAGAGGTGCCTTTGGCAGTAGGCCCCTTCTAGATAGTCATCACACTCCTCTGTGTCCCTGGCGTTTAGCAAGATTTGCATGGCATTTCCCCTCTCTTAGATTTTGGAAGTGATGACTCTGTGCCTTCTTGTTTCCGCCGCAATCTGCACTTAGTGCCTTTCAGTATGTTCAGAATATTAATGCTGAGCCTTGAGCTTCTAATCCATTTGTAGGCAAAACCGTATCTGAACGTTACTGGCTTTTTTTTTTTTTTTTGTTCCAATGCTCATTTCTACAATATTGTTAGGTGCATAATTCGAGTCTTGAAAGAAAGAAAGGAATTGCTTCAGTCGATGTTCTTGGCATGATTTTGCGCAGACTGGAAAATCTGAGACATGCCAAAATGTGGGAGCTTTTCTTGGCCCTGTTCAGTAACAGTCACAAGAGCAATGATGGTGAACTGTGTGCCTCAGCTGGGGGCCAGCTCCAGCCCCAGGCAGCACGCTGTCTCTCTCTTCCAGGGTCAGACTGTCAGAGATGAGGCCATTTGCTGTTATTCGTGAGGTCCTGTGGAGGTGAGGCGGTTGTGTTCTCAGCTGGGGCTTTTCTGAGCAGACAGGGTGATCAGGGGGAACCATCCATCACAGCAGAAGAAAAGGGAAAGGCTCAGCACGTCTGCTGGATGCATTGCAGGTGAATCGGTAGGGCTGTAATGCAATCGATCAGGTGTTTCCTGCCAGCACTTACCAAGTTAGCACAGGAGAGGAGCCTGCTTGCTGTTGAACTGTGTCCGTGAGGTCTGTAGGTTGGTGTGTGGCAGCACCACAAACGAGTGTCATCATATGTCCCATCAGGATGCTTGCTTTTCAGTGTGTATTTTTATGTTAATGAGATTTATGCCAGTGTGCCTATATTGGTGCAAGCTGTGGGAGGATGTTTGCCAGTTTGCTGTTCATTCAGGTTAATCCCTGAGACCTGTAGCTACTCCCCTGACCTGTCCTTAACCCATTTCTGGCCAAATGAGACTGCCTTTGGAAAGCATTCTGTAAACAGTGCAAGCTGATTTTGCTCATTTTGGCCAGAAATGACTGGAGGAGGCAGCCTAGAGGATCTCCTGTCATGAGAAGATCTACTGACAGATCTGAGGGGTTACAACCCCCAGGCAGCATGGCGATGACAAGCATTTGGGACCAGATTTATAACCTTTTCTAATAGTGTGCGCTGCAAACACCACACATCTGTTGTAACCCTGGGATTAATTTTTTTCACCCCACCTCCTTTTCCCTCCGTATAATCTTTCCACACAAAAAGTTGAAAAGAGGTGTTGGGGGCAGAAAAGACCAGGTTTCCAGCCAAGGTCTGTTTGCTTAACTCACCTGAACTCTTCCTCTCCATCTTATTTGACTCCTGCACATAACAGCGATGATATTCCCCTCCCTTCGTGGTCCTGTGCTGCTCTGCCAACAGAGAGCCTCTGTGCCCTGGAGAGGTGGGGCTGGTTGTTCAGCTGGTCTCCATAAATTCGGGTGTGCTTCCTCCCATTGGGCTGCTTGCAGGGTCTGGCCAGTACCAGCAGCTTGCTTTCATTACTCTTTTCCCACGTTCTTGCACTGGTGGAGGCTAAAAGCTGCTGTCTTAATAAATTAAACTTAATGAATTACAGCCAAGATCCTAGTGTAGTCACATAGCTGTAGGACAAGGCTGTAATTTGGACCTCAAGCTATTGTTTTAAGAAGTATCTGTTTTCCTCTGGGATTTATTGGTGAAGCCTCTGTGGGTAGTTTAGTCCTTGTACTGGTGCTTGGTCCAGAGAAGTGGGAAGAAAGGATGCTGCAGTGCCAGCACACAGGTAACTCAGCCTGCTACTAAGGTTTTTAATGGGGACGCTGTGTGTGGGGGCAGTGGCTGTACTGTGTGACTTGAGAGCTTGGGGGCTGGCAGATAAAGCACACAGTTCGTTTAGGACACCTCATGCAGAACTCACTGTCCAGGTGCCCCGTGTTTCATGCAGGGACCGTAACCTCTGAGCAGCAGTGTGCATGGTGCGAGCTGTGACACGGAAGGGATGTTGAGCAGTGCTCAGGTGCACGTATCGCCCTGATGCTGCTCCCTGGCTGAAGGAGGTGCAGTTTGCCATCCAGACTGAGCAGTCTTCTGCGAATTCGCTGTGGTTGAGTGAATGACTTTATCTGCCAAGGTGCAAATTCCTTGCTGGTAATTAACAGGGGGCTGGCTAAAAGGCTTCTCTTGCCTATTGCTGTTATTGGTACAGCTGCGTGCCCATCAGGAGGTACAGGGGCATGTTTGATCTTTCTTGTGTGAAATTACACGAGTTGAGGAATGTTTCTCTTTGTGCAGAAGAGAGTTTGTGGCAAACCTCAGCCAGATGAGTCCTTCAGGCTCACGAGGCTCATGTTAACTAGGCTGCTTTAGCTCACGCATCCTGTGAGCTAAATGAGATGGGTTCCCAGAAGTGCCTCCTATAGCTGGGTTGCAGCATCTGCCTTCACAGAGGTGTCAGCTTCTGTTGCACTGGCATGTCTGAGCTGCACCGTGAATAACCAACACCTCTCTGGAGAGATTAATCCCTCAAAGCATTGTCTCTGAACTTAGCAGAAGAAAAGACTGGAATGCTGTTGGGCTGTGAAGCACTTTCCAGAGCCAGCTCTGTGTGGCAAACACTGGGATATATACATCAGCTTTCCCAGAGGCTGCAGATTTTGCCACAGTTGGTGTATTAGCTTAGGTATGAACTGGTTAGAGCAGGGGCTTGTTTGCTTGTGTGCTATGTGGCTCTGATTGCAACTTCTAGGCATCGTAGTCCCAAAGAAACAAATGACAGATAAACAGCCCTGGAGGCTTCGGTGCTGTGTTAAAGCACAGATAAATGCTGCATGAGCAGCAAGTGCATAGCATTTTCTTTCTGCTTGCTCTGAAATGTGCTCCAGTTTGGTGAGCAGCTCCTTTTTGTGTCAGTATACACTGGGCTGAAGACAACAGTCAGCAGTAATGTAAGATGACATCTGTTCCCTGCCATGTAAACCGGCCACCCAGAATTTCCTATGAAATCTTACTGCCTGCTCTAGCCTCGTTTATTACTCCATACCTCTCCATTTTAACAATGTGCCTATATTGTTTGGGACAGTGCCCTTAGATCCAGGTTACCCATAACGATGAGGTAAAAAAAATATATATATCTGGAGGCTCCTTTTGGGTGAACAGGCCTGAAAGGAACAAGGGAGGATTGGTATGGATGACTGAATCTAGGTAGGGATTTGGTATCTTATTAGCTCAGCTGCAGGTGGGTCACATGTTTCTACTGTTTGACAGACATGTTCATATTTTGGCAGAAGAAACTAAACGCTGCTTGAAGACCCGAAGAGGAGAGGGTACCTGTTTCCCTGTTGGTTTTTTTTTTTTTTTTTTTTTTTTTTTTTTTTTGAGGAAAATAACAAATGAACCAGGAGATGGAAAGACTTGCTGGAGCCCATCTCTGTAGAGTTTCTCTTGGCTGTGCTCTGTCAGCTGCTGTCCCAGAGATGAAACTACCTACGTTTTCCTAATATTGTCATACTATGTGATGGACATAGATGGGATCAAGAGTCCTCAGGAATGCTGGTGGAGTTTTCCCTTCTTATTTCTTAATTAGCTATTCCCCACAGTGAAAGATTACAAAAAATAATGATAACTTCAAGAGTTACCTACAACCAGAGACAAATAAGTTATTTCTTTATCTGTGAGGAGACCTAGGGAGGTAGTAAAAGGACTTTCTGTAGCAGTACCAGTGGTGGAACTGAGACAGGAGCCTGGTACTGTCCTCAAGCCTTCCCATTCTGGGAAGGAAAGAATCACAGAATATCCTGAGTTGGAGGGGATCCATCAAGATGGAGTCCAACTTTTGACTCCACATTGGACCACCCAAAAATCAGACCATGAAAAGAGAAGAGAGAGTTTAAGCCTTGGATGAGAGGAGAGGAGGAGTGGGGTGACAGGTTGGGCCAGCAAAGCTGTCAGCCCCTGACAGGGGCACGTCCTGACTAAGAAGCCCACAGCCTCAGAACCACAGGGCCAGGTTTGATTCTGGTGCCTGTTGCTGTTTTCCAGCAAGGAATCGATCTCTAGCACAGTGCCTGTGGGGCCCCTGTGTGCTGGAGCAGCCCCTGCCATTTCAGCACTGGTAATCGTAGCCTGGAGCCAAGAGCTTTCTTTCCTTCTGCATGATGTAATGTTTCACATATGTACTCTTTGCTGCTCAGGGACTTTCTTTTCCTCCTGTGTTTTGGCCACTTTTTCATGTTTATGTTCGAGGAAGCTGACATACGAGGGATTGGAATTACTGTCTCGTTTCCTATATGCAGGAGGAAGAGAGTGCCTCAAGGGGTTTTTATTATGTCTGGATCGTTTAGTTGTCTGGGTGAGTAAAATTCCTTGGGGATAACCAGAAAAGGTTGTGACCCTGCTCCACTCTGCAGCACACTCATTCAAACCCAGGAGGCTGAAAGACTGAAGTGGCAGGAGACCAAGCACTCACAGCCGAAGCTGAGGCTTGAACTTGGCAGAAACGGCCCTGTGTTCCCGGCTGAGGATGGCATGCTCACTCTGTGTCAGGCAAACGTTCTGTGCTGTTCCACCCCCAGGTGACAGTGGTGTCCACCTCATTTTCAGTCAGTACCACTTCTCCAGCACCACTGTGGTGACTGAGGCACAATTTCTGGTGGAGATCTGTTCTCCCATCCCCAGGATCAGGGTCAGGACGCATTAGCAGAGGATGATATGACAATGAGCAGAGTGAGGAAAGAGTACTTAGTACTTTTTTTTTTTCCATTTATTTTAAATGACCTGATTTATGCCCAGCCCACAGGTGTTATTCCCTACGGTCTGAGCTTGAGGGGATAGGGATCTCTTTTTCAGATCCTTCACAGCATTCCCATTTGGAGAACGTACTGATTCTTCCACACAGTCTTGCTGTCTGCCCAGGGATTAGTTGCTGCTTGTACAACCCGAAGCCATTAGTGTCTTGTCAAATCCAGTCTTACACATCCCTGCTTAAGCGATGTCCCCTTCCTGTTCTGTGAAAAATGATCCTGTGCTCTGGAGTATCTCAAAGTCAGTAAGTTTATCTCGATGCTCCTCTTCCGTGAGCAAGCAGACCATTAATCTTGTTGTTCTGTCCCAGCAGTCCTAATTATGCCCCGTGCTCGGTGATAATCACTGCCTCCCCTGTGTGGTTGCACATACATCACAGGTTGTTGGGGCCCCTCTGCTCTGTGCTGAGCCCACCTCTTTTCATCTCCTCCTAGCTCCCTTCCTCCTGTCAAAGCAGGACATTTTGCCCTGGTTGCCTGAAGAAACAGAGCTTTATGTGATTTTATTCTCTGCTTACTGGCGCCTTTGAACCTCCTCAAATAACTTCTAAACCTGGCTGCCAGTTTCAGCCATGTTTAGCAAAGGATATCAGGTTCCTGCAAGGTACTGTGTTTCTTTCTGTTTTGTAAAAATAAAGACTGGTAGAGCAGAAAGACACTTTCACTGCCCTTTCCAAGGGAAAAGCTCCAGTGTGAGATCATCTTTCACTGTGGACATGAGAGGCATTTCATGAGCGTTCCCAGTTTGTACCTTCTTAGTCATCAAACACAGTCAGCCTCTAGACAGGAATTTGTAGGAAGCGCCTTGGAGAACAGCTTCTTGTAGCTCCTCTTTGCACTTTATGATATTTATCCTCTGCTCTTTGACTTTTCATTGCTGCAGGATTGTGTTGTGGAGGAAACTGAGCCTTCGTGTCCTTCATCGGGGGGCACAGGACATGGTTTGTTACCTGATGTGTGTGTGTACAGAGAACCAACACTTGTGGGGTAACTTGCCTGTAGCTCCACCAACCTGGGCCTGGGATGGGGGAGCAGAGCAAACTTTGCAATTGATGCAATTTATTTGTGGGCTTCTCATTTTTGTGTGTGAGTGCCGAGTCTTGCAGTAGTATGTATGTTGCCCTAAACCACATGGTGTCAGTGCAGTGCCTGGGCTGCTTCTGACTTGGTATGTGGGAAAGCCCGAGGAGATGGGAGAACAGCTTGGCATGAATGTGTCCTCACAAATCACCGCCAAGCTGCTCTGCAGTGCAGCAGCCTACATCCAGGTGCTTTGGGTGAGTTAGGATGTCCTGGCTGCAGCCACAAGGTCAGTGGTACGCTAGCCTTAAATGTTGTTTTTTTTTTTTTTTTTTTTTTTTTCCAGGTCTGTGTTTATTTGCCGCAGAGGGTTGGTGAGGGACAGATTAAAGGGATTTCTGAGCAGATGTGCTTCAGAGCCTGTGGGCATCAAGAGAATGCAAGCAGATCTCTCCAGATCTGTTTGTTCTTGCTCCTACCATCACACCGTGATTTATATGTGGGCTTTGGGCAAGGCGTCTAATTCCTCTGAGCTCCAGTGTTCACATCTGTAAAATAGGAGTAGCAGCTGTGCTGTGCCTCTCAGAAAGGTTTATGAAGCTGAATGCATTCCTCTTGAAAGTTTAAAGCTCTCTCTTGGAAGGTGCAGCCGCTATTGCAGAGGGTTATTATCCTTATCGACAGCAGTAGTGATAGCAAGGAAGATGGAGACAGTGTTTGGAGCAGAACTGTCAACAAGTTGTTCATCAACAGGCAGTAATGATGAGCCCTTGGCAGGGGGAAGCAGGGCTCCCTGTAGCCCTGCATGGCATGAACCTGGGCTCTGGCACAGGGCATGCTTGCCTGCTGCCCCTGTCAGGTCTGTCGGAGGTTCAGGAGGGAGAGGAGATGGGTTCATGATTTCCATTGGTTGTCATGGCAACTAATGGAAATCACTTTTTTTCCTCTTTATCTGTCATATATGAAGGTGTTTGTTAAAAGAGCTAGGAAACATATTTCTCTGTTTCTTTTTAATATTTTAACTGCTGACTTCTCTTAATAAGTATGTTATCTGTGTGTTTCCGGGGAGGCTATGAGAGTTTTTGGGTTTTTGCACTGGGGGTGAGCACTGGGAGCAGACAGCTGTTGGGCAGCTCTGTGTGCTCAGCCACTTCTCGAGGCTCTCCCATGAGCATTTGTTCACGGAACAGTGAGGCTGAGGAAGCAGGTGCCCAGAGTTGCAGGTAGGGCAAGTGCTGTTTACCATGGGAGCAAATGATTAGGTACTCTGAAAAATTTCAGGCTGGATGAACGGGGAATAATAATGCCAATTTATCAGCCGGTGAGCTGTCAAGTTTACTGACACAGTGAGGATAAAGAGCTTTGAGAATTCTGGATTAAAGGTCTGGATGAAACAGAATGTATCATTGTCTCTGTTTTGTGTAAACAGCGGCGTATCTTGTCACTAAAAATATGGCTGTCTACCAACTCTACTGATGCTAAAAAGGAGGAAATTTTCCTCGTTGATTAGTAGATGATAAGGCTACAAGGAGCCATCATGCTTTGTGTCTTCTGTCCCCTTGCCTAATGCAGCCCATATATCCAATTTTGTGATTAATTCCCTTTGCTGTGGACTCTAAAGCATGTCCTCTAAGACATCTAGTCTTGATTAAGTAATTACTGCAAATGGGAAATACCACTGTGTTTGGCATGTTGCTGCAGTGGTTAATTATCCTCATGCTGTTGCACCTCGTTTCTGGCTTCTATTAGTCTAGTTTTGATCTGTGGGTGGTGAATCTTATGCTTGATCCGCTAACCAGAAGAGGCCTTCTCTACCATGTGTGTCCCCCACCAGTATAAATGTGGTCTGCATCAAAGATTGCTCCTGCTCTTGTCTTGGGAAAGCCAAACAGTTTCCCTGTGCAGGATCATAGATAGAGTTCTAGAAACACTGAGGTTGGAAAAGACTGCTGTTCATCTGATCCAAGCATCAGCTCATCCCCAGCATGCCCACTAAGCCATGTCCCTCAGTGCCACATCTGCATGTTTCTTGAACACCTTGAGGGATGGTGACTCCACCTCCTTTCTTGGGCAGTACATTCTGTGGCCTCACCGCTCTTTCTGAGAAGACATTTTTCCTAATATCCTACCTGAACCTTCCCTGGCACAACTTGAGGCCATTCCCTTTTGCCGTATTGCTGTTACACAGGAGAAGAGGCTGACCCCAGCCTCGCCACCACCTCCTTTCAGGGAGTTGCAGAGAGCAGTAAGGTTTCCCTGAGCCTCCTCTTCTCCAGGCTAAACAATCCCAGCTTCCTCAGCTGTTCCTCATAAGACTTGTGCTTCAGACTCCTCACCAGCTCTTTTGCCCTTCTCTTGGCACGCTCCAGGGCCTCTATGTCTTTCTTCTAGTGAGGGGCTCAGAGCTGAGCATAGTCCTTGAGATGTTGCCTCACCAGTGCTGAGTACAGATGGATGATTATCTCTCTGCTCCTGCTGGCAGTACTCTTCCTGAGCACCTACTGAGGGTGCACTCAGTCCCCTCATCCAGATCATTAGTAAAGATATTGAACAGGGCTGGCCCCAATACTGCCTGCAAAGGGTGGTTCACTGTGTCTGCATGCACTGCTCTTGCCTTACCTAGCCCTTTAGAGGGCTTGCTGCTGCCGTGTAGTAACAGGGCATCTCTACATTTGTACAGCCATAGGCATTGCAAATTGTGTGAACAACAGTGACAAACCCAGTAGCACACCCTTATTTAGGTTGAGAGAGTTCACTCATGTTAACCTACACAAATTGTGATGGCTGTAGCAGCAGCTGATAGGTGAGGCATAGGCCCAGCAGCAGGGGAAGGCCGGTCATCGTGTGCCTGCACTCACATCCCTCAGCAGATCAGCTCTGTATTGCTGCTCTGGGGCCTGAGAGCCGTAATAGGCTGCATTACTGGCATCAGCATCTCTGCACAAGCAAGCAGTGCACTACACAGTCCCATGGGGATGCCAGCGTGTGCTTTGTTTCTCTGCTTGGAGCTCCATTTCTCACAGCTAGATGAGTGCTGATGTGAGGAACTACCCTCCCTGGTGCTGGAGGGTGTGTCTGTTTATGGGTGTAACTTGGTTTTGTTTACGTGTGGGGCATCAGTCCTGGGACTGAGGGGCACAGCGAGCAAGCTGTCTGCCCTGCTTTAGAAAACTCAGGCCATTACCAGCAAGTCTGACCCAAACTGGCTACAGTCAGAGGTGGAGACAGCCAGCTTTCTTGCTGTTTGCTCCACCCTTCTCAGAAAATGAATTTCTAGCCAGCTAACAATACAGGAATTTCTTCCAAGAATGAATCTTGCTTGTTGTCCCAGGGGCATGGGCTCTGTTCCGAGATGTGCTTGTACAAGGCTTGGCATGAACTGGGCTGCATCTTGACCTGGGCCTTGGGACACTTTGGTACTTTCAAGTATGTAATAAAGATTCAGGTGTTATTTTTTTGTTGCTCCAACTTTGTCTTTAGGGGTGTTTGTGGTCTTTCTCTTCTCTGAAAGAAAGTAGGGAGTTCTGTGTGATTCTTGTTCTTGGGTCTTTTCCAGTTCACACCTCAGGAAGGCTGAGTACAAAAGGGTTAAGGTTTGTGTTTCTATGGCTTGCAGGAACCTTTCTTTGAGGCAGCCCTCACTGGGTAGTGCAGGCATTCAGACAAAGGGTGCTCATGCACTTTTTCTGTGGGCATACTGATTGGAACTCTTTGATTTTGGTGATGAGAGGTGAGAGTAGATGGTTTGCTTGTCTTAAGCAGTGTTTTCATCCTATGTTCTGTCTTGAGCTCAAAGCCCATTTTTTTAATCAGTGTCTGGCAAAAGGTTACAAACTCCTGTGTACCCCAGGGCTGTGATTTTTAAACTCAGAGCCAAACATTCTTGTGATGCACATCTGAAGGAAGGGTTTCTCAGTGGGTGCTGTGGAAAAAGGTGAGTGGTTCCTATGCTGTGGCTGCATCTCCTTCCTCCACCTCTTCTTCTGTTCTGGCTTCTGTGCCACCAGGCAGCTAAAAACTGAACCGTACTCCGAAAGAAACAACCTCCAGCTGATGCAAGGAGGGATGATCTCTCAGCTTTTCATCCTTCGTCCCTGCACAGGCCAACATAGGAAAACTCAGTGCAAGAAAGGGAAAGGGCAGGACCACCTCTGCAGCCATGGTTGAAGACCATCTCAGGTTTCAAAGCTGAGATGTAAGGCAAGATATGGGTGCTTTACTCTCAGCTTCTGCATGAGCTCTGCACTTAGGGGGCTGTCCCATTTCTCCTTTCTACTCTATCACAGGGCTGAACTCATGTGGGTCATGGTGCGAGGCTTGAAGGCTGAGGAAGAGGAGGAGGTGCTTTGTGCCCTGGCCCATCCCTTGCTACTGACCACAGCCCTCAGGAGAGAGGCCCCTTTGCTGTCTGCTCCTTCCCTTTGAAACACTAACTTTTTCTTTGTAAACTGCTGCCCTGATTATGTCTCCACGCACAAAAGCTGTGTCTTTGTGAGAGAAGTGGTGGCTACAATACAGGGCTGCACATAGGTTTCCGGGCAGTGTAGGGTTGTAGAGCTATGACTCTGCCATCCCCAGCACTGTCCATCCTGCTTGTCCTCTGTTATGATCAGTGCTCTGCAGTGGGGTCTAAAGAAAGTGTGTACAGCTGTCTTGGCTTTAACAGCGAGGGCTTTTAGTTTAGGCAGTCTCACAGTAAGTACCAGAAGTCCCAAGTTTGTTCCTTGTTGCATCCGCCCCATTCTGCAGCATTATGTGTTCCTAAGTGTTTGTTGAAAGCACTAGGATGTCTCGGGGAGAAGTGCCTGTGTTTGCTTCATTATTTTTGATGGGATTTAGCTGTTAAAATTCAGGCACACCGTGTGCTGCCAGCAGCTATCCCAGTGGTAATGTAGGCTGATCCCACTGCAGCTGCATGGTTTCCAACAGGGAAGGAAGAAGGGGGAAGTGACCATGTCTTGGCTGAGACAAATGTACAAAACTCAGGTAAGATGAAGAAATGCAGTAAATTCCATGCGTGGACCATGCAGAAGTATGTATGTCTCGTGGGCTGTTGCTTACCATGTTATGAGAAGGAAAAGAAATTACAAGATTTAATGGGACATCGATTCAACTGTAGGAGCAGGGTCCCTATGGTAGAGCTGTGCTGACATCCTGGTGCTTTGGAGGATATGAGGATCCTGAACGTCAGTGTGGGCTGTAACAAAATACTTGGATTTGCATGTCATGGAGGATTAAACTTGGGGCAGCTGAGGTGCTTAGTGACCACGGGCGCCTGCTCCTTCGTGTGGCTGGAATTGCCATCATGCAGCTGGAATGGCTGGGCAGGTCACAAGGTGTAAACTGACAGTAAATTTGGGTTAGGCTTTACTGTGGGAGAGGAAGCAGTAAGCAGTGACATGCCCGGAGCTGCTCCACCACTATTTTTGTTCTTGCTGCAGAGTGAGCATTTGCTCTTAGAGGGGAGATGCAAGCAGCCAGAAGCAGCGTCCCTTTTACACACTTGATTTGAGTCTGTCACTGCACCCTGAGCTTGATGCTACTGACTGTGATGTTAAAGGCTTCTCATACTGCGTTTCGCAAAGGCTGAGGCTGATCTGTATATGCATGTTCCATGGAGTTAAGGGTACCAGGTGCAAGGGCAAGCAATATTTGCTATGGGTCAGGATTTGGCAGTTCCTATGGTAAGTGAGAATTAGCACAAGTCCCCAAGAGGGAAAAGCTGTTGCAGATCAGCACAGATGTGGTACTCACTTGTGTTCACTGTAAGATGCTTGGCTCTTTGGTCAGGGCTGTTTTCTTCTGGGTTACTGTAATGATTCACATCTTAGAAGTGCTGGAACACTTACAGGAAAAGGAGGGACGTGCAGTCAGCAGCTAGATTGGCAGAGGCTGTCATACAGATGTTAAAGCGCTGTGAATTCTAGTAAATCGTTCACTGCAGGCTTTTGCGTTACTTTGCTCTTGCCATAGGCTAAAGGAGCACATGCATCCCATTCCTTAAGCTCAGTGGGATGACTTCCTAGAGCTGGTATGCTAAAAGTGGTTGGCATGCTGGCTACACTTCTAAATCTCTGCACCTTCACACTGTCTGGGCATTTGGCAGGGAATGACTGGGAAGCTTGGCAGCTTTTACCCTGAGGGAACTGTAAGACATGCAGTGAGGAGCTGTTTGCCCTCCTTTGGGTAAGGGTGATTTATTGGTTTTCCGGTTTTATTTGGAGATCCAAAAAGTTTTCTTGGAAAAACCAACTGAGAGATTCTACTCAAAAACCAAAAGGCGGAGTTGTGTTACAAAATGTTTCGTTGCACAACATTAGACCTTCCATAATTGCAACACCCGCAGTGCATCTGATTATCACGGCTTAGTACATTATCATCATATCAATGCTACTTCTAAAATCACATGTGGGGAAAAAGCAGATCGTGTTGTACTAATTTCCTACAGCCTGTACAGTTGTGCAAGTAGCACCTAGTGTAACTTTGTTAAGCACAGCCAGTGTTTAAATGCATGAGAATAATGTCTACACTTACGTGATGATGTCTACTTCAGCAATTTGTTCTCAGTGTTCAGAAGGCTGCCATTGATTTCCTGGTGTGTTTGAGTCAAAGCCAGCACTAGGAACATGTTTTAATAAATGCTTTGGGTGTGTAGTTTTCCTGGGTTTTCTAAAATCTGTGTTGAAAAAGAAAAGCTATTGTCCCTTCTGAGTTTCCTATCTTGAGTAGAACAAAATGTCTCCCTGTTCTCCACCTCTTTGGATATGTGGATGCGAGGCTGTGATCTTGCTGAAAAGTGATGATCATCAGCTGCTCAGGCTAGTACACTGAGCTGTGAGCTGCAGTGGCTGAGGCACAAATGTGTTTTTCTTTCTGCTGACTTTATTAGAGGAGCAGTAAATTCTTGCTGGCTGGCAAGGTGGATAACCAAGGCCGGCAGACAGCTGAGAAAGCTAATGTATTCCATTTGGATTTGCCAGACGCTGCCTTCTGAGGCCCTTAGTCTGCTTCGGTTGTATGTCCCTGGGAATTCATTTATCCCTTTGGAAGTGATAGCAAAAATCCATTTGTCTTCCTTGGATGCTGCACAGAGTCTTCCTGGGATATCTCTCATGTCCATGCTGCAGCCCTGGCCATGCAAGGCCACCTGACCGTGTGCATGGACTTTGCTAGCAGTGCAGAACACGCTGAGGCTCTCCTGTTACTACAGCAAAAATTGTGTGGCCTTTTTTCTCAGTTATGTTCATTAAATGGGAAATTTTCTGTTGAATACCAAAATTGCTTATACCGCAATAAGCAAGGGGAAACTCACCAAATATTTTGTGCATGCTAGGCTGTTTGGGGGGAGATTCAGGCCTAACAGAAGAACCAGAGCAGTTATGATGAACTTCAAGAAGGGAAGCTGGAGGAAAGCATGTGGTAGGGGATAGGAAAGGAGAATAGGAGAATGACAGTAATCTATAAAATGGCCTCCTGGGACACCAACCTAAGGTGATCAGCCAAGCCATTGATTAGTACAGTGGCAACTCCAGTGGCTGAAAGCATTGGTGGAGTTGCAAGCCACATCTCAGACACTCCCTCTGATTACAGTTGCCTAACAAAGCTTCCTTACATCTGGCTTCTTGTCACTTGAGGAAAACGGGGGGGAAAACTAAGAAAAAGAAAAAGAGTAAACAAACAAGCCAAAAATCCCATGGAAGTAACTTCCCTCAGCCAATTGAGTTGGCTGTGGCAATCAAAGATCTGTTTTCTGTGCTAAGATCTTCCCTTCCCCCACCACTATAAACCTTCAGATTTCTGGGGATATTTCCCGAGGTCTGGCAGAGTAACCTTCATTGCTCAAGAAGGAATGTTTGCTGTGCAGGTACTACTTCTCCATGGACCTCTGTGCTGTCACTTGTATTGTGCCATTGCCTTTCTTTCACCTTGAATGCCTCCCATTACATGTTCCAGGGTGTGAATCCACTAAGCTGCAGCTCTAGCTGCCAAGAAAAATTAATTTCTGCTGAAAGATGGGTGCTGCTTGGGTGGCAACTGCTTGGGTGATCCAAGCAAGTGGCATTTGGCAATGCTTTGTGCCCAGAAAGACCCCAGCCCTTCAAGAGCAAGCACAGCAGCTGTGTTGGGAAAGAGGAGACCTGGGACCAACAGGGTCATGCTTGGTTTGGCATTTGTCAGTACTGCTTGCCTTTGTGGTGCAGTGTTTCTGTAATTACATTTTGCCTTCTGCTTCATCATCTGTCTCAGCCCATTAGAGCACCTGCTGGTTAATTACTTAAGGAGCTATCAAACTTTACAGTAAAGAGTTGTTACATCATTCTTACCACAGACAAAAACAAGCAAACAGTCATCACCTCTTTATGCTCATTCTAGAGATGTAGCTGTAATCACCGAGTCCGTATCCCTAACAAGTGCATAGTGCTGTGCTGCTTTTCCAGTTCAACTCTTGGCTCCATGGGACCACACAAAATTCAAGCGATGTCCAAATGCTTCTTGCTTTCTGGAAGCTTGGGGCCGTTCCCACTGCCCTGGACAGCCTGTTTCAGGACCCCACCACCCTCTGTTGCGGCACCTTTCCCTAACCCTCAACTTGACCCTCCCCTGAAGCAGCTCCGTGCCTTAGATCCTGTCACTGTTGCCAGAGAGCAGAGCTCAGTGTTGTCCCTGTGAGAGCTGCAGCCGTCATGAGGCCTCCCCTCAGCTCCTCTGCTCTGCGTTCAGCATGCCACAGGACCTCAGTCACTCCTCACACACCTTGCCCTCCAGACCCTTCACCATCTTCATAGCCCTGCTTTGAATGTTCTCTTATAGTTTTATGTCCTTATATTGCAGCACCCAAAGCTGCAGCAAGTGCTGGAGTTGAGGCCGTGCAGAGCAGAGCAGAATAGTCCCTTCCCTCACCTGGCTGGCAGTGCTAGATCTGATGGACATCTGATTCGTGCTATTAAGCATCCAGACTCTGAGCTGTGTCCCACCATGCAGCTTACTTGGTGAGGGAACTAAATACACTGGGACCTGCTATCAGAGAATTTGGGTTCCCCATTGATCAGGGCCTAGCTCCAGGGGATGCTCAAGTCCTACCTGCTCTGCCTTCTTCTCTCTAGTCTTAGTTGCATTCTAAGCCTGCCTCTTCTATGCAGATATTTCCTGATTCGTTTCTCCACCCTTGTACTGTTTGTCTTGAATTCCCATTTTCTTCTGGTAAAGAGGCATGTAGAATGCAATGTGGTCCTCGTGTTTGTTTTTTTGTAGCTCCTCACTGTACCCCAGGCAGCATCTACCTGTCAGATTCCGCTTCAGACTTGGCAGTCCTACAGCAAAGCTAGTGTGGTCACTGCATTCAGCCAGTGCTTGGGCAGAGTGGTCAGGATCAGCTGTAAAGTAAAGGATTATTCTTAGCAGTGACTGAAAATTCAGGAGCGTCAACAGAGAACTCTGGAGAAGAGTCTGATCACAGACTCTATAGACTTTGAGAGGTGAGGTGAGCTTTTCTCAGGCGAGAGGTACCAAGGTGACTCCCCTACCAGACCCGAGCTCTAGCAGTGATGCCAAGGATCGTTCTGCATTTTTAGCAAAGCAGCATCAACAATTCCTCAAACACGCACAAAATAATTTAATCTTGTTCTCAGAAACCACTGACCTTTTTCTGTTCACACTTAAAAAAGGAGAAATCAGCCTGAGGCAGACACCTGGCGTGGAAAATTTCAACCTGAGCAACTCAGTGCTGGCAAAGTTTTCAGCAATGGAAAATGTGGTTTCTTAAGGGGAAGTGTCCAGCTGCTTTTCAGTGTTGGGTGCTACCTCTTCCACTCATAACAGGGGCTGACACCTTGACTACTGGCTCACCACTATGCTGTTACCCACTCTTACCTCCTGGTGAGGATGACCGGGCTCCTCCAATTTTCCCTTTCCACATAATGTTCAGAGGGGTATGCTTTCAGTCAGCCATTTTGTGGCTTTTGCAGCCACCCTAGGATATGGCTGTCACCCTCTGAACTTCAAATGGCTTTGCTGGGATTAACCTAGACACAGAAGATTATTGAAATGCCTGGTGAATCTTAGCCTTAAATTCACTCTGTGTAGTACTCTGAACTCACTTTTTGATTAGCAGTTCAAGTTATTGCTGACTGATGGTTTGTTATAAACACAAGCACTGAGATGGCCTGACACTGAGCAATCTTTGAATAGCTACAAGTTCTTATTAGTGACACCAAGGCAAAACTACAGTGTAGAGTCACGAGCCCATGTAAGTCACTTATCTGGAGTACAGGTTGAGTTCCTGGTTCAAAATCTCTGTATTTCTGAGCAGTTGAAATCTGTGCAATGAAGTATACTTCCTGTACAAAGCTCTTCTTTGTCTTCTCTTATCTTCCTATATTCCCATGTAAAATTCCTACACCCACAGCTTCAAGGACAATGCTGCGTTACTCGGGCATTTAATACCATGGAATTTGTTATGGGAAATAATGTAATTTTTTCATAACAAAACCATTATACTGTCAAAAGCTGAACTTTCTGTTCCATTAGCCAACTGCCAGCAGAGATTGCTGGGAAAAGAAACCTAAATTTTTTACTAGCAGGAGAAATGGAATGAAAACAAAATGAATTTATTATGAAATGGATTTGTTTGTAGGCTTTCTTGTGCTGTTGTTTGCTTTCTTTGAGGGCATTTAGAGCTCATTAGCAGCCCTGGAGACAAGTCCATTACTCACCCAAAGAGCAGAGAGCAGTGGAGGCAACAGTGCGGGCTCCCTCCCTCCCTTCCCAGTCCATCCTCTGCATCCCTCCTGCATTCCCTGAGTGGAACTCACCTTTGGCCTGGAGGGACCGTGTTCAGCTCAGGTGGGAGAGGACAACCAAGTGTGTGCCATCTGCTCCCTTCATCTGGGGACACCTGCTGAAGCCTGCTGGCTGCTCAGGGTCGGGTCCCACACCGAGCAGGCACATGGGACACCTTCCTGAGGCAGAGAACTGGTGTTCTGCACTTCACCATCCTTCTGGGAAGCGAGATCGTGAGGAGTTTTGGAGGGAAGAAGAGGAATGAGAGTGAATGTGTGATCCCAATGAAGAGAAAAAAGCTTTACGAATACCTACACAAAAGGAATTGTTCCTTTCAAAGCGCTCAAACACAGCTAAAGCTGCCTTCTGCAAGCTGCTCTTGTTCTCTTCATTCCTAGATGGATGGATGTAACCAGAGGGCAAATCCATTTCCTTCAGCCCTGATCTTGTGTGTCACATCTTCTTGTATGAAGGATTCTTTCTGGAAAAAATTTGCTGTTTGGCAGAAGTGCCTTATCTTCGTGATTGGCTAAGGTTGCATCATAAGAAAAACAATCCATGCAGTTTTGAAACTTTTATTTGCCCTCTTCTGATCATAAAATGGGTTCTACTATACGTTTTCACCCCTACTTTATCCAGTCTCCTATATTTACATTGCAATAGAAGATTTTTCTACCCTGTTTCTTTAAAAATGTTATTGATAACAGTCAAAACACATACTGCTTTTATAAAAGAGCATTATTTATTAAGATAGACATCTGTTACTGCTATATATTTTCCTACTTCATAGTGGGTATGGTGGGGGAATGAAATGTCAACAGAGAGATGTGTTGTTTATGTCAAAGTATAGAATTAGTCTATAAGCAAATAGGTGTGAGTTGGTTATGAATACAGTCAGGTGATTTTAGGGGAAAGCTCACAGCTGTAAGAGGATTTTGAGGTCAACTTTTCAGTGGGTATGGGGAAGGCAAAAAATGACATCCTTTATGTGGTATCATGGAAGTAGAGTTGTATACAGAGGGTCCACTGATGGCGTGGAGATGGAGGATGATCCAGGAGGTGCCTCTCCACTCCATGTATGATCCCATGGGAAACTTTGCAAGGACTGTGTCACCCAACGGCAAGGGTTTGTGGTGAAGAGTGTTGTGGGGAAGGCAGTTTAAGAGCGGTGCCTTGGGAAAGCAGCACCTCACTCAACCCCTTAGAAAGAACGCAGGCACGTTGTCCAAGTGAAAAACCATGCAGATATGTTGAATTTCCTTTTGGAAAAAAAAAAACACCTAAACCCCAGATTCCTAACCAAAACACAAAAAGGATTTAAAGGTCTGCCCAAGTGCTCCCACAGCATGCTGTCCAGTAGAGCCACAGCCCTCTTTCTGGGCTTGCAGGCGGCTCTGTCCCACGATGCACGCCCACAGTGGTTTTGAGGAAAGCCGGCAAGCCAAGAATGCGTAAGGATGCTGGAGCTGTGCATGCTCACATCTTTTCATCTCCAAAACACAGTCCGGCCAGGCCGCAGGGCAGAAAGCAAAACATCCTGGGCTGAGTTCAAGAAGTGCTAGAGAAGAGCTTATGTTTTTGGAGGCAGTTCAGGCAGTGATCTCTCTTCCAGAAGCAGAGGAAGTGCAGAGAGCCTCAGGGTCTCTCACAGTGCTGGTTCTCCCTCTAACCCAGGGACTGGTAGCAAGTCCCCAGGGCCTCCTTGCTGCCTCCAGAGCAGTGGAAAAAGGGACAGGTGAGTGCTTAGGTCACTGCCAAGACTAGGATGAGCACAGGCTGCTCAGGTCTGAGGGATGGTGCTGAGCATCAGAAAGGGGCTGAGCAGAGGGTTGAGGAGGGGAGTGTCCCCAGTGAAATTGTGTCTGAGAGCTGCCTTGTTAGATCAGCGCTGTTTGCTTTGCTGGAGTGACTCAGAGGAGTGGATGCTTTCCCCACAGCAGCATCTATTTGGGTTATTGTAGCCACCAAAGGGAACTGCAGCTTTGTCTTTCTGTTTGTTTTTTCAAAGTCAAGCCATGGGAGTCAGCATCAACAGTCTTCCAAGCTAGACAGGAAAAAATGCCGCGATTGTGGAGAGCGGGGAAAGGGATGTCTGCAACAGTTCTTCGTTAATTCCAGACACTGTCACAAAGGGCCAGATGGAAGGAGATGAAAGAACGGGAAGAATAAGTTGCTTTAGACACCAAGCAGTAATATTTTAGGAAAAAAGCCATGGGAATAATTGACTTTTTCTAATTCTTCAGCTGAATCAAGGAGTCAGAACAAAAAATTTATTTCAGATCACTTGAAATTCTTCTTTTATTCTCAACATAAACCAGAACTGACTGAACAAAAGGAAGTTAATCTCACCAAAATGTGTTTTTATTTTGCTTTCTTTAACCTTTATGTCTGTCTACAAGACTTCAAGAAATGCATTTTAAAATAAAAAAGGAAGAATAGTTCATTTTAGAAACTATTTTGGGATTGAAACTGTTGCCCTAGCTAGGTACAAATTTGCAAATTATTTTGGTCAGCCTCATCTTGCATTTTCCAGTGAATTAGCCTTCTGTCTGAAACACATTACCCAGCCTTAGGAATTATAGGAAATTGATGATTGCTTCTCTTACTTCTTAATCAGGGGATTGTCCCCGATGCCTGTGCACTGCCATTCACTGCAGCTCGTGTGCTTGCTCAGCCTTCCCCTCCTTCTTCCTGTAGCAAAGATTTTGGCTTCATTTTTGCAGTGTTTTTTCCACTCCTCTTTCCAGTACCGATGAGGAGTCGCACGTGATCTTCTGCCAGCTGTCGGGTGTTCAGTAGTGAAAACAGAGGTTACAAGAACTTGGAGAGCTTTCTTTGCGTCTGCCCACCTCCTGAGACCCCAGTTTGCACTTAGAAGGTCCTAAGGCAGCAGAGTTTTGGCTGACTTGCCTTCAGCTCCCTCTGGCTACAGGGACACTATTTTAGCTTCTGATGTATCTGTGCCTTTTTGGCAAGGAGACCTCTGATAGATAAGCAGACTTCAGGATAGAGGCCCAGCCTTCCCTAACTTCTGTGTCCTTTGCAGTTTTGTTTTACCTTGCCTCTGCTTTCACATATCCTTGTTAGTCTGTTAACCACCCTAAACTGGCTCTGCATCAGCAAGGAGCTGAGCAAGTCCCTGACCAAGGCTAGAAAATGGGAAGTGTGAAACTGGCTTGTGCCCAATGCTGTTCTCACCTCCTTCCCACACGGAGGCTGAGTCAGTGCTTCCCTCCATTCCATAGCAGTTTCCATCACTTTTTTGTAATGTGCTGTGGCCGGGGTTGGGTAAAGCAGGACCAAGGCACAGAGCTGGGAATGAGGATCATCATAGCATTGTGTCAGTGTTGGGAACAAAATTACTGAGGTCTCTTTTGCAAGAAGCCCGAGGCTGCCAGCAAATCTCAGCTCTTTCAGCTCTCCATGTTCCTCTTGTGCTTCCACTTAATGGAAGAGGTGAGGAGATGCCATAGAGTTGTAAATCCTAACTTGCTCATCTCACTCTTCCCTCTGGTTGAAGTCAGATGATGGGTGAGAAATGTGGCAGGTCTGGGTCCTGTTCAGAGATAAGTTGCTGCGGACACCATCCCGGTGGCCTCTGAGAGTGGGGAGATGGGAATGGTGAAGGATAAAGTAGGGACTGCTTGTCACAGAAAGAACTGCAGCTCACCAGAGACTTAGGGACTGAAGGAGTGTATGTGAGGTTGGTTGTATGTGTTGTGAACAGCCTCATGTTGGGTAGCGAGGGAGGACCATGGTGTGAGTGCACAACAAAATGCGACAGAGGGCTCTGGTGCTGAGCTCTGTGGACTGGGTCTTCTTGCATTCTGCAGGGGAAGGGAAAGCACCTTTTTCCTTGGAAAAATGCTGCTGGTAGAGAATGCTTCCTCTTACTGCTGAGCCCAGGTGTGCTTGCAGAGGGCTTTAGGGGATGGGGTCTGTGCTTCTTAACAGGAGTTATGAGGCCGATTAGGTTGGGAATCCAAAGACAAATGCTCCATCCCTGCCTGCCCCAAGGGCCTGAACTCCTCCTCCTCTTCTTCCTCCCCCTAACTTCTTCTTCCTGATCCTAGGTGCTGTGACTTGTCCCATATGGCATCCCCTCCTGCTGACATTCAGGAGTTAATGCTGGCTTTGCCTTTATGGTTTAAACAAAACAGAATGGAGCATTGTGGTTCCTGGAAGTCCAGCTGTAACAAAACAGAGCCTGGCCTTGGGCATTTGGGGTCTGGGAAGGAGAGCTGTGTCCCATCTGGGACTGTGGCTTGTCTGTCACGCTGCAGCATGGTCCTGGCCCCAGACCAGGAGAAGAGGGGAGCTGAACCCCTGCCGTAGGCAGCTCTTGAGCAAATGGCCTCCTGCAGTCCTCTCTTTTCCAGTCTGTCCCAGGATGAGGATACCAATCTTACCTCGCAGCCCCCATGAGATTAACTTCATTAATCTCAGCTGTGGGGGTTGCAGGCTGCGAGCTGTGGCACTGGGGAATCCAGTCCCTACTCCAGGAAGGCTGTGGGGATGGGCAGGGGGAGGAGTGCTGCGAGGCAGCATGGTTTTGGCCCATGTTACATTCAAGGCTGTGACTGCAAAGGGATTTTTAGAGTGAGCTGCAGATCGAGGCTGCTACAGCGAGGGCGATGCCAGGCACAGCCTCCCTGCCTCCCTGCAGCCATTTTCCAGACTTGTTTGTGACCGAGATTTCCTCTTTCCCAGACTTCCGTGTCATTGTTCCCCTTATGGGGCCTCACCGGTCATTGCCTTGTGATGGAAAACAAGAGGTTGTAGGGGCCAGTGCACAGGCATTCCTTCCACCTTTAAAAGCCAAAACAGCACTAGCACGGAGGAGTCCCTGTGAGAGGTGTGCCTGGCTCCTCGCTGCTAGCAGCATCTCGCTGAAAGAGAAATCAGCTGTTTGGCAGATGGCTTCCTCCTCTTTATTAGGTTACTGGGGGAAAAGCCTTCTTCCTGCAGTTCCTGCCTCCCTCTCCTCACTGGCTCCTGCCTGCATGTGGGACATGAGGAAGGCCTGGCTGCCTGCTGGGCTTTGCTCCCTGTCACACTGCCTGCACTGCGCTTGGGGCATGCTGGGCCTGAACCTCTGAGCCCTGGTGTGCTCCTCCAAGCTGCGGGAGCTGCAGGTCCCCTCCTCTCACATCTAGGTTTTCTAGGAACATGCCGTGGTATCCAGCACAGTTGGAAATACATGCTCCAGCTTGTTTCCCATTCGCAAAACTGCAAAGGAATTGCTTTTCTCCCAGATCCCCCAGGAGGCAGAGCGGGGCTGGGATGCTGTCAGTGCCCGCCTGCCCCTCACCTCCAGCAGCTCTCCAATCCATCAGCCAGATTCTGCCGCTACTGATGGAGCGGTTGAGGCCTCTGGGATGACAGGACCCAGCTGTTCCTGTGGCTCTGGGTGACCAGCTTAATGAGAGGGGCCCATGGATCAGCCCCTGAGGAAGGAGCTCGTGAAGTGCCCTGTGCTGACAGACGGGCTGTGCAGAGAGCTGCTGGAGGCTGGGCTTCATTAGTTCTGCTACTCGCAGAAGGGCTACGGAACAGCGGGGAGGAGGAGGAGCAGGGCGCCTGAAAGCTTAATGGCTCTGGGCCCCTTTGCATCTAGTGCAGAGCTCATGCTGACACCCTTTCAATAGGTTGTTGTCAGTGTAGGGAGCGTGTCTGGTTGCAGTCTCCTGAGGAATGCATCACTGGCCCAGGCTCTGTCTCACAAACCCGGCCTCTTTTCCTTTCCTCTTTGCCTGGTTGCTTTGAGGACTGCCCGTTTTCAGGCCTTCTGAGCTGCCCATGGATGCCTCTCCTGCCCCAAGCTGCCAGACACGCACCCTGTGCCTCCTGGACACCAGGGAGAGAGGCTTCTGGGGGTGGTGGTGGATGCAGATGGTGCCACTTTGGGGCCAGGTAGTAGAAAGCCGAGGAAGCTGGGTCCTGACGTGATAGCTTCTGCAGCTTGATGGTGGGTTTTCTTCCAGAGCAGGGCATACAGATCACTCTGCAGTCCTCTACCATCCTAACAGTACTGTTGCCTGGGGAGGTAGGTTTGATGCGGCGTGATCTAGCATGGTTCAAAACCCATGCACTGAGCTTATCTCTGGCGACCAAAAACAAACCTTCCATGTGAGACTTAAAAGATAGTTTGTGCAGGGTTTCTTCCAGAGCTCTGTAGATGCCCTGAAGCAATAGCCCTAAGAAAGAGAAATTGCAGTGTTTATTGGACTGCCTGCTCATGGCCATCCCAATGCTGGGGGTGCTTGCTCGTTTCCTTCTGATCTGTTCCGTTTTCTGCCTCGTCACACCAGAGCATTAGAGAACCCACAGATGCCTCAGGAATTAGGTCAGGTTTGCTCGTTATCCCAAATGAGAGCAGTGGGAGAAATGTGCTGCCAGAGCCAGCAGCTTCAGGTGACAGACTGCCTGCCCTGTGCTCCCTCCAGCGTACATGGGACCTGCTCTCCTGGCACTTGTGCAAAAGCTGTTTTGTCCAGAGGCACCGCTTGGGTAATGGGATGGAATGCACAAGCCGAGTTTTTTTCTCAGCGTTCAGCTCTCTCTTTGATTGCTGTAACACGTTGTGTTTCTCCCTGCAGCCCCACAACAGCAAGGAGAGAGGTCTTGGAAGTCAGGAGCTGTGGCTTCTTGTTGTAGTTTCCTGTGCCTTGTGTCTCCAGATCTTTCTGTACTATGGAGGAGACATTGCCAAGACGACAGCTGATGAAGCGTTAAGTGTTGTGGCTGGATGGTGATACTGAGTTGGATTAGGAGCTGTGCAGACAGTGCTGTTAGCTTGTGGCACACCTTACTTCCCTACCCCGTTGTCAGTCTGTGGCACAAGAATCTGCCTGAGTCCTGCAACCCCAGGCATCATCCTGTTGGCCTTTAGTTTTGCCTTCTCAGTGTAGTGCTCAGGCTTCTATAATGTATCAGATTGCTTCCCAGAAGAGCTTTAGTGTTACTGCTGCACAGCACTTTGATTTCCTTGCACATCAGGTGGGGTGAAATTGCAAAGCCTTGATTTTACAGCAGACCACGCAGAGCATTATAGAGTCATAGAATCATTTGAGTTGGAAGGGACCTTTAGAGGTCATCTAGTCCAACTCCCTGCAAGGAACAGAGCCACCTACAGCTAGATGAGGTTGCTCAGAACCCCAGGTCCAGCCCGACCTTGAGTGTGTGCAAGTATGAGACAAAATAATGTGAGGGTTCCAGTTGTTCTGCAGATTTTCACTTGGATACCAAAAGAGGAAAAAGAGTTGCAGTTGCTGCTAATAGCAGAAATGCTTTTTACTCCTGATGAAGCACCCTCACTCTGTGCCTGTATCTCTTGTGCCTTCCCTTAACTGCCTGGGCTCGTGTGGCTCCAACAAGGGGAGCTCCATAGAAAGCCAGCATGGTATGGTTGGAAAGGCTGGTAGCACTTGGGAGGCCACCAGAGAGTCTGCGTGGAGGTTGTGAAGCCTCATTCACAGTCCCTGCTGTCATCCTCCTTTCTTTCACCTCTGTCTTGGTTCCTGTCCCAGCTGTGTGCTCCTTGGGCTTTACATTCCTCAGACTTCTGACTCCGATGCCAAACTGTTGTGGAAGGCAGATGGCAACGCTGAACTGGACACGTTATTTCTAGTGGGGAATTGTGAGATGAAATTGGAGTCAGAAAAGAAACGAATGGCAAAGTGTGAATTAAAATCTCAGCCTCAAAATTGGAACCCCTGGAACCTTCTTCTCCTTTAAGAGTCCTAAGTACAAAGAGACCTTAGACTGATAAAAGGAAAGGGTGTTATTTTTGAAAACGTGGTTAACCTGTGGAGATCTTCCCTGATAGCTGTCAACAGTTCAGGAATGCAGTGGAACTTGAAGAGAAAAAAAAAAAAAAGGGATTTGATGGTGGCACGAACAACAAGAGTGTTTGTGACAACTGGGAGAAAACTGTGAAGTGCAAAATTTGTGCTGCAGGGCAGGAGTCAACCACTAGCTGTCAGAGACCAGGAAGAACTCCTCTCTGTGAGAAGGTTACTTTATCCACAAGAGTGTTTCTTCGCTGAAGCATTTAAGTCTTGAGCAGTGGGGGCAAGATAATGAGCTGTGCAGATCTGTGTTGTTCTTTTGGGACAGGGGTATTATCTAGTGCCTGATAACAATTTCTTCCTTCTCTTTGGTATCACACCTTTCTCCAGGGTCATGTTCACCTTCTTACAGGTCTTGAGCAAAGACATTTTTTGCTGCCTCCCTCATAATGAAAATTCAAAGGCAGCGGTCCTTGCTTCAAGGGCATTACTCTTACCGTTTGTGCTGGGTGTCCTTTTCTTCATGTTTGCTCCAATTCTCCTAGGTGACTTGCCAGGAATGACCTCGAGGAAAGCCTTTATTGCTGGGGCTGTAGCCCCAGCTCCTGTTTCTGCCCCTGGTTATTGTCTGAGCTGTCCATCTTCTGCCATCATGTCTGTCCTGTTCTATCATCTGTGACTTACTGTCTTGGTGCTCTGTGCTCCAGCATAGAAGTTAAATGTATTATGTTTTACAGCTGCGTTGAGGACTGCTGCTGCTGCTGGTTTGGGTGACTTGATGTGTTCTGTTTCTCTATTTTTATGGCTTGCAGGAAGAGCCGAGGAGCAAATCCAAAATCTGTGCCAACGTTTTCTGCGGAGCTGGGCGGGAATGTGCGGTGACAGAGAAGGGAGAGCCAACCTGCCTGTGCATTGAGGTATGGGGACAGAGCAGCTCCTACACCAGCTGGCCCTTGGGCTGCACTTCAGTCACTGGGGGCATCACAAAGGCTGGTTAGGAGCAGCTGCAAATTCACAGCCGCTCTTCAAACAGCGGGGCCTTTCGCTGTGTGGTGTGAGGGAAGAGCCCTGCGGTGTGTACATTGTTTGGGGCTTGCAGCTGTGCTGCTCGCACAGAGTCTTTACAGGCACGGCAGACTTAGCTGGAGGTCTTTTGTTGGGAGAGCCTAGTGGGGTATTGATACCCAGCTGGCTTTGGAGGACACTGAAGGAGAATCTGCATGCTCCAAGACAGCTTTACCTCCCTGGAGGCTTGTTTGAGGAGGTTACCAAGTACCCTACTGAAAAATCAGCTTTTGTAAAATGGGAATAATTGTGGTGCAGTGCTGTAAGCATGAATAGTTTCCTCCAGCAGGGAGCCAGAGCCGATCAGAAAAGCCTTTCCCAGCTGTGAAGACAGGGTCTCCCTGCTCTGCTGTGCTCTGCTCCATGCTTTCAAACTGCTCCTGCCTGGCTCCTGGAAATGGGTTCTCTGCTTCTGCCTCCCTCCCAGCCTGCAGCTCAGACACAGCCAGCCTGTGCTCTGGGGAGAGAAACAGTCCCTTAGCAGGCAAGGAGTCTGTTGTCTGGACAGGCTTGGCCTGAATGAGGCAGGAGAAAGAAGCCTGGACCTTACATGGTGGCACTGATGAGCTCTTACTGTGCTGTAGGTTGAGATGCTGGCTGGTAACATGGGCTAAATTCAGAGGCTGAAAGGTGGAGCAGCACCTACAGGGAGCTGTAACAGAGCTGAGCAAGCAGAAGGGCACACCCTGGGACAGATACATTCACTGCACATAAAGCTGCAGCTGTAGGATCACATTCATTGTTTACACCGAGTTTTTATTTTTCTGCTGTGCTCTGCTTCTGGGATACTCCTGCTGTGGTGCTGCTGACCGGGGAGGGGATCCAGGGAAGCCTTTGACTCCACATCTACAGTTTTCTTCATGTGGCTTTTCCTGGGGAGGCGATGATAAGATTTGAAAGCTTTTTGGGCTGGGCTGAACCTGGGATGTGCCTGCTCCTTATTGCTGCCCCCAAAGGGCAGATCAAAGCTCTCATTTCTGGCTTTCTCACAGCTGTGCAAACCTCACAAGAGACCTGTGTGTGGTAGCAATGGCAAGACGTACCTGAACCATTGTGAGCTGCACCGTGATGCCTGTCTCACTGGCTCCAAGATTCAAGTGGATTACGATGGTCACTGTAAAGGTAACCCTGTGCCAGGGAGCAGTAAGGAACAGCTACTCTAAAGGGCAGAGAGCTGAGAGCACAGTGTGATAACAGGGCAAGGGAGAGGCCTTGCCAACCAGGACCTTGTTGCAAAACTGCCAGTCAAGGTAAACAGGGCAAACTCAGAAAAGGTACCCAGATTCAACTGAGTCCAAATCACCAGGCACATCTGTAATGGTGAACTAGGTCTGAGACTGAGCCATGACAGCAAGTCAGGTTCTGGTGGTGGTAACCAGGATCCATAGGCCAGAAATTTCCATGCAAGTCCATAGGGATAACAAGGTGGGAGGGTAGTCCCAAGGTGAGGGCTGGCTTCAACAAGATCTGTGGTCAGGTGAAGGAACGCTGGCAGCAGAGTTGAGGACAGGCATACCTACAACATAATCTCAGACAAGGACAAGGAGCTAAGGCATAGAATCGGAGAATTGGAAAGTTGAAAGGGACCCACAAGGATCACCAAGTCCAACTCCCAGCTCTGCAGGGCACCACTCAAAATCCAAACCCTGTGTCTGAAAGTGGAACTTTCCTCAAACTCCAGCACTCGGGGCCATGCCCACTCTCCTGGGCATCCTGTTCCATGCCCACTGTCCTCTGGTGCAGCCCCTGTCCCTAACCCCCAGCTGCCCCTCCCCTGACACAGCTCCATGATGTTCCCTTGGGCCCTGTTGCTGTCACACAGAGCAGAGCTGTGAGGAGCTGCAGCCACCATGAGGCCTCCCCTCAGCTCCTCTGCTCTGGGCTGAACATACCACGGGATCTCAGCCTCTTCCCAGACACACTGCCCTTCTGACCCTTCACCACATTTGTAGCTCTCCTGTGGATGCTCTCATGGTTCTTTGTCCTTTTCCTATTGTGGCACCCCCAACTGCACCCAGCAATCAAAGTGAGGCCGCACAGCTCAGAGCAGAGTGTGACAACCCCTCCCCCCAGCCTGGTGGCAGTGCTGGGCCTGATGCACCCCAGGTACGTTTGGCCATTTACGCTGCTAGGGCACTCTGCTGGCTACATTCAACTTGCCATCAGCCAGAACCCCCCACATCCCTTTCTGTGGGGCTGCTCTCCAGCTTCTTGTCCCCCAGTCTGTGCATACACCCAGGGTTGCCTTGTTGGTGATTGCCCAGCCCTCTAATTTGTCAAGTTCTCTCTGCAAAGCCTCTCTACCCATTAGGGCTCCTCCCAGTTTACCTACAAATTTACTCAACAGAGGTTCAAGTCCTGTATCCACATCATTTATGAAAATATTGAAGGTACGTAGTCCAAAAATGGAGGTGTGCAGAACCCCACTAGTGACTGGCTGCCTACCTGTTGTGTCCCCATTTATTTTGAGTTCAACCTGTCAGTTCACAGATTGTGTTTTGTTTTGTGCAGAAGGATACTGTGAGAAACAGTATCAAAACCATTGCTGAAATCCAAGATTACATCATCTGTCTTTCCTTGTTCACCTAGGTGGGTTAAGTTCATTAAACAGGACTTTCCCTTCATTAACCTGTTTTGGCTGTGACCAATGACTGCATTGTCTTTCAAGTATTTTTCTTTAACTCCCAAGAACAGTCTCAAAAAAGCTTGACATGAAGCCTCTGGACTGAAGGAAGCATGTGGATGGTGGTCCTTGGTCTGGCTGGCCCTCATTAGTGTTTCAGGGCCCTGATGCTTTGGCTGCAGTGGGCTCTTTGGTTACTGGGAGTGGGACACACAAGAGAGCAGAGCAGTGCCATTCTCTGACTTCTCTGAGCTGATGGCTTTACCCAGGCAGGTCTCTTTGTCTGTCTGCTGAGAATAGGTCAGACTTGGGATAAACCTCCAGAGCCCATACTACTGTCTGTGTTTGTGAGGGACCTCAAGAACTTCAGAGCAAGGTTTTTGCCTCAAGGGTATGACTGTTTAACTCATCCCCACACCTTGCACATGCCTCTCTCCTGAATGCAAGAAGCCTCTGTTAAAAGAGCAGTTTCAAGAGTGAACAGGTGAAAATGGTGAAGTAGTGCACATCTGAGCTGCCTGACTTCCTTACTATTTGAGTAAAGCCACTGCCAGAACCAAACGTAGTACACTGATAGGAAATAACTCATAACTACAGGATGGTTCAAGCAGGGGAGAACCTCTAGAGATCAGCTAGTCAAACCCTCTGCTTGAGCAGGATCAGCTAGAGCAGGTTGCCCTGGACTGTGTCCACTTGGATTTTGAGTATTTCCAAGGAGAGAGACTACACAACCTCTTCTGAGCAAGCTGTTCCAATCTTCAACTGGCCTCACAGTGAAAAAAGTGTTTCCTTATGTTCAGATATAACTACAAGTTTTTAAATATGCACCCACTGCCCCTTATCCTGTCACTAGACACTGTGGAGAAGAGTGTGGCTCAGTCCTTTTCACTCCTGCCCATCAAATTTAAACAAATTGATGAGATCCCTCATGAGTCTTCTCCATGCTGAACAGTCGCAGCCTGCCTCCCCTCATATAACAGTTGTTACAGCCCCTTCATCATTTCTGTGGTCCTCATGTTTCCAGAAGCTCTCATGTTCCTTTGCTCTTGCCCGAGTGGCACCCAGGATAGGAAGAAGTTCATGTTGCTTCTCGCTGAATCAGAAATGTCCTCTTCTGTCTTTCCTTTAACAGAGAAGAAGCCTGAGAATCCAGCTGCGAGTCCAGGTAAGAAGCCATTTCCTTGTCTGGCTGGAGTCTGTGTGTATTTGGGAAGAGAACTGGGAAGGAAGGTCTGCTGGAGGAGTGGCATGGCTCTGTGTACATGTGGTGCTTCTGCACTGGCTGCAGCAGAGCCTGAGCTGATAGATGAGTTGAAATATCGGGTCCTTACTCTTGGGTACCCTTACACTCAGGTACTCTTACTCTTGGGTACTCCTGAAATTTAAACTGATGGAGTGTCTTAGGAATCAGTGGACATAAAAAGTGGAGTGTGAATTTGCCCCTAGGGACACAAGCTATGTCCAGACTAAGGAACAAGACACATAGTTCTTTGAAGATCAAAGGTACAGGAACTGTACTACTGTTCCTCCCCAGCTTCAGGAGTACTCTTAAAAGGAGGCTTTGTTTCAAGAGCAATTAACTGATGGTCCCAGTGGCAGAAGTGCAGTGCTGCATAATGAATGGAGATATTGTTGGGGAATCAGGAGGTGTAGCTGAACCATCTCTCATCACCTGTTTGATTCCCTGTACCTGATTTCTCTCCCTATCTGTTGCTTTGTGTACCTTGATTATAGATTCTGGGGCCATGACCTGTAGTCGGCAAAGGACTCTTTTCTTATCCATGGTTTATCAGTCCTGGAGCTGTACAATCATAAACTTCAGCTTCCTATGAGACAGAGCAAACCTTCATACAAGCCTAAGGCAAAGGACCATGTCAGAACCTGACCTCAGAACAGTTTTAAGGAAGCTCAAAATTAAACTTGAACTCCGTGGGCTCTTGTTTTTATCAGTCCATCCAGTTGTGATTGTAGTCACTGCATACAAAAGGAAATCATGAGTGTGTGTAAGTGGTACAAGTGCACAGAGATTCCCCTTCTCTCTCCATTGACCTCTGGACAGGTGTGACAGTGCAAATAAGCTGGATGATCGTTCAGTTTTGCTTCTGAATACATTGTAACTAGCACACAAAACTATACCTGTGACTGGAGAGCTGTGAGTAAAAGTACAGCTTGACCCCTTCTAATTTACAATCTGAGTGGACAAGACAGGATTTTGAAGAAATCTCCTGAGATTGTAGGCCCTAAAATTGAAGTTTTGGGAAGAGAGTAGGGTAAGGTTCACTCAGTCTGTTCTTTGATGTTGGAGCAGAAGGGTCTTTCGGTACCTGAGGGCTCATGGCTGAGTGCATGGCATCGAAAAGCCCAGGGACATTGACTGGAGCCAGTCATTCGCATTGCTCCCTCTGTCAGAGATGAATCAGCTGGCCCTGGTCTCCCTTTCCTCAAGCATCAGGGACTGGAAGGCAGTTTGGCAGGACTGTCGTTTTCGGGCCTTGCCACATGGTGTCACCCACAGCCCATCCACCGTTCTGCACATGGCAGCCCTGCTTTGATCTGACCGTGGATCGTTTCCAAGGGGCCTGCAGACTGCCATCAGGACTGTCTGCTTGGCTTTTATTTCTTGTAATCTCTCTATGGTCTCCCTGCCAACGTTGTTCCTCTTATCCTTGCTTTCTCTCCCAACAGTTGTCTGTTACCAGTCGGACAGGGACGAGCTTCGTCGCCGCGTCATCCAGTGGCTGGAAGCAGAGATTATCCCAGACGGCTGGTTTTCCAAGGGCAGCAACTACAGTGAAGTCCTGGACAAGTACTTCAAGGCAAGTAGAGCCTGACATTTCTTGACCTGTCACTGTAAAGCAGTAGTGCTGCCATGAAAGAAGCTGCGGTGTTGAGATGTGCCTGATGAGACAGGAGCCAGAGAGGCCTGCTGTGTCCTACAGCGTGATGTGTTAGGGGCTGCCGTAGCACCTGCTGATGGAGACACTAGGAACATCCCTGTCTCCTGATGTCCAATGTGTCCTGGGGAAAAGAATGTGGACAGGCCCAGTATGCTCCTGGTAGGGGAGAGAAGAACTGATCTTAGAGGGCAAATGACAGGCAGAGGAGGAAAGGTGGGTGGGAGTGCTGGCAATACAGATACTAGGAGTAGAGAGATGTGGCAGTGCTTCTAATCCTTTGTTCCTGACAGCCCCAAGGCCACGTTGAGGTTGAGAGAGGGGGTGCTTGGGGGCTTCAGATGGATTATGTGCCTGTGTGGAGTGTGGCCTAGTTGTGAAGAGAGTTGGTGGTTTTCTGGTGCTTTGCAGGGAGAAGGAGCTGCCTGTGAGTCCCCAGCAATAATGCTGTTCCCCTTCCCGCCTCCCTGTCAGCCTCACCCCATCCCCACCCCTTTTATAACCCGCAGATCACACGCTTCTGCCATGCTCCTGCCGCATGCACTGCTGCCTCCCTCCCCCTCACACCCGGCTCCCGATAAAGACTTCAAAGCATTCAAGATGGAGCTGGAGGAGCAGGTGGGGAAGAGGGGAGAGTGTTTAAATCATGAGCTGTTGACAGTGAGAGATTAATGGTGCCTGACAGGAGTTAATGCTGCAAGCAAATTTGCCATGGCAATGGCACCCCCTGGTGAGGCGGAGGAGCCGGTCTCCACACTACAGAGAACATCTTCGCCTTTGTAGCCATTAATGCTGCCCCTTCTGTGGAAACTCACTTGAGACCACTGCTTCAGGCACCCTGCCAGCACCCTGGCATCCCCTCACACACGTGCTGTCCTCAGCCTTTATTGCAGGGGACCTGGTCAAGCTACAGGGTTTGCTGAAACACGTGAGCGAGCCATGGGCTCGTTCCACTGCTGTGCACAACCCACCCCTCCTCTGCCAGCCTCCCTCTGCTGAAATCACACAGCTCAGAGGCAGACAGCATCATGTTCCCTATTTTCCACCTTTTTGTGGAGTGCTGATCCCAGGCACAAGGGGGCAAAAGTTTCCATGACAAAGCCATGCCCTTTCCTTGGCCAATTTTCCTTCTCTGTCAGAAGGCAATCCTCCATGTCAACAGCCCAATGAGCTCTGAAATACTTTTAAAGCAGAATTCAAGGCATGGAGCAAGTCAGAGATATCCAAGTAATGCAATCTAGATGAACTCATGCACACACAGATTTGTTTCACCAAGGAGCCTGAGCTGCCTGCCTTGCCCAAGCCACAGCTCCCCACACTGCCCTGCAAATGGCCAGGCAGTAAACACTGGAGGCAAGGAGGAGGTGAAGGTTTTCCCTTTTCTCCTTGACCAGAGGAGCTTGCAGATGTGGCATGTAGCTCTCTCCCTTCTGGAAGCATGCCTTGTGTGAGTCACTGGGATGTGGGTCAGACACCAAGCAGGCCTTGGCCTTGAAGGACCCTGCATTAGAGATTAGACCAATAGTGGCAAGCTGCTGTGTTTCGAAGTGTCTTTTGGGGGTCAGGTAAATGCATACCATTGTCTCGAAAGCCAAGAAAACTAGCTTATCCCAGTCGGGTCATTAAGGGAGCTGTGGCCACTTTGAAAAGAAATTTAGAGAAAGACTTCAACATCTTGCAGAAGCTGAAATTTCTTAGTGGGGCAGTTACGTGCAGGCTACAGCACAGGCAGATGTTTTCCTAGCCCTAGTGCTTTTCCTGAACCAGAGATAGCAGCAGGCAGCGTCTGAGCATTCCTGGAAGCCCTGCTCAGGGAGGCACAGTGACCTGCCCTGAGTCACACGACGGAGGCTGACCAGCATCTCGTGCAGCAATCTGCCTGCAGAATTCATTTTCCCTTCACTGCAATGCAGCTGTCTCTGAGGGGGCCCAGCAGTTCCTGCTGCGTGCCCTGTGCTGTGATATAACATCTCCAAACAGGGAGGCAGAATGCAATTACTGCAGTGGGAGTACAGCCAGGACATTGGGGCTAAAAATCGTGCTTGTCAGTGCCAGGAGCCCTGTCAGGACCCTTTGATGCTGGTGGCAAGGTGTTTAGGTGTTGTATGAAATGGTTCTTTCTTTGGGATCAGAAAATTGTTTCCTGTGATTATCCCTTTTGTCACTGTCACAGTCCGTACACAGCTTTGGATTTACACGTACTGGAAAGCTGACACCTTCTTGAGCACAACTGGTTTGCTTTAAGGCAGGAGGTGTATAAGAAAGCTGGGAGCTGGCTGGAACAGGGAAGAAATGGGGTTAGAGTCATAAATCAAGCAGCAGGAGGTGAATGAGAGGCAGTGTAGCTTACCAGCAAGCAGGAGGCTAGAGCCAGGTCTCCCAGCTCTGATGCTAGCGTGGATATGTTGTTTTTCCCTGAGCCTCTGTTCTTTATGCAAAACAGGGATGATGCAACCTGCTTCATTTGTGCTTCAGAAATGCTAATAACGTATGGAAGAGCAATAAAGAAGGGGTACTTCGAGTTGGCAGATCTGACCCTCTCTCATCTTCCCATCTTCCCCTACAGAACTTTGATGATGGCGATTCTCGCCTGGACTCCACCGAATTCCTGAAGTTTGTGGAGCAGAACGAGACTGCTGTCAACATCACAACCTACATGGACCAGGAGACCAACAAGCTGCTCAGGTGGGCAGCAGGCAGGGTGCCAGGACAGGGACCAGATATGGTAAAAAAAGGGGTTGGAAAAAACAGCCATGGAACAATAGCAGTCAGGAAAATAGCATCAGCAAACTAACTGTGTAGGAAATGGCTTCTCACTTAATTAGACGTGGATACCACCAAAAGGAGCAGTCCCACCCTTAACATTCAGGTTGGGCCATACATTGCAGTTCTCTTTTGCACTGAATCTTACAGTTTTGCAGCCTGGAGGTAAGTTGGGTGACAGAAAATTTGTCTTTTTATTTCCTAGTGATTTATCTTTGCAGCGGACCATGCTTGCCTCTTGCCTGATAGCTAGGTCCAGTGCAAGGAAGGTGGTGGAAGAACACAGCACATGAAGAGCTTGTAATTAGAACTGGTGCAGCCATCACGTGAAATCATAGCTGGAGAGGTTTCCCTTTTTCTGTGCCCCTACATGCAAGACGATGGCAACTTGTGGTTGAACTGTGTGTGCATCTGTACTAGTGTGGCAGCGAGTAGATGTCAGCAGAGTGCTATTCCTGCTGCCTGATTTCTTCTGAATACCAGCCCCTCCACACCTCAGCCTTTCTCCAGACGGGGAGCATCTTGTGTCTGTTTTTTTTTCTGTTTACATCAGGGAGATCTTCTTACAGAAGACATTTGTTCCCAACATCTCAGAATCTTCCTAGTATTTAGTGATTTAATTCATCCATATTCTGAGGCCAGGGACTGGTTTAACTCGTCTATACTCTGAAGCCAGTAGAGGAAGGAATGACTTGGTACAGCCCTGTGCAGAATGTGCCTCTGTTTCCTTTCAGGGGACTCTGCGTGGATGCCCTCATCGAGCTGTCAGATGAAAACGCTGACTGGAAGCTCAGCTTCAGTGAATTTCTCAAGTGCCTCAGCCCATCCTTCAGCCCACCAGAGAAAAGTAGGAATTCTTCACTTGTGTTGGGGAACTAGTGGGGTCCTGGTAAAGGAAGAGAGAAAAGGGACCAGCTTGATCCAGCCATTGGATGCTGTATCTCCATTCCTAGAGTTGATGTTGATGTGTACCCTACCTCCTGTCTCGCGTTGATATGTGCCCTACATCCTGTCCCACATCACTCCTTGTTCTCCCATCCCTGCACTGTAAAAATTACTGCTGTTCCTGCTGCAGAGCTGCCAGAGCTCATGTGATTAAAAAGGTTTGGATTTTAGAAGCAGGGACATAGGTCAAATGGATAAGTTACGCTTTGTTCGTCAAGGCACGTATTTTAACAGCGCGGATATAAATCACGTGAGGAGTTAATGTCTGGATAACTTAGAAAAGTTGGACCAGAACAAAGTCCTGCTATGCTCTGCCTTTCACACAGAAACCCTCCCTGAGCGTCTCAAAGTTCGGTATCCTTCCAAATCCTGCTCAGTGCTACGTGGAAGCAGCTTAGCGTTCTGCTGACCAGGCGTGTCGAGCCCTTCATCTAATCATCTCCTCAGGGGGTGCCTTCACCTGCTGGTCCAAAGGTGCTAAATTTACATCCACTGCCGTGGCACTGAGCTCTGCTTCCTAGGGGATATTCAGTATGGAAGCCAGAGATTCCGCCTGTATCCCTGGGGGCATGGCTTTCACTGAACCACCACAATTAAGTGCTGTGAGGGTTATGGTTACATGGTTATATAATAGAGAAGAAATGCGAGCTAAAATGAGAAAGCTTTTCTTTTTTCCTTCCTTTCTCGGGGCTACAGCAAATGGATACATGCTTTCCCCAGCTCCTTCCCCGTTGGAACAGGGATTTGTTTCAGAGTAACCAAACCTTTCACTTCAGGTGTTCTCTTGTGTGTGTAAGGAATCGGGGCGTTTAAATGAATTCAGTATCAAGATCTCATTTGGGATTGAGAGCTTGAAATGTGTGTTTTTTGAAGAAACAAAACAAAGCGTATGACTTCCCCAAATTATTTTGGAGCTAATTTCACACACCAGATTCAACGTGAATATTTCTGTCTTAGTGGTCCACCTGAAGCCTTTGGTGGATTGGTGGCCTCTTCCAGAGGCATCCCCCAACTACTCTTTGAGAGTGAGATTGTACCTCCTCTCTCAGATTATCTCCTGAATCTGTAGTGTACAACAACTGCCCCTGTTCTGTGCCTTTCTAGAGTGTGCCCTGGAAGACGAAACCTATGAGGATGGAGCAGAGACCCAGGTGGAGTGCAACCGCTGCGTCTGTGCCTGTGGGAACTGGGTGTGCACTGCAATGACATGTGAAGGTCTGTATGCCCTCCAGAGGATGGTTGTATTTGGGTTTGCACACAGGGATTTTTATTTTCTAGCTTTTTAGGGGCTCCAACTATCCAGATTCTTTCTTGCTCATGTTCTTTGTTCCCTTCTCTGTGGGTGGGTTTTCCATGGCCACACCCAAGTTGGTTCAGTTCTAGAGATCAGAAAGTGTATAACTGAGTTGGGAACAGTGGTGCTGGGGTTTGTAGGTTGGGTTTGTTATCATGAAAATTAAGCAGCAGATATTCCAAACCAGAGCTGCTTTGCATCCTGCTGGCTTGGGGCGTGCACAAACCAAATAGGTTACTGTCTGCAATCTTGTGTGTGGGTGTGAGCAAGACAGCTGTATCCTCTGTGTACCCTCACTGTATTTACAGTATCTGTAAAACAGGAGTCATGCCCCAGCAGTGGATAAATGAGACTTAATCCACTGATGTCAGGAAAGCACTTTAGCTTCTTGCATTAAGAACTGTAAAGTAGAGGAGCGGTGACAGAGATGAAGGGAGGCAGTGTTCGTAGCAAGGCAGGGTTGTTGGTCCATCTGTTCTTCCCCTGGAAGGCTATTTTTTAAAATTAATGGTGAGGTTCACCATCTCAGCACTGTGCTGCTTTTTTCTGGCCTTATTCCCCAGAAACCAGAGTTTTGCATGAGCTTTGTTCATAGTGCTGTGCAGGAGCTGCCAGCAACATGTTCACATCTATAGCCAGCCAGAGTCCAGTTGCTTGGGCAGAGAGGGAGAGGGAAACAGCAGCAGGTTTGTGTGTGCAGTGTTCCTTTCACCTTTTATCTGTTGGTCTGCAGCACAAGCTTTGGGATTCCCTCAGTTTGATTTGGCTGCAGCAGCAGGAATTCACCTCAGAAAAGATAACTGTTCTACTTGGTAGAGCTGCCTGCAGAGCTGTGAGAGGTTAGGCAACCAAACAACAGACTCTTTTTGCTGTCTGCCCAGAAACAATCTTCAAAGTTGCGGTGTAACACCCAGTGTTGATGCCTACCTAATTCCCTGCATTCGTGGCAGAAGCACACAGTTGGACAGCTATTCTTTCACTTTCTGCCTGTGTCAAAGCAGTAGAAGGATCAGGAGTTATTGTTAGACAGATAATGAAACCAAAGAATCAGAGCAGACACATAGCACAATGCATCTCCACTAAGCAGTTACCTCTTCATTAAGCATCATTGTACTTGCATACACTGAGCTTATATTTATTCCCTACAAGAAGCCAAAATGTTTGAGCTTATTATAGGTGCTACTTTTAAATAACAGGAGGGGAAAGCAGAGTGCAGCCTCTTTCTTATCACGTTGTTATCATGGTGTAGGTCAATAGGGGGGACAGTCTGGAAGCCCAGGCTCTGAAGTCCAAGGCAGCCACACACCTATTTCCTTTCAAAGAAGATCTGGCCAGACCATGCAAGGCTTCATTAAGCTCGAGGTGTGCTATGGTCTACAGCATACTCTTGCTGGTCCCCTTCTTTTTGTTTTCCATGGTTCTGTCCGTGAAATGTGCATCTTCCATTTGTGGTAGAACTGAACGCCATTTCTGTTTGCAGGGAAGAGTGAGAAGATGACTGCTCGGAGACAGCAACCTGGTCAGGACTTGACTGAGGAGGAGCTAGCTAGATATGTTCAGGAGCTGCAGAAGCATCAGGTTAGTATGAGGTCGGGAAGATGAGTCTGCTTACAAAAAGTCTCTCCTTGTTCAAGGTCTTCCCTCTGATTCTGCCACTGGATTCTGTTAGAGGAGCTCTTAGTTGTCTGAGGAGAGAGATACAGGTGTGGGGCTTTGAGGAATAAAACAGTATTGGCACTTCTCATGAATGGACCAAAGATGTCAGGGCACTGGCAAACTGTGTCAGTGCAGAGCTTCACTTTTGTGCTCTCTTTCTTTAGGAGACGGCTGAGAAGACCAAGAAGATGAGCACCAAAGAGATGTAAGGGGCCTCCACATCGGAGGAGCCCGGGAGGATGGGCCCAACCTGCTGCCCTGTCCTCCAGTGCCAATCTCAGTATGCACAAGTGTCTGCTACAGTTGCCCAGTCACAGATATTTACATTGTATAGCGATGGGTTATTTGTTTTGTAATACACAGAGAATGGGGCCAGGAAAGGGGAGCAGAGCCCACCAGGTCAGGGAGCTTTGTTGCTGGGGCCTTGGAAGGCTGGGAGGGAACTGCAGCAACACCTGGGACCCTTTCCCAGGGGGATAGCTGTTCCTCCCCGGAGCTAACAGGGATTTCATGTTCCCCTCGATCTGGGGAAAGGACGGAGGTCAGTGCTGGATAGAAGAGTGAATCTTCATTTCACAATTGTCAGCACCAGCACAGGCCTGGAAGTTCTTTGGCTGAGCATGTGCGCTGCAGGGCATCAATAGCCAAGGGCATTGCCCTGCTTACCCTCCACTTTGGTTTGAGCTCCTCAAAGTTGGTCAGCCTCATGTGACGCCTGGAAGTCATGGTGCCGTGCTGCTGGCAGGAGTCCAGCACATTCCTCCTTGCTTTCCACTGGGCTGTCCCCAGCAGCTCCTCCAGTACATTGTGGGCTACAACACAACACAGTTCCTTTTGACCTCATCTCACTCTTACTCTCCTTGCCCCCTCCTTAAAGGTGCTATCGTATTTTTGTCTTATCACATTCACATGCTGACTGCCCCTTTTGTTTTGTTTTGTTTTGTTTTGTTTTTATTACTTCATTTCCTATGGTAGTAATTCAGCGTTTGTATGTTTCGTAGCTCTAGATCTTTCAAGAAAACCCAACCTGTGCTGTAACGCCTCGTGCACAGTTTGTATCACACTGCACTCGGTCACCACAAGCAAGCAGCTTGTGAGCCCTGCGCTACAGGGTATTTCTCAACTGGGGATTGCAGCATCCCTCAAGGAACAAAGAGGTAGGGCTGGATGTAATGAGTTCTACTAGACACAGGTTGACACTGCAGCTCTCTCTCTGGCTTTTGCTCCCCTGGCTAGCAATGACCGTGTGCTCAGAGTCATAAATTGCTCAGAGGGACCTGCTTGGTAGTCTGGAGACCAGGCATCCCATTAGTAGGTTAACTACATAGAAAATTGTTCAATTGAAGTTTGAGCTGTTAGCCATCATCCTGGATTTTCTATCATCTCCCTCTGGGATAAGGCAGCAGCATTCATCTTTAATTCCAGGTGTGTGTTCATTGTCAGGGCTAGAACCCGTATTGCTGACACGATTCTCAGCGTCTCTGATCAGACCATTTTTTACTACCCTTTGCAGGTCACTTTCTAGTATCTTGCATTGGTCCTAGTTAAAAATGAAAAGCTGTTTCGTTGCAGTCACTTCTCTAGCCTCACGCCCAGCTGATTTTTTCCTGCAGTTGTCTAGTGTACTTCATTTACTTCCACACCTATGCATCCTGTGCCCACATTTCCTTCATGTCCCTGCTGTGCATCCCAAGCAGTCGCACATCCCTGAATCAAGAGGACTGCCTGTGATTTCTGTCTGTTTCTGGTCAACGGGGCTTGTGTCTCCACCTTCCCTTGCTGTCACAATGCTTTCCTTGAAGAAGATTGAGCTGGTGCCTTGCAAGCATAGGAAAAGAAGAGTGCTTGATCCCTCCTGTGGTCTCACCTGAGAACCATGCTTATTCAGAGTTGCCTGGTCTTTGAGCTGTGTCCCTGATGTGAATCCAGAGGGCTTCCATTGGCTGACGCAGTGCCACATCTGCGATGGGAATCATAACCTTCTGTGCCATGCTTGGATGTTTTGGCACAGTAAGCACAGAAGGGGGGCTGGTTCTTTCAGGGGTTCTTCTCCCATGAAGATCCAGATAAGAGAAGCTAGCACCTGCGATGTGAGTGGATGAGCCCACAGGAGCTGCAGATAATGCAGGACTACACTGGGAATCACTGTGTTCTGGTGGCCCTGGAGGGAGTGTTTGGTGGAACAGTACTCATTAGACACCTCCTAGCTCCCCTAGGGAGGGGCAAAGCAGCATCATGTGCTGGTTCTGGTGTCACAGGAACATGGTTAATTAACGTTTTGCATTATTCTGCCCCATCTCTGAAGGGTAATTCACGCCTCTCAGCTCACTTCCTTGCAGCTTGGATCATTGAAGTGCCTTAGTAAAAAACACAACGGCTTGCCTTAAAGGCTTTCCTTGGTTGGGAAGAACATCTTATTGTGCAGGCAGGAAGATCTCCAACTGAGAGAAGCAAAGCACGGCGCAGGAAGGAGAGACATCCATGGCAGAAGGGCTTCTATAGGCTGCATTCCCCAGTCCCCTTCCTGCAGATGTTGCAGTCTGTGAGGATGGCTGGGGAGTTGTATGCTGATTCACAGAGCTTGCACTTGGACTGAGGCTGGGGGATGGGCTACTCCTTCAGGCAAGACAAGCTGAGCTCTCTAACAAGCCGTGCAACAAATCCTAGGACAGCATGGTGTAGGTGTGCACTGAATGTGCCCCTATGGAAAGAGCTGCTACCAGTGAAGCCCAGACCATACCCCACAACAGGCAGGGGGATCACTGTCATCTGCAGGGTGACTCAGCTGTTGAGGGAGGGAGTGCTGAGTTGCAGGAGTTGCCCTCTGGGACAATTGCTGTAGAGACTGCAAGTGGCAGGGAAGGCATTACTTTAAAAAGACAAATCTAAGCAACAAACAAACATGTCCCACTCGTCCCTCTATATTCCCTCCTGTACGTGTGTGAGAGTTATCAGTATTCCGTAGGTTTCCTTAGTGCACTTATTTTACTTGATTTTGTAATATTTTGAAGCAGGGGAGGGGGGGGTTGGATATTACTGCCAAATAAAATAAAATTTAAAAAGTAACACTTGTTTAATTTTTTACAAGCCTCAATTCCTCGTTTCAGAGCAAGAAGTCTGTTGCCCACCTCTAGCAGAAGCCTGGCGAGCTCTATCTGCTGCGTTAGGCAGTCAAGCACGTGAATATTGGTGAGAAGCTGGACTGTGTGGCTACGTGCACTTGATCACTTTGCAGTTGAGCTTCATACTGAGGAATATGCTATCCAAGTGGCTGATCCAGGCGCTGAATAGCATTTGTAAGGTGTTATCTTTAATTCTGAAGGTGGGAGCAAATCGGGCCATCAGGAGAACTGGTGCCTGAGGTTGGACGGACCTTACAGGCAGTCTGGTTTTAACCCCTGCCGTGGGCAGTGTTGTACACTGAGATTTTCTCTTCCAAGTACGTGGTTGCTGACTGCATAGCTTTCAACCTGTGCCAAAAGGGCGACAAACTGAAGTTGGGTCTCTCCAGCTGCTCGTGCACGTAACACACGGCGCCAGCCGGGGCAGTTCGGTATCAGTCTGCAGCCTCGCACACCTCCGGCCTTGTGGGCTAAGCGCAGTGAGCGTCCCAGAGAGTAAAGCAGCCCTGTAGCGCCCAGGCAAGGCCATCCCTGGAGATACTCAAACCCCACGTCGGCCCGGCTCCTGGCGCGTCCGGCGCCGCTCGAGCACGGCAGGCGTCCCGCCCCTCACGCCGCTCCTCGAGCGCTCCTCCGTGTCATGCTCGCTCGGGGCCGGCGGCAGACTCCCAGCCTCCCCTCCGGCGGCCGGCGGGAGCCCCGGAGCATGAATACAAACATTCCGCCCCCTCCGGCCGCGATCGCCACTCCCTCCCGAGCGCGCCCGGGATCGAGCACGGCCCGCGAGGGCGGCGGGGCCATTCAGGTTCCGGGGCGGGCGGCCCCGTGAGGCGCGGCGCTCGGTGGCGGCGAGCGGGATGGCGGCGGCGGAGCCGGAGGCGGAGGCGCCTCGGCGGGGCCCGGCGGAGGACGAGGAGGCGGCGGCGGCCGAGCTGTCCGCGGAGCTGTGCGCGCGGCGCAGCGCTGAGGCGCGGCGGTTGGTGCTGTCGCCGCGGCGGCTGTGGGGCCCGCTGCCCGCCGGGCTGTCGCAGTGGTTCCCGGCGCTGGAGGTGCTGGACGTGAGCGGGACGGGGCTGGCGGAGCTGGGCGAGGAGCTGCTGGCCCTGCCGCGCCTGCACACGTTGCTGGCCAAGAACAACCGGCTGGGCGGGCCCGGTTCGCTGCCCAAGGCGCTGGGGCAGGCCCCGCTGGGCCGCTCCCTGCGCGTCCTCAACCTCAGCGGCAACCGCTTCGCCGAGCTGCCGCCCGCCCTGCTGGGCCTCCGCGGGCTGCAGAGCCTCAGCCTCGGCGGCAACCGCCTGCACGGCATCCCGCCCGACATCCAGGAGCTCCGCAGGTGAGCGGGCGCGGCCCCGGAGCAGTGCGGGCGGTGGGCTGTGGCACGTCCGTATAACGCAGCCCTGCGCGCTGCCCCGCTCCTCGCTCGTGGCAGTGTCACCGGCACGAGAGCTCCGTGCTTTGGCTTTGATACCTCCAGGGCAGAGAGAAGCCAGCCCTCGGGCCCCGTGCTGCTCGTGCCGCAGCGGGAGGATAAAGATTGGATTGTGGCTTATGCAGATGCACGGGCCTCTTCGCTGATGCAGCAGCAGCCTCATTAGCGTGCTTGGTTGTGTTTTGGTTTTGTATCTCTCCGCCTGTCTCGCTTGTATGGATCTGACAGCTCTGAAGTGTAGAGCCCTGGGCTGCGCTCGGGGTCGTGGCACATCTGGTGCCGGGGCTTGAGCAGACCAGTGCAGGACGATGATGCAGAGATTGAGGGCTGAATCATGGTAACCGAGAACATTTTTGGGGTGGGAAGAGATCTTATGGATTGTCCGTGTGGTATTGGGTGCCCGTGTTGACCCGGGACGGTTGCCTCTGAGGCCTGCCACAAGCTGGGGATGGTGTTCTGACTCATCGGTGACACACGGGCACCTCAGTGAGTCCTGCCAGTCGGCAGGGCCTCGGACCAACCCCATACTCTTTGAGACTGACCTCTCCTCACCCTGGCCCCTTGCTGAGCAACTAGCAACTCTCTGACGCAAGTCCCAGCAACCTTGGCCCTACAAGACTGGGTTCGTTGTGGTGGCTCAGCAGGGCCACATCCAGTGGGAGCTTGAGTGCGTGGAGCTGGGCTTCTAGCTGGGCGTGCTAGTGCTACTGGAATGCTGAAGCGAAATGGTTTTGTTCACTGCAACATAAAGCAGTTTGGTATGGCACAGCGTGGTCTTGTTGTGAATCTGAGCTAGAATGGAGAGGTGTATTTTGAGTTGGGCTGCATTCTGGGTTGAGGTTGCCACATCAAGGGGGAGTCTCAGCTTTTTATTTCTTCAGGAGCAGTTGCTTCAAAGACAACGAAGAGCATGAGGACGGTGGCACCAGCTTCTTAGGAGAGGAGGCCAACATCAGAGATGAGCTGCATTGCCTCCAATACACGTGTGGTAGCTGCCTGGGTTGTGCTTGGAATCCAGTTGTGACTGCCTCTGAGGCAGAGGCTTCTGCTGCTCCCTGCGTGCCCTCATCTGTGGTTCTGGTTTTATTTTTCTTCCAACAAAACAAGCCTCCAGCCCAGTTTTTGTCACACAGCTGACCCCAGGAAGACACCTGGCTGCATCACACAGCCTGTGGTGCCCTACTGAACTGTGCTCGGTGCAACATTGCTGTCAGACGACCGCTACTTTCTTCCTCTGGCCTGCCCTGAAGCAGGAGTCCTGTTTGTCCAGTCCTGTGGCTTTTCTTCCACTGGTCATGCTTGAGCCCCAGACCGACAGTTCTGAGAGGGCAAATGCGGACAGAGCTATTGAGCCGTGGGTTTATCGTTACAAAGTGATGTGTCAGGTAGAAAAACTCAACTAGACCCGGCTTGTGTCTGCCGCCTGTGAAATCACTGTTAACTTGTTGAACTTCTGCTGATGTGTCACCATAATAAAATTGAACTTTAGCTCAAGATAGTAAACCCCTGCTCCTCCAGGACTGTCAGCTTCTTCTCCATCAGCAGCCCTTCTGCACTGGGGACTGGTTGAATAACAGAAGGGAGGAGCACGCTTGCTTGCAAGAATTAGAGAAAACAGTACTTGATAGTTTAATATCTGTCTACAGGGGATCTTGAATGTGCTCGTTGAAGCCAGCTAGCTAGTGACCTGATGCCCTTGTCAAAGAGATAGGGAATATGGAGAGAGCTGCTGTCAGACTCTCCTCTCACCTCCCAGTGAGAGGGGTGTCACCAAAGGGAACGTGTCTGGCATTGAAGTGGGTAAAGCAAACGTGAGGAGGAGCAGAGCAGGGCCAGCTGCTGTGGCACAGAGACATCTCTTTGTTTCTGAACCTTAGTGGGGGCCTGGTGTAGGCTCTGGAATGAGCGATGTGTCAGGTGATCTTAACTCATATGAAGGTAATAAAACTGCAGCTTTGCAGCAAGCTGGGGTCAGGTCTTCCTGGCTTGTTCCTAGTGACTTGGCAAGATAATGAGCTGTGATGGATGAGAACCACAGCCAGTCCCGCTGTCTTACTGCTTCCAGCCTCAGCCATGCGTCCCCGCAAATCCTTGGGTGCTGCACAAGATCCTGGGTCAAAAGTGGGCACTTTTCAGCTGATCTTTTTACCTCCTAGGCAATTTCAGAAGGATTGTCTGTCTATGTCCTCATGGCTTCTAAACTGAATGACCGTGATTGCTGTAGTGACAGCAATGGGTTGGTGCTGGTCATAGCAAGCTGACTCCAAGGATAAAGCCTTTGCTTCTTGTTTTCTGTCAGAGACATTGCAGAAAGTGCAATGCTGCTCTTTCCTCTGGATTCCATAATCTCCAGTCTGTGGTGATCTCAAACAGCCTTTCAAGGTTCTAAGGAATAAATGTAGGCCCTGCTGAGGGAGTTTTCAGTTGTGTTATGGCTGAGCCAGCTCCTCCCATATGCCTGCTGCCCCCAGGTACCGTCAGCTAGCAGTGTCAGTACAGTGCAAGGCTGCATTGTACAAGGACTACAGCACTGGTTGTTGCTGTGAATTTAGGGTAGAAGTGCACTAGCTAGGTGAGAGCAACCCTCTTTGTGTTTGTTGCCCCGAGAAAGGTGAGTTTTCTGTCAGTGATCCTAAGAATCCTCTGTTCTGCAGCTCTCCCTCTAGCATTGACCTTGCTGTGTTTTCAGAGTGAGGTGGTCATGTGCTTTCTCTCAGGCTTGGCTCATAGCCCCAGAAGCTCCTCCATGTGATGAGCATCACTGCACAGACATCTCACTGCTGCTGGTCCAGCTAGGGATGCATGAAAGGCTCATATAACATGGCTGGTGAGTTAGAAGTGCACTCCGCTGCTTCTCCTGGGTTTGGACAAAATCTCTTCGGTGAGGCAGGCTGTCAAAGTGCAGCTCTGCTCTTCACTGCATTGGTTTACTGGTGCAGATTGTTGTCATGGCTGTGTGCTTTGGGGATGTCTCGCCCTTTAAAGGGAGGAATCCATAAGAACTTGGTGAAATGTGTTTGGTCCCCTGAATCTACTCGTGTGAGTTTCCAATTCAGTGTTCCTCTTCCAGTTAATATCCACGTGCAATGGGGCACCAGGAGTGAGCAGAAGAGCGCAGAAAAGAAGCAGGCTCTTTTCAGGCATCTGCCATACGTGTTCCCTTCCTTCTTGTTTGGTAACCTGTTCTAAAGCCCAGTCATACAAAGACAGGGATCAAAGGCCTCAAGCTCATCACTGGATTTGTCCGAGCTGTGTGTCGAGGCGTAGATGCAATGAAAACCAGAGTATTTGCTTTTATTCATGGCGAGTATTAATCGTGTCAGACGAGCATACGCTTACGAGTGGTTGTTACGGTGTGGGAAACGCAGCAAATGAAGCTTTGATAAAGATACGGCATTAGGAAATCTGCTTGCTGCCTCCCTTTTTCTTCCCCTCTTCAAACGTTTTGCAAATAGTTTTCAGACAACTGTTTGATCTTGCATTTGCATGTCAGCCAAGGCAGTGCTCTTCTCCCGGGAATTAGCAAATCCGTAGAACAGGGTGAACAGGAGCGTAGTGTGGGTTGCTTTTAAAATCCTCCCTTGCGTGAGCCTCCAGCTGCTGTGGAAATTCCTTGCTAAAAAATGTATCCTAAACAGACCTGGAGCTGTTTCAGACCCGCCGTTTCTTTTTAGATTACCTATTTAGATGCGTCTGTTTGATGTCGGCTGTTCGGTGTTATCCAAAGAAGCATCTATGGGGAAACTGGATGGGTTGAAATTTGGTTCATCTTCCATGCCAGAAGATGTTTTCCCCTTGAAGCGCAATATGGAAGTGTTCGGGGAATGGACAGGGCATTAAAAATAGCTCTCGTGCTCTGCGTGGGCTCTTCTTAGCTACCGAGTGTTTGGGTTTGTTTTTGTGGTGCAGGACAGTCTGGAAACATCAAGACATATTCCAGCAAGCACGTGCAGTCTCTTGATGCCTCGTGTGTATGCTTTGCTGCCACCACCTGAGCCGGTTCGTGGCTGTGTGCAGGGCTGCTGGAGAGCCAGCATCTCCACGGCCTCTAGGCTGGGGCTTAGCACGATGTGAAGTGAGACCAGGAGTAGGTGAGCAGCAACCCGTGACCCTGTGCTGTGGTCAGCTTAATTCTAATTACAAAATGGTTGCATCTCTTTGAAATCCTGGTCTGGGTCGTGGCGAGCTTTGCTCAAACAGTTCTTTTGACTTGACTTGGCTCCAGAAGTGGCTGTTAGGAATTCCTCGGTCTTGCTCAGCCAAGATGAGAGACTGAATCCTTCTTAGCAAAGAGAAAATAATCTCAGAACTGACCTACTTCATGCCTTCGATTTCTGTGATAAATTCTAAATGGTGAGTACGAGACTGGTCCCAGTTACTGTCTGCCAGCCTCTAAAATGCCATACAGAAGATACGTGAAAGGAAAACAGTTTTTAAGGAGCCCTCTGTTGCCAGTGAAAGAATTACTTAATTTGGTGGATTCTTTGTGTCGCTTTGTGGCCTGGTGCTGGGGCTTTGTATCTTAGCTAGTGGCAGTGCCCTCATTACGCAGCCCTTAAAAAGAGTGGACTTGAAAGCTGTAAGTTTGTTGGCAGTGTTTGCACGCTGAGCATGTGCAGTAAGCTGATCTTGAAATGTCTGTGCTTTATGGCTCAAATGGGGTTTTGAAAGCGTTCGCTGCATATTTTTGCTTCCCTTTTTCCCTTCTCTGCAAGAATGAGTTTGTAATGGTGTTGTCTTCGAGCGCAGAGGACAAAGAGTTAATTATTCACTTTTCCTAGGACATAGAGATCTGTACACATCTAAAGCTTATTTAAACATTGAAATCCACATTACTGAAATTCCCTTGCCCAACACTTTTCAACGTGAGCTCCAGCAATGGCACGGAGTTAAAATATGCGAAGGAACTGTGGTGTCAGCAGTTAATGCCTAATGAGAGCCAAGCAGCCTAAGTCCACCTTGGGAAACAATGGAAGCCGGAGGAATTTTGGTTAAAATTCCTTTGTTTCGGGATCAGAATTTAATTAAAACTGTTTTCCCTTGTGCTCTGTATGACAGCCTCCCTCCTGCCCTCCTCGCCTATAGGTTGTCCATGTAGAAGAGAGGCTGCTCTTGAATCATGTCTGATTTCCCTCTGTGTACCCCTTGCATGTGGAGCATAACCTCCACAAATGCTGTCCTATGTGCTTGTGTGACTCCAGTGCTCCCTGTGCTCCTGCAGCTGGGGTGCTGTGGGTGTCTGAGCTGTATAAGAGCAGGGGACGGGATGCCTCTGACTTCTGAAAGACTGCAGTTATGGCACCGCAGTGTGTGACTAGCCCTCATGCAGGGCCAGCACCACTGGGATTTTTCAGGGGAACCACTACTCTTGCTTTTCTCCTCTTGAAACTGGGAGCTCCCGCTGGCTGCAGTAGGAGCTGTGTGGGTGCTGCACTTGGAAGGGTGAGCAGCTTTGCATGTGGAGTTGGTATCTGGTGCCTGTCTGCAGGAGTGCGGAGGTAAAGCTCAGTGTTATCTGTTGCAAAACAGCAGCTCTATTGTAATTGTGATGTGTAACAGTTTCTTTTTTCCCCTCAGCAAGTTATTTCACACTTAGTCAGCTGTACGATCTCTCGAAGAAATAACATGAGATGGGAAGACTTGCTGTTAAATGAGGTTGGAAATGTCCTTAATGAAATAATGCAGTGTTTTTTTCTTTTTCAGTTTGGAGTTTCTATACCTTGGAGGAAATTTCATTACTTCAATTCCACCTGAGTTAGCAAACCTGCCTTCGCTAAGCTCTCTAGTCCTGTGTGACAACAAGATTCAGAGCATTCCACCTCAGCTGGCACAGTGAGTATTTACTGTCTTCAGCCACAAGCTGCAGTTAACCCTTTGAACTCCTCCTTCTGCTTGTGTGGATAAAAGCAAGTGGGAGGGCCTGTTTGTCCTTCAGTGTTTCATTCAACACGGAGATCCTTAGCACTGCAGGCAGACCGCAAAGATACTCTGTGGAAATCTCAGTCAGAGTGCTGTGGAAAAAAAGTCACCAAGTGCACTCTGCTAAGTGAACCCATAGATTTGTGCAGGGAGCCCTGAGAGGTACCTGGGCAACTCTGAATGAATAGCTGCTGTGCTGCTGTGTTCTTAGCAGTGAGTGCTTGGTTTTAGCCACAGCCATCCTTTGCCTTTGTGCCATACCATCTCTTGTGTTCCCTTGGCATTTCTTATTCTAGGATGAGGAAGTTTTAGCATTCATTAAATCCTACAGCACAGCTCTAGAGGATGAGTTACTGCTTTATTATGTCTCTCATAATGGGGAAAGTACACCTCAACTGCTGTATGGGTAGCCTAAGAGGGGAGGTGAAAAACTCAGTGTGTAGTTGCAGCCCCAAAAGCAGCTGGATGGCAGCGTGGAGTTTTCTCAGTTGGAATTTGGTGGCTTAGTGGGGTTATTCTTCGTGCACAGTGCTTAATGACTCCAGGTGTCTTGTAACTTGTACGAACTTGAGAGCAACCCTGGACATTATGCTGGAACATGTCTTGTGAAGGCCAGGATACTGCTTGTTGCCCACGCAGATGCCAGCCTGGCCTGACCTTGCTAAGCTTTTAAGATCTGGTAGTATCACAGCGCAGGGTGATGCAGCTGCAAGCACTGAAAACGTGGGGCTTCACAGATCTGGCTGCCTACCAGCATTCATCTTTAATGCATGAGGGAGAGCAGGTGACTTATTCAAAGTATTGCATGGAACCATTTTTGGTGCGTGCACTGGATACAGGGAAGCATCTCCTGCTGAAAGCAGCCAGCCTCTATGCTTCTCTTCTACTTTTTTCGTGGCTGGGGTGACTGTGAGGTGTGTACTGAGAGGCGCACCAGCATATGGAAGACTTTCTTTAACTCTTTCATATTTAAGACTTTCTCACATTTAAGACTTTCTTTAACAGGCGTTCAAGAGCTGAACTGAGTTTCCAAAGGCGTTGTGAGCACTGGAACAGCAGTGTGTCCTTTGGCATGAATTTACGCTTTAAAAAGAAGGAAATCCAAAGCGAAGGAATTGTCAGGAGGGAGGAGAGTAGTCAGGTCTATGTGCAGTGCAGCTGTGGAATGTTTTTTTCTTGCTCATCCTGACTGGGTTTCCATCTCCATCCTCAGGCTGCATTCCCTGCGTTCCCTCAGCCTGCACAATAACCTGCTGACTTACCTCCCCCGAGAGATCCTTAACCTGGTTCACCTGGAGGAGCTGAGCTTGCGAGGGAACCCGCTGGTGGTTCGCTTCGTCCGTGACCTGACCTACAACCCCCCGAGCCTTCAAGAATTGGCAGGACGCACAATTAAAACTCGCAATGTTCCCTACGCTCCCAGTGATCTCCCAGAGAATCTTGTCCGCTACCTGAGCTTGGCCAGCAACTGTCCCAACCCTAAATGTGGTGGTAAGTTTACCTTCGCTGCTCTGTCTCCTGCTTTTACCTGATGGCTTTTCTTTCCCCCTGGCTTGACGTGTCTCTCGTTAGCTCAGCCAGGTTAGATGTGCTGTCACATGTGCTGTTGGCTCCAGCCCTCCTGAAACGTGTCTTTAGGGATCCTGCTTCTCTCACTCTTCGTAGGAACAGCATTTAAAGTTCTAGCACTGGTTTACTACAGTTACTTGGGAATGTCAGACGGCGTTTCCATTGGAGCACTGACAGCTCATCCCAGCACTCCTCCGTGCTTTCATGTTCTGAATTTTCTGACCCATCTGCTCTAAAATAGCTCAGACCGAGTAACTGAGGCAGGAGAACTTTGGCAAACTTTTAAAACTGGGCTGCTGAACAGCAAGCTTCTTTTCCAGATGGAAAAAGAGGAGGGGAGCTGCAGTGCTTGGTGGTTAACAAGAGCATCTTTTTAGCTCTTGCTTGGATAGCTAATGTGTAGTACCTATATGGAGAGGACTTGTTGATAAGCCCGAAATCCTTGGGCTTAATTTGGCTTAATGCTTAAGCTTTATTCGGAGTAATTGATCTGCATTTGGCCTTGAGAAGATTAAGGAAAATCATTAATATATACCCCACAGTCATTGTGCAGTTTGTTATCTTATCTCCATATGGAACAATATCAAAGCAGGTTCTGTAAGCAAAGGTGAAGGGCTGCAACTCGTGCATTGGAAGAGAAAGCAATATTTCCTTTTTTTTAGAGCTTTGAACAGCCTGGAATAACAGTGGATTGGTTTTCCTCTTTTCTCATTTTTCCGTATGAACTAGCACAGCTCTGCAGTGTTGCTCTGACACTGCAGGAGAAAAGATTGCTCCGTACCAGCCAGGACTTGAAAGACTGCTGGAAACTTCTGAAAATGTCAGTGTCTAAAATCACGCTCTGTGACAGGAAGAGAACGTAATTGTGCATGACAGCAACGCTGTTGCCATGGCAAACAGCATCCAAACTCAGCACGGTGACTTCACTCAAGCAGAACAGAAGTGGAGCCATGAAAGAGAGGGGGTCTATTTGTGGATGCATTTTTGCTAGCTGATAGAAGAGGTTTTACAGATTTGTAAACAGAGTGGGTGAATTAATTCAGCATTTAAGGACAAGCTTGCAAATTCCCAGCCTGAGATTTTACCAAGGAGAAGTTTGCCAGGGAGAGGAGTTTCATGTTTCCGTAGGCCCTTTGGTCCCTTCTTTCTGCAGCGTCCCCACCACTTCCACATCGAGTGCTGTGTTAAATCCTAACTAGGGGTGTTTGCATTTAATGCAACAACCTCATGGAGCATGCAGATTCCTCCTCACACGCTCTCACCTGTTGTTACTGTGCCCTCTGCCTTTGCAGGTGTCTACTTTGACAGCTGTGTCAGACAAATCAAGTTTGTTGACTTCTGTGGGAAGTACCGCATCCCGCTGATGCACTACCTGTGCTCCCCGGAGTGCTCCTCGCCCTGCAGCTCTGCCTCCCAGAGCTCCACTTCCCAGAGTGAGTCTGACTCCGAGGACGAAGCCAGCGTTGCTGCACGCAGGATGCAGAAAGTCCTTCTGGGATAACAGAGAACAAAGCAGGAAGACTGGAAGGAAAAGTGCTTGAAAAGTAATAATGGGACAGTAAAGCACGAGCCTTTGGCCTGAGGGGCTCACAAGAAACTTTCCTCAAGTCCTTATAGAGGGCAGAGCACCTTAGCAAGCCTCAGCTTGCTTGCTGCAGCGCTACTTAGGAGATCTAACTCAGTGGATACTGCCTGTAGGGTACCTGGGGTTGTTAGAGATGTCTGCTGTCTGGGTGACTGCCTCGTGTGGGGTGGGGAGGGGCTTTGTCCTGACTGGCAGATTGAGAAGCGTGTCATAGGTGACACTTCACGGGGCTTCAGTCATCCCACAGAGCAGGATGGAGGCCGGCCAGATCCCTGAACGCTGTGGTAAATCAGGAGCAGGCTAATGGTGCCACATGGGTATGCACACATGGATCCCAATGTTTTGCATAGCATTATGATTCTTTTTTGTCTCCTTTGATTTCAGTTACAGGTCTTGAGCCCATCCACCAAATACAGGAGCTGGTTTTTTATTGTTCTTCAGAAGTAGATTTTCCATACTCTGGTCACTGCTCCTTTGCCCAGAGGCACGGGGTCTCTGTGCTGCTGCCGATGTTACAGCCATAGAACTGAGCCACCCTTTTTTCTCCTTCATTACACCAGGCTGCCCTCAGTGCTTCCTCCTAACAGTATTTGGGTTGTTTTTTTTCCTCCTTCTGCCTCTTCCCATTACACTTGGGGTGCTGCTTTTTTCTTGTGCCTTCAGAAGACGGATCAGTTGTTCTGTTGAAACTTGATATTAGCTCGAACCTGTGGCCATGTGTGCACAGGACCAGATGAGATGCTTTCTAGCATGTGTTTGAGTCTCAGCTTGCTGAAGCAAATCTACTTTTGTATCTGAATTGCAGGAAAGGTCTTAATTGACATTTTCTGTCCTTAAGCAGCCGTGTTCCTGTGCTGCAGCAGCCAGCTCTCTGTGCTTGCTGCAGGGCAGGCATCTATCTTTAAGCTCATCTCTTTGGAACAGAGAGCACCTCAGTGAGGTGGAGGTGCTGAGAGATATGCTGCAGAGAGTGGGTTTTGGGTTTTATTCTTAACATGAGAGGAAAAGCCAGTAAGAAAAACATAACATACTTTGAGCATCTTGCTGGGGGTGCTTTTGAAGCCCCTTCCTTATTGGCATTTGCTCTTGCTGTAACAGAGGTGGCAGTCTGTTGGGTTGTTCAGGTAACACATCCTGTTATCTTAAGCTACCTTTAAAGGAAAACCACAGAAAAAAAAGTCAGAATTTTTAAGTATAAAGAAATAGCTTTTAAAAGTTAGAGCTACGAAATTAAGCGTAGCTTATAAATGTACCTGTTGGTGTTTGGCTCAGTGAGAGCTGCAGCTCTCATATTTCCAGCAGACAGTCCTTTTGTTGCAGTCTCAGTCCAGCAAATCCAGCTGTGCCTTTGAATGTGTGAGCAGAGCGAATATTTCATGTTAAGAAGCAAAATGAACAAGCAAAACTTTACTTAACATGCTTTGGTCCTAAGGGGGTAATTAAAAACCTGTGCTTCTCTCTTGCATTTGGAAAACACATGTGCCTGTTAGGATATCTTATGGCAGCTCTGTGTTAATGATCCTGTTTAATGATGCTTGACACGTTATTAAAGCACTTTGATAATTCTGCTCTTGGAACTAGCTTTAGCGATTTATTTTTATTTTAAGCTAGGATTTTCCTTTTAATGTGACCTGACAAACAAGGTCTGTGAAACTTTGTACATTCCAGCCTGACTCTGTGTGTAGGTCCAAATTCTTTCCTTGAACTTCCTTGACAGTACTGATTGCTTCCCTGGTTTCCTTTGCTAAGAACTTGAATATGAAAGAAATGATCTGCTTATTAACTATTGCAGCTTACTCTAAATCCTGCAACCAACAAGTGTGTAAGGAATTGAGTGACACATGCTCTGTGCCTTTCCAAACCGTTGTCACAGGTAGATTTTTAAGACAGGTACATGTACAAAGCGACTGGATATCCCTGTAGGAAATTCTGTGAGGTTTGCTTAGAAAGAAAAACCCATCGTTTTGAAGAGAAAGCACCTGCATGCTGCCAGTTAGAGAGGGATCAGGGAGCAGACGTTGTTTTCTTCATCTCTTCTTTCAGGTGCTTCTTCCTGTCCAGATTGAATCGTGTCATACCAGTGCTAAAGGACAGTAAACTGATTCCAGAGCCACAGTTTTAAGTTTACTGCTGATTTTAACAGGAGGGAATAACTGTGTGATCTGGAGCTTGGCTCTTTTGCCAGTTAGAGTGAACCGCATAAGCTGAGATCTCAAGATCTGTCGAGCTCAGGGCCACAGAGTACTGCGTGCCTTTCTTCTCTTGAGTAGCCGCTGTCTTGAAGTGATGAATTTTTCATTTGACAAAGTTACATTTCACAGCCGCCTTGCTGCCACGGTTCCTTTTTTGCACAGTGACTCCTATGAGTGTGAGAGGCCAAGACAAGTGGTGGCTGATTTTAATTTAACTCCTTCCTCAGGTGCGTTTTCTTGCCTAACTGAACAAGCAGCCCATCTCTACCCCATTCCAATAAAATGCTAATAGGCTGATCTGTTTCTGTAGCTGCTTTACAGTAGCCAGGTTGAAGGTTGACAGCTTATGCAATGGATATCTCTACGTCTGAGGCTTGATTAAAATACCTTGTCTCTTAAAAAAATAATTACATATATTATTATACATATTTGTGAACATAGCTAATGATTTTTCTTTGTGCTGCTGGGATTTGAAGTGCAATTCAAGTAAGTCAGAATTTAAAACAATCAGGGACTTGTAAGAAATATGAGTCGTTAGTCATTTTCCCCTTGGAGGTGGATGTGAGAGCACTAGGGGTACAGGTTGGTACTCGCAGTGCCCAACACACTGAGCCCTCCGGGCATCAAGATTTTCAGCAATTTTAGGCCCCAAAGACTGGAAGAGGTACTGGACAATAAAATAGGTAAGATGAAACTTGAAAATTTGCTGATGGGTGGTAAGTTCCTACCATCCCTTTCTTGGAGGCCCCGGGGAGCAGGCAGTGGTGTTGCCAGCACTCTGGCTCGTAGCTCTTTTTTCTTTGCCAGTTTTTAGCAGTGGATTTCAGTTGCTTCCGATGTGCCTCTGGCTGCAGACTTCAGTCAGTGTTTTGGTATCGTTCCCCTTGTTGCTACAGCAGCCCAGCATGTCTGGCTTTTGAAAACGTTCTTAAACTGAGACACGAGTGTGTGAAGGAAAGCTGCTCATTCCATCTTCCCTGCAGGGTCTAGGGCCCTGCCGGCATTGTTCCTCTGTCTCACCATCTCCTTGCCAAGGGGAGCTGACGGTGTGCTTCTGAATGCAGGTACTCAATAGGAACAGTGGGATCACAGGAGAAAGAAGTAAAATACCAACTCGACTGGGAGCAATTTCTACAGTTGCCAGTTCTTTTATGTTTGTTATTCTTTAATAAGAGGTGAGACTTGAGGAAGTCAGTAATGAATATTTAAACGTGCTCTGAAGTGGCCAGATGCAGTTTTCCACGGGCTTCTGTCTTGGTCGTTTTGAGTCTTTGAAATCTTGTGTTGAATTATAATGGGAGCAGGGGGGAGGGAGAGGAAAACCAGCTCCTTTTTGTTTCTTACTCTTGTTGGCAATAATGAATGGAAGGAATTTAATCCAATGAAAGTAATGAAACTTAATCCCTGCACTGTGTCTTTGTTAACCAGTTCAAAGAACTATTTTTAATGCATCTTATCCACGCCAGGCAGATGAATTTCTGCCATCGCCACCCCCAACCGAAGGTACTTCAAGTAGACTACTTCAGAATGCACACTAATGCAGCAGTAACTCTATCCTGGAAGCTTCCATTGATTATTTCATTTGCCTGCCTGACTACAGGATTGGTCTTTCACTGACCTGAACATCAAGGCGCCGCCTGTTGAATTTGTATCATGGGCGTTTGTTTTAGGAAGCCTTAAAGTGCCTTATGTTTTTTGTCTTTTGGTTTTTTAAATGTATTTTGCTAAAAATGTCTGAATGTAGAATATCTCTAACGTTATTTCACGATGAGCTGTAAAACAAACTGTAAACACTAAACCAAAAATGTTATTTCTACAGCTGTGTGTGCCCGTTATTTGCCGACGTCCCGGCTCGGGGTATCGCTGCAAGCAGAACGCCTGCAGAGGTGTGAACTTTACAAACGGGGCTGTCTGCAGTCTGAGAACGGAGTCCCGTGCTGTGTAAAACCAACTGTAGGTGAAACTTCCAGAAGGACTGTTAATTTTCCGATCGTGCTAACTGTGTTCCCGTTTCTTGTGTAATCCCGTGTTTCCTTCTACATCCTTAATAGTTTTTTGTATTCTGTTGCCAAAACATCTCAGATCCTGCTGTGCAATTACCAGATGTCAGTGCAGGAATGTGGTATATTGGAAAATTGGATGGTGTAAAACAAGAATTAACTTGATATTAACTTAATCAGGAACTACTTCAGACAAGATTCAACTTCACATGTAATGAAAGGCTCTCAAATGGTGCAGCAGATCCATTCAAAACAAAAAATCAACAAACAACCAAGGAATCGAGTGACCTTGCCTGTAGTAAGCAAGCTGGGAATACTCTTGCCTGTTTTTGTGACTAATACGAAGACACCCCCCTCTGAACGTTTATAGGGATACTGCTCCAAAGGAGCCTCTGGTGGTCTCCGTTCCACCATCTCCAATTAAGGAGGAGTTTCGGTTGAGTGACTGTTCGTGGGGAATGCTGTGTGTAGATCCCTTCACCCTCATCCTTGTCCTGGCCTGGTGCTGCACTGGGGGCAGCTCAGGGGATGCTGTCAGGCTGCCAAAGCTTTAACATTGGTCAGGGTGCTGTCCAGATGCCCTGTCTGTAACCGTTCCTTTGGTTCTGTGGAAACAGGCCCTGAAGTCAGCAGCAACAAACAAGCAGGTATGCTTATCCCAGATATGACACGTGGACCAAAGAGCCTCAAAGCCCTGCAAGACATGCTGCTGTTAAGTTAGTCAGAAAGGACCCTTAGGGGTCATCTAGTCCAACTCTCCTGCAACGAACAAGGACATCTACAGTTAGATCAGGGTGCTCAGGGCAAATTTCCTGCAAATGGGCAGGAAAATTCCACCTTATTAATAATGATTTTCCATTATTCATGGGTGTCCTGGTGTCCGTAGTAAAATTGAGTTTATAACAAATGTGTGTAATAACGTTGAGAAAATGCTGCGCTTTGTGCCGGATGATGTTACGTGGTTGCTGTTTGTGGATTTAATTCGTTAATAAAACAGCGTTTGCTCTGGGGAGGGCTGTCCTGATGCCGGGAGGAAGAGCTGTGTAAGAAGAAAGGCACTGACCAAGCCTTTGCCAACCAGACCACAGGGGCAGCGTGGAACAGAGATGGACAGAAGCACAGTGTCTCCTGTTTCCCTTCACGATGGCTCTCTGCCACAGGGACAGTCTTTTTTGGAGATGGGAGGCATCTGACTTTGGAGATGATCCTTTGCGTTGAGCAGGCAGGTCACTGAAGCTTCCTTGCCACTGTTGTGGATCCCTTTTTGCTGTCCAGGGCAGCACAGAGTTTCTCTGTTCTGCTCCTTAGCAGAGGGCCCGTGGCAGTCCTTGGGCTCAGCCCCATGCTCATAAAAGCTGCCTGGAGGCAGGTACCTGAAAGCACTGGCTGAGCTCAGTGCTTTGTGTTCTGTTATTTACAGCGCTGCTCGAAGGAACTGACTGGAGGATTTTAAAACATCCAGTGCATGAGCGCAACCAAGCTACCTTTATCTCCGCCATCAGGAGCAGCAGGGAAGGGCTGGTTGAAGAACCGAGCGCAGCGTTTTCAACTTCAAACAAACACAGCACTGCCTTTTGCAGTTATGTTCCCTAGTTATTCTCCCCACGTATCGGGTTAAACTGTGTCTGTTTGTTTGTGTCTCTCTTTAAAGCAGCAGCAGTCTTCTGTGGAGAGATGCAATCATGAAAGGCCTTGCAGAAACCCCACGTGACCGGGCTGGTTGAAACATGTTTTGAAACAATTCAGGAAAGTTTGAAGCTATTTTTGGTTTTCTCAGCTTGCAATCCTGTCTTCCCGCTTTACTCTTTCAAACCCTTGCCCAACGATAACCCTTTGTGATGGTTTGTAGGGAAGGAGCAGCCCCAGTGCTGGCTGTGCCTGGCGCCGTGGCCTGGTCCTGAGCGCTGCTCTCTGGGCACCCTGCCCACGATCCTGGTTTGCTGAGCATGTGGAGGAGCGATACACGGCCTTGGGAGCCAAAAGCCTTCCTCGAGCAGCTGCTGCCAACCTGCGTGCTCTGGGCTTGTTATGGCAGCGGGTGCTTTCGTCCCTGAGCTCTGAGGGCTCTTTGGCAGTCAGCCACAAGTGTGAGAGCAGCTGTGGAGCGCATCCAGGAGGGCCTTCATCTCATGACGGGGTGCTGTTTCTGCTCTTAATTCGTTGCTGTAAACTTAGCCTGTGTTGGAGTGGCTGGCAGTGCCCTGGTGAGGTGTACCCCTGCTCCTGGCCTCCCTGTGCCAAGCTGCTGGTTGTGGCTGGTGCCTTCCTCCAGGAAAGAGGGCAGAGGGAGACCATGCTCACCTTGGTCAAGCCTGCTCCTTGTCCTCCTTGCATGTAAATGACCCCACGCAATGCCGTTTGCACTGCAGAGGATTAGCAGGGCTCCCCTTCCTTCAGCGTGGAAAAATGAACTTGGCTTTACCATTACGCAGTTGTGTGTAAAAGCTTCTTTGTTGAAGTTGCTGGGGCCAAAGGTGAAACCTAATGATGTTTGCTGGGACAAAATGAGACTCACCCATTCCGGTCTGGACATTACTGACATAAGCAATGGTGTTGCCTATGGATAGAGGCATAACTTGCTTTATGGTGTGTAAAGGTAACAGGCAGTGCTTTCCTGATGGAATGGGGATGTAGCATGTCAGAAATAGGGTAACGTTTCTCACAAATGGTTATTTCCCACTGATCGTATTCATGCACTGTCAGATGAGTCCCCCAGTGACATCTGGGGTGGTGAGGAGATTCACAGGTATCATGAACCAGCAAATCCAGCTAATGGCTGGTTCTTCACCCAAGGAAAACCTTTTCATCTTTCCAGAGACTTCTTTTCAGACGACTGTAATAGCTGTAGTCCTGGTCAGGGCAACCACAGGAGTGGACATGGGTCTGTGGCGGCTTTGTTCAGGCAGCACATTAATTCCTGAAATCCAGAATAATAGCCCAGCATCAAAAAGGCTCCAATGGCACTTGAAAATAAGTCTGTTTCTGGTCATCTTTAGCCACTGCTCCGGGTGCCAGGATTGTGTACTTTCCCAAGCCTGCTTCCAGAAATGTGGGGGAACCCTTGGGTTTGACCAACCGCTGCAGGAGCTGAGTTTTGTGAGAAAGTGTTGATGTTTGCACTATTGGTCAGAGTGATAGAAATCCGCCATGGCTCATCTATTCACCTTGCACTAATGTGCCTGAACATCGCAGAGCTAAGAGGTTCCCACCTCAGTGTTGTATTTACATGGCAGCCCAACCATTTCAACATTAACGTTGTCTTCTCCCTTTTCCCATTACAGAAACGGCATTTTCAAACCTGAAAGACATGTTGCTTCTCTCATTCGCTTCTTTTTATTTATTTATTTATTGTAATCCTTTAGGTTGAAAAAAGCCATCAAATGTCTTTGTGATCTTTTATCTGATAATTGTTTTTTCGGTGCGGGTTTCATTGCTAAACTTCTATGCATGAACTTTTTCAAAGGCTCCTTTTCTTAAGGAAAAAAAAAAAAAGGGCGTGTTTCTTTTAGTTTTAAAGGATGAATGGGTTTCAAAGCTTCAGAGAGACTGCGGAGTTTACAACATCGGGCTGCTGTATGTAGCTCTGTGAAGTCGGTGATTATAATGCTTTTAAATGACAGCAACCTCTCACAGCAAAAGCTGCTGTGGTTGTAAAATATTTTCCCATCTCAGATTCTAAAGTTTGGGCAAAGCAATCTGCAGTCGCTGCTCCAGGTTTCTTAAATGCTTCCCTCTTCATTGCCACCATCCGGGTGCTTTAAATTCTGTACTAGTGATCCCGGGCTTGACTCGACCTTAAAGGACATGGGAGATCTATCATGTGAGTTACATTTTAGGTGTATGATATTGACGCATTTAGTTCAATAGCCATCACCATCACAGTACTGAAGGGGCTGCTAAATTGTGTGTTGTATATCGGCAGAAAGCTGAAACAGTTTTACTTTTAAAACTTATTCCTAGTGCCTTTTATGAAAAGCGAGAGGTAATTGTCTCCTTGGATGCCTGGACTGATTTACCTTTTTCATGTCCTGAAGCTCAACCTGGTCTTTCTCTGGGGCGTGCTTATCTTCCCCCTGAGGTGGGTCCTCCATCCTGTCTTGTGCTGATGCCGTAAAGGTATGTCCTTCCCTCTCAGTGCAGCTCATCATCTCTGCATTTGCTGTTCTTCGGACACACTAATCTTCTCCTGACTTGATGGATTTCTTAAAGATATTGGCTACCAGGTACATGGCTCCAAGTGTCAGATCCTTCAGAGATACTCATCCACTTTTTACCTTTTCACCTACCCAGTTCCTTCCCTAAAGTAATTTCTTAAACTATCTGTGACATTTGCATCCATTCCAAGTGTGGACAGTAATCATTCCCTGGCCCTGTTTCTCATAATCCATTCTACCCTCAGCATCCCCTCACTTCTTTCATTGTTCTGTTTCTATGACCCATCGTATTCCTTTTTCCCTGTCAGTGCTCTGCCAGGGATCCTTCCTGCCAGCACAGTGTTTGGTAGCAGAGAGGTGAGGCCTGGGTCCCCGCTGCAACAAAGGACCGCCTGAGAAGGACTGCAGTCTGCACAGTGCTTCAGATGTAGGAGATACAGACAGAAAAAAAAGGGGTGATTCTGTTGTGCCTTGGATGAGAATTAGATCTGCGTTAACAGAAAAGGTTTTGCTTTTGTTTTTATTCCCCGTTGTTAGAAAGAAAAACATCTTCACAGCGCCAAGCAGAAGAAAACACAGTGAAGGACTGAGCTGAGGTCACTGTGTGACTTCATAGGTAGTCACGGACTGCTACAATTGAAGGAAACCATCATTTACCACCTGTTATTTAGCAGATGGGCACAGCTGAAACACAGCACTGCGGGAGACTTTGTTGTTTCCTTATCAAATCCTGCGAGGCTGAGATACCTCCCGAGACCACTAAGCGCTGCTGGGCATGGGTGTTGCTGGCCGCAGAGGGTGAACCCTGAAAGCTCTGGTGGTTCACATTAGCATCAAAGAAGCTGGCTGCTTTCCCCGGGTTCCAGGTCACGCTAAACCTTTAATAACAATAATACACAGGGTTCTCAGCATTACAGGAAAGAGCAGGCTGGGTTATTGGACACGCTGGACACAGGCAGTCGCCTACATAAATTAACTGAACTCCTGGTGTCCTGTGTGGGCATGTACTGGGGCCTGTGCAAAGCCCAGCTGGATTCCTCAGGAGCACTGTCCTTGGAGGTCCATATGGAGCAGCACTGCTGTGGGACACCAGCGTGGTCTTCCCCTGAAGGACCTCTTTTGGTGGAAGAATGACTGAATTCCTCCAACCAAAAGAGTTTTCACCAAAAGAGTTTTCCTTTTCACCAAAAGAGTTTCCAGCACCAGCTCAGGCTGCCCAGGCCCCCTCCCCAGCCTGGCCCTGAATGCCTCCACGGATGGGGCACTCACAGCTCCTCTGGGCGGCCTGTTCCACGATTTGCTGGGTTTCTTTCTCTGCCCCACTGCAGAAACTTGTCAGAACTTCACAGCTTTGAGAGTCCCCTCCCACTGCTAAATTTGTTGCAGTTTGCCAGAAGGTTTAACCACAGGCGAAGCTGGGACAATGGGCACTCAAACAATCTCTGAATACCCCTCAGGATATCACTCTCACAAAAAGGAAATGATCCTGACGAACTGGAGAGCCTCTTGTCAAAGATGAGGGAATTGTTTGGCTCGGATTCTCAGGACAAAGTCTGCATCCTTGCTGCCAGAGCCAGGTGCCTCCTCACCAAGGCCAACAACAGCCCCCAGAGCCGACCTGCTGCTGCCTTACTAACTCTGCCCCGCCATCCTTCATCCTGACGTGGTCCCCATCCAGCTGTGCTGCTGGCAGGGTGCGTGTGTTCTGCAGCCCCTCGTTGTTTTTAACACCTTCAGTGGTTCTGCTTAGCAGGTGGATCAGGGAGAGCCGAGCCTGTCCACCGGCAGCCCATTGATTGTGGGAAAATGGCCGAACGGGGGTGGAATGATGTCTCAGGCCCGAGCCCTCTGTACTTTTCTGACCTCCTGTCAGGTGAATCTGGGATCAGCCTTGTTTGCATAGGAGACAGGATGGGTGAGAGCAGGGTGTTGCTTGCAAACCAGTTTTTACTGGTGGGAGTAAACTTGGATTCTGAGCACAGAGGAAACCACGCTGGAGATGAAATTCTTGCTTCAGACTGCGCCATAGCTTTGGCTTACATGGATTGTAGGTCTCCACTATCGGTACAGTCTGGGGGATGTAAGGACTGAGCACTGCCCTGCCAAAAATCTCCTGGGGGTACAGGTGGGTGACAGCTGCAGCACAGGAAGGCAACCTTATTCCGGGCTGCATCAAAAGATGCAGGGCAAGGGAGGAGATCCTGCCCCTCTGCTCTGTGCTGATGACACCTCACCCGGAGTACTGCGTCCAGATGTGGAGTCCTCACACACGTGGACCTGTTGGGGCACATCCAGAGGATGGCCACAAAAATGATCCAAGGGATGGAACCCCCTTCCTAAGAGGACAGATTGAGAGAGCTGGGGCTGCTCAGCCTGGAGAAGAGAAGGCTGTGGGGGGATGTGAGATCAGCCTTTCTGTATCTAAAGAAGGGCTATAAGAAAGATAAAGGGGAGAGTCTTCAGCAGGCTCTGTGGTGATAGGACGAGAGAAAGTGGTTTCAAAGCATAAAGGAGATTTAGACCGGATAGTAGGAAGAAGGATTTTTTAGGCTAAGGGTGGGGTTGCCCAGGGAGGTGGAGGATGCCCTGGCCCTGGAGACATCCAAGGTCAAGCTGGATGGGGCTTTGAGCAACCTGGTCAGAGTGTGGATGTTCCCGTCATTGCAGGGCTATGGGCTCAACGGCCTTTAACGTCCCGACACAAATGATTCTACGATTCTGTCACTAGAGACGATTTCAGAAGGATCACAAAGCCAGCAGGGCGGTGTGGGAATAACAAGAGAGCAATCGTGGAGTCAGGAGCCTCAGGGAGAAAGAAGAGACGGATTTTCCTCCTCCTGAAGAAAACACAGCAAAACGCAGTTCATCCCGAAGGGAAACTCAGTAACGTCTGACTGAAAACTGGGTAACCTATGGTGAGCTGAGCGGGTGACCCCGGGTCTGAGCAGTGACTGAGGGAAACCGGGACCTCGGAGGAGAGGCTCCGAGCCGGGCGGGAGGAGCGGGGCCGCCCCGGCCCCTCCCCGCCGCCCGCCTCCACCGTGCTGAGCCGTGCCGAGCCGAGCCGTGCCGAGCCGGGCACAGCCTCCGCCGGCCCCGAGGTTGGCGGTTCGGCCGCGCTCCGCAGAGCCTCGGGCCGGTGCAGGTGGGTCGGGGGCCGAGCGGCTTTGGGGTCCCGCTTTGGGGTGGTGGGCTCAGGGCTCACAGCTCTCCGCGCTCGGGGCGCAACGCGGTGCGTGGAGGTCAGCTCCGGCCTCGCGGTGCTGGTGCTGGTGGGCGTGGGGCGGCGGTTTTCTTCCCTCCGTTTGGAAGTCCCCGCACCCTACGGGCTGCGCCGTGCGGCGGGATGCCGAGCAGGAGCGGGCTGGCTGCGGGGATGCGGAGATGGGAAGTTGAGGGTCCCACGGGGTTTCATTGGAGTGGAAGGAACACGGGGACGGCAGGGCGAAGGGTCCCGTTTGGCCCTGCGGCATCGCACCCCTGCCCGGTTTGCTTGGGAGTAGTTCATGACATCCCACTCGGCCTCAGCTGGATATCAGCCTTGTGCGCAGCCCGGGCCGTGCATTTTCCACTGCCCCATGGCCACCCCGCAGCCTGAGCAGGGCTCAGGGGAGAGAGGGGAAACCAGATCCCTGGAAACTGGCAGCCGTCACCCGCCTGCAGCCCGTGTTGAGTTGCAGCTGGCGTTTCTTGGCGCCCTTGATGTGCCGGCATCGCCTCGCCTGCGCCGTGCCAGAGCGAGCCCGGTGGGAGCTGGCGTGGCCCTGACCCGCACGGGGCTCTCCCCAGGAGGCACCACAGACTCCTATTTTGGGGTCAGAACCCATCGTTCGATTTTCAAGCTCCTGTCTGATTTTAAAAGGGAAAGAAAAAAATAACAAATCGATGCCGAGCTTTTTTGGGTTGGCGGCATCGCCACCGCCCAGCTTTGCAGTGCTGCCACTCTCGCCCGACCTGCGGCAGCACAGGGACAGTGTCTGGTTGCAGGCGCTCCTCTCTGCCAGCCCCTGAAATGGTGAGCTCCTGGGGGACAGCCTCCATCTGCAGCACAGCCCCGTGGAAACATCCCGCTGCGGCCTCTCCCTCCTCTGCACTCCATAGCTCAGCAGCGAGGAGAGAACCTCTATTTTAATTAAGTCCCACACACCTCAGCCACGGGTTGCATCGTTCCTGTAAATAGCATGCTAGATGGTTTCTTTGGGTGCAGTTATGGAGGCTGTGCCTCCCTGTGGCTGCCAACAGTGCGAGTGCCTGGAGGCCACCGCTGCAGCTTGGGGCCATGCCTCAGAGCAGCGCGCTGGGACAGAATTTGGATGGGAATGGCTGGGAAAAAGGTGGATTTGCAAAGGGGAGCCCTCGGCTGGGATGGAAGCAGGAGGTGGTGGCATCGGCCGCATGGACGGGCACCCAACAGCACTTCTGTATCTGGAACGTGGATGAGGATAGATGCGTGGCCACGTTGTTGAGGTGGCTGGAAATAGTGCATGGGAAAGCTGAGAGGAGAGAGGAAGAGGCAGTTTTTCGATAGCTGTGTTTGGGGGTGCTGCAGTAAGTGTAGCTTGGGATTTTTTTGGTCGCCTTGGGGTTGGCGATGCTGCAGGTTTCTCAGGTCAAACAAGAAGGGATCTTGTTGGGCGAGAATGGCAGAAGGGAGCAGCGCGAATCTTTCTCAGAAGAGCCAGAGTCTTCTGAATTGCAAAACCCATCTCATGTCATTCACCCTACTGGAAAAGCTATATCAAATGACTTGGTGGTTTGAGCGTGGGGCCCGGCATCCCGTCCTGCTAGGGTTGCTCCCCACCAGTAGGCCCCATCTTCCACCAGTGGTGGCATCAGCTCCACACGTTAGCAGCGGTCTCCTTCTCGGCCTCTCTCAGTTTGGATGTTAGGAATAACATCTTCTCAGCAAGAGTGGTGTGGCACTGGCACAGGCTGCCCTGGGAGGTGGTGGAGTCACTGTCCCTGGAGGTGTTCAAGAAACATGGAGATTGTTCCACTGTCTGCAGATTGCCTTCTTTGGTTTTCCACCTTTGGATTCATCAGCTGTGACATCACCTTCTTTTTGGGAGGGAAAAGTATTTTTCAATGCTAGATGAAAAAGAATTGGTAGGGGTGAAACATTTGTTGTGCCAGCTTTGGGCTCAAGCAATTTGCATGGATTTTTCAGCTTCTTTAAGTTTTGGGTTTGTTTGTTTGTTTGTTTGTTTGTTTTTACTTTGCTTTTTCAAAAAGGATCTGAAGGCAAGGAGAAATGTTGAGAGAGTCAAGATTTTCATTTAGATGTCACCAGTGTTGCTGCAGGTTGTTTATGTGCTCCTATACTGTTGCTCAGCGTCAGTAGATAAGTCACCTTGGGTCTTGGAGAATCAACCCTGGAGACATTGAGTTGAATGCAAACTGCCTTTACCCAAAGCATTCCCAAGGGGCAGCTCCATGGGGAGACACCGGCTCTTGGTGCCGCTCACTGAGGGGCAGCTGGACATCGCTGCATTCACCCAGGGCTGCCCCACGAGCTCCCTGCACACACATGTTTGTCTGTGAGTGGTGGGAGAGCCTCACCTGGTGCTGGCCACATGGTGGTGGCAACTGTTCCTAACCAGGAGCTTCTGGCCCAAGAGATGCATCCAAGGAGGGGGAATGCTGGTGCTAGGCCCTTAGCTGTGTTTGGGGTCTGAGCTTGGGGTTCATGGGCTGGGGGCAGCCCTGAGGAACACTGCTGAAAAGATTTTTTGCCTGCATGCCGCTACCAGTGAACAGGGTCAGAGCTTTTGCACGTCCTCCCCAGCTGCTGGCGGTGCGAGCCTCGCTTAGGGCCGTGTACGGGAAGCTAATTAAAACCAGTGACAATGGTAATTGGGTAGGGATGCTTGAGGATAAGTATGACCTCATGTCTAAAATGGTAATGAGGCCTATTAAAATCCCCACCGAAGAGGAGCAAAGGAGGCAGCGGGAGCACGCAGGGGCCAGGGTGCCAGGACCGGCACAGTCCTGGCCTCGGCTCGGCGCTGGTGTGTGGCAGCCACAGTGACCTCCACCCCGTGTTGGTCTGCAGGGCACCCCGAGGGGCCGGGCAGGACGGTGCGGGATGGCACCGTGTCACACAGGCACCCTGCGCTAAGTCAGAGGCCATCCTGGATGAAGGCTGAGGATGTGCTATGGAGCTGGGTTTCAACTGCTCTGACCTCTGCGATGGCCAGCCTGGCTTCAGCAACCAGGAGCAGCGGCAGCGGATGCTGCGGGAGCTCTGCACTGTCACCATCGTACGTTCCCTTCAGGGATGGGGATTTGGGGGAAGGGATGGGGAGGGGCGCGGGGCAACACGGTCCCCTCCTGTTACAGGCTGCATGCTGGGTGTCCTTCTTTGCCCTTGGCTTTTCCCACCCCCTGCCACTTCAAAGGGCTTTTCAAATATTAATAGAGCAGCATTTAATTAAAAGTCACCATGTGCAATAAGAGGCACCTGTCCCCACTGCTGGGCCAGCAGGAACAACTCAGGGACGCGTGTGCAGGCGCTCAGCTCCACGTGAGGCTGCCGCAGGGACCGGCTGAGCACGGCCCTTAATGAGAGGGCCATAAGCTGCTTGGCTCCCCGGCCCTGCCAGCTTTGCTACAATTAATATTCCCCCTGCTAGGGCCGGGATTTACTCTGCTCAGTGGTAAACGAAGTGCTCCATCAACTTCACACAGTCACAGGCCACTGATGTCCTGGGAAACAGCAGCTGTTTTGTGTGTATGTGTGCGTGTGTGAGACAGAGGAGAGTTTGGGAGGTGTGGTTTCACATCCTTTCTGGCCATGACAGTGAAGGGACTCCCCTCACTGGGAGCCCCAGAGATGTCCTCTTCCTCCTCAGACATCATCTGACCGCAGTGGAAAGAGCTCTCCGTCCTTCTCTGCTGCTCTCCTGGGAGTTGTGTGGACGTTACTGACCGGAGGAGTCCTACTTGCGCTCTTTTTTCTTGTCTTTACCATCCGCCTCAGGAAAAACAGGTGAGGGCCTCCCTTCCTGCTGCAAGGCACTTCCCCAGGGCTCGGGGTACAGGGTACAGGGGGACGAGCCTGAGGGACAGCACGAGGCAAGCAAAGCTGCCCTTCTCCGTGCAAGTGGACTTCATCCCAGTTTTGCTGAGCCACCGTGCTCGGTAACTGTCACCACTTCCCTGCTTTGTCTCCTGGAGGATCGTGAAGATGTCCAGCCCCAACCTGAACGTTGTGACCCTGCTGGGCAGTGGCTTGACTTATGCTAGTGCTTACCTCTTCGGGATTCAGGAGCAGAGCCTGTCATCGGGGAAATCAGTGGAAATGCTCATCCAGGTGAGCAGGGATTGCCAGGATGGGTTCCCTCACTCGTGTCCACATGCATGAACGTGGGTGTCAGCCAGAGCCCTGGAGACGTGTCCCCAGCCCAGCTATTTGCCCTGCCTGCAGGTGCGGCTCTGCCTGCTGTGCGTGGGGACCTCACTGGTGCTTGGGCCTGTCTTGGGGAAGAGCTGGCGGCTCTACAAGGTGTTCACCCAGCGGGTGCCGGACAAGCGGGTGGTGAGTACCCAGTGCCCAGAACAGCATGCAGTGCTTTGGGATGGCTGATGCCACCTCTACGTCGCTCTCCTTTAACGTTTTCACATGTTTACAGATTATCAAAGACCTCCAGCTGCTGGCGATGGTGGCGGTGTTGGTGCTGGCAGACGCTGTGCTGCTCTTCACGTGGGTTTTCTCCGACCCGGTCCAGTGCTTCCGGAGCCTCAGTGTCTCACTGCGGGTAATGGGATGGTGCAGTGCTGTGCTGTGTTGGAGGGGCTGTTTGAAAATCAGGCAGAGAGATGCAGCCTTCTGGATTCTCCAGGCTAGGCTTGTATCTATCTATGGCCTATTACATAGACAAGGATCAGCCACAGACCTGGAAGCAGTCGCTGGTATCAGAGCCCTGGTTGGCCAAGCAGTGGGGTCCTGGTGAATGGCCTTGGCCAATCTGTGCAGGTCACCTGGAGAGGTCACCACAGGAGAGCCCCTTGCCATCTGCAGCTGCTCTAGGAAAAGGCTTAACCAGTCCTGCTGGAATTGGAATACCACAACTTCCCTTTAACTGTCTGCCTCAGCAGCACCGGGTTTGGCATTTCCCTTTAGGAGTGTGCAGAGGAGACCTGCTTGGGTTTGCGGACCCATCTGCCCATTGGTCTGTCTGCTCCTGGGCAGGGCAGCAGCCTTCACTTCTGCCTTCCCATTGCCTCCTAGGCCACAGAGAAAGGCATGACCTGCTCAGTGAGCCGGATGCAGTCCTGTGCATCTCTTTATTCCGATCTTTGGCTCGTTCTCATTTTAGGGTTTAAGGTACGTAACCTATTTATTGATTCTCACAATGTATCTCACCTCCTTTCTGGCCTCACAGCCTAAGCTGTTCAGCAGTATTCCTAGTTTTGCTGCCCTTCCAAGCCACGTGTGTGCTGCAGATCTCAGCTGCTCCTGTTCATCCTGAAATCCTCTCATCCCTATTCCTTCCCTCTTGACGTTTTCTTGCATTCCCTCTTAGCCCCCCTATCCCTGCTGGCTCCCCAGTTCTCACCCTGTAGCCACCCACGCCTCATCTCTCTTCCTCCTTAGAACTTGTACTTTAACGTTTTCCGCAGCTCACTTTTTCCACGAGGCTTCACTCAACCACCCACCCCAGTGATGCACCATGCCCCTGAGTCCTCTGCCACCACATCAGGGAGGTGAGGTGCTGACGACAGGTGCTTGGTGCCTACCTGTACAGGATGTTTATCGGCTTAATTATACCACCGAAGCTCACTTTCACTGGTGTAGCGTTGTACGCAGCCATTCATATTCCGGGAGAGTTAGTTATACTGATGTAACTATGTAAGTGTAATTATAGCTGTAATTATCCGTGGTCTCATGTGTCTTCGGGCTGGCAGAGGCTGGAAGCACTTTCAGCGAGCAGATTTTGGTGAGATCACAGCCTAACCTTGTGCACAGCTTCATCTGCTTCTGACTCACTGACCATCCACCAGGAACTACGGGAAAAAGAGTAGGCAGAGGCCTCAAGACACTGTCCTTCTCCCCCCCTCCACTCCGTTCTAGAGATATTAGCTTACCTAGCCTAGCCTTAAAAGGCCTTCAGTGCTGGCGACCTCAGACCTCCCTGGGCAGCCACTTTCAGTGCTATGACATTGTCTCCGGGTGTGTTAGGTTTCTCCAGGGCTTAGTCAGGAATGCCTTTCCTACAGACTGGTTTTGTTCCTCCATTCACAATAAAACCTTTTCGGTCATTGTAACTCTTCATTAGTGGTGCCTTCAGCCTGACCCCGATCCTATCTAGCAGGTATTTCTTTAGTGGTTTCTCTGGAGTTAAGCAGGACTTACACTAATGGGAGAGCAGGCTCCATCTCCATGTGTATGTAGCACTTCTTATCTTGCAAGGCATTACTGTGCTCAGCCCTTTGTGAAGCCACTCTGTGTATTATCCCACTTTTACTGGCAGGCAGCAATGGGCAGCAATGGCTTGCCAAGGTCATCAGTTGAATGAGGAGTGCAGTCCTCCACTCAGGATTTAAAACAACAACAACAAAACTTAGCCCTGTGCCTATTTAAAGTTCTAGTTTAGCAGATGGCAGTGGTTTTGTCTGTGTCCCTGGCAGGCTATGTGAATTTAAAATGGCACTTTGGTGCTTGCCCTCGGGACGTGTGTTTGGAGGTGCCCCGTGGTGAATGCTGTTATGATCCAGTGAATGTTGCTGTGGTCCAGTTAGGATTCACATGATCCCATGGAGCAGGTCTGACTGTCTGCCTAGTTCCAAGCTCTCTCACAACTGCTGTTCTCTGTGACAATTCACAGTGCCCTTGATTGAGAGTCTACAGAACACGTGCAGCACTGGCCACAAAGCTCTTCTCAATGCCCAGATAGCAATTTAATGTTTATTAGTAGCAAAAAGCTGACAGCTGCATTTGCTGTGTGCCACAGGGGTAGTGTAGGAGTCGCATTCCCACTGTTTGGGTCTTTGCAGGAATGTGTTAGATGGCATTTCCAAAGGATGCTGATGGCAGATTGTGCCCTGTGATACAGAGGAAGGCGTAAGACACTCAGTGCTGCCTGCTGATGTGAGCAGGGAGGGGGCTGCTGTGCGCAGAGCCCTTCTCCAGCCCCAGCACCACCACTGCAGTCGGGCAGGAAGCGGGGAAGGGAAAAGAATTGAACCGACTGGTTTCCCGGATTTCTATTTAGAGGCACCAAGGACATCCTCTTCCCTCCAGCCTACCCCCTTCTTCTTCCGTCCTGCTGTTTCCTTCTGTACCTCCTTCTGAGCCTCCTTTCTGCTCCATCAGAGGTCTGTTGCTGCAGAATGTCCCCCACTGCTGCGTCCCCACGTTGTTGCAGAACATCCCTGAAGGGACTTGTATCTCTCATCTGCCTTGGCTGCTCCCACTGCAGCACAGCGGAGAAAGTTTTCCCAACTTTTCAGGCTGTGCCCTGCCCTGTGGCATCGCTGCTCCCAACACTGCCACTGGTCCTGCCTTCCCGCCCAGCTGATGCTGACACAGCATCCCCGTCCCGTGGCTGCTGCTCTTTGTGGAGTGCCTGCTGCACACACACAGGCTGCAGGATGCATCAAGGGGCCTTTACAAGGCAGCAAGTGTCTCGGTGTGGGGTGGGGGCTGGGGATGTTATTTTCCATGCTGTGCCAGCCTCCATACTGAAGGCAAGCCCTGGCTTCTGCTTCCAGAGTGTGCTGCTGCTGTATGGCACGTACCTGGCCGGCCTGACTGACAGCATCAGCTCTCCGCCAGTCAACCAGTCCCTAACACTCATCGTGGGGGTCAACCTCATCTTCCTGGTGGCTGGCACCGTTGTCTTGGTTCACCGCTTCTTCCGTGCTTGGCACAACTTGCTCTTTGGCTTCACCTCTGGAGGCATCTTTGTGTGTACGACGACAATCAACTGCTTCATTTTTGTCCCACAGGTACAGTGCCAGCTCTGTGCCATTAGTGGGAAAAATGTGCCCATTGTCACAGTGAGAGGAAACAGCTGTTTGCTTGGAGTTGGGTTTGGAGGGATGTTAGGGCTCCAGGAAATGAGGTGAGGGAGGAAGGAAGAGGTGAAGCTGAAGAAAGAGCAGACAGATCTGTGCAAGTGACACTGGGGGATCTCACCAAGGCACACAAATTCCTGATGAGAAAGAGATCACCGCCTGCTTTGGTGATCCTCTTGCAGCCGGTCAGTACCATGCAAGCACGGAGCCCCAATCTCTGTGTTAACAGCCCCTGAGGAGCTCCGCGCCTGCTCACGCTCTCTGAGCAAGAGTGAGCATCTGAGCTGTGCTGCTTTGTGCTTTCTGCCTCTGTTGTTCCATCACTGCAGCCTGGGGGCCTCAAGCATTTTATTTATGCTGCATCTTTTAATTCACTGCCTTGTTTCTCCTAATGGGCTCGCTTGTCTATTGCTCGCCTGAGATCGATGAGTGGTGTGAGCTGGGCTGTGCAGAGCACCAGACAAGAAAGCAGATCCGAAGCGCTGCCGGTTGACGGCTTGTCACCAATGATTTGGGCCCAAGGCTGTGTGCAATTCTCTCTTTGTTACGGGGCTGGAGGAGGGGGGGGATTCTGCTGCACGCTTGAAGGCTGCAGCACAGACAGGAGGAGCTGGCTACCTCTGTTTTAGAAGCCAAGACAGAGCAGGCAGGGTGTGGCTGTGTGGGATGCTCCCTGCATCACTTCACTGCCTGTCTCCACGCTCATCTGTCACAGGCCTTGTCCCCCACACCCTGTCCCACTGTCTCCTTTTCCCTTCTGTGTCTGCCTCCCTTGTAACAGCTCCTTGTGTCTGCAGCTCAGGCAGTGGAAGGCCTTTGAAGAAGAAAACCAGACTCTGAGCCACATGGCAAAATATTTCAGCAGCCCGAGCAGGAGCTACCACTCGGTGTACAGCGAGGAGCAGCTCTACCAGCTGATAGGGGAGAAGAACTCCATGAAGCAGCTGTTGACAGAGGTAGGGGACTTGGCAGCCTTTACAACCCCGGCTCAGCGAGGTGGGAAGCCCCCATTACACCTCCATCCTCCTTCCAGAGAGGGCGAGCTGGTTTGTTCTGTCCTGTCATTCTGCATCCTTGTCCTGAAGTGGTAAAATAGGGGCATAACCTGTTCTTCTGAGAAAAAAAAGAAAAAAGAAAAGCGGAGATGGAGTGAGAGCAGAGAAGCCTGACGCATTTGTTTGTTTGATGCAGAAAAACGCCGTGATTGAGAGCCTGCAGGAGCAAGTGAACAATGCCAAGGAGAAGCTGATGAGGCTGATGTCAGCGGAGGGTGGCTGCAGCCCTGCGGTGCCAGCTCCCTGCTCCCAGAGTACAGGGCAGTGTGGCGAGAAGTGCAGCGGTGCCGGGGACGTGCCCAGGGAGCACTGGCCCCTGGATACGGAGAGGGATGGGCAGCAAACCTGTGTGCTGCGTGCACTGCCTCACAGTCCCGTGCCTCTTAGCAGCGATGCTCAGGACCTCTGGAAACATGTGAGCCATGAGCACGAACTGACCGAAGAGCGTGAGTGCTCACCAACGCTGCTTTTTGACACGGGGGACAGCCTTGAATGCAGCCCAGAACATGCCCAGGAGCGTGGAATGCTTGCTGGGAAGCATCCTCTGGAGCAGGATGCCTCAGCTGGCGTGGCTGGAGAGCGTCCCCCCAAGGTCAGCTATGTGAGCAGCGAGAAGCTGCAAGAAGTCCTGCAGGAGCTGAGCCTGGACAGCAGGACCTGCAGCCCTGCCCTCCCCGTGCACGCAGGCAGGCTGTGGGGGACACAGGAAGGGAACCCGGCCGTCCGCAGCCCCCTCAGCCCCTACCTGACCCGGCGGCGGCGGCGTGTCCTGCTGCCCCCCACCTCCACCGGCATCCCTGCGTCCCCTCGTGCCCGGTGCACAGCAGGCGGCAGGCCGGGCACCCGGAGCCATGGGGAGCCGGCGGGACTCGGCCCGGCTGGGGAAGGCGAGGGGGCCGGCAGGGGGCTCCCCCAGCCATCGCTGTCCTCTCCCTCCGTCCCACACAAGGGCTGGCCGGGGCTGCGGGGCTGGGCGCTGAGCGGCACGGAGCTAGATGGTCGCCGCAACACTCCCCTGCAGGACTGGCAGCAGCGGAGTAGCCTGGGGGTGCCGGCACGTCCCATCCTGCAATCGCTGTACCATTACCCGGACTCGGACTCCAGCAGCAGCTCTGAGGAGGTGTTTCCCTGCTGCCACCGGCCGTGCTGCCAGCTCTGCTTGCAGAGTCCACGCGGTTCTCTGGGCAGCAGCAGCAGCAGCAGCAGCACGGAGACAGACATGGAGCCTGGCCGGGCTGTGGGACGCTGGCTGGAGCCCCAGGGCAAGACTCAGCCCGTTGTGAACTTCAAAGAAGATCTGAAACCTACATTCGTGTGACCACAAGCACCCCTGCCTGAAAGGCGAGTGCCCCTTCCTCCCAAAACCCACCACGCTAGAGGAAACACTGATGCAATGGGGATGGCAGGAGAGCTCACAGCCTGTCCCACCTCTGAGCCGGGCCTTGTGGCCGAGGGCACATTGGAGGCCCTCTGGCAAGGCTCGGTAGTATCTGAATTCACGCGTGGAGTCCAAAGGTGACATCTCTGGATGTGTCCCTGTGTTTTGCGTGGCTCAGTTGCACGGTCGGTTACACTCAGGTTGGCGCTGAAGGGCAGGAGAACCAAACAGTCTTCAGTCTTAAAAGAGGATCTGAAAAGGTCCCTCCATTTTTAATTTTTTTTTCTTGGGGCTTGCGTGCCCTGCTGTATGCCTTTGTGGTGGGTGAAGTAGCCTGGAATGGTTTTGGTTTGTTTAAATTAATGCGGTTTGTTTAATTTTCATCTGAGAAATACCAAGACCAGTAAATGTGGTGTTCCCGCTCCCCTGACACAGCTCCATGCCGTTCCCTCGGGCCCTGTCGCTGTCACACAGAGCAGAGCTCAGCGCTGCCCTCTGCTCCCTGTGAGAGCTGCAGCCGCCATCAGGCCTCCCCTCAGCTCCTGAGCACACCATGGGACCTCAGCCACTCCTCACACACTTGCTCTCCAGACCCTTCCCCATCTTTGTAGCCCTCCTTTGGATGCTCTCTCACAGTTTCATGTCCTTCTTACACTGTGGCACCCAAAGCTGCACCCAGTGCAGGAGGTGAGGCAGCACAGTGCAGAGCAGTGCAGGCAACCCCTTCCCTCCACCAGCCAGTAGTGCTAATAATCTTCAAGGTAACAATATTCCCCTAGCCCCTCTTTGTTCCTGAAATGGGAACACTCCAGAGCATGATCCCAATCCCCAAAGTCCTCTTGAGGCCCAGGTGGACCCTTCCCCAGCTGTGAGGGCAGCCAAATGCTGGAGATGGTGCTGAAGGGGATGGGGTTGCCACTGGTCCCAGCCTACTGTTGCCTCCCTTGCAGAGAAGGAGGGCAAAGCAGTGGCTCCATGGGGCATGTTGCCCTGGAGGGATGCAGGAAGATGGAGGCTCTGCCTGTTGTGAGATTCCCTGAAGGGAGAGTGGGATGTGGGGAAGGAGAGTGGTGCTAACAAGATGGAGAAGGGGAGTGTGAAAAATGTCTGGTGCTTTTGGTGGGGCCCGGTTCCCATATCCAGCAAAGAACACATGCTGGATCCAGGTGCGAAGAGATGGACCAGGCTGCCCATGCATGAGAGTAGAGAACAGAGAGAGATGATGGGCTGCCTTTTATTGCCATTAGGATTATGGGATTGTCACATTGGGCACTGCACACAGCGTGTCTTCCTGCTGCCTATCTTTAGTGTTTGGTATTTAGTACTTAGTATTTGGTTCCCCAACAGCTCCTTGTACGCAGCCTGTGGAGGAGCCTGCCACGAGGGCTTTGCCCATGACCCAAGGTTTCTGAGCAGCTGTAGTAGCAGGGATGTGCGTTCTGGTGGAAAGGCAGATCGTGAGAGCTCTGGCAGCAGAACTGCAGTTCCCTGTGGTGTATTTTGTTGACGGTGTCTACAGAGGAGTGCTCAGTGAGAGCCATCTCACACATCAGGGCCTGTACAATCAACATTCCACACAAGCAGTGATGTCCTCTGAATGTTTCTAGCCTCCTGAGCTATGTCTCCAAGTCATTCTTTCCATGACTCCAGCTGCTGTCTCCAAACTATACAAGGCACGTAGGAGGAGATAGCGAGGCTGTCTCAGCCAGCATGTGCACAGTGCAACAGGAAATCTTGCACAGGTGACCCATGAAGGACCTTTTCCCAGTCTGCAGAGAGGAAAAAAAGAGTGCTGCTAACCACGGGATGTTCCTGTGGCAATATGGGGATCAGCAGCTGATGACCCTGCATCTCTAGATGGAATGGGCTTCAGGTTTTGAGAAGGTGAGGGAGCACCCACATCCATATGGGGACATCCATGGGTCTGAAAGAAGCTGTGGAAGAGTTGTCCAGCAGCCACGAGGGCTGCAATGAAGCTCTCTCCTCCTGACCACTGTTTGTTTCCTGAGCCCAGACACCAGATCAGTCTCTTACCTTACCCCGCTCCTATCATATGCCTCCTTCTTGGCCTCTACCTCTATGCGCTCCTCCAACTGCAGTTGCTGACCTTACTCAAGCGTCTGCTCTTAAAGCCAAGGGCAGCTAAGCTGTAGAAGTCCATCTGCGAGGCGTTAAACCTTTGGGTCTAAGCAGCATCCTGACCACAGCATTGTGCTGAAGAAAGTGATCCCATACTCAAGGGACAGAAAAGAACACCATACAAGATCAGTGGGTCCTGCTTGGTAGGAGAAATGTGTCTGCTTCAGCAGTTGATGTTAAATACATTTCTGCTTCATTATATGACCATGCACTGTGGAAATGATCCCCCATGCACATGGTGCAGGAGGCACATGGGATATGCACACACAGCTCAAAGCACTGAGTTTCCTTTGTGTGTTAGAAGTTACGGATTGAAGCTGTTGGGGCACACTCACTTCCAGGCACACACCTCTCCAGTGAGGTTTTTTGCTTTCTTATTCACACCCCCAGCTCTCTCCTCTGTGCAGCTGAGCTGAGCAGGTTTTCCTCTAGCTCAGGCACCTGCAGATTTCTGCTTTTTGCTGTCAGAGTGCAACCATTTACGTAAGGATTTGTTTTTCTTTTTTTCTTTTTTTTGTCCTACAGCTTCTTGCAGACAGGATGGGCACAAGGGACTTTGTTCTGCCAGGCAGCTATATAAAGCACTCAGTGACTCAGCATTTACTGTGCCTTGCACAGATTCCTCTGTTATCATATCAACAGGAATGCGGGGCTAGGAGGGATCTCCAAGTCATTCTCATGTTCCCTTGCTGTGACAAGCACTGAGTCATGAAGTCCCTCTTTTTAATTTATCACAGTCCATCTCAGAAGTCGCTAGGAGTTTTCTTGGCAGGTTCTACCACAGCCTCAGCCTGACACTGAGGAAACTTGTTTCTGATTTCCAGCCCACATTTTTTTTTCCCGAGCCTATTTTTATCTATCTGTTTTCATGCCAGTGCTGTCTTCTTGTTAATAGCTTTTCTTCCTTCTTTAACCTACTGTCTTATATCCTGATAGAGAGTGGGGCTTTGCTTCCCAGAATCACTCGTCTACTCAGACAATAGATCTTCTATTTCTAGTTCCTTCCGGCAGCCCATGGCTGCTGCTCTTCCTCTAAAGAGCTTGTCAAGTGCAAGAATGGGACCGCGCTCACCTTTCAGAGAGCAGACAAGAAGGAATATTCATCAGTAGTTAGGGCAGCAGAAGGGCATGCCAGAAGCAGGCAGCATTTTTGGGGGTCAGCAAAAACTTAACTATTTCTCTGAAATCTTGCAATGGACCAGCGGGTCCTGGTACCCACCAAGCACTAGGTTTAGCAACAGTAATGTGCTTGCAGAGGGAGCTCTGTTCATCCCTCGTGTGCTGATGTTTCCTTCCAGCACACCTCCTGCAAGTACCAGGAGGTGTGCCTGATCCTGAAGAGCCTTTGCTCGTTGGAGCTTCCCATGGCTTAGGACACCCATAGGGACCCAAGGCCTTGATACTCCTCAAGGAGCCACAGGAAGGGAAAACAAAGGCATACCTTACGCAGTGTCCTGATGACATGACACTGGTGACTTAAGAATGGTTTGGTTTGCCCAAAGAAGTTGTCAAGTTGCCCAGATAAGCTACGGATGCCCCATGCCTGGAGACATTCAAGGTCTGTTTGGATGGGGCCCTGGGAAGCCTAATCTAGTGAGTGGCAGCCCTGCCCTCAATGGTGGGTTGGAACTGGATGGGCTTCAATGTCCCTTCCACCCCGAGCCTTGATTCTATGAATGGCATTCCCATTTTTATTGGACTTGGTGAATACCAACCAGCAAGACACCCTCCCAGAGATGTGTGCTGCTTTCCAGGCAGTTTCATCTTGTATCTAGCTCAAATGATCAGGGCGACATTTCAAACCAAAGAGAACAGCAGGAATATCGTTAGCTGATGCAATCACACCTTGCATTTACAGCACAGCTTGGCAGGTCCATGGGCAGCGGGAAATACTGGAAGTGGTTACAGCAAATTCAAGTTCTTATTTGAAAGCAACTTTGTTTTTTTAAACCGTTCCCAAATACAGGTGCTGGATAAAGACTATTCCTGTGACAGGTGAATCTTTGGTTTGATGGTGGATTATGCTTTTACAAGTGTCAGCTCATTTTCTCGCTATTACAGCATTTTTCATACAAGTTACAGAAACACATTTTTGTGTTTCCTGTGACCCGTTCTTTGTGACCTCCTGACGGAGAGGTCTCATTCAGCAAGGCCACCTCCCTGAGATACGTTCAGGCTTCCTTAATATGCATTTACAAACTGCATTCGAGTGCTTCCCAAGGCGGGACAGAGAGGCAGATCAGCCCTTCAAAGAACACGAAAATGAGAGCCAATACTCCCAGCCCTTGTGGCTTTCTTAGCCAGCAAGGCTTGGAATCCGAACATCCTCTGGAAAACGAGGTTGAGACAAGGGAGGGAAGGAAGGAGATCAGGCAACGGGGCTGGGGTACACATGGTGAAGACTGATGTCGCTGTTGAGTAATCGGTGCTTGCTGTATTTGGATGATTTGTTCAAACAGCTGGTTTTAGTGAATCAGATCATAGTTTTGTGCATGCTCTTGCATATATTTGTGTCCTCCCACAAAGAGGAAGCATCCCAATTTCCCGGAATCGCCCCACCAGGAATTAACTGGAATTCAACCATCGCGAATTAGAAAGAGCCAAGAATTCTTCTCTCCCTCAGAAATTCAAGCATCAGCTAAAATAAGCATGAGGTTTCTACTACTACGTGGAGATATTTCTAGATAATGGCAACATTAGAAGAAACCCCACAAGCAAGGAAAGTCCACTAAAGCGCTTAAAAAACAAGTGTCCTGCTGTGCAATCAGAAGCTGGGCTGTGGAGGGCAGTGTCCTACAAGAAGGGGCGATGCCTCTAAGCCAGGCCCAGCAGGGGCCCATTTACTTTGCCGAACTAGGCTGCTCCCCTCCAGGTCGGGGCAGCCATCAGTCCTGCAGCAGCAGGAGGAGATAAGGTCAGCTTTGCACTGACCGTCCACCTTACAGGGCCGCTGGAAAGCTAGGGACAACACTGTTTCAAAAATCAGTCATTGGATTTCCACAAGGGTGTCAACATCCGCGTTGGTGAAAGCTGAGTGACTGAGTGTTCGTCTCTCCTTTTACAGGATTGTTATAAAATAATTTCCCTTTGTGACCAGTTCAGGCTGCTCTAATGCACAGTCAGAAATGAGGCACTGACATTTAAAGATCTTCCTGCCCTTAGGGTGACAGATGAAAGAACAGGTCACAGCTTTGTTCTGCTGCAACGTGTCTGGAAGTGTTTGGAGGCGTGCTTTCATTACAGCAAAATTTCCACTGCCTCATTGGTTTTTTTTTTTTTTGCAAGTTTGCAACCTACCTGTAGAGTATAAAGGAAATGCTGGGATGACCAAAACAGCTATGAGACATGGATTTGCTCATATCGTTTAGGCAGCAATAGCTGTCTCTTGGCAGCTGTGTCTGTTGAACAGAGGACAGTGGCTTCCACCTGTAACATAAACCTGGTGGCATTTCTCAGCAGCTCAGCAGGCGTTGCCCAAGCCCAGGATAACATCAATTAAATTAATGAGCCAGAATATCATTTTTACAAAATAAAGTCATCTGTTAAAGAGCTCTTTAAGTCCAAGGACGGTGCTCAGATCATTTCAAACATACCGCTGTTTTATCTCTGCCTTTGACTTTTGTCCCCAGTTTAATACCACTGTTTTTATGACTCTGCAATAACCAACGGAATCAATTAATTTAGCTGTTCCAGATGACGGAGGATTTGTTCTGCAGCAAGAAGGTCTCCAGTGAAGACTAAATTGTTAGAGACCCATAGCATGCAGCAATTAGCATTTTTTTTTATAATGGGTGAGAATACAAAGGAGAAAAGCAAGAGTGAAAGAAGATGAAATACTTATTACTTCATTATCTCTAGCAGTTAACATCCCTATGCATATTAAGGCTGCATTTTCCATACAAATATCTTGGATCCACTTGCCTATCATCTCCTAAAAATCTAAGCATTGCACCAAAATTTTCATGCCGAATGTTCTGGAAGAATGAAAGTGAACACGATTCAGGATGTTTCCAAGCACTTTCCCCCATTTCCAGCACAACTGCCAGGTGTTTTTTTTAATTATTATTATTATCTTAATTTTTTGCTTGAGACACTTCATCTCCCTCACACCACACAAACTGGAAGTATATTTTTATGGCTTTTGACATTTTTACGGGTCTTAGGATTCAGCAGACAAAAACACATCTCCATATCATTCCTTGAAAGCCCTTTCGGAGCATGCTCCATCCCCTTGCAGCTGCCAGGCTTTCTGCAGGTGGTGGCCAAGTGTGCTCCACCTGCAAATCATTGCAACAAGCTGTGGAATAGGGCACTGAGCTGGCAGTGAAGCAGTGTTTTTTGGTGGCTTTTTTTTTTTTTTTTTCACATGTGCTGACCCCTATGCTGGTGTTGAAGCAAGATGGCAGAAGAAGCAGGCGTGAAAGCCAGTCGTGAAGAGGTAAATCTGATTGAAGAATGTCTTGTGTCTTGGGCTGGAATAGCTAGAGAAGGAGGGGAGATGGAGAGCTTCATTTTCTGAGAGAGGATAGAATGGATCAAGCTGCTAAGGATTCAGAGTCTAGGAGCTGCTGGTAAAAAGGTAAGGTGCTGCTTGTTTTCAAGGGTCTGGAAAAAAAATGGGCAATGAGAGAAACATGGAGGGAAGAATTTCCTGGTGGCTCATGTTGCCCTCTACAGTCTGGGAGGGAACTCAGGCATCCCTAGTCTCTCATCTCATCTGTTGCCAGCACATGGGTTTGACCCCAAGGCTTTCCAGCAGCACAGTGACCTCTGCTTACAGCCACCCTTACCTTGGATGGTTGCAGGGGGCACAGTTGCCTCTGCCAGTCCCTGGAAGGTGTTCCTGTGGTTGATCCAACTCTTACAGGCTTTGGAAGGACCTTGTGGATGTGCACATTTTAGTAGTCTTATTAGGTCAAGTTTGCTTTAAAACAAGCCATCCAGGATCCTAAAAAACAGCATACCATAATCTGTGCCAAAAAGTCTCTGAAATCAAGAACTCAGAAGCTAAGGGAGCCTGGAATTTAAACAATTTGTGCAAACTTAATTTGGCTTTCGACAGGATGTATGATTCTGTGGAAAACAGCCCTGGAAGGGACCTTCAGGAGCCAGCTGGGGATTCCAGCCCATCTCTTTGCCCTGAGGGAGGACCAATTATTCCTAGACCATTCTTGACAAATGTTTCTCTAATCTTCTCTTTCGAGGCAGACTTTAATGACATGATTGCATACTTTTTCTTAATGGGATCCTGCCTCAGTGCATAAAATAAACCAGGACCATGCTGTGAAGGAGACTGGGAACTCAGCAGGAGAAAGGACTGTTTGTGGTTCAGCTTGCTGACTGCTGCCCTGGAGAACTGCCTTTCTTTTGAGTTCCGGGGTGGCCATTTAAATCACACTTCTCCCAGGCAGTCATTGATTGCATTTTCTCTATTTTCTAGGTGTTCATCTTGAAAATACTGTCTCTGACTTAACTGCCACGTCTTGATACACTATAAGTGCTTTACTGCTTCCACCACACAACTAGCCCAGCCCATATTGCATTGGTTGTCATAGTCTGGGAAACCCAACTGAAATTCTTTTGTGCAGTACTCAGCTCTGGCTGTCATAAGTCACCCATCTCCCACTTTTCATTTGACCTTGCCCCGTGTGCTCTGCCAGCCTCCATCTGCCCACCCTTTGCTTATTCATCTGAAAGCGTGTGTATCAAATCTCAGCAATGAGTGATGATCTCCAAACCTTGTATTTTAAGGACAGCTCTTCTGCCTGTTTTATTAAGTTCAAGATTCCTTGTAATCACCTCATCCTCAGAGGCATATGTACTCTGTACAGCTAATAATATCAGTAATACCTGTAATTACCTGAAGGAAAGATAAGAGTTTAACAAAACGCATGAAAATCGACACCATATAGGTCCTACTTCCCTGAATAGGAGTGCTGCTGAATGTTCATGGGAACCTCAACTCAAGGTCTCCCTCTGCAGAGCTTCCTTCAAGACCGCTGGTGCCTGGTATGTATTTTGGGCATGGAGTTGTTCCTCCTCAGGCACAGGACTCTTGAACTTTGTAGGTTGCTCTCTGCTCAGTATCCTAGCCTGTTGAGCTCCTTCTGAATGGCAGCCTGCATCTCCTCCCAGCTTTGTAAGAATGTACAAAATTGTTGCAGGTGTACTCTGTCCCATCATTCAGATCTTTACTGTAACTCTTGAATAGTAAAAGACCTAATACTGACCCCTCATACACATGACTAATGACTGTCCTCCAGCTGGACTTTGTGCTACTTATGATGCTCTGGGTCTGGACATTCAGTGACTTTTTGACCCACCCCACTGTTTGCTGATCTAACCCATACTTCACTGAGTAATGTATAGGGGTGTTAAGGGAGACAGTGTAAAAAGACCTGCTAAATTTGAAGTAAATGACATCCACAGTTCTCCATCCATCTACCAGGCCAGTCAATTCATTGTAGAAGACTATCATGTTGACTGAGCCTGACTTTACCTTTGTAAATCCATGCTGGCTGCTCCCAGTCACCTTCTTTGCTCTTCATGAGTCTAGAAATGGATTCCATTAGTTGTTGCTTGGTTACCTTTTCAGTAATTAAGGTGAGGCTGACCAGCCTGTAGTTCCCTGGTTCTTCCTTCTTGCCCATCCTAAAGACAGGAGTGATGTGGAGCTGCATCATCAGAGGGTCAGGTTGGGGGTTATGAAAATGTTCTTCACCAATGAGTGGTAGGGCCCTGGAACAGGCTCCCCAGGGCAGTGGGCATGGCCCCAAGCTGCTGGAGTTCGAGGATACCACTCTCAGAGATAGGATTTGGATTCTGTGTGGTGCTGTGTGGAGCCAGAAGTTGGATTCACTGACCTTTGTTGATCCCTTCCAACTCAAGATGTTCTGCAATTCTGTGGTAATCCATATGCCTCCAGACCTCACGAACCTCTCTTGATCACCATGATCTTTCAAAGCATGGCCTCACAGTGACATCAGCCAGCTTCTTCAGCATTCACAGCCCACCCCTCAGGGATCTGGGATTGCCGAAAGACAGTGTCTCAAGTCAGAGCTTCTTCCTGGGTCACTTCACCCTGCTTGTGCCTTCAGTGCACTTCCTTTTCATGCCAGAGTTCAGTCAGGGGCTTCTTGTTCACCCACACAGGCCTCCTGCTGCTTTTGTTTGATCTTCTTGGCAGAATGAGTCACACATGAGATCGGAGGAGGTCATCCTGGAATACCAGATTGCTCAGGCCCTGATTTGGAGTCCAGTATCTTGTTTGACTGTGGTCAGGGCAAGATATTTGAGCGTGTTTTATAAATCTTACCATACTTGGAAAGTGGGTGTATGGCCATTTCTGTAGAGTTGGAAGACTGCGTTTAAACAGCAGATTTCACATCACACGTAAAAAAACATTACCTCCTTCTGAGGTGGGTATTACCTAGTACTTGCCCAGATTCGACCAGCTTTTCTGTACCTGCAGTATCCTGTACCAGTGATTTCATAGCCTGGTTATAGACAGTGACTATCTTCTGTCACCTAATGGAAGGTTTCTTACTCCAAGACTCCCTTACTAGCTGTGGAGAAATGGGTCTCCTCCCCATGAACTTCTAAAGCAACCCCACTTGGGAACTTGAAACGCTCCTGGAGGCATCTTTCACCTTCCAGTGATAAGAAAAATATCACAGACTGTACAATTGCTGCTCCATTTAAAACAATTTCCTTCTGCTGCTTTTAAAAGTTCCATCACTCCCATTAATTGCGTTGTCCTCTTGCTTCTGTACCATGAGGCAGTGGGAAGGTCCCTATGAACTCAAAATGGCATCATCAGCTAGATATGGCTCGAATCCAGTCTAATTAAAAGTAAGTAACTGTAGCACTTCCCTAAAGTCAGTTGTCCTGAAACGACTCCTTTATAGAAAGGCATTGTTAATCCCTCCAGGGTTTTTCTGCTTGTAGGCTCTTTTCTCAGGGTTCTTTTGGAGTGACTGCTGCTCCAGTCACGCTAACCTTGCTTGAGCTCAGCCATTTCCTTTCCGTGTCCTTACGTGCTTGCTCATTGCTGCCTGTTGAGTACAGCTCTGCTCCTGCTGGTTTGCAGCCTCTCGCTGGGTCTGAGACTAGAGCTCATCCAAGTCTAGCAAAGCAGCCAGCCAACTGGGCGAGATCAGGAGATAAGCATTGCTGGCCCCTAGCAAAACAATGGCCTGTACGCTCAGTGCTACAAAATACGCTAAACAAACAGAGGAGGGGGGGGGGGGGGGAAGGGTTGCTTGTAACAATCTCAGTTACAAAATGTTCAGGAGGAAATGAGATTCTGGGTTATTATTTTTTTAAGGGTTGCAATTGTTTCCACTGATTTCTGAGACTTTCTGGTGTTTTCATGCTGCTGGTTTCTTGTTCCCATCCTGTTAGACCTGTTGCCTGATCCTGAGCCCCTTCTTGAAGAATAGACTTTTGGAATGTGTCTAACAAGATGAAGCAAAAGCAATACAGGCTGTTTTTCTGATCAAATTAGGAGGTGTGCTCTGTTGTGAAGGGAAGAAAAGACTTTGCTATGTCAAGCAGTCAGTGTGGAATTAGGGGAAATGGGCATTTTTTTTTATGGCAAAAATCCAGTGTTTTACAGACACAGCAGTGAGCCTCTTCTGATCCTATTCCAGAGCCTACTCTTAAGCTTAATGTTTGCAGACCCCTTCCCTTTACCCTGTGCATGTACCTGATAAGCAACGCAATTAAACTCTATGCTTTTCCAGGTGTTTTAAAGATCTGGGAGAAAACTCTCCTTTAGGAACATCTGTCCTCATTGCAGGCCCACAACAGCTGTCAACACCAGACATACAATGCAAGGCACAGCAACAATTAGTAACTATTTGCAAGCCAAATACGAAGGAAGTAGTGTGCAATGGTCATTAGTGAGCAGCCAGGGACAGGGATCATTATATTAATTAGACTGCTTGGCAAAAACTCAGTGAGCAAAATGGAAATAACTGTTGCAGTTTCAGCCACTTCGTAATTATCTATGCATTTTCTCACGGGTTCTGCTCACTCTCCATTCTGTCACCTTTTAAAATAGAACAAAACTGAGGAGAACCACCACTTTTAATGTGGGCTGCAAATCAGAAGACCTCAGAACATAGGAAGTACATTTAACAATACTGAGAGCTCGCTGCTATGGCTGATGTATAGAATGACCAAGTCTTCTTCATAGCCCTCTTCCACCATTTTTCTATGTGTTGTGTATCGCTGTGCTGTTATATAGTGCTCAAAGTACAGTGCAGAGTGACCACCCCTTATGCAGACAGAAGTGCATCCAACTTCCCACAGTCTGTCTTGCGGCATCATGAGTGCCTGCAGCCCACCAAGAGGAATTTTCTTTCTCCCACTCATGCTATTATTTTCAGCTAGGGTAAGGGCAGCTAGAACAGCAATGGCTGGGTGAACATTTCATTGCAGCTACAGATGGCAACCTCAGCCTGCAGAGAGCTCTCATAGCAAGGTCAGCACCCCAGTCACCCTGTGCCACTGGAGGTCTGTGCCTGGATCCACGTGTTATCAAGCCAAGGCTTCCTACAGCCATGAGGTTTTCCTAAATGGATTGCAGGCTGCCTGTAATTCTTTGTATTTGGACAGCTAGGCTGGAGGTTGGATGAGGGGGTGGGAAAACAGTGAGTGTGGGGCATGGGTGGGCCCTTCTACCAATACTGTAGTTCACAGAGCCCCCAGTAAGTGGTAGAGGACTATTTTTTTTATCACAAACTTACTGAGATTGTTTTAATCTTTTGCTGAGAGAGTGACCCGTCTGCTCCTTGGTACCCCCTTTGCAGAAACAGACAGGACTGCTTGGAGCACTGGGAAATACAATAGAAAGCAGATGGGTGAATATCTTTGGCTGCTGGAGTGAATCTAACGTGAGAAGAGCCCAGTAATTTTCTAGATTTGGACCATTTCAAACTGCTGAGGAAACAGACATCACTCTTGATTTCAAGAGAACAAATGTCTGGAGGGCTTGTCAAAGGATCATCAGAGCAACATGGCTTTTCTGGCTCTGGGTGCTGTGTCCTTTCAGAGCTATTTAGGAATGGGGTGTGGCTGGACAAATGCTGGAGCAAGGGAAGCTGTCCAGCTGAGTAACGTGTCCTGTCACACTGTGAAACCTGATGTCTCTCTCAGTGAGTAGGAGCAACCTTAAACCTCTCCAGAGCGTCGGTGGAGCGGACTTCCATAGATGGGCACCGTGAGTCACCGATGTTTTCCATGTGTTGCAATGTTCTTGTGAACCTTCATTGGACAGCTTGGCTTGTTCTACTGTGCTGCAAAATTGGGAAACGGAAGCTTTCCATATCTCGTTGCATTACACTGTTCAGATTGCCTGGCTCTGTTGACTCTAGCGAATCTACCTGGCATCCCAAAAGGTCTAGGTGCACCCACGCACACCCAGATCAGCAAAACATCAGCTGGTCTCTGAAGCAATCGTTGGTGATGACGTTTTGTGACAGGAAGTCATTGCAAAACGCTGGGTTCTCAGGATTGAAAGTGTCTGTCCTGCTCAAAAAAAAAAAAAAAAAAAAAAAAAAAAAAAAAAGGCAACCAGTACATTCTAAACATAGATTCATGTGGATTTTGTTCTGGGATAAAAATCAAAACCACTCTTCAGGATTTATTGTCTAATAATTAATGCCTGAGCCATCAGAAAATCTATGGTTTTCCACTAGAAAAATAGAGAAAAGTTAAAGTTCAACTATAGCCATTGACTCTGCCCATGCCAATTAACCAAGAGACAAGCCATTACGTTGCCTCATTAATTACCGTTATTTTTTTTATATAATTCACTTGGCAATATTAAGGAATTGGATGCAAAACTGGTAGACCCGTCAGTATCAGTTTCATTCACTGGTGTATCGAAGTGCAAAGCAACCTCGAATGATTTCACCCTTATCAGCCAAACGGAAGTATAAAACGCTACCCTCCTGCCCTCTTACCACGGCTGATGTTGGAATGACACAGCAATAGCTGCAAGATAAGCAAACAAAAAGGCAACAGAGAATGTTCTTGCTGATTAACTGAAGAGGAAGAAGAGGAGAAAAAGCAGGAATCCCCTGTGCCAGGAACATGTCTGCTGGCTGCTTGTGAACGTTGGAGCTGATCTATTCAGTGTATTCTTAAAGTGACTGGATTTGAATTTGATGGTGATATATGAAATGCAAGTAGTCAAATTAGACAAACAAAAAAGCTACTGAGCTTTTAAAAGCTTTGTTCTTCCCAGAAATAGTACCAATTTTCTAATTCACTGCCACCTTATGGCATTTTGGAGAGATAACACTTCAGTAATTTCCATCAGATGCTTCATGTTTCCAGGCACCCTCTCTGAGAACTTGGATGTGACAGGAACAGCTTTGATTTTTAAGTCATTGCAGCTGTAAAACTGCCCTTTGCGTCCAGATTTGGAACAATAATAATGCCTAAGACACTGGATTATTCTAGCTTGTGAAAACCGATCATTAAAGCATCAATTCTATTTATATTTGCGGATTCTAAAGGGAGGTCACTTCATCAGCCGAGGGGCCAAAAATAAATACGAACTTTGCAATGTTATCAAAAGAGAATCTTTCAATCTAAAAAAGCCACTAGCTCACTCATGACTTCCCCAAATGAGTTTAATTCGGTGCATTTTTGACATTGAGGATGAGAGCTTAGCAGATGCCCTGCTTTACGTGTTGATGGTTTTTCTGACAGTAGCACTAGCTAAGGAAATAATCTATGAAAAGACGAACGGAAATGGGAGATAGTTAATAGCTTTTTGTCTCTTCGAATAAATAATAGCCCTACTGTTAAGTATACGTGTGTGGTTTTATTCTAGATGAGAAGACACTATGACTGAAATAGGGTCTAGAGAGTTCATTGCTTAACTGTTACAGAGAAATATGGGCAGGACTGCCTATAAAGCAAGTAGAACTACCAGGATATCTGTAGTGTGGACAGACAGGGAGTATAGGTAACTGGGGCTTAGGGTTTGATGCTGACTGTTTTGGTACTGGGAGATGGGTGGCTTTAGTGATGGAGTGTAGCATGAAGCATTTTCCAGAATTTGCCTTGTTTTATGCATGTGCATGAATTTGATTTTCTATTTGTGTTAGCAACTTGTAGACTCCTCATTAAAAGGACATGATTCACTCTGATTCTGGCAGGGTAAATTACACACGGTCTTGATTTTTATTTACTACTATTACAAACAGCTCCTTCTCCTCGTGATGTTTTTCAGCCCACCCACTTGGTCAAGACACAAAGCTTGGCCATCTCTCTTTAGTCAGTGCCACCATTTACACGGCTTGTCTAAAGAATTTCATCAGTAAATAAGAAAGATTTGCGTTGTGCTCAGAACCAAAAAAAGCTCCAATTTTAAGCTCACCGCTAAAAGATGACTGGAAGGCCTGTTGGTGTATTTCAGGTAGAGTAAGGCTGGATGCCACCTCCTTCCGTGGTCTCTTTATTTTCTTCTGGAAGATTGCTCTTTAGAGAACTAACTTAGTATGGGGCCCTATTAAGGACAAGTTCCCTCCATGATTAATATTGGCTGGGGTAAGAAGCTCTAGGCCAGAAATAAAACTCGGGATGTTGGCAGCTTCTTGAGACTGCATCTCAGGGACATCTGATGTATAATGAGCATGGCAGGGTGCTGTGGGTTGTGGTAGTATCACATGAGAACTCCCATTTCTGAGCGTCTACTCCTTCCAGTTTCACTGCTGCATTGGAAGCGCACGATGAATCAAACTGTAAACAATCCAAATTGTTTATCATCATCTATCAGGCAGGAGAAAAGCTTCTAGTGAATCAAGCACCTTGGGGTGAGCAGAGTGCTGTACATGGCTGTTTGGAGAGGCTGAGTTGGTTTTCTGCTTTGGAACAAAGCTGTTATAAAGGATAAATTTTAGCTGCCATTGGCCAGATCTTTGTTTTCTCACATAGCAATGTCATTTAGAATGCAATTGGGGGGGGGGGGGGGGAGGAATAATCTGGCAGTATTTTGGTACCTTGAAAAGAAAGGAGCAGTCTGTTTAGACTCTTAACATTGGCAAAAAGTGCTGCTGCTAGTCCAAGTGATTTTGTTTGCGGTATAAGCTATTCTGGCAAGAACACGCTTTTTAAAAACAGTATAAGCAAACGGGACTCAGTTTTTTTTTTTTTTTTTTGCTGAGGGCTGACGAGTGATTTTACTGAGGTCACAGCGAGAGCATCACTGCAGCTCCTGCCCTGCCCCAGCTGCTGCCCTGAGGAAGGACAGGCTCCTCTGGAGGTCACAGCAGTGCCTGGACACTGGCCAGCACTCAGCAAGACTCTTGTGGTGGCACCAAGACATGGATTCGAGGCCGTTTTAGTGGCTCTAATATAAACTGGATTTCCTACTATTTGCTGGCAGTGGCTGAGCTGAGAGAACTTTGTACTCATCTTCTTCCCCCTTCCCTCAACTGGCTTTCTGCTATTGCAGGTGCGTCCTCGCTGTCCATAACCTCAAGGTGATTTCAGGCATTGCAAACGATGTCGTGAGCTGCCTTTTGAAGAAGCAAGTCTATTCAGGGATTTCTGCAGCCAAACGTCCCCAAGACTTAAGGCCATAACACCCAGTGCAACAGCACTGACGGGGTTTAAAGCTTTCCATTTTACGGCTTCATAGAACCACGAGGGAAAGCTTTGTGCTCCCACACGGAGGAGGATCACGTATCCCCCGGCGGTTCACGAGCACGATATTATCCTGCAGCATTCCCAAGGCTCTCCTTCTGCTCAGCTCGTGCGGACCCAGCCTCAATCCTCGCGGCAACTGCACGGGCAAGGAGAGAACCACCCCGCCCCACGGGACCGAGCATGCGCACTCTCCTCGCGTCCCCGCCCTGCGCTGCCGGTGAGGTCATGGAGGTGAGCGGGGCGGTGCCCGCCGCGGCCATGCCCCAATGGGAGCGGGCGCTGCCGCCGGCCCGGCCTGGGGATTGGTCGAGAGCTGGCAGCTGGCCGCCGTCTTCGGGCCGCCTCATCGCCGTCAACCAATCGGAGCTCTCCGTGGCGCGAGCCAATCGCAGCTCGCTCCCGTTCTCCGCCTGGGGCTGCGGCTTGAAACCGTCCCAGGGCTGTGTAATCGAGACAGCGCGCCCCGCGATTGGCTGTCCCGCTTCGGCTCCCTTCGGGTTGGCCCGGTAATAACCGGAAGAGAGGCCCTCTTCCTATTGGCCGCCCGACCGCGCTGCTAGGGCGGTGGCAGCGCTTTCCGATTGGCCCTCCGCCTCGCTTCGGGGAGATTCGGCTGCGCCCGTAAGGGCTTGACGATTGGTTACGACCCGTCACGGGCATTTCCGTAACGACCTCGGGATTGGTCCCGACGAGGCTCGGCTGTTTCCGTGAGGGCCTCGGGCTGGGGGCTAACGAGTGCGTCGGGCGCTTCGGCTGGCTATTCACAGAAGGTGCCTAGGGCCGTTCCGCAGCGTAGGGCGGCGACCGGGATAGGCGGCTGCGCGGCTTTAGCGCACACAGAGAGCGCAGCAGCGGGAGCCCGGCACGCAGCGGAGGCAGCAGCGGGGACAAAGGGATCGATCAACAGAAACGGGGAGGGGGGCCCGGCGGGAGGCAGCCGGCGCCAGGAGGGAGCGACAGGAGGCTTCAGCCGGGCGGACGGCTCCCATGCGCCTCGGACGCCCGGGGAAGCAGCAGCAGCAGCAGCAGCAGCGAGAGCCGCCGGCGCTCTGAAGCCGGTTGAGGAGGAGCCGGGAGCCGCCGCCGCCGCCGCCATGGCCCGCACCGCCGCCGCCGGCCACCACCCGCACTGCAGCCTGCCCAGCCTGAGCCTCCGCCAGCTGCCCCTGCGGGCGCAATGAGGAGCCGCGCCGGAGCCGCCGCCTCAGCGCCGCACTGAGAGCCTTCAGCCAGCGAGGGAGCGAGGCCGCCCGCGCCGCTTCACCCCACTCCTCCCGCCGCGGATCCCGCCGCCGCTGCCGGATCCCCTTGCGCGCGGCCGCATCGCCTCTCTTCGGCGGATCCAGGAGCTCCGAGATCCCTCCGCCGGGCGAAAAGTAGTCCCGCCGCCTCCCTCAAGAGGCGAGGGGGCAAAGAGAGGGCGAGGAAAAAAAAAAAAATAAAAAGGAAGAAAAAAGGAAAAAAAAATAAAAAGACAAAAAGGGTCAAAGAAGGAAAGGGAGGAGGAGAAGAGAGAAGCCGAGCGGCAGGATCGGAGGAGCCGGGCCGCGAGCCTCCGCCCCATGTGACTGCGCTGAGGGTGGGGGCAGCGAGGCCTAGCACACCCCCGCTGCTCGCGGCCGGCCCGGGGGGCTGCGGCTGGGCGGAGGCGGCTCTCGGACACAGCGGCGCGACGCGGGGATGGCTCTGTGAGCGCCGGGCGGCCAGGAGCAGCGCGGCCACAGAAGAAAGGAGACGCGAGCGAGGCCGGCGGGGAGAGCGCGAGGGGAGGGGGCTTCCCCGGGGGGGAAGGGGCCGGCGGTTCATGTGGCACTGCTCGCCCTTCGCCTCCCGCTGAGCCCGCAGCCGACAGCCCCGCAGCCAGCCCCGAGGAGAGCGGAGGAGGCGGACAGCCCGTCGGGACGCAGCCGGAGCCGGAGACCATGTCCGGGCGGCCCAGGACCACCTCCTTCGCGGAGACCTGCAAGCCGGTGCAGCAGCCGTCGGCCTTCGGCAGCATGAAAGTCAGCCGTGAGTATCGGGCCGTTCCTCGCCGCCTGCCTCGCGTTCATCTTGGGTGGGCCGCGGGCTCGGCCGGGCCTCCGGGACACAAAAAGGCCGCTCCCGGCCCTGCCCTCGGTCCCTGCTGGCTGTGCCGCTTCGCCTTCGCGGGGTCTCCTCGCGCCCCGATTCTGCTTTTTGCCTCGGGGAGCGGGGGGATGAATGACGGGCACGCGGGTACGGCCTTGACGTTCGTCCCCGTCAGGTGTTTTGTGCCCTCTGAAGGAGGGAGAGGTGGGCAGAGATCTCTGCGTCGGGTGTGGGCACCCCGTCACCCGGCCTGTGAAAAGGGGCGAAAATGGTTGGGGAGAAAGGAAAAGGGAAGGGGGGGTTGGGGGGGGGATTACAAAGGCTGTCTGAGGGGGGGGCTACAAAGCGTGTTGGATAGACTGCCAACGATCCCCGATGGAGGGAATAAGAATCCTCATTGTGGGGTGTGAGTGGTGGTTTCCAGCCGAGGATGCCTTTTCCAGGTTTTCTCGACGGGAATATTTTTAAGAACGAGGCCTTTTGCTTTATTCCGCACGGGCATGCTGCGGCTGAGCAGTGCTCGATGCGTGCCCATCCTTCGCATCGCGGCTGGTGGGCTCGGCCATGCTGTGTGAATGGAGAATGGGCATCGCTTCTCAGTACGACCAGAGAAAGGCCCGGCTCCAGGTCACTTAACAATTAACTGTATCTCTGGAACGGCAAGTAATTTCTGAAGTCCTCTTTTGAATACGTGCCTATTAGCAGCCAAATCGTTGCCAGTTTGTGCTGCGGGCTTTGTTTTCAGAAATATTCCCGTTTTTCGTGTGGAAATGGAGGGCAGGGTCTTTATGGGACCGGGAACGCTTGACGGGCGTTATGGTTTGATTGATCCGTTCGATGTAGCGTGTGGTCACACCTGACGCCGCTGTGTGTGTGTGTGTGTTTCTTGGTGTTTGAGGTTTTTCATGCCGAGGCTGTGCCTGGTCGTGGGCTTTCTGACAGATCAGAAATTCTGACGTTTTTCTGCACCGAAATGTACTTCCGCTGCGGTTGAAGCCTTGAGGAGAATGTTGGGCTGGGGTTCTGGAGCTGCCTGGGATCTGCACGATCAGGGTGCCTGCTGCGCTCCGAAAAACACAGAGTGCCCTTTATACCCTTATGCTGCTAATACGGGTTACGTTTGATCTGGTTCGAGCGTATTAAAGATCTTAATTCACGCAGGGGAGAAATATGACTCCATTTTAATTTATTGATTTTACTTCATGTGAGCGTGGTATAGGAAGCAGGTTTTGTTGGTGGGTATTTCTGCAGGTGGCTGTCTCATGCTAGCCAGACCTAGCCCTGCCGTGCTCCGAAGCTAAATTTGCCTTATTCAAGCTCTGCGGCTCAATTCTTGAAAGGTCATTGATGCTCCTTTCCTGTTTGTTTGAGGTCAGAAACTAGACAGATGCTTGCCTGTGAAGCGGGTGCTAACTGATGCAGACTAACAAGTTTGCAAATACGATTTGATCCCAAGTGTATAATACCGAGGGGGAAACAAAGGCCGGAGCATAAAGCACACGCACTTGTGATAACCCCCCCCCTCCTCAGTCGCTCTAGTCATGTGCTCCTGGTCCTTCTGCTGTCTGGAAAAAAATGTCAGAACAAAGCAGGAGAACCACATGCAAGGACTCTGTGGGGAAGGCAGTTCATATTTTCAATTAATCCATCCATATAAGACAGTTCAGGAAGTTTAAACTTTTTTTTTTTTTTCCTTTGTAAGAGGGCAGCACTGCTGGTTGCCAAAAAGGGTAATATTTTCTGGTTTCCTGGAGTTTCAGTAGCACCTTATGAAATGGCATAGTAAGCTATCTGTTACTGCTATTGACTACTTAGAGGGTGGGGAAAAAAAAAAAAGCCAGGTGTGATGTATAGGGGTTTTGCTGGGCTCTTTTATTTGAATGTGTATTCAGACTGATACTTAATGGCATTCTGTGCCCTTTTGAGTGAAAAGTGGGATATAAGATTCCTGGTGGAGCAGGTGGAAATGAATGGATTGCTGTTCTGTGAGTCCTGCAGGCAGCTTTTGTATCCCCATCTTGGTTCAGGCCTTCTCCAGCTCATCAGGAAGCAAAAGCTCACCTGCTTGATGCTGGCCTCGTTGCTCTTGTTTGTAAGGCTGGAGTGGTGCTGGAATTATGCGGTGAGGTTTGCTTGCTTTGGTGATCACCTTCTGGCTGGGCCTGGCAGTAGTTCTGTAAGAAGAAAGGATTCAAAGGAAGAGATGGAGGCATTGATGAAGGAGTGGAGAAGGGCTTGCTGGACCTTGTGTTAAGGAACTGGAGTGCGGGGAGTGTGGTGATCACTCTTCTGCTCAGGGTGTGCAGGGGGAAGGGGTGAGCAGGCATTGTCTTTTTCCCTCTTATCAGACTTTGTGCTCAGAAGTTGATGAGAAGCCTGAGCCTTGAATGAAAGGGGATTCCCAACGAGTTCTTGTCCTCTGGCTTCTGAGGAAGGCGACTTCCCATGTGCACCGCTTTTATTGCTCTAGAATAGCTATAAGAATTTTACAGTTGCTGCAAGAGTAGGAACCCTGTGGCCTTCCTGTATCTCTTTGAAGACATACCCAGCATCAAGAGTCCCTGTGAGATCTGCCTATTCTTTGTTTTTTGTTATTTATGTTTTGATGGTTTTGAAATCATTCTGTTTTTTTCTGCTCCCTGTATGGATTTCTGTGCTCTAATAATTTCTCAGGTAGCTTGTTCTCTGTTCAGGTCCTCGTTGCTGGGTTTGTGGGTTTTCTTCGCACAGAAAATGCGTGTTTTTAGGTTGAGCCCGTAGGAAGTGCGTGGTATGGCAAAGATCATGGTTGTGAGAGTTTAGCTGTTATCTTAATGTCTAATGGTGCAAAAAATCTGCTTCTAAATCAGGTGATGAATATGTAAATCAGAAGCTTGCAGTTCTCCACATGCTGATGCTATCTACCTGCTGATTATAGCATAAGAGAAGAGGTATGAGCGTAAAGCTTTCTTTTGTTCTTCACCTAGGTGTTCTTGCATTGCCTCCAGATGGTCGTTGTTTCCCAAATGGGACAAAAATATTACTGAGGAATAAAGGATGGTCATGTAACATGTGACACAGAATATCTATAAAAATAGAATTCCTGAAGTTTAGTTTGTGAATTTTCATCTAATGACTATGGAATTGATTCTTTGTTTTTATTATACCTCCCCTCCCCCCTTCCTTGGGCTTCTGGAACGTGTCACTTAAAGCAGTCTGGTGGCTAATACTTGCCATAAAGACCTCCTTGCTTCATGTTTGAGCATTGTGGCTTTGTAATAGGTTGTGCAGAATTTGTTAACGTAGAGGGTGAGGAAGGTAACTGAATTTGCTTTAGCTAGTTCTCACGTTGTACGCCTCATCTTTGTTGCAAAATCAAAAGGACAATCTTGCATCTCATCTTGGATTCTCTTGAAGAATGTTATACTGATGCCAGATAGGTTTTTGTTGAAGTGTTTGATTTCCTTCTTGATTCACTTTTTGTTTAGTTTGTGTGTGTGTGTGCTGTATACTCCTCCAATAGGACGGTATGATGAGAGCCCTCCATTTGCACGTAGTAGAACTGCTGATGTGTGAACCTGATGCATCTCTCGTTTGTGTAGCGGTGCTTTTAAAAGCCGTCACTTGAAGGCTTAAAGCCTGGGAGTTGGTTGCTCCACTCGTAAGCCAGTTTGTAAAGATTTGGCTGCTTTTCAGGCAGAATGTGGTGTTTAATGCTAGATGTTGTTTAGGTCAAGCTCTAGGAAGGTAGGTTGGAAAAGCACCCTGGGCAGCTTCAGTGAGAGGAGCAAGCGGGGCTGATGAAACTGGCCCAATGGCTGGGATAGCACTGCCTTGTTTCTCAACGTGCTTAGGGTAGGGCCCTCTCTGTTGCTTTGATAGCAGTTTCTGCCTAATTGGTTTCTGAAACTGGAAGCCGCCCATCCTGCTCTCCTTGCTGGAGAGAGGAAGAGCACTCCCTTCCAGAAGCCTGCTGAGAGCTGTGTGGCTGTGCCTAGCCCTGTCCAGCTTTCTGACTGCTGCTGCAGGAGTGGCTTTCCTCCTGCCCGCTGCTTCGAAATGGTAACAATAGAAATGGGACCAGCTGAGGTCTGCTGATGGCCATGTGTGCCGCCGTGACCCGAAGTCATGCCTTGCAGGCTGAACACGAGACTGACGGCTGGCTGTGGTACCTAATTCTATCCCTGGCTGACTATTTTCTCTTTACTTATGTTATTTAGGGGTAGTTGGGCAGAAAAAAGAGAAAAAATAATACAAAAATGGAGCCTCCCAATAGAACCTGGCAAATGATTTCATTAATTCTTCCTCTGTGTCTCCCACGTCTTACTTCTGTGAGGTTGATTTTTTCCTCTAGTACAGGAATTATCCTGAACCTTTTCTTCTTCTGTCATTGAGCTGCAAGTTTCTTCTTCCCTGCGCTGTTTTCTGGAAGTGATTTCCTCTTGTATTATCACTTGATTTATCTTTTCTATTTCTTAGCAATACCGTTCACCTTTATCTTATGCACTGTGGGTTTCTATGGCTGTGTTCTGTACCGAGGTATGTCCTAGTTCTGGAAGTCGTTACACCATTTCATCCCTTAACTTGATAGGGTTGTAGGTATCACACAGCATGTGTTTATGTGCTTTTGGAGGATAAGAAAAGTATTTCCTTGAGATCTGTAGCTGAAGACCACCTCCTTGACTGAAGGATTTTCCTCTACTGCCCATAAAGCTCTCTAATTTTGATGTATTACATCTGCAAGTGCCATTTTAGAACTGAAATTACTTCCCAGTATTGATATCAAGTGTAGTCCTCACCATTCGTCATAATTAATTCTGAAATTTGGGCTATGGGCTGTTACTGCTCCCCTACCCCATGCTCCTTCTTGAACTGCCTGGATGAGTGATGCAGGGTCTGAACATCAGTGAGGAGTCCATGTCCACAAAAAGCCTGCAGTGGGAGCTTTATGCTGGAAGAATTCCAGCATTTTCTGTTGGCTATTTGTATACAAGCTAATTACACACAAGGTGGTTGGAGGACACATGCAGCCTTCTTGTTGGAGCTCTTGGACTCTTGGATGGTTTATTGACTCTTGTTTTAAATCAAAAGATCTTTATGATTTCCAGAAATTTCTACAGACTTTCTCATTAAACGCTTTCCTTGACTTTCCTCTTTGTTCTTGGACATAAAGATCTTTGCTGTTAAGGACTTCTTGTCAGCTGTAACCTGTGAGCTAAGTGCCAAGGCAGCCATCTCCTACAGTACTATGGCTGGTGGGGGTACTTGGCTGCTTCCTGAATTCATTGGGCAGCCCATCTCAGCCTTTAAAGACTGACATGTTTTAAAGTGAAGCAGCTGTGAAAAGGAGTTCACTGAAAGCTTAAAAGCTTTGCCCAATTCCGTATCAAATCCAGAATTTTATATTGTAGCAACTTCCTTTGATAAGCTGTGCGTACAGATTGCCATTTATTTTTAGTTATGTGTGTTGAAAATAAGTGGTAATTACAAGTTCTACAGTGTTGTGAGAGAAGATACTCCTTTAAACAACTCAAATCCATTTGGTACTCTAGAGGTCAATGCAAAACAGGACTCTCTCCCCACCTTGGAGTCTGATGGAGATGAATCTCAAAGTGCTGCCTACTGGTTTGGGAGAATATACAGGTTTGGAGTCATGATGGTCTGTGCTGGCTGCTCAGCTGCTATCGTTTAATTGATTTCTATTGTAGCCAGCACAGACCATCATAGGTAGGGGAAGAAGGTGAGCACTGCTAACAATGTGCACCTCTGTGAGCTGCAGATGTCACAATCAGATGAAGTGTCCCTGGTCAGTGCTGCGGTAGCTTGTTAAGCAGATGCCTAAACTTGAGCTCTTTCCAAAGCTGCTTCAAGCAACGTTTGGATAACAACCATAGGTAAAAGGTGCTGTTTTCACAGAATCTTCTGCTCATGTTAGTTCTGGCTTATTGCATAGGGAGAGGGAGTAAGTCGTCTGGGTGTAGTTCGTGAGACAGCACGTGGTCAGCTGGATCCTATACGCTGTAGCGGTGCTACTCTTTAAAGTTACATCTGTGTCATAGGAGAGACAATGGTTTCAACAAAAATCTGCACGTCGGAGGTCTTAGTGAAAGCATTTTTGTGATGCTGAGAGTTGTCAAAAACCTGAATGCCCAGAAGGTGTTCTGACATGCCCCTAAAAGAAGTGGACAGTGACTTTTGTCTGATCAGTGCTATCGAAGAATCTTTTCGTTAGGTGCTCTTGCCATAGATGTGTCATCTGTTGTTCAGAAAAGGAAATAAAGCAGTTCATTCTGTACTTTTACCTTGTGCAGACAGGAAGTAAATCTAAGCATTTAAGGCAATTTGTGTTCTCACCATCGCCTTTCTCACAGTGGAAGAAAGGACAGTGGTATGATAGCTTTTCAATGTCAAGCACTGAAAGCTTTCTTCCTTAAACAAGATCAGTACAGCAACAGATCTTCAGAGGGATGGCACCTGTCCTCCTTACGAGCATTGCCACTTTTCTGCAACAGTGAACTCTGTATTTTCTGACGTACTGTCATCATCTTAGGGCTGGCGAGCATCAGTGCTTTCTCTCTTAAAGTGGGCGTTGCACACCTCCACTTGATATCAAGTCCATTGCAAAGTCCATTGCAGCTCTTTTCCACTTGGTGTTTTGCTGGGTTTCTGTGTCAGTGGTACAGAGTCAGCTCAGCTGAAGGAGTGGCACCGGGGTTGCAGGGTGCCTCGCTGTCTGCAGATTCACTTTCTTGCTTTTAAGAAAACTTGAGGCTAAGAAAAATATGGTTTTCTAACTTTGTAATTAGCCTGAATAGGGCTGAGCGCCTTCTGCTTTGTGTAATGACCTATGAAGTTGTTTTGAAAGTAGTGGACTACTATTATGCAGATATTACAGTGAGATTAAGTAGCCACTAATATATTTTTGTTTAGGTGCTTCTTTTGGTTGTGTTTGCGTGTGGAAAGCAACACTTATATGTAATACGTGGCAGGAATGTGAAGTGGCATAGTTGCATTGCTTGACATGTCTCTTCAGGCAGTTGGGCAGATTTGGAGAGCCCTGCTAGTAGTCCGTTCCCTGACAGAAGAAGTCCTACAGCTTATTTAAGGAGCCCTTCTGATGAGAAGGGAAAAGAAGGGAGCTCCTGATCAGCCCCGCTGGATAAGTATTGCCAACAAGGATGTATGAGATAGGAGTACAGCACAGTGAAGACAAGCATCTGATGTAGCTGCAGAAGTTGCAGTGGACTTTCAAATCCAAGCTCTTAGATGGAGAGGAGTTGGGTGTTGGCTCCAAAGTTATAACCAGAAGGCAATCAGCAGCTGAATGTTTCCAACCAAGACAGACTTCTTAGAGCTGCGACTACGGAGCATCATCTGTTTTGACTTTTTTAGTAGGAATATAATTCTTGTCAGCTACAAGCCCTGTACTTCAAAGAACTGCCTTTTGCCAGGAATGCAAGCAATTGTTTAATTTTCAGGCAGGCCAAGAATATGTTGTGCAGAAAGATAAACTAAAATTTGACTGTTGCTGTGAAGCAAAACTTGATTGTCTCTGCAGTGCAGAAAAAGAAAATTACATAGCTGCAGTTGATGGAGTTAATCTGTTTGGTTTTCTTGATTCTCACCTTACTGTAAATGGTTGCGTAGAACCTCTGTTATTACTTGTATCCCATCCCTCGCATGCTTCATGTGGTTTAGGTGTTTCTGAATTGACCAGTATGAGTGGGTTTCCTTGAAGGAGGGAAGAAGGGGACACAAATTCATCAGTCTAAATGAACGGAGTCTTTGATTGTTGGCCAAATAAACATGAATCATTTGGCACAGATCTGTATCCCCACAAATGAAGTCCACGGCCATGAGTGAATTTCCACACGTTTGTGGGAGGCTGAGTATCAGCATCAGAAAGAATGTTTTGTGCCTTGCTGAGAGAATGAAGACTTCCAGGCAAGGCATGCTTTCTGCAGGTGAGTAGATGTAAGGCTTCTGGAATGGTTTTTCTCTACATGTCCAATTGCTCAATTGAAACTCGCAGAAGTGGAAAATAATGTTGTCCTTGAGAAGATTGTATCTGTTGGCCATTTCACTTCCAGTCTTGCAATCTTGCTCCTGGTTGTATGTACTAGCTTGGCAGCTGCTGCTACGTAAAGCGTAATACAGCGTAGTGGAAACAAAGTCAACTTGCACTGCTTTAACAAGAGAGAAATCTTAATAATCAAATTTCAACTACGGTGACTTCGAGATGAGTTTCCCATAACTATTAATTGTGGAGTGCGTATCAACTGTGGAGTTGATTTGAATCTTGGGGATATGCTTTAAAAGATGTTTGCTTTCCTCTTTGTCTGGTTTTGGAGAATCAGCTGGTGAGCGTAACTGAGCCAGAAGCACAGCATTCGCAGATTGGAAGAGCTTTGCTATTCCAGAAATCTGGGGCCTGAGCTTCAGGACAGTGGAAGTGAAGGTAGTGCACTGTTTTTGGTTGAGCTCAGCTTTGAGCCTGCTGCTCCTTCTTGGGTTAGCTGGGAGATGTGTGTGGACGTTGTGATGCAAGTGGCATGGGGCTGGCAGTTGTGCGTGTTTGCTGGATTCTTGACGTGTCTGTACAGCCAAGTTCACCAGCAGATTATCTGCATGTCATTCAGTCAGTGTTTTAGAAAATTTAATTGGCTTAATAGAAGTTCATTTTAGGGAAATGAACTTAGGGAAATTGGCAAGTCTTTTGTGTTTTGTTATGGACTTCTCTTTGTCTGGAGGTACTGTCTTTGAGTGTGGGTGATGCGAAGGGTTTTGCTGGGATACGTATACATATTTTTACATGTATTTTTGATGGAAAGTGTGGGCCAGAGAAGAGAGGCATGTATGCATTGTCAGTAACGCGATTGGAAGGGCAGACTGTAGTCTGCACTTCAGGGGTCTGGACTTTAAACCTAGAGCACGTGTGAAAGCTTTGCTTTAGCACTTCAGTTTTAAAAGCCTTTAAAGGCTCCTTTAAAACATCCTGTCAAATCTGGGTCGACTGAGTACATTTCTGCAGGCAGGGTTTGGGAGTAGCGTTTTAATACTGGAACAATAGTTGTGTTGTCAGAAGTAGTGAACCTGTTTCTCATTCAACCTCGCGTGATACATTTTGAGACTTGGTAATGTCCTATCCCATCTGGTATTAACATTTAACTTTGGTGCTGCTAAAGGAGCTCTGAAACTGTGTTACGATGTAGAGTGCAATCTGTGTTTCCCAATATTTTCCCTTGAGAGTGGTGACTATGGGAGGCTTTCCACCTGGCTGTTAACTTTTGCTTAGGTTGTCAGCAAACCAATTCGAAGAGAACATAACGATAAGGCAGGGAATGGAAGTTCTCGCATTGATAAACTGTCAGTTTTGTGTTTGTAGCTGTCTTTAAAACTCTTCAGAAATTAATTCTCAAGTAAGTACATAGTCTCTATAACAACATGTGCTGACGGCCAGGATTCAACACCTGTGGATTTTTCAGGATATATTTGTCTGTTTTTGTGTGAAAGCTTGGGGTGGGCAGTGGAACAGGCAGGAAAGCCAGTCTCAAAACAATCACAAACTTATACTTATAGTAGGTGTATAGTAGATATTAGAAGCTTACAACCCATGCTACTGTTTTCACTCTGGAAATATTTAAGCATTACAGTGAAACATTCTTACAGTACCTTTGCTATCACTGATCTGGAGTTTTGAATTGGTTGGTTTTGGTGGTATTACAGTTTTGCATTGAGGCTGTAAATGCAATTTTTTGACGATAGTGTATTTGAAAGATGTGTTACTTCTGAGTATAGTAGGAAACAAAGGCAGATATTTCTGAAAATTTCTCACATATTTTCCTGGATATTTCCAGGAAAATTAGTTAATAAAGAGGTGGCGAATTTGTCAACACGTGGAGGGGAATAATGGGCTTCCATCTGACCCTGAAGAGAGCAGATGCTGCTGAACTCCTGGAGATTTCTTGGTTGAAATCCCTTGTAATGTAGTAAGTGCTCTAGGCATCTATTAACGCTATTTTGCTTCAATTCATAATTCCGTCAGTATCAAACCATGCAGTGAGTTAAATAGAGATAATATGGCCATTGTTTTGTAGCACTTAAACCCTGCTGTATGGAGTTACTCTGTATGAATGCAGCTCTGCTGTTTATTTCTAGTTTTTGTACTTCAGTGGAAAGTAAGTCACTGAATGTTAAATGTACAAGTATGGCATAGTACCCTTTTCCTATTTTTTAAAGTGAATATACAAAAAGCTAATGCAATTGTACCAGCATTTCATCAAGTTTCTGAGTTATATGCAAACTGATCTCTTGTGTAAACTGTACCTCTTTGGACATCCTGCAGCAGAGTACGTAATATGCAACTCTTCCTATGACATGAAAAATTGAGCTCAACTGCATTGATATATGAATGCTAGATGCTAGTGCTGCTCCTGAAGGTTCAAGAATGTGTTATCTTCTGTAAAATGCAAAGAGCCTGATGCAGTTAGGAATCACTTTTGTTCCATCTTGCTGTAGTTGTTCAATCTTGCTATTAAAAGAGAAATAGCTGAAATCCCTTAGAAGTTGTTCAGAACTGCTCTTAAAAAAATATATATATATATTAAAAATTTATATATATGTATATATATATAAAAGTACGGTATTCAGATTTTTGGAGTGACCCACCCCATGGCTATTCTTTGAAGAAAAGAATGTGTAGAGCACTATACAGTAACGGCTGAGTTGCGGCCTGACCCACTGATTGAGCACCTGGAGAAAAGACCCAGTCAGCCCTGGGAGCACAAGTGTAGACTTTTCATCTGTGCAGCCAGAAGACCTCTTTGACCTTATGTAAGGGCTGACTGCCACTGAGGAAGGGTCTTTTGTTGGAGATCCCTCTATTGTGGAGTTTTTCCTGCAAGTCTTGATCCTTGGAGATGGGTGAGCGTTCCATTTTCTTCTTTCTTTGTAAGACTTTCTCATTGGTTGGTCCTGTTGTCATTACAACCACAGAACTGAAACCTCTTAATAGGTGATCAGACCTGGAATGTGTTGGTAAATTGAGTCAACTGTGGAGCAGGAAAGTGCTCATGTAAAAATATACCAGCTGCTAAAACAATTCAAATGTGTACTTCTGTGGAATACTGTTTATTTTTCCTCCAGTAATTCAGTCACAGCATTTTCATTTCTTTTTGCCTTCATACAGCTGAGAGCTCTTTGTTAACATAAACTGGACACGGGTAACAAGGTGAAGTGCTGGAGAACAACTTAATTTATTTCTAGATAAAGCTACCGATATGCTTTAAACACATGCGTATAAATATATCCATATAGTATAATAATATATTGTGTATGTATGTATCTTCTGAGTTCTTTTCTGACTGCTTACTTAAGGCTGCATATGAAGAAGTAGCAAAGAGGATTAGATGAGATCCTGATCTATCCCAGTATGTCAATTCTTAAATGTGGAATGTAGCCTTTTTGTTGTCTCTGTTCACTTTCATACTTCTGTTTTGTATTTCTGGTCAGAGTATCAGGTGTTTGTTCATCTAATCAATGTATGTAGCCATTGTAAAATAAAGGGTGTTTTTTTTGAGATTAGTCAGAACATACAGTTAAACTAGGACGATGGGAAAGGGGGATTCTGAGAGTTTTTCTTAGGTTAGATTTTGTTTTGTTTATTTCTTTTTAGCTGGTTTGAGCAAACTTTCAGATTGCACTCCCTTCAGAGAAACTCCAGAGACTTCAGATCATGTGTTCAAAACAATCTGAACAAATAGAGAAAGAGTGGCATATAAAGTAGGATGCAGTTTAGTAGGACCAAATGTAGTCTGTCAGATTTCAGTGAGTCTTAGTTGTGCAAGTGATAAGGTGGAGGATACCTGGGAAGGCTTGAGATCTGCAAAGAAGGCCCATCAGCTAGATGTCAAGCTTTTCTTCTCCACTACAAATGAAACAAGTTATAGACTTAAACTTAAGCAGCAAATGTACTTTCAGTTAAGATCAACAGGAGCACTGTGATAGACCAGGAAGCTGTCAGATTTCCAGCAGCGGCTGTCTTAAAAATGGAGAAGTTTGCTTGGTAGTTTTAATATGAATTTTGCATAGATTAGAATTAAGGCAGCTGGTAGTTTATTACAGCCATATTTTCTGTCATTCTGGTTAGTTCTGCATGGTCTTGGACTGAATTTCAATTGTAGAGCACTAGCCCTGTTCCCATTTCTTCAACCATTTGGATTGGGGTAGGTAGTGCTACTGGCAGCTTGCTGGAAGTTGTTGGATGTGAAGGTGAGGCTCTGTAAAACGTGCTGTAGCTTTCAGACTTGCAGCTAGATTTTCTTAAGAGTTGTTTCAGTTTGGGAAGATAGTGTATGTAGTGGTTTGTCTTACCCTTGACGTGTAACTTGTTCAGAAAGACTCTTGTTACCCTTGGAGTTGAGGTAACTGTGTGATGTTTGGAAGGGCTTAATCTGGTTGGGAAGGTATTTAGTTTAGTTAGAGGCTTAAATCAGTTCTGAATTTTGCTTTTGACAGAAGTTCTGTGTGCCTGAACGTTTGCTGTAGTGTGGGCCTCCTGTATTGCAGTTGAGAGCTACTGAATTTCTGCAGGGAATCTCCAACTAGCCTTGTATGAGCCCTAAGGAAATTAATTCTTTCCTTCAATTTTTGGTCCTGTGGTTTTTGCTTCAACACAAGGGGATTTAGTACAAGTGAAGCATTGCTCAGAGCTTCAAGTGTAGACCAGGTCTGTACTGCAGTAGCTGTCTGTGTATTGATATTATGATAGGGGTGTATGCTTGAACGAGCTGACGGTGTAAGTAGATAACTTTAATGTGTGTAATGACAGTGCATGAACAACGTTTGTCCCTTTATAACTTTCTAATTGCAGTAGTCACTTTTGTTTCTATTAAATGAATAGGCACTCATCTGAAAATTGTGTGTTGAAACAGACGTCGCTTAGAGGATAAGCCAAGAAAGGAGAGAATCTGTTGGTCTGCTGTAAACGTGTAGTATAGATACATACATTCTTCCAATTTTATTAGGGCTCTGTAGTTCAAAAATAGAAGATTTAATGTGGACTTCGAAAATCAAAGCGTTGTCAGTTAACACTGTAATCATAATTCTTTTAGGGTTTTTAATTGACTTATACCCAACTTCTTGTTACTCAGAAAAAGAGGAATGTATGAAACTCTAGAATTGTCTCATGAGAGCTTAAGATGCTTTGAAGCAAAACCGGTTATCTCTTCTGGTAAGTGGCTTCCAGTTTGGTACTGAAACTTTGAGGAGTAGTGCTAAGCAAACACTTCCTCTTCTGTGCCTCACAAAGCTTCAGTCAGTGAAGGCTACTTTGGAAGGCTGAAATTCTAAACTACTGTTAATATAGCTTCTTACAACTATTTCATTTTTTTTTAAATTGATGTCTTCTTTATTCCGTATGATTTTAATAATAAAAAATAGATGGATGTCACTTTCATTTTTTTTTTCTTCCTAATCTGCTCAAATGGAAGAGGAGATAACCCTGCAGCTTTGTGCTGGGCTTCTCCTAAGGTGTAGTAATAGAACAGAATACCTTTTTTTTTTTTTTTTTTCCCTTTAAATCTTTGGCTGATTAAAAAATGAATAAAAAATCAGACCTTCAACTGAAAGAGAGGAGGCTCTCACTTGAGGCTGCAGAACTTGGCTTAAGGCTCTGGGTAGCGTTTGCTCTGAATCTGACATGCATAAAATAGTCCATCTCTTAGATGGCTTAGACCGTCAGGGGCATGCAGATCTTTTTTTGTCTGCAGCTGTCATCTTATGAACGATGGAATAGTTTACAACTTGGGTATTGTGGAAAATTTGTTCCTCTTCCCTGCTGATAGCTGTGAGAGACTGGGGCGCTTCTGTTGACATTCTTCAGCTTCAGAGCTGTGATGATGACAAGAAGTTGGAGTAATCAAGTGTCAGAAACAGCCATGAAGAAGGAAGTGTAGCACGGTGTTTTTTCCTTACAGGAATCATTTGGGTGAACAGAGTTTTCTGAAAGACAGTGAGGTTTGAAGTACAAGTGAACAAAAAAACACACGCTTCTCTGAGGTTGTTGGGTTAGGAGTGCAGCAGCTGAGATGAGTTGGTACACAGGCTGAGATTTATAAGTTAATGCACATGTATGAATAACTTTTTCCTCATGATGTAGAAAAGTAAGAGAACAAAAAAACACACGCTTCTCTGAGGTTGTTGGGTTAGGAGTGCAGCAGCTGAGATGAGTTGGTACACAGGCTGAGATTTATAAGTTAATGCACATGTATGAATAACTTTTTCCTCATGATGTAGAAAAGTAAGAGAAGCACTCCTCAGCTTCTATTTTGGGAAAATTGTGGAGACTTCTCTTTGTATAAGGACAGTAGTTTAAATGATCATGTATTGCTTTCTTGTACTTGCACCTTTCTTATTTTCTTTTTTTCTATATTATTGATTGAAGTTGTATGGAGCTACAGCCCTTGAAAATGTTTTATTTATTGTTTGTAATGCCAGAGTTTAGTTGATGTTACTGTAACGTTTTGTGTTATGCAAGTATGCTTTAACGTTTTGTGTATGCAAGTATGCTTTACAAATATTAAAAAGTACATGCTGTTTCTTTTGAGGTTAAAGGGTAAGTGGAATGGCAAACTTGAAAATGGGCCTGGTTTAAGGAACGCAGCAATGCATTTTTAGATTAAAAAGAATAATCAATGCTGATGTAGGGTTTCAGGTCTTATTGATATTCTTGACGTATTTTAAAACGAGTTCCAAACTTTTTTTCTTTGTCGTTGGCTTTCAGAGTTCTACACAGATGGTAGAAGCTTATGCAAAAGGACTGAGTTTCCAGGTTTGGACAAAAATTGATGCTCAGATGGATGTATCCAGCTGGGAATTTCTCAATAAGACTAGAGTAGTTTAGTTGAAAGATTCCTGCGAAGACCATAGAGTCTGATTGATTGTCTGAGTTAAAGGATATTATCAACAGTGTAATCCAAATGTGTCTTGAAAACTGACAGGAAAGGGGCACCACCTGCCTCTTTATGAAGTCTGTTCCAGCACTTGACCACGTTTGTGATAAAGAAATGTTACCTGATGCCCAGACCGACCCTCCCCTGGTGCAGTCTTCTGCCACCCCCATGCATCCTTGTGTCAGTACCAGGGGGTAAGAGACTGTTGTTTCCATCTCGCATGCTCAGGGAGCTGCAGGAAGCATTGAAGTCGCTTCTCAGCCTCCTCTCAACCAGATTGGACAGCACACATGTCCACAGCTCTCCTCACAGGTCATGCCTTCGAGCTCTGTTACCCACTTCACTCCATCTCAGGGTCAGAATCTGACACACACCCTTGTTGACTTTCGTGCCATTGAAGACGGGAGCATTGGACGACCAATCTAGATCCCTCTGCAAGGTTTCTAATCCCTCAAGAGTCAACAGCACCTCCCAGCTTAGTATCGTCAGCAAGAGGTAATTAACGTGTGGTGTACCCAGAAGCACCGCTCGGTTTGGGTAGACAATAACAATTGCCTTGTCTGTAAGTGAAGGTAAAACTCCTTATTGTACACCTTTCAAACCACTGCCAGTGGGAAGAAAATATGAAGTCTTGAGTCATTCAGAAAGACCTTGGTAGCAGCAGTGAAGTTTGTGCTGCTCTTATTTCAGTGACTTAGCTTTCCTGTTTTCAACATAGAACTAATTCCTATTGTCACAAATAGGAGAGTAGAACAGCATACAGGGATGCTTTGTACAGCATTCTAACAGAGACAGGAAAATTGTGAAGGGTCACTGCTGCTGAGGGCTGCATGTGGAGAGCTGTGTGCTGGTCGTGTTGCGTGGGTTCCACGAATGGCATTTCCAAAAGCAGGGGTTATCACAAGAAAGGCAAACTTGGAAGTGAAACTAAGGGTAACTGTCTTTATACGAACTTCCTCTCTGACTATTCTGCTAATGTTGTTTTTCTCTATGTAAGTATTTTAAAATAGTGAACGTTTAATTATTGTTTTTATTCATGTCGAGTGCAAGATTTGTGCAGTATTCAGGGACACCAGTGTTTCAGTTTGTTTTTTAAAAAAGTCTTCTGTCTCAAAAAATCTCAAGCTCTTGTTCTTCCACCTGCCCCAAAAGTTGAAGAGGTAAGTTCCTTACAGATGTACTTTGAATACAGTTGCTGTATTAGCAAGAAATTCAACTTAGAGACTTAACAGGTTCCTTTTGGTCTTCTGCTTGTAAGATGTATATGAGACATTAAAGCTTCTTGCCTCAAGTTGTGAAGCCTTTTGTAATTTTTAAAATGCCTCTGACAAAACCCTTCTAAAAAAACCCTCCAAAACTCAAACTTCAGCCGTCTTGAGGGGATGTTTTGGTTTATGTGGAGCTGGAGTCTTTCTTTGTTGTGGCCTGAAGAGAAAGCCTTACTTGCTCTTCGTAAAGAGCAATTGTGCCTGTTTCCAGACCACTAAAATGGCTAGAACAAAGCTAAAGTGAATAAATAGAAACATAGTAATTTAGTTTTTCATGGACATGTATGGGACTTTCTTGTGGTTAGTAGTAACTAGAGCAGCCACCTAACTTTATCAGATGTGGAGCTGTCTCGACTCGCATTCAGAATAAAAACTTTCTATAGCAGCAGACTTGTTTTCCAGCCTGTCTGTTTAAGGCTTGAGACTGGTTCCAAACAGAGTTTTATTCATTTGATAACAACTCCTTCCCCCTCCAGTATTTTGCGTGAAGGGGGAGGAAAAAGCACTTCCCTCCATTGATTTTTTTTTTTTTCTTTTTTTTTTCCCCCCCTCCCCCCTCTTTATCCAATTTGTTGCAGTTTTTTTACCATTGCACTTCATGTAGCTGAGTCAATTCTATGGCTTACTTAAGAGGCATTAGTAATATTTGACTGCCTCTGGCATGTTGGGCATGCTCAGAGACTATTCAGGGGAATTCCCTTCTCGTTGTCAAGTCCATAACTGCTTGTATTCTGATCGTAATCCGAAGTGAGGGACTGAATGCGTGTTGCATAATGAAATTACGTTTCGCTTGGACTTGAGATTGCTCTTAGCTGTCGTGCTGGGCTTGGAGTCAGACTGTAGTATCAGTAATAAGGGGATGTGCGGTTAGTCCCATGTCATAAGATATAGCGGGAACCAAATCGGTATGAAAATATTGAGACATACCTTGATCTCTAAAGTTTGAGGTACAGTGAAATTTCTGTGTGTTCCATAGGAACAGGGTTGCACTGTTACAAGTGCTCTGTCAGCCAGCAACGTGACAGTGTAGAGACTTAATTGTGTTTTACAATAATTATCCATACAGTCAGTGTACTGGAGAAGAAAGGAAAAACTATTTATGTCATAGACTTTATTTTTTTGTAATGAGAGGAATGTACTTCCATTGAGTTTTTGAGTGTCTTTTTTCTGTCTCCATCCAGTTTTCTCTTCCTTTTGTTTTTCTAAAGAACCAGTTCTTTTAAGTTCCATTAAGCAAAACCATTGTATTTTAGGTGTTGGTAGAAAAGTTGATCCTCTGGTCATCTTGGTTATTTCTCTCAAAGGAACGTGCATTTATTTATTTATTTATTTATTTAGTAGAACATTTAAAAGGAAAAGAAATACAGCAGGTTTTGGTCAGAATGCCATAGCTATTTCAAATGACTGCTCAAGTCCCTGGCCTACTTAACAGCAGAACCTCATCTTCGCAGCTTTCTATTTCAGGGTTAGTGAAGGATTTTAGGTAAAACAAGGCTGCAGTGCTGAACAGGGCCTGACTGTCAACATTTGCTTTCTGATATATCTACAGTTGACTTTTACCATTGTATATGCTCAAGTAAGAACTAAAACTTCATTTAGTTATGTAATTAAGTCTACACAAGTAGTACTGCACAGTTTTTGCTATGTTTCCAAGTACAGGTGACTTGGATCAAGCTTTTCCTTGGATCATGACTTTCTATCCTGTCTAACCTTCTCTTTATTTGGACTTCTGTCAGCGTGTGCAAGTGTCTTCATATCATAATTAGTTTTTAGTGCACTGTTGAGATGTGCCAGTTCTTTTTGTTTAGTCCTTTCTCTCCCCTGTTAACTCTACCACCATGGCTCTTACGCAGTGAGCAATTTTGCTAAAGACTTTTCAGCTGGCACTCTTTAACTGGACATGCATAGTTTTAGTGGAATTTTTACTGAGTTTTTTTTATTACTACTGTGGAGTACATCATCCCCGGAGAATTGAGGTTTATGCTTTTAAATGTGCTGGGGTCTGTGCTGTTGTGATCAGAGTGGAGGCATGCATGCTTCTGTCCTGTTCTGCAAGGTGCTGCTTGCAAGTAAGGAGCTGAAATCTGCAGCCAGCATGTTGGAAGTCCAACATCGGTCTGCACTTTGTAGCAGATAAATATAAATATATATATTTATACTTAAAATTAAATACCAACTTAATATGCTGTTCGTGAGATTTCTGCTGCTCTTCCTTATTGTGAAGCTTTTCCGCAGCAAGCAGCAAAATTAATTGTATTTACAAAGTAACCGCTTGGCCGTATGGAGGAGCTTCCTCACTATTTGGCAGCTTGATCATTTCAGGGTTTAGAAGAAGCACACTCAAGTCTTGGCACAGCCCTGAAACAACTTCTTGAAAGCCTGGCAACTCGTGTCTTCCGGCTAGGAGGTGTCAGTCTCTTTCAGTGTTGTCACATCCATACAGTTTATGACCGGATGTAAGCAGGCTTGAACTTCTGAACCCCAGCTAAATATATATATATATATATATATATATAGTGAAACCAAAATACTTAGTCTTTCTGATGTAGAACCATCTGGTTTTGAGCTTGGGAGCATACAAGCTCAGAAGACTTGCAAGTGGAACTGAGGTGCTGAAGCACGGGAGCTGCTGCAGTTTCTGGGGGTGTTGTTTCACCTTGCAGTGAGGCCATGAAATAACCACATTTATGACCATGGTGCAGAACACCGTGTGAATTTTGCACGTGGGCCACCGTGGCTCTTCTGTGTTTCCTGCAGTTGCAAGTACGTTTCCTGCTGGTGGGTCCAACAAAGTTAAATTCTGGTTGTTTTATCTCAGTTTCGTGAACATATGGATTCAAATTTAAATATTCATGTACACCCAAGGAGCTGAAATATGTTTTCTTGTTTTTTTTTTTTTCCCATTTTGTTTTGTTTTTTTTGGGGGAGGGGGTGAATTTCCTTTCCCCTTTATTTGCTGACAAACTGAACTCTCCATCACATTTTTATTTGTAAGCTGTAGTTAGAGATACGAGTTCTGATACTTTTAGCTGCTATTTTAAAATATAAGCTAAGCACTGCGATTTTAAATCATTTGTAATATGGGCTAGCTGCTTGCTCAGTTGGAAACGGTACAAAGGACGTGGAGCTTATATCTTTCTAGTTCCAGATAAATCTTGGCTTTCCTATTTCCCTGAATGTGTGCTTAAACTCTGCTGGTTTGCCTCCATTCTTAGCACACGCCCTTGTTACAGTTTTTACTTTTGGCTGTAATCCAGAGCTCAGAATTTGTTTTGCAGAAAACAACTTTTTTTTTCCCCAACACAGAATTCCTTGAAATACAGTGTGGCTGCCATCAACGTGAGGCCGATGCTGAAATCATGCCTACTCTCAAAATGTCCCATTTCCCCCTTTCCCAAGTGAAGCTCAGTTGCCCTCGTGTTGTCCTTGTTGATCCTCGACACACCACTTCATGGTAGAGTTCAGTTTATTTAGAAAAACAGCTGCTTGGAAATTGAGTAATTACCTGCAGAATTCTGTACAAAAAATCTTTTGTCTGAAAATTTGATGGACTTGACTATGTTTGAACTCTGTAAGCTATCTGAAACAGCTAAGATGGTTGGGATTTCTGGCTGATGGGGGCTGTTAGGCTTTTAGAAGGCTGCTGAAGGACTCCTTTGCTTTTGTGTGTATAATATATCCACTTAGAGCTTGGAACACACAGCGTGCTTAGGGAAAGCCACTGTTATTTGTTGAGGATACACCGCTTTTATTTACATAGTAAAGTGGTTGAATCTTGCTTTAATGGTAAAAATGTAGCCATATATTTAGCTAAAATGTGTGGATTAACAAATGTTGCTTCTCTAGACTTAAAAATATCTTCAGTATTTTTAGCTTGTCCTTAGAAACTCTCAATGTTTATTGCTGGAATGGAGCTTCTTGATATGTTTGGAATACAGAAATATTGAAGTACTTAATTTTCTTCTTTGGGAAGAGTTACAAACATGCTTGCTGCATTTTAGGAGTTGGTTCTTGTGCCTTTGGTAACAGCTCTGAAGATGCCTTTGGAGCTGTCAGAAGATTGCACAACTTTCTTTGAGCCTTTATATGACAACCTGTGTACAGAGCCTCAGGGCTGAGAAAAATCTTGATTTCCCTTCTAGTGTTTGCCTTGTTCACTGTCTCTTGATTTCTCTCTCTCTGTATGGAAGATTAAATTGAAGAAGTGTCAAATATGTAACTTTTTTCTTTTTTTCCCAGGAAGTTGTCCTGCAGGTGGCTCAGATCCTTACTTTTTGGCTCTAGAGTTGCTGTATGGTAGCTGCAAGTCTTCACGTGTTGCTAGAGAGTCCAGCATGCTGCTCACTGCCATGGAGCCAATGGAACGGGCTCTCCTGGCAGAAGTTAGCAGAACAAAGATGTGGGGGATATGTGTCTTATCCTGACCACAGTACATACTGAAATGACTACTGTGATCACCTTTGGAATTCAAAGTTTAGGTGATTATCTTTTTCTCCTCTGAATAAAAGCATGACTTATGTGACTTTAAAACTGGAGCATTTTGGATAAAATTGCGTATTCATTTAAAAACATACCCATTCCCTTTGTGGCTTCTTTTTTCCTTTAACTGTTAACTGTTCAGATGTGTTTCTATATGACAGAGCATGCAATTTTGTCACCTTTTTGGGAAGGTGAAGTTCGAAGCCAATTGTTACGGTTTGTTTAGGGATGGAAGAACCATGGTAGTGAGGAAAGCTACAGTCATCCTTTTTCCTCTGACTCTTAGTGATGTGACGTGGTAGATTCTTCAGACAGAAGTCTTAAATATGATACAGCTGAGTGTCTAAATCAACTATTTTTTTTTTTTTTAATTTGAAGAAGTTCTTGAACAGTATTTTATGAAATAAGTAGTCATCTTTATATTTTCATTAGATAATGTTCTACCTGACTATTAACTTGACCTTTCCTTATGGAACTAGAGCAGGTCCATTGATTTGACATTTGTTGATCAGATCAAAGTATGTTAAAGGTGACTTGTGAATGCCTAATTTGGCATAAGAATACCTGTGTACAACATCTTAATTTTAGCCGTATCTGATTTTCTCTTTTCTCAGCCTGGTATAGATAAATAATCCTTTAGGGTGATTTCTGTACTATATTTTACTACCTCAGGCAGCTGGTTATGGTCCTAATGCAAACCAGGGAGTAAATGGGTTAGGTTGTCATACTTATGGCCTAGCTGCATCACAATTGAGGTATCCAGAATGAAAGAATTGGAGTAAATTATGCAGTGCATACTGAGGTTTTCTAATCGTAAAGTTGGACAAAATGAGAATGGGAGAATGCAGTGATTAAGGCTGATAAGATAGGCATTATGTTGAAAATAGAAGACCAGCAAAGAAGTGAAGGTATTATCCAGTGTCCTAATAACCCAGTTTCCCTAAACCAGTGACTTGCTTTCCCTTTCCTTCTCACTTTTGATCTTTAAATGGCCACTGCAGCTGGGGAGGAACGCTTTTTTCCCTTGTAGGCTGTCACCCAGCTGCAGCCACATAATGCAGTGTCTGTCCGGAACTGCCCCTGCCTAGTGATGTGAGCTCACAGCCACCGCGCGCTTCTAAGAACGTGACCCTGCCGAGTCGCTCCTAGCGCAGAGCTCTCGCTGTTGAATTTCACATGCTCCTTCAGAATGTTTACAGACAAAAGCAACGGGGTAAGCAGACAGAAATAGAAAACCAAATTGTTACTTCTGTACCTCTCACTTTTAAACGTGTTGGCTTAAATTTTGATTACTTGGGGCAGCAGGCTGATCTGAACTAAACATAAAGGTTAGAGAACTACTCACTCTGCTTTTGCTATCTTCTTGATTAAAAGCGAGAGCAAAAGAGTTGTTTTTTCAGAGATCTGTTGCTTCACTCCTTTAGAGATACTTCCTGTCTAGTGGTGTTCAGCCAGATTGTGTTAACACTGATTTTCCATGCTGTGTGTAGGCTGGTCCCTGCCTGTCTCCCAGAAAAGCATAAGCTTTGGTGGGTTGCTGGCTTCCCTCTCAAAGCCTGTTAGATGGCAGTCGAATTAAGAAAATGAAAGCAGTTGATCCTCAACAATTGAGGATATCTTTTGGGTTCTCTGTAGGATATCAGAACTGAGGCAGATTTATCATGTATCTGGTTAATGTAGATGGAGTCCATTTTGAGTTGTTGCCAAAAAATTAAGAAAGTAAAGCCTTATGTACACTATGATACATGATACGCTATGGTTTGAAAAGAAATTCTCACACTAGAACTACATTTTCCTTGCACCTTTTGCACCTGCCGGTTACTAAGACTTTCAGGCTTTCTGTAGGGCAGAGGATTTTGGCCCGTTTTATCTATCTGCACTTGTACTGTGGTTTGTCATGCATAGATTCATGCATGAAGGTAACAATTGGTAGCAGGGATGCCCAGTGATGCACTAAAAGCACGTGCAGGCTGTGGATATAATTCAGTTTGCAGTCTGAATATCTGTAGTACAAATAGAGCATCAACTTCAGCACTAATACATAGGTGTAAACACAGAATGACCTTACTCCACAAGATGTAGCTCTCGCTATTACAAGTTTCCTAAGGGCACGTTGCCAGGATTTTAAAGCAAGTTGGGTGAGACAGGGTGGGTAAAGAAATGAGGTCAAATGTAGGTGGAAGCAGAGCTCTGGAATGCTTTAAAGCAGCGGTTGAAGAGTTTGTGGACATGCATGGCACAGACTTCTGAGCCGTGGAACTAATGATGCCTGCTTTCTTATAGATCTGTCCATTTATTTATGTGTGTGCTAAAACTCAGTGACCTTAGTTTCCTCCTCTCACAGGCAGAGAAGGCATTTGTTTTGGATTGCTGGGAGCACAGCATGTTTCTGCTGGTGCCTGGTATGTATGGGCTGATGCAGTGGCTTCCTGCTGGCAGCCAATGTGCGAGAGCTGATCCCCGCTGCCCTGCTTGGTGAAAGTGTTGCCTTATTTGATGGGGTGTCTGAAATTTCTCAGAGGTTTCTGCACTTCTACACAGTCAGTAGTGGCCAGTGAGTTCCAGGTCTTTTGGTAATGGTGGGGAAAAACAAATGGGCAAAAGTATGACCACTTCAGCATAGTAAATTCAGGGACCTGTTTGAAAAACTGGTAGCCAGGGTAGAGTACAAAAAAGAGAGAAGTGGACATGAATTTTGCTGGTAATTTGTCTCCTTGGGCAAAAGTTTCATTTTTCCCCAGTATATCAATTTGCAAGTCGTGTTTTAATCCCCGTCATTACTCTGAGTGCTTTACGAGCATTTCCTAATGAAGCACTGACTCCTGAAGAAACTGTCAGCCAGAAGACTGTGCGGCTTTCAGTTCAATCCCCATCTCTCTCAGTTTTTTAGCCTTGCTCTGCTTTGTTCACAGGTCACTGATATTAAAGTGCCAAGAGTTGGCTCATCGTGGTACTGTCTTCCAGTTTCTGTAGCAGGAAGGGGGCTCCTTTGTACCTGGGCAGACTCAGGGCTCTGCAGCACTGCTGGCAGTCCCCAGCCCTACCCTTTGCACAGTGTGCCTGTTCTTCCCCTTGAGCAGGGCTGCTGGCTGCAGCATGCTTTGCTGCGTGGAGCTTTTCTCTGCAGCCCAGGGAATGCCATCACCGTGTGTTTAGCATGTACACACATCTGCCTTTTTTCTAAAGGTTGTTATGTAGCTAGCAAGTAGTTTGTAAATTACTGTGAACATGTCTTTTTAGTGGAGTGCTGAGAACCTGAACCCCAGCATGCATTGTTTTATTCAAGTTTGAAGTAACTAAGTTAGGAAGAGGTAGGGCAGTTTCATGTCAGTATTTCTGGGAGGTGCTGACTAAACATCCTCTTCCTCCCCCTCATCCCTGCTGTGCACAATTCATATTCCTTGTCTGTGGTCTCCTCCCCTCCTCTCCTTCGCATTTGTTGGCTGTAATGTGTTTATGAAAGAGAGGTTCTATTTGAATGTGCTTCTGGGAAGTCTGGGTGGCTTTCTTTAAAGCCCAAGGACCTGCCTGCTCAAATTGTCATGCAGGAAGCAGCTGAACTCAAAGGCAGACTGCTCAGGCTTTCACCTTGTCCTTGATTTCAGTCTTGCCTAATGTGGGATTTTTTGAATGCTTCCTGGAGCTGTGCTGCGAACCAAATCATGTTAAAAGTCATGAATAAAGCTCTCCCCAAGAGATGAGATTAAAGAATTGTCTTCCTCTGTTTTACACAAGAGCCATTTATTTGTGTAAATGATTTTTTCTTAACAGTTGATTGGAAGTAATTTCATTTATGTACTTGTGTGCTTACCTTCACAGTAAAGGATGTGGCATTTTATTTTTCTCCATTTCCTTATGTAAGCATACTTTCGTTTTCCTTTTTGGCACTTGAGATCTCTACTTTTTCTTCACTCTTTCTGCCCTCCTTCAACATCAAAAAAAAAAAAAGCTCTTTTTCTCCTTTCAGGATGGGTAACATATTTTTCCTTTTCAGTATCGCTTTTCAGGTATCTGTTTCTGTTGCTTTCCATCTCTGGCTTGTCATCTTGCACATCAGGTTACATTGATACTAATGCAGTTTTCTTTCTCGTTTCTATTTGTAAGGTGTGTGGGATGCCAGTCTTTCAGAGCAGCCTGTTTTGATGCATTGACTACAATTTCTATTTTTGTTGCTGCCTGTTTACCACTGCAAGTCAGGATGATGAGAAATGGTGCCTATCCTGACTGACTTGAGGATGAGTCATACCACCTAATGTACGGACAGATTTTCATCATTTGAACTAATGAATTTTGGTCATAATATCAGGAACAAAACACCTGATATCAAGCTTCTGATGAAGTCGGTTTTGATGAACCGGTTCCCACAGGAGATCAGTGGATTATAATGGAATAATTAGTTACAGCAACAAAATAAGTTACTTCTTTGTGTTAACACCTTACTCACAAGATAAGAGCACCAGCAGGTTGTTCATGTCAGCCTTTCTTTTTTGAGGTGTTGACCAAGTAAGGTGAACGTGCTCAGGAGGGCATTGTTGTTGCAAGTCAGTGTTTCCTGAACACTTTTCTGCTTAAGAATTCACTCCTCTGATGAACTTGGCCCTAGAAATTATTTTTCAGAAAGTCATTATTTTAGAGAAGCACCCAGATCAGAGGCTTTTTGCCCCTGGAAGTAAGTAATGTAAATTAATGAAAATCTGCAACAGATAATGAGTGCTCTCTCCTGTGTTCTTTTTAGTGATTGTTTTTCTGAAGAGCAAGTAATGGTAGCAGTAACTTGCATTTGACATCAAGAACTGACCTGAGGAGTTTTTTAAACTTTCTGGAGTAAAATCTTTATTTATTTATACTGTATTTTTCACTCTTGCATAACGAGTGTACATATGTACATAGGTCTGGCAAGGCCTCGGCTTTTTCGGGGAATCTGATGCTCTTCTTGAATGTAATTTCTTTGTATATAACTGTGCATGTAGTGTCAGTTCACCGTCGGTTGCAGAAAAATTCTCATCGCTATCAAAGTGGGGTTCCACGTTTGTATTCATTCCTGCATGTGGTCTCATTAGAGCTTCAGGTGACCCTGCAGTGAGCCACCTGAACTTCCTCATTTATCAGAAAGTGAGCTCAGTCTGAGAGCAAACACTTTTCTACTAGGTGAGCAAGTTGATCAGGCTTATTTTTAGCTGTGATGACTAGGAACGGGATAGACTTCATGGCTGGGGGAGAGAAGGAAGCAGGAGGGAGCGTCCCCTCTGATGACAGCAGAGCATTAGGTCATTTTGTCTGGCCACACCCGTGGCAGTGTAGTTAAAGGCTAAAGACTCTCATGCTTTTACCCTGTCCTTGATGAGTATCACTTCCTTTCTTTAGATGGAAACGTGCAGGCAGGCTTCTCAGATGCAGGTCAGGGTCCAGGTGATGAGCCTTCTAGAACAGACAGAGCTGACTGAAGTTCTCTTGGCTTAGAACTGACATGTACCTTGATGGTAGCTGGAAACTCTATTGAAACTCTTTCACCACTGCACTCTTAACTGTTTTAGCAAGTGAAAGTGTGTGGTTCTGCCTCTGAACCAGAACAGCATTTCTACATCATTGACAATGCTTTTTTTTGTGTGTCCCTGCTCCATTCCATAGACAGACAAACAGAAAGCAGTGCAGAGTGTGATGCTTACTTAGGTTCCCTCGGAGCCCTCGCTTGGGTTGCAGATTATGTCAAATATAAGGAAAAGATGGGGATGGGAGGTGGATGTACTTGCTAGGGAAACACTGGCAGTTACTGTACCAAAATATCTTCAAACTTTTTCATATAATAGAATAGGTAAACTGGCTTCAGATAAGCCCAGGTTTGTGAGGAAATGCACTTGGAAGTTGCATTACTTCTAAGTGGAATTTACCTGAAAGATGAACTGTTCTGATGTACAGATTTACTTGAGTGTTGCTCAGTTCTTGTACTTAGGGGTTGTCTTAAATACAGACATGTCTAATAACATTGCTGCCAGTATGACACGAAAAAAAACATGGCTGATGTTAATCTTGTGTACTTGTGAGTTTATCTCATCAGCTGAAACTCATGCTTCAGGGGTGCAATTGGGAAGCTTGCCTTTCTTAAAGCTTTTATTCACCTAAGCCTGTGTTAGCAGTGTTCTACTATTTTCTGCGCATACTCTCAGCTGTGGAAATATTGGTCAAAAGCAACTGATTTCTGAAATTAAACAGGCAGTTCCAAAAATTGTGCGCAATCAGTTCTGCTGTTTGCTATCATCAAAGTAAACAACATATCTGTTCCAAATTGGCATTTGGAGATGTGGGAATCCAATTAAAAGTGCAAAGCTGTCATAGTTTCGAGGCAAGCATGAAAGTGTTTTTCTGTAAGCAGTGATGTTTGTTCCCTGAGAGTGGCTGGACAGCAGAGAGCCTATTGGGGAGCGAGGGTATGGTACAATGAGGGGGATACTGTAGCAGCTTCTGGATACAGAGGATTTCTTGCATGAAGTCAGTGGATTTGACTTCGGTCTCTGGGCAGCTTGGGCACTGCTCAAGGTTTTGCCTGTACTCAGTGCTAGTCTGCTTTCTCCCTGTCATTTTGAAAACCCTTTTGAATGCATTCTCCAAATATTCTTAGATCTGAAAAACACATGTTGGGATTCACTTAATGTCTAATGCTGTGACATTAAGTGGGAAGATCTGCTTTTCTGAAATGACAAGAACTACTGTGTTTGAGGTGGCGTTTTTCTAAAAATGGATCTCTATTGAAGGCGTTTTAAACAGTTGTGTGAATTACGTGACCACGTTAGAAGTGTATATACAATTACAGTAGTACTTCTGGTAAATAGTTGTCTAATTTAATATCTCTTTTGGGAGAAGGTAAGAAACATGTTTTGCTACACAAAAATAGAAACGTTTTCAGTCCCCTTCTTGCATAGAGAAACATAGCTTACTCAAGACTTTCTAGTCTGTCTGCTCAGAAAACATACGCTGAAGGCGATCAAAACGATTGTCTGAAAGCTGTTGTAATTGCTTCTATAAATGTGGATTAGGAGTTTTAATTTACCCTATGGGTTCTGGGATCTTTACAAGTCCTTGCTCAACCTGTGATGGAAGGATATGTAACATGATAATAAAAATAAAAAAGAAAATTTCCAGAGCAGTAAACATGTTTGGGTAGCAAAGTGACACAGTAATGGTGCACCTGGAGACACCAGCCTCTTGAGGACACTTTCGCCTGTGTGAATGAGCTCTTGGCTGCCAGACCCTCGCTGCTTGATTCCAGGGGCTGGAAGAACCTTTTCAGGAGCAGCTGGAGGCTAAAGAGTTGTCCCACTCTCCAAAGGGCTTTTGGGAGAATTTAAAGCCTGAAGTAGTAGTTAACATCCCCACTCTTTGATAGGTAAGAAAATGTTTTACCATGCCTTACCTGCGTTGGCTTGATTCATTTTCACTGATGCACTGTAAACATTAAATAGCTTTTCTAGGAAAGAACTTGGCTGCTGGCACACAGCTGCGTGCCAAGGTGTAGGAGCGTGCATTGTGGTTGCTCTTTCCCAGCTGGGTAAACACCATGTAGCCCCGCACTTTGTTGTGCTTATACTTGGACAGAGATGACTTGTACACAAATTCAGCTTTCCTTCTAATCACAAGGAGACTGTGTGGCTGCAAGGAGGGCTGAGTTAATGCTGGTGACTTTGTCATTGACCTCTCAATACAGATTAAAAAGAAGGTAGGACATGATGAAAGGCACCCCTCCAAGATTGAGGGGATCGAAGGAACAAACCTGAGGTTCCTGCTGTAGTTCTGAGTCAAGGACAAGGAAGAAGCAGGTCAGGAGAGGAGCTCCAAGGAGGAAAATATGATCTGAAAGAGCGGTGAGAGTAAACAGGAAGGACACAGAAATGCATGCTAGGGAAGAGGTTGGGTGAAAATAATCAAAGTAAGGTTTTGCAGATGGAAGCAATTGGTCTGGAACATTGTACAGGTGCATTTGGAAAAAATGATTTTTAGTAATTCCACCATGTTGTGAAGCAAATGTCATATAGTTTTATAGGTATTTGAACTTCTGCTTGCCCTCTGAGTAAGCCAAAATGTGTGGAGCTGTACTTTTTATGTTTTGCATTAAATAAAAACCTCCTGTTTTACCTAATTTTGTAGTTGTCAACTGTTTGCAGGCAGCACTGCCCAGAATTGCAACATGTTCCTAGCTGGAGCTGGGAGAGAGAAGTTTTTTGTCTTTAGGGTTATGGCTCCTTGTATTCCCCAGGGTTAGGGCTTAACCATAGGATGAAAAATGAGGGTTGCTTTTAAGGAGAACTGGGTTTATTCTAAGTGACTCCAGAAGCAGGCTCCATAAAAAAAGTACCAGCTATTTAAAGTGGCAGTAATAGACATGGCTTGTATTCACTCTGTGTGTGTATTTTTTCTTTTCCCTAGCTATGTTAGTTGTCTGACCAAAGCTAAGTGTTCATGTTGCTTCCTGGACTTCTGTGCTGTTCTGTTGTCTCTGCCCAGTACAAAGATAAATAATTCTTAACGTTTTCATTTCTAGTTTTGTTACTGTCCAGTTCCAAAAATTCCCCCCAAAATATGGTGAACTTTACTAAAATAAGGTGTCTATAGATGGACTACCAGACAAATTAAAACAAACAAGGAAACCCTTCCTTCCCACTTCCTCAAGTTGAATAGCTGAAGAAAATACTGTGGACATAGGTCATGGACCAAAACTGACAATTAGAATATGAACTATTTTATTTTTTATTTTAATTTATTAATTGCTCTTACCTGCTTGTAAGTTGTGAGGATGTGCTTTTAGCTATTTGAGACAGCAGTTGAGGTATTTAAGTGGGGGTTGAGCTGCTGGTATATTTTTTGTGCTTTTGCAGAATTTAGGATGCTTAAACTCCTCTTGTACACGTGCTTGACCAAGTGCTGTTAGTATGCATGTTTACTGATTCTTTGTGATTACTGTGCATCAGGCTGGGTTCCCTTCGTTGCCATTTAAACAGGTATCTTCCTTTCATCGGGATATGAAGACACAGGAAGCCCCAGATCCTTTTTCTTGCTGTTCCGTGTGTCATGGCCATTGATCCTGGTTTCTTGCTGCCTTCAGAGATGCTGGGAGGGCCGTGGCCTTGCCTCAGGCTCTGCTGCTGCCTGTTGTTCCCTCTCTGCATCCTCCACAGCACGAGGTGTGTCACTGAGCCTGTCTTCAGCTGGACTTGGAGTGCCAGCTCAGGAGTCCTTCCATCCCTACATGCATCACCCATTCTGTGCCCAGCAAAACTAATAGGAGCAGGTGTGTTGGATAACCGTTCTGGGTCTTTGTTGCCAGGTTGCAACTTGGTTCAGCTCTTCAAAACCATTTTGCCTCATATATGGGTGTGGTTCAGGCTGTGTAGCCTCTTGTCAAGAAGTGCTTTTGTGCTGTAGGGCTGTCTTAAAAGTTATCTGTCACAACCTTGCGCAGTGCAGAAGGCTGTTTCCAGAACATCTGTCAGGAACAAGTGAACAAAGCACTTTTAAGATGTTCCCCAGATGTTCTGGCTCTGTACTGACATGCAGCCTCCGTGGAGACAGCTCTGCCCAGCTGTGGAGCACCCAGTACAGAGCAAATTTCATCACCTTGAGATATTTCTCCAGGGATTGTCTGTCCCAGTGCTTTAATATCTAGTCTGTCTGCTTCTCTCACCCTACCCCAGTATAGGGAGCAGAAAGCAGGGAAGTAGTGTAGGTAGCTGCTTGCAGGAAGACACGGAGAGGAAGTTAGTCACACTTGTATTACGGACTCAGGTCCAGGTCAGGTGAGCAGGCTGGAGCCATCCAGCAGCAAAAGCTACACTGAGAGCCTTGCTATCTTCCATGAGGTTTCCAAGGTGGGGAGGAGTACCAGTGAGACTGCTGTATTTGCTGGGATTTGGTTCTTGCCATATCTAATTTGAATCCTGCTGGATAGAATCTGTGATTGCTTGATGTGGCCTTCCCTCTTTTGAAGAAACGTGTGTCTGGCATACTGGGCAGTGACTCAGTTGTTTCATGCTTGTTCTTCTGTCCCTACTTACTTGCCTAGAGGTGAAAGAGGTGTTGCCTTTTAAAGGTGCGTTTTACTCAGGGTGGAATTCCTGTGAGGTGACATCAACTATGGCTGGTCATACAGCTGGGGAATCAGCCCACTTCTAACCTGGGCTGCCTTTGCTGACATGGATGCTTTCAGAGATGGAGCCTGTGGCAGTGAGGTGTGTGTAGCTGTCTTGGAAGCAAGTTTTTCCTGACTTGTGAGTGCCTGAAGTAAGGTATAATTGAGACAGCTGAACTTGGCTTCTTCCTGCTCTTTCTCCCATAACCCAAACCCCAAGTTCTTCAACCACATCTAGCTTAGGATCTGGCCTTTTCTTCTCTGAACTGATGTCCTTACAGGAATGTAACGGAAATTAGTTCATTAAGTCATGTTCAGAGGTTTTCATGCTGTCACATCAGACAGTACTTCACGATTGACGTTTCTCCTCCAAAAGTTTTGATTTAGAAAGTGAAAGGTAAACGTACTGTGTGAGGTCAGTAGTTTTTGTAGACAAATATTTGGTCTTCAACAGCAGCAGTGCTTGGCTGTGTACGGACAACACATAAATGTTGCTCACAATCTTCCTCCTCTTCTAGCTTTTGGTCGCTGTTAGAATCTGCATCATCATCTGTTCCTTCAGTATCTGCTCCTGACCCTGAGGTAACAGCTGGCAAGGAACTTCTGCAGTCTGTGTTGGTGTTACCTGTCATCAGGTTTTTTGAGCTTTGAATGTATTCCACCCCCCCCCCCAACTTGTGTTCGAATCGAAGAGCCCTAGCTTCATCAGTCTTCGCAAGAGATCACTCATCTGTGTCTTTAATCCTTTAGTTCTCCTTTTCTATGCATTTCTGAATTGTGCTGCTTGTGTGTGCTTATTATCTCCACTTCTTGTTGAGATCTCAATGCAGTGCCTTTACGTAGCAGCTGAAAAACTTTCTGCCTTGTTTTCTGTCCATTCCTGTTGATGTCCAACTCAATAATGGCCGAGGTCCCTTTTTGAATATTGTAGTACAAATGCAGTATGAAAACACGATTTACTTTTTCCTTGTATTGTTTCACATCTCTGCACTGAAGCTCACCGCTCAATGAACTTTGCTTCTGCTTTCAGTTTTGTGAGGTCTTTCCAAAGTTCACAGCCTGTGACTGCAGCAGATTGCCTGAAAGTGCTTAGCTTTGTCTGAAGACTTTGAGATTTCAGCTGTGATCTTCTCTCCAGGTGTCTGCAGATGTTGAACAAAATGAGTTCTGGCAGTGCTGCCAGCTCAGCTCCACCTCTGATTCTTTCGCTTACTGGGAAGTTGGCTATTAAGTTTTATCCTTCCTAATCTTTAGCCAGCTTTCTGCCCATAGATGGGACCTTTGCTCCATAACCAGGCGGCTTGATTTCTTGCTCTACATTATTAAAGAAGCAGTCTAGGCTTTCTGAAAATCCAGATTTTTATTTATTTATTTATTTTGATCCCTTGTGCCTGTCTGGTTGAAGCCCCAGCAGTCTAGTGGGGCAGTGTTTCCCTTTGGCAAGACGATACTCACCTTTGTCCAGTAGACTGTGTGTGCTGTGCCCTACTTCTCTACAGTTTTGCCCTGGAAAGAGGTCACATTATATCAGTCTCTATCTTTGAGCGCTCCCACCAAAATCTACTAGGTTAATTATGAAATAACTTGAAAGCGTAAATGTGAGGCTTCATCCCCTGAGTCAGTACATCCAAGAGCGCAGCTTTGGAATAGCGAGAAGTAAAAACTCAGTTACAAACAAAAAGTTACTAACAAAGCAGTTCTTCAGGTATTAACTGTTTCACTGTGTATCATATTAGTTCCAACTTAGGCACGTGCCTTCATGTAAATACATATGTGATTTGAAGTTCTGTTAAGCTAATACTGCATACATTCCTTTTGAAAATAATAACCCAAGCAAACAGCGATCTGTTCTTAATGCACTTGGCCTGAAGGTAACTATTCTGAATAGTGGGAGTTCCCTGCTGTGGCTGGTGAACCCTCACCCCTTGCTGCTTTTTCGTTCTGAGCACAGTTCTAGTGGCAAGGTTGATTTCATTTTCTCACCTGACCTTGGTCTTTTTGGTTCACCGTGCTAGTTTCTTGTACAGCTGTGCTGTGAACCCCATCAGTGAGATGATCCACACTTAAAAGTGTGTGTTTTTTAATGAAAAACATAGCTTGGTTTCCTTCCCAGATTCCTTCATTGATGTTTGTAGTGTAGTCACCAACAGTTTCAGCAGTGTGATTTAGTGAGTGATGAATTACGGTAGGAAGAACAGGAATAAGCTGCAGCAGTGTGTGGGAGACTTCGTAATCTGACTTTGCTACCAGAGGCAAACAACGTGCCACCACACAATCACCTCTGTGTAGAACCACTAAGTTAGATTTTTCATGCAAAATACTTTGCTGCTGTGGCTACTGTTACAGCTGTAGGTTGTTGGATTACTTTTGTGGGTGGAGCTGGCTTTTTATATTCATTATCAATATTTAACTGCGCATACGCAATAAGCAGTAAATGTTCACTTGTTGCCGTAGGACACAGTAATAGAATATTGCACTCTTGTAGTTTTGTTTTACTTTAGAAAGACTTGTGTTGATGACAGTAAGTCATTATTGTAGTGTGGAGGATAGCAAATTGCTTATCTGCTTCAAGTGACCTTCGTGCTACATTCAAATTGTCCCCATGGAAGCTGAAAGCTAAATAATGGACAGTAAAAGAATACGTGCTTGTAAACCTGAAATATATTGAACCAGCTCTAACTGCTTGGAGGGACGTTATAGTACTGATGCAGACAGAGCCTTTGTGTTGGAGGTGTGTTGATGGCTCTTAAACCCTGAAGCTCCATGTAACTGATTGGAAGCTTGCAAGTAATAGCCACCTGTGTGCTAAAGTATTCTTACTGTAACAAAAACCCTATCAAATGTTTTATTTCTCATAATCAGACTGTCTTAGAATACTGTGATACTGCACAGTATTAATTTTTTTTTGAGAGAGAGATTGATTATCTAAGTTAATGTTTTTGTTGAATATGGCTACGGGTGTTCTTTCAATCTGAATGTGTGTACTTTGCGGGCAGTGTTGCATTGATCTGTCCTGCCTGTGGTTTCTGTGGGAACTTCTCTATCTCATGGGGAAGTGATAGGAAGATGGATTGTGAAATTGAAAGAAGTAGCTTCAAACTATTAAAAACCAGTGTATATACGTAATTTACTCACGTTTGAAACTGCTGAAGTGGTGTTCCCAGTGTGCCTTTTTTTAATCATGTGACAATCTGTTAATGTAAAAATAATTCTGCTAATGGATATTTTACCTAGCAGTGTTTCTCAGTTTAATGCAGGGCACTGGACACTTCACTTGTGCTGTTTACAGTCAACTTGCAGAGCCTGTATTTAAGGAATGTATTCATATCCTGGCCACAGGTCTTTCTGTCTTAATATCTCAAGAAAATAATGAACTTGCTGGTTTTCAGAAATGGCCATGTAGTAAATTGGATACTTAGATGGAATTATGGAATAAATCAATGTACGTACTCCACAACTACAATGACTGTTCATTTCTTCATGTTATTCTAACTTCCTGGGGAATAATTCTGCTTTCTTGGTGAATGATCGAAGGGTAAAGACAGGTGAAGACCCATTACTGCAATAGGTGATTCCAATATTTATGAACTTGTTTTTGTGTAATTTCAGTATTGCCATAGTCTTTGTGTTAAAAAAAAAAAAAAAAAAAAAAAAAAAAAAGCTATGAGTTTGAGTTTGAATATTCTCCAGCCATCTAATTTTGAAGCCAAGTGTTAACCCCTCTCTGATGAGCAGGGTATATTTAGGAAGAAAAAAGTTTGAAGGTTCTTCTTTGTTCTTAGTTCCTATCCACTGCATAAACTGTCATGCTTAGAATAGGAAGAAGGTGGGTTTTTTTGTTTGTTTGTTTTGTTTTAAATAAAAAAATAAAAACAATAATTGGATTAAGAAGTATTTCATTTTCAGGTCATCTTAAAGAAGAAATGAGTCCTTTGAAAAACTGTTCTTCTGAGTTCTGAGAGATTGCATGCCAGCTCGGTTGCATTTCATTCTTTCAAAGGAAATACTTGGAAAAGAGCTGTTTTCTCCTTAATTGCATTCTGAATTGCAGTTCTATTTGTTTTATCAAGGATCTAAAGTGAAATCTTAGAAGTTTCTTTACATGTCAGCATAAGGGGAAACAAAATCCTGGGTTCAGTTCTCAGCAGATAAAGGGCCATTAGTCTTTCTGTTTTTAAGAAAAGTCTTTATTCAGAAGAATGCTTTTACTAAAAGTGTACTTCATAATAACTTCATATCTAAACTGAAATACAAAGAGCTAAGATGACAGTCATCTTACCTTTGCTGAAGTCCTTCATTGGTAAATTGGGTTTTGCAGTCATTATCTTAGCTACAGTGCCTGGCTGTGATGTCTCAGTGTAATTTCCCTGTAGGTTTGTGGGTGAGTGGCTGCTCCCGTAGAAAATAACTTCTGTTCAGGACTTTGCTTCCTGTTTCAGGCGAAGTGCAAACATCCAAGTGTATTCTATACACTCCTTTCCAGCCTTCTTTTAGTGAGAACTGTGTTCTTCTAAGCTCTTCAGAGGAATCAAACACTGTTTTACCTTGTTATTCTTTACCTTTTTATCCAGCTTTTTGCCAGACAGTCCTGACATTACTGCGTCACTTCTGCCTGTTCAGGAGTGGTTGGTTGTTTTGCTGCATGGAGTATCTTTGGACCTTGGGATGGGTTTGCAGAGGCAGAAAAGAAAAAGCAGAGATACTGCCTTGGGCATGGGAAGGTGCTGAGCTACATGTGGCTAGAGGCTGGGAGAGGGTGCTAGGGATGGATGTCTCTACGAGCTCCTCCTGCTGTGTGCTCTGCCTTAACCACTTGCTGTTTGCTGCTATACGAAATGGGGAAAATGGGACAGATGAACCTGTGTTTTATGTGCTTCTTGTGTCTTGATAGATGCAAAATACTTGAACAACATATTGAATTAACTGTATCGAATTAATCTTTCTAATAAAGAATTGTGTTACTTAGCACTTTGTTTGCCACTTACTGTCTTCAGAGGTAGGTAAATGAGCCCTTCTCTGGTGAAGAACCATAAGGCTGTTCCTCTGTCTGTAGTCTTATGTGTCTGTTGTGCTGAAAGTAACCATTTTAGTTGGATCAAGATTCTCATTTTCATTGTTCTCCAGTCTCAGGAGCACTAAAGAAACAATTGGCTCTGTTACCTTCTTCTGGAAATAGGAGTCCTTTGCCTGTACCTGGAATTGTGGTCTCATAATGCCTGGATTCCTAGGATGAGGAGTACACATAAGAAGGAAGAGCAAGCAGTGTTGAGACTGTGAAGTCTGTTTTCTCAGAGATCAAACTTGTAACTAAGAAGACTTGCTGTGCTGTTGGCAAGACAGCCTCAAGTGCTTTCAAATCCTGTAGTGATTTGACACTGCAGTACTTGAAAAACCTCCACTTCTGGATAGGTCTGCAACTCCTGTACAGGCCTAGATATCATTTCTTAGCTTTTACTCTCATGAATTTTTAGGTTAGTTTTCTACTTGATATTGCTTCTTTTCTGCTTCATATTATCTTCAGAAGTGATAGAGGTGTGGAATAGTAGAACTGAGGAAAAGTCTGGTTTTGTCCTTTTTTTTTTTTTTTTTTCCCTTATTCTCACAAATGAGAGGAAGTTTTATTAAAACAGCGCTGCTCTTCTTTCCACGTTACCAGAAACCTGCCTCTATTTCAGGATTTCAAGCTCCAGCAGTCTTCCTTAATGAACAATTACAGGAACACTGTTGAGAACCTCAGTGGTATGTTTAGAGCTTTTCTCCCAAAGCCTCGTGTGCTGGCAGGAGGGAATCGATTCCCCAGATGGCCGGTCTCATTCCTACAGACAGAAATATTCCTTTTGTTCATGGCTTTTCTTTGTGGAGATTCTCACTGTGTAGGATGTTGTTTTAGTAAAATCTGTGTACTGCAATAAAATATTTGGAAACATGTACGACAGTTTGAATTGCACTATTACTGGCCTGTCACTGGAGCAAAAATTCTTGTTAAAATAGGGTGAGGGCTGGAACTGTGCTTCTTGTGTACAGCCTACAGCTCTGCCATGGCTTGGATTCCCAGGATATGATTTTACATTGCATGACACTTCTGAAAGTGTGTGTGGCAGGGAATGGTCCCATTCACCCTTCTTCCTCTTGTCAGACCTGACAGCAACCTGTTCCCAAGAGAGATTGCTTCAGTTTGGAGATGAGTGTCTTTGTCAGGTCCGTAGCTAACCCGACCCATTCTAAGGCTACAAGATTCCCAGATTCCCTGTTGCAGGAGTGAAGGTGGGAAGTTGGACCCTTGTTCTAGACAGTAGCCCTACATCAATTAAGTGATAAGGGGGGTATAGTTCATCTACCAAACTTAAATAGTTTAAGAAATGCCTGATACTTAGTTTGCTTTCTTGCCCCTTCTAAATGCTGCCTCATCTATAATGGGAGTTCCTTCACCTAAGCTATCTATTTCTGCCAGGGGGAACATCCATATTATGTTGATAGCATGCTTACAGTTCCTTAATATTATGTCCTACTTGAATTCAAAGCAATCTTCAACCTAAGCTGACTTGTTTCCCTATGCCTTTTTTCCCCCCACTCAGAAAGGATGCCAGTTCTGAGCAGCTGGCTATTTTCTTACTTGTCTCTGAGAGTTAAAAGGTATCAAAGAAATACTTTTCATAACTGGCTTCTGTCTTTCTGTTGGGATTTTGACTGATTCCTGAGTATCTGTTTCTCACTGTGATTTCATCTGCAGTCTGATTAATGCCATAGGTTGGTTATCTGGTGTTGTTTCCTGGCCTTACAGGGAACAGTACATGAAAGTACACACTGTGCTCCTCTTCTCTGTAGTATAAACTTAGAGAGTAAGAGTGGTACTTCTTTGGTGGCTCACAAAGCAGTACTGCTGCAGATTCTTTCGTTGAATTTCTGCTTCTACTTCCTGCTACTTTTTCTCTTTTCAGTATGGTTCTGATCTTGGCTTCTTGACTTTTTTTCCTACCTTTCTTCACCTTCACTTTTTTTTTTTTTTTCTTTCTTTATTTTTTCAGCCTATTTCCTTTCAGGCATTTTAGTCCTTCCTCCATCCTCAAATAACTCTGGTACTTGCCCGCACTAGCTGACCATTATACAGTTTCCTGTGAGATCTGCTGTCTCAGCCCAGCTTGGTTGGTTGGTGTGTGGTAGGCCAGCCTGCAGTTCTGGGACAGGAGCTTTCTTTTCATCATAAGGTTGGAGAGGACCTTAAAAGATCATTGAATTTCAGCCACCCATTAGATCACATTGTTTGGGGCCCCATCCAACCTGGGGATGGGACATCCACCGCCTCTCCAGGCAGTCTGTTCCAGTGCTTCACCACCCCGTGTGTTAAGAGTTTTTTCCTAACATCTAACCTAAATCTTCTTTCTTTTAGTTTAAAGCCCTTGCTCTGTCACTATCAGATAGTGTAAAATGTTGGTACTCTTCCAGCTTAAAAGCTCCCTTCGAGTACTGGAAGGCCACAGTGAGATCTCCTTGGATCTTCCTCTTTTCCATGCTGAACGAGCCCTGCTACCTCAACTTTTCTTTGTAAGAGAATAACTTCAGTGCTGTCATCATTTTCGTGGCCTCCCCTGGACCTGCTCCAGCAGCACTGCATCCTCGTACTGGAGGCCCTACAGCCAGTGATGTGCCTGGCACAGTGGGCTCCTATTCACAGCTGATCCTTAAGCACTGCTGTAACAAACAGGATTGAAGGATTTCTCATTTAAACTCCACAAGAGTGGAGTCTGCCTCTAAGATGCATTAAGATGTTCTTAACTCGTGCAGTGCATCGCGGGGAGGGTTTTGGTGACTTAGAGCTACTGCATGCAGGTCTCTTGTGATAAAAGATGCTGAGAAGTAATGGAGAGGTAAAAGTCAACGATAATGCCTGTTCCTAGGGGTCAGGTATGTGTTTGGCTAGGTGACATACCTATGTTTAACCAGCATCAAATCCTAGGACAAATGCAGTTAAAACCGAGCTAGGAAAGTCCACAAGTAGCAGGCCTCCCTCGTAGTCAGTTTGCACAACACATTTATGAAAGGCTTCCATCTCATACCAGAGGGGGAGACTGCAGGTCTTTCAGGAATTCCCACAAGATGGTATCAATTGTTAGCCTTTCAGGGAAAACAGGGGAGGTGTGGAGCCCTTGCCAGAGCTGTCAAAGCGAGTGTATGGGTGGGTGTCCGGATTGAGTGTCAGCTGTGCTAGAAGTCACCAATGGATGCGCTGGGGATCAGCTGTTGAATGGCACGAGCAAGTGTGTAAATACGATCCGTTTGTAACTTGGGGCTCTTCAGTGCCCTGTCAGGGCTTGGTTACAGGGGGGTTATAAGTTATTACGTGTCAGCTGAACTGCTATAGTCGTCTTTGGCAAACGTTTGCTAAATCATGATCCCTGATGATGTAAGAGGGAGGAATAACTAAAGGGAACTTCAAATGAGACATTCTAGTACTGTATGCTTCCTGGGCTTGCCTGGGTTTCTCAGACAGATGTATAGCATAGATATAGACTGATGAGGCCACAGTAATATTGTGTTGTTTCCACATACTCCTTGTTGTAGCGCATCTCATTCTGCATGTAATCTGTAAGCTCTTTGGGGCAGGAGTGACCTGACCCGAGATGATGAAAACAGACATTGTTATGATCACTTCAGTACTCGCTGCATAAACTGTGGAATCACCTTATCTAAATGTAAAGTTGATCTATGGAGCCAGGCAGCGTGTGTGGAGTGGGCTTGTCTGCATATGTGTGTGTGAGGTGGGTGGGCAGAGAGGAGAACAGAGAGAGGACCTGCTAAAAATAGCTGCTAATGTCTGCCAGACTGCTTATGAAACAGCACTAGCAGCCACTGCTGCGATTACCTTAATTGTATGTTTCTGTGTTTTTTTCAAAGCAGAAGTATAAGCATTCAAGTGAATACTTTGTTTAGTCATGGGGAAAAAAAAAATTCTTTCATGATGTAGGTAGATAGTAGGTTAATTTTCTTTACCCCACCTCTGTGTTAGCAGTAGCCTGATAAAGCTTTTTAGCTTAAGAATTTACCATGCTCGTCTGTTTGCTGTGCTGGGAGGAGTGCTTGGAGAAAACTGCCACAGATGGTGCAGGTAGAAAGATATGGGCACTGGCTCACACAATGATAGGAAGGAAGGCTTCAGGAAAATGATTTTTCATTTTGACACTGAAAGTAAATATCCCTTTAAATATGACTTCGTGGTTTACAGCACTGTGGGATGATGACCTGCTGGGCCTTAATGGTGGCCACCCAGCAGCTGGCTGCTGAACTCCTCTCTCTGCCACTTGGACCCAGAGAAGTCATCTGATGGCTGAAGTGATAGGGTCTGTACTCACACAACAGGGCTCTTCCCATGCATTTCCTTCCCTGTGGGTTTTACTTTGTCAGATTGCTCTGAGTCAAGCGTATGCTGGAGAAGATGAGCACACTGCAGTGTGAAAGTTGTGCTGTGTTTGCCTTGACTTCCTTAGTTAAGACTGAAAAACCTGTGGAAAGTAAATGCCTTAGAGCTTAGTGTGACCTTGCAGTGACCGTTTAACGAGACCATCACGTGGATGTTCCTGGAGCTGTGAAGCATCTTGTTATTTTTCAAATGCTTGTTTGCAATCTTAAGCTTAAGCTTTCAAATAGAGTAAATGGAACTGCCCCTCTAAAATAGGGGCTTAAAACTCCTGTGGCATTTGGAATGATTTGACTGAAGTGTAGTAAATCTAGATGCTATTGCTTAGTAAATAACAGGACAAAAACTGCCCGTGCATCTTTTTCTGTACCTTGTGACATACTGACCTCAAAAAGGCATGAAACAGAGTGCTTGAGTTATACACTTGTTCATTTTTTTTTAATGAAGTTATTTTGCCTTTCTGATCTGGTACATCATATTTTGTAGCAGCATCATAGCCTGTTTTACAGTGCTGGTGGCTTACTTCTACCTAGTATTTACTGTTTTCTCCAGCTTTTAGTTACATCCTGCAGAAACTTAGCGTTTTTTTACTTAGAATTTGTGTGGCCATCTTGTAGTTCTTTTACACTGGCAGGTTTTGAGATGATTGACATCTAGACAGCTCCATTAACATTAGGTGCAAGTGGAATTAATATGTAGGTGTGTGTATGTGTGTATATATATATATGTATATATATATATATTTCTTTGTTCCTGTTCCTAAACAAAGAGGTTTAAAAACCTGAGTGATCTTTGTATGGCTTATCAGTTGCTGCTGAAATTGATCTGACTGTGATTTGACACACAAGTGACGGTAGCTGTTGTCTGGCCATTATCAATAAAGTTAAAAGAAGGATTGTTTCAGCTTTTCATCATTTATTACAATCTTCTATTTATTATCATTTGTCAGCAATTTCTAAGCTGAATACAGATTTTGATTACAATGGAAAGCAGCATAATTTAGTATTGAGTGATGGCACTGTTCCTTGGGGGCCCTGGAGAAATATCTGGTCTGCATAATACTGTTTAAGTATTGAATTTTTGTGGCATTCTGAAGACCCAGAGAGATCATCATGATCATCCTGTCCAGGCTTTCTTATTTCAAGCCTGGTAGTTGCTGCTCAGATACACGGTAAGCTTTAGAAACAATTCCAATCTGAAATAAAATACCATGCCACAGAAATCACACCAGCTTTCAGAGTCTGTAGAAAATTCATGTCCTTGATATTTGACTTCTTTCCAGTTCTGTCCCAGACTCTCGCAACTTTTGTTTCTGATCTTTGTGTGTAACATCTCCTGTTATTAGGGCCCTTGCTGAAATTTCTGTTTCTTAAGCGTGTCTTTTAGGTATAATGCTCATTCCAGTTTTCTCTTAGTCTTAAATTGGTTGACCTCTTGAAGTCTCATTCAAAGGAATGCATCTTTCTGACCTTTTCTGATAATGTCTGTGGCAGTGTTTTGAGTTATCTCTGAATTCTTGTCACCAGAAGCGAGTATAATAACTTATGCATAGATGGCAAGGACGGAAGAGGAATTTATTTCTTAATTGTTTCCTGGCTGATGTTCTTTTACATATCCACATTAAGGATTGCTTCAGGTCTCAGTAGCAGTGTTCAACTTAGGTTTTTCTTTCTGCTCCTTGCTTGCTGGGGTGCCTTTCAGGTCCAAGTAGATGCTTGCACTCTTTGGGTTTGACACCATGGCCCGCTGCCCTGGTTCCTACAACCCTTTTATGCCTGGATTTTGCACGGAGGGAAGCTGCTTCTTCATTGTGTCTTCTCTCTGCACAGCTCTGAGTTCTGGGGTGCTTTTCTTTCAGGCTGGTGGCAGAAATGTCAAGAAGACCAACAGTTAATACCTGTGGGGTCTCTACATAGCTGCTCTTAGTTATGTTGAAACCCACAGCCTAATTGCATTTACGCTTGTTCCTTTGTTAATGTAGGAGGCAGTAAGTCACAAAACTCCGAAGAAGAGGGTTTATATCAAGGCTCTTTTTTCTTTCTATTCCAAGTGAGCCTGCAGTCTGTGCAATGTGGAGCCCAACGATCTAGTCTTCACAAACCATGTTACTGCTTCTTGTACTAACAAAGTAGCTGACATGATTTGATCTGGAATTATCATCAAAGTTAAAGGATTGTAGTTACCTGGGTCATCCCATTTGTGATTGTTCTGTAATCTGATTGCTTTCAAAAATCAACACGGTTTCTCAGCTAGCTCTTCTAAAATCCTTGGACTCAAATTGTGAGATTCTTCTGATCTTACATAATGTCTGATGGCTCTTCTTTTCTTATGGTATTCAGTTTCAGTCAGGAGGTCAGATGACATTTCCTGTGCCAAAGCCAGTATGTAAATTTGAGTGCTTCTGTGATCTCCGGGGATGATTGACACATGAGTTTTTGTTTGGTGTTTGACTTGAGCTATTTTTGAAATACAGAGGTTTTCTTTTGCATTAGTACTAAAAAAAAAAAATTTAAATGTTCTATTTTAGACTCCTTACTTTGAGTTTTTCTAATTCTGTTGTTGTAATTTATTTCTATCCTCTGCTGTCTCCCAGTAGGTAATGTTCATTCATTTTGCTGGTGAAGGGAAGATGCTGCCCAGTAACACAGTTCACAGAACCATAGAATTACTCAGATTAGAAAAGACCTTGAAGATCATTGAGTCCAGCCACGACCTAACCATGCTACCCTAACAGCCCTCTGCTGAATCACTGAGCACCACATCCAGGTTTTTTAAACACATCCAGGGATGGTGACTCAGTCACCTCCCTGGGGAGCCTGTTCCAGTGATTAACAATCCTTTCTGTAAAAGAAGTGTTTCCTGATATCCAACCTAAACCTCCCTTGGCACAACTTAAGGCCATTTCCCCTCCTGTCACCAGTGAGAAGAGACCAACCCTGCTTTTGCTGTAAGCACCTTTTAGATACTGTAAGCATAATAAAGTCTCCCCTCGGCCTCCCCCTGACTAAACAACCCCAGTTCCTTCAGTCTCTCCTCATAGAGCACATTCTCCAAGCCCTTCACTAGCCTCGTTGCCCTCTTTGGACCTGCTTCAGCACCTCAACGTCCTTTCTGTACTGAGGTGCCCCAAACTGAACATAGTACTCGAGGTGGAGCCTCGCCAGTGCTGAGTACAGGGGCAGGATGGCTTCCCTAGTCCTGCTTACCACACCATTCCTGATACAAGCCAGGATGCCGCTGGCCTTCTTGGCCATCTGGGCACACTGGTGCGAAAAAAAAAAAAACATTTTTGTATTTTGTCCCCTGTACTGGCTCGTAATTATTAGCTTTTATTGAAGTTAATCTTGCTCAGAGTTGTGCTGGGAATCCATGTTACTCATTCAGATTTACCTATCTAGGTATGAGTAGTATAATTGTAATGCAATTGCTTGCACTTAACCAACTACTGATTTGATCAACTTCTTTTTGTCAGTTAAATTCAACAAAATTTCCCGCACTGCGTGCAGGAGACTACTTAGAAAACAGTCATCTAGAGCTGTGACTTCTGCTGCTTACTGTGTTATGACCTCAATCATGTGTTGCTTACACTGAAGACTTATGGCAGCTGAGGACTTCTAGACCTCTTTCTTCTTTCACTGGTCGTTAACAGGTATCTAAGCAGCCAGGAGTTTCGTTCCTTAGTGTAATCTGATGGGCTGCATCACGTCTTAGCAGATGACTTTTCTTGTGCTTTCTATTAAGGCATTTGTTTCACGGTGTATTCAGATCCTTTGACCTTCTCAGTTAGCAATGAGTGAAAATCACCAATGTGGTTCTGGTAGACTTCCATCGCCCCTGGTCACTCACGTCCTGTAAGCAGCGGTGACAGCTGCTGGTTGTAACCTATTGCACTTGGCAGGGGTTACATGCACTGGTGTAGTATTTCCATGGAATAGTGCCTTGTTGAATGTATTGAACATGAAGCAGATTAAGATGAGAGACCATGGGAAGGGGAACAGCCTACAGTATTGACTTAATGTTGAGCAATGTCTTTATAGGGAAATGGCTCTGAGAGTTAAAACAGATCAATGGAGGTATTTGAGTCAAGTGGAGACAGGTAGCTATGTAACCATAGGCTTCAGAGAGCATGATGTAGATGTGTGAGTTCTTCTTTTAGCTCTAGGACGCGTCGTTAACATCTAGTGAGATGACTGCTGTGCATGGTAGCGTGGAGAAGTGTACCAACTGGAGGGTGGAAGGAAGAGCAGGTAGGTAGAGTTAGAAGGAAGGGGAAATGGAGGATTTCATAAACAGCATGAGGGATTGAGGTTGCTTTTGAAGTAGGAAAAAAGCAGAAATAAACATCCTATTAATTCTTTGTTTCTGCCCTTCAGAATGTATGAAAGAGAAGGAAAATGGATTATATGTAGTTGAAAGTAATAAATAGTCATAGGTCTCTGGCTGCGTGTGCGTTAGTGCGCATCTGTACTGCTCAGTCAGAAGTTAAACAGCTGAAGGGATGTAGAGCAGACATAACTTTGGACTTTCTCCAGGCCTATTCATTAGAATGTATGGTGGGAGTTGCGATCAATAGCAAAGGAAGTCTTTCATGGTCTCTGAGGGTTGAAGTGAATTTTATTGACTGACAGCTACGTTGAGTCACTAGCAGAAAGTCTACGTGCAGGATGCTTGCAGCTTTGTGCTGGCGATTGGGGTCTGCAGCTGATGGGATATTTATGTGAGGAAATCCTTGATCAGTAGCTGAATCCATTGTCTTACCTGGGTGAACATCATGTGTTTTTTTTTGTTTGTTTGTTTGTTTTTTTTTAATTTTTTTTTTTTTTGAGAAGCACGCCTCTATTTCCTAAACCATATGAATGTCTCATTGCAGTGATGCTGATCTGAGTTCATTTGGGTTTAACTGATGAGTTGTACAAACAGAATGAAGAATGTAATGTGAGGGCTGCTCTGAAAGTAATGCCTCCTATTTTGTTACGTTGGCTCACAATGTCAGAGGTGGACATTGGTGGTATGGCAGTAGAGGTTGCACCTTCCCAACAGATGGTCTGTTACTTCTTGTTGCTGTGAGACAGATGGCAGCAGAGGGGCAGTCTGACAAAATGGCATCTGGCATGGAAGCGCCAGATGAAGCAAAGGTGTGGAATTGAATTCCTCAATATAGAAAAAATTGCACCTGTTGATGTTCATTGGTGCTTGCTGAATGTTGATAGAGCACAGTGAGATGTGCTCTCAGCAGTGATAACAGCAATGGAATTCCAAGCCACATTCCGGACAGCCAAGTACAGCAGTCACACCACAAAATGAAGTTTCTCAATCAGCTCATCCACATGAATTGGTGGATTGTGATTAGGGAATTGTCTGGAGTTCAGTATGTGCTACGATGCTTTGGGAATGGTGGTGGCAACATTGGAATATCACAGAGTTTCTGCCAGGTGGGTCACACAAGAAAAGAAAGAACAGTGTATTCAGGTTTGCCAGGACCTATTGAACCAATACAAGGCTGCAGCTGATGGTTTCCTGGATTGTATTATTAGCAATGATGAGACATGGTGTTACCATGTGAACTGGAGTCAAAACAGCAATCCATGGAGTGACAACGTGTGAATTCCTCTTGGAAGAAAAAGTGAAACATGCAGCCCTCAGTGGATAGAGTGTTGTGCACTGCCTTTTGGGTAGGAAAGGGGTGATCCTTCTGGATTCTTGAAATGCAGACAAAACATCTGACTGCTGTATTGCCATGGTGACTAAGCTGAAGGCTTGGCCATACCAGAGAAGAAGGCAGTCTTTCTCTTGCAATATGATAACACTGGGCCCTGTACCAGTTTGAAGACCAGAACACATTGCCAGTCTTGGCTGGACTGTCCTACCACACCCACCATGTAGCCTGGATTTAGCACCTTCCGACTTTCATCTGACTGAGACAATGAAAGATGGGCTCTGTAGGCAACGTTTTCCTAGCAGTGTCATCATCGTAGCAGCTGTGAAACAGTTGGTCACCTTTGCTGTACAGATTTCTACAAGCATAGCATTCACAGCTGATGGTGGACACTGTTTAAAAAGTAGTGGTTTTTGGCTGAAAATTTGCTGTATTTAAAATGGTGTTATTGAGCTCTTTGTTTCTGTTGTAGTTTCTATGGAAATAAACAGGAGGCATTACTTACAAAGTGACCTACATATACTCACAAAATTTGATTAATTATTGTGGTAAGGTAAAATGATGACATAAGCCATGCTAAAATCTTACTAAGATGCTGGAAAATAGTGTTCAAGTTTGCCATGGTGCTTTAATTAACTGTTGTCTTGTGAGTGGAATACATTATTTTTTTTCCCCAAAACTGATTACTATTCTCTGCTTTCAAACCACTAACTTTACCTAATGCTCGTAATTTTGTCCCATTTAGTAATCATGTGCTGGAAGTGGAAAGTGAGCTAGAAACACCAGAGCATTTGGGAATTATAGTATGTGAATTTTGTTTTCACTTGCACTTCTGTGATCCACCTTCTGCAATAACCTCTTTGTCAAGGGCACCGCTACGTACTATGGAATGGATGTTAAACACCTTAAACAGTGTGGGGAAGTGGTTTAAGGGTTTGGATGTACCAGGAAAATGCAAGTGCCTTAAACTAATTGGTGCTTATTCTTACCTATGTTTCTGTCTTGGATATTGAGAGGGTGGTTTACTTAGATGGTGATTGTGCCATCATATGAATCTGCTTTTTTTTGTTACAGCATAGCAAGGTGCCATTCGCACCACAAATCAGCTTGCTGGGACAAACAGTAGTGGCTGTTCTGATGTGAGCTGTAGTGGTCCCTTCTTCCTTCCTTATATTTTCAGGTTAATCTTGTAGACCTTCTGCAATCCAAGGTGTTGAAAACATTGTGCCCGCCTAGCCAGTGGGGCCACCAAGTCTGGCAGCCTGAAACCCAGTAAGAGGCAAAACAGATGAGATGAAAACTGTCTCAGCTTCGTGTTGAGACTTGCTGTGATGTGATGTTTCCTGGTGTTTGCTGTTGGGAATCTCAATTTGGAGATAGTGAAGATTGCTGGAGAAGGGTGTTTCCTCTCCATCAGCTTTTGTCACACTGGGGCTAAAACCATATTTCCCAGAGTTGTTCCAGCAAACTCATTGGTATGCTGTTTGGCTGGCAAGTTAATTCTTGCTGTCCAGACACTAAGAATTGGCATACATGCTGAACCGGGTATGGGCTTCTCAACAGTGAGTACATGAGTGGCAAAACTAGCTTGGGGCTCCTGGATGCTGATGTGATACAAACACCTATTGTTTGTATGCTTGGAGAAGAAGCAAGATGCTTGCTGTTTGAAATCAAAGCTGTCAAAAGTGCAGGGTGAATTTTACCTCACAGTGACTTAGTTTCAAATATTCTCTAATGTAGGCCAAGCACTTCACATCACAGTGGGAGTTGCTGGTGATGAGTTTCCTTCTATTTGTTGGGAGAGCTGGGGAGTGAGCCTCATAACTTGTAATCTCAAAACTCCAACCTTGTGACCAAGCCTGGAAAAAAGAGGTGGGGAAGCAGAGGATTTACCTTCTGGATGACAAGGATTGCTACTGCAGGAACATAGATGTCACCTATTTGTATAGGCTGAGTTGGCATGTTCATCAGATAAAGTCAGCCAAATGGAGGTGGACGGCTACCATGAGAATTACACTTACATCTTGTTTACAAAAACAAACAAACAAACAAACAGAAGGAGTTTCAATGTTCTTTCTCTTCTTGGCTTCCATCTTTGTAATTCTTAAAGTTATCAAGGGGGAGGGTTAATCTTCCATGTAGTTTTAGTCTGCTTTCCCTTTGTTCTCCTTTCTCTCTGAGCACATGTTTATCTCTTTTTTTTTTTTTTTTCCTATTTTTCTTTTTGTTGATTTGCTATTTTCTCTTCAAATGTATAAATCTGATTCTCACCTTGTGAATATTTTGGGGGAAGGAATCTTTATATACCTGCCGTGTATTGTTTGGCAAGTAATTGTCATCCTTTGCAGTAATGTTCTTCTTAAATTTGTTTGTTTCGTGGAGCAGTTGGGTGCATAAAAGCAAACGTTTTGTAAGGACTCAAAAGGTAAAGAGATGGATGAGTAATGTGATCTTTTCAGGAGCAAATAATGCCATACCAACCCACTTGGTTTCTGCATTTATGGATGCAGAAGTAATAGCAGATGCATGCATCTTGACTTAGACGTTTTCAAGCTCATTTTCCCATGAGCAGCCTGGGCAAGTTCTGGACTGCTAGAAATCCCCTTATAGGGGAGCACAGGTGTTAGGTTATTTTGTTTGAGTGTAACATTGGGTTCAAGATGAAATGATAATACTTAAGGGGTTTCTGCTATGTCTTTCAGTAGGCTTGGAGGATTCCCTGTTGTGTTGTTTTTTTTTTTTTTTTTTACAGTTTCTGAACTAAGCTCCATGTAGTGTTGTGAAATGGGTCTTCTTTCGGTGGTCACTCAGTATTGGAAAGCCTTGGATGCAGTTCAGCTGGGGCAAATGTGGACTCTTTGGTCTTGATGAGAACAGCCAGGTGTGGAATGGAAAGGGGATGGTGATTGGCAGGCAGTGCTTCTGCACATAAGGGTTTGGCACCTAAACTGGCTGTGAGTCAGCCAGATTCTCACATTGCAAAAGCTGCAAATGTTGTGCTGGGCTGCACAAACAAGTGTGTTGCAAGTTGGGTACAAGAAGCTGCTAGCATGCTGGGAAGAGCTCAGGTAAGCTTAAGCTGGAGTGCCTGCTTTTGGGTATCGTTCCTGGGAGATGTTAGCAGTGGTGGGACAGGTCCCCAAAGAGAAGTAGCGTCTTCATGTCCTTTGCAACAGTCCTTCATGTGTTGAGAGCGGAGCAGGAGGAGAGAAGGTCTTGGAAGGGGATTGCATACTGTTTTCTTTGCCTATGGGGAGTGAAACTAGCAGGATGCATAACCTAAAGGTGACCTGAGTTATGTATTAGAAAAATCTTTCTTGATGCTTAAGTCGGGAAGGTCTGAGGAAGCTGTGGAAGGGAGCTTTCCTGGTAAGCAGGCGTGATGGGCACTTTGAGTCCCATTCATGTTGTGTTGGTGAGTGATTTCTGTCAAACAGCAGCTTCCTTGTGGCTTTTCTTGCAGCCGTATTTGATAATGCAGTCTGAACCATCAGAACTGAAGGACAAGTGCTGGTGTGTACTTGTAGGATGACTAAAACTTTGGTCCTGTTACAAGTAAAATCAGACTTTGAACATGAGGAAGCACACTAGTAATAAATCGTTATCATCGTAGGTGATAATGGTTTTGTCTTTATGGGGAAGCAGCTGTGTTACTCAAGAGCTGCTGGTTGCCAACATCAGAAACCCACAGCTGCTGCATCTGCACTGAAGCACATGCATGCATGCAGTTACTTTGGATCCTGAGTGCATGTTCCTGTCTGTGCTCTGCTGCACAGCATGAAGCATGAAACTGAAATACTTTGTCATGCTGCTGTTTTTTTTTTTATTGCTGTATATACACTTATGTGTTCGTGTGCTGCTGTACTGACAGCTTTGTTTCTTTCAGTTACTGGAAGCTGTATGGAAATACGAGCAACTCTGTGTTTAATGTCACTTGTCTTAACATAATGCAGAAATAAGTATTTCTTCTGGTCATGCAGCAGATTTTATTGCTGAGTTATTTATATCTGGAAAGGAATATTTCTTTTAATGATCAAGTGGAAACCTTGTCAAGCACTGAATGTGTGTCAGTAATAAGACATGTTCAGTGGCTTTTCTGCCTTTTGACAGTTATATTTTTCTTCCTCACTTACATTAAAGCATGTCTGCTGATTTAAGTCTTTGCCCTTTTCTGTTTCGTTGTTACTGGTAATCTTGCTTGTGAATGTGTTCTGATTATTTTCCTCTCTCTTGCTTCCTAGGAGACAAAGATGGCAGCAAGGTGACTACAGTAGTGGCAACTCCTGGACAAGGTCCAGACCGACCACAAGAAGTTAGCTACACGGACACCAAGGTGATTGGAAATGGATCGTTTGGTGTTGTGTATCAAGCCAAACTCTGTGATTCAGGAGAACTTGTGGCCATTAAGAAAGTCCTGCAGGATAAAAGATTTAAGGTAAGAGTATGCATAGCTTTAGAATATTCTTCATGAATGTTACCCCGTTTTCCATTTATTTTATGACAGTCTTTTTCATTTGTTTTCATTGGAGCACATAAATGCAAAAACATCCAAGACTAAAGATTAAACAGATGTTTTTTGATAAAGGAATATAGTTTAACTTGAAATGAAGTGAGTCACTGCTGTTACTATTTGCAATAGTGCAAAACAGGAAGGTGAGAATCTTGATTTGGTGTTGTAGTGCTGTTCCCTGGTTGCAAACTTGATTCTTGACACAGTGAACCAGAGCAACGAAGGAAAAGTTAGTGTTGTGCTTACTTTTTTTCTAGCACGGATTCTTTTCTAGCAATTAGCAGTTAAGCTGCTTTAAGGAACAGGTGCCTTTGGGCTTTGTTCTTGGGCGTTACCACCTATAAAGTAGAAGGTTATGCTTGAATAAATCAGAAGGTCCCCAGGCCAAGCAAGAAGGTAACAAGGTAGTGAGCCCAGGGCAGTTCGGACTGAGGGAGGATTACTTCCCTTCATTATCTGATTCATAAATGTGATCTATTCTGACTGAAGACTAGTGAATCTTTATTCTAAACAGTAAGTAGCCTTCCAAGAAATTTTGATACTTAAACCAAATGAAGGGCCATTAGCAACCTCATCACTGCTGTTACCTGCCCCTGCTGGGTGCTTGGTGTATTTGACTGCTTTCCCTTATAGTTAAGGGAGATGCAGATAAACTCATTCAAGAGTGAATGGTGGCAAAGGTAACTGATTTTCCCACAGCTTTTATGACTAGACCGGTGTATGGACTGTTCATAGAGTAGGCTCTAAGGGTAATCTTGTTGGCACAAGCTAGATGCAAAAGCTTCTGAGCTTAAAGATAGGAATTGGAAGCATGGCTAAGGAAAACTGATGATTTGAAACTCTTTTGAAAAATGTTTTAGAAATCCTTCTGAGAGCTAGTGGATGATGTTTTCACCATCTCCTTTGCAGTTCTCGTTTTTTTCAGTAACATTTCATGCCTAGCTAGCTTCACCGGTTACATTTCTAATTGGGTCCTGTTTTAGTAGGAAAACCATCCTTTTGAAGTATTTGGAAATTAGCAGAACGTGCCTTTTCCTCGAGTCTTGAAATTGATGTTATCATCAGCAGTCATCACCGTATCACAGAGACATCAGCTAAAGAGTGGAAAGGAAAGAGGTTTTTAAATTATATTAATAGTGCAAGCATTGTTTAACTTATAATTGAAGGAGGTATTTAAAATTCTTACATTGTTCTTATATTTGTCACTGGCTTGTATTATGTGTTAGAGGCAATTAGCACTGGAGAAGCAGTATGGTAGAAGAACGCACTGTAAGAAAGGAAGAGGTAGGAGAACAGCAGAAGCTCTAAATCTGGTCATTCCTAAGAGTTTTATGGTTTCAGATGAAAGGCTAGTATGTTTCCCTTGCCATGTCGTGCTTGGTGGATATTGTGTCCTTCCTGTGTCCCTCTTGCTGCATTATTTCTGATACCACCCAAGATACTGTTGGCTTTCTTGCCCACCTGGCACACTGTTAGCTCATATTCACCCAGGCCGTGATCAACATCCCCAGATCTTTTTTTTCTGCATGGCTTTTCAACCGCTCTGTCCCAAGCCTGTAGTGCTGGCACAGTGTTGTTATGACAAAACTGCAGGACGTGGCACTTGGTGTTGTTGAACTCTAGTTCCCCAGGGAGGCTGTGAATGCCCTTTCCCTGGAGGTGTTCAGGACCAGGTTGGATGGGGCTCTGCACATCTTAATCTAGTACTTGATCAAGCATTCAGCAGTCCTACCTGCGACAGGGATGGGAACCTGATGATCCTTGAGGTCCCTTCTAATCTAAGCCATTCTACAGTTCTGCGGACTTCATCCCATTGGCCTCAACCCATCAATGCAGCCTGTCCAGGTCCCTCTATAGGACCTTCTCTGAGGCAGATGAGTGCTTCTCCCCAACTTGGTGTCATCTGCAGTCTTACTGAGCATTCACTCAGTTCCTTCTTCCTCATCATCAATAAAGATATTGAACAAAACTGACTGTATTATTGACCCCGGGGGAGACCACTTGTGGCTGGCCTCCAGCAGGATTTAACTCCATTCACTACTGTATCAGCTAGTGCTTTGGACCAAATTCATAGCTATTTTTCAATCCTATGACTTAGAGATTATGTAGGTTGTCAAAATGACAGTTTCCCAAGCGTTTTAGCTTCTGCCCATCAGATACTGGTAGTTTGTGAGGTCTTTTATGCCTTTGATTATTTTTCTTCTGGTATTTAATCAGTGGCATTTTGTTATCAGACATTACATCTTCTTTGTAGTGTTTCTTTAAGCCATTAGGAAAAAAGAAGGCTTGTTTTCAATATTAGCCCTCTTCTTATTTAAGGGAGGAAAAAAAGCTAAAAATCTCATTGTGTTTTTTCTTGTGCCTTGAACTCTGAACTAATTGTCCTTGTATGATAGACATGAGCAGAGAATGTTCAGTGTCCCTAAACTGGATGGAATTAATGTTAGGTATATGAGTAGATTCATGGGTTTATAGCATCAATTAAAAAAATGCTTTTAATTTAGTAATATGCATAAGTTACATCTGCAGTATGACCTGTTCAGGGAATAAGAACATAAAATGTTTTACTTGTATGTATCCCAGCCACACATCACCTATCTTTGTCTTCAGCTTGCTGTTTATCCTGTAATTCATAAGAGTAGCCTTTCCTTTCATTTTACACTTTGATCCGGATGTGCACGTTCTGAAGGCTGAAGGTGCACGTTCCTGAAGGCTGGGAGAAAGCTTCTGCTTGGACAGATTTGGAAGGTGGAGATAAGGTATCTTATATCAAGAATAGTTTACAATTACTTCATAGTGTGCTACTCCTTGAGGACATCTGATCTAGGTTGTAAGTGCTGGACTGAATATTTTATTAGGAAACTTGGAGTGCCTGTTACCTGTACAGTTTGGTTGCGGCTCAGAAGCAGACCTCTTCTGTTCAGAGAGCTGGCTGGGAAGTGCACGCCAACTGTGCTTTTGCCACCCCAGCATGACTGTCCAGGTGGCAGTCTCAGCTGTGGTGACTGGAATTCCCACTTCTCTATCACAAACCCTTGCTTTGGTACTGGTGAGGAGAAACCCTACCATAGGCAGTGAAAGATGATGATGGTAGTAGTTGGCTTGCCTGTTTTAAATCAGCTTTCTCAACTTTTGAGTGAGGAGTGCTTCAGCACACCTGTCTGCTGTGGTTACAGTGGTGGAGTTGCATCAGGGGAAGAGTATTGTACATAAATTTCTGAATTTCAAATAATGAGTGAAATTTTTGGCTGTGCACTCTAGCTGGTGCCTGCTTATGTCTTATCACCTAACAGATCTATCTTGAGATATGCTGGACAATTTTTTCGTTGTGTCTGGCCCGCAAAAATGCTTTTAGAAAAGTTAGCAGGAGGTCTTGAAACTTAAAGAAGATTCAGAAACTTCAGGAAGTCCCAGGAGAATGTGGCCTCTGGGCTTCTTCTGTATTTTGTGAGTGTGGAGGGTGTTCATTATGAAAACACAGAAAACACACCGCAGTTGCTCATTTTTAGATCCCTTTCAGGAAGTTGTGAAGCTAGCTTGAAAGCTGTTAACTGCGGCAGGAATTACCAGACAGCATTGCAGTGTTTTTTACATTGTTTCTTTCTTTCATTACTATGACAGGTTTCTCCACTGGAGTAGAAGCAGCCTTGGTCTATGCCAGAGCAAAATAACTAAAATCTTCACTAATGTGTTGAGTGCAACAGTATATGTAGTTTAGTTGGTTCTTCAACTGTGGCACTACAGTTCTAGCATGGCTGTGTTTTAAACAAGGTCTCTGAGTTTTAAAATGGTGTGTGTTAGAAATAATTGTGACTTAGAGCAACACAATAGATACACGAGGGATAGGCTGAAATTAACAGCCTGAATAAATACGCTTAATTTTGGTTTGCAGTTCACCTGCCTTCATTAAGCTAGATCTCCGTGTAAGTCGTGTCATTTTGGACAATAGTGATACTTAGGTGAGTGGTTCACAGATGGTATACTATTTGTCACTTACATGTAAGACCATTGCAGATGTCTATAGTTGGTGCAGAGAATCAGAAATGAACAGTTTGATGAGGCTAAACATCCCTGTTTAAAGATGTCTTGCGCCATTCTTCAACAAGCTTTTTGCAGCTGAAACCTACTGGAATAACAGAATTTCCTGAGTGTTATCTCCTGCCCTTCATAGGTCAGTACTGTGCTTCTGCAGGTGTGTAATAATAGGTCTTCAAACAAGCATTGGTAAAGATGGATGCAGTTACATTATAAATAATCTTTTCCAGTATTGTCAGCCACACTTTAATGCAGGCCCTTAATTGCCATAGTCTTACTGTGATGCTTGAGAAAAAAATCTGTAGTATAAATCATCTTGCCCTGATTTTGTTGATTTGCTCTTTGGAATGTTCTCCAGAGTGGAGGGCAGCACAACCGACTTAATTCTACAAAAAGCAGTAATAAAGCAGCAGGTCTTAGCACACACAGGAAGGTCTGCGTCTGATTTTTGTTGTTTCTGTTACTCCATGCCCATGCTTAAGAAATCCTGTTGGAATGGATTCATGAATTGCTGGAAATATCTCTTGACTGACTGGGAATAAATACTGAACTCTGCATATCTAGTACTTGATGCTTTTGCTTTAGCCTAGGCCGTTGCTATCAAAACGGTCAGGTTCTTAATCCTTCACCTTCTCAGCTTGATGTAGAATTAGGCATTACATTTCCTGGATGTTGGCCTGAAGTCTGCAGTAAGAGTGAACCACATTTATGTGGGAACTCTTCATGCAGTGCAAGCCTTTCATGTCATTCAGAGGTTGCTTTGGTTTAGCTCTTAAACTGCATGTGCCATGGCTCAGTTGCCTGAATTTCTCAAGTAGGCACACAGGTCTTCCAGAGTCTGTCAAACTAGATCCCTGATAGTCCATTAACATGAAGCCCTGTGTGGATAAAGCTGAGGCAGAACTTCCTTCTGTTTAGCCATATATGCTGTGAGCATTTACAGAATTATTATGTTTTTAATATATAAAAGTTTCAGCATTAACCTGAACTTTACGAGCTTATAAAACAGCAGGATGGAAAAGTAAGTATATGTTGAGGTTCTGTTTTTTCTCTTTCTCTGTTGGATGTGTGTACTTTGAGAAGCTCTTTGAGATGCTTCTGAAAGAAAACCATTTTTATTTCTATTCCGGTCTCAGATATATCAAGCTCCTAAGTATAAAAAGAACCTTTTTCAAATTAGTCCACATCCACTGTTGGTGTTGGCTTAATTACAGCAACTTTGATTATAGCATCTCACGTGAAAAACATAAAACCACAAGGAAGAGTTCCCATTTGATGATGTGTTCAAGTTCTTCAGTTACATTAACTTGAGACCTTTCTGTTCAAAACGTTGAAAAATCTAAAGTTGACTAAGCTATTTAATAGATTTTGTGTGTCTGGTTGTGGTCGAATGTGTCAGTCTGTAGATATGCATGTACAGAAAACACGAACCTGTTAACTAATGAGATTTATCTCTTTGGCTCTCAGAATCTCACCGGGTAACAGATCACTGAGTCCATCTTCATGTTGGGCTTAACTGGTTCCGTTCCTGGCTGCCCTCTGTGGCCCTTTTCTTGGCTCTCTGTTATCCTTGGCTACTTAGAGCAGAGGAGATAGCAGATATGTATTGGAAAATACGCTGCATTTTCTGCGGGTTTCACTCTACCAAGGTGACTGTTAGTGTAGTTGATTTCTCTTGACAGGGGTACACGGTACTCTGATTGAGTTAAAGCAAGCATTTTCTGTGGTCTGTAAGTGCAGGCTGTAGATAGTCCTGCCTGTGGACTGACAAACTAGGGTTTGACAGTCAGCCCCAGCAGAAAAGCTTTTGAGGATGAAGTATCACAGTCTCTTCAGTGCGTGCTTGGTTTTCCTTTGTCAGGTTCAGACAGAGTGTACGAGGTATCTTCACTTTTTAATATTTTAGCAAATCCATCTTCCAGACTCCTATTCCTGTGTATTGCGGCTTTGCTATGAGAGCACTCAGTGTGGAGATGAAGAGAAGCCATCTCCCCTATTGGCCAGTTGAGGTACCTACCATGGTAGAACTCTGTCTCACTCTGTATATGCCTGAGCTGCCAGTCTTTCAGGCACTTGGTGTTGAGGAAGGACATTATGCCTTTCTACAGAAGGAACTGGGAGGTGATCAAGCAGGTTTAGAATGAACATTGGCTTTAGGTCTGAAATTAAGAGTAAGATACAATGTAAAAGTTAGACCTGCTCTGTTGTATTGATGATAGTGTTTCTTGGTGGCCTTGTCATTTGCCTAGGGGCTCCACCAAGGACAAAACTTATTTTTGTTAATTTAACGTGTGTGAGCTAGTCTAGCACTCTCATATCACTTTCTAAAGACTGCTGAGCATTCAAACATTAAACTGAAAGCCTTCTCACAAAATAATGTTTTCTTAATTTATTCTGCCACATTTCCAAGGACTTCCGAGTTTGAGCTGGAAGCATCCATGGGATGAAAAGTCATAAAGGATAGATGTGATGATGAGAGATAATAATGTTTAAACACCTCTCTTCTAAGTCTTTGAGGACTTTCACATCTTAGCTGCTTTGAAGATCTGAGGGCTAATGAATCACTGTTCATTAGACCATTACGGAGGTGGCACTTTTAGAAGGATGCCTTAATTTTGTTGTTAAATAACCAGAAGAAGCACCCTGAACAGTAGTTCTCTCACTACTTCAGTGTGATGCGTTATGCTTGTAATGCAAGGGGAGGAGAAAGCTGCAAATTAATAACTTCTGTAAAACAAGCAGAAAAGATAAGTCAGCTGGACTGGAACTGTCCAAAACTGTCCCTTAAGCCCTTCCTATTTCTGTGCGAGGGATTGCAGTCCCTCTTAAAAACTGGGGCCGTCAGATATGATTTGAAGTATCAGAGACACTTAGGTGCGTGCATGTTTGGGATATTTTCCCATGTTCTGAAGAGCTCAAGGGCTGTGTTCTGTTGGAGAGGCTTTCTTCAAGTCTGTACTTTAATTGTTGTATGGAGGCCAAATGTGCAGCTATGATCCAGCTTAGTTTAGCCTGATTAGCAGAGATGTTTACCAAGATAATAGCATTTCTTACGGCACTGTTTGATCTGTCTCTTGAAAGCTGGCTTATCTGAGCCAGTTCTGTCATTTGGCTGTTACTGTGGTTGCATTGCTTTCTTGTTCTCAGTGGGCTGAAGAGTCTGGATAGATAGCTAAGTTCTCACTCCAAGCCTTGTATTTCATTCAATTTTCCTGTTTTCACAAAAACTGAGTATAGCCAACAAAACCAAAAGTCTGTGTGTACCCTTGATATGGCAAGTGTTGAAGTGTGCAAGTGTACTGCTTGATATACTGATCCCTGGGCATACTCCTGGGCCCTGTGAGGGCTAAGAAGCATATTCTTCAGTTGGTCTAATTTTTAAGTCTTTATTGACTTTGTAGTTATGTTAGAACTCTTTCTACATATGTTTCCTCATCTTCTAGATGAATTGGATGCATATTGGTTGTCAATGCAAAATAGATCACTTTGGGGCATGGAGACAAATCGGAGTACTATTATAGGCACTAATTTCACTTTTCTTCATTATCTGTGCAATTGGACTGAAAACTATTGCTTTGAGGATGCAGATCTGTCCTCTATGTACATGCAGACTCAAATAAAGAACCTTTAGAGGTATTGGCTTTTTAGAGGTATTGGTCTTTTGCCTCAATAGTCCAGGTAGTTTGTGTAGCTGCTGTGATAGTGGTTGTGGCTAACATGGATGCAGTGCTATTCTGCAATCATGAGACTGAGAGTGGAGATTATAGTTTAGAAGAATTCCACAGACGTTAAGGTATGGAAATGTGTAGTTTCAGGAACAGAAATAGCTGTAATTCTGCCATGTACTGACAGCATACTGAAGCTATTTGACTGCAGTTGAAGATGCTTCAAAATGCCTGATGTTACTCACATTAAATTTCATTTTCCAGTGCACTTTCCTTTGTCCTTTCCAGCTATGCTGTTTAAAAGCCTGAGAAGGAATGATACAGAAAAAAAAAAAAAAGTCTGCATGCAGTAGGATAAGCTGCTCTTCATTCCTATTTGTAAATCCTGTAGGGTTTTTTTCTGGGACACCCCTGGGAGGAGGCCTTGCTTGTAGTGTGTGTTCCTAGGACTGTGTAGCCACAGTGAATGGTGACTTGAAGACTTTCTAGTTTTGGAGTGCTGGGCTGATGTTCAAAAGCAGTTGTAAAATATGCGTGTGTATGTTTTTATGGAAAAGATCTCTGATAGCCTTCAGAGCTGCTGTCATGAGTGCTAGCATCTTTCCTCCTGGAGCTCAGCAATTTAGTGATTCACTGCTGCTTAAGGTCATATGTAAATTCTAAACTAAATTTTTTTCCATCTTGTAGTTCTAGTTAAGACTACGAGACAGAGAGCAGGCACGCCTAATGCTCCTGAGAGCTGGCTAGCACTGCTGTTGTACTGAGCCCAGGTATTAAAGTGGAAATGGTGTCCCTTTGGGAACCTTCTACACCTGTCTCCCAGTTGAGAAGAATAAAAGCATTTTGCAGGATATAAATAGAGGATTTGTTGGTCTTTGTTGAGATCAGAATGGTGTTTTTGAAACTGCTTAGAAGTTCGATGCATGCGGTTACTTCAAGGCTTTTTGCTGTAGCATTGTGTGCTCTCTCTTAGAAGTGCACAGCATGAGGTTGCCTGCCCACAGCAGATTTAGCTGAAGCACTTTTAAATCTAGCAGCATTACGTACCTGTGCCTCTCCCTTGCTGACTTTCACTCCTATTTGTTTAAATTACATTTGATGCAGCATGCCCTTCTTAAGGTGTGATTAGAGTACACTGTCAAATGATTTGTTTTCTTTTTTTTGCCATTTTTAACTTAAAATATTGTCTGCTATCTCGGGCTACGGCAAATGGCCTCTTTTGAATCCAGTACTTGTTACTTATTCAGGTATTCTACTGTGATAACCGAACACTTTGGAGGATGAAAAAGGGAATATTAATGAAGTGTAAGGGACAGGAAGGGTGGAACAGACTCACCTGCTGCTCAGCAGAGGTTTCCCAGAGTAAGGCCAGGAGACAGATCTGCTCAAGCATGGTATTTCCAGGCCCGAGATGTGCCCTCCAGCACTGTCTGCTAGCTCAGCCCACTCAGCTTCATTTAAAACCTTGTAAATGAGCTGGCTTTATCCCCAGCTCTCCTTCCTTGAAGAGAAATACCTCAAGTTCAGCAAGCAAAATAAAGAAGGCTGCAGGAAATGTGGAAATTATTCTAATTTTTGATTTGCTGCTTTGTTTTCTTGACTAGATCCGACATTTTTAAACCAAGTGATGCACTCCTAGGAAGCTTTCAGAGCTTTAGGAGCTGTGTAGCTCTTGTTTCCCTCGCTACTGAAGGCAGTCTGCAGTGCCTACTTCTGGTCTGAAAAGCAGTACAGAGATGTGAGAAAATAACAAAAGCAAGCTATTTTTTGTTAAGCCTCTGTAGTGCAGAGAGAAAGACCTTCAGTCTCCGTAGGGCATATTCTGGAATTAGCAACAGTGCTGGTTTTTCCTGTGGCTTGGGTGCTTCCTGTTCCTGGGTAGAACTGAAGATGAGATGTGAGTGCTAGGCTTGTTTTTAGGCTGCACCGTACAAGGAATCTCCTTTCTGCTATTTCACTCTGCACTTAAAAAAAAAAAAAATGTTTTGAGGAAAGTGTTTGGTTTTGTGTCCTTCTGAGGTCATTCCCTCATATTGTTTTTTTTGTTTGTTTTTTTGTTAAGTCTGCACTATGCAGTGCAGTTTGGCAGGACTAAGTTTAAGGATGAAAGAAATGGTGAGGTTTTGCTGGACAACCTTAACTCCTGTATGTTCTTCTGCAGGAAGTGAAACTGGATCTGAATTTTGAGTGACTTCATAAATGTTTGTATCATGTAATAATGCCTGAAAAAAGAAATATTATGGAAAGATGACAAGACATTCATTCCAGTAAGGAAAATATCGTTTATGGTGCTTGATGTCCTGGTTTTGCATTGATATGTATTTTGAAGTGTAAAGAATTGTGTCAATATGGAGCTCACAATGAACATGTATGGAACGAGGAAGGCACCCACTCCAAATCCTGAGATGTGAGATGTGACGAACTCTTAACTGAGGAGAGTGCAGTCCTCTTTCTTCAGGGTAGGTTTCTGTTTCTGTGGTGCCTGGAAGAGTGAACTGGAGTGAGTAATCAAGGCTCCTGTGTGTGTCATGATGCAAATACCCAGACTGTGTACATCTGTGTTCTGGAGTTTTAAAATTTGAAGCTCAGCATAATTGTTACAGACCCAGCAAAGGTGTTCATTCCACCTCTGGGTTTGTGATGTTCCTTTGAAAGTCCCCAGCCATAGTGATTAGAGTGCCTAGTACTAAGTTAAATAGTCAAAATACAAGCACCCTGAGTCACTGAAGCATAACAATGCATACGTAAAAAAAAAAACAAAAAAACAAAACACAAGCAAACAGCTGAATCTAATTTAGGTTTCTTAATTGGAGAGGCATTCTGATGTCAGAGGGCTAGATTGTATTTCCCTTCTTTTTTTTTTTTTTTTTTTTTACCCTTAAATTTTGCCAAACGAGGGTGAAGATGGAACTTAAAAAGACATCAAGTTAGACATTCTGTTTCTGTGCTGTTCAATTGAAGATGTCTGAAGATCTGTTTATCAGACTGAGTTTGCAGGCCCTTGTGCATTCATCTAAGTTTAATGGCACCAGAAAAATGACTCATAAAGGTTGTAGCAAGTTTTTTGGACTCGAGAACAGGCATCTCATTTATGCCAGATGACTGTAACAGTGCAAGAATGCTGACTGGTTGCAAATTAAATCATTTGTTGCAGGCTACTTAGTCTCTGAAAGGGGACAGTGCAGCTTAGCTGCTTCTTTGGGGGTTTTGGCAGGGCAGATGTGCTTCCTAAGCTCCAAGTTGCACTGTTCATAGGGATTTTTTTTTTTTTCTTCTTCTGCACTTGCCCGTATGAACCTGATGAGGCACGTTTATGGGGAAGTTTGGTTTTCCTGGTGAGTTACAGAGAAGGTTTTAAAAAGGTGCATTTCTGACTTCCCTTGGTATTAATACCAGGTGTTGAAGTTGACACTTTCAAGTTTACTACTTCAAAACTTAGGCCAGGAAAGTTCAGTGTGGTACATGGATGTGCTTGTATTAGCTTTCTTATCTGGAGCAACTGTGTGAGCACATTTCAAACCAAGCTTGACAGGGAGCCATGGGATGCAGGGCAGGGAATCTGAAGTGAGCACACATTTCTGAAGAATTCCTGAGGACAAATGGTTACTGTTTTTCTTTACGCTGCTTTGCTGACATCTTTATATAGTAAGCAGTTCTAACTTACAAAATTAAAGATTGTAAGAGCTGGTAATTTTTAGTTGAGGGAGTGGCATTAAACTTCTGTCTTTTTAAAAACATGCATGCAATATTTATAGACTAGATTCTTCTGTTAGTGCAACATCACGGTAAACTGGAACAGCATGTCTATGAGACCTGGGGCTTCCTTGCTTACACTAGGGTTATTAACACTGCTCACTTGTCATTTAGGTACCTGCAAAAAGCAACGTTATGAGAGCATGTGAAATAAAAACTCTTTTCCCCAGTGTGATAGAAACCACTGCAGGTGATTGAAGTCAGCATTTGAAGAGCCAGAGCAAATAGTCACGGACTTGATACAGTGCGTGCTTCTCCCTTTTTTTTTTTTTTTTCCTGAAAAGTCAACATGAGTTGGGAAAGGACAGAAAAGGACATGGTTTGCAAATAACATGACTGATTTCCTTATAGGCAATGACTCTGCATCTGTAGCTGTGTGTAGCAGGCATAAAGGTTATCTACAACTTTTTCATAAGGCCAAAAGATCACATAGGACAAGGATGGAGTATGAGACATAGGAAAACTAGGGCAAACTGGGGATTGCCTGGAGCGTTGGAGGTTTGACAGAGTCACTGCACTCATTGTGCAATTTGTGGCAGTGTGAAGGCCATCAATTAACAGCAAGGATAAACAGCGCAAGCTCCTGGTTTGGGCTCCTCTGATGAGTAGCTCTGGAAAGGGTCCGCCTTGCTAGTGGGAACATCCTGTACTCAGTGCAAATGCATGGTGCTGTGTGCAGGTAGCACTGGGAAGGCCCTTCCTGGTGGAACACTGGGCTGTGGCATCCTGCCCTACTGGCTTGTCTGCATGGGTAATAAAGTCGTAGGTGAGTTTTTGAGTTGACTTGCTTTCAGAGATTATTAAATTCAGGTGAGATTTCTGAATTCAGCTGTCCACCCAAACTCTTGCTGTCTTCATTTGCCCTCTAAAGTTTAGTTGAATTAAATTGTCCTGAATGACAGTGTAACTCAGGATATGGTGGCTGTGTCTTAATCCGTCCTTCTATGCTGTAAGCACTATAATGCATTGGCAGCAACACTGTCTTACCTACATAGGCAGGCAGTGTTGTGTCTTCAGCATGAAGTAACTTTGGTATTTTGTGCTGAGGTTATTTTGAACATGGAAGAGTTTCAAGGCTCTTCTTTACATGAAGCTTGATTTCTCCCCAGAAATGTGGAGAGCATTGTTCAGTGTGCAGAGATGGGGTGAGGAGGCGAGCTGGGGCACAATCCTGTTGAAACATGGGGCAACTGGTAGTATTTCATTGTGTCTTTGGTGAGCACGTTGCCTCTTAATGCTGGTGTAAGCAGGGCCTATCCTTCGAACTTTCCTTCTAAAAGCAATTCTGCAGATCTTGTTCCTGTGACTGTTGATCTGGATAGTTAAAGAAGTGGAACTGCTGGCATTTGATCTTTGGTCTCTCCACTTCAAAGAACCAGAGACTCTTTTATAGCATGCTCACTCTTGAGCTTTTACTGATTGTAGCTCCTATGACATAAAGTATTGTAAAGTATAGGGCACCTTCAATTTCCTTAAACTGGTTTAAAATATTACTTGCTAGGCAAACTTATTACTTGCTACATTTCATATCTTGTTTCTCCACTTCTGACATGCAACTTAGAAACAGTCCATGAAGTAAAATAAAGCAAAATGTGAGAGGGGTTTTGAAACACGTTTTGTTTACTTTAGCTTGTAGTAATTCTGTGGGGATCAATTCTGTAATTTTTCACAGCTTTCAGAATTGTATTTCAAAACATTTCAGAGGAATACACAAAACACGATGAAGTAAGTTTGATACTCCTAGCTCATGAAACTGTCAATAGAAAGCATTCAGTACAGAAATGGGCAGTAGAATTCTTGTGATAACTTGTTAAAACTTTCTTCTTGCACAGTGGAAGCAGTCTGGGAGAAATTCCAGCTTTTCAGTAACAGCATGGAACCCATCTGAACTCAAAGCAGATTTTTTCTATCTGTACAGCAATCTTGCTTGATTAACTCTGGCTATGGGATAGTGTTGTAATGTTTCTGAGCCTAGGAGGGGGGAGATAATGTGGGAAGTAGGCTCATGGAAGTCCCATTGCCCTACCTACATATTTCAAGCTGGCTTTGAATAACAGCTGGTTTTCAGACAAAAGCTGAAACTCTTGTGCATCCTTTTTGGTCCATGCTGTGTAGGAAGCTTGGACAGTGCTTTCTGTGTCCGGTAAAGGCTTGCCATAGACAAGTAGCTCTAATGAGGTGCTGATACAGGTTGAATTCAGTGCCTCTGTTGTGATTTCTCAGAGAACTGAGCAGTGGCTACACCCTAATTCTGAGGGGTGATGCAGAACAAGGTAGATCCTAATTTCCAGTCTATTAAAGGATGTTAACATGATAAAGTTGAGAGATAGAATTTGTTGTCTTCAAGGGACCATAAAGTGAATTTTGCTGTTACTAATATATATGCTAATGCTACAGTTTTTCTAATATACTGTTTCCCAAAAACAAGATGATGGATAGAGATGGAGATTGCTGCTTTTCATTTGTTTTCTGCACTGATGCTGAAGGTTAGCATACCAAGCTCAGATCTTGAGGAATAAAGCTTTAGCATAGAGAAACACTATTGTATTTGAATCTGAACATTTCTATTTGTGATTATCTTGATTGCTTTTGGTAGCAGTAGACTGATGACTTAAGAACTTAATTCTTAGTATTTCAATTCTTCCGCTGAGTTAGTTTTTGGTGAGTCACTGTTCAATTCTCTCCTTTGTATAAGCCTTGTGATCTTGAGGCTGGTTTTCAGTAGCCCTTAAAACGCTTTTAGTTTCAAAGAATCGCCAAGGTTGGAAAAGGCCTACAAGATCATCCAGTTCAGCTGTCACTGGAAGCTGTCACATCTTTGGGAGACACTTTGATAGTTTTTTCGGGGTTCTGCTTCAGAAACTTAATGAGGGTGAAACAAAGATTCTAGCTTATTCTGCAGTTTGGTGTCACTAATTTGCGTATTCCTCATATCTCTAGTGCAGAAATACTTAGATTATTTCTACCTACTCAGAACTCCATGTTTTCCACCTGATTGTGCATACTGTGCATTTTTAAGAAGTAAAAAGATTATGGTTAGGGAAAATAAGCAGATCAACTGATGAAAGATTTGAGGTATGAAGGGAGTGCTTTACTGGCCTAGACAAGCCAACGGAATCTGGTCATCTCTGATGTATCCTTGTACCAATAGAGGCTCCTCAACTGTCTTTGTTGTGTATGATGTCCCATTTTCTGATTATATACCTTAAGCGTGGACAGTGGGAATTTCTTTTTTCTCCCATCTGTTTGTGTAGTGGATTCGTGGTGATTTGGCTTTTGGGCTAGACGTGAACATCTGTGGTTGTACTGATCTCTCAGGCTCTTTTGATTGCTCAGATCTTCAGAGGACGCTGCTGGACAAAGTAAAACGTGTAAAGGCTTACTGGAAAATCAAATTTGTGTGACTTTTCTGTGTGTTAGAGGTAGATTCAAGTGCATTTTTCACAATGCAGTATTATGAAGTGCTGAGACTGAAAGACCGTTCTTGTCATTGCTGCAGTTCATCAGTGTGTTCACTGCAGAGCTTTTCTCTTTTCCCAGTGAGATAAGGCCCCTAAAGGTGAACCTGCTTTCATTACCCAGCACAGTGCATCTCTGCAGCAGCCCTATAATGTAACTGCATCCTGGGGAAGCTGGGTGCTCTGCAGAGAGGCCCAGTGGCTGATGGGCTATCAGGAAGGAGTGGGATGTACTTTGGCCATCACAACTTTTGTGAAAGTAGGGACCATATTCATTTCTCTTAGGAGTTTTCTGTAGCCTTCTAATTGTCTTGAATAAAAGTAACATTCATAGAGGTGGGGAGAGGCATGTTCCTAACACAAGTGATGTAATTGTGACCTTCCTAAGGAGAAAGATCTCTTAAATGTTTTTAAGAATTGTTACTAGTAGAAATTATAGAGGTAGAACATCCTTCTTTGTTTTGTACGAGAAGCCAGTTGGCATAGAAAAATGGACAGATTGTGTCCTAAGCTATGGAAAAAAGGTCTTAACCATGGAAAGTACCATGGTGGCTGCAGCTCCCACAGGGAGCGGAGGGGCAGCACTGAGCTCTGCTCTGTGTGACAGCGACAGAGCCCGAGGGAATGGCATGGAGCTGTGTCAGGGGAGGGGCACCTGGGGGTCAGGGACAGGGTCTGCACCACAGGGCGGTGGGCACGGCCCCAAGTGCTGGAGTGCAAGGAGCATTTGGACACTGCTCTCAGACATAGGGTTTGGGTTTTGTGTGATGCTGTGTGGAGCCAGGAGTTGGACTGGTTGGATGATCCTTGTCAATCCCTTCCAACTGAAAATATTTTGTGATTCCATGGTAATTGATGTGATTGACTGTGACACAGCATCACAAAGTTGTTATTTTACAAATGCAATTTTTTGAAGGTAGCTAACAAGCTTACTATGGGAGGTTAAACTTGGATTTCTTTAGGTTTTGGGGTGCTAGGTGGCTAGGAACTTCTTGGAGTCTTCTTAGAAATATTGGATGCTAACAGCTGGTGAGGGACCATGTAACTAGTGCCCAAAAGACCAAATTGTCTTGGCTACCTTAAAACCTTGGGTTCACCGGTTTTCTTTCTTTCTTTATGACAATTATGTGGTAATTCTCTTCTGATTTTTAGAAACAAGGTAGAGGCACGATGTTCCTGAAGCTACTCCTATCTCGTACAGTGACAGTACTACTTTCTGGGTAATTCCCAACTACAGCTGCAGCTTTTTACTTCGCCCTTCTTGTGAAATTAGTGGTCTGATGCTGATAACCATTGGCAGCTCAGTGTGTGATTTGATCTCGATTGGTAGGGAGCTGTGTGCTTTGGATTCTGGTGAGGCAGGTTGTGTGACACACTGCGTGCTTACTGCTGTAGGGACATGAGCCTGGGCCATGGAGCATGGAAGATGGCTGAGCCTGGGGAGCTGTGACTTCTGGCCATTGCCTGGACCTGTAGCCTGCCTGTCACAGCGTTGTGCTCCTGAGACCCTAAGATATGGGTTGTGATGTTCAGTCTGGGGCAGGCTTGAATTTAGAGGTATACTGCTACTCGCAGAAAAGGGAGTGGCTGAATCGACTGAATTCCTAGATTTTTGCAGATAGTGGGAGAAGAACGGCTAAGCTTTGCTAAGATTAGGTCCAGATCTGTGGATCTGGCTCTTTGGGAAAATTTTAACTTGGATTCCTGTGGAGTGGTAGCATAGAAAACATGCTCCAAATTCAGAAATGCTCGCCAACAGCTTAAACCACTTCTCTCTGCTCCTTTCTTTCTGTTGGGGTTTCTTACTACTTTTTAGCGTGACTAACCAGTGAGTGGCACCGTGTCTTTGTGTTTTTAACGCTTTACATAGAAAGCACATTTTGTCATGCAAATACCAAAAAAATATTCCTGTTCTCCATGCTACATCTTCTGGGGGATTTTAGACCAGAAGTGTATTTAAAGATTTCCTAATCTTTTTATTTTGGTGCTGTGATGCCTTGTAGTCTGAGGAAATGATTTTTGGAAAAAAATGTGACTGCTGGAAGTGCACTGGTGCTGACTAAGGAGAAAAACTCCAAAGTCAGAAGTCTGACAACCCATTTTACCAACTGTGAATACTAGCTCATCTGGTAAGTTTGTAGGGGATTTGTTCGTCGGCATGGCTGGCTTTCCTTTTTAAGTGGTAGTTTTCTTGCATCTAGCAAAAGGTCAACCAGTGAAATTGTTTTGCAGCAGTATAAAAATACATATTTGAGGGAGCTTGAATTGTTAATATGAGGCTACAAAGAACTGGTTTTGAAACATTCTTATAGACATGTGGCTACCATCTGAAATTCGGTAAGACATACGGTTTCTTAGGCATGCTTATCTCAGACTCAACACTTGCACGTGGAGGTTCTAAAATATAGTGGTTAACTAATAAATGCTGTTATTTGCTGATGACAAACGTAGAAAACCAGAGGCTGGGAAGCCCTCCAGTAATTTGGGAAAAAGAATATTTTTTTGTGCATAAGGGATCTACGTCCCTTTTTTTAACTTCAGTGCTGGAGTGGTGCCCTGGTACCATGCATTCCTCACCCCACAGAGCAGGAGCTGCCCGGTCTCTCATTGAGTTCAGCAGTGAATGGTTAACCTTTAAAAGCTCGGTCATCTGGGAGCTCATTATTAAGACTTGTACTTCTGAAAGTTTTAATTCTGCTGGCAAATAATTATCTGAAGGCAGCTAATTCCGCTCACCAGCTACGCTCCCTCCTTATTCTCTGTTTGATTTTTACCCCAGCTTCCCTTTCTTGTGTCCTTACATTTGAATGCTTCCTTCAAGTTCTTAGGAAGATGGATATCTTCATTTGGATTGAAATGAAAGCCCCTAATGACTTCTAATATCAGACATCTTCTGTTAATGTAGAAGTAGAGTGAGACGAAGGACAAATAAAGATTGGGGGCAGCACTTACCTGTACCCTAAAAACAATGTAAAGACATATTTTTTAGAATTGAGGATGAGAATTTTGTTTTGCAAGTCCTTTGAAATCTGCTTAGATTAAACATCTGCTGTGTCATATGTAAGAAGAGAAGGCCAAGAGTAATAAAACATTTCATTAATGTTTAATAGCCTGGTGATTAGCAATTCAGCAGATGTCAATGCCCATGGGAGATTGGAACTTACGTGATTAATAGATTAATTGCAACCTGTGCCGATTGTAGTTGCAGGTGTAACTTTCTTTGGATGTTGCAGAGTCACTAGCACTGATGTTATAGGCATGCTTACACTTTCTGTTTCCTAGCTGAAGAGCTGGAAATCAAAATATGAGAAAAATCCATATAGTGTTTTTCTGAAAGGAGAATGATTTTTGCTGTCAAGAGTTTTTCAACAGAGGTCCTCTGTGCTACCTCTGAAAAAGAATGACTATTATCTCTGGAAGCGCAAGGCTGCCTTTTAGAAAGTACTTTTTCTTTCAATTATTATCTTTCCTGCACTTTCTTATTTCAGTGTTGTAATGGACTTGAACCATCTCTCTGAATTTCACAGCTAGTTCCATTTTTCCTACTTTTATCATGGGCGTGCTGTAATTCCTGCTGCTTCTGGCCTCTCCCCTGTTAGAGCACGGTAGATGCTTCAGGACTGAGATTTAGAACTAAGCAGTTCATCAGGTCACAGGCTTTGGAACAACCACTTGAAAATGATTAATTGAATTTCAGGTTGTGGTCTAAAAGAGACATGAGGCTGTAAATCAGTTTCTGTTCCAAGTTTGGTCTCAAGCTTTCTGAGAGCTGGCAGGAATCTAGAAATGGTATTAAGCCTCTGAGAGGCTCTCAAGCTCACTTCCATTCAAAGAGACCATGGTGAGCTAACTAAGAATTTGTTTTTCCCTTCAGTTAACCACTGAGGTCTGGGGAGAAAGTGAAAGAAGAGACAATTTTTCTTTTGTTCCCCAGAGGACTATGGCTTGTCTTATGCTCTCTCAAAAGTAGGCAGTTTGTCTTTTCAGTTGCAGAAAGAAGCGTGTCCTAGCTGTATGAAGCCAAAGTTTTCTGTCTAGGGACTGTGTTCTGCATTGGCAAGAGCAGGCTGGAGGTAACATAAAATGGCACTGTATCAGGGAGCAGGTAGGTGGCCCCTTTGTAAGAAGGGGCACGATGCCTGAGCTTTTCAAGGAACGGCCACACAGGATGGAAGTAAGGTGTGTCTTAGTGTCTCCATTTTCTATCCAACATAGCTTTCTGACAGCTCTCATTGCTGCATGGTGGAGATGTAATGTGCCTAGCTTTCCAGGGGTTAAAGAAACCTGACCCATATTTAAGGCAGCCTCGTGCCGAGCTGACACTTTTTACCCTGTTCTGTACCCATGCCGCGACTGAAGGTCGCTGCACTCAGTAATAATTTTTGACTAGAGTAGAGCTGACACACACGGTTTGTGCTCTGACTCTTCCTGGGTGTTCTGCATTAACAGCTCTCAGGCCAGCGTTCAGAAGCGTTGTGCTCCACAGCCCTGCTGTGCGTCTCTATCTTCTGTCACTTTGGGATGTTAACCACCAGATTTTTGCATGAGGACAATGAGTGGAAAGTTTGGCAGCACTGTGGAATTTGGTAGGGAAAGGGAGCCTGCATTCCTTGCGGCTGTGTGGTGACATAGTGTGCTGTGACTGCACTGCACAGACAGACATGCACAAGCATTCTGTGTCTTGAGTCCCATTGTTCACGCTTGCTTCACAAAGTGGGTTTGTTATCCTCATGTTGCATGGGTGCTTAGTATTTAGGTTTTGCCTTCTTTGAAGGGCTGGAATTCTTGTGAATGGCCAGGAGAGGTGCAAGGGAAGGACTGTATCTCTACGGGGTGGTGGAGCTGAAAGCAATAAGTCTACATTTTTGCTGTTAGCTGCTGATTGCTATCACTGATCTTTATTTTTTTTTCTCTCAGGGAAGCCCTGAATGCTAACAGTGTGCTAATGAGTATGATATCTGTCTCTAGGCCTTTTAGGATTATAGAAATGACAGCATTTTACAAACAAAATCCTCCAAGCTGCACATGTGTGCTGTTAATCAGTAGGGATTGGAGCAGGATGCAGCATCTGAACTTTCTGACCCATGCACTAAGCCAGAGGACCTGCGGGTATTTTGCAGTCACTGATGGACTAGTACTAGCTGGGCGATGGTGGCTATTGGAAGAGGGTTTCTTTCTAACCTAGATCTGTCCGTGTTCGAAATACACTTGTATCTGGCAGCAAGAAGGAGACTGGGATTGGACTTGATTCACACCACAGATGTGAATGAGGAAAATTGTGATCACTGTTGACATTTCTCTCTGCTTGAAATTGCTTGCCTGCAAAATGGACTTTTCATGCCTGGCTAGCTATTAATGACTGACATGGGCAGATTCCCAGCCCTGGCCTCTGTAGTTAAGCCCTTTTCACTTGTTTTTCCTTTAAGCACTGTTCTATTTCAGTGATGGCTTGGGGCAATTACAGGATAATCTAGGAATTAACCTTTATTCTGTAAATGACTGAATCATCATATTTCTGTGCAAGTTATTTCTCTGAACCCTAGATTAATTTCTGATGTTCTTTTGGCAACAGCAGGACAGCATTACAAGGAGCCTTGTGACTGACAGCATTTGAAATGCATTTTTTGAGGAATGGGTCAGGCAGCTCCAGGAAGACCTCAGATGGAAAGGCCTGTCTGTGTGTGACTGCTGCCCTGTGCTGGAATGCAGCTTCTTTCAGGTGGTGGGAGATGGGTGGGATGGTGAGGCTTCTTTCTGCTCTGTGGAAGTGCTTGACGTTTCTGGAGGTGATGGCCTGAACTCTTTCTCCAGAGAGGCTCAGTAGTGCAGCAGTTGAGTGGAGGTGTCTAGCCATTCAAGCTGTTCAAGTGGAAGCAGGAAGAAGAGGGGGAGAAAAAAAAAGAAACAACAACAAAAAAAGCACCTACCCGAGGCTTTATAATAGCCTTCATGCCTCCTGCTGGAAACTAGTTCCTTTTTCCACTGCACTAATGACCCTGTGCTCCAGCTCATCACTGTGTAAAAAGCTTTGCAGAAGAATATGAAGCACGGTAGAAAAGAGAAAATTATGGAGGCAGTGGAAGAAAGGAGAAAGCTGTAAATGTGAAACACACTGGAAGAATTATGTATGCCAAGAAATTTGAATCTACCTATGCTGCTTCTGTCTTAGTGTAATGCCAGAATTAGTGATGATTGTCATTTGTCTCCTTTTTGCAAAGAGAGAAGAATGGGGCATATTGAGCTCAAGCGTTGAGCATTTGAAGGTATTGCCCTGAGAACAATAAAAACAAAGTGCAAAAATGATCATTACCTTTATTTGTGAGAAGATGGGTGCTGAAATTGTTGTTCGAATACATCAGTATTTTATCCCTGAAAGAATGCTGCCTTTCCTTCAAAAAGATGTCCTCCCTGTAGAGAACCAGAGGTACACAATCTTATGTGGTCGCAAGAACCAGCTTGTAGCCTTGGTGTATCAAAACAAAAATGCAACTTTCTAGTCTCTTGTGTTTCATCTGCTTTGAACATCTTCTTTGAAGTACCTTGCTGGGACTGTAGTCATTTTGGAAGGAAAAAAAGAGCAAAATCCAGCATGCTCTTTAGCCAAGGAAACTATGAGAACATCTCTTCTGAACTGCACCCAGGTGGTATTTCTACACTTCATCAGTGTGTATTGATTCTGACATGCTGGAGGGGACTGCATGGAACTTGTCACCTCTATTTGCTCTGATGCAGTTCAGGAAGTTTCAAATCCATAATCCTTTAAGATCCAGTTATTTTGTGATATTATTTAAACAAAAACAACAGAAAGATCCAGATTAAGATTGATAAATAGCTGACATAGCTCTAGAAATCTGGACAGGGGCAGAAGAGAATGTGTGTGGGGAGATAGTTATCCTGGTCCATTATAGCAGATTAAGGTAGCGAGCCAGAAATAATCTTGCTTTGGTGGTTTTATATCAACTGCAATATTAGCATAGCTATGAGGAGCTGGGATACAACCTCAGAGAGAAGTTGTGCATCTTCGTGCATCAGCTTAATTGGCTGTGGTTTAAAGTTACAAATCGGATGATGTCTCGGCAATCTTTAACTTTGAGCAACTGTGTTTATTCACTATAATTAACAGATTCAGAGTCAGGGCTAGGGAAGTTGTCTTCAGAAGCAGTAAATAGGTTTTTGTCACATTAGGTTTGCATCGGTAATTATTGAAAGGCTGAAGTGCACTGGTTGCATGTCAATCCTCTGGGACTGTGTGTTAGCATCTCTTTGCGTTCTGGATTTTAAGTCAGTCTAACTGCAGGAGTGTGGTGTGTACCACAAGAGCTCCATGTTTCAGATAATCTAGGTCCTCTCTTGTGGAAGGGCTGGTGCTGAGGGTTGAAGCTGCCTTCAGCACTTTCTTGGCTGAAATTCTCAGTTGGTGTGTAAGCCATATCTTTCTCTTCCTATGAATAGAGGTGAGAGAAGAAGGAGGACTTCCTCTGAGTCTTGGACTTTTCACCAATGTCACTCTTGAACAGCAGAGATGAATGAAGGATGAGCACAAGCTTGATGTTTCCATCTGCTCTGTGTTTTAGTCATGCACTGTCACCTTGTCTCTTCAGTATGTTTTGAAATGGTTTTAGCTCGCATTGTATCTAGCTGTGCACTTTCTCTCTTACACTGCGTAGGACATCTGTCACTGTTCTTTTCACAAAGAATTCCCTTGGTGTAATCCAGTTGTTTTTTTTTTTATAAGTATATTTGTGCACGAGTAATTAGTGACCCACTTTGATGTGAAATGGCTGTTGCGTATTTAAGAAGCATACAGTGAAGTAGTACAGTGAGATTTCTTGACGTATTCATTGGAGAGAAATGAGTTTTTAAGAGCATCAGCCTGTGACATGAGCATCAGAAGCTCTCTTCTATGCCACATCCAGTTGAGAAATTGTGACTGAGTATTCCATTTTCACCTCCATCAGGAGTGATGATTGAAAGTCTGGTCGGTTTTAAGGTGGCTGAGGCAACTGACAAAGATGACAGTTGCTTCATTCAGTTTCCAGGATGCTAGATGTAGGTTACTGTGTAACTGGTTTATGGTTATCCCTGATGTTAGCACCCCTTGAAGCACTGCCTGTGGAGCTGCAGCAGATGGTCGGGGTCAGAGCCGAAGGAGACAGATCTGAGTGGAAGGCATCAGAGTAGGCACAGATTGTGCTTCTGCTGGGCTGAGGTACCAGGGGATAAATATAGCCTCAGCCTTGTATTAGAGTAACTCCTGATTTTTTTCCCCGGAGTATCCAGTCAGCATACACATGCTATCTCAAGAGCATGAACCAATAACTTGACTTAAGAGGGTACATGTGTATTTTAAGGAGCTAGTAGAGGGATAGCTAAAATAGTTTTTACACGTGCATGCTTAGTACATTCATGTATCTTTAGTAATTCCCTGAGATAAAAGGTATTATTTCCATCTTACTGGGATAAATGAAAGAAAAAATAAATTTAGCTTGCCAGTGGAATTGAGTTGGAGATATGGGAAATTCTTGTTAGTTTCAGTCATATAGTAATATTGTTAAGCACTGTAAAATCTACCTGGGGAAATGAGTGTCACAAGTAGTGTTTCCATGACCAGTAGATGCATCCTAGCTTCATCATAATAGTAAAAATCTGTAATGGGTTTTAAGGCATCGAGGTGATAGCACTGCATGAGTGGTGGTATGCAGGTTGAACAAGAGAAGAAGGCAAGGTCTTCCTATCCATCAGAAGTCAGAGTTGCACCACGTGTCATAGGAATCCCAACACAGCTGTCCAAAATGACTTCTTGGTAATTTTTAATAAGGAAATGGGTAGGAAGAGATTATTTAAGCTTCCGTTCCTGCCTGAAGAACTGTTTTTTCCATTAGGTGCAAGGTGTGTTGGTGAGGTTACATGGTGAAGCTGATATTCTTCTTACACAAATAGACTTCATGTGATTTCAGGAGAATTTCAGGATTCTTGTGGAGCTCCTCAAATTTTAGTAGTAGTGGTAGGCACTGCATGTGACCCTCTAATACTTGGAATATGACATGACATTTCAGCAAGTGCACCTCACAAAGTATGAGCTTTGAGCATCTGTGGATGAGAATGTTCTGTAGCTGAAAAGTTTTCTTCCTGAATATTCCTGAAGTTTTCAAGGTTAGTGAAGCTAGCAGGACTAGTGTAAATCTGATCCTAGCTAGTCAGGTTGCATTATTTGCAACCCTGTGATCCAAGTTAAAATTGAAATACCTTCTAGTTTTAAAACTACAGATGCAGTAAATGAAGGAAAGAGAGATGTGTAAGCATAACCACAGGAGAAAGTTGTATTATAGCAACCACCATAGAATAAAATACAAAACATAGCTGTGCTAATTTTACTTGTTTTCATTCATACCTGCAGTGCAACATTTCACTCGTTTTATCTGTTAGGCTAGAAGCTCCCTAATTTGTTTAGGGCTCAGTTGCAATGAGTACTTGCACTAAAGCCCCCAGTTTGTTATGTATATAATGAATTGATTTTATCTTAACAGATTTCTCAATTACATGTAAAGTGGGAAAAATAGGGTTGCTGTTCTCTCTGCCTGCAACTAGTTAAACCTTGGTTGAATGAAAGTGGGAATTGAGTTCCCTTCTCAATTACATGGTTTTTTGTTGTCATTTTGAGGATGGTAAGGGAAAGGCTCTTCCATCGTCTGGCTGTGGTGGAATTCATTTGATTTCCACCTGTGAGCTTTTTCTTTTTTTCTCATCGTATTTTCTCCTTTGCTTCTTCCTTTGAGGAAGGGAATGAGAGAGCACTGTAGTGGAGTTCAGGTAGCCATCAGTATGCTGATATTCACTTGGCCATCAGCATGCTGGAATTCAGGTGGCCATTAATCTGAAGGATGGAGGAAGAGAAGCTCTATGTCTGCTTTTACACTGTTTATATTATTTTTACTGTATTCAAGGAGAAGGTCTTGTACCCATTCTGGCTGATAAGATCAGAAAATAAAAATGCAAAGTAAATGTTTTCTCGTCTTTTACCACTGATACAAGTAGATAATTATTGGGTTTTCAGTGTGTTTACAGATCTTTGTTTTCGAGGGAAAATACATTTGATGACATTGATGTTTTCAGTGGTGAAGTAATTGAGAGTAAGACTAATCAACGTGTGATTCTTACAGCAAGAAAACTGTTGCATCTTTCCAACTTCCAGTTTTCTTTGGCTCAGTTTTGTCATCTCCTTTATGTGAATTTTATGGTGTTCAGTGCAGTACTCTAGCTTGAGAAAAAAGTTTCTAATTGTTTGTTTCTCCTCTTTTTTTCAGAACCGAGAGCTCCAGATTATGAGAAAGCTGGATCATTGTAACATTGTCCGATTGCGTTATTTCTTCTACTCCAGTGGAGAGAAGGTAAGAATGGAAAATGGAAAGATGTCTCCTAGTACCCATCTGGGCCATAATGAGCTGTTTGAATTTCTAGAGACAAGAAAGAATGTAAAGATGGTGGTAACACTGAGAAGAAGCTGTTGGGATGCTGGACAGGTGTTTTGGAGAAGATCTTCATTTTGGAAGTGTGGTGGTCCATGAGGAGTGCTTTTATTAATTTATCATAACAGCAGTGTAACAGGTTTAGGTACATGATGCTTCTTTTTTTGGAGAAGCACAGCAGGGCTTCATTTGCACATTTCACCGCTACCTTTTCTGAACTATAGACATGTTTTCTAGCTTTCAACCTGCAGCACTCTAGATTTATAAAACTTGCATGCTATTTCCCAGATCCAGTCTCCGGGTTCTTCTGTACCCCTTCCCATGATTCTAGTGTTTGTGCTCCCGAAGGAGGAACAGATTCATAGAATCATAGAAGATCTCATGTTGAAAGGGACCCATAAGGATCATGAAGTCCAACTCCTGGCTTCACACAGCACCATGGAAAACTTAATCCTTATGTCTGAGAGTGCTATCCAGATGCTTCTTGAGTTCCGTCAGCTTGGAGCTGCTCCCACCCCCCCTGGGAGCCTGTACATATATATGTAATACATATATGTGTAGTTGAATGTTCACAGTGCTCTAAGGTACTGTATACCTCAGCTGACAGCTGTAGGAAGACTATTAACTGCTGCTGCCATGCAGTAGATTGGCAGAATGGGAGAAGGATAGCACTCTCACACCTTTAAGCCTTCAGACCTTGTCCATGGGATTTAGGAGAGGAGCTGGCACCCCGAGAAGGACTTGTTGACATGACTTTGCATTCTTATACAGTCCATAGAGGGAGAACTGTGGAGCTTCCCTTTGTCAATGGAAAGCTTGCAGAACCAGCCTGCAAGAGTCAGGGAGAAATCTGTTATTTATTTATTTAAAGTTAGGTTATACATTTACCACTCTTGCCAAACAAACGTAGAGGGAATATTTCCAGGTTTTTATATGTCCGTTGTTCTTTTGGTGATAGTTTGTTGGAGGTGGTTTTTCAAGTATATAGTGATCATTTAGCATAATCAAAAATTCTTCAGTAGCATAAGAAGAATACTATGAAGGGGGGCTTGGTTATGGGCTCTCCATTTAACCATGTTGTAACTTGACCAGAGTGAAGCAGAACTTTATGAGACAAGCAGAAGATACTTGCCTTATCTAATGTCTTTCAGAAATCTGCCAACAGTGGAAATGTTAAAACTTAGAATACTGTTTCAGGAGTCTTTGTCTAATAATAACTTAAGTAAAGGTCTTTTGTAAATCTTTAACTTGATGTTGAGCTTGTGGCTGGATTTTCTGTTTGGCTCTTTCAACTCCACATAGCTAATTCTTGGCAAAGCTAATTTTGTTTTTAATAATGCACTCTCTGTCCGTGACAAGTCAATCTTAATGCTTTGGGGAATAGTTTTTTCACATTTTCTGTTCTTCTCTGTTCATGTCTCTGCTCTGTGCCTTTGAAATTTCTACTACCACCTTGCTGCAAAATGGGGCAAATGGGAGACAGTCCCTAAAGTGAAGGTACACTCAGCACCAGCAGCAGTGTTCAGGTTGCAAGGTCTCTTGCAATTCTGTGTAGAATGGTACATAATTGGCTTGTGAGTACTTTCATGTTGGCAGCAGTGCACAGAGCGAACTGCAAATGAGTTTCTCATCTGCTATTTGGGAAAAGCTCTAGATAGCAGCAAGTCAGGGTTCTTAAGCGATGAGTTTAAGAATTCTTGTCTGTCTTCATATAGAGCTTAGCATAGATTAAACACAGATTAAAACCTAGCTGTGACAGAAATGTTTCACATGTAACTAACTGTTGATCTCTTTAATAAAGCAGTTTGACAGTTAATTTTGGTGCCTACCTTCTAAACATTTTCATGCTGCTGTGATTGTTTCACTTGTTGGTCTAAGTTGGAGGGTGCTTGGACTTCTTTCCATTTACATCCCTGATTCTTGACACCAGGGACTCTAACCCAGAGGTTTTTGTTTCTTTGTTTTATTATTATTTTTATTATTTTTGGCTAATAACTGAAGCTTAAATTTACATCCAAATTCTGCCTGTTTAGACTGGTACTCTTTGAAAGCCGTGTGCTGAACAGTTACTTCAGTTTAATTTAGGCACTTGGCATTTTTGGGAATGAGGCAGTCTTAAAGCTGACTATATTCTTGCAAAATAGACAATTACATTTATTGTTAGAAAAGCTGAAGCAACAGAAAATAGAAAAATATCAGGTGTTACTTGGAATTCATTTTATAATAGGACTACTCTTCAGCTGCATCAAAACTGTAGCTAGTTTATGGAGATTCAGAGTGCTCTGTTCACTCTTTTAGAATCCATCACTGAACTGGATAAAGTGGTGAACTTCTCATTGTTATTTCTTCCATTTGCTTATATTCCATTCCTGCTTTTGCCTAAAGCAATCCAGAATTAGCAGCAGGGAGTTCTTGAATTAAACATAGTTTTGACTGAATCCTTCTCCTTTGTTTTCTGTGTCTGTGTGAATCCCTCGTTTCTGAACATCTTTGGCATTGTATTACCTTTATATAGATATACCTTATGAAGATGTTTTTTGCTTTTGTGTGTGTGCATGTATATGCTTACTTAATATATATTTATACATATATTCCTTTACATATATAGGTTTGACCACTGACTATATATTAATCGTGTTTGACTAATACTTTCCAATTTAAGTTTACTCACAAAGAACGTAATATACATTAATAAGATGGTTGACAGGCGTGGCATTCACGTTGCTTCTGTAAACTGTATCTTCCTCAGTTCCTTCTTCCTGTAAGTTTGCAGGCATTCATCAGAGCCATTCTTCCAAAAGATTACCTTAACGAATTTTCCAAAGTTTCTCATGTCTTTTTTTTTTTTTTGAGGCTTTATGAGATGACTGATAGCAGAGTGCTGACTTTTGCCACTATAATGTGCTTTTTGTTGTCTAAAACCTGTAAAATTATGAGTAGTAGAAAGAAATGGAGGAGAAGAAAATGTAACCAACTAGTAGATTTATTTGTGGAATGTTCCCTTTATGGAAGTAGCAGCAAGTCTTTTCCAAGTGTAGTTTTGTGATTTCTGGTTTTCTAGATATTCCTCGTTGGAAATGGGCAGGTTTGTAGGGCCAGCTGTCTCTGCTGTGGTTGGCTGTTGTTTTGGTATTCTGCCTTCTGGTATGGTCTTGAACTAGAGACCTAGTTTGGGCAGCTTCCCTTGAGATCAGTCCGTATGAAGAAGACATACTTTGTTTGGCTTTGGTTCCTTTTCCTTAATTTGAAGGACTAGTTTGCATGTAGCATGATAGATAAATGTAAGTGTTGTTGTAGTGAAGTATGGAGTAGTCCTTGCAGCCTGCCCTGTTTAGGTTTCAGCAGCACAGAGCTTTTGAACCATGCTCTAAGGTAGGGTGGATATGGATGGACTGAATGCTACTCCCTTTGGCTTCTGGGCTCAAGAGTATTTCCAGATGTTTTGTAGCTCAAACTAACTTTCTTAGATCAATGGCTGCTGAATTAAACCGTTCAGCTTGGCAAAACCTGAAATAAGAGTTCCTAATCCATTTTTTCCCCTCTGTATTTCTGGTTTGGATAGCTTTTGGTGGTATTTCATAACTGTCAGGTTTTCCTGTGTGGCTCTTTTTCAGTGTTTGATTGATCTGAATCCGTGCTCAAAAGAGGAAGAGAGGTCACTGGAAAGATTTCTCCATGCATCAAATTGTATAAAAATAAAATAAATACTGGTTTTGTTGGGTAATTGCATCTCTGGTTATGTAGCTTTTTTTTTTTTTTTCTCCTCTTTAAGGTGGCTTGTTATTCAGAGTCGTCAAAGTATATTTGAAAGATCATAAATATGCAATATGCTGACTCTTTTCTGGAGGCTGAGCTGGCCCATCTGCATCTTTTAATTGATTTTTAATCTTATTTAGCCTTAGTGTAGCAGCTTGCAGCCAAAAGTCCATGCAAACTGTGGGTAGAAATTTTCTCCCATAGACTGAAGTTTAAAATAAATGTGCAGGGCATAGTGCAGAGCAGTTTATAGGTGCAGCTCAGCGTGCATCTCAAATGTGCTTTGGCAGCAAATTACTAAGCTACATTGAAGAAATTTGGAAGAAGGGAGTGACTGACTGGTTTGAACGTTTGGGCATTGCTGAACAGCTATTATTTCTGCAGGTTCACATCCCTGTTAGGAAGTGGTGCATCTTCCAGTTTCAGAGACATGAACATCACCAGCCTTTTTTTGCAGAAGTTACAAAAAAAAAAAAATTTTTTTTTGTGCAATACACTCAAATGACAGAGCCTTGAGCCCAACTGAGAATGGTCAGAGCCTGTGTTGCACGCATTGCACCAGCACGGCCAAGTGCTGAATGGCCATTGCTACAGATGAGTTTAGTCACTGTGATCCATCGTGATCCACTGTGATCCTTGGCAGATCCACTGTGCTGTCAACAAAGGAACAATTAATGCCAGTTATGATGAGTTTGTGATGTTGGTATCTCTAGTCCTTGCCTGAGGCCTGCCATGCATTTTTCAGAAGGGGCACTGGGCATCAGATAATGATTATTAGTTACTGCTGCTATGGCTGGCAACCTTAGCTGTAGCTAGGAGCAGTCTCAGTTTTTCAGTAGGTACTGTTACTAGCAGTTGCAATTATGCCTCTCTGCAGCAGGGCTTTGCATTAGACAACAGGATCCTCCGTGTGGTCAGTGCCTGCTGTGGAAATGCAAAGCTCTGGTTTCACTGGGTCTCTGAAATGTCTACTATGCCTGATGAGTTACTTCTGTCTTCTCAGGACATTCTTCCACTAGTTCTAGCTGCTCTTCTCATCTTCCTTCTTGGGTGGCTGTTAGGAGGCCCTTCTCTCTCATGACAAGGTATGCAGGACTGCTCAGTCAGCCCAACTTTCCCCATTAATTTTCATCTTTCTACAGATTTGTTGCCAGCCTGTGGCATAGTGTCTGAAAGATGCAGTTCAAATGGCCGTGTATCACCCGTGTCAAAGATCACAGATCAGTTCTACCTTTTAGATGTTGTCCTTCCAACTTCAAAGAAATATTTCTCTTTGAAAAAATCCCGAGGACCTTTTTCCTTAATGTTTTTTGTTGTTTTTTTTTGTGGGAAAAACTATGACAGAAAACTTTTAATGAAGGATAGAAGCATTGCATTAGAACACAAGACTTAGAACATCACCTAATAACGTAGCCTCTTCAAGTGATGAAGCAACTGTTTCAGAGTCAGATCCAGGAAAGATCTTAAATATGAATGAAATTGATTGGCCTGATTTCTGTCCTTATGCTGCCATCACAGCTGGTCTGGTAGGCATCTCCTGCCTCAGAATATGTCCTGCTGAATAATAATGAGTATTACAGGCCGCTTTGGGAATCTTCTGACAGGTAGATGTAGGAGCAGAAAGCTTGGCACCCATGTAGTTTCTCAAACTCCATCAGAGGCGCTGGGGGAATAGAGAAGGAAATACTTTACCCAATATTTGCTATACTAATAAAAAATAGCGGTATATTTTTGAAATGTGGTTGTAAACTGCAAGTACAGACGTGCTCATGTGGCCACTGGATGTCACCATTCCTTCATACAAATAAGATCATTTCCAGCATTTTTTAAATTTAAAAATTTTTTCCAGAATGTCATGGCTACTAAGTAGTTAGAGTAGGAAGCCTGAAATTTCTTTCTTTATGAGAGCAGCTCCAAAGGCTTTGCATCTTCAAAGTACTATGGCAGCATGACAGCATTGACGATAAGAAAAGAAAGGTGTGTCTCTTACTGTTCTTGGTTAAGAGTATATGAAGTCTGTGTTGGTTGTAGCTGTAAGATAAAACAGCCTTTTTTTAAAAACAAACAGGAAAAAAAAAAGTTAACTTCAGAGTGTTGTTCTGCATTTAGGATTTGTGAATGCAAAGTTAATTTAAGAAAATCCTGTGTTCTTCATTTCTACTCAGTGGTGCTTCAGTCTGTCCTTTGGCGTTTAAGAAACTACTGGCTTCTTTCATTGTGTTGGTGGTGAATAAGGGATGTTCTTACACTGGGACTGACAGATGTGTGTTTTTTACACACACATTCCAATTCCAAATACAGTATGGGCAATACATGGAAAAAAAGATGAAATCTCATAGAAAGCATTTAAGCATTAGCTTAAGTTTGTTGAAAAGGGAGTTTCACAGAGAAGAAATAATTCTTTCTCTGCTAGGAAAAATAAGAAGAGCAAACCTTTTAATTCAGTAGCTAATGGTTTGTACTGACTATAGAGAATGTCAAATGGATGGTGCTTTTTAAACAGTTTTACTTTTGTAGATTGAAGGACAGAAGAGATTTAAAAATTGAGTTTATGACTTGCAGAAGTTTTTCATGTGTTTGTAAAAACAATGTTTTTTGCGTTCACCAGGTCTTCACCCATGCAGTATTTAGTGTTCATGTTCTGGAGCAGTTGTATTATAGGCTTTTTGCTTTCTGATTTCTGACACAAAAGATTCAACAAATTCTGGCTTCTGCATTCTACTCGTGCTGCTCACTGTGGCACAGTTTGTATTGGTATTTGTTTACTTGGAAGTGTTTCCGATCACAGTGAAATGATGCTTCAGCTATTGGTTCCTGAGAAATACAGACTGGTTCAGTGACAAGGCCATGGTTATTTAGCTCTGAATCTTTTAAGTATCCAGAAGTAGCATGTGTCAGCTGAGAATTTATCTGCCAAATGACGAAAAAAACAACTTCTAACATTTGATACAGTTGATCATAAATGAGATGCAATGCTAAAGTCAAAATGAGGATAGCAATGCCTTGATCCTGTATTTCAGGATCCAGCTCCTCTGTGCACCCTCTTTTTAAAGAGTGTATACAGAGAGTTAGAACCTGAGCAACAAGCACGGGAAAATGTGGGTACATGTGAATATTTGACCTGTTGAGGAAGGCTAATAATTTCTTCAATCTCAACATATTTAGAGAAAAGTGTGCTATTTAATGACATCTTGTATCTGTCTTCTGCAACTGATTTCTATGGTGCAGCCTCCTCCAATCCATTCTGGGCCCTGAAAATGTGTGAGATAGGCTCCTGATGGGTCATTTATCTTGGCCGATTCCCATCTCAGCAATTTTGGAGCAGTAGTGTGGAAACAAGTCACGTGCGGAATACATGGTGAGGTCAGAAAAAGGCTTCTGTAGTGGAAAGATAAGTCTTGATCCATTCTCTTGATCCTCAAGCAGTTGCCCTCATTTGGTGAGCAGTTTGAGCTAACCCTGTTTCCTGTTGTACTATATCTGGGTCACTGGAAAAAATATGTGTTTGGGAAGAATGTGTGAGCTAGGCACACCAGATTACATCATTCTCAGAGCTCATCAGGCCATGACTGCTTTCTAACTCACACTGAATCTTGTTCAGGGAAATCCAGGTAATTTGGTTGTTATTTTTGTCCAGATCATGCTCACAGAGAAGGGTGAAGGTTCTTGAAACCTGTTCTCTTAAGTGTTTATCAGATTTGTACTAGGTAACATCAGGAGGAGGTAGGTCAGAACACTCAAATCATCTTTAATTCATGAGCGTAGCTATTTAGGGCACTTCTGAAGTGTCAGTTGCTTGTGGTAGGAGTGGAGTATGTTGCTTTTTACATAGCTGACACCATAAGGCTTGCATAGTTAAGTTCTGGGTACCTCAGATATATAAATCTAGGTAACATGTTTATTAGTTGGGGGAAAGATATTCCTGTGCCATTGTGTGTAGATTTTAATGTGTAACATACAGTTTAACAGAAACAGCAGCATGCAAAACCCATATAGGTTGTTCATATGCTGTGGGTAACATCAGAACTCTTAGGGATTTGATTGGGTGGGTGGAAAATTTCCATCTGCCATTGAAGTGCTTTGATGTTTCTGTGCCTGTGTCACATCATGCCATTGAAGTAGTCCTGTTTCCAACAGATTGCAGAGTAAAAATCAAAATGGAGGAGAGAAAAGTAAAACAGATGGTATGAACTAAACAGAGTTCTTTAATTCTTATAACTCACTGCAGTGGAGGTTTTAATGGTTTCATGTATTAGTTGTACGTACCTCCTTTTGATTATACTGTGAGAGGATAATGAAATCACTCTAATCCCATTGTTACTCATTTTTTCTGTCAAATCTTTCGTGTAAATCTTCTTGATACATGGAACACGAACCCCTTGAAAGAGAGTAATCAACCGCAGTAGCAGAGAGTTTGGCACGGTGACTTGTTACCCATATGACTGCTGTTCTCCAAGTGGAGAGTATTCTACACATTTGTCAGGATGTATCTACACTGAAACAAGCATGTCCTCATCTTCAGGAGAGTGTTTTCTCTTCTGGTGTACAGCTTGCCCTTCCAGGTATAAGTTAACACGGATTTTTGAGGGCATATATGGTCCTGTTAATAATACCATGACATTTCTGACCCAAGCAGGTGTTGTGTTGGATTTGTGTCATCTGAAAGCGAATGGGAAAAGAACTATTGGTGCAGAAGGGAAAGTGCTGAAGTACAAGTATGGGGAGTTTTTCACATGATTGCACACCTGTGGAATTCTAGATTCATTTGGTGTTTCCTTCAGCATTTGTTCCTCATCATCCATGTTCTGGCTTTTTCCCCAGGTTCCATGGTGCTGTGACCCAATTCTCAGGACAGGGGTGGGAGGCCTCAGAGCAGGCAGGGTTTGTGGGGCTGCTTTTCCTTCACTGTGTTGCACAATAAGTGCAGATAGAGCCAGCGGGCCGTTGGCATTCATGTAGCACTGGTGCTGTTACTGCTGTTGTTTAAGGAACAATGTTTAAAGGAGAATATCCTTTTGGAAGGAAGATCATTGTAAGTGGGGCCGTGTGTGGCGGCCTGGCCTTTTAGGAGCTATTGTTAAGAGCTGCTGTTACCTTGTGAAAGTGCCAGTGTTTATTATCAAGTAACAATGACTATAGAATTCACACATCAGGTATTTGAGGTGTTCCAGTGTTACCACATACCGTTTACATCCTTGGCAAGATCCTAGCTACTTGCTCAGACAGGACATGGTGAGAGTACACACCACACTGTGCTCTAAATGATTAATTAAGTCACAGTAATTATATTAAATTGAAGCTAAATGAGGTTTGTTTTGAAACTGAGAGATGTTAAGATCAATAGGCAGTGGACCAAGCTGAATACCTAGGAGCTCTGAAGTGTCAGCATCCATGTAGCGTCTCTCCATCTCACTTTTTCCTATAGAAAACTCTAGTTCATAGTGCAGCAAGCACAGAAGTATACCTCTGCTTAATTCACCTAGCTTTCAAACATAGTTTTTTAGGTAGATGATAATTAATGTGTGTTGGAGGGGGGTTTGGTGTAATTAAATGTTTGTAGTCCTCATGCTTTGCACAGAAGACTGCATTAAAATATTAGAAGTCTTTTTAAGACCTGTTTTACCACTGGAATAATCCCTACCCCAATTAGAAACTGTGATTACAGCACTGTGTCATTTAATTCCTTTTTGTTCCTTCTTTCCTTTGCTAACCTACTCTGTGACAGAATACCTTGTTATAAAGCTACTTTTGTTGTTTCTCTGTATTACGTTCACTCAAATCTCTAACTTAATTCCAGATGTTAGAAACAAAGACTCGAGAATCATTTTTATCTAGTTCTGTTTTACCAGGAATCAGTTTGTAGGCTTACATTGGATGGAACTGGGATGTTAAAATGCTTATAAAAACTGGCTATGAATATTAACACTAGCTTACTGTCTATGAATGTGTAGTAGTAATCAGTTATAATTACTAATCTCTTAATTGTTAGGAATTTAGTTAGATTAAAGCAACATTTCTAAAATATGTGGTGTTTTTAAACATTTTTAATGTGTATTTGTCTGGTATGAGCTTGGGAATTTTAAGTTGGCCCTTGGGTTTTCCCAGGGAAGGGAACTAATCTTTCAAGGTGGTATCCCATAATGAAAATATCAAGTGGACATCGTTGTCCTCCTTTATAATCAGAAAATACCTTATGGTAGAGGCTGTATAGATTAATGTGACCTTAAATGTAAGTTCAACTTAGATATTGGTGTAAAGGGAAAACAGTTCAGTGGAACACTTAGTAAAGATGTTTCTCAGACTGTCAGCTTTTTTGAATGCTTTTACTGTTCCTCATGCTTCAAAATGATTATTGATTTTTTTTTTCTTCTCTTTCAGAAAGATGAAGTGTACCTCAACTTGGTGCTGGACTATGTTCCTGAAACAGTATACAGAGTTGCCAGACATTATAGTCGGGCCAAACAGACACTCCCTATGATTTATGTCAAGGTAGGTAACTAATAGCTGTGGTTAGATCAAGAAGTATATTGTAGGAACAAGCTCTCTGTATACCTCTTTTCTCATATAATTAGTTTTCTGAAGTTTTTAAAGTACATGTGTCTTGAGGCAAGGAGCAAAAGGAATCAGAATGTTTATTTGTTAGGGTGAAGGAAGAGTAGAGGTGAGAGGCTTAAGTTTCAGTGCTCAGTTTCTCACTTTACAGAAGTCTCAGAGCGGTTGAGGGGAGGGCTGGTAAGTGGGGGGTGTTTTGTTTTCATATAGCTTAAAGACTGACACCAGCTAGATTCTCAGCTTCACCTTTCAGGCGTGATGGTGACACAGCAGTACAAAGTTCAAGAATTCAAAGAGGATGTCAGTAATAATGGTGTTCTCTTATGTGTTATCTTCTTTGCCTGATAGGTGAGAGGTCCTGTGCCTCTGTTGAAGGAATGAAAGGTGTGCTTTTGTTCCCTTTCCTACACTTGGAACTCATTGACTTTACCAGTTATGTTGAAGAGTGGGGCAGTATGTTCATATGCATATTTTAGCCTCAAAACCTCTCTTTTAAAAGATACGGTTGCCTGTATCTTTTTTTGTCCTCTAGAAAGTGGTTAAAGATGAATAAAACTTCATTTTTTGTCCAGTATAGGACCCATCTGGGTCTCATAATTCTATTTCTTGTATTGAGGTGGTCACAATTGGCATGCTAATGAATGATCATAGAATAATAGAGTATCTCGATTGGAAGAGAACATAGAGTGCTGTTAACTTGAATTTAACTTGATAACATAGCATGCAGATAAGATACAGTTGGAATTAGCAATAAATGTTTCTGATTTGTATTGATTTCTTCAGGCTTATTGTTACATACGTAATGCTTAACATTAGGGTGGGCTGAAGAATACCTCTTAATGTAATTGAAAAAATGAGTGCTGCAAAAAAGTAATGATTCCAACCATAGTATGTTGTACCATAACCTTGTATGCAGAAACTGTAAACAGGGTGTCTTGGCAATGGCCAGTACCATTCCCTGTTTTTAAGAAAACACAGAATTATAATTCAACAGTAAGAATTTCTATCTACTGCAAAGTAACTTCTGTGCTTGGCCTATTAGTGGAACAGAATGTCCTCAGGTTATATGTGCCGCAAAATTTGCTGGCTTAGCTTTTGATTTAATTATTCATTTATTTTTGTTTTAATCGCTATTCATTATGATGATTTTGAAAAAAAATTGTCTGGTGATGAGCCAGCAGTGTGCCCTGGTGGCCAAGAGGGCCAGTGGGATCCTGGCTTGTATCAGGATGAGTGTGGCCAGCAGGTCGAGGGAGGTGATCCTCCCCCTCTACTCTGCCCTGGTGAGGCTTCACCTGGAGTACTGTGTCCAGTTCTGGACTCCCTGGTACAAAGACAGGGATCACCTTGAAAGAGTCCAGAAGAGGGCCATAAAGATGATAAAGGGACACCCCCCTTATGAGGAAAGGCTGAGAGATCTGAGTCTGTTCAGCCTTGAGAAAAGAAGACTCAGAGGGGATCTGATCCACATCTATAAATATCGAAGGAGCGGGAGGCAAAGGGATGAGGCTGGATTCTTCTCAGCAGTGTGGGGTAGGACAAGGGGAAATGGCCACAAACTGAAGCGTAGGAAGTTCTGCACAAATGTGTGTAAGAACTTCTTCACACTGCAGTGACAGAGCACTGGCACGGGCTGCACAGAGAGGTGGTGGAGTCTCCTTCTCTGGAGATGTTCAAGACCCACCTGGATGCCTACCTGTGCAACCTGCTCTACAGAACTGCTTTGGCAGGGGGGTTGGACTCCATGATCTCTAGAGGTCCCTTCCAACCCCTGCAATTCTGTGGTTGTGTGTGTCTGTAAGTATCCTTTGAGAGAGAATTCTGGTTTCATCTGTTCCATCTTCCTGGGTATTTGGGACTTTCTTTTCCATGTAGCCAGGAAATCTGTTCTTACCTTGTTTTTCTGACAGGGCAAACCTAATTCAATCTTAAATTCTAAAGGTGATCATATGACTTCGATGACATTAAAACTTTTGCAAATGGAGGATACTTTGGCAATTGCAAATGTCACATTGTACCCATTTGTTCACCTTTGATTGAAAGGCAGAGAGCTCCTCTTTCCTGGGTAACAAACAAGCTGCTTATGAAACTGCAAGAATCTTTTTTAATAATCTTTTTGTTACTTCTTATTGCAACCTCTAACATTCTGTAACACATTTGTGGAAATTCTGTGTTTGTCCTATGGAGATGGAGGGCAGACTTCATGAACAGTGCATGCATTAACTTGACTCTTCAACTTCGAGCAATCTTCCAAACTATTTTGCAATACAGTTGCACAATAAGTACTTGACATGTTAAAAACAGGACAGGCAACTCAGAAAATGTTTGTTTGCTTTTCTTTGTGCAGATTTCTGGTTTTGAAAAAACAAATATGAAATCTAAAAGCAGATCCAGTAATCAGACAATTCTTCTCCTGCTAGTGTCTTCCCTGACAAGCAAACAAAAAAAAAAAAAAAGAGAAAAAGGGAGAGTGCAAATACAAAGATAGTGGTGAAAATGAAGCAAACATGACTTGTTACCGATGTCTAGCGATTGCACCTGGTTTTACAGACTGCTAAAGCTGATGTGTGGAGAATGCGCTTACAAAAATGTGCAGGTGCAACTCCAGTGCAATTTCCAGCCTATAGGCTGATTTTGCATCGTTGGAATAATTTCAGAAACCATGGGGGACACAAGAAAACTATGAAATAGCCTGTCTGCCTGTTGGCAACTTTAAGCCTGGGTTTTTCCCATGTCTTAATGACTGTGTGTGCTCTACAGCACTAATTATGTCCAGCAGGTCCTTATTCCTTGCAGCAGTATGTGGACAGCCCTGCTTTACCCTGTCATTTTGCCGTGGCAAGTTCTCAGCTTGCTGTATTTTTCATTGCTAAGAAGTTGGCCAGCCTTGGAAGAGGGAACAGAGCAAACTCTCCATTAGCAGACTTGTTTACTTTGCCTCGAATAAAATTGTCTTCAGTTGACCTCTCTTTTAGCCTGAAGGTTCTGAATTAGAAAGAGTCTGCCCCTTCACCAGGAAAAGCTGGGAGTTTCATTCCAGTGGCAGGCTGAAATAAAAATATTACTTGGACAGCATTGGTAACTTCCTTGGCTAAAGGGTGTTTTTCACTTTTTATAATAACCTGGAATACCTCATTTCTGTGAAGAGTCTGGTTTATGAAGTAAATGGAAACTTTATTTTCTGTGTGTTTTCTGTGATTACTGTCATTGTTTGCTCTGTTGTTATTTATATATGTTGGAAAGCCGGCACAATTACTTCTTCAGAATTGTGCTCATTTCCAAAAGGGCAGTCTGAACCTTATGTAGGAATGTGGCAAAGGGGGAGAAGACTTGCCAGTTTCTGGGCTTTCCCTGTCTCCACAGGGCTAGCATAGATTCATCACGGTCTTTTTTTTTTTCTTTTTCTTTTTTTTTTTTTCTTTTCATTTTTTTGTAAGTGGTTCTGTTTTTTACTCTAGTAAGAGTTTTGTGTTAATTGAGTTGTTTTGCCTGTTGTGGCTGGGAAAACATACCTTATGCAATATTTCTGTTGTTCCAGTTGTACATGTATCAGCTGTTCCGGAGTTTAGCCTATATCCATTCCTTTGGGATCTGCCACCGGGATATAAAACCACAAAACCTCTTGCTGGACCCTGATACAGCTGTCCTTAAACTCTGTGACTTTGGAAGGTAAGCTTGTTTGTGGCCTGAAGCCTGGAGAGTGAGAACTTTTTATTTCAAACTAAATCTACTGAAATTTTGTAGAACTCTGTGTTCCTCAGAAGTTTGTCTGTAGTTTTAATAGAGAAGCTAACTTTAGAGTGTTTTCTTTTCAAAATGAGCTTGTATGAAAAAAAGAAAAGGAACTGGTGAAGGGTGTCAAATAGGCAAATAAAATTCAAGCCTGTTATGTGTGCAGATACTATAAAATAAAAGAAAAAAGTAAAATAGGCCAGTGCACAGGCAAAATATGCCACGGAGAAATAACACTGAACAGTAGGGTAGAATGTGTGGACAAAAAAATAGGCAGAGTGGCATAGTAACCTGGAAAGGCTAATGCTGCTTTATTAGCCTATTTGTGTTGGTCTGCCAATTCATCTAATATTTCAAATACTGTAGAGGATCAAGTTCAGCAGCAGCAATTCCAATTGCAGATAGTGGACATCTGTATCCTAGTTTCCAGTGGCATGTTTTTTCCAGCTCTGTTCAAGTGATTCACTTGAATAAGTGAGTCCAGTCCTCCTTTAGAAAGTGAAACAGATAATGAAATTCTAGATATCCACGCTGAGAAAGGAAACAGATTTCTTCCTGGTAAAGTTCAGTCTTCAGACTGTGCTGTAACTTTGCAGACTGAAATAGCCAGGTCATACATGTGTGAGGTCACTGAAATTGCTGTTGCTAAATTTGCTTGCCTGAAGAGAGTGGGAATGTCAGATGGTGATTACTCAAGCAGTGCATTGTCACACCTCATGGTTTGGGAATCTCCTTCCTAGCTCTGCCTCATGAGCACTGGAGCAAAATAGGAATCACACTCAAACTTGAAGTAACAACGCATGAACAGGTGGTACCTCTCTTTGTTAGTAATTTCAGTTGTGGCTTCTGTATGAAAAACTGTAGGCAAAACTGAGATTTTTAATAACTGTCTAATTGGGTGGTGGGAGCTATTCCTTCTCTCAAAGCCTCAGTGATGAATTTGGCTGGGGTTTGTTGCCACTTAGTGGAATATATCATACTTCTGAAAGAGCAGGTTGTTCTTCCAGATCCTCTCTATGAAACACATGATATTAATTAAGAAAGAAATACTACGTAAACTCATGTTCCAAAAGTAATGTGCTGTTGTGTTTCTGAAGGCACTTGTTCTTGTGGTTGTGGCAGTACTATATGTTCGATGCTTTGTGGCAGTGTGAAATGGAAGCCTTCATGTTAATCTTGGACTAATAACATGTGCCTGCACCATCAGACTTGTTTTTACTATTGTCTTTGTGCCCACTTAACCTCATAGTGCACTCCCTTATTCTGATGAAAGCTTAAAAAAAAAAAAGAGTAATAACAGAAAGTACTCTGTTCTGATGAATTCCCAGGGCTTTTGAACCTTAAACGATAGCTACATCTGACTGAGCTGGATTCTGTTGTCTTTATCTTTGTACAGAAGCTTTTAAACACATCAAACTTACACAGGCAACTGCCAGCCAAAGTCCTGACTTTATTCTCCAAATTGTAGTCAGAATTTTTTTTCTGTGTCCACTGTAAGGTAGCTGCCTGATGGGCTGATTTCACAATAAATCACGTGCCTTGCATCAGCACAGAACACAGTTAGGAATCAGGGGTGGTAAAGAGTGCTAATGCTTAATACTGGTCTGCACGAAAATATTGTGAAGCTTTTTGTTGCTAAAATATTACTGATTTGTTTCCATTTCAGTGCAAAACAGCTGGTTCGTGGAGAACCTAATGTTTCATACATCTGCTCTCGGTACTACAGGGCACCAGAGTTGATCTTTGGAGCCACCGATTATACCTCCAGTATAGGTATGTGTATGTATTTGTTGAAGTCTGTACCATCTGTATGGGTTTTTATTCCATAGTTAAGTGTAAAGGCTTGCTAGGGGCAGATTTCTGTTGTAAATGGGCAGATACCACTTATTAGCAAAGTATACATTTTTTAGGGGGCTGTTGCAATTTCTATACTTTCTGAGATTTTAATGTCAATTATATAATAAGAGGACGTTTGTTTTTATTTTGAGGTGAAATCTGATTCAAATAAAACATTTTCCAGCTCTCCAGGTAATTTTGCTGTTTAGTTTAAAAGCAGGTACAAGAGAGGGATCAAACTGAAAAGTGTTTTGATGACTGAACTATGAAGGACTCTTAAAATATAAACAATTCTACTGTTTCTGATATGTTGTGATTTAGACCCTAATGATTTTGTAGCTTACTTACTTGGCTTTTAGCGAGGTGTTTTTAGTGGGAGAGAAAGTGCGGGGTGATGTTTGGCTTTAAACTCTTGGCAGGTTAAACAATGTACGTGGCAGCATTTCAGATTGTGCTCATTCTGTTAACTTTTGTTGTTGCCCCTTTGTCATTGTGAATGTGACTTTTTTTTTTTCTTTAAATACTGGGCGCACAGCTGCATCGTGGAAATGATAGGGAAGCTGGAGGTTTAGGCTGAGAACAGAAAATATCCTGGTGTTCATAGAGCAGTCACAGAAAGTTTCTCAAAGTAAACAGCAATGAGATACCTTCTTGTGGATAACTTTATCAGTTTTTTGGTCAAGGTACTTCCAGGGCTCTTTCAGAAGGCTGGTGCTAAGATTTTATCTTGCTTACAGTCTTGAGGAGTACAGACTGGATTTAATAGGTTCGAAAGGATATGGAGGTTGTGAACAAGTCTTGGAATAATATGCTTGTAACTTGGTGAAGTGTGTTTAAAGGTAGTAAGTTCTAACTAGTGTTGAAATCGTTGACTATCTCATTTCATATGTTCACTTCTTCGAAAACAAATATTTCCAAAGACTGACTTCCTCTCACTGTTACTGTTTTTTTTTTTCGGTTTTTTTTTTCCCATTGGTTGTTCTCCAGAATCATTTTATACCAACTCATGTTGGTGTAATAAAGGGGCAGGACTCAAAGTGGCATAGTAAAGATAAACACATATCTCCCCTGGTATGAAAAGGTGGAGAACCAGAAGTCTGGAGAGAGTAATGGCACAGTAAAGATAAAGTGACAGAGCTTCTCTAATGATTAGCCAAGCCAAAAGTGGCAGCCTCAGCCCTCCTTTTGCTCTTGGGTACACCAGCTCCCACTCTTTCCTGTTCAGTATGCTGAGTCAGCTTCAGTTTGTCTAGAGACTTCATTTTGGCTAGGTTAGCTTTCTGCAGTGTTAATGAGTTGAAACAACGTTACTGTGCAGTCTGATAAGCACCAGAGCACAGGTAAAAGCATAGTGGCAGGAGTTTGTGAGTGAGGGAAGGCAGCTGATCCCAGCTGACATCTTTTTGCCAGCTGAGAGCTAATAGATTGACTCAGCTGTGTTATCAGAGTGCACCGAAACAACTTGGTTTCAGGGGATAACTACATAAAACAAATATTTTAGGTCACCAGAAGAGACTATTTTCTAGATAAGTCTGAATTTTTGCTGGCTCCAACTGTAAAATGACTTTAATCTAGCCTTTTTTTGTAGAAACTTTATCACACTGTTGTTTCAGTGTTTGTTTTCCTACCTGACAGTCTCTAAAATAATTATATTAAAAAATAAAATGAGGAGTCTATCTTCCATTTGTCAAAGCCATCATGATTTTAAACCATAGTGGTTCAGACTTTCTCATACACCCAAAGAAACTCTATCACCTGAAAATCATCTTCTAAACAAATCAACTGTGGTAAAATTTGCACGGAATAGTTTGAAAATGAAGTTTAGCAAATCCTTCTTTCCCTTTCCTCTTTTAGCTTCCTACAAAATATCTTTCCATTTGGGAGCTGAGAAGTAATAAAGTGCTTTTAGGAACTTTTTTTTTTTTGCAGTTCCCAGAACTCTGGGATGTCTCTGCATCCCAGAAGTCACAATAGAAATGTAAACTGGCTTGTAATTTCTGAGATCCGCGTTATTTTATCGAAGTACATCAATTAAAGAAAGCGGTCTTTTGGATTATAGTTTAAAATAACTAAAATTGAGAGTAGTGTTTGCACCTTTGTATTGGGTTGGTGGCATAGATAGCGTATGACAGCATCAGTGGCATCAAAATTTAATGCAGTTAATGCCTCAGTATGTGTCATCTTGCAAACCTGGAACTATTAAAATAACGAACTGGGAAATAACCTGTCGAGGCTTCTGAAAGTTGCTGTTGCCAGTTAATTACTAAACCAGGCCTGTGGCAACATTCTTAGTATGTACTTTTTAAGGGATTTTTCAGGGGCAGGGCACAGTATTTGTGTCAGTTGAGAATCTGCAGAACTTGAGGCTTCATTCACCTGTGACTGAATTTTGAGTGTGTCTGGGAGGCTAAGGATGGCACGCAGTTTTGTTCCTGCAGCTAACTGGTAGGAGCATCTGTTTTTATGCAGAGCCCTTCCGCTGCCCCTGGATAGAATTTTAGCCAGAACTTCCTCCTTTCAGGTCATGTGTGTGCTGCTGTCCCAGGGTATGCTGCCTGCATGCTGCTGGCTGCTCTCAAGTGCTTGTTGCCTGGCTGCTGCTGCCAGCTGAAAACATGGGATTGCTGCCCGCGTTCCCCTAATGTACTGAGACAAACATAGGCAGACTCTGGAGTAGGGCTGGATGCAGGCATTTGTTACTACATGATCCCCCTTTATTAAAAGAAGAACTGAAGTCGAGCTTCACCTGGAGAATGTGTGTTCTTTTACTAGGTCAGGAGATGAGGAAAAAGAGTGCTCATCCCAAAATGTGGTGCTTCTGGTTAATGAGGATGTGCTGGTCTACAGCATATTCTCTCTGCAGTGGCATTGGTGGGGGCTGAGAGCATTCCAGAGTCAACATTTATAGCTGCTGGCAGAGAAAGATCAATCTGTACAGCCGTATCAGTGGCTTCTGCTGGGCTGTCCAAAAATAAGTGTCACAAAGTTATTCATTCACTTTCCTAGCAAGTACTAGAAGTGAGGACAAGAGAAGTTAATCTCCTTCAGAGTGGAATTTCCCCTGGAGGCACATGCAGTAAGGTTGTCTCCAAACTTCTTGGGGGGAGAACCGTCATGAGGTGTGTCCCAAACCTGCTACCGAGCAATGAAAAGGATTTGCCTCTGTCTAAGGCGGTGACTCCCATTGCTGGAGATAAGCGTGGATGTTAAAGTACTGACCAGTTCTGTCGCCTGTGGTTGCAGTTTCATCCCTTCTTTGCAAAAAGAGAGATACCCATGTTGTTGACTTCCTAACCATTTCAGGTTTTAGCCTTACTCTACCTCACATTGGCTGTGGATCTGTGCTGAGCAGATGTGCAAGACTTACACTGACATAGCACACACGCCCGTTACCCGAGATTTTGTTCTCATTCTGACATTCTAAAAAGCATTCCAGAAAGTCTAGCAGTGAAAAGCATTTTATGCTCTGGCATTTGGCAACTAGAAGCTGCTGATTTTACAACCTCCTAGGGCTACTGTTTCGGCTCTTCATTTTTTCCCTGCTGGTTTGTACAGATGATTGTCTTTCAGAGAAACAGTTTTGAGGTGAAGGAAATCCATCAAGTCAGATCAGAGGATGCTGAGGCGGAGCTGACTATAGGAGGAAAAGAATGTAGGAGAGTGGATGTGCCCCAGAGAGAGGAAATTTCATAGTTTTCACTGGATTGATGAGAGCAGGCAAATATTTGTTTTCGTCATGCCCTTTAAATAACAAGTTAGGGAAGGTTGTGTATAGTACCAGCTTAGAATGTTGAGTTTGAGATCACAACAAAATATATGGACCAAAATGGCATTAAAATGCACAGGAAATGTTCATATTATGAGACAAAGTAATGCTCACCTCAGAACTGTGAAAATTAATAAAGGAACAGAAACTTATGTTAAGAAAGGTTTTGTAGTATGTGGTTTTTTGAGTGCTTAAATTGCAACAGGTCATTCACATTATCTTAGTTATTTGCTCGCTACTTTTAATGCTTCTGGAAGCAGGTGCATTGTTTGTCCATATTGTTGAGACTGTGTTCTACTGAAGGTATGAAGAAAGTAGCTTTGCTCACTTATACATAAAATCAGTAACTTCCAGTCTTTCTTCACATCATCCTAACTAGTTTAGTGTAAGGATAGTTTGTTAAATTTTGTTCTTAGCATTCTCTCTTTTTTTGCTTATCAACTAGTTTAAGTGTTTGAGCGGTGGTCATATTTTGCCTTAATTAAATCATATGTGTTAATAAGAATAGATATCTTCTGCCATGGGAGCAGGTAGTTATGGTAGATATATTTACTGTGAGATATTATTCAGCTGTAATTGTGACTGCGCCAAGGCAGAAGGTGATCTGTAAAGAAGCTAATAGAAACTGTTATATTTAAGTTAAGAGATAAGGTAGATCTTTAAATGTAGAATTTGGTACATTTTTTGGAACCATTTTTTACTTCAGGATTGTGAAGAATATTTCCATTCCAGTTTTGAAATTAAATTCCAAAAGGACAGACTCAAAGGAAGAAAATGTTATGGAGTAAAAATTTCATTCTGTTGTAGTTGGTGGCAAAAATTTGCATTAAATTTCACCAGAGTCAAAATTTCCCAGTTTCTCCCTTAATTTATGTTACTCAGTGGAGTTCTATAAACACCTAAGGTATATTATTTTGTTGCCATTCCCACTTCAAGCTGTTGAAGTTGGCTGCAGATATCTGGCTTTAAATGAGAATGTTTAAAGAGTTTTTTCGCTTCCTTGAAGTGGGAACATTGCCCAGGTCCAAGAAGAGAGTGAAATGATGCTCCTGGAAAAAAGAGTTGTGCATTTTAGTGTATCTGTTGTGCATATTGATACATTTGAAGTATTAGCAAGTAAAATCAAGGAAAATAAAATAGGTTTGTAAGAAGGTATTGAAACACCTGATCTTACAGACTTCCTTGCAGAAGGATCAGTGGATATGTTTCCAGTAGATTGGCTGTGTCTGCTGGATTCCTCTATCACGAATACCATAAGCATTCCTCAGAATTCCCCGGCTGCTCCCTTGTGGCCTGCATCATTTTTATTCTTTCCCTCTGCAGTGCCCTTAGCTTCTTCCTGCATTCTGCTGTCAGCTGCTTGTGCATCCTCTGGCTTGTCTGCAGCTGCAGCTTGTTTCTGGTCCAAGCAGGTCCTGCAGGGCTGAACTCTCCTTCCCCCAGCAATGATGCTGCTGCTTGCCTTCCTCTCTGTTTTCCCAAAACTCAAATGGCCTTGATTCTTCAACCTTTAAGACTTGTCAGAAATTGGCTGGTGGAGTGGGAAGGCAATTAGACTGGAAAAAGGATAAAAGCACAAAGCTATTGTCATGGAGAAGCCAGACCAGAAGGTTAATTAAGACAATTTTATGAAGCCACAGTCTAATTCAGAAAAAAACCATGCTGACTTAGTTTCCAGATCTTAAAAAGAACTGAGTTCTGAATTCAAAATTATGCAAAACAAAGCTGACATTTAAATACGGTCTATCTTTTCCTTTCAGCATATTGTCCTTTTTTAGTCTAAAATAAGCCTCAAAATCATCAATAATGATTACAACTTTGGGGTGCCACTTGTTTTGTATGTTCAGTGGAAGAATTTCCACTTTCTCAAAACCCCTTACAATGCCTTTAAATAGACTTCTAGGTTTCAGAACTGGTCTTAATACATTTTATGTGTTTCTTCACTACTTCTGAAGAAATCTGTTGTCTTTTGGTCTGCTGTGCAAGTTCCTGTAAATGCACCTACCTATTTGGAAGGTTCTTGGTACATATGGATGACATAAGTCATACGTTCCTTTCATAATTTGCTCATATGTATCAATCTGATGGGTGTAGCTATCAGTTAGCAGCCATTCAGCAGTCGAGGCAATGTGTTGTTCTTTTCCTGGTGCATTCTTGGTTTTACAGAAGAGATCCTGGTACTTTGGTGGCGTTCTACTAAATATTGTGATGTCCCTCTGTACTCAGTTCTGGTGAGGCTGCATCTCGAGAGCTGCGTTCAGTTATGGGCCTTGCACTACAAGAAAGATATTGAGGCCCTGGAGTGTGCCCAGAAATGGGCAGCGAAGCTGTGAAGGGTCTGGGACACAAATCTTATAATGTCTGAGGGAATGGTGGCTCTTCAGTCTAGAGGAGACTAGGGGGAAACCTTATCACTCTCTACTACTCCATGAAAGGAAGGATGAGGTGGGGATTGGCCTTTTCTTCCAGGAAACTAATGATAGGGCGAGAGAATGGCCTCAAGTTGCACCAGGGAAGGTTCAGATTATTAGAAAAATTTCTTCACAGAAAGAGAAGAAAGAGGCATCGGAATAGGTTGCCCAGAGAAGTGGTGGAGTCACTGTCCCTTCAGGTGTTTTAAGCAAAGTGTAGATGTGGTACTTGGGACATGGTTTAGTGGGCAGGGATGGTGGGGGGTGGATGGTTGGACTAGGTCATCTTAGAAATCTTTTCCAACCTTAAAGATTCTATGATTCTATCGCTATTGCTACTTGAAATTCAAGACTTAAACATGGGTTAGTTCAATTGCCATTTGCATTTTAAGTTGTTACCTTTTAGGATGAATACTGTTTCAATGTCTGGACTATAGCATTGTGAAAAGATGCATCCATTTGACTTACTTGTACAGCTGCAGTAATGAGCAGTGCTTTTTGCCTACTATATGTTAGCATAAAACTGTATCTTTCTTGACAGGAGAGGGAAATAGTTTTACATTAACCTTCTCTTAATTAAGGAAAGGGTTGTTCTAACTTCTATATGGTTGCATTACTGACCTTGAATTGCTGAATGTGTTCTTAAGTTACTGTTGTAGTACTGAACTGTCTTATTTGTATATAAGGTAGACCTATAACAGGTGAAGATTGTCTTCACATAAAGGGATAGTTGCTTGTGGCTAGATGTGTTTTTCAGTATATGAATGGAAGTGAATCTGCAGGTGCTGTTAACCTATGCCCTGCAGTGCTGTTGTCCAGTGAAGTTTGGAAATGGAATTGGGAGAAAGATTAGGTCTTGATGTGAATGAGAGGCTGTCTTGTAGGTCACATAATAATTAGATACTGCAGAATACTAGTAATATTTGCAGTATTGGCCTATCTGTTAATGTGTATATGCTCTTAATACATGGAATGAAAAAAATGAGTCTATTCAACATTCAGAAACAGCAAAGTCATCAGCTGTTGTGGTGATACCTGTGCATAGTTTATGATGCATGTGATTAAAGAACATCACAGGGCTGGGGAGGTTCTTAATTTTTACATGGCTAATATTCAGTTCTTTTTCCTATGTGGTTACGTTTTAGTCTCAATGTATTATGACGTTTAACATTATCTTCCAGCTCCCATTGTCTCATGGTTTAACTTCTAGAATACCTGCCCCCTGTTGCTGTATGCCACGCCTTTCTTTGCTAGATGTAAATTCAGGAGAGGAATATTTTCAGTTTTGTGTTATGTTATATATAGTATGATACGTGGCAAGTAATAAACTAGAATTGCTTATTTTTTAATACAAATGAACCAATGCATGCCTTTTACTTACACCTTTCCTGTCCTCTGCTTTTTTCCCCTTTTAGATGTGTGGTCAGCGGGCTGTGTATTGGCTGAACTGTTACTAGGACAACCAATCTTCCCAGGTGACAGTGGTGTGGATCAGTTGGTGGAAATAATCAAGGTATGAAATTTTAAGTGTTTTTTCAACTCAGTGCAAATCAGAATGAAAACGATCATTATAGTAAGCTCAGCAGCTCACATACTGATACCATTGTCCAAAGTTTTGCCTGTAAACTGTGATTGGAAAAGTTTCTCATGCGTTTCTGAGAACTTGATAGTCTTTATTTGCCCATCTTGAAGTCAGGCACGATGGCTGTATCTTCTAATTATGTAACTCTTTTTCCTCTTAGAGTTTTGCACTTCCGGTGTGTACAGTTGCACTGGTGTGTGCCCTGACCCTTCTAGGTTCTCAACACGTCTCCTCCAGCATTTGGCCATGTAAACTTAGCTTCTGCTACAATGGTTTTATGCCTGTCCTGCTGGAAGTCTTCCAGTCAGCTCCTTTCCTCCAGAGGCCTTTTGTGCCTCCTTCTCCTATGACTTCCTTGCTTTTTTAATACTGTCTTTCTGCCCAGTGTATCTCAAGCTCAGTGAGTTCACATAGGGTTAGTTTACATAGGAAACACCAGTGGAAAACTAGAGCTGCTGTCCCAAGTAGAGCTGATGATGCCATGAGTGAGAATTTTCTCCTTTTGAGAAGTGTCTTGGAGCAGCGCAATTCTTTCCATTGCACCTCTTTTGTGAGATGTAGAACAGCCTGTGTAAACATGTCAGATTGCTAGAGTTCCCGTGGAATTTCTGCAATAAACTGTGCTACTTCCCTTCAGACATTTGCAAAAAAACCCTGTTTCGATTCTTGATGAATATCTGCAATCCCAAGAAACTACATCTAAATGAGTTTTTGTAAAAACTACTTTTTATTTAACGATGAAAGCCCTCTAAGTCCTCCCATGATTCAGGTAGAAAACTGAGAGAGGCCTTATCAGCAAAACCATAGTGCTCTGCGGTTGCTTTGACTTCCACAGTATGAAAGTAAAATAATAAAGGAAATAGATGTCCCTTTGTTATTGAGATACTTGCCTAGCAGAGATTGTCATTTTGCTTGAAGTTTTCTAGAAGCTGCTTTCGTTACCTAGGCATTTTCAGTTCTGCAGTTCTGGGGGTAAACATCTGTAAATTGATAATTTTGTAGCATACACGTGCTCTGATTGTGATAATTTGGCTTTGTTTACACTTATCTGATGGTGTATTGAAGCAGTGGAATAGTTTAATAAAATTGTTGATGGCCTGCATACCACCTGCAGCTTCTTTAAATGCCAGTACCATATGATTTATAATTATTTTTCTTGACCAGTTCACAGAACCATATAACACCCAGAGTTGGAAGGGACCCTCAAAGATGATTGTGTCCAATTAATAACTGAATATATAGTGTTGGCAAACTCACATTATGACATGCCTAATAATTTCTTAGAGAGCAGAAATAGTAATTCTGAACGATCATCCAAACCTGTGTTTGTTTGTTTGTTTCTGCTCCTATTATACACGTAGCCCTCTGCATAAAAAAATTAAGTGAAACAGATTAAATGTAGGAGTAACCTCATTTAAAGTAAGCCTAGTCTCTTCAATTAAAAAGCTGCAGTACTGAGAATGTTATAGGAAAGTCTTAGAGTAGTGGTTATTGTGTTCACTAAATCCTTAAAATACAATGGAAAATGTGAACTTGAATTGGGTGGGTGCCATGAATAATTTTCTGCCCATATACTTGTTATGGAGACAACATAGATTCTCAAGGCAACAATGGAAGGGAAAATGAATGTAAACTGTAGAAGTGTACTGTTTTTCAATCCCTCTGCATGTGACATGTTGTGTTGTGAATTTTATAATAGCTGTATATATTCATGGAAGCATTGGCAAAAGGCCAGCGTGAGAATACGAAGGGAACTGCAGTTGAGGATAGTGCAGCCACCAATGTGTGAGGCATCAGGTTACTTAAGATGCCAGCTGGCTGTAAAAGAAGCAGAGGCTGTGGGATCTACTAACTGTAGGGAGTCTCTCGTGAGGTCCCGTGTTGAGCGCTGCATGCTCGAAGGACTGGAGCTTCTCTCTTGTAAAGGAGGGCAGAGGGTGCTGGGCTTGTTCAACCTGGAGAAGGCTGTGAGGAGGGCTTATTGAGGCCCTTCAGTACCTAAAGGGAGCCTGCAGAGAAGCTGGGGAAGGAATGCTTTGTCAGGGAGCACAGTAACAGATGGGGGAGTGGTTTTAATTGAGAAGAGGGTAGGTTTCTATTAGACACTAGGAGGAAATTCCTTAATCAGAGAGCACTGAGGCACTGTCACAGGCTGCCTAGAGAAACTATGGGTGCCCCATTGCTGGAGGTGTATGAAGCCAGGTTGGACAGGGCCCTGAGCAGCCTGATCTGGAGTGTGGCAGTCCTTCCCATGGCAGGGAGTTGGAACTAGGTGGGCTTCAAGGTCCCTTCCAACCCAAGCCATTCTGTGGTTCTAGAATAAACAGCCATAGACTTTATAGTGGCAAGTTGGGACCAGCGACTTGCTGATTGTTTTGGGGCCTGACTTTTCAGATGGACACTTGGAATGTGTGTCTGAAGTTTAGAGAAAGTGAAGTATGTTAAATTTCCCAAAAGGATTAGAGTTTAAAAACAAAAAACAAACAAAAAGAGTATCCACACATTTGGGAATGCATCTGACTTTTCATCGCTTTAGGTTTATTTGATTCCCCTCATGCATGAGGTCAGCTTAATTTTCCTGCTTGTTCCTGTCAATTCAGGATGACTATGAGCCATAGTCAAACTTGTAGCATTTTTTAGGCCAGGCTAATTTTTTTGTGTTGCTTACTCGATTCTGAATATTCACAGCTTCTCTCACAGTACAGCAGTTGGATGCTGCATCTCCATGCGAAGTTTTTTGCATTAGATTGAAGAATGACTTTGAAATGCCTTTCTGTTTTCCTTTCTCATTCGTTGTGTGATGGCATTCTCTTCAGTGGTGGTAGCCATGAAGGCAGACATTGTGATATGTCCATCCAGCATGACTTTTATTTCTGCTGGTTGCACGCATCCTCCAGCTTTCTCCACATCCTCAGGTCCTTGCTACACCAGAAAGATCTCAGCAGTATTCACATACTTCCCTTTCATCCAGTTTCATAGCGTCTTCTTCAGCCACTTGTGCTTTTAGTTTCTCAAGACTTATTGCTGATGTACCATCTGCTCTGAAAAACTGCCCTTGTAAGTCACAGGATCACATTCATGTAAATAAGACAGTACCCTTATTTTTTAGCTTCTTTTTCTCTTGTTTGTATTTCTACAGTCTTCATGTATTATTACTTCCTTCTTTGCTTCTTTCTTCTGTATTTCGTTAGTCTTTCTAGATGTTCTCAGTCTGGCTAGGAGAGAGGTATCTTTGATGACTTACCTTTGAGGAAAAAAGATTATCAGTATGGCAAAATACTGCCTTAGAGCTGAAAAAAATAACTGTCTAATTACATTCTTCTTGAATTCTTACATCGTTACTGGAGAGAAATTACATGATGTGCTTTTTCCAAGGTTTTATCTTGGATGGTGACTCGTCATTATTTTTAGTTCTTGCAGACTATTCCAAATGTTAGGTTATCCCATTGCTGGAAATATCTGAAGTAGGTAACCAGATACATTAATTTTAATTTTGAGTGACAGCCTCCTCAGAGATGTGCTAGTTCCTGAAACAGACAGTGGCACTGCATTCACAGCAGTGGTCATGGTAGAAAAATCACATCTGAGTGAGCAGTACACTTGAGAGAGCAGTGGTGTGGGTCCCTTTGCTGTGGGAAAGGTGGAACTGCTCCTGTCAGCAGCCCAAGTGGATTGCAGTTTCCACCTAACTAGAATACATTATACAAGCAGGATATTGCTGAATACAGCTCAGAGAAGAGTCCTCAGCCTGCAAGAGGGAATTTTTAGAGATGCAGTCAATGCAGGCTCCTGTGTGACTCCCTCTCCTTGTGCTCACAGCAAGGAGTGTAGTTGTGGTGCCTGCAGGATGGCTGTGCCTGCTGTGGAGGCTTGGAGAGGTAAATCCTGTGCCTCCCACACCCTGGAGAGCCCTGAAAACTGGCTGAAGTATTCCCCAGGCTGAGCCATCTTAAACTGCAGCTCCCACAGAAAGGGATTGTGCAGTGTTCCCCGTGCAAAAAGGATGGTTCTGAAGCATTATAGTTTTCTTTCTAAGATACATACTTAAGTTCATATGTATCTTCTGAATGATTCTGCTTAGCCTTTTCCCTCTACTCTGCTCAAAACAGGAAAAGAAGTCTTTGTCAAAGGAATGAAACAGCAGTACGCACGTGAGCAGTCCTGGCACGCTGGGAGGACAGCATCTGATAGTCTGCTTTTCGTTGACTGCACCATAAATATTTTTTCCCTGTCTGTGTTGCTGTCTCAAGCATAACATGCAATGACCAACTCGTGATAACTGTAAGAAACGGCTAGGGGTTTTTTGATGTGGACTTCTGGTTCCTTCTGGATTGTGCATTTACTCCTTGCACTGAAGGAAAAAATGAAATCATCTTCCCATAGTTCTCTGGGTTAGGAATGAGGCAACAGGAAAAAATGTACTAAAACCCAAACTTTATAGTATCAGGAATCCTATCCATGTGTAACTTTTTGATCTGTGACAGTTTTACTGAACTGAACACTAAGTATAGACTGCAATTATAATATATGGCTCACACTCAAATGTCAGTGTGCTATTTTGGGCTCAGTTTTTGCAATAAAATAAATTCAGTCACAGCAGTTAATGGAGAAAGTGGAGCTGTCTCTTCCGGGAGAAGAGGCAAGCAAAGACAGCTTGTTATCGACCGTGGTCCTGCATGAGAGAATGTGGCCCAGGGACTGATCATTGATTGTATATGACACCTATGTATCTCTGCTGCAGGATATCATCTGGGTCCTTCCCTCGTGCCCATAAAGGAAGTCCCCTGGCATTTCACCTCCAGCATGCACCACAACTTGCCTTTTCCTGTACCTCGTGTTGTTTCTTGCTTCCAGTGCTTGCTGGCAAGCAGTATAAAAAGATGACGAATAATTATGTTCACGTCAGTGGTGACAATGGATTTTTTTCCTATTCCTGTTGTGTAGCTGTTCTTGAGTTTTTTAAGTAGAAGAAATATCTATATTTAGTTGGCTTTCATTTGTGTTTGACAGGACCACGATTTTGAAAGAAAGTGCATATAAAATGTGCACTTTTTTTTTTTTTTTACCATAGACCTCTTGAAGCATTATTTCAAAACCAACTTGTCTTTACTTCTTGAGATGCCAGCACCATGACTTCAAGTAATTAGTTGGCACACCTCTAACAGCTTTCTGAAGAGGTGCAGACATGTTTGCAAAAGTAATAATTATGCCATCTGGTAAACCATACATACCTGGTGGATATTTCCTCCTAAGATAGCATGGTTTTCATGGGGAAGGCACTATAACGCTGTGTGGTTTCTAGAAGACTCTGAATTAAGTAACAACCTTCTTCCTTCACAAGTTCACTTCAGTCTTCCCCAGCCAGAGTTTCTGTGCTCTGCTTTTGGCTGATTTTGATATTTTGGCAAATAACTAGCAGTAAGTAACAATGGCTGTCAGAAGGGGCCTTCATCCTACTGAGGTTTATGCAAACCTTGCAGTTTCCACTTCCTCCTGTGTTGAAACATTGTGCTTTTGGTCTCATAGACCTGCAGGGTTCTGCACAGTGAGGGCAGGTGTGGACAGCAGCTGTCTTCACTTCTGGACTCGAGCTCCTTCTGTGAAAATTCAATTGCAAGTAAAGGAAATTAAGATCTTTATGCTATTTGTGATAAAATTCAGGACTTAACTCCAGATATGAAAATTTCCTGGTATTTTTAGAGATGTGATTATCGGGAGCCTATAGATTTTCTTCAGTTGCTTCAGATATATGCTGTTATGCTACCTTCATTAACCCTGTTAGTGGAAGAAAATGTATTTGGGGAGCTTAATCTTGCAGGTGAATGTCAAGGAAAAACTTTCCAGAAAATCCTTGTAAAATCTCCCACATTCAGTTTTCGTCCTAAGAGAACTAAAGTAGCATCTGTTTTATCAATAGATATTCCTTTGTTTCTTCTCTTTGCAGAGAAGACACAGGTTATTTTTGGGTGCCCGGTGCCAGAGCAAGAGGCCATGGACATGGGCTGGAACACATTAAACTCAAATCTGTACACAGTAAAACAGCTTTTATTATGAAGGTGACAAAATACTGGAGCATGTTTCCTGGAGGGGTTGTGGAGCCTTCATTCTTGGAGATTTCAGAAGCTGCCTGGACATAGTCCTGAGTTCTTGCTGACCTGCTTGAGCAAAGGCTTGGACCATTCAGCCTCCAGAAGTCCCTGCCAACCTCAGTGTTCTGTGATTCTGTGAAACCTGTCAGCAAGGAACATCTGCTCCATAGTATTTTCAGAGCTGGTATAGCTAGAGCGGTTGTTTCACAGTGCAATTCTGCCAAAAATGTGCAAAGTAATTTATTCTTCTCCCTTGCATTCCAACAGAAATAGCAGTCATATGAATGACTTCTCTTTTTAAAAGAGTGTTTGCCCAGCTTTTGTGATAGCTTAAATGGTTGCTGCTACTCAACAAGGTTACTCAAAGGTATTGCTAATGTACCTAAAACTTTGCATAAGTCAGTAAGTTATGATTTAAAAACGGTGCTGCAAAGTGCCCTGGAGGGCAGGGTGGGGTTACTTCCATCCCTTGCTGCAGGACCTCTTCCAGGCATTGCAAAATACCAGAACATTTTTATAGCTTATCATGTCATTCATCCCACTTTTTTTTTTCCCCCTGAATTGTGATTTCAATATGACATTCCTCAAGGCTGCCTGCCATTTTTCTTGCTGTGTACTTCCCTCTTCTTATTATTTTTTCTTTTTGCCTTAATCTGCCTACTCTCAGTACAAAGTGGAAGCACCTAGACACCAGTGGCATGGCTCTGCAATGTAGGAAAAAGAAAGTGAATACACTTAGTGGTTAATGTAAGTCACTTAACGTTCTGTATGGGTCATTTTAAGTGTCTGAGGCTATATGTAACTGTTAAGATCTGGCTTGCTCTTCGTTCATCTAGCATTATTGCTCTTCAAAACCTTCTTTTCAAAGCATTCATGACACCTTAGGTACAGTTGTTTAAATGCTTCACTATCCTTGTCACCAAAGATCCAGCTCAAGAGTTGCTCTCTCCCATGATTTGTATTTAGGTCTTTGGGTTTTTGTGAAATGCATGGCTAGGTCTTGTCCATGGGTCCTCTCATGAACCTATCTTTGCCTGTCTGATCTGAAATCTCTCCCGTCCTGTATGCATTCTTTAGGTAAAAATAGAGGCACTGTGCAGATTCTCGTTCTGTGCAGCCTTGGGAACCGGGCCAGATTCCTGAATTTGGGTGATACAAAAAATTTAGTCCTTGCCTCCTCTTAGGAAAGCTATTACAGATGGTGTTTTTTCTTCTTCTGAGAGGGGGAGGAGGTGAAGGAAGGTAAGCTTGCCTTTAAACAAGCTCTCTCTGTGCGAGGGAGGCCTTAAAATGCAGTAAGCTTTGAGAAACGATGGGACAGTAATACAAGTTATCCGTAATTTGTCAGGAAGTTAAATAATCCAGGGAGCTTCCAAGTTTTTGCAAATGAATTTTACCATGCATTGAAACTGAAATACTATTTGCAGATCTGAAATTCCACCAATTTTTAGAAGCAGCATTTGGGAGCAGCAGTCTCAAAGCCGGGAACCAGGGGGATGGCACACTTCTGGCTGCTCCCATTTTCCTTCAAAGTTTAGCAGAACATATAGGATCCTGTAAATGGACTCTGCTACCAACACAGGTGTGCACAGAAAAGTAGTCTGTCAGGTGTGAGCATAACTCTTGGATTGTAGAGGAGGCGGGATTTATGTCTCGGTTAGCGATTCTGAGGTGGGCGTTCTGCGATCGTTTCTTTCACGTAACTTGCCGATTGAATCTATTACCCAGGAAGTAATTGCTTAAATGAGTTCTGGGAGTTTCTTTTCTTCTGCTGCTGTTAATTTAAAGCATTGTTTTATGGGTAGATATTCTGTTTCATACAGTTGTATTTTAAATTGCAGAGGGGTAGCAGACTCTTTTCATTGTAACTGCTAGGTTTTTCATTGAACTGAATAGTGGCACTTGTTCTTGTCCCCTTTGCCTGACTCTTCAGAGTGTGTTTGTGCCGTTTCCACTCCAGTAACAGAATATATAATGAAATACTTCTTTAGCACTCTGCCTTACTAGCTAATGGCATCACATTTTGGTTGTTTCCTCATGGTGACAGTGCGTAACATCACAGCAATCTGTATGGCAGGAGCAGTCTAGTTGTAGGATTGCCATAGGAAAGTGAACCTGAGCTGAGTAAAGTGACAACTCTGCTTTCTGCTCTCCTCTGTTCCTTCTCTACAGAGCAAAAGGATGCCCAGAAAACGATGAATTCTTTGGCCTTGCTTTCCAACTTTTATATATACGTAGAATTAAGCATTTTCTTAAGATTAGATCAGACAGCCAAATGGTCCTGGTGATTCCCTAGAGGAATCTGCAGGATCCTGACAAAATATATCCTGCCTTCCAAAGAGATGTATGATTGCGTGGTATTTCTTACATGACTACCAATTTGGAGTTGTAAATAACGTTGTGCAAAATAGGTTTAAAATAAGTTTATCTTCTGCATTGAACTTCAGGGAATATATATATATATATATACATATTTATTTTTATATATTTCTAATGAGAAATAAAATACTGTTTTATTATTTGTTTATTATTATTTTATTTTATTATTTGGGGTTGTTGTTCTTGACTTAAAATGCTGTCTGTTATAGGTCAAATCCTTAATCAGCTGTATGCTACAATCAGCAGCACTGTTTTATAATATTAAAATCACAGTAGGCCCTATTCTGTGTTGAAATATCACTGTTTGAGAAAGATTCTTCAATTTTGTGAAAAATTTTGGAAGCTAATTAAATTTTTAATGCTTGGCTTGGAGTTCGAACTTTGCCACCAGGAGACTACTGAAGCTGGAGCAGGAGTGAGAGATGACTGAGGGACTTGGAGTATCTGTCATCTGAGCAGAGATTGTGAGAGCTGAGACTGCTCAGCCTGGAGCAGAGAAGGGCTCAAGGGGGGATTTTATCCATGTACATAAATACGGGCTCTTAGTGGTGCTCACTAACTGGTCGAGAGTCAACAGGAACAAATTGAAACACATGCAGTTCCAGCTGATTGTAGGTTGTGAAGTCTCCATCTGCAAAGATACCCAGAACCCAGCAGAACGCGGTCCTGGCAGCCTACCCTGTATCTAATCCTGCTTGAATAGTGGGTTTGGACCAGATGGCCTCAGGAGGGGAGATCCCTTCCAATTGAAACTGTGGAAGTTTTGTTGTTTTGTTCTCAACGCTGTATTAATTTACTGATTATACAGATTGTCTTCAGTTAAGTTTTCTCGCTGTGTAATAGATTGTACTGGGCTCTTCCAGATCCATGTGAAGCATATGTAAACAGTTTATTTTATTTTCTTTCCTTTCTAGGTTCTGGGAACGCCTACAAGGGAGCAAATTAGAGAAATGAATCCAAACTATACTGAATTTAAATTCCCTCAGATTAAGGCACATCCTTGGACTAAGGTAAGTCAATACGAATTGGATAATAGCAGCATGTGGGCTGAAACTGAGAAATTCAGGGAGTTGTGTGATTATCTTTGTAGCTGTCAGTCTAAACTAGGTACCTTTAATTATGCTAGAGACCCAATAACTCCTGATATAGGTAAGAATAAGGAAGATATTGAAGCAGTGTATTGCATTATATATTAGTCTTTTTTTTTTTTGGGGGGGGGGGGGCTTCATACAGCCTTTTTCTTTAAAAAAAAAAACAAAAAAAAACAGTGGTGTGTGTGCTTGTAGTGGATTGCAATATATCTAAATCCTGTCATTCTCTAACTCTTGATGTGTACAGAAGTCACTTAGAAATGAGAAAGTGCTCCAATGATGTGTGTGACACTTCTATAATGCTGTTACATAATCTGGCAGTGAAGGTTGACAGTAATTTTCTTAACTGGTTCTTTCAAAAAATATTGTATTTGCAATCCTGTAGGTGTGTTTTTTAGTGTTGTCTTTTTTTTTTTTTTTTTTTCCTGGAGTTGCATCTTAAGACTGTTTTGCTGCCTAGTTTTCAGAAGGAGGTACTACTGCAGTAAATACTGGCAATAATATAACCATGGTCAAAGTGGAAACTGCTAGCGTTAGAGTAAGTACATGGCCCTGCAGTTAAGCTGTCCTCCACGTGTGGAGGAATGGTAGATTTTTGATTTGGAAAGTGGTAAAAACTGATAATTTAATTAGCATTCAGCTTGTCATTTAAGTTAAATACCAAGTTGTAAGCAACTGATATCTGACATAGTTGTAGTATGTTGTCATCATACCTTAGTGGCTCAGCTTTTCTTCTGCTAAGAGCATATTGTTTATGTATGAAAAGATTTTATTCCTAGCTGAGCATGTGTCCAGGTCAGACTCTTTAAGACCAAATGCACTGTGGTGGTAGGAACTCTGAATAAACCAGCTAGAGCTAATCAAGAGTCTTTCTGACAGCTGGTGATATATGTAGCAGGTACATGCCAAGCCAGATATGCTGTTTATATGATAGATTATTCAACATTTCATGCACGACGTCGTTTCTCCTTTTCCCCAATAATTCCTGGTTTTTATTTCCATATCCTAGTTTCTGTGGATTGGTTAAGTGATTTATAATAGTATGAGAGGTCTGTGAATCCAGTGATGCTTTTTAGTATCTTACTTTAACTGAAGAAAACAGTAGGACAAGTTAAATTCCTGGGAGTTGGCCTCTTCCCTTTCTAATTGCAGCATGGTAGAAATCAAGTCACAAGAATAAACCCCAAAGCCTTATAGCACAGAATTCTATGATTGCATCTGGATTTCTGCAGTGAAGGTGTTCTGGATTTGAGAGATTAAAGTAACGTGCAATGGGATGGGGGTGTTGAGACATACTGTAGCATATGGAGTTAAACATCTAAGCTAGCTATGCAACTTATCTTCTGCCTGAGTAGTATTAAGAATCATCTGTATGCACCTTATGATCACAACAGAGGCTTTTCAGCAAACGCAAGCTTCAAGAAAAAAAGTGTTCCTTCTATTTATATGCATTATACATACATTAATATGTTTCGTCATTCTCAGTAGTCATAGGTGAAAACAAGTCAGTTTGAAAGAATTGAGAGGAGCTTGCCAGGAGATCACATCTGCATTCTGCATTAGGACACAATTACTTTTGGGCATCTGTGCTTGCAGCATGGCTGCTTCTTCTCAACTCATTTCTATACGTTCTTCCTGACGTCAGTTGGGTGTACAGTAGCGTTTAAACCACTTTGCTGCAGCTGAATGACGTGATATTTCATTTATGTCATCTGCACTTTTCTTGTTTAAAAAAAAAAAAAATTGTACTTTTGGAGGTGAGGCTGCATGGTGCAGAGCGGAGGGGCACATCCCCTCCCCCCACCTGACTGGCAGTGGTGGGCCTGATTCACCCCAGGGTACGGTTGGCCCTGTGTGCTGCCAGGGCACTCTGCCAGCTTATATTCAACTTGCCATCAGCCAGAACCCACCGATTCCTTTCAGTTGAGCTGCTCTCCAGCCTCTCATCCCCTAGTCTGTACATAAATTCAAGATTGCCCCTTCCCAGCTGCAGAATCTGGCACTCACTCTTGTTGAACTTCATGCAGTTGATGATTGCTTAGCTGTCCAATTTGTCAAGATCTCTCTGCAAGGCCTCTCCACACTCTGGGGAGCCAATAGCTCCTCTTAACTTAGTATCATCTGAAAAGTTACTTATTATGTGTTTGAGTCCTTCATATTGGTCATTTAGGAAAACACTGAAGAGAATGGCTCCTAAAATAGAGCCCTGCGGGACCTCACTAATGACTGACCACCAACCTGATGTGACCCCATTTACTATAACCATTTGAGCCTGACCCACAAGCCAGTTCTTCAACCATAGCCTTATGTTGTTATCCAGCTACATGCTGGTCATTTTGTCTTGAAGGATACTGTGAGAAATGGTATCAAAAGCTTCGCTGAAATAAAAAAATAAAAAATAAAATTTAAGCCGGTAATTATCAACCACATAACATTTTAACTAAGTTTCTTGAACAGCCAAATAGTACAAGTTTCCAATCTAAAACTGCAGAATTCCACACCAAAAGTCTTACAGGAAGGGCTTCAATAAAAACCCAAAAGAATCGCAGCTGGAGGTCTTACCTCATACTATAGCACTGGTTGCACGTACTCTTCTTGAAGAGTTACTTATTTGACAGTTACCTGTCTCATCAATTTTTGTTAAGAAGTGTTTTAAAGCATCATAAAACATTGTTATAAAGAAACTTACTGACCCTTGATCCATGCAACCATGTCTTAACAACTACCCACTCATCATTTATTAAACTGTAATAAATCACAGCCTGATATAGCAGTGACCTTTAATAATTTGACATTAGAGAACAAAGAAGCATTAAAAGATAAAGATGGTAGATCACTAAAGAGTTAAGATTACTGAATAGAGAAGTGTCCATCCTCTTGGAGTTTCTGTATTTTAGAATTGAAAAATTTGACTAGAAAAGTGCTTCTGAACTTTCATTGCTGAAGTGCAGCCCTAATAAGCAGTGAAGGGGAAAGGGCAAATGGTTTTTGTTACGTGTATAACTAGAGTGCTGTAAGTAGTTGCCAGTAGGACTTCAATTTTGAAAGCTTCAATCTCAGTAACACAGACTTTTGTCATCTAGGTTTAAGAATTACTGAAGATTCTGTATTTAGAAAGCTGCTATTTCTGTGATCTGGTTATAACTGGAGGGCTCACCAGTTAGGAGTTAAATTTTGTGTGGAAAAGCTTCCAGGCAGCTGTTTATCAGAATAGTTAGAGGAGAAAGTCACTCCTTCATGTAGGCTCTTTGACACAAGAGCTTTCTCATAATATTTCAGGGAAATTTCTTTGGTTTGCAAAAGTGTGTTTGGATTACAGTTAAAAGGATTCCAGTATTTTGTATTATAAATTACGTTGGTGATGTGAGGAGGACTTCTGTTGGACCTACCCGGTGCGATGGTCTGCTCCCTGGGTATTTCTGGCAGGTTTTGAGGAACCTGGCCTAGTGGGATGTGGCTCTGCCTATAGCAGAGGGATTGGACCTAAATGATTTTAAAACGTTCTTTCCAACCCGAACAGTTGTATGATTCTATAATATTGCTAATACTATGAAGTATTGGGCATATATTTTAGATTGAATACTGTGTGCGTTGGGTGTGTCTGTGTGTGCAGTCTTTGTATGCATTTTACCACTGTGCTCACTGGTCCTTAATTGTTGAACTTTGCTGTACTTGAAGCAGGCAGTCCTGTCCCCCTCCCCTCACCGTGGGACTGGGACATAAGCAGTCTGGTCTCTCTCATGACTGTTTTTTTCCACCCTCCCGAGTCAGCCTCATGTCCTCATCCTGTCCTACTCCTGCTCTCCTGGTTCTTGTCTGGCTTTTAAGCAGATTGTTTTGCTTGTAATCCATCCAAGTGACTGCTCATGTTGTAGGCTGTAGAAAGAATACCAAGCAGTAAAAAGGATAAATAGCTTCTTTTGTCACTCCTTATTATAACTGATGACAAAAGAAAATGGAAATTCTTCTGTCAGAAGTCTTCCTTGGAGAACTTGCATTTGAAATAAAGTATCAAACTTCCATGTTTGGAACCTGATCTTTTGTAAAGATGCTTTAAGTAGCTTGGAGATTAGATATTTCTTTAGATGCAGTTTCATAATTAGCTCAAGTTTGTCATGAAGTGGGGTCTGCCTATGGGTTCCCTCCTGCCTTCCTTTTGCATTCTTGTTTACACAGTAGCAAAAACCACTTGGGGGGAAAAGAAAAAAGTTATTTGAGGTCTGGGCTGGCTTTCTTACTTCCTTGCTCATTCAGGCCCAACTGTACGTATTGAGACTAGAGAATGGGGCACACTTGCAGGGCCAGGAGAAGGGCAGGACTGTCTTTTCCAGCATGATCTAGAGGTGGTTGATTGCCTGTTGTGAAACCTTGGATCTTTTTGAAGAGTACAGTTCTGTTTTTTGCTTGAAAAATCATTACACATCAAGTAAAGACTGAAAACAGCTCTGCAGGAGACTAGCTTAAAAGAATAAGAGCCAAGTTTTTCTGTCAGTTTCATCTTTTCCAGATCTCTCCGTAGGAGCAGTGATTTTTGGATAGTGTAAATCTCTTATCTCCATCTAATGCATGAGAACAGAGGCCAGGTTGTGTAGGTGATAAATTGCCCTGCCTCACAGCCCTGTTTGTATGCAGTAAAGAAAGTACTGTGTTATCACAAATAAGTGAGAATTCTTTAATATTAAGACGTGATTTGCATGAGTGCAATACAGCAATCACGTGCTAAGTTTTACTGGTCTTCTGCAACGCATTATCTGTTCTGCTGTCCTATTGCAACACGTCTGCAGAAGCTGTTCCTTGTGGCTGTCCCGCTGAGGCTGGGATGATTTCCAGAGGCAGATTATTTTTTTCTTTTTTGAGTTCAGTCTGAGGAGAAGGGGAGCTTGTTATGCTTGGCTGTGTTGCCCGCCTGTAGAGCTTGCTAGAAGCCAAGCATGTGCTGGTTAATAAAGGCTACTTGGTGCTGGTTTTGCTGGGACCTCAGTGGAATTAGCCCAATAACAAGTGTGTGGTCTCAGCAAGTAGGAGCTCCGTGGACAGGTTTCTGGTTCTGTTCCCAGTTCTGTGTCAACTCATTTGCAAGCCACTTAACCCCTCTGTCTTCATTTCTCTGGCTGTGGAAGTGCCATCAGACAGGGATTTTTGACTACTAAGGCGTAAGCTATTTTTGAGAGGCTTTTGAGAAAAATGTGTAAGGGGATTCAATCAGAGAAGATGGACTTCTTTAATCTTCATTTGCATCATGCAAGTTCTACACACTTCAAAAATAGAAAACCAGTGTATTTTGGAAATCCCCTTCCAAATTTCATAGGCTCTTGGGACAAGACTGATCCTCAGAGCAAGAGCACAGTGTTAGTTTTGGATTTCCTTGTGTTTGAGTGAAGCTCAGTCCAGACATTGCTGCCTTGCATGCGTCTCCTCCTTTTCCTTCTGTGTTTATGAACATCATGTTTCTCATAAAGCTTATTATGTTTCACTTGCGTGACTGAAATACTGCTTCGTGTTGTGAAGCTGTGCTGATGGCATTGTGTGATTGCATTTCAAACAAGCTGACTTGAGGGGTCGCGTCCTACATCTGACAGCTTTGATGGCTTGCAAACAGGAGGAGCTTTCCCTGTTCCTTAATACTGAAGTGTTTCCAGAGAGGCAGTATCCCCCGCTCCCCAGCCCGGGGCATGTGACATCGAAATGTGCTTACGGACCGCGAGAGATGTACGCGGGCTGTCGGCCTGCAGCGGGGCTGTGGGTGGTTCTTGGCAAAACGCACGGGGCTCCGGAGCTGGCAGGGAAATTTCTCACTGCAGTGTCACCAACTTGATGCGTTAGCAACAGATGTCATTTTAATAAGCCTCTGCTCTCTCAGGAGCACAGCACGCTAGCAGGACTCGCGATCTGCATGCAAAACACGTGGCAGTTGATGGCAGGAGCAGTGTCTTTTAATACACGCTGGCTGGAAGAGCACCTTGCTGTAACATTGTGGAGCTTGGATGCGTAATTAGACCAAGGCGGCGGAGCTCCATGTTGTGCATGGCAAGTCAATGAGCTGAAAGTCAGACCAGGCATTCTGCTGAAACAATGCTCAACTCTTGCCTCGTGGGGTTTCATCATCTGAGGGCTGAATGCTGATGGAAGTGCAGTGAAATAGAGCATCCTATGCTTCTCATCACTTTTCTTGCAGCATATGTTAGTCAAGGATAAAAAATAAAAATTGAAATTCAGAAAGAACTCTTACTACTCTTTTAGGAAGATTTCAAATCAGAAAGATAGTATGTGACTTGTTCTGCCAGTACGCGAAGGCTTCCTCTAAATTGATGTCATTTGGGGTTGAAAGCCCAGTAGTGCACCTGGGGCATTTAGGCCTGAAAGTCGCTTTGGAGTGTCAGAGATGGTGTTGATTCCTGAAAAAATGGAGAGGGAGCTGCATGAGAGAGATCACACCGACAGCAGTGTCACGCAGGAAGGAAATAGGCAACTTGCCTGGCCTCACTGCCTGCAGTCATGGGCATTCGAGCATCACCAGCATGCCTGAACACAGAACGGACTTGTGCTGGTCCCTCAGCTTTTTGGTGAGGTATAGATCTATTGGAATCTGAAGGAAAACAAACCAAACAAAAACACCAAAAGCTGTGGTTTTGGATGAGTCAGCATTTCCATTTTACATGACCATGCAGAGATTTTGTAACTCATCCAAAAAGAGCCAGTGACTTGGGTCTCAGCCTGAAATTCATTGCTTTGCAGAAACTAAGAGGTTTTGAGTTATGCAAGTGCAAATTTTCCTTGGAGAATATTGTATGTAAAGCCTTCTTTTTTTGTTTGTTTGTTTTGTTGTTTTTTTTGCATTTGTTTATCTCCAAAACAGGTTCATTTTTTAAAATGAAAACTTGAGCCTTCGGTCCCACCTGTGGACAAATAGCCTTACCAAAGGTCTTGTTTCATTTTAGAAAAATGAATTGCTGCGCCGGTGGGGTAGTATCTGATTGCTTTAAAAGTTCCTGTCAGTGTTTTATTTTTGGTTTTGTTTGTGGACTTGCTGTGCATTTTGCCCGGCCATATTTAGTCTGCATACTAAATGGTAGTCTGCCCAAACACTTCACTTTGTGCACTTAGCTTTTTTCCTTTTCTTTTTTTTTTTTTTTTTCTTTTTTCTTTTTTTTTTTTTCCTTTTCTCCTTTTTTCTTTCCTTTATTATTTCTTATTTCTTTTGCTTTCACCCAGATGTACCTTAAACCGAGACAGACTTTGCTCCGAAGGGCCGGATTTTAGTCCGTGCACTAAATTTTAGTCCGCAGACTAAAAAAATAATCCGCGGATTATTTGCTACCTCCATTCCCTCACTGAGAACTACCCGGACCCGAAGCTCTGGCTGCACCCCACGGCCTGGGGGCTCACAACTAGCAGGGAGCCCTGCCCTCTGTCCACTGCCTAGCAGTGACTGTCCCCGGCTCCTTACGAGTGTAGTTCTCAGTGGGTGAATTTGTCAGCCTTCCCGGTGGGGCTGCGTGGGATCAGAAGAGCTGGAAGACGTAGAGGGGTTGCTTTAGTTTTAGTGCGTTAGTCCAAAGGAGAGGGGGGAACAAATTGAGGGAAAATTTCTTAATCAGTGGGTGCGACGATATGAGGGGGAAAAGACCCGTAGTAGAATGAAATTCAGTCCATACCCGCACTCCTGAGGTGGTATCTCCAGTTCCTGAAGAATCCTAAAGAGATCACATCAGCAAACTCCTGTGGTGGGGGAAGTCAATCCAAAATGGAGAATAATCCGCGGCGGCCTGAGACACCCATAGCTCACGCAAATTGAAAACCTCCAAATTGGAAGGACAGAACCCAGATTTTTATTTTCTTTTCGGCACCAGTTATAAATTGCTAGGGGTTTGGCTTTTTTTTCCAGAAAAACAAAATTTGCATTGTGTCTCTGGGACAGATTTACAAGTGGGATGCACTTCTGAAGACAAACAAATTCGGACCCATTGTCTGTGGACATTTATACCCAGGACCAAAGACTGAAAATTCTTTATGATGAGAATTTCGATTACCCTTTTAGTTCGAGTTTTGATTTCAATTTTTTTTTTATTTTATTTTTTTAGTAAATGCACTGGCATTGGAACATAAATTTAATAGAAAAATGTTTCTATACTATGCCTCACCATTGCACAATCAATTTTTTGGCATACACTGTGGTGAAGTTGGACTTGCTGCTATGGAGACTGATGCTTAAAGTTTCTAATTGTATAAACATTTTCTATGTCTCCCACACCGTGGATTTCTTATAATATTGGATATATTTTTCCTTGCTGAACTATTCTCATTTGGATTGACTCCCCCTGTTTGGATTATTTCACTGCATTATCTTTAGGACTCGTCAGGAACAGGACATTTCACCTCAGGAGTACGGGTATGTACTAAACATTTTTTCAAATTACTAGGCCTAGCCTTGAAAAAAGGAGAGGAATGCTAGAAGTGACATTCGAGTTGAATGAGCATCCCCGAAGCAGCAGACAGGCAAATGTTTTTTACCACCAGGTGATGAGGAGATAGGCTTAGATGTGCAGCTCATTCACCACGTAGTACAGGGGGTGGGGGGAAGCTGAGTGAGGACTCAGAGTAATTTGGGTTTTCTCCTCCCTGGTTCTGTAACAGCTAGGGTGGCCCTCAGGCACTGCCTGCCCTGGGTGCCTGGCTGCTCGTTCAGGGGCAGGCTGATTTTAGGAAGAGGCTGTGAGGTTTTCTCTGCCAAAATGAAGAGCTTAAGAGCTAGGCAGCTGAGAGAACTCTTCTTGCAGACAGCAGGTCTGTCGCTCTGCCTGCCTGCTGATGTGTGCCAGATAGGGACTTATCTTCTTTTCCTAAAGGAAAAACAAAATGATAGTTTTTCAGATCTGTATAGTAGCGGATAAGTGAGCTGTCCTGAGGGAAAAACACAGCTGAAAATGAAGTACTTCAGTTTCAAGCTGTGGTAAATCAAGCCTGCTGAAACACCAGTAAGAAGATACAAGAGTGAGACTCTCAGTAAATATCAGAATACTTCACTTCAGCGGTTTTACCTCAAGACATGCTTATTTATACTATTATATACACTATTATTTACACTATTATATACACTATACCATAGTGTAAACAATCTAAAGTCACTTTGACTCCATGAGTCCCAGCCACAGGAGCTAGCACACCGTGTGAGGAACTCACGCAAGTGCTCTCCAGCACCCCTGGAGGACTTGCGTCCAATTCCCATTCTCCAGAGCACGCTTTTTGGCTTTCAGCCTGCCCAGGGAGTGCCTGTGCAAGTTCCTAACTGCAGACAGTTAGCATGCCATGCGCCGATTAATTTCTCCTAGGTGCTGCACGGTGTGTGTTCACTTGCACTGGTGCATGAGCATTTTGGATTAGCTCTGCTTTTATCAAAACTGCTGGCATCAGAACTTAGCACTCATCCCAAGCCCACTGCCTTTTCTGCAGCCTGGGCATCACCTGTAACATAGAATCATAGAATCCTCAGAGTTGGAAAGGACCTTCGAAGGTCATCTAGTCCAACTCCCCTGCAATGAACAGGGGCACCACGGCTAGGTCATTGTACTCAGAGCCTGGTCCAGCCCAGCCTTGAATATCTCCAGGGACAGGGCTTCCTCCACAATCTCTGGGCAATCAGTTCCGCTGTCTCACCACTCCTTTTCCTTATATCCAACCTAAATCTACCCTCTTTAATTTCCCCTTGTCCTTGACAGACCCTGCTAAAAAGTCTGTCCCCATCTTTCCTGTAGTGCTCCTTTAGATACTGAAAGGCCACTACCAGGTCACCTCAGAACCTTCTCTTCTCTAGGCTGAACAGCCCCAGCTCTCTCAGCCTTGTAGGGAAGGTGTTCCATCCCTTGGATCATTTTTGTGGCCCTTCTCTGGACTCACTCCAGCAGGTCTGTGTTCCTCCTGTACTGAGGACTCCACATCTGGATACAGTATTCCAAGTTAGGTCTCACCAGCAGAGAGCAGAGGGGCAGGATCACCTTCCTCCCTGCTGGCCACGTTTCCTTTCATGTAGCTCAGGATCCTCTTGGGATTGCAGCCCTTTGTGGGTTGTGAGGGCAGATTGCTGACTTGTTTCCAGCTGCCATCCACTAGTATCCCCAAGTCCTTTATGGCAGGGCTGTGCTCAGTCCTTGTACTGGGGGTTTCCTTGACCCAGGTGCAAGTTCTTGCACTTGGCTTTGTTGATCTTCTGTTCTCCTGGGACCACTGCTCAAACCTGTCTAGGTCCCTCTGGATGGCATCCGATCTCTTGGGCATATCAACTGTACTTTACAGCTTGGTGTCATCTGCAAACTTGCTGAGGGTGCACTGACCCTTGGGGAACATTGCTCATCACTGATTTCCATCCAGACATTGAGCAGTTGATAATTACACTCTAGACTCAATCCTGCAGCCAGTTCTTTGTTCTTCAGACAGTCCGCTCAACAAATCCGTATCTTTCCAATTGGAGAGAAGGATCTGGGGTAGCACGTCAAAAACCTTACTGAAGTCCAGATAGATGACATTGGTGGCTCTTCCCTTGTCCATTGATGCAGCAACACCATCACTGAAGACAGCTAGGTCGGTCAAAGAGGATTTGCCCTTGGGAGAACCAGCATGGCTTCACCTCCTTGTCTTCCATGCGCTTTAACATATCTTCCAGGAGGATCTGCTCCATGATTTTTCCTGGCACAGAAGTGAGACTGACAGATTGGTAGATTTCTGGGTCATCCTTTTTACCCTTCTTAAAAATGGGTGTGACGTTGCCTTTTTTTCCAGTCTCCGGGGACTTCACCTGACTGCCATGACTTTTCAAATACTATTGAGAGTGGCCTGGTGACCACATTGGCCAATTCCCCTCAGAACTCTGGGATACATCTCATCAGGACCCAGGTTCCTCAGGTGGTCATGAACCTTGTCTTTGCTCACAATGGGAGGGGCATTGCTTCCCCAATCTGCTTTTCCAAACCAATCATTTGAGGGCTGTGTGACAAGCAGTTACCAGAGAAGACCAAGGCAGTGAAGTTGTTAAGTGCCTCAGCCTTCTCCTTGTCTGTTGTTACCAGCTTGCCTGCATCTCTCACTAGTGGGAGTTACACCCTCTTGGACCCTCCTTTTCTGGTTGAGGTACCTGTAGAAGCCTTTCTTGTTCTTCTTGGTGCCCCTTGCCAGGTTTTGTTCAAGATGCGCCTTGTCTTTTCTTTCCCTATCCCTACATGGCTGAACAGCTTCCTTATACTTTTCCCACTTGTCCCTGTTTCCACTGCTTGTGCCTTTTCTTCTTGCTTTCCAGTTTGACCAGCAGGTCCTGTTCAGCCATACTGGTCTCTTGCCTTCCTTTCCTGACTTCATAGTGAGGTTCAACATAGTGAGAGGGCATCCATGTCACCTATATGATAACCTTCTATTCTCCTTGTTATGTAAGGAGAAAGGAGGATGGGAGTATTGTTAGGTGTGTGTATAGCTATTCTTGGAGGTGTAACTCCAAGCTGAAGTGAGAAACAGCTATGAGCTCTGTGTTGTCATCAGCCCAGGTAAAAATCCTTTAGAATGGAGTAGTTGGTTTTCTTGACACAGCTTTCAGCCTTAGAAATACCAGATGTGCAGGAGTTATCCCATTACAGGAGTGACTTGCCAGAATAAGGTCAAGAAAGGATAAACCTGCAAGTTAGAGCTAGACATTTCCTGCACCCCACCCTCGCTTCCCTTGTTGTTCTCCAAAGTTGAACAGCAGCCTCCATAGCAACAATCTGACCTGCTGCCTGCAAAAGTCCATGTTAGTAAGACTTCATTCAATAGCAAAAAATAAAAAAATTAAATTGAAAAGAAAAAAAAGTAGTGGGGCCCTATTCAATTTTTGCATTCAATGAATCCCGCTCATTTGAACCCTTCTCCTCACCTTCACTCCACCCCATGTGCATGGCTGGTAGCACCTGTGTGTGTTTGTCATGACTTTTGAATGAGTTCCCCCTTCATTCTTGGAGTTGTTTCTCTGAGTGCGCTCCCATGAAGTCTCTTGCTGGCATTGCTCCTTCACTGAGTGCAAAGCTTGGCAATTAACCCTTTCTCAACCCCAGGAACTGGATTTTCCCATCCTCGCTGGAGGACGCTGATTACTACAAACACAAGTTTGTTCCAGCACGTTGGGCAACGAGAGGTTTAATTGCTCTGGCTTGCTGCTGCTCAGTAAAGACAAAGAACGTACCCAGACAACCTGTTTCTCCTTGCTTGCTTTTATTTTTTTTCAGGTCTTCCGGCCCCGCACTCCACCAGAAGCAATTGCGCTATGTAGCCGTCTGCTGGAGTATACCCCCACTGCCCGCCTGACTCCCCTGGAGGCCTGTGCGCACTCTTTCTTCGATGAACTACGGGACCCAAACGTCAAGTTACCAAACGGGCGAGAGAAACCTGCACTCTTCAATTTCACCACTCAAGGTAGCCTGCAGGCATAGTGGATCCCTGCTTCAGGGAGCCCTGGGATAAACATTTGTTGCGATGCACACATCACACTCTCAGAAGTTAAAAGCCAAAAGGTTTACACTTGCAGTTTAGTGTCCGCATTCTAGCTGATGTATGTGCATGGAACACCATAGTCAGTGTCCGCAGAGGTTGGTTTTTCCTTTTGGAGGTGTTCCTGCTCCTTCTTACTTGCAATGCCGTGTCAGGGAGCAGTGGATATTAAGGTTGCCAGGGAAGCTTGTAGTGTTGCTGCCTATGTGGTTTTGGATGTGGGATAAACATAGAAATCTCACTGTCCATGTTTTAGGTACTGTGGAGTTTATCTGGCATCATATTGACTCAATAAATCAGAAAGAATAAAAATGACAGACAGTAAGCTTTTTTATTTGAACCCTAGACCAGTATCAGATTTTAAAACCATTCACGTATGTTGTACAGGTATACAGAACTGATATCCCTGCAGAACTGTTTTGTCTTCTAAGACAGAGAGCATGAGAAAAATGGCATACAAATACCTGAATAATTAATGTTGCAGCATTTCATTTTAATGTTAGGTGATCAGCTGCAAGTTCTCACTCTTGGAGCAAAAATAGATCAGTGTGTATTTTCTGCTGGAAATGTAAAATACCTTTTGGCTTAGTTAGCATCAGTGTAGTTTCTCAAACCCTTTAGTGCACGCAATGTCCATCTGCTGAAATGTGCCCGAGTGTGAACTGGTTCTGAATGGCTGCCTTGCAGAAGGTGAATGTGCTACATGAATACAAGGGTTTAAAAAGGGATTGTAAAGTGCTATAGTGAGTACTTGAAAAATCTGTAGAGAAAAAATAAATACATGTGTTGGAAATTTGTCCCTGGTTTCCCCTAGGCAGTGTGGAAACTGCTGAGCAATCTAATCCTCTAGTAAGCTCCTCCTTTGCCAGCCTGGAGAGCTGGTGTGCTCTCACAGTGACTCTTGGGAATGGCAGGAGAAATTGCTTCCAGGGAAAAGAAATCCTGAAGATTCAAAAAAGCAGTTTTCTGTCACTGACAAGTGCCAATGTTAGCATCTAGAGAGAGAGTGTGGGATAGAGGTTGATCATTAATACATTTCCAGATGAGTTGTGTTGCATGTCACAGGCAAAAAAACAAAAACTAATACAAAAAAGAAAAGCCTGACCAGAATTTTAAGAATAAGTAAATAGTTTTCTCAGTGATTTTAAGACTTCCGTTAATAAACATGCAGTAATAGGTCCTGTCTAACAGCAGTAGTGATTATGACCTGAGGATACACAAAGGGCTTTTGCTCCCCCTGTGTTATTGTCCATCTTTCGCTGGACTGCACAATGACCCTATCAGAGTGACTAATCCAAGTCAGAAATCATATTTGGGAAACAGACCAGGACTTTGGAAATCAGATACACTGATAACTTATGTCATCTCTGGTAATTCTGAAAGTAGTGAAAGACATCCTTTTGTTTCCTATGACGTTTGTTTTCAACAGGTGATATTAAATTTTAAAGGAGGTGTTTTATTTGGCTATGACCAGTTGACCGAAACCCATGCAGTACGAGGTTGAGAAGGCTTGAAAACAAAGCTGTTAGAAATAACAATATATATCTGATCATTACTGTGCTGAATTGATTTTCAGAACAAACCGAGGCATCCTACCAAATCTGCTGATCTAGGTAGTGGTCTAGAAAAAAGCACAGAGTGTATGTGGCAGATAAAGATCATGGTCTTTGGCTGCCAGCAGTGGTTCTGGGGCACATAGATGCCTGCTGTAGAGACGGAAGCTAATTATGAATGATAATTAAAAAACTATCATGCCCAAGGAAGCATCTGTAGTAGTCAGTGCTGCAGTTCAGTGACTCCTAGACCTGCAAAACAGAAAGCATGTTGGTTTTTTTTTTCTCTTAGAAGATGAATTTTCAGTCAACCTGTAAAATGACTACCATTTACTACGTTTCTTATCTCAGTGATTCTGCTGGGTCACTATCAGTTCATGTTAGTTAACCACTGGAGACTTAAATTCTGCTGTGATTCAGCACTTAAGGAGTGGCTATCATCGCTGCTTGATGACAAGCACTTTTATGCCTGGAGTTTTTAATCAGAAAAAAAATGACTGGTGATCTTTACTTATAAAAAGGGGTTTTATTTTTTCTTAAAAACAAACAAAACCTATTTCTGTCCAGAGTGTCTCAGTGTGATCATTTGAGTGTCACCTAGTTTCTAATGATATTTCTGTTTAGGGTATGCTCAGTGAGGAGGCACATAAAGAGGAGTGTGAAACTTGTGTTGATTCCAGCACTCCTCTGCTTTGAAGAGAAACTGCTACATACACTTGTCACACAGAAAGTTTGTTATTGTGACCAAGTAAATGGTACAAAACTAATTTCTCCAAGGCATTCTGGGAGAGTTGAAATATTGAACAGCTCAGTGCTCTCAGCATCGTCTTTTCCCAGTGCAAAGCATTTTATTGTGTTTGGGGAATGAATATAATCTGGTGTTCTGGTAAAACTGGATATTTTTATTCTGGCTCCTCATTGGAGATGCAGAGTGGCTGTAGGTGTCAAAATTTGAGCAGGAGAAGGAGAGAGGTGTTTCCCCAGCTGATGTGAACCACAGTTGGCTCTCATAAATGTATCTAGGTATCGCTGTTCTGTTCACATAATGATACCGAAGGCTTTATCTGCGTTGCCTCGATCACAGTATCTTCTTGCAGCAGTATTGGTTGGAATTACCACAACCCTGAACTGCAAGTTTGGTTTAGATAAGCATGCTACAGTTCCAGAGCTTGTCCATAGATTGTGAGGGAAGTCACTGAGAACAGACTGTCAGTACCACAGCTCACACCTTTTGTTTTGTATTGACTTGCCTCGTTCTCACAGGTACGATAGACACAGATACAGCAGAAAAATTCAAATTCTGAAGCAAAGCTGTTCTTAAACTCCAACCAAATAAGTTCAGTTTGCTTTGGTTGTTTGTTGCCTGAACTGGCTTGCTTCTCCTCTAAGTGAAGTACCAAGACACCTGAAGCATGCTGACCTTAAGAAAATTCTTACCAGTTAAGACAACATGAGGTTTTTGAAGAAGTGAATGGTATCAGCCTTGTAGTCTCTGTACACTCTTCTAGGTGGCTACAGAGAAGCACTAGTGCAACAAAAACAAAAAACAAGCATGCTCCTCATAGCTGTTGCTGTGAAAGGACATATTCTGGCAGTACTTCAAGAAAGTATGGGAGGAATCAGCCTGGGATTTGAAGTGCCATTGCAGCACTATTTTTCTGCCAGTTCAGCTGGCTCTTTGGCCCTAGGATTCTGGCTACAAAGGTGCTGCTGGAGGGTAGTTGCATCCTTGAGGCACTACTTAGAGCCAAAAGGTAGCAAATGTCATTCGGCTATCACTGCTTCTGTTTGAGCTGCAGTCCCATACTACTGCCAGTGAAGAACTGAAAGAAATGCTTGGGTAATGGAAACTTAAAAAAAAAAATAATGAAGAGAATGGCAGATTTCCTGTAGTAACAGATTAAAGAAACAGCATTAGAAAAGGTATTAAAGATTAAAGTAGCAAGATTTCACAGAGCAGCTAATAGCCAATGTAGGATTAAAGTATAGGTTTATCACCTGAGTTCAGCTTTGATTTTGGAGGATTCATGATTCTTCAGTTTATTTTTCCGTAAAAAGGAGGCTTGTGAATTCTGAATGATATTATGAAACTGTGAATTCTACATTATTCTCATATGAGTTTGAAGACTTGTAATTATTACAAATGTTTTGATTATTGAAGCTTTATGCAAAGCTTTATGGTCTTCTTGGACCAGAATGTAGTGTTACAGTGGATAGATTAGATAGGTTGCAGGTAACGTAGCAATTTCTGTTTGGTTCTAGGTTGGAACTCATATTCAGAAGTGCTTAAATACAGTCTCAAAATATGCATTAATAAGAGGGTTAGGAACAAGTGAGAGTTTTCTGCTAGGAAGGGAAGATGCAGACTGTGAACTTAGAAGGAGGAAAAGTCATCATTTTAGTCCCTAAATTTAAAGCTTGTGTTAAGGAAGAGAAATAGTCTCTTAAGGAAAAGCTCCATTAATGTAAGACTGCGTACAAAACCCCTTGGAGCCCCAAAAGTCATAAGTCATCCTCCTGTGAGGTGACGGCTCACATCCGTCCCACCGGATGTTGCTTTCTCAAGAGACAGTCACTCCTGATGCTGAGGCAGACAGGACCTGTCTTGTCTCGGCTTCATACCACCTTCTGTGAAACAGTCACTTCTCTTGAGAGGCTGTCAGAAGATTGTCAGTTGCTGGCAATGTGTTGCCCTTCACCCTCCCACAGCAGTGGTTTTAAGATGCGTATTTCTCATTCTGGTACACACTGAAGCTATATTGGATTTGGAGCCTAAAAGCCATGGCTATTTTTTCCTTAGTTAACGTCTCAGAAAGAATGGCTGTGTCATTTTGTTGTCCATTTAAATCACCCAGCAAACCTGCTCCCTTTGCCTTTCCCTGTACTTTTAGAGGAGATGCTTCCTCTTCTGGACCATGCTCAAGGAGGTTGCTTTAAGATTGGTCTGGGTTCTCAGGTCCTTGAGAAATGAAGCTTGAGCCAGCCAAAGAACTGAACCCTTGGAGCTCTTGGAGCCACTGTAACAGCTGCTTGTTGCTGAGCCAGTGCCCCAAGCAGCACAACTGCTATCAGCGTTCAGACTGATTGCAAGTGGGTTTGTGAAGGGAATCCTTCCAGTTCTCAAAAGGCAATGCATCATCAGGCTTTGGATAAGTAAAAAGCTTGACCAGTTGTTTGCTAACTCAAACCACTGTCTTTAGGAAATAATTCCCTGACACCCGTACCACCCTGTGGTCCTGTCAGCCTTGCTGTGGGAATGGCCTTGTTGAATATTGCCGTGGTTTCCCCCTGCTGGCTTGAAGGGCACACGTTTGCCCCCAGCTTACCGTTACAGGGCAACCCGAGGAGCTGCGCTGCATGCGGGGCTCTTTCTGAATGACAAGCTAACTCTGTTTGTTCCACCTCCCCTCCAGAACTGTCAAGTAACCCATCTCTGGCTTCGATCCTCATCCCTGCTCATGCTCGGAACCAAGCAGCTGCTTCAACCCCTACAAACGCTACAGCAGCCTCAGGTGAGAATGCGCGCCCGCCTGCCTCCCCTGCTCCATGGCACCATCCTCTGCGGAGGCCCAGGGTGAGCAGGAAGCAAAGGACGGGCTCCTCCAGCCCTGCCTTCTGCTCGCTCTCTGCTCGTGGTCACCAGGATGACAGCTGTGGTCACTGACCCACACCTTAACCTGGGCCACCAATATGTTTGTTGACGCCAGGACTTTCACTATGAAAGAGCAGTTAGCTCCCCTGGTTTTTATTTTCTTTGAACACTTATTTTAGTTTCGATTGTTTTGCACCTGAATTCTGAGCTTTTGGCCTCTCCAAAGATAATACTCCTGACTTTGAACATGATGCCTAGTAAGAGGAAGAGTGGCTAGCTTAGTAGACAAAGCCTCTGCAAAGCATGGATGTAGAGGATTTTCCCCAGTGGGAAAGGGAGAAGCTTACAAAAGTCAGGGTAGGGAGTTGGGTCACCTTGCTCACTGCCTCTTCTCTGTAGCTGCAGTTGCTTCTTACTGAGTTTACTTGTGTTATCTGGGAGCACTTTGGGTTTTGGCCAGCACCGAGTGACCTTCTTTGTTCCATCTCACTCACGTTTCTGTCAGAAACCTTCTAAAATCTCCCTGTCATTCTGTAGCTACTCCAGTTTGTATTATGTTTCCAGCGAAACCTGAAAAGCTGAGTAATATCAGTTGGGAGACTCCCAAAGCAAATCCCAGGTGCTGCAGGAAGTGGCAGCGGTGATTCACACGTGGCACTGCGTCAGCCCTGAGTCAGCATGCCAGCAGGCGAGCTCGCTGCGCTTGTGCAACCCCAGGCAGGCTGCAGGATGGGTGTGTTAGCATGCGTGTCTCTTGAGCATGTCAGGCCCATTTGAGAAGGGCAGGGACCCACTTTTGAGGTGCAGGACGCTTATTCAATCATGCAGGAAAATGTCTGAAGGTTGATGTGCCAGTTACTTCAATTCTGGTCCAGCCACTGCCATACAGAAAGTATTTTTGTGGTCCATTTTAGACAACTGGAACTGAGTTAGAAGATCAGGCTTTTCTCTGAAAATGTGGCATCTGTTAGTAAAAGACTGAGCCTATATAATTTATGTGGTTTAATCTTAGGAGAAGGCAAATTTGCTCTTTTAAAATTTACTATGTTTGTTTCGTACACTTGCCAGTATTTTGCAAATAGTCATGTTCTCTGTTTCCCTTCTGTGTGCATCTGTTGCTCAGCGAGTGAGGAAAAAACGGCTAAAGTAGTGATACGAAAACGACAAAATACAGACAGGGAATTTGACTTTAAAGTCCTTTTGAAAAATCCCTTTACTTAATGTCATTTTAATGCCTTTCTGAGGAGCTTCTTTCTTTGGTAAGGTGAAGATTGAACGGGGTTAAGAAAAACTGTTCTCACCCAGTACTTCTGCTCCAGTTCGCAGAATGGGAAAATGCATTACTCTGAATCCTAGAAGCATCCTAAATGTTAAGTATACTAAAAGAAAAGAAAAAAAAGAACACCCATCTCATCGACATCAACGTGTATAAGCCTCCTGCTCACAAGCAGTACTCACAGCTGGGACAGGACATCCTACTCTTAGCTCAAAACCAGAAAATAACCTTGCAGCTTGGAAGGAGTCTGTGAAATTAATTAAGTGTTGGGCAACTTGTAGCATTGTGTTTCTGCTGCACAGCTGTTTTGTAGTTCCTTGCTCACGTGGGGTTCTTACAGCAGACCTTGGGAATTTAATCCGTAAATCATAATTGTGATGAAGTCCTATATGAGATGATGTTAATCTGTTCTGTTTTGCATGCTGTTGCTGCATTGGACAAAAACTTTTCATTGAAAGAGTCCCTTATTTCCCTACCTCCTGCACAATCCAGAGCAGGAAGTTCATAGCTCTTCAATACTGCTAAAGCAGAGTGGGAGCAGCTCTCCCACCTGACCCAGGGCAGCCTAACAGGCAGGGGGCTCTTCTGCAAAATGTGAACCTGCGTGAATAAACAGTGCAACTTCAGAAGCTGTTTTGAGCAGGGGAGTGAGCAAACCTAGTTACATATAACCGCAATCCACGTTAATAGTTTGTCTCCTGTCAGCAAGCAGTACTGATGCTGAAGTTTGTGTGTCCAGTGCTGTGCCCAACATAGCTGCTTACATAGGTATTCTGGCACTGAAATGAACAGCCAGCTGGGCTGCTGTTACCTGCTCACAATCATTTGCATAGCTGCTATGCAGCACAATTCTGACAGGAGTCTCCATTTTTTTGTGAGGTGTAAAGCACTGCTTTATGTCACACGCATACTATTATTACACATTACCAAAAACTGTGTTCGTTAACTGGTGGATGCTCAGCAGTGATTTCAGCAGCCCAACACAACAGCAACTTTGGGATCGTGATGCAGGGGAACTGGCAGTAACTGTTGGGCGTGAATTTGGTTGTAAATTTTCTCTCAAGGCGTAAAGCCAGGCTCCCTATGCTGATAGAACCTGGCTTTGCATTGGGAGCGTTGAGGCCTTGCTGCTCTGATGGTGGCAAACTCGCACAGAGTTTGAGAAATCCCCTGTGGCTTTTGTGGCACAAGGGGAGGAAAGAGAAGTTGAAAGTGATTGGCCCTGCTGGAAATGGTGTGCTGGCTTTCTGTGAATTGCACTGATCATTGATAAAAGTGCCAGTGCGGATTTATACATGTGAATGCTGACTTGATCAATCCAGGGGAGGGGGATGGCTTGCAGCCGTGCAGGCACATCAAGCTGGGCAGTTCCCTGTTTGTGTGACTGTTTTTTCTTCCTGGCTCAGGCAATAGCAGCAGTTACCTCTCTGGTAGCAGTGCTAGGATGGGAAGGGTGTAATTGCCATCTGCAGGGCGCTGAGCCAGCCGGGATGCTGGGGTTGTCGTCTTAGGCATCCTGCTGTGCTGATCCCCTGTAATCCCAAATGAGATGGTGTGCCTGAACTTTCAGCAACAAAACAGATTAGAGCTATTGTCACCTGCCAGTGTGGAGTGGTTGAAAAGGCCACGCTGCTCTAGTGAAATAAGATTTGGTGCACGTATGGTATTTCCACTGAAGGAATTTTGGACAACTCTACTTCCTTAGGCAGGAGAGGGGCAGGCAGTTTTCATGGCAGCTACAGGAGAGCAACTTACGCATGCAAGTTTAACCAGTTCTGTGTTGAGACCAGCATTTCTCCTTCAGTAGACACTGCAGGAAAAATGAGCCCTTCTCATCCTTCCACTCCTTTCCTCTGTTGCCCCGTGAGGACTCCCAGGCTGTTTGCACTCTGTTGCTCTCTTTGCAGAAGAGCAGTGCTGTCTGTCAGCACTCAAATCCAGTCAGCTAATGCTGTCATTAGTGTTAATGGGCTTTCTCAGACTGAGTTGGTGGCTCTGTCTTTGAACTGCAGCCCAATCTTTCCTTTCTGGGAAGTTTCTAGGGAGCACCGTGTTCCCTCTGAGAAAGTAGAGGCATTCCTCAAAGGCAGCAGCTGAACTGGCAGAAAACACATTGATGAGAGATGACTTTTTCCCTCTGTAAGAAGTTCAGAAGTGACTGATGCTTCAAATTTGCTGTGGCTCCCTTGCCACGCATGGGGTGTCAGGTGGGTGGGTCACAGCAGAGCCTGCCCTGACCTCAAGCCACAGGCTGCTGCACTCACCTGTGCTGAACTAGAGAGCTCCATTCCAGCTCGTGGCTTCAACCCCTAGCACAGTTTCCGCAGCAGCACAGTTGGCAAAGCAGATTTTTAACAGAGTTTAGCGGTGTTGCTGAAGGCATAGTTTTTCTTCTTCTGGGCCTAAGGAACTATTTCTCCTGATGACGAGGAGTAACTGGATGCCCAGAGACCCTCCTGCTCCAGTTGTGCCCTTTTTCCAGCACTCCAGCAGAGAGATGCTGGAGCAAGCCCTGCTCTGCTCCCCAAATGCTCTATCCACAACAGGGTCACGATGCTGCATTTTCTTGCAGGTTCAGAGTCAGTGCAGCCCTTAGCAGCCCGTGCTCTGTCCCAGACTGGATTCACTGTTACACAGTGTTGTGAAAAGCCCCATATAAATGGTCTGGGGCTACATCACCTTATTTCCTTCTTACCATATGCCACATATATTTCTCAGAAACTCCCCCATGAGCGTGATGACAAGAGAAGGAGCATGAGTTACGTGTTACATGAAGTAGCTCTGTCCTGTCCTTTCTTCATTATCTCTGCTCAGCAGCAGTGTCGTGATAAAGGTTTCAGCCTTTGCTGTCTTCAGGAGTGGGAGATCAAAAAACACATTTTATTTCAGCAAATGAAACGCACGCACTTTTTGCTCTTATACAGAGGAATCCTCTGCCAACAGCACAACCTCCAGCTGGACTGTTTGCATCAGGCACAGATGTTGCATTAGCTAGGCTTTATCTCTACTTGCAAATCAGGCACAGTTTGAGGCGTGACTCAGCCAGAAGCTGAAAGTCAGAGTTTCCACTTCAGATTTCCTTGGTCATCCTTGGTTTGCAAGCACGTGTGGTTTGGGAGCTGCTCCTTGAGAGCAGTTCCCCACCTTAGTAGGAGGGCATCTCTCACGTGGACTGCTAGCCTCACACATAACACTGGTGCTGCTGGCACGTGGCCACGGTGCTTTGAGCTTCTTTTCTCATGGTGGTCATTCCTACAGGAGGGAGAGCTTGGGTCACTTTGGGGTGGGGGGAAAGGGAATGGGAAACTTTCCCAGCATGCTATGTAGCATCCTCTGCCCACAGAAAGATTTCCCTTTCTTCCTACACTTTCCTCTCGGCGTTTCCTTTTCATACAAGTGTCGCACCCTCTCTCCCTTGTCCTTTTCATTCCTGGATGCTGGTGCTGGTTTGATTGCCCTTTTCTGTTGCCCTTATCTCTGCGTGTTACTTAAATTGGTCACTCAACCGGTGCACTTGATTTCTGGGCTCTCATTCACCTCGTTGCCTTCTGCTCACGGCTGCACTTCTGACTGCAGTCAGGTTGGCGTGGCCGGACAGCAGATGGGCTGCGTGAGCTTCATCCCACTACCATGCCTCACCAGTGGAGAAGCACTGCTGCACCCCACCACCCCCATTTGTATTTTGTCCTGTCTGTCATTTCTGCTGGCCATGCTGTCCTTCATCAGTCAGTAAATTTGCTCTGTCCTTTGTGAGCCCTTTTCCTTGTCTCCTGGAAGCACTGCTTTCCTCTTCTGTACTGAGATAAAAGACATTTTTTTCCCTGTTGCAGTAGTGATAGTTTTGCAGCTAACCTTAAGCGGGAGAAACGCACCTTTGCTACCACGAGGCCCAACAGCAGGAAGCACCAACACCAGCGTGCGGCCTGGCCAGTTGTGCTGGGAAGCCTGAGCACGGCCTGTCCCACCAGAGCAGCTGGGTGTTAGCATGCTGAAATCGTGTTGTCCCGCTCAAAGCACACCTCTGCCCAGAGCAAACTGCTCCTCGTGGACCCAGGGAAATCAGGAGAGCGTCGTGCCTCGGTGGTACGGTGGTGGGATTTGGGGCTTTCCCTGTGCGGGAGATGTCGTGGCTGTTGTTGCAAATGTCTGTGTTCCGGAGGTAATGCTGGTTGTTCTTTCTTTCTTTCCTTCCCTCGCCTGTCATTTGCAGATGTTAATGCAGGAGAACGAGTTCAGACCAATAGTGTAGCTACAGCATCAGCCTCCAACTCCACCTGAACCGGTACCAAGCAGCCAGCTGCACAGGAAAATCACCAGTAATTTGAGTCTTGCTCAGCAACACTGGTCACATTTGGAAAGAAAATTAAAAAGAGGAAAAAAAGCAACCAACCAACCAACCTGTTCATTTTAGTGTTCAATTTTTTATTATTATTATTGCTGTTCTTATTTAACCTTGTAAAATATCTATAAATACGAACCAGTTTCATTGTATCTCACTCTGCAGGGTGTCCGGGGCAGGGACTTAGGTGGGGGGGAGGAGGGAACGCGGAGCAATACAACACACCGGTGTCTCTCCCCTCAACAATCTCTTCATGTTGGAAGTTTGCTGTTGTGTACTTCAGAACCAGGACTCTTGCCTCATGCCCTCTCCCACAACGGAAAGAAGGAAAAAGAGAAAAAGAAAAAAAAAAAAAAAAAAAAGAGCAAAAGCAAAAGAAAAACAAACAAAAAAAAAGAACCCCCAAACCTCATTCTCTGCTGAAGTTTTTTGTTTTGTTTTTTTTTGTTAACCTCTTTTTTTGTTGTTGTTGTTGTTTTTTTTTTTTTTTTTTTTTAAGCGAAGTTTCGGACTTTGATGTAGTGCACAGCTTGAATTTGGTCGGGAGCTTAGCAGGGGTCATTCACCAGAGCTCAGCGTTCGGTGCCAGCGAATCCACGGCCCCGGCCGACCGACGGGCGACCGACAGCTGCCCTGGCTGGCATGGTAGGACGTAGGCTGCCTGGGGGCGGGGGGAGGCTTACGTGTGCCTAAGGCTTGAGCTGCTAGTGGCAGACTTTCCTTTCACAAATCAGTGCTAGCGATGAGGAGACCCGCAGCTTCCTTCCAGAGGAGCCCCTCGCGCGGCTCTATATAATATAATACACACACAGGCGGAGGCGAGCGGCTGTGGTGGCGGAGGGGACGGCGAGGGCCGGGCTGGGAGGTTTCCCAGTCCCAATTGGTATAGGCTTCCCTTTCCCGAGATGTACAGGAAAAGGACACCAGGATTTATAATGTGAACTGTAACAGTCTTCTACTGGTTTATTTTGTAATATTTTTTAACTGCAGCTTTAAACTCGCAGGACGCCACATTCTACGGTAGCTCTGATTTTAAATCCACGGCTAGAACCTGTATTTAAATTTCATCTTTTTAACCTCTTTGCTTTTTTTGATCTCTATTTATTGATGCGCGTTGCCACGTTGCCATTATGTTTTTACATCGGTAGAATATTAATAAACTACACATCGGAGTGCTATCAACAGTAATTGTACCTGCTGACTTGTAGGAAAGCTGGCTACATATGAGTGTGTGTGTATATATATTATATAAATATATACATGTATACATAGAGACAACACTGTTTTTTTTTTATTTTGTCTACGATCTCGCAGCAGTCTGACTGAAGCGTGAGGCGGGCGCTTGTCGTAGCCCTGGCTTTGGGTTTCCTCCCCATGAGGGCGAGCGATCCCACGTCTGCCCCGGTCCCAAGCAATATCCGTGGGGAGGACAGGTGGAGGAGCCCCTTCTTTGCCTTGCGCTCCTACCGGGAACCTCCTTGCAGCCCTGGGGCTTGATCCAGGCCCTGTCCCTGCCTCATAACGGTGGGTCTGCGGGAGGGAGGAGCGAGCGCCCGCCCTGAAACCACTAAGCCCTTACCTTGTGCCCCGCATCGCTTCGCTGTCAGGGGAAAGAAAGCATTTCTGTGCTTTCAAAAGTGGCTGCCCCAAAATTCTGGCTGATTGTAGAGGAAGGCACGCTGCCTCTTCGGGGCTGAAGGCTTTCAGAATCCTCACGCGTGACGCAGTTGAAAGGGCTGAGGGCATCCTAAGGGCAGAAGCACAGGTAAGTGTGGGGGCTCAGCGGCAGCCTGGCCATCCGCGTAGTGCAGGAGACCCACAGAGCAGGGCACAGTGTGCATCTGCTGCAGGACAAGAGCGCTGGGCCATCGCCTGTAGGCGCTGCTACTCAGAGGCAGATAGGTGACCGAGTCTTTAAAGTGTAAAAAGAAAAACAATGAAGAAAAATCGCTGCTCGTTCCAGGACATGTGGCTTTTCCTTTTCATTTTTCTTTCTTTCTTCTTTTTATCCTTTTGTTTAAGCGTAGCGGAGGAGAGTGAAGAGCTTTGCTCCTGTTCTGTGCCGTGTCTGTGTGCGCTGTGTGTGTGCTGCCGGGGGTCGGGGCGCCCCGGGGCTGCTGCTGTTGTTGTTGTTGTTGTTGTTGTTGTGTTTTTCAAGGATCACGGCAGGATCACCAACTCTTTTATACAGTTCGATCCAGGTCTTTGAATAACTTTTTTTTTTTTTTTTTTTTTTTTTTGTAAATAAGAAGAAAAAAAGGAAAAAAAAAAAAAACCACACAGGAAAAGAAAAAAAGAAAAAAAAAAAGAAACCACAAAGCTCCTCACCAAATTCAAGCTTGTACATGATTATTTTTGGTTGTTTTTAAATTTTGAGTTTTATTGTTTTGTATGTAAATATGTGGACCCAGGAACTGTTATTAATGAGCAAAAAGTTACCGTTCAGGGCAGTGATTCTGTTTAATAATCAGACAAAATGTAGACGAGCTTTTTAAAGCCATATAGTTTTAACTCTGTACAGTAGGTACCGGCCTGTATTATTGTAACAATAACTCTAGCGATGTATAGTGTATCTATATAGTTTGGAGTGCCTTCGCTTCCATGATTTTTTGAATTTTATTTCCTTTTTGTTGTTTTTTTCTCCCCCTCCCCCCCCCTTTATTAACAACATCCCCCACACAACCGCATCTCTGCTCCCCGCTTTCTAATTCGGAGTGCTGTCAGGTTTCGGTGATACCCCGATCCCTAGCGGAACGAAAGGAAACCCTCCTCGCCCCCATCTCACCTGAGCCACGGCTTTGCTCTGGACGTCCCCGGTTCCCCCCGCCCTTCCCCTCCCTGTCGCAGTGACCGGTTTCGTCCTTGACTCGCTCACCCGCGGCGGCCCCGTGGCTGGCGGCTGAGCTCGGCTTTGCTCGTCTTCCCCCCGCCATCAATGGTGGATCCTCTGCCATCGTTGATGGATCCCCGCCGTCAGCGGTGAAGGGCCCTCTGCTGTGGTCAACGGAGGGACCCCGCTGTCGTCAATGGGCCCTGTGGAGGCCCGGGGCTCTCTGAGAGCAGGGGGCTCCTCACCGCATCCCCTCCCCACAGTCACTTTTGGTTTCTTAAGATGGCAAGTTGAACATGACTCTTGAGTTCTTGCGCCCAGCACGAAGGCCTTGTGTCTACAAGTAGTCCGCTTGTGTTTCCTACCTGGTTAGTGTTCCACCTGAGGTTGTCTTGAATGGGAAAACACTTCACCCTGTACCAAACCAAAGGTTGCTGTTTTGTTCTGGAGCATCTTGCGTTCATTCCGGTGGAGCAGAGGCTGCACTTTTTTTGGTGACGCAAAGGTCAGTGACGTCACGTTGCTTCTGACGGTCCGCTCAGAGCCGTCACTCTCTTCCCTCCGTCCGGGGCATGGTTTTGACAACGTGTGGTCTCGATCTGTCCTCTTGTCAACTCCACAACGCGTAGGTCTCTGAGATGGAGCTGATGGCGATCGGGGTCCCCTCCGGGCACCCGATTAAAGACACCACTGTTCTTAACGCTGATTAACTTTACCTACCTTACTAGGAAAAAAAAAAAAAAGAATTGCAGAACAGAATTGGCTAACAGCAGATCCCTGCTCACTCTCTCCGGTTATTTTGAAGCAAAGCTTTGCCTACAGCAGTGGCAGGTGCCCGTGGCATGCCGCTGGTGAGCACATCCAACCCCCCCGGCTCGGCGGTCCCCTCTCCGAAAAGCAGCCGTTCTCGGGGCGCACGGGGCCCCCGATGCGGGTCTGTCTTTCTGAGGCGGGGAGAGGTGCCTGGCTCCCGGGTTCTTCCCACAGGGCTCTCGGTCGCTTTTGTTCCCAGTTCGTTTCGTTTTGCCACCCTGCAATAACAGCAAAACGACCGGAAAGGAAAACAGTACCTAAGGGGTTAGCTTGAGAAAAAGTAGCTTCCTTGTGTTGGTCTTATTCAATTTATTTTTAATATATATATATATATATATATATAATATATTTATATATATATAATTTGCTTGCCTGTAAAATTTGCGTTCATTAATGTGTTGCTGATGGATCACTTGGGCCTGTACACACCGATCAGTGTGACCACTTCCATCTTAAAAACGAATCTAAAATATATATATATATATTAAGGACTGTGGGTTGTATACAAACTATTGCATACACTTGTGCAAATCTGTCTTGATTTAAAGGAAAAGCGAAACCTGTATAACATTATTACTACTTGAATGCCTCTGTGACTGAATTTAATTTTTTTTATTTCGTTTTAAATATAATTTTTTTCTTTTTTTTCTTTTTTTTTTCTTTTTTTCTTTTTTTTTTTGTGGAAAGTATGCTTAATGTTTTATTATTTCCCCCGCCCCGTTCCCCTTGTAAATACGTTTTGTTCTGTGTGACTCGGTTCGGAAATAGTTAACTGGTACTGTAATTTGCATTAAATAAAAAGTAGGTTAGCCTGGAAATGAAATTGAAACTTCCCAAGTGTGTGGTCTTTATTTCAAAGTCTTGCCCCCTTCCTTCCTCCTCCCCTCCTCCTCCTCTGCCCCTTGCTCCTCGCCCCCGCGCCTTTTTCCACTCCGCGAGAATAGGAGGACGTTGAATCTTTGTAATAATGATAAAAATAGAAAAATAAAATAAAATGGATCATGAGAAATAAGCATGTTTTCTTAAATGAGCTGTGTTAACTCCATGATACTTTTCCAAGAGGTGCCAGCTTGTCTCTGATGCCGTTTGATTTGATGGAGAGAGGAACCCTGGGACACGATATCTCAAATTAAAACCGAGCAATCTTCCTTTACCGTCCACCTATAGATACAAACTTCAGAACCTGTGTAAAACTGCTGGCTTTGAATACTGCACTCATCGTTTCTTTCTTTCTTTTTCCTCATTGGGTCCCATTAGTAACGTTATTTGGTGGTGATTTGTAAAGTTTGTCAAGACCACGTCCAGTGGACCGTTCCTCCAGCAAATCAGCACGTAGCTATCTCTGAGTTGGGTTTCCGGTACTGGATAATGTGTGTATTAAACATGACATGTCTATTAGCGCAAAAGAAAAAAAAAAAAAAAAAAGAAAAAAAAAGAATAAAAATTCCTTTTTTGGGGCTGGCTGACCTGGCCGAATCCATTCTGTCGCTATCCTAAAGGCTAGATGCAAGGTCATGTGACTGCTGCTTCAATAAAAACAAATTTATATTGCACGGCGGCTCCTCTGGCTTTGTTCGGGGACGCGAGCGGGCGGCAGCTTTGCAGCCGGGCTCGGGGTGACACGGAGCGCCGCGGGGCGGGCGGCAGCCACCACAGCTGCCCACCTGGGCTCTGCCACCGCTCTGCGCTGCACGCAGGGATCCCGGGTGGCAGGGGATGGGGCCGGGAGCAAAGCGCCGTCCGCTGTTGGGCGCTGCTCGAGCGGCACCTCTGTAGAGTCACCGATGGAACCGCTTGGTGAGTTCGTGTTGATTTGAATGGTGCCCTTCAGCACGGCCCTTAGTAAGCTGCGGGAGCACTTTCCTCTCTAAACACGTGCACTGCTGCCTCACGTCTTCTCTGAGCACCTCTCTGGTAATGCCCTTTGACAAGGACCCCGTTTTAATCTGAAACCATTTCCTCTCATCCTGTCATCACACACCCTGCTGAAGACCCTGTCCCCTTTACCCTTCTGTAGCCCCCTTTAGATACAGAAAGCTGACCTCATGTCTCCCCTGATCCTTCTCCAGGCTGCACAGCCCCAGCTCTCAATCTGTCCTCATAGAAAGGCTGTTCCATCTCTTGGATCGTTTTTGTGGCCCTCCTCTGGGCTCACTCCAGCAGGTCTGTGCTCCTCCTGTACTGAGGACTCCACATCCGGACACAGTACTTCAGGTGAGGTCTCATCAGCACAGAACAGAGGGTCAGGATCACCCTCCGTCACTCTGCTGGCCATGCTCCTTTTGATGCAGCCCGTAATATTGTTGGTTTTCTGGGCTGTGAGCTGGCTTGTGCCGTCCAGCAGTACCCCCAGTTCCCTTTCAGCAGGGCTGCACCCCATCCTTACATCCCCCAGCTTGTACTGTGAGCCAGCATTGTCTCAACCAAGGCACAAGACCTTGCTCTTGGCTTTGTTTAACCTCATGAGGTTCTCCTGAGCCCACTGGTCTGAATTTGGCCAGGTGGGAGGATGATGTGGGCTGACGGGTTCAGTAGGTGAGGGACCAAAGGCTTTGATTACAGATGCCAGCTATCGCTGACTCACAGAGAGGGGAAAAAAAAAGAAAAGATTTCATTCTTAGGATCAGTCCTGCAGCAGCTCGGGGAGAGAGGAGCAAATGCAGCTTCACAGTGCTGCTTCTCAAATGCTGGAGAGGCGAAACGTTGAACGAGCAGATGCTGCCGAGTGGGTGTATGGGAGGGCAGCAGGGTGGGTGCTTGTCCTTTAGGAGTTACATAGCAGCATGGCTCGGTAGTGCTGCATCTGTATTCAGAGCACTGGCGCTGCACATTGCTCAGAGCCAGCGCTGTCACCAGGAGCAACCGTGCTGCGCAGCTGCCATTGCTCAGCACACTTTGCAGATGCTGTCAGAGCGAGGGCTGTACCTGTAGCTTTATGAGCCCGCAGTTGTGTGAGGGCTGAGCTGAGCCCAGCAAAGCAGCAGGCAGAGCCCGAGCACCTGAGACCAGAGGAGAGGGCACTGCTCAGAGAGCAGGAGTGCAGCTGCTGCGTGATGGCTCTTAAGGGAAGTGGGAGAGATGGAGGAGTGTGTGTTTGTCATCCGTAAGCACTAGGGGAAAGGTGTGCTGCCTTCAAGTTATCCCGCCAATAGGCCTTCCTGCTGCTCGGAACTGTGCTTACTGTGAGAGATTTCCTCACCCCACGCTGCTGGGAACACCTGAGACCATCTGCCTTCATTCTTTCACTCCAGACAGACCAATTCCCAGCCACTCTGACTGCTCCGCAGAGCCTGTGTTCTGCGCTCCCTCCAGGCCCCATGGGGATGTGGAAGAGCTGTGTGACACTGCCAGGCTTCTCCTGGGAGCTGCTGGAGGAAGCACAGGGCAAATGCCATCGCCCAGCTGCCTCTGCTCATCGGTGCAACCTGCTGTGTTTCGGGTGCAGCTCCTCCCCAGAGCAGTTCTGGGTCCTGCAAGGAGGGAATGGTGAGTTCTTGTGGTATATGTTTATGAGCTCAATTCCCTCTCACTGTGCTTATTTTCTTCCTCAAAGCACATTCTGCAAAGCCTGAGAAACCCCACATGTGGCGACTGGAGCAGGTTCCAGCAGCAGCCCTGCCGTGGCCTTCAGTGCCCGTGCTATGCCGTGTCACATGGAGAAGATGGCTTTTCCCTGACAGCATCACTCAGATCACATCAGAAGCCACGGCATGTTTAGCCCAGCCTGCACACAGCACCCGCGTCCCCCACTCCTGGCTGCCACCGCTGCTCCTCATGTCCACTCCCACACCTGTTGGAATGCTTCTTGTCTTTGTAACCACAACGAATCTGTACGCAAGGGATGTTTATTTCCACATGCAATCTCAGAAATACAGTGAATGCTTTGCTGGCTTGCTCTTCCCGTTCTCCTGTTGTGCTGCATCAACTTTTCCATCTCTCTCTTATTACACTGGATCTTGTGATTCGCGTTATCCCCTCTTTCAACCAGGCTAAATTTGTCCAAGGTGGCCTGAGGCAAAGGAGCCAATGCCCCGCACAGCCGCTCCTCCCACGCTCTGCGGTTTTTATTTTCTGCTTCTACATTTGTTACCTTCATTTGCAGTGCTTAGCAAGGTACGCCATTGGAAATTTCCCCAACCCTGAGCCTTGTGCATCCTCACAGCATCCTCACCCATCTCTGACTCCTTTCAGACTCCACAGCGTCACAGAGGCTGTGAGCCCCCACTCCTTGCCCGGCATACTCTCCAATCCTCATTTACCACTCAGTGGAATGTAGGGGTGCTCTGTTTTTTTTTTTCCTTTCTCTCTCTTTTCTATCTGCCACATGTTCCCTTCAGTCCACAGAACAGAAAAGCGATGCAAAATGCTTCCAGCACTGCCCCGGTGGGCCTGGATTTTTGATCAACTGCTGCTTTTTGAACAAACGGAGCAATGCTCAGAATGGACGGGACCACAGCTGAGGCTCTGCAGCCCCAGCACCAAGCACAGGCAGCCAGCTACAGAGAGGTGCTGGAAGCATGCAGGTATCAGCCCAACGCATCGGCATCAGGAGATATTTGTTGAGTGAATTACAACTAGAGGAACGGTGAGTAAGCATTTGAGGTTTTTGGTCATGGCTGTGCCTGAGTTTCATGTTGGGATTGGTGTCAACCGTGATGCTAAACCCAGAGACCCGGGGAGTTTTGACAGCTGAGTGGTGGAGAGCTGGCAGCTCCGTGCTCAGATGCACTGCAGTGTCTGCAGCCCGCTGACGGCTGCACACCAGGCCACTCCTCTGAGGCCAGGGGCACCTTTCCTCAGTGCACGACATGGTGCAAGGGCTGGCACCATTAGTAGCTCATCAAAGAGGGGTTGCACTCAGATACATGTCGTTTGGTTCCAGGACAACAGAGCTGGCAGACAGCTGAAGGGACAGATAACAAATTTTGCATTGTGGATGCCTTGGAAAAAGTAAATGTCACGTGCTTCCTTCTCCTTCCCTGTGCTCTGAGCTCAGATCAGTGTGGGGAAGGGAAGCTCACCATGCTCGTGTCTCTAGGAGGCCGTGCCACCCTTGTCTGGTCCATCAGCAGGGCTTGCTGCTCGCTCCTGGGGGCTTTCTTCTCCCCTGATCTTGCTGGCAGACGTCTCCTGGTGTAGTGCTGGATCAGCCAATAACTCTTCCACGCTCCCATGGATGATCTGATGAGCAGCATAGATGTGTTTTCTTTGGGACTGCCGCACTGCACAGGAAAAGAGGTAAGTGAGGCTCTTCCTTGGGAAGGGGCAGCACGGGGCTCTCTGTGGGGGAGGAGGGAGGGGCAGCTCGGAGCCCTTCTGGAGCTATGGAAAAGCCAACCTCAGGAAAAATCACACCCCAATAACTTTGGAGAAAGCGTGCTACTGCCACCTAATAGCAGCAACCAACTCTGCATTTCACTTGGAAGATGAGCTCCCCCGCCCATGGAAAGCACGGCCCCAGCATCGTTCCTTCCAGCTTAAGGCACAACTGCTCATGTTAGCACGCTCTAAATTAACTTCTCCTTCTGCATCTTTTAATTGCAGCGGGTTTCTAGAAGAGCAGAGCTGAGAGCTGCTCTTTATGTTATGATTATCCTCGCACTAAGGAAGAGTTCAAAGGAAGACCTGGAGACAATGTAGATTCATTAAGCCACCCATCCTATCACCTCCCTTTTACTCCTGTAGAATTGTTCTTTACCAGTTCCCTTCCTCCATCTACAAGAAGGAGGGTTCAAAACTGCCGGGTGGGTTTTCTCCTTTTAAAAGCAGTTTTTTTTTTCACATGAACACACCGACCTTTGGTGAAGGGAGGGTTCAGAAGTGATGCGCAGAGGTGCCCTGGGATGAGCCAGCTCTGGGTAATTCCTACTTTTAAGCATAGGAACGGGACAGAAAGGGGGCAAGGAGAGAACAGAATCTACTTAATGGCAAAATAGAATAGGGAAAGCTGAAGCGTGGGCACAGTGTGAACTTGGAAGCCCTCGGGCCTTTGTTATACAAATAGGCTTGCTCCTCCTGCAGGCCCACAGTTGTGCTCTCAGATCACTCCCCGATAGTTTCAAGGAATGTGTGTGCTCAAGAACGTGCTGGGTCAATGAAACACAGTTTCATAATGAATGAGCCGGCTCACAATGGGGAAAGCTTTAGAAGCTTCCACAGAAATGCAACATACCGATGTGCTCATGAGATCTAACATTGCTCTTTGATAATACTTCCTTTGGATTCGCACGGAATAGTTACTGATTCTGCTTCCCTGAATGTCTCACTGTGAAGGCAGTCTATGGCAGAGCTTAATCACTAAAGCGCATATTTGGTACTTGTGAAGGCTTCTGTCACAAGAATATTGTGCCAAACTTCACTTTGAAGGAGCTCTTGCACTTGATCACCTATTGCTCTAGCTCTTCCCCCAGCCTCCATTTTCACTGGGTCTAGCTCTCCCTTCCAGGCACTTCCCCTGTATCTGAGTCAGTGGATCCTTTGATGATTTTTTTTTTAACTTCTGCTTCAGAGCACTTCTGAGATGCTTCATCCATTAGCTACTGCTGCACTTAAGCACAGTCTGTATTTTCTTTATTTATGGAACCTCATGTCCAGATCTTCTCTTTGTGTTCTCCTTTCTGACACGGGCTAATCTGTGTGTGCTATTACCTATGCTGCAGGCTTCATTGACTACCATTACATCATCCTGCTTCAGAAGGAGTGCAGAAGCAAGGCTACGGAGAAGGGAGCTGATTTAAGCTTGAAAGAACTGTCAGCTGCTGAACAGATGCTGTTGTGACACACACACAAACCAGCAATAAGCAGGTCTGCACAATTCCTAGATCATACAGTGTATTTGGGAGGTTTGTGATTTTGTTTTTTTTAAAAAAATACAATAAAAAGTAAGTATCTTTTCAAGGCAGGGAAGTATAATGAGGCAAGGACCTCTTCAGACTCAGCAGTGATGCAAGTGCTTTTCATAAGTTATATCCTCGTTATATGGATGACTGCCTTAGTCAAACCTTCTGAGCATGCTAGTCAGTGGAAAATTCTGAGTTACAAACAGCCATCAAGGTCATGCATGGGTTTCCAGTGTCCTCCCCTCTGCATTTTGAGGTATACAATTGCATTTTGACTAAACAGAAATATCTTTCAACACGGCAAGATTATCTCCTTCAAGCACGGTGCCGCTACATTCAACCTTAAAACTGTCTTTGTGGTTTTAGTTTTTAACCAATTGGGAATAAAAAGCAAGGGAAAGGATATAATATTCCTTTCAGATATGGCCCATGTTTAGGTAATGTGCTTGTTAAAGACTTCTACAGATTTTACAAACTGCCACTAACAGGCAATTCACAACCATGCTGCTTGAAGATTTTTCTCTGTTTCTGGAGATACAATGTTTTTTCTTCTTTCCACTCATGCAGTGATATGTTGCAGTCATACCAATTTACATCAGACCTAATCCAGGCCATCAAGATCACGAGAAATTGGTGAAAAAGGGCTCCACACTGCAAAGAGGCGTCACAGAGAACTGAGACAACTCCTGGCATTGCATATTTTCCTTTCTGTGAGCAAGAGTGAGGATGGTGAAGCAGTTTAAAAACAGCATTAAACTTGACTCCTCACCTTTTTCTCTGATAGACATTTTCTCAATCTCTGGTATCAGGAAAGCATAAACCAGCTCTGCTACAATCTCTTCTGACTGTAGGTGAGTTCGACTACAGAACAGATGCAGAGAGTAACATGAGTATTTCATTTTTCTTTCCAGATTACCTTTGCAAGAATGCAATTTCCTTGTAAATATTATCACTGTTTTCAAGTGAGTCATGGCAGTAATCATCAACTCAGTCTATTCATCCTAAAAACTGATGCACTGCTGTGACAGTGCGACTGTTGTCCTCTGCACTGCCAGTGTCTTCAATACTGCATTGGAAAAGCAGCATTTTTGGAGAGAAGATCACCCTAGACTCTCCATCCTCTGAGCTATTTAGGAGCCCAGCCCTGACCGATGACAAACGGAGTCAGACCCACACACGTAGCTCCAAGGATTTGGGTCTTTCACAGTTTAATTTTTGGCCCCTTGCTGAGTTTGCTGAATTCTTCTCTTTTGTGACTTTGCACTGGTCCCCATGCTCTTTACCATGCCAGTGTTTAGTGGGTTCCCAACTGGCCCAAGGGCTGCATGCATTATCTACGCTTCATTCTCCCCAAGGACTTTGACATTGTGGTCGTATTCATCTAGTTACAAAATAGACGACTGCTGTACCATAGGGGAGTCACTGTGTCTTTGGGATTTTTATGGCGTGGATCCAAAGAAAGGGCATAGAAACTGAGCTAGAGGTTTGGCAGGTCCTAAAAAGTATTCACTCTCGATGCCCCAGTCAAACACAGGGCTGTGGTGTTCTCAACAAGTTGCTCTACCCAGAGCGTCATCAATACGGCTGACCCCATGGAAACTGGCACTTTGTTAAAGAACAGCCACCTCAGAAGGGGAGATTTTTGTACAGCTGTATCTTTAGCATCTCTTTCAAACCGAATTTCTGTAATACTGCACATAAATGAAAAGATCAGTATGAATGGGCATTGCTTTAGGCAGTTCCCAGATTCACTCAAAGTTCAGACACAGCACCACACTGGCAAGGAGAAGTCTAAAAAGGGTGATACACAGATCCCACAAGTGATTCTGGCACACGCTGCATACAAAAAATGCAGCTCTGATGAATTTATATGCATGTACCAGACAGTAACAGTGTGGTTCCCATACTACAGTCCCACTAATGAGGTGGCCATGAACAGCAGTGCTCTACCCTTCCTTTCTCTCAGATTGTACATGTGACCACGGATGCAGGTAGCTAGGCAGGTTCCAAAGTGCTGTAAGTGGTCACGTGCTTTTTAAGTACGTACCTTGTTTCCAGTTCATAAGCAATGTCATTGATCTCTACAGCCATTCTCTGAACTTCTTCCCTTGCTTGCTTTTCAGCTGTGTTCTCCATGCTACTCAAGATAATGTCTTCCAGGTAGGAGTCAACAGTGCTCTGGTGCACTTTTACCACCTGAAACAGAATACCAAGGTGTTGCTCTTACTGCCTGTTTGCCTTGCTAAGAGAATGGAACCAGATTTCCAAAGAAACCAAAACAAGTCTCTCTCAATTTCAGGCAGGCCAGCCTGAGGTTTGGCTTCAGAGACCCTTTGTGGGAAGAATAACTTGTGTAAAAAATTCTTCTCTAATAACTCCATCTGAGAACAAATGGACAGAAGCAAGTGCAGGAAAGAACCAGCAATAGATGCAAAACCTATCAGCAGAGACACTTCTTCTGCAGCAGGTTCACTATCAATCCAACAGCAGTTGCTTCTTCAGTTCTCATGGGCTCCTGAACAGCTGCCAAATAATAAATGCCAGTATTGGCTTCAGTGAGTTGATCAGCTTGCATTCGAGCAAGTCCTGGAGGAGAAGCTTCCATTGAGCCAGACGAAGATATGTGAATAACAAGGTAAAATTATTGGTTTCCTTAACAATGGAAGTTGAGCAGAGATTCAAGAAACAGGACTTTTCCCTCTGCTAGTCCCAAGGACCTGAACCAATTGCATTTTGACCTTCCTTGCTTGCCACTCAGAGAACCGGAAAAGAGAAAAAGCCAAAATTAAAAGAAAAACAATCCTAATTTCAGACTCTCCTGGTATTAATTTCCTCCCATCAAGTTTGAAAATTATTGGTTTAGACAATTAGGCTCCCACTCATTTGTTTCAGCTGCTTCATGCAGTCAGGAGCTAGGGAGTAGGAACAGGACTACAGAGCAGTTATGGAATAGGATAATCTCAGGACTAATTTCTGGACTTGACGGTTATGTTATTCATTATTGCTTCAAAGCAATCTTATGGTACCCCTTGTTATTACAGTCCCCTTCTGGGGACAAAATGTTTCCAAAGTCTTGCTTGAAGGCATTCTTCCTGGGACAGCCCCTAGCAGTCCTGCTGGACAGACCAACTTCTGACAAAACATTAATCCTAAAGGTGACTTAGATTCATCTATTCTCTAGAAGTACTTTTGGAAGCTTGGAAACTTACATCCATTCAAGACACTGAATGCTTGACAAACCTGTCTGTAGGGGCACTCAGATCATCCTTAACTGAGTGGAGATGACTCTCCTAGGAAGCAATCACCTTCTCTTCACTAAGCCTTCCTCCTACCCAGCCACCTTGGCACTTCCCTTCTGTCCAGACCTTCCCACAAGCTGCCCACAGTTCCACCAGTTTCCTTCTCTTGCCTGTCTGAAAATCTCATCTTCCTGCTGCCGCTGCCTCTCTTCCACCTGACGGCGCCCACTCTCCTCTGCTTCCCGCATCCGCCTGGTCCTCTCAGCCAGCATGACAAAAGCGTGGATCCTCCGCTCTTCTTGCAGCCTCAGCAGCTCTTTGGACAGGAAATCAAACGTGTTTGCCAGTGCCCTTCCTTCTTCCCAGGCCAAGTGGCTTTCCATTGATGACAGCTTAAAAAAAAATGCAAAGAATTGTGTTACAAGCCTCAGGAATGTCCCTCTGGGTCCCAGGACTACCACAGGCATGTGAAACAGCTCTACAGCATCCCCTCACGCTGACTGTGGGGAGTTTTGCATTCTTGTTTTACATGCAGAGACCTGAATTCCACATCATGTAGTGCTCCTGTGTACTGGCCCTGCCAGTACAAAAAGGGAAAAAGATGGTAAAAATAGCCGCTGTGGGGATGGTCCTGGTCCTGTTGCACTATGACAAGCAGCCACTTTGCTTGGGTGAGTAGGAGGGGATAACACACTCAATGCACTGCAGTCCAGCTTTTCTAAACTGTTTTGTGTTTTTTTTTGTCTGTGAATATAATCAGAACAGTCACTGTGGCCTTCTCTTTGCTACTGGGAATCTGCTCCAGTTCCCAGTCTGAGAAAAGGGAGATAAAAAAATGACAATGAAATGGTTTCAGCTGCATACCCTTCATCTTTCTGTGCTAAGCTTAGCTAGAAAAAATCGGATCAAGAGATGCAAATACAGCTTCTAACATCTGGAAAGTAAAGCCTCGATTCTTACAAACTGGGAGCTTGAGTCAAAGTTTAGGAGACTGTGCAATTCTGAGTATTTTTGTGCTACTTTGAGGAATCAAGTTGTCTGTTACAGTTCAAAGCTATCTCAAGAGAAATGGTTCGTTTTTGGTTGGGCATTCATGATGCAATCAAACTGCAGAGGTGATACAGGATATTAAGAGGTTTAGGTATTGGGTTATTCCCTAAAACTGTACAAATTAAGTACTGGATGCTATCAAATTCAAATCAACAGTGATTACACTCGATTGCAGAAGTGCTCATCAGAACTCAAAACTCCAGGCAATGGAAAATCAGAAAGTCTGCGACAGAGCTGAGCCCAGAGTCCTCAGGTGTTTGGCACTACACTGCCATTCATGACTTGTTTTATGGGCCTGGTTTGCGTGACTGCACTTCTGAAAGTGAGAAGATATATGGTAAGTGCATTATCTCCAGCATGGACTGTGAAGCCACAGTCTTCGGCAGGAAAGAATGTCTGGAGCTGGCTGGGATGCTGTGTCTCTGTTGGAATAAACAGGCAATAACAGAGGAGACTTGAATGTAATATCCAAGGCATAGTGGAGGTGAAACATGCAAGAGAAGTAGAAATAAATCAGATTTCTCACACTGCTGTGCCATTTGCTCATGCAGTTTTTCAACTAGAAGTGACAATGCTCAGCCCATAGGTGTTTAAGATGGAGGACAGCAATGCTGTAACTGCACCATCCCACAGGGAGTGATACCAAGGAGCTAACAAGCTTCTCTCTCTTAATTGCTCAAGGTGCTGTGTCTAAAACCTGTATGAAACGGAGGAGAACAACCAAGGAACAAACCTGTCTTAGGATGTTGCCCTACTTCAGGTTAGAAATTTTCATCTTTGACTGCTTTATTTGGAATTTCAGTCTTTGTTCTATAGAAACCAGTTCTTGAAAAAACGCCTCTTTTCATACCAGAAAAGTTAAAAACCTGAAAAAACTGTGACCACCACCAACGAAAGGATTGTGAGTCATCAGTGACTTTCCACAATAGGCATACACTTACAAAACTACTGCACATGCATTCCAGGGTTTTAAAGTTCAAAATATTTAAAGACTTGAGCCTTGGACTGTGTGCCTTCAGAGACTTAGTTCCAAGAGGGGAAACGAAAAAAAAAGGAAACCGGCAAGTGCAGAGGAGACAGGTACCAGCAGAGGGGGATAGTGCCTCTCCCAAAAGGAAATTCTGAGATCAGAGGTCAGAATTTTTACCATTTGCTCTCTCTCCTCTGAATGTTATTATTTCTGAACTGCTTTCTCCTTCATTCTTACCCCGATTTCCAGCGAAAAAGGAGCAAAAAGCTTTCATTTTTTTTCTTAATTTCTCAGGAGTTGAATCCTGTGTTCTACAATTTTCACTTGGGCTCCCTGTGCATTAAGGGAGCATCTAAAAACGATAAACAGCAAAACACAGTCGCCTAATTCACTTTGTATTGAGATCTGAGTGGAAACGATGTTGCTGCCCACCTAGCAAGATGCAGTATCTTGACTTCATCTTTTCCAGGCCAGTGGCTAGTGGATGCTGTTGGCATTATGTGCAACCTGCAGGACTGTCTCACAGCTGGCCAGTAAACACCAGGAGAGTGGTAAAAACAACACAAACACTTGCAGAAGTTTGGGAGAGACTCTGTACCTGAGACAGACAGAATTTATTTATGATCTACTCCAGTCTAACACTGCCATTTGATTAACTTTGTTCTGGGAGCCCGTGGCCCTGCAAGGAAATTGGATGAGAATTTGTGTCCCCAGCACTCACTTGATTTTTGGTAGAGGATTGGGCCTAGAATTTTTCTTCTTTTCTCTGTAACAGTGGCAAGAACAGCAACATGACATCTCAATCCCTATAAGATTTACAAAATAAATCCATCAATTCTTTGTGCCTGAGGAGTCTGAGGGAGTGCCAAGATAGAAAAGGAACTGGAAATGACACAGTAAAAACATGCATTCAATAAAAAGCATCTGACAGGTGCAAGTGACTAGTGTGTACTGTGATGCCAGGTCACAGCACCAGGCAAACAGGCTGAAATGTGGATAAACTGAGCTTCATCTGAAGGTGCAGTTTGTTCAGAACCACAGGCTCTGACCTACAGAAGTATAAATAAGCAAGTAAGAGCCCGGGTCGCAGCTGTGGTCAGGGTGCCTCAGTCTGCTCTTGATACTGTGCAGGCTCTGGGGAATCTCAGAAACATTTTTAGCCCCACAGACTTGAGTTACTTGGGGTACTTTCTGTGCTGTGGATAATAGAAAACAAGTAAGCGAGAGTGCTGATGCTGCTGTAAGCACACAGTGCCCTGCTAGAGGAGTGTGGTGAGTCAACCTCTCCGTCTTTATAGGCATACCTTGTGCATTTTCAAGTCACGCTGCTGCTGTAAGGCCTGGGTCATTTTCTCCTGGACCTTCAGAAGCAGCTGTCCACCCTCTTGAAGCGCGTGAGTAGTGCGCAGCTCTTGGATCAGTTCCAGCCTCTTCTCCTTCTCTTCAAACATCTTTTAAATAAAGTTAGGCAAACAAGCATATTGAGTGGAGAACATATTCAACATGTTCTGCCAGCAGAGCACGCACTTTTTTTCCATGAGTAAAACAGAATAGTTTACTTGGAAGGGGCCTACAAAGATCATTGAGTCCAAGTGCCTGACCACTTCAAGGCTAACCAAAAGTTAAAGCATATTACTGAGGGCATTTATCCAAGTATCTTAAACACTGACAAGCATGGGTCATCAGCTCCCTCTCTAGGAAGTCTGTTCTACTGTTAGTCCACCCTCAAGGTACAGAAATTTTTCCAGGTATCCAGTATGAACCTCCCCAGTGCAACTTTGCTGTTCTCGTGTGTTTGTACGCCTGGGATCCTGGCATAATCAAGGTAAAATGTACTCATGGTCCAGATCTAGTCTAGAATTTGTCATTTGTGTACTTCTGTTATGAAGCATCTAATTAAACAGCTGAATGGACAGCAGGGAGACAGAAACAGGTAGAAACCTAAGAGCTCCTGTAAAAACAAAGGAACTTCAAGGGCTTCAGAGGACGTACAGGAGGATATGCTGCATAACCCTCATTACCCTAGATTAGTTCTGAGGAAGAAAGACTGCAAACACCTCAAATCATTCCCACCATCACTCTGAAGAAAGACATAAACAAAGAGACACAACATACCTTGTTCTGAATAGCCCTGCCTCGGAGCAATTTCTGCAAACAGATCACTGCCAGTTCTCTTTCCTCTTCCTCCTGCCAAAACAAAACAAATATTCATACAATAGCTGACAATTTCTTTGGGGCTGAGGTTTCCATGGAGTATCCATCTAACTATCAAAAAGTTAAATTAATATCCTATTTCTCAATCGTTTCTTCTCAATCGCTTTTCTTCTAATGAAAGGAATATGAGTCAGAATAATACATACTTCCATATTTTATAAGAGGTGGGGGAGCAAGACAATATAATGAGGTTCTATCTGAGATTTTAGAGGGCCTCTAGAGAGATGTACCTAATAGTAAGTGGATGTTGATGGAGAAAATGACTGTACACGTTAAAAGTAGTTCCTATTGCTTGTCTGAGTTGGCAAAATGAGCATGAGCAACACAAATCTACAGATGGAGATGCAAAGAGGATAGAAGAATTATTTAAGGAGGTGCAAGAAAGCTGCTAACCATAAATAAAGGGATTAAAAAGCAACACATCCTTTTTTTTTTTTTTGTCTGATATTTCTTCCAGTGGTGACCTTTATCAGAGTAACTTGGTAAATTTAAGACTCAGAAAGTGATAGTTTGAAAGTAAAATAAATTACCCTACAGTGCAATTCATTTCGTTGAGAAGTTTACTGGCCTAGCACTGTATGACCAATACCAGCTTGGAAAAATGATACTACGTAATGAGAAAGAGAAACATGTCCGCAGGAGAAAAAACAAAAGGCATATTTTTAATGGAAGAAGTTGCAGCATTTTTTCTCGGTGAGGGATGTTACTGAATTGACAGCAGCAGGAGAAGAAAGCTCATCAGGTATCTGGGAAAGATAAAAAGAAAACTAAAAATTGAAAGAAGGAAGTTTTTTAATAAAGAGTGTGCAAGGTTTGAACTGAAATGTGGTATTTTAGTAGTGCCGGGAAGGGTGTGGGAGAGAAGTGGAGTGGGCTTGAAACTAAGTAGATGTTTTTTCCTCAGGTATTGCAGATGAAGTATTCTGAAAGCAAAAGGAAGCACTCCTGCCTTTCCTTACCACCACCCTAGAAGAGAAAAGCAGAAGTAGCCAAAGGATTGCCTTTCAACTTGGTGTGTTCTTTTCCTATGAAAAGAAAGCATGAATTTACAGTCCAGCTAGAAAGCTAAACTGCACCACGTCATCTGGCTGCAGAGGTGAGGCCTACGACCCCTCCAGACTAAGTTTTGGAAATGGAGACAGTGAACATACACACAAGACAGGTAAGGCAAATTACTGTGAGATTTCATTTATATTTTTGTGAGATGTAATCTTCTGCACTTGGAGTTGTACCGTTCGGTGCTGCAAACAATACTTTAGCAAGGGTAATCATCAACCTTTTCAGCCACCTGCTACAAACCAGTGGCAAAGAGTGATTAGTTCCCCTTGCAGCCAGCTGGTAGGAGATAGCTTACTTGGATTCTTGTAAGGAAGGTGATGTTGCAAGTGCTCTTCAGTGGCTGAAGTGGACTGGTTTTACAGGTCTCTTCACTGGAGAACTCAAATCAGGTATGTTGACACATAAAGATATTTGAAAATCAACCAAACGTTGGCAGAATCTATTTAAGTGGAATTCTATTGTAATGGAACTCTTCCAAATGAAAATATAATCTGAAAATAGCTTCAGGAATGACTATGAGGGATACATTTTTTCTGACTTCTTTCCTTGTAGCTAAAAAAATCTCCTCACCTCTTGTATCTAAGTAGTGTAGATCTACTGCTCCAATGCAATAACTACTACCTAGGTGTAAGTAAAACTGTGGAAAGCTCTCCCCAGGGACAGATTCTTGTTGCAGTCATCTTAAAATGGACTCTTTAAAATGTAGATCATCATACTGCATGAGGGAAGATGGCATGGATGGTTTAATAAGACTTTTTCCTCTCTTGCTAAATGGCTCTGTGACTCTCCAAAACTCACAGGTTTAAATGGTGATTATGTCTGATTTTTACTGCCACGGGAAAACAGTGTTAATAAGCAGACAAAGCAATCCATGGGGGCAACCATCTCTTAAGTGCATTACTTCAAAAAAAGAAAAAAAAAAAGTTGCAGCTTCCCCAAGAAGTTCTTTTTTTTTTCCTACTGCACATGACATGTTACTGCCATTCTGATCTCCGCAGAAGAATGAAGGTGAACTGCCACCTAAATTAAGCATGCACATCAAAGACTGAGTTCTATGCAATGACAAGAACTTCACTCCAGAAAATTAACGATGTGCATGGTGAGGGCGAATTACCCAAAGTCTCATGGACTTCAGTGGAACTAAACTTAATAGCTCCACTGGATTACGATAGTGTTGTCTGATCAGAAGGATGAAAGACACTGAAAAAATTCATGCTTGCAGAGGTCCATGACTGTTTTTTGGTTCCCAAAGATCAAGGGAACAACACGTCCACTAATTTATTTATTTATAAATGGAAGCTAATTAAAGGACTTAGCCAGCAGATAAGGTAAAGGATTTCCAGTTCTTCAGTTACTAGAATCCTTATAGACTAAATAAATAAGAGAGGCTCAAGAAATACTCTTGTATTTCTAAGACAAATACATAACAACAAAGAAAGATAAAACTCACTTCTTCTCTGGGCATTCCTTCTACAACCAGGTAGGGAATAATTGAGGATCAAATTAAAAAAAAAAGAATACTGTTAAAATCATTCCACTTACAATTGATGGTTTTTCCAGAACTGGAGTCGGGGGACGAGGAACAGGCTTCTCTACTTTTTCAAGGAAGCGCAGAGGCTTCTTTGGCTCCTTGACTTTATTCTTCTTCTCCAAAAGTGCCTGAAACAGTCATACAGCTTAATCAGAACTGAGACAGATAGAACAAGATAGTAAGGCCACTCCTGCAGTTGCTGACTACTACTGATCACACCGACTGCAAGAACTTCTACATTTTGAAGGCTTATGGCTTCCCTTTCTCACTGTGCATCAACTGAAAAGCTACATAATTTTATATAGTTTATGCCAACTACATAGTTGATAGATGGTGCTATTGGTTGGTCAGAAGATAATGATGAGAATTTCAAAACAATCTGTAAGGAAGTGAGAATTATTTCATTACATTTACAAGTAATCATCAGCAACTGTATAGAGCAAGTCACCTAAAATTGGTGTGAAACCCGTATCTTAAATGAAACACTCTGAAAAGTACTTTTTTTCCATTTTAAAATTTAATACTGACCCTCATGCAAGCAGGAGCAGTTGTATGTGTTACTTTCTTGCCTTACACAATGACAAAGACATTAATAATTTTCCTATGATAGAGGTAAAGTTCTTTGAAAGGATGGGTAAGAATATCACAATTTAAGTACAGTTTATGTATAGATAAAGAATGGTTGTAAGTTTTTTGCCTTTAACTATAGGTATAATGACTGTTACTGCAGGCTGAAAGTGTCATGTAGCCACAAGTAAAGGGTTTACTCCAAGAGTCATTGTTCTGTGCTCCCTTCTTGGGGAAATATCTTTGTATGATACGCTGTTACACCACAGGGCTGTATTGAATTATCGAGGACATTTTCTTTGCAAAATATGCTTTGGAACTCTCCTCTGCTCAGCAGCACTCACAGCAACAGCATAGGTAGATTAAAGGCACAAGGGATGAGAAACTTGCCTGACAACTTCCTCCTATCAGGAAAATCCACCACTGAGAGTGGACTTTACTCTGCTTGCAGCTGCTTGGTGGCAGATGCCAGAACTCACAAGGCAAAGCAGGTCATTGCACAAAACTCTTCTTGCATACTGAAGCTGAACATTTAGGGCAGGATAACTAATGGATGCAGAAAAGGAGAGAACTGTCTACGGGGAGGGGGTAAAATGCTTTAATAGTGCAACTTCTGAAATGGACTACATTAATAATGCAAAAATCAAAGCCTGTAAACTGTTAATAAGCCATATGAAAAGGTTATAGCTCAAAAAAGTTACATTTTCTGAACTCTTTTTTTGTATTTGATGACCTCAGAGTTTTCTGGCATGAAAATTACAGTAGTGTTTGCTATGATTTATAAGGTATTTCGCATGATGGGAAAAAGTGAAAGAAAAAATCCCTTATAATTGTGACGATTTTCAAAACAGTGGCTCCTGTGTTTATTAATACAATGTTACATTCATAAGAATTTTTCTGATAAAACCTTTTTCTATAAAAATACTTCTTGTTAACCAGAATAACAAAACACAACCAGAACTACAACTTTTAAAGCCAGAAAATCTACAAGCACTTCTGACAAGCAGGAGTTCTTATAAACGTAGTTTTGAGAAACACTGCAGAAATGGCTGTAAGCTTTCATGTCAGCACGAGTGAGCGCTGCTTTGTTATCCTTACTAAGTCAAAAATGGTTACCATTTGCTTTCCCAAATTGGAGGTTTTAAGTTATTTTAAGACTTAATGGTACAAAAAGAAGAAAAGTATGTTTTTGGCATTAACCTGTTCTGCTTAACTTAACAAGTGGCCGTTTTTCCATTCCAAGTAGAGAGGCCAGAATGGAAGAATTGCTGTACAAATATTTTCTTAAGACTTATAAAAACGTGCTGAAGTTCTGAACAACACATTTCAAAAGCTATTACCTACCTCTCACATGTTAACATTTCTGAGGTAGACTGTATTACTTCTTTCAAGTAGTAGGTTCAGAGTCATGGTAAAGTATAATTGGATTGGACAGTGAAGGATCGACTGAATCTTTCACCTCCTTTTCATTCTCCTAATGAATGCAGTGAACAGGAAATAGCACCTCTGCTTTTGGCCTAACTCTTTGCACTTTTGGCTGGCTTCCGATGGAAGCAAAACTCTTGATGGGATAGTGGCTTGAGAAACAATTCTCCATACAAAGAAACGATCCATTAGATTTTTTTCATTTTCTGTCTTCTCTTTAATCTGTTGCTTACAGGACGTCGCGTCTTATTTTCATACACAGCAGTTTTCTGTTGTGTCTCTTCCTTCCTTTTTGTTCATGCTGTATCTTGGCTGTTCAAGCCTGGTGTGATAGCTCTTAGAGTCTGCCTGAGAATCAGCCATCTAACACTGTGTTAGAGAGCTGTTCTTGATTAAATAACTGCTTTAACAGGTTTTTCTACTCTTTGAAGCTGGCACAGATTTTCTTCAGAGATATTCTTGGCCATCCTACTTTCTCACCTCCTTCCAGCTATGGGATGAAGGAAAACAGCCATGATGAGAGTCACACTTAATGTTGAGGTGAGAGATTCTCCGTTCTGATGTCATCCAGCACTTTGAAAATACCTGACACATCTTCTCTCCTGAGTCATCAGAGCATCATGGTCAGCCTGCAGTCATGCACTGCTCTGCACTGGGATTTATTCTAGTAGCTCCTCTGTTCCTTAGTGCATTCAGTTTCCTAGTTGCATTTATTTTTTGTATGATAATTATCTACATCAGAACATTATCTCTTTCTTGAATTAAAGTAATGCCTTTGATTATCACTTAAGATTGTATAATGGTTCACTTACATTCCCTTAAGCATTACTGTGTGCTGGCTAAGAACTGGCTTTCCTTGTCCTTTTGCAGATATGGCTTAAGATACAGAACATTGTTGTTACTGTAAATCTTGTTTCTGCCATGTTCTCTTGTTTTAGATAATTATTCAAAGAACACTGAGGGTAAATAATACTCTTGCAAAAGGTTTCAGGATTCTCCTCTAAAATCCTGCTTCTAAAATCACTCCTTTTTTTATTAGTTTCAATTCTGAAGGAAGCTGTTCTTCTGTGCCTTTTCTGTAGTTGCCTGGATAATCACTTGTGCCTTTTTATAGCCTTTAACCTTAGGAAAATGCTCAGTATGGCAAACCAAGAGGAATATAATGAGGAGAAGTAGTCCAACTTGCCAATTGTTTGGCCAGAGAAGCATGCCTGGCAAATTTTCTTTATTAAAAAAATAGTTATTTCTAATGTCAAAGTCTAACATTCCTCCTCTTCTGCTTCTTCCTTCCAGAGATTAGCCAGCAAAAGAAGCGGAAGGAAGCTCACTCCAAAGCTAGATAATTACACACTCTGAATGTTCTAGAGTACTGCTTAATTTCCAGAAATATGGGAGAAAATTTCCAGACTGAGTGCTAGGAGAGTGCTAAAAAGAGGATTCTGAAGAGAAAACTGGTCTAACTGCTTGGCTATAGAAATAATACAAAGCAACACAGTCCTTCGGAGAAGCCCAACTGTCTGCTTTAAACCTCTTTCGTACTCTTTGTGGAGAAGATTGTTGGCAGGTTTGAGATTGCTTAAACCAAATGATCTGACTGCTGCCCTCTCAAGTGCTAAACTCTGTTAAGTCGAGTACTCTCTGCCCTCTTTACTGCCCCCTTCTCGACAGCACCAGCAGCTTATGAGCTGGACTGGTCATAGATGCTCCTGCTAAGCCAGAGAACATGCTACAGCTGCTAAAACTGGGAATCCAAAGGCTCTGATGGGAGAACTAATCAGCAACATCACCACAGAGCTCAAGAGCTAACCAAGGCAGAAATACCTGCAGTTCTGCAAATTGATTGCTGTGATAAAATTGTTTAGCCTCTTGTTGCTCTGCGCAGAAAATCTGTTTAATGGTGTCTGAGTCTCTAGCACTGTGTCACTACTTTCTGCTAGGACCAGCTTGGTGTCTAGCTCTGTATATCTAAAATCAGTAGTTAAATTTTGTGCAGTAGATTTATCATCTCTTTCTGCAAAAGAAATATTTTGTGATTTTAAAAGAACATATATTTTGCTTTTTTATGGAGGGGAAATGAGTTTTTGTTATGCTAGCCTCTCAGCTGCTATAAATCAATGTAGTCCAAGTGACGTATCACAGAAGAAAAGATGCAGTATTGTCTGCTGTTGTTCTACATTCCATTCCTTTTGGCTATCATTTTGTCTCTGAAGAGACATTATTATGTAAGCAGCCTCTATTAGGGCATATTTCTCACCAGTGACTACAGTTCAGACATTCCACTGTGGTCTTTCAAACCATGAGAAGTATTTTGAAAACAGAATACAATTGTTGTAATTAAATTTCAGTCCTGCAAGCTCAGGCTAACATTCTGCTGCCTGTGAGAACTACCTCATGTGTCGTGATCGTGAGTATATACAGTCACTATTTTGATTTTATGTGAAAAACACCCAAACTCAAATGTTGTTCTTTCTCAATCTGTAGTCAATCAATATCCTTAGTTCTTGAGCACTTTCTGCAGCACTTCAGACTTCCTTGGAAGATTTTCTGTCTGAATAATAGCCAGATAAAATGCTTAATCTTTTACAGGGTCCAGTGGAATTTATAGTTGAAGTAATGTAACCGTTTTCTCAGACAAATATTTCAATTTAAATATTACTCAATTTAGTATTATTTAATTACACTAAACCAAGAATGCTATACATGTAATTTCCAAATTTGAAATATTTTTCACTAAAAAAAAAGCTGTAAAGTAAAAATAAGCAAAATTTGCCAAGCTTTACAAATTAAATGTGTACTTTTCAGAAATCTATCAGCCAGCAAGAATAAGCCTGATTTTAAAGAAAGGAAATCCTCATAAGAAGCATACTTAAAGGAGTGCTGAATTTACTAATATTATGATTGTAGATGCAAACGAGGTGTTTTTTTCCTCAGTAGTTAACTGCATACATGGACAACTCATTTGCACCAACAGTTGTGATAAATTAAGATATGCAAAGCACTATGATAAGATACTGCTCTTCAGGAATAACAGTGATATAAATCCACCATTCTGATTCAGTTTTTTGAGTGCAGACAATTATGATTTGCTGCATGTGTTTTTACAGTATGTACTTAAAATGTGCACTTTTAAAAATGTAAAGAACTTTTCATAGGCTATATGAATTCACATTTGGTTTACTTCATTATTGTGAGTTTGACAGTGTAACCGTCAGGCTTGCCACATGAGAAAGGGAGAAAAGACAATGAGCAGATTGCAGGACACAGTTACTAACTGACATAGCACATCCCAGTCCAAATGCCAAATCTGTAGGAAGACAAATGCAGTTATGCTTGTTTTCTACGAGGCCAAAGCAGAACCACAGGTGCTTGTGAGCCAAAGTACTGACAGACTGAGTTCCAGAGCAGTGCTGGTCATGTCTACAAGAGACTGAATGTATGATACACTCTGTCCTTGAAGTTGTCTTAGACAAAATATTAATTTAGTGCAGCAAATTGGGAGACAGTTTATGTGTTTGTCTTCTTAAAAGCATTTCTGAGCAGTTCAAAACTGAGAGGAACTGACACACTGCTGGATCCATCTCCATACCTGGTGAACCAGTGCCAGCTCCACTTCTAGCCTTGCTGATCTTTTAATATATCCAGTCTTAGTGGTGGTGTGTTTAGGTTTTGGAGCTTTAATTTTGACTTGGGTGACAGAATCTGGGAGAGATGCTTCCAGTTCACACAGTCCTAAGAGAAACAAAGAGCAACTAAGTAACGGAGTGATGGCAAGCAAAATTTGAAGTTTTTTAACGTCTTTAATAAATATCTCATAGCAACGAAGTCTTCCAAAATGCCTTACCTGCAAAGGTGTTAAGGTAGAAGTTTTTTACAACGTAGCGTTCAGAATGGTTGTCTGGGAAATAACCAATCCTAGACAAAGGAGCATATGTTTGTGATGCAAAGTTAGTATACTCTTTGATGATATCTCGTCTCTCCAGCTTCCCCATCACATTCTTCCTCATAGCTATCAGTTTCCTGAGCACTGAAAAGGATACGCAAATGTAAGAATTTTCTTCATACAAACGGTTCTAAAAAGTCTCATCTTCAGAAATTCACAAAGGCTCCGGCTGGGTAACATAAAACATGGCCGGTCTGCTCGGAACACATGCTGGCCATGCATATCTATACCGTGGTTACAACCTGTTTCATCTTGAACAAAGACTACAACTTTGCGAAAATAGAAAGGGCTTGTTTGAAAATTAAGTCTCATACTGCTCTCTCCCTGGTTTTCAAACATACTCAGTGCAAAATCATGCTGAATCTTCTTTATTTTCTCTTCTTTAGCCTTCTGATGGATTTGCCAGTGGTCATCTAAGCGCTTGCCATCCAGCTCATTCTGTTTCTCCTCTCGCCTCTGCAGCAGCTTCTTAAAGACTTCCAGTCGAATCTCTTGCAACCTGTAAGGAAAATAAAGGCCAGGTATGATTTAGAGTACTCTGCAGTGTTCTGTGCAATGTACCAGCTGACTGCTTTACACACAGTTCACATCGCATATCTCATTTTTAATCTTTCACTTTTAAAAGTGAATACCTGCTGGTTAAAAGACTGTTGTAATAGCAATCTTTTATATTAAATTTAACAAAAATATCCCTTCTGAAAATCAGGGGATTTTTGCAGAAATCAAAGGTTTGTACCCTCTAGCCAATCCTCTAACCCTTCTTGTCTCTTTTCGGGTCATAATTAAAAGAAAGAAAGTGTATAAATGGACTCTCACTTTTCAATTTCCTGTTCTCTAAAAGCCCATTCCTTCCTCTCCATTTCATCCATCATTTTCCTCCTCTTTGCAATGTTTGAGGCACAGTCCATGGCTGGAAGAGTGGCTTCCCATGCACGTTTTTCCCGGGCACGTTCAATCATCTCCACTTCAGCCAGTCCTGCTGGTAGCCCCCGACCTTAGAGGGACAAGAAGCCGTAGCCCTTTAGAAGGACTGTCAATCCAACAGAGCACTAAAGTATTAGAGGGATTCATGGGCACAAACTCACAAAATGCAGGAGGGCCAATAAGCAGAAGTAAATACCTCCAAGGCCAATAAAATTCTACAATGCGAGAAATGGTTGGAACTGCAGTAGCTATGGCTTAGTTGACATTAACACTAGCTCTTCATTAAATGCCTCAGAAGAGCACTATTAAATATGTGAATATCATTCATATTTTAAAAACAGACAAAATAACCATAGAATCATAGAGTCATTGAGGTTGGAAAAGATCACTAAGATCATCTTGTCCAACTATCAACCCATCACCATAATGTCTACTAAACCACGTCCCTCAGTGCCATATCTACAGTCTTCTTGGAAACTTCCAGAGGTGGTGACTCCACCGCCTCCCTGGGCAGCCTGTTCCAATACATTGCCACTCTTTTGGAAAGAAGTTTCTACTAATCTCCAACTTGAACCTCTCTAGGTACAACTTCAGGCCATTATCACCTTATTGTGCACTAAAAAAGGAAGACAGCAAAGGGCTACCACAGCAAAGCTACAACTAGGCTTAAAACCTGACACTGAATAAAAGAGAATCTGCTGCTAAAGTGGGGAGATATAGCTATTATAATTTATCTTGATTTTGCAACTCACCCCAAGTAAGAGTAGCAAGCATCAGAAGTTCAGGAACTGAGCCACTGGGAACTACATATTCAGGTGAATATGGATCTGTCTGGGCTTCACCATCCCTGTAATCGGTCTGTGTGCCAAAAGTTCGTATCTTGGGACCAAATTTCTCACTGTCTTTTGTAGGTAAATAGACAACAGGCTCTGTCCTAAAAAGAGATGGAAGATAGAAGAACATCTGTCATATTTAAAAGAACAAAAGAAGTCAAAAGTAGCATATTCAAATATGCATTGCTTCATCTGAACTTTGCTTTCATTCATGTTAAATCCAATAGCTTTAGTAAAAGCAGTCTAAGGGAACACTGAATACTTTGAAAGCTCCCTCCTTCAGTAAGCAATCCAGAAATCTTTCAGTTTCAGCTCTCTTTAATTACTACATGCAAATCTTCCCTATGTATCCATTCTAAAGCATTGCTTTTAATAGGCAGAAAATGTAACTGATGGTTGAGTTTAAGATGAAGGAGCACCACTTCAGTTTAACTTACATGTTAGCCTTTCCAGTATTTCCAGAACAAAACTCAGTTCTGGTGCAAGCAGGTGCAACTTCCATTGACTCCACTTGTGTTCTTTAAAATTTGATCCACACTGGAAATCACATCGCATTACTCAACAGATGCTCTACACTATTGGACAGTACTGCAGCTATCACAGAAATTGTAAGAAAAAGTCAGGAGAATTTCCAATAGCGTTGCTGTACTGAAGAATTCTCTGTTTAGGTATATCTTTCAAGATTCAGAGATCCTTGGCTTTCTGTTTGAGACCTCATAATCTTAACATACTTCTTTTAACCAGAAAGAGCTGTTTACCTACTGTAGGTAAACACCAAATCAGGCATTCACCTGCTTGCCCAGACATTTTCAACAGTGAACAAAGTCTACCACTTAACAAGTTTTTCCTGTCCTTCATTACAGATACCATTCATCACTAAGTAGTTAACCAATAATTTTCTGGTGAGATGTGGCCTATTACAACAATTTTGTTCCAGAAGAGAATATACTTACTTTGCAGTCGCATAAGAAACATCTAGTGGAAGCAGCTTATTAGGAGAGACAAGTGGTCTAAAAAAAAAACCAAAACAAAGAGGCAAGTCAATAGTCATGAGGCATAACAGATTATTACATCTTAGAAAAATCGCAATTCGTTAATTTCAGTGAAGTTACGCTGATTTTCCTCAACTCAGGATCTGAATATGCACGTTGTGCCTGAATATTCAAGAATACCTTCACAGCTAAGTAATACTTCAACAGTAGGAGTGAGTGCTATTCTTCTGACAAAGCATGAAAAAAAAGTATTTTTCTGATTCAAAATCAATGCATAATACATCATTTTCCTTTATTCTAAAGGAACCAGATGAACTAAAAGCTTTCAATTAACAAAAGTCACACATGAGACTTTTTGCAGGTGACTACTACTGCACTGTTTCAATTATCCTCCTTCAAAGAGTGCAAGACAAGACAGGTTGTGGATGTCTCCTCCCTGGAGGTATTCAAGACCAGGCTGGATGGGGCTTTGAGCAGCCTGGTCTAGAGGGAGGTGTCCCTGCCTATAGCAGTGGGGCTGGAACTAGATGATCTCAAAGGTCCCTTCCAACCCAAACCATTCTATGATTCTAAGTGAATGTTACAGCAAAGCTAACCTAACATCAAGGTCCCACTAGAAGGAATGGACTCTAAATAATAGATTTAAGTAATCTTATTAACATACGTAATATATGTTAATATTTAACATATTGCTATTAACATAGCAATTTTTACAGGATTTACAGTGGACATGTTGGCCAATAACCTTTTCTACAATGGATTTAACACAAAAGTACACATAACTAAGTTGAGAATGTTTGTATGCTAGCTGTTGTTTTAGATCTTGATTCCAGTGTTGGCTGCAGTGTAATTCTGTCTGGAACAGAACAATATTGCAGTAGAGGACATGGATGAAAAGTTAATTAAAGATTCCCTTTAATCCTGTTCTGCTCCTGGAAGAAAGTGGGAGTTTAAAAGCGCCTTCCATGCCTCCTCCAGAAGGCATCTTTCCAGGAGCCTGGAGAGCCCTGATGGTCTAGTTTGCCTGAAGCTTTCTACAAATAATTATTAAGTACAGAATGCCTTGTACAGTAACTCATTACCTGAAAATTCTGGGACAGTGAGAATGTCCCAGAAAGACATAGAAAAAAAAAAGATTTGGGCATTTAATATTATATCAACTTCATAGAAGCCTCAGAACTCTGTTTCAAATCAGTTCATTGCTTACCTTGCAAAATATTTGTAGCGATTCCTTCCACTAACTTCAGGATCTTCATACACCACTTGGGGTATCTGGAGAGAAGTTTGACCACTAAAAGCCAAAATACAGGTTAAGAACAGATTCTTTACTCATAAAGTACATTCAGAGCAGTTCTGAATTCTTTTTTCTTATGCTTAATCATCCACTTTTTCTCCCTGCTTCTCTGGTTGCACAATCTAAACATGCATATTACAAATTTCACAAAATCCTCATACATACACAAGCAATTATATTTTGCTTTTTTTATACTTAGATATGTAGCAAGACAGTTTCACACGTTACTGTGCTCTTCCCTTGGCAAAAAAATTAAGTCAACAGACAGATTTAACAAAAGTTCTTTATGTACCTGTCATGACAAGGCCTAAACGCTCAACCTAAAAACTTCTACTCATGGGAATTGGGGGGGGGGGGGGGGCAAGCTCATTTCCTTAAAATGAAAAACTTTCCATAACAGAAAATATGTGGTATAGTGAACAGAGTGGAAGACTACAATCTGCTGCCTTCCAAAAGTAGCTAGAGATTTTAAATTGTTGATTCTGAAGGAGCTCAGAATCAACAATTTCAATTTCAGTTCTCCAGTATAGTAGAAAAACTATGCTGATCACATGAATGTTACAAAAATTATGCTGAAACAGCAACATTAATAGTGATTCTTCATTTTCTCCTCCTCTTGAATTTAAAGTAGTCAGACCATTTACATTCACTACTATGACATCTTGTGTTTTTTTGTTTGCTTCTTTGTTTGTTTTTCTTTTAAAGCCATGAGGTCTTAATATTAAAACCAGGAGGACTACTGAGGTACGTATTCAGTGAAAGAATGGGTGGAACTGAGTCCTTTGAAGGCTGTGTATCAGGATTGCCATTAGATTTCACAGCTATCTCATACTCCAGTCTTACACTTCACAACCTGCAACCTTGAGAAAAACAAAACTGAGCGGTTGGTTAAAAACAAAACTGTGTTGTTGTTGTTGTTGTTTTTAAGTAGTATGTCATGCTATAAAGGTCAATCCTTAGAACTGTTTGTATGGCCAGCCCCAGAGGCTATGTTTTCCTAATAACGTTTTTGGTGACTTACAACAATCCTGACCTTAAATGCATGGGATTCTTGGTACTCGAGTTGGTTGCTGACAATTTTAAATACAGAGCCACACTGACAAAGTAAACAACACATAATATTGCTCGCTGGGATCAAAACAGGGATTGCACACTGAGATCAGTTGTCTTCAAAGACCTTGTTAAGCCCTGTGAGCTGCGCTGTGGAACTCAAGGAGCCAACTGTATGGCTACAAACTACAGCAAAGCCTGTAGTGATGCTTCCTACATCTTCTGTGACATACAGTTTACTGATAAGGTCATCTCTTCCCTGCGTTTTCAGTCATATCATGTAACAAAGGAGAGGAGAATTGTTTAAGGTGCTGCACAGTAACAGTAGATACTTACTCAGCACTAAGCAACCTATTGCTGTAAAGTCGCGTTTGAAATTCTAATGAGGTAACTGAGCTGATGGCTAGTTCCACTAGCTGACTCTATGTATCAGTGTTGCTCCATTCAGATGGGTTTGTGTTTCATTCAGCACAGGTGGACACTTATTCTTAAGATCTAACTTTATTAGCATAAGCTATTTATCGTGTTATGATATGTTATTGGCACAATGGGAACCTGCTGAAACATCCTCTTTTAATCCTCAGATCCTGCCTCTTCCAAGTCCTTGACTTACATTTGCTGACTTTGCTGAAATAAATGAGCATTCATTCCTGACAACCTTGCTGAAGCAATACAACTACTGGGAAGACAGCTGGAAAATAATTCTATCATTTCACTATCAGCAGCACAGTCAACCAGTGCAGGCTGAGATAGGAGGGAATGTATTTCTTTTTTTCTTCTTTTTGTTAACTGCTAGATATTCTGCAAGATATTTTGCAAATATATGTTGCTGAAATGTAATTTTAAAACACCTGCAGTGTCAAAAAGGTTCCTGTTACAGAACAACAAACAAAACAGAAGAAGCCACTGAGGGTTTCAAAAAAAAAATAAAAATAGAAAACACCTCCACAATTATTACTCTGTTGTAGAAATGAGATGAGTATGCTTTTGAAACTGAACAGAAACAGGTGTGAAATCCTTCGCATCATTCTTAAACATCTTTGATTGCTCTCTGGCAAGTGGTAGGACTCAGTTAACAACAATACCAGAGAACATATAGTATGAAGAGCCCATGGTCTACAGTTAGTTTGTTAGGGCAGCAAAAAAGCCTGAAAACAAGTAGCCAAGCTGATGCCTGCATTCTTGAGTGTTGCTACAAGAAGACTCCTAAAGACACGCGCTGTGGCAAAACTCAAATGATTGCTTAAATATTTGCTGAATCAGAAGTGCAAATTGCAATGCCAGGAGAAAAGTCATCCAAGAAACCTCTGAACTATACACGCGTGTCCTGGTTCAAGCACTGTACATGCTTGAAACAACTGCAAAAGCAATCCAACCAGTTGCAGGTTGCTGGGACTAAAAGGAAACAGCTATCACTGGAAGTAACACATGAGCCAGTGAAATATTTGCACCTTGTCTGATCTATAAAAGACTGAAATAACTTCATTTTGCCAGCAACCACTGCAGAGCAGATAGCACAAGGATGAAGGAATGCATAATGTCCATCCCATGAGAAACAGATGAGCAACCACACTCCGTAACAGCTGCAATCTCTTCATTTCAAGGGCAACATAAGTAGGAGCAAATTACAGTCAATTCCATGTAAGTGTGTAAGGGTTTTTGTTGTTTTTGTTTGCCTGTTTGTTTTAAGTTACTCAAGCATGGAACACTTACACTGCGAGCTGTTGAAGAGCCTCCAGGCGCTGCTGAGCCCTCCCTCTCCATCTTCGGTCCATAAACAGAGGCACTGCATCTTTGCCCTCCAAGCACAGACCATAGGCCGGGAAATGGATCAAGCTACTAAGCATGCTTCTGAAAATTGGAACTTTTCCCTAATGTTTGTGTGGACACAAAGAAGAAGTGGTGCTTTAGTGACTTCAAACAGCATTAAAGTGATCAGAATTTCAGCTGGAGCTGGTGAGTAGAAGTATATGCAAGCAGTCCATAGAAAATCCCGGTGTTATTTACAGGGCATTTAGGAGGAGGAAAGAAGAAGGCATACACATGCTAATGACTGCAGCTGGTTAGACAGTGCTTCTCAAGATGTGAAGCGTACCAGACTAGCAGCAGATGCACAGATATGTCTTCTGGCTGTTTTCCAGCATCTAAACTTATACTACAAATCCAAGGGTCTTACAGTTTGTTACATAAAGAAGTTAGTATGCAGAAACTGTGAATATGCAGTAATGTGAACTTCTAGCAGATTACCCCATGTAACTCCCTCCCACTCAGTGTGCTCTAGAAACGAAGAAGCATATTCCACTTACAGTTACGTTATCTACAATAATTTTAGCATGTGCTAAAAATATCTCCATGGGAGTTAGCATATAAAAAAGATCATATTAAAAATCCACACTTTCTTCTGGAGTTCTGATTTCCCTGGGTAGATCTGCCTTAAATCCAAAGATTTACGGTTACCAGTAAATCTTTGTGACTCAATTGTAAGTGATGTAGATACGTAGATAGACTGGCCTCTGTAAGCCTGAAATCAGTTCTGAATTGCACATTACCTCTTTCATTTCAGTGGACAGTAACTCACACACATATAGGATAACAGTGACATTTCAAGCACACTAACTCATCAGAGTGTGTCAGATTATGAAGACATAGGCAACCTTCTATGAGCAACTGCCTTCTGAGCATGAGACTGCATTTTTTGTTTTATTTCTCTTGAAAGGATATTAAACTTTCCGGAGTTCAGAAGTGCTTATAAACTAGCATTAGCTCAGCCTCTGCCCACCCCATTTTGTGATGCTATAGACTAGGAATCCAAAGTTGCATTGTTTTGTATTGCACATTACGCACTTGGTGATTCATACATTTAAAACTCGTTTTATAGAAATCAGAGGATGTCACCATACCCCTCTGCAACATTACGTTTACGGCATTCACAACCTTCATAACAGTACATCTGCTTTCTTGTCATGCCTGAACTATTGGCACAGCCATACTGCTGCAAGGACCTTTATGATGACAGCTCCACGTGTCTCTGCTCAGAGGGGTGGTCAAGCATAAATTTCTGTGAAGCAGATGTACGCTTACATACACAAGAGCCTGACGTAACTAGGTAAGAGACATCCTGAAACATTCTTAAAAAAACGTTTCTTTATCTAAATGTTGGGGGAATTTCTCCTTGCTGCATGGGAATGGGCTCTCAGACTTCCAAATATCTGCCCTGTAGGCTTGGTCAAGCGCAGTTACAGGAGGGCTCTTTGTTTTAAATCCAATTCATTGTGCTGCTGTAATCTTGCTGTAGCAAATCTGCTTTTCTTGGCATTCTGCCTATATGCAGCCTGTCCAGACATCCATCACAGCTGTCCAAAGGTGTGACTGCAGTTCCCTAAGGATGTGCCCTAGCTGGTTTTAAACTAGCTAGGTCGAGTGCTGATAGCAGGAGGACAGTGGGGAGCTAAGCATGGGCTAACAAAGAGCTTAGCTGGGAAGCTGAACTATGCAAACCCAGCATGAAGAATCGGGATGGCTTTGCAAACCTGTTACAGGCTGCTTAGCTGTTGGTACCTAGTAGATTTCAAACTGTTTGTTACTTTGAGCTGTAAGGTAAGTACATCCCAAGGTAAGGGAGAGGACACTATGAAATACCACACTTTAACAGCTGCATTTGAACAACAGCCCAACAATTGTCCAGTTGTTTTATTAGATATTAATACCACATGCAAGATATTTTTATCAGCAGTTAGTGGTACTTTATTATATATATATATATATATATATATATATATATATATATATGCAATTTTGGAAATTACCCAGGATATGAAACTGGGCATTTCCAGGCTGCTGCTACAGTCACCCCAGCCAACAACAAGGTGCTCCCTGTGCTGTCTTTTATTAGGTAAAATTCTTACTTTTCTTTCCTTTGCCTTGTAGGCTGTGATTCTAAGGGAGCAGCTGAATAAATAAGGCTCTACCTATTTGTGTGCACGCACGTGGAAAGCCAGGTGCACCAGGTGAGCTCTCTTTGGCAAACACCTACCAACTCCTCACCGACCAGATGAAGGCGGCTATTTGCCTTTGGACGGTCCTTCTCACTTGGTAGTGTGTACAGAGGGTCTGAAAGATAAGCGATGGAAATAAATGTCCGTCCCCCACGGGCGGGGACGGACACCCGGAGGCCGCGGCCTCTCACCCCGGGGATGCTGGGCCTGGCCACCCCAGTCCCCCCCGCCCCGGTAAGGGCCGCGAGAAGGGCCCCGCTGCAGCGGCGGGCCCGGTACCGTAGAGACCGGAGAGTCCGACCCGAAGCCGCTCCACAGCAACGGCCGCCGGGGCGCGGAAACACTGCGCGGCTCGTGGCGGCGGCCGCCTGCCGTTTCCAGGGCAACAGGCGGGGGGCGGGGCCAGGCTGTGGAGGCCACGCCCCATTGTGGTGACGTCACCGCGCTGAGAGGGAGCCGAGGTGGCGGGCTTTGCCCTGCCCAAGATGGAGGGTGGGGGGGTGCGCGTTCTGCAGCGCTGCAGCTATCATCCTCACAAGTCCTTCCCCACCAGTAGCACAGCCACTGCGCAGTTCTACATCAGCGTTACTGCCTCAAGTCTTTGTAGCCTGCTATCTTTAAGTAGATATCTCTCATTCCTTATTTTGAGTGTAAAGCTGTATACCAAAAGAATTATTCACATCTTGGCATGTTTGACACAAAATTCTGTTCCCTCAGTGCTTTATCACAGGAGAGAGACATGAGGACTGCGCCTCCAAGTTCTCTGACTCTAGCAATTTACATTTAAACACTGAATTTTGAGTTTGAAAGCTGATTTACACTTCTTCAAGGCCTGAGGCTTGTTTGAAGCAGCAGCCTATTTCTTCAGGTAGCAGATCAAATGGGTCAGTTCAGAACTCTAATAAAAAGTGCTGTCGCAGTTTTACACAGTACACTGATTAATACTGTAAAGATAATCAGCTGGCTGTAATGGCCCTCACTTATTAGAAAGCTTTACAAAGTGATACCTTGTAATTATTAACAGGACAGCAAACATCACTTAATAGGCATGCCTAACATCTCCCATGATCAAGTTCTGTTTTCCCTTTTTTTGTATCTCATTGCACAAGAACTCCATAATTTCCACAGTGAATTTTTTTGTGCTGAGCATCTGCCTTGAGATGATGAGATGTGTCAACTGTATGTTGGCCAAGCAATGGCTTTTTGTCAGCTCCACCCGCTCACATTTTTCCTCTTTAAGGTTTTCAGGGAGTATAGGATGCAGGTGCCTGGACTTTTATTTTATTTGTTCTGACGAGGGAAAGACTGGATGGAAACTCAGTAGAGAAGGAACAATGGAACAATTACTTAAATTACTTAGCCACTTCACACAGGTTTAAATGTAAGATGCTACCACCTTCTTAATTCCACATGCATTGCCTGGCCTTACCACCTCTGACCTTTGGGTGCTGGCAGCTGGAAGGCTGTGTGGGGAAGTAGCTCAGGAGAGTGGTGTGGCTGGAAACTAACCAGACACAAAATAAAACACGTTTTCAGATCACGGCATTACTGCCTGAAGACTAGCACCCACTCATGGGAGGTGAAGGCACTTGTGGCTAAGCTAAAAAGCCCAAGATTCAGGTTTTTGGAATTTGCTTAGATTAGAGTAGGGGAGGGAGGGGATGAAATACCAGCTCATTTCTAACTAACGTTTCTGAGGAATCCATGAATTACAGATGCGTCCAGAGAGCAGTCGTGCAGTGTTTAAAGGTGTGTCTATCACTGCTGTCTTCTTGAATTATCTTTGCCTGAAAGCTTCATGTTCCTGTGGACTTGCAGCTGGAGTGGAACTTGGCCAGGGCCCAAGGAGCATGTCTGTGCGCTATGGAATAAACTGAAATGAAGCAGTGCTGATGTTTGTCTGAACTGGTCTTCTTTTTATTATTATTATTACTTTTTTTTATTAATGTGGATCAGCCATTTTTAAAGAAAAAAAAAAATCCCTAAGAATGAAGGACTCTGAGAAAAGTGTTTGATTCCCAGACAGTAAACTGTGACAATCTTGTCTCTGTCCAGGAACTTCAGAAAATGAGTTTGAATCTTGCCTGGTAGGTTTCTGTCTCAGAGTGCATGCTATTGCTTGAGTTAAAGTGAGCTAAAGGTAGCAAAGCTGTTAGAAATCAAAAAAATTCCTCTGTTCCTTAGCTTAGTTTTCAGAGAACTTGACTGCTGGTTTTCTCCTTAGGGCTGCAGGTCGAAGCATGATTCTTATTTATTTATTTATTTATTTGGTAATAGCTTTCTCAGAACAGGATGGTGTATCTGAGCTGGGGTCCTGTCCGCGTGATGATTTCTTACACCCATTTGGCTGTGTGGGGACAGCAAGTGCTCAGACGTATGGGTAAGCTGTCCACAGCTCCATGAGTTACTGTGCAGTGACTGATGGAGTGGAGTAATGCTTTGCCCAGTGCTTAGCATGTTGCAAATGTGTGGTAAAGTGCACTAGTTTAGCCAGCCATGAAAGAGGCTGAACTAACTTCATTTTACTTCCTATTAACCTTGTGGCAGGACAGTGTAATTTGCTGCAAAGATGAACTACTGCCACTCTATTGATGGACTTGTTATGCTGTGATAGTTTGCTGATGTGCTTGAACTGTAAAACCAGACAGAGAAAGTGGAAAGCTGTGATGAGGAGGCATCAGCTGAGAGCAGAAGTAGCTGGGCAAGGAGAAGATGAATTGAACACAAACTATGATATAGGAGGAGAGGTCTGGCTGGCTGAGCAAAGAAATGTGTGGAGAATCAGTGTGTAGGGGAGGAAGGGGAGTCAGGGTGAGCAGACAGTAATACATGGTTTGGACAAGAAAATGGGAGACAGGGTTGAGGAGGTGAAAAAATGAGGAAGGCTGTAATATCTCCTTGGTCTTCCTTCTGTCCAGAAAGTTTAGGAGGGGACTGGATTTTTGAGCGTGGCTGTTCTGCAATCCATAAGCATCTGTGAAACCCCTGGCAAGACGTCATCCATCTGGCTCTAAGCTTGGTTACATAGGTGTTCCTCTTCTGCTGTGTTTTTACGAATAATCAAACAACCACGCTGTTGTGGTGTGATGCTTCGTGGTGTTTTTGTTGTTGTTGTTTTTCCTGGTGATTGCCAACAAAGTTACAGCATTAAAAACATTGTTGAAATGCCCAAAGGAAAACCACGCGTTTAAAATTAGTCGCCGTCAGATGGAGCTGCCATTTCCCAGGCTCGCCACAGGATGTCAGCCTTTCTCCGTGTGGGGGCTGTCACAGGCCCTAGCTTTGGAGCTCCAGTCAGAGCTTTTATTAAACGTGAAATGCCAATTACATGAATTTGGCCCTTGGGCTCATCCCAGATAAGCCCCACCATCCATTCCCAGACCGATCTCCACGTGGTTCTCTAACTGTGTACAGTATTAGTGAGATGTTGGCTCCTGTGAAATCTGTTGCTTTGTGGGTCTAGGCTTTGTCTCAGTGCTGGCTCTTGGCCATGGTAATGCATTATATCTGCTGTGGAATACCTTACTTATGACATCTTTTGTAAAAATGGCCTTAGAGTACTGATTATGCTAAATTTAGCTTCATCAAGTTGGAAACTTTGGTTTCTTTTGCTGTTTTTTCTTATAGCTCAGCTAAAACAGGCATCTTGAGATAAAACCACTGAAAAGGAAAAAAAAAAATCACAGAGATGAAACTCTTTATGGGAAACCTTCTGTTCTCTCTTTCTCTGCTTTTCTTAGTACATCTGCTGGCATGTTTCCTGAACTAAAAGCAATCTACAGATGAGGATAACTTCAAAAGTCAAAGCTCAAAGAAACGGAACCAGCGGTGCTTTGTGATCGCAGTTAAAGAATTCACTCCAAAGCCTGCTGAAAGATTTCTATTATGGTTTTGATTAGGGAAAAAAAAATGAAGGAAAAAAAAAAAACAGAGAGAGAGAGAGAAAGGGAAAAAAAAAAGAAGAGTAGGGGAAATTGAGGACATTTTCAGGCAGTGGGAAGAGAAGTGCAATTTCTGACAAAAGCCCACTCACTCATACAGTTAAGACATGCACGCTCATAAACTTCATTTCATTTAGATGAGCTCTGGAGGAAATTCTCAGTGATTAGGGAATAACTGAGGCGGACATTTGGTTGCTTTGCTGGCCTGGTGTTGTCTAACCTCAGTAACAAGAGGATCTTGACTGAACTGCTTAGGAAACTGGTAAATTCCTAGTATTCTCACTTTCCCCATGTAATACTCAGAAAAAATAAATGGCAGTTCCAACATGTTAGCTTGCACTGTTCAAGTTCCAGTGTGCTAAGACATCTAATTTCAACAAAAATCCTTGGATTCGTTCTCTCCCTTAACTTCCCAAGCAATGGTTGAATCAACCTTCTAATCAGAGCACAAGAAGTAATAAAAGAAGCATTTCCAGAGCCAGAGGAAACAGTGGTTTGATGGAAGGGAACTATTATCCTGACTTAAAAGACAGGATATTCCCTGTGTATGTGGCTTAGTAGGAGTTGAGAAGAGCTTGTATCTTCAAAGCGAATCCAACTACTTGTTTCAGGAAACCTGAAATACGTGCTTGTAGTTGAGTTGTGATTGGAGGCACATCAATCCCAAATCTGCTTTTCATGAGGGTCTGGCCCCAGACTAATAATCTGTTAGTATTTTTTTAAATAACAGCTACATTTGCTGCTAGCAAATCATTACTTAGCCAAACCTGAGGAGGAGTGGTTCTGAGGTACCCATCTCCATAATAATTGCCTGGTGATTCCTGTTCAGCCTGCAAGGATGCAGAGAGGGTGCTCTCGTGGGCACTGACCATCCCAGCTGGGCCAGCTGAACGTGCTACCTGTTTCTGCTCACCTTCAGATTAAAAGGAATGTCAACTTCCTGAGAGTATTAAGGCCTGCAGAGAGAAAGTTATCTATTTGAAGCTCATGAGTTTGGTAGCTAGATTTTACTTGCTGCTTGATAGATGGTTTTTACCATAGCCAGCAGTAGTTCAGAGTAGTATTAAGGATTCAGCAGATGGGGAGACAGGCAGTATATATTTGTGTGATGTGTCAAAAGCTATGCAGTGGAGTACCTTATTAACTTCTGCAGCATTTCTGCTCACCTTGCTTTCTCCTAATGTTTGTCGAAGTGCTTGGTCAAGATTGTTTTCCAGCTAATGGGAAAACTTTCTAGGAAGTGAGTATGTCTGCACAAAGACCTGATGTGAAGGGAGCCCCAAGAACTCTTGATATTCTGTTAGCCACTCTCTTCATAGAAATTAAGTAGCTGGAAAGACGTGCTGAGAAGCTGCATTTCAGCTTGTAATTATAAATACAGTGTAACTCTTCCATATAACACGTTCTTATTTTCTCTCAAATAATTAGTGCATCATGCAATCCACTGGACTGGGTTAAGTTGAGGGCTGGCATGCATCCAGAGATCCAGGGAAGGCCTATCAGAAATAAAAGGGTAAGGCAGCATTGGCAGGACACCCGAGACATGGCCAGAAATAAGCTGGAATTGGAGGAAGCCTTTTCAAGGGTTGAAGAAGGAGGCATGAATCTCAGTCACTTCCTCTGTGTAGCAAAGCAATGCTTGTGGAAGTTCTCATATCTTGCCTCTCTGTCTTTGCCAAATAGTCCTTCCCGTTCTCTTGCCAGTTTCAAATTGTGAAGACTGAACAGAACACAGTGCAGGATCCGGAGCACATCACCAATGTCTTGATATGTCAGCTGTGAGGCAGGATAGGAACAAACAGCCTGTAGCACACTGATCTGAAAACACCTCTTTCAGAATGTACCAATAATGCTCATTAAACTCCAAAGTTCTATTGGATCAACAAGAAAATTAGAAGAAAACAAGTGCAGGAGAATTAGGTATTTAAAACTGCAAACTAGTCTGACCACTGATGTGGAAGAAATGCCTGCATTTTCTGCATTATTTTGTAACCTTGCCTAGCAAAGAAGAGCTGTGGGAAGCCTGAATGAATTTAGAAGATATGTAATGTTTCCTGCTCTTGACTAGCAACTTGCAGTGCTCTATAGCATATGTATTGATGCAGTATTTAAGAGGAGTGAGATGCTGGTACATGGGTATGCAGAAGAATGCAGCCAAAATCAGTAACGTATTTGGAAATACTAAGTATTCCTTCCAGGCTTTCATTTATATCCTGCAGTTTGTTGTGACTGTTAAACTGTTTGCTATAGCAGAGCTCACATTTCATAAAACAGATCAAGAGAGACTTGGACAGATTAAAGCAAGCAAGATTTGCTACTGACGCTGACAACAAAATGACACTGCACCAGGTGGAATAAAAATTTTGATAGCAGCGGGGATGACTGTAATGTATACAGTGAGCAAGAAGTTGACCTACTGCATCACTAGATCAACAGCTGAACACCAGTCATTGGAGTTTTTCAGTAACACTGCCTGATTTGAGCAAACTGATCAAGGTGAGAAGATGATATTGTGGAATATTTTATTTGACTCTTTTTTTTTTTTCCTTCCTTTTTTTTTCAGTACATAGACAAGTAAATTTGTGTTCTGAATGAGATTTCCTGCATTGCATAAGCATAGACCTTAGCCAGCATTTGCTTTCTGTAGGATAACTAATCAGAGATCATACATGCATGTGCGGGGTGCTGTATTGACGGTGGCTAAGCTGTCTGTTTGCTTGGGCTCACATTCAGACATTTGGGGCAATTTGTGTACAGGTTATGCAGAAGTTTAAGTCTTACTCTTCCAAGTCATGAGAAGTGAGAGTGAAAGCGTTTTCCTATTTGGGAATATCTACATCAGCAGCTGCCATGGTTAACTTTGTACAGGAGTACAAAATCCCAGCTTCCTTTTTTTTTTTGTGATGTTGCCACGGTGATCGCATACTGAATTTACTGATCTGATTTCTAGAGAGTTCCATGGCAAATTCATAATCTTTGCTAATATGTCTGGATATGCTTTCAGGGTAGGGAAAAGACGAGGAGACGTAACATTAAAGTGATGATAATCTTAGTGCAAACTGAGGAGAGATTTGCAGCAACAACACGAGTAAGTTAAGCTTATGGAAAAAGAAGTGCTAAAAGTCCATTTTATTTTTCTATATAAAGAACAGGTTTTCACCAGAAAAGTCACTAATTGCTGGAAACAATCTAACATGTTCCATAAAAACGTTGGTTCCTTAGCAGAAGCAGTGGTGGCAATGCTTGAAATTTTTGTTGTAATTATTGATCAGGACAAAAGTTTTGCTCTGTATGTTTTTGTAGGAAGCTCATCATTTTTCTCACCATGGATGAGTGGGCCATACAGTCCTCATCTCAGCATGAGACCTCAGAATTTCTGGGATGCTGTTTGCTGAGCCCTCTTGGGTATGGAGGCAGTAGTTCTGCTTCTGAAATGAAAAGTGACTGCAATATTGCAAACCGCTGTCCACCTCCAATCTTTGGCACTGAAGATTTGGCTCAGTTTCTGGCAAGAGATGATCTGTTGCAATACTAAACTCATAGAACATTAAAACCAACAGAAATGCCTTAAAAGCAATCATGATTCTACCCTAATCATGTTTCTTTAACAACTCAATTTCCAGTAAGACTGTTTCCACACAACCTTCCATGATGATCTCCCAGTCCCACTGGGACGGTCCCAAGAGGGGACAATGCAGTGCTGTGGTACAGAGCTCCTGCACAAAGAGATCATGCTGTAGCACTGAAATATTTATGCTTTCAGCCTGGGTCTGGACTGAAGCATCACTTCTTGAGGTGATTTTAGCTCAGGTTTAGTGAACCAGCTACCTTCAGTTAAAGATGGAGTTTGAAATTTATAGGGTTGCAATTAATCACTTCAGTCTCTTCCACTGTACAAGATCAGAGTAAAGGTCCTTCAGTCTGAGCATCCATCCACTCTCATGTCATACTCCTGAGCAGATAATACTGGGCAGTTGCATATCTGCAACTCTGATTAAAAAGGGATACTCTATCCAGTACACGGGCAGTTAATGCAGTTGGTAACTGGGCCCTGACAAGTCATCTTTCTCTGAGGCTTGAAGTCCTTTTCTTGTAGCTTGTGTATTTAAGTGTTAACCAGAAATACAGTCAGCCTGTGTGACATTTAGATACAGGTTAATTGGGCTGCTGGGGCAGCGACTGTCTCATATTTATACTAGGTCAAAGACAAAAATATTTCTCTAGGTCTTTTTTCAAGACAGTAAAGGGTTAATGGATCCCAGAATAGACACTGTGTTTGGCTCTGGATCACCACGCAGATTTTCCATTGCTAAATTCACCTTTTATGTCATGTATATCAGAAGTGTGAGAAATCTGGAAAATCTCAGTCTGTTCCAGACTGCTGCTTTCAGCTGACATTGAATAGGGGTTTACCCTACATAACATTAACAATGAATATAAATATACTTTTGAGGTTCCCTGAAAAGTCTGCCCTCTTGAGCCTCTCTAACAGACAAAGACTTACTTTTTAAGCTGGAGATCTAAGAAGCCAACAGCACAGACTGCAGTGCTACTGGGATGCTCACATATTATGTTGCTGAAATATGTTCCTTAATTCTGATAAAAGGTGGTGCATGGAAAATAATCTGTAACACCATGGAAACTGAGCAGCCTCTCCCAGTTCAACCATTACTCCTCTAAAACAAGAGCTGTAAATGCCCAGCACTGTTTGTGTTCCTTGTATTTTCACTTCTGGAGCCATGCTGCCAAGTGATGCCGTACATTGAAAAACATCTGTTTTGATTAAGTCTTTCAGAGGCTCTGAGATTTTCACTGAATCTCCTTTCCTGGGCGTTGGATCTAACAATTTTCCAGCAGTTTCATCTCTGCAGCCTGCCCTCAACCATTTTTCTTTGACTTGTGGATAAATTCGTTCCTATGAAGCAGCTTTCTGACACAAATTCTTTAATATAATTTGTCTGCCACTGTCAGCACACAGAGGACAAGTGGAAAACAAAAAGCACTAACTTAAGCATTCATCCTTGTGTACAAGGTAACATTAGAAGACAAAAAGTGGGATCTCCTCTCTTCCCTGTACTCCAGGATGGAACAATCAGGATGAAAATGTGTCAACTCTACTTCATGTTGTGAAACGTCTGTTCCTTTCCTTCTCATCCCTCCCAATTCTTGCCCACCCAGAAATGATCCCTTCTTCCAGGGAGATCTTTTATGAGCCATCACCATGTAGGAAGTGTGGCCAAAACAGCAGTGCTACTCCTTAATTTGGAAAGATGCTGGAGTTGAAATGGAGTGTTGCTCACAGAAATGTTTCTCCAGGCTGTACCTTTGCGTACAGAATGAAGACAACTACATTTTCACCCCACTTTCATTGATGCGTGCTCAGTAGGAGAATGCCTATTATAAGTAATTTATAGGTACCAAAATCACAACAACTCAGCACTTTGGCCATTATTTCTTAACTTGGTTTGTCCTTGGATAGAGAGTTTGGCAACCCATCTTTTAATGAAATATACCAGGGTACTGGGAAATTAGGAGGACAGAGGTGAGTATCTTGACGCCTGCTGTCTGCATCTCAATCTACTCCCAGAGTGAGACAGTTTGACCTTGTGTGGAGGTCCTTTTGATATTTGATAAGGCTACTTGTGTCTTTTCATTATTGTGCTTCTTTTGCTTAGGGTCTCTTGTTAAAAGAGAACAGCCAGTGCTATAACCATTTGCAACACCTAGAAGCTATTACAGTTTTGCAAGCAAGAACTAGTCACATAATGCAACAATTACACAGCCATATTTCTAAAAAGATGCTACTAAACTATATTGTGTTTTTACTTTTTCCGATCACAGCTGGGTGCACAGCCTCACAGTGCCTGTGTGCTGAACCAGGTGGGCATGGGCTGTCCTCAACATCCTTATCAGCCACAGACAGGTAGCTGGGGACAGGCTACTGAGCTGAGATTGGCAGGTAATTAAACAGGCGGTCAATGGGTTGCCATTTCAGAGGCAGGAGGCAGCTCACACAGGAGCCTGTGTTTTGAGGAGCTGCGTAGACTCGGGGCCTCAGGACGGTGAAAAGAGGGAAGCCTCATCTCTGCATGTGATGAAAATGAGGAGCTTTGGCCATCTGGAAAAGCGTGTTGCACGCCTCAGACTGCAGCACGACAACGGAGCCGCCCGGTTTGAGGCACAGGCCTGAAAAGCGCAACTCCGAGGGGACGGAGCTGAGCAACTCGAGGGCGCATCGCGCATGCGCGCCGCCCGCGCGGAGGCGCACTCAGGCCCAGGAACTACGCTTCCCGGCATGCAACGGGCTAGGCGCGCAGGCGCAGTGCGCGAAGTCAGTCCCGGAAGCCAAGCTCGTTGCAGGCCGTGACAACGGTGAGACGCTCGCCATGTCGACGGTAGCGGCTGCCAGCTGTGACTCCAAGGGGGCTGGAGAGGTGCAGGAGGAGAAGAAGCCGCTGAAGCCCTGCTGCGCCTGTCCCGAGACCAAGAAGGCGCGGGATGCTTGGTGAGTGACCGGGCCGTGGCCTCGGGCTGTGTGGGCGCCTCGTTAGGATTAACGCGCGGCGTAACGGCGGGCGGGGAGCGGCTGCTGCTGCCTCTGCTGGAATACATAACAGACACTGAGATGGATGAGTTACTGTTTGTGGCAGTGCGTTTGTTTTAATAAACGGATGGGCTTTTCTTCCTTTTTTTCACAGACACCTGAACAGCCACCATAAACTGGACAGAACTATTGTTTATTCGTAAAGCCAGTCTTATCTGTCCTGTACTGTAGCAACTTTGTCCCTTTCCTTACTGAACGATTTGAGAACTATCTGTCAAGATCAGCAACCTGACAAAGTGCAGCAACAACCATGTACTGTATAATAAAATCCCAGTAGACTTACTCATTATGAATATTGGGATTGTTACCCTATACAGGATAGGCAAAAAAAAAATCTCTGGAGCCTAATTGATTTGGTTATGTTTTGTGTTTTTATTTTAACTGTCTTCAGCAGCTTGTCAGCTGTGTGGTTTTGACTAGTAGTAGGATAACATTTCATGGCCAAACCTTGGAAATCTTTTTGTTTTGCAGTATCATTGAGAAGGGGGAAGAAAATTGCGGCCACTTAATTGAAGCTCACAAAGAATGTATGAGAGCTCTGGGCTTCAAGATATGAGTGAGATGAGCAAGATGATGTGTGTGGTGAGTATAGCCTATAGGAACACACTCAGTGCTTGATTGTTGTCTCTGAAGTATCCTGGCATCTCAGCAGCTGCTGCTGGAAAGTACAGGGTACTGCCCATGATGGCAGTGGGCAAATCTTCCCTAAAAGAGGGAAGGCAAAGTAAACCTCAGTGACCCTGGAGTAACTATTACTCTCCTTGTGAGGCTGGTGAAGCCTTCTGGGTGTGCAGAGCTTGTGAATGGCTCTTGAATAGTGAAGTTTGGTTCTGTCTCTGCTCTCTTTCAGCAAATCCAGAGTTCAGTTTAGATTTCTAATGGTAGGACACTGTGTCTCCTTCATCCAAATGCATAAGTCACATAAAGAAGAAAACCTTTTCTTGTCTCATCCTCTTTGGAAGTGAAGATAACTCACCCTGGAGTTGAAAAAGTAACTCTGGAACCAGTTTAACAGTAGAGTAGGGCTGTTTGTGTACAATACTCTGAATGATTGGAGACTGCTGAACTGTCCCTTGATATCCTGTGGGAATCCATGTTTAATGAAGCTGCCTTTCCTCCCTTTTCTAGATGATGACTGTAGCGTGACTGGTGTACTGGAAGGCTGAAAAATAAATTATTTCTGCAAGTTGCTTCAAGGGACAAATACGATAAAAGAACCTATTTATAAAGAGTCTTTAATGGTAGGCTGTGTGTCACATCTGCAGCTTTTCCACTGTTACCTCTTTATTGCTGGTATAGAAAATATATATTTTTCCCTCTTAATAAAAGTCTAAAAATGTTAAGCGATCCTGACTTCTGTTTTTTGTTTGTTTGTTTTCAGTAAAAAGAAAAAAAAGACAATAGTTATTCAAAACACTGCTATATGAATGGAGATAGTGAGAAAAGCTTTAATTGAAATAAGAACAGGGATCAGCCAGACCAAGTGGGTCTTCAGTCTGTGTTTTCCCTTTGCAAATTGTGAAATCATGGTAGCAACATTGTTGTGTTACTACTTTCAGCAGAGTCATGCTGAGGCTTGTTGAGCAGTTTGTAACTCTAAGTGTAACTGCATTTCCAGCAAAGACAACTGCAGTTTTAGGAAAGGAATTGTTTTTAAGAGTCAAAACTGGATATACTTTCCCCTCCTGAAAAGTAGAAACAGTTTTAATACAGGTCTGCCCTAGAATTATAATTCTTTTTAATGAAGAATTAAGAGCTTTTCTGTACTGAGCTCAAACTTTTGAGCTAATTGTTCTTGAAAGGAAAGGGAGGACTGCAGGTCGCTCCTCTGAAATAAAAGGGGTTATTTATGCCCAGTTTTTGTTGGGTTGGTCTTGTGCTAGGTTTCATAGAGGTTTTTTATTTTCTGTCTTTTCCCTCTCTTGTGTGAGATCAGAGTGGGAAGGTGTTTGTAGCCTTTTGTTTTTTCCTGCAGTCCAGAGAAGAAAGTGAAGTTGGAATTTGTCACCGGTAGGATTTTTTTGTTTAATGTTATGTCTCCATACCATCTTAATGTTTTTCTTCCTTTGTCAAGTTAGCTTTAAGGTAGCATGACTGGTTATTTCGTTTCTTCCTGATGAGCATTCTTTTCAGAAACTGAAGATAAGAAATCAGCTTTGTCTTGTTTGCTGTTGAAGGTATGTGTGTAGTAGTAATCCTTTGTCTGTGTGCTGGGGATTGCATATTACGAACTAGCAGCAGTGGGCCTGTGAATGTTGTTATGTGACACTTGACACTGTCTCTGCCAAGAATTACAGGTTCTGTGAGAGGAGTTCATACTGCTTTCTAGAATGTTTCATAAGCAAATGTCCTGTGGCACCTATCTGGAAATAGTGAAACAGTAAAGTGACTGGCAGGGGAGAATGGAGTGCTGTTTTAATAAGAACCAGAAAAGGAAAAAAATGGGTTCCCATGCACAAATTGTAGAGACATCTAGACCTGCATAAAATGAAAGGCATGGTAGATGTTCTCAAATTTTTTGGAAGGACAGAAAATGATGGATAGTGTGCTGCAGTACCAGTGTGCAACTGCTCAAGAGACACTGGACAGCTGTGTACTTAAAAGCAACAATCACCTTGTAGTCAAAATCTTGCTGAGAGGCTTCCATTATTATTACTGCAGGATTCTTGTGGTGTGGGTTCAAAGCCTGAATGGAGGGGGAATGATGGCAGACCCTATTCTGCACATGGTGTTCAGTGCAGCTGCAAGGACATGAAATGAAGCAGGAGCTGGAAATGTGACCAGCTGCATAGCAGTAGTTCCACTAAACACGATACAGGTTATCTTTGTACGTTAGCAATTGACCGTGAACTTGTCTGGAACACTCTTGAGACCTTTCCCAACTGTTGTAAATGCAATGTGACTTGAAACATCACATGGCCAGTCTGGAGCTAGAGAGTTTATTAGTGTGAAGATATGTTTTGCAAACTGTTGTCAGTAATTAAAAAAAAAAAAAGGTCTAATTATGCCTGCTCTGACTTTAGGCCATCAAGGTATTGACGTCCACAACTCAGGTGATTAGACTTCTTTAGAGATTACAGGGTCACTGGTGAACCTACATAAGTCCTGAAGAAAATAACAGATCGTGTAGCTGCTGCGGGGTCTGAGACTGATAATCTTTTGATACAGGGCTGCTCTCAAGGATAGATGATAATGCTATGTACACAGATTTGTTTGCCAAACATGTAACACACCTGGTTTGCATCATCACCTGTTACTGAATGTGAAGTGCTACTGATTGAGTTCGTTATATGTAAGAAGCCAGTAGAAACCACTTACATGCTGCTGATTTCAGGGATGATGAACTTGATGTGTCTATTTTTCTTCCTCACATGCTTGTTTTGTTGTAATGCCTGTGTGTCTTCTTCCAGTGAAGAGTTTTGATGCTGCTCCAGTATCTTATTATTTGCTCTCTTGATTCCAAGTTGTTTTGAGCTTGATATCTCTCTTCTACTATTTATTTAGCTTTTTCCCTTGAGTCAGTATTGGCTTGCGCATGCTCAGCTTGGATGAACCTCAGCATCCCTAGGTAAGAAGGCATGTATTCCAATTCTAGGCAAGACATTAGAATAAAATCTCTTTTCAGAAAACTAAGACAGTTATTTAAACTCTTGCTGGATAGAAAACTGAAGCAAGATTTGGGCCTTGGTGTATCATTTTTTAATGGTTGCTGGACACCTCCACAGGCACTGACCCAAACAAATGCTTGAAGCAACCTCAGCAGCTCAGGCACTCTTGCATGTTGCCATTGAGGACTCTTCATTCTGTATCCTCAGTGATACAGGCTTTGATTTGTATAAGCTACAGTACTAGTATAAAAAGTCAGGGCTTGATCCCAATGGAATGTACCAATACTATAAAGCAGTCCAGCTCTGAGGTGTGTTCCTTGCAATCTTAATGCCTGCAGTCACTGACATCAGTGTTTTTTTCTAAGCAAGATGTGTCCTGGAAGATATCAGGGTAGCACTTTCTTTGTCCTAAGGAGTGGTTAACTTTGTGTACCTAAGTGTTTCCTGTGCGAGAATTTGCCTGAGGTAAAAATGTGTTACTTTTTCTCTTTTTTGGTCCCTTTCTTTGGTAGAACTGCAGAAGATTTTTCATAGTACAGAAAGGCAGGAGAAATTATGACCTGAGGTTACATGCAGGAATGGGATCTGCCAGCAAGAAAAGGAAGAGCTGGGAGGTGTTTAAAACTGTTGAAGCTGGGCTCTGAAGTGAATCCATTATTCAGATGGGACAGATCTAGAGGTAATCTTACTGCAGCTTTGCTATTCAGAATGCTTCCTGAAATGCAGTTCATTATTATTATTCACAGCAGTTCATTTTTATCTTGCATATCTTTGTACCATATCTTAAGTGTTGCCCAGCTTTATATCAAATGCCAGCTCACCTTGAAAGAAGTGTCCCTTACGATATTGCATTTGCAGAGGCCTTAAGGTAGTTGCTCCCAACAATAGCTTGTCTAGCATGAACATGACAGTGATAGGAAAAGAAGAATTTGGCTCCCAATACTGTTGCTGTAGTGCTTTGGCTGTAAGATCATCCTTTCCTCTCTGCAAAGGGGCCAAGAATACTTCTTGCAGCTGAGCTTTGTTATACATAGTAGAATTTCTTTCTTAAGTAAGGGATCACTGAAGACAAGTTTCCCTGTATCACTTCACCCATAACAGAAGCTTGTTTCTGGGTGGATTGTACTCACCCCCTGAGCCCTTAATTTGTGTTATTTCCTTGCCATGTGGCAAACTGGTCAAGGTACCTTTGCTGCTCTTAGTCCAGCATTGTGTTGCACATAGACTAGTCACTGCAGAGAGCAGTCGTGCTGGCTGAGACCATGATGTTTTCTTCAAGGCTTCTGTGAAGCATTGCTTGTGCCTCACCCAGTTGATAGCATTATCCTAGAGCACTATTAGTGGGAGAGCTGATTGTGTTTCTTTAAATGAATGGTGCCAATGGGAATGGCATGTTAGGCAGGGCAGCTGCAAGCTCGTCCTGAAACACAACCACCCTTGGAAACCCAATCCCTACCCCACTGACCCATGCGGGCTGACTTCATACTGTTGACTGACCATGCCGGTTGCGTCAATGCCTGAAATGTAACTGCTTCCTGGCAGCGGGTGGATCCCGCTGGTGTGATTGACTCGAAGCAGGGGAAAAGCTGCATTTACACATCTTACCCATGGCTGACAACACAGGCCTGCTACTTGTGGGGTGAGAGAATCCCCCCTCAGTTGGGATGTCTATGCACTCACAAATGTGCTCTGGTGCTATACTTCAGGCCTCTAGGACTGAAATGCCTTGCCCGTGGAGAGGCTGTGCTGCCGAGCCCATTGCTGGGAAATAATGTCCCACGGAACAGCCTCTCTTCTGCTGAAATCCTGGCACTGCTGCCTGTTGCAGCAGGAGGAGACACCCTTTCTCCTTTTATGTTCTTTGTGAGGGTCACTTTCTTGCAAGAGCGCAGAGCAGTGCTGAGCCCTGCAGATGCCTGGAGTTCTCAGTGATAAAGCCCGTTGCTCTCCCTCTCCTTTCCCCTCATTGCACTGGACTTATCTGGGTGCCTGAGTTATGTTAAGTGGCGGGTGCGTGCCTGTTCTCCATTCCCCTTGCTGCTTTTGCTCCTTGGATTTCAATTCCAAACATGGTTATCCCTCTGGGGTCCCTCTCCTCGCTGCTGCCAAGTGATAGACGTACCAAATCCAACCCGGCCGCCCTCCCTGCCGCGCTCTCACGGGCTCATTTTCACTGCCAGAGGGCTGGCGACGGGAGCATTGCAACCAGATCTCTAACTGGGCTCACAGTTTTACAGCTAATGGCCTCTGCTTTCTCTTCTTCTGAGCTTTTTCAGCTTCTGTTTAGCCAGATCTGTTTTGCTTTGGTGCAGCCAGGGAGAGGGCCAGCCTGATTTGTGAGCTGCAAAGAGGAAAAGGGAGCGCTTTGGGGATTTTTCAGGAGTGAAAACATCTAGCAGTGCTTTAACATGTCGCTGTGAAGTGCATTTCTAAGGGACTGGCCCGTGCTGAGGAGTAGGAGGAGGAACAGCCACCCAGCAGCTCTGGTTTCAGACCTCTGCACTCTTTGCGTATGACAATTGCTTTTTAACGCCAGCCGGCCAGGGCAGGATGAGCACCAGCAGCCCCTCCTGGGACCAAGCTATCCTCCAGCCTCCTGCCTGCGATGCCTGGAAGGAACATATGGAGGGAGCGGCCTACCACCTGGCCAGCTGTATCGTCCTCCTGGGCTACATGGGTGGCAGTGGCATCTTTGGGTCCCTCTACATCTTCGGCCTCCTGGCCCCGGGCTACTTCTGCTATGCCCTGTGGGGCTGGCTGAGCGCCTGCGGGCTCGACATCTTAGTCTGGAATGTGCTGCTCGTCCTTACCTGCGTGCTGCAGCTGGCCCACCTGGCTTACCGGCTCCGCAGAGACACCGTCCCTGAAGAATTTGAGCTTCTCTACAAGGCCATGTACCTGCCCTTGCAGGTACCCCTGGAAGTCTACAGAGAAATCGTGAAGTGCTGTGAAGAGCAAGTGCAGTCACTAGGCCGAGATCAGAATTATGCAGTGGAGGGCAAGACGCCCATCGACCGCCTCTCCTTGCTGCTGTCTGGCAGGTAAAGCTCTCCTGGTTCCCAGCAGGCCCACAGCAAAGCACTGAGGCTGCTGTTTGTAGTTTTCCCCCTCTGTACTAATAGGGGTGGTGATCATTTCCTTTGTCTGACTGGGCTTTGAGATATGCATCTGCCTGCTGTGTCTGCTGATTTTTTAATTTGCCTTTGTGCTTTTTTTTATATATAAAAATATTTCAGGTAATGACACACAGAACCAAGCAATATGCAGTGAAGCTGCCAGTACAGCTGTGCTTGTGATAATGCTGGGGGGTCCTTACCGCTTTCTTTGTCATTTTAAAGTGATTTTATTTTCAGTGAAGCCGTCAGAGCAGGAAATGTGTCTGAACCTATGTTCGAGACAAGGCTTTGTGCTATGGGTGGCTGAGTACGCCAAGCTGGAGTCCTTGGATCACCTGCTGCCCTGGCCAGCAGTGTTAAGGGAGAGCTTCTCTCCCTGTTCCCAATACCTGAACTCTCAAGGCTCAGTTTTTCCTCTTTGAGGGTCATTTTGTCAATAGAGAATTCATCTCACCTCAACAGGCGTCTTTCTTTTTTTCTACTGTCATGCATTCACACTGTTCCTTCTTGGACCATCAAGGAAAACCTCGGGTTCTGTAGATAGTTGCAGCTGATTGCCTGCAGACTGTGTCCATTTGCTATTTATTTTTTTTCTTTTGGGGGGGGTGATTGTAGAGTGAACTGTGCTAATGGAGTAATGGCATTTGTTCACCCTTGAGCCTGTGGCACACCTCCATGATCTTCTCCATTTAACAAAATTGGAATGCAGAAAATAGTAGTGATATTAACTGCTGCCAGGCACTCAACATTAATGTAAGGAGAGAGTAAAAAGGGAAAGAGACCTGTAAGTGTCTCACAAGGATTCTCCTTTGGGAAGACGAATCCAGCACCACCTGAAACCTGTGGTCTACTGCAGTGGAGGTGAGGGGTGCGTGAAGAAGGGCTGTCCTTGATTGTTGGATTTTTGTTTTTTTGTTTTTTTTTTTTGTTATTGTGCATTTTTGAAGGATGTGTTAAAAGCATTCTGGGATCACCAAACAGGCCATCTGGGAGGAAATTGGTTAAGTGTATTTCCACTGGATGCCCTTCTCCTTAGCAAACCCCATTGCTTAGCAGCCTCCTTTGAAGTGTACTGGACCTGCAAATAGTGTTTCTGGGGAGAGCTGGTGCTTTCTTCCCCTGTACTGGGTTGTCTGCTCTGTGGGCACAAAACACTGCAACGGCCAGTAACCAGTGCTGGTGGGGTGGTTCTGCTCTCTTTTGCTGTGGGAAGTATGCATCTTGCTATGGAATGCTCTGTGGAGGTGGGATTGGATTTGCATTTCTTGGTACCCGCTCTGTTACCTTATGAGACCATGGCTGACCCTGCAGAGCATAGCTGCTCTTATGATGCCCTCTCTGGAACTGAATAATAACAAGATAAGGTGGGCTGGAAGCACAGGATGTGCCTGCAACAGCAAGTCTTGCAGTCCCTGACCTTCACAGGCAGTGTATCTAACTGACTGGAATACGGCAGTGAACTGAGCATTGAAACTCCTGAAAGCTGGTATTGCCCCTGAGCTCATACTAGTGCTGAGTGTGGCAGCAGAGAGATAAGAGACCCCAAATCATGCAGCAGTGAGGTAGTGCAGACCTAAGAACAGAGTTGCTGTTCCAGGCTGTGTAAATGATGCTTGGAAGGCAAGAGGCTGAGAGATTAAATGTGTAGCGAACTTTGAGTTTGCAGCATGATGATGCCAGTGTGATTCTGGGAGAGAACTGTGTAGCATGGAGGGGAGGATTGCCTGCCCTCATGCAACTCTAAGGAAAGGGGGAAGATGCAGATAGAGGTATAGTCAGGCTGAGAAGTATTTGAATGGCAGCAGCCCTGTAGGCTGAGAAGTCCTGGTTCAGGACTGGCATTGTACCTGTGTGGGCTAAGTAAGCAGTAAGGAAATGAAACAGGTGGAGAGCAGGGCACTGGCAATGAGTCTCATTTCCTACAGAGAAAAAGAGGGACAGACCCAAAGGCCAGAGCATTTGCAACTGTTTGGGAGACTGTGGGAAACATATGAGGCAGGTAAAAGGCCTCTCCTTGCAGGTGGGACTGGCTGTGTAGTCAATTTCACGGGGTGTCTGTTTTGCTATCTAAGTCTGTGCATCTTGCCTGTACCTGCAGGGTCCGCGTGAGCCAGGATGGGCAGTTCCTCCACTATGTCTTCCCATACCAGTTCCTGGACTCTCCAGAGTGGGAGTCACTGCGACCTTCTGAGGAAGGAACGTTCCAGGTAACCCAGAGTGTCACTCAGTCTTGCTCCTAGTGTCCCACAGACAACCAGCAGCAGTGCCAGACATGGTTCAGCAGGCAGTGTGGCCTTTGGCTGCTGGCTTGCTGCTGTCAGAAAGCTCCCTCTTACCAACACTGAAGTGTTTGCCCAGTGGGCTGCCTTATTCTGTGGCAGGATGGCAACTATTTGGAGTGGAGAAGCAGAAAGGACTATTCACGCCTGAATATGGTCCTTTCTGAGCAGAGGAATCCCCTGCTGAGAAACCAGACCGTTTGATATTTGCAGCAATTGAGAGGGTTTTGTTCTTGCTGTCAACACCACAGTATTTGGCTTTTTTTCTGCAGGAGATTACGCAAGCCCGTGTCTCTCTGCCTTTAACCCGTGAGCCAGGACAGGCTGATAGTTGGGGCAAACAAGGAGGGGCTTTTCTAATCCCCGGGAAGCATGGGACAGTCATGAGGGAATTATGATGCTGTTACGTGGATGGTCATGTTCAGATTTGGTTAACCCAAGACAGCTCCCCATATCTGCTTTCCTCAGATCTTAATTTGGCCTGGGAACTGTGTGAGAGGAGTCATGGTGACTGGTTCTGAGACCTCTGCCATCTCTGATGATCACAGTCCTGCCAGAGGAGCAGTGGCAGGGAATGGCTGACCCTGTGAGGGTGGCACAGGCTACAGCTTGTGAACAGGAATTGAGATGCCAGGCTAAAGTACTGAGGTGGGTAGAGGGTAACAACAGCATGGCTGTGCCAGAGGTGGGGGTATCTCGTGTTCTGCACCAGGCTCCAACCCACTCCTGGGTTGTGTTTGAGTAAGAGTTGAGGAGAGAGAACAATACCTGTTGTTCCCTGAGGGGAAATGGTCCCTCTAGGGCAGGAAACATCTGCACAGACATTTGCAGTGCTTTCTGAGCTAATTTCTGTGGAACCAAATGTTCCTGGAGCTCCTGGTCAGGGAGATTGGTTGTGACAGGCACTGGGATAGGGAGGTGTTGGTCTAGGTGGAGGAAGGCATGCTAGAAATGCTAAAACCTTGTCTGCTCGCTAAGGAGAGTGAAGAAGTATCAGGCTGCATGAAACCAGCATTCATCAGGTGAGATTTGACTGGTCCATGTTCCTGGCAGAACATTGTTCTTGCTGCCCATGGTGATGTGCTATTTTTGGCAACTGTTAGATCCACTAGTTCTTCTTATCTGTATCAATTCCAGCACCACAATCGTGTGGGTAGAAAAATGCATATTTCACTCTATACCTTTGCTGGAAGAGTACATGGAAGGCTTTTCTTGCCCACGTTCCCCACCATGGCTGCCTGGGTTGAGCAGTTTTAGGCTCACTGAGAAGTGGCAGAGGCCTGACTCACTCCACTTTTCCTCATGCTTTCTTCTTTGGCCACATCTTCTTCCCATTGAGCTGCTGAGCTGCTGGCTTTTAGTACCTGGAGGAGTCAGGTTCTGTGTCTGGCTAGTTCTCCCAGGATCTCTGATGATGCCAGAGGGGTTCATGAACAAATCCTGCTTGTTGCCCTGGTTAGGAAAAAACTTCCGTTGTCACAGCTCATCTAATCCCTTTGTAAAATGCAGAGGCCTTTGACTGCTGTGCCAGAAATTGGTTAGGTAAAGGGGATTCTGCTCACTAAGGTTTCTATGTGACCCATACCCTTGCTAACCTTGCCCTGGGGAAGTTCTTGGGTGTTAGGTCCTGTATTTCTTTCATAGGGCAGCTGCTTGCATGGCAGCAGTGTTAGATATCAATCCCAAGGACACACATTTGCAACCAAGCCATGTTCAGCTTCCCGATGGCCCTCTGCCACGGTGGCTGGCCAAGGAGACCCCTGTGTATGGAGTGAAAGGGAGCCCCCGGGATATTTTGGTTCCAATGCCTGTTTGCATGCCAATGTGTCCATTACATTCGGATATTCTTCTTTAGCCCAGGAGCGTTTCACCCTGCGTATGTCTCTTGTATTTTATGATTATATTTATTGGAATATACAGTCATGTGCTGTATATTTTTTAAATTATTGTTAGCTGGGTCTTACAGCTAGTGTAAAAAATGGCTATAATGACTGCCTTGCTGCCCTACAGGTCACACTGACAGCTGAAACTGACTGCAGCTACGTCACTTGGCCAAGGCGGCGACTGTACCTCCTCCTGAGGAAGGACCGTTACATTGCCCGTCTCTTCTCCTCTCACCTGGGTTATGACATCTCAGAGAAGCTCTACTCCCTCAATGAGAAGCTCTTTGCCAAGTTTGGTCTCCGCTTTGACATCCGCTTGCCCAGCCTCTACCATGTTCTGGGACCAGCCTCCTCAGAGGGGGAGCTGGAGGAGGTTGAGGAGCTGCCACGCTCACCGCAGCCTGACCACGGGCTGGACGGGGCCTCTGAGCCCCCTCCACAACCTCCACCACCACCACCAGCTGCTTCACGCCCTCGGTCCTCCCGGCCTGAGAGCGACCTGCTGGGTGAGGACTCCACCAGTCTTGTCTTGGAAGATTTTGCTGAGTTACCAGGGTCATTTTTGGACTATGTGAGCGAAGGGGAGTATATGAAGTGAGGGTGATCCCTGCACGGGCATGCGTCACCCCATGTGGCACCCCCGCGTAAGTACCCACCAGTGGCAGCAAGTCCTTCCCCAGCCTCTTGCCCTTGCTTGCCACAGTGCTGGGGAAGAGAGCAGGTGGTTCCCCTGAGGTTCCCAGGGGCAGAGGTACAGCAGCCCCAAAGCAGAGCAGAAGACAGTGGCTGCTTGGCCTTACCAGCTCCTTCCTGCTGGCTCTCGCTCTCCTGTCACGGAGGTTAGCATAAAAGAAAGAACCCACACCATGTAGCCCTCTTTTTCCCAAGGACATCATCCCAAATGCACCTTATGGTTGCCAGGTGCACCTGCTTGGTCATAACAGTGCTAGGAAGGATTGTGATACTGCCATTAGGTCTGCTGCACTTGGCAGGGTTTTGTTTTTTTTTTTTTTGCTGCTGAAACAGAGAACCCAAGATGTCCTTGATCTGCATGATTTTAAGCAGGAGGCGGTAAAGGCTTAATTACAGGCATCAGGCACACAGTGGGGAGTAAGAACTGGTCACCAGCCCATAGGAAGCTCCTCCTGCCTTGTCCTCTCCACACCCCTGGGGAGCAGAGGCCCTACAATGGTGTCCAGGTGGGTGGGACGTATGGACACCTGCAAGGACAGCATGGAATCAACTTGCTTGTGTGAGGTAGAACTGTGATTGGAGATATTCTGGTGTGGAACCGAAGAGGGTAAATGCAGGTGAGAGAGCTGACAACCTCAGTGAGTTTTTACATGCTACAAGCTCTACTTTCTGGTAAAGTGGGAATGAGATGCCCCCCTCCAAAATGCCAGCTTCTTGCTCTTGGAGGAGAAAATTCCTTGGCTTGGGGACATTGGGGCAGTACAGGCAAACAGAAATAGCTGGTAGAGTGTCTCATACTTGAAATTCAGATCCAAGTGGCTGAGAGATAAATTCCATGCTGAGCTACATTTAGCCAGCTGCTGCACGCCAGCTGCAGTCCCCAAATGTGAATTCCTGCAGTCTTGAAGTACTGCTTTCTGACAGCCAGTTGCCAGATTCTAAGCCTGGGCCTGGGATTTCTGTCCTAGAAGTGACCACTGTGTGAGTCCAAGATGAGTCTGCGTGGCAGCAAGAAAGCTGAAAAGAGTTTTTGAAAGCAGTAGAGCTGGAAGATTTTGCTTTCCTATACCATTCTGCTTTGAATTAAGTCCTGTGCCTGTTCCTGCATTTCCATGTCTACAGACTTGAAATCTGGGATATGAACAAGTGTGTGGTTTTCCTTGAATTGGATTTTAAGAAAAATTCAGCAAGAGTTTTGCTTAGTTTAAAAAAAATGTCTCAGGGATTAAAAAAAATTTAAATCCTTTATTTATTTTTTAGCTCAGGAGTCCTCCTAATTTGACAGTAAGGCTGTAGGCTGCTGGAGGTACAAACTTGAAGCTTTTTCAGTCCTTACTTGGAGAAGTAGGAACATGAATCAGTTATGAGACAGTCATCCTCTTAAGTGTCAGACATTTCTATTGAGTAGACACAATCAAAAATAAATGCAGTTGGTGCTGCAAGTGGGGTGCAGGCACTTTGTCTATGTTTTGCTCGTGTGTTGTCTTCTCAGCACTAGGATATCCATTCTGAGGTCATTGGCAGAATTCACTTGGTAGATGAAGCTCAGAAAATTTCAAATGCAATTACAAAAATATATATATATAAGTAAATAAGGAAGGAAGTGATGGAGCCAAGGAACACTACATCTTTTCTTGAATTGAACCTTTCAGCCAACTGTATTTGGCATATGACATCACTGTGAACATGCAAGGAAAAGGTGCTTGTACATGACTGCATTAGGGAAAGGTCGTGGGATGCAACACAGAGCTCCACATTCTGTCATGAAGTCCGTCTGAGGCATTTGGGAAGCTCATGTCTTTCTAGATCTTGGGTCTGAGCCAATGTCAGTGTGGGTTGATACTTGGGAGTAGAGATTTGTGATAGAAGCCCAAATGTTTCAGAGGCCAGTATTTGGGGTGGGAGGAGATGGATGGTCTTCCTTTGTCTGCTAGTTTTCTTGTCAGTACAGTTTTCCACCATGACCTGAGCACTTAACAGTAAAACACAGTGCTGGAGAGGAGCTGCAGTCCTCCCTCCTGACCGGGCACATGCACAGCTCAGTGGTAAGCTGCACCAGCCTACTGTGGCCTGGGGCAAGCACTTTTGTAACTTCTGCCTTTAAAGTGGTGAAAACATTAATAATAAACAGGGATAGTCCCTGCAGCATCTTTGAGTTATGCAATAGTTGTGGTCTCAGAGCTCCCCTGGGGCTTTCTGCTGTCCTGAGCTCTCATCTGTCTCCCCAGCAGCTTCCAGCCTGGGTAATTACCTGCTGGTTCTCTAAATTCTCCTTGCTAGAGTGCTTCTGCAAATCACTTTTCTTATCACTGACTGTTGCAATAGTCACCTTGCTATGCCACAACGCAGGAAACGATTTTTGAATGCCTATAGAATGATCTCAGTTGGAAAAGACCTGCAAGGTCATGAAGTCCAACCATCAGTATGACCTACTGAGTCCCATCACTAAACCACATCCTTTAGTTCCACATCCACATGTCTCTTAGATATCTTCAGAGATGGGAACTCCACCACTGCTCTGGACAGCCTTTTCCAATCCCTGACCACCTTCTCTCTGAAGAAGTTCTTAATGTCCAACCTAAACCTCCCCAGTGCATCTGTTTCAGTATGAAATATTCCTGTGAGATGTGTTGTCCTCCTGCATCTAGTCCTTGAGAGAATTTCTAGTCTGCTTGTGAGCAAATGGACTGTGTTATCCTACTGAACAGCAAATGCTTTCTCAGGAGAACAGCTGTTTCAGTAATTTGTTTGAAAGAGACAGGTTCAAGGGTTCTGTTCAAAACTTGCTTTCACGGTGTACTGATGTATAGCCCAGTGTTCCCTAGCAGATAAAGCTTTAATCCCTGAATGAAAATTCATACAACCAAAAGCCACCTGCCTTTTCCCCCTTCCATGCTGCATTTGCTCTGGCTTCTTCTATAAATGCTTGCAATATGTTAGTTCTGCATCTGTGAGCTGGCTTTCTCTTGGGTGGGCAAAATGGATGGATGCTTGATGAGTGTCTACATTAGTAGGAATATTTACACCTGCTTTGCAGGGAAAACTAAAGGAGCTGTGGGCTTTGTTCCAGTGCTGTCGCAGAAGATGCTTGGAAAAGCTTTGGTTTTGCTGCAGTGTACTTGGATAACATTTTCTGATTTATTGCGTGCAGAAGAACTATACAGTTTTACATGCTAATTTAACAGGAGAGGGGAGGAGGAAAGGTAATGGTGGTTTGTGTCTTGGAATGCTTTTCAAGACGAGTAAGAATTATTCCTGTGATAATAACGATGCTTTCTTTCTTTGTCTCCTTCTCTCCCCCTTACTTTCCTTCCCTCTCCATTGCTTTCTTTCCACAGCCTCTGAGAACCTCCGGAGCCACCTTCCTGCTCCCTGCAAAGAACGAGCTCCCCTGGCTCCCACCCAGACCCCCGAGCTCTAGGGAACAGCAGGCTGTTTGGATCCCAAGCCCCTCTGGGGTCGTGTGTACTCACATACCTTTCTGACCAGATGGACACTCTGTAGCACGCACCAAAATGTCTGCCTGCATGGACACGGACACTCAGGAGCACATGAAGCACACGCGTGGGACTGCAGTGACCCTCCAGCACATCCCACTCCACAATGTTTGCTTCAACCTGCCAGCCCCGGGGTGATTCCCTGGTTTGGTTCCTAGTCCTGGTAGCCCTGGTACCATGGCACAGCGATATGGCTGCAAGCAGCATGAGCTGCTCACGGGATCTGTGTTCCCTTTGATTTAACGATTCCCATTAAAATCAGAGGAGAAATTGGTGATGTTTGAGGATTTGGAGAGGGAGATAGTGCTGCTTGAAAAATTGAGGCGGTCTGAAAGCCATGGGGGAAAGGACAGCGGGCATTGGGCTGCCTGGTGGCTTTGGTAATGGGCGTGTGTCAGAAGGCATTATATGGGGATTGGATCTATTACATCACAGTAGGTGTCCACTCTAGTGAGGCCAGGAAAGCCCTTCTAGGGGCTAGGTTTCTCAGTGCTGGCAGGTACTGCTTAGCAATGACACTGCCAACTTCAGATGAAGGATCAGTTGTTCGAGTTGATTCTTTCGGAATAAAGGGAAGGAACTGGGACTCAGGTGAGAAGAAAAGTCTGAAATGGCATTTTTGTACTCAGTGGGGCTTGGTCTCAGGGTGTACCTACAGCAAAAGAAATGACTGAGAGCGAAAAGCCTCTGGGGAAAGCAGCTAAGGAGGTAAGGAGGAGGTAGTGCAATACCTTAGAAGAAAGTGTGGAAATGGAAAAGCCTCTTCCACATTCAGCTGCAACAGAATTTGGCTGATGAGCTTCCCCCACCAGACAGATCTCCAAGCGGGGTCTGAGGCCTCAGGATGTGGTGCTTGCTGAGCATCAGAGGTAACTCGGCATTGACACTGTCTGGTGGAATGACAGCTCATGCCAAGTGACATTTCTGCTTTTTCAAGGCTGAAATGCCTTTAGTATATTCCTTTAACTTGACTGTGGTGTTGCTGGTACACTTTTCTGTCACCCAGTGATGCCAGCCCAGAGAACTAGAGAGAGAATGCATGGGTTTTGGGCAGCAGTGAGGGAAGACTTGTGTGCTCTTGAATTTGCAGATACATCAAAGCGGTGGAAAATGGGTGGAATGGATGAGGGCCACTTGTGAGTGTATGTTTCCCTCCTGCTGTAGGTTTCTACCAGCACTTTACAGACATCTGCTACTTTTCAAGGTCTAAAGGGCTATACTGAGCTCCTGGGACTAATCTGTGTTGGGTGGTCCTATAGCTGCAGTTCTCTGTTCTGCTATCTTCTGTTCTGGGTGGTTGTTTTAAAGCAGTGCAAAGTTGTATGGAAGAGCACTGCTATGCTTAAGGTGAGCCTCAAAGAGACCAAATCAACAGCCAGAAGAACTGCTATAGTCCAGTCATGGGATGAAGATCCACTTTGATTACATAACAAGAGTACTTAGATGAAATCAATAGACTCTCAGTCTGAAGGTGTCTTGTAGATGCTGCAAGTGAGTTATTAACTGGGGAAAGCTGCCGAAGCAATAAGGATGTGGTTTAGTGGTAAATTTGGTAGTGTTAAATGGTGGTTGAACTTGACGATTTTATAAATCCTTTCTGATCTAAATGATTCTATGATTCTGTAATGCTTCCCTGTGCCAAGACTGAACCAAAACTGAACTCCCCATGCTGAGGATAAATAATACTTTGCACCTTTAGTACAAAGATCTCAGGACACTTTAATAAAACATAAACGAGTCATCCTAATATTCTCTGTGTAGGAAGAGTGAATTATCTTCTTTCATACTGAATCCAGTCTTGAGATTAAATGGCTTGCCCATCTTACTTTTCAGAACTGGGAACAAAATCTGTGAGACAGAAGTTCTAATGCAGTCTTTTTACTGAACGATCTTGTAACTGCTTAGTCTTGTAATCACTGATGGACTCCTCGCTTCTTTTCCTTGATATCCGCTCCCAAAAGCAGGAAGTAAAAAAACCTACAGAGTTCTGTAATGAAAGTGTCATCCATGAGCAGAGAGCAGCAGTAGGCTTAGGATTCCTTTGCAGCTTTGGGCATTCATGTGTGCTCCAAATGCAGTACTAGGTGTAAGCAGACAGCTGGAGGGAGAGTTCTGTGTTGTCATAGAGAGTGAGGTTCCAGGGCAGACAGAACATGGTCCTGCTGTGGAAAGAGCACAGGGAGGTCAGGCTGAGTTTTATCAGGCAGGGACTGCTGTCCTAACACAGGGGCAAGCAATCTGCTGATGGATCTTGTGCTGCTTTGCAAAGGTATGATGAACGTGTGCTGAGGTGGGATGAATCGGCTGGATCTTGCTGCTCTCAGCAGTTTAGTGATGAGTGCAGTTGTGAACCTATGCAACTTCACAGCTTCCCACCTGCATCACAGCCAAGTCCAGTGCTCCCAGTGGTACAAGCCAGCAAACTTCAAGGCCATGTGCAGTGCTATCCCATTCGTAAGTGGCAAAAAGCCATGTATCTGCATACCTGCCACTGCTTTGTACTGCTTTGCTCTGCTAAGCATGCTAACAAGGAACAGTCGTTACACTTAAGTGCCTGAAATCTACAAAGGGATGAATATCATCTCTGGGCCTGTAATATATTTTGCTGCCTTGTGCTTCACTTCCCTTGCCCTTCAGAACAGTGTCTGAACACAAGCTGGTTTCCCTGCTTTGGAGTGCTCACTGGCTTCCTTCAGCCTGGAACCAAGGTAAGTGTTGGCCCAGAAACAGTATGGAGAGTATAACTCATCTGTATGGACCCAGTTATTTTGCCCTGCCTACAACAACTTAGTATCTGCAACAGTCCTGGCAAGTGTATTGTACTATGGAGAAGATCATAATCTCTTTCAGAATAAGAAGGACTTGGTTGCTTCAGCTCTGGAGAAGGTAGTTACGGCTGAAGGTGTATGTACTCTGCAGTGTCTGGCTCTGAGAACTCCTGAATGGTTGTCTTCAGCCTCAGTGCTTCGTAAAATTGTGTGGGGTGTGTGTGCATACACACACATATCTATATCTACGGTCTTCTGTTGTCTCACCCTGAAAAATGTGTGTTTCCATCATGTTTCAAATGGAGACCCGTTGTAGGAATGGGGGAGATGAAGAGAACAAGGGAGGACAAAACCAACAATTCCATTTAGTGTGAGTTTTTGTCGTGGTTTGTGATTTCATTATCTTTAAGATGAGGTGAGTGGCGTTTTCCCTGCATGGTGCAACACTTTTATCCTGAGGGAAGGACTGAAGGAAACTCATGGTAAGCTACCTTAGTAGTTTCTGTCTCTCTCAGGTAGAAAATTATTTATGTGGGGACTCAGAAGGATGCGAGGGACCTCTTTACACTTTTATAAAAACTGAGGAGAGAAGGCATTGGTATAAACTACAACTTCATCCCCAGCTCTGTGCATCCCTGGGAGATGTTCCTGTGACTTACTTGTTACCAAGAGGCAGTGGAGCTGCACAGAACTTGCCAACAATTTGTGACTCATCCTTCCTCCAAAACCGATTATTGGGGAGATATTTGAGTGTCACGATGTTTGTCTGGAAGAGGGGAGCCCTGTGGGCCAGCAGCCGTCTGCCCACCTCCTCCTGCTTAGGTCTGCAATAGAAGGGGAGAGGCATGAGAGTTGCTGCCCAACCAACCTGCAGATATAGACTGAAACACTGGAGGAGCATTCATCTGAATCCCTTGGGTAAAAAAAAAATGGAGCACAAAGATTCATCTGTCAAAACAGGATACTACAAAAGAGTCAACGATTGAACATGTTCTTCTTAGCTCTTTCTTCATATTTCATCTCTGTAATCGGGAGTACTTCCATATTAAAATTACTCACGTTAGAAACTTCACATAACTGCATATATCATGGGAGGAGCATGGACAGGTTCACAGAAAATATAAGTGCTGGAAGCTAATAAAGACAATTCACCTTTAGCTATGAATGTTCCTGAGATGTGTTTAGCTAGAAATAGGGAAACTACCTTTAGGAGATATTTCTTCATGCCTACATTGCCTTTTTTGTGCTCTTTAGGAATTTGCTTTAGGCCATGTTGAAGGTGGTGGGATGCTTGGATAGATGGATTTTTGTCCGTCCTTGTGCTCTTTGTCGGGTAACATGGACTGAGGAAAGCCAGAGCAGCTAATTACCAGAGCCTGAAGTGGTGCTGCCCAACTGCTTTACCTTGGTGGGTTGCCTCCCTTCCACAGAGTCTGTCCTATGAGGCATCTTATTCCTGACCTACTTGGCACCTATTTTCTCGTACTGTTTAACAATGTGACTGCTCAAAATCATGACAAAGGGAAGGGATGACAAAGTAATCAGGAAGAGACTACAATTCTGGTAACCAAAATAAGTTGAGGATCAGGCTGACAGCTGGACTCAATGTCCTCCTAGGCCAGAACAGCCAATACAAGCCAGTGCATCCAGTTCCTTTCTTAGACTGCCGCGGTAGATGCTAGAGGTTTTGTGTGTGTGGCTTGAAGCTGTCCAAAATGAGAAGCATCATTACATTGTTGTCTATGAAGGTGAATAATGGATGGCAAATGGAAAACAAACTGAGGAGAGGCTGTCCCTTTACAGCATATTGTGTATGGGCAGGATCTAGCTATGCCGAAGGACAGAGGAGCACAGTTAATTAGGCTGAAGAAATTCAGTGCTGGGACTGACATTTTGTCAAAGCCCACACTGCCTCTGGGTGCATGTAGGACTCAGGCTAACTTCAGAACTTTGTTTTCTTGGGTATGGGAGATGATGGCATGTTACATAATGTGGTACATAAGCAACTCCAGTACAGCTGGGAAATATGCCATGTAAAAAGCTCCTTACTCTGTCAGACCCATGGCAGCTGTCAGACTTGAGGACTCATCTCTTGGGGACACTGTGAGCAGCATGTGTATGGTAAAGTCATTCTGAGGAGTGAGATTTGATGTTTGGGGGAGAAGGAGGTTGGTGTGAGGCAAGAAACATTCATGTGAGTCACTTGTCGAAAGCATGGGCCTGGCTCAGCACTACCAAGTCCCTGTGTGGCTCCTGGGAACGAGGGTAAAACACGCAGGCCAGATCATCTGAAATAATCAATGGTCAGTCAGTGGCTGAGCTGCAGTATAAGAATCTACCAAAGATGCCTGTTGAGTGAGTTGCACTGGAGATTTGAGCTTTGCCTGAAGGAGGTACATTTCTTGCTTGTTGCTGCAGTGTGAGTTGAAAGAGGTATCTTTACATGCATACTCAAATCTTCAGGCTTATGCTGTATGTGCATTTTTGAATTTAGCCTTGTGTTTCTTTAGTCTGGGCTCCTCAGTTCAAGAAAGGCGGGGATCTCCTAGGAGTCCAGCAGAGGGCCACAAAGGTGATTAAGGGCCTGGAGCATCTCCCTTGGGGAAAAGACGACTGAAGGAGGATCTTAACAGTGTTTATAAGTATCTAAAGGGAAGTGGGAGGCAAATGAATGAGGCCAGGCTCTTCTCAGTCATGTGTCGTGATAGGACAAGGAGTAATGGCCTGAAACTTGAACACAGGAAGTTCCTTACTAATGTGCAGAACTTCTTTGTGGTAAGGGTGACAGAGCACTGGAACAGGTTGCCCAGGGAGGTTGTGGAGTCTCTTTCGATGGAGATATTCAATACCTCTCTGGACACCTGCCTATGCAACCTATTGTAGAGAACCTGCTTTAGGAGGGGGTTTGGATTTGATGATCTCTTGAGGTCCCTCCCAACCCCTGCAATTCTGTGATTCTTAAGAGGGCACTTAAGTGAAACACAGCTGCTGTCTTCCAGGGCAAGGGTGTCCCTGGATAGCTGTAACTCTACTGTTTCATTAAAACCTGAGGGTACAGTAAAGCCTTGGGATCGCCTGTCTGTCTCGCTTCCCAGGCAGATTTCTCTCCGGTGCTCATATGTCTCCTGCTGCACATGTGACAAACACTGTGTCTGACAGCTGCAAAAGGAAATGCTGCATATCTTCTTGAACAAACTGTGGGTCCTGACTCTACCTGGGTGTTGCTATTTCCTCCTCATCACACCTTTGGAAAAGGTAGATTTCACCTCTTCATTTTCGGAGCTGCTTGGATCTGCCTTTCCTTTACTGGGGGGTTGGACAGACTTGAGCTCCATCGGGTTGGAGTATGAACTCCAAATTGCACTGTTAGCCTGGAAATCCATGGTCAAGCAGCTGTGTCATGCTGGGGAGAACCCTTCAGTGGGTCTCCCCTTTCCCAGCCTGACTTTTTTATTCAGTTAGGGTTTGGAAGAGAATGGTGTTGGCAAAAGAGAGCCAACTGCCTACAGATCGTAGAATGATTAAGGTTGGAAAAGACCACTAACATGTTGTCCAAGCATTGTCCCATCACCACCGTGCACACTAAACCACGTAGCCTTGCCCACTGCACTTTTCCCCTACAGTGAGGGCTGTGGCACATTTTGGTGTTACTATAGAGACAGTAGCATACTCCTGACAGATGAACATAATATCTGACTATGCAGGGATGTGCTTGTTTTTTTTTTTTCTGCAACCACTGTCCTAATGAGCATCAATAGAAATGTCTGAGTCAAGTCCATCAGTCTAGAACCTCTAGTGGATGGGGTCTTGATGTAGCCAGTTCTGTCTGGCACAGTAGCATTAACAACTATCTGATGGTGATTTAAATCAGCACCAACCATGGGTATGGTGTAAAAAAGGAATCATCATAGCAGTACAAAGTGGATCCCAGAGTACACCTCTTGGTTTGCGTACTTATGGACTTTGTCAGGGTTACCAAGTAGTGGTGGCACATACCTGATTCTTGAAAGCATTTAAGATAAACGTGTAGGAACTTAAGAAAATTGTGGTTCATCACACAGTGGCTGCACTCAGGGAGATGTTCCATCCTTGCACTTTCCATAGACCTGGAAAAATATCCTTACACATGGAACTGGGAAAGCAAGCCAGAAGCATGCACTGTAACTCACATGGTGATCTTTGTCGTGTCCTTGGTGCTGTTGCTGAAGAAAGTGATTTCGATGCTGGTGATTGCATTTCTTTTCTTCTGCAAATGGAACTCAATGAGGCTGTGGTGAACTGAACAAGAGGTAAAAAACATGAGAGTGAGGGCAGGTGCTGTGTGTTGGACCTACCTGCCTAAAGTAATTTCTAGCACACTGCCTGGTGCCACTAGCACAGTTAAGATTAAGGAGATGTAAGAAAGAAAGTGGTCTGCGGATTGAGAGACCAGTGGGCAGATCTGCATGCTCTGATGTGAACAGATAGGCATTTTCTGTACCCTTCAATTCAGCCCTGGAGCCATGTGGCTGTGTTAATACGAGGCTGTGCCCACACTAGTAAATCCACTGGAAAGGGTTTTATGAGGGAGATGTGCAGGGTTATTGCTCTTCAGCTATGTGCCTGGGATCATCTGCACCCCAGCAGCTGATTCTGATGGGGGTGGTAGGCTGTCCCTGCTTGGCCTTGCCAGATAGTCTGCCTCATTTGGTCATCCCCCTTATGGCTAATTTTTTCTTCTTTTGCTACTTACCACAGAATGGTGCTGAAGAACTGGTCATTAAATAAGCATTCACTTCCATAGGCAGCCTTCTCCTGTTGACACCTGCCTGCTCCAGCAGGCCTGTGGGAGGAAGAGAAAGCCATGAAGGACCCATGACAGAAAAAGAATTGATTCCAACTCACCTTACTCCTAACTTCATTGTCTTAGAGGACAGACCCTCTTTATTCCAGAGCAAGCAGAAGTTTGTGGTGTCTGTTTTTGACCTGTGTTTGACAGGCTAACAGGCTCCCCGAAAATCTACTTTGACTACTGTAGCTTACCATCAGCAGTGTACCTCTTGGTGGCTTTGTGCAGATGCAAGCCAACACAAGGTGCTAGGACAAAGGAGACCCAAGGTGCTGGGAGACAGCATTTCTGGCTGATGTGAGAAAACATGAAACCACTAACATGGTGACAGCGTGGCTTTGTTGAGATAGGAAGGGATTTGATGATCCGAGAGCCTCTCTGTGTGTTCCTCTGGTAACAGTTACCGAAAAGTACTAGAGGACACTTCCTCTCCTCTTGCCACAGCTGAGATTCTGGAGAATGTCTTTTAGTACAAGCCCCATGAAATATTTAAAGATGTTTAAAGGTCAGTAATGTTCAAGACAATGGCATTCTACCTTGGGCAATATATCCGCTTCTCTACGGAGTCCTGAAAATGAGACAGTTTCTCCCTATCTGCAAATAGCTCCCGTTCAGATCTCGCTTGGAAAAATCTCAACTATGTCCTGTGGGTTGTGCTGGCACTCATCAACAATGTGTTGTCCCCTACTCCATGAAGGTCTCACGCTGATACTGTACCTATTCTGGGACAGGAGAATGGGAAGGGATCACCACAGTCCACGCAATGTCCATTCAAAAAATCTTGATGACTTGTGCAAGGGAATGCCACGATGGGACAGGAATGTTTCAAGGCACTGACATAGAGATGCACTGCCCTCATGTGATCACAGATTAGATACTTGTAGCCTGCAGGAAGAAATGCATGCAGAAAAAAGCAGCTGTCAGGCTTTCAACTGGTTTGATCTTTCTGCAAGTTCCTAAGGAACAAAAAGTCAAGACATACTGATTCTGCAGCCACCTCCTCTCCACAAATAGCATTTTGTAGAGCACCTCTATGACTGCAAACCCAGACCTCACTGTGACAGAAGCCATCCGGAAACCTGGAAGCCTACCTCTCACACTAAGAAGGAAGGCACCTGGCTGCCCTATCTCCATCACTGTGCCACTGATGGGGACACAAGCCCTCTGTAATGAGACAATAGCTTTGGGTCCCACCTGCACTGTGACCCCAGCTGTAGGAACTGAGATGCCCTAGGCTTCCCTACCATCAGTAGAGCTGTCTCATCCAGAAGGTATTTGAATATTCATCCAGCCCATGATGCAAAGATATTTAACTTACATTTGATTTTAATTTCAGCTGCTTTTTGTACTGTTGAGGAGATGTGGGCCATGAATCTCTGCTGCCATTTGTCTTTATAAATATATGTTTTCATGCTCTGACATTTGCTCTGACTGTGGCAGGAGCTGGTTGCCACTCAGCATTTTCACAGATTGCTAAATGGCCACAAAACCTCTTTGCTTGGCCACAGTGTATTCTCACCTGCAGAGATGAATCGGGGGCATCCTGGCTGATCTTTGCCTCCATTGACAAAATAATCAATGTGGCCTACAGGGATCCGGATCCCAAAATCTGAAAGTAGATGAAAGGCAACTTTATTCCTATGCTCGGCTCTACTGTAGGCTGTACCCTATGTGGTGATTGACAGGGCCTACTAACAGGTTGAATATGAGTAGTGCTGGACATAGCTTCCCCTTGACCCATTTTTTTTTCACGCAGCAAGAACATATTTCCTGTTCCTTCTCAGATGTGAACAAGGGTTTGATGCATGGAGCAGAGAGTGCCCCAAGATCTACCATAAAAACATCTGGTAACTCACCACCTTCATCACTCTTGTTCTTAAGACTGTACAAGGGGGAGCAAAACTGAACACAACCTTCAAGGGGAATTATGAGGCACGAGTGAGAGTTATGTTGGTAGAGATTTTTGTGGTTTCCAGGCAAAACGTATGACTGAAAGGCAAATGTTTATATTTTAGTACATTTACCTACAGAAACACATTTTACCTAGCAGAATCTAAGTGCCTTAGGAAAGTTATGCTGTTGTTGCACCAGCTGTGGGTTTGACTTCGTTACTTTCTCCTGTGGCACCCTTCTGTTGTCACGTGAGCAAAATCAAAGCAAGGTTAGACATCTAAATTCCTTGCAAGTGGAAAAAAGCACACTGAGCTTGTTCTGCAGAAGCTCACTCCGCTGTAGCAAGGTTATGAAAGAAATATGTGCTGGAAGATTGCCCTGTGTCTACAGCACTAAAGCTCCCACCTGTTGCTGTGATGTGCTCTGTGGTGTGGATGCCTGCCAGTGCATTCATCTCTGAAGCCCATCTAATCACAGAACATCCTCAGACTGGACCGGAACTTGTGGTCATCTGGCATAAATGGGACAATGACCTGCTTGGTTCTTAACAATAACAATGGCAGGACAAACAGAAGTGTGGGCTGAAGAGGAGAGAAGCCAGCTTACTGTCAGCATCAGTATGAATGGCTTCCACAAAGAGGGCATCCCCAGGGTCCAGGCGTTCTTCCAGGCTGGCTCTGGTGTACTTAGGGCCTGCAGGATCCAGGCCTGCAACAAAATCAAATACCCCAACAACAAATGCTCTTCAGACCCTCTCTTCCTTATTTCTTGACCAGTAATTTAATTTAAAGCTTTTTAAAATGTTGCCTGTCAGAAGTGATTAATTATTCCCTTGTTGCATTGATCATGGTTCAGAAAGCTTTCTGCTCATGTGAAGTTCCACTGAAGCTTCCTTACCTTGTCCTGCACTGCTCCCAGCCATCCATTTCCATTCAGCAGCTCTATACCAAATAGCCCATGAAGCCTCAAATTTCTAGGCTGTAAAGCCATGACTGTGCATCAGGTACCTCTAACAGAGGAGAGGCAGAGCATATTTTGGATTTTCAGTGAGAGAGAATCAAATCTGCAACACCTTCCCTAATTTTACTGTCATCTGTAGTAGTGCTACAGCCTGAGTCACTGGAGGTCTCAAGCTTGCTGATGAATTCAGCATTGTAGGCATTAATCAACCCAAGCTTTACAAAGGTTCACTACTATCAAACAGTCTTAAAATGGAAAGACTTCTGAGCCCTCTCCCATAAATAAAATCAAGTTCTCAAGCAGCCACTGGTGTTTTTGCCTGAAAACTGCTCCTAGAGCAAATTCTGAGAAGCCAGAGTAATACTGCAAATTTTCTTTGTCAGTACCAAGGAACAGGTTAAAGATCATGTTTTTATTCTGGATGATGTTTATTCTGTTCACTTTGCATTGGAAAATGACCTCACAGGACCTTTTTAACTCCCCAGGCACCAACAATAGTCTAAGAAACAGCTCTGCTCCTCGTAATGCTGCCTCAGAGCTGCCCAGTTTAATTGCCTTTTGGACTAAGTCCCATTAATTCTCTATGGAGAAGGTGTTATCAACAAAATATAAACTGACATGTTTGCATTTGTGTGCAGAAGCAGGGAGGAGGAGAAGGGAAAGAAGAAACATTATTTCCTATCCTACCTTAAGAAAAAAACACCATCAAAGGGACAAGTGGTCAGAAGAATGCACTGCTTTTGTTTGTCATCCACATTCTTTTGTCTTGTCCCATGCAAAACACTGAGAAGTTCCCTGCCCACTTCTACAGAGCAAGTTTATTTTAAAGGCTTTAGGATAGAATAAGAAGTATTTTTCAGTACAGCTTAAAGTTCTTCCTGATGAGGGAGAAACACTCAATACAAACAGCAGCCAATTCTAGTGCAGCTAGCAGAGTGGTTAAAAGTCCACTATGGATGACTCTCCTTCCCTGACATATTGCTCTCTTCATGTAACCAGAAGTGAGGACCCAAGTCTCAGTTTTATCATACCTGTTATCCGTCCCAGCTGACCATTATGGAAGTGTCCTACTAGGCCCCCAACATGCGCACCAAGGCTCACACCAATAATGTGAATGGATGATGCAGAGACTCCCAGGGCCTGCAGATGATCATACAAATATGTATTTCTACAGAAAAAAGGTGAAATACCCAGCAACTCTGTAACTCTTCTCTTGTAGGATTGCTTTTGAGGTATGCAGTGGAGAACAAACTAAATGTGGGAATAATGGCTACTGCCCTTTCTACTTTTCAGAGTCTTTCTTTCGGTCCACACACGCAAAACCAGCTCAACCAGGTTGGTCATACACTTCTGATCATTGCTACAAAGCCTGTTGCTCATCTTTCCACGATTTGTTTCAGACTGAACTTCCTCCTCTTAGCTGAGTAACCCATATTCCTCAAACAAACAAACTTTTCCTCAGTAAAGGAAGTACTTTTATTTCAGCTTTATACCACCATTGTGCACATTGTACCCATACTCATTATTTTAAGATTATATTTTCAGAGATGAAGATTTTATCCATAGGTTGAACAGTCAGTAAGACACAGTCACTTAGACATTATGTGGGGGGATTCTATCTGAAGGGACCCTACTGGCTGCAGGCTGTTCTGCATGATGTAGTAGCATACAGTGAGTGAGAATGAGACTATGGGAGTCAGATGAAAAATCCTTCCTTTGAAATGCGTGAGGTTACATCCTGCAGTACTGAGGCTTATGAGAAGCCAGAAGTAGTCTTCTGTACTGTAATGTAGCTGAAGAGATTGGACAAAAAAGTCCTTAAATAGCTGGACTAGAGCTCAGCACAAACACAGAATGGATGCTGGGGAGCAGAGTGGCCAAGTAGTCTGTCCACTCTGTGACCAAATCAGTAATGAGGGGTGACAGATCTCCCCTCTCCCAGCCCTATCTCCATCCTCATATTAGTACATACTCTGGTGCATACCCAGGAACCCCCCACGCTGTGCAGTCAGGGTCTACAATGCAAATGCTACACAAAGTTTCTTCATGGCTGATAAATGCAAAGACATACCATCCTCAGTGCATAAGTGTTGTTCAGCTGTGCTGTGCATGAGCTTACCAGGAGCTTGCTGATGAAGTGTGAGATGAAGAGGGCCAGTTCTGTGACATTTTCCACTGCAGAGTAATAGGCTCCTGTAGACCCATGAACCCAGTCCACTGCAATCACGTTCACCTGACTTATGTGCAGTATTGCATGGACAAGCCCTTCAATCCAGGTAGGTTTTGTACCCAAAGCTCTGTGGAGTAATCAGAAATATATATGTTAGGTGTCTTCTGAAGGAGGACACGTGACAACATATAGTTCACTGATGCTGGAGTTTCATATGTCTCAGAGTAGGCTGACAGGCAGCTACTGAAAAGTTGTTCTGGTGCCAGACACATATATCTGGCATGTCATTGCTGCAGTGTAGTAACAAACACTGTCCAGAATGGATTGACTCAGAAAGGAAACAAACAAGAAAAACATCTATAGGTCTTCTGAAAAGATCCTGCAACTCCTTGTGTGGTTTCATCCTGGTTTTCTAGGCACTTGTCATTCAGATTTTTGCAAATCAAATAACATTAAATGGTCACAGCTGGCTGAAAAATGGCACAGCAAAAGAAGCTCACAATATGGTGACTGGTTGAAAAAACCCTCTGGTTTACACCCCTACATTTTCAAGATTAGAAGTACTGTGTGTCTGGCAGGGATTCTAAATAACTAATCCAGACTGTTGGTGAACCAAGACATGAGCTGCGAGGAGACGATTTAAAGGGAAGAGGATCTTGAAGAAAAGACTTTGTATATAAACAGATTGAAAGAAAAATGGAAGAGTAAGGAAAGGGAAATGGAACAGGTAAAGAGACAGTGAAATAGAGAAAGAACGAAACTATAAAAGAAAAAAATGATGGAAAGGGGAAAAAAAGGAAAAGGAATCAGGAAAATAGTTTCCTAACTTGTTTTAGGCTCCAGAAGTGTGAAATAAAATATAGACAGCTAATCACACAGTAAAGCACAGCTTCCTAATGTTTCAAGTTGGGTCACAGGAGGCTACAACAAGAAAACTGCAAAATATTTTAGAAGACTTTCTGTTCCTTGGGAGAACGCTGAAGGGATTGGCAGGATAGATAGTGTTCTCCTCAATTCTCCCAGTTGGTGTTTGGGGCCAAGGTAGAAGAAGGGGAATGGATCAGTTGAATGAATGGCTGGATGGACAGTACTGTGCTAATAATTTTGGGTAGTATGATCTTGGACATACCTTCAATAGACTGGGCATGTTGATGCTGGATGGGATGCAATTGACCAGGAGGGCCAAGAATATACTGGGGAGCAAACTGGTGGGGCTTATCACCAGTGCTTTGAACTGTATTTTGTGTGGGAGAGGGACATGGTTGTAAGTAACAGAGAATAGTCAGAGAATGCTGTCACTTTATGAACTGGCAGAAGTAAACCCCAGGTTGAGAGTTTGTGGGTTAAAATGAAGGTCTGGTCCAATAAAGGACACTTGGTGTCCAGGACTCACTACAGGCCACCTGATCAAGAGGAGCCTGTTGATGAGGCCTTCTTGCTTCAGCTGCAAGAGGTGTCACACTCATCCTAGTGGAGGACTTCAAGCAGCCAGATATCTGTTGAGAAAAATACTCAGCAGGCTGAAAGCAATCCAGAAGACTCCTGGAATCCATTGAGGAACACTTTTTTAACTCCCAGTGCACTATATGATGTCATGATGTGGAATACCAATAAGAAAAATCATAAAACCATGACAAGGATGAGGACGTGATCCAAAACAGTCAACATGGCTTCACCAAGGGCAGATCATACCTGACCTTCTATGAAGGAGTGACAGCATTGGTGGACAAAGGAAGGGCAACTGAATGTCATCTACCTGGACTTCTGCAAGTCCTTTGACATGGTTCCACACCACATCCTTACTTCTAAATTGGAGAGACACAGACTTGAAGGATGAACTATTCAGAGGATAAAGAACTGGTTGGATGGCTGTTGTAAGAGAGTTGTGATCAATGGCTCTGTGTCCAGGTGCAGACTGGTGACGAGTGGTGTCCCCCAAGGGTCAGTCTTGGGGCTGGTGCTCTTCAACATCTTTATCAATGACATAGGCTTACATTGTATCCTCAGCAATTTTGTTGATGACACCAAGGTGAATGGTGCAGTTGGTACAAGAGAAGGAAGAGATGTCATTCAGAATGACCTGGACAGACTTGAAAAATGGGCCCACAGAGACCATTAGGTTCCTGAATCTCATTAGAAATTCAACAAGGCCTAGCTCAGACTAGGATAGCAACCCTGCAGAAAAAGACTTGGGAATTCAGGTGGATGAAAAACTTGACATAAGCCAGCAGCAAGAGAGTGCAGACTGCAAATCCAACTGTATCTGTATGGGCAGCATGGAAAGAGGGGTGGCCCCATCTAGTATACTGCACCCAGGCCAGGGATCCCCAGTAGAGGAAGGATGTGGAGCTATTGGAGTGGGTCCAGAGGAGGTCCATGAAGATGATCAGAGGGCTGCAGCACCTCTTCTATGAAGAAAGGTTGAGGAAGCTAGGCTTGCTTAGCTTGGAGAAGGGAAGGCTCTGGGGAGATCTCACTGCAGCCTTCCAGTACTTAAAGGAAGCTTATCAACAGGAGGGAGTTCAACTTTTTACAGCCTGATAGTGGTAAGACAAGGGGAATGGTTTTAAACAAAAAGGGAGATTTAACTTAGAAGTTAAGAAGAAATTATTTACTCAGAGGGTGGTGAGGCACTGGAACAAGTTGCCCAGAGAAGCTGTAGATGCCCCAGATGTAAATGTCCCTAGAGGTGTTAAAGGCCAGATTGGATAGATGGACTCTGGGCAGCCTGGTCTAGTGGGTGGTAACCACGTCCATGGCACAGGGGTTAGAACTAGTTGATCTTTGTGAAGTCCCTTCTAAATCAAGCAATTCTATGATTCTGTGATTCTATGAAGGTTATGTTGTAATGAGAGTTGTCATCAGCATTTTTTCCCACCTCTTTCCCTGTCCCACACACAGTCTCACAGACAGTTCCCAGGTATGGTTTGGCACTGAACATTCCAGGCTCTGCTCTTAGCAGGTGTTTTCAATATAGTCACTGTTGGGGAAAGTAAGATTGTCAGATGGGCAGGGGATTTCCATGCAGCCCCACACAGGGCCTAGGAATGCCCTGTCTAATTTATGAGTAGAAATCTAACCATAATGCTCATCTTTTTCTCACCTGAAGCCATGGATTATTATCTTCGTTTCCAGGCTGCTATTGAAGCTGGAGTTCTTGATGCTATCATCAGCCAAAATTAGCTCCCCACAGCTGGGGTTGGAGGAGGTGAATAGAAGAAACTGGACATTAAGCTTACTGCCATGTAGGAAATTTGCCGTCTGGAAATCAGCACAGTGATGCCCGGAGATTGTTTTGATGTTCCCTGCAATGAGAGGGAGAGAAAAGAATTATTTGGCCTGTGCCTCTATCTTGGATGAAAAAGGCCATTCTAATTCACTAGGAATCCAGCTTCTATTAATAAAGAGTCAAAGGATAAAACATAAATCAGTCTTATCTGGAAAGCAAGTATTGCCTGAAGAAGCTGTTCTGCCCTTTGACAGAATTTGAGCATTGACTGGGGAAGTAAACTGTGGATGTTTGTGGACTTCTGAGAATTTTTTACTGAGGTGTGAATGAAAACAAAAAAATTCATCAAGCCTGTAGCTAGTACAAAACTGTGCAAATTTAGGCTATAAATCAAGGGAAGACTTATATAGCAGATCTATGCGCTGTGCATGGCTAGCCAGTAGAACAGGTTCTCCACAGAAGAGCTCCATCTTTTGTCATTCTAGAGAACTGGTTGCTATTTCAGAATGGCTATAGAAGGCAACATGCTGGATTGACTAGAGATAAATTTACTGACATATGATAAGCAGGAAGCCAAGTAGTTGGTGAAATGGTCCCTTCTGATCTAAAAAAATGGTTACACTGTGAACTGACATAGTGGCATCGTGCTGAAATGACAGTGCATGTTCCTTTCCTTTTCTAGACTGAAGGAAGTGAAACAGCCTTGAATCTGTATGTTCAGTTAAAAAAAAATCCCAAACAACCAGCTCCCAACTGCTACCTGTTCTCACAGAAGATACTTTACAGCAGTGAGGTGGAAAATGGCCTAAGCACAATTTCTCATCAGTACTCTTGCATTTCCCTTGTGGAATCTGTCCCTTACTGTTGTCTTTTTCTGGTCTTCTGTGAATCAGAGAGAAAAGGGAAAGACATTCTCTGGGATCTGTTCAGAAAAACTGCTGCTCATGAACTAGCTTCATTTAAAGGGCATGCTCAGCAAAAGCACAGTGCATGTCAGAAATGGCATCAGGGGAGGAGGATTGTGAGTGAAAAAAGATCCCAACTAAAGCAAGAAATGGAGATGTGGCATCTATTTATTGTCCCTCAGCTGCTGCAGATTACACTTGCTCAGCTTTCAAATCAGGAGTTGCCTGTGCCAGAGGTCAAGTGGTCCCTTTTCCTCCTCCTTGCACAATGCCGGAACACTTTTTAAAACCATATTAGTGGAGCAAAATCACTGAGACATATGGAATAAGAAAGGATTGTTCCTGCATTGGCCATTCACCTGATGTCTAACTAGATTAAAGCAAAGACCTCTTGAAACCCAGGAATGCTGGGGAGAATATAAGTCAGATCCTTCTATGTAAAGCCTTCAATCCCTTACCATGCATTCATGCCTTTTCTTACCTGCTTGTGCTGAGCTAAGCAGCAAGATGCCAGCAAGAACAAAGAGGGGTTTTCTCTTCGGATCTTCAACCATCTTCCCGTTAGTCCACTACAAGTATGAGGATTGTACACAGAATAACAACAGTGGTGGGTTGCTCGTTCTGCTTTTTCAGTCAATGATCAACTAGGCTCTGCTCTTTTGGGAAAACGAGTAGGGGCAATCTCCTCTGCTCTTGTTTGATCATTAGTCAAAGTCTGTGTCAGCAAAGGCTTCACCAGTATTTTGGTTAAAACAGATGTTGACACCCCTTTCCTTCCGACTTCCTTTTCCTGAAGGCAAGAGAAGAAGTTGCAAGGTTTCATAATATGTTTGTGCCAGGAAGGCTCCTTGCAGAACCGTGCATCTGAATATTTTCCTATTGCACCAGTGTCTTTCTTCTCGGTACATGCTGGTCTTTCTTGCAGGAGAACAGGCAGCTTTGCCCTTGACTGTTCTAAGTGGCAAGAAGCAAAAGAGAAGAAAGCACCTTCCCTGCCCAGGTAGGAGTTTACAGCTGCTTTATTTGAAGAACAAAATGAAGAAATTGATTTGGACTGACCAGAGAGACAACCAAAAACCTTTCCAAAAGCACAAGACATTACCTTCATTCACTATTAACTGGCAATAGCCAGTTTACACCAATTTTCTCAAGCCAAGGGTACTGGGCAAGAGCAGCTATTTTAGGTAGAACTTTTTTTTTTCCAAGACACTCCTGAGGGAAATTCCTCCTGGTTCTTGTGGGGAAGTTTGGCAGCATTAACTGCTTGGCCCTGAGGGCTGCTGAAACCTTGGCCTAAATGCATTTTCCAAGAGACACGCAACAGACATGGCCTGACCCTGACCCACCTGGCTCTGTGATCACGCAGGTGTATTGTCTGAGGAACAGATTCTCAGCGTTTCTTGAAATACATTACTGAATTGGTGTCAACTGGTTGTCTACACAAGCAATTTTCCAAGATTTAGTGTTGCAATACGAAGAACCAGGCTTCCAGCCCAAGGTGAATTCTGACACTGTAAAACACAAGCTAGCTTTAGACTGCAGCAGAGCCCAGCCCACTCCCTAGTCATTACACTCACAAACTGCACTGATCTGATTCATCTCTTAATGAACAAAAAAAGAAATAAACTTGTATAATCTCACCAATAAGCAGTGCCATTTCCATGCAAGCCTCCACAGCAAAAGCCTAATTGTAAAAATGACACATTTCTTAGAGTAGAACCAAAATTGAGCACTTAAAGAAAATCAGCAATCAACTTTGTTTCTCTATTTTTTTACTATTATATTTTTTTTTACAATCAGAGTTATAAGCTCTACTCTTACATCTTAGCAGGATGCAGCTGTAACTTTTTGCTAAGTGATGCATTAATTTTGAAGTGCCAGGTACTGTAAAGGAAGCACTGGTTTTACAGCCTTAGAGTAAAGCAAACCTTGCAGCCAAGGTGTGAAGATTGATATGGCTTTTTGGACTTCTATGTGAAAGTACAGGTTTGTTAAACACTCTATTGTGCAATAAAAAATACACATGAAAATAACAAATCTTTATAATAGAAGATTCTGTTGCCTTAACACCTTTATTTCTCAGTAAATGTGATCTCAGTATTTAGCAATTCTATGAAATTTTTGTGTCAGCATACTGCAGTGGTTTCTCATGCACAGAAAAACACCTCCTTGCTCTGTGGTTAGAATGTTTTACCAGTAGAACTACAGTAGTGTAAAGGTTTTTCTTTTTATTTGTCGTCTTATTCAGAGTTATATTAATTCAGAAAGGTACTGCTGGTGCCATTATTTTATTCCCCACAGGGAGTGACTGTATGAACAGTGGGGGCTTCTATACTGTTGCAAAAACTTTCAGCCCCCATCAAATTGAAGCTCAGTGTGATTCACTTGAGTCAGTCAATACACAAATGTGATTTTATACACAAGTTCTTTTTATTAAGGATCTGAAAATTATGCGGTTTGCACATTCCAGCAAACACCGAAAGTGGAAAATGTCACCACCTCACTTACAAAGCAACAGCTGGCAGCAACATATCAGCATTCTGACATGCCCAGATGTCAGAAAGAAATCTGACTGCAGGAAGACTCACTTAGGTTTGAAAGCAATTAACTGGCAATGGAAACAATTCAGCCTGAGTAGCAGCGCATGACCCTGGGAAAAACAAGTTATCATACCAGCAAGTCCACTCCTTGTCTCCTCCGCATTCAAGGGAGAGCATGAAACTCTTGCATGGCTTTGCTCATAGTGCATTAAAGGTGGGTCCACCCCACTGTTGGAATACTTGGGATCATGGCTCCTTTTCTGCCCTTTGCCCCTTGTGCAGAAAGAGCAGATTCAGGTGTAGGTAGCACCTGTGTACTGCTCCCAGGAGAAACCAAAAAACAGGGTTTAGGTCCCAGCTCAGCAAGAAGTGATTAAAATCCCTGACTTTCAGAGAGTGTCCTGGCTATGAGATAGCAGGAAGAAAACATTAAAGACTAGCTTGGCAAGTGAGAGGAGGAAAGTGTGACTCAGATTGGATTCTCAGAAAAGAAGGGAAAATGATCCTTCCCTTGAGTCTTCAGCAAACACATAAGGGACCTTCTACCTAGTATTGCTATATCAGTGTGGAAAAGAAGATACACTAACACCTATCCCTACAGTCTCTCAAAACAGAGGAGCCAAGGTGGGGGTCCCAGCCACTGGGCTCAAGTTTCCCTTTTCCTTTCTCTGCCCCATGAAGCTCTAATTGCTCTCTACAAAGAGGAGCAGTTCCAGTAGGAAGAAGTCAAGCCCTACTTTTGGTGTATGTGGGTGACCTTCTGAGGTTCCTTCCAACCTAATAATAATGTCAGTGAAAGTATTTTGTCACAGAATCACAGAATGTCTAGGGTTGGAAGGGACCTTAAAGCCCATCCAGTTATAACCTCCCTGCCATGAACAGAGTGGCCACCCACCAGATCAGGCTGCCCAGGATCCCATCCAGCCTGGCCATGAATGCCTCCAGGGATGGGGCATCCATGGTTTCTGAGGGCAGCCTGTTCTGGTGCCTCACCACCTTTCGAGTGAAGAATTTCTTCCTAATGCCTAACATAAATTACACTGTCTTCTAGTTTGAAACCATTCCCCTTGTTCTATCACTATCAGATCATGTAAAAAGTCAGTTTCCCTCCTGTTTATAAGCTCCCCTCAAGTACAGGAAGGGCACGGTGAGGTTTCCTCAGAGCTTTCTCCAAGCTAAACAAGCCTAGCTCCCTCAGCCCTTCTTCAAAAAAGAGGTTCTCCAGGCCCTGCTTCAGATTTCTCCCTGCTCTCCCAGAAGATCGCATAACCCACAGGAAGGCTATAGCAGGCAAGGGAGGAGACAACACCCTTCAAAACAGCTTCATCCAAAGCCCCTGGCTTTTGGGAGGACATTTTACCTATCAAGAGTGCTAGTCACCTGCAGGGAGCTGCCTGGTGAACCAGTGTACTGCAGGAAGATAGGACATTTCTGGAGCACGTGCCGTGACTTTTCGGTGCAGGGAGCTGAAAACAGGAGGAAGGACTGAGGGACCTTCTGTTACTAAGTAAAAGAAAGTTCTGGGATTGAAAGAACAAGAGTGAATGGTGTTAAACAGAAAGAGGGAAGAATTAGGTTAGATGTTAGGAGGAAATTCTTTACTCAGTAGGTGGTGAGGCACTGGCACAGGCACTCCAGAGAGCTGTGGGTGCCCCAACCCTGGAGGTGTTCAAAGCCAGGCTGCATGTGACCCTGGGCAGGCTGGGCTGATGGGAGGCAGCCCTGCCCACTGCATGGGCTTTAAGGTCCCTTCTAACCCAAATAGTTCTGCAATTCTATCATAGGTCTGATGCCATGTGGGGCCAGCTTCATGCCGTGCAGGTAGGCATGTGGGTCTAACCTAGCTATGGTGTTAGTCTTATAAAGACCAAGACAGCATTGAGACGACCCAGCTGGTCACCCCGCACACCACAGAGCCCTCGCAAGGGACAGATGGGAATTCCTTATCAAGAGCATCCAGGTGGGTCTTGAATATCTACAGAGAAGGAGGTTCCTCAGCTTCCCTGGGCAGCCTGCTCAGTGCTCTGTTACCCTCACAGTAAAGAATTTCTTCCTCTGCCCAAGTGCATGCAGTATATCAGTAGCAGCTTGACTTGTCATGTAGGTTTCTTGTCTTCCAAACTATGTTTGCAGCCCCTCTTCCTCTGTCTTCCCTCACCTCTTGAATCCCGAACTTCCCACCCTCCCTTTCCAGTACCCAAGTTTAAAATGCTGCTCCTGTGCCCTCACCTCTGGAAAAGGAAGTGAGAGAGGAACACAGACCATAAGGCATCCTGAAGACTTGCTTCTTCATTCTCTCTTGGGGAAATCTGACATATGGAAGCTGCCAGAGCATAGATGTATCTGCATTTTTCAGCATCCCTCCTTGATGTGTAGGGGTTGCTGCTATTCCCAGTGCCCTGTTAGATCTGGTGTTTGCCTGCTAAAACCAAATATACAAAGCTTACAGAGTAAAGATCACATTGAGGCAGTGAAGGACTTCAAAGGAGAGTAGTTTTAGTAGGTCTAAAATCAGTCAGAGAGAAGCCAGGTGATTGAACTAGAGGAGCTAGAAGCATTCTGTATGTATAGTGAGGCTCTGCTGGAAGCCAGGAAACGCTCAGTGTCCTGAGCATTAACTCATCTTTAAGCTGTGTTACTCTTTTGTTGGGTTCCTTTTAATGCTTTGTTTTCTTCAGTTGAATTTCTTTTAACAAAAACTGAGGTAAGGGGAAACAGCCTGGCCTGCTGCTAAGAGCAGAAGGTACTTTATAAACTGTTGATCATGGGCTCATAGGAATGTATTTCTTGACAACACTGTGGGTTTTTTTTGTTTGTTTGTTTTTGTAGTTGTTTTTTCCTGACTTCTCCTAGAAGCATCTTAACCCTGAGGGTTTTCACAGGTGAAACCTCTCTAACAGTTCACCATCCCCAAAAGTGGAGGTTCCAAATAGGTTGTCATGTGTTGGCCTGGGCGTTCTCTGGGTGTAACTCATTGTACAAGTGGCAGTATAATTTGTCAGCAAACAAAGAATAAAAACAGAGAGTAAGTGCTGCTGGCTTCATTCAGGGGGCATGCCAGAGGAGCAGGACTGTAAGGCTGTGAAAGAAAGTTGAAATCCTGGGATTATAAGTCTGTATTACTGGTCCAGAGATAGGAATGATATAGCTGAACTCGTGCTCCTGTTGTCTGTGAAGCAGAAGTGAAAGCTGTGTAATCCAAAGAGGTGAAGTTCGCTAATAATGCTTGTGTGTTATGTATGTTATGTAATGGGCCAGGTTGTGCATGCAGATTTTCTTAATGATATGTTTGTTTAGTATGGAGTAAATAGTCTTACCTAGAAATAAGCTGAAGTAATGCTTTAGTAAATAGAAAACACCAAAGTGAAGTTGTCACTAAAAATAAGAGTCACATTTTTACCTTCACAGAGAGGAATATTCTTTCCAAGTTGCAATTGTAGCCCAGTGGATTCTTATTATTAGAAGTTTATTTTAGATGCACCTCCTCAGAGTTTCAAACTTTTGAGGGTTAAGAAAACTTGCTTCAGTTTTACAATCAGTAATTGTCAGTACTTGACTCAGAGCTTCCATTTCAGATCTATGAAGAAACAAACCTGAGCTGCAAAATTTTGTATTGGATTCTGTCCTTTATTTAAACACAGGACTTCAGATGCACTGCCAGAGATGGGTGGGGACCTGAAAGTTGTGAAGTTCCCACACACTCCCTCTCAGTGGTACAAGGGAGAAAATCAGAGAGCAAGGAAAACATATGGGTTGAGATGAAGACAATGTAGTAAGCAGGGGGCAGGGTGAAGGAAACTGGGGTTGTTCAGTCTGGAAAAGAAGTGGCTCAGAGGAGGCCTTATTGTTCTTCTACAACTGATTGAGAGGTTGTAACACGGTGGGGGGCGGTCTCTTCTCCCAGGTGAATATCAATAGGAGAATACAAGTGATGCAAAGAGAGAGACAGAGGTTTTTTGTTGCTTACGTATAGTTAAAACACCAGTCCATAGACTGCTGTGTGTTGTTCAAGGGCGGCAGTGTGCATCCCCATGAGCTTGCTGCAATAAGCAAGTGGAAATCTTATTTGCTTCTGCAACAGCCTGGGACACTGCTGCAGCTTACTGTCTCAGCTCATTCTTGCCTGTCTGTAGCTTTTGCCTTTGCTTCTATACACAGTGTCCAAGAGCTTTCTTACTGGAGTTTGGAAACAGGATCATGTCTGTGGTCTGCTGGGGAGGTAGGGAGCAGTACATGAATATCTGCCTGTCTTTCAGTGCTGAGCATTGAGTCCTGGGTCCTCTGCAACTGCAGGTCTCCTGATTCAGAGGGATTGTAACTACCTGGGGGAATTCACGATGGGAAAAAAAAGAAAAGAAAAAAAAAACCTGAAAAAAGGGGTGACTGGAAAGTTACAAAAAAAAAAAAAAAGAAAGAAAAAAGAAAACCCAAAAAACAAAGCCATCCATACCCTCAGCTGTATGAAAAGAGGTGTAGACAGCAGGATGAGGAAGGTGATCCTGCCCCTCTGCTCTGTGCTGGTGAGACCTTATCTGGAGTACTGTGTCCAGATATGGAGTCCTCAGTACAGGAGAGACGTGGATCTGTTAGAGTGTTTCCAGAGGAGGGCCGCAAAAATGACCCAAGGGATGAAACAGCCCTCCTATCAGGACAGATTGAGATTGGGGCTGTTTAGCCTGGAGAAGAGAAGGTTCTGGGGAGACCAGGTAGCAGCCTTTCAGTAGCTGAAGGGGGGCTATAAGAAAGAAGGGTAGACTCGCAGGGTCTGTGGTGATAGGATGGGGGGAAATGATTTCAAATTAGAAGAGGGCAGTTTTAGGTTGGATGTAATGAAGAAGTTTTATGTAATAAGGGTAGTGAGGCACTGGAGAAGGTTGCCCAGAGAGATGGTGGATATCCCATCCCTGGAGATATTGAATGTCAGGCTGGATGGGGCTGTGAGCAATCTGTATATGTATATGTAGATGTCCCTGTTCATTGCAGGGGAGTCAGAAAGGACCTTTAAAGGTCATCTAGTCCAACTTAAATGATTGTATGATTCTTTGAAAGACACTAGTGCATGCTTGGCTCTTGTGGACAATTGAAATTTTCTCCTTTCTCTAATCCTTTCCAGTTGTTTCAGAAAAAAATCTCTTAGCAGCATCTTTTGATTCACTTTTATTCAGTTTTAAGATCAATCAAAATGAGGGAAGGTAACTCTCAGTGGATGAATTCCTCACTTCTTTTCGTTAGCTAGCAATTTGCTTTCTGTTAGTGATTTCTTTCCGTGAAGCCCCTTTGCAGGAAATACAGTTTCTCAGGGTTGTCTGCATTCCTGTCTAAATCTTATGCTTCTGCTGTCCATTCTAATCCTGCTTTTCTTTTTTCCTTCAGTCCATGTGACACTTGTAGGAAGTAAAGAAAGGACATGTGGATTGTCTTCTCAGCTGTGTCTGGCTTCCTATAGCAAACCTGTGCAGATCTATCACTTTTAAGTAAACTGTTTAAAAACATTTTGTAAATCTATAAGCAGGTATGTAGTGCAAACTATGGTTTAGCAACTTAAGTCAGTGCTGATGGGAAGCTGAAATTAATTGTAAAGCTTTCACTAAACTGGCTTAACATACAAGTCCCCTCTTCCCCATCCCCACCCCATTTCTTAAAAGGATTTCTGTTTGCTTGCAGCTGTGGAAATATGAGGAGAGAATTAATTTTGCATATGGCCTTTCACAGTCTAAAACATATTAATGTGTTCTCAGTCAAGAGATTTCCATTCCACTGTCGGCTTAGACAGACTTGTTGCCTTAGGAACAGTAAATGTTGGCGGATGAATCACTATACAAGGAGTTGAAACTACCTGGATCCTTGTGTCTGTTAAACAAAACTGAGCAAATGCCTTCTCTGGACTTGAGCTTCCCTCTTTATATAACGAGGATGAAACTGTGTGCAAATTACTTAACCATCTTTAGAAAAGAAAACTAGGGGTGTACTAAGGATCCTCTTTCATAGTAAATAAACAAGTTACCTTTTTATCTAGTATCATCTCTTATTTGCATGCAATAGAATACAAGGATATTTCTTTAATGTATAGTTGTGGGATCTTTACTTTCTACTAAGAAGAAATCCTCAAGCAGACCTTAAATAATGAAGTGTTTTGGCTTCAAAGCTTGGCTGAAAAATTAACCTGAGCCTCAAAACACCGATCTAGAGATAGGATGCTTGCAAAATGCCTATCTGGGAGATCTAGGAGTCTTCTTAGAGAAGCACTGGTGCTGGACTTGTGTTTTCCACTTCATTTGTATTCTAGGATTTTGAATATATTTATTAGGAAGCTAACAAAGCCCCAGTTCTGTTTTATTATACAGACAGTGTAAATTTCACCTGCACTTTTTTCTAGAAATTCCTTTTCCTCCATAGGGATAAGAAATAGGAACATTTTCATTCAAGTCATTAAAAAACATGCTTTTTTTCCGAGTCTGTTGCAGTGATTATTCACACACCAACATTCTACTGTTTTCCACAAATAGATACTGAGGGCCTTCTTTGAGGAAGTAAGAGGTCCTCCCTGACCTGATAAAGGGAAATAGCACTCATGATGACAATGAGGAGAAGGAAACTAGGAGATGCTTGGATTTTGCTGGTTATTGAATGGATGTAGAATACAGTTCTTCATTTGGTGAAATGTGAATTGTTCAGTTGATGGTTGTGGTATATTGAGCTGAATCTCTCCTTCACTGTCTTTATAACTGATTTAACTATTTCCACATATGTACACGTGAATATGAGAAGGAAGTATAGTTTATGCTTTCCTCATGGAAGGAAAGAGGGGAATGTATAGTTCAGGCAAAAGAATCTGCTCTGTAAATAGATGTCTGGACAGACATTGTGGGAACAAAATAAAGTACTTTCTAAGTTTTTTTTGCATTTAAGTGGGAACACCAATGAAAGCCTTTGTTTAGAGCAGCACCTGCGCAGCATACGGTCACTGTTGTGCAGATGTTAAACACTGGGCAAAGCTATAGATGTACAAAGCAAATACAAATGAGGTTTCTGCTGGTAGCACAGCAGTACTTAGCAACTGCAGAAGAACAGGTGTGCTGCTGTACTCTGGACTGCACAGAGCAGTTACAAATGCTAGTGTGGGGAAAGAGCAATGGACTATGCTTCTGAGAACTGCAGCTCTACTCTGACCTCTTTAAAGACAATAATGGAATGATGATAGGGACCTGAAAGGCATGCTAATAGGTAGTCATGGAAGGCTCAGGTGATTTCCAATTAATGTGTATGAATATCTGAAGGGAAGATGTGACCAGATGCTTCTTAACAGTGCCCAGTGATAGGATATGAGGCAGTGGACACAAACTGGAAGTTCTGACTGAGAGTGAGGAGAAACTTATTTATTTTGAGGATGATGGAGCACTTCCACAGGTTGCCCAGAGAGGCTATGGAGTCTCCTTCCAAAGTCATACATGGACACAATCCTGGATAGTGTGCTCTGGGAGATGCTGCTTGCACAGACATGTTGGACTAAGTGATATCCAGAGGCCCCCTCCAATCTCAGCCAGTCTATGATTCAGAAAGTACTTGTCCTACAGAGATGTCAGTGCTAATAATGCTGCGGGCAAACTGGTCATGATCCCTTGGAGATGAAGGATCATGAAAATGTCTATGTAGTACCTTTTTTTCTCAGTTGTGGTGGCACGGGGAGACTGTGACATGTATCTGTGTTTGGGCCTTGCAGGGTCTCAAAACAGGAGTCAAATGTAGGGCATTAGAGTGTTGGTGGTGGTTCTGAACAAAGGGCTGGTTTTCTAGTTGCTCTTGATCTGTACTGACAGAATGAATGAACGAATCTGCAGTCATTATGGTATCTGTCTCCTATATCTGATGGTAAATGTTGAAGAGAAGCTTGGCCTGAGAGAAACATCTGACTTCCTCTTCCATTGTTATTCTACCATAACTTTCCCACTGTAACATCTGTTCATATTCCCTGGCAAGAGCTATTGTTGGTGTAAAAATGGACAGTGGTGTGAGCTCCAGGATTGTATGAACATTGTCCTGTGTGCAGTGCAAATGCACTCCCCATATACACAAGGAAGAAACAGGGAGCATCTGAAAAGCACTCTCAGCTGCATTGGAAAAGGTATATGTAAGATTGAAGCTCCACTTGTCTTGGGAGACTGTGTAGGCCTGGAGGTAATTGGAGATGATGCCTGATGCCTCAAATGGATCATGATGGCTTTTTCTTCAGATACAGGGGATGCAGGAGTTTAAGGAACAGAGTTTGCCAGCTTTCAGGCCACTGAAAGCAGTGTTTCACACTGGAGCAGGTCCAAAGAGGGGCAACAAGGCTGGTGTAGGGTTTTCCCTATGAGGAGCAACTGAAGGAAGAGGAGGCTGAAGGGAGACCATTTTGGTCTATTCAAACACCTGAAAAGTGATCGCAGTGAGAGCGGGGTTGGTCTCTTCTCACTGATGACAGGTGGCAGGATGAGAAGTGGCCTCAAGTTGCACCAAGGGAGGTTTAGGTTAGATATCAGGAGAAACTTCTTTACAGAAAGGGTTGTTAGGCAGTGGAATAGGCTCCCCAGGGAGGTGGTTGAGTCACCATCCCTGAATGTGTTTAAGATCTGTTTGGATGTGGTGCTCAGGGATTTAGCGATGGGTTGTTAAGAGTTAGGGTAGTATAGTTCGGTTGCTGCTGGGCTTGATGATCTTGAAGGTCTTTTCCAACCTGAACAATTCTATGATTCTATGATTTTGCTGGGGTAATGTGAATTATCCTTATGTAAGTCACTCTTGGAAATAACCTCAGCAGAACTGATGGGCTCGAAGGAATTGTGTTCTAAAGAACAGTGTTGTAGATATATTGTATTGTTTTTATTTTATTTTATTTTATTTTATTTTATTTTATTTTAATTTTATTAATTTGGTTTTTATTTTTTCTTGGAAAATATAAGTACATATAGGTCAGGTACAATGTTGCTCATTTTTAACAGTAGTTGCAACTGCAGGTACAGTCATGGTGAAATGACAGCTTTCTTCAAGCGTGAGTAGAAGCCATCCTGATGGTCAGGAAAACAGGCAAATCAGGAGACCAGCTTGGCTGAGCAAACCACTGACAAACTTTTTTTTTTGTCTGAAACAGCTAAGTCTATGGACTATGAGAGGAATGCAGTGAGTGTTACATGCCTTGATTTGAGCAAGGCTTTTTATGTAGTCTTCTACAGCTTTGTTGGAGACCAAAGTTGGGTTTTCTTACTCTGAATAAATGTCTGTATGTATGGATAGAAAATGCATTAGAATGTCAGGCCTGCAGTTAGCAGGTGATGTTGCTATTGCAGTTTTCTTTTTTCTCCTTTGTATGCTAGTGGCAAGTGGACTACTGCAGAAGTCGGTCTGGGAGCCTGCACTTTTCAACATTTATTGTCTCGGACAAGGAAGTAGAAAGCAGTGTAATTGTGTTTATAAAAGAATGCAAAACATTCTTTTGTTGGAGGAGTTGGTCTGTATAAGGGTAGGATTACTGTTCAGAAAGAGCTGGAGGAATGGTTCAGAGTGAACGTCATAAAGTTCTGCAGGGGCAACAAGGCGTCCTGTGCTAGGAATGAGTGGATTAAGACCATGCAGTGGAGTATGCTGAGGACTGCCTGGCAAGAGAGTAGCCCTGCTAAAAGGTACCTATTTTTGTGAACAGTGCACTGAAACATGAATCTATACTGCTCCCTGGCAGCAAAGAAGACTAATAGCATCCTAGGCTGTTCGGAGGAGAGCTTAAGCCAGTAGGTTAAAGGAAGTGATTATTTTCTGTTACTTGGCACTTAGTAGATGATATATGCCATACCCTAGGGCTGGAGAAGTGCTGATAGATGTAAGCAAGTTGGGCAGAGTGTCACCAGCATGGCCAATGGCTAGTGTAAAAATTCATTTTGAAGCAGACAGTAAGGAGAGTGTGGGAGGTGAATACTTGTTCCATGGGGGGGCTGTATGCAGGAAAAAGTGTTAGTTGCTGCTGTTGACAATGTGGTAAGCTGTAGCTGTGACCTCACACTTAAGCACTGGCCTGTACTTGGAAGCTGAGGAGGGATTCTGTGCTTGGTAACTGTAGCTATCTTTTATTTTCTCTTTAGACACTGCTCAAAAGGAGAACAGCAGCTTTGTGACCAAGCATGCAGATGGTGGTGTTGAAAATGAAGGAGGTGAGTACCTGCATGGTGGAGTGGCATTTGTTGGCTCGGCTTTTGCCTAAAGCTTGTTGATGTGAAGTTATGGGTGGTACCGTTGGCTCTGAGTACCTTCTGTTTGGCCTCTGTAGGATCTGGAGGGAAGCTTGAGGATGCTGTGGCACTGGGTGTGGAGGAGATGGTGAGTGTGTTCTGTGATGTCCCCTATGGGCAGTGGGGTTGTAGATTAGGACTGTTATTGGTATGATGCAGGTGTGATGTTTGCTATGAGATCGGATTTTTGTGACAGAAGTGCTTAGCAGATTGACCAGGCTCACTTTGAAAGTCTAAAACTGAAATTTGCTAGTATTCATTAGTATTCATTAATAACACAGCTCTTTCTCATGCTAATATTTCTGTGTCAAGCCTTAACAAATGATAATGGGGTATAGTGGTGATACCTACGAGTCAGCAGGCAGAACTGCTATTCTGCTCTTTAAATTCTCATCACTATTGAACATTGTATTGAAATAGAGCTGTCAATGTTACTCAGTATTTCTCTGTATTGCTTAGGTGCCTTTATCTATCTATCTATCTATCTATCTATCTATCTATCTATCTATCTATCTATCTATCTATCTTCCCCACAAAGAATGCCAACTTTACTAAACTCATGGTTTTTCTTATGGTTTGATCTTGTTTTGAAACCTATAGGGACGCTGTGGGAGAGCTGCCCCACACCTAAGAGAAGCATATAAAACTATCTGTTAATGAAGTGTACAGGCAAGGCCTTACAGTCTTTCATCTGTCCAGACCAGCATACTGCTTCTGTAGAATTTTTCTGCAGTAGAGAAAGCCTGTAGAAAGCTAACTGTTTTCACTTTTGTCACTATTCAGTTTCACACTGTGATTCTCAAAAAATACTAAATATCTTACTTTTGGCTCTGGGATCATTGACCTTTCATTTATAATAATAAATCTTACTGCTGTGGCAGCACCTGGCAAAGGACAAGAAAACATCAAACATTCATCAAGAGCAATTGCTACACTCTTGGTGTGTCTTCCACGCACTAAGAAAAAATCCTGTTTAGAAAGTCCTATTTAGCCCTTATCTGTTGAAAACTCTAAAGTGACTAACTGTGAAACAGGTTCCAGGCAGAAGGGTTAAAAGCTGTAGTGCAGTGCTGTATCTCAAAGCCTTGGTCTTTTTGGCAGCCAGGTATAGGAGGTAGGAATTATTTCCATCCAAATGTAGCAAATAGAATGGCTGCTTGTAGATGTGCAGTCAGCTGGCTGCAATAATCATAAACTTCACCTGTAAGTAAATACGTAATAAAACTTCCTGTTAGTCTGTCTCTGAGGCTTACACTGGGTAAGTTGATAGAAAGAACCACAGTTTTCTTTTGGAATAACAGGTTAAATGTGATCAACTCTGATAAGCACTGTGCTAGTGCTGTGGAGGAGATGGGATGCTGGTCAGCAGAGGATATGTTATTTATAAATTATATGAATATACTTTTCTACTAATAAATTAGGTAAATTATGAAATGCACAAATATAGAATTTAATAAGATTAGATTAGAAATGTATTCTTGAACTCGCTAGACTTTAATCTTCTGTGCTGTAAATGTTCCTTGTCTTCAGTTTCCTTGCTTGTTAAGTAAGAACTTCGTTAGTCCTCAGAAGAGAAAACTAAGGGCACCTGCCGTTACTATGTGGAAAGAATAGCAGCATCATCATTTCCACATGTGGTGCGTATTTGGTATAAAGATTATAAACCTGAGTCTTTGCCTAAAAGTGGTGTCCTGAGGTCACAACTGTCTGATTCAAAGTCATGGAGTCAGAACAGCCTTGCAGAAACTTCAAGCAGCACTGGAAAGTCTGGACTTTGCAGTTTTCAAAGCAATATTCAAGCTCAGAGTTTTTGTTGTTGTTTCTTTGATGCTTTTTTTGATGGATGGATTTATTTTTTAAGAGGAATGTGTAACCAGACATTTGGAAATGGGCCCAATTTCCTGATCTGCTGCCAGTTCAGTGACAACATTTATAGCATACATAGCACCGACATCCCTCTCTTCGAATGTCTCTGCAGTAACTAATGAAGAATGAACGTTTTCTCTGTGAATTACTATGTCCAAGCTTACCTTGCAACGAATGCAACGATAGGCAGCTTTTAATAGCAAAGAGCAGAAGCTCACTGGAGATGCCAACAGCTACTTTTGTCTGGTGTATGACGTGGTTACAAGTAATGATGACTATATGCCAGGAAGCGAGCGTGGCCTCTGACGCCCTCAATCCCCACTCATTGCCAATGCTGAGACATGATGCAAGTAACAGAACTGTTGCTAAGTAAAAGCTGCTGGTAAATGTCTGTGCTCATAAGACACATCCCAGCTGATGACTCTCTCTTTTTTTTTTTTTTTTTTTTTTTACTATTTGCTTCAACCAGTAGAAATGGTGCCTGCAGTTGACGTTGCTCTTCTTTCATTCCAGAATAAATGAGATCAGAGTTTGAGTGCTGGTGTAGAAGCAATATTGTAAATTTGGGATATAAAAACACAGTAGTCAAAGCAACTCCCTGTTGTACTGATGTGCTCAAGCAAGCTTTCAGTTGTTTGCAAATGCCCTGTCCTGGATCTAGCAGAGCTGGTTGAAAAATGACACCATCCTTGTATAATCATGGGGTGTACTGCTGTTAGAAGCACTCGATTGTCATGAAAACAACTGTGTGAGTGAAAAGGCTTCATCAGTGCCTGACAGCCAACTCTGCATGGGACTCTGCAAGCAGAGCTGAGAACTGTGGCTTCCAGGAACAGGACCCCAGCAAGAGCTGGGGTCTGCAGGAATGCCAGCACATGTACTTGTCTCTTGATTAGACCTTAAAACAGGCTAATAACACCCACCAGGATGTGAGGAGATGATGCATACTGTCTGTGGCACACTGCTTCTGGAACATAAGTTCACAGTGCTCTTCAAGAAGCAACAGATTAATTTACTAACAGGAAGGTGAGCTTGTGCGCTTCTGCTGTCTCTGGGTGCAGTTTGTACTGCTAAGTACAAGGACATGAAACACTTGCTCATATTAACAAAATTCTAAGCAGTTTTGCCTTAGGTTTTAACTCAAGGAGTATTTTCTCCTGGAAAGGATGTGTATAAAGGTGGCCTTGGGTACCATGTTGGCTCCTGTGATTTAAGTGCAGCCGTGAGAAAAACCTATGTATCCCAATAATATTAACTAAGTTTGCTTAGTCAAGCTTTATATGACCCAAGTAATACAGCTTCTGCCTTGTTTCTGTTGGAAGTCTGAGGAAGGGCCTGCGAGTTCCAACACTTGTCTATTTTTTCTGGCAGATAGAGAAATAAACTGTCTCTCTACTTAGAAAATCCATTCTTTGTTTTATAAATCTCAAATTTATTTCCCATTTAAAATGTTTTTTCCCCCTTCTTCCATATCCAGTATGGCTCGAATGCCATTCCTTTCCAGTGGGGGATTCAGTGTTCTTCAAGTATGCGTTTCTGAGTCTCCTTTTGTCCTTGTTTATCTTTTCTCGGAGAGAAGAGAGTGGAGAGTTGGACCAGGAGGATGGAAAAGAGAGGAAGTGAGTGGTGAATGTTAAGTGGAGGTAAGTACAATTAGGAGTCAGAAACTGTGTGTACACTACTGCAAAATAGAGTGTTTTTCAGGGCTCCAAGGGTAAATTCATCCCATAATCATCTCTTGACATTCCTGCCTTTTGCTGCAGTAGGCTGTGTCCTGCATCTCTAGCCACAGAGGAGCCATGCCTTTCCACAGGTACAATCCCTGCTAGCTCTGATTGAAGGTTACCTATCTGAAGGTTTCACTTGAGTTGGAATTCTTAATTTTAAGAGAATGTTAAACTAAATAGCTAATATAACTAAACTAATCAATAAAATAAAATAATCTTGGTGATGAAATGGGAGACAGCGTGAAGGTTGAAAATGGGATGAGAATCTCTACACGTCAGATCCCCAAGCTCTTTACATCCAGGTGCTGCTGCTGCATCAGGGACAGGTCATGTGCTGGGGCATGGCTTGGCAGCGTGTGGGGCTGTTCCCAGGTTTCCTCAATGTCCACCCCTTAGCTGAGCAGGGAGGGGAGGTTTCTAAGGAAGGGCATTGATCTGGGGAGGGGAAATTCTATGCTATGCTATGCCGTGCCGTGCTATATTATACTACACTGCAGGGAGCAGGTTCCCACCCACTGACTCAGACAAGTGATGTTGGGTTGGCTTACCCTATGGGATGGGATGTTTGGCTGCTGATGCATTCAATTCACCCTCCCTTTTTTTTTATTTTCCTGAGAGTAATTAGAAATTGGCTGATACACGACATCTTTATTGTCTTTAGATCACAAGAAGAAGGGCTTGGAGCCTTGGGGAAAATAATCTCAAAGATAGCATCATAATTTAGGTTAATGCGCAGCCTTGGAGGCAGGATGGGCCAAAGCCTGAAAGAACGCAGTAAGGAATGGGCTGTGGGACTTGGAGGCTGATGGCCATAGTGGCTGAAGGCCAGGCTGTAGGGATGGGAGACCTTTTCCTTGTAAAAATATCTGTATGACACAGGAGTGCTGCAGATCAGATTTCCTGTTACACATGGACTGCTGGAGACACGTGCTTGTGTGTCAGGCTCTAGGAACCCTCCCACATCATATTTTCACCACTTTTCCCTTCACCTTTTTTTACCTGTGCTGCTGAGGTTCCATGCAGTGTTTTGTTTGTTTTTTATCGTTGTCCTTGCACAACTACTGTCACGTCTTCTCCAAAGCTTGACAGCATCCACAGAAAGGTCTCTTGCTGGCTTCCAGTGGGTGTGGAACTGCTTGGTGCCTGTGGCCAGCCCAGCAGTAAAAAGGTCACAGGGAATAATACCTAATCTGGAACGTGTGATGTGAAATGTGATTCCCGAATGTGTCAGTGCACAGAACGCAGCCAGAATATTTGCTGTTTGTTCTCTGGCTCCATCATGGCTCCGCAGCAGAGACTTGCAAAACAGCACCAGTTAAATCTGAAACTCCTCTTGTTCAACTCTGCAGTACATCAGCCAGAACTGATTAAATAATGCTTTATGTAGTCACTGTAGTACCACAGTGGTAACAGGTATATGGTGAATTGAAACATTATAATACACATTATAACACACTCAGTAATTCTCTATTATTGTTTTCTAATTCTCAGTTTCTGGAGCCAAATAAATGATGGCAGAAGTTCACTATTGTGGCAAAATCAAACGGTGAAAAATTAGTGTTGAATTCAAGATTTTCTGCACTGTCTTCACTTGTTTCCCCTACGCTTAATGCATTCTGATCACAGATCAGTAATCTCAGCACCCAGTGATAGCAAATGGATTCTATTCATCATCCCAGTGATCCAGCACATCAGAATCCAATCATCATCCAATGACCCTACGTATCATAAGTAGAGTAGGACAGAGGTTTTGACACCTGTTCTGCCCACTTTTTGTAACAGTGGCATTATTGGCATTTTTGAGCACATTTCTGTCAAGCTATGTTAAATCTTTCAGTGCGCTGGGGTCTTGTGATCTTAGTACACAGTCAAGTTCAGGTGTTGGCTGGGGTGACATCAGCCGGACTCAGAGATTCCATGGAGAGCTGCAAAGCTGTGCTGGTTGTACCAGAGTACAGAGTATATTGCCAAAGGCAAGGCAGTCATCGACTGGCTTGGCGTTGGCCTAGAAGTCATCAAAACCACAAAGAACTAAAGAAAGATGAGTAGCGATGTGGGGCTGGAGATCCCATGAAAATAAGAGCCACACTGATTCACAGAACTGGGACATCTTACAGCAAAAGTGCACCTGGATGCCAGCTCCCGGGCAGAACCACAGCAGAGCTGGACAAGCAGCTCTTCTCCAGAAATATTATTTGTGCTCAACTGCAAATTCCAACGTGGAAGTATTTCCAAGTGCCGCGTGCAAGCGGCCAGCAGGCACCGCTCGAGCATCAGCAGTCGCTCGCAGCTGGATGGGAAGGGCTGCTCACTGCTCTGCCTCCTGCACGGGGTGCTGTGGCTGCAGCCCAAGGTTTGGTGTTTTCAGAGCGTGGCCCGAGGGCTGTGAGCTGAGACAGGGTTTGCACGAGGTTTGCACTTGGTTACTGCGGACTGCTCTTGGATTTCTGTGTTTCGATATACCTAGAAATAGCAGTGACTATCAAAGCGGTGCAAAGGCTGTATCAAGCAGGCTAGCTGTGATTAAATCTCCCAGCCACAGAAGTAGTTTATACAGGTACAGCTGGAATGGAGATAGAGGTGGGGGCAGTGAAATGGACAGAGATGTTCCTTATTGCCTTAGAGCAGGGCAGGGGTTCTGCTGCACAGCAGTAACAGGAGGGAAAGACAGGAAGAGGGTAGAGAAGGACTACAAGAGGGACAGCTCTGAAAGCCAAACGAGTGACCTTTCTTTCCCCTGAACTGAAGCAGGACCGTTTCCTCCACGTGTTGACATTTGCACCAGCCCTGTTCTCCTGCCACTTCCTTTGCCTGTGCTTCGCTTTGTAATTGCCCTTTGTGTTGTTGGCTTTCCCCACCCACCTCCGTCTCCTTCCCTTCAGCATTACCTCTCCGGGAATCCATCTGCACAAGCCCAGCCAACAGGAGGAATAAGAAGGACACCTGTGTCTCTGCTTGCCGCCCAGTCCTTCCCATTTCTGTGGGCTGGGTCCGCCTTACTCCACATCTCACACCTCTTAGGGCTTCTCTTTCAGAAGGGAAAGGTATGGGGATCCTTGTTCTGTTCCTTGTGTTCTGCCCATGGCGTACTTGGAGTTTGACCCCTGAAGGTTCTCCTACCCTGTCTCTATTCTTGAACTTCACCTCTTTTCTTACTGATACGCACCTGTGCTGCCACGTTTATGCTGTTGCTACTCACAAACAGCACTTTGGGTGTTTGACTCAATTTCCCCTTCCTTATCCCTTGCCCATATTTTCTTGTCTTTCATTTGCTCATTATTTAGGCTAGACAGACTGGAGACTTGCAGACTCCTGAAGACCCACATTACTGGTGTAAAAAAAATAAAACAATAATAATAATAAAAAAAAACAACTCAACAAAACAAGTGGAAAAAATGTTTTTGTTTTTGTTTTTTTTTTCCCCTTGAACTGAATCCCACAAGATCCTTAATCTCTTACATCTCTTACAAAGACACGCAGAGGGCATGAGCTGCTTTTCTTTTCCTTCAACCGTTACCTTTGACTCCGAGGGGGAGACAACTTGTTTGAGAAAACAAGGAACCAGGAGGTAAGATTCCTAATTTCTGCTGTCAGAAATCTGCCACTCGTTGCCGTCTCACTTGGAGCCTGTCGCACCAGGTTTGTGTCAAAGTTTACCTAACTGTTAAAGAATAGCTGTTGCTACATTTTCTCAGGCTCTTGCCTGCAGGGGGTGATTATGGAAAAGGTAACATTTCCCCTAATGGCTGAGCTGGAGTTGATTTAATTTGCAATTTGTTATGAAATAGTGGGTATTGTTTTACCTTTCTTCATCCCAGGGCTGAAAGAACAGCACAGTGAGTTCCAGAGATAATGGCAAGCCAAATAATTAGAAGCCTGGCTCCTAGAGATGATTTGAGGATTAATGGCTGTTTGTAGAGCGCTTGGAGTTCCTCGGCTGCAGTGTGCAGCATTCAGCTCTGGGGCACAGCAGGCTGCAGGTGCTGGGCAGTGGGAGTGCAGCCCCAGCAGTGAGGCTGGCTGGGTGCAGGACAAGGCTTGTACTAGATTAGCTGTGTAGGACAGGGAGGTGGGACACACATCCACAAGTGTTTCTCTGGCAGTCTTTCCAGCCAGTACATCGGCAGTGCTCACAAAAAAAAAAAAAAAAAGAAAACAGCTTGAGTGGCCTCCTGATGCCAACCAGAGCCTCCTTTTCTTTTCCCCTTGGAAGCCCATGGGTGACCTCCACAGTTTGCTCTAAGCCCCATCTCAAGTGTGCTGGAGCTAACATGCTATGGAAGGCTGTGACTTGTTGGGGCTGGGACCGTTCACTGTCACTATCACAAGTGGAGAAACTTTTCTGTCAGGTGTCTGTGCAGTGTCTGAATCCCAGCTTGGCTTTTACAGCCCTAGAAGGAAGTGCTGAGTGCATTGCTTTCTAATCTTGCCCGGGGAGGTTTTCAGAGGAGAGGCTGTGCTGTGGGAATCAGTGTAGGATACAGATGGAACCAGCCAGCTCGAGCTTGTTCGAGTCCACGAAGAGCAGTCAAGAAGGCCAAGCACTCGGGGAAAGTTCTTGCTGTCCCATGGGAGAAGCACATGGGGTTGGAAAGATCCTTGATCCTGCAGGGGAGAGAGGAATTTCTCCTTGGGCCTCAGATGTCCCCCAGGGCGGTGTGGGGAGGAGCCCAGTGCTCCCAACGTTGTCCTAGGCAGCAGCAGCTGGTGGTGCTGTGTGACAAGGTTCTGCTGGCACCGAGGTACAGTGATCCAGTGTGCTGGCACAGGGGCAATGACCCTGCGGGAGTGCAACAGGTCGGGTTATGGCTCCAGAGTCTGTCTTCTGTACGCAGACAGTGAACCCATCCCAAGCTCCTTACTGCTCTGGGGGATCAGAGAATTGCTTATTTCTTTCTCCCTGCCGCACCAGGAGAGCAATCAGAACCGCTGAGCTATGGAACATCCTCCTTTTCCTTCTCTTCCTCTAAGAGGCCTGTTTTAACCTTTAGTCTCATGCAGCAGTAATGTACATATGGCCCTTCACCTGCTAGGGCAGCGTTCCTTCTGGTCACTCAGCCCATGTGCTGAATGCCACTATTATCACATTCCATCCTCCCTTTGCATTTTGAGATGCAATTGATCCATTCTGTACATTCGTATTGAGCTAACTCAGCACTCTATGCAGTGTACAATACTCTCCTGCTAAAAAGCTTTTTAAAGTCACTTCTGGTATTTAGGGGCCTCACCAATGTCATTATTGTCCACTGAGTCAGGAGAAATTTACTGGGGGACAAACATGTCATCTGATCTTTGGCAAAATTCTTTTCTTTGAAACTTTGTCTCTTGGTTATGGGTAACGCAGATAAAAGCTCTATGCCCAATCCCCACCAGGGAGAGCAGCATGCTGAAGGGGAATTAAAGGGCCATGGGAATTCTCAGCATAATTTTATTATCGTGACCTTTGAGGAGACGGTGGGGGGATGGGTGAAGAACACAAAGAAGACACTCAGAACAGACCACACAGACAGTGCTTAAGGGGGAAGAGCAAACCCTATGCAAGTTAGGGAGGAAGATAGGAGAGAGGAAAGATGGAGCAGAGACTGAATGACAGACAAGGAATGGTGAAGCCACCTCCTTCCAGGAGCAAATGTGGGGCTCTCCATCCATGAAAAACAGCCTTCTGTGCATCGTTCTCCATTTTCCTGAAATCTCTGCTTTTCTTCCTCCAGGCAACCATTAATCTAATATTAAGCCCCTTAACCTCTCTAATTGTTCCCTTTCAGTGTCAGCTGGTTTCCTATTAACCTTTCAATCTCTCTGTAATGCAGTTACTTCTGACTCCAGCCAGCCCTGGCTCTAAAGCTTTACCTCCGGCAGTGAATTTTCCAAGCTTTCACTTTTTTTTCTCTTTCTTTTCTGTAATGATTATTACTGCTGTTAAGGAGCCAGTTTGAACCAGCCTCTAAATGCACAGGGCTGAACCACTTGGAGTCTATAAATAGCCCTTCACTAACCTTGGGTCTTATTTCATTAAGTTGATTGGCCTCTCTCTCCACTTCATTGCATCTCCCTCTTTCTCCCCTCTCCATTATTGATGCCGGTTCTTTTGTTGCTATCTCAGACACCTTCTTGTTGATAACAGTGCTGGTCAGTCCTCAGTTTTTCTCTCCTGGACAAAATGGTGTTGTTGCTGGGGAAGTGTACCTAGAATTTTTTAACATGGAAAGCAGAGTGAGACAGTCCTGCTCGAAAACAGCCGTGCCTAGCTGAGTACCAGTCACAGTTTGCTCCCTATAGGCTGGATTTCTCTTGTGACACACTAAGTGATTATGCTCGACTGAGGTCTCCTGTGCAAATCCCATAGTGCAGTACTGAAACCAAGACGTCTGTCTGCCCACAGACAAATCAGGAGTTGCTGATCTAAAGTTGAGAGATCTCAAAACGCTATGTAAACTGTCTGCATCTCAGAGAGATCCCCTGGAGACTTTGACGTCAGTAATCAATATGCTACTGCTACTTCTCCCTGTAACAGGACAGAATATGGCTTGCTTCACTGCACGTCAGATTCAGCTCAATGGTATGTTTGTGCTGCCTCTTCCAACCTGCATCTTCAGTGCTGATGCTGAGCACTGCTGAACCCCAGTAGCATTTCTCAGTGCCTGCAAACAGGTGTTTTTTGTTTTGTTTTGTTTTGTTTTTGTAAAATGCAATGACTGCTTGCAGTGAAGTCTGATTTGAAGCAGTTGCATGAGATTACTCTGGAGTCAGTGTAAGTCACAGCTCTGCGTTACGAGATGTGGGTAGCATTGCATTCAAAAATTGCTTGTGTGCAGTGATGCAAATAGCATCTGCCAATGCTTCTCAAGTTCTGGGGATGCTAGTGTAGTGCCATAACAGGTTTGGTTGGTGGCTCCAGCAACAGCCATGGCTTCTGTGAATGGGCAAGTCCCATGACATCACAGAAGAGCCTGAATCAGAGGATCTTGTCATACCTCTGTTCTGCTATGTGTTAAGGGGCAAGGTCTTTCCCTACAGAGCTGCAATTTCCCTGACAAAAGGAGAGAGAGACATGGGAAACTTTTGTGGTTTGTGCACTGGTTGATATTCACAGTCTTGCTTCTGCTGAGAAGGATTTGTGTGTCTGAAAGCTCTTCTGTTTTCCCTAGCTGTATCATTTGTCTTATACCAGCTGTTACCTTTCCCTGAGAGTTCTGCCTCAAGGTTAACAGCGGCTTACCAAAATAATAGGATCTATTTTCTTCCATTCTCCATGCAGCTCTGTGTGTCCCTGCTTGCCCACTCACTGATTTTTCTTGCAGCAACCCTTTGTCTTATTTTCTGGCAAATGTTCTTGGTCTATGCTAGAGTAGTAAAGAAGAGCAAAGGAGAAGTGAGAGCTGGCAAATCTGTGGTTAAAGAAAGTTCACATGGAGGTATCAGATGAAAGGCCTTCTTTTTCAACAGTTGAGTCCAATAGGAAGCATGGCTTGTAGAAGTGCTGCATGTAGCTCCTGAGGCAGGTGGCAGCTGATGCTCTCATCTCTTTAATAATGCAGGCTCTGTGGGGTGGCTGAGGGCTCACTTTCCATCATCACAACCTTGTGGCTTTCATGGTTCAAGTCTTGGGCCTAGCCGTTGTTCTGGTGTCATTTGTGTCCACAGGAGCCACCAAGCCCTGGCCATGCCTGCAAAGGCTAGAGTGCTGGGCCTGCCACTGGGAGCTGTCTTAGAGCAGGTGGGCACCATCTTGGAGCACTATCCTTGGCTTCAAAGTGGCACCTCAGTGGGGCCTGTGGGCTACTGGGAACATCCCTGGACCCATGACCTTGTGGTGAAGATGTGGGTCAGTGGTGGATCGCATGTGTTCAGAGCAGGTGGAAAAAGTAATCCAAAGCAAGCGTGTCCCTGCTTTTTCAGTCTGCACTACAGCAGACAAGTGGTGTAGGATCATCCCCTGGATACTTCCCGAGTGCTCATTTTACCTGGCTTCTCTGCTATGTCCGGTCTGCTCCACAGCCCCTGGGAAGTTTCCTGACTGCTCACCCCAGCGATCAATCATATGACCCTTCTGTGGCAATGTGATACAGCTTTAGCTGCACTAATCAGCTTAGCTTGCTCCCCGCTTGTCGTCTTACTTCGGGAAAAACTTTATCCAGTGCCTGGGTAGGGCTGCTCATTCCAGAGGATTTAAATCCAAGGTGAAAAATAGCAATGCAGACTTCTTCTTTGTTATTTGTAGCCAGAATTTAGTTTACCATTACAGCTTCTAATTTATCATCCCTCTAAGAGGAGCTGAGCTTTGCGTGATACATCAGTTGCATAGTAAGATCTCTGACTCTGTTAATAAGAAAAACAAACGAAGAACAACAAGAAAAAAACCTCAGGAAAAAAAAAAAAGCACAACAAAACAAACCAACAGTAATGAGTGCTTTGGCTGAAGCATTTGAGAGGTGCTCAGTCATCCAAATGAACTTAGAGACTGCATCACTTCCCTCCTTTCTCCTCTCAGCTTGAAGCAAATTGGGCCCTAGAGAAAAGAATATTGTTTGTTGCTGGGGACTGGAAACTTTCACCTTGAGCCTCAAGGGGGTTTTCAGATGAGACAGCAAGAAAGGGGAGGGCTTATGGTAAACGCATTTTGGAAATGCTTTTTTAAATTATTTTTTTATTTTTTATTTTATTTTCTCCGCAGAGAGACATGGAGACATTCAAGAGCTGCCTAGATGCCTACCTGTGCAACCTGGTCTAGGAAGCCTGCTTTGGCAGGAAGGGTTGAACTAGATGATCTCTTGAGGTCCCTTCCAACCCATAAAATTCTGTGATTCTGTGATCTCCATGCTGGAGTGCTAGGAAAAGTCAGAACTTGGTTGAGAAGTGAACAGCCCAGACCTCGTCTCATTAGCTAGTCAGCCAGTGATGCATGTGGGAAAAAGCATGCTGGTACCTATGTCTCCATTAGGTGAGGGCAAATCAGCTGTACTAGGGTGAAAGAATAGCTAAATGTGCTGCTGTGTAAGACGAGGATCTGGCAAAACTGAACACCTTCCAAAACTTGAGAACCACAACCACTGGCGGTTTGTTGTGAGAATCTCTCAACAGGAGATGGTTAACACCCAGCACCCTTCCAGGCCAGGGAACCTCTCCAGACCTGCCTTAGGGCTTTCCCAGCTCAGCTGCTGCAGCCTCTGCTCCCAGGCTTCTGGGAGCACCAACCAGATGCAAAAGTCCCTGTTTGTCACTTCTCCAGCCCTTTCCCCTCTCTAAGAGGCCTGTCCTTGAGGGAGTTAATGATTCTGCTTTCTCAGGAGGTAAAAAGATACTTCAGTGTCGCATCCCAGGGGAGACATGGAACTGCCAGGAGTAGCAGAAGACTTTGAACATCCTCAAGGTTCTGTACTTGTCCTCTTAACACCCGTGACTTGAATATAGTCTGGAACTGATTAACTTCACTTCGATCTCTGGAAGGGAATGTTCTTCCAGCAGTTAAATATTCTCTCAGCATTGCACATGGACCAGACATTACAGAGGCTAGGGCTGCATTTGCATTTTATCCTCATGAACTGAAAGAGAAAGGAATATCCTCCTATATTTCAGTGCTGCCTGTTCCATCCTTCATGGTAGTCCAGTGCCAAATTCAAGCTAGCTATCCTGTTAGCTTCAGCAGCACTCCCCCAGGCCCTATAGCCATGAGATTTGCAGCTCACACAGCAGGGAGCCCATGCTGCACACACGACAAATACTTTGGTTCCAAAGTACGTCCTCAGAGAACAGCATGAATCACATTTCTGAGAAACACAGTATCTCTAACACTTATAAATGCCTTTGCGTGGTATCGTGCTGGGAGAGGTAGAGCTCCCCTATACCAGCTTTCCACTGATGGGAAGACTTTGGGGATAATAGTGACTTAGGGAGCACTACAGTGAAGTGGTTAAAGTGGGAAAATCTGAAGCATCAGTGAGGGCTTTTAGAAGCATCCCTTACTTCCCTCCAGCTCCTGTTTGGAGTACACTGGTGTGAGTGCCTTTGGTGTGCTGATGTAGCCAACAAGGAAATATTGCCTCCTTCCACTGCTGCCTAGCATCAAACTGGGAGTTGGGTGTTATGCTGCATTCAGGGGAAGAAGAGCAGAGTGGGCTCTCTGACTCCTTCCACATGAAGCTGAAGAACTCATTGAGGAAGCACATCAGCTTATGAAGTACCCTGAGAGACCTTTCCGTAGGAACTGTGCTCGTGGCTTCTCGTTCCTGGCTATGGCAGATAAGGGAGAGCTGCTCGCCACCCCAGGACCAGATCTCCCCCAGGACACCAGCAAGCCATTGCTGCTGGGTCCATGCCAGGGAGGAGGGGAGGGAGGCCGGAAAGAATTCTGATGCTCTACAGGGTTGAGCAAACACAGCAGCGTTTGCCTGATAGTGACCACCTGTATTGGAATAGGTGCAATCTCTGGCCGCGGCGATGACATCCCTGCTGCTCCTCCTGGAACAGGGAGTCTCCTGTTTCCTCTGGCTCTGGCAGGGGCTCTTTTTTTTTTTTTTTCTTTCTATGTGGTGCTCATCTGTTTGCTTGCTATTTCAGGCACTAGTGACAGCAATCAAAAAAAATTCCACTGTACTCAGTTAATCCATAGGAAAATCCCATGCTGGTACGCAAAATGTGGAGACTATGCTTACGCATTTTCCCCCAAGGGCCTTGGGCAATGGAAATTTTCTCAAGCTCCATTCATTAACAAAATAGATGAGCAGTTATGTAAGATCATGTGAGGGAAGTGGTTGGGCTTTGGTCAATGAAGGAGTTAGTCACACATCAATGAGCTTGATGATTCTGGGAAGAAATATGGAAATGCTTTTTTTTTGTTCAAGGACTGAAAAGGGAGAATTTTAGCTTCAGATTTTCATTTCATCCTAAGCTTGGGCACCACCTTTACAATCTAAGCATTGCAGGAGTGCTGCTGTACTTAAGCAAAAGCAGAGTGTTGCTCGCCCCCTCTTTTTCCCTTCCTGTGTTACTCACCTGTGCCCTGAAAGACTTTATCAGAAAGACTTTATCAACCACCTGTTGATTTTGGGGTGCAATTGAGGTGCCATTTCCCTCCAGCCCAGCCAATCTGCCTTGGGAGTGCTCTGGGCGTAGGTAAATTGAACTCTGTAGTAATATTCAGTGGCCACAGAGCAATTAAAGTATGCACAAGGTTCTCAGTAACCATTAGTGCATTTGGTTGGGGGAGGATTTTCAAGGATCTCACCTCAAACTTGTTATTTTACAGTTTGCTCCTGGTTTAGACTGTTGTCTCTCCTACTTTGAATCAGAAAGAATCATACTGAGTTTCTTGGGGAGTGACCATTGGGAAAGCAGGGAATATAGGGAACTGGTGTATTCAATTAGATGAGAACTGGTGTACTCAATTAGATGTGGTCTGGAACAATATGGTCCTACTTCTCACTGGTTCTCATGCTCTCTCAGCACTGGGAGCCCAGCCAAGTGTCCTCCAGGACCCTGAGCTGAGGTTATCCCGGCCCTTGGCTCTTCCTAGCCTCTGCTTTGAGGCTTGCAGATCTGTCTTTTAGACAATGACATTTTACAGAAGGCAATCAAATAAGGTTGTTGTTTTTTTTCCTTGTTTGCTCTAATCCCTGCATGCTGAATAACCAGTTGCTTGTATTCTTTCACCTCACAGCCAGCCTCCTGAAGGTCATTGCACTAGCAGAGCAGCAGAGCTTGGCTGGCAGCCTCCACCAGACGTGGAGTAGCAGTTGCCGAGCATGACCTATTGGGAGCACTCAGGGCCTAAAGAGTGCAGAGGAGGCCTCCAAAGGAAACTGATGTGAGGCAGGTAGGGAGGATATGGGCAACAGGGTACAGCTCAAGCACTGCTTGACACATGAAGACTGGAAATAAGTGAGAGCTGTGTGAATTGCATAGACCCAAGTCCCTCTCACATCCTCTGTTCTACCTTGTGAGCTTAGGTTGTGAAACCTTGGAAACCTGCTGCGTGGAGGTGCTCGCTGATGGCACTGGGCAGGGCATCCCAACCCACCACACATGGACATGCTTGGTCCTCAGTCAGAGTCCAGTTGTCTCACCAAGTGGATGGTTTCCAGAAGGAGCCACATTCCTGACCATGGAGAGCTTAAAGGACTCTAAATGGGATATGCCTTAAAATAGACAGAGATATAGGAACAGAACTCATTTCCCAGGCAGCGAGGACATGTGCTGACATCTCAGGCGTTTATTCAGAGGGAGGGGCTGCTAAAAGTGCAGCTGACAGCCTTGGCTGCAAGTGTCACTGGTTGCCTAAGGGAAATTTTCACCACCGTAAAGGATATTTGTTAAGAGTGTTATTTTTTTTCCAGTAAGATTTGCCTCTGCCTCTCTATAAGGCAGGCAAAGTGGGGAATAGATTCCCCTTCCACAAAACTGTCAAGGTGTCCAGTAAAAAGATGTGTCAATAATTGGGATAAAAAGTTAAAATCTTTACCTTTTCGAGGAACTGATATTTCACTAGGAAAAAACGCTCTCCTTGTTAAATGGAAATGTTTTATTTCAGCAACCTTCAAATGTTTTTTTTAGGACCATTAAGATATGGTTAGCCTTCTGCTTTTTAATGACTAAGCATTGTAAATCTATGGTGAAGACCTTCTGACTTTAAAAGACATCTGAATGTTATGACACTCACAGAAGAGATCCCGCAAGTGGTATGTCATGCTGACATGTTACTTGAAAGCAGCACTTCCCTTGGAAATTATTTGGGAGCAATGAACTTCCATTAAAACTGGAAAACAAGTTTGGCAGAATGATCCTGGCAAGTTCTACTGACTGACATCTGTATGTTTGAGCTGCAAAGCTCACAGTTTTGTGACTGAGTGGTGATGGGCAGCAAGGCAGAGCTTTGTGATTGATGGCAGCCAGAGAACTCAGTGAGATTAATCTCTTTGGCTGCCTTTGCTACATACTTTGGCTTCGCTCTTTAAAATAGTTCATGGGGACCATGAAACAATATACCACAGCGTCTGTTGTTTCTGCAAAACAGAGTGTGCAGTGTATGCAAAGCGCTGTTGGGACAGTGCTCATCAGGTAGGAAGACATATCCACAGCAACTTGGATATCACTGATGGAGAAACCTAAGTGCTTGCAGGTCAGAGCACAACAGAACTGAGCAGAAGAATGAGAAATCAGCTTTCCCATACTGCCCATCTTGTGCTGAGATTTCCAGCCAGCACAGTGTTACTGCCTTGCAGCACTGGCTGGAATGCATGGTACCAGGCGACCGTGTGAGTTAATTATTAAACAAGAAGGCGTCATTGGTCCCCTTGTCACTGCTGTCCCTCCCATAAATATGCTGCGTGGTGGAAAAATGATCATGTGTAATAAGAACAAAGAAACCTTTTCAGGATGAGCAGATTTTCCTTTGCTGGAGAGCTGCTCCCACTTTGCCTTCCTGGAGTTGAAAGAGTAATGTACTTGCTCTCCATAAAGGTGGAGTTCAGGAAAGAAAGATGAAAAGGATACAGAGATAATCACAGCACTGATTTCCATGAATAATCTCCCAGCTGTTAGCCCAAGCTATTTCCTTATCAGGGAGTACTGTAATAGCAGCATTTCAGAGTCTGGAAGGGAACATTTTGAAGTTAGCTTTGGCATTTCAAGGCTAGCACTATTTTCACCGAGCTTCCCTGGACCTCTAGATAAAATATTAACTCTGGACTGGGTGCAGAGGCCCCAGCAGGCTGTAAAGCAGTGGCACAAGTGAAGAGACAGGCTCTGGGACAGAGATGGTGACATGGCATCCAGGCCTTAGAAACCAGCATGTGGCTAGTTTCTCCTGACAGACACATGCACTGCCCCTCCACTGCCTTTAGCTGCACACCTCAGGAAAACCAAAAGCTTGCAGATGAGTCCTGTAGATGCCAGGCACACCAGGAGCAGACCCCTTTGGTGAAATAGCCTGTCACCTTCACTCTGGTAGGGAATGGTGGAGAGCCTCTCTAGTTTTTCTGCTGTGAAGCCTTTCCAAAGCGCTTTGTCTCCCACCAGTCTTGCTCCCAAAGCTGGCTGTGTGGCCCAGGAATCTGGACAAGGTGAATACAAGCTTCTGCTGGCATGGTTTCATTCCTCAGTGAAGCAAGGGCACATGTTCACAGACAGGGGACACTAAATCCTTCTCCTTGCCTGTGCTCTGAGATTGGCAGGTTCACAGTGACCTCCTGAGCTGCTACTCTCCTCTAATCCCCTTCTTGTCTCAGCCTTATGCCTGTGGAGGAACCTCTGTAAGCAGACAGCCTCTCTTGCCTTCCTGGCATCACAGCATCACAACTCAGTGGTCCGTGGGCAGACCTACAGCATCCCCACTACTCTGCATCTCCGCTACTTCACAGGCAATGGACATGCGAAGAGTTTTCCGTGACACCTTTGTGTGAAGTGGTCACTTCCCAGCAGAAGCAGGGCGTCTCTAGTATGCGTCATATCACACAGGCTCAGCTGTGCCAATAGGTCTTGGTTTACAAATGGATTGCGTTTACTTATGAATGTAAGTGAATCTGGTTAGTCGATAGAGTCAAGTTACAAATAAAATAAACAAATGTCATACAGAATTAAGGTTAACACCTTTCCTTTAGATACTTCAGCATCCTGTTTAGCTGACTGGCTGGTGTGGGTCCTAAGCCAAGGCTAAAATGCTGGGAGAAGTCCTAGAGCTTCATCTTTCCTGCTTCTGGCATTAAAGATAATGAGGAGACACCAGAGCAGAGGCTCTGGGTGATCAGTACATTCATTTACCTAAGGAGAATGGACAAGCCCCTTTGCAAATCATAGCTTCCTTGGTGGTTGTGATGGAAAAGTGCACTGAATTATTTTGTTATTTGTGTTCAAGAAACATTAGGATGTTGTGCTGAAGGACATTTTTGAGGGGAAATACTGGTGATAGGTGGGTGGTTGGACTGGATGATTTTGGAGGCCTTTTCCAAAATAGGCGATTCTGTGATTCTATGATTTTATCTTATTCCCCAAGAGCCTTTCTTTATTGTTTCTGCTTTACACCTAGTCTGAATTGCAGTTCCTGAATTCTGAAGTCAAAAGTGTTTGACGCCATTGGCAGCCCCCACACAAGGTACATGTCACAGCAGGCACAGCCTGCGTCTTTCTTCCTCTGCTCGGAAAGAACAAGGACAAATATTAGGTTTTAATGAAACAGAATGTCTTCACTTTGTTAGGGACAGTGCACTGATAATGGCTTTGCCTCACATTCTTGGCCAGCCTCGTGCCGTGCCCTGGGAGCCTGCCAAACTTGCATTCAGGTGATCCTGCACTATGTGGGAGGGAAGGCAGAGCCAATGCCCACTCAACGGGACTTTGTCCTCCCGATGGCAGGCAGATTATGAAATGTCAGTCCCTGCGTGTACTGGCATGGCAGGAAGGCTCTTGCCTTCACAATAGCAGCGTTCTTTGTGAGCTCAGCTGGGAAAGATGAGCACAAAATTAAACCTGAATGCATGCAGGCTTAGAGCCCTTTTCAGCAAGATCTCGTTAGCCTCTGGCGATAGAGGCAACAGCTACTGGTTGGATGGGCTTTTGCAGAAGGACTGTCTGGAGGATGGCATGTGCATGCACATATATATATTTGCACTTGCGAGTGCTTTCAGGATCTGTAGACTAAAAGCTGCGGGTTCTTTTGGACAGCCATGCAATCTGGATGCTGCCTCGGACAGCTGCTGTCAGTGGAGCTTTGTAGGTTGCCTTCACAGACCCTAGACACACGAAGCATATCTTTGCCAATGCATTTAAGCCTTCCCGTGAAGAGATGCTTTCAAAGTGTGAGAAAATCCTCTTCTGGCTTCGGTTACCCTTTAAAAGGGCGGGTTTATCTGTTGCGTCAATACCTTTGTGCTGGGATCCAGCAGGATGAGGCACATCCTCTGAGCATGAATTGGCTGTTTATAAGTAAGGGTTAATGGGGGGATGAGACTCTGGAGAGAAACCTGTTGTTCCTTCCAGGATCAGAGATGGAGATTTACCTCTAAGCTTGCTTTGTGCCACAGGGGCTCTGTTGGAGGGAGCAGGACAAAGTGCTGGGGTTCAGAATCATAGAATGACAGGATCATGAAGGAAAAGACCACTAAGATCATCTAGTTCTACCATCAACCCTCACCGCCGTGCCCACTGACAGATGTCCCTCAGTGCCATGGATAAGGAGGCAATTCAGCAGCATGGCTGCCATTTCCCACAGTCTGCTCTTCTATTGGCAGTCAAATTAGCTGACACAGGCAAGGGAAAATGTTTACTCAGTTTGAGACCAGCGGTCCTTGTTTTGAAAGTGGAGTTTTATCCTCAGCCCTAACTTCTCCCTGCACAGCATTAATCACTGATCTGGGAACTGAGGATTTGAATGATCTCCAGAGCTGTACAAGCAGATTTGGTGACTCTCAGCAGTGCTCTGTAAATAAGTCCCAGCAGGGAGCTCTGTAAGCAAACAGCTCCTTTGCATGCAAGAGGGCCTTTGCCTGCAGGTTGTTCAGATGGGCAGATGGTGAGAGGGAAGGGCTGCGCTATTTTGCAGGGACAGCCAAAGCACCACAAAGAACAATTTGAAGCCACCAATTTACAGTCCAACCACCCATTTCTTTGTCACCTAGCAAGAGCAGGATTTGTATCAGGGAGGCAGGAAGCCAGCTGTGTGGCAGAAGCAGCTGTGCCTTGACATCATCTTTGTCCCTCAGCGCATGTGTGTGTGTGTTACTACACAGGCCGTAATTACACAAGTGTGAACTCGCCTTACCCACAAGGTCTGGTTTCTTAAAAAGCTTTTTGTGCCTGCCAGAGGAAAGGTGTGGTTTTAGGATGCAGATTCTCCTCTTATGCTTTGTGGCAGACTTCTAGAGCAGGGCGTCCTGTTCCAAATGCAAGCAAGGTATGCCCTAAGACCTCACCAATATTTTTCTCAACAGTTCCCTTTAGAAAATTATATTTTTTGGAGTATTTCTATTGAATGTTTCATAAATTCTTTGTGTATATCTGTGTATGATTGAAAATTTTGAAAAAAGGATTCATTTCTCTTAAGGAGCTATATTCCTCTTAAGAAAAAAGCTGAATTTTTTGTTGAATTTCTTTTCCAGATGTACAATATTGCCTACCCCTGGGAGCCTGATGCTATCAGGCAAGACTCAGATTATTGAACCACCAAAGATATAAATAAATGCTGTTAAATGGTTTAACTCAATGGCCTTTGCCCTTCCTGGGGGATGGAGCTCATCTTCCATCAATATGATTAGCGGAGGAGATTGTGTATTGATTAATAGTCCAGACTCGTTTCTCATTAGCTGGCAGTAGCCTGTGCTACATGACCTTTTCTACCAAAATCAGAGCTTTGCTTCATAGTGGCTGGCTGCCTGAATCCCCCAAGCTCTCAAGGGTCCACACTGTCAGCATCTGACAGCTGTCCCTTTAGGGTCAATGACAGCCTTTCTGCAGGGGACATCTCTAGGACAGAGCTGAAACAGGTGGGACAAAGATCACCCTGCAACTCCCATGCCTGCAGCCTCCCCAGGGGGAAGTATCACAAGCATGCAAGCCTATGCAAAAAGCAAGTACAGAGCACACATCGCAGAATGAACACCTTGGCCAGCATGTTGCTGAATAGCCCAATCACCCCTCCTGAGCACTGTCCCTAAATCCCCACTTTCCTGCTGGGGTTGGAGCGCCGGCAGCAGGGCGTTGCTGCTTTCCCGGGGAGGAACTGGCAGTCCTGCAGCAAGAGAGTGCTGTCGCGGCTGGATGGGGCCCCAGCATTTCCAGCACAACGTGTCCCCAGGCCCCCAGCCTCCGGAGCTGGCACCTCTCGCTGCCTATTGTGTGCGTGGCTGGGGTTGCTGCGCGAGCGGTAACCTGTTCCTGAGCTCCACAATCACAACCGGGCATTGCTGTCGCGCTTGGCCGGATATTACTGTGTCCCAGGTGCTTGGCCTTGAGACAAGTGGGATAAGAAGGTGGCATTCACAAGCTCTATTCTTGTCGCTGCCATGCGGTGTGACCTTGAGCAAGGCCGGCGGGAAGCATGGGGAGGCAGTCTCGTGATGCTGCCATTGGGCTTTGCTGTGCTGGGACATCACCTCTAGGACAGAAATGTAATGGAGGAAATGCATGTGCTCCTTGTGAGTGACGCTGCTGAGCAGCATGGTGATGGAAAACCTGGTATCCAAGGGAGAGACAAGGAAGTTGCAGGGAGGAATGTGGTTCAGGTGTTGGCAGGTGGGAGTAGGAGGTTTGATACCTGGAATAGGGTGCTGCAGATTTGCCCATCCCACCTGCCTCCATCTGATACTTGGCTAGGACCAGATGCATTGAACAACAAAAGAGTTACTTGGCCTCTGTCAACCACACTGTACAATGCTACAGCAGCAGCCTTCCTCCTGAGGAAATGAGATTCACAGCCATAACTTGCAATTAGAATTGCTGTCTACAGGTAAAGGCAGTTGCACATTCTGACTCTGTGCTACCACAGCCTGCTCTTGCTGTCTTAAGCGAGCTGACATTTTGGAGCTGAGAGACTAAACAAGGCTTATGAAAGGCTTACAAAGTCTGGTGAAATCTCACAGCTGTTCTCATGAGTTCAGGTTTTTGCCTTAGGTAGCTGCAGCCAGCACTTTCAATGGAACAGTACTCTTTCATGTTCTGAAAGCTATACTGTATTTTCCTTCAGGTAGCTCAAGAGCTGACACACTTCACTTATTGGTTCATGCCTAGTAAAGATGGCTTTATGTCATTCTAGGCTGTCAGGAGATGTGGAAATCCTGCTGCAGCAAGGAGTCTGCTCCCTCATCCCGGTCCCTGTACCCTCATTGTAGCATAAGCATGGACATGCTTGGGTCATCCCTACCTCGCCTTCTGAGCAGACACCAGAGAAGAGCTTATCAAATATGTTAGAGAGCCCTTTCCCACTACTACATCATCTGAATTTCAACAAAAGCTTGCAAACTGGAAATGGGAGGAAAAGCACAAAGGACTAGATGATCTCCAGATGTCCCTTCCAACTCCTACAACTCTGTGAAAGAGAAAGGAAAAACTAGACCTAACAGAGAAAGAAAAGAGGAGGAAAAGTCAAATTCAGAGCTCAGAGAAGCATGACGAGGACATTTAGGAACCTAACAAGGAGGACTTGCTGCAGGAGGGGCTGCAAAAAGACAGAATGAAGCCAGAGACTCCAGGAGGACCTGGGAAGATAGGTCTGTGTGCCTGGGGACTCCGTAAGTGAAATCATCACCATGTCACAAAACGAATCTGGAAGAGCAAAGGCAAGTGGGAAGTGTGGTAGTATTGGCTGCCTGTGAGGTTGCTGACTGTGAAGGAACAAAAGGCAGTAGAGCTGATAAAACAGCAACTGCCTGGCTTCAAATTAGCTTGAGGAAAGGTGACTGAAATTATTCTGCAGTTACTCACAGTCGGCTCAGGGTATTGATGAAGGTCTCTCACGATTTTGGAAATATCTGCACTGCCAGAACTTAGGTTTTTATCTTCCTATCTGGAGAATAATTGCTACTAGTACTGGCTGGACTCAGATATTCCCGGATGCATCAGCTGACACATTTCCTCACAAGGAGGCAGCAAACTAATCAGAGCTGCTGTTGTGCTCTTGGTAACAAGTGAGACATTACAGAACAATGTGGCAGGAGATAACTTTTAACCTTGACGGGGCACAGGCTGATTCTGTTTAAATTAAATGGAAGAGTAAATATCATGGTGCCACAGTGAGTATTTTTTTTTTTCAACCAAAAAACAGGAATCATCACAGAAGTTATGGATGGAGGTGATGAAGACATTTGAGCTAAAAGTCTCAAGTATTTGCATGTGGAAGATGTTCACACTTAACACTGCAAAAGCTAGCTTGTTTTCCTGAGCAAAGGAGTGGATGGAGAGTATATAGAAAAGGTTCATCTCTCTCATGACAAAACTTGCTTATTGAAAGATGGGAGTGTGCGTTACTGAAGAGGTCACACAGCTTAGGGAAGGGGACACATCAGTTGACAGATATCAAGGTGAGATAGACCTGGCTGAGGGAATCCTAAATAGCCCAAAAAAGTTGTTTGTAAAGGTAAAAAAGATCAAGGAATGAGATCAGACTTCTCTGCAGTGAGACAAAGATCAAGATATGCCTCATAAATACAGTTTTGGCTCAGTTGGTAGAAAAAATTGTGTAGCAGAAGGGGATTGTGAGACAAAAGCGCCTGGAAATAGAAACAATCCCATCAGAGGTCAAAGAAAAACTTGCAAGGTTTATGCAGATCAGAAGGTTCCTGGAGATCTGAAAAAATGGCACATTGAGTAGTAAGTCCAATGGCAAAGATGTTCAGTCATCCTGTGAAACTGAGGCATGGACAAGGACTATATAGTTGCACAGTGCCAACTATTTTACCTAAATACAAGCAATGGGACAAAACAAGGATGTGCTTATTTACAGACTCAAGATCTCAGAACAACTGAGGCCAAGAAGAATGTTAAGAACAAAAAAACGAAGTGTGTGGACAGTGGGACAATGTTTAGTATAGTTATATGAAATGTGGAACATTTTCGACTATTTTTGTATTGGGGAGAGAACTGTTCATTTTTAGACATTGGTTGTGTGGAATGTGCTTATATTTGACATTAGGTGGTATGGAAATTGTGAAAGCAGGGGTGTACAGGGATTCACAATTGAACTAGAAAGTGGGTAAGGAATAATTAAATGAAGAGATGCTGAAACATAAAGCAGTCGACAATTGCTAATGAAATTCCTTAGGGACCGATTTTGACACCAGCCAATTTCATATCTCCAGTGATGACCTTGCAGAAAAAAGTGTAGCTGTTGCTGAAGAGACAAACAGAGAGGTGCTGCCCTTATCAAGGAGGGCAGAGATACCTTCCAGCAGAACTGGAAAAAGGGTGAGAAATATCCACCAAGTGCAAAGACTGGCACTAGAGTGATCTGGAAATAAGTGAGTGCTCATGGTAGGAGCCTAGCCAGTCTGATTTTTTTTTAGCCTAGCAAGATGAGTGTTAAGCATATGATTGCTGCCTATTAATATATCAGATGGGTAAATCCCAGGGAAACAGAATTGCTATTTGGAGTAAAAGACTGAAGAGTACTGGCATGAGAACATATATGCATCACCTACTTAAAACAGAGGGTGGATACTAAAGGGTGATTTTTACAGTCGTACTGTGGAGACAACTGATAAGTTGTTTGCATACGTTTGCCATAAAAAACAGCTCTGGAGCCAAACTTTCTCTCTCCCTCGATCAGTATTGAATAAGCTGTCCCGTGGTTCTGTTGTGGGTAAAGTTAACTGTAGGCCACTCATAATTCTAGCTGTAGAATGTCAGTGTCCTCAAGTGACATAGATTCAAGGATAAGTGATTTTGCCCAGCTACTAAGTACAAATCATGGTCTCATTGTTCCTGAGCTCGGGATGCAAAGATGGAGGAACTTCCTTGGTGAGCTCCCTGAATAACATGCACGTTTGGCACAACCATCACAATTGTGTTCTCTTCAGTACAAGTGGACATGTTACCGCAGCTCCTCATGGAGTTCTGGGCAGTAGCCCAAGAGGCAAGGGTTTAGCAAGATCTCCTTGAACAAAAAGCATCTTTCATCTTTCCATTTTCTTTACCCTGCATACATGTGCAGCCATCTGGCTGTATGGGAACTGTTGAATCATGTTCTGAAGCACTGATTGATCACCTGAGGTGAGCAGCGAGTCAGCCAGGGGAGCACAGGTGAAGGCAATTCACCTGAGTGACCAGAAGGGCTGGAGTCTGGCTCCACCTCTCCCAGACCTAATTTAAGGGCTGACCACCACCAGGAGAGGATCTCTTTCTTGTGATGGCTCCTTTGGAGTTTCCTATTGTGAACCTAGGACACAGGTGAGCATTTTCCTTTGTTTTGGTTGTCTCTTTCCATCATGATGATCTTTTGATCTTTCTAACTATACCATCTGTAAAATATCTCAACTACAGTACTATTTGGTATTATTCATTCTGTTAACCATACCCTGGTCTAAAAAAACACATGGATCCAGGACCCCAGCCCTGGAGGAGAAGCTGGAATCTGTTCCTGTGCTGCTTGTGGAGGCCTCAGGATAAGGGTAAGTCTGTCCTCGTACTTGTGTACCAATACTGGTGAGGTTTCATATGAGCAGTCCTGCCTGAGGAAGTGTAAGGGGAGAGGAAGGGAGCATCACTCATGTGCCCCCTATTTTGAATGATTCAGTCAGCACCACCTGTTTATCTTCCATCCATAAATGATCGTCATTTTGTGCAAGGAAGGCCGCTCCCTGTAGCTGACATACTGTGTATGAACGCAGCCCAGAGACACAACTTCCAGGGAGATACTTGGTTATGCTTCAGAACAGGCATCTGTTGGAGGTATGAGCTGAATCATAGCATTGTAGAATCACAGAATGGATTAGGTTGGAAGGGACCTTAGAGCCCACCAAGTTCTAGCCTCCCTGAGGAGGGAGGAAAGTGGGAAGTGCTCCCTGAGCACTTTACATGATCCAGGACTATTGAGGAATCTGTGACACCTATGTTCTTGACTCCCCACTGTACTTTTTTTATTTTATTTTGTTTTTATTTTTTGCTGCTCTCACAAGTTAAATTATTTTCCTGTTTTTTTTTTTCTCCCCTGGACAGATGCTTGATAATGCCACTTCTTAGAGACTGCCATCTGAGGGATTGGATCTTCTTGGAAAAGTGTGCACAACAGACAGAAGGACCCCAGTAATGATAACTTGCTGCTTATCAGATGTTTCTGAATCCTTTTCTTTCATGTGAGCTGCGGAAGAGGTCACCCTGACAACCACCTCCACACTCACCTGTGGGGAGAGGTGAGAGAGCAGTGCCCAAGGGATGGGTTTGGGCTCTTCTGAGAGAAACCACTACGTGTGCCCCTTCCCAATGGGCAATGGGGGCCTGATGGGAGTCAGCCAAAGCATTCTACCCATAACTGATGTCCTAAAAGATGCACTGTTTCAACACATCCATGAGCAAGTGACTGAGGTAGAGGAAAGAAGGGAGCCCTTTGTCACTGCTCTGAACAATAGCCTGTCTGTGGGATGTGGAGCAACACTGCTTCAGCCAGCATCAGCTGCCCTTGTTTCTTCCGTCACGCTGACAATGCACAGTTGCAGGGCTTCTTTCCCTGCATGGAGAATGGGATTTAGTGATACCATAAGTTAGTCAAACCAGCAGCCAAGATACCAATTCAAGTCCTGTTCAATGAAGGATTTTCTTTGTGTTGTTTTTCCTTCACTTCCCCTATTTTGCACTAAGGTCCTTCTCCTCTCTGTAGCGTGAGCACCACAAATACGCTTTCACTTGTCTCACTGCCATTTACCTCCTGTTTTGGATGAAGCAGCTGTGAGCCTGTATTGTTAAGAAGATATTGAATATTTTGCCCTTGGAGGAACAAACAATATTTATCACTGGAATTAGTATCAGTGCACACCAGTGGCATGGCATCCACTCAAAGCACAGAATTGCAGTGTGACTGGGGGACCTTTGGGTGCATCTGTCTCAGCCCCTACTCAAGTAGGGACACCCAGAGCTGTTTCTCAGAACAGAGAAGGGGTAGAATTTGTGTGGAATAAACAGGAAAACAGATTCCTGTTGACCAGGGCGGGTATCTTCCATTCTATTTTAAATCTATATTGCAGAATATTCTCTGATGATCAACAGGGTGCCAGAAGTACAGAGGAAATATCGGAGCAGAAGGATTGAGCCTTTAAAGCTCTACCACTGCTAAGTAAGAAGCAACAGAGGAAGCTTGAAGCCCGTTTTGCTCTGTGCCTGTACAAGATATAAGGAAACAACTTGTCTCTGTGAATCTGCCCTTGTGCTTGCACTGCCTGGCTTTCTGCACTTGGATGGGTTGGGTGCTTTTTGGGGGAGGAGGAAGGAAAAGAGGAGTGCAGCCAACTCCTTTAGAGGAGACCAGCCCATGACTGGAACTTAAAACAAGCTGGACTGCCGCAAGGCCAGAACTAACCTTGACTGTGCCAATCAACACAACATATCCTCTCCAAAGAAATGGGCAAATGGGATCCTACAATGTGAGGGCTCAATGTGTGGGCTGAGGAAGATTGCATGCAGACCTGGAGGCCACAGAAAGCTGTGCAAACCACAAAAAATGTGGGCATGGCTAGATAGAGCTGGTATGTGATGCTGTGATGTGGAAATGCTGCACCACAGGGCGGTGGGCATGGCCCTGAGCTGTTGGAGTACAAGGAGCATTTGAACAACGTTCTCAGACATAGGGTTTGGATTTTGGGTGGTGCTGTATGGAACCAGGGGTTGGACTGGATGATCCTTCTGGATCCCTTCCAACTCAGGGTATTCTGATTCCATGATTCTATGAACTCAATACAAGCTGAGGATGGAGGGCAGAGCAACAGCATGCCGTAACAGCACCAGCACGTGTTACCCAAGGGAATGCTTTTGTCACTGTCATCACTCGTGTGATAGCTCACTCGAAAGCTTTCCTATCCCAGAGCCGAAAGAGAAGCAATGGGATTGCATCCCTGGCTTCAGCACACATATCTGAGCTTCCCAAATATTGCTTTAACAGAGGATTGAACACTGAGCAGAGCACAGAGGGTGCCTCTCACACAGCACGGTGACACCAAGCCCAGTTCCACGTGGTTTAGCATGAAGGAAGTACAGCAACAAAGACATTTTGAGCTTTATCCAAAAATGAGTTTGATAAGGATTGGCCTTAAAGAAAAGGGGGGTCAACCTTGGCTGCTTGTGCCAAAAGGGGTCAGGCTGGAGCAGGAGGATGGAAGATGGATCCAGCCCAAGGTTCATGCAACTTCAGTTGGGAAGGGGCCACAGAAGCGCATAGTGGAGAAGAGGTTAAGTGGAGAAGGGTGGAAAAGGTAAAACCACAAATACCCCCATGTGAAGGCCAGGATGGGAATATTCTGCTTAGCTGCTCAGGACAGGGGTTTATGAATTTTTCCTAAGCAATCTGCTGGTGTTATCCACTGTGAAAAATCACTGGCCGTGGAGATATCTGATAAGAACTGAGCTGGCATCAGTTGGGAGAACAAAATGTCAAGAATGCATTGACTGCGCCCCCCACTTTTACCAGTGGGCAAGCCTGGGAACAGTGTGCTGCTCACTCTTATCTCTGATTGTCCAGCTTCTTTACTGCCTCCTAATGAGTGCAGATACAATGTTCTGAGATCTGATCTTTGTCTGAGAACGCTTTCTCCTCCTACAGCCACCCCCTTCCTGCATTCTCTGCGCACAGCCTTGGGGAGCTCAAGGAGCTGGGAGTGATGTGGTGCAAGAGAAGACTGTGGTTTGGCTGGCTCTGCTCTCCTAGGTCAAGGGTGACATAGCTTTCCCCACAGAGCAGCAAAAACATGCCATCTATAACAACAGCTGTCTGCTCCCTATGCTTTTAGTGGAGGAAATCAATGAGTGAGCCTGCTCAGGCTTGCCTTGCTGACAAGAAAGCAGATATGAGCTGTGGGGTGCTGAGCCTGCACCACAATTGTTTGGGATGCACCAGAAAGGTCCCACCAGGGGTCAGAAGCAGTGCACCAGAGTGGGACTTACCAAGGTGGGATTCACGGTGGCTGCCAAGGATGTGTGGGATGCAGCAAGGTGGGGCAGGCCTTGTTAGTCTTGCATCACAGAAGTTAGCCCAAAATTCAGGGAGAGGTGGAGCCACTTTTACTGTTCCAGGCCTGGTATGAGAGAGACTGTGGAAAAAGAAAGGTTTCTCTGTGCTCCTTCCTCATGCTTGACTCCAGCAGGGTGCCCTTCCCAAACCTGGTTTGGGAATCTTTGCTTTTCCCTTATGGGACCATCATGTATTTATGGCCCCACAAGGCACATCTTAAACTGCTCCCTAGGGCTGCTGGCAATTCAGCTCATTCTCATGAACACTTGGTCAAAATACTTCTGTGCTTCTGAGCACAGGGTGCAGCTCCTGCCCCTGAGGGCTGCTGCACCCTTCCCACACTGCTACTGGAGGACACCCAGAGCCCATAGGGCACAGCTTCTGAGGGCAGGCCCCACCAATGTTGTTGTGCTCTGCCTCAATGCTGGGACAAGCCTATTCAGGCCCAGTAAGTGGTCAGGCAAAGGAGTTATTTGTGGAGCTGTATTTATGCAGCTGTAGCTATAATATATATATATATATATATCACATATATATAGTGTATATCTATATAAGACATGTCTGGACATCTCCACTGGAGGCAGTAAGGATCCTGCCTTAACTAATCTGTCTGTGACAGAAACAGATCCTACCCAGCAGCTCCTGAGGATGCTCCTGGTGTTAATTTTCCCTTCCTATCATGCTTCAGTATTTCCTAGTGGTCACTGTTTTGACCAACTGTACTGGCTGCCAGCAGTGCTGCTGCTCTCATGCTATGCCATGGTCTGTAGTGAGGAGAAGTCTGTGGGGCTGTGGAATATCAGAGAATGAAGGTACAGCTTTGCAGCCAACTCAAGTTATATCCCGATGGTAATGATGTGGTGAACCCGACTCCTGACATCAGATCAAACACACCACAGCCATGCAATGCAAAGAGCAGATGAGAACGAACTTGTTGATTCTAAATTTTTGAGGTGGTAGTTCTGTGCAGCTAGTCTTCATGGATATACTACTCTTTTTATTCCGGAATAAGATGCTGCCTGCCCTGTACTTGGGACAAAGCCAGCACAAACTCCATGTGGTGTTCATGTATGGCCAGCTTGACAGAAATGAAGCCCTCTGACCTTAGCCAGATGAAGTGTATAAGGCTGAGTAATGAAGATGGGCAGCAGTTGGAGAGAAAATGACCAGAATCTCACCACCTAATACCAGGGCAGCTCCAAAAGTCATAGAATCATAGAATCACAGAATCATTAAGAAGTCGGAGAAGACTGCTAAGATCATCTAGTCCAGCAAATGATCCATCCCCACCATGCCCAATAGCCACGTCCCTCAGTGTTATGTCTTCACATATCTTGAACACCTCCAGGGATGGTGAGTCCACCACCTTGCTGGGCAGCCTGTGCCACTGCCTCACCACTCTTTCTGAGAAGAAATGTTTCCTAATGTCCAACTTGAACACCCCCTGGAGCAACTTGAGGCCACTCCCTCTCATCTTATTGCTGTTACATGAGAGAAGAGGCTGACCCCTTCCTCACTACTTTCAGGCAGAAAGTATGAGAGAGAATGGTAAGGTCTCCCCTGAGCCTTTTCCTGACTTAACAGCCCCAGTTTCCTCAGCCTATGACCTCAGAGACAGGTGTTGGTGGTATGGGAGTAGAGGTTGAACCTTCCTACCAATATTATCCATCAACTCTGAGAAAGAAGTGTCTTTGTGGTCAGGTACTGTACAATTCAGGGTATGAAGGGCTGTGTGAAACCCAGGTTAGCTGAATGGCTAAAGTGAATAGCTGGGTGAGGGTGTCTGATATAGTGGTACAAGGGCATGCAGTCAGAAGCCCCTTTGGCTGTCCCACTAGCTGAGGAGCTGCATCCCTGTAAGGACACTGCCTCTGGGACTGCCTTGCTGTGAAATCTGAGAGCAGTGTGCTGTGTCTAGCAGGTACGAAGACCAAGGCAAATAGCCCTCGATAGAAAACAAACGTGCAATGGAGTGGAGGCATGTTGGTTTCACAGTTCATCTTAGGACTCACTTCCTGCAGCTGCTCCAAACCCATCGCAGTCATTGTTCTTAATCAGCCAGCTGTGAGTTTGGGCTCGTAAGAGTGATGACGCTGTCAAGAATCCTCTTTTTCTTTAACACTTTAAAAAAATAATCCACGTCACTGTCCCGCTGGCCACTCAAACTCCGTGCATCGCGCTCTCGGCTCAACAGGGCTGACACAAACTTTCCACAACGCAACGTCCCGTGATCCCAAGGAAAGCGTGGCTTTTTTCCAGCTGCTGTAGGAAAGTTCCCCTGGCATTTCTCTGGAGGGAGGATTTTCAGTATCTGCCTCCTGATTGAATCTCTGACTACTTGAGCTGGCTGTCTGCCTGACAGCAGTGCAAGCCTCCTGGAAGCGGAGGGAATCTTTGTGTGCATGCTGCAGGAAATTTGGGGCCATTTAAAGTGAAAGGAAATGTGAGACACCAATGCTGCTGTTATGAGAGCTGCGCAAACTCACTGTGTTTGCTTAGCAGTTGGAGGAGTCGGGGGTTCAAAAGGTCACATGGGTGAAGGTGTTGCTGTGTTAGGGGAAACCAGATGAAAGAAGTCGGGAGATGGATGATCTCACTGGAGGAAAGATGAGTGTGATGAAAGGGATGGGGAGGGAAGTGCCTGCTCCTACGTAACTAGTGATAGGGTGAGAGGAAATGGCCTCAAGTTGAACCAGGAGAGATTCAGGTTGGATATATATTAGGAGATTTCTTCTCAGAAAGAGTGGTGAGGCAGCGGTACAGGCTGCCCAGGGAGGTGATGCAGTCACCATCCCTGGAGGTGTTCAAGAATCGTGTAGATGTGACACTGAAGGACACGGCTTAGTGAGCATGGTGGGGATGGGTGGCTTGATAATCTCAGAGATCTTTTCCAACCTTTATGATTCTGTGATTCTATGGTTCTAAGTGCATCTCCCTAAACAAGGACCCTCCACCACACCATTCTTCAGCCGAGCCCAGGGGCACAGAAGCTCTTGTAGGGGGACATGGAGGAGGGATCGTGGAGGCTGGTAATGAGCAGAGGAAAAGAGCAATGTCTGAAACAAGCACAGTTTGGGAAGGAGAGCACAGTGGACCTTGAGCACTGCTTGGGAGCTGCGAGTTGGAGCTGCCCAGCCTCCCCTCCTGGGGAGCCCATCCGAAGGGCAGTGTGCTCTGTGGTAGTCTTTGTTTATACACTTTTCCACCTAATTGGGGTTAATCTGCTCCATGCTTTGGCTAATCTGAAGGTCAAAAGGGTTGGAGGGGGATGTTTGACCTTCTTTTCATTTTCATGCCATGGAGTCATCAGGGAGCTGTGGAGCTGCCTGCAGTCAGCTCTGGCAGAAAACTGCCTGGTCCTTGAGGCATGGAGTTGAGCAGCAAGTCCCCTGGCTGGGTTAGTTCCTTTCTTCCATCTAAATGATCTTTGCCTTCTGGGAGCCCTCCTGAACCCATCTTTCCAGCAACTGTTACTATTTGGGACCCCTGTGCTGCCAGGGAGGGGGTGAATCACGGGCATCTCGTCCAACATCTTTCTTGTAGACATAAAGGAGAGGCTGTTGCCACCAGAAGTGCTTCTGAGGGTGGAAAGAGAGACGGTGAACCCAGCATCACACAGGCCTTTTGGATCTCCCAGTGCAAGGATCACCAAGCAGATGTTTGCTCCAGTACCCTCATGCTCCCTCAGTCAAGGATGGGTCTGACCGCTATGAAGATCAGAGTTGCTTTCCGAACCAGTCCCTGCTCCTCTAAGCCACCACAGAAGAGACATCAAATAGCAACATGTCTTGGGAAGCTTCCAGCTCCGGAACAGGAAACAGAAAAGAGCCCCAGAGCTGATAAGTTGTGTGAAAAGGGGGAGAACAAAAACTCGATTGTTGCCAGGGCCCAACACGGTGACAGAACACTGCTGGCCGTGCCAAGACACAGAGCCAGCTGCTGGCAGGGCTCAGGTGCTCCAGCTCCTGCTGTTTGTGCCAGACCTGCGCCCAGCCCGCAGGTCACCAGGCACTGGTTAAATGTCCGTGCCTGGCACCCACACAGCAGATTTAGGTGGTTTCCAGCTCGGCTTTCACCTCCTTCCTAAGATGGACTGTGCCCTTAACACAGTCAGTCAAAGGCCCTGTCTACAGAGGGGTGACTGAGCTGGTATCCCAAAATCCCTGGTGGGCTGCAAGGCAGCTTCTTCATCAGGGGCATGTGAGAGCACGCTGAATCCCTCTGCCATGGGGTGCTGAGTCAAGGCTGTGTGGGGCTGGGGTGATCGAGCAAGATGCAAATACCCTGTGGATGCTGAATTGTCAGAGGCCAGCTGACACAGTGTCTCTCATGCTCTAAGTCCTGCAGGAGTGTTCCAAGCCGCACCCTCTGAGTGGTGCCCAGTCCTCTGTGACACAGCCCACGTCACCTTCACAATGGTCATTCTTGCTGAGCACACCCACTGTAGCCTCAGGGTCATGATAGTGGGCCTGGGCCTTGGTCCCTCTGCCAAAGGAAGCGGCACAGCCTCAGCACGTGGGCAAAACGCCATCATGCCCTCCATTTCAGCCACTCCCTGTCTAAACCAGTCCTGAGCAGGAAATCTTTCTGAAGGATTCAGGAACCTGGTACTGTGGGCTGTCCATCCCAGCAGCACGGAGCCCTTAGAGCAGGTCACAGGGGGTAAGGTAATTCTAGTCTTGCAGATCTCATGCTGGACACCATGAGGACTCAGTTGTCACACTGCCTGGCAGAGAGCAACACCACGCCTCTGCCTTTGGTGGGGCAGTGGCTACGCAGTCCCAAGCAACAAATGCTGACTCTGTACTTGGAACAGGGTAGATACTGCTGCACTGCTGGGCTCTGCATGGGGAAAACTGCTGAAAGGAACTTGCATTGAGATCGTCTTTGTTTCTGTACCGTGGAGGGAAGGGCTGTGCCTGGCCTCATTCATGCAGTTTCATGATCGCCCAGGCCCAGATCTCCAAAATTATATGAGAAACGTGAACAGGCCACCTGCTACATTTTTAGCCTAAACTTTATTCTCTATCTTTGCTCCCATTTCATTATTTCAGCCCATGAAACTTTCCTTTAACATTAGCCAATAGTTGCACTGTGCTTGCCTCCAGAACCATTTTTTTCAGGAGCTCACAATTAGACAGACAAACAACAGCACAGAACCCAAGACAGCTCCTGGACTGGCAGTGTCCACCCTCCATCTTCCTCACAGACACTTCAGCTCAATAAGGCCATCACTAATCCGACCGCACACTGATACAGGTGAGCGTTAATCAACAGTCAAACCTCATCTGTTTTCACCTACACGTTTTATTGAGGCCCACTCCTAAAGCTGTTGAACGCTGAAACGACAGGGAAGGAAGAACAGGTCCCTTCTTTATTTTTGACAGCAGCAGACAGCAAGGCACAGTTTGCAATTTCTTTGTAATAAGACTGAGGAAGTCTCAGGGACTAACCAAAAAAGTTCAAGCAGGTGCATAACATCTGGATGGAGTAAATGCCGTTTCTGCCTCACTGCTCCATCATCAGCAGAGCCAGCAAAACTTCCCCCTTCTTCCTTCCTCCCGTTAGTACAGCTCATCTTCCAGTTCCCAGCTAGGATCACCTCAGCCACAACTGTATTGATTCTGCTGTTGACAGATTGAGGACTTACTATGTGTTTCCCCTATAAATATAATACCCAAGTGAGGGTTCCAAATTAAAGTATCTAAGGCAAGTTACATTGTCCTGCTTCCAGCTTCTCACTTTCTACCCCCCTAGCTTCCTTTTGCACTGTTAATGCCGTTTGCAAGTCTACAGTGTACAGGAGATAAGTGATGGAGGTTTAAAATAAAACACAAGAGGGACGATGACAACATGAGTTTTAACCTCAGATCCCGTCAGCGTTGTGGTTGCAGAGGCAGATGCATATCCAACAGAACCAGCAGTTCAGGAATATGATCAAGAGCCTGAGGAACCTTCACATGGCTTAAGCTCAATGACACAAGGAACATGACTTCAAGATGGTGACTGCCCACATGGGAAAGGCCATCCCTCCCCTTGAGCTCTCAGCAGCCAACCGTACAAGCATAAGACTTAGATCAAAACACACAGTAAATAGCTGGAAGTCCAGAGTGGAACAGCACAACCCACTCCAGCCCAAAGCCCAGACAAGAAATGCCTTACATTTACTCAAACCACCACAATGAGGCTGAAGGAAGAGGGATTATTTCTTGCAATTTTGCCCAAACTGAAATAATGAGAGTAAGCAACCCTCCTTCCTCATTCTTAATTGGCTCAGAGGAAGAAATGTTGAGAGCTAGACAGCTCTGAGAGCAGAATAAACTCAAGGAAGGGAAAGCTTTGCAAGATAAGTTGGGCATGAGGCTGGTAATGAGTCTAACTGCACTGAGACACAAGCCCGTAGCAGCAGGGCAAGCAGCGTGCTGGTACATGCTCAGACCAGCGCATGCATGCAGCATACCCCATTCTAACCCCAGCAGCACATCAGAGCCAGAGCACACACTTAAGCCTCCAGCATTTTACATTCAGTGTTAAGAGTTGCAGGACAGAAGTTTCTTCCAGAACACAGCCAAGGTGCATAGTTACAGAGACGAGGAAGGTCCCTGGGCTTAAGGCATTTACATGCAACTGGTTGCAAGAGTTTGTCCTGTTAGGCAGTGAGCTACAGCATGGAAGCTTCACGTGCTGTCTCCTGCTATAAAAATGGGAAGCCAAGGGCTAAAAGCACATAGTGTTAGCACCACACCCTGAACTGGTTCATGCCTTGAGGAAAAACATCTGCCTAAGACAATATGGGGGCATCCTCTTATAATCCATCTTTATTCGTAAAAATCCATATATAAAATCTTCCATTTCCTTTTACAAAAGCAAAGATGTATGAGCCTACTCAATCCCTCATCTCCATGGACTGATGGTATGACACTTTCCCCCCCCACCCCATTCCTCTCCCTTGCTTTCTCCTGCAGTCCATGTTTCTTCATGCTTTCTTCAGTTTCAGGTCCAATTCTGCACTTGCAAAGACGAAGAGACACACACACAGAGGAGATGATGGAGAGGTGGTGTGGGCTGTGCGTGGAATGCTCTACAGGTGCTTTTTAGTAATAGGTCTCCCTTTCCACCCAACCTAGAAGGAAAAGTAAGGAGAAGGAGTCAGTCTCCAGGTTAATTGATTAAGCATAAAGTTCACAACAGTTCCTTTCAGGCTCTGAAAACTTGCACTGTGATACCTGTACTAGAAAGGGATCTGGTCATATAATAGAAACCCTTCCCACATTGTTCATGTGATGCAGCTTCCACGCTTTATTGTGACTTTCTAAAACCACCCAAGCATTAAGTCTTTCCACTTAGTTCAGTGTACTGATACTTCCACATATTTAGAGAAGACAAAGAAGGACAAAGTCCTTAATTTGAACCAACCACACTTAATGTTGGAGGCATGCTAGCAAGTCTCCAAGGTCGGAGAGAGGTACTGCCTTACAGCCCACTGCAGCATAAGCAGCTCAAGTTGGGCAAGTAAGGGAAAACAGCAATACACATTCATATGGTACTCAGCAGCAGAAGGACCCTGAGCAGGAGGTGGGGAAGGAAACAGACCAACAACACATTCTTACCACCAGGATTGCGTCTGATAATGAGCTTTCTGATCTCATCATAGAGGAATATGAGGAGGGAGTATGGGAAGGCACAGAACCACCACGTTGGCCTGTTCGGGAAAAGAGACAGTGAAAACACAGACAATGGAGATGCTCTCTGCTCAGCAGAGCTCTGAAATGATGGCACAGAAGAATGCAGATCTTGAAGGCTGGCAAGCATCAGCTTGCCAGCATGCCCATTCCCACAAGGCTACGGCTCAGTGAGAACCCTCCAGGCCAAAAGTTACCTACCACCTTCTTGCTGCAATAGGTTAATCCACTTCTGGATATTCATTCCAAGACAAGGTGGGTCACAGCATCTTTGTTCATCTCTGTACCAGCACCTCCCCGCCTATTAATCCAGCTACATTTCCTCTCAGTACATGTAACCTTTGTACCCATGGCCTTGCTCAAACTGCACTGGTTTCCCTTATGACTTGCACGTGTTACCATCCAGCTGCCACAGGCACTGGGTAGATGCCAACTTTTATTGCTAACACTTCAAACTCCAAACAACACTTCTGAATGGAACGCAAAACATAGCAGGAGTTTTTGCCATTATGATTTCATGAAGGTTTAGTGACAGGACTGTTCAAAGTTTGTTCAGGGCTAAACCCTGCCATGAAATGTTGCAATGCTGTTGGGTAACAGTCAAGATGCTGGCACTCTCTCAACCATTAGGAAAGTTACTACACACCAACTGATCCATCTGCACTTATGGAATAACCTCTTTCAGAAGACTGTGCAAATTCTTTGGAAGGCACAAAATGTCATGGCCAACTATTCAGTAAAGAAGAGATACTTGGCTTATGTTTTACTGCCAGTTGAATTGCTTTCTTTGGAGGTGCAGTCCTTCACCCCTAAGAATACAACCATATATGTACAAGAGCAGCTGCACCACAACATTAACATAGAGGTTGTACTGCTAATTATTAAGGGAGAGTTTGCAGTTGAGTGCCCCAAAAGTATTCCACGGGCAGCGAAGAAAAGCAAGTCTCTGGGGAGTTACACAGCAACAGAAATTCACTCATTCCCTCTAGCCGAGTTCTTCTCTGTTAAGAGTAGGTTTCACATTCTATAAGCCTGTAACTACGCTCTGACTTATTTCCTCACTTAACATTATTCTGTGGTGCAGCCTGTTGCACAAGCAGCAAGATGCGACTTACTTGAGGGGGTACATCCTTAGAGCAACATCCATCCCAGGGCAGTAGGACAGGAAAGCAGCTAGAGCAGTCTCCTCAAAGAGACCAAATATTAGGATCTTGTTCCTAGTAGAAACAGGAAAACAGTCAGGGACAAAGTATTCTTGTGGACAGCATTTAGTTACCATATAGTAGAAGGGAGACAGACTTCTGGTCTAGACCAGAATGCCTACCAGGTGGGAGCTATCAGGTGATCCAGCCTGACAGCTCAGCTAATCTGAAGGGTCTTATGTCAGATAACTATACAAGACATCAGTTGCCCTCATCAAAAGTTCAGAAAGCAGCTGGGATTCACCAGATCAAGACCTCAGCTGCTCTGCTACCCCACAATTGCTGTGTGGGAATATCCCCCTGCCACTCTCATTTGAGGTGAGCTAGCTTCCTACTAAAGTCTGCACTTCATTTTGGCTCAGCCTGGAAGGCTGCAGCACATCATACAAAGAGACACTTAGTTCCTCTTCCATCCACTATAAAGGCAAAAGACTGCTCAAGACTTATATACCAGTCACTGCAGGGATGAAGAACTAGAATGCCATGCCCTGTAGACCCACTCCAAATCCTCTATAGATAACCCTACTTACTTCATCCCCTGCTGGAAAACAGAGTTCCTTCGGGTCTTACAAATAATCAAGTCTGCCCACTGCACAACCACAATGCTGACAAAGAAGGCTGTATGGCAAGTGAACTCCACAATTTTCCTCTGTTCAAAGGTCTAGAAAATAGACAAAGCAGAGAACAATTTGTTTAGACGTGTTGCCTTTGCTTTCTGGCATGAACACTAAGTCCAGCAGGCATTAGCTTTCTGGCTGATGGCTTCTGGACTGTGCTTCCAAACGTACCCACTGCTGTCCGTAGCTGTCTTCAACATCATTAATCCATCGGTCGTCCCACTGAAGTCTAATCCCTAGTAGTCCAGAGGGCCAGAACCCATTCTCTGCCATGATTACAAAATAGGTGAAGAAACCTCCAAGGGCCTGGATCATACCTGAACAGATAAAAAGCAGAATAAAGCTGATGAACCGACCGCCCAGTGCGACTGTAACAGAAAGCAGTTTGTTGGAGACCTCAACCACTTTCTGAAGCTCAGTCTCAAGTAACAGCTTTAGTTCACAATAACAAACTCCAACTTTTTTGCTGAGCAGTTTCTGCTCCCACCTTCGTATGGATTTAATTCTGTTCTACTTTGTGCTGCAGAGGACAGCACATAAAACTCCCTTTGTATTCTCATTAAGCCTCACCCACCCCCCAATCTTTGCAAAAAACAGTCAAGAAGGTTCCCAAGGTCTGCTGCAATTAAGCATGAGCTCCTATCCTGTGAACTGGGCACGTCTCTGTAGCGGCTTTTAATCAAGGCTCCTAATACCATGTGTTTAGGGATATGCTGGAGAGAATCCTTTACTTCTAATTAAACTAACAATGAGATCTATGTTCCTGCTAAACAAGTCTGAACCAGAGGAGAGCTGGTTGTCAGCCAGCTCCTTTACAGTGCTATGCAATTAAATAAAATTACTGTGAAAGCAATTCAGTGGATCACACTGCACAAGCTACCGCTATGTGCTGTGGGGGCACAATCAGAGCAAGATCTTAACAGCCTGAGGTTCTGGTTTATTCAGCCCAAACCTCAACCCTACAAAAATAAGCAGAACAGTGGCCAACTCAGGAGAGTGCCTAAGCCTTGCTACCACTAAGTGCAGGTTAGTGCCAGCGAAAACAGCCCAGCTTACCAATCTGCCCATAGGCCATGCTGATCAGCCTTTCATTCACCAGCTTGTCTGTCTTGGGATTTCTTGGCTGCCTCTTCATGATGTCACTCTCTGCTTGCTCATATGCCAGGGAGATAGCAGGTACCTTTGGAGGTGGTATTAAACTGCTGTTAGAACCACTTCTGTTTGCCACTGTACACAGCCATCCCTGCCTCACACTATCAGTGTGAGAAAGAGTACTGCCCAAAAAACCCTAGACATAGTATTCAGGTGAGGACCTCCACACTCTTCCACCCTCCCCATTCTGTCCTTACAGACGTGGAAAGGATGCTCAGACATAGTGAGCCAATAAATATCCAGTTGTCACGTATCTATAATCAGAGCACCAAAGAAAACTGTATAGGAGCATTTTCCTTCTACTACTTTTTTTTTTTTTTTAAGAGGGTACTAGAAACACACATATTTCCTTTTGAGACAAAAAAAAATAAAAATAAAAGGCATTCACCATGTCAGTGCCCAAGTCAATGCAGAGGATGGTAACTGTTCCCAGCGGAAGGGGTATGTTTGCAATGATGAAGATCAGGAAAGGCGTGATTTCAGGAATGTTACTGGTCAAGGTGTAAGCGATGGACTTCTTCAGGTTATCAAAGATCAGGCGCCCTGAGGCAGGGAAAAGAAAAGCATAACCTTTGCTTAACAGAAGTAGCTCACAGGCAGCTTCAGAATTAACAAAGAAATGCAGAATGCTACTGCAATAAATGGAAGAGTTCTCTCACACTTAAAGAGTGCTCTACAAGGTAACAAGGCCCATATACATCAATCACATCATCACCTATACAAAGTACTGTTTTCTGGTCATGAAAATCCTTGTACTGCTGTATGCAGTGAGCCTTGCATATGATACTAAGTCATGGTTCCTGGAGATCAAACAAGAGCCCTGAAGGTACCCCCTCTTTAAGAGCTATTATTACTGAGAGGAAATCACATAAGATTCTTGACAGAGATGACTGCAGAGCCACAGTGACAACTCAGAACAACAAAGCGATTGTCACCTAACTGCTTCCCACTGGTAGCTGCTCTAATGCAAAGTGATGGTTCCAAGGAAAGGGAGAGGACTTAAGAAGGGAAGTCCCTTTTCCCTCCTTCAAAACACTTGTTGAGGAGACAAGATTCAGAGATAAACCCTCCGGAAATGCCTATTTCAGAAGAAATCACTGCTGACAAGTGCCCACATGCTCGAAGACACAAAAGCAGTTATAAACTCACCTTCTTCAACCCCAGTGACAATAGAGGCAAAGTTATCATCCAGCAGAATCATGTCAGCTGCCTGCTTGGAGACATCTGAGCCAGCAATACCCATAGCAACACCAATGTCTGCCTTCTTCAGGGCTGGGGAATCATTCACACCATCACCTGTGACTGCTACAATGGCACCCTAATCACAAAGAGAAAGAGGCAAAGACTGGAAGCCTTCATTTAACATTTGGGGGTAGAGGAGGTTTGCCTCATCTTCCAGGAGATAAAACATCCAAAGCATTTCATTGTTGTGAAGAGACAGCTGTTTCTCCTTGTCCTCATGCCACCCCTTTTCCGTTCTTAGGCTTATTAGAAAAATCACACTGCTCCCTCCAAAGGAGTTGAAGAATTATAGCCATGTTGAACCCGCTGCTCCCAAGTACTTCCAAGACATTTAAGTAGTAAGTCTATTGACAACAGTGCTAGGATCAGAAGAAAGTTTCATCACTAACTATGCACCTGTAGGACCTGTATATGTATATACTACGAAACAGCCTCATGGTTGCTCAGGAAGTCTGAGGTCAAGTCCTGGGCTTTTATCTGAGGGCAACTAAGCCATGCTACTTCAGAAAGCAACACTGTTTGGTAATTTGTTTGCATATTGTGGTGATTGTTCTGATTAAATCCTTGGTCTCCTGTCTCTTACCTGGCGCTGACAGCCTTCCACAATTATAAGCTTCTGCTGAGGAGATGTCCTGGCAAAAACAATTTCTGTATGATGAAGCAGGATGTCATCCAGTTGCTCACTAGTCATGTCTTTTAAATCAGAGCCATGAACGACACATGCCTTAGCATCCCTGCAATCAAAAAGCAAGATAATGTTTCATGTCAAGTTAAGCTTTCTCATTAGTTGCATTTGATCCATAAAGCTATGGCTGTTCAGTGCTCTGGGTAAAGATCAAATCCCTGCTGTGCGTGGCAGAAGGCAACGAGGCAGTATCAAACAGACAAAGCCCCACAGACAGCCTGGGATCTTTGCTTTGCTTCGTTTTCTAAAAGGCATCAAGGTACACACAGCCCCAACCCCCTGCAGCTCTTAGTGTCCCTGCAAGAAAGGACCCCCAGGCTCAGACAGCTGCCTTCTGCAGGCCATTTTTTTTTCCAGACAGATCTATGTTTAGCTCTTCAGAGAGATCATGCTATGCCAGTTCAGTCTATTTTACTCTCTTCAGCAACAAAAGCTGATGCTATATTTAGATTGGTTTGGCACCCTGCACACTAGAACAAAATACCACCTCTAACCTAGTATACTACCTCTTATTGGTCAAGGTGACTGTTGCACGGCTACATGCATGATGTCAGGCAGTTTAGACAGGGAAATTACTTCCCCATCCTTATAGGCAGCTGTTGATATGCTCAGTCACACAGCCTGACAATCCTCAGTGTGCACTGCTGGGCTGTGAAGTTACTCTCAACAAAAAGGAGAAGTCAGCCACAATACCCATCTTCTCTCACCGATTCTTTCTACAGGTTGTCTCTATTCACGGTTTAAAAGCTATGTGGCTGTCCTCCAGCCCAAACACAGGCTGGGTCGAGCTGAGCAACACAGACAGAACAGCCTTCCTGCAAACAGCCCACTTAAGCTAAAGCACATTAGGTTGCCTCAGTTCTGCACTAGACTGAAGGGCAAGCTTTAACCCCCAAGAGCTCCATCCTCATGCTTATCCTGCTTGTTGCTGGTCAGTAGTTGCCATTCCTCCAGCCAGCCCAAGTCCTGCTCTGTTTGCCCACCTGCAGTCAGAGCCAGCACTGTTAGGGAGCAAGGGCACTGAGCAATCAAGTTCAGATGCATTGTTTTAACTCTTGTCTCAACAGTACAAAAAAAAAAAGTTAAGCTAACTTTTGTAGTCACTATGCAAACTAAGTAAGCTAATAAACAAATCACTTCCTTCTGCCAGATTTTTCCTCCCCCCATGAACCTTTTAAGCTATTCTCCTAAAGTACCTTGACTAAGAATATGTTTTGGGGAGGACAAAAGTAGACTTAACCTCTACTAGAGGAGCTGAGAGCACAGAAATACACTGTTTCAGGTCTGCAGTAGCACTGTTTAAAATAACCCTCAGACAGCCACCTTTCTCCCCCATGCCTCTATCCAGAGAATCCTTCCTGCTCAGTACACAGAGCTTGTGCTCTCCATTCAGTCATCACGTTTTTCTCCCCTGGCCTGGGGGCATATCGTCAAGATAGACAGCTATAGCACTGAAAAAGGAAGAAACTGGTGGAGTTCTCCCACGTAGAGCTTACTCCTAACCACTTCCCATGCATAAGAGGCATATACATTCAATACAGTGTTGTGCATACTTCACATAATTCATGTGACATGTTGAAGAGCCACAATATACTCAGCTAGTAGAAGTCAAGCTTTCCATGTCTTGGGAGAGATGCTAAGAGATTACCCAAGGCAAGGAGGAAGACAAATGCTTAATCCTTTGAAAAGCTTTAGCTTTCCCCATCAGTCAGTACCTAGGGTTGACCTGGCTGACAGGAATGTTGAGTCGAGCAGCAATATCTTCCACTGTTTCGTTACCCTCAGAGATGATGCCAACACCCTTAGCAATGGCTTTGGCTGTGATCGGATGATCTCCAGTAACCATGATAACCTGGAACACAAAGAGACCGCTGTGAAAGCCTTGCCCTGAGCAGCACTGCCCAAGAGACAGAATTCCTTCAGGCTGAAGAAGCCACGTGGCTTGTTACATTAGCAAGTCTTGGCACAGAGCAAGCCTGAAACACAGGCACACAACTGTCTTAAATAGATAAGACAGAGTTGAGCAGAAGACAAAACACAATCCTGAGTCAATGTCTATTCAGTTCATTCTCCAATCATCCTTTTTGCTCCTTCATCTTAATCAGTACTGTGGGACATACACAATACACACCTGAGCCAAATCGCATGCTCTGGGACACCAGGACACTGGCAAACACCACCCTCCAAGTTCGGAATCTAGCTTTTTTTTTTTTTTAGTCATATACAACCACTTAACTTGGCAAAAAAAACTGAAGTAGCACTGGTCAGAATTTGACCAAGAATGCCCTCACAGAGTATGGAAAGTTCTTCACATCCACAGGTTTAAAACAAGGCATTTCTCACAGCCCAAGAAGCAGCTACCTTAATCCCAGCACTCCTGCACTTGCCAACAGCATCTGGAACAGCAGCACGAGGAGGGTCAATCATAGACATCAATCCTACAAAGCAGAGTTTTTCTACAGGAAAGTTTACTTCATCCGTGTCAAACTGGAAGCCTTCAGGGAACTGGTCATCAGGCAGAGCCAAGTGACAGAATCCTGCAACACATCAAAACCCATGTTTATTCTGTTCCTACCTATTGGGAAGCAGAGTGAACACACTGCTTCTGCAAACAGCTAAGCAATAACAACAGGACAGCGCCAGAGGTTTAGCCAGGGCTATTGAAACAGCAGTCACAATTATATTCTGATAACTAATAGCTGCTGCTAGCTACCCAGACACAGCATGGTTCACATGCAGTGGAGCAAGTCTAATAAGACGTAACCCCACAGAGATTGAAGGTCCTAAGCATTTTGCTTCATTTTGAATCAAACAACCCAGCTGCTAGGTAGACAAGACCCTGCAGATCGCCTTTTAGATTAGAGGCAAAAAGCAAGGTTGCTCCTAAATGAATTGCTGAAAAGACCTTGTCTCAGCACTATGGTTACGCTACAGGAATGAAGTACAGTGCTCCACCTAATCAATAGTGACAGCACACAATCCTTATTATGAAAGCTGCTTTTCCTTACCCAATACTCTCTCCCCAAGGCCCCCCAACTCAAGGTAGGCATTCTGAAAAGAATCTTTCATTTCCTCATCCAAGGGCTGCACTTTCCCATGAATAAGAATGCTGTCGCAGCGATCCAAGATCCTCTCTGGAGCTCCCTTCATCACCAGCAAGTAACGAGATTCTGATGGATTTGCATTCTTGTGGATAGACAGCTAGGAGAGAAGAAGTGAAGTTTTTAGACATGTACTGTAGATGCCATGAGTAATCACCATCACTTAGTGCCTGGTAACTACGGTAGATCAGGGCTGTTTGTAACAGTTCTGCTCTAGCTTTCATTCATCCACACTTTAAGGAGTTGTGCAAAGTGAGGTACAGCTACGTAGCCTTTACCATTACCACATAACCACAGATGCAGCAAAGGCCTTTTGAATCTGAGTTTCACCCGTAAGACCGCTTCCCTGTAGTTCACTGATACCCACAGATCAGTGCTCCTCCATTCCCTGTGCACTATTGCTGCACAGGTGAGAAACATGTCTGATCTTCCAGCAGTTGACATCTAAGTGCCAAAGCAGCTCCAGAAGCTCTTACGCTGGAGCTACATATTGTAGCATTATTTTTACAGACTTGAGCAGTCTTGTCTAGCTGTTACTGGTTGTAGATTTTGGTACCAGAAATTTTGAAGTGGTCTGCAAACAAACTCGCTTAGGTACTTCAAATTGTCTACCCTCAAGAGAGGACATGCTTACCTGGTACTTATTGGTAGAGTTAAATGGTATTTCCACCACTTTGGGATACCTTTCTCTCATTTCTTTGACAGAACCACAGCACAGTTCAATGCATTTCAGAAGTGCAGATTCAGAGGCATCTCCTGCTACTGCTCTCTGAGGAAAAAGAGAACTATTAAAGCCACAGAAGGCAAGACACAAATATGAATTAAAAAGAAATATATTCATTTCAGCCCAGTCCCAGCTTCAACTGCCTAAGAAAGCTTTCTGGTCTTTCCCAAGTATCTGATCTCCCCCCCCCAAGCAGGATGGCAAAGAGTGTGATGGAGGAAGTGCCTTTCCAGTTTCACTTCCTCTGCCCATTGCAAATCTCCTGAAGTGTTAGACCTCAGAAGAGATCAAGAAAGTCAGATGCCTCTAGTTTGAAGTTCCTTGTGACTCGTGAAGTTGTACGTTAATGGTAGTGAGATTAAAGCGCGTGGAGGGGAGAACAGGACACTAGTTTCTTTCAGGAACTTACCTTCAGAATTGGTACATTTTCCTGGTTGGCCTGAAACACAGCACGGTTGCAGAGACCCGCAACTCTAGACAAAGCAGTCCAAGTAGCTGAACTCTTGTCAAAGGAAGCACCTGAAAGCAGAGGAAGAATGTTATAAACCAAAATAAGCTATGAATTCAACACTCTAGAGGAATAACAGCAAAAGCATTTACCTCAGAAACGAGAAACTCACCCAATGCCTGTTAAGCACACTACAGCTACTTCATATCCTTATCTTAAGTAAGGGATCCCCCTTCAGGTTGTCTCACTTTATTCATGACCCAGGAATGGGATGGAACAGCCCCCATAGGAGCAATTTAAGTACAGAGACACTGCTTTTCCCAAGCCTCTTGAGTTAACTTCAAGAGAGAGGAACACTTATCAGTTAAGTCAATGTCTTTTCCGTGAAGAGAAGCCTTCTATGTTTATTTCCACAGCAGCCAAGCCAGCCATTTTCAAGCCAAATCTGAATGCTTCCAAACAGCACTTTATTTATAGCTTATTACTTTGCACTGGTGTTGACTAAAACCAGCAAGTCAGCTTTAAGTCATTCAGACAAGAACAATGCTTTGAGGTTACTGGGGGAGGGAGAAAGGAAACAGCAACACCACTGCAAAACGGTAACGACAGTGATGAGTTGCAAGCACAACCTTTCAAAGGTAAATGACAGCTAGGAAACTCCAGAATTCAGTTGTACTAAACATAGTATGAGAGAGATAAGTACCTCTTAACTTCACAGCATGATGGCATTTCAAATTCCTTACCAGGAAGTTCCTTCAAGAGACACTAATGTGTCTAAATAACACGTAACTATTTCTTATTAAACCAAAATAAAAGAGGGTATTGAAACTAGCAGGTTGGACACATGGATCAAACAGAACTGTAGCATAGTGCTGAAGTTTCTATAGGCTACCCAAAACCTTTCAGTGCTTACTGTTGATCCTATTAGAAGCCCTGCACCATGAACTAGAGCTAAAAAAAGTGCAGGTTCTTACACAGAAGGCTTTATTTCAAACAAGATGCCTCGAGTGCAAAGAGATGATCTTACCACTCTGGTTCTCTGTAGTGTCAGCCTCGTGAATCTGATTGTCAAACCACATGTGAGCAACTGTCATGCGATTTTGTGTCAGGGTGCCTGTTTTGTCAGAACAGATGGTGGATGTGGAGCCTAGAGTTTCCACAGCTTCCAGGTTCTTCACCAAGCAGTTCTTACGAGCCATACGCTTGGCTGTTAGCGTCAGACATACCTGGAGATGAGCAAGACAGATAGGTCGGATGGGTTAGTGCATGAATTCAGTGCTACACAACTCACTGTTAGCATGGAATGACAGCCTCCTGTGCCTTGCAGTGTCTACCTATCTATTTTGCACTGGCAAGGTGAGCACAGACTGCAGGTTTTAAACCAAGCTGATGGGTTTAAATGACAACTCCTTCTCCACAAGACCTCAGAGTTTGAGTCTTCTGCTTCTCAGTGGATCAGAAAGGAAATAACACATCCTGGACTAAGATTCTAGTCAAAGTCACATTACCCTAATCATAGTGCTTTCAAAATAGGTGGAGGCATGCCTTGTACAAAAATAGCTCAAAACTCTGGAGATTGGGTGGCAGTTCAGTGATAAAGGAAGCAAGCAGCCCCAGCTACCCCTTCTCTCCAAAAGCTCTGTGTGGTTCTCACTCTCAGCAATTCATTCTCAGTCTCAGACACTGCCCTACAGACCAAGGTTGCGTGGAAGCCACTAGCTTTGTCCATCACTTTCTACTACAGAGGAGCACAGCTAGAAACTCTCCACCTTTTAGGGAGACCAAATTTTGTAGAACCTCTGCCAGAAAGAGCAATAGCAATAGAGAAACTTGCTGGAAACTCCAGTGGCCCTCCATTGTTGGAGGGGCACACAAGTGCCAAATGAGGAGTACAGTGAGAGAGCACCTCACCACAACAGAAAGATCAGAGGAAGACAGATCTAGAACTAGCCTTACTCACTTAGTTCTACAATTCCAAGGCACTGTGCAGGTCTCACTCAGAAATCCACCACTAGATGAACAGCTGCAGCATTTGACAGTCAATTATACAACCGGCCTAAATATAATACGTTTATAAAACTTAGCCTTATACACTCACCACATACAATACCTAGAGAACTTCAGATTCACCTCTGCAAACACCCACTGGTCATGAAGCACTCCACTTCCTGAAGTACCACACACATCACTTACACAAGTCAACCTTTTCCCAACTTCACTCACCGTTACTGTTGCGAGCAATCCCTCAGGTACATTGGCAACAATGATCCCAATGAGGAAGATGACAGCCTCCAACCAAGTGTACTCAAGGATAAGTGAGAGGATGAAGAAGCTGACACCAAGAAACACAGCCACTCCAGTGATGAGGTGGATAAAGTGCTCGATCTCCATGGCAATGGGAGTCTTACCCCCTTCCAGTCCAGATGCCAGACTGGCAATACGGCCCATCACAGTACGGTCCCCAGTGCTAATGACAATGCCACGGGCAGTGCCTAAAAGAGAAAGAGGTTTTAGAAAAGGAAAACATACCAGAACACACAAAACTGAGCTTGTTTACCCTGACAGACAGCTTCGCAAGCTTGGTCCAATATAATGCAGGTAGACACCCCAATGAGCCAAGATCTCCCACCACAGCTTTCGTGCTCTCCAGTAGGATGGATGTATTTGGAGATCAGGACTACAGTCTTTCTGCACAACTAACCAAACTGCATGCCCTTTCCCTTCTCCTCAGAAGAGTCAATAGTCCACTTGATTCAAGTGCCAGCTGCATAGGGAATTAAAGAGAGAAGCAGTCTCCAAGCAGACTAGGCCTCTGCTTTAAAGGAGGGAAGAAGACACTTCCTCTTCCCAAGGCATGGAAAAGATGCTCTGAGCTGCAACACAAAGAGGACCTAACACCATACTTGGAACTGCAACTGAAGTTTTACTGGAAATATCTGAAATATCTGAAACTTCTGGCTTCTGCAGCAGCTGCATCACTTGCTATACCTCTGCCTAGCCCTCTCATTATAGCATCTGCAATAATGCACCCGTGCCTAAAGACGCACTACATAGACACTACATAGCTCTTCTTCTGGGAGAGAGATGGTAAAACAGTGCTGTGGAGTCATCTTTGCCCATTGTACAGTACTGGGGTTGGAAAGGGCAGGGTCTTTGCTGGAAACTTCAAGCCTGCTCTTACAAAGGAGTGGGTTACAAATACATTGAATACACACACAACATTTGCAATGCTCTCCCGCAGTTAGTTCCCTCATGTTAACACTTCAGTTCATCAAGACAGACACATACCTTCCACGCAGTTGGTGGAAAAGAAGGCAATGTTCCTGGTTTCCAGTGGGTTCTCATTGGAGAAGTCTGGAGACCTGGTCTGAGGCTCTGACTCACCAGTAAGTGAGGAGTTATCCACCTGCATGGAACAAAGTACTACTACATACACAGGCAGAAAAGTGACCCAACAGTGAAAGCCAATAAAGCACTAGAAATCCACTCACCCCACCTTCCTTTTTGACTCAATCATTCAATCAACTCACAGCACAGTAGACATTCTTTGATACCAATTTATGAAGTTTTCAGCCAGTCACTGCTATACCTTGCAACCATGTGCAGATATAATCCGAAGGTCAGCTGGGATTCTGTCTCCTCCTTTCACCTCCACAAGATCTCCAACCACAACACCTTCAGCATTTATGCTCATCTTCTCACCATTTCTGACTACAAGTGCTTGCTGAAAGACAGTAAAGAAACAACCTATGTCACAAGCAACTCCTAAGGTGCTCAAAAGACAAAAATACCTTGAAATAGCACTAGCATTAGTGTAAGAAGAAACCTCTTTAGAACAACATGTTTATCCCAGATACTGAGATAAATCTAAGATTGAAGGAAGAGCTTTTTTTGTTTTCTTGACACTAAAATTCCTTGTTGTTGCCAAGGTGACAGCAAGATAGTTCAGTATGATACAGATAGTCCATGAAGTAATCTTTAGTGCTTGTTTATCTCACCAGTTACAGAACTATCAAGAAAGTTATGGATGTTAATAAGCTAGTGCAACTCACAGGGTGCCTGGAACTGCCTTGGACTACTTGCATAATTACTTGGAGCATAAAGAACAAGCACTCACCTTGACGTTAAAAGCTAGATACCCACACTAAGAACGTGGCAAATAAAAAAAAAAAAAAGACATCTTGTCTCCTAAAAGCCAACACACGCATTTGCAGCCAGGCCTTTTGCAATTGAAGCTCATTACAGTTAATAACCCTGAGCAAGCTTGGCAGGTCAAGGAAATTAAGTTTTCTGTACCTGAGGCACCATGTTCTTGAAGGACTCCATGATCTTGGAACTTTTTGCTTCTTGGTAATATGAGAAACAGCCAGTAATGATAACCACAGCTGCCAACACAACACCTAGGTACAGCTACAAGGAACAGAGAGAGTGACTGAGAGCAGGATTTACCTCAAAGGCTTACAGTTTGTTCAGATAAATTGCTTGGTATTTAAGTGCTCTATTACGAAGTATGGATATAATTGCAGCCTCTGTACATTTTGTACACAAAGGGTATCCACAAGCCACTGTTGTTAAGACAACATGAAGGAAGTCAGCTGCTCATTTAATTACGTGGAAGCACTCCAAGACACGTTAAGCAGGGGAAATTCAGTGGGTGAGCTTATGGGAAAAGCTTCTGGACTGAATGATTAAGGAAGCCAATACACTCAGAGGCACAGGCAAGCTGAGGAGACTGAGTTAAAACAGACATTTTAACTTACATTATCAGAGTTTTGCTCTCCCTCCATCACACTTGTAATGCCATAGGCCAGAAAACACAGAAGGGAACCAATCCACAACAGGAGTGAGAATCCTCCAAAGAGCTGCCGACAGAACTTTACCCATTCAGGAGTGGTAGGTGGAGGTGTGAGGGTATTTGGGCCATCACGAGCCAAAATCTCAGCTGCACGTGCAGGAGTCAAACCCTAGAAGAGAATTTGCTTTTAGAGGCATTTTGGCAAGACTGACTGAGGAAAGCAGCTTTGAATTCGTTCATCATCTTCTTGAGAAGGCAGGCAGAGACCTGATAAAGAAATAAGGAGACACTAGGAGACAATGGAAATTCATAGCAGAGCAAATCTGCTGCAGAGAAGAATGGGATGCAAAAGCTGAATGTGAGAAGATGAACCACAGAACGCTGGAAGATACGTAAGGAGCCAGCAGATCACAGGGCAACAAGCACAGAAGAAGGGCAGGACAAGAAAATCAGAGCAGCAGACTTCAGTCTCTGAGGAACTACCCAGTGCAATCCAACCTATCAAATCATGGAACAAGTGAAAGCTGGGATTATAAAGATGATGACACTTTGGATTGGTTTTCCAGGAAGTTCAACTTTTAGAAGCCAAGGTCTTTGGCAGAAGTAGGCAAGTCTCCTTCCCTACAGAGACAGAGCATTTTTGCTGCTAGATGGAGTCCAACAATAAAACATGTTAAAGCAAACATAAGCAAAAGTGCAAAGAAAAAAAAAAAATCACTGCAGAGCTTCTGTGCCAGTCTTTGAGGTTAGCCAGGATATTTGCACACCTTTTACTATAAAAAGGTTTTAACTGCTACTGGTCATCATTAAATCTTTGGGCATGCGCTAGCTCAGTAGGCTACATCTGCAGTATAACAAACATTTGCCTTTATTACAAGCTCCTTGGGGGAAAAAAAAAAAAAATCCAAGAATCAACTTGACCTTGGAACAATTTGGAGGCAGATAACAGTGACCTTCTTAGAAAACAAAGTCACTAAAGCACTGCAGGCAGGCTGTGCAGTGGAAGGAGGAATAGGACTATTTGCGAGCTCAACAAGTTAAGTTTCCCAGGCTTTGAGAAACTTAACTGGAAGAATGGAGATTAAACAAACAGCACAAAAAGAAGTAAAAAAGCCAGACCACCCAGGTCTCTTATTGCGAAGTGCACAAGCAAGGAGGGAGAGAAAACAGTCTACCTACCCGACTCAAGTCTGTTCCATATTTACGATGAAGTTCATCAAGGCTGAGCTTATGGTCATCCTGAAAGACAAGCAAGAGATGAGGGAGTGACCACAGTCATTGCAGATCAGTCAGCACAAGCTCAGCAATTCCCCCCCCCACGTTTTCTATCTGCATCATTCCACTGAGACAGGGATTCTTTCCAAGGAAAAGATAAGCTAGTCTTGCTATATCATTCAGCAACTCAAAGCATTCCTACAGCTATTTGGGTACAACATAACAGCTTTTTAAACAGCTTCTGATTTATCTCAGTGCTGTCTTTACGCTCACAGCAAAATGTGTGAAGTCACAGTGATTTTTTTGGCATTTTGTTTCTTGGGAGTGGGAGGTAAGGGGACAAAAGAAAGTAGCTGGGAAGGAAGGTAGGAGTGTATGGAAGACTAGCTCTGTAACTCCACAAATCTTAAAAAGCACTGTCAGTTTAAGCAGTGTTTCATTCCTCCTCCTACCAAAGCTCCATTTAATAGCCAGGCTACCTTCAACTGGGGGAAAAAAAACAGTACACAGCAGCGTCCCACTAAACAGTGACACTGGAGGGCATAGATGCTTTAAGCAAGCTTTGCTACCAAAGAAAACCTGAACTTTGAGCATGTTGCTCAGTAGCTCCTCTCCCAAGTGAGCAGAGGAGGGGAAAAAAAAAAAACAAACCAGTAACAAAAAAAAAAAAAAGTGCCCAAACTCAATTACACAGCACATAAAGACTGTATCAACTTCAAGATCAAATCTAAGCTCATACAGATGAGCAATGCCATCCAGCATTCATAGATGGAGATGGGAGACTCTCCTCACAGCCTCAAACAGAAGGAATAATACTGAGGTCAGTCTGAGCAGAGGCCAACAGTAAATGGAGCTTTACTGATCCAGCTCCACCATTCCAGCTGGAATGAAAACAGCAGTCTTCCTCATTTGACAACACAAAGCCTGCACTGCTGCTATCCAGACAATGATAACCTGAAAGAGGAAATGCAGGTACTCTTTACTACGTGTAACATCATCAGGGACTTGAACTCTGCCTCAAATGCTTTTTGAGACGTGGTATTTTCAGGGCCTAGTGCATGATCCTCTTAATACCAAAAGACTTGCAAGGTAACCACCTCAGAGACAAAGGGAAGAAAGGAAATCAGTGCTTTCAGTCACACAATGCTGTCAGCTCCCCAGCACTTTTACCACTTAGTCCTAGGAGGCACAGCACAGAGCTTTGGAAGCAGTGAACATTGTTAGAATTGTTCATTCCATGCCTCACAAATCTTACCATTGAGACTTCCTTTTTAAGCTCATCCATGTCCCTCTCCTTCGCCTTCTTCTTCTTCGTGCCATGTTCTGATGTAGCAGTAGGCTCATACTTATCTCTTCCAGCCTATAAGAAACAGCACAGTACTATTAAGAAACAGAAAGTGAATTCTACACTAGTAGATAGCTACCTACACGAGACTGTCAAGTAGACAAAATAAAAAAAACAAAATTAACTAAGTGGTTTATCTTAAAAAATAATAAAAAAAAAAGCTATCATGAATTACAACCAGCATTACTAACAGACAGAATATAGACAGACATCTAGCTCGGATGAGAGCAAGCTGCACACTATTCAGTCAGCCTTGTTATGTGAGCCACTGCTCAATCAGAAAAAAAACCTACTCCTGAACACACGAGTATTCCTTTCTATGCATTAACTCTTCACTTCCCCCCCCCCCCCCTTGCTCAGTCTTCCACACCCTCTGGGAAGAAACAGCCTATCAAGTGAAGATAAAAGATGGTATCACTAACAAATCAGATTTGAGGGATAAGTTCTAAGCTCTTTCAAATTTCAGTCTGGCACACTAGCTGGGCTGTTACACAATGGAAATCTGCTTTCAATTTATGGAAATCTGTCCAGCAAGAACGGTACATAAAGTAGTAATGCACTTCCACAGACTCAATCTCTACAGTCTTGCTTCAGTCTTAGAGAGCTGATGATCTGCTCAGTGAAGTCCCTTTACTTTGGTGGTATGAATGAAAGTCCATCTATGATTAATGCCACATGAAATCTTGCAAAGGCTTAGATCTTGATGCAATGGGGTAAACAAGCATCCAAGGGCAAAGAAAGCACGAGGCAGCACATACGAGCATCATTTAAAGATAAAAAAACAACCTACAGGAACTTTGACACACTGTCAGATACCAAAGTCAGGCCTCACAGAGCAGTTCCTCCTATGAGGATTGCAAAAGTTTCCAGACCCTCTCAAGCCTCTGATTATAGTTTTCCCTTCCTTCCCCACTGCCTAGGACCTACAACACCCTGACAAGTTTCACATGATGACATTTTCACCTAATAAAACCTTTGAGAAATATTTTGAGATGAAACAACAGTTAGCAACAACACAGTCAAACCAATAACAAGGACTGCAAAGGCACTGCCTTGCTCTTCACACAAGTGCTTCAAATCACAAATTGGATTCCTCAGAGCACCCTGGACACGTACTACTGTTAAAGCCCAAGAACTGTCCTGATCAGCAACAAGCATAGGAAATTTTTTATTATTAGCTACTGAAAGAAAAATAGAAGACAAAACTAAAAGTGAAACTACACTAAAAATGATTTTTTCAGAAAAAAGTCAGCCTCTTTACAAAAACGAATCAGGCACAGCCAGGCCAGGATTTTAAGTGCTCTAAGCAAGCGCTGGGTGCATCGTGCTGCAGCCATACCCACGCACTTCACGTGCACAGAAGCCTCTCTTGCCCTGCTCACTAAAGGTAGACTTTGTACCTCCCATATACCTGCATGCAGATACAGAGCTGCGCAGTAGAAACAGATTTAACCAAGTAGAAGTCTGTTTGCCACCTCCCATCCAGGAAAAGGGCGCACAACCACAGACTGTCAGCATTCTTGACATTCTCTTCCCTGTACCTAAATTCCCATTGCACTATTAAAAAAAAAGAAAAAAGCAAAAGCCTCAGAACTTCAAACAGGCAGTGCTCACATTCCAGCATCACAAGAATTTGCTACAGGGCAATTTTCAAGTCACTGTGAAATTTCTCTCTTTCCTTTAGTCTGAAGGAAACATCTTTGACTGCTGAAGTTCCAACAGTCCCAAGCAAAACATGTGCTTCTTGCTCACTTCAAGAGAACAGTGATTATTAACGAGGCTGGAGAAGACAGGGTCCTGCCTGGCACTGCAGCACCTCTGCCTCACCCCTTCCCCGCCAGAAGAGCCTGACAAGGTCTTAGAGGCAACGTGAGGACTAAGCAGCAAACAGCCTGAGAACATAGGAGCTTTAGCTCCAACGTGAAAGGGCTCACTGCCTTTATTCAAACACGATTTGCTTAGAAATCCTTAAGAAAGCCTTGCCAACGGCTGCAGGGTGGGTTTCTGCAAGAAACCACAATATCTTCCCTTCCCCCTGCAGCACCTCATCCTTAGATGGAAGCCAGCCTAGCAGCATTGGTCTCAGCTCTCGCTTTAGGGTTTTAATCATTCTAAATCTGAACTTCCTGCTCTGTCACTCACATGTGACCTTGAGGAACAATCACAGTGCTGCCCGTTCTGTTCCCTGTGGTTGGGGCCATTGCACCGTGCTGGTAAGAGGAAGCTCATCAGTTCAACAAAGACTGAACAGTGCTGGCTGGCCTGCAAGGGGCCATCCATCCCACCCCTCTGAGTCAGAAGATGTCCCTGCTCTCCCCCCCCCCTCCTTTTCCTGCCAGACAATGAAGAAAGCATATGGAGCTCCTAACTTATCAAGATGCAAGCACACAGCCTGGACACAAAGGAAGGTCTGTCTCATCAGAAATGTCACCTCTGTTAGTTCACTTAGAGGAATTCTGACTCATCAAAATTGCCACACAGAAGAAAAACACAACTTTTTTCTTCTCGTGTATTACTTTTTCCATTGGCTCAGACAGAACACTTGTAGGTATCAGGGTAAGGAGTCCTGCACAGCCCCCAGCAATCCTATTGTCTTTCAAAGGCAACTTCTACATTTCCATCTGGACTAATGGAGCCATTCACAGATGATGTTCTAAACACAAGCCATGATTGACCAGGAAACGGGAGGGGTGCAAATCAGCAGATGAGTTCATAAGTATCCTATCCTAACATCACCTAATCCAACCAGCAACATCAAGTAAACGCCAAAATAAATTAAGCAGTCTCTGGAGGGCCGGATTGTTCCAGTATTTATGTCATTACAATCAACCGTGCAGAGCAAGTAGTGAAGTTACTGTCTCGCTGTCTCATGAGACAACCTTCATTAAATACACTAACCAGATGAGCCATAGCAGCAACTATTCCTACCGGATTAGAAACGCTGCTTCCACAGCATTAAACAAGGGACATGAGTGCCCTCCTGTCCTGATTCACCTCTGATCCCTCAGGTCTGCCCACCTGCCACAGCTGAGCAGGGTCCTCGCAGCATCGAGGACAACACAAAGCAGCTCTTACTTCACAGCCCGCTACTGCTCGTCATGAGTGCTTCTCACTGGGATTCAGTAAGCAGGCAGCAGCTTCCCAAATCACAGGATAAGTCCTCCTTGTGTGAAAACAGAACCAAATCTTGCAAGGGCTATCACAGTGAGGGTTGAAAGGGAACCACACAGTTTTCTGTGTAGTGGGACAAGCATCTCCACTTCTTGTGGGCCTGCTTGAAGACCCAGGTACAGAGCAGGCTTCCCAAACACCAGTAGGCAGCTAAACAACCTGCCCTGTTCTTGTTCTGGTGTTATTCTATATTGTTTTTCTAAATAGAATCACATAGTTCTTGAACTAGAATATTAAAGCATCTTTACCATCACATCAAGATGTCTCCAGCGCTTGTGAAGCTAGCGGAGATTAAAAGGCTGGACACAGCCCTCCCCTTAAGGAGATGGTAGCTTCAGCAACCCCTTGTTGACACTGTGCAGTATGTCAGGACCCCACTGTGCTGCTGGAAGCCCACAGGTACAAGTGGTTTGTTAGATACCCTTTTTACCCATCATGCTGCTTTGAGAACGTGCAATGACTAGGCTGGGGTTTTCTTTGGCACCTTCTAAACTGTACAAATAATGAGCGGGGAATATAAGAAACAGGGAGGAGGAAGACTAATATTGATGCCTTAATTATTCCACATAAGGATTGCTTTGATTGGCAGTTTCCCCTCAATCGGCACATTACACATAGCCAGGGTTCAGGCACTAGCACCAATCCCCAGAAGCAACCTAAAGCAGGCAGTAAGATGTGACTAAGATAGAGAGGGAAGCACACTGCTGCCTGCAAACAGCGATGACCTCCAGCCGGCTCTTCTCCCCAGATAATACACACGCCCACGGCCACACCTATGGCCCTCCCACTGCCATCTGAAGTCACACAGCATCAGCACAGCAGCTCACACACACACTCTCTCTCTGCAGCACCATGCACCCATGGGAAGGAGGTTCCTTTTTGGGCACCCCGGGGCAGGACAAGCGAGCTGTTCAGCCCAGCAGCCACACCCTACTTCTCGGCACAGCCTGGCTCTTTCACATCCCTGTTTTTCAGAGGGTCCCCGTTACTGCACGCTCTCACCGCTAAATGAGAGAAACCTTGTGACTTATGGAATAATGAAGCAGTGTGCGGCTGCCTCAGACTTCCCGGCAGTACACTTCAGCCTCAAGCTGATTGTTTACTATGCACACAACCCACGTAATGCGAAGTGAAAATACACCTTCTGTATTAGAAAGCAATTATAACCCTTTCAATGAAGCCCAAATCCCAAAACCTGTTGCACCGCCAAGTTATCAAGATGATTTAAAGCATCCATAGGACTGCATCAATCCCCACCCCCCACACTTCATCCCTCAGATGAGATCATCACACATGCTGCCTGTTGCTCACCAGACTGAAACACATTATGCTGGGGCAACCAAACTGCAAGAGGACTTCACCTACGCAAGAAAGCAGCCCCAAACCCCACTCCACAGCCCCTTTTTCCTGACGGTTGTCTGCAATCTGTTCACTCAGGCACTGCTGTCACTCCACATTGATAGGGACAATGTGTTTGAGGAGCGCTCTGGAAACACGCAGCATTGCTAAATTCCGCCACCAAGGAAGGATGGGGGGGATAGGGCCAACTGGCCCGAGGTAACCCTATAGCCACACTCTCCTGAGGGAAGCAGAGCAGGCTGGAACAGCCCTGTTTCTGGGCAGCATCCCTCTGGCAGGCCTGATAGCTCAGCTGGTTGGTGAGCAGGGCCGATAACACCAGATCACTCAAGTCCCGTGTGGGCTCATCTCTTTCCACTCCCACAGCTACAACCAACGACCCTTGCGGCACTCGGTGATCCTGCTCCACCTCGAGCTCCTGCCTGTGTCTCTGAGAGCCTCCAAACGCACAGAGAGGCAGAACCTGGACGCAGGGCTTCCCACCCCACACCGTAACACAGAGAACGGAGGGCAGGCGGGCTGACACAGCCCTAACGCACACACCACCGCTGCACGGCATGCCGGGAGACTATCACCTCAATTAACAGGGCACGCACGATAAGGTCACGCCTGACGGCCTTCCTTATGCCACCAGCTCCTGTCCGCCCTCAGCACCGCGCGGTGCCAACTTCCCCCCCTTCCCCCAGGGCCCCACTGCCGGCGAGGAGTCTAAAGTACTTCCACGAGGCCCACGAGACGTCGGGGCAGCCGCACTCCCCAGCGCGGCTCCAAAAGGGCATCAGATAACGTCGGGCGAGGGGAACGCTGCCGTTTCCCACACCGCCCTCACCTGGAGCCCCGCGGAGCCGGCCGGCTTCACGCCTCGCTCCTCCCGCGGCCGTTCCCAACGCCTATCTCGAGCTCCCTCCACGCCTCCGTCCAGCCACGCCCGCAGGGAATCGCCTCCCACCGCCGGCCTCGGCTCCGCGCTATCCCCTCGGCTCTCCCCAGGGCCGCCGCTTCCTCCCCCGAAGCCGCACGACATGGCCGCGCGCCTCCCAGACAAAGCGGAGCCGGCACCCGGCGTCCCCGCCGGCGGCCCCCGACTCTCCCGCTCCACCCCGGTAACCCCGCACCGGCTCGGCCGCTCACCCCCTTGCCCATGGTGCCGGGAGTGCGGGCCACGCGGCCGGCAGCGAGGAGCGACGCTCAACGACGCCACGTGGCTCCGGCTGGTGCCGAACAATAGCGGCGCCCGGCCGGCCGCTCCGCTTCCCGCTCCCTCGCTGCTCCCGCCCGGCTCCTCGCCGCCGCAGCTCCGATACGGCACCGGCTTCCCGCCGGATAAAGTCCCGGCGCCCCGCCCCCTCCCTCGCAGCCCGCCCCTACCGTTCAGGGGGGGAAGGGCAGGGGTGGCGTTCGGCTTGCCCACGTGTACAGCGGGATCACCTCGGCCGCCCCTAGCCGCGCCCCGCCCCGCGCCTCGGGTTCCTCCTGAGGGCGCTGCGCGGCGCGGTCCCCGCTCCCGCCGTGCTGCCGCCGCCATGTCGGGGCGGTCAGGGGGCCTGGGCGCGGCGTCCCGTCGTTGTGTCGCGCTCCGCTTGGTGGCACCGCGTTCGTCGAACCCGTGCCTGCCCCGGCACGGGGTCTCGTAGCTCCCTTCTCTCTTGAACACGAGAGAGATGGACGGACGGAGAATCACAGAAGCGCAGTATCCCGCGTTGAAAGGGAACCATAAGGATCATCAAGGGCAGCCCCTGGCTCCGCACAGCATCACCCAAAACCCAAACCCTATGTCTGAGAGCGTGTCCAAACGCTCCTTGCACTCAGGCACTCGGGGCCGTGCCCACTGCCCTGGGCATCCTGTTCCTTGCCCGCCACCCTCTGGTGCAGACCCTGTCCCTAACTCCCTCACCCTTCCCTGAAGGTCTAGCAGCATGTGTTCGCTCTTCTGCCTTTGTGCCTCTGGCAGAGACAGCTCATGCCCTCATTCTTGTCAGCTCAGAAGATCTGGCAGGACCCTGAAGTGCCTGGGGAGACCTGATGAGGAAGTGTTCGGGTGCCCTGTTCCCTGCAGCAGGCTGCGGGACTGAGGAGTGCCTTGGACACACAGAGCTAGCTGGGGGCAGGGGGAGTGCTCCTGCAGACAGAAGAGCTTTCATTTGGATAGGTTCTGAGTAGCAAGGGTTGAAACTCCCCGTGGCAGGAGAATAAGACTAAAGTCAGCTGTAGAAGTGTTAGACAGGAGCTTTGTCATCCAACTGCTTGTCCACAGCCCTTTGTGATGGGAAGGGATGCTACTGCAAATGACTGCTTTAAAGGCTTCTGGGGAGCATCACACTGCTGGTGGAGCTCAGTACTGTCACTGTCCCCAAGTCCTGCCGAGGCACTTCTGGTACAGGTCACAATGAACTTTATAAAATAAAAACCTGCAGCGAGTTCAGATGTTATTTCAGATGGCAGGCAAGCACTTCACAGACATTATTTTAGTCTTCTGCGGAAGATTCACATTAAGCTTCCATTAACAGTCTTTATTGGACTTGGTACTGGTTTAACAGCCTCAGAGACTGAAGTTCACCTACAGAATGCCGGGTACCTGGGCAGCAATCTCGCTCTCAAGCTGCATCAGGACCGTCCTGGTCCTGAGACAGAGCTGTCATTTCACTCCTGTTACTCATCTCTGAAGTTTTCTTTCACTTAAAAATGCTAGCTCTTGGCAGTAGGTGGGGAGAAGGGAACTTTGTAAACATTAGGAACTGGGTAGAAATCTCAGAGGTTGAAATCACTTATTTGTTTCATTTTCAGTCCTTAACAACAATTCACCGTATCAAACTTGTTTCCTTCAGTGTGGCTGTGAAGCATCATCAGTAGAACACTGAAAGAAGACCTCCAAATAACTTTCAAGACATTCTGCCCCTTGATTTGTAGCAGCTGTGATCTAAACAGTACAGCTAAGCTGGAATACTATTAGCAAGATCTATCTTCTGCTTTGGGACAGTTGATGAGTTGCCGTTTCTTCCTGATGTAAAACCAGAGGGATCAACTGATCTTATAAAGTCTCTTCCAGGAGAAAGAACGAGGCTGAGTTCCCTTGCTGGCAGTGACATAAAAAGAGGGCAAATCCATACGGATCAAAGGAAATAGTTTTACGTAAAACCAGGAGCAGAGGTAGAGTACATGTGTTCTCCTCCCTTAATAAGTATCAGAGAGATTAGCTTATGAAAAACCGAGAGAGCTCTGTTTTCAGTATCTACAGCAATTACAAACTCTTTTGATACCTTTGGCATGATGACTGGGAGAAGCAGAGATAACATACAGGGCACTTCACTCTTGCCAGTGGATCAGGTCCAAGTCAGTTTTTAATGCCTGAAAATTCCTGCTCTTTGGCTTGTGTGTCCCTCTCAGCTCATCCTGGGAATAATCATGAATCCTTTTTGAAGATGTGAAGCAAGAGGATGTTTTTCCCTCCTGACTGTTTGTGAAGCCAGTCGTGGGCTGCTGCAAAGCTGTTGAATTCCGCTGGTAGGGAGCACTGGGTGCAATGAAAGGAGAAGGGTGGGCCTTGTGTAGGTAGTGCAGAGCAACTGCCAACTGCTGTTTTTATAACACACACATCATGCAGTCCTTCTGTAGTGTTTTTCAGTTTGAGAACCTGAGGATGTTCTACAGTAGGGAGTTTTATTATGGCGATTTTAGGGTTGGAAAGGCTTGAACAAATGCAAGATAAGCGTGCATAGAATCGTAGAATCATTAAGGGTAGAAAAGACCTTAAAGATCATCTACTCCAACCATCAACTCACCCCCACCGTGCCCACCAAGCCATGTCCCTCAGTGCTGCATCCATACATTTCTTGAACACCTCCAGGGGCAGTAACTCCACCATCTCCCTGGGCAGCCTGTTCCAATGCATTAGCACTCCTGAGAAGAAATGTTTCATAATATTCCACCTCTTCAAGGCTTTGACAGCCCTCTTCTCTTGCTTTTAGAGACAACAGTTTCTGCTCAAGGTATATTCCTGCTTTTATGTGCAGTCTGCATATAGCTTGATATAGAAAAGCAAATCTTTATCCCTTTTCATCTCCTACAGCTTAGGACTGCATTTGTTGGGAAAGCTAGATCCCTGTAATGGATACCGCCCAGAACAGGAAAGAACATCACCTCCCTCTTAGTTTTTCTTCCTGTGAGATCTTCTGTGCCCACCACCATTTTGGATGAGTTGCGATAAGGGCCATGCTTTGGCCTTCATTTTGAAAATCACAGCTGTTTATCAGCAATTAAAACACACACATTGGGGCAGTTTGCCTGTGGACAGTACAGTGTCCCTTGCATCAGGGAAGGATCATAGAATCATCTAGATTGGAAGATGAACCTTCAAGGTCATCGAGTCCAACTGCCAATGCTCCCACTTACTCGGAATTCAAGAAAAAGGAACAGAGCTGGACCCAGACAAGCTATTTTTCCTCATCCACGCATGCCTTATCGCTACAGTCACCCGAGGATGGAGTTACTCACAGCACACTAAAGCAGGCAATAAAACCAGCAGCAGTGCAGGTAAAGCAAGCTGTGTTCCTTCATGAGGTCTCTATATAAATGCAATTTAGAAAGGCAGTCAAAGGGGATTCATGCCTTCCAAAGGGTGGTTCACTTAACAGGGGACACGGAGTACCCCAGGTGGCTGTATGTAACTATTTCTGTCAACCTCCTGGCTGTAATTACAGGTCTCTCACCCCCTGCTGGCTTGTACCCTGCCCATAATGAGATCGTTTTGAGAGATAAGCCTGTGACTCCATTAAATCTGACGGTGGTGTAAGAAAAGATCAAGATCCGCTATAGCCAGTCAGGCTTGGCTAAGGTTCTTCATGTGCTTTCTTTCCTCCCTCTGATCATGGACACAGCGTTTTGCATTTCTGACAGTGTTTTGCATTTTTCAGAAGCCTTTCAACTAGGTCATTCAAATGCTGTTTGAAAAAACACAACAAAGTGTCCTTAAAGGCCCTTTTAACGTTAAATCTCCATCCTTTCCCATTGCACATGAATGGTCCTACCTTCATTAAGGGCCACGGCTGTGTGGGTTGCAGAGGCGAAGGGACGAAATATCAGGCATTCCAGTCATTTTGACTGCCTCAGAGCTACGCTTGCAGAAAATTCCTACAAAATTCTTAGGCCCTTGGTCCTGCCGTAGGTGGGAAATTCAGTTGCTCAGCTTTTCTCAATAGTAAGTTGTAACCGTTGTTTTTGTTTTGCTTTCCGCTTTACTGAAGAGGAGAATGTGGAATTTAGGGGAGCTGGGTTCCTCTCTCACTGCTTGATGAAGGACTTTTAGTGCTAGTTCAGAAAGCCCAGAAGACCACTTGTAGGGGCATGCTGTGAGAGCAAGAACGGTAACGTCATTGCCAATGGATTCAAACACACCGTTCAAGCATTTGTGGTTCTTCAGAAAAACAAATGCTCAAGAATCCACTGATAGAATGCACTCATCAAAAACACAATAAAGGTGATAAACTCTTGCTTCTAGGAGTTCTTGTGCCGTTTAAGGCTGTAATATGTGCTTGTGATTTTTGGTTTTTTTAAAGCCTATAATCTATCATTCCATTTTTAGTTACAGGAGCTGTTTTTAATTTGCCCTCCTTTGCCAGTTAGTTATCTGGGAGATAAAGCAGCTTTGAAATCCCCAGACTCCCTGGAACCACACTTTATATCTGTCCAGGGTTGTGCACACGCTTTGCCATTCCAAAGCAGATAAACCAAGTACCACGTAACTCACTGCTTCTTTTGAGCGTTAGTGGCTATACAGGAATATTTTAAAGAGCATAGAATTCTTCTTGATAACTTCTCATTAAAATTTTGCATTAGAAAAGTAGGATGTTTTCAAAGAGGAATACCACAAAGTCAGGATTTGCAAAAGTCCGGCCTCTGCCCATTCTACCTGCCTGCGTGCATGGTGCTGCAGTCTGCAAGTTCTGTCATTCTCCTGTGTTCATCATTTCATCAGTGCTGCCTGATGAGCAAGAAGGAACAAGCTTTAGTAGACCAAATCTCATCTTCATCATTCTGCACCCTGTTAGATTAATTCTACCCAGTCCGTTTTGTCCACCGAGAGCAAAAAGGTTTTCCCCATCAATTCCTACCCTGTATTTTGTGCTCCGTTTATGAGCCTTAAGTCAAATCTGACCAAGAATAAAATGCTTGGCCTTGAGATCTGTGAAATCCTGGACATAACATAGTTGGTGTGATCCCTGAGATTGTGGGAACGTGTGGATGGGATCATATAAAAATGGGGAGATACCCGTGAAGACCAAGGTCCACAGAGTTTGACACCTTGTCTGTTCTGTTCACCAAGTGCTAAGAAAGGATGACATCAGGATTCCAAGTTCTATCTGGCTTTACTCTGATGGAGTTCACTGTCCTGATGGTGACCCTACTTTATCTGATCTCACCTATATGAGACTGTGCCTCACTTTACCACACCTTTTGCACCTAATAGAGCTAGTAAAGCAGGGTGTTCTCATTGTAGAAGAGAGGATACGTCTGCAACTTGTTGATCCAAAATAGCCTGAATGTGCTAAGCTTTTAGGCTAGCTACATAAACCATCTAATTGCCAGGGCACTTGGGGAGGACTGAGAATATTCTTCCGAGCATGACAAGGATGGATTTTCTGGAGGTGGCTGGTTCTGTTCCCGTAGAGATGATTACTTTAATACAATAAAAAATGAACAATATGAGTTTGGGCACCTATAGCCCTAAATAGCGACGTCTTTAAATTTCATTTAAGTCTGCATCCATCAATAAAATATTTGATATTTTTCACTAGACAACTGAGTTCTGCACAAGATGTTCAGTCTGGCCCTGGTTCATCAAATCACTTAAGTGCTTTGCTGAATCAGAGACTTGATTCTCATTAAATCAGGCACTTTATACAAGGAGGCAGGGAGCATACTGCAGCCTTACCTCACTGCGTGGGCTCTCTTGGGAAGTTGGTGTGCAAGTAATAGCTTATGGATTAGGACCATCCTCTTACGGCCCAGGTCCACTCCGTGTCTTCCACCAGATGCATTTTCAGTTGATTATTTATTGAACTAGTACGGGAGAGCTTGAGCTTTGGGAATGAGCTAGTTGTTTAGAAATGGCACTGATTTTTTTTTCCCTGTATTCTTCCATATATATGGCTTTAGCCTCAGGACTATAGGGAAAAGTTTGGAAGTGCTGTGCTCTGAAAGGCAGTTAGACACTGAGTTGGTTCACCTTTGGGATAATCACTCCCTGTGAAGATTTTGATATAAAGGTACACACCCTGAGAACAAAGACCCTGCAGATTTGCTGTGAATCAAGTAGAGATCCTATATGGGTCACATACGAGCTGATGGCCAGGATGTGCAGTCCCACAGCAATTCCCCTAAACTGGGTTTATATTGTGAGTTTGGTGCCCTGTGCCCTGGGAAACATGAAGTGCATACAGACAACGGGTGTTTATATATGAAGCTATTTCTGTACAAGGTAACTACTGGGAAAAAAAGAGGATTTCATAAACGTTTTGAAACAATCAAGAATAGCTTCATAAAATCCTCCACTGCCTAAAGTGGAAAGCCAGCAGAGAGCAGCTTTGCCAGCAGACAGTTCATTCCAGCTCTTGCGGCAGGGAAGCAAGACAAGCGGCCTGCCAGAACAGTGGGTTGCAGTTCATCTCAGGAGTACATCGGGATCATTATAGCTCTGAGATGAGCAGTTGCCCTTAGTAAGAAAAGCACACTCAGCAGCAAAACTGTTCTATATAAATGGGCTATAGCCCAAAGATATCTTGTATTCCCAGAGCAACGCACATAGATGCGAGCAAGCAAATCGCTGACCAACTGTAGACTTTTGTTTTAAGCTTCTGAGTCCTCTTCATCTGTAACACTATTCTGAAATGTACCTGTTTGCGCTAAACACTTCACTTGTTCTGGGGACGGGAGAAAAGAGCTGCTTTTCAACGCTCTGCAATTTCACCTAACAAAAAAAAAAAAAAAAAAAAAAAAAACAAATTGTGAAATTAATTACAAGAAGAGAACTGATGAGAGAGAGAGGGAGAACTCAGATGACAGACATAGTTGGCACGGTTGCTGCTTTTTACAAAAAAAAAAACAACCCAAAGAGTTGTTTTTAAAATGTATGTGTTGAGAACATAAGCAAACAAGCCTAAAAAGCACACATCTTGAGAACGGCTGCTCTGCACGATGGAGAAGTGCAGCAAAAGAAATCTGTTCAGTCTTTTTTACAGAGAGTTACACCTAACCCCTTCTCGTTCATTGGCGTTACATGGGATTTCTGGTGCCTGCAAAGACAAGTACTTGCCCTGGGACTTTTCCAGCCTTTACAACAAATGCATGCATCTACTGGTTTGCTTAATTTTTTAAATGATCTGGGGATGGGTGCTTACTGAACCTATTGCACCAGGCAGGTTATCATGTGGCTGTCATGCTTTAGGGCTTCTGTCTGCCGGAGATAAGAGTTGGTCAAAAGCTCTGGCTTGGCAATGACATCCAGATTAGGAAGAAATGGCACTGGGTTTAATGAAATCAGCAAAAGTTTCGAGCACGGGCTGGCAGCTGACAACAGCACTGAGAAACAAGGGTTGGTTTTATATTGTTTCTATGCTCCCTACAGAGGAAGAGGCCTCTCTGGAGAGGAAATGGTTCCCCCAGCACCAGCCCCTGAACCTAGGGTGAGATGGATCACACGGAAGACCCCGTGTGGTTTCTCCACTAAACTTGATCCAGTTCAAAGACCTGAACTTTGGGGTGAGATGAAGTTAGGGGCAGTGAATTTCACTGCCCAAGCTTCTTGGAAAACATTTGGCAGAGCTAGGATGTGCTCCATTTCTGCTTTGGTTCTCATATCTGGGGTAACCCAAAAGCCCAAACTCTGCTTAGATGGACATCTGCTGTTCACCAGGGTACCAATAGTTCCTTTTAATGTCTTTTTGGGAGCAGCTGCTTTGGGAAAATGCAGCTTTACATTTGTTCAACACATACTTTTAGTAGGACCCCAACATCAGTTTTGCAACGGTTGACATTGTGGTGAATTTGCTGACTTGTACTTTGGGATTTTTCCCTAATGGAGCCAGGAGTCTACTGCTGAGCTCTGCTCTGGGCGTGATCCTGTTGCCCTCTTTGTTCCTTCTTTCAGGCTGCTGAAAAAATGGCGTTCCCTGAGGCTGTACTGTGCACATCTGTCTATCCAAGATGCAGTTACAGGGGAGCCTGTAGACTGGGGAGCAGCACTGAGGAGAAAGTCCCAGGAGAATGCTCTTTGTTCCTTGAACGACACTGCCCTGTACACAGGTGTCTGCCAAGTACATGCCTTGCCCAGCTCCCTGTACCCCCATGTGGTTTTATTTTATATTTTTTTCAATAATATAGAGTTTAGATGGGTTAAGACCTCAGTTTGCCAGCGCATAGCTATTGTCTGCGTGGGCATGTCCTCAAGAAACAATGCAGAGAGCCCATTATGGTTTGGGATAGACCTGAGCTGTGCAATTGAGATCCACCCTTAAGCCTCAAATATTCTGCTCTAATGCTCAGCCCCAGCAGACTCTTCTCTTGCAGATAAAAGCAAAAAACCACCAGACCCAGCATTTCCAGAGCTCAATTTTCCTAGTTTTAACAAGCCTGAGGAGTTTATTTTGGCTGGATGGCTCAGTGTCAGAGTTCAAATCCCACTCTGTGTGTCCAGGAAGAGGGCTAGATGTTCCAAGCATGCTCTGTAGTGAAAGTACTTAGTGAGTTTAGCAAATACCTGCAAAAAATTCATTGCAAGACAGGTCAGAAAAAGTCTTCTTCTTTGTGCCAGCATAGCAATATTGTTAAGGAACACTTTTTTTTTTTTAATAGTTTGTTTTGGCAGATAAGTTGAAATTTCCATAATGGCAAAAATGTTCGTGCAAATGCTGTTGAATCCACTTGTAAGTCTTTTTGCCAATCTTTTGCCAGTTTTGTTTCATTTATCAAGATCAGCTAATGGAACAGGGCTCTTCTGGTAACAGTAAAACCACAAGGAAGGTTTGCTGGGATAGCTCTTCTAGAACAAGTTCATTTGGAAATTTTAAGAATGAAACCCTGCTGCAATTAAATGTATATAGATTGTGCAAAGAACTAGCAATGTAAGCAGCTTACGGCCAGGTCTTCTCCAAGCTATCCCAACGTGCAGATGAGAAAGATTTGCCTTGCTTCCAGTTCCTATACAAAGAATGAGAGCTTCCTCTGTTACTGATACCCAGGTGAGCAGGAAGACAGGAATAACAAACAACACCAGTCCTGTCTTCATTCTTCTCAGCTTATTAGCCTTACAGTGTGCAAACAAACCTCTCCAAGGGCATTGCCAAGCTCACCCCAAGGTATGTTCTGGAGATCTAACACGTGTCACGCCCATTCAGTCCTCTTTTCATGCATCTCCAGGCAAGGGCACAGACCGCCCATAAAAGCATGTAAATCATTCTCTAGGCATTGTACAAACACGTGAAGGAAAGTATTTCCTTGCCCTGAGGAAGTCGCTGGCAATGAAAACAAGACAGAAAAGACTGGGGAAGAAATGGAAGTAGCTCACTGTTCTCTAGCTGAAATAAAGGGAGGCTGAGGAAACCTCCAGGGTGATGGAGGAGGCATGAGTGGGACAGCCTGAGCAGATCAGCTGTGATAGCTGTTGCCCATCCCAGGGCACTCCAGATCCAGTCATACCTAGGGTGACTCAGGTGCTGCATTTGGGCAGGACCTGACACTGGTGGGTGGACCTCACGTGGGCAGTGGGGATCTGCCTTTGGCCAAGGCCTCCAGCTCAGAGCTAAGAGATAGGGGTTTCTTCTGATGCAGTGTTTTTGCTGCTGACAAAAAAAAGCTGCACCGAGGGTCTGCCTGCAAGCAGCTGACATTCTACTGCTGGCCTTCACAGCTGAACCTATGGGATAAACATCCCTTTCATCCCTCTTGAATTTTACAGGTATTTTAAATCTTGCTTCACAGCTCAAGGAAATATCCTTTTCCTCTTTCTTCATTTCTGGGGCAACATTTCCTTGTTATACTTTCCAAGCTGAAAACACAGCTGTCTCATAGGCTTCCTGATGCAAGCTGAGTGTGTTGAGCAAGGCATCGGCATTACTAAACTGGAGCGGTACCTACCAGAGAGGCACGGCAGAGGAAACAGAAGGTTTTGCAAACCTCATCAACTATTCCTGCTGGAAGTCACGAGACCAGCACACGTCAGACGAAAGCACCGAGTGCTTAAACAACAAATTCAGGTGTTGATTAATAGGAACACACCTTTTAATCTATATTGACCAAGCAAGTTCAAAAGGGAGGTTTATTGTTGCAAGTGTGTGTACTATAAATAAGGGGTTATTTGATGTTCTGAATGTTGCACAACAGAGTGTTTTATACGATCTGACCAGAAATGGTTTTTTGCATGAGCTAGGTGGGTGGTTCTCTGAGGTGTTAGATTTCATGGACATGCTCAGCTCTCTTTGGGGAGAGCATCCACCCTCAGAAGGATGGATCTGTCATGCTACCTTTTTGCCTCTCCCAGGCAACAGGGAACAGACAGGGTGATAAAAGGGCACAACCCTCTTTGGCAAGAGTGAGAAAAATTGATTTTTTTGGGTGAAGAAGGAATGGAGATCTTTTACTGCTGTTTTTTACTGCTCTTTGAAAGGAGGAGCCTGCTCTGCATCTGAGTTTTGGAAATACATTTTGTCCTTGTTGCCAACACAGGCAGCAGCATACCATGAGCCCACTAGATCCTAGCACCACTCCTGGAGTCCTTTGTAAGAAAACACAGATGCCTTCATGGTCTGTGACCATCTATCAATCCTGAAGTCAGCTTCTAAGGTGGTGAGGGAAAAAAAAAATATATATATATGTATATATATATCACAGGAGCACAAGCTGGTACATGATGAGTGATGGGGACACAGGAAGCCTTTGCAGCAAGCTGGAAGCTCATATGCACCTCAGCACCTTCAGGAATTCAGAGGTACCTGGGCATAATTGGTGCTCCACCTCTCATGGTTAACTTTCCAAGTTTCTGCTCACCTGTTGTGCCGCTTGGAACCTCATCTTCTCTGCTCTGGATCAGTGCTGCAGATTACAGAAGTATTTGTTCTTCTGATACCTAGTACATCGGTAGCTCCATTTGTTTAGAATCAGCGTTCCACAATGTTGTTGCTTTTTGGTGGTGTGGACATTTGTGAACAAGTGTTTTCAAGGATTAAATAAAGGAAGAGTAACATTTCTTCAAAAATCTCTGGTGAGCACCTTGAGAGCTCCTTAAGAATTGCAGCCACTGTCATTGAACCAGACTGATGTGTTAGTCTCACAAAAACAAGGCCAAATATCCCGCTTGGTTTTTGGGTTTTTTGCTCTCTTTCTTTTGTTTTAATTAAAAAAAAAAAAAAAAAGATTTAAAAATAAGCTTTGTTACTTATATGTTAACTATATATTATATTTCTTGTGCAGCCCAAGACAGTTCCTCTTCACTCAGTGTGGCCCAGGCAAGGCAAAATGCTGAGCTCACACTAGCTAACACGTCCTCAGAAGGCGTGCTTTCTGAGCCCACTGTCTAGCTTGCTTCTTTCCTGCAGCTTTTCTCCCTTCTCCGAGTCTTTAATCTGAGATAATACAAACTTAGTCTGAATCCTGACACCAACGTTAAATTCTCCTTGTCCTTTTTCCTAAAGTCAAAGTCCTGCTTTTAGCCACATCCAAATTTTGGATAAACTTACACTTGAAATGAGCGCACAGGTCCATAAGCAGAGCCTGACCCACATTAATTCCTGAGCCAGACGTTAATAATGCAGGGGAATTAGAAACTTGGGATGCTCGGCTTGATTTACCAAAGAGCTTGCACCTAATGGATTGAGTTGCAGGTCCTAGGGCCGAGCTGTGCAGGGATCCTGTGGAGGCAGAAGTAGAGGAGCATTTGCAGACAGAACTCATCTTCCCACAGGCACCAGCAGCAGAAGGCATGGTATTTGTTACTGATTTGGATTTCAGTACATCTACAGGTGGTAACCAGAGAAGCCACGGCAGAACTATGAGGAAAGCAAGCTGAAATAGATCCAAGAAACACTTAGCCCATGGGCTATCCTGTTGCAAATCCTACTCAGAGGACATCAGAACAGCAGTAATGGAGATTACTAAGGAGCAGGCTTCTCATGTTTTATGAATTCTAGAGAATAAAAAAGGCAAATTCAACAAGTTTGCAGCTTGTATATCTCTGCCTCAGGCACCAAGCCTGAGAAACCACGTGCAGGGATGCAGCTTTAAGAAAGCTGGATCTCACAGGCATCAGCTTGGCCTCTGACAGTCCGCACCCAGGAAGAAAACAGACCCATACCAAATGCCAAGAGGCACAGCAAGGTGAGCACTCCTGGGTCCCAGCTGCACAGGAGTATGGCTGCTGCTGCACATTTACCTGTCCCCCTCTCTCAGGAATGTGGGGAGGGAGTTTACAGGACCATAGCTAGGTGCTGCAGCCCAGGGACACTGTGCACATCTAGTGCTGTGGCTGCTGCATACATGGGGAAAGGGGTAGCTGCACCCTGCTTCAGAAAGCTGTGTTGGCACTTACCATGGCCTTGGAGGACTCCTGGTCATCCTGACATATCCCCAGGCACACATCTCTCTCCTTTGGAGCTGGTGGGCATGAAATTCATCTCCCTACATAGAATCATAGAATGGCTTGGGTGGGAAGGGACCTTAAAGCTCACCAATGGGCAGAGTTGCCTCCCATCAGATCAGGCTGCTCAGGGTCCCATTAAACCTGGTCTTGAATACCTCCAGGTATGGGGCATCCACATCTTCTCCAGGCAGTCATTGCCAATGCCTCACCATCCTTTGAGTAGAAGATTTTTTTCCTGACATCTAATCTAAATTTCCCCTTTTCTAATTTAAAGCCATTGCTCCTTGTCCTGTCATTATCAGGTGACGTAAAAAAGTTGCTCCCCTTTCTGCCAGCTGCCTCCCTGATCATGCTGTAGAGCGAGGAGGAGACAGACTCCTGGTGCTGCCTTTGTCTTTGATTTCCAACCCCTCTTAGCTGTGAAGAGTTGGCAAGAAAAATAACCAGTGCTTGGGAAGAGTTTGCTGCCGGGGTTGCATCCCATGCATAATCTTGCCTCAAAGGAGGAAAAGGATGATTTGACAAGGAGATGTGGGGAATGAGCCTGCCCCTTCTGCTTGCTTCAATACAGAACCAGCATTAGCAGAGCTGCCTCAGAAACGTGGCTTTCCAGTTGCAGGCTGCAAGGGCTGTGTCCTCTCAAACCATGCCTCCTGTCCCCCGATTCACCACGCACTATAGCACTGAGGTGAGAGACAGATAAGGCTGATGTCCATGAGATCCTTTACATGCGTTAGCTGAAAAGCAATACCCAATTGACAGCTGCGAGGCAGGATTTTTCCTGGCTCTCTTCAGCTGGATTTACTCCCATCCTCTTCAGCTTAACCTATTGTCTGCTTTTTCAAACAGGAAGAGTTAATGCTTTTATTCTCCTCAAGTTGGGCAAGTATCCAACTAAGCGCGAAGAGAAAGGAAAAAGGTTCGTTAGCAACCTCCAAGTAATGTATGAGAAATCTCGGGCTGTATTCATCACTTGGCACCACCACAGAGACTTGGACTCGATCAATGTTGCTTCCCTGCTTGTAAAGCAGATAGTCGGTCTGCCCAAATGTGTTGCTGGGGCAAAGCTTGATGTTGCTCATTAAGCCCTGGTCAGGCTAGCTGGCTGAAGGAAGCACTCAGCTGGTAGGCACTCTGACTTCCAGTACAACAGTCCCTTACAGGAGGAGATAGTAAATTCCACAGGCACCAGAAAAATGAGAGGAGAGGGGAAACACAAATGGGAGCAGCCACTTCAAGTGCCTTTCCCATGTCCTCTGCCTCCTCAGACAGCTGGTAATGGAGGGAGAGGACAGAGTTAAGAGGAAATGGAGGGTTGTGGAGTCTTGGGACCAGACTAGAGACGAACAGAGGCAATGCTGCCATTGCTTGGTGCAAGCAGTCTTGCTTCACCCAGCTGCAGCCCAGGCTGGTTTCCTTCTGCAGTGGGGTGGCATCAGTCACACAGCTGTCACTCACCTTGGTCACCCAACTTGTTCTGCTGCTTTGGCTAAACAACAAGGAAAAGCGAAACTACAGGAGCAAGAAGGCTTTCCAGGAGGGCGAAGGCAAGGAAAACAAGGATGGGATTTAAAGTGTTACCTCTGTAATCACTTCTTCAGGGAGCTGGGAAGACAGCACTTTGTAAGAGCAAAAACAACTCGTGCACAGGTCCACACAGTTATGCCTAAAAAGAGCACTTATAGCAGGATAGCTTGCTTCATTTGGGAAATTGTTGCAAAAAAACCCCAAACCTAACAACAACCAAAAAACATTAGGAAGTGCTTTGTATGGAGATGTATGCAAGATTGTATATACGCACTCAGGGTACTGTGGCATTGCAAAGTCCTGCACATCACCTGGTCGTGGTGAAGAAATCTGATATTTGTAGCGTGTGCAGCATCATTCAGCAGAGAGACAATACTAAGTGGTTATTTTTTAGTAGATTATTAGCACCAGAACCTCAACAATGTGTCTCAGCTCTAAAATGTGTGCTGTGCAAGGAAAGTGGAGGAAGAGACCATGTCCAGATTTAGCAAGAACATCCTCATTGCAAACCTCTTCATCTTCACCTCACAGTTTTTCACTGCACAGAAGAGCAGCAGCAGCTCTGCAGAAAAAAGCCACATTATTATAAGCTACAGCTTCCCAGAACGTGCATTTCTGCAGAAAAGGGACAAAACCCCAAAAGACAGATGGGTCCTTGGGCTCTCAGACTCACCTTCAAACTCTCCTTCATTCAGAAACATTAACTCCAGGTCCACTGACTGCATTTTTCACAAGCAGTGCATGCTCAGTCTTGATCAATAATTGATCCTGCTGGGACAGACAGGGATCACAGGCTACTGGAAGCCTTTAGGCTTCACATGCCTTTCCTCATGTGAATAGTGAAAGAATTTGCCTCTTTGTTTTAGGGATTGTTCTCCCCGGCTCTAAGCACGAGCTGAATATTCATGAGCCTCCTATGTGAATTGGTTATCTTCTACATGCCAACACAAAGTCCCCATTCTGCCTGAGGTGCCCAGGAGCCCGAAGTAGCCCAGTGTCTGCTCTAACAGTGGATTTCCCAGAGACTGTGCGTGCTGCCGTAAGCCAGTTGTGATCGCCCACTAAAGCAGCATCACAGCAGAACAAAGACTCTTGCAGAGCTGCTTGAGGCAGCTGCAGCTAGTTCTGACTTCTATGTTTCTTGACCTGATGTGACTCCCAGGCGGCCACAGTGTCTGAATGAAAAGCAAGAAGGAAGCTAATACGCTTTTCGTGGCAAGTGCTGTTCACTCATGCAGGCAGGCTGGTTTGTGTTAAGATTCCAGGTTGCTAAGTATCTTGCTAGTACAGAAGTTCAGATTCATGTTTGCGCTGTATTTGTGGTAGGAACAAATGGGTGTGTATATGCACAAATGTATAAAATGGCCCGTTTACAGGTATACCTGTAAATGTGTCATCATATATGGTGCATGAGGGAAATCTGCATCTCTGAGTGGGAGCTCTCCTGAGGTTGTTACAGATATCAGAGAATTGTTCATCACATTTATGACTGAGCTGACATGACATCATTTGAGAAATTAAGGGGCAGACAGAGGTGCAAATTTGATGGGAAAAATAGCCAAAAAAGTATAAAAAAGTAAGCAATTGCAAGCACACCTCCCTGGAGGTGTCCAAGGCCAGGTTGGATGGGGCCCTGGACAACCTGATCTGGTGGGTGGCAACACTGCCCACAGCAGAGGAGCTGGAGCTCAGTGATCTTTCAGGTCCCTTCCAACCTAAGCCATTCTATGATTCTATGACACGTGTAAAAGAGACCAGAAGTACTCAGTGTCCATACTGGATCTGTCTGGGATGAAGTTATGGAGTTAGCATTCTTCATAGCAGCTCAGTGGCAACGTGCTTTGCAGTTACGGCTGCAACAGCACCAGTGACACTAACATTTTGGCTACTGCTGAGCCAGCCTTGCTCAGTTTGAAGGCTTCCTCTCCCTTCCCTGTCTCCACAATGACCAGTAGGCTGGGGATGAGTGGATGAGATGGAGGGGAGGCAGCTGGGACTGTATGACCACACCATGTATCATGCTCAGCAATAAAAGCTCAGGGAAGAAGGAGGAAAAGGGAAGTTGGTCTAAATTCCTCCTCTGCCCTGCCGTGAGTATTGGGGTTGATGTCAGACAGCGGGACGATGTCAACCCAGCACCCTGCCCTTTTGTGAGTGAGGCCTTTGTCCTCCCAGGTCCCTCTTACGGGGGTGGTGGGGCTGTCAGACAACCAAGGAGGCTAGTGAGCAATCCAGACTGCCTGCGTGGGAAACAGCACAGGGCTGGGGAGTAGGAAGCAGCACCAGGGGGGCAGTCTGACCAGAAACACAAGTGTTGTTGCCCCTCAGAACAACACCACAGCACAAGTGCTGCAGTAATACCTCAAGACAGCAGTGCCCCTGGGCCAGCCTTTCCAAGCCCTACTAAGATACTCTACTCTCTATGCACAGGAAGGCTAGAGTGGGCACAAACCCCTAAACCAAAAGATATGATGCACATGGAGGTCTGTCTGTCTGGTCATGGACAGCGGCCTCTTCTTCCCACATCAGCTGGACCATATGGGTCCTTGTACCTGTGCTCTGCACCATCTCTGTGCTCTGCTCAGGCCTGTCTGGGCTGCTGACCCTTCTCCAGCACAGAGTGAACATCCTGGAATACCCAAGGAGCAGAGAGCAGGTTTCCTAGGTGAGTCCCCACCACGCATCCTCCCCCTCTTGTGTGCAGGTGGCAGATAACCATTGGTGCTTCAGAAGAAGGTGACACTTGCCAGAGACTGTCCAAACTAGATCTGTTTGGACCCCACTTGCTCCCTTTTTCCAGCTCTGTGCCCCTCTTTGGCACTAAATAGAGTCACCCGTTACCCTCAGAAGATGATGAGGTAGCTCAGCAGGTCTGCTTGCTCCGTGAACCAGCTCCATGATCCCACAGTCACAGAACGGTTTATGGGTCCTTGGGCACAAATCCCTTCAGCAGTACGAGAGCTATCCTAGTGCAGCCGCAGAAGGAGAAAGACAAAGAGGAGGGACCACAGTGTTTATTTCTCTCCCCATGCTTGGGTTGCTTGCAAGAAGTGGTCACTAGTAGGGGGTTTCTGCTCTGGTCCCCTCATCTTGCACTTCTAACCCTGTCCTTCAACCCTTGCCCCTTTTTTTTCCATGAGTTTTCCCTATTTTGCTGCTTCCCTTTATGTTCCCCTGGCCCAACAGCTCTATGGTTTAATTAGGATCATTCGACACCTCACCTGCAGTGTAGGGTTTTCCCCAGCAGGCCTTGGCTAGTGGCCACATGATTGTAAACAGCTGGAGATCAGCAGGGGAAACCCAACCTGGCATTAATGAGGGCGAGAGGTTGCTGCATGACCCTCTGAGCAGCAGGAGATTGGCTCAACAGCAAGTACAGCATATGCTACTTTATCCTTGCAGAAAAAAATGGCTTGTATTTCAGCTGTGATACTGTGTGCATCTTACCCAGCTCTAGAGATTAGAGTGTTCAGAGTCCTGCTTGCAGAATGACTTTGGGAACTGCTTCTGCTCCCTGCTGACATTCAGGAACCAGAGCCCTCACCCCTTCCTCCTTCTGGTGCCTTGCTGAGGGCTGTGTGCAGGCTACCAGATCCAAAACACTTCTCTGGCCAGGCTGTCTCTCTTGGAACGTCTGCACAAAGACAGTCCTTCTCAATGCAGCTCGTTGCTAATTGCACAGCAAAATACTTGGAGCTTTACACTAACTACCAGTGTCGTTTTATCCCCACTCTTCTAAGCTGAGTGCAGCAGGGACTTGCCGACACAGCTCAGTAAGAAAAAGATTACACTTCTTCACAGCCTTAAGTGCTACCAGATGTAGCGACGGCCTGGCCCTGAAGCCCCTGAGGTGCATGTCATCGAAAGTAATTATGTAGTTTAGTTATTACTGTACCTCTGCACACAATAGTGGTCCCCAACTGGAAGCCTGAAGGCAATCCATAAACCTTGTGCAATCCTGAGAACAGATTACAGTCTCAGGAAGCCGCTGTCTATGCAGGCCAGAGACATCAAAACAAGCTATTGCCCACAACACGTTCTTTGCACAGTATTGTTGGCTAAGGAATTACATATAATATGTGGTCATATCTATCATCTATTTAGCTATGCCAGCATAATTCATATAAAGAAGTTATGCCAGCAAATTTTCCCTAGTGGACAAGCCTCATCATGGTTTTCTGACAACCACATAATGCAAAGTTTTCACACTGTTCAGAACAGCCAGGCAGTATTGGACCTGGCTTTCAAGGTAAGAAACCCGCTGAACAAAAGGAGCATGCTAAAGGGTAGGTTGCCATTAAAGAGCTTTTCCTGTTTTTCTGCAATGAAGAATGTTTTATATTCAGAATAAATTTTGTCAGGGGCTTCAAAGTCACAGTTCTGAGAACCCAAAAGGACAGTGCTGTGCCTGTATACTTCAGGAGGGTTTATATTTGTAACTGCATTTCTACAGTAGAGATGTGACTCCATTCAGACCCCAGATAGAAAGCATACGTGTGTAGGGGTTTGCACAGAGAGTGTCTGCTAGCACAGATCCCTACTGCAAACACTAATCTCATCTCAGCCCTTCCAATTGTAGCCTCATTAGAATTAGCAGATGATCACTGATGGCTTGCAGGATGTTTATTTTCCATGCAACCCGTGAGGCCAATCATAGCTCCAAGGCCAGTGAAAGAGCTGCTTTGAGGATGCAGGTGAAGTCAAGCTGTTGTTCTGTCCAGTGTCAGAGGTGTCAGTGTCACTTTTGAGCTGGTGGCTGGAGACATGCTGTAGTCTCTGCCTGTGTTGGTGATCAACCAAAAAATTCTAGGTGGGATGGAATACCCAATAACCAACATGATTTCCAGCATGTAATTACTCTGGATATGAAAAATGCTCTCTTGCTACTGACAGCATGGGTCTTACGCCTTTTGTCCCCAGTGCTAAATGGGAAGAGTTATAACGGCCCATTGTACAGAGATGCCTGCATCTCAGCAAAAACCCCAGCACAGGGGCCTCGTACTGGCTCTGCAGGAACATGTACAAGCAGAAGACCGTTTCCTTCAACGAGCTAGTACAACATCTACTCTGATTGTCTGGTAGAAGCATGAAACAACTGGCAGAGGTAACCCTGTAGCTAGGCATTTCCCAGACCACCAACATGACCAAACCCACTATTTCACTACCACACTGCTGGTGCGTCAAGGGCTCTTCTTTCTGTGTGTGCAAAGAGGCTGATGCAACTCCTAATAACATACCCGAGAACCTCATGCTCTTTTGGGCATCTCCAAGAACAACATCAGTGCATAGCACAAAGCCAAACACATAGTTTGTGGAGGAGAGGGGTTCTGTGAACACCTTGGATATGTAAGTGTTGCAGGGCATGGTCTGGAGAAGAACAAGGCCTTGGCTGGTTGCACACCTGCCCCATTAGATATGCGTGTGTGCATGAAAGCATACTGTGATGCTGCACAGCAGATAAGGGGAAACCTTTAGAGGATGGGGCTACAGCGTACGGTCATTGTCAGCATGCCTGTGCTTCACCAGCCAAATACCTTGAACATGCCCCAGGCTTCAGCCTGGCTAAGGAGTGCTGTTGAAATCTTATCTGCAGACGTGATTTTGTCTTGCTGTATCATTCAGAAGGATCTGCAATATTAATAGGATGACAGCAGGATTTTCACGTGGGAGGGACACACGGTAATGCCAGGGATAGAAAGTGCAGCAGTGCAATAGGTGAGACATGGAGCAATGTCATGTTGTAAACAAAGTCTGGCTTCACCTACTTCAGTTTGCTGTATCATGGACTTGCAGAAACCATGGACAAAATATTGGCATTTCACTCACTTCAAGAGTGCCCCGATTTGGAAAATAGCTAAGTGCAGTTTTAATCCTCTGTGGACAAAAGGGATTGATTTTCCTGTAATGTGATAAGGGGCAGTGTAGCTGGCTCCTTCAGGGCTATTGTATTTGCAACAGAGATGGGGCTTTGGCAGGCCAAGGGTTTGGAGGCAAGAACAAGCCACGAGCTGCATGTGTGTGGCCACAACATTGGGGCTGGAGGCAAACCATCCAGATGAGAATTATCCATGGGTGAAGCAAAGACCTGCCTGCAAACACCTGTGTGTGCCTGAACCTGCCCACTGGAGAGGGTGTTGCAGTGTTAGTCCAAGGTTTCCGGAAACCTGGTGATGTCGGTGGTAAAAGTCGGAGCAGAGGTTCATGTCAGTGGATGGTACAGACCAGGTAATGGAACCTGCTCTTCTCCAGGCTGAACAGCCCAGCTCCCTCAGCCTGTCCTCGCAGGGGAGATGTTCCATCCCTTGGATTGTTTTTGTGGCCAAATAGGGTCCAAATCCAGCAGCACTGTCACAAGGCTGTGATGGGAGGTCTAGGAAAGCCTAGCTGTTTTTCTGTCCAGACTGCAGGAGGCTGAGAGGAGCCACAGTGATAGGCCCCATACACATGAAAGATCATTGCAGAAGGGAAAGGAATAACCCACTCCCTTTTCCCACTGGAAAAAGTCCAACTCATGTTTAAAACACAGTATGGAGTTACAGGTCAATGCCATGAGCTGCCTTTAAACATTAAGTTGAGCCACTCACTTCCTGAGCAGACTGGAGGACTGCAGGACTGCTAAAGACATGTCAAAGAAACAAGTGTGAGGCATGGGCTGGGTTGAGTTAATCATTCCCTGGAGAGGAGAGTGGGATGGCTGATCCCAGGGCTGTCAGCTAATCTGTGTGATGTGATCTCATCAATCCTCCTAGCATCCAGGGACTGAAGGCAGCTATTAAAAGCTTCGTAAGATCCCTCATGATTTGTGTTTCTTCCATAAACAACAACAACATAGCTGATTTGAGAAGGAAACAGATATTCTGGGAAATACAACGTGTCCCGTTTTCTCCATTGCCATTGCTAAAGAGAGGACTGTGAAAGGAGTCAGGTCCTGCAGTGTCCCTTGGGAAGATGGAGACACCACAGCTGGCATGGCCATCTCTCCAATGAGCCTCTCCAGTCTCTTGGTTGGGTGGCTTTCACATTGAAGGTGCAGCCTCATATGGTGAATTTATACTCAGTGGTTTAAATCGATCTTCTTCAGTGCCCCTCACGGACCCTTTGGAAAAAGCCGAAGAACTGCTGGGGTCTGCAGACCATGGAACAAGTTCACATGGTTACAGAAGGATTAGGTTTAAGCTCTTTAAAACTGAGTGTAAGGGACCAGTCTGGAAATCTTGAAGATGGAGCTGATAGTTGGACATCCTCCACGGTCATTTGTGACCCTTGCAAGTGTCCTGACGCACACAGCTCAGGACCGTGACACCAAGCATCTTTGGCTTCCCGGTAAGACCACGATGGGGGTTGCACAAGCTCCTTCCTCCCTGCTTTCTGTCCCTGGGGTCTGCTTGGAGTTTCTGCTCTAGCTCCCGCCCTGGAGGCTAGAGCATGCCGTCCTGCTGCCTCATAGAGCATTGTTTGCGGAGACACAAATGGGCTGTGCTTGGCAAGCGCAGTGGAAAGGAAAAAGAGGGTGACCTAGGAACATTTCTGTTCTCACTTCATTTTTCCATTGCATCCACTACTTTTTTTTTTTTTTTTTCTATCAAGCCCAAAGAGAGGAGCAGGGTAGCAGTGAAATGTAAACAGGTTGTCTCAACATAAATACTACAGGAAAGAAGCACTGTCAGAGAGAGGAAAGCAAGAAGGTCTGGGTTGCATGCTCTGTGCTTCTGCTCACTCCCCTGTACCCTCTACCCCCTGGTCTCCAGCATCCTGGTGCCACTGCCACTCAGGACTCTGAGCCTTGCTGCTGCCTCACATGGGTACCAGTCAAAGACTTACATCACCGGCCCTGAGGACTGATTTTTGGAAGTGTATTGTCAACAGATACAATGGCTTGAATATGACAGCATTATTGTTATTGTTCTGGAGAAGATCTGTTTGGAGAGGATTCCCCATTGAGCCAGAACTGCACCCATGACAACCCAACTGCCCTGGGGCTGGATCTAGGGATTCATTTTGCTGTATTTGACTGGAAGCGTTACTGCCCTGGCAACAGGCACAAGGTGGACCCCTCAGTCTGCCCCCAAAACCCGGCAGAATTGCAAGGGCCTGGGGAATTACAGCTCCCTGAGGCCTCAGTGCAATCTTGCCCACAAGAACAAGTTTTTAAGATAGCGAAGCATCTACTCAGACCCGCAGGCAAACACTAAAAGCCAACACTTCTTCCCTCTACAGAGCAGCTCTGAAAACAACAGTCAGCAGGAACTACCTTGAATCCGGCCTGCTGCCAAAAGCCCATTAGCCCTAATGGAGGGGAGGTGGCTGCAGAAGGCAGCACTGAGTGCAGCCTCAGGCAACCACCCCTCCTGGGCTGCCTGCACCTCAGACCTGCCCAGAGTAATCTCTCTGATCTGGCTGTGCCTCTCCGAGGGCACACATTCCTGTGCACGCCTTGCCTTTGTGTCTCACGGCTGGATATTGCAGACTCTCCGGGGCAGTGGCTGTGCCCCTTTGGATGCTGCTCCTTGCCTGCCGACAGTTCTTGTAATCCTCCTGTGTAACCGGAGCAGGCGGAATTGGTGCTGGCACCAGGAAGCAGTTACACAATGTTGGAGGAGGCGAAAACCTTTGGCAGGGGAACGTGGAAGCAGACACAGGTGGGAGGCTCCGGGCACTTGGGCAAACACTGACATGTCCTGAGAGCCCAGGGGGGAGAGGATGGGCAAGCCCGCCGGGGTGACGGTGTGCCTGCAGGCTGTTGTTCTCCCCAGCCTGCTAGCTCCTGAAATGTGGACAGAGCCGAACAACAAGTGCTGGCACTGCATCAAGGCAAGAGCACTCTGGCTGTGTCTCCTGGCAGTACCATGCTGTGATTATTCCCAAGGGTAGGGTCTAGCTTGTGCAGCCCAGGGCTGGCACGTGCTGGTGGCAGCAGTTGCATCCTCTTCTTGTGCATGTATCACACGTGGTATCAGGAGAAGAGCTCCGAGCTGTCAGGGCAAGACTTTACACTCAGCGTGGTTTCTCTCCAGCCATGCAAATTAATTTCCTTGCAACTGAGAAACGTGACCAAACTGGTTCTCTGCACCACCTGCACATGCCGGAGTCGCTGGGTTGTAGTTCTCCTCTCCCTGCTCAAGCCTGGCAGCTCCCTGCAGCTGCCCTCCCACCCCTGCAGCAGAGACGTAGGCTGCAGTGTTGCCGCCTCAACTGCAAGTGAATGTCCATCAACTTTTTCACCTGTGTGAGATATTTGGAAACGCCATGTGCCCTGCTCCTTCCTAGGCCTTGACGTGGCTGTGCTTCCCCCAGGGTACAGCAGGCCTGATGCAGGCTGAGCACATTCCTTTCTCCCTTCCTCCCCAGCTCACTCTGCCCTAAAGTAATTCCCAAGGCATTTCTGTGGCATCTGAGACCCTGAGAGATGTGGTTTCCATCATGTGCTGCTAACCCTGCATCCCACCAGCAATGATGGGTCCTGTGCTGGCTGCTGCACGCCAGCTGGCTTTAAGCAGAATGAAATTGCTCCCCATGAGCTGACCAGGAAAACACTGTGGCTGCACGCTCTCTCTTCCAGGTTTGTAACAATCAAAATAATAATTATGTGGCCTGGGAAACAATGATTACTGCCCATAAGCCTGGGAACGGCTTTTGCTATTCAGCCTTATGGGAACCCGTAGAGCTCCCATGGAAGGGGATTATTTACCTAGTCCTGAGAAAAAGCAGAGGAGGCTGCATGCTATTGTACTGCTAAGTCCCACAACGGTGCAGCCGGCGAGCGGCTTCCTCTGGCTGTCATTAATCCTTGATGCCTGACGGCCCCTGCACGTGCATCCTTTGGTTCCCGGCTGCTGGGAAGCTTGTCCATTGTTTTCGAGCTTTTGTCCCAGACTCATAGCTTTCTGGAGCTTTTCTTTCTGTCCATGTTTGGCCAAAACGTCACCAAGTGACTGGACTGCAGAACCGAAAGGAAACTTGTGGGGATGGGGGGATTTTAATGGGGCTGGTGCCTGTGCGTGTGCACAGATGTGCTTAGGAGTTGGGGCACACAAGGAAACCCTAACAGGCTCTTGGCTTCTTCTGCTCCAAAAGGAGTTGTCAGAGTAGCATCCAGGAGCTGGGAAGGTCTGGATGATGACCCCCATGTAGCGGGGAGAGCCAGCGCCCTCCATGGGATGTGCCAGCACCATGCAAGGCTGCAAGTAGTTGGGGGAGACAGCGTGTCTTCCTGTGGCATGAAGCCTCCTTCCTCTGGGAACAGGCTGGCACAACAGCAGCCCTGTTGAGGCAGCTCAAAGGGATCTCATGATGCCAAAAGTACCGAGGGCAGGCACTGAGTTGCCCACGGTTTCCCCAGATGCTTTGCTGGAGGCTTTGTCGTGTGGTGGAGTGAAGAAGCTGGCCTGTGGCTCTTGGTGCCATTCAGCAGGATTTGGGGTTTATCCTACATGAGGGATGCTACTTGAGTCCCAAGCGCAGCCCTGCTTTTAGCATCCTCCTCTACCCTGTGATTGTCCAGCTCCCAGTGTAAAATTCAAGTCTGCTCCACAGCTTTGGCTTGGAGAGGCTGAAAACATATCCTGTAGCTGTAACGTGAAGGGCTGTACAACAGGAGGGGCAACAGGAGCACACACCATGCTGCTTCTGCAGTGCTCAGCTGGGAGACTCTGTGCTTTGCTCCCTCTGGCCACCAAGGTCTGAGCAGAGAGTGAGAGGCTCTAAAAGCCAGCCAGCAACTGGCTGGCCACACCAACTGATTCCAAGCTGCTTTTTTTTTTTTGCTGTTTGTTCTCACCACCCTGTCAAAACACACATGAAATGGAGTTCATGTGACCTTCCTGAGTGGTGACAGTGAAGGGAGGTGCTTGAGAAAAGCCAGAAACAGGAGAGAGAGCAGAGGGAGGATACCAAGACAACAGTTTGTGGTTTTTTAACTATCAAATAATACACTATGGACTTGCAGTGTTTTTTTGTTTACTGTCCAACAGTTTGAACCTGACCCAACTGTTTTCTTTCCCTTCTGGCCATTTTAAAGTCTTTTTTTTTTTTTTCTCAGAAGAAAATAAATGTGAACTGAGGGAGCAGCCCTGCTTCCCTTGCTGTGCCCACCTGTGTGAGAGCAGCAGTGGCAAGGGCTGAGGCTGCACCACGCTGAGCAGGCACACGGAGGATGCACAGTGTATTTGGAGCTTTGCAACGACTACAGCTAATTTGGTTCTGCCTTGAGAGAGGCTGGGTTATTTTTGTTTGCCAGTAAAGATACTGGAAAACCAAAGGTCATTTCCTTGGGATAGCAATGCACCTTTCTGAAATGGGCACTGGCATGGTCTCCAGTATGCACCCATGGTCTGGGTTGGCGTGAAGAGCTGAGCTACAGTCAGTCATATGTGGCACAGCAGCCTTATCCCCTGTGCCGGCCACTGAGAGCACAGGGACCTGGGAAGGAGTTCTGGCTGATCCAGCGCAGTGTTTGCAAGCATGCAGAATTGATCTGTCAGGAAAACGAGAATGGTTCCAGCTTCTTTTGTCCCTGACCAACCTCAGCTGGGAGCATGGGCAGAGGGGGACGCGTCCCAAGCAGGAGGTCCCACTCTTCCCTTGTCCTATGTGCTGTCTGTCTCTGCTACACTCGAGGGCCCCCGAACACCATCCCTCACCCAGCACTGGCTGCCCATGCCGTTCCCAGAAGCTTGGATGCAAAGTCAGCAGGCTGAGAGCCAGGGATCTGCGAAAGAGCAAACTTGAGGCTCAGCTCATTCAAACTCATGCAGGAATGTGTTTGCCGCAAAGAAAATCATTTTTTTCTCTCCCTGTCAGTCAAACGATCTCCAAGTTTCAGGCCACTTTGCTTTAAAAGTCAGCTATCTTCTGTGTTGTGCGAGGAAAGGATCTGCAGAGAGAAAAATAAGCCTGTTTAAAAAAAGCTCCTCTCTCCAGTGAGCAGGGCTGTTTGTCACCCACTTGGAAATTTGTAAACTCTTTCCTCTGTATTTATCTAACTCTTCTATTTTGGGATTTGCTGGAGCTGTCTGTGCTGGCAGGGCATGCATGTCAAAGAGAGCCGAGGGAGGAATAGGGAAAGATGCAAAGCACTGCGGGAGCGTTTGCTGCGGGATTCAGCTGAGAATAGTGCCCTGACCTGGCAGTGGGACTTCACCCTAATTTAATACAGATTGGGAAGACAATGGGCAGACACTGGATGATGAAGGGTTGGACTCGATGAGCTCCAGAGATCCTTTCCAGCCTCTAAGATTCTGTGATTCTGATTTGGAGGGCTCACTTCAGTCCTGTGCTTCTTAAAACCTGAAACAGTATTGGCACATGCTGATGGCTGTGATCAGCAGCGAGCCCAAGCACCAGGTGGTTGTTCCCCAGAGCCACACCTGCAGGGTGGCACATCTGGGCTCATGGGGACACAAGGACATGGCACCGTGGTCACCCTTGGCTGTTGGCATAGAGATGCACGCTGCCCCAGCCAAAGTCCGGGTTGGAGACACTGCTCATCCCATAACCATGCACAAAGCCAGTCCTCGTTTATTGGAGGCTTTGTGGTGGCAACGTTTTCCAGCTCTAGAGTTTTGATGAGGGCTCATCTCCCAGTAGCCAAGAGGTCATGGTGCCTGGATAGATTACAACCTGAACATCTGCATTCCATTATGCAGGGATGGGGATTATTTTTCAGCATTCCCCACATCTTCTAGCAGTGACAGTAGTGATTAAAGCCTGGAGTGGATTCCTGAGAAGCATTTTGACTTCCTTTACTTTCACATCCTGCTCATAAACAGGAGAAAAAGGCTTTCCTTGAGTGCTGAGTCAGGAAGCCCGTGTGCCTTACGGCAATCCTGACATGCTGATGAAAGCCTGAGGATGTCAATAGGCCCAAAGCAGCTGAACAAACCTGCCAAGGGATGCCAACAATAGCAGGATGTCACTGTGCTTCGCAGAGAGGATGTTCCCATTTGCTGATTTGGCTCTCGTGCCAAAAGCCTTCAGTTGGCCCAAGGAATAGAGCCAACATCTCCAGGAAGCAACCATGAGCAGACTCTGGTGGGTCACTGCAAGCACCATGGCTTCAGCTTCCCATCCTCAGAGCTAGAAAGAGAGGAGCACATGTGCCTAAAATTGCTGTGGGCAGCACCACCATGAGCAGCTCTTGTTAGGTCTGGAGCTGTTAAAATCATGGAATCTTAGAATGGGTTAGGATGGAGGGGACCTTAAAGGTCATCTAATTCCAACGTCATTCTATGAGCAGGGTTCCCAACCGCTAGATCAGGCTGCTCAGAGCCCCATCCAACCTGACCTTGAATGCTTCCAGTGATGGAGCATCCGCAGTTTCTCTAGGCAGCCTGTTTGTCTGAAGCTGGCTCTGTGTACCTCACTGGAGCCTGGGACTTGAGGAAAAATGGGAAGGAGCCAAGAGGAACAGGGTTGATATGCTCTATTGTATAGCAAGAGCCTGGAGAGTCTAGAGTCCAAGAGACCACTCCAACCTGGACTGAGGAAGGATTATATGGGAGTTGCTGTGAAAGTAGTGCCTCCTTCTTTATTATATTGGCCCACAATGACAGAAGAAAATGATGGTGGTACAGCAGCAGAGGTTGAATTTCCCACCAGCATTCCCTTACATGCTGTTGCTGTGCAACAGATGGCAGCAGAGGGGCAGTCTGACAGAATGGCAGCTGACATGGAAGTGCGGGTGAAGCAAAAGGGTGTCACTGAATTCCTCTGTGTGGAAAAAATGGCCACTGCTGACATTCATCGACACTTGCAGAAGACCAAACAGTGGATGTCAGCACAGTGAGGCAGTGGGCAGTGTTTTTGGCGGTGGTGACAGCATCAATGATTTTTATGAGCATGGCGTGCAGGCTCTTGTTCATGGATGGTGAAAATGCACAGCTAACGGTGGTGACAGTGTTGAAAAATAGTGCTTTGTAGCTGAGAATTTGCTCTATCAAATACTTGTTTTGTGCTCTTTGTATCTGTAGTATTTTTCAAGAAAATAAATAGGAGGAATTACTTTCAAAGAGACCTAGGTACTTTCTCTCCTCGTGACACTAGGAGAAGTTAATGAGCCTGCGTTTCTGGGCTGTTGGTTTTGGGCTTGTGCAGGTCAGCTTTTGAAAAAAAACCACAACTTTTTTCATGGAAGTTTTCCCTGCAAGATGTTGTAAGGCAGCCAAGGGCAGACAACCGTCTATAAATGAGCATGGCTGCGCTGGGTGGGTCTCGGTGCTGAAAGCAGAGGCTGTCTGCAGTCTGGATGTGGCCAAGAAGGCAGGAGGAGGGCAGACTCTCTGGCCAGGAGCCCTGTCCTGTGGGGCCAGTAAGCACCACTGCCCACTTTCCCTGCAGCTCTGCCAGCCCTTGTCCCTCTTTGCACACCCATTTGTCTGTTTGCTTGTCCCTGGATGCAGGAGGAGGCTCTGGGGATCCTACTGGGGTGGAGATAGCCACCTCTTTCCCCTGCATGTGCCACCCATGAGTACAGAGCAGACCAGGAGGGCTGGCAGTGCTGGCAATGTGAGTACATGCAGAGCTTCTGCTGGGGGAGATACAGAGGGAGAGAGAGAAAGGAAAGGCAGGTGCAGCACCCAAAACTAGATAAAAATGAGTCAGCTCCACCAGCTGATGGCCAGGGGGGTCCTGGAAGATGTCAGTGCTTCTCTCTTACTTTCTGGAAAATAACCAGAGTTGTCAATGGAAAACTACTGCAGCGAGAGTCACAAACGTGGCTGAGACTGGCTGTGATGCCCATGCTGGAGCAAGCCCTGTGTGCTGCTAGGCACCCTTTCTCAGGAGGGCACCCATCTCCTGCATCCTCCCCAAGCATCCTTCATTCCACACCTCCTTCCCTGTGGTAAACCCAGGTGCCCACACACCTTCTCTACTGCTAAATCCTCCCCTACCCACCTGCATTTAGGATGCAGTTCCACGTTGCAGCAGTGCCTAGCTCCCTGCTAGACATCAGCCTGGAGACAGATGGGATTTTCAGCCCATTTTTTGTCTTTCCTCACCTATGATTACCTGTACCTGCTGCTTGTTTCTTGCTATCTAATCACATATCCTCAGACAATCATGTTCAGGCATGGTGCACAGACCCAGACCTAACCAAGGACACATTGCCGTCTCCATTACAGGTCAGGAGATAAGCAGCCCTCCCTTAATGCGGGCTTTGTACACCTGGAAGGCGATGCTCAGCACCAGGAACAACAGAGCCTTTCACTTTGCCATAGGACAGAGAGGACAACAGAAGGCAAATCAGCTCAGCAGCCCCATTTGTAGGGAGACCGGGGATTGTGGGGTTTGGATGGGGCTGGTGGTACTGATGGTGGTTGCTGGGGTGAGCCCATTCCCAGGGAAAGAAAGGGCAGCACCCATTTTGCCTGATGTCAAGTAGCAAAGTCCTCATGGAAGGCAGCCAAGCCTTTGCTGAGCACATGCTGAATTACTGAGAAGAGGAATCTTAGGACTGCAGGTAGAGTGCAAAGCATTACAGGTGGTTAGCATTCAAGGTAAAGTGCCCCTGATGGAGAACCACCTCTCTGGCTACTGCAAGATGATTTTTCAGCAGTGGAGCAACACAAGGAGCCAGAGCAAATGCGGTAAAGAACATCATTACTCCAGGGAATTGCTATTCTTGATAGTGCAGCATAGTCTTTGGAAGCATTACAGGGAGCCTGAGACGAGCAGATCCCCCTCAACCACTCAACTCTCCAGCAGTATTCACATCCAGCCTCACTGCCCCAAACACCCTTTTGTTTCACCTGAGCAGGGGGGTGAATGTTTTCCCTTGCTACCCACACTGTGCAGCAGGATCTTGGTTATGCCCCAACTAGGCTACATAACTGGATGGAGCACACTGGAAATATGGGCACTGTGTTCCAAGCACACCATCAGCTCTGCAATGTTAGCTGCCACATCCATCACAACCAACTTTGCAGCCACAAGTCAGGCATGGTTCTCCCATGGGGAAGGTTGACTTTGTTCCTTGCATCTATAGGACATAAATCCAGATTCAGTCTGGGAGAAAAGAACATGACAATCTCCCACTGGAACAGGCTGCCCCAGTTCCACTTGCCTACCCCCAGCCTTGTAAGCCCTCAGCAGGGCCAATGGGTGACAACAAAGCATGGGCACACGCCTGGCACTGCACCGCACTTGAGGGGCTCATGTGCAGCAGAGGGTGCAACATCTGCTCTGAGAAACTTGGGCTCTCGGGAAGCAACGAGGAAACCCTCAAATGCTTTGGAACCAGACTTCTTCCCACCCTCCTGCTTCCACATGATTAAGACCATATAAAAGTCATGTGTAGTTTCCAAGCCTCCTGAATTTGCCAAAATTGGTCTGGATTTGTGGAGGCTGGCTTCCCAATGAGACCTCGGGCACTTCCTGCTTCAAACACCAGGCCAAAACCAACACAGCAGCTCTTGCTCTTCTGAATTTTGATATGGCTCCTTTAGTCCCACAAGTTACAAAACTCTTTGATTTTAAAATCTTTAGTGTCAACTATTCTTACAGGCGGAACCTCACAGTGTCACTGGGAACGGGAACATTTTGGATGATACCTCAAAGAAATGTCAGCTTCTGGCTGCAAACACAGGTGCCTGGTGATCTTAAGCGGTATCCTGGGGTTGAAGTGTAGTATCAGGCAGTTGTGAGAGCCATTGTAGCCTGTCGTGGGAATCACTGAGGAACACTTTTAGGGATCTGGAGAGCAGAGAAGCGCATTGCAGCTGGCCATGCTGCTGTGTGGCGTCAATGAAGCCTTTGTTCAAAGACGTTGTAATTTAATATAAGATGAACAAGAAAGATGAAGTAATCAAGGTGGAGAGGAAGCCAACCAAGGGCTGGAGGAAAGTGTGATGTGTACCAGAGCTGCAGAGAACGAAGCTTATATTCCTAATTAACAGGCTCACTTGTCTAATTTTCTGCCCAAACCACCACGTTAGCCTTTTAAATATAGAAGGCCCCTCCCTCGCTGTGTATGCAGCCATCCCGGCACCGCCAGCCATGTCGGCTGCTTTGCCACAGGCTGTATTTTCAGAACCACTCGATGGGTGGATTAACAGCTTCCTCTTTATTGCCAGCTCTTCAGCTTTTGGGGAAGAAAAAAAATCTATGCGAGGTTCCAAAGTGTCATGAAGATGGCTAAAAAAAAAAATCACAGCTTTTAAAAAGGAAACTGTAGGGGTTTTATTTGCTGCTTAGTTTGAGAAATGTGAGGCTTGTAGGCTTGTTTCTTTTTTTTTTTTTCCCCTCACATTTCACCCCCACACAGCCCAGGGCTGGAAAAGTATTGTATTGTTTTCAAATGAAAATAGGGTGTTTTTCATAATTACATGGCCACAAGATCTGGGGCTTTGCTGGAGTAATGCTGCCTGTCAGCAGCCACCTGCACAGGGACCAGCAGGTTTCAGTCCTACTGGAAGCAAAGAGCAAAGTCTCTCCCCTTCTGTTTAGGGCTTGGAGAAGTAATATTTGATATGAAAACCACGTAAGTGATTTACATGTAATTACAATTGTTGACAGAGGTTTGATGTACAAAAGAGTATAAATCAAAGAGTTTGTTTGGAGAAATTATCCCTATCAAGCGAGAACAGAGGGGTATAACCTGGATTTATGAGTTTCCCCGTAGGTAACACAAACAAAACCCCGGTGGGAAACAGAAGGAGATTGGGATGCAGATCAAGGGGAGCACAGCAAACGTGCTGGGGATGGGAGAGAGAAAATTAGAAGGTGCAGCTTGCTCTCTGTCCCCCTGCAGAACTGCGGCAAAGCAGCACTTCGTCCAGAAGCCTCCCGTTCCACATTCGTCATGGTAGAAATCCAGCCCCCAGAGGGCACGGTGGGGTCATTTCTATCTCTCCTTCAGCTCCAAGCCTCCAGCCGTGCTGCAGCAGGCAGCGGGCCAGCTTGATGCTGCGTCAAACTGCTGCTGCTCCCACCCCGCCAGTCTTGGCTGCTGCCTGTGCTCCCACTGGGGACAGAGCCAACATGGCTCCTCACACTTTGCATAAAACTGCTGGGGCCCAAGTGACTCAGCCTCGGAGACGCCTCGTGTTCTTGGGAAAAAAACAAAAAACGGGGTGATGTGAATCATCGTGTCAATCAGTGAGAGGCCCAGTGCTCTGGGCTCCCCTGGGCTGGCTCGGCCGCCAGCCATGAGCATCCTCTGCAGCCTGTGTCTGGAAGCACTGTGCTGTGGGGCCGTGCCGTGGAGTATGAGAGGGTTCCTATGGGCACCTGGCTGCCGTCCCAGCCATGGTGATGTCCCCAGGGCCACCAAGGAGTCACAGTGGGAGCCCCTGCGCTCTGTGTGCCTGGGAGTGCTGCAGACATGTAGGCCACAGGAGTCCCTGAAGCAGCACTGTGTTGACCTTCTGCCACGGGGCCTGCCCTTGCTCAGCAATTAACTGGCATGCAAATGGCGCTTGAATGTGAATCGCTCTGCCTAAGTAACACCATGTGTGGAAGAAGAGTGAGTGCTTTTCCCCTGCTCTGAAATAATTCCATTTATAGACACACTCTTTGAGACAGATGAGGTTTCAGGCAGCATCACCCCAAACTGCTCTGAATGCTGGAGCCGGAGGGGCCCAGCTCGTGCTGGGAGGGCAGCAGCACTGTGCCAAGCTGCCCAGCAGCCTCTGGCCTGGGGCACCCTTGTTCCTCCTGCACTGCTCTCTGGGCACAGGATGGAATTTAGACCCGGCAGATCTGATTACAGCATTAAGGAGGCACTCACTGATGAGACAGAGCCAGCTCGCCTCATCGGCCAGATGAAAACCTGGCGTGAGGAGGAGCGATGGAGGCCCAAGTGCCTGGCTGCATCCAGACCCCCATACTGGCAAAGGGGGGCTGCAAGCTGGGGGCTGCACCAGGTTCTTGGGAGAGGGCAGCAAAACGTGTTCCTCCCCCACACCCTGACTCCTCAGCGGCTTTGGAAGCTGTTCTGGAGACAAGAGGGAGCTGTGTGAAAAGCGGCTGAGAAATATTCCAGTTTCCAACGTAATTTGAGTCATTTGCAATGGAAAGTTTCCATTGCCCAATAAATCTAACACGCTCATTTAAATGAGGGGGGAGGGAGCGGAGCTTCAGTGCCGGGTTGAGGAAGAGAACAGCTCAGGCAGCACAGGGGTGCAGCACCCAGCAGGTACACTGTGTTCTTGGCCAAGGAGGGGCACGGGCAGAATAGGGACAGGGGGCAGTGAGCATGCTTGTTGCAAAGGGAGAGCCTGCCCGTTCACCTTGGCACAGGTAGCACAGGGGGAAAATTAGGCTCAGATCAAAGGAAAAAGCAACAGCAACAACCATGCAGCTTTGTATTACGTTAAAATGTATGGCTGTGGGGCACCAGCCTGCAGCGAGGAGGAGGAACAGATGGTCACCTCCCCAGACACCAGACCACAGGGAGTACAGGAGGAGGAGGAAGGAGTGAGGGCCTTTCCTGGAAGGTCTGGGCAGAGCTGGAGCTGCACACATTCTGGTCTGTGTGAAACACCATACCTCCAGTCAGTCACTCCTGCCCTGCTACAGGACAGTAGGGGTCAGGGCAGCAGCAGAGATGACGCTTGATGCTTGTGTCAATCTTGCATTTACAGCCAGAAAGTAATGATACGTAGTAATAAGGGTGCTTCCAAAAGTAATGCCTCCTAATTCATTATTTTGGCCCAGAATGTCAGAAGCGGATGTCAGTGTTATGCCAGTAGAGGCCGAACCTTCCCACCAGTATTCCCTTACATGTTGCTGCTGTGCAACAGATGGCAGCAGAGGGGCAAAATGGCATCTGACATGGAAGTGTGGATGAAGCTGAGGGGGTGTCGCTGAATTCTTCCATGTGGAAAGAAAGGCCACCGCTGACAGTCAGTGGCACTTGCTGAATGTTTATGGAGACCAAACAGTGGATGTCTGCACAGTGAGGCGGTGTGTTTCAGCAGTGGCAACAGTGGCAGTGGAGCACCTCCGCTTGTTTATCATGGGTGAGAACACACAGCTAATGGTGGTGACACTGTTGAAAAATAGTGCTTTGTAGCTGAGAATTTGCTCTATTGAGTACTGTTATGCTGCTTTTCGTACCTGTTGTAGCTGGTTTCCACAGCAATAAATAGGAGGCATTAATTTTGGAGCAGCCTACTTACATCCAGAGTATAAGAAATGCTATGTGTTGTGCAGGCAGTGCCCTGCAAATTGACAGGAGATGGATCTGTAATCACCAAGGAGGATATAAACAAACAAATAGACAAATATAGAAACCCATATCCATTAAGAATATCAAATAACAGCAGAGAGAGCAGCACAGTGTCACGATCAGCAGCAGCAGCAGCTTTTCTGCAGTCTGAAGCAGCCGCAGGCTCACAGATGAGTTTCTCAGGTCAGCAAAGCCCAGCAGGCAGCAAGGGCAGCCTGTCCCACCCTCTGCCCCTTTTGCCCTTTTGCCCCATGCAGCCACGCACCGCCAATCACATCTTTCTCTGCTTCCCAGCTGAGGATGCACAGCATGACCTGTGCTAAAAGGCCATGCTCAGCAGGTCAAAATACAGGTTGAATGTTCTGCTAAGCCCACCCTGAGCCCTAGCCAGTCTGTGAGGGCTCTCAGAGGTGGGCTGAGGCTGAGTATAACCAGGGAGTAGAGGGTGTGGGAATGCTTTTGGGGGTGATGGTTGGATGAGATTATCTTAGTGGTCTTTACTGTGATTCTAATGGATATTAGAAAAATATTCTTCTCAGAAAAAAGTGGTGAGGAGTTGGAACAGGCTGCCCAGGGAGGTGGTGAGGTCACTGTCTGTGGAGGTGTTCAAGAAATGTGTAGAAGTGGTACTGAGGAGCGTGCCAGTGGGCACAGTGGGGGTGGGCTGATGGTTGGTCTAGGTGATCTTAGTGGTCTTTTCCAACCTTCACGATTCTGCGATTCTATGAAATGGAAGAAAAAGAGGTGATTTTAATGGTTATCTTCTCCTAGTGCACTAGCTTGTACCTTACATCCCAAACATTTCAAATGCGATTCTGGCACTCACATTCCATTTGACAAGGATTTTGTTACAGGGCTTTTCCAGTTTGTAAGAGCAGACTGCTGGGAAAAAAAAAATCAATAGCTACAGCCTCTTACGGAGTGCTTTTAGATCGATTTGTGTCCAGTGCACGCAGGTAAGAAGCAGTCTACTGTTCCCACATAGCCGCGCTAGTATTACAAGTTGCTGAGCTAACATTGGGGTTTCTGTCTACTAAGCCCTAGAATTTGGCACGTATCAGTTTCCCTTACAGGTGAGTCTGCCTGTGAAAAGAGAAAGGGACGCACCTGTTTGGAGTTTTGTGCAAAAAGGCTCAACACAGGCAGTTTGTGGATATCAGATCAGCCTCCCCAGAGGACATGCCTGCAGTGTTCAGGGCACAGGGGAATTAGGTGCCCAGGCTGCTCTGACAGCGCTGCTCTGAGTTGTATGTGAAATGTGGAGCTGTGCCAAAATTTCTGGGTTCTGAGACATTTCCTGTTCAGGAAAGCACAAACCCTGGTGCCCTCCTGATTACGTGTTAAGCAGAGCTCAGTGAGCACACACCGGGCTTTGGATGGTAGTGTGCTTTTCATAAATTACATGGATTTGGGATATAAACAGTAACTATTTATCGAAACGATGTTTTCTGTTTTCTTATTTTGATTCTGGGGTGAGCTTTGAAAGAGATTCAGTTTGAGAGCACCAAGAGCTGCCTTTGCTGTGGCTTCCTCAGTAAAAGACAGAAGTCAAATAATCAAAACAGAGCTGCAGTCCTTCCTTTTGCCTGGAAAATCTCTGCTCTCATTAAATCCCAGCAAATGAAAGCAACCATGCTGCGATCCCTCCCATGAACGTGACAAAGACCAGGGCCTCTTGGCGCTGGGGGCTATGGCAGGATCAATGCTTTAAGAGCCTTTAATGCAGGAACAGAGAGTGCCTGGAGGCAGGCTACATGGTCTGAGAGAGTCAGCAGGCGATAGGAGGCCTTCCATTGGGTCGGCCTCCTCCACCTCATGCCCTGCCCTGATCATAGGGTCTGCACATTCGCTGCCAGCTTGGGGCACCAGCAAAGGGAGGCTGGGCTCTGCTCCTAATACTCCATGCACGCACATAGAGAGCGAGGGAGGGAAATACAGCCCATGTTTGGATAGCTACATTCATTATATATCACATCCATATTGCATGTGAGCTCATTAAAAGCTGGTGACAAGGCCTGAGATACCATTGTTCCTTTGTGAGCAGGAACGCTGCTGGAAGCATGCGGTGTCACGGAGCTCCCAAGGTGTTGGAGCTGCTGTCCCCCAGCTCAGAACACTGCTGTGAGCCCAGGCAGGCTCAGCCAGCAGGAGCAGGGTTGCTGCCCCTGCCCCTCTCCTGCCTTTCCTCTGAGATTATTCTATGGGTTTGTATTGTGTCAAGCTTCAGGAAGCACAATGAAAACGAAGGTCCTTCCTATGCCAAGCTCCTACCCCAGACTACCTAGTCTCCTGGGAACACAGAGCAGACAAAGGGGAAGGAAGGCTGTACCATATCTCAGCAGGAGATCAAGGTGATGAAAGGATATATTATTCATTAAGTGTATCTCCAGGACAAGTAACAGGGAGTGCAGGAACAGAGCTTACAATTGTCTTAGGTACAGCTGTAAAAAATGTATGTACACATTATCTCCACTTTTCTGACAACTGTTTACTTCTTTTGGGATAGGAGTCAGCCTAGCCCCGTTTTGCAAGTGAGTGTATTTATAGATTCCCACTGATTTCACTGGTGGTTGACGGGGCATGCATGTGACTAGATGAGTACTTGCACTTCCTCTGAACCTGGAGTTTTCCCTGAGAAAAAGCCATGCTCCGTACAGATTTTACCCCCTAATTGGCTTTAGCTGCAGCACTAAGTAGCCAGTGCCAAGGGTATCCTCCACCCAGAAGTATTGCTTCACTGCACACACACAGCTTTGGCTCTTGGCAGCGCCTTCAGTCCCATGGGTTTTCCTTCCCCATGCAAACCCTTACTTCTTGTCCCAGTTGGGAAGAAAAGCACAGTGAGCCAACCCCATACAGGGCTGCATTTCCTTCAACAGTGCTGAAGTTCTTCTGGCTGAGGGCTGAGCTGAGGGCTGAGCTGAGGGCTGGGGGAACAAATCCCCAATACATCGACCCTCTGCTTCCTATGCCCCCTCCACCCTAACGAGAGGCAACTGTACTGCCTCACAAAATTACTTCTGCTTTATTCTCCAGACTAATCTCTCTCTCTCCACAATATGATCCTGAGGTTTAATCTGGTTAGGATCCCTCGCATCACGCGATGACAAATGGTCCCAGATGCCAAACTAAGCAATTTAATGAGATGCTGCACTGATTATGAAACAAAGCAGGCAGATTCTATTTCAGACCAGGGAGCGGTTAGCTCAGTGCCATCCTTGGGTTGTGGGGCTTCAGCCAAGCACTCCTGTAACAGATGTCCCGACCAATGCAGACCACTGCGTTGGACAGTTCACATTCTGCATGAGTTTTGATGGAGAACCATGCTCTGCTAGGCAGGGCGGTGCACGCTGCATGGCCACATTCCCAGAGTACCAACGCAACACTCACTGGCCGTGGGTGTCCAAGACAAGATGCAGGAAATACAGTCTGTTTGTTCGGCTGTTATTAGACCTAATCTAAACGTAACAGCCCAAGATAGATTAATATTACCATTGTTTGTTAATCCAAATGCAATGAGACACTTTTTTTTTCTTCCTGCCAGATAAGAACCACCCTTCCCCCTCAGAACTGCAGTCATAACGTAATTCCCTCTCAGCAGTTAATGGCATTCATAAATTATGCTCAAGACCTATTGTTCATTTAATCCTTTTTGCTGCCATTAGCTCTGGTCACTGATCTGTTGCCTCTCCAGCTCCCAGTATTTTCATGACACAGCTAGAAAACAGCCAAACTCCTCAGCCTAGGTGTAGGAAGCCAGACGGGTGTTGCAAGGAGGGATGGTGTCCACCAGCAGATTGAGAAGAAGTGGGGAGGAAGCTTAGCCCTGGGATAGCTGTGGGCTGGGCAGAAACAGAGGAATAAGCTGGGACAGACGGATCGATTCTGGCCAGAGCTCAGGGCTCACAGAGATGATGGAGCTGCTGGCTCACAGCCTTGGGAATTTGGTTCACTTCAAAGACGACTGGACCATGGAGAGCATTTCAACCAGCCTAAACTGGTTTCATAAGGAAATCATTGACGATAGCTGCTCCTCCTTTGAAGCTGCAGTTATGTTTTAAGAGAACTTGACCTTTTGGTGTTCTTTTCAGCACAGTACTAATCCGTGTAGCACATCCCACATTTATGTGGCATGCCACTGCAGGAGTTGCTGAAGACACCTCATCTAGAACTCTGCGAAACACCCTGGATATTCCCACACATGTGAACTAAACTTGAAAAGGGAGCACAGCTAAGTTGGAACACAGATTTTAGCAGAGAAAAAGGGACCTCAGAAGTTGGCATATCTGGTCATGCTTTGCTAAAAACAAGGAAGATTATGATCACCCTTCTGATAGTTGTACAGACAGCAAACCCTACGGGGGAATAATGGCGTCTTGAGTCTGTATTGGAACAAAACCACAGTGCTGGCTGTTGAACGAATTCAGGCTGAAAGTTCAAAGAAAGCTCCTGATGATCTGTGCAGGCCTGAAACTGGTCTGTCTGCCGAAGGAGCAGGGGCTGAGTACCTGGAGGCCTTTGAAACAGCTCTTGGCTCATTTGCAGATTAGGATCAGATCGGATGATGGGATTCAGCAACTGATGAAATCACTCTTAACCTGGTCCTCTCACCTGTTTAAAAGGGGTTCAACAGGAATCCACATTCATTTTCTTAAAAAATTATTTTGGCCAGAAATATTTACAAAACTGGTCTCCCAATTGGCATTGTCTTTTCATATCATTACCAGCTATACTGGTGCTGTACAAGCACTACAGTGGCAGCACTGGCACTGCAGGGGATATGGCCCAGATATTGCTGTGGAAGCAGCATGGATCTAAGGCTACCTGAAGCTGCAGCAGAAGAGGTTCGGCTGCCTGGTTTGCTGCACTACAAATGGTACCCATATCCTCTGAGGCAAAAGCAAATAAGCAACTGGCTCCTGGCTTGGAATCAGTCTGCAGATGACCCTGCATAAAGAGCGGTGCCCTGTTGACAGGAGGAAGTACATTTCTCTGAGCTGTTGACCTGTGCAGGTGCCCAAGTCCAAGAGTGGTTTCTCTAATAAAAAGAAACAAGGATTCATTTAGCATTCTAATCCAGAAAACTTTAACTGGCACACACCAGAGCTGTGCAGACGGTAATTATCACCATTCAGGTGAGCCAGAGAAGATGTCAATTTTTCTTCTAATCACTATAAAGCCTCTCAATCTGATTAATTTTTTCCTTGGTGTGTTTCACTGTAATTTATATTTGTGAGGATGCTAAGGGATTCTAGAGAATATTTCCTGTGGAAAGAATATCCTGCATTCTCTCAACAGCCTTGGTGCCTGGTAGGATTTGTGCATTCCTCATCACCCACTGAGGAGTTGCTTTCAAAGCCAATCTCTGACCAAAAGGTGTTGCCTGGAACAGAACTGACTAACACCTGTATCATGAGAAAAGCACTGGCACAAACTGCCCCAAGAGGATGTGGGTGCCCCTTTTCTGGAGGTGTTCAAGGCCAGGCTGGATGGGGCCCTGGGCAGCCTGAGCTGGTGCGTGGCAGCCCTGCACATAGCAGGGGGCTGGAACTAGATGGCCTTTGAGGTCCTTTCCAACCCAAGCCAATCAGTGACTCTATGAAAAAGCAATGTTTATCCCTAAAAGCAACATCCCTAGCATTGGTGGAGGCAGAATTATCTCACCTATAACTCTCTGTGCCCTAGTTTTGCTCAGAGGCGCAGGGCTGTGCCACTAGGAACACAGTTTGCAAGGTAGACTGACTTCAGGGTTACTAAACACAAAGAGAAGCATGAAGACAGGGTCTGTCTGTACCAAATGTGGTACCTATGACATCAAAGAGAGATGATGAACAGTCAGACCTGATCACCTGAGCTGAAGGAACGGCATCAGAAAGATGTGCTTGGAGAACTTATCTCCTGGGGCACAAAAAGGGGAGAAGGAGGAAGGCAGAGTTGCCAGGGAGCTGAAGCCACGACTGTTGGTTTTTCAGCTCGGGCACTGCCCAGCCCTGTGTACAGAAAGGCATGGTGGTAGCTGTCTCTTTCGCAGCACCCTCCTGCTGTCTGCCTGGTGGTGCTGTCCCTGAAACAAGGCTGCCTGGAATTGCTGCCAGCCCATCTCCCGCTGCAGAAAGCAATAAATCCATAATCTGTCCCTTGGAGCGGTTCCCAGAGTTTAGGGACTTACTTTCTTCTACCTGAGCCTTGCTACTTATTAGAAGGCCCTCCCTTGCTCTCTTGCCTTCTCTCCTTTTTGGCAACGGGATTTAGAATTAGATTTATTGAGATCATTTGCTTCTCAATCCAATGAAAACTAACAGGATCCCTATTCTCAGAGCAAGAAAGATCCTGAGTGTGAGGTGTGCGTTTTTGAGAGCGAGATTGCCCTCTAGCGACTTAAACTCAGAGTTCTAGCACTCGGTTTCCTTTTGCACGATTTTCCTTCGTAACAGAGCAACAGATTTCCTGTCGAAGTTTCCGCTAGAGGGAGCACAGAGGGCCGTGCTGAGAATGCCCTGGGTCTGTAGGAGTCTCCCAGCACCCACCGGTGCAGAAATCATCCCTCGTCCTATCAAACCAAGAATTTTCCTTCTTTCCCCGATAGGGTCTGTGGGAGTCAGCAAGCACTCAAGAAACCGATTTTAAAAAGAGAGGAGTGGTCTGTACATCCTGTAGCCAAGCCACAAGGCTATATCCTTCTTGAGAGGAAGACAGAGTAAGGATGTGAGTTTATGATCAGCATAAATGAAAAGCTGCATGCAGAAAGCTTACTGTGATAAAAAATAAATGCAGCAACTATATTTGAAAAAGTCATTTAAAACAGAGACCTCCTGTACAACTCTACCACTATTCCCACAACCTGACCAACACTACATGATTGTGTGTATCATACTTCCCATCCATCCCTGAGACTGAATTATTCCTTGTATTCAGCCCTTAATTCTTATACTGATTTTCCCTTGGAAGTCTTTTTCCTCACCCTTAGTGGCAGTGACTCACTGTTCTGGAGAAAAAGCTAAGGATGGTTGTGTGCCTTTGTAGTCAGTAGCACTGTAGCTACCCTTTTAAATAGTCACAGTGAAAATTTCTGCAGCATTATATGCTAGCTGATGCATTTACCTCGGTGTCAACAAGAGAAGAGGAAAAAAAATGTTGTCAGACTTTGCTCCAAGCAGGGCTCCATTGCTCTGGGCTCACCTGCTGGCTTTGCTGATTCATTCCTGGCAGCTGGAGGGGCTGGAGCAGAGCAAAAGTGCTTCCATCCTGTAGCTCTGCAAATGATGCCATTTCCTATCTGTGAACTGAAGCAACTGAGGACCCTGATACACAGGGGAGTTACCTTTTCAAAACAGTTCCATGCAACACATCTACTGGTGTGGAAAAGCAACTTGGAAGGTATTCCCAGGGGTGGGATCTGACACAGGAGAGCAGCGCAAGAAGGGTGATGCAGCTGAGATCCTACCTGGCCCTTCTCTGCCATAAGACCAGACAAAACTGTAAGTAACCAAGAAGGAAGGTACTATTCATCCTCTTTCTTCTCCATCACACTGCTTCTCCCTGTCTCCTGTCTACCACGGAGAGAGGTATCCTACAAATTGGATGGGTGAGGACGTCTTCATCCTCTCCTGAATTCTTTCTGAACCTGTAACCACTCGTGAGCCTGGGACCAACACTCCCACATTGCACAGCTCCCAAATGCAAGATAACTCCTACAAGAGTTACTTCTGCGTACAAAACCAAGCCTGAAAGCAGAGACTGTGCTGAAGATGAATGGTAAGACCGCAGTTTGCCACATGGGGGAGACGCTCTTCCACAGATGGCCGTCTTGGAGGCCACACACCGCAGCATCTCCCTGGAGTAGGGCTACACAAATCCCATCCCTACTACCTGTCTCCATACTTATTTACTTTCTTTCACAGGTATAAGAATAAAAGTGCACTTTGGTGTAGTTTCAGTGATTTAATAACATTCTTTCTACTCATTATAGCACTTGGTTCTTTCGAAACGCTAAAACTGATTTTCTTTTCTTAATATTAAAAGCACTGGGAATGTTGGAGCTACGAGCCCTTGAAAAAATATTCACCTCCCATGCAGCACCCCCAAAAGACATGAGTGCTTAAAACTAGGGAAAGACCTGCTCCTCCTCCAGCCTGCTGGGTGGAGCTGGGGCACAAGTGAAATCTGCTCTGGCCAAGGCCCCATTTGTATGGCACTAACAGAACTGGCAAACATGAAGAAAAACATATTTGAAGTAACAGGAAGTAAAATGGAGGTGGAGGAGGAAAAAAAACGAGGAGGCAAGAAAAAAACATTCTTCCTCCTGCTTCCCTATAGCTATTCAGCACTACTGGCAGGGTTATTTTTGTGTGGGAGCAGGATCCCATTTGACTGTAGATGGAGGCATCACGAACTGTCTCAGTAAAGGCTTCCACCTTTAGCATACCTCCAAAATAATGTTTCTCTGCTCTTCTGCAGAGCTGGCTTACAAGGTTGTCAGGGAATGATCTTTAGGGTCCCTTCCAAATCAAGCCATTCTATGATCCTGCGAATTAAATTCACTGTCCTTGGGAAGAAGGAGGAGGCAGCCACCATCCATGTGCTAGGTTGCACAGCAGGTAGACAGCAGAGTGAGACTTCTTTGCACCATCTTTCTGCTTATGTGCCTCAAGAGTGGAGGCAGAGAACAAGGCAGTTGCTGCTCTGAGTGACACAGGGTTGGGTTTCACAGGCTGTAGCTTCTAGGCAAACTGTTGCCGTTGAAAGCAAATTAGATCAGTTGGGCATCAGTTTTCACCACCCACCGCTCCAAATCTTGACATTTTGTTCATGCCATCAGTGCCAACTGCCTCAGAAAGCCAGCTGCAACACCTACTGGAAGGACAAGAACACCATTGATGAGGAGAACAGGTGGGGAAACTGCTCAAAGTTGAGGTGAGGAAAGCTTTTTCCTGCTTTAATCCAGGCAGAAGACGGGGTTCTCTAAGAAGACAGCAAGCTTGCTGGCCACCACATCCAGGTCACTGGTGTTGGCATATTTGAGCAGATTGGTGTTCTTGACAAAGTAATGTTTGAGGAAGTGCTGGCTCACACACTTGTGCAGCTTCTGCACCAGCCTCAGGAAGGCTTCATGAAAGCAGCGCCAATCCTTGGTGCGTGGGTATTTTTCGCACGTCCAGAATAGCACTGTCTGCAAGAAGCAGATGGGAGAGAAGAGGTGTTAGAGGTTCTGCTGAGGGCTCACACAGCTTGCTAAGGCAATTTGAGCGCTGGTAAGTGGCTGACAGCCTTGGAAATCAGAGAGCCTCGCACCACAGTCTTCCTGCATTAACGATTCTGCATCGAGGGATTACAGCCAACAGCCTAAGGAAGAGCCCTTTCACCTTCCCTTGGCTGTTCCCTTTCCTTTGCCTTGCAAATCTCACTAGACATACTGAGGACCCTGTACCAATGGCCAGAGCAGGCAGGGAGGGAGGATTTGAAAAGACCAGGGACCTCTGCAGAAATGCCAGGTGTTTTAGGCTGTAGAAAATGGCCTGTTATACAAATGTAGAAGCCAGCAGGTGGGAGGAGGGAGAGAATAATAATCATATGAGCATAACATAGTTAGCTTCAGCCATACTTGTGCTAAAGAGGCAGACAGATTTGCCTTCCACGTACACTAGGATTCTAAGCAACTCTTGCCTGTCTTCTTCTGACATACAATACAGCATGTCTTCTGTTCTCATTCTCTAAGTCTATTTCATATGATACCATAGAACAGCTTGGGTTGTAAGGGACTTCAAAGACCATCTAGTTCCAATCCCCCTTGTAGTTAGGGTTGATAACCACTAAACCAGACTGACCAGGAACCCATCCAGCTTTGCCTTGAATACCACCAGGGATGGGGCATCCACAGCTTCTCTGGGCAACCTGTTCCTGTCCCTCACCACCTTCTGAGTGAAAAATTCCTAACATCTAACTTAGACCTCCTATCTTTCAGTTTAAATTCATTCCCCCTTGTCCTATCACTATCTATCTGTGTAAAAAGAGAAACCAGTAGATAAAATAATGAATTACATATGATTATTGCTCTCATAATATTATTTTTATACTCTCCACATTGCATTTTTACAGACTTCTATATGTTTGTGAAGAATTTTCTGGATGTACTTGCAATTATTGTTCCAAAAAAAAGCAATATTGACCAATATTGACCAATCATTTCTAAAACAAAAAATCACCAATCTTGGATGTAAGAATTCCACTAAGTTTTTTAGTATTCTCTTAATTCAAATTTGCAGATTCAGTGTCCCACAGAGCCCCACAGATGCTGTGAGACACAGCTGAACTATGGCCTTCAATTTCTCTGCTTCTTCGAAGTTAAGAATTTCATCAGTATAAGGCATTATTTTCTAGATTGCCTGTTTCCCACCTCCAGTTGGCACTGCAATAGCTGCAGTGCTGAGAAATTTCTTCTCAGGTAGCTTTTCAAATGTGAGGAATATTTTTTTTTATTCATAGCTGCAATAACCACAGCCTTCTTTCTGATGTTGCCAGGGAACAAAAGACATAATGAGGAATTCAAGCTGTAGCTCAGCAAGAGCTACTCCTTGGAGGTTTGCAGAGCAGTTAGCTCCCATCACCACTTCAGCAAGATCCATGGGCAGTTGCTACAATGAAGTTTCCAGAGACAAGGAAAATAGTGCTGCTTTTCCAGTTAAGTGAAAAACAGGTGATCTGTCACCAGCATTTACTGAACTGGCCAGAGCTGCCAACTGAAGGAGGCATGGCTTTCAAAATGCACCTAGATCTTTCAGACTTCCTGATTATGAACACCATTTCCCTATAACAGATTCTGAGACTGTATCTTGGTATCACGGTGATGCCTACCTGAAGGTGATAAGCTGTGATGACAGGCTTATTTCCAGCACACCAGACATCTTCCTTCATCTGCCTCATGACTCTGAAGCACTTCATACGACAACCACCATCTTCATCGAGGCCTTCCATGAGTATATGCTCAGCACGGGAGAAGCACAGCTGCCAGTGATAATTGGAGCGGGCCAAGAGGTCAAAACCAAGTGACTATGGACAAAAGGGAGAGTGTGACATCAGATCAAAGGCAGGCTTCTCTGAGTAACGCAGAGGGTTGTTACAAAGAGATTGTAGGTTAGCAGAGACAGAAAATACAGTTAATGCTCCCATCATGACTTCTGATCGATGGAACAAGCAATTTGTTTTGTTTCACGTGGTGACATTAGTTACTCCCAGGAGATTCAGCTCTAGAGGTGCCAGGTGCAGTGCCGCTAAAACTGAGGCACAGCTTTGCAGGCACTTTGCCATGGAGCAGCAGGTCATAAGCAAGTAGGAAGCAGGACTGGAAGGCAGAAATGGATGTGTGGGATCATGGCAACCTAGGGCTGATCTGGAGTGCCAGAATCTAGCCAAGGGGAGAAACAGGATAAGGGTGGAAGGAAATCTTTGAGATAGTGCCCCACTTGCAGAAAGGTTACGTGAGACAAAGCAGAACAGCAAGAAAAGTGCACTGAGCTAAATGGCCAGAGCTATTTGCAAGAGACTCATGCAATACACTGTTAAATCAGTTTTCCTTCCACAGAACTCACCATCATTAAGGGAAAAAAAATTCACAATAAAATCTGAATAAACTGAAATATTTCTTCTCTACCGTCTTCAAACCACTATCACATACCTGCAAAGTAAATTTCTGCACAGGCTTTATAGTTGTTTTTACACTGCTCACCTTGATGCACTGCACTTTTTCCTGGGATGGCCAACGCTTGAGGCAACGAGGCCACCGGGCTTTCTCAGGCCAGCAAGTTGGAATCTCCACTGTTGGGGCCAGCTCCACCTCAACCTGGAATTCTGATGTTTCCACAGCCACACGGACCACTGAGCTGAAGCTCTCCAGCACCGTCACTTTATCTGTGAAGGAACAACATGACAGGTGATAAGGGTGAAAAGATCACTTCCTCAAGCCAAGCTAGGGGCTGTGTAGTGCCCATGTCCAAACTGAGCCTTGCAGTTCCACAGCTGTCTCAGCATTCTCTTCAGTGACATAAGTGAAATGTAAGAAAAAGCTTATTTCAGTCTGCACAGAGGAATGAGAACTGGAGGAAAAACTAAACATTGTCAGTGTTGGTCCAACTGTGTTCATGGAAGAAGTTCCTGTCCCCATCTTTCCCTGTCATTCTGGATGGATCTCTGTTCCTTCAGCTTTGCAGTTTGAGCCAATTATGTGATCATGCTCTAAACCACTGAAGTAAATACAGAGCAGATTGCCATAAGCAGTTTAAGTAATTGCTTGTTAATCCACCTCATTTCAACTGACACTGGCTAGGGATTCCAGTTCCAAAAGGAGTCCTCACAGTAGACTTGATGGGACAGTGATGAACATTTAGGATGGTTTCTTCTGTTTTCACTGAAGAAATATCCACCTAGTCCCAGTGGCAATTTAGCATCTCCTCAAGAAAGCACAGTGGAGTCCATCCCTGGTATAACTTCATAAACATCAGCCAATCTGGGTGTTATTTCCCCACTGAGCCAAAGCCTGGCACCAAAACAGGAGATGTACTGCTCCCAAGCTCTCAGCAGAGAGACCAAGCAGTCAAAAAGCATTAAAGCCATAGCTTTGTCAGCGCATAAATAAATTCACAGCATTCCCAAAAGTATCTCGACTGTGCTACCTATCTTTCCACCAATGGCAAGTGAAGCAATTCTGTTTTTGCTGGCTCTCAAAGAATTAAAAAACAGAGAAGCAACGGTACTGGGAACATTTTTATGTAATTTTAGATGTTCCATAGGATGAAGTTCATTCTTCACACACACATAAACAAACAAACACCAAGGTAATTACTCCTGATTTCAACTCACTTCATGACCTCTGTCTCCATTTCCTTCCAGCCAACCTTACAAAAATGGAAAGACAATTGTCAGCCCAGACATCACTCCCTGGCTCCCTTGGAAGCACCTATTCTGGCTCAACAACTTGATGAGCTGCTGCTAGACACAGTGGCAGGTTTTCACCTCAGCACAATGACTAGCACATAAGTAAAGCTTCAGATGAAAGCTCTTTCAAGATGATTTTTCTGTGAGCTTCAATGTTACCATTTTATCCTCATCCCTCTTTTCCTTTCTGTAATAACAAATAGTTTCTGGAAGAATGCAATCATCCAGCTGAACTAGACTTTAACATGTTTTCTCCTGCAAGTAGAATTTGGAGTGTAATCAGAGAAGCTGAAATATGTCTATATTTCTAGAACGCAGAAGACCCGTATCGGCCTGCTGATGGGTAAAGACATTCTGGAAATACGATGTGAGAAAAGGCACCATGGTCAGAACTTAACCATGTCACAGTATCTTAATGTGAAAAGATGAATGTAAACCATTCAGCTTGGATGAAGCCATGTGTTCATTAGCTGAAGTCCATAACATGCCTTTAGGATGCTAAGAATTAAATATGAGGATCACTGTTTAGGCAGCATTTTGCCGCAGATGTCGCAGCTATGAAGGCATGTTGCACGCACCACTGATTGCATTATGTCAGCACTTCCAGTACAAATTGCCACAGGATATACACAGGCACTTTGGAATTGCTCACAGAGGGATCAGCACCACTCCTGAAAGCAAGCTTCCGTGATATCTACTGAATAGCCTGGGCACTGGGGAAAATGGAGCACTTGTCCAACAGACTTTTTTTCAAGTCCTCCTACATACTAGAAAGGTATGAGCATCTAAGACTTCCCTAGAACATTATCTGCCCTATCCATGTCTTCAAACACTTCTCCAGTTTATTCACTTCCCCTGTATCCAATTCTTCCTGTGGTATCTTTCTGACTAGTCAAGTCACATTGCGGCTGCCATACCAGAAAGAAAAGATTTTTTTTCCCCAAATTCCTAACTGCTTTGAAAATCAGGTTGCATCTTGGCTGAGTGTGATGTTGGTGGAGAACTTACCCAAGTTCCTAAGAAAGGAGCACCATCCTGAAGAACTCAAAGACTACTTAATTCTGTCCTCTGTGCAGGTCTACATTTGGACCACTGCACTGGGTTAGAGGCTCCCTAACTTTGGAGGGGTTTGCTGTTTTTTAACTCGTAATTATGTGAATGCCCCGAGCACTTTGTGTATGCAGTAGTTCCCCCTCTGCTAGCCGCAGAAGACAGCCAGTTCCCCTTATACCCCTCCCCTCTAAACTCACTGGAGAGGTTACAGGAAACAATCGACTTTTCCACCAGCTCTCGGAAGACGATAAGGACTTTGGCTGGAACCAGATCACCTTCAATGTTCACATCCGTGTCATGCCACTGCTGAAGGCTTTTTGAGAACTGTTCTACCTCGAGCCATTGATGCAGCTCCTCAGGGTCCCGCACAGAGGAGAGTAGCTTGGCTCCATGCACGGTGTAATAACGCCAGTGTCGGACCTGGCATTCTTTGTACCCAGTCAGGCCACGCAGAGGGACCGTGATGAGGAACTGGCTTGGAGCTAAGACCTAGGGGAGTTTAGAGAAATTAAAAGGGCAGGCAAGGGTAGATCAATGATCATGAGGGTTAAGGAAGTAACACATGCAAGTGGAGGCTTTGGAGGGAAGGAAAAAACATGGTATGATAGGAATGATTGAATGCATCCAGAACCTGTTCCATACCTGTCTGAGATTTACCTTGGAGATACACAGAGCAAGAGGAAATTGTCCTATAGGAGTCTGACATGACAGGCACAAGACATGAACACACTCTGGTTGGTTTGCTGCCACATCTGACAGTGTTTTCCCCCACTCCTTATCATCTCTAGTCTGCAATTGTATGAAATGAAACAACCCCAGGTTTTGGCCAGTGCTGAATGAAGCTGCAACTCCAGCTGAGTAGAAGTGAGAAGCAGAGTAAGGATAGAAAAACGATCATCAGATAACACCCACAAGCAAACTTGTTTGCAAGACAATTAATTGGCCTCACTTTGAGGATAACCATTCTCCAACCAAAACAGCACTCAACCAGCAGAGTGAGTAAGGTGACACAAAATACCAGAAAACCTCATACAGGTTCAGGACACAGCCAGAATCGCCAGACACTTGTTTGGAAGCATTTGGAAGCATCTGGCTCTGGGTGTTAATGTCCAAACCCATTCAGACTTTTACTGTGTTGACTCTGAAGCTTTTCAACTTCTCTCGAGTCCAAGCCTAACTTGCACTGGCATTAAGAAAGTGAAAGTGCTGTGTGAGCAAGATGTGAAGTGACAGCAGTTGCTGGAAGGTGGTTACCTCAAGGTGAATTAAGCACCCTTGTCATTCTCCAGAAATAATCCCAAACATTCTGATACTTTTCAGTGTAACTTAGGATTTAAAATATTACTGCAGAGGAGTCGAGGCTCTAAGGTCACTGACAAGACCTTAATGGCTTCAAGAAGGCTTTTTGGGGCTCCTACCCACACCTTTTGCCTGTGGACCTCCATTTCAGCTCAGCCTCAGACTTTGCTCCTTCTGGTAACTGTATACAGCTTGTATGCAGGTGGCTGTCATTCCCCCTCAAAATCAGAAGGGCATGCCACAGGCTGGGAAGTAACAGCCCAGAGGAAGGGGAAAAACGGAGAAAGGTGTTGGGGTATTATAATGCTGATCTGGCCACTACACAAGTGTATGTTCTTCTTGACCAGGCTCCAACTTCACCTTGAGAGGCTGTTCTCACACCAAATTCAGCTGTACAGCTGGTGTCCTCCTGGCCTAAATGAACCCCAGGCCTGCACCCTTGCTCTGTCTCACCAGGTCTAGCATGGCAGACCCAAACTGCAAGCCCCAGACAAGTCAGAAGCGGTGGACCAGGAGCATCCAGTTCTGTGATGTGTAACCTGCAGCCAATCCTGTTGTATTAAAAGCCTGCCTGTAGCACGCTGATCAAATTAAGTGCAGCCAAGATGTCCCAGGCAAATGGAAGCCTTAGGCTAGAAATATAAGCGTGTCAACATATATGCCTTGAGCAAAAAACAGTTTCTTGCAGAAAGGCTGAGACAGTCATGGGAGGACAAGTTAGGAGGGCAAATTGTCTGGAGAAGAGGGTGGGTAAGGAGGGAGTGGGCACTGGGAGGGTGCTGTACCTGGATGGATGGGTGGAACGGGCGCTTTCCCTGCAGCAGAGCTGACCACTTGGCCAGTAAGGCTGGCTGATCCTGAGAGCAGCAGAGAGGAAAACAAGAATCACACAGAACAGAGAGAAAGCATGTGCCAGGTCATCTGTTCGCCAAGCAAAGCTGCAAGCGTACTTCAAGCCTCTTTGCTGAAGGAAATAAATCCCCCCAGCCAGCATGACAGAGCTGACTGCTTGGCACAGTGGTTGGGCAGTGCCATACTAGGAATTACTCCGGATGTTAACCTGATCCTTACATCTTTATTGAAGCTTCCAGAACCTTTGCAGCAGACCTGCACAGATGACAGCTGCAAAAAAATAATGGGCCACGAATTGGAAGCTGTAAAAATGAACTACTTAATTCGGTCTTATTTCAAGTTCTCTCATTAAAGATTTTGGCTTTCTGCCCCCGGGTTGCAGAAAAAACACACTGAATTTCTATAACATGCCTAAAATTCCCCACATAACTCTGTGTATCTAAAAGGAGGCTTGTAGTTTCTCAACAAATCTAGACCCTGCATCAAGTTAAATTAAATCCTTTTAACCAGAAGCTGGAAGTTCTGAAAAGTCACCATAAATGTAATGTACAGGAAAAAAATACAGATGCTGCAAAATTAAACAGAGAATTGTTAATATACCGACATTCCCTTGACACAAGTCTCCTCTAGGGTGAGTTATCTCAACTACAATATTAAAGATTCTATTTTTTGGAAGCAGTACAGACCAAGTCAAAAACATTTTCTCATTAACCCATCCTTTGCTGCCACATATCTACAGCACAAAGTCAGCCAGCCCTCCTAGTGTGATTGTCACTGACTTATAGCACTGGGTTAAGTAACAAATCTGCCACTTTTTAAGAAAATATATTTCAGGGATTTCTTTTAAGCTGAGAATGTTCAGACGAACCTACTAAGTAACTGATCAGAATAGATTGCCTTATTTTTGTTCTGTTTTGTTTTCTAAAACGGCCTTTTTACCTTGGGCCCTGGTTTTGTCAGACCTCATACACCAGGCAGATTTGTTCCAGTATGAGAGGTGGGTGGCAGACCACAGAACCAAAGAAGGTGTGGATCAGGATGTGGCACTGTGGTCATATCTTCTGGCAAGCATGTCTGCCTCAAGACACTTGCTATTCTGGAAAACATGTAAATCTAAATGTGTTTGTCCCCCACAGCAACAGGCACTTTTCAGGCTGGATGACTCTATTCTGCCTCTACCTTCATGCCCTTCAACCACCTTCATACCCAGAATTCGTCCCTCTCAATCTGAGACAGCTGCAAAAGTTGCCTTATGCTTTCACATGCTGTTTATTTATCCATAAGGGGCTGCGTTTTAGTGTATGGGTTGACATAACTAGAGAACGTAAACTACTTCAGATGAGAAGGATCACTTTCATCTAAAGTAGCCATTGCTATTATTATTTATACCCTTACAGTTGTAATTCCTGTGTTACGTAGTCAGAGGAAATATTCAAGTCTTCTGTCATATCTGGGACTAAAATGGTCTAAAATAGCTTCTCTTCTCCCACTAATGAGCATGTTTCTTCCTAGGAAAAATAAGTTCTAATCCATGACCAAGGAAAAAACAATATATTTTTCTGAAGAAGCTTTCTATTTTCACAGCAGAAGAAATCTTTCTGAATTTTTTTTAGGGAGTTGACAGGCTTTCCACCTATGAAAAATATGAGTCATAGCTCATACAGGCAGGGGCATTTTTTCCTCTTAATGTTACTGCAGTACTTATTTTTTTTTCTTTCTGTCTTTTGGCTTCTGCTTGCAGATTGACAGCGCTGGCAACAGCATGTCTTTGTAAAAGCAGCAGCTGTGAAAAAAGACTGCCTGATTTACCCATCCCTCTGTGGTGCACCTCCAATACCAAGATGCCAGTAAGTCCTTATGACCCAGTCAGTCACAAGAATCCCCACACTGAAATGTCACTGTATCTTCTGTGGTGTTTTACTCAAAAGTACCAGTCCATACACCTACAGAATGGAAAATCACTGACTGATTGTCTACAAACTACAGACACTACACTAGATCTCTTGTCCATACCTTAATATTCTCATTGTGAATGCCAGAGTTGGAGATAGCCTGGAATCGTGTGGCCTTATAGCTGATTTCTGTGGTCAGTTGCTGGATGATTTTCTGCACTTCCTCCACTGTTTTGGAAACGAGATAATGGCGTGGCTCCACCTGTCAGTTCCAAGAAATACACTTCATATTACAGATAACTGTAGTCTTTGTCTCCAGTGATGAGAACAGTCAGCTTGGGGCACCCTGAAACATACATGCCTATGCTGCACTGGGAATAAAAAGTTGTTTCCTCTAGGTTGTAATCAACTTACCACGAGGCAGAGCTCTTGCTGGTGAACACTGAAAGGCAAAATTAATGACTGCTAAGTATTAGTTGATATTCTTATGCCAGTACCAGTGGATGGAATAGAAGGAGTTAATCAAATGGATGAATTTGCTAACAACTAGCTGCAGTCTTCTTCTTCACCCATTTTGTTCCAGGACAGCCAGCTATTTCCCTGCAGAGCCACTCTCAGTGCTGGATTACTTTTTGCTCCAACAGCTGGCAGGACTACAAGAATCACAGATACCTCATGCATTACTCAGATTGCAACTGTATGTGGTAACATTTAGCTGCCCATCTAGTATGCGGTGCATGGTAATAGGATGAGAGGAAATATGGCCACAAACTGAAGCATAGGAAGTTCTGCACAAATACACCTAAGAACTTCTTCACAACAGTGCAGGTGATGGAGCACTGACACAGGCTGCACATAGAGGTGGTGGAGTCTCCTTCTCTGGAGACGTTCAAGACCTGTCTGGACTCCTTCCTGTGCAACCTGGGCTAGGGAGCTGCTTTGGCAGGGGTGTTGGACTACATGATCGCTAGAGGTCCTTTCCATGTCCTTTCCAGCCACTGCAATTCTATGATTCTGTGTGATTATCCAAGGAAGAGCAATTGACAGAACACTGATGAACAGAGTTGGAATAAAGTCCTTCTCTCCTTTCTCAGTCAACAAAGCTGATTGTTGGGATTGTTCAGTCTGGAGGAGGCCTGGGGGAGACCTAGAACTGCCTGAAAGGAGGATGTGATGAGGTGGAGATCAGCCTCTTATCCTGCATAACTAGCCAAAGGACTAGAGGGAATGGCCTCAAGTTGTGCCAGGGGAAATTCATGCTTCAGGTTAGGAACAATTTCTTCTCTGAAAGGGTGATCAGGTGCTGGAATGGGCTTGCCCAGGGAGGTGGTGGTATAACTGTCCCTGGAGGTGTTCAAGAAACTTTTAGATGTTGTACTAAAAAACATGGTTTAGTGGGGAAATATTGGTGGTAGGTTGGATGAGATGATCTTGGTAGTCTTCTCCAACCTTGGTCATTATGTGATACTATGAAAGCTAACACTATTTTTACTAAGTTTTTATAGCATTTACAAGTAGGAAATACATCAAGACAGCAGTACTATATTCCCTTTCCCAATCACTGTTGGTTGGCTCAAGCTGAGGTCCAGGACTGCCCCTGTACTCCTTCCTCATGCCGTGTTCTCTCTGACTGGTACCTGGCAGAAGAAACACTTTCTTCTGCCTCTGATATCCTGGGAGAATCCATCCAACTCAGCATGGCCTCGTTTAATTGTGCCTTTGTTGCCTACTGGCTGAACTTGAGCTGTTGTCACCAAGTCTTTAGGACAGTACATATTCTAAATATTTACAGGAGGCACCACTAAACACCTCCATCTGTGTATAGATCCTCATCACTGAGGCAAGGATGGAAGAACAAATGACACGAGACATGCGTTACCCAAAGCTAATTCCAAATATTTCCCCAGTCTGCTATTGCAAAATAAAACCTTCCTACAGAAGGGAACCCACAAACATCAGAAAATAGAGAATCAGCAAGAGAACGCAGTTTCTGAAGGGCCAGGACATTTATCTAATGGGTTTAGCACCTGAATGAACACGTTTTGAGAAAAGGCAGGACAAGTTCTTCATCAGACAGCCATTTCTATCACCTCTTGGCATTCCCATTAGGAAACTTTGACTTCAGGAGTGTGCCAGAACAACAAGGCTGAATAAGGCTTTATCATGGAGGAAAGAAAAAGGACGAGGGTTGACTGGAGGTTGCGAAAAATGTTTGAGTTTGTTTTTAGTTACCCAGTCACCTGCAAAGTGTGCACTTGGGTATTTCCTTTGCTGGATGAGTGGGTAAAGGAAGAAGTCTTTGATATCAGATTCATTTCTGCAGGAAGAAACTAGTAATAGTAAGCCATCAGTGCTGGAAGGCTGCTAGAAAACAGATCTTCAGTAAAAACAAAACAAAACAAAAAAACAAAGGAAAACATTTGCTTCTATGAGCCTTACAACTAGGCTTCACTTCTGTTTTGTACTCGTGGCAGCCATATGAGAATCTTCCTTGTGCATGGCTTCCCTCTTTTATATAGCTCTATAAATCCTTAGAGGACAGTTTGCTGTTGTAGCTCACTGAATAGATTCTGCTGGAATAGTCTTCTATGCAAAACACTGAATAGGTGAAAATGAAGTTCTCAAAGAATCACAATTACTTCTCACCAAAACACTGCCATAGAAAAAACAAGCATTTCTTACCAGCCCTTTTATGGTATTAGAATATTCCATTCTTTTCCAAAAGAAAGACTTACAACTTTCCAATTGGAAATAATTTTTCATTCTAGCGTCTTGCATTTTGTAATGGAAAACGATCAGATAGAAATTAACTAAGCGTTGTGAAGAAGCACAAGCTTAAAAAAATAATAATGCATTATGGCTCATTTAGTATCCTTTTTCACAGAATGCTTCATTGATAATTTTTATTGTTTTTCTTCATTTCACAATGGAGAAAAATATCATAGTGTTATAATAACTCTATTGAAGATATATTTCTAAGCTGCCTGCACTGAGAAATGCGATTTAGTTGTGGTGTAAAGTGAAGTATCCTTAGCAGAGGTGACAGTCAATGATAGAATTCCTACATGCATCTCTTTAAGAAGCAGCCCCCTGTTGGAGTGGCTTTGGTCTTGTATCTGTCAAGCCAAGACCACTGGACAAGGAAAGAGGTGAGGACTTTTCCTTAGATTAAATGCTAGTGATCACAGCTTATCTCACATCTGGAATTATGAGAGTGGGAACAAAAACTCAGGAAATGTGAAGATAAAGAAGAGAACTTGCAACTTGGAAAACAAGGCTACCAGCCAAGATCCCTGATAACATTCTGCAACAGAAACCTAGACATCTCATTAGAAATACAGTTCTCATAAAACTTCACCCAGTCTCATCTCAAAAAATGAAGACAGAAGGCAAGCAACTAACTGTCAAGTTTAGCACCCTTCAGAATCAACACCTAGTGTGGGAGACAGAAAATCTGGACAGATAAAGCCTTACCTTGCTTTGGATGTAGATTTCTACTTCTTCATCTGTGAATGGTTTCATGGCAAGATGGTCTTCACTGTTCTCTAATGTGCGAGTTCACTCTTCACTTGTTCGCCTGCATCTGGAAACAGGAGGGACACTCAGAGAGAGCTGCTCAGAACCTTCTTGTCCTGCAAAACTCAGATCACCTAATTCCTCCATGATAGATGGAATGGAGAGAGAAGCAAGAAAATATGCCTTCTTTTTTCCCCTTTGGTTTGAATAGCAACGATACCCAACTGCTTAGGAAAATTAGCTCCAATTATTATTTTCTAAACTTGATCGTTATTATTTTTACTACGATTACTAATGGTATGTCTTGCATGCAGGCACACCTACAAATATTCCAGCTACTGCTTTGTCTTGGCAGATCCTTTCAGGTTGCATTGGAGATCCAGTATGCTCGTGCACAGCGTTACCATTACCACAAGTACTTCCCTGTTTCTCTAACCCTTCACTAAAGCATTTGTTACACACTGTCAGTTATCCCTTGTTGACTTCAATCCACCCACTTTCCATCGGAAATAGTGTGGATCTTTTTACACTCTGATCATTCATTTGGGTTGTGGTCTTCAGCCTCGGCTCCTCTCTCCTTATATCTCCTCTCTCTCTCCGGCTGTATTGACAGTAAATATCCTGCTGCCTGTCCCCTCCTGGTTGCTTGCTTTGCTTTCTTTACAGTAAACAGGCAGAAAGCTCTCTCTTGCTTTCTGCCAGCAGCTCAGCTAACGACCCCATATGGATAATTCAGCAAGAACAACAATTGATCAGGACTTATTGATCCAATGAGGGTTGCTGGCTTTTATAAAAAAAGGGTACATCAGCACATAGAAAGGAGTACATGGATGAGATCCAACGCTGCTTCCTTATTAAGGAAGGCATGCTCTACTTTCCAGTAAAATCTTTATTTCCCCTGGAAATTGAACTTTGACATCCCTTGACTGACATTACCACCACAGCAGCTGGCAAATAGCAGCACATCCGTAGGCACTGGGTGCTACCTCAGAATCTCAGAGCAAGCTCTATTCATCACTGGGTATCTTTTGTGATCATCATTTCTTATTAAGAGCTGAATGCTAAGTACATTAATGGAGAACCAATACCCAAGGACATCCAATCCTCCAGAATCTACATATCAGTCTTCTCCCTGTGCCTGCCCAGCACCAAAGCTGCCTTTCTCTTTTTGCTGAGAGATTTGGGGTATCTACAAAACCACCTTCACAAAGACATATAGGCATCTACTTTCCAAACCTGCTTCCATGGGAGCAGGACACTGAAAAAGATGGGATCCTATATTTTCAGGAATCCTACCTCATTGTTTCTATCTTCAGTGCTTACTGGACGTCTTCACCTGAGGGGCCCGTGGCGTGAGAGCTCTTCTAGGAAAGTCAGACAAAAGGCAGGATCCAAAACAAGATGACTGAAACAAGAAACTACAAAGGGCTTGTAGGGCTGGGTTAGATGGGTTCAGTTCCAACAGTGTGCAAAAGTGGAGAATGAACTTTACAAATGGTCAGATTTGCTAACAATACATCAGTTCCCTCGTGCCCCCTCAGGTGTTGAATGTACAAAGATAACTTCCTTAACAACCTTGGTACTAGGCATTACTTCAATACCCAGAACATCAGATGTGTATTAGGAAGCAAGGAATCGGCCTCACTTTCTTGCATCTATAAGGTCTCTCCTCATGACAGCTGTCTGGAGTCACAGGTGTTGGCAGACACACAAAAAACATGGGTATGCTCATTTTTCTTGTGTACAATAACACACCTCGTGTTTATCATCCTTTTCCAGCGTATGCACTTCTCCAAGAGAGCCTAGAGATGTCCTCAGCTCCCTCTCTCTATAGAGAAGAATATGTCCTTCAGGAGGTTTTCACTTATATATACCTAGCTGATCGCTGACAATCCCCTGGTTTCTACCTGATGGGCACCAACTGATTAATCCAGTTCTTCACGTGAATTTCCAAGCCAGGCTTCAATATCTTGTTCTTCTTCAATCATAGTTCCCTGCTGATCTGTGTAAATTACCTTGAAATTATCCAGCTGTATTACACACTCCCTCTTTGTTTTATTACAGTGCCCACGTAGCACCTTCTAATGGCATTCACTGTGGCCAGTTTCCTCTGTATTTCATCTGTTACGCATCTGTGTCCTCAGTTGCTTATTGATATACTTCTAAGAGTATTTAAGGATTTCCTAATATCTCTAGCTATATTGAATCTATGATAGATCATCCCTATTTGGGCTTTTGGCAACATCCAGAACAATCCATATGACTGCGGTTCCGGGAAGCCCATCTAAAAGCATTCTGCAAATGTATTCCTTGAGTGGTATTAGATTGGCTCTTGTATCTTCTGAAGCTGACAATTATGGATGCTTTCTATGCTTGTTCGGCTTTCCTTTCTTCACTCTTTAGTTCTATAGAGATGACAAAATATTATTTCAAACATGCAATCAAAAATCATTTGAACCGTGAAGTGCACAACGACAAAAAAATCACCAACAGATAAGAACAGTAGTATTAGCTGTACAAGGCAGTCTAATACTGTGGCACTTTCTGTTTTGCAACTATCTGGAAAAGCTACTCATACGGAACAGTGAGCATGCATTAGAAAGCCTCGACTAAATCACACAAATGAGTTAGCCCAGTGTACCACTTGTGACTCACAGATGATCTGCAGTGGCAACAAATAAGCCCCACTGAAGATGATTCTGCCTTCCAGATGAAATACAACACTTAATTTGCAGTTGCTGATGATGACCCATCGCTTCTTGCTCTAATTACCAGAGGCAGTAAGTGCAGCTGAAGTGTGTACTTGAGTCAGGAGAGGCTACCAAAACAAATTATCCCCGTAGATTTAACAATCTCTGATAGTCCTCTTGCTTTCTTAAACTGTTGCCCCGTTTCTCCCCATTAGTGGACTAAGTGACTGTACAGAATGATAATTGTAGCTTGAATCCCTTATATTTATGCTGCAACAGTCTTCAGCAGCGATGGCTCAGTATTACCGAGTCCACATTCAGAGGATACTAGCATAACACAACCAGACTTTGTAGGAGAACAACTTCTGTGTGTCGATTTGTTTGGTTTTCTTTGTTTGCTTTGTGGGGTTTTTTTTTTGTGTGTTTTTTTTTCCCCACTTTGTCTTTCAACAGAGAGATATGGACAAAAGGGATGCTTCAATGACAAAAGCCTGGGACGGGCTACAGGGAAAAGAAAGTGTTGCTAATTCACTATGACAGCATCAGAATCGCGTATGGATGCCAAATTGAAATGCTTCTCTGCTCATTCCCACCCCTCACCAATCAATACTTGGCAAGCTCCAAATGCTCATACTGCTTGGTCTCACTGCCACGCGTTCTTACATCAGCTCCGGATCCACACTACACAGCAAGCAAGTTAAAGGCTTATATCCTTTCCAAATTAAGCACAGCACTGGATCAGGTGCAGCCTGATATCTTTTCTCCATTTATGACCAGATGTGTCAGAAAAAGACAACTAGCCTTTGCCAGAAAATAGTTCTCTCACCTGGGAAATCTTGAAATTCAAAACAATTTGCAGCTTGAATCTTTTCAGGCTTTGGAGTAGTATTTCCAAAGAAAGTGATCACTCCAGGAAAACTAGCCGAGGATGCAGAAAATTCTGAAAATTACTGAAGCCGTGAAGCAGCTGCCCTCCACTGCCCACCCCCAACCAGCAAATTCATGGCAATGCAGTTCGTTTTGCAGCTGTTAGGAAGCAAGTCACAGGGTAACAAACACAAAACATATAGCACGGCTTCTAGTAATGCTAAGATCACCAGCACCCAGCGTGGGGAGCTGTTCAGAGTGCCGGGAAATCTCCAAGTTCATAATGGTCAGCTCAAGGGGCAGTGTGCAGGAAACGGGTTGCACCAGCTCTGAGGTTCCCAGGACAGCTCTGACTGAAACATGGGCAAAAAAAAGTGACATTTTGACTTTTTAGTTCATGTGTTGACCTCTGGAAATCCATTGAAATAGCCAAGTTTGGTGCACCAAGATTTAAACAAAATATGTCATCAGTCCATTTCCAAGCATTTGTAAAGGATGTCTTTCCTCCATTACTGCTTTATCCACCACTAAACTACAGTGACTGATCTTGTTTCAGTAGGGAGGTCCCACCCTCCTGAAAAGCTGCTTGTGGCCAACATTCATACAAACAGAAGCCTTTCAGTACTTTTATTTATAGGCCTGGGTAAATGGCCTGAATGCCAAAAAGGAAATATATAACACCAAGGAACTCTTACTGGTTTAAACACGTGGTTGGAAGAGCTGGATCTGGAGGAAACATGATGTTTGGCAGAACACAGCACGACTGGAAAAGCATTTAACACTAGAAATCACAGCAGGTGAGAAAAAGCTGCTGCATTTTAGGGCTCAGCATGGGTTTGCTCAGCTCCTGGTAGACTGATTACTTTCAACTGTCAGGAAAAATACTTTAAATAAAGAGGAACAGTAACTCCAGGACAAAGACCACAGCCAACTTTTAAAAGAGCCAAGAGTAGAAGCATGCTTACTGCAACAGTTGGTCTATATGGGGCAGAATCAGATTGCAACACAGCACTTCCAGGAGCTGGTACATTTCCGTGGCTGCCCTCCAGAGCACAAACCACGTCCGCTGTCATTATTTTTTACACTTTGCTGTTGTTTCCAAATTGACCTGATTCATAACTTACTGCTCAAGTCTGTGGTAGTTTGAAGCAAATTGAATAAATCACTAGTGCTAAATGAGAATAGTCACAGCAATGCAAACTCACTTGGGAACAAGGGACTCGAGCTGGCATCCCTGCTTATGTGCTTCATCCAGCAACTGACTGTTAAAAAGCGTGTTCACTGGAGCCAGAACTAGAAACTGGGTTTCATATCTCACAGGCAGTGGCAGCTCTGTGGCCATGAAGTCTTTTCCTTTATCTTGGTGAAAATATAATTATTTCAGAACAAGGAAGCGAGCTTCAGCAAGTGGATGAGAAGGGTCCCAGTCTGAAAGCCAGATCCTTGGGAGCTACTTAGAATAGAATTATAGAATCATTAAGGTTGGAAACACCTCTAAGATTATCTAGTCCAACCATCAACCCATCCCTACCATGTCCACTAAGCCATGTCCTTCGGTGCCGTGTCTTCACGTATCTTGAACACCTCCAAAGTTGGTGACTCCACCACATCCCTGGGCAGCCTGTGCCAACACCTCACCACTCTTTCTAAGATGACATTTTTTGTAATACCCAACCTGAACCTCCCTTCGTACAACTTAAGGCCATTCCCTCTCGTCCTATCACTGTTACCTGGAAGAAGAGGTTAACCTCCACCTCACCATAACCTCCTTTCAGGGAGTTATACAGAGTGACAAGGCCTCCCCTGAGCCTCCCCTTTTCCAGACTGAACAATTTCAGTTCCCCCAGCTGCTCCCCGTAACACTCATGCTCCAGATCATTCACAGATTTGTTGCCCTTCTTTTATGCATTTCTGAGAGCTGGGAGATGCATTTGTATGGGAGAGACCAACTCACATGGAAAACAAAACAAGAGTAAAGGCAGTTGGACTTCCACACTCAGCATGAACATGAACAACATCAAAGCATGTGTGGTTTTATACAGTCTTTGCTGGCAGTATGATCTACAGTAAAAGAAGCTGTTTGATCACACTTCTCAGCTTGTGTCACATCACACACAGCTAATAAATATTAAACGTGAAACCAGTAAGCGTTCCCAGGATATGTTAACTTGAATGCTGTGCTGTGTTCTGAGGGTAACACAGAACAAAGGACATGGTGAAAAGAAGAAGCTGGAGAAGCTGAGGGAGATTTTGTCAGTATATCGTTAGGAATGACCAGAGACAAGCACAGACTACTGCATGTTTTAGACAGGATGAAGGGAGAGGAAGGGAGGATCATTAAGAGACTCTAAAGCATGAGGGCCTTGAGGGAAACAGCTGCCAAGAAAACAATAAAACAAACAAGAATGAGAAGACCAACAGAAGGGTAGAAAGAGATCCACTTTATATTAGAGGAACGCTACTTGTACCACAAAGCAAATCAGAAGATTCAGCATACAAACTGCAGTGAGAACTCGCCTTGTCTGAGAGAGCATCTCAGCAGAGGCTTCAGTTGGGTCTGCTCAAAGAACTTCTAGACAGAGGAGATCATGACCTGCATTGCTACACGCTCCAGCCACTGGAAGATAGCTAACAGCCTCCAGCCCAAGCTGTGTCTGGCGAATAGACGTCATTCTTGTAGTTGGCAGCTTCTAAAAATGTGTCATCAAGAGCTGGCAGCAAAAGGAGGAATGCAATTGCATTTTCTAAAGCAAACTTCCTCCTCTACCTAAAGCCATATAACTATACAGCTTCAAGCGAACCCCCAGCCAGCTGCCCAGCCCTTTCCACTTTATTGGCTGCTTTGTGCAGACAAAGCCAAACCGCCCAAGGGAAAAGGGTCAATCATTTGTACTGCATCTGTTCCAGGCTGTGGCAGGACACAGGGTTGATATTTAGGGCTGGAACTAGTTAATTGCAAATTCAGAGCGTGGAAAGCAGGACTAGGGGAGAAGAAATTGTCCTGGAATAAAAGCACTGGGAATTTGCAGAGGAAGTTGCTTGACTAGTTGGTGTGAGAAGAAAGTGTATCTCTGCTCTTTGGGCTTTTCCTGGAGGGAGGGGAAGGTATTACAGATGCTGGTGTGTTGGAAAGTGAAATTTAGGAAGGAAAGCAAGGTAAATAAAGCTATCAGCTGCTTGGGAAGACAGGGAAGGGCTGCTTCTTTTCCATCCAGAGTTTAGGTTGGAAGGGAAGAAGAAGCAGAGCAGCATTTATGGGAGCACAGAGCCATTCTGTGCCTGATAGCAGGAACTGGATTAGAGAGATCTCATTTTAAAAGGTTCAGAGAACATCTACTGCTTTCACCTCTCTTTACCAAACAAGACCAAATGCCATCATCTGTAATCCAAAACTGGAGGAGGTAAGAGACCCTCAGTTCAAGCAACCCTCAGAAAAGGCTGCAGTGCAAACACTTGATCCTACTCTTGTGCATATTTTTTTTCCAAAAGCCACATTATCCCAACAGTTTACCCTTCAACATATTACGCAAGGATTAGAGAACTCAAAATTTAATACTTGGGAATTCTCAATTCCTCTGTAACATCCTTATGCTGACTTCAGTAGGGACGCCCAGAATCATCAGAGTAAATACTAATTGAACATAAGCCATGGTCCACCCAGAGAGACCTTAGATGGGCTCAAGCAGTGGGCACAGAACCTCAAGAGGTTCAAGTGCAAAGTCTCACACCTGGGCCACAGCAATACCTGCTATCAGTACAAGCTAGGGGCATAAGGATGGAGCACAGCCTCTTCCTGGCAAAAAGGACCTGAGGGTACAGGTGGATGGCAGCTGGACACGAGCCAGCCAACCGTATCCCGGGCTGCATCAAAAGATGCAGAGTGAGGGAGGTGATCCTGCCCCTCTGCTCTGGTGAGACCTCACCTGGAGTACTGCGTCCAGATCTGGAGTCCTCAGTACAGGAGACACGTGGACCTGTTGGAGTGCTTCCAGAGGAGGGCCACAAGAACAATCCAAAGTATGGAACAGCTCTCCTACGAGGACAGGCTGAGGGAGCAGGAGGGCTATGAGAAAGAAAGTGACGGAGTCTTCAGCAGGGTCTGTGATGATGATAGCACAAGTGGAAATGCTTTTAACAGAGGAAATTTAGACTTGAAGAAGTGCTGTACAGTAACAGTAGTGAATCACTGGAATAGGTTGCCCAGAGAGATGGGGAATGCCCCATCCTTAGAGACATTTGGGCTAGATGAAGCTCTGAGCAACCTGATCTAGTTTGTAGATGTTCCTGTTCATTGCAAGGGACTTGGACTAGGTGACCACAAAAGCTCCCTTTCAACCCAAACAATTCTATAATTCTATGATCCAGGGAAATTACCATTGGCTCAAATTTTAGATAGGATTGGGAGCAGAGAGCTGAAGAAAGGAGCAAATTTATTCAGAAAAAGTGACTTACCCAAAGCTGGTGCCTATTTCAGCTGCAGTACTCAAAGCTTCTGTCCTATTCACCACAGCAGCAACGCGTGCTGGCAGGACTCACAGAAGGTTCTGAGTGTTTTTCTCTACTTCCTTTAACAAGCTATTCATCAAACATTTCAAAGTGAACATCAAGTAAACCAGAAAGAGTATTTGACACAAACAGAACAAGGTCTGGGTAAATGCATGCATGACTGCAGCTACTAAAGAACCAACAAACAACAGGGTGGATATCTGGTACCCACCGCAAATACATCCATGAGCCAGGACATTTGACAGGTGGTGAGGTGCCATGATACAGATTAAAAATTGGAGGAAAACCCTAGTATGTGAAATACAAGGAGACAGATTAACTACTACAGGAAAATAAAGGTGACTCCAGAGCAGGAAACCGGCACAGTGAAAAGTATACCTAGAACTGCATGCTCAGGCTGGCAGGGCAGGTCTTCACAAAGGACAATTCAGGCATGCTGAAGAAATGAGACCATTGCCTTCTTGTTGCATGAGAAAGGTCTATACTGGTCCTGCTTTGGCTCCCTAGTGCAACTGGAGGCAGAACTTTCTTTAACAGTTTCTACTTTTACTTGAGCTCAGAGTCAAGAACATCACGCTTACATTTGAGGAAGAGGGACCAACTATTAGCTGTGCTACAATCTGTGCAGGAGGAGAACCTACTCCCTGGTCCGCCCACCAACCAAAACTGAGGTGAAGAAGTCCTACCAAACCAAAGTTCTACTAAAAGCATTGTGAAGTGACAAATATTTACAGGAGATCATGGAAGAAGTAGTACTTGGTTGAGAGGCATCACCCTAAGCTGAACAACTCGTTAAAGTCATTCTTGCTTGCACAAAGCACCTATATAATCCTTATACATGCTCCTCTGCTTATGTTAGGTAAACACAGAGGATCACTCCATCATAATATTAGCAAAGGTGTCAACTTGCATGGTCACAGCTTGAAGACAACTTAAGGGCCATGAGTCTGGCCTATGCTCATACTGCAGGATGCAGCCTCCAGGATCTGCCTAAGGACACACAAAAATAAAAGAAAAATAAACAGTGGAACACCCCAGCGTTGGAACATGGCCCATGGCGCAATCCGTAGCTGAACCAAAATAAAGCTGAACTAGATTTTAAACGGTTTCTAAACTTGCAAACTTCCACAAACCCATCTGCATGGATCAGTCAGCCTTCCCTTTGACAAGCCCTCATGACATTCCTCATTGTAGCTTTGCCAAGGCACTGCATGGATTATAAAGTGCATAAAAATGAACAAAACTGCCAACTTACAGCTGCAGAACAGATTGCAGGATTGCCATATCCTAGCTAACTCTCAGCAAATGGAGATCAAAAGGAAGGCTGATTTTTTTCCTGGTGCACATTACATCCTTCATACCCAAAATGGGGGCAGATCTCATCAGTTGAATCTCTCCTCTTTATTAGAAAAAAAATATATGGTAAGAATAAGTAATCTGTGAACCACTTTTTCATGTTTGATATTGTATTACATGCTGTTAGCAAGTTTGATAAATAAGTGGAGATTTCCTCCTTCCTCCCTGCAGCGAGGATTGTTCATTGAAAATGCCCTCAAGAAACAGAGCAGGTTTAGAGACTTATTCACCAAGATGGAGATAATTTGGCCATGAGTGTTTCTCCTCTCTCTTGTCCTGTACAGCATCTAGATAAAAGATGACAATGATGGAAAAGGCAGAGCTGAGTTATTCACACAAACACAATACTAGGAGACAATGCATCACTTCAGCAGAAGTTCACTGTAGTTACACCACAGTTAAAACGTGAACCCAGTGCTCTGAAGGACTAAGTGATTTTGCTTACTTCTGCCACTACAGTTTACACCAGTACTGGCTCCCATTGGCAAGGATACAAGTCAAAATGTCCCTCCTCTCAAAGGATGGTACTTTGGTAGTTCCACCACTCCCACTTGATGACGTTCAGAGATGTCTTCCCCATGCCACCGTGAAAAAATATGGGCAGCAAAAGCGTCACAACAGGCAAAGGCCAGTTACATTAGCCAAAAAAAGACAAATAAATCTAAACTGCCATGTGAACTACAGTTCTTCTCTAAAGTAATTTGCAACCCCTTTCCGGTCTCACCCTGTTTGTCCTTATCTTGACTCAACAAACAGCACAATACAACTGCGTGGCAGTCAAACAGGCTCCAGCTAGAGCAAGATACGGCTGGTTCCCACACAATGAGCAAGAAAGCAAAGCTGCATTTAATGGCAGTCCAACTTAACAGAGTGTGGCTGGGTACATCAGCACGATCTGCCGTGCCCGAGGGCTGGCGTGAAAGTAAATAATCCCAATCAATGGCTGCTCACAGCAGCACTCCATAGATGACAACTGACCGACTCCTTCAAGCCACTTACTCCCTGAATATGTAGTTGAAGTAAATTTGAGAGGGACAACACATTTAAGTGGCTATGGAAAGAACTGAAAAGAATAAGAAAAAAAAAAAGAGTATGAGAATAGACACCTCTGAAAAATCAGGATTTTCAATTGCTTTCGTAGTAAAACAGCAGCAAAAGCAAAAACAGAACTAAAATGCTACACATCTCAAGCACCAGAAATAAGGAGTAAAGTTCACAAGAACCGGGACCAACAAGAACAAAAGACAGCCTGCCTGGTAGCATTTGATTAAGGGATGCACAGTACAGGTGCTTCTGTATACTAGTGTATGCTTCCTAGATGTTAATTATTCATTTTGGAAAGGCTGATGATGACAACATTAGAAGTTCAGAAGTCTTGCAAACACGTTGTCTAATGCTTCAGGGGTTTCTAAATTGCCTGTGGTCGATGTTTCTGTTTCTGCAGTAAGGAACACAAGGGCAAAGGATGCTTCTACAGTGGCCTGTGCCTTGAAGGGTAACCAGGGAATCAGGCTGGATCACTGTTCTTAGTTCCACTTCGAGAAAGAATAATATGCAAAATAACAGAAGGCCTGGTATGTTATCTGTCATGCATGACCACTTGTTTTCTTTAGCATATATACTTTAAAATACTGATACATACAAAGCATCTGCTTCATATCTGCTCAAGCCACTAGATAGATAATTAAGGAGAATGTTTAAATACACAACGAATATGCAAAGGTATGAAACCAGCACTTTAAAACAGAACACTGCTTCCAATTATTCAGATTCAGAGAATAAATATCACAGGATAGAGGAGGGAAATGTAGTTAGGCTATTTATCACCTCTCTCCCCGGTAATGAAAAGAAATACTCAAATTCTGCTATTCCTTGCCAAAGTGTTAAGGCAGAACCCCGAGGACAGGTCCTATGCTTCTGTGCATTTGCACAGCACTCTGAAGAAGAGGCATAAATGCCAGTTAGTGTTTCTAAGTACTCCGCCACTGCGAGTGTTAGTAGCAACAACAAGAGATATTTTGTTATGCTCAAGCCCCAAAGTGTTTCAAGTCTTTCAACATCAATCAGCACAACTGAAGCCAGTAGTAAATTGATTCTCACATTCCACTGCTGCCGGTTTTTGTTAGAAATGATTTGTGATAGATATGGTGGAATATATTGATTAGTACTGACAGTCCCAGTTTCTCAGGCGCTTTGTAGCACTGCCATTCCAAACTGACCTGCTTTCCACCTTGTCAATTTTCTTCTGTGGCATCCATTATAAATATCTCTTCTATTATAAGATAGCTTCAGTGCCCTCCAGAAAACAAAAAGGGTCAGGCAAATAAAATCAGTACAATAAAATAGGTTTACAGTGTTCCAAAAGAGTTTGTTTTTATTGAGAGATTTTTTGTGTCAGGGGAAGAAAAGGCACAAAATAAGTTACAAAGACATTATATGAAGTACACGTGTCAGAGGCAGTATCAGAGCTGTTACTAGTCACCTAAAAGTGAGCTTTCCTCTACAAAAATCTTAAAATAGTAAATTTCAAATGATCAAAACCATTCATAAATTAACTGAGAATAAAGATCGCCAATAATAACTTTCACCTGGGATTACCATCATGTCTGTCTTGGAATAAATACCTAATATTACAGAATTATTATTATTTAAAAAAAAATCATTTTAAATGTTATAAATTAAAAACCTGATATTTACCCTTAGTACCACCAGTGAAGCACAGCACACATGGGTAAGGCAGTATGCATAGAAAATACATTAAGAAAACAAAACAGGTAAGTGCAATTACTCTGAATATTTCTACACTTGTTGCTACGGTCCCTTGCTTAGGGTAAAGAACACCTTAAAAGGAGATGGACCCAACAACTGTTCACAGAATGTATGGACATAGCACAGTAAAAGACCTATTGTGGAAAAGCTCATGATGTTTTAACTGTGGCTTTTCAGATCAAGTATTCTAAACACAGAGACTTTTCATCAGAACAACTTCAAGTTAAGGACAGCGCACTCATACAATTAAATAAATACTCTGAAATTTACCAGTCTGTGTTTTAAGTTTGGAAGGGTTATAACAGTCAGCATTCAAGTAAGCCCCAAAATATTTAAAATTATGCACACCATCTATGTACAACTTGATTCAGTGCTGCAAACAAAAATCAACTCCCCGTACTGCCACTTTTCTGTTACTCAGCGCTTAGCTGACCAGGACTTTACATCTACAAGATATAGACACTGTAGAAAGATTTGATTTCACGACGATGAAGGCTTAAGCAGAGAGAAGGAAGTTTACCCCTTTGGCTGTTCCTCTGGTCAAGTGGAAATCTACGATCTGTCTTCTGAAATCAGTGAGAATACAAACATGTAACCAGACACAGCACTTGGCTATAAATGTCTGCTTATATCCTTAGGAGTTTCATTTATTTGACCTAAGACAATAGTAACACAGAAAGAGAATATAGTACCAAGTTTTGCTCATAGCAACTGTCAGCCCCATAAGGACTTGATCTGAAAGAAAGCATTGTGGAGTCATGTGCTAGGCACACCTGTCAGTTTTGGCAGTGGAAGTCACCTAGGGTCCCATTGAGCTAGTTGCCCAGGACCTTGTCCTGATGGCTTTTGAACATTGTCAAGGACTCCACAACCTCTATGGCCAACCTGTGGCAGTGATAGGTTATCCTGGCAGTAAAAAACAAAACAAAAGTTCTCTTATCGTTAGGCAAGATCCTCCTGTCCTTCAGTTTGGGCCCGTTGCCTCTTTGGGACAGTGAGCACTGACCCACTCCATCCCTGTTCTGCAGACAGTCAGAAGACATTGTGACACATCTGCATACGTAAAAAAAAAAAAAAAAAAGTAATACTTACAAGAAAGAGGAAGGAAAAAAAAAAGAGATAAGACTGCTACCATGGGATGAGGGAGAGGTGACAGCAAGGCAGAAGAAATGCCAAAAAAACCACCTGTAGCCCAAGTTGGGGCTGAGAGGATGAGACTTGGAAGGAGATGCAGCTCTACAGGGCAATGAATCCAGTGGAGAAGCCACAGTAAAGCAGCTGAATAAGAAACAAGGAGCAAGGAAGGACAGCTAGCACAATGCTCTGATCCTCATCTCCTCAACTACTTGGTCGCCTTGCTGAAGGAACTGAGAGTAATATTCAGCCAAGGGACAGGAGACCAACAAAGATGGCAATGGAAGAGTGACCAGAGAGAAGAAGCAGTGTTTCCCCTTGTTGTTTTTCTCCCCTCTCAATACCAACAGCAATAAATAAAAGCTCTTTAATTGGCAGTAAGTTAAATTTCCCAACTCAAGACTTTCTTCCTCACAAGTTGTCTTCTCAACTGAGATTAGTAGAAAATTTAAGGTTTCTTGCTCTTCTTTTCTTTTGCCCTCAAAAACAGTGCACACAAGAGAAGCCAAGTATTAAAGGTGCAATAATTCTGCTCTTTCAAAGGCTTTTAAGTCCTTTTAAACTGATTTTAAAAAGCCTTTAAATAAGACTTCAAAAAGCAAAAGTCTTCCTTCTCGTTTAAATCGCGGATTACCACACAAAAAATGGAAACATTATCCAAAAATCTATTAAATACAAGTGACAAAAAAGCTCAACATATGGAGGTAGTAGCTTAAAAACAAAAGTAAAATTAGATTCAAGAAGGAAATTAGTGCAATAAATGTATTCAGATGAAAAATATATTTCTGATTTCTACAAGAAATTCTTATTTTTAAAGAGTGCAGATGGAAAACTGGACTGGGCCATTGGGAGTGAGGTGAGTAGTACTCAAAAACAGTCAGAGTTATACTTGACATCACAGCAACTGCAATAAACTCTTCTACTATAAACCACTCAGCAGTTGTCACTTCTACATTAGAAAGCCTTTAATCAGTTTGAAACAATAATTTCCTTATTTTTTTTCCCCTGCAAGCTCCTATTTGAAATGTCTGTCTCCCAGTCAAGTTTCCATCACTTTAAAATATTTTGTTTGAACATGGATGTACTAGATAATTCCACTGGGACATCTTTAGGAAAAAGTAACTGTTTAAGTACTGGCAAAGATATTCTCATTGCCACATTCTTTGCCTGCCTGCTGCAGCAGATCTAACATAAGCATCTCAGATGTGTTGGTAAGCATTATGCAAAAGATATTTTTTCTCTAAAGCCTTTTGTAATTGAGGGTAGGCAAGTTGTTGTTTAAATGTACTCCATTTTATAAGCTCACTTGACACATCATAGTCTTACTTCATCCTGCACGCACAGTGAAGAACATAGATTACTTCCTCTAAACCACTCTTTTGAAGGCAGCCACCTCCTGCTGCACAAACATTTAGACACATGCTCATTTGCTGGCAAAGAACAGCCACAACAGAGCTGACTTGCATCAGATTTTGTAGTTGTAGTGCTGAGTTAAACTACAGAAATCACTGTTCAGTGATGCCTCAAGCTGCACCTTTAATCTGCTACGTCCTATGATGCTTTAGGCAAGCCATTATTAGCAATGCTAGCTGGTAAGGCTGATGACTGAAGTACAGTCCCAATGTGCAGTTGGAAACCAGGTTTTATCAGCCTTTGAGAGTGAGCTTTGGCATTTGCAACTCAGAAGCAAACAGGCTCTGCAGATCTCTCTAATTGACAAGTGGTGTATACTCAGCCTCTTCTACCAATCCTACACTTTGTTCTTTCAGAAAACATAAAAGTGAACTGAAAAAGTTAAGACAACAAGCAAACAAAGGTAACTTTATGTGCCCTAAAGCTCTGGAGATGCTTGTAAATACCAGTTTTGGCAGGTTGCATGGAAGAATTCCAAACGAATGCAGTTAGAACTAGTTTTGGACCATTGCTTTTCAGCGAAAGCAGTCTTTGGCACTTACATCACCCAGTTCTATGATGTTACTTTATACAAAGTCCCATATCGAGTTGATTGAGGCAATTAAAAAAGCCTTTCATGAAACAGGCACTTGTAATAAATCAGAGCAGAAAAAAATCCACCCTGCATTAGGCAATACAGAAACTTTTTTTCAGGATGACAGGAGCTAATAGTACCAAGAAAAGATGAGAAAGTTCAGAAAATTCAGACTGTCACGATGAAAAATTTGCACACCACTAACAGACTGAAATAACTGAATAATTGTAATAGACTGAAATGACTGTAGAACCTGGATAATCTGGGCAAGCTTAATGTAGACTGGGCAAGGCATTAAGAAGACACGGCGTGGAAAAATTGTGTGTAAGATTGTTCACACACTAATTCTATGTTCATATGCCACATAAGCTTTCTTATATAGGCCTTTCCTCCACTTAATACATCTTGCAGCAATAGAACTCAAAACATACCTATAACTACGTGTCCAGTGTGGTAAACAGCTGCATATAGACATTTCTGACACAGGCACTGAGTATATCAGGCCAGACTGACTTCTATCTTCAAATGACAGTACTGCTGCTCATGAGCACTTCTGACATAGGAACACAAGTTCTGACCATGTACACAAATCGTGTGCACAGATGCCTAGGTTCAGCTATATGTCAGAGAGCATGATTAAAGGAAGCTCTAAGAACGGGGAAAATTATAATCAGTACACCATCCTTCAGTTGAAACGAAATAAGATACTGACCAAATTTACAGTTGGAGATTATGCAGAATACTCCTGTTAATGAGTTTTAGTTCAATGTTTCCATTAAGTATAAGAGTTTGCTCCTTACTTTCCCCTCTTCATCAGCGTAGAAAAATAAATAAAAAGCCAACCAACCAAACTAAAAAACCACAAATACCAAAACACAACCCATTCTCTTTCACACTACTTTGATATACTAAGATGAAATATGCTGGAAAACATACAACTCAACTGCATTTCCCAAAGTCCTACACAGGGTATTCTGCTAGCCTTGGTACAGCCATGCAGCCTGAAAACCACATCATGGAGAGTGCACCATGAGCAGACCAGCATGTGACTGCAATTCTAACAGCCTTGACTGTAACATCGAAAGTGGCAACAAGCAACAATCTGCTCCACGTTAACTGTGTCTCTTTGGAGAGGTATGAGTGTATTCATCATTCGGCACCATGAACACTGGGTCACCTGCAGCCCTCCTTTAACACAGAGTCCTGAGTTTCTGGTGTTTAAGGATCCCTCAGTCACTGAGCAGCAACATCCCAACTCCTAAAAAGGAGAGTACTGGGCTTGTTTTCAGGGGATCTAGTTTCTTTAAAAAATGCCAAACCATCTCCCTATTCTATTTTGTCCAGCCTAAGAACTAGTAAAATTATTTTACAAGGCAGTTGAAGTATTGCTTCACAAGCAGTTGCATGACAAAAAAGTACCAAATGCTTCTAATATTCCTATACTTCTAAAGTGAAGCATGGTAACTTATCAAAAAGTATTTTCTTCACTCTTGTTTCTGTGTTTTTACATCTACACTTACAATATAAAAGCGCATGAATGGAGAAGTAAGTTTGATTACAAGCTCAAGACTGATTAAAATTGAAGAACCACAAAATCCAACTCAGGTTCTGCAAAGTGATCTCCCCACCTGAACTGTTACATCCTACTCTTCTAATGAAAACTATGAAGGCACGATGTCCTGTGGCATGACAAGCATTGCCAGTAGCAAATAATGACACACAAACCATGGACAAAGAATGGCTAGCAGTTCCTGTCCGAACCCCACGGAGCTTACTTCACATACCATACAAGAAGGGAATATAAACAGCAATCGCAAAAATCACAGAATTGTAGGGTTTGGAAGGGACCTCTGGAGATCATCGAGTCCAACTCCCAGTCCAGTGTATTTTTTAGAGCAGTTCTCTAAAAAGCACACTAGATCTTGGCACCATGCTAATAATGCCAGGCTTACCACTGTTTTGCTTTCAAGTAAGCAAGCTTTACGTCTTCAAATCACCAACAACAAAACCAAAGCTGACACTTTTCCAACTACCCATGATTCAAAATGCAAATAGAGAACTAAAAATAACTTGGAATAAATATACTCAAGCATTCCATGCTTTTCCAAGTACCTTATTTAGAGAAAAATTCAAGCACTCACAAGGGCCAAATAAAGGCAGAAAGAATATTAAGCCAGGATTAAAAGTGCCCTACTACAACATCTATGCAGCAGTCTGGAAGAAAAACTGAAGACGCTTTGTCCTCAGGGAATGAAGTTCCCTACTCAGCTCACAGCCAATGCCTGAATCAAACTCAGATCAAGTGGGAGTACTACACACTTCAATCGATAGCCTCCCAGCTGCCGGCTGCACCAAGCAGATAGTTGCATTTTCCTCAGTGCTACAGTTCCAATGAACAAAGGTCGAGCAGCTAGCTGTAAACTTCAGATGCGGTTCAGTTTCACTTTCTTTCAGAGTAAATGAACTTCCCAGCTTAACTGGAATAAATTCAGCTGACAGCTCTTTCTTTTTTTAAAATTCCATTCTCTAAAGCTACCATTCACAAAAAATGGCTAGCAAGGCTGACGGCTCTTTTCAGTCACTACACAGAATTTTGTTAGTAACTTCAAGTATAAAAACTAGCAAACAACTTATGGAAACCAATCTTAATAAATTGCAAGCAAGCGGTTAGAGGATGAAAATGATAATGTAATCAAGAAAGCTGAATCTTTCTGAGGCCTTATTTTTTAGTCACAACATTGCACTTATACATATTTCAAGATTTCGTATCCTTCTCACAAAGCAAAGTGTAGTGTAAACTAAATAATAAAGTTGTTTTCCTCTACAAGGTCAAGTAATCAAGTAAACACTGGTTTAAAGAGCTTAAGAGCATTATCAAACAAAAGAATTTTAAATAGATATTAGCAGCTTTCTGGCAATAATCCTACAAGACATTAACAGCAGCCCATGGCTACTCTTGTCACTTAAGCATTAAGTTTCTTCCACAAATAAAGACATAGGTTCATAGAAATGAGCTAAAAACACACTTCACATTACACAGTAAGTGATAAACACGTCACCTGTGTAACACTCATGGGATTATATCCTTAAACAGATTTACTTCACTGCGCAGGCAGAGAAGTTGCTAAGCTTTTATATAAATACTAAAGTGAAGACAAAGTAAAAGTAGGCAAAGCTACAAACAGCAGTTCTGAGATGTGGGGAATGTGGCAAATCCATGTGTAAGGCAGCCCAAAAGACTGGTGGTTAAAGGAGAGAATGATTAGCAACATCCTCTATATCTACAGATGTTATGGACTCTTCCCAGCCTTTCATCATCACAAAGCTCATGAACTGATCAGCTGTACCCTGTAATTCTACACAGCTATCCACCTGCTGAAAGAGAAACCTAATGTTCATAGTTGCCTCTCCCCCACTCATACACAAAAGCCATTTTAACATACAGTTTCATAAGTTTGTTCCTCCTGGGGTAGCACACAGCATACTGTGTGACCACTTTCACTCCACAGAAATCAAACAGTGAATGTTTTCAAGTTTATCAGTTTATGATGACTCAAAACCAACCACATGGAAAAAAAAACAACAAGTGTGTGCATTGATAATCTGCACAAATAGGAAGTTATCAACTGTGCTTTAGAAGTGCATCATCCTCCTCTTGCTATCAGCCTGGATTCAAATGCAGGCTGTGCACTCTCTCATTCTTACTCGCAAGTATTTGAATGGCTGTCTCGCATGAAAAGAATCAGTGATGTAATTAATCTTAACAGTACTTAAATTCCCTTCCTACTCAGGAAAGACACAGGCACTTGCCCAGTTACATTCCCTGATAGGTGGTCTCCAGTACTCTCAGAGCTGTACTGACTGGACAAGTAAGAAAAAATAAGAGAACAAGTCTGTGTTTCTTCTTTTCATTACTTGATCATATGGGTCTCTTCATCAGCATCATAAAACTCCTCATCTTCACTTCCACTTCCTGCAGAATTGTCCTTGTCTCCAGACTAGAAAGAAAAATGAAGTAAATGGTTAACATAGAAGCCATCAAATAAATCTCAAAATACATGAGTACAGTGCACTGCACCTCTATTAGAAGGCTGGTAGAGAGAAGACAAGTCAAATAACTATTAACGCTTCGTGAGTCTAGATTTGTGCTCCTGTTTCTTCAAAATCTCTTGGAAAGAGCTGGGCTTAAACTGGATGGACTTTCCTGGCTCTGTCAGTACACAGGAGAAAATCCATGCATGACTGGAACTGGTTAGGATGGCTCTTAAGTGGTAGTCTACTCAGCTTTCTTCATTTAAGCCAAAGGATTCTACCTTGTGAGCTACTGAAGACAGAGATTCAGAATACAAAGGTTATTTAACCAGATAAAACTTTCTGCTTCCTGAATTATTACTTTTCCATGCATAGCATGGGCATTTTTCTATGCAAGTTTAAATTAAAAAGATCCTTCTCTGATACTAAGCAAAGGTGTTAAAGAAAAGGAAAAAACATTATGTATTTGTGTGCGCAGAAAATAAACTCTCTGATACAGGCATATTTACTCCAGCTGGAGCCCTTTTAAAAGGATAAGTTATATCCCATACCCAAACTAAAATCAACTATTGTAGTTAGTTGATTTTTATTTGTCCAGTGTGGCGTTCTTCCATGCATGGAACCAATCTGGACTATCCAAGTTATAATGAGTTTATTGCTAGCATAAACTTCATCTAGTTTAAATGAGTATTTAGGATTTTTTCCAGCATGCTTACGTCTACCCTAAGACTTCTGCCTGACTAATCATATGCAAAGAAGGGTGAGAAAGAAGGTGAAAAACAGAAATGGAAATCATACTCCTGACTGACAGAACTACACAAGCAAAATCTGTAGCTTTAGATCTGTCTTCAATGGAGTTTTACTACAGCAGTGTGTGTAACTGAAAAAGAATTTCTAACAGTTTGAGCACTAGAAACTGCCAGAAGATATAAAGGGAATCTCACATCATGCTTCTTTTTTACTCCTAAAATTATTTGAGGAGAATCAGACTATTGATGGATGCTGTCCAACTTGAATATTACATTGGTGTACATTAACAGGGACAAAATCTCCACTCTGGGCATCTCAAATGCATGTTATCCTTAAAGTGGTACAAAAGGACAATGGATTCCACAGGGGAAATTCAGGGTATGCCAAATAAACTCCATAGCTTTCTTATAGCAGCTTCACAGACCTCTCTGTGGCCTTGTCAAATAGGGTTAACATCTAACAGCTTTCCATTTTATCAGCACTTTCCTTGTATAACATTATATATATAAAACTACATATAAATTCTATTATTAGCTATATATAAATATAACATGTGATCTTGTTCAGATTGGGATTTTTAGAAGGCCTGCAGAAATGCAAGGATGAAATATAACCTGAGAAGACTACTTGGTGACAGTGAATCCAGTTGTATGCATATTTATGGATGTACATCACCCCCAAATGGTGATACTGACATTATTTGTCTGGAAGGGCAAAAATGATGATTTCCCCCCCCCTTCTGAATTAAAAAAAAAAACACATACTATTTGCTAGAATCACTTTCTGTTAGTTAAGCCATCTAGGTTAAGATGTAATTGTGATGTAATTACCAAAATAACAGCTGGTACAAATTTGACATAAATACATATGATAGACTTGTTTTGCCAGCAAGAATTTTCCTTAACATCTAAGACTTCTCAGAAACTTCAGTGGCCAGCTGTGTATGAAGCATACCACCCATCTTAGAGACTAGAGAGACAGATTTTCCCAAGTCCTTTATCCCAAACAAAAAGATTGTAAGCTTTTGACCCTGAAGGGATGATTAACCCAGTTATCTTTCAGCCTGTGTTATCATGGAACAATTCAGATGGGATGGTAAAGTTACTAAATTATTTTGTGAATCTTCTTTGGACCTATTATCCACAGGCCAAAAATCACTATCCTAGAGAACTTAGAGTAGGATATTCAAGCTGAAAGTTAAAATGCTGAGGAAAGCAATTAATAATAAAATACCTGTGAGCCATTTAGGGTTTGCAATGACATGGCTTCATCCCCCAGTCTCCAGTATGAGCATATCTGTAGGTCTGAAATAGTTTCTAGCAGAGGGCTGTTTAAGGTCTCTGGCAACAATAAACTTAAGAGCCCAGACAGTAAACCAGTTGCTCCAAATACAATGTAAGGCAGAGACCACTGTACAGATTTCTGAAAACAAGAGCAGAGAGAGTGATTGGTAGAAAGTAGACTGGTTCCATTTAGTGCATACTCAAACAGTTAACCTTTACAATCATACCATGTGGCTATTTTCAGGAATATAATGAATTCATACCCTTGAAACTTTCATACTCAAAATAAATAATAATAGTAGAACTGATAGTATCCCGAATTGTGGAAGGTGAACCCCACCCTCTACTCAGAGTTGGTAACGCCACACCTGGAGTTCTGTATTTAATTCTGGACTCTTCAGTACAAGAGACATGGTCATACTAGAGGAATTCCAGCAAAGAGACACAAAGGTGATAACGGGATCTCACATTTAAGAAAAGGAAAAGCTGAGACAGCTCTAACTGTTTATGCTAGAGAAGGCACAGGAGGATCTTATCAACATATATATGAGGGCTACTCCGAAAGCAGTACCTCCTATTTTATTATGTTGGCCCATATCATTCTGATGTTGGTGGTACGGTAATAGAAATTGAACCTTCCTGCCAGTATTCTGTTACACTCTGTTGTCATGCAACAGATGGCAGCAGAGGGGCAATCTGACAAAATGGCATCTGACATGGAAGCACGGGTGAAGCAAGGGGGTGTCACTGAATTCCTCCACGCAGGAAAAAAAGACACGCACTAACACTCATCAACACCTGATGGACATTTATGGATATCAAACAGTAGATGTGAGCACAGGGAGGCCATGGGCATTACATTTCAGCAGTGGCAACAGTGGTGTGAAAGACAAACCATGACAGTCATACAGCTGTCACACCACAAAAAATGAAGAGCATCTCAACTGGCTCATCTGCATGAACTGGCAGATTACAACCAGAGACCAGTGTACAGAGCTGAATATCAGCTTCAATGCATTGGAAACAATGGCAGCAACACTGGAATATTGTAAAGTTTGTGCCTGGTTGGTCCCACAAATGCTCACACAGGAACAGAGTGAACACCAGATGCAAGTTTGTCAGGGCCTATTGAACAAATACAAGGCTGAAAGTGATGGCTTTCTGGATTGCATCATAACTGCTGACAAGATGTGGTGTCCACTATGAGCCAGAATCAAAATTCCAGTCCACGGAGTGGCAGTGTGTGAATTTCCCTATCAAAGAAAAAGTTCAAGACACAGCCCTCAGCAGGTAAAGAGATGTCTACTGTCTTTCAGTATTGGAATGATTCTCCAGGATCTCTGGGAACCTGAACAAACCATCAGCTCTGATGGCTACATTGCAATGCTAACTAAATTGAAGGCTCAGACTTCAAGAGTCAGGGCAGAGAAGACAGCCTTTCTCTTGCAACACGATAACACCAGGCCCCATGACAGTTTGACGATCATGGAACACACTGCCAGTCTTGGTTGTACTGTCCTACCACACCCATCACATAGTCCAGAATTGGCACCTTCTGACTCCATCTATTTGGGCCAATGAAAGATGGACAACATTTTCCTACCACTGACATAGCAGCTGTAAAATAGTGGATCATCTCTGCTGATGCAGATTTTTCACAAACACAGCATGCAGGCTCTTGGTCATCACTGGCAAAAAACACACAGCTAATGGTGGCAACTATGCTGAAAAATAGCATTTTGTAGCTGAGAACATACTCTACCAAACAGTGTTATTGTGCTCTTTGTATCTGCTGTTGTTTTCAGGGAAATAAATAGGAGGCATTAATTTTGGAATTGTATATAAATACATGAAGAGAGGTTGCAAAGAGGACAGAGCCAAGCTCTTTCCAGTTGTGCCAAGTGACACAGCAAGCACAAATGGGCACAGACAGGAAGACAGGAAGTTCCATCTGAGCACTGGGAAATACTTCTACTATGAGCTCAACTAAGTACTAGCACAGCTTGGCCAGAGAGGCTGCGAAATCTCCAGCCTTGGAAATAATCCAAAGCTGTCCAGACACAATCCTAGGCAAGCAGCTCTAGGTGGCCCTGTTTGAGCCAAGGGCTAGGAGGTAGAACAGATGGACCAGATAGCTTCCAGAGATCTTTTCCAACATTAACCATTCTTTGCTTTACCTTTACTGTAAAAATTACCAATTTTCTTCTTTCTTATCAGTATAGCCAATTGTATCTATTGTGATCTAACTCCAGTAGGGAGCTAAGGACCGCAGCTGCTTGCTCACTCTCCCCAGGTGGGCTGGGAGAGCATCAGAATGGTAAAGTCATGAGGACACGTGTTCAGCCAATTCCAGGAGAGCAGAGCTTAACATATGCAGTGTTAAAAAAACACATGCAGGAAGAAAAATGCCATCACTCCGAATGGCCCTCCACCTTCCTTTTCCTTTACTCCAGCTTTTATTGCTGGGCATCAAGTCATATGATAACGGATATCCCTTTAGTCCATTTGGGTCAGCTGTCCTGTCTCTGTCCCCTCCCAGTTCCCTGCCCACCCCAAATCACCCATGTTGGCAGGGCAGTATGAAAAAACAAAAACAGGCCTGTATGAATAAAGTTACCTGTATCCCAGATAAAACTACAGCAGCTTCTATCAACACTACCATAGCCATACAGATTTTGGGATGGAATTTAAAAGAAATGCTTGCTGAACTTGTACTCAATTCTTGTCTATAATATGTTGTTTTTAATAAAACGTAACACTGCTTTGTAGTAGGGTGATACATCACACAAAGACACTCTAGTTGGAAGGAATCTCTAGATGTCATCTAGCCAAACTACCAGTTCAAAGGAGGGCTACAGTCAACACTAGATCAGTCAACTACAGCATTATGTAGCCAAGTATTGAAAAACTCCAAGGATGGCAAATTCTTCCCCCTGAGAGGACAACTCCATGGCTACATTAAGCCTCCCAGACAAAAGAAAAGTTTTCCATGCTTATCTGTAACTCTCAAACTGCAACCAGTGGCCACTAACCCTTGCTGAACTATTTTACATAACTGGAAGTTTGTCTTGGACCAAATAAACACAACTGCTTCAACTTTCATCTGAAGCTGTATGTTCTAGGTCCCTCATCATCTCTGTTGCCCTATTCTGGACCCTCCCCAGATTTTTTCCATATCCTGCTAGAATGAGAGACCATAAACTTGATGTGCAGACCATGCACTAATGTGGGCCTGATACAGTTCAGTGTGAAATTTGCTAGCTGTCATTTAACTGGCCATACAGTCGCAACTCCTGGGTCTCTTCCAATAAAGCTGCTACTCAGTTGGTCAGCCTATACAAGCCCTGTGACTAGTATTCACCAGAAAGAGAATTTTACACTTCTTGGATGGATCAGAAAGTAGATCCAGGCAGTTTCCATCTTTAAGACATACAGTATTAGCATTTTTCTCCGCAGTTACCAGTGACCTCCATCTACTACAATGGATTTTCAGATAGACACTTTCCCCACAGGCATAGCCAACTCTTTCACCACCACTTGGGAAACCCCATCCCATGGACTGAAAAGCTTTCAGTTGCTTTCAGGATTCATGAACCTACTTTTCTTCCACTACTGCCTGACCCTCTGCTTCTTGTGTTGATATGCACAAAGGCTTGGGGTTAGGCTTTGCCAGTGAAGACTAAAGCAAGTGTTAAGTACTTCATCTTACTCCACCTCATCCACCAATAGGATATAAACGCCATTCAACAATGAGCTAAACACTTTCTCTAAATGTCCTTTGACTGACAGAATCCGTATTTATGCTCCTTGCTAGTTTTTAGTTCCAACTGAGCTTTGGCTTTCCTGCCATCACCTCAGATGACAGCCTGATGATGTTTAGAAGCCACCTTTAACGCCTGTCCCTCTTTACATGTTTTGATAAAAGCAGAGCTACACTTCATACAAAAATAAAAACACTTCATGTAAAAACATGAATCATATTCAATATAGCTCAAAAACATATACAATCACTTTCAGAAGAATACTGAAGCAAGCTTATTTGAAAAATACAGAAGTATAGCACTTTCAAAAAATAATTTTCTATAGAAAAAAAACACTTAAGTTGAAAAATACAGGCTGTGATTAAATGCATGAAAACGCTCTCTTAGCTCAGCAATTAACTTTTTCCCCAGTGCTACCCTTTGTATGAGGCTCCCAGAGAAAAGCTGCTGAAAAAAAAAAAGTTGAAGAAATTCCAGTGAAGATCTTAATTCTTGCCACAAATCAGTGCTCATCCGTTCTTTAAACAGAGCTATTTCCACTTTCATTGGACTCTTCCAAAACATGATTCAATATTTGTCTCTTTCTAGTGGATATCTGGCACTAATACAACATAATGGATGCCCCCCATTGCTACTTAAAAGCAGCCTATTAAATCCACCTGGGAGATCTGTACCAGCTTTGGCTTTGCCTGTCACTGCCCTGAAGACACTCTCATCCACCTTGTTTCATTCTACAGAAGAGTCCAGTGTGCTCATCTACTCTTCTACCATTCTTCTGCACACCATAGTAGGATAGCAGATGGCACAGAGAAAAGTTATTCCAGATGCAATCTGTGTCACATAAAAGGAATACTCACTTGACCTCACCAAGCAATTTGAGTCAGTAAAGAAACCTGTAATCACGCATGTCTTCAAACACAGGGGAAAGTAATAGTACCTCCTTCATGTTTGGTTCTTGAGAATTTCTCTTTGTCTTGCCAGGCTACTGTCAAATTTGTGCTGAGAAGCTTAAAGGTATCTCAGGTATCCTCAGCTGTGTCTGCATTCATTGAAATACAAACCATTTACTGACAGCTATGATGCACAGGTTCAGTGAAGTGCAGCAACAGTTAAATGAATTTCTTCTCAAAAACATGTTTCTGAGAAGAGCATCGAGTTCTCATGCTTTATCATGATGCAGTAAATCTTCTACCTACATTTTTTGTTATTGCTGGCTTATGGTTTAAATTTGGTAACATCATTTCTTTTTTTTTTTTTCCCCAAATGACAGTATTGTTGAAATTCAAGGGGTAAATTCCAAAATCCTAAAGTACCTTCTGAACTAAACACTGGGATTTCCTAATTACAGATTATATCCTAGTGCCTTTAGCCTACCATATCACTGCCAAGCCACCTAACTTACAGTTTTTATATACATAGTTTACCCAAATATTCTCACTTCTGCAAGCTTCTGAATCATCAGAGCCACAGAACAAAAAATGTACTTAAAATAGTGAGTTCAGACAAACCAATGAAGGGACAAAAGGAGCAATGATTCCACCAACACGGGAAAACATGGAGCAGGCACCCATTCCAACATTCCTAAGAAGAAACCAAAAAATCATTAATTAGTCACATTTGCACAGGAAAAAAACAGAATTTTTAAGTGCAAGAAGCTGCAAGTGCAGGAAAGGTTTTAAAAAAAAGTCTCACTCATGATTCTGACCATATTAACTGACAACAGAATGTGAAATATAAAAGAAAATACCTGAAAAAAGGAATTAAATGATATGCTTTGTACTCAGAAGTACAAATCCACTGCACACTCAGAGTTCTAACATAAGCATACACTTAAGAAGACAAAAAAAAAAAAGTGTGATTTCAGTCAGTGCATCTCATCTCTTCCTGAAACTTTGACTAAGTTCCTTTATCCATATCAGCAGATTCACCCACTCAGGAGAACATTACAGGATAGTCTCAATGATGTCTAGCCGTTAACAGTGATACCTGACAAACAAATACTTCTATTAAAAATTGCACCTGTATAATATAATTGTATAATAGATGCTTTTACCTACTCAGTTGCAACAAACATAGGGCACTTCTACCTTCAAAGCACCACATTACTTCCACAAAGCTTACTGACTGCTCACATCTTTAACACTGCTGGTTAAGGAAGCATGAATATCAACAGAGTTGTCTGGTCTACAAAGCACTGAGGAACCCACAGATGTTGTTCATTAAAACACAAGCAATCCTACTGTTATACTCATTAGTGGAGAGAGAGCTGTGAGAACACCAAGCATCCAACAGGATGGTTTTACTACTATGGAGAATTTAGTTACTCTGAAGAGAACAATGCAGATTTGAGGGAGATGGAGGTGAGGATAAGAAAAAAAGTTTAATACATACAAGACTATACAGATAATCATTGTATGTTAAGTGAAAATCTCAAATGAAATGTAATAATAGAAAAAGTGAGAAGTAAAAGGTGATCAGGGAGAAGAACCAGAAAAATGAAGATCTTAAAATTAACTTGCATTACCTGATCACTGTGGGATAAAGTTCTGATGTGTAGATGTAGACAATGTTAAATGCAGCACTGATTGTCAGTTTCCCCAGCAAAGAAAGTGAGCGACTGTTCACCACTGCAAAAACTCCAGTATCTGATAGAGAAAATGTGTCACTTAAGCTCTTTCGGCATCAGCCTTTCACTTGGAGAGATACCTACAAGTTGCACGTGTATTAATACTGACAGCTCATTTGGATAACGGAGATATCCCAGGAAACATCATTCTTTGGGATTACACTGAAAAGGAGTGACTGATGTGATTAAAGTGGAAGCGTAGGACAGAATCCAAAGTCAAGTTCAAATCCACATCTTTTCAACAAGCTTTTCTTATGATCTTAGGGAAACTTCTACTTATGGCTTAGCTTCTTAAGCTTCAAAGTTGAGACTTATGTGGTAGGAGCCTAATTCACTGACAACCAATAAATTCTTAAGTACAATGGGGTGCTTTGCGACTTCTTACTAAGTACTCCGGAAACAAAAGGAAATATTTACCTTTCTTTTTAGGAAGAAACATGACAATCAGAAAAGCCAGTCCTCCCAGGAACAGAAATGCACTCAGTGTTCTCTTTCGACCAAACCTGATGTCCAAAAAAGGATAACCAATGAAGCCTATAAAATCACCTTGTCTCTATTTGCAGAAATAACAAGCACCATCTCCACAAACACCTCCTCTCTCTTTTTCTGCTTTTTTCAACAAAATGAGCACTGAGAAGTCTTCATGCTGTAGCTGACAGTTTCTGGGATTTTTATTTCCTTCCCACTGGGTACATGTGTGTAAAGTTGCTCAGGAGACATTTGGAAATGAGACTGGGAAGTGAATTCCACAAAAAAAAAAACACCAACAAAGACATTGTCCAGAGTACCACAGCTCAGGAAAAGGCTAAGAGTCAGAATCAACAGCTCTGCTCTTATACATTTACAGCGGCTTTAAAATGACATCACACAACAGTTTCAGCTGAATTTAATTGCAGTACCTTTGACCTAACAGTGAGAATGGAAGTTACAAGACAGGTGGGAAGAATGCCACCTTGTGTCTGGATGGAGTCAGCACAGCTAGTACTGACAATCTGTATCTTTGAGTCATATTAGAACGAGCTACTGAGCAACAACTTTAACTTTATTAGAGGTGAAAATTCATCAGCTGCACTTTCAAATAAAAAAGCATTTCTTGCGAGAATATAATTGACTGGAAATATCAAAGCAGAAAGTCCTACACAACACCTATGAGCTGGGAGATACAATTTGAAAAAATATATATATTTTAGAAAAAAAGAAAATGCTAAACATTAATAGAATTTCATACTTACCATTTTTGGTTAATCAAGTAAATACAGATTGGGTATGCTGGGATTTCTATCAACCCTGATAGGGCTAAATTGGCATAAATGCTTCCACCTAAGTCACCCACATTAAGGGTAAGACCATAATAAACCAAGCTGCACACAAACCTGTAAAAGGAGAAAAAAAAAAAAAAAAAAAGAGTAAAATCAGAGCTGGCCATACCAAAACATTCTTCTGGCACAATGTAGTAGTATAAATTATATATAGCCTTTTAGATTGTAGACCTAAAAATTTTCTACCTTTCTTTAAATTCTACATCATGGTTCAGTTCTATCAATTTCCAGATTCTGATTTTCACTTTTCTTTTTGTGACCCTGACTGAATTCTGTACAGAGAAGAAAGCAACAGGTCACCAGTTTATACTGCACTAAATCAGCAAGGCAAGCTCATAATTCTCCTTAACAGAAAATGGACTGTTTCACACTGAATATTTGGAAAAGCAACAGAAGTATAGATTTATGCTGTCTGCTGAACTTGCATACCCTGTCATACATCAGGTTTATTCCAAAAAGGCAGCAAGAAAGCTGAGCTAGTGGAACTACCCAAAAAAAAATAGGTACTTTTGGGTAATTACATTTCTGCAAGTGACTAGAGGTAGAGCCAAGACAGCAACTGCTAGCACTTACACACAAAACACAGTAATCCAAGCAACTGAAAGTATGGACACATGCATGGGACCAAAGAAGACGACAGCATGACTAATTTCAGCAGCCTTTGAGAGTCAGGAAGGAATACACACTTCTCAACCATCCTAGACCTCAAAAAGCATGAGTGAAATGCAAAGATAAAGTACCTTGGAAGCAAATAGTAAAAACGCACAACGGAGAAACTATAATAGGGATCCTTTTCATACACAGTGCCCCCAAAAATAAAGGCTGAGAACATGCAGGATCAGCAGGTTCACAGCAACACATTTCCTCAAAAAGTCAAAATAACACAGCTAGGCCTAAAAGCATTTCAAGTACCAGGTGAACATCATGATTAAGGTGCGTCCCAAGAGAATCCTGTATCGGAACAAATCCAAGAAACTTCCAGCTTCTCTGGGACTCCTCTCAGCAGGGAGTTTTAATGAAAAAGTGTATTTCTGCTTGCGGTTCTTCTTTGCAATGAGGTAGAGGGCATCTTCTGCTTCACTCAGCCGGCCTTGTGAATATAGCCAGCGGGGGGACTCAGGAATAAATCTGTAACACACATTTGTTATTTATGTATAGAAATCATATATATTGTAGAGATGCTTCAGGGCTTTTCTATTCTATAGCACAGGGCTTGCCTATGGAAATAAGGCTGAAATACGTTTAAGCATAAGATAATTTCTCAAACTACCCTTCAGGCTCAGAATGAATTTGCTGAAACAGAGCAAAACATGTTGGAAGTAAAGGGAAAGTAATTCATATCTAATCTAGGTAACAAACAATTATGCATATATGTGTATACACATACATACACACACAACAGTATTAAGCACAACATCATTAGGATTCTTCCTAGTGGAATTCAGAATCAAAGATCTACATGTTACTAAAAGTAAAATGTTTTCACAATGTTTACTAGCTGTCTTCTGTTCCTAGTGTTCCAACATTTCCTTCTTTATAATTAATAACAAATTATAATAAGTCTTTTAATTCTGTCCTGTAGATAGCAGGGCTGTAGAGAAATCAGGCTCTTGCACCTCACATTCAGCATTCACTTGATTGGTGTTACAGACCTATACGTCCTAGAAAACAAATCAATTATTTTCAGATTCCCAGAACGAATTTAAACTTCTGGACAGGGACAAAGTATTAAAAAGGTTCTGACAAAATGCTGAAGTGATATTCTTTCACTGAACAGGTGTGTTCCTGCACATTTATAGAAGAACTGTTCAGAAAAGAATGATTTCCTCCCCATAATTAAAAAAGAAATCTAGTAACTTTTCCTACAAATAGTCATTTTTAAGTAGTGTAGGTGGGAGGCAATGTGGAATTTTGACTGAAAAACCCTTACAGTAATATGGGCCTCTGAGCACAGTTCTGAAGTCCCAAGCATAAAGCGCTTCAAAAAAAAAAAAAAATTGCACGTTATCTGGAAGTTTAGTTTCAAAACATTAGAAATGTCAAAGATGCTTTTCACCTCACAGACGGTCATAAAGATCTTTCAGTAAGATTTGGTGCTTCCTTTGAAAGGCTGTTTTGACTGTTTAGCAAGAAGCTAGTTACCAAAGTTAAACAGACACTGGAAGGAAAAAGCCTGAAAATTTAACAGCAGCTACATTTCATCTCTTCTCAGTTGCTGAGTTCTTGTTGAGAAAGAAAGACATGAGAAAGGACGGTGCTGAAGTCCACAAAAAACAAACCTACTAATTACCTTAATAAAGAAGCCTTCTTCCTATTCTTTCCTAACAAGAACATTAAAAAAAAAATAAAAATCAAAGGAAGCTGCCCATTTTTAGTTTTGCATGTCACATTTAAGACTATATGTGCTAACAATTTGATTAAGTTCCTTCTGCATAAGCAGAATTATAAGAAATACATTATCATGTAAGCACATAAATGGTTTTGGATCTTTTAGGATGTGTACATGGTATCTTGTAGCACACCAGACAACAGTTTAAAGAATCAATACGTAACAGTGAAGGAATAGGATGTTCCACACCACTCAAGACTATTCTGATTTACAGCAACAACGCATATACACTGTGACAAACACTTGCATTTTCAGATATTGCAGCAGTGCAATTTGAAGCAAGCACGTAACAGGAGGTGGTTGAAGATGAGAAAAATGCCTTAGTTATAGCACTTCATACCAGCCTAGAAAAGCTCCTTGACCTAATTGTATTTTCTCTCGTTATTAACATCTTCCTTGAAGAAGTTCAGTTTGAAAAACTACTTACAGAGAGAGAAGAAAGACCACCGTTCCTTCCAGGTTAACCACAACAGCCAGAGTCCTCCAGGAGCGGATGAAGTACCCTAATAAAGCATACTGAGCAATTCCCACAGCAAAGAACAAGCCACCGATAGATCCTAACACACAAAGAAAAAAACAAGAACAAAAACACCATTATCTCTCTTTTAAAGAACACTGCCAACTCCCAACACTTGGGATCATACAGAAAATAACACTTCATTAAGAACATTTCACTAAGTAGCACAGGCAAACACACAGCTGTTTAACCAAAGAGAATTCCATCCTTCACCACACAGTACAAATGCATTGCACCTAATCGCAAACTCCAAGACAAGCCCAAAAACCGTTCTTCTACATCCTGCTCACCCAAAGCCTGGTAAAGAATTAAATCTTCTAATTCCAAGTGTAAGTAGTACAAACCACTGGAAAACTGACATTTTTAGAAATCTATAGTATTAATTGCTGCTCTCACAATTTGGAAGATAGTCTTTTTTTCAAAAAAGTTGCTGATCTTTCATCATTAACACCACTTTAGCACTTGCCAAGGACTTGGTAATTCATACTGCAGAGCCGTAATGATACAGTCTAATATGCATCTAAAGAACAGCCTCAACTCCAATTATCGGGACAGTTAAAAGGGACATATCTTTTGTTCTAAGTCCAAAGGTAGAATGGACAAATGGCACAACTCTCTCTTTGAACACTAACGATAGTTGTCTCCTCTTCCCATTATGCAAAGTTTTTTGATTTATTTTTGAGAACAGTCAGGAATGCAAGAAATTATATTTAGCTAATAGACACAAACCAACTGCTGTTTTCCACAGTATCTTAATTTCAGCTGGGCTCAAGTTGTTTTCTTTACAGCGTCTGGTACGATTCTATGTTCTTGGTTCCAAGAAAAAAACAATATTGATAAACACTGACATTTATAGTTGCTGCTAAACGGTGTTGTACAGGAGGACATTCTCAGCAAAGGGCTCAAGCTGGAAAGGTACAGAATCACAATAGCTGACCTAAGCTGGAAAAAGGGATATTCCACACCATACAACATCACGCAGGAGTTTTGAAATGAGTGGAAGTTCATCCCTCTCTTTTCCAAAGCCTAGGAGACTAGCAGGGCATCAGTCAGGAAGTGGTGAGCAATTGCTTGTGCATCACTGGTTATATACATTCAAATACACACACACACACACACACACACACACACACACACTATATAGATATATACGTAAGTATTATCCTTTTCCTTTTCTCTGACTTAAATAGTTTTATCTCAACTCACAAGTTCCACTCTTTCTCTGATTCCCTCTCCCATCCCAATGGAAGCAAGCAAACTGTGTGGTGCTTAGTCACACACAGGGTGAAGTCACAACACAGTCCCAATTTCGGCGGACAGAGATCAGCTATCATAAACTATGAGTAAGTTTTTAGTTGCACAGCATCCACAGGGGATTTGGTTCAGTTTGAGTACTTTAGTCAACTTAGGCGATGCAGAAACCTGAATGGCCGAGTTATCCACTGTGCTTGTCTAAAGTTCACATTAAATAAAACAGAACTCAAAAGAATGTGGTCACAGATGCTCAAGAAAGCAGAGCTAACTTTGTAAATCCTAGTTCACTTTGGTGTATCTCAAGAAGTACGTACAACTGAAAACTGTAATTTTGACAATAAAGACACTGACACTCAAATTTTACCTGCTAATGCCCAGTAGGCAGTACCCACACATTCATTCAGTAGAACAAAGGCCACCAGAGACATCCCACCATTCATCACCCCTACCAAGAATCGAGACACGGCAAAGAATTCATATGAGGGTGAGAATCCATTTGCAATGGCAAATAAGATGTCAAGGGCAAAACCTGAAAAAAAATCAAGGCAAAAGGTTTAATTTCAGAAAAGCATAGTAAAATAGAAGCATTTATCAATGTCTTTACTTGATGTTCACTTGGTGCCTTACTTATTCACATCCAGCAGCTACAAAACACTGCTACATTACACAGGCACGTGTAGAAATACAAGAAACCAAAGTCAGTAACATAAAATGGAGAACACGAGGACTTACTTCTGATACATGATTTGGAGTACTAAAGCCCCAAATTCAACTCAAAGATGACAACTTTCCAAATACTTAAAATTACTTCCTGGCTCCACTTAAAATGGTTTTATATTTATGTTCATAGAGAATTCCCAGACTATGCATACATTCAAATATCTCCCCTCACTTCTGGAAAGCACTCCATATAGATTAGTGAACCTTTATCAGGTGATAGAACATGGGAAGATTGCACTACTTAGAAGACTCATTTTTATCAGCTCGGAATTAATAAGATTGTCTCTTTGAAGAAAAGAACTGCACTGTTTTTAATTCTGTATGTCCTAAATTCAGAACATCTCCCTAGTACTGACTGAACAGTTGAATACTAATTTCTCGACTCCAGAAATATACTGGAAAGACAAAAGTCACAGCTCTGTACTAAGCAGAAACTGGGCTCTTGCCACTCATCTTCAGAGATGCAACACCTCCACTTCATTTGATTGTTTACCTGAAAGAAAAAAAAAGATCATTACTGTTACCTGTGAGATAAACTTTCTTCCTTCCAAAGCGATCTGAGAGCTGGCCAAAGGATATTGCTCCAACAAACACACCACTGAAGTAGAAAGAACTGGCAGCACTGACTTTGTATGATGTGTTGCCAATTAAAAACCACTGCATGGAAACAAAAAGGGAGAGTTAGCCAGAGTCAAAATGGTTCACAGACAGCTCGTAGTTGGAGAGGGGTGATAAATACTTTCAGGAAGATAAAACTGCCTAAATCTGCTAAATATCCCAGTCAGTCTGCCATCACATAGCCACTGAAATGAGTGCTTTCTTCCAGACTCTCTAGAGGGGTAGTAACCAATTGCACAGCTCCCCAAATCAAGTATAGTCTTTGATTCTGAACTCAAGAATAGATCTCTCATGGGATATGGTAATTTTGCAGCCTTTGTCCCCTCTCTCAATTCTCTTGCCTTTACTCACAACAGAAGTTCTAACTCAAATATATTCAGTCCTACCTCTTGGTATTTATCACCAAAGCGTGTAGGCACATTACACGGAATTAAGCACTGTGATTTATGTCCAGAAATATTTCTCTCCTCCTTAAGAACTGTCTTGTCACTGAGAAACACTTTGGCAGCTTTTGACAAGTTTTCTGGTATTGCTTATCCTTTTATTTATTTTTACAGTCCCTTTTGCACAAGTTCCAATTCCAAATACACACCTGATCTTCAGATGCTCTTACAGACCTAATGTTGCCTCAGAAAGGGTCAGCCTGACAGAGAAAATTACTTCTCCTACAGAACTCTAGAGTTAAATTATATCACATTCTCACTGTTCAAAATGTATTTCCTTTTTTATTCTAAAAACTTCACATATGGTGCTCTTTTCCTTTTCTGCTCCTCTTTTGTCTTGAAATAATGTTTCCTTTCAGCGATACCCAGCTTTTATTCCTGGGCAGGTAAGCAGCTGATTATGTCATTATCCCTGTAATAACAATCTAATCCTCTCTACACAATCTCTTCCCTTACCCAAATCCCATTAGATATCCATCCTAGCCAGGCTTATATTATTTCACATCTCAGCTATAAACTACCTCACTATGAAAAGCAAACTGTGCAATTAAACCTCACCAAGATTATAGAGCTAACAAAATATGATCACACAGAAGCTCCAAGAAAAATAACTTGCTTAGACTCAGTATGCGCTTCATCAAATTGTCACTTAAATGGTGAAGCATTCACTGACACGATCAGCAGTAGGGTGCCAGGCCTCCAATAAAATTATCTTCTGAAACTAATTAAATGACCACAAATCAGCTTCCCCGGATTTTAAAACATAATCCACAATAAAGTATATTTCTACAATAACAGCATGTGATGAGATTACACTTAACTTGAAATAACACAGACATGCAATTTTATAAGAGCTACAAGAATAATTCCTTAATTTTGATATAAACGTTGAAAAGATAACCTTACCTCAGGGACATTAGATTATTTCTGCATCATTCAGAAAACAAAGCATAATTTGGCTGTGGTAAAGTAAAATCTGTTCAGACGTGCTCCGCAAGTTAATCTCAATGACTAAGACAAACTTTAAGGGACTTGAGATATATAATATCCTCTCTGTAGAATAGATCTTTTTACATCAGATTTTTCAGTGTAAGTTTGCGACTGTCACATAATTAGGAAATGATATAACAAAGTAAGCATTAAAAATATCCTCCTCAAATGCTGAAAAAAGATTCTCTACATGTCAGTAGAAAGACTGCATAGTGACCAAAAGCCCACAAATTAAGATCAAATCGTTTTTGAAGAAATGCACCGAGATCTTTATAATTAACCCCACTGTCAAAAATATGGTACACGCAGTTAAAGTTTTGAACAAAGTTTATTTTAGTAGAGGGATACAAGAGGCAACAGGATTTTTATACATACAAGCCTCTCCTGAAAAGTTCAGATTCTGCTTTGAAATTCTTTAATGTACAAGATACCTTGAGATATATTTTTTAAAGTAAACTCTGCTCTTTACCCATATTTTTCACCTGTGCAGCTAAGATGCATAAGAATCTCCACAAAATTTACATCCCAAGGCACTACTAGGCTCCAAAAGCATGTGACTTGTCAAAATTGAGACAATAAACCATTACTGAAAACCAACAAACGAAAAGCTCAGAAAAGATTTAAAGAACTTACTGACAATTGGCTTTATGCTACGCTCCAAAAAACCGCTGTCCATTAGGATTTTAAATTCAAGAGGCATAAGTACTCATCCTCTTTATTACCACAATAAGAGGCAGTACACATTGTACACAATTGTTTGGTATTGTTCCAAAACTGGCAGTTATTAATATGGTCATAACCCATAAAGTTAAGTGCTTTATGGGACTAACTCAAATAGCATTAACACATTTGGACAATAGTCATGAATTATCAAGTGATGTTATGTTTAACTTAGCTATACAGCACTTCAAGCCTTACTCAGGGCTCTTGCACAGAGGACAAACATTAACAGATCTTGTAGGCCTCAGCAATGACAGGTGATGCACATAGCACAGCATGAAAGCTGGAATCATTCCTTTGGAGACACCATGAAAGAGGACACAGTGGCAAAGCTGATCATTGTTTTGGGATAAAACAGATAAGGTTGCTTTCACATCTTGCTCTCTACTGCCCATGCCCTCCCTGAAGTTGCAAAGAAATAACAGAAGCTGCTTTCTCTCTAGTTCCTCCACTGCTTGTTAATTGCAGGACGGATTCACTTATATGCATCTGTCTTACCAAGAGGATTTCAGAACACAGACAGAAAGAGCTTAAGGTATATACAGGATTTTAAGCACATTAGTACAATGACATGACTCCAGCCCGGTGGTGGAACCAGGCTATGAGATCCAGTATCCACATCCCACATGCAGAAAGTGGACAGTTTTAGTGCAGAACGTTGATCAAGACTTGCACTGCAAAACAAAGGTCTCACAGGTACCAATAAGGGCAGGAATAGGTTACTCATTCTCCACCTGAAAAGAGCACCTGCTTCATTTGCTAATTAAAATACGCATTACTGTGGGAGAAAGAATCAGCAGCACTGTCAGCTTTCCTTTCCACTCTGCCAATGAGATTTACTGCTCACGCACAGGACAGCAAAACCCATTTCAGACTTACCTCAGAGACTATTGATGTGAAGCTGCTGCTGAAGTGTACGTGCTTATGAACCTCACTGCCATTGGCAGTCAGGAGCCATTCCCCAAAGGCTCTCTGCTCGCTTGCTGACTGGTTGCTATGGCTCTGGTTAGCTGAGAGCAATTCCAGATCCCAGTGGTACGGAGGAGTTGCCCCCACCAACGCAATGAGGATGGCTTCAGTGGCCACGTAGAGCTGGAAAGAGAAAAATATCTAAGATGCTTAACATACACCCAAAGCACTGTTTCCTTTGCAGCTGGATCAATTCAGCATTTAAATAATCCTATTTTATGTTTTCCTTCTGTCACAACAGCACGTTACATATGGTCTCCATACATTCACAAAGCAGAGAACTAAAACTTCAACACAATAGTTCTTGTACTTCTTACCTGTTGCCAATATGAGAAAAAGGAAGTTCCCTTCCTGACACCCCTCAGTCAGAGACCAACCTCAACTCCCACACACAGCAAGCATAGCACTTGGATGCTTAGAGTTGTCAGTCATAGAACATCCTGAAAGGGACCTCAAGGTTCATCAAGCTTCAACTCTCTGCTAAAGGCAGGGTTGCCAGCTGCTAGATCAAGTACTAGATCAGATTGTCCAGCTCCCCATTCAACTGACCTTTAACCTCCACGAATGGGGTATCTACAACCTCCCTGGGCAGTCTGTTCCAGCACCTCACTGCTCTCTCAGTAAAATCCTTCCCCCTGACATCTAATACAAATCTCTCTTCCTTTAGTTTAAAACCATTCCCTCTTGCCCTATCACTACCTACCCTTGATTTCCATCAAGTTCATAAACTCCCTTTTAAAATATTTGAAAGCCACAACGAGGTCTCCCCACAACCTTTTCTTTTCCAGGCTGAATAAGCACAGTTCCTGCAGCCTGTCTTCACAGGAAAGGTACTTCAGCCCTTTGATCATCTTTGTGGCCTTCCTATGGACCCTCTCCAAAAGCTCCACATCTTTTCTGTGTTAGGGGTCCCACAGGGGCAGAATAGTGGGGGGATAATCATCTTCCTGTCCCTGCTGACCACCCCTCTTCTGATGGAACTCAGGATGCCACTGGCCTTCCAAGCTGCAAGACCACACACTACTGGCTCATGTTACATTTTTCATCAACCAGGACCCCTAAGTCCTTTTTGAAAGGTTTACTCTTAAGAAGCTCCCCTCTTTGTTAGCATAGGCATTTGGGATTACCCAAACCTTAGACTTTGCTTTGCTGAACATCATTAGGTTCACAAGAGCCCACTTTTCAAGTTTATCAAGGTCCCTCTGGATGGCATCCCCTTCTTCTACTGTATCAACGGCACTGCTCCGCTAACTTACTGAAGGTGCATTCAATCCAATCATCACTTGTTACCAGCCTCCAACTGGACACAGAGCCATTGAGCACAACCCACTGACTGTGATCTTCCAAATAATTTCTTATCCACAGAATAGTCCACCCTTCAAATTCACATCATTCCAGTTCAGAGATAAGAATGTGGTAGGGGACCATGTCAAAGGCCTTGCAGAAGTCCAGATAGATGACACCAGTTACCTTCCCTTTATCCATCGATGCCATCACTCCATCATAGAAGGCCACCGGATTGGTGAGGCACTATCTTCCCTTGGTGAAACCATGCTGGCTGTCTAGGATCACCCACTCATTCCTCACATGCCTTAACATGCCTTCTAGGAGGATGTGTTCCATGATCTTCCCAGACACAGAGGTGATGCTCACTAGCCTGTAGTTTCCACCCTGTATTCTTCTTCAGCATCCCTATATTCTTCCCAGGCAACACATCGATGTCTCCGCTACCTGTACCCGTCCTTCCTTCAGTTTGACCAGCAGGTCCTTGCCAAGCCATGCTCTTTTCCTTCCAAGAATTCCTTAAACAGCCTGAAGTCCATTCTCCTGAAATTCAGGTCTTTGCCAGACCCATGCTCCTTGAGATCACAAACGCAACCAGGGCATGGTTGTTGCAGTTCTGGCTGCCTCTGATCTTAGCATATTTAACAGTCTCCTCCATGCTGGTAAGCACCAGGTCAGCAATGCATCACTGTTTTAGACCTCTCTGAACATAGGTAACTCAGCACAGGAGCTCCTGACAAACCAAGATCCTGTTCTGCCTCCTGCCAATTTCTCCATGAAGAAAACCTGTCATGCCACTCCATTCCACAAACTTTCTTTCAACCACCTCCTCCTGAATGGGCCTTGCTCTGTTCCCAGCACCTCCTTGGTGTGTTCCTGGAAAGATCATTCCCCTTGGGAACACAGTCTCCCACATGGCTGCTATATAGATAATACGCAGTACTCAGAACACAGATAAGCACACAAAAAAAAAAAAGAAAAAGAAAAAAAAAAAAAAAAGCCAAGAACCCCTGAATCCTGATGCAAGCAACAAAAGGTGATCCTATTCTGCTCTGTACTGAGGTACAGCTGGAGTTGCACCCCAGTCTGATCCAGAATTACTACTATTTAATGAAGAAACCCCTGAGTCATTACATCTAGAAGGAGAAACCATCTGTTAAACGACATTAGTCAAGATAAAGAACAACTTCTAGGCAGAGAATGAGAAGTGAAAGACCTCACCCAAGAAATACAACAATGAGTAAGAACAGATGTGGATGGTGTTGTGAAAAAGCTGAGTGAACATGCTGATAGAAACATGTGGACACGGTACCCTCAACCCCTCGGAAACAGTCTGGCATCAGTGAAAACTGAGAATAATAGGTCAATGCCTCTGGTGCATCCCCATACTCTGACTTGCTCCTACAGTACCATGCCAGGACTAAGTGATAACATCCTTGGTTTTGTCTTGAAGGGATAAACATTTCTGAAGTAGCTCAGGAAATGAAATCCTGAAGACATTTGGTTTAGGGAATGAAAGCAGAACGCTCTTCATTTTTGCTCCAGGTGGAGCTCAACTCAGCTACAAAAGATGAAATTGAAAAATAAATGACTGCAGGCACACAAAGAAACACAGTGAATATTTTTTAAATAAAAAAATTCAGCCATAAGCATTCTAGTGGCTGCAGCAAGCAAGGAGAGAACAACAGAAACACTTTCAATTGATATACTAAATCAAAAATATACCAAGATGGTGACATGCTGAATGCAGAAAAAGGCTATTTGATATGATGTACATTGAAGTCACTGCTGTGACAAGACTTTTTCCTAGTGATCATTTGCCTTTTCCTTCAGCTAACAGGTGTGGTAAACCCTCTTAATTTAGTAGCAAAGCAAACAAGTTGTTTTGTTTTCTTTTAATTAATATTGAGTTGAATGAAATCTCTTGACCAGCTTTCTCAATATTCATGACTTCCAATAAAAAAAAAAAACAACAACCAACATAGAATCTAATCTAACAAGGGAAAAGAAAGTCTAAATAGTTCCACGTTTCCAATAGTTTCACATGAGTGAAACACACAAAATCATTTCGGAAACCTTTTGAACTTTTAATTCATCCATTGTGAAATACACATGAAGAAAAGAGCAAGACTTATTCTATTAAGAAGCACTCTCAGATTCTTTTAGCAGCTCATCAGTAGTTCACAACCTGGCTAGTCGCTCTACACAAATATCAGCTGAAACATTCACTACTAAATGAAATTATGAGTCATCCACTAACTTCTGACCTTAAAAAAACCAGAAACGTTTCTTCAAGGAAAGACAACAAATGACCTTGGTAAAAGCCCACGACAATCTCTTTGTTAACCCTCTCTGGGTTACATTTTTAAGTTATTTCTCCTGACCACAGCATAAGTGGTTGAAAAGCTGGAGGCCACCTTATTTATTTTGAAAGTCTGATGAACTCATCTGCTCTGAATTATTCCAAAAGGGCAATTTGCCTCACATGATTATGTTTTTTTCTGAACAACTGTATGTGTTTGTGTCTGTAGAAGGGCTCTAAAAGCATCTTATTTTCCAGTGCTGACGAACTGTTAAAGTAGCACTCTCTTCTCAGAAGCGCTGTGGGGAAAAAAAAACAACCTCACATACTATAAAGAAAGGCTACGCTGTATTTAAGCATAAAAACACAGTGTAATGACTCAGACACTTGACAACTCCCATCCCACCCCCATGGCAAATACTCCTCAAGAATACTGTAACTGTTTTGGCTCTTACCTGCGCAACCACAGTAAGAACATGCTTGCTAAGGAAGCGTGGAAACTAAAAGTGCATGGAAGGACGGATGTTGCCACTAACCCACCCATAGCAACTGAGAATAACTGCTTTCAACAGGATGAGCAGAAATACAACAGGCAAGGCCAGGATTACTGTAACAATTGCAATTTCTCTAAGACCCCAGGTATTTTGAAAGAACCTAACCATTCTCTAGAGACACACAGAAAATCTACTCAATTTAAAGCAGCACTAGCAAGATGTAGCACAGGACCTTGATCTCCACACTTCTCTCACCAGTGCCATCCTGGAGACCCAGTGCTTCTAAGTTAATTGACACCATCTGTGATTTCTCAGTTATGGGCAGAAAAAAGCAAAACCAAAACCATCCACAACAAAAACCCACCCCCAAATCTCCACACAAAACATGATCACAGCAGTGGATTCAACTCTGCAATTATGCATACCTCATTAGATTGTTCCCCAAACACCAGAGAATACAAGTAAGAAAATTTGACCTCAGTGACACGTTGCTTTTGCTATCTGCAACCTAGATTTGCCCACAGTACTACAGATACACAGATAATGAGTTTCCTGCTAGTCATCTGTCAGTCTGCTACTGTAGCAAAATCTATCCAGAAAATTATCTGTAAGATTTACTTAGGGAAAGATGAAATAACTTACTGGCTATGAAAGACTTCCATTGGGCTTATCCACACCACTCCCTTGAATAAACTAATATCTATAAGGAAATTACACCAAACTGAAAAAGAAACTCACAGTCTTGCTGCCCTCTAAAGCATCCAGTTCAGTGACATAACTCAGATGGCTGGGACAGGACTTCCCACTGCTCTGATTTGACCCCCACAGCACAAAGGAAACAGAGCAAACCTTGCATCCTAGGTTGACAGCCCTCTAAATATTGTTATTTTTCCACCTTTAAAATCAGAAGGCCGAAAGAAAGCATGAGTGCCTTATTAAAACATCCACCTGTAAACCTGTGGTTCTTCTCTGCTAAATACACACTTAAGTTTGAGAACAAAGCTGACAAACAAGAACCTGTATTCAAAGAAGCCCTTAACTCATTAAAAAGATGCAATTAAAAGCATACACTGATCACTTCAGTAACATACTGGCAATCAGTATCCAGACTAAAAGTTATTGCTGATATTTTTTATCATCTCTCATTCATTTAATCATTTTAAGGACTTCCTTGAGGATAAGCAGTTTTTAATTAAAAACAACAGCAACACGACAGTGTCTTGGTTTTAATGCCAATTTTTTTTTTTTTTTTCTTTTACCAATTTTGTAGTAGAACTCCCTAAACCAGCGATTTACAATTTCGAAGTGCCTGAACTACTTTGGAAAGTTCTCTGGAAAATAAAGAAACACAAGTGGTGGCAGTCTTCAATTTTAAATTAACCATACAAGGATTTAATATCGGCAGTGTAAAGTCTGTATGGGTCTTAAAGGAGATTTTAAAGCTCCCATCTCTCTCTCTAAATATATATATATTTAGCACACCACTCACTGAACAGAATACCACAAATGGGAGGCTGGAATAAGCTAGAGATAGAACTCTTCTCAGCTTTCTTTATCCCTGGTTATTAAATCTTCATTTTGTCCTGCAAGGCAATATCTAGACTTTCCCCTCGAAGCCCACCAGGATTAGGAAAACAATGAAACAAATACAATGCTTACTCAGGTTAAATATTGATAACAGCAGAACTGACTTCCTTCCACGTCTAGCCAGAGGTGATGCTGCAAACAGACAAAACCCAGAAAACAGATGCTATAGCTCCAAAGCACCTCCAGTCCACTGGGATTGTACTTGCAAAGAGCAAGACTCAATGCAAGAAACACATACAAACCACTACTTTCACCATAAACCCAAGCACTTAACTTCAGTAGTTGAGTTTGTGGGTTTCTTTTAATAAAGAGAAAAGCATTTGAGTGCACAGAACTTTGCTTCTCTTCACGTCACCCAGATAATTTGCAAACTGGAAATAATTATTCTGAATCCAATTAGCATCATAGAATCAGTGAAATGTATCTTCACACCAACCAGTTAAATCATCTGGCTGAAAAGGAAACCAAATTGTCTAAAATGGAGGGAATGTCACTGAGGAGACCAATAATGATGTGGAAAAACACAGCAAGTTTATTGTCTACAAAACATGGGAAAGATTAGAGAGCAAGGGCAGGGAAGAAGGAAAGGGAATGATGCGTCAAAGTAAATATCTGTGTTCCATAATCTTTGGCATCTAGTACAACTCCAGCTTTCCAGCTCATCTTCCAAAGGTGCTCAGAGGATAGATGAGAAAGACTGACCACTCCAGGAGAATTTGTCATGTTGAAAGACACCTTGATTAACAGCAGAACAGGGGACTGCTTCAGCTCCCAACAAAGCTGATTACCATTCCATTGCACAAAATATTTGATGTAACAATAAATTCACTGTTAATAACACAAAGTTTAAGTAAAGCTATCCACTTCCCCTCAGACAGCTTGCGCAGGTGGGCTCATTAAAGAGTAGCTTTCTGCATCATGATATTCTAATGATGGAGATCATTAACTTGCTGCCAGCCACAAGGGGATTAGCAATGCCTCTCAGGAGAGCTGCAACTGCCTCAAGAAGACTGAAGTTAAAACATTTTTCCAATAACCTTGATAATACTAACTATCTTTCCTATCTTATCTTCCCTTTAGTTGGTGATAATTCAAATTCCCAAGAAAGAAACAACACACTAGGTAATTATTCATGCTATCATTCAACGCGCACGTTCACAACTTTAGGCAAAGACTCTTTCAGTTTTGCAGATGAGACCCCCCTTTTAAACTCTCAAAGTAAAGTTTAAGTATCCTAAGAGTTACCAGCTCACCTTATTCCTCCCTAACTCTTAAATATACACTGGAAATGCAAAACTAATACAACCTACAATCCATAGAATTAGTCTGACCCCATATCCTTCAGTTAAATTTGTGTTTCAGTTATGTCTATAGAAATTAGAACAAAATGTTGCTCTGCTTTAGCTATCATTGTGCTACAATAAAGATAGCATCCATAGTTGCAGAACATGCCCTAAAAACTTTCTAAGTCATTAAGCAGGCAGCGAATAAGCCAAGCATAGTTTAATACAGTATCAGCTCCAACAAGTTAACGAGTAACCACAGCAGGTAATGCAGGAACAAAACAAAGAAGTGAAAACAAATGCCCTGCAAAGATGAAAAAAAGAGACCTGCAAGTCTTATAGTTAGGCTAGTTTTACACCAGTGGCATATGAACAATCTTCCAACTACAAGCAACCTGGGGGATTGTCCCTCCTCCCCCATGTCAGTAAGCTTGTTCCATAGGTCTGGCCACTCAAGCCCACATGAAAACTTACTGCCACATGGAAAGCTTCACCCAAACAGACTTGTGCACTTGGTACAGCTTACCTCAAAGAAATTCTGCATGCAAAACTACGTTTGTAAATTAGAATTTAGAGACCAGACCTGAAGACTTCATTTTGGCACATCAGTAAGGAACGTGTCAAAAGCAGTTTAATACAGAAGTTGATAAGAGCAAAACCACTGTAACATGAGGGAAAACTACTACAAAGTGGCACAAAAGTCAATAGATCATAAATATTTAGAGATGAAAAAGCACAAAGTTTACAAGAAAACATGAAAATCTACAAGGAATCTTACAGGGTAGGTAACACAGAGCTTGAACTCAGTATACTTGTATCAGATGAAGGAACTTGACAAATCAGATAACAATAGCTTTCACTCTGTGGTACTTTTATCTTTAAGAATGTAGAAATAGTTTATGCTAATGTGAAAACACAAAGCTGACTGAGGGAGCATGCAGCAAGGGACAAGGAAGTGAGCAATAAACTGGAACAGTCAGTCCTTAGCAGAGGCACTGACAGACTAACAGGAGTTCTCCTGTAGCTGCATGTAATCCACTGAAGGAGACCACAATTACCTAAATCCACATCACATGTGCCAAATATATTCCTTACACCTTCATGTGCATCCTCCAGAGTTTGATAATAAACATGACAAATGACTAACACAAGTTATGGCAACTATCTTCAGCCTAATTCTAGCACATCCCAGTGACACATCACGAACTCCGGCACCAACAAAGGAATGCAGGAAGAAAACAGCCACCCAAGCAGGAACTAGTTTATAAAACTGACTCGTGGGCTGAAAGACAAAAACCTCCATCCTAAAGTTCTCTGTACTTTACATCTGGGCAGGCAGAGGAGTTTATATCAGCCATAGGATGAGTCTCATGGGTAAAGTTCAGAAATTAAAGATAAGACAAGAGGAAAACAAACAAACAAAAAACAGACCTGTACACCTGCTCTATTTCGCTCTTACAACTATCCTGAATGTATTATGTGATTTGTAAAGATACAGTCTACTTCTGACTTGAGAAATAAGTGAAGCTGTTACAAAACAAATGAACAAGAAAAGGCATTACAGAACAGTTGAGCCACGCTACATAGAACTCCAGGAATACAGAACACTTGTTAGAGTTGCAGAGCATGACAAGCACTGGAAGGAACAGCTAATACCTCTTTACTCCCTAACCTTTAGTGAACACACAAGTTGTCTGGACGACCAGTAGAACAAGCCCTTATCAGTGCTTAACTTTAAAAGATCAATTAGCTAAAGAAAGGAGAGTGGAGGAAAATGAATGGGAATAAACAGTACAAGGAAGTAGAAACCTACAAGGTCTTTGCCGTTCAACGCCTCAGCTTTGCTACCACATACAGAATTCCCAACTGAAAGAACTGAGCATCTGAACTTTGTTGGTTATTTTACAGAGTTTCTTACTACCTCCATGAATCCCTTAGCTGGCAGAAGACACCTCCAGATCCACTGCTCATGACTGGAAGTTCCAGGTGACTATAAAAGAGCCATCAGACGGAGGGGTGCTTTCATGTGCCCCTCTTCCACGACCCTACTACACTTCTATGGTGCCAGTAGGACAGAATGAATAAGTCTAGATGAATTCACTACAATCATGGTATTAATAAGTGAAAATGGAGTAAACTAAACTTGTGGCAGATCTGAGCTGTACCTTATGCCTAGATCAAACTATGAAGATACGCATTCTCCTCGAGTCCACTTCATAGAATCGTGAAGGTTGGAAAAGACCTCTAAGATCATCCGGTCCAGCTGTCAACCCATCCCCACCATGCCCACTAAGCCATGTCCCTCAGTGCCACATCTACACGGTCCCTGAACACCTCCGGGGATGGTGACCGCTCCACCTCCCTGGGCAGCCTGCACCGCTGCCTCACCACTCTATGAGAAGAGATTTCTCTTCACATCCAACCCGAGGTCGTGCCGGATCCCCTGCGGAATCTCCAACAGAAACCGCCGCCTCGCAGCCTAGCTCACAGAAACCGCGGCTTAACCTCAGGGCGAGCTGCCCTTCATCTGACAAAGCGCGCTCCCTCGCTTCGCGCACAAGCCGGGACTGCTCAGGGCACAGGCGGCAGCAGCCCCGCGCCCCAGGCTCACCCCGCGGCACGTCCAGCCCCGCACCGAGCTGCAGCCCACGCGCCAGCACCCGCCGGAGGCGGAGGCGGCGGCCCCCTCACCTGGAGGAGCACGGCCAGCAGGACGCACAGATACACCTGGTAGGGTCCCATCTGCCCCACCAGCGGGAACGCCTCCTCCACCTCCATCCCGCCGCGCCGCGCATCCCCGGCCCGGGGCGGGCAGCGGAGCGCCGGGCGGGCCCTCGCCCCGCAGGGTAACGCGGGAAGCGCGAGGCGGCGCTCACGCGCAGCCGCCGCCGACCGCGAGGGAAGCGGAAAGACGGCGGCCGCCCCAACGCTGCTGGGAGCGACAGCGCAGGCGCGAGGGAGGAGTTTCAGTAGGGGGCGGGCGGGAAGGGAGGCTCGTCTACTCCTGGGGCTGCCATTGGCTGCCAGTCAGGATAGGGGCGGGTGTGGGGCGATGGGGGAGCGTGGGGTGGAGCTCTGTGGTGGGCTCTGTGGTGGGCTCTGTGGTGTGTATGTGAGGGGAGCGTGAGGGGGGCAGCTGCTTGCAGCAGGCGGACTAAGAAGCTGGATCCATACTGTGATTAAAGCCTATAAATTATGCAACACTCCTCTATCCTGACATACCTAGTGGTCTTCTGGGATGTCATCTAGCCGGGCTTCAGTAAAGCCTTTGACATGGTCCCCCATAACATCCTTCTCTCCAAATAGATGAGCTATGGATTTGATGCGTGGACAGTTTGTCAATGGACAAGGAACTAGTTGCAAGATCGTGCTGGTCAATGGCTCGATGTCTGGATGGAGATCAGTGATGAGTGGTGTCCCCGCTCATCATCCTTCATGATAGGGACTGTTGTTCTTTAACAACTTCATCAATGACATGCATCGACAGTGGGATCAAACACCAAGCTGTGTGGTGCAGCTTACATGCTCAAGGAATGGGATGACATTCAGAGAGATCTAGATAAGCTCAAGCAGAGGGCCCAGGAGAACCTCGAGAAGACCAGTAAAGCCAAGTGCAAGGTCTTACACTTCTCTTGCACAACATCCACTGTCAGTACAAGCTGGGGAATGTAAGGATGGAGTGCAGCCCTGCTGAAAAGGAATTGGGGGTACTATTGGATGGCAGCTGGGCACAAGCCAGCAATGTGCCCTCACAACCCAGAAAACCAACAACATTATGGACTGCATCAAAAGGAGCGTGGCTAGCAGAGTGAGGGAGGGTGATCCTAACCCTCTGTTCTGTGCTGATGAGACCTCACCTGAAGTGCTATGTCCAGATGTGGACTCAGAGTAGATGGCATTTAAAAGACTCCTCCAACTCAAACAATTCTATGATACCTCAACTATGTGATATTCTGTAATTATACTTCATAGCACACCTGCTGTGTGTCAGAAAAAACAAACAAACAAACAAACAAAACTAAGAAAAGGAATGCACACAGATTTGGCATGAGACTACTACACATGTTCCACTAGAGTTTGGTTCTGATTCTACCAAAATCATATTGTGCATGATTTAATACTCAGTGAGGATGTACCTCTCTCTATCTTCATAAAACTGTAACACATGCCTTGTGTTTTATGAAAGCTTTTTGCCATTTGTCTGGAGAGCCTGCATTGTGAATGTGTAGGAGAAGTTCTTGTTCAGAAGTAATGGGCTGACTTATGAAAGAACATGAACTCCACTAAGTGAGAAGGGAGATAAATACATCTGAGAAATACTCGAGAATATTCATGCAAAGTGACCATGAACTTTTCATGGTCTATTTCCATTCTACCTTCACAATAAAATTCCAGGAACATAAATGAACTAGGTTTTTAAGTTTTTTTTTCTTTCTAGTGGTACCAAGAAGCAGTAGCAATGCCACTTGTGGCTGTCATTTTTTTGTTGTATGAACAATAGCTGGAGAAAAAGGAAGAGAGTTGTGTTGTGAGATGTGACCTTTAGGACCATACCAGGACTCTGTGAAATAATATCATTTCCTTGCTATAAAAATCTTGGCAAATTGACAAGCATCAAAGCAATTTATTCTTAAAATGAAATTCACCTTTGCCATAAGCACTTCTTTTCATATTTGAGGCTTAGTACAGATTGATTAAAGGCAAAACAGCAAAGGATTTCTGAAATGTCAGGACCTTTCTGGTGTTCATCCAACCACACTTGTCTCATTTTAACACTTGTCTAAGACTCAGAGGAGGTGTTGTGGTGCTCAACACACTCAACATTCCTCTTCCTGTGCATCTTTCCCACCCCCCCATTCCATTCAGCCCCAGTCTATAACATCTGCAGCTTTAACTCAGGCTGTCCTCAGGCCTTTGCCATGAGCTGTCCCATGAGGTTCACCTGGTCCCACTGCTCAAGCCTGTCTAGGTCCTCTGGATGACATCCCACCCCTCTGGTGTGCCAACTGCAGTGCGCAGCTTGTTGTCATCAGCAAATTGGCTGAGGGCGCACTTGATCTCACTGTCGATGTCATTGATGAAGATATCAAGAAGTATTGACCCCAAAACCAACCCCTGGAGGATATGACTAGTCACCAATCTCCATCCAGCCATTGAGCTGTTATCCAGAGCTTTGAAGCAAGTGTATGGGGAGGACAAGAAGAACTGTCTGGGTGAAGTAAAATACCTGTAAACCATCACCCTAACCCCCAAACACTCAGGTCACCTCATGTCTTCTTCTGCAAAGACCACATGGTGAACTTAGAGAAAAACAGGCTTTTCCATCTTCCTGGTTTTCACCTATAATACAAGGTGTCTGCCCCACAATCCCACTGGTTTTGGAAAGATTTGGACGCAATATTCAGAAGCTTCAGCATTTTATTGACAAAATGATAGTATGGCGCTCCACTTGACCAGCGATCTCTCTCACTGGAGCCCTCAGAGCTTCCCAGAGTATTAGTGTCTGTGAAATTCATTAATGTGCAGTTTGCTCCCTCCTCCTCCTCATTAATAACCATATCAAATAAGAACAGTTTAAGAAATCCTGTCTATGGGGAATTTTTCTTTTAATGAGGCTGAACCAGGCTTCTCAATCAGACATAAATATGCTATACCTTAGGTTTTCCCACATCGTTCCCAACTTCCCTTCTATTACCTCTGCTTCTGCACTTTAGATCCCTGTCTGACAAATTTATGTGGGCGTCCCAAAACTGAGACAGCCTTTTGGCTTCTTTTCAGCCTTTCTGAAATAACTTTCATGTATGTTCAGCCCCCTCCTGCCTGTATATAATGTTGGCCATTCAAAGCACAAGAGCTGAGTACAAAGGGATAATCCTAAGCTACATTTCTCTCTAAAAATCTGTTAAATCAGATTTCTTAAAGCTAAAATCTCATGCTGGTTCGTTAGCATTGTGTTTCCAGATTTGTTATATTAATTCATAGTGAATTCTGATATGGCTGTTAATTTTGCTTTGGAAACACAACCAATAATAGTTTGAAAGAAGATCTAGAAAGCTCTAGTGACATTTCCTCCTTCTAATGGGGACTCCCGATTCATTCAAAAGGTGGCCACATAAACCCTTGATTCAACACTTGGCACAGCTGAAATTCAAAGCAGATTTCTAAGCATCAGCTTTTGGCCACAGCAAAAGATGAGGTTTGGGGGAAAAGGACCTTTGCTTCTGTGCTGCCTTTTGATCTTGCACTTCAGCAGGCACCTATCTCTTCCTGGCCTCTATTCCCTTATCTCACAGAAGGTTTCCACCACATCAGCTGATCTCAGTGCTGAGTGAATTCTGACTGAGACAATGAGAGTGACAGCTGTAGGGAGAGGTGGTGGATACCTCTTCCGAAAGAAAATGAAAGGGTTACGGTTCATAAATACAGCTACAGTTAAACAAGCCAAGGGCTAAAGGAGGTTCCCTTCTTTGGACAGAAATAAAGCAGAGGTACATTTTCTGCCCTGGCTTGTTCTGATCCACAGCAACACTACAGAAGCAGTCAGAGGGGCTGTTTGGCACCTGCCAGAATGCTTGCCTTTGCTGGCCTCCTGTTATGGAAAATGAAGATTTTTTTTCAACCAGACTAATCAGCTGCACGTTGCAGCTGGCATGCCCCATAATACCATGCAAAGCTAGCATATGGCTCATTACAATATACTCTGACTAAGTGTTCAGCCAAACAATTCACCAAGGCATTATTGCTTCTCTGATGTGCCGTTTGCACTTTTTTGCAAACAAAGCAACAAACAATTCCTTTGGAGACACTTTTCAATTTCAGATGAGGCTTGAGAAAACTGAATTCCTCACTCTGCTGTGAAGGAGGCTACAAACCGATTCTCCATCTCTTGCTAGATGGACAATTCAGGTTCCAGAGGATTCTGAGCTTCCTTACACATCACATACCTCTGATAGTGGCTGGTTGCTCTAATGGTGGTTCTCTTGGTCCTATCCAAAGGCACACATCTGTATCTGACATCCCTCTTAGCCAGCAGAGCCTGTAACTACTCCCCTGATCTTACCCAGTTTCCCATCACACAGATGTGACTGACAGAGTCTATCCTGCGGTGGGAGCTCCAGTTTCACCACTAACACCTGCAGTGAGTTCAGGCTGAGAAAAAGAGTCTATGAACCACACTTCTGTAATTAAAACATAGTAAAAACTTGGACATTATCCTAAGAGGCAGGATTGGCCATTATCATCTCCTAGCAGTGACTGAGGCAGAGGTGACACAGGTAACATCACTGAACATACTTAGAATGGTTCTCTTGAACTATTGTGCCATGATGCTTTGAGAGAACCTGTGGGCTATTTTTATGCTATTATCTCAGCAAGTGCGATCATCATTTGGCTCATAATCTTGACATTTTGACACTCCTCTTTCTTCCTTATTAGACTTTGGACATGTCTCTTGCTTTCTATACTGCAGAAGGTCCCACAGAAGTATGGCAAGAACTTGTGGGTAGTTTGTCTGGCAGAAGTAGCAGCACTCTCTATTTGGGAGCAGAACAGGGTTTGTGACAAGCAATAGCCTCCACACAGTGCTTTGAAAAATGCTGTCCCTTTGGACAGTATGATCTACTGAATGGTGTACGTATACCTTAGGCTTCTGTACAAAAAATCAGAAAACATCCATGGGTGATGCGATTTTGCATTTTTATCTGCTAACAGTGGAGGAAGGGGATGCTCCTTCTGTCAGTAATTAGGAAACCACAGAGAGGCTTTCTGTTGGCAGCTGTAGGGTACACACTGTGAGTGAATTCCCAAAACAGAGGTGTCTTGTGAACTTCCTTTCTCCAAAGAGCTGTAGTTCTCAAAGAGGTCTCCAGATATCTGCCTGTATTTTCCCATAAACCTCACAGGAGTTGATCTTTGTTTCAAACTTGAGTCTGATGTCTGTGTGAAAGTGCAGAGAGTGCAAAAGCCTACATCTCAGTGCTCTGACAGCAGGAAAGTGCCTGACCGGCTCTGTCCCAGGAAGCTCAGCAGCTCTATGCATGCCAAGGCACCAAAGAGGCATCCGGACTCTTCGAAGCTGAACATGTAGTAAGCCAGGCTGAGGGTTTCTGGTAGCAGTCATCATACAGTTCTGTATGTTCAATTTTCCTGCTCTGCTTCTAGAGGCAGTCCCACAAAGCCCAGAGGTCTCAGCTGGGATCTGCCCATACATTTGATTCAGGACAACTTGCAAAATCATAGCAGGCTGGACATCCAACTGGGCTTAAAACATTCAGCTGTCTCTACAGAGACACAACATGGCTACTTCTGAGCTTTGGAGGAGGTCAGACCTGCACCAAGGCCATCTATCCGAACGCTGGCAGCAGTTTGGTATGTGAGGGAAGGAACCCGTGGTTTCAAAACACTTCAGTCTCCCTTCTTTTTTGTTGTGCAGTTACATTCAGCTCTAAACAAGCCCAAATCACCTGGTCACCACAGCCTGGTGTAACAACTGAAGCAATTCCTTTAAAATAGTTGTGAAGGTGTCCAAGGATCAAAGGTTTTCCGACTCAGCTGGACAGGATTAGTGTCTCTTTTTTGGGACCCAGTTTTTTGGGCAGCATGCACTTCTGGAAGAAGAACTGGGGGTAGGAAAACAAAGCACGCTGCTCCGAAGTGGGCTTGAGGCTTCCTTGGAGCCGCATGCAGATCAGACAAGCACAGGGAGAAAAAAGAAAGGGGGCAAATGGAAAGAAGGAAAAAAAAAGAAAGAAAGAAAGAAAAAGGTAATCATGAAAAAAATAATAAAGGGGCATCTGTATTCGCACCCTGAACAAAGGCTGCCTGCGCTGCCGGCCGGGGCCAGCAGGAGGAGGCCGAGAGCCGCCGGCTTCGCCGCGGGGACGGCGCCGGCTGCCCGCAGCTGCTCCATTCTCACCCCCGTCGTCCTGCCGGAGATACAGGCCAGCCCCGGCTGAAGGGCGAGGAAGAGCTCCGAGTCGTTGCAAAGGTTGCTTAGAAGCTGCGAATCTGCCCTGCGGCCACTCCAGGCTCTGCTGCACGCTACTTGTGGAGTACTCGGTCCTCTTTGCTTGTGTGCTGGAGCAGGAATCACATCTTGCTATTTTGAAATTTTTTTTGAAATTTTTTTTGCAAACCACTCTGGCGTGTCTGAAATTAAGCCTGGATTAAGCTTTGTCGTAATATGGAGGCTGTCTTATCAGATGTTTCTGGTAAAAGATACACTAATCTGCCATTCATACCATTGAAGATCTAGCTCGTAATTGTTACTGAGATCAAACACTGAGCCATCATCGCTATACTGTGCTATACTGTGACAGTATATAAAAACCATACAACATTTGTGCTTGCAGAGGTGAGAGAAGCAGCTGCTGTACAGAGAATTGCCTTTCCTGTTATGGCATTGCTAAGTACCCAGTTTACCAGCACAGTGATCACTTGCCCCACCACCATTTCCATGCTGCTAGGAAGAATTACATTGCAATAACAGGTACAGGGTAGCTGTAAAATTTGTTTACAGTGGCAATATCTATGAAAGGGGTGGAGAAAGAATTATCAAGTCCAAGTCATATTGTAGAATTCCTAGGGGTCAACGCATGCAGTGTTTTTATAGCTATGTAAGCCACTGGATTGTAACACAGAAGAAAATGTCTTGCATTAGCATAGGCTCTATGAGAGAAAACACTCCAGAAAACGGAAATGGTAGATTCAGTGTCTTGTGCAGCAAATTCAGATCTATATTTTTCTTTTCTAGAAAGTATGGATGATGCTGCAACCTGAGAGTCACCAGCTTCTAAATAGCTTTGCTCAGTCCCAAGCTGGACATCTGGGACTGTTGCTATGAAGGATAACTGGAGAGCACTTTTGCTGCCAGAAATCCAGTGGTGCTGAAGTGAAGCTACATATGGCCCTCATATCCACAGACTCCTCAGCAAAGTTTGCAAGCAGTGTTCCAGCTTTGTTTCCTCCTTTTAGGAGCTCTGTTGTCACAGGCCATCCAACAGAGTTGAGTTTCCCACCATTAGTTCTACCTGATAGTAACAAACAGAGCAGGAAATATACACATTCTTTCCTAAAAAAGTTCAGGACATCCACAAACTGTGCTTGTGCTAGCTGTCCCCAGCCTCTGCCATTTTTCCTGAGACTGCTCTGTCAAACAGCCCCTCATGCTCACCAGGAGTCCTATGCGGAACCAATGGAGGAAGCTTCCTGGAGGGGAAAGAGCTCACACATGTGACTCCATTGGATTCCCATGACTTGCAGCGTTAAGTAGGAACTGACATCAACTCCAAGCCCCAGAAGGCAGCAGCAACAGAGAACTTCCATTCTGGTGTCTCCAGCACCACTACTCACGGCTTGAGGCCTGTTCTTGGAGGCCGTGCTCATTGCTCATCAGTTATCTCCTTGTCAACTCAGACTGCCAAAGAGGACATCTGGTAGCAGAAGGGAGCTGGTGCTTTTTCTGAGACAGATAGTATCTTTATTAGCAGCTGCATTTAGACTTCTAATTTCATCTAGGCCACTGAACGGTTGGAGGATGACAGCAACTCCACTGAGTTTTGAGGGTAGGAGTGCACCTAAAGGCTTCAGCTGTATTAATACGTTTGGCTGTTGAGTGACATATCTGCCATCGGGTACAAAGTCAGGGCTGACATTCTAAGAGGAGCTGGCATTTTTGATTGGTTCATTGGTCACGACACCTAAGGCAGGAGTTTGCGTAAGTCTCAGACTCTATTTCCAACGCCTTTGATGATTGCAGCCAATGAAATGAATTGTGTCAAAGGGACAGAGGCTCCCTTAGAAGGGATAAAGGAAGCACAAGTGTGAAGAACTGTGATAGTCTTTGCTGGGGCTCGGTTATTCATCCTAACCCTGGGGTGTGCTGGAGAACAGGTTCCAAACTTCTCATCAGAGATTAACTTCCTCATTGCCACACATCCATTTGTGTGGGTACTGGAAATTGAATGCTGGCTTAGATTACTTGATCTCCAAAAGGGTAGAGTGGAGCTAGAATTCAGGAATCAGGATAGGAGGCTTAGGGAAATAAAGGCCATTAGCTGAACTGGTTTCCTAAGCTTTGAGATAGTCTAGAAAGTCAGCAACAGTATTAGACGGAAACACTGAGGTCTTTTTCCGTGTATAGCTATGAAGTGGAATGCTACACACTTAATGTTGCTGCAAAGAGAGAGAGCGCAGTGAGTAGAAAACATATGATATTGGATGAGGAAGGACCAAAGCACAGCATGTCCTGAGCTGGCGTCCTTCCTACAGGAGGGAGACCAGCAGCAAGAAACTCTCAGTGAGGGCAGACAGTAGGACAACAGATCTAGGAGTATAAAATAAGGTCTCTGGAGATATTAGGATTTTAAATAACTTCCACAAGAATCCAGAAGGTTTCTGACAGGTCCAAACTTGACAGGTTGCTGCTGAGACAGAATAATTACCATTAAAAGCAAGGAGAGATTTGCTATGATTATGGGCAGAGGTCTGCTTTTGCTCCTTGATTATGGAAAATAGTTGGGAATTGATTTGTCCACAGTGCCACTTAGAACATCTTTATCATATGTGCCATGTATACTTCAGCTCTAACTTCTCTATAGTTTAATATTTTCTAGTAGAGAAGCAGAAAACTGAAACAAACGAACAAACAAAACAGTATATACTGCCTGAAAGAAAAAGTCAAAATTGAAATGGAAGATCCTTTCTTTGCCAGGGACTTGCTGCTAGACTAACAAAGAAACAGTCAAGAAGTGAGATCCCAAGATTTGATCATGGGGAGAAGACAAGAATTAGTCTTTAGCCAACACATATGATGCAGCTCCTGGGAAAGTGGAAGCAATAGCAGAGCAGAATTTATTGGAGGTAGAACTTAACAGCCCCTTCTTCAAAACCTGTTCTGATGTTAGTACTCTGAGCAGAGTCATGTTCTCCTCTGGCATATTCTTGTCCATCCTGACCACTGGTTAAGTTATGCCAGTTACAAAATGAGAAACCACACCCCATAATTCAAATGAGGATCTAGGTTTTCAGCTATTTGAGAGTCAGTTTTTAGAGCTGAGATTAGAACCAGATCTGTCCTATGAAGAAAAGGCAGCACCTAAGGAAGTTAGTCACTAGGCTTTGTGTTGAAATCACATTTTCCCTAAGCTAAGAGAAGCTGGAGCCGGTATTTGGATTTTTATCCCTTCTGCCATGACATGTCAACTGCTGCCGTATTCATCCACCATTACTGTCTTTAAGTTAGATTGCTTTGAGTGAACTTGTTAAATGCTGATTTGTTTTGAGTTCCAGTTGGGCTCATTGTATTCTGTTTTCAATTATCTGTAAGTAAAATGTAGCAGCTTCAGATACCAAAGAAGGGGAAAGGTAGAAATGGAAGAGAGGCTAGTCAGGGGAGCTTTTTATATTCAATTAAAAGAAGTTCATGCTACTCAAAATCCATGCAATGCTTTGGGATTATTTTAAATTAAAAAAGTTTCCTGAAGTGGCTCGAATTTGCTTTTTGAAGTTTAGCCCATTTTACATAACTGAATACACTTACACCATAGTCAGAATCTTCCTAAAATGTATGTATTATCCTAGAGTCATTCTCAGATTATCCAAGAAGCACCAGACAAGCAGTTTCACTTCTATGCCTCGATTCCTTCCAACCTCCCAAAAGGAAATGGATTATACTTCTTGCCTACATGCCAAGATTTTCAAGGACCTGCACATTTCTTTCTTTTTGTCTCTGATCCAAAAGCTCTTTGCGGTCAATGTAAAAACGTCCACTGATTTCCCTAGGCTTTACTTTAGGTTGATAAATAAACTCCAAAGTCTTTGGACAAATAACACCGTGGAAATACAGTGCTAATACTACGCTTTTTCCGTCAGTTCTTTGGCTGGCAATATTCCCACAGAAGACAGGCTGAATGAAAGCCAAGTGTGGAGCTCCAGATTTCAGCTATTGTCTTCTGAAACAATGTATATGTAATCCGAACTCTTCTGCTTTGTTAGGACCAAGTGTGTTGGCTCAAAAGGGTTTATTCCTAGAGAAATTTCATGGTAGGCAAGATACATTGTACCCAGATGGTGGGGCTAATATCCCAAAAAGTTTAATGGCTGCAGGAGATCTGGCTCTTTGTTACTGACTAGGTAGTGCAAGCCTGAAAAGAGCAACCCTGGTGAGCAGAACTATCCTTATTTCAGAAACAGGGAAGAGGGAATGAAAGTTTAAAGCCAAGCTCCTGGAAGACAACAGGAAACCTCCTGTTAGCCCTAGAGGTGCCCAGATTTATTTAATGAATCAGTAGCACAGGTGAGAAAGTGACCCAAACTTGACATGAATGAGAGGAGCTCCATGCATTGACCCTGAGATTGTGCTCCTTTTAGCTTTATCTAATCTTCTTGCATTTATTTAGTTGTGTTGATTAATGGTTATCAGCTTTGGTCATTCATCAGTGTTGATGCTGCATAGCAGCGTGGAGACTCTTCTGGCCTTCTAAGTCCCATTTGGTTTAACCCTGATCCTGCCGAGGTATCTCTGATTAGTGTCTAAAACCATGACAAGAGCCTTTTTATGTTGTAGATACAATACAAGTTAATACTGGGAAAAAAAAAAAAAAATCCAGCCAGGCAGAAATCCTGCAGTGTCTCCTCAATATCTCTCAGGCTCTGAGTGTTTACTTCTTAACAGATTGCTGTGATGAACAGATGCACCCTGACATGTCCCTCTGCTCTATGCTGGTGAGAACTCCCCTGGAGTATTGTGTCCAGATGAGAAATCCTCAGTGCAGGAGAGACGTGGACCTGTTGGAGTGCTTCCAGAAGGAGGGCCGCAGAAATGACTGAAGGCATGAAATAATACCTCCCCTGTGAGGACAGCCTGAGAGAGCTGGGGCTGTTCAGCCAGGGGAAGAGAAGACTCCAGGAAGACCTGAGGCCAGCCTTTCAGCATCTAAAGGTAGGCCATAAGAAAGAAGACAGATGATTTTGCAGGCTCCGTTGGGATAGGACAAGGAGAGATGGTGTCGAACTAGAAGAGAGGAGATTTAGTTTGGATATAAGAAAAATGTTTTTTATGATAAGGCTGGTGAGCCATTGATCCAAATTGCCTAGAGAGGTGGTGGATGTCCCATTCCTGGAGACGATCAAATTTAGACTGAACGGGGCTCTGAGCAACCCCATCTAGATGTACGTGTCCCTGTTCAGTGCAAGGAAGTTGAACCAGGTAACCATTAAAGGACTCTTACAACTCAAATGATTCTATGATTCTATGACTTAAAAATTCTCAGCATTTTGGTTGGTGTACTATCGCACTTAAATTGTCAAAATTATTTGCATGTCTAAACACATTTATTTTGCCAGGTAGTTGGAAGGAGTGTGCTGAATGCTTGAAAAATGACGCTGTGAAATTCAGCTGGCTCTTCAGATTGTATACTCCATGATAGTGCTTGTCAACACAGGATAGCTCTGTGAGACTGGAGTGCCACCTGAAGTCACACCAGCCACAACAGACATTTCCTCCCTCCTGACTTAGAAAATAATCCCCTGCTAGATTTCAGAGGTGCCACTTATCCAAGTGTCTCCAACTGGAGGGAACTATACACACATTTGACACTGTCAAAGTAGCTACTAATCAAAGTGAAGGCTCCAACTTTTGAAACTTGCACCTGTATTTGTCTGGGGCTCAGGACTCACATAGTTGCTTGGGTCTCGTTCACATTTGTGGATCCAACGAAAGACTTGTTTTTCTGATGTAGTCTCAAAGTAGGCAATGTAGCATTGTAAAAATGGGAATGAAAACCTGGGAAACTTGTAAGTCAGTCTACATGTGTACACTGTTTAATGCTATCTGCAGTATCACTGGAAGGAGACATCTTCATTCCTAAGAAGACAACTTGTTTCATAAGCGTAGCCCTTTCTGGTTCTAAGCTGACAAGTGTGTAGCAGCGCAGAAGAGGAGGACAACCCACAGCCCTGTAACATCCACAGCCCACAGTGTAAGGAAACCTGCAATGTATTTTTTGATGACAGTGACCACAGAGAAATGAGAGCTGTTTCAGGGAATGTTACAGCAGATTTCTGTTCATATAAGATAGAAGCAAAATACTTTGAGTGGACAATCTGAGGTCCCTTTGAGTGATCCCACCTTGAATTATGAGGACTGCAGGTGGTTCAGACTTATAAATCCGAAACCAGTGCACGTCCCTCAGAAACATTTCATGAGTCTGGAGAATAACTGGTCAGGAACAGGGATGGAAGACGCTGGAGATACAGCTCCATTTCACCTCACAGTATGATATCTTCTACAGAAGGAAAGCAAAGCTGTTTAGTGAGTGGTAACATGATCAACAGACTTCCAGTGAAGAGGATCTATATGGTGTGACTACAGAGCCAGGGGGATCCACACATGCTAGGCACACCCCTGAAGCCTGCCAGCTATTCAGCTACCATTGCAGTAACTGCTCTAAGATCAATGACCAGTCTGATATTTCCTGGACTGCAGATGTTGCTGCCATGTAATACCTACAAAACTGATAGGCAGGAAAATGAGCTGGAAGAAAAACATTCTTGTGCTGATGATATGCATTGGCCAGCACAAGGCAAATTCAACTCATGGTAGGAAATGCATTATTCTGTCCTTGTTGCAAATTACAAAGATTGGCAACATGTTACGTGACTGAAATAGTCAAGCTCTTCCTGCTCTCAGGAAGGATTCAAAGGAAGCCATAGTCATTCCTCAGAAAAGTAGAGAACCAAGCCACAGCATCATGCAGAATTTCAGTACTAATATGTGCACTGTACTATAACAAGTTTATCTGGGTGCCAGCATCTCCTGAGTGTTGTAAGCATGATGACCTCCTTGTCTCCCTGGATGGGTCACAGCAACATTTGTCCATTTATCCCAGTAAGAGCTGGATAATTGATTGCAATAAAAATTGCCATGAAATTGAGCCGACAGGACAAGTCTGACAGTACCGACAGGACATCTGTGCAGGAGCAGTAACAGAAGGGAAAGGGAGCAGGGAGCTGAGGATGGCCACAGAACTTTCACTACTAAAGGACAGTCCAACAGTGCCTGACCAGGGCAGAGTGGGGACAGTCCTCTGAGAACCCCAAAAAAAGCAAAGAGATGTGTCAGGTTATAGATCCATCTAGATATCCAATCAGGAGGGGCAGAGAACAAGATCAGAGTTAGAACTGGGAACAAAGCTGCTTAAACATGGATCTGGCATTGAGCCTTTAAAACTCCTCTGCCATTTAGGACTGTACTAAGACACACCTATAGCAGTGCTCAAGTCAGATGCCGGGTCTCTGCCCTGAGCTTATATAGAGCCCTTGGGTCCCTGGGAAGAGATATGTTTATGGAGGGCCCAATCAAGTCTTGTCAGGACAGTTTAGGCCAATCAATGCCCTCAGGGTTCTAATATCGCCCTTTTCACATAGTAACTGTTTCAAACTTCATAAAAATGCTATTTCCTAGTTTATAATACAGGTCCATGTTGGAATACTGGAATATCCCTTCCATTTGTTATAGATGAAGAGGTTATTGCAAATCTTACCTAGCACTTTAGCAAAACAGTTCAAGAAGGTCCTGCATGGCTAAAATAAAGTTGTGTCACCTGTGCTGCTTTGACTGTCAAGCAAATATCGAAGGATGAGATGGGAATGCAGAAACTTATGAAGAGAAACAAATAGACTATGCCCATACTATTAAGAGGTTTAGAAGCCCTTGAATTGGATCACACGTGGTGGATACACCTACTGTATTTGAAGCACAAATCTGGATATACACTTAATAAAGATAATTTTATCTCTTGAAATCAAAATTGCCTCGTCATCAGCATACACTTAAACAGCACCTCACTTCAGTGCAGGCAACAGGAAGCATAGAGTTCCCAGCCAGAGGCTGCTGCCATGTTTTCTGTGTACCACCACAGTGATATCACATGGATAGTGTTGGGTGGGTGAGTCTTCTGTTGGGTCCTTGTGGTGCCACACAGTACTGCTTTCCTTGGAGTTTGTAGGTGGCCCAGGATTGGAGCATCTTTGTGGCACTGTGATTAGAGGAGCCACAAGCTGGTGGTGGATGAAGCATGGTGTGGGGAATGCATCACAGGTTTTGCTTGTTTCCCAAATGTATGTAGACATAACCACAGAAGCAGCATGAGAATAGCTGAGGAGTTGCAGAAAGGCTTTGGAAAGGAAATCGCGTGGAAGGCATCAAACCTGAAGATCTACAATTTCTGGAACTTCTCAGAGGTCGAAGAGACTTATGAGATCCCTAAACTAGCGATGGCTCAGAAGATCCTTTTTGCCTACTGAGTATTTATGTTCTTTCCCAGACAGATGCTGCTGGCCACTGCTGCACACAGGATGCTGCCTTTGAAGTGCATTTCATCTGATATAGCATGGCCCTGCCTGTCAAGATTGTGAGCTCAGTGAAGAGAACAGCAGCTAGCAACAGAAAGAGGTTTTTAAAACAACAAAACAGATCTTCCTGTTTTCCAGTGCCAGGATTGTTGGAAGTCACACAAGCGAGGAAAACAACACCAGAAGTAGTGGATGAGAATCAGCAGACAGCACACCCAAAGAAACAGAAGTCAAGTCCAGGAATGGGAGAGCATTTTAGTAGCCTCTGCCATCAGCTTGGCTGATGTTAGAAAGAAAAAACTGTGGGAGCAGCAAGGAGGATCAGCAAAATGGAGGCAGCAAGAAAAAGGAACAGAAACAACGCAAACAATAGGTAAGAGAGAGATTTCCATGTTAGCAAACTTGAAAAGTGGTTAAAAATGTTCCTCCTAGGCTGGGCTACGCACTGGTAATTACAAGAAAAGTCAGCAAATATTCAGACAAAACACAGCAACAGAAGCAGCTGCACTGCAGGCTGTAGCAAGCTGCATGGCCATGAGGCAGTGAGTGCAGGATTGGAAGATGCCTTAGAAAGACTGTCCAGCCATACGCAAGTACAATGCCTGCTGTAGCTGTGATGCCTCTAAAGCAGCTGCTGCCAGCACGGCAGAAAATCAGTCTCAAAAGCATTTCATTGTTCCTTGCTGTGTGTCTGTACTTGAAATCATCTCAAGAGCTGTGTTCCAGGTTGAGTTCATTGCTCATGGTTCCAGCGCGGTTTAAGGCTTTCCACCTGTCTCAAGCTGCACCAGCCTCAGAACAGGGCAGGTTCCTACAAGGTCCACAAGTCCAAACCATAATAGGACACCCGATTTTCCAATTGAGTTGGCTTTCCGGCAGCTGAGAATGAGCAAATTTGTGCAATGGAACACATGGGAATGCCTGACCTGAAGCCCCCATCTCCAATTCTTTCAAAACAAATAGAATGCAAAAATGAGCAGGTTTTAACCAGCCTTGGTGAGCAGCCAACACGGGCACATGGTTAGCTTGAGCAGGACTGGACAGCATATGGCACAGCGACCTGGCTTCTTGTGAATAATGGAGTATAATAAAACCTGTCAAACTGCTATTGGCAGCTAGGGTGAGGAAAAACCCTATGTGCAGACAGTTTGAGAAAACCTGCTTGTCACTGCCATGCAAAACATTTTGCAGCAGTAAATATACATGTGTAAAGTGTTTCTCAGACTGCAGTGTTTTATCCTCAGTTGCCGTATTTCTCCAGGAATTCTGTGCGAGCACAGGGATGGCAAAGTGGGGTACGCCAGTAGCTGGGAGCAACTAACACCAGATGCATGGGGAGGTGAAGGAGAAGGGAGCCAAGAAGCAGGTCCAGAAGCATGAACAGCAGGAGCTGAAAGGGGTGGTAGGAGGACTGAGAAGGGTCATGGCTATCTGCAGGTGTGCTGTCTGGAAGCACATGGGGGGGACAGTAAAGGGACTGTGGTGTGTCCTCAACCAGGATGAGGCAGCCTCCTCCTGCCCTGAAGACATCAGAGATCCATGTTTAGAGAGCTGAACCTCCATGGCAAGGAGTGAACAGCAGGGTTCTTTGCAGTCCACCCACCCAGCCAGTGCCAGCAGGGAAATATGGATGGGGGACGTGCAGCTCTCCACCTACGTAAGGATAGCTGCTGACGGGTGTCTGTGACACCCCTGCACAGCTCCATCAGAGAGACAGAAGTTAGAATTAACCTTCAGTTTTCAAGTCTTGGATAATCAGACTGAGCCCTGGCTATGGGCTTCACCTCTAGATAAAGCTGAATGTCTCAAGACATAAGGACAGCTTCCCTTGAGCTTGTCTGTGCCCCACAGTGCTCTGCTTCTCCTGAATTTGGGCAGCTTCAGCAGTGCTCCTGCTCCCCAAGAGTCACTGGGAAGCAGGATCGCTGCTTAGTCATTACAGCCTGCCATTTCAGAAGCCTCCAATGCCCTAAAATGTTGCTTAGGGTGGCTGGTGGGTAGCATCAATGGCCTGCCTTCTCTCTGCTAAATGCACCTACATGGGAGCAATAGCAACAATCTGGAATTCAGAAAGTCTACAAACAGGCAGCCCCATTTTAATTAGTTGAGTACAGAGACTAATTAATATGTAAATGAGGAGCTTACCAATATTAATCATCTGTTTTACTAGGCTGCTTCACTAAAGAGTTCCTAACGAATTTGCAGATGAAGTTTCCATGACATTAAAAATCAGCTGAGCACCTATATGACAACACTCACTGCCTAATAGAAGGGAAGACAGAGAGGGAGAGCGAGGCTTTGGTTTTTTGGAAGGAGAACAGCAGTGACTAAAACTAATTTTGTCTCTGGCAAGTGTCACATTCTCTGACTGAGTCAACCTTTTCCAAACCCTAATTGAAAGCATTTCAGCAAGCTGGACACCAGAAGCACTTGGAACAGTACCTGTGTATGTGTGTCTGTGTGTGTGTGTGTGCACATATGTGCCTGTAAAGCAGGACAAGTTCCTAAAAAAGTGGTCTACCTTTAACATGTGTCAGTAACACTCAGTGCTATGGAACATAAGCCCTAACTAAAACCAGGCTGGTTTTAGTGGATCTGTAGTTTTACTCGCTCTATTCCCACTACTAATGCCTAAAACCAGAGTAATTGATATCACACCCCTGCGCTATGCTACTCTTTTCTCTGCTGAGTTTATGTCACTGAGCTTCTCGGTGAGTTTGGGGGAATCTCTCAAACTCAGGCTCGGATTCTCATACATTACTTCAATGCTTGTGGGTTCCTCTGGCTGACACAGGGAACACAGAAATCAAATAAGGAATGCTTTCATTTCTAACGAATCTGCCAAAGCATCTTTTACCTCCTGGTTTCCTTTCATATCTCTTTATCCCCATGTTCCCTCCATTAAAAGCAGGGACTACATTCTTGCCGTGATGTGTCCCTTTAAATGAATGAAAAAGCGAAAGCGATACGTGCAAATCTCTTGAATCCCAGGTGGGACCAGAAATCTGCCAGCAAGATACCTCAAAAAAAAAAATTAAAGGCAGCCTTAAAAATGAATCCAAAAACAGTCTGGTCTTCAGCGCCAGTGAATGGGGCTTGGCGGGTGGTTTGGATTAAAGAGGTTCCTGAGGTTGCAGAGCTGGAAAATGGAAATAGCTCAGCAGCACCTGCCATCGCTCCTGAGATAGGCTTCTCCCTCCCAGCTGACCGCACTGAGGATGCACATCTCATTTATTTAGAGAGAAGGCCTGGAAAAGGGCTCCTCATTCAGCTACTCTTCAGCCACAAGCAGGGAGCGCTTCCCTCCTGAGCTGGGGACACTGAGAAGAAGGGGAAAGCTGTGCCCTGCACTTGCTCCTATTGCTCCCCACAAAATCTGCTGCTAACTGGTAACCAGTTTTCCTATAGCTGTCTGTAACATGGAAAATTGCTTCAATGTGAGTTTTTATATTTAATGCAGAAGCACTGCCCATTCTTCCTCCCAGCATGGACTCTTCTCATACTTTCAGCATCCAGCCTCAGGAGCTCTTGGGGTGGTGCAGCATTGTCAGGGATGAGGGTCGCACCCGATTAAGACACATTCTGATGGCGAGAGAGACAGCGTCTCCAACTTGTGCAGGGCCAGAGGCTCCATTTACCGCTCACCTGCCCCGTCCCACCCAACACATCCCTTCCCCTCAGCCCAGACCTCCTATCGTAGCCCCCACCTTGGCTTGCAGTCCCCAGAATGAAAGTATTCAAGAGTGATGAGTGACTGAAAGTTGGCAAATGGAACAAAAATGTTTAGCAGGCTGTAGTGGTAGCTGTTTCTAGCACAACACCCACAGCCGCAGACAGAAGGAAGGCGAGTGCAAGGGATGGGGAGAGACAATAAACACAGTCAAGTATTCAGAAAAGCAACTGGCTCCTGTTTTACTGGTGTGAACACATTGGATTACCCTCAGCATTTGGGGTCTGCAAACAAGCTCTTTTAAGCTCAGTGCTAATAGGAATATTCCCCTGGGGAAGCATGATTCCATCTATGGGGGGGATTTTTTTACAGGTAAATGGTTTCTCTTGGTATTAGTGATGCAAATAAGAGCAGAGTGCTCAGTTTGGTAATGGAAAGATAAAATTGTGTTGAAACTGACTGAGGAGGAACAGACAGCGTGTCCTCTTTCCTTTTTTCCATGGAAGGGCAAGCAGAGCCGAGCAAGATGAAAAAACCAGACGAGCAGTTTTGCTCTATTTTATAGAGGAATTTTCCAGTGTGTCACCTGCCAAACTTCTGAGGTCATTTTGTTGTTGTTTTAGAAGGAAAATGCACAGGTGTGTTTTTGCTATGACTTCCTTACTTTTACCAAATGCAAAAAAGAAAAAAAAAATTAGAAAAAGAAGATTGATCTTTCTGTCCTTTGAAGGAAACACAGGGAAGCAAGTCAGGAGAAACTGAAGGAAGAAAGTGCCTCATCCCTGATACAGAAGGAAAGTCACCAAAATGGTGTTTCCAAGCACTCATGCCACATCTCAGTATAATCCCTTCAAAACAGTGGAAACCTCAGCGATTATTAATATTTTTGTTGTTGTTTATGTGAATCTTGAGGGGGAAAGGAAGCTTCTGCCATTTTAATTCTTTTGTTAATGTCTTTATGAATGCAATTAGCACTTCATTCACGCTCCTTTGTTTCTGGATCCCATTATGGAGTGGCTTATGCCAACTCCTGTCTCCCCAGAGAGCTAAGGCATGGAGGCTCCGCTCAGCTGTGCGGCTGAGCACTGACAAACTCAATTTGCAGGAGGAGTGGGTGAGGTGACACTGTGCAGGCGGGTGGCCATGATACAGGCGCATGGCCCCTTCCACATCGAACAAGACATCACCTATCTTGGGGAAACATGTCTACATGTGGGTAAGTGGAAGGGAAACAAGGCTGATTCACCTGACAAGAAAGTAACCTAAGACAGCTGGTCTTAAAACAGAGATATCTAATGATTCAACCCCTTTTTCTGCTGCTCTGATATAGGCACCAATAACTCTAGGTAGGGTGCTGGAGGAAGCCAGAGTATGGTACTGCAAACTCTTTCTCCTGGTCTCCTGTCTTTGTGCTGGCCCAGCACTCCCAGTTACCCTGGCACACTATGTGCTTGGTCAGGCTCTGATGTCCAGACAAACACTCTTGGCACCTGATCCCCTCTGGCTCCACTCTCACCCCAAAAGAACCTACTGCTGGTTAAAGTAGATCACTGTTTCCATCAAAACAAGCAGAAGAAAGGGGGAAACGGTGGGCTTTTAGGCCTGAGGAAAAGAGACGGGGATTCTTTATCGCTTATTAAATGTGCAATTCAAAACCTGGTGAATAGGGAGATGAAAAGCTCCTGCTGAGAAATGGAGAGAGAAATTGCATTTTGGCCTCGGGGAAACCTGTGCCTATAATATTAAAGATGTGCAAATAAATAAATAAAGGCAATAGCCAGATTTACGTGTCTAATATCCTCGCGTGCCATGATCAATGTCGATATTTTACTTTTTTATGAGGTTCTCCAAAAATCTATGGCCCTTTCCTTTATTAATTGTAGATCCTCATTGCAAAGGTCTTTTGCATGTCTCCAGCAACTAGGTCTTAGCTGTCAACTCCATTAAATTCTATTATAATATGGCATGATTGAATGCTCCAGTGGGATTGGCCAGCCAGTGTGTATTAATATATTATGGAGCACGCAGAGGCAGGCACCAGCACCTTGCTGCATTCACAAAGATGCTGTCATGTTTACATTCTTTTTTCCTCTATGCACACGGCTGCTGTTTCAGTGGAAACGTAAATTATCCCTTGCAAAAAGAACAATGTAAACTGCCAGGGAGCTTTCCTGGGATGTGGGAGCCAGCAGCCTTCCCCCAAGTGAGCAGATTCTTATTCTCTTCCTGGGATGTATTTGTATGACTTTAATTAGTTTGTGTTTGTACAGTACGAGGAGGCCCATGGTATTTAAGGTTGAGGAATATTAAGGAGTAGAGGATTTCCCACCCTGTGGATTAGAAACAGGGATGCTGTGCTGTAGGGAGGAAGCAGAATCAGAATTTAAATAGGCAGCATCACAGATTATTTTTAAGTAGGAAACACTGAAACATCACCCCAGACAGCCCACCAATGAGGAAATATTTCAAGTCGTAACAGTTTTTACTGGTGAGGGGTGGAGGGCTGGGTGACACATATTTCAAAGAACGGGGAGAAGACTTTCATGGTACAACCGCCATGTCTTCTTTCCACACCACAAGCTCCATTTGCTGCACCCATGAGTGAGAGAAGCACCCAACACAGCTACCAAGTTCTTTTCCCCAATCCCATGCTTTTTTTTGTGAGCTAATTCCTCCCCCTCCCTCAAAAGCTGTGCCTCTGGTTTGCTGATCACCTCCTCCAGCCTGCAGCATCACAGCTCCTGTTTCACCACCCCACAAACTGCTTCACCCTTCCATGCCAGAGTGCCATGTGATGGCAGGGTTCTCACACCTCATGGATATCTGCACCAGTTTAAGCTAAAGCTTTTCTCCAAGAATCAGGCTGGGGTTGGGCTATACAAATGTCTGGTGCTCTTTTACACTTCCATAGCAGGCAAAGGGGCCTAGCAGATGTTGCATAGGTCTAGTGGAAAACCTGTGCATTTTGGGGCTAGCACATATAGGCTGGGTAGGATGTCACCAGCAATGACTCTGTTTAGACAGTTGAATCCTACTCTAAGTGCATATTTACAGCGTGAACAGAGCAACCCAGCTTGGGCACCTTCTGCTTCTACTTGGAAGGCAAAAGAGCAAAGCATAACTGCAGGCTTCAAGTGAAAATTGGTTTAATTCAGAATTCAGGAAGAAAAAAAGAGACACGTAAAGGCATATGCTGCACTCAAACTATGTGTGGCTCCACGAGCTCTACTTGGCCAGAGATGCTCTGATATGATATATTTCACAGGTAGCAGCAGTAGGTCAGCACCTCCAGGTGTCTGAAGAGCTCTTCTGGGCCACCACTCTCTCAGCCATCACAGCCACATCTATTAGTCTTGTCAGTTCCCTTTGGCTCTGTTTATACTCAACATTTCCAAAGCCCTTTGTGCTACCATGGACAGGAAGGCAAACAGGGAATCATCAGCACTGCAAAGGACTAGGTTTGGTGGGCATTAATGTTGTGACTGCAGCAAATGAGAGAAGACATAGACTGATTGCCTTTGGGGAGCAATGCTGAGGTCAGCCCAAAGACCTGGTCATGTTTGCCCAGTATGGCCAGTGATTGGACGAACTCTTCAACAGGCAGGGCTCAATGTTTGTAGGTGGAAAACTGCAGGCAATCCTGAAACTGGGGGATTAAGGTGGGCAGTGCTGCATGGAAGACAGATTCCTCCTCCCCGGGTCCATCCAGGATCATATTCAGTTTCAACGCCCATGCTCCTGACATGCTAATTGCCTTGGTCAAAGATGTTTCCTTGCCCGACTCAATCTGTTTCTAAAGACAAAGAACTCTCCTAATTCCATAACTCATCCTTAGCATCACACTCCGCCTGCTTCCAACCAGGAATCACAGAGAGATTGATTGATCTGTCACAATGAGGGCTAAAGACCGTCTAGTACTGGGGGCTGAGGCCGGGGAAGAAAAGATGCTGCTAATACTAATAGATTGCAATTCCCTTCCAGGGGGATATCATTGCCTTTAGCCAATTTGAGAGACTAACCATCCAATTTAGAAGAATAAAAATAACCATTATGATTACAACATTGACTAGGAGAAAAATAATAATAAATAAACAAAACAGCAACAACAGAAAGAGGGCAGGTTCTGCTTTCCCAAATATCTGCTCACACTTGTGCCTGTGCAGAGCCTGCTTTGTCCCTCCTGCCACCAAGCTGAGGGGTGAGAGCGTCACAGAGAAGCACGAGCTGCATGTTCCTGGCTCCAAGGAGGATGTAAATGCATGAAACGTGATGGAAGAGGCTTGATTCCGTTTTGGTATTATTTCTCTCAGGAATGGTCTGACAGCCCCAGGCTGGAGTATGTGTCTCTCCCAAGTACTCTGTCACCCTGGTAACCATGGAGACCATGACGATCGATTAGATGCCATCTGATCTCAACCTCATAAAAAACCCCACATGCACACGCGGGCCCGGCCGCACACACGCTGACAAAAACAGGCGGCAGATGGCGGCCAGGCCACTAGGCCTGTCTCCAGAGAGGGGCCGCGAGACACAGGCGGAGAGATCAGGGGGGAGAGGGAAACCAGACAAAGGGAGGGGAGGCCAGGGGAGACAAAGAAGCATGGAGATCGGGGGGAGAAGGAAGAGAGATGGGAACAAGCACTCGCTGCTGCAACTTCCTGGGGGCCTGTATTTTGAGCAGCAGAGAACAGTTGTCTGCCTGCTGATCTGCCTTGCTTGGAGACTGGAGAGAGAGAAAGGACAAGTGGAAAAGCATCGAGTCACACCCAAGGGAAGGCCTGTGGAAACCTGTAAATGAGCTTTTGCACAATTCTGTCCCTTACAACAGCTCATCCCCTTCAGAACTGGTCAGGTCAGTGACAAGGTGAGAAGGGAGCCACACAGGACAGAATAATCACAGAGTTCCTACACTAGTTCTATGTCATCAAGAGGACTGTTGTCACCCTCCGGTGAGCCTCTCTAAGGTTTATTTGTTGGGAGGGATGGAGTTGCCTCACTCTGATGACCCATCCACCAGGTACACTCTCACTAGGCTAGAGATGACTGGCAAACATTAAACCATCCCAAATCCTGCTTAAAAGGAACTCCCATGCATGCACAACACCAGTAAAAACTGAGTCCTCCATCTGCTGTAGGCTTCTACGCCAAGTAGGCCATAAAGTGGAGGGGGTTGGAGATGCAGAACAAATGACTGGACAGAGATTCCAATGGTGCATGGGGAAAAAAAGTGTGGCTTAAACATCACTCTGCAGGGAGATACCAAAATTAGACAAGTTACAGACTCTTTGGAGTCTCCCAACAAGCTCCTGCAGTTTTCTGAGTCAACTAGAGAAATGGAAAAGCCTTTTAAATGCAAAATGGTTGGAAAATGAGCTGACCCAGAGCAGAGTAGCAAGGGTGCAAAGAGAGCTCAGCTGAAGGGAAGGACATACCTACACACATGACTGCAAAGACATCTGAATGTCAGGGTACAATTTGTTGAAATAAGTGCCACCACTGCAGTCATCAGTCTGGACTCCCTCTGATGGGGAGGAACGGGTCCTTCTGATGAGTAAGGCACCTCACCTTACCACAAGCGTATGAAACAGTCTAGATAAGTTGCACCAAACTGTTTCCCTTTGTTCAGAGTGTAAAGGGAATCCAGAGGAACAATCTCAGGTGGAGTACAGACATGAGAAGTTCACCGAGACAGATCCCACTTCATATGTGTCAGTAGCACCAAGATGTGTCATTTAGCAGCAGTCTTTCTCCTTATGTACCTGTGAAAGGACAACTATATGACTTTCAGATTCACTGAAGATTTTATTTCTCTGCTACCCACAGGAAAATGCAGTTATACTGAAATGACAGAAGCAAGTCCCAAGGCACACCTTCCCAGGATGCTGGGAGGTATTTTGAGGACAGCATGGATGATAACTTCACTGTGAAGACATTGCTCTTGAGAAAAGTAGTTCATGATTGAAGCAGGTTAGTTTGCAAATTGCTCTCAGAATGTTTGCCTTGAAAATCCAGTAGTTGTCAGCACCTATTTACTAAGGTTAATCACATCTGATTTAACTATAGGAATGAGAATTGTCCTCTCTTTTGTTATTTACACTCTAAAGATAGCATCTGCCTGGTTTTGAGGTAAGCAAGAGACTGCTGATTGTCTGAGGGAGAGCTTCTTTGAAATTGGCTCTCAGAAGGTGCTAACACACCTCCAACATCAGGAGTGGGTGAAGAGGGCCAGTTCCACATTCACACTGCACAGAGCTATTTGTGTGTGTTCATCCATAGAGTTTCCTGAAACAGGATATTACTTAACCTGACATCTACACTTGCTTCTTACAGTGATGCTTCACTTTAGTGAGTATGAAGTCTTTCCAGCCAGTTGCTGATCCTCAAGGTTTCAATAAAATATATAACTCCCACTCTTCATTTGTTTTAAAATTTGTTGTTCTTCTGATCCTGAATGTCATTTCCCAGCTGCATACTTTAACAGCTGTCCTAACAAGCTTTGACTTCCCCTATACCAAGAGCCTTCAAAATGCTTCTTGAGGCTTTCCCAAGACTCATTCAACAAGCAAGGCAAGAAAAATATGTAGAATTGTTTGAGTTGGAAAAGTCCTTTAACAGTCATCTAGTCCAACTCCTCTGCAATGAACAGGGACATCTACAATGTGTCAGGTTGCTCAGAACCCTTTCCAGCCTCTGAATGTTTCCAGGGAGGAGGCATCCATCACCTCTCTGGGCAACCTGTTCCAGTGCTTCACTACACCTATTGTAAGACACTTCTTACTGATAACTGGCCTAAATCTCCCTTCCTTCAATTTGCAAGTATTTCCTGTGCCTCACTACTGTTATCATAATTTTTTTCCCCTTATATCCAGTCCAAATTCTAAAAACTATTTCCTTTTGTCCTATCACAGCTGATCCTGCTAAAGTGTCAGTCCTTTCTTATAGCTCCCTTTTGATATTGAAAAGGCTGATCTCATGACTCCCTGGAGCCTTCGCCAGGCTGAACAACCCCAGCTCTCTTAGCTTGTCCTCATATTGGAGGTGTTCCATTCCTTGGACCATTTTTGTGGCCCTCCTCTGGACGCATTCCAACAGGTCCAATTTAAAGATCTCCAAAATGTCATTTTTGCCTAGAGAACTCATTGCAAGCACCCAGTTTCCACAGAGGCAAGAACAAACTGTAAGGAGGAAACAGTGACCTCAGAGTGTGGCAAGAGGGATTTATTATGAGGAAAGGATGCGCACAGAAAGTTTCTGACTTGATTAGGCATCAAACAAGAAAGAACAACTACTTGTAAGCACAGGAGAAGTATTGTGGGGGTGTAGTCAGGAGCAAAACAAGAAAACATAGCATAGCAGTTAAAAACAAACGACGACAAAAACTACAAATGAACTTGACTGTTAAAATAGAGAATAGCAAAGAATGGGTGACCAGACCCACAGACCCAAATAACTTTATCAGGAATAAGAAACCATTAGCTTTTCAGGAAACTAGCACTTTCTGAAATAAAATAACCACCTGAAATCAAATTGAATGGTACTAAAAACTCTCTGAGCATCCTTTTATCAGTCTAGTATAGTCCAACTAATAGCAAAACAGACATGCCTTCCTGCACATCGAACCTCCTCAGGTCTGATGTGGAGTGGTATGCTGGAGATCTCAAGGGACAACATGTCTGAAATGACACTTTTTGAGGGCATAACGTGCATTGTTCAGAGGAAAAGCCTTCTATGGGGCATAGAATGGCTTTCACCAGCTAGAGATTTTAAAGCCAGACAAAACACTCAAAAGATATTTTACAAACATCTACCAGGGGAAAAAGAGTGCAGATGGTATCTCAAATCTTTCCCATCTCTAATTCTCAGGAACCTCTTTTCTATTGTGTGTTGACTCATACTCCTATGAGTTTATGCATATATCATGGAAGAATGATCCAACCAGTACTTTTAATATGTCACTTACATAATGTCCAGTTAAAGTAACAACACTGATAACCTTAATAGTGTGAACTGGGACCTCTGAAGAGAGCCAAATGCTGGGCCAGAAAAGCAGGACTTGGGAAATCCATTATAAGCCAGGATCTTGAGCCCAGCCTGACCCTCTGAAAGGGGGAGCGCAGCAAGCACTGGAACCCAAGTTTTGCTTTGGGTGCTTTCATGACTGTTACGAATTTAGTTATGATCGTAGCTCCTCAATATGGGCTAAATTCACTACTTTCAAGCCCTTCTGTGTTTCCTCACCCTTTAGTTGGTCACAGTCCGTGAGGTCAGCCATGAACATCACCTCTCTCTTTACTTTTCAATACAGTTCCATTTCAAGTCATTTCAAGTATTCCTATAGGTGAATAATTTACGTTGGGGGGGGTGATGCAACAACCACAGTTAGATTAACACATTTGGTTAATCTCCCCTGCCAAGGAATTCTGAAGCTCAAAAAGACCAAATCTTTTTAATCCTAGAAACTTTTATTTCTCTCCCTCCTTGCAGCACACTATCACCTGTCCTTGCCCTAAGTTAGTACAGAGGCCTGCTTTATCTCGGCAGAGCAGGATTCAGAGAAGATGACTCAGGACTCACAGCTTCCAGGCTTTTTTCAGACAGCACTTATCCCAACAACTCTCTCTCATATAGCTTTTTGTCAAGGCTGCTGCAGATGTGATTGCCTCGGTCTTTGGGATTGCATCCCTCCAGTTTCATATCATGCAATGCCAATTATTTCAGTTATGACATGTGAGGATGAAGTTGTGGGGGGGAGGAGCTGAATAAGTCCCCGAGAAATTACACTGCCCAGATCCTCAGAAGCAGTGAAAAAAATAATTCCCTTCAAAATCAATACCACAATGCCATTGAGGAATCAAAGCAATGTACTAGCACAAAAGCAGAGTTGGATATACCTGTGAACGAGTATCCCGATCACATAAACCACAGTGCCTGATCCCCTCTCCCTCTCAGTGTAAAAAGTCATGAGGAAATCAATTGCAGTCCACAGGACAGTGCAATCAAAGAGCTTGGATAAATGAGTGGAGAATCAGGGTCAGTAAAAACACAGTCAGTGTTTAAAACATTCTTTGCCATCCCATTCTTTCCCTCTTCTGTTTTTTGTTTTTTCCTCTTCATGCTTCACTTCTCAGCCTTCCTCACACTATGGTGATTATCATCGCTATTATTATTATCATTGTTACTTCATAGGCTGAGAGTTGCAGATCTCAAGAATAAAGCAGATGTCAGCAGCTCTGGAAGATCCTATTCTATTACACAGCAGAACAAATGAGTATGTCAAGGAAGGGCTCTCCAATCTAACAAGAAAACAGCACAAACAGACACAAAATAAATAAATAAAGAAACCCTGCGGGGACAGGCAGGGTAGTTCTGATTAGATATTATGCTAACATGATGCCTACTTTCTACGCTAACAGTGTTTTAATACATTTAAACGATACTGGGGAAATAAGTCATGAAATAGGAGAAGAAGCCTTCATGTCAAAAACGATTAAGATTATCCAAGGGGGCCAGACTCTCTCTCTCATGAAAATGCAGCTCTCATGACATAGGAATATGAATGCAGCCCAAACAGTATTTACTTAGTTTGTCCAGCGCTATCTCATTACTTTTGTAAATGACTGCTTTCCCCAGCTGCCTGAAGAGCAGTTAGGCTCCTGGTGAGAAGGAAGCCAACGCCAACATTGGCAGCATGGCAAATTCTCAGCCTCTACTGTGGCTCCAGGAGGCATAACCAGGGAATGGGTAAAAGCTGCATGGCTTGCAGGAAGATCCCATTGGGAATATACCTGAGGAACCACTTGAAGGGCTGGAGCAGGCTGGGACCTGCTATGGGAAGTTTCTCGTGTTGATGCTCACACTTGACACTTGGGAACAGTGCATACCTGCCTCCTGCTTTCCTGAGGAGAGCACGTTTGCTATGTAAAACCATGGAAACTCCCACGCAGCCAGATCTGGCAGCTACTGTTGGCCTGTTGTTAGTGGTGAGGACCACAGTGCAGAAGAGAAACCTCAGGTTTTAGATTTGGAATAGTCACACCATCTCAAGTGGCTCCAACAGACGCAACATCCTGCCTGCCTCTACCTGGGATCTCCAGATCCTTTCCTTATCACACAGCCTCTGGGAAAATACAAGCTCTTGGAGTTTCAAAAGCAATCCAGTGTCAGTGGGAGAACACTTCCACCTGACTGGAAGGAGATCCATGCTCCTAACTGCTGCTGAGAGTCACACTCTTCCTCCCAGCAAACATTTCACAGCAGCTTCCAGCTGAGGCCAGAAACTACAGACAGTAGCCCTTCTGGTTACAAGTACCCTTCACTGTGCAAACCAGCAACCTTCCTGACATCATTATTCCAACCAGGTCACATCTCACATCTTCACATCCTACCAGTTTGCTTCTAAGTATGCCTTGTCCTCTCAGCTCAGTCTCTTATTTCTCTTTATTTCCTGTGCGGGATATGGCTGTGTGTTTTGATCATTGGCAGTGCTCAGGACTCTAAGTCCCAGCACTCCAGCCACAGGCAACTTGTTTTATAAGTTGAAGCTCAAAGTCACGAGTAAGACTGAACACTCCTGGAATTCATATTTTCAAACCAAGACTGTGCTCCCAGTCTTAGGAGTATTCTTCCTCCAACATTATCAAGAAGATAAAAATCAAATCTTGCCTCACTCAGCCTGTGGCATTTATCTTCCTCTTCTCCTCTACTGCATCCTCATGCTCCCTTGTCCCAGGCAGTGCAACATCCCCTTTGTCTCAAGGAACTCCCCCCCAAAAAAAAAAAAAAAAAAAAAAAAAAAAAAGCCTGAATTATCTCACCAAGTCCCATGCAGTGATATTAATTCTCCTCAAGCAATTACATCTTTGTGAGACCTTCCTATCACCCAGTCTTTGCAATCCTAGTAAATGGCCATTTATTAGCTGCAGCCCACAATTTCCTTCCTCCCATGGCCCATCCTGTAATTTTACCTGAGTTGACAAGATACAAATGAAAAGTGTACTTTTTCCAACTGTAGCACATAAAATATAGATTCAGGATTTCATGTCCATATCTATCAAGAAAACAGAGCCTTCTCTTTTTAGGACCTACAACTCTAAAAACCCAGAGCAGGGCTGAAGCCTCCATACCCTGCAAGATAGAGTCTGCTTAGGCACAAAGCAGTGATTCTGAGCCTGGTTACCCATAACTTAATTCATCCAAGTGCTCTGACAGATGAACTTTAATGAGCCTCACAGCAGTAGCTGAAGAACTTCCTGGTGACCCACCTGTCATTACTCCCTTTTCAGGTTTGGCAGATGGGAACACATGTCCTCCTATGGTTCTTCCATGGCAGAGTCTGGTGCATTAGCTTAAAAGCACTGAAACACCAGATGATGAACTGGAGCTGCTGAGACTTACGCTGTCACAAGGGCAATAACTTGCAGCTGATAGACGAGGCAGACAGCTAGATATGAAAGTAGCCTAAACTGCTACAAGACAACTTGCCAGATCATCTGTCAACCCTAAGTGAGCAGTGAATCAAACTGCATTAGCCTTTCCTCAGTTTTACAGGGCAGCAGTTGTTGCCAAGATAACATCCAGTACCCACAGCAGGCAACTCACCATTCACGTAATTTTCTCTCTTTAAACCCGGACCCTGTATACAAACTATGGTCAACAGCCAGCTAGAGTCACTGCAGTTTAACAGCAGCTCAAAGGCTTGATTTTACTGAGCTGAGGGCTTGGTGACCCAATGCTGCATAAGCATCCCCATGAAGACTGCATTTGACACCAGCCTGTGCACAGATTCCCTCAAAAAATATTCCCAAATTCTAGGGCCAGTGAATGTCTGCACCAAGGACCCTGGAAACATGATCATGTTTGATATAGCAGAGCTTCAATAGCTACCACTCTACCCTAAGCCATTATATAGAGGTAGGCAGGGGTCTGTTCTCCTACCAGAGACACACTGCTATCATCTGTGCCTTAGTGGAGAGAGGGTTGGATCATGTTCCTGTCTGTTCTCTACCAGATGTCTATTCTTTACCTGAATTTGTGGCTATAACTCACCCATGCCCCATTTTCCCTTACCCATAAAGACCAGTGAAACTATTCACCTCCCAAATATACTTGGAGATCAATGAATAGAAAACTTCTCTGTAAAGTCATTCAACAAATGTTTCTTCATAAAATATCCCAAGTTGGAAGGGACCAACAAGGATCACCAAGTCCAACTCCTAAAGTAAAACTGAAACCAAATTTTTGGGGCAATAGGCACAGCCCCAACAGAGATAAAAAGAGCGGTTGAGGTTTATCTACAAGGAGCTGGACATTTAACTACAATCTACAAAAACTGGAACAGCTTTTCACCTGTACCTTCTACATCAGGCACCCAGAATGGTCTGAATTTATGAGGAAATTCTGAAGAGATAATGGAAGTCATTGAAAGATTTTTTTACTCTTCATGAAGTCTGTGTTGGACTAAGCTCAGACTAATCAGACTTGAGGTAAAGAAGACTTACCAAGTAATGAAGGACCACCCAACAAAGATTTCAGAATTGTTTATGGCGAACAGTAACTAATAATAGGAATGGGATGGGGGAAGAGGAAAGTAGGGAGTTTAGGCAACAAATAAGACAACTGCAGACTACTGATGGATTTCATGTTGAGAAAGATAAGAAAACATGTTCAAGAGGAGGATACAAAACTAACCAGAACTTAGAAACATAAGCCAAAATTACAGGAAGAGGAGGAACAAGATATACAGCAGTTTGTAATACCAGGTGGGGGAAGTACAAAAAAAAAAATCTCAAAAGCCAGGAAAGAAATGCTATATAGCCTTATCAGTACAGCAGACAATTACCAGTGGAAATAACTGAGAATGCAGAAGACCAAAAACCATTTTCCACACATTCAGGAGTAGAAAGACAGAACTCTGGATGATAAGGAAGAAGTTGATGCTGAAGCACAGAAGGCAATTAAGCTTGTATAAAGACAAATCCTACCAAGTGAATTGAGTCTCTATGGAAAGGGTTTCCTTGACTCTTGTGTGTATTCCCTAGAAATAGCTTATTAGAAATAACAAATAATTCGTTATGCTTGAGTGACTGTCTTGGGAACCTACAAACTGACTAGCTGCTTCAGCCCAGCAGCAGCCTAAGGCACCCACTGATAAAGGAGGTCATAGAAGGCTCCACATCACTAGGAAAAGAGCAGGCCCAGCTCTCCTTTACACTCCATCACACATTTCAGGGAGATAAAGAGACATCTAGGCCATTACTATCAATATGGGACAGCTGCCCTGAATGGCAAGGGCATGAGATGTAAACCAGTCTGCCTCCTGAACCAGGAATGACCATACAAATCAGAGGAGTATGTGTAAAGACAGTTACAGCTGACCCAAACTGCACATCTGGAAATAAAATGGCTGGTCTATATCCTTGTATGCTCTGTATACTAGCATTATTCTTGCTGCTTGCTCCAGATATTAGAGTTGTTTAATCATGCTTTTCCATTATTAACCAGTTAGCTTTAGCTCCTGTTTACAAGGGAAATGCAGGGAGTGAGAACAGAGCATTGAAAAAGCCAGTGAGAAAGATGAAGAAGAGAGTTACAACCTCTTTTGTATTGACATAATAATGGCTGACCCCAATTAACACCAGCTTTCCCTTTCCTGGAAACATTTAACCACAGATCTCAGAGACATTCACCTCATTCCACATTGCTTCTTCTGCTCTAGACTGGGAAACATTCACTTTTCCAGAGGCAAAGTTGAGGTACAGAAGAGTAAAATTGCTTGAAAATGCTTTCTGACTCCAATTTGGGTTTGGGATGAAAGCTGAGAAGTTCTCACTTCCTCCTCATCTGATACCAGCCACAGACGCTTCTGGTCCTTTCACCAAGACCTAAAACTACTGAACACAAAGCTATTTTGGCAGCTGGAAAACATGGAAAGAAAGGGATACATGCAACTGAAAGCACCATCGTGCCACTGTATGAATCTATGATGCATTCACATTTAGAGAATACATTCTGGGCCCTTCCTCACAGCAAATGACATAGTAGAAATTGTCCCTTTGAAGGAAATACAACTAAGACAAAAACATGCAACTGTTCCCATGCAAGTTGCTACATGACCAAAACAACTATGCAGACTTAGGTCTTGTGGAACTGGAAAAGAAACCACAGAAGAATAAGACACAGAAGCAGTCATGAGTGAAAAAAACTAATACAGAGAAAAGCAAAGTTTATCATTCCTAAAAATCAAGAAGCAGGAGGTAAAAATAAACAACAGAAACAAAAGAAAGAGAGGCATAAAAACACAAACAAGGAGAGATCACAAAAGGATGACAATTGCTCACCTGTACCTAAGGATCTAGACCCACAGGGGAGGAACTCCAAAAGTAGGAATCTCCAACAAGAGAAACTTCTCTAGTGGCAGTCAGTCTTTAAATGAGATCTAAGAGAGGTAGAGCCTCGCTCCATCCCCTTCTGGTTGCACAGGTCAACTGCCTTCACCTGTGCTCCCAGGGCTGACAGGTTCTTTCCTTCAGGTACTCAATCAGTGGTTCAGGCTGTGACTTTGCTGTCCCCATACAAGAGGTAAGGTTTAAAGATTTAAAAGAAAAAAAAAAATTGATGGAAAACAAATCCTTCAGATTGTTAACATCCAAACCAATTCTAGCCTAAGAAATATCAAAGCCATCATTTGCTAAAAGACAAGCAACCATGCCTAGTAATGCTACCTTGACATCATCATCTTCTAAACCTTTATTACCAGCCAGTGTTAATATAGGGCAAAAGGAGACAACAGAGCTCCTCAGATGTCTTCAGGTTAATGAACAGATGCCCTTCCACCCACCTGCCTGATTAAACACCACCTAAACAGCACCCACCTTGTTACCATAGGCTACTTGCATTGTGGCATTAAAATGACATTTATGACTGCGTTGTTGCTAGGTGCCTATTATGTCACTCCTGTGGACGTGCTTTGAGCTTGTGAACTCTGTTTCATATTGGCACATCCTATTTGAGGCTGCAACACTGGGCATTTGCCCAGATCTTCAAGAGTGTTCAATGCAACCACCAGTGAATGGGCATGAGTGTAGAGAAAACTGCACAGGGCTGTGAGCACTGGGGTGACCCAGTGAGGTAGTCCCTACAATGCATGTGTTTCTTCCTCATCAGCTGGCCTAATCTGGCTAAATATGACAACTGGCTTTTGTTTTACTAGTTTTTCTTCTTCGAAGTACAGAAAGGAAGCCAGGCTGAAAGAGTTATGTGACATCAATTGAAGGAGAAATGTCTGCTTCTGGAATACAGGTGGCTTCAAAATCTCCTTTTTTTTTTTTTTTTCACAAGGAAAAGCACTCCCTATGGCTACACACTCAGACATCAGATTTAAAAATAGCCAAGTTCCACCTTGACTGTGGGGGAGTGAAAGACAGAAGACAGATGCATTGGCTGCCAGTTAGTCTTGACATCCACTTTTTCTTCCCTCACCCTGGCAGCCAGCAGCTGCACACATGTACACAAGTAAGGTCCTTGGGGGCAAGGTATGTTGCATCTGCATTCCTTTTTCTCACCAATTCTCCAACTTAATTTGGGCTGCACACACTAAGGTAAACAAAGCATGTACGAAAATCACCAAGTTTCCTCTACTTATCCTGCTTAATTCATAGACTACTCATTAGTTATTGGTGTGCATTTTATTTTGTTAACTTCTATAGTGCCTGCTCCACAAGATGTTTCCCAAGGCTCCAAGCTATACAAGACATGGGCAGGTCTGCTTGTATTTGCAGACACAGGCTCAGGTCAGTCTGAGGGTATCAGATGCTTTCAAGGAGCCAGGCCTTGATCATGGTCTTGGTCATGGTCTTGATGCCTTCCTACTGCTCAGGCAGCAGCAGATTCCTCCTTTTTTTCCGTAGCTGGCCACATTTCACCCATTATTTATCCTTTCAAGCAAATCTAGTCATTGAAAACGTATGGCACTTCTGCCCACATACTCAGCACTACTCTTTGTGTATTCATATGTGGTAGAAGCCACAGTAATGCAGCAAAATTGCTTAACTTTTTTTGCAAACGTTTACTATCATCTCATTGAGCATAAATTGTGTGGCTCACAGAGAACCACCTTGTCCTCAAAGGTTTCCCAGGCATGTTTTTTTGGTCACAGCTGAAAACAGGATATTTCTAACCTAACCCATTCTGTAAGCATTCTTGAGTTGCTAAAGGTACTTTCCATGATTTTATTGTGATATGGTTTCTTACATGCCTGTCTCAGGAACATTTAGGTTACATTATGATCTAATAAACTAAAAAAGATAATATCTATTTATTGTTTTATTTTTGGAGTTTAGAATACAAAACATCTCAGTTTTGGTCTAAGATTATGGACAGGAAGAGTGGGAAATATCCTAGACCTTAAAAGCACAACAGGTTTAGCCTTGTCTACATGGTAACAAAGCTTTCAAATCTGTTCAACAAGAAGAAGGCTATATAACAGATATGGCCATAGCTAATGAGTAGTAATCTAAGAAGGACTAAGAGATGGTCGGCTTTACTCAGGCCCATCTTCTTTTTCTACTGAAAATGCTTGTCCAGGTGGAATTTTCCTGCTTGTCTGAAATTTCAGGCAGTCTGATCAGAGCAGCAGCAATAGCTGTAGCTAGGCCCTGCATGACCAGAAACTTCTAGTTACTAACTGGTGCATGCAGGCAAATCAGCTGTACAACACACATGCATACAGCTGTTCACATGGTTCCTACCTAAACCTGGTGATGTGATAAAAGAGACCTCTTCAATTAAGGGAACAGGATGTAAGGAAATGCAGTGGCTAGGTGCTGAAATTACACATGCTTATTTTCCACATCACTGTTTTCAACACTGGGGAGAACAGGTTAGTGGAGGACTTTACCAACAGTAACAGTGAATCCACCAAGATTTAGATCAAAAGAGAATACTGTGTCTGTGGGATACATGCTTATTTTTATTCTTGCAGGAACCAATCGGGAAATTCCTGAGGCCTTTGACCTATGGCTCACTATGGTCCCCTCTGCTTTTGAAAAGTGTACCATCCTCTGTCTGCTGAGACACTTCAGCCTCACGAGGGCTGTGAACATTAACTAACATGGCAAGGATGATCTTCAAACACACTGAAGCAATACAGCAGTGAAGGGTCATGCCTGGTGGTGGCACCAGCCACTTTACAGTGACAGCTAGAGCTTGGTCTTAATGTTGCAGCTGGTCTAGTCCAGCAAGCAAAGGGAACCAAAACAGAAACCAAGGGGCACAAGCCAACAGCTTGTACTATGTAAAAGGAAATAGGGTTTTATCCAAAACCACCAATTTCAGACATTAACTAGTATGAAGACAAGAAGTTTAAACAGAGTCCCAGGACAGTTGCCCTCATATTGCAAGGGGACAGCCAGAGGTCCTGCCTGTCTACCTGTTGCTGGCAGATCTCACCATAGTTGCCTTGCGTCCAGACCTTGTTGCCTTGATTGTCTGGGATCCAAAAGGTTGCTCCTGACAACATACTCAAGGCTCCTGTGAGGTTATTAAAGCAGCTCCAATCCCCCTGCCTAGAGATAGCAAACATGACTGGTAGAAAACAAAAAATATCACCCAAATGTCCAAGCAAGTCAGAAATTGAGCCGCCGAGCACAGATTTTTCAAAAAGACACAGATTTTCATGGCTCAGAGTTCTAATTTGTTTGACCGTTCATTTCCAAGGAACACATCCAAGAGTGACAAGCTCCATTTATTTCAATGGGCAGCATATGCCAGCAACTTGAATGGCGTACACTATAAAAGAGAATGAATGTTCTCAAGCATTCTGGAAAGTTGTCCTTTCCACACATAGAGGACATGTCAGTAAAGGAAGTATAGCTCTGCTCTGACAAGCAGTGCCTTAAAAGTTGTGTTGTAGGTCCCTATGTCTGATATCTCCCTGCAACAACCCTGGGAGGTTTTCACTGCAAGTGAAAATTGACTGCCCTGATACCTGATATAGTGCTGGAGAGCCCAGCTGGGTTCCTTCACTTTTATTCTTTGCCAGGCTAGAATGCCATTTCTGCAGAACAAACATCTACTCCAGGCTGTTAGTGCTTCACTCGTGTATTGTATGGCCAACTCAAGCCTTTTCTAGCAAAAGGCATTACTTTCAAATGATTGCATGACATGAATTTGAGATGTTCATGCAAGCACGTACCTCCTCTCCATAAAATACTACCACACAGCAATGCCATTTTCAGTCTTGCCTCTCTGAATGTATCCTGAAGACGACCCTGTTGTGAATCTTGCCCAGCCCCACTGTCACCCTGGAAAGCCCTGGGTTATGGATCTCTCTTGAAGATTCAACACCACCCATCACTCAATATTTGGTGACCTGTGATGCTTTACAGATGGCTGTATTGTCGCAGCCTTCGGAAGCGTTTGCTCACTCTCTTTAAGTAATAGACTAAAATGAGTTCCATGTTAGAACTAGTGAGCAGTGTGTATCACAGGATTTTCCTCATTTGATGGTGAGCCCTGGAAGTCAAAACAGAGTTTCCTCTTGCTTTTCAGTGAGATGGTCTCTACAAAGGTGAAATGTGTTTCTATTCATAATAAGTCTTTCTCTGGCCAACTTTCATTGTCATTAAACTTAGGAGCTCATTCTGAAGAAGATGGGTGTTGTATGAGCTGCAACTCCATCCACAGGAATTCAACTCCACTTCACCCATGCCTCCAGCCCTGGGAGCAATGTCTCAAAGCCAGGTAACAAAGAACAGATGCTGCTGGCTCCCTTACAGCCCTCCAGCATGTCAAGATGTAGTCCCAGATTTCCCTCATGGGAATGTCTGCCCATTTGAGCCTCTAGGTTCACCAGCATGTATTTGACCTGCAGGATGGCCACAGCCATGCAGTGCCCCTTGGCATCCACGATGCTAACAGGAGACCATTGTTATATCATTTTTTTCCTATTCATTTTCCCTTTGCCAGGTTCTGATCAGGAGCTAAAGTTTCACTATTTATGGGGAAGACAAACCTATGCTATTCATGCCACTGAGGTCATCTTTGATACCATTTGTACATTTCAGACCCTCCCTCCACTTGTGAGCAGTGTGAACATGGGAGCTTTCTGCTGGGAGACTTTGGCCTTGCTCCTGGGCTCTGAGTTATTGTTCCAGTCAGGCTGTCAGCTCCAGCATCTCTGAGTGGCTTCTGGGGGCTAAAGGCACAGAAGTTACACTCTGGCTCTTGCAGTTGATGTGAGGAGATGTGCGTATCGCAGTAGGGCAGCTGGGGAGATGCGGCAGGCCTGACATGCCCAGGGCAGGGTGGGAACCTCTGGATTTAACACAGCTGAGAGCAGAGCAGTGGGGTAATCGGATCACAGTGGTAGTAAACAGCACTTTAAGAGGTGTCAGAAATGTCCTCTCCTAACCGAAGGGCACTGAGATGCAACTGCTTGGTCTCATCCCAGAAAGTAAAAATCAGAGGCAAGCCATGTGACAACAGCATCTGCAGCAGAGAGCAAAGTGGCTTGCATGAATTAACGGCTTCCTGGCTGCTGTCTGTGGCAGCCTTAGCCTAACACATGTGCCACCACCGCAGCTTCTGTGGGCTGAGGCCACGGGCTGACACCTTGAGCAGTGCTGCAAGACAAAGTCACTGGTCCTGAGCCATGGACAAGTGGGAGCTGGAGAAGGTCTGCTTCACAGCGTAGACTACATCCTTTCACCACCTCCATAGAGATTGATAGCATAACAAATCCTGTATTGCACAAAGCTAGCGGAGGAAGGGTTGACCAGAGTTTCCAAACTTCTTCACCCCTCCAGCCTAGCTGGAACAGGCTTTTGGGTTGGCATCATGCTGCTTGAAGCACAGGTTGGTGGTCATTTCATGAAATGAGTCCTTGATTCTTGCAGTGTCCTTGAATTGTTCAGATGCAGATCTCCAAAGAGCACCAGTGATAGTTACCTGTGAGCTGATCTGAATAGGGATATGCCACAGTCTCTTACATCTGAATCTTCTTGGCTGAAATTTTGATTGCTTCTCTTCATAGTAGCAGAGGGAATTAGTGAGACCTGAGATACAGAATCTTAAACATGCTCCTGAGCTCCATCATGATATCTCTTTCTAAGCAGACCAGGGTACCTCACAGTCCCATCTCCCTAATGCTCAGCATAAGGCTTTATGCAGATGCAGGAACTCCCACACAGGGACTAGCAGAGAACTGGGCTTGAGGCACACGTGTTTCAGACCCTCCCAGCCAAGCAGCCAAAGATCACTTAGCCAAGCATCTCCAGAAGCTCTTCTAAAGCCAGGAACCATGCTGGTTACCCACGGATCCAGTGGCAGTAGATGGAGTCACAACACCTCAACAAGTGACAGTGTCCCACAGCCTTGGAGACCTGTTCTGGATAGGAAAAGAAAGAAGAACGTCCAAATTTCCCCCCAAAGTTATTCATTAGCATCTTCTCACAGATGTTTCTCCTGTGGGGCAGGTCCAGGTGGTGCCAAGAAATAACCTTGGTCACAGGTGGCCCTGGCTCCTGCAAGCAGAGGGACCTGGCTCCATTCAGCCTCATGTGAGCAGGAAAGGCTCCCTCGCCTCATTGTCTGCATGCTGGAACCTAGGGGCATCAGACAGACAAAGACAGACAAACCGAGGGGGAGGTTCTTTGCCCCCTCACCCTGACTCCAGAGCAGAACTGCTCCAGCCCTGCACCAGACTTGTGGAGAGGGTGCACGGACAGGACGTGGGGAAAGCAGAAATAAGCACACGAGGAAAAGAGCCTGGCAATTCTCCATAGGCTCAATGTACATGATGCAAATTGATGTTTAAAGCCTATTTATTAGCTTGCATGCAAAATGCCAGCGGTGTTTTTCTAGATCAGTGGGTATCCGATATTTTTTGGGGGGAGGGGGGGTTGAGAGGGAGGGGGGGAGGGAGGGAGGGAGGACGGTGGGAGCGAGCGTGGCAAGAGACCGTATATCCAGAGGCGAGGCTTTATATCATGGGCTGCTCTCGACTGTTATAATTTGTGGCACAGATTCAGCGAGAATCTGATCCGCTGAAAATATTTGAGCTGTGAAAACTCCCACACTGTGACAGATGTCAAGTCCAATTAAGAGACTCGTGTCCAGGTTTCTGTCCAATAGGATTTCCCATTAAATATCAATTTAAGAGGGAAAAAATGCCGTCCCCTTTTCTCTGAGCCTTTATCTCTTGCATCCATCTCTCGGCTGAACCCTTTGGTACCAGGAGCGGCTCCGTGCACATCCCCGCGCTGTCTGTCTGTCTGTCTGTCTGTCTTTCTGTATCCCTCCTCGGCTCCTCCGCCGCCCCAGGAGGAGTGGGAGGAGGAACCGCACTTTCTTTTTGTGCGTGAGCGCACCTCGTGCTGCAGCCTTACCCAAATCCGCGCCGAGATTTTTTATTTCTTGTGGGGTTGTTGTTGCTTTATTTATTTATTTTTGTGTGTGTGTGTGTGTGTGTCTGTCTTGTTCTGTTTTGCTTTCCTCGCGTTCGCTCTTCCTTCTCGCCCAGAGATGCAGGAGGAGTTGGGAATCTCGGGAGCGGATGGGGGATTCGTTTGTCCTCTTTCCCCCCCTCTCCAGCTCCTGAGGGACCGGCTGAGAAACTACTGAGCCCAACATTTGTCTTCTGACGGGGTCTCTCCCTCTCGAACCTCTCATCCTCCGGAGCAGCAAATTAACCAAACTGTGCGGTGCACCAAAAAAAATAGAGAGAAGGAAAAGGGAAATAAAAGAAGAGAAAGAAAAGAAAAAGAAGAAGAAAAAAGAAAAGAGAAGGAAAAGAAAAAAAGAAAAAAAAGAAGAAAAAAAAAGAAAGAAGGAAGATACCTAGAGAAAAGGAAGGAAAGAGCATTGTGCCCCGACCCGAGCCGGGCACCGGGCCGGCCCTGGCGGAACAAAGCGGCCCCACCGCCGGCTCTGCGCCCCGGCTCTGTGGAGAGGCCGAGGGGCGGGGAGGGGACGAGCCCCGCTGGTGGCACCTCCGCATCCCTTTTGTTATTGATCCTGGCAAGAGGAGAACGAAGAGCGCGATTAATATTTCTTTTTCCCCCTAAACGCGGCTCGTCGCCACTGCAGCCCTCTGCCCCGAATTAACAGGCGAAGGCAGGTCTGGATGGGGGAACGGCTCTTTTCTCCCCCGATGCATCGTAAGTAACTTCAGTTGTTATTTATACTCCGCCACCGAGCACGGCGATAACATCTCCGGAGAGCTGGAGGCCGCGGCGAGGGATGAGAGCTGCCCTTCCCCACCCGAGCAGGACGCCGCTCCGCTCCTAATTCACTCGATTTGATTCTGATTTTTTTTCGAACTGTTCCATGCTCTGCTGCCGGAGGCACATCTGAACTGTAAAGGCACCGCCGAGGGGGCGAGGGGACCCGAGGGGAGCGGCGGTGCGAGCGACGGCGCCGAGGTAAGCGGCCCCGCCGTGCGACCTGCCCCGGCTGCGAGGGGGTGGCCGGAGCGGGGAGAGGGGGTGGGGAAGGGATAGAAACGAGCCTCTTCCTGGTTCGGATAGCGAAAAACAAACGCGATAAAACCGAACCGAGCGGGGAAATCCAGTAGAAAAATCTTAAAGCAACTTTCTCCGGGAAGCGCCTCTGCGATTGCCCGTTTTCCTACATCCTCTCTCCGTCAGTGCGTCCTCACTGGAGTCTCAGCTGAGCGTTGATTTTACTCTAATTTTTTCCTCCTTCTCCGACTCGCTGCGCTGCCCTTGTTATCCCCCACCCCTGCCTTGTGGGCCTGGTGCTTGTTAACATCCAGGGGAGAAGGATCTCTCCCGGGGCAAGGGCTCTCCCCTCCCGGCCCCGGCGCTGCCCGAGGAGCTATCCCTGCCCTCCCCGCTCTCTGGCTGCCCCTCCGTTCCGTTAGCTGTTCTTGCCTTTGATTATCCCCGAGAGCCAAGGAGGACTCTGCCAGGGAACTTTCCAAGGAAATTCTCGGCGATGGGAATTTTGGGGACGGGCTGTGCCCCCTCCCAGCTTCGTTCGACACCCCCGACTCGCACACACGCGCGCACATAACACACACGCCGCGTCCAAGGTTATCCCCGAGCGCTGATGTATTGTTTTATTACATGCCGGCATGTCCCCGTCCGCGCCCGGGTTTGTGCTGCTGTCTACATGACAGATGGTGCTCCGTGAGGCCGCAAGAAGATACGATTCAATTTTCTTTTGAAAGGCACCACAGCACTTATTTATTTATTTCCCCTTTCTTCCCCCCCACCCTTTCCGTGCAGGGAGGGGAGAGGAGGGAAAATTTAAAGGAATCGGAAAGTTCGGGCCCTACTTTGGGGTTTTTCTCCTTCTTTCACCTGTTTATTTCGTAATTCCCACCTAAAAACGAAAACAAAAACTTAAAATAATAATAAAAAATAACGCGGCTCTCCGGATGTCCCCATTCGGTCGCTGGCGAACAGCACGGTTAGCATCAGGAAAACAATAGTAGCAATTATAACAGCAATAATAAAAGGAGCCCAGGGAAAAGAGCAGAAAGAGATCCGGGTACACACGGCAGATCCCGCGGTTCTGACTGGGGAAATCAGTTCCCCTACCGGCCCCGCAAGGTCTGGGGAGCCTCGAGCTGTGCTTCCCTCTGCTTATTTATCAGCATCGGTCTGCAGCCCGCATCCCGAAAGAGCGATGGTGCAGCGGCGTTTGGCAGGGGCGGACGGAGGTATTCAAATCGGTCCGATTTGAGCCTCAGGATGTTAGCTCGTTAGAAAGACGTGTGTGCATCGTTTTATTGCTTTCCGAGCCTCTTCAGGCAAAGGAGCGGGCGCGGGCAGCTCGGCGGCCGCGGGGAGGTGGCGGTGGGGGCAGCGCTCGGCCCGGGGCCGCTCCGCCGCGGGATGGGGGCTCTGACCCCGCTCTCTCTGCTTCTCTGTCCCGGGAAGGCTCCTCCGCCCCCTCCACGATGATGCTCAGCCCGGACCAAGCGGCCGACTCCGACCACCCCTCCTCGGCGCCCTCCGACCCGGAGTCCTTGGGCGGCGCGGACGGCCAGGCGCTCAGCTGCTGCGTCTCCGACCCGGAGCCCGCGGAGGGCGGCGGCGGCGGGGGGGTCGTCGGGGAGGGCCGGGGCGGGGGGCGGCCGGGGCTGCACCCTCCGCCGCTGAGCCGCGAGGAGAAGCGGCGGCGGCGGAGAGCCACGGCCAAGTACCGCTCGGCCCACGCCACGCGAGAGCGGATTCGCGTGGAGGCCTTCAACCTCGCGTTCGCCGAGCTGCGGAAGCTGCTCCCCACGCTACCCCCCCGACAAGAAGCTCTCCAAGATCGAAATCCTGCGCCTCGCCATCTGCTACATCTCCTATCTCAACCACGTCCTGGATGTGTAGCGCCAGTCCGCCCCGACGGCCCCGCAGAGGCCGGAACGGGACGCGCCGCCGCCGGCCAGCCCGGCCCCGAGCGGCCGAGGGCGGCCAAGTGGCAGCAAGAGGCCCGGCGGCGGGCGCGGAGAGCGTTTCTCGGCGGTTGCGTCGCTCACGCACAGGAGCGGAGTGACCGCTGTTTTAAGCAGAGAAGTGTAAAATCGGATTGTTCCTTCAGGCTGTCAAGTGCCCCTTTATATATATCCAAAAACATCTTCTTGTGACCTTAAACGTGTGACCCATGGGTGCAGTTAAAAATAACTATTTTTTATTTATGGTAGAAGGAGTCGACAATTTATTTTTTTCAAGACTTATTTATTTTTCAGAGTGGTGGCAATTTTACTTTGGATACTTTGTGCCAATTGTTTTCTATAGTCGGGTGTTTACACTTTCTCCTGTGGAATATTACGTTTAACTTTATAAGTGTGTGTTGAGATTGAGACAGTGTTCTTTTTTTTTTTGTTTACTTTTTTGTTTGTTTGTTTTGCTCCGATTATATTGCACTTGTGTATGACAAACCTTCCCTTCCTTCCTGTTTATATTTTATATATATCAAGACATTTGTTCTTGATCTTTTTTCTTTTTTCTTTGTGCGCGTGTGTGTGTGTGGGGGTGTGTGTATGTGTGTGGGATCAACAACCACTAGCACTTAACTAGGAGAGTTTTTTTAAACTTGTTGTTATTCTGATCTATAGTTACGTCTGAAAAGTACTTTGCAAATCGTTTATAAGGGAAGTAGGTTTTTTTGTGGATGTATCCGTGTGCGTGTGTGTATACATGTATGTGAGTGGGGCCGAGAGTGGGCGTGTATGTGTGTGGTATATTTTTAGGAAAGGACACTTTTTTCCTAAAAAAAAATAAATAAATAAATAAAAAGAAGAAGTAAATCCAGGACTGCTTTCCTTTGTGACAACCAAAAATATTCTATAACCTGAAAATGTTTCATGTTCTTTGCTGTGAATCTCTTAAAACCAGTTCTAGGGATGAGAAAGAGAAAGAAAAAAAAAAAAGATTAAAAAAAAGAAAAAAAAAACAAACACATCTGCTATCCAAAGATTTTAGTCTTTTTCAGGGTTTTTTTGTGTGTCTCTGTTGCTTTATATAATGCAATATTTTGTAGTGAAAATAGATAAATCTGGTTTCTATCTGATACGTTTTTCATATCTCTCATGAATGGTGACCTGTTTTGCATATAAATAAAAGTATCAAATAAATGCTGTTTTTTCCTAATTATTTTTTCAGTTGGTCTTTCTATAAAAATGGGCATTTAACAGAGCCTATAGTCTGCTTTGTGAACAAGGCTTGAAATCTCCTCGTGCTGTGGGCAGAAAGCTTCAACAGGTTCCCTGCCTCTTGCTTGGGTGAGGCGGCCACCCCCCAGCTCAGCTGCCCGTGTGTGGATGATGCACAAGACCACGACTGCCACTGCCATCCCACAACAACTGGTGTTTGGCTGCAGGTGTCAAGGTTCAGGCTGTGACATCAAACTCGATGCTCGGAGCACCTGCTTTGCTGCATTGCTCTTCGCTATGTCCAACTTTGCAATCAAAACACACATGTTGCATCTTGCCTGCATGAAGTGGATTTCTTCGCTCTTCTTTAAATTTGGTTTCGACCTCTGTCATGTCAGGTACAATTCTACTGAAACCAAATCTTGTCCTTGCCCTGCTTACAAGAACCTCATCCATTTTCCTTTATAAGGCCCCACCACTTACAGTCTGTCAGGGGAAACATGATGCAAATACAGAATCAGTAACAGAAAAGGTTACTAACTGAGTAAAACAAGACCTTGCTGTCACCTGATTTACTACATTATTTCCTTCTTTACTGCAAGGGGTTAATTTTACCTACAGTTTGAATATCACAATCGACATGGGCAGGCTGCATTCAGTAGAAGAAGTGCATCCATTGTTACTGGCTTTAGAGATAAAACCCTCCCTCCCCTCCCATTTTTATGGCTGACACTTTGTGCAGTGGTTTAATTAAGTGTGGTCTTGCCCAGCTGAAAAGCTGCATGCAGAAAACCTGTCAGAGAGGCTGTTAATTCCACTTTCTACCAATGCACACTTTCTGAGTCCCAGGGGACACACGCAGACTGGGTAGTTCAATGCAGTTATCAAATCCAGCAACTTTCAGTGCTGAAACCACTCCTCCGCTTTGGAGCTGGTCTGCTTCAGGACAGGCTTGTTTCTTGGGATCTGTCAAAGCTTGGACACTGGGTCGAGTCTGATGTGCAAGTCCTGCCATCTAGCAAGGCTTTCTGCTACCAACATCCAGAAGAATTTAGTTAATAAAAAGATTAACATGTTTTTCCTTTCCGTGTGTGGGAATACATGTTTTAGGGAAGAGGGTATGATGACTGCAGCCATCAGTGGCATATTCGGGCACACAGGTTGTGGGATAAGGAGATGTGAACACAGTGTCCCCTCTGCTCACATAGGGTGTTGCCAACTCATTTTTTGGAGTAGTGAAAACATCAGCTCACAGACTGAGGGATGCTCTAGCTTGGGACCCACAGTGATGTCTGCTGCAATTAGCAGCTCAAATGTGTCCTGAGTCTCAGAGACATATGCAGAACACACCTCTTGCCAGCAATGAGGCCAATTCCCCACCATGTACATTCCTGAAAGCGTCCCCACCATGCTCCCCATGGCCTCTATGCACTGAGGGTTGCAGGGTTGGGCTACTGGTCCATCATGTTTCCTATCCTACAAGCACAGATGAGAGTATTGCCAAGGTGGCTGAGTACTGCTCAGACCGGGAAGCAAAAATCTTCTCCCAGTTGAACCATTCCCCAAGACAGCAGAGAGCATGACTGCACGCAGACAGACAGCAGGAAGGGCTTTACTTTTGGTGATAGCAGAAGGATCCAGCCTCAATTTTAACCTACAGAAGGGTTGGGGTGCATGACCTGAAGATGTGCCTTTTTTCTTCTGAATGCAACTGTTAATTAGTACAGAAAATTACTTCCTCCTGCAAAATTCATCTCACTTCCATCCACTCACCACCTTGCTCATGTTCTCTCACCACCATGACATCAGCACAACCACTTTTGTTTTTCCTCCTGGCATCAAAAAGGAAGTCATTCTCATCTAGCAGCTGATGTCCGCTGACAAGACGTAGTTGTTTGCTCCCATATCCCACTCAGAATAAATAAAAATTAAGAAAGATCTGAATAGTATGAGCAAACTACAAGGATAACGCAATGAAAAGACTGCATGACTAAGTGCTCAAAAGTCTGGATTTATAGACGAGTAAACAACTTAAACTCTGTCTGATTGCAAGTCTGCATTACAGAGTGATAAATTCTAATTATGTAATCAAAGTTACTTTGCCTACATCTGCGTTCCTTCAGCAATATAGGAATGAGTGATCTTGCACAACACTATAGTGGGAACGCAATGGAATTGCTCAATGAAAGGTTACATCTTATTCAGCTAGTCCAACAACCGCAGGGCAGAAAGAAGGAGTTAGTATTTCCTGGGCTTGTCGCAATTGAAGTTAACATTCAGGTATCAGGTATCATTCCTTCGCACTTAAAGAGGTGTTCATCCTGCAGACTATGAAAGAAAGTGCATTCAAAGACAAAGAAGGCAGAGCACTACCTCCAGAGCCTCACAGTTAGGGCTAAAATAAGTGATTTAAGCCCAATTCAACCCTATATATATAAAACAGAATGGAAACCTTCAGCACTCATGTACAGAAAGTGCTTTGAATGCATAGATCTATAATATCCCAGTACCACAGACATCCAACATCTTCTAAATGTAAAATAAGATGTTTAAATACGTTTACAGACATATATAGACACAAATAGATATTGGACACAAAATGCATTTGCATTGGTATTGATAGAAAACAGGGTACCTAACAGATTCAGCTAAACGCTTGAAACAGATCCATACTCTGATACAGCAACAGCAGTCAGTCAGCAAGCCAAAAGTAACCTCTACAAATAAACACACTGATTTCTATGGGACTGTAGCACAAAGTAGTATCTTACTCCCCATGTGAACCAGGTAGCATATTAGCACTTATATTTACAGCAAAGAAATACTGAGGGCCTTGGCTATGATTTGGTATCTGCTGTATTTCTAGCAAAGAGTGTGTGTGTGAGAGAGAGGGAGAGACATAGGGGGGTGGGGAGCTGAAGGGACTGTTGTGTATGAAATTCAACAAAGAGATGGATCTTTTCCATTATACAGCTATGAAGAAATACCAGAGACATTCTATCTGTTGGTGTATCCAGCCATCCTGTAACCCAATTAACCCAGTCCTTTTAGGGGGAATAAATATGTTCTAATATCAGCCATTATTTTTCAGTACTCTCAGTTTATTCTCCAGGGTGGGACAGATCAATAACCACAATAGCAACCGACCCAAAAGGAAAAGGCAATCTCCTGGCACTTCTTATTTATTCCTTCAGAGGCAATTCTGTTTTTCCCATCTCTTCTCCTGGTGACGGATTTTGCCTTCCCTGCCCAGAACGGCCACGTCGCTTTATCCTGGGCTTTATTTGCATGTGGGCTTCAGATTTGTCTTTGGCTCCTTGCGCGGTTTGGGATGAGACTCTCCTGTCCCCAGAGAGGGGGGCAGGTGTTGCTCCAGTCGAGCGAATGGAACCAAATTACAGGACCGTCTGTCGCCTCCTCTGGGAGACGGCGGAGGGAGGGAAAGGCGGGGTGGGGAGCAGGATGCCATATGACAGAAAAGAAAAGCAGAACATCATACTGATGCCGATAAGAGCTTGGAAACATGAGTCACCCCAGCCCACCGCCCCACCCAAAACTAGGCAGCAGCCACCTGAAAGAGAAATGTCAGGAGCAGAGACAGAAATAAATTGAGTCACTAGGCTGGAATAACTTGGGCTCGGAGTGAAAGAGAGCTCAGATCCAGTCACTTGAAGGCACACAAGCACAGGCACAAAGTTGGGCTGCCTAACACAGCTTTCTCAGCTCCCCACTGCATGGTTCAATGGACCCCAGACCACAATCCTCCACAAGCGGCTCAGCACTTCTCTGTCTTCCCTCAGCCATCAGCTTCATGGCATTAGAAGTGCTCTGACATCATTAGCCCATGTCCACCACTGCAGCCATTCTCCCTCCCATCATCTGGGGCTGCAGCACTGCAGTTCCTCCCTGAGATATGGAAGATAACTGGAGAAAGTTGCTCTGGGGACAATTACCTTCCTGGAGCAGAGGATGAAAGAAGTTGATAACACAAGTGCTTAAATCAAAGAAAAAGAGCACAAAACTAAAGAAAGGCAGAACCATCTACATCAGCTAGACAGAGGGGCCACATCAGTAAGAAATCTGGCACAAAGCAAGGGATTTTGCATGACGGTGGTGGGGTATGCAGGTGAGGTATGCTGTATGAATCTGGGGCATATGCAGGTGAAGCAATGAGGAAGGATATCAGCAGCTAGGTAAAGCTGCTAGCAAAGGAAGAAGGGAAGAACCTGCTCCAGCAAACCAGAGGCAGCAGCTTGCTCTGGGCTAGAATCAAGTTCAGTCCAGGGAAAGATAGGAACCAGGCAAGGGGGGAACTGGAAGGAGTCAGTAAATAGACTTTAATCATGGCTAAAGAGATGGACTAGCACAGGAACATTTTCTCAATGACCAAAAGAAAAAGGGTTTGTTATACATCATCTACCCTTCAGAGAAGTCCCTTACTTTCCTTCCTCAAAACTGTTCTGCACATGCAATTGGCAGAAAGGTTTGCAAACCCCAGGACTAGGGCTCAGCTTGAGCTCACAGACAAAATAACCACAAAGAAAGAAAACAAAAAGAAAAGCAGAGCAAAAAGCAGGATGCTTGTGTATAGACATTCAAAAACAAGTTTTTCCCACATCTCAGGCTTTCAGGCTCAGTATTTTCAATATTGATTTTTTTTCTTTCTGCTCATTTGAGCTATTCCAGGATTTAAGGCAGGTTCAAGACTTTTCCACAAATGACCCTATATGCAGGGCTCTGTCACCCTCGGATATAACCACAAACCTGTATTGGAATTTTGTTATTCTGGATAATAAAGACAAAGACTTACCATGAAAAATTGCAGAAGGACTGTACAAGACTGATAAAATAGCACAAGAAATTCAATCTAAATGAAGTGATAAAGTGGTGCACGCAGGGAAGAATATTTCTGACTCCACATTCAGCTGATAGGTCCTGAGCTAGCCATAGAAACAAGATCTTGTAGTTATGATATATTGTTTCTTGATAACATCAGCTTGGTTCTTGGTGGCATGGAAGAAAGAAAATGAAATGTTAGATATTATCATTGTAGAGAGAGCAGAGAAGGTAGAAATCAAGACAGAGAGTATCATTATGCCATTGCACAGAATCAGTCTGTATCTTGAAAACTGTATGTAGCTTTGGCCCTACAGCCTCTCAGTAAAACCACGGAAGAACTATAAAAGCATATGAAGAAGTCAGCACATATAAGCCAAAGTACAGAACAGATTCCCTACAAGAATAGCTGAGCAAAAATGATCGTGTCAGACATGATTTTACAGAAAGCCATCGCATCCCAGTTAATAAGAGAGTGGTAAAAAGGGATCAGTTGTGCACTGCCTTCCAATACAGCAGGTAGCATCAAATAAAATCTCTGAGTGGTGGGTTCAAACCAAACAAAAGGAGGTGTCTTGTCACATCATGTGCAGTAAAATCTGTGGAACTCTTTCCCTAGAAGACTGGGAAAACCAAAGTGTTAAAGAAGTTTAAGGACAGAATCTCACAGAAGAGCAAGCTGTCACAGATCTCTAGATGTGCAGAAGCTGCTTCCAACTCAGGCTATCCTCAAGCCATAGGTGGCTAAATGCCAGCAGACCTGTAGCAGAAATGATCATATGTACCTCCATTATTATGTTATCCCTCAGACACTTGAATTTTTGCCCAAGTTTGAACTAGGTAGATGTTCAGTCTGGCTCAGTGCAACTGTTCTTAACTACGTCTTGGTGCTCTGAAGGAAACAAATCTTTAACAGATGATCAGTTCTCACAAGTCTCGGTCTTTTTGGCACAATATCTTTCTGTGACTTTCTGTGACTCAGTCCCCAGAAGGCCAATGAAACAAGATATATATGATCTTTTGGATCAGGAGGAAGGAAAGTTTGTCCTTGGGGTCAATAATCAAAACAAATGTGTTTTTCCTGAAAGCTAAAATGTTGGAATCTGATGTCAAACAAAGGTAAATCTACAGTACTTCTACTGATCTCAATTGAGATACCTAGAATTGTCAGAATAACCAAAAGGATGGAGTTGATTATGTACAGTAGGATGGTCAAATCAATTAGCTGCTGATGAAACTGACAAGAGTCTAAAGTGAGAAAGAACTGATGACTTGAGAGTTCAGTTTCAGACATACTGATCACCAAAACCTACCAAAATTTGATAAAATTTAAACTCAAGATGCAGAAAGGAGAAAAAATAAGGAGGGGAAAAGGAGTTTAAAATGGTGACTAAGAGAGGAGAAGTAAGAGCCGAAGAGCATGAGAGATACCAGTATCCTATTAAGGAAACAGTTAGTCGTGTTCCAAGTCCATTCCATTGGGAATTTCCAGGTATTCAAAAGTCTCTCAGATACAAGCACTTGTAGAGTGACATCTTACATATTATCGAAAGAATTCCAGAATAAACAGACCAACCAAAGTCCTATGGCCAGAGGCCATCTCCATCTCCTACGCAGCTAGCTATGGTGTTTCCAGAAATGGAATCATTCCTGATTTCTCAATGGGAATAACAGAGTGTGAAGACCTAGGGAAATCAGAAAAGGTCTGTAAAGGTTTTAATCAACTTTCTGTACATAGTTATGTATACATCTCATTTACCTTTACAGCAGAGAAAGTGTGGATTTCAAAACAAGTAGCCCTCTATGTTTCCCTAGTCCAGGACTCCTTACACAAAGTTCTTCAATACCAAAGCATTTCTTGAGAAGGAGCTGCCAGATTTCTTGACTCATGAAGTAGTTCCAGACAACATACAAAGTAAATCAGTGCAAGATTTCCCTACTCCATTCACCTTGTAACAGTATCCAAGGTTAGTACCTTAGCCTGTAGAGCCATGTTAAAACAACTGGGGCACACAGAGAAAGCTTGACCTACAGACACTCCCGCTATCTCCTCTGTATCATTTCAAGACATACAGGACTTCTACCAAACAGCTTCCTCCTCAACAGCATCCAAAAGGTGAGATTACTACATGAAATAGGATTTACAGACTCCCAGACTAGGGGAGAAGACAATGCCAGAGTCAAGTCCCACCAGTAGCACAGGGATTCTAACACCAGATCACATCTTGGCCAAAGGATAAAAAAAACCCTTGTAACATTTTTAAACATGCAGATAGAATTAACAGTTTTAGAAATATTTCTATCAGAATTAGAAATTCAGGCAAGAGCCAGTAATAGTATGAGATTGTGAGACAGAACCTAGAGGGACTGATATTTCAAAGTCTGCAAGGCCTCCTGGTTTTCAGGTTTGATTCAGGAATATCAGAATACAGCCTGAGGACAAAATGCACTGGGAAGCTTGCATGTGGCCTGAAACACAGCCTTTCTAGGGCAAAGTTAAGACACACTGGCAGAATAGCACAGAGAAACCTACATTGTTTGCTAGCATAAACAAGCCATAATAGCATTTACTGCCTTTCTACTCAGACAAACCACATTTAATTACCTTGTATCCAAGTTGCAATAATCTGGATGCAGATAGATCTGAGTAAATTGAAAGGAAATGGATTTTACATGACAATGTAGAAAGGAAAAGCACATTAAGATAAGGATGATTAGGTGTATTGGAAGAATGGAAGAACCTTGTAAAAGATAATTGGATTCAAAACAATAGCATCTTCAGCAGGGGAATTTCTGTCAAGTGGAAGTTATACCACTGTCACAATCAGAGAATTGTCTATACCAGATTGGCTCCTTGTTGGTTTTTTTGTTTGTTTTGTTTTGTGTGTTGTTTTTCTTTTTTCTATGCTTGGTGGAACCTTGAGTTTCTCCAAGAGTTGCAGCTTCTGGCTTGACTGATACCAACAAAGTGATTTCTGTGGAACTTGCAGTCAGTCCAGTATTTTTCCATGTCTCACATCCTCTTGGAAGATGCCATGTGCTTTCCTCTTCTACCCTTTAAATGCTGAGACTGCAAACGATCAGCAGTAAAAGGATCTAACCTACATAACCTCATCTAGTCCACTCTAACTGTAGGAGGTACATAAACTCTTGATTGACACACATACTTGCTCACTTCCATGAGGTGACTTGCGTACTCTGGTATGTGCTTCTGGAGAAACAAGAACTGGCTACTACAGTCTGAGGTGGTCACAAGGCCAGGTGGGGGGGGGGGGGGGGGTCCTAATTACTGTTTGTAGCAGTGATATCTGAAGCAGAGGAAGACAGCTGACCAAAACAATGCCTATCTGTCATTCGTTAACTTACTGAAGCCTTATTAGATTCATCCACCAAACTCCAAATCCACCAAAGGCAGCTTTCAAGCATTTCAGTATTGCAGGCCATTTTGATTCAGAGCTGTGAGTTAGTTCTACTTTATTGATGGTCATTGTGTTACAAGAGCAGGATCTCTCACTAATCACTGAATGAGAGTTAACGGCTGGGCCCTTCAGCAAGTACACAGAAGCCAGGATCCCAACGGAGGTCACCATAATTCATTCCTGAAGTGGGTGGCAGAGTACAACATGAGTTTCCATATGTGCTGCAATCCAGCTGTACTTGTTTACTTGCCACTAAAACCAATTACAGATATGTTTCATCACGTGACAGAAGAAGCTATTGGTATCCTTGTGGCACAGAATAAACATCTACAGGAAGTAGAAATATCTGGTTTAGTCTCTGATTTAGCTGGTCCAACAATGCCAAGTTTACTGTGTCTTTTGTTCTCTTTTGAGAGAGCGTAACAGGGTAGCTGGTAAGGAGCAGTAAGTCTGTCATTGAAGTCACATTAAATCAAATATCTTATTGTGATTTTGCTCTCCTTGACTTAGACCCTTGAAAATAAGATGGCTGTCTCATTCCAGCTCCATTTTTACTACTTTTGTGAGAAGAGGGATGCTTATATCTTCACTGTGTGCATCCACCTAACAAGTGCAGCTGGTAACAGTCTTTCTGTGGTGGTAGTGCCAATCTCACCTTCGGCAACTTTGGTACTTCTTATAATAAGGATGCATATTAGCAATTCCTGTGTCCTTGAATCACACAGTATTTCTTTAATATTGGATTTTTACAGAATCACAGAATTGTAGGGGTTGGAAGGGACCACTAGAGATCATCTAGTCCAACTCCCCTGCCAAAGCAGCTCCCTGGCCCAGGTTGCACAGGTAGGCATCCAGACAGGGCTTGAATGTCTCCAGAGAAGGAGACTCCACCACCTCTCTGTGCAGTCTGTGCCAGTGCTCCGTCACTGCACTGTGTAGAAGTTCCCATGCACATTTATGCAGAACTTCCTATGCATCAGTTTGCGGCCATATTCCCCCAATCTATCACCACACTGCCGAGAAGAATCCAGCCTTGTCCCTTTGCCTCCCACTCCTTAGATATTTATAGATGTGGATCAGATTCCCTCTGAGTCTTCTTTTTTCAAGGCTGAACAGACCCTGGTCTCTCAGCTTTTCCTCATAAGGGAGGTGTTCCACACCATTTATTATCTTTTTAGCCCTCTGCTGGACTCTTTTGAGGAGATCCCTGTCTTTTTTGTACTGGGGAGTCCAGAACTGGACACAGTACCTCAGGTGAGGCCTCACCAGGGCAGAGTAGAGGGGGAGAATCACCCCCCCTTGACCTGCTGGCCATGCTCTTTTTAATGCAAATGTTTGAATCTCCAGGACCTCTGATTACCAGCAATTTTGTCAGCATTTTTCTTGTTTTTCAGCTTCCTATTGATCTGCCACATGACAGCTTACACAGTTGTGATACCACTCCACGCTGTAATAGTGCTGGGATAACCTGAATCAAGCTCCACATCTTTCTACTGTATGTACTTCAGTAACTAATCCAGTAGACTGGGGAATATAGATGTTCTGGTGTCAGATATACCGCAGCTAGTAAAATTTCATCCTTATGCATGGACTTCACCTGATTGTTAACAATATACCCATTTTTTTTAATGGGTTTTTCATACCTCTTCAGAGTCAGCCGTCTTTATGGGTGGAGTTTTTTGCCTCAGGATTTTGTTCACTCCATCCTCCATAAACCAACGCTGGCATCCTTCATAAAGCAAGGTTGATGTCCAACACTTCCAATTCCTTATTTTGGGCATCTGCTGGGCACCCGCTGTCCTGTTAGGATAGCTGGAACGTGAAATGCAATTCCAATGTGCCTTGCTGCCATCCTCATTATCAGAACCTAGATCTGTGCTGGGACACTGTTGAAGTTCAGGCTTGACGTAAAATGCATTTTCCCCAGTGTCTACCAGTTTGACTGCTGTCAGTCACATCCTTGATGCTCAACCCAGGCTAGACTTTCAACACTTGCTCTATTTTTTCTCCTTGTGCTTTCTCATAAACCTGCATTTCTGTTCATATTTCACTCACAGTAATCCTCCTATTTCTCTTCTGATATTCTCACTATTTCTGTAACTTATCTCTAGATATCTGAAAAGATTCATCAGCTTTCTTGACGTCACTGGAGTTCTGATGCCAACATGAAACACCTTTGGTTCTTCTCTTTGATTTTTCCAGTTCCTGCGTATCTTTGATGTATCCCTTTGAACACGTTTTTTCTTGACTATCTGGTGCTCTTAGCTTCTTTTTCAGGCACATCATTTCTGTCATAAGAAATACATGGTTTTGCTTGTTCAGCCTTCAGCTCAAAACTCCAGCCTACTCCAAATTGCTCCAAGTCACCTGTCATACCACTCACCTGTTCTTCCCCATATAAAAATGTTACCTCTGCAGACCTAGATATCTTCACAACAACAGGCTTGCTACTACAAGTATTCCTGGAAAGCGGGTAAGGTGCAAAATACTGTCAGAGTGACAGCCAAAGGAAGAGTTATTTCCCAGAAAGGGTGTTGAACACATGCCAGCATATGCTCTGCTTTCCTAAAGCCTTGTGCTGAAAGCCTGCTGATACATCAAGTTCAAGTAATATCTTTGGGGATCACATAACTATCTCTCAAAAAAATTTTTTTTTCCTGGTAATCTGCATTACAAATATTCAATTTAGTGTGTGTGTGTATATATATATATATATATATGTATATTCATATCAGGAACTAAAGGGAGAATCTGACCTACTTCATCTGCAACAAATAGTATCTGTAACTCCTTGTCGTCTCTTTTTGCTCTGTGACTCCTGAAGCTGTTAAGCCCACTAGTAAAATGCAAAACAAACTTTCCTGCATTCCTCTCAGCTGTATTAGCACGATCCATACTCTCATCTTTGCCAGCACCATGTTCACCTTCATATAGATAAGCAAATGACAAAGCAAATGCAGGTCAGAACTCCTTTGCTCCAAGGTGATGGGTCACACGCAGTGGTCATGTACACCAAGGACAGGCAGTCCGGCTGTTAAACTCTGAAAATACTCTGTTGGGCATGTGCAAATGAGATTTATACTGATTTCTTAGGGGGCTGACAAGCTGGCCAAACTGGAACAGTTTTTCGGGAGATGACAGAAGTCGTATCCCCCGCAGTAGAGGCCCTTTCCAACCAGGTTTTTAGTCACTGCTCCAAAGAATCTTTAGATCATCTCAAAGAAAGGCACTGTAAGTCAGTTTTAAACCACAGATACATCTGTTTCCTTTTCTCTTGACTCTTTCTGAGAAAACACTTTCTGAGCTGCTTCAGATTAAATTCCTCTGCCCCAATCCAAACCACCAGAGACATCCACAAGGGCAAGTCTCATCCTCCAGCTCTACATTTGACAAAGTTGTAAGAGCCTGAGAACAGATCCTCACAATGCAGCCAGCCTCGTCAAATAGCATCATCAGAAATTACATTTCCTTGTTTTCTACAGATAGCTGTCACAGAGAGAAAACAGAGGAGCTGAAAACAACCCACCCATTGACTTTCACCTATCTGCATTGCTAAGGGTCCTATTTCTATCACATTCATTTTTCTGCTTTTTCAGTAAACCAACTACTGTCATGACCTCTCCTTCTTGCAGCCTCCACATACACCCACCACAACATTATTCCCTAGAAATCACCTATTGCAATTGCTTGATACATGACTCCAGCAGGGGCACATCCGGCTTAAATCTCAATAGTACATGTTGAGGCCAGGCTCAAGGGCTCGCTTTCAGCCACAGTGTGCCTTCTGTGTAGTAGATACACCCCCTGTGAAATGTGTTGCTCCTGCAAATTTTCTGTCAGATTAGTCCTTGGTATTGACTCACAGCACCAGGTTGCTCCCAGTTGTTAGGATTCAAGAAGAAAGGCACTAAAAGAATCAGTGCTAGTCAGCTTGATGAGCACCACACCTTTTTTAATCCCACCCTGGAGAAGAATAAATGACAAGTACTGGAAGGAAACATCTCCTGTCAGTCCAGAGTGTATGCCTGCTTAGCTTGGAGCACAACATACCGACCACAGAAGATGTTCATCCCGAAGGAAACAGCTCCACCTGTGTGACTGAAATGATATGTGAGACATTCGGATTTCTAAAGCTTACATGAGCACAAATACAACTTAAACTAGTTGCTTAGTAAGTGTATTTGTTTGCATCTCTACTGGCATGAGCAGGTCAGATTCAGCTAAGCACTCACAGGTTGGATACCCACATGCAAGTCAATAAACTCCTGACTGCTGGGGGCTGTCAGACACATGTGGTGGGATTAGTAGCACACCACTTCTGACAATGGTACAGAGCTGCTAGCAGAACATTGGAAATCTTGCTTGACATTACCAGCTAGGCTCACGCCCTGCATTTTGCAAATCCCTTCTCCTGAAAACTGATTCTATGACTGCTGAGTTTATGACAGAGAGCGTTCAGTTCTCATGCTGAATATCTTTTTAACTGTCCAACACTGGCTACTCATGGAAAAGAACTGGTGAATCTTATGTCTTCACTCTCCAAAGACTCCCCTGCCTTTTTTTTCCCATCATAACATTTCTGTAAGCACTTCTCCTATTTTATTTTAGTCCCAGTTGCCCCCTGAGCTCTGTGATTGCATTTAAAACAGACACAATGACATTATGAAGCATTAAACTAATGGCATTTGAGACCATTTTTCTCCCATAAACCATTACGACGTCCCCAGAACGGTTAGTGGAGGGCCGCTATCCAGGGCTGTATCCCTTTCTGCCACATGGTGCTTGCTTGTAGGACTCGAGGTGCCATCTCTCATGCTGCTCCTGCTGTAACAGTCCCCGAGAAAGCTGTTTTGATCTCCAGATGAGTTGTTTGGCATGACCATAATGGCAAATACGTGAACGGGGGGGTTAACCATGAATTGCAAAGTACCCATTGATTCCCCAAGGTGGAGAGGAATATATCTTCCTTCACACCCTTTTGATGTATAGTTAATTACACGAATCTGGAACTGTTACCATGTGCAAACACGGTGAAAATTGACTTTCTAAGCCATCCTTGGTCCCTCTGCATATGTTGCTTGCTCTGTCCCAATACTGCTCTCCGTCTGTACACGCACAAATACAATCAGTGCTGCATTATACTCTTTTTTTTTTTTATAATTGAGCTTTATAAAGTGTTAGAGGAATAGAACGGAATGTAGCATCCTTCAGGCCTGATACAGCTTTTTAAAAAGAAAAAAAAAAGAAGAAACTTATTTTATATTGGTTGTTCTTTCTCTTGCCTGAATAAAAGCTTTAGCACAGCTTGAAAGGGTTGCATGTGCTGAAATGTAGCCCAAGGATATGTGTTATTATCCATCCCCTCTTGACCAGCAGGGTCTCGGCTCTCTCTCCCTTTCAGCCTTTTGTTTGAACAGATGGGATTGGGGAACACAGGGAAAGAAAGGCAGTCTGTTCTCATTAACTCTCCCAGTACACAAACACAAACCTGAGCACAGGGGACCTATGGAACAGGACTGCTTCCACTCCATATACATCCACTGAGACCATATGTACCCAGACACAAAGGCAGGCAGAAGACCCACATCAAGCCAGCTATGAGGCACTTACTAAGAATGACTCCTAACCAACTAATTAAAAAAAATAATAATTTTCTAAAGCCCTCACAGGTCATTTTGTTTTCATTCAGCTGTGCAATTTAAAAAATAACCTTCAACCAATGTGTTGTTGAGGCTGTTCTAAAAAAAAAAAAGCTTGTACTCAAATCAGCCTCAAACCTGATTTGTTCAGCGCAAGCCAGATCTGACGTGGGTTCTGCAAAGAGGTTCAGGCTGAAACTGTAGGACCAGGGGTGAGACTCCTTAGCTCAGCCTCTAGAAAGGCCTAAGGCAGATACTTCTAGGAAAGATACTCAAAACCTGTAGTTGGCCCCAGTGGACCAACCCGTTCCTCTTCTTTGAAAATATCTCCTCAAATAATGCACAGCCAGGGAATGCTGTAACCCCAGAGCGCCAAGTGCTTCTGTTTCCATCTTCTCATAGACAGAGCTCTTGGGAACATCACTTAAACAAACACCTGACTAATTTTTGGCTTTTTTTCCTCACCTTGGAGATGATTGAGTGGCTTCAAGGTAGAGGTAAGAGCCCAAGGCTGCTTACATTGACTTGGCCTGTGAAAATGGAGAGGTGGGTTCCTCCACACACCACCATGTATCACATATCCAACACAAGCCAGAGGCACACAAGAATAGCTACTGCTGGCACATGGCAACTATCCATCCTGCTGCCATGCACCAGCTCAAACAGCTCTTAAGTGATAACACTGGGCTCCCACCTGAGCACAGCAAGCCCCTCCAGACACAAAGCTCCTCCTGCTTCTCTTCTTCACCACAAACCCCATTACCCCTCTGAGTTGAATCTTGCCACCTTCCTCTTCCTCTCCAGGTCAGCTACTGGCTCCATTGGTTCTCACCAGCCCTTCCCACCACTAATGGGGTCAGGTCTGAAGGGAAAAAGCATCAGGCTTCTGCAACTACCTCTCAAAAAGTCCCCAGATCAGAAGCACGGCAGGCACCTGGATGCTCTGAAACAGCACCAGCTGAAACTGGGAGGCTCAGGAACCAATTTCACAAATAGGCTCCTCAGTTAAAGCCCCTGTTTGATTTTTATGTTCAATCACATTTCCCCACGAGCCTTGCCCTGCCCTAACAAATACCATGTCTTTATTCAGCTGTCAGGTAGAGAGGTGGATGAAGCCAGAGAGCAGCTTTCCTCCAGGTGTAGTGGGCTGCTGCAAGCAGGCTCTTCCCACAGGTGTGCAGGACAACACCCATGCCTTATATCCAGCACTAGGGCCATGCTCTGAGCCAATGATCCCTGCAGCATCCCTTACTGTGGTCCAGAAGCCTGTGGGACAGCTGCTGGAGCCCCTTCCCTCCAGCTAGTCAAGAGATGAGCTGTCTGAGCCTTGAACTTTGCCCATGAACACATCTGCAAGGCACGAGGAAGAGAAAATAAACACTGTTCTTAAAAACCTAGCTGGCAAACCATCGAGCACAGGCCCCAGAGCTTTCAAAAAGAAAATGCCTGAATCCTGGGTCAGGCAAAAATGACAGGGCTCTGAAGCATTTGCTTTCTAGCAATGCTTTCAGCCAGAACACTGCAACTCTTTTGCAAAGGAGGGAAATTTAAAAACCCCAGCAGCCCAGAAAATCAAAAGTTAACAGGCAGGAGGTGATCAAGGGTTAGCTGAAGTCCAGGAGTATTGAGCTTCCTTAGCTTTTCTCTGTCTTTTCAGCAGAGAAGTTTCACATGTAATGAAAACACTTTGCAGCAAAATGAGTTTCAGATCAATGAAAATAAGCAGCTTGGGCTGCGAGCCATCCTGCTCCAGGTACATTATGTCCCCGGAGAACTGATCAAACTTCTCATTGTAGGCATATCCAAGATGTGCCAAAGCTATAAGGAGAGCTTGATAAGTGCGGAGCGATCCTACTCTTGATGCCTATCCCTTTTTCCTGTGCAGCTGCTACCAGCTAAGTTTGGAAACAGCACACTGAAAAAAACAGCACTTAGGTTTAATAAAGTTCTCTCAGAATTGCTCATAATGCTTTGCTCTGTCACGTACAAGAGTCTCTTTCAGACCATCTGTGCCTCAGCACAGGACACCGCTGTGCTGCCCGTGCTTGCAGAGCTGCAGGAGGGATGGGTCTATGCCAGGCTGTGTCCTAGTGCCACCAAGCCACCTCTGCTTGAGCTCCATCCCTTGATGTCTGGGTGGGCAGCTGCCAGCAGCTGGACGTGCCCTGGTGTACCCCTCCAGCTCCAGAGGGATGTCAAAACTCAAAGGTGGTGAGGAGTCTGGAGCATATAACATATGAGATTACAGAATATAGGCTTGTACTCTGGTGAGGAGTGACTGTTAGGCAGTATAACAGCAACTGACACCTCACAGAACCACCAAATCACAGTGTGGGTGAGATTGGCAGGACCCTCTGGGTCCATCTGACCCAATCCTCACTCAAGCAGGGACACTTAGAGTGGGATGCCCAGGCACACATCCAGGAGGCTTTCAGAGATTTTCAGGACAGAAACTCCACTTCTTACAGTGAGAGCCCCAAAGATGATGGAGCTGAAGACCTGTTCATCCCTACTCACCCACAGGCTGGGGAGATGATGCAGAGAGGCTGGAGGGAGAGTAAAATTGACAGTCCTTAAAAAGCAGGTGGAGCCAATTGGATGTAATGACTGCTGCAGGCAGACAGTGGCTCTCCCTCTCTTATTTTTTTCTGGGATCAGTAGACAGGGGTCTACAAGGTCAAGTGTTCTCTCCAAGCTTCAGAAGCCGTGATAATTCCTTTGTGCAGCAGAGGCTACCACAGAAACTTCTCATCTGGGCAGCGATGCTTATAAACCACCCCATAATTCCCCTGAAAGCCAATGTGGAACCACAATCTTTCCAATTCATCTGTGATGTTTAAACTTGGATCATGGCTATTACAAATGGGTCAGAGAAAGTAAGAAAAAAAAAACACCATATTTTAATCAGCTATGAAGATTACACAAGCCCAAAAGCAAAAACTTCACATGAACTCTGAAGAACTTTGGAGATGAATGGAGATTTGAATCTTGAGGTTCTCAAGCTCCTATGATTTTGGAGGACAGCCTGGCTGCTGAACTGCTGGACTATGATAGGGGAGATTTAGATTAGATGTCAGGGAGGACATTTTTCACTGAGAGGGTGGTGAGACACTGCCACATGCTGCCCAGAGAAGCTGTGGATGCCCTATCACTATATGTGTTCAAAACAAGGCTGGACAGGGCTCTGAGCACCTTGATCAGGTGGGTGGTAACTGGAAGGTCTCTAAGCTTCCTTCTAGCCCAAGCCATTCTGTGGTTCTGTGAGTCTACGATCTGCAGCTCACCATGAAATGGAGGTCTCAATAGCACCAGTGCAGGAGGAAGGAGCCACAGCCTCTCCCTGCTGTCTGGGCTGTTTCCCAGAGGGACTGCAGGGTCTGTGCAATCAGGCTCAGCTGGTAATCAGGCAAAGCCCAAACTCGCATAAAGACTAAATTATCCTTTAGTCCTTCCAGCACAGAGGAAAGGATATTGATAGGGGAGAAGAGGATGCTGCAGCCAGCAGCACATAGAGACATCTTTCCACCTAGCCTGCCCCTCGCCCCATTGTCATTCAAATAGACGCTGCCAAGCTCCCCTAGGGCCGCTGCGAATCCAGAGCGCCCCGCTCAGCACCACGGCCGCCAGGGGCGGCACCGGCGGCCCTTTGAGGACAGCGAGGCCATCTGTGCCGCCAGCGTTTGCACTGCGGTGCCCGTACCAGCCCGCCCCGGGCGCCGTCCCAGGGCCGCTCCCCGCAGCGCGGAGAGCCGCGCCCGAGGCGCGGTGCTGCGGCGCCCCCTGGCGGCGTGTGGGAGAGGTGCGGTGCCCGCGCTGCCCGGCAGGTGGACCCCGCGGCCGCGGGAAGCCGCTGGTCATTGCGGGGCTCAGCGCGTCCCTTTGTTCGGCGGCGGTTTCCGAAGGGAAAGTGGGCGCTTGTGGCGGGGTCTGTGCGAGTGAGGCTGGTGCGGGGTCCTGGGAAACTTCTAAAGTGGCGGGGCAGTGACACCGATGCCTGCGTACCGGTTGGTGAGTGGATGGATGCATGCTGACCCGCAGCACCCACCCGCCGCAGTCGCTAGTGGTTGCTCTGAAAGTAATCCCTCCAATTTATTTCCACGGAAACTACAGCAGATAAAAAGCACAATAGCACTGTTCCCACTATTGGATAGAGCAAGTCCTCAGCTGCAAAATCCTATTTTTCAACCCAGCCACCAACATTAACTATGCATTTTCACCAGCATGATCAAGAACCTCCAGGCTACACTTGTCAACATCCGCAGCAGTGGAGGTGGCCCACTGCTGAAACACACCACCACTGCCTCACTGTGCTCACATCCATTGTTTGGTCTCCAGAAATGTTCAGCAAGCATCAATGAATGTCAATGCGTGCCATTTTTCACACATGAAGGAATTCAGTTCTACACCTTTGCTTTATACACACATCCGTATCAGCTGCCATTCTGTCAGACTGCCCCTCTGCTGCCATCTGTTGCACAGCAACAAAACGTAATAGAATATTGGTGGGAAGGTTCAACCTCTGCCACACTATCAACATCTACCTCTGACATAATGGGCCAACCTAATAAAATAGGAGGCATTACTTTCAGATCAGCCCTTGTAATTGCACTGTATCATTTGACAAGTTTTGCCTAGCCAAATCATCAAGAACCTTCAGGAGTTGGGCTCTCAACCAGAAAAGCTGTGACCTGTATCTTTAACTCTTAGCATGAGGGCAGACCTGGCAGGATGCACAATGAACCACAGGGTCTCAGTGGTTTTGCTGGGCTCAGGCTAATGCTCCAGAGAAGGCTGACACCCTACAACATGCCAGAAGCAGGGAGGTGGATGGAGTACTGCTTCCTAACTTATGCTAATAAATTCCCCCACCTGTGTCCAGTAATTTACAGGCCAAGAAAAAAGCCAACCTACTGTCAATGGGAGCTATAGATAGCAGCTAGTCAGAGTTCACCAAGGTTCAGTTAAGCAAAATCTCTCTGGGCCTGAGGGCCATGAGTGAGCTGCACGCTCCTACGCCTGCCTCTGGTGTTCAGGCAGCACTCACCTGAAATGCTATGTGAATTCAGGAAGGAATATTTAGATAAAAATTAAAATGTCACAATTAAAACTGTCAAAAGAAAAGTTTTGACTGTTTTATCTGAGCTGTGTCATCAAATTAAAATACAATTGGAGAATCATCTACCCTTACAGCACCTGTGTTTTCCACCACTGGAGTGTTTTGGCTGCCTGTTTCTCAATTAACACTTCAATTAATGTCACTGAGGTCTGTTGAGACAGTTCTTCGTTAGCATTCACCTTGTTGGCATGCACAGGTTCACACTGTTGGGGTAAACAATGCCATTCAGCCACACACTTCTGTGCATGTTCACAACAAACTGAAGTCAAGGGAATTTATTTAAGTCATAATTGCTCAGAGCCTTTAGCAGATCTGATTCATAATGAACACATAATGGAATCAGGCCCAGTCCTGATTCATTTAGCTGCCCAAATCTCTGTTTTGTGGGTCTAATCCAGATGAATAATAATTAGAACAGTACCTGGTCATTCTGATGTAGGGAGCGGCATAAGAATTTTAAAAGTTTTGCATTTTCTTAAGGCCAAACTTAAACATCTAACTGCTGGCTCAACCTCCCACAGCCTGCTATCTGTAAGTGAGAGTGATCCAGAAATGGCTACAGCCTGAGGCTGGGCATGTGTTTGTAAATCCACTGGTGTTATCTCAGGCTACACAATAATATAAGTGCCCAGAAAAACATCACCACACAGCAGGGCAGTGTTTGTACCTTTGTTGAAACATCCCAGGCAGCATGAGGAGCAGGAAGGGTCCTTAATTCTCCTTGAGATCCTCCCCCTTGTGCTAGATTGAACAGGGAAAGAAGAAAAAAATAAACAGAACAAAAAAAAAAAAGGAAGAAGAGAAAAGGAAAAAAAAAAAGGCAAGAAAAAGACTTTAACAAGGAGGAATAGGGATTAATTATATTTACTGATTTTAAGTTCCCTTTGTTTGCTGCTCGTGGCTGGTAGGAACCGTGAGCTAACTGCTGTGCTAGATTGCTGCAGATCCCCTTTTCACATCTGACATTTACCGAGCTGTGCTAACTATCAGCAACTCCAGATCGAGTTACTTCCCCCCCCCTCCAGCCCTGCATACCCACACCTGCTAATCTGGGCAGCTTTTTAGGGCTTAGCTGCAGCCCTCGGTGTGCAGGGGCTGCACGCAACCGTGATGTGCAACGTGATGAGCAGAGCCTGCAGTTCTGCCTGACACAGTGCACATGCAGGGAGGTGGGATAGGCCCCAGGGCCACCACAGCATGTAATGCCACTGTCCACATCCCTCAGAGGTCTCCAGCTTTCTCTAGCCCTCAGTAATGAAAGCAATGTCATGGTTTACTCTGCATGTCATACCATGAGGAGTGTGTGAGCGTAGGCCCCAGGTCAGCATCTGATAGTCTCCTCTCTGGAGCAGCTGCACTTAGGGAGAGCACTGTGCTGTATGTGATGTGTTCACATTCATCTTTGTGAAAGTTAAAGAAGGGTCCAAGCCTCGTGCAGGTACCATGCCTTGGTTTTGAGATCCTTCTTACCAGCAGCAGTGCCAACTAAAATGCATCTGAAGAAGTGAAGTCCACCTGCCTGGAGACAACCTGTCATCCATGAAGATGCAGCACCTCACACTTTCCCTGCACCATCAGAAAAAGCTAGACACCATCCAGAGCTTACAGGAGAAGTCAGAAACCACCTCTCTTCCCAATGTATTCTCCCCAGTCCCCTTTCCTAGCCTAGACCACTCTTCCATGCTCCCAACTGGTGAACTCCAGGTCTCATCTGAAGCAGGTGGGAGGTCCCTTGGCACAGGGGGACGGAAACAGGAGAAGAGCTTGTGCGGCATGTGCAATGACACCCCCCAGGGCAGAGCTGACCTCTGCAAGCTGGCACACCCCAAGTCCCATAAACACGAGCAAAACCTGCAGTCCTTCACAAAAGCTGTGGCCCAGGCTGCAGCTCTGGCCCCCCAGATCCTGTCTGGATTTCTGAGTCTACAGTCTGCTGACAGCAGCAAGAGAAGGAGCTCCACAGGAATATTCAGATGATGTGACAGGAAGGACATTTCCACCCTCTTTTCCTTCTCCTGCAAGAAACTGGGAAGTTATAAATAATAAGCAAACAAACAGACCTCACCAACCAAAAAAAAAAAAAATAAAACCAAAAACAAACAAACAAAGTCTCTGGAGCATGGGCGCAGGCTGCCCAGAGAGGTGGCAGAGTCTCCTTTGGAAATGTTCAAGAACCACCTGGATACCTACCTGTGCAAACTGGGCTAGGGAGCTGCTTTGGCAGGGGGATGGACTTGATGAGCTCTAGAGGTCCCTTCCAACCCCTACAATTCTGTGATGCAGCATGCTTCCATTGCATCCATAAAGTCTGAGCTCAGGAGAGGTTTGCCAAACCTCAGAAAATTGCTCTAGGGAAGGAAGGCGGTCTAGAAGTCACAGCAAGTTATTCTTCAGTCTCTCCCTACTGTCACAGGGCAGATGAACAGAGATGTGAGCAGAGTCTTGGAGCCATGGCCACCAGGATCTCATCGCCTTCTGACAAGTAGCTTGGAGTCCCAGATGCCACCTAAAGAACATCACTGTGGCCACTGGCTTCCTAGCTGCACTCTGATGAGGTAGCACTTCAAGCAACACAGCCAGCAGCTCTTTAAGCATAGGTGACAACTAAGAAAAGATTCAAAAAGATTCAAAAGGAGATGTGAAATATTTCCTCCTTCCACAAAGCTGTTAGCTGCCCTTAACTGCTGGTGGCAGCTAATTTTCAGTAAGGTAGAAATGACACCAATTTTCAGTGATCCCTAAGGAGTGAGGCAAAGTCTCCATCTTTTTACTAACTTCCACTGTATCATCATATCATTTGTGATTTTCAGGTCTTTCCTTGGCTCTAGACTGCAGCATTCATGCTGTTACTGAAGCACTCCAAGCTTCCATTTTTAAACAGGGCATCTTTCTCCTCTTTTGTGGCTGCAAATAAAAGCTTGAAAACGGGCACCCAGAAGCTGCCAGGCCAGGAGAAATTATCACAAGCAAGACACTTCTCAGGTCTCCAGGTCTGTAGGCTGATTTAATGATCTGAGGAACACCTGAATCATTACCTTTGAATGCTTGGGAATGCTGTGTAACTGTACCCCTTCTACGCACTGATATCTAGGGTGAGTTAGCTGCCAGCAGGGATTATTCACACAGAAGAATTTGAATTTAATAATTGTCTGATGTTAAAATAAATAAATAAAAGCCTGCATGTGTTTTAGCCCAGAGCCCTTAGTGCATAAAGGACTGCCTGTGACACAGTGATACTTTCTGGAAAGCTATTCCCTAGAAATGTACATGCCTGAAGGGTGCCAGCAGGCTCTCTGGAGAGATTCAGGGGGATTTAAGTGCAGCTAGAGAGAAGCTAAAACAGAGCAGAAATTTAAGAGCAGCAAAACATTTCTGTCCCCTTGAGAAAATCAGGGGAGTGCTAAGCTTGTCTAGCTCATCATTCAAAAGGAATGAGGCTCCCGGTAGCACAGTGCAGTCACTTCAGCACTTCCCCAAGCAGACTTCAAGCTCCCAGGCAGCACAGCAGAATGGGAGTGAGGGAGGGCTGAGCTGCCATTGCAGTACAACAGGTGTGAATCTGCTGGACACAGCTCCCTCCATGACCACTAAATTAAGCACCCCAGTAACCCCCATCGCTGGGATATTGCTAAGCACGCTGGTGCACTTAGGAGAATTCCAAGTGGCATTTTGATCTGGCCACCCCAACCTTGCCCAGTGTAGGAGCCTCATCTTAGGACCTGGCCTGGATGTTCAGTAGAGGTAGTGCTGTTGCTTAATGCATACATCAGCACGTGGAATTAGGGGCACAAAGCTCTACTCAGCCATACTGGGCACAGTCAAAGCAAGACAGGAGCCCAGTGATCCCACCTTCCTCCAGGAAAAAGGTAGTGGGCTGGTGGACATGGCTAGATGGGGCTGTATTTGTCCTAGTGATAACACAATGTTAGAACATGTGGTTTATTTCTTATATTTATTAGTAGTAATTATTACTACATTAATGATAACTACTTCATTAGTAGTAATGAATGGTAACATCCAACAAAGAGAAGAACTTCTTGAGCTGTCAAAGAGCAGAGACCCTGTGTGGCTCAGGGTGAGTCAGATGTCCCTGATCAGCTCATGGACCTCCCCTTTACAACTGCTACGTAGTTTTGCTTTCTACATGGAAAAAGACAGGAAACCTTGTAGTACCTTCTCATCATACAGCAGGTCCCAGGACAACTCAGTCAAAACACTGATGCTGGTTGCAAAGATCTAAGGCTGTTTAAAAGAGGAACAGGAAGAATCCAACTCTGACTTGCACTCACCACCATTGACTCAACAGCATTAGTGCTCGGGCAGCACAAGCACTGTGAAAGGCTTCTCAACCCTCAGGGCATTCAGCAAGGGTGAAGGGAAGGGAAAAGGTGAAGGGTAGGTTTCTCACACTGCAGAGCTCTTGAGATGCTGGTGATCTCGATCTCCTTGAAAAGTGGCAGTGGATGCCAGAGGCTCCCACCCTAATGACAGCCACTCTGCAAATTATGACGAGCTTCGACCTTGCTTGTCAAACTGGTGGCAAAAAGCCTATTTTCTGAGTACTCCTATCTTGCAAAACACATGAGGTCTTAAAAGCTTGCAAAGAGATTAGCTGAAGCAGAATCTTAAATCCTGGAGCCCTAGAAAAAGGCTCACCAAAGCATTTGGATAAGAGGTGGCTAGGGAGCACCAGAGGACAAGGAAGGTGAGAGCAGCGGTGTAGGGCTGGAGTGACCTGTGGGGAGGAGCAGCAAGTAGGTCCCTAATTTCTACAACAGGAAGAAAAAAAAAAAAAAAATCAAGGAGATTTCTATTTTGTTCCTGCTTTCTGCTAGCAGGAAGCAAGCATTTCTACCAGCCCTAAATGAAGGCCTGAGGCTGTCCTGCTCTAGGCCCTTTCACTCTGCTATTCTTTCTGGCTTTGTATCATCACAAAATTCAGAGAAACAAAGAAAAATCCTACTTCTGTGAATATCAGGGGTAGTTTTGCACCCCAGTTCCCTGGAGCATGGTTTTTGTTGAATGAAAACAGTGCAAAGAGACTAGAACTGTGGATAATAGACCTGGACATCTTGTTCCATGCCCACTGCCGTGTGGTGCAGCCCCTGACCCCCAGCTGCCCCTCCCCTGACACAGCTCCATGCTGTTCCCTTGGGCCCTGTTGCTGTCACACAGAGCAGAGCTCAGCGCTGCCTCTTTGCTCCCTGTGAGAGCTGCAGCTGCCATCAGGCCTTCCCTCAGCTCCTCTTCTCCGAGCAGAACACACCACGGGACCTCAGCAACTCCACACAAACCTTGCCATCCATATTCTTCCCCATCTTCATAGCTCTCCTTTGGACACTCTTTAATAGATTCACATCAGGAGGCTGATCTTTACTCTCCGCTGCTATTAGAGACTAACAGAGTCCAGCTGTTCCAGACAATAAGCAGTGGGCTAACTGAACTTTAGGACAGATGCCTCAGTGCTTTGCCATTCCCCTGCCTGGCACCAACCACAGAAGCAAACGCATTGCACCTGAGGACAACTAAATGGGATCAAGATGATCCCACACACTCCATTGTGCTGCTATTGGGACCCAGAACAATGATGGAGACAGAAGCAAAATACAACCTTTGCTGTGGTGGGGGAAATTCAGTTCCATTTACAGCTCTACTACTGGCATCCTCCCAGGGGAAGAAACAGCTCTGTATCAGTCTCAGGCACTTATGCTCTGAACACTCCCAACAAGTGAATGTGGAATTTCAGATTTCTATTGGCAGGTTTACAATGAGAACATCTGCATGATTAGAGTTCTCCTCATTGGAATTAAGAAGGTGACTGAGACAGTTGTTTAAGATTTATCCTGTCTTCATCTGCTTTCTTTTCCTGAGCAGAGAGACAAAGAGATGGACTCCCATTGACCAGGATATTCATTCACCTGGAAGAACTGCCCTCAGGGCAGAGGTGAAGCATAAGTCACAGGCCTCTGGTACTCTTGTCACAGACAGAATAGATGGGCTATGGTGAGCAAGGCAATATTTTTCGTTACTAAAAAGAAAATTTGTTCACTTTTCAATAGCAGAAAAGAGAAAACGAAAATTAGATTGCATCTATTTTTAAGCAAATGAAAAAGTTATTCAGATTAGAGAGAAAGTATGTCAAAAATAGCTTGAGTGATATATAAGTGGAGCAATTGCTGTAGACCTATAAAAATAAAAGCAGGGCAAGAGCCTGGGAAGCTGATTTTAAAGTATCTGTGAACATTTCATTTTCACAACACTATCTGATGTACTCCTGCTTTAAAACATGCTCTGATGGCAAGGGTGATCTATTCCTGCACCCTAAATGCATGGAGCCCGTCAAAGGCAATCAGCAAGCCTAGCACGGGCCTGATCATCACACAAACTCAGTTCTGTACTTTACAAACCAAACATTTAGCAAAAACCTTGCTGTTGTCACCCACTATGACAGAAGTCTTGCATCTCCTGCTAACAGCAGTCAGATTTATCCAGGTTTTTCACATCTCCCTCTGAAAATGACAGCCCTCACAGTGGGGAGTGAATTTCAGAGGCTGTCTTGCTCTGGCTTCTACCTGGATTTCTCAGCTTCCATCATTAGAACATCAATTTGCATACAAACTCCTGAAAAGACAAGACCAGAAACTAAGAGGTTTTGGAAACAGGACAGGCTTCAAAACTGTTGCCCACAAAGCAGCAGCTCATGTGCCATGGGATATGTTGGAAGTGACACACATGGGGAACATGTTGTAGGGTGAATACCCTGAATGAATAGTACCCACACAACATAATGAAGATGGACAGTATATATTTGGATGAATTATACAGAGAGTATAAAGACACCAACTAAATTAAGGGCTCACCTGTTACTGAAGTTTGAGGCTCACCCAGAATTCCACAGAGGAAGGATCTTCAACAAAAGAACCTCCCCCAGTCATGGTCAGCCCTTAAATGGGGTCTGGGAGAGGTGGAGCCAGACTCCACTTCTTCTGTTCACACAGTTGAGTTGCCTTCACCTGTGCTCCTGTGGCTGACTCAGTGCTCACCTCAGGTGATCAAACAGTGGTTCAGGCCATGATTCAACAGTTCCCATACACACGTGCTCCTACATCACTCTGAAGTGAGCAGTAATTGCTAAGTAGCACCCACTTTTTGCCCCAGGCAAACATCAATATACCCCAGTCATAGAATAAAATAGTACCAGGAACATCATCTCCTCATAAATGTGAATGGAGTAAGGGGTACAATGCAGCAGTGTGCAAGAAGTAGGCCTGATGAAGCTGTTTGTCTGCACATCATTTTGGCATAGGAGAAACCTGTGCCCACTGTCACACTCCTCCTTGCCAGCTCCTCCAAATATCTTCCCCAGCAGATCAGCATCATGCTGGTGGCAGGACTGGCCAGGAGCCAGCTGGCCTGCCTCCACGTCCCTGTTGCTGCCAGTCATGGGGCAGTGGTGACACACAGTCAGAGAAGGGGAAGAGAGGAAAGAATGTGCTGCTGCACCAGGAACAGGGAAGCAGTCATCATTCTCCATTTCACTTGCTAGGAGATGCAGCAGAGCTCTGCAAAAAGACCTTCAGGGACAACAGGCAGGTCCCAGAGGCTGGTAGGCCAGCAGCAATGGTGGCATCTGCTGATTATCTCAGGGAGATCCATGTCTCAAGCCCCAAGGCACCAGACTAGATCTTGCCTTTCATTCATTAGTGTGACAAAGCTCTAATCAGTAACCAACAACCTCTGGGATTTGGCAACTGCTGTGTGAATGAGAGGCTACAAGACAAGTTTCTCTCTAGTTTGGGATCACAGTTGAGAGCAAGAGGTCTCAGGGCCAGTAGATCTCCTGGCACTCTGCGAGCAGAGAGAGTGCTTCAGAAAAGGGCTTAAATTCCATCAAGTGAATCAAGTCTGTGCCCCAGGCAGCGTGAGGGAGTCCCAGGAGTGCTCACCTCCTTCACTGCTGAGGAAACGTGACTTTTCCTCTAGTGGTAGTGATAAGTCTGAAACTATTTTATCCAAGCTCTGTTATCTACTGTCTAATCACTACGATGCCCAAGAGGTTACAAAGATACCCTTGTTACAAAATGTAGCCAATATTTTCTATTTTTGCTAAGCCCTAGTAGGACAGAGTATGCCTTGGCTCTCTGTATAAATGAAGTCCGCCCCTTCCCCAAATCTGCCTGCGTCCTCCCAGCATTGCCAACCTCCACTCCCTCCTGCACTCCCTCTCACTTGCCTCTCGCTCTCAGATGATGCAGAGTGCCAGCAAGTCCCTCAATGCTGTCATATCTGTCCTTTTTATTCATTGCAGGGTTTATTTTTAGCCTGAAACAACTGCTTCCTAAAAATGGAGTTCCTAATGACACGGGAGCTGGACACAGCTATGTAAGGTATCCAGGGCTTGGCCTGACAGCTTCTCCTGTCTGTCTCTTTGTTGTGAGCCCAGGACAGCAAAGTTTGTTGCTTGCCACCAGCCTTGCAGAGCTTGGACTGAACACTAGGAAAGCAGCAGAAAGAGAAACTCGGTGCACACGTCCACTGGAGCCCTTGGCCTCCTTCTCTTCCCAAACTGAGAAGGAGAGAGACCTTTGCCTGCACTGCACCAAACTCCAAGGGTTCCCCAATGAAGGCGACTTGCTGGATCCTGGCAGGCTTTTGCCTGCTTTTCTGCTGCAAGGCAGAAGAAGGACTGAATTTCCCCACATATGATGGGAAAGACCGAGTGATCGACCTGAATGAGAAGAACTACAAGCAGGCCCTGAAGAAGTATGACATGCTCTGTCTGCTCTTCCATGAGCCTGTGAGCTCCGACAGGGTGTCCCAGAAGCAGTTCCAGATGACGGAGATGGTCCTGGAGGTAAGCACCACTGCATGTCCCTGCCGGGTCATTGCCACCACGCACCTGGAGTTGTGGAGACAGGTCATGGGACAGTCAGGGACCTGGTGGGGACAGCCAAATGTTTGAAGTTGCTTGCCTGGGTATGATTTAGACCCTGAGCTCTGTGAAGCGCAGGGTAAAGCCTTTGTTGTCTTCTGAGCTGTTTGCTGGGAAATAGCCTTTCTGGATGGTGCATCAGAAAACAGGGAAAAGCAGGTAACCCTGCAAACCCCAGCAGCATGAACTCAGCTTAGCTGAGCTTTTTCAAATCTCAGCACAGGTCTGCATGCACAGCCTGAAATTGTTAGGTCCCTTCTCCTTCTAGTATACCCTCCTTGGATTCAAGATTCCTTCTTTTTCCTATTCCTCTTGGGAGCAAACAGCCAAGAAGTCCCACTGAACTGTGCTGCAAATGGATGTCCACATCTCAAAAGCTCCCTGTTGGTGCAGTGTTAAATCCCTTTTTGTTCTTCTGACACTTGGTTGCCTGCTTGGAATAAGTCTGTAGCTGTTTGTTAATACAGCCATTAATTTCTGTGCTGGAAATAAGCATTGTTAATTCTTTGTTGAAAGAATGATTAATTAATCCTCAGTAAAATAAATCACACTAAAAATTACGAAGTAGATTCATAGCATTCTTTCTTGTACTGTGGCTGCAATCTAGGGACTCTTAAACCTTGATGGTTAGGTGTTCATTTCCTCCCAGGGGCTTAGAAATATTCCTTCTTAACTAAAAGACATGTTTGGATAGAAAGCGAGAACTGCAGAAGAAATACATAATCTCTATTTTTCAAAGAGAAAATGCATTGCACCCCTTTAAGTATGGCAAATGTGATTTAGACAATATTCTTGCTGAGTGAGGGCTAGGACCTGCAAAAGTCCAGTGCCAAGTTCAAGGTCTACTGACCTCACTCAGCAAGGCAGGCAAGAAAGATTCAAACATGACCAGATTTTATTCACCTGTCGGGAAACAGTAACTTGTTCCAGGTGAGTGATCAAATAACACTTGGCAAAGAAAAAATAACCCTGGAACCCCAGCTGAAAAGTTTATGGCTGGTAGTATAATTGCATTGTTGTTTAATAGGATAGCTATTTCATGCTAGATAGATGGCAAGGATCTACTAAGTGTGTATTTATAGAAACCTGGCAGAAGCAGGTACCCATTGTACACTGTTAGTTGTACTTCCCATGACACCTATCCCCATGCTAGCAATCAACCATACCGAGGGTGCAGTGGCTACAATGCAGCATGTGTTCGAGCTTTTATGTTGCAGGATTTGCTTCAGAGGTGAACACATTAGCTTAGGACTCTGGTGATTTGGTTTCCAATTGCCTCTATGCCATGGAACTTTGACGTGACCTTGGGCAAGAGATTGAGGATTAGATCTGCAGCGGGCTTTATGTAATTCTAGGGCTCTGGTCCACTAATGCTGAGCTACAAAGTGATCATTCTGCAGAACACCCTGCACTTGTGGCTTTGACCTCAAAACTTCTCCAGCACTTGCAACGCTGATTCAGTGCACGTGCTGAAGTTCCCAATTGTCCCCTGGACTGGGAACAGCAGCAGCAATCTTGCAGTTCCCACACAGCAGAGATCTGCAGACCTTTGCCACAGATATCCAAAGCTAGGATTGGATCTCAGAAGGCAATAGAGAAAGTGCTGAATAGAACATGGGCCAGCAAAGTGCTGGTGCTCCTAATTTCTGTTACTAACTTAACGATAGCAGCAAGCTAGGTTTTAATCTGCTCCCTCTGGTGACAGCACTCAAAGCTTCACCTCCCTCACCTCAAGCCATAAATGTTGTGCAGTAAGGATTGCTCCCAGTCTGCCCTGCCTGTGGGAGGATGCCTTTATGGAGCATATTATGCTTACTTACTGTATTAAAGATTTACTTTCTGGAATATCTCACATTTTTCCACCTTACTTTATTGAAAATTTGCTGGCTGACTCACAACAAGCTGTGCTGCTTCCACAGCCTGGAAGACACCACGTCTTTATCCTTCCTTCTGTAAAATTGCACTGGTCTCCATCATAAGGAAGAATGGGAACCTTTCATGCAAGACCTTCAGGCAGGTGTGGAGCTAAGCAAAGATCTGAGCTAACTATCTAAGGGTTGTTACTTCCTACTGCCTGATGAACACAGGTATGTGTGTACAGAGGAGGAAATAGACTTCATGGATGTTAAGTCCTGAAAACCTCAGAAGTGTCAACCCTTTCCATTTCTCACACACAACCTAGAAGAAATGTATAATTCCAAAGACCAAAAGCTTGAATAAATATCTTAGAACAGTGAAAAACAAAACAAAACAAACAAACAAACAAACAACAACAAAAACTGAAAGATCCAGTAACAGGGTCCCTTCAAAATTGCTAGGACAAAATCCCAGATGTGCCCAGGTAGTAGATAGTATGGCACATTGTCAAAGCAAGCAGAAGTCCCAATAGTGCCTGCTAGTCCTTTTTTCACTACAGACCCAGCCACTGGTTTAGGTCTCAGCAGGTGAAAAAAGATGGCTGCAGAACATCCAAGGAGAGCAGATGGGCCTAAACAACACTCCTCCAATCCAGGAGCAAATTGTCCATTGGCCATGAGCATGGTTTCATCCAGACACATGAGTCATGGTCATCAACAAGCTCAGACTGGTTCTATTGGTAGCTAACAGGTCTTGAGCTCATGTGGCAGTATTTCCTTCTTTCAAAGCACTTCAGCCTCTTCCCTTCCAAGTCTCTGATCGATTTGAAGCTTGCAGTGCCTGAATTGTTTGAGATCTCCCTGGAAAATCTGACTGAAAAGGGTCAAGAAACATTATTTTTGGAGGCAGCTGACAGACAAACGAGGAGGGCAGAGAGAATCACAACGGTCTCATTTCCTTAGGGAAATGTGCTGAAAACATGGCAGCACGAGTGAGGAGAAAGTGATATGCTAGAAAAATTCTCCTTCCTATTACATGTGCCCAGTGTGTGGAACCAACCAGCAAAACCTCAGGATGCTCACAAAGTATCATCAAAAAAGGGATGCTATGATATTATGGGGAATTCAGCTCCCTCCACACAGTCCTACTGGGATTCCCACACAGCCCGGCATGCCCTTCCAATTTGGAAAGGCAATGAAGAAGACCATCAGCTGACCTGGTAGCCTCTACCACCTACTCTGCTATGTCTTTCCCAATCAAGACAATTGTATGAATCTGAGTCAATGAGCATGGCTGCTTCACAGCTCAGACTAAGGGGCTCTTATGCTCCTTTGCTTCCCTTTCTCCCCACCTCCACTCACCCTAACTCCTGCTGAACAGCTCCTGTAGGTTGAATGAGGAAAGTCCACCACTCTGGATGGTGCCATGGGCTGGACCAGGCAGTCCTAAGGACAGTGGTAGCAGTTCCTAACCTGTGGAAATTTTTCTAAGAGCCCTGCATGCCATGTGAGGTGAGCGTGGAGAAGGAGATCACTCAGCCAGACACAAAGCTTCACAGTGCAAATTTAAGTAAGACAAAAAACTACTTGTCCTAAAATCTCTCATCTTTAATGGGAAAAGGGCAAAAGAGGACAAGAACAAAGCAGGAAAGCTTAAAATATCTGTTCTGCTACTCTTCTATGTAACTCCCCTATTTCCTCCAGTCTCACACCACTGCTTCTCAGACCTCTCCCTTCTCCCTCACATCTCCAAACCCTTCCCAGATACTGGGAGAGCTTTGCTTTCCAGTGAGCCAGCCTCTGTGTCTAGTGATCATGTTACAAGAATAAAGAGCAGTGGGGTCGGGGATTTTTATTTTGCACATGAGAAGCTCTCTTTACCAGCAGAGGCTGTTTCAGTGCAGAGCAGGCTGCCTGCCATGCAGACATTGCATCTCCCTCCCAGTTTCCAAGTACAGTCACTAGTACTCGTGAAAGGGAAATATAGTTTTTGAATTCAACAAAATCAGTGTTAAAGGGAGGGTAAGGTCTAATTCACTCAAAAGCAAGGATTTACTTTCAAGTATTGACACTTGTACAGCTCCACTCACAAGCTTTCAGCTGAGAATGGAAAAACCAACAGAGATTTGTCTGGTTTTGATGCAGCTCCATCCGTCTGGTCTTCAGAACTTTTTAGAGCTGGTAGCCCCTGTGAGAACTCAGAGATGCATCATATGTAGCAAAAGGGCCTTCTCCTGATCCAGCACAGGAAAGAAGCTTACAAATCTAGGTCTGTGCAGAAATTCATAGGAAGCAAGAGTTGAGACTCTATTTTATCCCCATGACCAAAAGAGTACAGGGGAATATAAAACCAAGCGCCTCTGTATGCACCCATGTCAGTTTGTTTCGTAGGTTCAGTTTTCAGCTCTCTTTGAAAATGGGTATGTTCATGAGACACTACTTCAGTATGACTTCCTTGGCTGGGTAGATATGTGCCACAGAAACTGTCTGGCCTCTGCATCCCTACAGAGCAAGACCTCAGGGTGAGAGATGGGCCACATGTGGATGGAGAGGTACCTGAAGAAGCCTACAGCATGAGTACCTCATAATACAAGTAATAAAATATGTGCTTTGTTTGCCACAGCTACTAAGGCAGTGGCTTCCACTGCAGATAAGTTAATGCAAAAAATAAGGAAGGAAGGGAGAGAAAAAAGAGAGAAAAGATGTGCACTGCTTCCTTTGGCCTCTGAGACTATGTAAGTATGTCTTAGTCCATTAACTGCTCAAAGGACTGATTTCGGCAGCAGCACTAGGAAGATTTCACTCCCTGACATGCCAGTCACAAATGAAGCTACAGAGAGCTCCCCAGTCTGTAGATGGGCACATGGACACTCAGGGACAAGTGGATAATTTGGCCTTTATGTGTAACAGTGGTAGAAGCAATTTCCAAGACTACTTTAATTCTTATTGCCTAGTTTCCTTTCCTGAAGCCTCTCCATCCATCTCATCAATGAGGCTGGTCTGGCTGCCTGAGCAGCTTCTAGCATAAGACCCCATTTCCACTGCCATGTCTCTCTTGGAAAGGCATCCTTCATGTTCAGTCATGTATGGTCAGAGGGAGAGAAGTGTGCTGATGGAGGTTCTCAGAGTAGGCAATAGCCGTCATCCCAGCATCTAAAGGAGATTCAGCTGGTTTCATCCAAAGAATAACAAAATTAGGCAAATGTCACTTGGAGACATAGCAGACCCTTGCGAGACTGAGCTTTAGCTGCTGACTCGCAATGCCAAGTCTGCTTGGGCTATCTCAGTCCCAGGGGTGATGAGTTCTCTCTGTACAGGTGGAGCACAGATAGTCTTTTTAGGTGCCATGCAAGAGTTTAAGCCAGTCGGAGACTCCTTCCCTGCCACACCTTTGTTCTGGAAATGCCCAAGAGATGAGGACAAGTTGTGAACAGCCTATCTTTCAAGCCTCAGTCATCCTGCCACATCAATCAGGCTCCTCAGAAACATGCCCATGGGGGTTTCTGATGCATTCCTGATATCCAGGAGGCAGGATCACACTCCTGACTAATAAGATGCCATTGCCCTGTCGTAGTGCATTGTAAGTGTGTGTCAAAAGGACTGGCCTGAGCCGTCATTCAGCTACACAGAGGACACAGAATATCTCAAGTTGAAAGGGACCCATAAGGGACCGAGTCTAGCTCCAGTGTGTAATGTTTACCGTCACCATTTGTTGTTTTCTGCCTCAGACCTTGACATTGCCCAGAAGCCTACTTGAGGGCAGATATCATCCTACTGGTGGAGCGGGTACTACACTGTGTTAGCTTCAGCTGCCCTCACTCCAGAGATCAGACTGCGGTGCCCTTCATTTAAGTCAAGCTGATCAAAGCCTCCCACTACCCTGCATTCAAGCCTCAGCTTCACCCGTGGGGAGAAGGGAAAGGAGATACAGTAATTCTCTTTAAAGCCCCAGGAGGTAGGGGAGCTATTTAAGCACAAAGCCTAAGGACAAATGGGCTATGAATAAACCAATTTTGGAAACTAGGGAGCTCCTAATCACCAAAGGAAGGAGTCAAGGGGAGAACAGCCCGGTGAGTTTAGAGGACAATGACAGAGATTGAGTGACCCGGTCCAAGTTCTGATGACCAAAGATGCCCCTTTGAGGCTTCTGTCCCTAAACAGCAGGCACCCAGGCAAGGAATGGGTGGCCCAGGAGAGAAGTGACTTAGCAAGGGCTAAATTGCCTTGTTTTATTTAATCCTCTGCACACAGGGATTTACCTACTTACAGAGAGAAAACCTTGCCCGAGGAAATAGAACAAGCAGCAGCCCCGTGCACGGTTCCCCGCTGCGCTGGCCCCTGGGCACTGCTGATGGGGCTCATTCCTGCACACTCTCTGGCGCAGCTCCGGTGCAGGCCAGCTGCACGACATGATACCTCCTCTTTCTGGGAATTCGCTCCTGTCCTGGCAGCCGACAGACTGAGCAGAGCTCTGACACCTCAAAGCCTGCGTAAGGAGACACTTGCTCTGAGCGTTTCCCTCAGGGCTGGTTGCTCACTGCTCCTTGGCTCAGTCCTCCCTCACCCCAAGGACCTTATTGCTTTCCCAGGGCCCCATACTGGTGTGGATTTAGGGCAGGAGCACTCAGATCCCTCCAGTGGCACCCCAGGGTGTCAGAGGCGTTGGCTCAGGCCGAGTGGGTCAGAAAACTGAGAAATTTCCTTGGAGCTGGGGGTGTGAAAACAGTGCAGGGTCCTGAGGAGGAGAAGGGGCTGTGCACTGAGCTCACTTCCTTCTTCCAGCACCCACTTGAAAGCAGCTGGCTGTCGATCCACATAGGTTTTGCTGTGGCATCCAGTCTTCACTTCCAAGAAAAGCCAGTCAAAGCCTCACTTTTGCAATTTCCCCTCCTGTCTCTGTTTCAGAAGTGGGTTCAGCAGAGGGGGGTTCCACAGAGCAGCTCCAGGCACCCATCCACCTGCAGAGCTGAGGTCAGCACATGCACACTCACAGCCCCATACTGTCCTCAGCATGCGAGCTCAGCTGAGTCGGCAGAACACCTGTGAAGCAGTGCCAGCAGGCACCAGGCGACAGCAGCAGTAAGTGGCCCCTACCACACGGGCACTCACTGCCACCGGCATCATCCCCAGCTATCTCGGGAGCTTTGGTTTACAGCTGGCTAAAATTAGGGATGCCCGGGTTTGGATAAAAATACAGCCCTAGCTATGTGAAACCTTTTAGGTAGGTGGCCAAAGAGCACATCATATGCCTGGCAGGGCTGAGCAGATGGGTAGCTCTTAAAGGGCTGCAGCACCGTTCTTGGAGTGCTACCTGTGAAAGGACCTCCCTCATCAGGAGTGACCTTTGGGTGTTCTGTATTTGGGGACTTGCCTTTTCACCAGGAGAGCAGCAACCCTCCAAGAGGGCAGCTCCAGTGGTGGAAAAGGGCAGCAAGATGGGCCACGCTTACTGTCTTCTGACCCTGCTGCAGGCCCTGCTACTCATCAGGCTCCTGCCCATTCTCCATGGCCACCACAATGCTTCAGGAGCTGTCATTCACCAGCCTGAGTTACACAGAGATCCAAAACTTTTCTGCAGGGTATTGTGAGGGGATGCTGCATGGCACAGCACAGCATTAAGGAGAGTGATGCCCCTCTTCTCTACTGAAGACTGTTCAAAGAATGGAGAAGCCAACCACAGTGTAAAGGTGTGAATCCTGCAGAAGGTTTCAAAGCCTTCGAGGAGATACCCTTGTTTCTTGTCATATCCTCCTGATGTTTCTGAAAATAAAAACAAAGTTTTAGGATAGTAAGTCATCATCATCTTCACATCAGCATGTTCTGACCATCAGCATGCTCTGCAGCTTTAAATAGCAGAAAGCAGAAAAGTGGAAAGAAAGATGACTTCCCTTATAATCTCCCATTGCTCTTCTCTTTGCATTGCTTCAGTTTTGCTCTTCTATGACTGCCTGCTGGGGAAACAGCAATCTCCCTGTGCATAGAAGAGGCAATCCCAAAGGCTATCAGAGACCCAAGTGTGCCCAGCACACTGCCTCCCAGCCTGGGCAGCTGGGGGGATATCAGTTTTGCTGCCTGGGGGAATCTGGACAGCCAAGTGAGAATTAAATCCAGGCCAGAAAGTCATAATGTCACTCTGCAGTGGAAAACTGACTGTTCTGAGATACCTGTCTCATCCATCCCCTTCTGTAACCCTCTCTGCTGCATTTGTTCTGCCATTTGATGGCAAAACTGAAACCAAATGCAAGGTTCAAAACAATCACCGTTGTCTGCAGCTGAAGCAGGATTGTGGTCAGACAGCCCGATGCTGCTGCTGCCTGTAACCTAGGATTTCAGAAGGACCCTATGCATCTCGTTAAATCTCCTGAAAGCTTCCCATCACCACACCTCAGTTAGTTATGGTAGTAGGAAGCTGAGATGCTCTAGCAGGGAGCTGTTTCCTTCCATCCCCATTATTCAGATTGCTAGCAACTGCTGACACCACCCAAAATCATAGAAACATGGAATCATGGAATGGCTTAGGTTGGAAGGGACCATAATGACCATCTAGTTCTAGCCCCCATAGAGATAGTGCTTTCTCTCTCATAGGTCATAGAATTATAGGATGGTCCTCAGGCTTCATTTGGGGCTGGCACTTCTCATTGATCTCAGAGGGTCACGCACGTACCCAAGGGAGAATGGGGCTGTTACCTGAAGGAAACTCACACCTCCTGTTCCTGAGGACACACAGGACACAACTTGTGACTCCATGGCTAGAAAGAGTGCAATGCGGAAGCTTCATGCTTATGAGATAAAGGCTGCAAAATGTGCATGGGATATGAGCTTACAAGCCCCTGCTGTCTTTGCTTGTGATCTAAGCCCTGCCTACCCTGAACCTCCTCGTGTACCACAGGGACTGCATGACCAGCTAAGCCCAGTTCTTCCGGGGCACTTTCTCCCTGCCGTCTCCCTGTGCAGCTGTTGAAGCTAAATTACTTGCCATAGAGGCTGACACAAAGGCAGAGGCTCTGGCTGGACAAGACTTCAAGCAATATGAATTTAAAGGGAGAAGGAGAAGTAGGAGCTGTGCTCTTACGTTACAGCTGCCTCTGTCCCGAGGTTCTGAGCCAAAAGGATTGTCAAGATCGGAAACATTATCTGCATTCAAATCCCACTAGCATTATGGAATCAGAAAATACTGTAAGGGGATATACAGATTCTTTATACTGTAATGAGCTGGGGGCAACCAGCCAAGCTGCGTGCCTCTGGCATCCTCTATATTTTGCTGCCCGGTGGGGTTCAAATGTTGATATGGGAATGCAAGCACACCTGGGCACTGCTCAGACCCACCTGCCCCACTGGGAAGCAGCAAGCAGGAGCAATGTCCAGCCCCACAGAGCTAGCACTTGGAAATGTGACTGTAGGCACAGGCAGCCCGCAAAGGTCTCTTGCCCTCCAGCAATGCCACAGTGGAAAGAGTTGTACTGAGTCTCATGTTGCAGAAAGATTTCCCCAGTGCAGGACTGAAGAGCCCTGTGGATTGGCTTGGGCTGTACTGTTCACTCATCATCTCATTATCCTGAAAGTTCTGACAAAAGAGAAAGGCTGCCAGCAGAGTTCGCAGTTCCCATGTGCACACTCTCTCCTGCACACACACTGTCTATACACACTCTCAACTATACACATTCATCTTCTCTTGAGGTGAGCCCTTTCAGAGGGGTGTATCCAAACATGTCTGTAAGAGAAACTGTGCAGTCTCCCTCCTAGAGGTCTCCAAAAGTCACCTGGATGTGGTCCTGACACCCTGCTCCGGGTGTCCCTGCTGAGCCGTGTTTGGAGCTGATGAACTCAGAGGGCCCTGCCAACCTCAGCCATGGTGTGATTCTATTTTTTTGCCTCCAGAGCCTTAATGAAGTGCACATCCCCACAGTCTTGCGCAAAGAAGCTTCTATCCCATCACTAATTTTTTAGACACACATGTTCCAGCAAGCTCCCATGCTCACACACTGACCAGCTCACCCCTGAGGAGCTATCTTGCATACACTGCATGTTCACATATGCTGCTCCTGATCTAAGCCTCCACTTTTACAAATGTCTCTCACTCCTGCTCATGCCCAAGCACTTGTCTGCAGCAGGTGTCACAGCCTCACATGATGAAGGCACATTGCTGAGCTTCTTCAAACACCCCCAAGAAACTCTAACCATCTCGTGCACACAGTCGTCAAGAGCCATTGGGCTCAAACTGCCTGGGATATGTCTGGCACATGACTAACGTATGTAAGTAGCCAGTAAAGTTGGAGCTAGATCAAGTGTATTTACATGACTGGACAGCCTTCTTCCCTTGGGCCTTCTGTGTTTTACCTCCTGTCACAGCACAGCCAGAGCCTTGAGCTTTGAGGAACCTCTTGCTGGTCTACACGAACGCTACAGTGCAGGGAGTCACTAACATTCCCTGAAGCTACCGATCCCACAGAGTCCATCCCTTTTCCCAGTAAAGGCACAGGCAAATCCACACAAGAGGTGCCCATCTCTTGCTGCAGTATCGGACATAAGCTGCTCTAACAAGGCCCAGGTGGTGGGACAACAGACTGGTCAGATCTCTGCTCTACCCTACTCAGGATGTATCTTCTGTAAGCAAGAGCCCTGACCTGCAGCCTCCCTTTTGTTTCAAATTACTGATAGAGTGCTAGAGAAGAGTGGCAAAGCAACATGCTTCCTCTATATAACATGGAGCACCACCTGAAGGCAGCAGGCCAGGTAGTTGCAGGGGGTTAAGGCAGTAGTAATTGGGTGTTCCTGTTCCTTGATGAAATTGTGAAGGGCATATCTGGGTATGCACTGCTGTAGGGGCCATCCTTTGGAAAAAGAAGCTGAGATGCTGTGATGGTGGAGAATGTCTTTCTTGGGTGGAGGGCTTTGGGACGTGCAATTGGTGGCAGGGAGAAGATAACCATGTCCTTCAAATGAATGTCACCACCCTTAGCCTGAGTAAAGTCCCTGAGCCCAGACATTCAGGGTGCACACCATTTTCCCACAGGATTTTGGGACTTTTCCTCTGTGATCCCTGCAATTGCTGGCCAGCTGCAGGTGGGGGTTATTTATAGCGGGGAGCTGAGGGGATGCATGGCCACGGACACAGTGGCGCTGGGTGACATTCAAACCGGCTTTGAGGCTGAGGGGGTGCTGAAATGGGCCCTGGAGGAGGGCACTGCCATAAATCAGCCTGCCATCTCTCTGGCTGCAGCCCTCCCTCTGCTCCCTCCAGTGATGGAGGTGACCGTGCCCTAATAGGGACATCTCAGAGGCCTCCAACGCTTATTCCCTATCCCTAAATACAGCAGGGTTTTGTGAATGGGAATGAGGCAGCAGCTGAGGTGATGCATGCTCCCTGTGTCAGGAGATGCTGGGGACAGCAAGGAGGCTGTGAGCATCAGAGGCATCCGTGGAGCAGGGGAAGAGGGAGGAGGAGGGGGTGTTACAGCTGCTCAGGGGTCTCGAGATGGTGTTACCACTCCGGAGGGTGCCTGTGGATGAGGACACCATCCGCCTGCTTCCCAGGGCTGCCACATGTCCACGGCGCCCGGGTGGAATTCGCAGGGTCCCAACCACAGGGCACTCGCAGCGCGTCTCTCCTTTCCACAGATATCTATTTTCACAAATCAGGCAGGAACTTGATATCATCAAGAGGCCCCTTCATCAAAAATGGTGGGGATGGGGCAGCAGTTTCCAAAGCTGCAAGGTGACGAACATGAGCATGGCTGGGATTAACCCTGTTTCCTGAGGAAACAGTGCAGAAGAGAGGACCCAGAGCTGGGGAGCTGGCTGAAGCCAGAACAGGAGATGTGACTTGAGGCATTTCACAGCAGAAGAGATTGATTTGGTGTTAGCTTGACCACGTTGTCTTATGGCTGCCCTGTTACCCTCTGACTCACCCACAGCTCAACACAAGCTGGGCATTAAACACCGCTGGATTTGGATTTCCTTCCAGAGTGACAGCAAGACAAGCAATAAAGGATTGATACAGGGAGAGCTCAGGACGGAAAGGAGACACAGTGATGGCCAGGTGCATCTAGTGGTGTAGCACTGTTTTTTTCACAAGGCTAGGGAGCTTTTGGTACTCTGTTGTATGTAAGCAGTGAAGCTTTTGCTACCCTCCGTTTTCCAGCCACTGCTACCTGGCACCAAGCACTCCCAGAATTAAAACATCTGCAGTACCTACGTATCACAGTAGGGAGGAAGAAGAAGGAGAGAGCTTTTGTTCTGCCAGCAGATGCAAGTTTTCCCCCAGCTCTTCCCACTGCTTCTGTGACACCTATGTGGCTGAGAACTCTCTCCTGATGCCCAAGTGTCAGAGCGCAGTTGGCAGCACGTGGTATCACCAGCAAACCCAGCGCCGTGACACAGTGGGAAGAAATCCAACCCTCATGACCTCCAGACAGCCTTATCTCAGCAAAGTGGCAGCATGTGATGTGTGCCACCCATCAGTGCTGCCTGGGAGCAAAATATGGGTCATCTGTGCCTACTGTGCCATCACGACAGGGCACAATGCTCTCCAGCATTTCTGCTGCTCATACTGGGCTCTGTTTCTCCCCACAGCTGGCAGCTCAGGTCCTGGAGCCCAGGAGCATCGGCTTTGGGATGGTGGATTCCAAGAAGGATGCCAAACTTGCCAAAAAGCTAGGTAAGTCTCATGTTTGCTATCTCCAGAACAGCTTGGATGCCATGGTGTGAAAACTCCATTTTTTTTCCTGCACAGAGACAGCTCTGATACAGTGATGCAGTGCCAACATCTACAGAGGCATCATGTGTCCCCAAATTCCACTTGTTCCTTGGAAGGGTGATCTCCAGCCACTAATAGGAACTGCAGCCTAGCAATGGCGACCAGTTGCCATCCCTTCCTAAGTTGCTCCCCAGATACAAGAGAAACCCTCCACCCTTCTGTTTCCACCCCTAGACTCAGCTGCACTCCAGTAGCTGGCAATTTTTTTCATATTTCATCCCACAAAGAATATGGAAATACTATGGCATGCAAATACAATGGTACATAAATACCACACTAGGCTTAAGGCCAGAGACTTATTATGCCTTGTATACTGGACTATAATTTTCCCTCCTAAATTAGAGGCTAAGTGTGACGGTGTATGTGAAAATAAAGCAGAGAGCTTCTGCTTCTCCAGGAGGCAATACGCTACCCTGCCATCACACACTGCAGGGCTCCAGGCTCCTCATCTTGAAGCCTTCACCAAGATGCTGTGGCATCCAGTCCTCAGCTCAGTCATGTGCCAGCCTGCCTTCTTCACCACCTCCAACAAATTCTTCTAACTTTTCACAAAGCAAACTAAGCATCCAAGGGTTTAAAATATTTGCTTTGGCTTTTTGGTCATTTTTTACTTTCACAGGGTTGAGTCTCCTCTAGGCTCAGGAGGTCATTGGAACTATTTCTGTCTGGACCAATCAAGTCACCCAGGAGGTGTTGCTAGAATAACCAGCAAGATGGTCCAATGTGAAAAGAGTGATGCTTTTAGTGACATGTTGACCACATTACGTTTTCTGTCTCCTTCTTTCAGGCTTGGTTGAAGAGGGAAGTCTCTATGTCTTTAAGGAGGAGCGATTGATTGAATTTGACGGGGAACTGGCCACAGATGTCTTGGTGGAATTCCTCTTGGATGTAAGCACAGATAAGCTCAGATAAAGACTCTCAGAGAAGATCTTGCAAACACTCACTTTGCAAAAATACATAGGTTATCTCTATTTGAAACTCCATCCCTGTTTGCTGCACATCAGCATGCAAATGATGCTGTTTTCCAGCTTCAAGGAAAAACACCCAGGAAAGCAGGAAAATAAAAGCAAACACATCAGTGGTGCCTGGGCAGTCTGATCTCAAAGGAAAACAAACCCAGTGTTCCTCTGCTCCTCTATAGGCTATGCAGTGGCATGCCTGCATTTATTTTCCTAGTGAACCCACACCCAGTTTACACCAGTATTGCTTGGCACAACAAAATAAAACAAAATAAATAAATAAATCAGTCAAAATCCTTCCAACAGCAGTGTCTGGTTAAGAAAAAAAGTTTGGACTAAAACCAGGATAAAGTAACAGATTAGTCTTCCAAATTCTTCATCAAAACAGTGTTGTGTCTGAGACCAAAGGACAGATTTAACCCACCATGCATGTGAGATCAGCCAGGAAATTTTACTTCTAAACTACCCACTGCTCCAAAACATTGTTTGGTCACACTCTAGCATGTTCTTTTAAATATTTTTCCAAAAGCAAGTTCTTTATAATGGTATCTTCCAGTAAATTACACTTAAAAACAAGTATATCCCTCATTCGCAGAACACAGTCCTCACATTGCAGTCCTCACTTTGCAGTCCTTTCAAGCATTCTACCATCTTCTCAGCCTCTCCAAAGCCAGCTGCAATTACTACACTTTATCTCCCATCACAGCATCCATTTGGGTCACCCAGATTTCTCTCAGCTTCCCTCTGAATGCTTCAGCCTGTGCAGTGAACCTATTAAGTGCTCCCTCTGAAGGTGACCTGTGTCTCTCAGTTATTTCCTCAAAGAGAGGCAGAGAGCACCAAACAGGGTTTCCAGCAGCAGAGAAATTGGGTGACCTCTTTCTCCCCACTTAAGCAGCTAGTGACACAGTCTGGTAGTCACAGGTTGGTGCTGCAAATCGTTGTGTTATCAAATGCATTTGTCATGGCAGCTGCTAGAAGACCCCGTGGAGGTAATAAACAGCAAGCTGGAGCTTCAAGCCTTTGACCAAATTGATGACGAAATCAAGCTCATCGGCTACTTCAAAGGAGAAGACTCTGAACGTAAGATGAATATGTTCCTTGTGGGGCTTGAAGCCTTGGTGGGGGTGCTGGGGTGTTATACATCCCCGCTTATTAACATTAAGGAGATAAATGTTTGCAGTGCATTACTCACTGGAGGATGAGGTAGGGTTGCAAGTGAACTCCTGCTGTTACTGTGCATAAGACCATTCCTACACCAACAGCAGTCACTCTTAGACTTGCTTCACAGGGCTGCTGATTTTAGCCCCTGCTTAATGTAGCATGTTGGGATCAGTAGTGGGGATGCACAAAGTGTATTCTGTTCATTCTACATGAAATGTTTCTTGTTTGTAAATCCTGAAGATGCATAAGGAACAGTACTCTCATCCACTGTATTTTGTAATAATTTATATTTGCTCATCCCTGGTGCTTTCTGTACTGATCAGAATGAGACCAGCTGTCTATGAGATCTTTCCTTCATTCCCCTTTTCTCCTTGCAGATTACAAGGCATTTGAGGAGGCTGCTGAACACTTCCAGCCGTACATCAAATTCTTTGCCACATTCGACAAAGGGGTAAGCATACACAGACCTCCCTATGAGAGATTACAGACTCCTTTCTGCACAGCTTAAAGTCTTTCCACTGCAAAGGTGTAGGCTTTGAAGCAAGAAGCTGAGAGCAGACCTTCCCTAAAACTGTCAGTGTGAGGGTTAGAGTGGCCCTGAGCATCCTATTCCTGGTAACACTTTTTGTGCAAAGGGGTTGAACCGGATCACCTCCAGAGGCCCCTTCTAACTCAACCATGCTGTAGTTCTGTGAACTACGTAACTCACTCATCAGTGCTCCCACCTTCCTCCATCACCTGGCCACCTAGACCACGAGCTATATCACTTGCACCTTCACACTGGGCATGTCGCTGCAAATATAGATCAAGACTGGTATGCAAAAGTGAAGACTGGATGTCTTTTGCTCTGTTGTAGCTTGTTTCCTCCTTTGCTATTTGAGGCTGCCACATTTCAAATGGAAAAGATAGGTGTACTCCAGCTTCAGGCTGTTCATGTGCAACACCTAGACAGAAACGAACTACTCTGGAATAAATGAGAGTTCCCCAAATAGGGGTCATTAAGACATGGGTCAGCAGAGGCATACCGTGCAAGAAGACACCATGTTCATCACAAAGCCTTGCTCTGCCTTTAATTTCCAAATCCACCATGTAAACAGCATTTTCCAGAAGCTCAGGATCCTTCTAGATGTAGTGTCTGGATCTAGCTTCTTATTTTGAACATTCCTGTAACTTGTAGTATTTGTGTCTACTTTTGTATCTGCTCTGATCCAAGATAAAAGGCAATTTCTGCAGTGTGGAGTCAGATTTGGATCTGGGTTTGGGAACCAGCTCCATTAGGCTTGCAGGACAAGGCTGTGACACTGGGAATGTAGAAAGCATCAGTGCTTTTTTTTTTTTTTTTTTTTTTTAATAAGGAAAGATTCATTCATATTTTGTTGGCCACACTGAGAGTGCACTATGGGGTAGAGAAAATCACTTGGCCTCAGTTCTTCCACCAGCTGAGGCTCTGGATGCCCAAAAAGCACCTCAGGCTCACTCGCTTGTGACCATTTGTACTGTCACAGGTTGCCAAGAAACTGGGTCTGAAGATGAACGAGGTGGACTTCTATGAACCATTCATGGATGACCCTGTTCACATCCCTGATAAGCCTTACACAGAAGAGGAGCTGGTTGAATTTGTGAAGGAGCACAAAAGGTATGTAGCAGACGGGATGCTTCTGGCCACAGTAAGAGGGCAAAGGTGTCCTTTGCTGGTTGCCTCTCCAGGGCAGCCCTTCTCAGTAAAAATGAGGATGACTACCACATATTGGCTGTTTGTTGAACCATTCTTGAGATTTCAGTGAACCATTCTACTCCCTTATCCCACATAAAGGGTTAAAAACTTTGGTTGCTCTGAATGTAATATCTCCTATTTATTTCCATGGAAAATATGACAGATGCAAGGAGGACAATAACACTGTCTAACAGAGCAGATTCTCAACCACACTGTACTACTTTTCAATATAGTTGCCACCACTAGCTGTGCATTTTCACCAGTGGTGAACAGGAGTCTGCATGCCATTCTCACTGAAATCTGTGCTAGTGGAGGTGACCCACTGTTTCACAGTTGCTATGATGATCTTTCATTGGCCCAAAAAGGTGAAAGTCAGAAGGTACAAAATTCAGACTATACAGTAGGTATGGTAGGACAGTCCAGCCAAGACTGGCAATCTGTTCCACAGTTTTCAGACTTGTATGTGACCTGGCATTATTGTATTGCAAAAAAAAAAAAAAAAAAGTCTGTATTCTTCTCTAGCCTGAATCTGAAATTTTGAGCCTTCAGCTCAGTCAGTGTCATAATGTAGTGGTCTGAGTTGATGGTTTGTCTGTGTTCCAGGAAATTCAGCAGGATCTCCTTTTGTCTGTTCCAAAAGACAGTACACATTACTTTATTTACTGAGAGATGTATCTTGAATTTTTCTTTGATGGAGGATTCACATCTTGCCCCTCCATAGACTGCCATTTTGATTCTGGCTTATTGTGGCGACAGCACATCTTGCCACTGGCAAAGATGCAATCCAGGAAATGGTCATCTTCAGCCACATATTGTTTCACTAGGTCCTGTCAAACTTGCATACAGTGTATTTTCTGATCCTGTGTGAGAATTTGTGGGCCCCATCTGGCACGAACTGTGATATTCCAATGTTGCTACCATCGTTTCTACTGCGTTGAAGCTGATATTCAGCTCCACACATAGTTCTGTAGTTGTAATCTGCTGATTCACGTGAATGAACTGATCAAGACACTCTTCATTTCGTGGTGTGACAGCTGTACATGGCCATCTGAAACATGGCTTGTCTTTCACATCGCCATTGCTGCTGATGAAACACTCCACCTACTGCCTCACTGTGCTGACATCCTGTTTGGTCTCCACGAATGTTCTGCAAGCGCCAATGAATGTCACTGAGTGACATTTTTTTCTGCATGGAGGAATTAAATGACACACTTTCTGCTTCATATGCTATTCCGTATCAGACCTCATTCTGTTAGACTGCCCCTCTGCTGTTACCTGTCACATGGCAATAGCATGTTACAGAATATAGGCAGAAAGATTCAACCTCTACTGCTGTAACACTGTCATCTGCCTCTGATATCATGGGCCAAAATAACAAAATAGGAGGCATTACTTTCAGAGCAGCCTTTGTGTAAGGGCACAGCTACCTATGAAGACAACTACCTAAGGGGACTGTTCTATCCTGAGCTGTCTCTGAGTTGTTACAGAGCAACCAAAGGAGGGCTACAAAGATGGGGAAGGGTCTGGAGGGCAGAGTGTTTGAGGAGCAGCTGAGGTCCCGTGTTTTGTCTGGCCCAGAGTAGAGGGGGCTGGGGCAGTCCTCATGGTGGCTGCAGTACTGAGCTCTGCTCTCTGGTGACAGAGACAGGACTCAAGGGGATGGCATGGAGCTGTGTCAGGGAAGGGTCAGGTTGGAGGTTAAGAAAGGGTTCTTTACCACAGGATGGTGAGCTCCTGGAACAGGCTGCACAAGGCAGCAGGCACAGCCCCAAGCTGCCGGAGTTCAAGGAGTAGACTAGACTGAATGGCATCACGTTGTACCAGGGGAGGTTCAGGTTGGATATTATGAAAAATTTCTTCTCAGAAAGAGTGGTGAGGCACTGGCACAGGATGCCCAAGGAGGTAGTGCAGACACTGTCCCTGGAGGTGTTCAAAAAATATTTAGATGTGGTACAAAGGGGTGTGGTTTAGTGTGCAATATAGAATCACAGAATCATAGAACCACCAGTATATACCCACTAAATCACATCCCTTAGTCTTTGGTGCATAATTCCATTGTAGAAGGAGATCAGGTTAATTAATATTGGTGGTTAGGTGGACAGTTGGCCTAGATGGTGATCTTTTCCAACCTTGGTGATTCTATGATTCTATGAGTGTTTGGAAATCACTCTTGGACACAGGGTTTCAATTTTGGGTGGTGCTGTGTGGAGCCAGAAGCTGGATTCTATGATCTTTGTGGGTCCCTTCCAGCAGAGGATATTCTATAGTTCTATTACTTTTGCATCCTTAAGAATGAATACAGCACATGAAAGTCACACAGGCTATCCACTGTTCATGCAAACTGCATTTCCCAACAGACATCTAAGAGAGTTGAAAAAGACTGAAGAAAAGCAGGGCCATTGATGCTGCTAGGGCACCGCAAACAGGGAGATTTGTGTTCGCACGTACACAGGGTTTAGAGACTGGGGATGCTGAATGCGAGGCTTGCAAACAGATCTCTGCTTTTTCTGAATTATGAAGGGGTCCTCTATCTTCCATGTACTCTCAGGTCACTCTGCTGACCTCCTGGACTTCCTTCCCATCTTCTCTCTCAAGCTCTTTCTGTCAAGTAGCAGCATCAAGAAGATGATTGAAAACAGTCAGCTAAATACTATAGCCTAATGAGGCAAGCTCTCTATCAGCACAAAATTGCAGTGGAAACAAGTGAGTGCACTCCAAGATCCTTCTCACTGAATTTCCTTTCTCCAAGAGCTACCTTCAGATGCTAGGCAAAGCATCTGAAAAGCTAGGTACAAGATATGCATTCGTCCAACATAAGCTCCAGTTTCAGTTAAAACGCAGTGAGGACCTTTGCTGGGTCAGGAACTGTAGCCCTGTCCTTGTGCTTAGTGGTTGTTTCTTCAAATTCTGTAGTTATTTTTCACCTCATTTCTATTTTGCTGCATCAAGTATCCAAATGTAAGGAGTTCCAAAGCTGAACTGTGTATCGCATCAAATGAGTATTCCTCTTTGTTCAGTTTATACCAGCTGCCTAATAATTTTACTGTGTGCCTACTAGCTTCCGTGCTCTGAGAAACAATGACTAGCCATACCCTGCTTCACTTCTTGTGAATTATAAACATTCACATCTTTTTCACACTCCTTACCAAATCCCTCTTCAGTCGCTTATTTTTCAAGATGCATTCAGTGAAGGGGATGCACAGTGGAGTTGTCTGTTGCTATAACGATATGATATGTTTTTGCTCTTTAGCTATTTCCCAAACTTTTGCAACCTTTTTGGCTTTTTGTTTGTTTGTTTGTTTTGGAGCTGCTGCTTTCTCAGTTTATGACACTTGGGCCCCTTCCCTGGGAGGCAATAATTAATGATAACTCATTTAGAGCCCATTGTTGCACCTGTATAATCAGGGCTGCTTTTCTGCAAATGTGTTACTTCCTATATGTCTATCCATCATGAAGACACTCAAGTCTCTGGAGATGCCTCTGTAACTCCTCACTGTCAGGCCTGGTGTGGACAATCTGAATAATTGGATATGATAAGCAAATGCTGTTATCTTCCAATTTCTCAGCTTTTTCAGATTATGTAAGAATACGTTATGCATATGATCCTGCCAAAGCATATGCTGTGAATATTAATTGGCTCCTCAGAGCCATCAGAAACCTTTAAAAACCTGAACATCCATTCCCCATTTCCACTGCTCTGTCGGAGAGGCAAACAGAAGCAACAGGCCCCCTCACCCTGGTGATGTGCTGCCGATTTCTCCAAAAACTTTACCAATTTCTCCAAAATACTTAATTGACCATCAATTTTTGCAGCAGCATGCAGAGCTTCTCTGCTGTGAAGAGACGCTCTGCTTGGAACACTGATGTCACAGTCAGCAGAGATGCAAAGAGTCCCTTGTGCTTATCTGCCACAGCCTGGCATCCCTTGGGTGTTCACCTCAGCGAGCCAGACCCTCTGACAAGCTTTCTGCTGCAGATGTGTCTGAAAACACTTACTATTCTTTTTTTTCCCCACCCTTTGTGAACTACTTCTCAAAAACAAAACTCCAATAAAAACACCAGGCTTTGGCTGATATACATTTTCTTTCCACTGGTTATTATGATCTCTTTTTTCTTGCCAGAGGTTTTTCTTTGCTTTAGCAGAATCTGGGGGATTTTTTGTTGGAATTAAGCTGGGGTAAAACTGCTAGAAGAGAACAGAATCCCACAGGAAAACAAGAGTATGAATGGTCCAGGAACAGCAAGCCAAAAGTGAATGGCTCATCTTACGCTCTAAGCTTAGATGGAACAATCTGCCACGTGTGGGACTGATGCTCCAGCGTGTCCTAGCACAGAATGGTGTATCATCTTCCCAGGCACACGGAATGGCTACAGCAACTCCAGTAAAGCCAAGGGCAGGGTTTTATCACTGCACATGAAAGTAGAAGATGACCTACCCTGCCCCGGATTTGGATTCAAAATGTGGTGGCTTTCAGTGCTTGAATTGGGACACCAATCAAACGTAGCACAGTGCGCTTGTCCATGACAGTGGCAGTGTTGCATGTGATGGTGCTGGATATATTCTCAAAGAACCTTTCTGTCTTCTTTTCAGAGCCACCCTGCGGAAGCTGCGCCCAGAAGACATGTTTGAGACATGGGTAAGTATGTGAGGCAGAAGCATCTTCTGCTGGCTTCCAACCAGAAACAAACCCACTTTGGCCACCAACTGTTGCTCCTAAGCCTCTGTCTAGGTGAAAAAAGCCACACTTTCCTAGCAGCATGAAGAGTTAATCCCCAAGGAATGTTTATTTCCTTCCAAAAGTAGAAGTTAATCTCTATCTGTTGCCGAGAATCTTTGTACCGACCATGGTACATGCAGAGCAATCTTGGCAAGGATCATCTAATGGATATCCATTAGATGGGGGAGTCACAGAGACTGTACCAAATGAATGACTCATGGAAATTGTATTGGAGCAATCATACAATTAAAAATGCAAGCGAGGGCAGGCAGTTCAGCTGATTATATAGATTATGGAGTAAATCGTGCGTTGATTGCTCTTCTTGTGGTGTAAGCAAGCTGCAAGTCAGCAATTATAGAGAACTAACCAGCAGTTTGGAGCGGAACACGCACATAGAGCTCTCCTGGTCTATAAATGTAGGGGAAGGAGGAAAGGGTGAAAAATAAAGACAAAAAGTGTATTGCAAATTATTCCCTCACTGTGGGTGAATAAGATGTTAGCAGCCACTTAGGGAAATTTAAGTGCCAGCTGAATGCTGGAAAACAAAACTGAACAGGTGCTTGTAGACGTTACAGAAGATGCAATCATTCCTCCAAAAATTTCAGTACAGCATTTTTATCAGCATTCACTATATAACACAACATGCTGTGTGACTCAGAAGCACCAAAAACCCTGGGAATCTTTAATACAACAAGGCAAGAGGTAATAAATTGTAAGGAGAGTTATGAGACCCTTAAGCACGGTGGGTTTTCATTTTGTTTTGAAATACAGACTCTGTAGAATATGGTTTCCTAGATCCACTAAGTCTCTCAAAGTTATTTTCATAGGCTTAAGTAGGACCCAGATTTCACAGGCAATGATTTTAGTTTCATACTCTGAAATAACCTCTAGAGAAGTGTGAATTGTCAGTTGGTGCTTAAAAAACAGCCTGGAAATACAAAACGTTTCTCTTCTCCAAGACTTGCATCTACACAGCAGGATGGATTCAGGTCTCACTGCAAGTTCAGAACATCACCAGTGGCTTCACTGGTGTTACTCCAGCTAGTTTACTTCACAGAATGTCAGAATATATATGTATTTATATTGGTATATATATATATTCTGTTCATATGTATTTATATTTTCCTGTCTGACAATGCTGCTGGTAAATATGGAGAAACAGGGTTACTGTAGATTTTGCCAGCTGTAAGTGCTCTGAGTCCCGGAGAAAATCTGCCCAGAATATCCCTGTGAAAACATACTCCCCAAAGACGCCACCAATGGCCCTACACTTGCTACTGTTTTTAAAGATGTTTGCTGCTTAATCTTTCACGTTTTTTTTTCCTTTCAGTTTTTGATGGTGGCTTTGTCACCTCTGGGCTCAGAATGGAAAAGAAATTAGCATTTAGATAGGAATTTCTTCCCGCATTAAAACCAATTGAAATCAAAACCGGGACCAGCAGTGGGTGAGGAATGTGAAGCCATTCCGTGGGATATGACATTCATAGCAGGCAGATGACGAACCAGCTGGCGGATCAATTGGCCTTTGCCAATATCATTACCCATTGCTCACACATCTCACGGAGAGAAGCAGCCCACCAGGCTGCCATTTCTATTTTCCATTCATTTGTACCTCAAGTTGAGCCTCCTACTCAATGCCCCTTACTGTTCACAAAGACTTTTGTCTAAAGCACAGACCCTTCACCTCCCAGAGGATGCCCAAGTAATCCCTGTAACCTCCCACAGTGTGAGGAAAGCTCCTTTACTGGACTCAAAGGGCCATACTTTAGTGCTGAGTGGTGAATTTAGGTGAGCTGGGGCATGGTAGGTGAACCCAAATTCCCATGCTAGATGGTTCTCAACCTTCTCAGCAAGCAAGATTTTGCCCCACACCATCATAGAAGCTCTATAACCTTTGCCATTGGAGTGCCCACATCATGTTTAGCCCGAGTTTTTCAGCAACGCTGTCCAAATAATCTGTTCTGGTGCCTGCTACCTCCACAACTCAGTCTGACTTCAGCTCCCATTTCTGGTGTCTTGGCAGCGCCTCAGCTAATCTCCTCTTGGAGATTGTGCTGCTTTTTCAAAGGTATCCCAGCACTCCTCATCTCCAGCAACCACCCAGACTGTCCTCTCTCTCTGGCCAATCAATAACTGTTTCACTGTTTGCAGGAGGACGACATGGAAGGAATCCATATTGTGGCCTTTGCTGAAGAGGACGACCCAGGTAGGAGACCGTCTTCTTCTCTGCATGACTCTTCATCCTTCAAGAAGGTGTAGGTCCCCTCCTCACTCCCCAGAATTGTCCCTTTTCATCCCCCCTTCCTATCTGCTTTGTTGCCACCCCCTCCCCCTTCCCTCCGATCCTCAGCCCTGGGGTTTTCATTAACAAAAGCCCCTTTGACCACCCTCGCTCTTCTCTGCCAGTGGTCTCAAAGCTCTGCCTTGACCAGACCATCCTACACAGGCTGGACTAAAGCACATGTCTGGCTGGACAAACAGGTGTCATCTCTACCCCAGTTTGGCACCTGGAAGTAATCCATCACCTCCCAGGCTTTGCAACACTTGTCACCAAAGCTGTGCCTAGCACAGACCTCTGGTTTAATTGGTGTGGCATGTCGTATGTTCTCCCATAGCCAGCAAGAAAGCTGGGGCTCGGGCACCAAGATTTGCCACTAATTCTGAATCTGTCTCGTCTGAATTGAGAATGTGCTGAGGGCTTGTTCTGTCACATGCATGCGGGAAAACCGTGGGCACAGTTTCCTGAAAAGCCAGGGAATCAGTGATTCTCAATGCCATCAGCATGATGAAAAGCTTTGGCCTCTTAAGGGCTGGTCTCCACCCTCGCAACAAGAAAGCAGTTACATTGTTCCCCTCCATGGAGGGATTATAAGGATTAATTCATGTGTAACTAATTTCAATACCAGGGGAGGATGGTCCAAATTAAAAGCCTTATTACCAGAAGGAAGAGCGGGGAGACAGCATTTTAATGAGAATTATAAACAACTCCTGTGTTCACATGGGGTAAAGGAAGTCAGAAATCCTGCAAGCCAAAGTGGCTGGGGATTTGCAGGAGAGGGCTGTAGAGGTTCCTCTGTCGTTTCAGACGGCTTTGAGTTCCTGGAAATCCTGAAGCAGGTTGCCAGGGACAACACTGATAATCCTGACCTGAGCATTGTGTGGATTGACCCCGACGACTTTCCTCTGGTGAGTGGCAGGGGCTGGTTTCCTTCCTTGGTTGGGGTGTGGATGTGGGTGCAGAGTGCAGGAATAGCCTGGGTGTGTGCACAGGATGCAAAGGAGGGGGCACTGCACCATGGGCTGTCACTAGGAGCTGCTCACTTGAGTGATGTCTCAGCAGCATCCCCAGAGACGTCTTTTCTTTGTCATGAGTATTGGCCAAGCTTGCATTGAGTTTCTCTTCCATTTCTTCGCATTCTTCCATGCATGTTACTCTTCTCACCACCCTTTCAGCTGAATTTATGCAAAGCAATATTGCAAAGATCCTTGTTTGAGTTTTGCTTCTTGTTCCTGCAGCTCATCACTTACTGGGAGAAGACCTTCAAGATTGACCTGTTCAGACCACAGATTGGGATTGTGAATGTCACAGACGTGAGTAGCATGCGTCCGAAAATCCAGTGATCCCATGATTAGAATGCTTGAAATGATGGGAGCTAAAGCAGAAAGTAGGTATACTGGCATTGGTAAGATTTCTGTTAAGTGCAAGGAAACCAGGCTTTTTCCTCTGGGAAAAAAGCATCAAGACCTCACCATTTCAGTGTATATCAGGGAAGTTTAAGTCCTCCATGAGAACAAGGGTAGGCAACTGTGCAACTTTTGCTAGCTGCTCCTAGAATGCCTTGTCCATCTCTTCATCCTGGTTAGGCAATCTATAACAGAGCCCCATCAGGATGTCAGCCTTGTTGGCTGTTCTCCTGATCCTTAACCATAGAGGCTTGACCTTAGCATTGCCAGCCCCAAGCTCAACAACACTGAAATATCCTCTAGCATAGAGAATCAAGCCATTGCCCCTCTTTTCTTGCCAACCCTTTCTGAAGAGCTTATAGCCATCCACTGCAGAACTCCAGTTGTAAGAGAGATCCCACCATGTGTCAGTAATGGCAGCTAAGTCATAGTCTGCCTGACACGCAGTGGCTTCCATCCTCTCCTGTTACCCATGCTGCATGCACTGGTGTAGGTGTACTTAGGCTGAGCCATTTGCCTTGCCCCCCAACCCAGAGTAGATGCAGTGCTGGCTGGATGAGTCAGTTGTTTTAGAGAAGCATTTGTCAGACGACTAGGCAGAGCGACAGGAAAGGGAAAGGGACCAAGGTGACAAATGTCACCTACAATTATGAGAGAGAGGAACAGATAAGCTAGAAACAGAGCCCAAGTCTTCCAGTCTTTTGCCCTTACTACAGCTCACGGTATCTCTATAATATTTATTGTGGTTGGCTGTGTTTAAGTCATGACAAAGCAACATTAAACAGCTATCAATGGACATTAGTAAAAATAGGACTGTCAGTAGCAAGAAAATTATATAAAAAGCAGTATCAGGTAGAACAATTTGCCTTAATATCTAACAGCCACTAAGAGACCTATAAAAACTCATACATGATCTAGATTTGATTTAGTAAATACTTTGGGTTGTAGATTATAGTATTTGCAGGTTGTATTCAATTCCTCTTAAGTCTGTATTTTGTTCCTCAAGAGAGAGATTTAAGAAAGTTCTAGGTTAGCTGGTGATATCTAAAACAAACATTGAGCTCATTCTGCTATTTCAGTGTTACATCACTGCTTTCAGTGGAGTTAAACAGGTACAAAGTAGGGCTTACACAACGGAGTATAAATAAACACTCCTGATGGCTTCAGTGGACATAACCTCTGTGACCCTATCACTTCTCTATAAACTACCAATACCAACACAAAGCTCCCAGAGGCCCACACTGGCTCGTCACATTGTTGTGGCTCAGAACCCACACCACGATGAGCTTCAGAACATTGCTGCTCCTTCTGCACAACATCTTCTCCAGGTGTGCTGGTCCTACTCCCCTTACCCTAATCTGAATGATTCCCTTTTTGCAACGTCAACAGTCCTGTGCTCTGGAACAGGATTGTTTACATGAAGTAAGACCTGCCTGCCTCTCTGTGGTCCTTTTTCTTATTTGTCACAGTTTTTGTGTTTAAGGAGAAAAATACTGTAGCAGATACACAGTGCAAGAAAGACATAGACCTGTTGGAATAAGTCCAGAGGAAGCCACAAGGACGTTTAGAGGGCAAGAGCACCTCTACTGTGAAGAGAGGCTGAAAGACATGGAGTCATTCAGCCTAAAGAGAAGGCTCTGGGAGAATTCATTGAGGCCTTCCAATACCTAAAGAGGGCCTACAGGAAAGATGGGGAGAGACTCTGGCAGGGAGCAAGAGGTAATGATTTAAAACTGAAAGAGGATGGGTTAAATTAAACATAAGGAGGAAATTCTTCACTATGGGGGTAGTGAGGCACTGAACAGGTTGCCCAGAGAAGCTGTGGATGCCCCATCCACATAGGTATTCAAGGCCAGGTTGGATGGGCCCTGGGCAGCCTGAGCTGGAGGGTGGCCATGGTAGGGCTTTGGAACTGGGTGGTCATTAAGATTTCTTTTAACCCAAATTATTCTATGACTCTATGAGTCTAAATATGGTCTGGCTTTTTAGGAAGCCATACAGCAAAGAGATTTAAGTACCACAGGCAGAGAAAGAAATGGTGCGTGTTTGTAGCTATCATCTGACATATGGAAAGTTCTTGCTTCTGCAAAATCAAAAGAGAGAACCTCACAGCACCTCTGTGAAACAGGAGGCTGATCTTACTTCACAGAGAGGAAACAAAGAAGGAAAAGGAGCTTATCAAGGCATTTACCCAAGGAACCTATAGGAAAGCAGAGAGACGAATCTAAGCTATGTTTTCTGTCTCTGGCTAATAGCTGCAATTTAGACAGCACCTTCTAACAGTGATTTAGAAAGCATCTTATTACGGAATCTCCCCCTCACCTCTCCAGTGTATGGAAGTAATGTAGTGTAGGAACAGGGCAGCAGGCACACACCAAACACCAAACAAACACCACCATATGCTTCTGTAGACACATCAAACAGTCCTACTTCTCGTAGTCAGAACTAATAGCATTCCATGGGGGGTGCGGTAGTCCCAACATTTGGGTAGAGTGGTGCTGTGGCTGCTCCTGCCCACATGCTTTAGTAGGGAGAGAGCTAATGCCACCTCCAACCCTGCATCCCACTTGTGGTCCAGCCCTTACCACATTAGCAACAAATCTAATCTCTTCCTGCATGACTGAGGGTGGCTAATCCCTGTCACCTGTCCCCACAGGCTGACAGTGTCTGGATGGAGATCAGAGACGATGATGACCTGCCCACAGCTGAGGAGCTGGAGGACTGGATAGAGGATGTGCTCTCTGGGAAGATAAATACTGAAGATGATGATGACGATGATGATGATGACGATGACGATGATGATGACGACGACGATGACGATGATGATGATGACGACGATGACGATGATGATGATGATGACGACTAACTGTGACTCTGTACAGTATGACTTGTGGAGGTCAAGAAGCCTCCCCCTGTGGCAGGTCCCTTCATCAGAAGACCTGTGTTTGAGCGTCAGCAAGCACCGCCTGCTCCTCCTTTCCCCCCTGCCCTGCTCCCCCTGCCCCTGCTGGGACCCCTGGCCTGATTCTCAGAGGTGCTGAGCAACCAGGACTGCCACCGCGGCGGGTGGCACCGTCAGGTGCCCAGCACCGCTGTAAATCATGCCTCTGTAGGAAGGACAATAGGAATCTGTAGGGAACCTGCCCCAGTGCCCAGTGCAGGAGGAAAGCACCTGCATGCTCACTGCCAGAGGGACACAGGGAGCCAGTTTGTATTTTCCATGCTCATCGGCCCGTCATGTACATCCAAAGACCAAATCTCACTCGAAACAGAGGGAAGGTCATTGTAAAGTTTAGTCCTTTCATTAAACAAAATGCCCTTTGCAGCTACTCTGCCAAGACCACTGGATCCTGCAAGTTCTGCTATGGGAGTGTATAGCTACTCATTAAGATGCTAGGAGTAGCAAAATGTATGAGGGGAGGGAAGACAGTTTCAGGAACACTAGTTAATTTTTAGTGATTCCATAAAATGACACTATACTTGTATCTAACAGAGAACACAAAACCCATCACCACAGTCCCTGTCTGACTGATTTCTTCAAGCAAAAAAATAGAGTAAGTGCAGGTGGTCTTATATGAGACTGCACAGATTGTAAGTTCTTGAACTTGGAGGTTCTTGAATGCTGATGCAGGTCTGAGCCCAGACTCTTGAGGCTGAAGTTCACAGCAATGAGCCCAACTGTTGGCTCTTAATCTTGAGGAAACACCAGAGCTGACCTCAGGCCAGTTCCAAACATCTGCAGAAAGGTCTGGGCTGAGGTGGTGAGTGTGAGATAGCACACTTCTGTCCACAGAAACCTTCATAGGGGCTCACCCTGAAGCCTTCCTGGTCCTCATGACCTTTCAGCTTTAGGCAACTTTTAACCAAAATTCCACACAGTGTCTTTTCCCATGACCAAGGTGTTAGGAGGGAACATATCCATCCAACCATACTAGATGCTGGATTAAGTGAGTCAGGCAATGAGCAATGAAAGCATTCAAGATGGTCAGCTTCTACATATTCAGTTGCAAATTCGCTCCCTGCTTAGAGGCTTGGATGTCCCATGGTAGCCTGTGAGAAGCCTCTTCTGACTGCAGACTGAGGTGGAGCTCATGGCATCAGCTTGCAGCCAAGGGGGCCATGAGGCAAAGGGCCAGTGACTGAGTCCCAGTGAGTGCCTCTCCATCCATGTGCAGGACACTTCAATGTTAGGTCTCCCTGCTTTCCCATGCCAGCAGATTTCAATTGTCTTAGCTTATTAGGTTTGACAATAGTGCAATGAATGGAGAGCTTGGAGATGCTTTATCTTTATAAATACTTTATAAATATATTTTCCAGTCATTCAGACTTGGTAGCAGAGGCGGGGTGTACATATCCTCTCCTGAAACAGTCAAAAACAGTGCTCTGGTCTTTCTTAAGAAACTGGCTTATGTCAGGGATAAGTAATGTTAGTGGAAATAATAGTGCAAGGAACAAGAGATTCAGTGCTCGCAATATGAAAATGAATCAGCCTGATGAGAAACAGGGTTTACACACCATTATTTCCTTCCTTGGATGAGCTGCAAAGCAAGATTTTATAGATTTCTTTGTCTCCTGTCTGTTGATCAGTCTCTTTGTCTCTCTCTTTCCCTCTACACATGAGCTGAAATAGAAATCTGAAACTGCTAATACAAAAAGGTTGAAGTACTGATCTACATCTGTGTGTGCCATGTCCCCTTGGTGGGATGCACCAGCATGAACAACACACAGCTGGATATCTACGTACCTTTGTGAATGAATGCGGCGCCTACATGGTAGGTGACTGTAGGCCGTGATAGACCCTCACTGAGCATCTGACACTCAACCAGCACTTTTCAGGCACTATTAGAATGACAGAAAGCTCAGATCAGGTGTTACCTACGTTAGCCCTTTCTTACTTCTTTTATGTATAAACACTTCCTGGAAAACTTGAACCAAGTGTGTCTGGGGAGACCATCCGGGTGTTCATAGTGGTGTTCATAGCAGTGAGCAGCTCAGCCCCATCCTGAAAGACCTGGTGGAGACCTTGAAATGCAGTATGTCAATCTGGAGGTCCTTGCTTCAGACCTGAAAGGTGTTCAGTGCTTTTGCTCTGCCCTTTCAGCTGTTTCAGCCAGGGGGGTGTGGGAGAGAGGGAACATGCAGAACTCGAAGACTCATTTACACACATTAGTTAAGAGCAAGAGCAGGCTGAACTGGCAGTTTAGCAGTCCCTTAGTCTGTGATTAAGGAACAAACTGCTTATGTTGCTCATCTGAGAACAGTACTTGCTTATCTTTACCTTGGGGATATTTCCAGGAGTAAAGAATGCAAGATTTCCTTAGCAGTTCTGCACCCCCAGATCGGTCATTGCTGTTGTTGATATACATGAATAGCTCTACTGTCTTTTCCAACCAGCACTGTCCCTTGGACACCCCAACTGCATGGATACTTTCCTTGTAATACCACTTTCCTCCCAGGCAAGACACCCTCCTAGTCTGATATGCCTCTGTCCATATGCTCCAAGAGACCCCGCAAACAGCATCACAGATGTGTTCAGGTGTACAGGTGACGTTTAACCTTATACAGATACAAGAAAGACTGAGCTCACACTGCAGCTGATAGGCTGATGTTAGTGATTTATGGAGAATTCCCTGAGTTATCAGAGAAAGGGCCGATCACCTGGCTGCCATTCCTCAATGGGGCCAGCACAGTTCTTGAAGGGGACTGCCATCCTCTCTTCCCTCAGTCCCACATTATGGCTTCCTTTAGTTCTCTTTGACCACAAAGGGGATGGTTGTATCTTCAGCTTTTACTTACAAAGCCAGAAGTGCTCAGTCCCTTATTTTGAGATAAGCCCATGACCCATCAACAGGTGTTGCAGAAGAGGAAGGATTGCAGCAATGAAGAACAGTGGGTAGCAAAGGCTCTCTCATTCACCCACAGCACCCAGGTTCACAGTGACTGAACAAGACAAAGCCCCTTGTGAAGGAGTTGACAGCTTGAATTTGAATGCCTTCTTTCCAAGGACAAGTAAGATACCTGTGTATTGTGGGTTATAGCAGGAGAAAGAGGGAGAAAATCCACACAAAACCACTGAATGTTTTAATTTCCTGGCACACTGCTGATGTGGGTCCATACCCACACCTGCATACCTTACTCTCCTCCATCAGTTTTCAGCTACATTCAGAGCTCTGGGAGGTGCGGTGTGTTACACTGAGTGTTTCTGCAGGCAGGTCTGTTGGATGAGTGCAAAACACAGTTCACCTTCATGTGTATTAAAACCCATTTAACTGGAAGGTCAGATTACTACTTTGGTGAAAATACACATTAGGTCTACCATACAGAAGCACAGAAAGGGAAGCTTCTGCTGTTGCAGCATACCTGAGGACACTGTTGGAAAAGCTCTGTGAGCCACAACCATATCTGAGCTAATGTCAATCCCTTGGGAAACAGTTTCTGAAGGAAAGGACAAGGGTGGTACACTGAAGTCACAGAGCACTTCATATTCTCAAGGTCAGCAGTTCTGCTGGTGTTTCTGAGAGTAAGGGTGGTCTCCCATGCTGTCAAATCAGACACCTCAGCTGTTTCCCATCCTGAAGAGGTAGATATTGGCTGCTTCTCTGCATCTGTCATACGTAAGAAATGATTCAGGGATTCATTACCAGGGCCAGATGAAAAACATTGCCTTTTATTCCCAATTAATTAAACAATTAATTAGACAGGAACATCAATTCCTGGCTGCTGAAGTCTTGCAGTCCTATGAAAACTAGGCAGGATTACATCTGGATCTCTTTCGCCTCAGTAAAACTTCAGGGAAGCCCAATATAGGGCCAGTCGCACACTTATGCCTGGATTTGGGGACCTGAGGAGGGACAACCAGTGAACAGACAACAAAGTACCAAGGAAGGGCAACAATCCTGGGTTAACCCAGCTGTGCCAGCAGGACTGAGCCGTATCCGAGACCCAAACCAGGGTACCAACTGTGCTGCACATCTCCTGCCTATGTTCCTCACGCCTGGTACCCCAGACATCCAACCTAGGCCAGCCCAGATCCAGGGGAACAACCCCTGCCAGGTCTAAAAGGTGCTAAACTGTTAAATAAATGAATAAATAATTATTCTACTCTGCCTGAGAACCAGAGGGGTGCAAAGCCTCAGGCACAAGAAATAAGGGTTAAACAAGCTGAGCTTTACCAGAGGAGTTATCCTGTACTTCAGCAGCAGCCAGAAAGCCAACCACCCACCCAAGAAGAGCAGCAGCCATCCTGACTGCGCCCTTCACTGGCCCTGGGCGGCAAATGTCTCAAATCATGGCCATGGGCAACTTCCTGCTCTGCTTGGGCTGGGAGGAGGACCTGCCTGCCTGTGAAACAAGCGATACAGGAAGAAATAAAACTGAACAAAATCTCATGACCACTAAGATTGGCCTGGTATGGGATTTTGCTCTGAAATTCCAACCAATGTGACAAAGCCCACTCCTGCTAGTGACAAAGGAAAAGGAGTTATTGAGTGCAGAAGCAACCAAGCGTTTGAAGACCATTTTAGCCCCTGCAGAATGAAATCGCTGAAGGAATTTGCAATGCTTCCCAGTCTAGTTACTGAATTACTAAGCCAGTTTCTCCCAGCTACTTACAAAGCAAAATTATAATCAGCCATAGGATCCAGTATTATGAGTGTTCAAAGAATGAGCTTTTACCAAATAGAAGCTAAAAGATTTACAGATCTGTTTCACATCTGTAGTGCAGATATAATCAGTTCTTTCTCATTCCCCATTTCAAAGCATGCCCATTGCATCTGACTTGTTCTAATGGAAGGTTCAAAGAGCTAAAAGCTCTGAGTGTCTCTTAAAACTTCTATAGAGGCTGAATCAACTGTATTTTATCAAGAACTCCCTTCACTTTTATGGAGCTATTATTCATATAATCTTTTTGAGTGTAAACAAAAAAAAAAAAAAAAAAAAAAGACTGCAGAGTGTTTGGAAGACTGAATTTCACCTCTGCAAAATTAAGCACAAAATGTTACAATTTACAGGCAGGCCTCACTTCTAGAGCAATCTATGGTGTGCCTGTTTGAAACCTTTGCACCTTCGTGTTCCTAAGGATGCTGGAGGGAAAGAACACACCCCACCCTCTGAGGTCTCTTTCACCAACTTTGCACTGCCTTCTCCTTGTGTTATCGTTTCTCTTGAGGTTCTACTCTTTCTCCTGTATTTTGATACGTAGCATGGCAGCCACGTTGAAGTATCCTAAATATTCATATACGTTATCTCCCTTCTTTCTCTCCTAAAGCTGCCCACACATCTTCCAGAGATCAACTGCCCCCTTTGTCTTGGCCTTTGTCCCACCAGTGTAGAACCTCTCTGCTCCTCACACAGGCAGGACCACAGGCTACAAGAGGCAGCACAGCTTCCCTGAACTATCTGTTATCAAGCCAAGTCATGCACAAATGACCTCCATCACCCATTGAGCTCCTCAATCTGGGGGGGGAAGAATGATTAGCTACAGGTTTTGGAGGTGGCTGGCAGTTTTGCAGTGGGCTCCAACCTGATTACAGACTCCTGTATAAACACCAGTGTGGAAAAAGAAGGCTTCTCCAACTTCATCTTGGAAGGGCACAGGGAAATAGGGAGAAACTGAAAAACAGCTTTATTTCTGCTGGAGGTACTCCCTGGTAAAAGCTAGCAGCAGGGCTGTAAAATGTTTAACAGCATTTCAAAGTAACCAGGGTAACCTTGTTCATAGGCATTGATTTATGCATACACAATCACTACAGTAAACCACCCCTAGCTCCACCTGGTCCCTGCAGCACACAGGCACTCACATGAAAAAAAAAGGACAGACACCCCTGGCCCCATGGATTATCCATCAGGCCAGACAGGACTGTAACCTCAGCCCATCACCATCCCAGTCCAACATCAACTCAGGAGTGGTGTTGAAAGACAAAACAAAGAGCACCGCTTGGCCAACTCCCTCCACACCTTCCTGTCCCACATGCTGTCGCGGCACACAACAGAGATCCCGCTCCTCCAGTACCACCCCATTGCCCAGAGCTCGGGGCAAACCTGGCCACCCTGGCTTCCCCTGGGAGGCCTCAGCTCTTTCCCCCCCCCCACACACCTCCCTGGGGTTCAGATCTAGGGCAGGGGCAGCTGAATGTGCAGAACCTGTCTGTGTGGGCAGCACCTGCCCCAACACTGTGCCTGGGGCTCCCTCACACCTCAAGGACCCTTGTGATTCCTGTTGAAAGATTTGGCCAACCCAAAGCGGCACCCTCAGCTCTAATTTCTGCTGAGCTTCACACCGCAGCCCCTTATGATTCAGATACTTGAGCTCTAGGCGAAAGCCAGGGGAACTGGTCCCTCTGGCAAAGCCTGTTTCTTCCCTCAGCTTCCACAACACACATTGAGAGAGAAAGCATAACTGACAGGGCAAGAAGGACGTGAAAGGGTTGGAGAGGCTCCAGAGGAGGCCATGAGGATGCTCAGAGGGCTGGAGAACCTCCCCTGTGAGGACAGACTGAGAAAGCTGGTTCAGTCTGAAGAAGAGCATGACTTTTCAGTAAGAGCACATAGCGATGGGTCAAAGCGGAGTGGCCCAAAACTAAAAGAGGACAGATTCAGATGAGATGTTAGGAGGAAATCCTTTGCTCAAGAGTGTGATGAGGCACTGAAACAGGCTGCCCAGAGAAGGCGCAGACAGCCCCGGGAAGGACAGCATCGCTGGGCCCCACCAGCAGGATGAAGGGACAGGGATCAAAAGCAGAGATCAATGGAGGGCAGGAGGCAGGGCCCAGCACACCCCACCACACCCTTCCTGCTTCCTCCTGGGCTTTGGTTGGCAGCCCAAACTCCTTCCTCTCCCCCAGAAGCACAGAATAACTTGTTGGGATATTTCTCTTCGCCAGTGTTTATATTTTTAGTGCTTATCTTGACAACTGCTGCACTGTGTTTTTCACCGCTCCACAGCATCCTGTGGATTTTTCCAGCAGCCCATAGAGAGAAGAGCTGCTTCGAAGAGCAAGCACAGTGGTGAGAGTCCATGGACAGAGCTGTCCTAAAGAGCAAAGTATCAAGGGCCTACAAGGCACGGTCTTTCAAAGCACTCAGCACCATGGGAACAGCCACTCCTGCAGAGATTTCAGGGCAAGAAGCCCATAAAGTCAGTTTTAGCAGAGCACACATCCATCGAGCAGGCTTACATTCACTGAAACATGGAGGCTTTGCCTCAACACTAGGCTCTAATAAGGGATTCAGCCACAAATCCTGCACTTTCTAATATGTAAGCAAAGAAGCAAAGAATACAGCAGGCAGAAAAACCTGTTCCAACCCTGCCCCCCCCCCACCACACACACCCTCACCAGCTGTATTTGCTCTCCATCGTTGGAGATTTCAGGTGTACAAAGCAGTCACCTACCAGTCTCATTTCAAGAGTGATAAATGAGTTTGCATTTTACTATGGCAGGGTGGATCAGAGAGGTCTGAAAGGAAGGTGACACAAGGCAGCCTCAAGAAGGTTAACCCACATGTTTGCAGGGCCCCTCCCAGCCACAGCTTAGGAATGCCTGGAAGCCAGAGCCCCCTTTTCTTCCTTTCCTTCCTTCTTTTTTTGTTTTGTCTGAAAAGATAAGAGGAAGGAGTGGGACAATCAAATCTGGTTTCAGTTTATTTCCAGAATTTTACTGTACAAAATATGCAAAGTGTAAAACGGTTTCATGTTTCAGTTTAAAAACAACAAAAACCCATCCAGCTATAACTGAAGAGAACCCAGCTTGGAACAGAACGACTTACTAGACGAGACCCACAGTGCATTAATGTCACAGACACCAGGAATTTGCTTACTTAAGTCCATGATTAGAAAAGAACAGAAAGACCATGTACCATTGCAGTTAAAGTCACATGTGCAAAAAGGAGGGGGAGGAGGGGAAGAAATGCTGGTTAGTGTCTGTTAATTAGAAAACCTTGGGAAAACCCATCTTACTATACACAGTACGCATAGAAAAAGAGTATTACACAGTGATCAAAAAGGGTGTGGGAAGAGAGCTGGCTCCCCCCCCCTACCCCAAGACACAATAATGCTGAATCAAAGAAACAGGCACAGAAGAGTATAAGATCCCTTCACAGTCAGGTCTGCACGGGCAGCAAGCCACAGCATCCCTGTTTGCAGGCAGGAGATGCTCCCAAGCCCAGTCAGTGCTGGTGGAAGCTGCTGAGGGAAGCTGCTGCAGGGTAGCAGAGCACACCCCAGCACCATGCACTGCACTGCAGCACATGGATCAGCACACACAGACTCTTGGAAGGAAGCAGGCGGGCAGATAAACCGGTGCTGGGGGGACCCACCTGGAGTAAACTCAATGAGATCCACACCAGTGGTCGGAAACAGCAACTTTTGGTCATCATCCATCCGAGGCAGCAGCACCCAGCACAGAAGGATGCATGCTCCTAAAGGAGACTTCAAGGCTCAAAGGAAGCCCTCTCTTTTAGGAGAACAGATTATATATTAAAAAAACTATATATCAAAACAGTTTGATCCCAAGAGTGCTTCCTTCTTCACAATTCAAACACTGAACCACCAAGCCTGGCTCGAGGCTTTAGACACATATAATGCATACACCTACAAAAGGAGAAGCACATCCACACACAAGCTGAATGAGAAAACAAACATCTGTACAAACACCTCAAAACACCTCCTGGACGGCAGGGCAGAGCTGAGCAGGGCCTGGGGCCAGACAGCAGCATTTCCCAAAAGACTGCAAGGTTTTTCATTTACCCTTTAAAAAAGAGGAGATTTAGAAAGCTTCTGTGAGCAAGATGAAATTGGCCTGAGTAGGTTTCCGCATTTTGCATAGTATAGATCTTTCCAGTTTCTTCACTAATGAGTGTTGGAACAAGAGCATCTCAAACAAGACTTTTCCAAGCTACTTCTGCACAGCCAGTTTTAGAACTGCTTTTCCACAGCTTTTGGCATGCTTGGAAACAGCGGAATCCCTACACTTCGTGTGGAGCATCCCAAAGCAAAAGGGGAAAAGCTCTTTGTGGGCTGCAATTTGTTCAGCTCTCCCCCAGACTTGCGTCTTACCCCAAACTGTCTCAGGCTCCAAACCATAGGCCAGCACCTCATATCCACCTGGTATTTATTCTTCCCCAGCAGAGAGCTCAATAGAACACAGCTAGTGGGGTGGAGTGACTGGATCTGCTGGCAGGAAGACTTCAGAGGTAGAAGAACACCACAGGAAAAGCTGAAATCTGTCTCCAAGATGCCACTCCAGAGTGGATTTCTCTTGCTGCCTTGAAAGAGCCAAGCACAACCCCAGTGCATAGTGTACTCCTGAGTTGACCTTGCTCTCTGCAACTCTTCCATTCACTGTACACCCTCAGCAGCTACTCTGCTGCCTGCAGGTGTGTGGGTGCCAACATCTACTACCCTTGTGCTCCTAAAAGCTGCAAGAAATCCTACCTTTCCACTCTGCAGCCATAAGAGAGTCAGCCTTTGTGTAAACCCACAGTCATTTCCATCTGCCTTGAAGCAGCTGAAGGTCTTTGCCGCATCTGGTTTTGGAAGATCTCAGCATGATTTTGGATTTAGGCTGTAACAAATATGAGTCTTTAAATTGTCTGAGCAGCATACTTGAGAAACACACAAGGAAAAGAGGAGCGGGCCAACATAGCACTCTATTGAATGGTGCAGCATAAGGTCCTCCTCCAAGGGGGACATGTTCAGCTTTACCATGAAGATGGTTATCTCAAAAATCACTCATTTCTACAAAATCACCTCCAGTTAGGTATGAGCATACAGGCTTGGAGGACAGGAGGGAGAAGTATGCACACGGAGATGCAGGAGAATAGAAGGTGTTGGGAGAGAAGCAGCCTGTGCTCAGCTGGCAAACCGTATAAACCCTATTTACGCTCGGCTCTTGGCAAGCCTTCCAGGAGTAAGGACTACAGGATTTAGATCAGAGCTTTGTTCCCTGTGACTCAATTCTTACTCATTAGCTGGCTATAAACAGAATTAAACAAACCAGTCTGCTCTCACTGCTTAGGATTTTTACAAAGAGCCTGAGATCTTACAGGCTCCACAGATTCGTATGTGGATTTCAAAGCACCTCGTGATGCACTGAAGTACAGCCTCACAACACCCCAGTGAGGTAGATACGATTGTGGTCCCTTGATTTCGCATGGGAAGGGGAAATAAGCCCCCAAACAGAGCCGAGGAAATAAAAAATCATTAAAAAAAAAAAAAAAAAAAAAAGGAATACCTGGGAGTTCAGGTTTCCTTACAGCCTGTCTACAGCCCCAAACAGGTTACAACTCTGCAGTAAGCAGACTGTTCAGGAGGTGAAGCTCTCTCCTTCAGACTTTATCAAGCAAAGCATTCATCTCGACACTGGGAAGAGTGTTTAAAGCAGGAGCTGGCCCTAACAGCAGAGAAGGAAGCACAGATTAGGAAGCAGACCCAGAGTGAGCACACAGTGCTTCCATCTGTCCTTCCACGTGTTTAGAGATTCAATGCAACTAAGGATTAAGACATGAGTTTCCTGAGCAGATACTGTCAGACAAGTCATTCACTGGGGAGAGGAAATCCTGGGAAAGGAAGGTTTTATGGAGCAGTGCCCAAACCAAGGTGCTCCCATGCATGGGGCACACCCAAGCCCCCAGCATGGTGGTTCTCTCTCTGGCTGCACACATCCAAGCCGGTTCAGCCATAGGCAGAAGTGCTTCATAGTATCCAAACTACTCCCAGTCTCTCCTGCCCTGGCTGGCAACACACACTGTAAAAACCAAATAAATACATCTTTAGGAGAGCTACATGTGAGATACTACATGCTCCATCACCTTTTTTTTGTTTTGTTCTTATGGAGGGGATAAATCTGTTTCTTCAAAACTAAAATACTGCAAAGGCCACAGTCAGTAAAAAGAAAGTCCCTGTACAGACATAGACTGCAAGAAAGTCTGAGCTAGAAACAAACTTAGGCAAGGAAAACTACCTACTTCTCTTCCTTTAAGGGGCATAGATAGGCTTGGTCCCATCATGCACATTTTGTTTCTTCACAACCACATCACATGGAGACCACAGGACGGAGCTGAGTGTTACACATTCAGATGAAAGCTGCCAGCAGCAGGAGGCTGCAGAGATGGGTGATACTTGGCTGGAAGAATCTCCACTTGGGATCCTCCTTCATCAGGGCATTCAGGTGACTGGTAGCTCCCTAGACCCCAAGAGGACCAACTGGTGCTTCTGGACATGTGGTTCCTTCTCAACTACATCTGCTAGAGCAGGGAAGCAGCCCAATGGACTGACAATGGAGCCCAAGGATGGCTTGGGGAAGGCAAAAGGGGTCCCCTTATGGAAGATAAAGCAGTAAAAGGCATTGCATGCACCTCATCAACAGGGCCCTTTGCAGTGACAGATCTATGTGGAAAGCAGGTTGGCTCATGCTAGATGCAGACCTCTGCGTGGCAAAAGACTGGGCAGGATGACTCCAGCATTTCCACTTGAATCTGTCACCACAGAGCAGAGCCTCTAGGCCAGGCCCAGAGATAGCTCTGGAGTCACACAATGCTCAGTGCCAGCATCCAGACAGCCTCATCTTACAAAGGAACCTTTCAAAACCCCTCAAAACTCAGACAACACAGACGTTATGCACTGATGGGCAAAGAAGGCTTTCAAGACAAAACTGGAGCTTTAAGCGCTAAGCATCTCTCACAAGAGCAGAGAAGCAGCAGGCTACCCTGGCACTAAGGATGGAGGAGAGACCCCTGCAGCAGAAAAAGGCCAAGAATGGTAGGCAGGTTTTCAGTATTCAGGCAGTTTGATATTTCCCAGCTAGATCTGAAGGTGGGGAAGGACACACTGCAGCATTTCAAGATCACAGCAGTTCTTCAAAGCAAGAGGAGGCAGTAGAGCCAGCCCTTCCCTGGCTCTCCTCCTCGAGGAGGGAAGTGCTTTTGCCCGTCTGTCTTCCAGACACACTGAAGCCCTTGGATACCGAGGGATACATTCCTGCATGCTTTCTTCTTCCCCTCTGTAGGGCTGCAGACGTAACAGTGTCTGTGATGCGTCTGAGAAGGAGCCAGCTACTTACCCACCCTGTGCAAATGTGCAGCCCCCGCAGGTGTGAGAGGAAGAAAAGGTAAGGCAGACCCCGAGGGCACTGGGGCTAGAGAAACATGTTTGGAAAGCAGACGGGGAGCTTTGGAGTGCCTGGCAAAGGAGAGGTACAAGCAGGAGAGACAGAATACCAAGAGTAAAAGGAGCTGTGGCATGCAGAACTGTTCCTCTAACAAGCACTGCTAAAAGGAATTTGGAAGAGCAGCAAGATGGGCCAATCCAGGTCGAGACAAGCAACTTCACAGAGACAGGAACAGATGGCAAAACCATCCCACTATGTTCACACAGGTCCAGCACTGATAAGAGGGCACATGGAGAGTAGGAAAAGAAAATAAACAGACCTTCAGTCTTATGATTATGTAGCTGACAGAAGGAAACCTCTCACACTCTCCCCTTCCCACATGAAAAGAAACCGTAAGTTCCCTCAGTATAAGCAGACTTCTGTAGCGGAGAGGTTAGCAGCCTGTTCTCAGAAAGATACAGGTAGCAAAGGCAGAGACAGAAAAGCACACACGCACACAGGGTGTAAGGCAGCATTCCAACAGAAATACAGACGTTGCAACTGTGCAGAGAACGAGAGCGTGAGATTTACAATATGCCTGGAAAGGGGGAAAAAAACAAACCTGTTCTGTCTCCAAGGCTGAGCTAACCAAGCCAAGTCACCCTGTCGCCTCTTAAGATATTCCTTTCTAGATAAGATATCCCAGCTCCCTCCACCCCTTTCCAAATAAAGTGCAGATGGTCATATATTACTGGTCCATCATCTGCCAGTTTCAGTCAGCATTGGGGAAATAAAACCCAAAAGCACAATATTGAAAAAAAAACCCAACTCTCTACACAACCCACCCTCAGAATCCCCTAGACTGAAGTCTCAGACTGTAAGCGAAGGACAAATTTGTGAGATTTAGGGTCTATGAACTCTTCCGAGAGTTTGATGAAGGGAATTTTCTTCACATTAGCAACAAGGCTGAAGTCCAAGCACTTGAGGACAAAAACAATTCCGTCTTGCAACCCGCTTGTGACTGCTTCCTCACTAACGAGCGTCCACTGCTTGGAGAACCAGCGATCCCTGTCGTACTGGAGGGTTGGGCCGGGGCTGAGGTAACGCTCCAGGAATGCCTAGTAAGAAAATGAACACATTAGCACCAGGGAAACGGCAGCCCTGTGACTCTTGTCTGCTTCCACACGCACTTTCTTTCTTTCTTTCTCCAGATACAGCTCTGTGAGCATTGGCTTGCAATGCAGGAAGTTATTCCAGCTTCAGGGCTTCAGGAGACATCCGTTCCCCTCTGCTTTGCCATCTTAATGGCAGGAGAACCATCCCCTTGCACCTCTGAGTGAGATCCCACGTGGATCCCAGTGAAAGGGTCCACCTCTGTTTCTTCACAGCATTTCCACACTGAGCGCAGCAAGTCCTGGCTGATTTCCTGAGGGTGAATTGCCACATTTCTGTCCTTGGGTTGCGTTCTCCAGAATGGTGGCTGTAGGATGCTATTGGGGGGGGGGGAAGGCAGAGGGTGGGAGGGGAGACACTGAGGGACCACGTGACCCATCTCCCTCATCATTCAGTCCCCAGTCCCCCCCCCATTTGCAGCTCAACAGCCAGGGTGTGAAGCAACAAACTGACATCTGACCAGGCAGCCCATGAGTTACAAACACTGTCAGACAGGGATTTAGGCTATAATTAGAAGCAGTCCAAAATGCGGCAGCGTGCAGGAGATAAAAAGAAGAAAAATGTCCTTTGCTATCTCCATCAGTCAGCCAGCTGGGAAAACTGCCCGTGACTCAGGGCCACTGCCTTGGACACTTCTTTGATACTCACTCCAGTGTTGAACTGGATATCGGAACAAACAGCTAATTATCTCACGGGTATTTCAGCTAAAAAGAAAAAGGTGCTTCAGAGGAAACACCACTTCCCTTTAAGACCTGATGCAATCTACCAAGTGCTGATTGCATTACAGAGAGCAGCTATAAAAGCCTCCAATCACTTTCTCCAGCAATTCCCTGCCCTGTGCACACAGATGTGCCGCCCCTTTATCTCTCCTTTCCTACACTAGGGCTTAAGAGCACCTTACCTTTGGTGTCATGTTATTGGTGATGCAGAAGGACAAGTGTTGCAGGATGCTCTCCATGCTGTGGTACTGCTGCTGGCGGGTGGTGCGAAGGTACTTCTGCAGAGCTCTTGCCATGGAGGGGAAAATCGCTTGGGCTGCTTCTCGAGAGTCCATCATCTCTCCTGGTGCTTTCTGCTGTTCCTCTGCCTGGAGGCGTTTGATATGAGTGAAAGCCTCCTCTACTGCAACCACAAGCCTGCGGAAAGAAAACCAGGACAGCAAGAGTCACAACACGGAGAGGTAGGATGGGCTTGTAGTTAAGACGGAGCCTGGGAGTCAGGATTTACAAGCTCCGGTTCCCATCTCTTACCACTGACTCACTGCATGCCATACAAGTTACAGAAAATTGACTCCACTGACGATCTGTGAGGTAGACAGCATCTCTCCCTTCCTTGCCCAAGCCATCCAGAAGCCGAGGGTCAAAAACTAGGATTAAGACTTTAAAAGCCTGAATGTCATGCTTGGTTCTGCCAGCACAGCATAAACATCAGTTACGTGACTTGAACAAGACACAGCTGCCCTTGTGTTTAAGGCATATCTTTGACAATGGCAGCTCCAGCATACAGTGCAGCAGCTTGATGTCACGAAGAGGCTGGCTATAAGCTAGCATGACCCAGGACGTAGAATGCTGTGAGACAGTGCTCACCAGCTGTGGTCTGCTCTGATTTACACCAACTGGGAGCAGACCTCGCGTTTCTGGATGACTGCCCTGTAACTCTCCACTGAACAATGACGAGGTCCCCATCTAGCCTCCTAACACTGCAGCCAAAGATATCCTCTGCAAACCATTCTTGTGTTGGCACAGGTGAGCAAACACCAAGAACACACCATAAAATGGCAAACATGCTAAATGACGCTTGCAAGCCCAGCAGAATTTAACAAGTCAGGGACTATGCTGCAGTCAACGGGAAAAAGCAACAATGATGAGAGCCACCCAACAAAATTATTTTGCCTCTCTAGACAGGACTTGTTTCACACTCAAGTCACCAGTTACTGTGACTTTTATGGCATTACCCAGTGTATATTAAAGCTAGGAGAAGCTGTCTTAGAACAAGCAGTGGTACAGAATGCTGCATTCAGGCTGTATACAAAGAACAGCACAAGAAGCCCTGACCCCTGTAAGTTTTTGTTTAATCTGACTTGGGGAATGGTGGAAATCAGTTTCTAATCTCTTTGTGTCCTTTTGTTGCAGCTCTGACCTTCCTTCTTTGTAACATCTGGCACACTCTTCTAGTGACTGATAGTTCTCTGACTAAGCAGCTGCTCTAACCAGCCTCATCAAGAAAGAGAGATATACACACATTAGGATGCTATACTGCATGGAAAGGAAAATATAAGGTCCTATTACCCCATGGCTGGAAGAGAGTCCTGGAAGAGAGTCTGACCAATAGCAGCTTTAGAGCATAGGTCAGACCAAATCAGGCTAGGGAGACACTGTGCCAGCATTTTCCCAATGAAATATAAACTGACAAAATAAAACAATACAAGCCAGCTCCATCCAGTCATGGCACATTCCTTCCAAACACAGGGGTGCCTGTCTGTACACAGCTCCCCTCAAAACGTTAGGTGTGTTAACTACAAATAATAATTAGACACTTGAGCAAATAGAGGCACAAACTCTCTGGGGTCACTCAGCAAAACGTTGACTCTGCAGCCCAAGTGCTACTGGCAGAAAACACCTATTTATTTCCAAAATAAAACAAGGCAGTTCTGGTCATGCCTTTCCTCTCCAACTCGTTTATAAAAGACAGACAAACTGCCCCTTCTAGCTGCTTATAAAAAGGTATTCTTTCCTTCCCCGTGAAGAGGCAAGACCAAGTGTTCCACCAGCTCTGCCCTTGGATTACTTGAGCTGAGATGACAAGCCTGACAACAGGGGAAATAATGGGATTTCCTACAGCAAGTAACTATGGATTTGTCAAGCACTGGACTGTTCCCTAATCTGTGACATCACATTAGCTTATCTGGCACAATAGACATAAGCTCTGCTTCTGTATTTTCTTCAGATAACTCTACTTGCAAGCTGTCACTGTCCCTTGTGCATCTGGGTTTCATATGTTCATGTACTGTGACAGATTTACAGCTGCCCCCCAGCCCTTCATCAAAAATCCCTCCCTCTCAACGGGCTCAGCGAGTCTATCATGACTGAGCCTCTAAAGAGTGGTTCAGCATCAGCTGATCAGCACTGAGGATCAACCCTGCACAAAGGACACCTTTACCTTGCACGACGCTTTTTAACTCGGCGCTCGTGGTCAGCCTCCTCATAGTAGAGCTCATTGTGGCTGGAGTCCCTGCGGCGGGCTGCGGCTGCAATCATGGCACGGGACTGCCCCGAGGCGTTGTTCCCTGGGCCTTCCGCAAGAAGAGACGAGAAGGCGGGCATTACTGTCACAGAAGGGAGCTGGGAAAGAGCAGCACCCCCAAAGAATCCACCACAGGTATGCCGCAGCTCTGCCCCAGCGCCCTCTACCCAGCTGGGGCTATAAATCCTTCCCCAGACCTCTCAGAGCTACTCTCAGAGCCTCTACAGAGCTCTGTAGAAACCCCGCTGGACAGCACATGCTTAGAGAGGAGCTTTCTTCCTAGCTCAAAGGATGACAGTAAAAAGGGAAGTTAGTTGGGATCTTGCACAAAGGCAGGTAAGATACGCATGCCAAGGGATGCAACTTACCATCCATCATTATATGTGCTTTCAGCTTGACAGCAAGGGCAGCTGGAATGCCCCACATTTCAGCAACAAGACAGCGTGAGAACAGAAGCGTGGAGTTGAGGAGAAAGACAAACACAAGAACATCAAGAGACATGGATATGGATGAATGAAAACCAAAGTCCAGGCGGTTACACACAGGGAAGAAAAGCAGGAGCAGGATGCAGAGACAGCAGGACCACCTTCAGACAAAGCACCAAGGTTTGCAGAAGGGTCTTTCTGAGCAACAGCTGTGCAACAGGTTAGGATGGGGTCTACGTGCACAGCAGCTCCAGAGCTGCATCTGCTATTAGAGCTTCTACTGCTGTTAACAGATTCTGCTCAGCTACAGGAACAGGGAAGCCATGATTTTTCATGGTTTAGTAGGAGCTATTGGTGATAGGTGAACGGTTGGACTGGGTGATCTTTTAGGTCTTTTCCAACCTTGGTGATTCTATGATTCTATGATCTGCTCTGTAACACCCCAGCAAATGAAACAGGAGTTTACAAGACCTTAACGAGTGACCCTACAGGACAGGAAAGTCCTAGGAAGATCCCAGCTCTGTCTGTTTGGGCAGAGATGCGGTAGAAAGGGAGAAAACGTTACCCCTGAAGAGCTTACCAATTCTTCTACCCAACAGAGGATAAAAATGGGAAGCCTAAGACAGCCTCCAAACCACCAAGTGCTGTTTCTCCAACTGCTCTTGCCTGGCAGTGATGAAGGCCCATCAATTGTTCAGACATGCTTAAATTATTCTGCTTATGTTAAGGCAGCTTTTATTTATTTTTCCTAAAAATCACAAACTCGTTTCCAAGACAAGCCTGAAGCTCAACAGTAGGAAGGCCCGATATTCAAACAGATGGCTCCTTGAAGAGTCTGAACACTTCAGACTTTGTTTCACAGACTCGAAATGGAGAACAACACTTGAGGGAGACACTGGCTCCCAAATTTGGGTTAGAATTATTACAAGCCTCTGTGACTATGCCTGGTGATGGAAATCCAGGTTTTAAAGGTGAGTCTCCCCACTCTGTATAAGATTACAGCAAGATGTTTTTTCCTTCCTGGCTGCTACAGCATCAAATACAAAAGCTGCCAACAAATTAAGCTGCTTAATAGCGTTACTGTTTTTTCACACAGAGGGTGTAAAAGACTGTCAAGATGCCAAGGCAAGCTGCAGCCAGAACTACACTCCCCTTTGTGAAGTAGATGGGAATGCTTCTGAAGAATATGCCTCTAAGCCTGAGATTTCCACATCTGCAAAGGCAGAAGTGTTGCGCAAGGAACAGCCCAGGGATCCTGTACTGCCCCAGAATGAAAAGTGCAAGTTTTGAGGCCCTACCAGGCTCACTCGCCTGCCACTAAAAAGGCCTGGCCAGTCATATCCGGAGCTCATTTCTGGTTCCTTCTCTTTCAACTACTTTAGGAGCTACTATAGCTCAAAAAACTTCTAATGCCACTGGACTGACAGATTTTCCTTTAAACTTGGGACCCCCCCAGTAGCTGCCACAGGAACAGGCACACTGCCACTTCTTGAAGAGATGCTGCACCAGAAGCAAACTGGTAACTGGAACAGCTTGTCCTGCAGCATGGTTTGAACAGTGTACAGACACCTTGGGATCTGGCAGCCCTCACTTTCCATACACAGGGCCTCGCTGAGAATGAGCAACTGGAATGCAAGATCCTAGAAAAGTGCAGAGCAAGTTGGTTTCCTTTTCTCTTAGTGAATTAATTCTTTCTCATCTGCAAGCTTCTTCACTCCAGGAAGCAGAGGACGCAGAAGAAGAAAGCCTGCCCCTCTCTCCTGCTTCCTTTCACCTATCCTCTGCCAGAAATGAGAGATTTCATTGTAAATATATTAAACCTGCAATTGATTCTGCGGACTCTGAAGTAACGCATCAGGTTTGGGGAAAGACTGAGAATAAGGCTTTTAAACTTCTAAGGCTCCCAGAAATACACAAATTAAAATAGTGAAATAAATAAAAAGCACTAAGGCCTTGTTAAGGCAAAGGAAAACCCAAGACACATGGCTGCACTGACTGACGTTCATATTTCAGTCACTACAGCACATACAAAGCCACCTTGCCCCTATAAGTCCTTTCCATTCCTTCCTGCTCTCAAAGCCTTTCAATACAAGCTTGTTTATATGCAGGACTTACCACATCTTGTCAAGAGGTTTCAGCTGTGCCTCACTGAAGAAGTTGTCCCATGCAACTTCCATCAAAGCTCTTCCATCAAAGGAATGTACACTTTTATGGAGGCTCACATGGTCAGGCACACCCTGCTTATCAAGCCTAGCTTTTACTGATAGAGCTTCAGAGTGCCAAATGATTAAGTCCAGTTTTCACTACTTTGAGTGCCCACATGGATCCACTCAGCCATCCTCCCACACATATCCTGAAGCCCAAGAGCCTGAAACAGGTTTGCAGAACAGTAAAGCTCCATGGGAATAGTTATCTGTCTTGGCATTTTCCCACAAACTGCCGAGCATCACGATGACTTGGAAGCACAGCCAAGCATAAGCTAGGTACAGCTAATTTACTGCTAAGGTTGCAAGTCTGACAAACACTTAGTTCCCTGTCAGCTGCTGCTTTCACAGTTGCTCCTCCCCTCATTGGTATGAACCTCCTCAATTTTCCTGAAGGCAGCTGTGCAGTGAATGACTGGGGAACAGATCTAGGTTAAAAGTTGCGTTTATTGTACTAGCACAACCAAGGAGATGACCCAAGGATGACAAGAAGCAGAGGCTGCCCAAAGCAAGCAGAGGTGCCAAGAAACACTTATCAAGCTACGTCATTATTAAGCCTGACCCAAAACTTGGCTGTTTTCACCTGGCAAAGACAAAAGCCTTTTTGTGGGCTAAACACATCTGTAAAATCATCTGGAACCAGCAGTCCCAGCACTGTTAGGAAAAATTCCAGCAAGAGACAAGGACTTGGCAAAGCAAAAAGGTGAGAATGCATGCATAAAGCGTAAGGCCAACGCAGCCCTTCCCTATCCCACCCATTCTCAGAGACTACATTTCACCTCACCTACCATCAACATTGTAGACTTTCAGGCCAGCCATGTGCTTGGCAGCGCGGGATTTGGAGGCTGTTAACAATGCTGGGTTGTAGACAGGGAAATCTCTGTAGTAATTTTCCAGAACCACGAGTGCAGCTCGTTGGATGCTAGAGGAAAAAGAACAAAAGAAGATACACTTGCAGAAAGCAATAAGGTCTTTTATTCCCTTTGAAAATAAAAGTTTTCTGGAAGAAGAAACAGCCATGTTATTTAGAACAAGGCTGTCACACCCATGACATTGTGCAACATAGAGAATATTAAACACTGAGGATCTCCCTAGGTCCTAAAATCCTGTCTGAGATGCTTGAAACCTCTCTTCTCATGCCTCAACAGGAAGACAATAAGAAAACCCTGAGCAAGAGAAGAGCATCAATGATGTGCCAGGCTACCTGCAGCACAGCAAAACACAGACAGCTCAGCCCCCCCAAAGCAGGACAGCATGCCCAGGCCGGGGATCAGCACATCCTGCTGGCTTTTCGTGGCCAGCCTGCACAGAGGGACCAGCTCAGTGCAGATGCTTTTCCATTTGAGTCATTTCCAGCCGCACCTTGCAGCTTCTCAGATCTCCTCCATCCAAGCTCTGACAAGAGCCCAATCTTTCCAGCTTTTGCAGCATGATAAGATCGTTGCCTTAGGAGCACAGCTGCCCGAGAATGAATTATCCCAGTAGTGCCTATTAAATCCCAAGCAAGGGACAGAATCGAGGCAGCATCACGCTTCATTTCATTTGGAACCCACAAAAACTAGAGGGGAACTGCCAACATATTTGTTGGCAGTGATTTGTAAAGATCACACTTACCAACAAAGCCTGTCATAAGGAAAGCAACCAAGTACTCTCACACATTACAACACAGGAAAGAACAGAAACGTGGGAAAACAGACGTGAACAAATTAAGACCTACATTCAATTCTCATCACTGCCACTGATTCAATGTGTGCTCCCGGAGGAGCAATTTAATTTTCCCGTGCCTCGTGCTAATATTAACTTCTACATCACACCCCAGTAATTCAAACACTCACACACTGCCTCTGTCACCCTCACCATCTTGTTGGCCACCTCCCACCCATCAGCAAATGAAGTTGAGATGCAGTCCATCTATAAGATGCTGGGGAAGACAAACAAATCCAGACTCGCTCAGGGTGTACCTTCCTTGTTTACTGTTATGGTACAGCGTCATCTGTTTTGTTAGCTGTATACTTTTAAGATGATCAATTGAGGTTTTAAAGCAAATTCCATCTTAAGGACTGTGTGGTGAGGTGTTTTGCATCCAACTACAGCATCCTTTAGGAGCTCTATTCTTCAGATACCAGTTCTAAATACCATATCAGGTTTGTTAAAAGCTATTTCATTAAAGCACTCAGCTACCGAGTGAAAGCCAGTTTCATCAGGGAAATAATTTTCCTTTAACAAAGACCTACAGATGCACAGCCCACACCCACAGCCAGTTTATTTCTCCCTGCCAAACTCCCAATTCCTACTGTACATTTGCTGCAGCTCAAAAACAAAATCTTATAAAAGGAATATGTTGCTGCCACACGATATCTCCCCTTCTGCCTGCACTCAAACATGACAGAGTTTTTCCACCTCTGCTTCCCAGAAAGAAAGGTGAAACTTGATGAGTTTTGTTTCCAAATGTTACTTTTTGAGACAAGAACATAAAAACAGTAACAGTTATACCCTAGCAGTGCACACAGGGGTTTCAGACAGCACTGGGACATCAGCAGCAGCGGAAATGTTTGGGAGGTGCTCCACTGGCCATCCAGCTTTTCTGAGGCACAGGAGAGAATGATGCACTTTAATCCATACACATTTTCCCTGAACCTCTCAGAAACTGTTATCACAATGACACCAGCTGTTCCTACCCCTCAGTGACTTACCTACCCCTCTGATTCGCTGGCACATGTGCACACAAAATCCAAACGCAATCAAGCTGTTACACTGCAATACCCTGCCATTGCTGCCCCGAAAATTAAAGCCCCGTTATTTTCTACTGTGCAGTTTCCTAAACTTCTCTTTAGGAAATCTCTGGCTCCCGTGCAATCCATCACAGGCATGCCAGGTGAGGGGGACATCTAGACTGGGACTCTTCAAACTCGCTTTTAAAAGAAAAGTAGAATTAAAGAGAAGGTGCTGCGGACAAGAAAATTAGAAGGGTGACCATAATTAGCCAGGGCGAGGGGAAGGCTGAATCAGAGCCTCCTGGGCAGCATTGCTCAACCTTTTCACCCACATCAAGGGGAAACCTCACCCTGCTGCAGGTGGGAACTGCAGAGCAGCAAGCAGCTCTGCAAGCAATGCGGTCATCCCTGACACAGCGAAGGGACCCAGCACACTTGTGCACTCAGAGCAGATCCCAGAAGTGAGCTAAGGAAGCCTCGTGCCTCCTGCAAAACGTAGTTCTGAAGCCAGACCTTCTGCTGCCATAGCAAACAAGGTGCTTCGGTGGCAGCCTCCTCCCCACCCACACACCAGTTCCACCAGTAAAGGGAACTGGCAGCTGGCCCACAGCCCGCACTCGGAGGCCTTTCCCTGCAGAAGTGTCTCAGGAGGAGCTCAGCACTACATCCACCCACTGCCTCCATTCACCCTGCACTTCAGCACACGAAGGCCCCTTGTATGCATGATTTCAAAAGAACGGGGAGAGGTGGAAGGAAAAGGAACAGAAAGTTTCAACATCAGACTGCCCATTTAGGGACGGTCAAAGCAAGGACCTTCCTTATGTCCTGTAAAGAGCATCTGGCAGCCAAATGTAATTCGGGCTTAGCAACAAAATACCAGAGCACAATAAAGCAGATCAGGAGGTGAAAAGCATTTTCAGGCAACAATTCAGACTCAAAAACCTGTGTCACAGAGAGGACCTCTTGCACAGGATCGCAGCCTCATAAAGGCAGCATCAGTAAAACCCTACTTTAGTTGCTTTGTAGTCTGTGCAGTTTGAGGGGGTTTTGAAGTCATTTGTTTTTATTATTTGTATTCATTCTCCTCCTGAAGAAGGCCGTGTCACAGCATGCTGCCAGCAGGGAAAGCAAACAAGCAGATCTGGCAGCAGTGCTCATACCTCAGTGGCATTTGGCAGCAGAGAGAGGCCGAGTACTTAACAAACAGCAATGAATTAACTTCTGTAGGATCTCCAAGGAAGTGGAGGAGAAGACTACGTGACACAACCACCACCAACTTTTCCCTGTCAAAAGGTAAGTTGTGAGCAACCTGCTCGAGTACTTGTTGCTACCTGGGATTTTGGTATCTGAGGTCTCAACACTGTCTCTCACTCAGAGGGTATTGTGGCTTTGTATTTGCCTTCCCTGATGTAGCTACAACAACACTGAAACTCTTTTTAGAGGATTTCCAGGAAAACAAGCCAGTGCTGCACTGAGGGCACAAGGAAGCCTGCTCACATCATCAGAACACAAGCTTAGAAGCTGCTGCTTCCTGGAAAAATGGTGCTGAGTCTTCTGTAGTGGTAGGAAGACATACAGTAGAAAAGGGGGAAAAAAAGAGCTTAAAAATCACACTTCTATGCTCACAGTTTCCATCAGACACTAAAAGGCTGCAGTGGTGTCACTAACATGGTTTTAGCAGCTTCACGCTTTGCTTGCTGAGCTAGGAGGGCAGCCTGCCATGGCTCTGCACCAGCCACCGGTGAGACACTGTTACCCACTGAAGGCACAGGGATGCCCCACAGCACTGCAGCAGATAAAGATCTAAACACACACCTAGAAAGAACTAAGATGTTTGCTACCAGAGCACAAATTTCCTTACCCTTCTATGGAGGCAAAACCCACAACATCAGAGCTCAGGGCAGGCCAAGCATCCAAATCCCACAGGGAGAGTCAGAGATCGATGCTGTGCTACTTGAGGGCTGAGTGAGCCCACGGTTATTTCACTAAATGGCTCCCAACATAGACTCACCTCCTCCAAAGAACATTTTGAAAGTGCTGCAAAACAGACACGCAGCATCACAACAAGCCAAGGTCTCTGGACATGCTAAGTACGTGCCACAGCTCGTCGGGAAGCTCTGGCACCTCAGAGAGAAGCTGAGCAAGAACTGAAGACAGCAACCCTCCACACAGAGCCAGATAGTCCATCCACAGCAAGTTGCTGAGATAGCCTTACTCCCTCTGGGATGAGATGCCAAGCAGAGATGCCAAGACAAGGAACTCCTTCAGCAGCCGCACCAAGGAAGCCAAGTAGAAAAATACCTTTTAATCACCATAACTGCAATGACATTTCAACTTGGTATAGCTGGGAGAACAAGACTGCAGCCCCTAGGAACAAGAAAACCATGTTCTCTTGTCAGGCAACCACAACTGAAGTCTCCACTGGGCTCAGGCAGGAGGCAGGCAGGCAAGCACAGCTCTCACCCCAGCCATGGAGCAGGTAGCAGGCTACCAGGACAGTTTGTTTTAGGTGTGTGCAAACAGCCAGTCTGTATAGAGTACATGCAGCATAAAGAAAAAAGGAAAGAACCACTGCCAGTCTACTACAAATGTCGCTCTTATGTCATAACCTTTTTATTTGGAAGAGAAGCTGTGAGTATGGATATGGGAATTTCTAAAACATAGGGTTTTATACAAAAGTACGATCAAACATTTTAGGAAAAAAAAAAAAAGTCTGCTCCTTTAAATGATATGACCTAAACAAGCTCCTCATTTAATACCTCCCTAAAGAGCCCTATAAAAGTATTCCCAGGCCAGTGCTCAGAAGATGCTGCTACAGAAGTACAGAGTGCTAAGTTTGAGCAAGCAGCTATAAAAACCCAGTAAACCCACAGGCATGCTCCCATTGCAATCTCCTTCTCAGAGGCTTTCCGGCCTGATATTTCAGCAAGTTAACTGGTCTTTAAAACACAAGCATTTTTCCCCAGTCACCTTTATTGGCAAGCTTCAAAAGGTGCAGTAAGATGGTTTAAAAAAAGCAAGACACTATGCTGGGGTGACAGCACTAGCACTACACCTCTTCCTTTCCTCAATAACACAGCAAACATGTCACAGGACACAGCAGTGAGGAAGGCACAATAACAGGGATATCTGCTAGCTCTGACCTGATATTCAATGAACACAACTGATAAGCTGCAAAAACCTAACACGGGTTTTAGAAACAAAAGAGGGTCTGAAACACAAGAGCAGTTTCCAATGGGACGCAGCAAACAATTTTTCCATGAAAAATGAAAGGCTGAAGCACTTGCTGAGCCCAGAGTCATGCCTGGGTTCACCACCTGCAATTTTAGGATGCCCGACAGCACGGGGTCAGCTCAGGTCACTGGGAGGGCTGCCCTTCCAGGCCCCTCACAGAAGAGCAAAGGGCAATTTCTCAGTATGTGGCAAAGGTACGTTGCAATGCTTACCTCAGCCTGGTCACAAGCACATGTCAGGAGAGGCTGCAGGGCTGCACGTCAAAGGGCACTTTGTGTAGGGCTGAGCTCCTTCTGCAGCAGTGTGGGCTGCAAGGCAAACCACTTGCATCCTCCTTGCTAAAGTTTCTCTGCAGGGGGAAATGGTGTGCCTGGGGGGCTTCAAGCACACCCTCACCAAGCAGAACCATGCGATACAGCCAATAGACAACAGCAGCGTTCATTCTTCCATCCCCTTTGATTAGATGCAGGGCATTCAGACAGAAAAGGTGCATCCCAAACCCAATACCATGCCCTCAGGCCAGCGGTACCCCAGCTGAGAATTGTTTCTTCTGCCAGCATAGTGAGCAGCCTATTTCCATGCCACAGTTTTGCAGAGTGATGGGGCGTCCTCAAGGGAGCTAGTGAGAATACAGGCTTGCTTATTTAGGGGAAAAAGGAAAACAGCTGATGGCTGCTCACACCAGTGCAAAACCAAAGCTGTGAAAGGCTTCCTTTATCTATTGAGCAAATTGGCAACTTGGGAAGGAGGGTAGAGAGAAAGGAGCATGGGGGGACAACTTCAGTGAAAAGATGACTAGAGGAAGCTGCTGCCAAGCTGTCCCTGCAAACCTGCACAGCACCACTGATATGGGTTAGGATACCTGACAGATAGAGGTACAGAAAGGCCAATGACTACAGCCCAAGTAGCTCCCCCTTGTCCACACCCAACTCTACAAAGGCTGGTGACCAACCTACAGACACTACTGAAGTCGATCTTACAGCTTAAATTTAGAGAACACAATCCCCCACACCTTCCCTCTGCCACTTCTCACAACTTCTGCCACCTCAAGCCTTTGCACACCTTCAGCACTAGCATAATTAAAAAGACTGAAAAAGTTAACCTGGACTAAATAACCCATCCACAAACAAAGCCATAGAGCTATATAGATAGCACAGAGGTATAAATACCAGCTCAGACATTTAGCTCACTGTGCAACTAGACAAGGTTTCCTCAGGAAGGCTAAGGGACAATCAGACACTTGAAAGCAGCATCAGTTTAAGCAATGATATGAAACTAAGGTCAAGTGCTTCATAGAATCACTAAGGTTGGAAAAGACCCCTCAGATCACCTAGTCTAACTGTCAACCCATCCCACTAAGCTATGTCCCTCGACAGCACATCTACAGGGACAGTGACACCACCACCCCCCTGGGCAGCTTGTGCCACTGCCTCACCACTCTTTCTGAGAAGACTCTTTTCCTAATACTCAACCTGAACTTCCTCTGGCACATCTTACAGCATTTTTCATCCCGATGTTTATTCAACTGAAGGGCGAGCCGTGTTCTTCAATATTCATTAGTAATCTGGCACAGAACTGTCAGTACCAAACTCCATTTACACGATCTTCTCCACTGCCCTCTTATCTCAGAAACTACAAGCAAGAGTTTATTAAAAGATGATCAAAAAAAGATCCACCACAAGCAAAACTCCCCCAAATTCTTAAACCAGCATTTCACTCAAATGTAATTTTAGCACAGAACATAACAACTTTAGTTTTTTAAAAAAAGGTAATCTCTTCTTTCCTCTTCACATCCATCAATCTGTATAAGATAACAGCATCAGCTGTTGAGTTCACAGTTCATCTTTGAAAAACAAAGTGTTTGAGGGAAGCTTGACCTCTTTTAACGGTGCATGCACACTTGACACTGCTTAGGACTGTAGGAGTTTTGAACAATTCTTAAGACACAGGGGGACATGATCCCAGCCCCAAGCTGCTTGTGCATGTAAAAAAGTGAAGCATCACCTTCTGAATTGAGATGTCAGAAGCAATATCAAGAAATCCCTCTGCCTCAAGACTGAAACAGTCACTGCATGCAGACAAAGAGCGTCCACTCCTAAAGCATCCAGAAACCTTGCAGCAGCAGTGCCCTGGATTACACTTCCAGTCCCTGATACCAAGGCACCTACAGCAGTAATGTGATTCCACTCCCCATCATGCATGCATGCTATGCCTCTGATTAGCCTGAGCCTCTAGAAAGATAATCAAGAATGCAGGAACCATCGCGTACACCAAGTAGTTTGTAAGAGACACATTTTCAGAAGATAACTTAAAGCTTGAGAATGCAACATGAAAGGCCAGAGCTTACAGACATCTTGCATATACTACATAGGAATTCTTCAAGTTACATTAATAGTTACAAAGGATCATTTGTTTGTTTTTTTTCTTTCTTTTTAATGAAAGCTAAGAAATGCAATTTTAATTCTAAAGAAACAACAGAAAGAAAGCACTCAAAGCTTTTACTGGCACCAAAACCAGCACAGCAATGGGACTTTAAGGTTAGATGGAGAGGCCCACCCAGGTACCAGCAAAGCCCTGCCCGTCAAGGAGTATCTGATCCAATCCAGAGCTCTGCCCAACAGCAAAGCTTCTCATTTTAAAGCCAGCAGGATCCAGAGATTCTGCAAACGCTTCTGAGGCTGTGGAAACACAATCCACACTTCCAGGCTGAGCATCTTTAACCCAAACCCCAAAAGGATGCACATTAACTTCATTAACCTTGGTCTTTTAGGGAACAGAAATCAGCCAGCGGTCTTCACATTGCAGTTTAAGTCCTTCCTTCCATGACAAGAGCCTATCTGCCAGAATGGTTCTCCCAAAACCTTCAGCCAAAGACTCAATTTGATCTAAAGTGTACAAGCAAAATTTAAGCTTAGAGGTGCACTTATGCAGATGACTGCCCGGTGGGGGAAATCAAGTTATAAGAGAAAATACTGCCCACAGATTTGTGGCAAAAAATCTTTAACTACCGCCCAACTCTTCCCTATTCCTTCCAGGTAGGTAGTTTCCAGTTTTCTTAAACATTATTTGGTTCATGCTGTACAACAAGAACCGTAAATGCTTAATTTCTTGCACTTTAAACAAAAATGAAGCCTCCTCCTTTTCCCCAAAGGCATATTCCTTTGCAGAATATTTGTATTTCACCGTTCACCACAAAAACTGGCTGTTAAAGGTTGAGGGGGCGGATTCTTACTTTTTTTCTCCAGCATTTGAAGATAAAAGCATCTTCACTGCCACAAAATTTGTTCAGCAGCTTAGGGAGACCATCTGTCTCCGTGGGTGGTACACACTGGTGACTTGGAGGGCAGAGACAGCAGGGGGAAAGAAATTATACGGCAAACGCCTTAAGTACAGGACAGGCTGGAAAGCCTGCTGTTGTAATGCTGGGCACTGGTGGTTTTGAAAGACAAGCCAACAAGAAGAAAAATCCTTGCAGATGAAACCAGTGGCATTTCCTCCCCACCACCCCTTTCAGAAGGGCAAACCCAGCAACTCCCTGTTACAGCAAGTCATACTGTACCAGCCAGGGGAATTAATAATTGACTGTGGGCCCTCTGCATAACAAGTATGATTGTAAACTTTTTAAGTATTAACTATTCAAAAAATGTGAGAGCGCTCCAGGGTGTAACGATCACCCTGAGCTACCACAGCCACTGCTGCTTGCTGCATGCCCAGGAACAGAACACAACCCTTACCTGAGCTGTGGACTACTAGGCCCAGCTCCAAGCTCTTCTTGCAGTAAGACACAGCAGAGCTTGTGTGCCCATGTACTGTAAATGCAGCATGGTTTGTCCTGAAAAGCACAGCCCAGGAGCTTGTGAGGGTTTGTGTTTATGTTGTTATTTTATTAACATACCTGGGGCTTGTGAAATACAACTCTGCAACACCTCACATAAGGTTCCCCATGTGCACAGTGGAAGGGTGCACAAAAAAGGAAGCAAAGCAGCCAAGATCAAACAAGAAGAGAGGGATAGCAAGATGACTGACTGTGGGCCCTTCAGTCTCTTGAACTGTCATCTTTATCAACATGAGGAACAGCTCTGTGTGTAAAGTCATATATAAAGTCTTCTGAAAAGAGGCTAGGAAACCATGCTCCTTTCAAGAAAAACAGAGCCTGATCAGACTTCACCACATCAGAAGTTTGCAGATGAGCAGTGCACACAGAGATACTGACGGTCCATCCCAGATTTCCAGCTCCCCATCTAATGAGAAGCATCTGGCACAACTGGAGTCTGCTGTTCACTACTGTCACAAATAAACATCCTCTTAATGAGGTGTTACTCTGACCCAAGCAAGAAGTCCTCGTCAGTCTCTACTGACAACACACCCTGCACACCATCAGACAGACCCTCATAAAACAGAGTCACCACTGCCATAACTCATCCCCAACATCAAAGCAGAACTCCCTTTGCTCTGCAGGGAACAGCAGGCAGCATTACAGAGTCTGCTGGAAAATTTGCTTCTGCAGTTCCACCAGTACCCTCACAGCAACAGCAAACAAGCAAATTGCCTTTGGTGGCACCATTCTTCCTCCTGGGGGCAAGTTCTTCAAGCCCAGGAATTCAGGCATAGAGAATCAGTCCAGCCTCGGAGAACACAGGCTGGGCTCGAAATCACAGGATCACAGAATGGCCTGGGTTTAAAAAGACCTCAAAGATCATCTAGTTTCAGTTCCCCTGCCATGGGCAGGCTCTCCAGCCACCAGATCAGGCTGCTCAGAGCCACATCCAGCCCTGCCTTGAACTCACTCCTGCAGGGATGGAGCACCCACAACCTCTCTGGGCAACCTATTCCAGTGCCGCTCCAAGTGAAAAACTTCCTAACAACTAACCCAAATCTTCCCTTAAAACCATTTTCTTTGTCCTATCACTATCAACCCATGTAAACAATAATTCCCCCTCCTGTTTATCCACTCCCTTCAAGTACCAGAAGGCCACAAAAAGGTGGCTGTATGTACCCAGTTATATGAAGTACTGTTAGGGACACTGGCTTGGTGGTCATGTCTGACACCTCTCTCCCTTAGTGCTAAAGAAGCTGCTCTGGAGCATAATCCACTTTCTTCAGTAACTTCACTATTAACACCCATTTAGCCAGCTATCCCAGAACTTCTTGGTAGAAGAGAGTACTTAATGCTGGTGCTCATCAGGTTGGGTGAAAGGGGAGGAGAATGACAAATACTCATCAGGCTGCCTTACATGGAATTCAGGACTGAGAAAATGAACTGAGAAAGAAGGCTGGTATAATGCAGGCTAGACAGTATGGGTATCCAATCCTTTTGTTTGTGTGGTAGCCAGACTAAGTGAAAAGGAACTGTCTTGAGTTGCATCTATGAAGGCTGCTCCAAAAATAATGCCCCATAATTATTTCCATGGAAACTACTACCCATAAAAGAACATGTAACACTATTTAATAGAGCAAGTTCTAAGCTACAAAATACTATTTTTCAACACAGTCACAATCATTAGCTGTGCATTTTCACCAGCAACGAACAAGAGCCTGCATGCCATACTCAACAATCTGCACAGTGGAGGTGCCCCACTACTGACACCTACTACCCACCACCACTGTACTCACATCCACTGTTTGATCTCCAGAAATGTTCAGCAAGCATCAGTGAATGTCATTGGGGGCCATTTTTCCACGTGGAGGAATTCAGTTACACTCTTTTGATTCATATGTACTTCCACATCAGAAACCATTCTGTCAGACTGCCCCTCTGCTTCTATCTGTCACATGCCAACACCACATACCAAAATGTTGGTGTGAAGGCCCAACCTCTACTGCCACACCAACAACATCCACCTCTGATGTTGTGGGCCAACATAGTAACATATCAGACATTTTTTTCAGAGTACATCCCATAAAATATATATATTAACTATGTTATATAAGTAACATAACTTATTTAGATTGTTAATGGTTTTTATTAAAACACGCACAAATGAGAGCAACAAAAAGATATAAAAACAAGGGCAAGTATCCCACTAGTTTTGAAACTAACAAATCAGTCTGGTTCAATGGCAGTGGCTACAATAATTAGAGAGGTCTCAAGGTGTTCAGCGGAGATTTTTGATGAAATTTTACTCTTCCTGCACTTACCCTTCAAAATAATTGTTCACAAATCCACATACTGCCAAAAAGCAATGACACGAATAAGGTATGATTGTGAAGCAAGGAATGTTTCTCACTGGTAACAGAAGGCTTATAGAAGCCTACGAAAAAGACAAAATCAAAGCACATGCAGGATAGAAGGAAAGAGTGTGCAAGCCCAGGCAGTGTCCAGCCAGGTTTATAAGGGCAGAAGAGTATTGCACCAACATGTTTTGCAGTCACACTTTTGACCAACCAACTGGAACCAGAAGCAGCCTGCAAGCACATAAGATCAATCAGTCTGAACGATCAATTCAATGAGATGCACACTAGGAAGCTCCTTCATCAGAATGCAGCACGGTTTTCAGCTGCTTTTGCCTCAGGCAAAATGACATCCAGTCTCCTAAACCCACAGTTAAGCTGATACATTTCTCCATGCTAAAAAAAAAAACAGAAACAAAAAAAAGTAATGGAATTTTTCCCTTTAGAAAGTAGGGAGATTTTCGGACAGCACTACCAAGAGACAAGTGTTGATACAACTCTGGAAAAGTGCTGTCTATATAGTTGAAATGCTGACCAGGTTTTACTAATTTGAAGAATTTCACTTTTGGTAAGGGGGAACAAATTTGAATGACACCTAGCTGCTACAAAATAAGATGTGCAAAAGCAGGCTGCTGTATGAAGAAGCTCTTCCCAGTCCTTAATCTGGTATCTACTACCTTACTAGGGAAAATGGCCCCAGTGGCACAGAAGGATGCACACAGAGACAGTAGGTGCAACCTACTACCATCCTAAAGCAGCTGGATCAAAAGCATCATCAGTTTCCACCACACAGTTCTGTTTTCAGCTTTGTTTCGTACTGAACATGAGTGTTCAAGCACAACCTATGGAGCAGCTGCTCCTCTGCCTCCGTTCAGCCAAGAGAAAGGCTCCCCTTCCAAAAAATATTTATGCATCTACATTGTTTTGTGAGTCTGTACAAGCCACAAGATTTCTCAATAAGATATAGCTTACTCCTGCAGGGAAGGGGCAGGCTCTTCAGAGACATACACCTGTTTCAAGGAAGCAGCTGCTCTCTTGGATTTTCAAACCACAGCTTGGCAAACAGTCATCCAAATGCAGATGGTAAACACAGGGTCAATGCTCTAACAGACTTTTTTTAAACTACTTTTCAGTACTAACCTTCTCTTGATCATAAAGACAAAGAACATCAACTAGCTCACATCAGTCTGCAAAATCTGTCCTGACTCTGAAGCTGTTCAGAAGGCTCATAGCCAGTTTCCCAACTTGTCAGTTCAGAACAAATTACCACAGCCATGCTCCTCGTATTCCTACTGCAGGAAGGAGAAAGACCCACTCACAGACATTTCTAACCTCAGAAAACCAAGACTACACTGGAGCCACATTCAGTCCACGTATAGGATCAATAATTACCACACATTTGAAGTTATTCACTCTCCTGCATTGTCTGGACCAGCAAAGCTCCAGGGTGGGGAAAGACTACTCACTGGAGAGGAAAGAGGTCCAGCGCTTTAACTACAGAAGAGGAGTGTTTTCTCCAGCAACACCCCATCTACATTGTTTTTGAGCCACCCAGAAGGAAGTAAACTATGGATGATAGATGTCATCCATGTCCCCATAACTGCAAAGCAATCAGCCTTTCAACAGGAAAGTTATCTACTGTCACCCTTCCCCACCTTTGTTCTTGCTTCCAAAAGTCTTGCCAGCATCCCCACCCAACCTCTCCTACATTTTCCCAGGCTTTACTTCCCCATATCTTCCCATCTCTTCATCCATTTGTACCCCCATAAAGCATTCCCCCCACGTGGCAACCCCACCTACCAGGAGCAGTAGAGCAGTCAGTAAGTTGAGACTTGGCACTCTTGTTCACAGGGACTCCAATTTAATTTTCACCTCCCCCCGCCAAACCCTGAGTCACTGCCAAAGGGAATGCTCATTTTGGCAGCTAAGTCTCCCCAAAGAAAAGTTGTAGCCAAAGTGCTAGAGGTGGGACCAAGCTAGTCTATTAATAGGTTAATTACAATATGAATTTGGGGAACTACTCCCAAGTATGCTTACCCTCCCGGACCCAGGGCCCTCAGGGGTGGAGTGGAATATCAAACTCAGCATATTCAGCTTCATGCCTGCAGCTGGAGTCCAAGGAGGGTGGAAAATCCAGTCCATGTTCTACCTGGCAAAACCACAGTTTTACAAAAGAGTGGCTGAGCTGTTGCTTTCTTCCTTTCTCTCCCAGACACTTCATTCTTCTCACACTTAGCAGCTCTTTACCACATTAGAGAAGACCCAGAATTCGAGGTACCAACAGTTTTGCCATGGAAATAATTCGAGGCTAGTCAATGAAGCAAAATCCTACAAGAAGTCCCAAGAGACTTCTCACTACCAGTCTCTGGAGTCTGTTGGACTGCTGAGGACAGAAGACTCCAGGGACCAAAACTCTGAGATACCTGAGTGCACAGAGGACAAAGGAACAGACCAAAGCAACAACGTTTTGATTTTAGAAGGCAATCAGATTACTGTGCCTGTTGAAGCATGCTTCCTCCTTCCAGGCAGTAGGCCACAAGCTATCCACGACCCCTTTAAAAGGGCTGCAGGGAAGCACGCATACACAACAGTAAATTGAAAGAGCCCACTGGTAGCAACAAATAGCATACACGTGCTTCATCACAGCCACGAGCATCTCTCCAGCACACCCACAAGGCTGCTTCTTTAGTTCTTCTCAGCACATCACCTTCACACATCTCTTTCATCAGATCTCGCATTCCAGTAAAGCAAACCAGCCATATGTAGAAGGCAGCAGTCTATGACATTTCATGGACAAGTACATAAAAAACTCAACAAACACTTTGCAAGATTATGCTACGAGGGTGTTTGAATTTTCAAATTTCTCTTGTTTTGCACAAACACCTTGCAATCCTAAGCCATCAGAAGACAGAAACGGGAATTTCAGTCATTTCTTATAGATCTTATGACACTGGGGTCATGCTCCATACTAAGTCCAGCTGTTTAGGCCATCTGCACACAAATAACTTTTCACTCTTCCATTCAGCAAAAGAGAGATGGAGGGAAACTGTGTTCTTCCCTGTCTGGAAGACACATGGCCCCCAATCAGATCTTACCTCTACATCAGCAAGGATGTAAAAACAACACAGGCTCAAAAACACATCACACAGCTGCCAGAAACTCAGGAAAAAGCAGCACTAGCTTACAATTCTTAAGACATGCTTGGCAAGACTCTCCAACACAAGATGCTGTTGCAGCGCCTACATTCTACATGGTTTGGATTCAACATGACGAACAAAACTGCAATCAGCATGACAACAAATTAGAAATTATTAATTTTTCATACATCTCAGATTTTCTAGTCCTTGGTGCCCTCACATCACCCAAGGCATTCCAAAACCTTGTTGTAAAGAGAACACTGTTTCTAATGGAAGTGCTGTTAAATACTCAGGCCCTGATTCTTGAACAAATTATTTGTCTACAACATGATGATTACCTACATGGTGTAATGCAATGGAAAGCACAATAAGATGGCAGAGCACCAAGATCTCAAGCTACAGTGATGGAGGATCTTCTTAGATACAAAAGCAGTAGGTACAAAGAAAGAAACTGCCTACTTCCAGGTCTGTAAGGTCCTCAGGTAGGCAGGGTTCTCCAGAAAGATGCCCTCACCTCAGCTACCAACCCTTAAATGAGGTCTGGGAAGGAGTGGATCCTGGCTCCACCCCATTTGGTCACTAAGGTGCACTGCATGCACCTGAGCTCCCCTGGGATGGTCTCACCTTCCTACCAGGTGCTCAATCACTGGTTCAAGCTGTGACCTAGTATTTCCATTACATACATTAAGACAGACACGTAGACTTTGGCAGGAGGAGGATCTTAATTCCTCTGAACACAAACCAACAGTCTGGTACCAAGCAACCATCAAATTCTCTCAAGCCAAACCTGCACTTGGTGTGTATATGTAAGGTATGCTCATGCAAATTCCCTGAATTCTCTCTGTAGAATTCACTTCTCTGAGAATTGCCATGGCACCCCCAAGGCACAAAGCCACAGTACAAGGGAGCTCTTTGACAGCTTCCTCCATCTCCTTCCACTTCTAGATTAAAATGCTGTCCTGGATCTGCCACTTACCACAGAGGAATTTGTAAGTTTAAAAATAAAGGAAGAAAGAAATTAAAAAAAAGAAAACCAGAAGACATTATACTATTTTTTAAACTCCAAAGCTGACCTTTAGGTAAAGCAACTGGTGCGCTTTCATTACAGAAAAGGGGCCCTGCCTCACGTTTTACAAAGGAGAACCAGTAGCGTCCAGATCTAGTTCACATAGGAGACCACAGGCCCTCCTGTTAAGCCAGGATCAGCATCCAGGAGTCAACTCCCAGACTTGAGCTTCAACCACTAAATCTGCTTCAAAGCAATTCCATTGCTAAGCTAATAACTGGAGACTGTTCCTACATCCACTTAAACCAGCAGACACTAATCTCTCCATCTGCAATAAATATGCATGCCATAGGGGTCTGGACATGGTAAGTGGAGCAGATGTTTAAGCACACATACAGTTTGGGAAATCAGATTCAGAGCTAACAGGGCACAGGAATGAAGAGATTTCTAGACATCTTCACATGACACAGGAACTAAAGAGACCGAGACACCCATTCTCTCTTGCATATCTATGGAATGAAGTGTTAATCCCAGGAGAAAGGCTGAAGCAGGCACGCATAAAACCTGCAGACTGCACAGCTCACAAACTCTCCTAGATACATCTGACCCATCAAACTGGTCAACACCAGTGATAAAGAGAGCAGATGCCATCATGAATCAGGACCACAACAGGTACAGTACAGTATCACACAAAAAATAAAAGCACAAACAAACAGCCTGTGCCTACATGTGTCTCAGTACTCATTAAAAATATCGTTCTTCAGTGTTCAAGCTGCTGGGAAGTTTTGAGTGCACTAAGGCTGCTTCAGAAGGAGTCCCCACACAAGCCAATGCAAAAACACAGTCCTGACCTCAAAAAAAGGAGTCCCAGGCCACTGAAAGCATCCCATGGCGTAACTATTTGCCCCACCCTTCAAGGTAGCCCCTGCTTGTCACAAAAGCAAAGCTCAAACACCTGAAAGCAAGCATTTCAACCAGTCACCGACACACATCACACAGGATCTGAATGGCAGCACTCAGCCTGATCCAAGGGATGTTTATTCAGGTTTCTTCCACAACTCTTGGCTACACAGGGGGAGGACAGATGTGCTCTGCATTTTAGCACATTAAGCTGATCTGAATGTTTTCTCATTTACTTCCTTCAGCCCCTGCCACGTGAATGCAAGAGACTTGTTTGCCAGTCAGGAGGCTCTGAAGAGTGACGCACTGCAGGGGTGCTGTCAGAGGGCATCTGGTCCATGCAACCACAGAGCACAATCTAGCCTCAGCCACATGAGGAAGCCTCTCCTCTTTACTCCAACAAGGAGGCAGAGAAGGCCTCTAAATAAGCAACTCACTGGGCTTAGCCCAGTGACCAGCCTGAAGTTGAGCTATCAGTTCTTTTCACTCTGTCTGACTCAAGAGATGTTTATTCAGGTTTCTGAAGCAAGGACAAACCAACCCTCCCTACACTCACACATTTAATTTGGTAGCTTCTGAGAGACTAGGATTCCTCCAGGGGAAAATTCAGAAACCAGCGATACCATACAAACAAATGCAATTGGTGCTTCCAGCTGTGGCATAACCACGTTTATCTACACCACTGGACTACGGTGGCTTGTACCTACCTCAAGTGCCCCAAGCTGTAGTATCGTGATTCTCCGTCTGTTGAACGAACTACTTTGACAGTAAACATGGGCTGCAGCTGTCGTAGCTCTAGCAGGACAATGGCCAAGTAGTGAATGAAGAGCAGTGCATCCACCAGAGACACTGCGTACTGCACTATTCCTTGGTAGTTGGTGTCCTTCGAGTCCAAAATGCGAACGCCATAAAAAAGCCAGTAGGAAAACACAAACAAGAAGATGAGGACCAACAAGAGGGCCCGGAACACAAACACCCTTGGTATGTCTGCCTTGGGCTGGCGGAAAAACAGAGCCCAGGTCCCAATCAGAAGAATGAGGAGTTTAAATGCCACAGAGATGAACAGTCCCTCACAGACAGTACCACACGGCTCCAGATCATCCCGCCACAGGATCTGGGGCAACAGAATGAAGGCGATGGGGGTAAGGAAGACGAGGAGTCCAAGAACAGCTGCCACTGTTAAACCCAGGTAACGTTTGCAGTCCAATCCAACACTGTCCTCCAGATCCTTACTGATCCTGGCTATGTCCTCTTGGGAAATGCTGTGTTCAGAGGTGCCTGTGATTGCTGTTGTGGTCTCACCCCAGTTGTCATCCTAGGAGAGGAAGAGAGAAATAAGAACAACAGTGAAACAATTGGGTTATTTCTTCCAGGTCTTCTATTTTTCTTGCCTGGAAAAGGATTGCTACATGAGACTTAATTCTGTTAAGTAAAAGCAAAATAAATAAATAAATAAATAAATAAAAACACCTTCAAAGTACTGAATAATTAACCCTGAAAATTAATAAGGTTTGATCCAAATCAGTGACTGTAAATGCTGGGTGGTAAAAACCTGCAACTGTGGAGCAGGTAGCTCAACTTTCTTTGCCACTCAGAACATCTCAGATACTTTTTCCAGTACACTTAACTAACAATATGTCATAACTCTTGGAAACTGTAGTAATCATCAGGTCCTATGAGAAAGGCAAGACCTAGCACTCTGCCAGCCTGTGAACTCTGTAGTGCAAGCACATCGCAGAATCACCTGGAAGGGAAAGTTCTATTTCAGTGTTTCAAGCCAACTGCAGTCATTACACAATCATAAACAAGTTCACACACTGCTTTTTCATCTGTAAGAGAAGCAATTGCACTTCCAGCAGGTTATCCTACCTCTTTCTTCTATCCTCCTCTACAGTAGCATTGTCCTCAGTGGCTAATATATTCTAATACAAGTTGAATTAAATCTAAAAAAAAATCACAGGTAGTCACTGAAGATATTTGCACGTATGGTGCTTTGAACTTACTAGACTGTGAATATAATCAAGCTTCAGACTACAAAAGGCTTTCAGAAAGCCTAATTTCTCTCCTAGCTAATTTCAAAGGAATTCCACAAGCCAGTACTTCCACCCTGCGATGCTGTCAATTGCTGCTGCTTGGTACTGGCACAGCCAAAGAGCTCCACTGACACACGTGGATTTCAGATTTGACTCACAGCTGCTGTTGAAGTGACTCATGCCCAAGAAGACTCCTGGTACTTCTCACAAAAACATACCAAACAGTGCCAATGCACGTGTTTTGCTGCTTGGCACCCAACACCTTTGTAGTTCAAGGCTCATTAAGAAGTGCATATTTTGCCTTTCCTCTCACTCTCCCAAATCTTTTCTTTCTGCAGCCTTGGTCATTTATAGGACTTACACCTTATTCCAGACTTTGGCAGTCACATCTACTGAGCTAGGCACTCTGTTTTAAAGAAACAGGCATCATCTTATACATAAGACCCAATATCTATAAACATGAGAACGCTGTAGGAGCCTATGACTACGGGGTTTCCTACTTACCACAGCATTTTAATATTAAACATTATTCACCTCTTTGTAAAAGCTACAGGAAGGTCTTCAAGAAGACTTCGGGAGAGCAGCAGACAGAAGCAGCAAGATTGCTGTGAACAGCTTTGGTAATTTAACTTCCAATGCACTTCAATATCTCCCTGACAATAGTAGTAGGGTTTTGAGATAGATCAGCCACAAACAGACAGTAACTAGAACTAATCTAGAGGATTTTTGAGTCACTCTTCATCAAAGCAGAGATACCTGTACAGTAAGATTTCCTGAAAGGGGGTGTAATCGTGTCTCATTTTCCTTTTTGCCAGTGTCTCCAGTGAAACAATCTAAGCATTTCAAGTATTTTATGCTTATGTGTGAAATAGCTCTGCATGATTTCCTCCTTTCAATTGACCGAGAAGCTGCACAGAACAGAGAAGGGACAGAAACCCCACAGCAGCTTCAGGCTACAACCCAGAAGAAAATAGGCAACTCTAGACCCAGTTTACAGCTTCAGACAGTTTCTCCCATTTTAAATGGCACAAATATTACAGTCATGCAGTTACATGGAAATACAAGTCTAAATCTCAAACAATACAAGATCATTGAATCCAATTCAGGGCACTCTGCTTCCCAGGTGAAGTCTAGCTCATGTACCAACTTCATTTTCTTTGATTTTAAATATTGAGGAGGTCTGCACAAAAACAAGGGCCTAAAAATCTGCCAGCATATTTATATTTATTCAAAATAATAGCTGAGACTCTTGAAAACAAGTATTTGATTATAAAATAGTGAATGGAAGTACATGAAGTAGGTATACCTGTAGCTACATGTATATTGTCATAAGTGCTACCATACACAATCTGAATAGAAAGCTGGCAATTTTGTTTTGAAAGAACAGAGGTGGAGCCCCGTAGGCAAAAACTAACATAACAAAAATTCAACCCAGGAAGCAATGAAACATCCTGTGTTCTTTGTTTTCCAGCATCAGTCATTCTTTGCAAATGAATATGCACCTTCACATTAACTGCTGGAGCACGGAGTATTGGATCCATTCTAGATTAAATCTGAAATAAACACTTTTTTTCTTTATTAATTACATATTAGCTTCACTGAGTTTTGAGGGTTTTTTTATTCCCCCAGTTTCCTAGCTATTTTGCATTACCTCTATACTTTTTGCCTTCTTTCCTCATTAGGGAATCCTGGCCCTAACATTTTACACTATGATTCCACACAAACGCCATTTAAAAACAAAAGTGTACTTACAGGTGAAAGGCTTGACCTGAATACTGCACAGTGAGATGATGGTAACACGTGATTCTACATAGCTTGGCAGATAACACTCTTTGGAGACAGAATTAAACCAGTGCCCAAAGTGTAAGTCATGTCAGCACTGGTGCTGTCAAATGTAATGCTCTCAGAAAAGACAGAACTGATGAGATCTTTGTGTAATGTATGAATAAACAGTAGCCATAGGTCATGGTAGTGTACTGACAGCATGCGAGCAACACGCCTCTTCCAACTCACGTGAGACAAAGTCCTAGGCTCTGTTCCAGAAACCAAGCTCCACGTTTAACTTTGCTGTTTCCTTACCTGGCCCTCTTCTGTCCGAGAGGCGTCATTCCCAAGCAGTGGTTCTGCAGGAGGTGTCTGGATAGTGACGGACTTCTCAGACCGACTGCCATCTTTGCTTCGTGGTGATTTGTGCCTGTCCCGACTCCTTTTCCAAATAGAGCAAGAGAAGAATAAAGTTACCGAGGAGTTTCTGGACCACAGCCTTGAACCTTTAACTTACTTGCAGCATGTGCTTTAAGAATTTGGTTATAGTTACGCCTGCTCACCTCTTGATCAACGTTGATTTAATTTGCAAAAAAATAAGTTTCAAAAGAGGAAAAAAGTGACGTTGCTCAGAGTGGCACACAGCCCTGCAGCAGGAACAGTTTAACCAGTCAGTTATTGAAGGGGATCGCCATGGGGAAAAAGAGACATATCCATCACTTCAGTTCCTCTTAAAATGGCTTCTGCCAGTGCTGGACTTGAAAGGGAAGCTTGCTCTCCCTCAACAACTGACAAGTTCATTTAGGATGGATTAGTCTACTCAGCTCTCCGCCTCTAATAAAAAGTGTCCCACAGGGACATGTAGAGGTAACACAAAGAAAGCTCTGTTCCTGCATGGTGGAACCTTGTCAGCTGGGATCTCAACACTGAAGGACAACTGGTGATGTTTATTGGCATTCCAAGCTAACTTCTTACAAACAAGAACATCAATAGCAGCAGGGCAGTGCTCACTGCAGAGTACCTACCTCACAGCTTCCAGTCTGAGAATGTCCCAGGATGAGTTAAGTCTGACCAATCTGCTAGACAGTACTTCCCTCCCATTTCCTACCTGGACAGGGAAGCTGCCCTTGCACCAGAGACCTTCATTGTACACAGAGACTGTGTACAGAGACTCAGGAGTGACCAGGGTCCCAGCACTACTGGGATTACTACAGCCCAAAGGTTTCACGGGACAAAACTTCTTCCTGTTTGCAGTAAGAGGTCTAGAATTTGGTATGCTGTTTTGAAAACCTGTAAGACATCTTTCCACGCTGCATTCTGAGGTTCAAAGAACAATCCACACAGGGGCGTGGATTGGTGATAATAAAGGAAAAGGGAAGAAAGACAAATGAGATGTTTTACTCAAGAATGGACTCCAAGCAAAGAGGCTATTTCATGGAATAATTCTTTTTCCAAACACACGGGATAATTGCTTCTGAAATGGAAAGTTATTTTGGACTAGTTCAGTCCTAAGTTACAAAGACTGTAAAGGGAACCAGTTTTGCATGTAAAACTAATGATGAAGATTAAAAAAAAAAAAAAAAACACAAGAAAAAAGAGAAAGAAAAAAGAACAAGTACACTTTCCAAGTAATTAGATGTCTTAGAGTAAGAGGTTTTTTGATGGCACTGAACTACCAAAACAGAAAGAGGACTTGCTATTCAAGTTCACAAAAGCTTGCCTTCAAATCCAATCAATGCTGATAAAGGACTTGTTGTGGACTCAAGCACCACTTAAGTTCTTTAAGAAAAAAAGCACCACCAACAAAGAGAAGTCAGGAGGATGGGGAGGGGAAGAAAGGAAGCCTTATTGTTACAGAATAAAGAAACGGTATCAGAATAGAAAACAAGTGACAAGTATCAGTTTAGGAAGTCTGACACATCTCCCCAGAGACTCTATTCATCACTCACACTTTAAGAGCAAAGTCGAGTGCTTTTTTTCCCCTTCGGGTGGTGCTTCTCCAATCTTTCTAGCCACATGGAACCCTAGCATACAATCAACAGTCTGAATATCATTAAAGTAACGGCATAACTGCTTTCTATCTTGTCACCGGGCTCCTCTGGAGGACACTCCGCATGCATCGCCTCCAGAGCTGTAGCCCCACTGATTACATCCCGGCTTATGGTTTTTTTCCCACAGAACACATCCTAGCTTAAAGCAGCAAGTAGTTAAAAATAAAAATTTCCTTACCCTTGTCTGTGGGCTTTTTTGGAGTGACCTGAGTAGTGGGAGTACCCCGAATATGTTGACTCTGTATCCATTGTAGTAGACATGGGGTCTGCAAAGATTTTGTTTAGAAGATGAGTTCCTGGTGCTCCTGAGGTGGAGTCCGTGATAAAAGTGCTTTCCTGAGTTGTCTTTGCTTCCCAATCATCAGTGTGGCCTGGTCTGTGGGGAGAGAGTGCACTTCACTTCCAAGGAGTCCTTCCAGAGGCAGGAGGGAGGGAGCTCTGCTCCTCAAGATCGGCCTAGGAAAAACAAATAGGCATGCTAAGCAAAGCAGTTCATGCAGAGCTTTAAATAAGTTGGTAGATAATAAATCTCTGATTCACAAACCTAGTCCATTTATCCAAAAATCTGCAACAGCATCAGTTGCTTGCAGAAGACCTTTGGGCTTTGGTGAAGACTCAGCATCCTGGATACTCAAAGATACTCACCCTCTGAAATAAATACTGGGTTTGACATCCATATCCCATAACACACATCCCAAATACCAGCAGGTTCAGAATGGCAGCAGTACACTCTGCTGTTCCTGGGGGAAGGGACGGGGGTGTGTGTGACTATCCCAGCAGAAATGCTGCAAACGATCAGACCACCATGTCTGAACCTGCTTTGTTTTCATAGCTGCAAGGTGTGCCCATTTTACAAGCATTAGCTACTACACAATCGATGGCACTGCGAGTACCTCGCTTCCTTTGCAACCTTTGCCTCCAAAGCTAATTTGGGCTTTGAAGAACCAAATTTTATTAAAAGTTAATAGCTATATATACACATGCTAATCGCACCAGGGAGAGTTGATTAGAGATCATAACTGGCTTATATGGGCCAACGTTTCTTGTGGCACATCTCCATTTGGAACAGAAGCTTAAGTCCTATCTGCAAAGGGCAGAAGAGAGAGCTGTCTGTTTTTGGATGGGAGCACGGAGACAAGGGAACAGCCTCCAGGAGTTACACGCCAAGAACTTTGAACCCTGTGGGAAAAGAAAAAAAAAAAAAAAGGCTCTCAGCTGTTCTCAAGAAGGAAAACAGAGGAATTAGGGACCAGTCCGGGGGAATTAAGCACAGTGGCATAGCACAGGGTTTGACATGGAGCAGCACTCTCCCATGCTTCCCACCAGACTGCTGCCCTGAGCCAACACCAGCAGGATGGAGGGCTATGGGCGTGCAGAAGTCTCAGAGCAGGCAAAAGGCTGCTTTAAGTAAAATTAAATCCCTCCGTTTCTCTCTGCTCACAACACTTTTTAAATCTGCTAGCAATAAAAGAGTCAGTGACTGCTTTCCATCTTCTACCTTCCCAGAAAGGAACAACAACAGACACCAAGCCCAAAACTAGGCCAGCTCCTCTTTCCAGCTACAGAATTCCTTCAATAATACCCCCAGAAAAGCTCACGAGCAAGCAGAGAACCCTCTGCAATGCACAAACCCTGCTTAAGCACCGAGTCTGGGCTCCACAGGCTTCCCTGGCCCACAGTATGATGTGGAGCCACAGGCATTTACTCAAGGCCTGGGCTCACCAGGGCTCTCAGGAAGGAGAAAGTGCTGGGGAACCCTTGTGCACATGAATTCCCAGGCTGTAAGGGAACATCGTGCCTCAAAAAGCTCCTTAAAGGAAGCAAAGAATTTATGAACAACAAGCAAGGATGGGAACGTAATGCCTGGTTTTGGAAGGGGGGGAAATGATGATAAATTTAGACTGTACAGGCACAGCAAAAAACAAAGCCAAGGCACGGCAGAGTTTGAAATACAGCATCATGACTGTAACAGGAACTAAAATCCCCCAGCCAGGGAGACATGATGAAACACATTAACTCCCCAGATTTGCACACAGCCTGGAACTTACAGCTCCAGCAAAGAGCTGAGACTCAGAAAAGCTGTTTTTTGCTCTGTTCTGCTAGGCAATCTCAGACAGATCCCTTCCTCCACGCTCCAAAAAGCACCGTTAGACCAACAGAGATGAGCACTAAAGGATCTTGTAAGCGCTAGGCGTGACAAACCAGGCATACCCTCACAAATACAAGAGGTGTTAACAAGTATTATGGGATTAGACCACTCACTGTGGCATTACTATAGAGAGAGCAACCATCTTCACAAACATAGCAAAGCCATAGAGGAACGCGTGAGGGAGATCTGAACTCATGGCCTTTTCCTTCAATTCAGCTTTTTTCCCCCAACTCCCAGACATAAGACTAAGAGCTGGAGATGTCAGGAAATATTTCAGCAGATAGAAGCAGCTGTGAAAAACGCCCAGGCTTCCTAGACAGGAACCACAAACATGCAGTTCCTGTTTGACAGTGGGGGAAGCAAGGCAGCAATGGGCACTGGAAGCAGTCTCTGAGTAAGGCTAACATGGGAGCATCGGGGCAGGCTGGATCATGCCAACTTTCATTTTCTGTGTAAACAAGACCAACGGTTTTGACATAGCTCTGTGAAAAGTCAACAACCAGGCCACCAAAATACGTTAAGCCTCCTGGACTGCAGTCAAAAGCAATGTGATGAACTGAGGAACTCGGCATCACCTCCTGGCCCCAGCTTAAGGACACAGTGGGGGCTAAACAGTTCTTCCCACCAAGGCAACTGGGAATAAAACACATCTGCCTGACCTCAGCTGGAAAAAGGAAAAGACAGCTGGCTTTGCCTGGTGCCCTATCGAGGCTGACCTTTGGAAAGGCTTCCTAGGTTTTTCAGTCACTAGACAGCCTAGATTGCAAGCCCAGTCCAAGTAAGATGAAGCAAAGAATCCAAGGTAGGATGTGCACAGTCTGTAGAGAAAACTGGTCCAAGTACACTCTTCAGGGTCAAACCAAGCAAGGCACCTACCTCCTGGTCTACATCATGGCAGGAAGGGGGCTAGCCTTATGCCAGGAAAGCTTCTGAGATTGCTGGGGAGGGGGCCCCCCCATCAACTGGGGCCTCACCCCTCCAGGAACAAGCATGAATGGAGAGTCCAGTCCAGTTAAACAGCTTTATGAGAGATCGCTACGCCTCCTGCAGAAGGTATGGTCTGTTAGCAAAGCACCTGGCCCCATGTGAAACAAAGCCCCTCTGGCTTCAGGGTGTAAGTAGCTCCCACCTCCTCACCACAGTTCACCACTCTCAGTTGTGTCAATACAATCCTCAGAGAGCAAATAACACCACTGTAAGGAAAGAAAAAAATAATAGTAACCTCCTCTCTCCACCTCGCCACACTTTTGTCTTGGGTCCTTTCCGTGACCCAGTTCATAGCACAGTGCCAAACAGCAAAACCAACCCTGTGATGGAAAGCGGCAGAGGCAAACAGCTAGAGGGTGGATGGGAATCTCTCCTCTGTTCAAACAAACGCGTTGTGCAAGCACACACTTTGCTGCCAGTAGGGCTGAGACTCTCACTTTGCCATTCCCTTGCTCACAGATGAAAGAAGGAAGCTGCCAATTTCATCTTATTGTGAACTCCCTGATGGGAACAATGCTAGGGAGGCCCCAGAAGAGATTTGGGGACCGCAGTCAGTCTGGCAAGAAGCACGAATGAATCCTGCACAACAGGGAAGAAACGTAGTTACCCTGAGTATTGAAGAGATCACTGTAATTACAGTTCCTACACAGCTATGCAACTCATTGTAACTCCCCCTTTTCGTTTGCTCATAAATCTCCCAAAAAAGCCCTTTTGAATTGCTATTTTCCATGCTGGGAGCCCAATTCCATTTCTAGTGAAGTTCGCTTTGTGATCATCTTCAAGGGAGCACAATTTGGCTCCCAGCCCGAGGGAAATTTAAAGGAGCAAGTTACATCTTTAAATCAAAGAGGGCAAACGCAAACAAGAGCTCTCTTTTTACATCCCATGCTTTCCCAACGGACTTCCCCTTGTGGAGCTGAGGCAAACAATTCTATCCCAGCCTGGCTTTGAAACCTTTGCCTGTGTAGTTTCATTCTTACCCAGTTTAGAACTTGCAACCTATTGGGGTCAACTTACCCATTTGCGCATGGAGTTTCAAATACCCTGGAGTGCCATATGGAGTCACATACATCCAGAAGCAGCCACCAGTGCCCACGAGTACATGTGAATGTTCAGTCCTGCACGGTGCAGGCCTGACTTCTACAGTAGCCTATAGAGCAAAGGATATCTGCTAGCTATTGCACTGAAAATTTCTTCTTTGTCTAGTGAAACGACAAGCTTTACAGATTAAACTCACAGAACCCCCAGAGCCATGCTAAGGGACAGCATCAGGCTTCAGGAGTAGAAATAATTAAAAGATTGCTAGGCAGTTGGGAAACATTCCAGCAGCAGCACTGACTCGGCAGCTACAACGTATTCCTATTATTCACCACAAATAAAAAAAAAAAAAAAAAACAACCCAACCTAATTCACTGCATTCAACTGCACGCATAGAAAGATCTATGAGCAATGCCACAGGAACCTCTTGCTTTTGAATTTCCTGAGCAGGCCCCAGTCCAGCAATGTGACCCGTAAGCACAGAAGTTCACCCGCGCTCATCAACTCACAGAACCAAGGCTTTCTGTTAGTTTTAACTGCCAACAAGCTCTTGTGAGAAGTTGCTCTGGAAAAAGGGTTTTTCCAAAAGCTTATGCGCTTTTGCATGTCATTAAATATGTTTCAATACGGCCCTGAAGTAGGTAAACCAGGGCCTTTGCTCGATGGCGGTAGCTCCTCATTTGCAAGCCCATCATCCTAAAAATAAATGTTTAGCAGTCAGCAAATCTAAGCCCTCTAGCGATGTGTTCTCTTTTCTCCGCTGCTTCTCACAGGCTCCTTAGAAACAGTTCACAGACCCCCGGGAATTCCCAGCCCCTGGGCTGAAAGCCATTAGTCCATGACATGGGTATTTCAAAAAGAAAAAGCAAAGCCACTTTGTTTATTGAAGCGACCCACCTGTGTATTTAATCACAACACGCAATAATGCAGACCTGAAAATGTAGTGGGATTATCTCAATCTGGAACAAAAACGCCTGAACCAAACCACCGCTGTGGTTCAGAACAGCTTTTCCAACCACACCACCTCAACACGCCATTGATCCATGACTTGGGAAGCTCTGTGCAGGACACATCAGTCAAATCCTTCCCAGGAGGATGCCCTCTGCTCACGGTAAGAACCACATCTGCGATGCCCAAGTTTGCAAAGCACAAGCAGCATCCAAGTCATCCATCATGCAAATTACACTTCAGCTGTTAATCTGTCAGAGCGGTGAAAGCTTGCACTCCTTGTACATCTCCCAAGTTACTGGACCTCCAAATGTGCTTTTCAACCCCAGAGCCATGCAACATGGTACAAAATATTGTTTTCTTGTTATTTCAGTGCACCTGAGACTGCTCACACACAGTAACGGTTTTCAGCACTGACATCTAAAACCCCACAGCCTTGCTGAAACGAACAGGGCAAATCTGCCCTGGAGCTCCTGCTTCGGACTGCCTATCCAAGCAGGCAGTGCCCACATCTCATTCACAAAGTTAACTTGTATCCATAGCAGTTAGATAGCGGGATAAAATTAAAGGCTATAAATTATAAAGGTTTCTCTACGGAAAGCACATCCTCTCCTTTAAGGATACTGTGTGTCTTCCTACACTGCCTATTTGGATTTTAAAGAATAAGTCTAAAGACTCTAAAGAAACCCTCAGGATGGAGCCTCCCTCTTAATGCCTTCCTTTTGCTCAGTCCATAACAGACCCGTGCCCGCTCCAGACTCAATGACACGAGGCATAGCAGCGTGCCTGTGAGGCTGGCACAGCCTTCCAACACACATATGTGGAGCGTTCTGTGGGGAGGCTTTCTGCAAGGCTCCATTCACCATTGATTTTTCAAAAGAGGTGACCGCTGAGCTAACGTTGGTCCCAGAGCTACAGCCAAAACTCCTGTGGGGAAGAAGAGCCGAGCACGCCGAGAAACAAGTTCCCCAAAGATCATACGGTTCGGGAACGCTCTGCAACTCATCTCAAAGCCGGGGCAGCCCAGAGACGGGCTTGTAAGCCTCGTGCCCTGCAGCGCACGAACTCACTGATGTCACTTCAGGCGTTCGCTTCCCAGAGCTGGAAAAATCCGCGGTCGAGGCGTCACGGACAAGCAGAGAGCCGAAGCGACACGCTCGCAACGCCGCTGATCCTCCACCCAAGGACCGGGGGTCCTCTCCCTCTCCTGCCCCTCCGCTCAGCTCCCGCGCGACAAGCTGAGGATTCCCAGCCGCGAAGCGGGGAACCGCCGCTCGGTTGCTCGCCACGAAGCGCTGCCACCGAGCCGGCTCCCGGCCGCGCCGCTCCCGCACCCCCCGCGGGCGGCTCCAGCAGCCGGGGCCGCACGGCACGACCCGACGCTCTCACCCCCCCGGGCCTCCCCGCCGGGCTCGCAGCCGCCCGCCCCACCGCCCGGCCCCGGGGACTGCGGACGGCCGCCGGGGACTCTCTCCCGGCCGGCGGCAGGTAGGGCGCGGGCACCGCGCGGAACACGCGAACGCGACCCACCTGCCTCCCGCCGCCGCCCCATGCCGCTCCGCCGGCACCGACCCGCCGCCGTGCCCCAGCCGCCTTCCCCCGGCGGCGGCCGCAGTCGCCGCCGCTTTCCGCTTCCTGTGCCCGGCACCGCCCCGTCCCTCCCCCGGCTCCAGCCGCGCGGCCCGGCCCCGCCGGCGGAGAGCGCCCGGTCCCGGCTGCGGGGCGCGGGGAGCGGCCGCCCCGCCGCGAAACACGCTGCCCTCCGGGGCCCGGCCTCGCCCCTCACCTGTTGCCGGCGCGGCACGGACGGCCGTCCCTGCGCTCGCCCTCCAGGTTCCCTCCCAGGCCGGACGTACGGAGAGGTCTGCGCTGACGGCCTGGCCTGGCCCGGCCGCGGGAACCCCGTGCCCCCCACCGTCGCCTTTGCTGCTCGTTTCTCTAGGACAACCCCTTTAAAAACAGGTCCGGGGCTCATACAACGAACTCACCGGTGAGAGAACGTACAGAAGAAAGGCAGAGCTCCTGTTTTCCAGTCCTGCAACTTGAATTACTCGAGAACAACGGAGTCCGTGAAAGGAACGAATGCATATAAAGTACTGGAGTTACGCTGTCAGACAGTTTCTGTGTCACACTGCGGTGCCTGCTGCAGATGGTGTCTTTTGTTTTTCCCTCTCAATTTCTCCTCAGTCCCTCTGCCCCACGACTGCACCAGGCTGTTACAAAAACACAGGCAGAGAAGGGATGTGCCAATGGGCTCAGAGCAGATAGCGAGGTGCTGCTACACGCTTTCATCATGTTTAAACCACCGAGGCATGAGGAAACATCTGGCATAACTTTAATCACTAGGTTGCACTTTGAGGTCATATCTTTGCTCAGATGCCTGCTTCTTTTTTCTTTTTTCCCCTCCAAAACCATCAGATTCACTTGTTTTTAAATAAGCCTGACTATTTGACCTTACACTTTTCTACTGACCATTTTTTGTGAGCCAGATTCTGCCTTGTTTGGAGATACAAACAGAATATTTCTGTTAAGATACTGAGGCTGAAACTGCTGTAGATTTTCCTGTCACCTTGGAAACTAGTCTTTGTTTTCCCAAAATCCAAACTCCACCTTCCCCAGCACACAGTGAGGCATTCAGTAACAACAACAAAATCACAGATCTGCACCTGTCTGTAAAACTCAACTTGATTCTGCAGTTTCTTACTGCTCACTGAGTAGGATGAAAAGATCGTTCTCAAGTTAGAGGCCACAGAGCTTCCTCATCTAAACCAGAATTTGTGTGCACAGTACTTTGGGAATAAGAGGCAGTACTCGTCTCAAGTAAGAAACATAAACACAAACTGAGCTAGCTTAAGAACAAACATCACTGAGTTACTGCTCTCTCCTACATGGCATCAGCTTGAGCCTCAGCACGGGATGAAGAGTGCCGGATGCGCCTTCAAAGGTCTTCTAGGATGAAACTGCTTGTGGAGCCCATTCAGACAGTGCATGACGTCACTCTATGCCACTGACCTCCATCTACCTGAAGTCTGAGTAAATGTGCAACAACAGATATGCACAAGGAGCCATAGTTCAGCTTTTATGCTGCAGAAAATCTTGTTAGGAAGAGGAAGGCCAGAGGTACGTGACTACAAAGAAACACCTTCCTTCCCTTTTGGGGTGGTTGCTATTTAGAAAGGGAAAATGCGTATCACTGCACAGCTGAAGAAACAGCATGACATTTATTTTGCATAGCAACTCGCCAAAAAGCTACAGTGCCCTTTATGGAATTCATCATTCAAAACACATACTTTCTGCCCAATGGTGGGTAGCAAACTAGGAAAGCTTCATTTGGCAGATTTCCTCCAAAACTCAGTGAAGGATTCAACTGGAATCTTACTTCAGTTTCAAGGCAGTTGGAGGTAAGACTTTCCTTTGGGTTCTGTAAACTTTAAGAATACTGTTCAAAAAAGAAAATAAAAAATCTCCCTCCAGAAGCATATCCTAGGTAAATTTGAAAGGAAAAAAATGAGGTAGATTACAGGCCAAGATAGGAGAAAAGAGAAGGTCTGTTGACTGACTTGTCTCTAAGAGGACTAGAATCTGCCCTGCAACGTGACCATCCTCTGCATGTGGCAGAATCCTTTCAGCCCCCTGTGGACTTTTACCTTAGAGGGCAAGGGACGTTAATAGGCAAGAAATCATCCCCTCCTCTCCTTAATAACTCCAGTCAGATGTGCTGAAGGTTGGGAGCACAGGACAGAGGCAGAATTCCAACTTCCCACAGAAACAAAGGAAAACATGAGGTCTCAAATAGGAATACCTGGGTTTAGTGGTTCTATAGGGTATGCAAAGCATTTACAAACTTCAGCCACTTGTAACTACATGGTGGCCAGAGAACCTGCAGCTGGGCTAAGATTTGGCCATGGGTGAGCGTGCAGCTGAGGAACAAATCTGCTCACTCTGGGACACTCAGGAATTAAACCTTTTAAAGGACAACAAATACAAAGGAAATCAAGAGGTAGAGGCACAGAGCCTCGAGCCTTCAGACCAAAATTACACATTAAGCGTTCACTGAAGATGACCGAGAGAAAAGCATAACTGACACTCTTACTCTGGCAAAGAGGTACTATTTTTCCAGGGGCAGGAGATCACGGTCCTGCTCTCAGAACGGAGGACAGAAGAGCAGCGTGTGCTGCTGCAGCTGATTAACAGTGCCACCAGCCGGCCAGCTGGAAGAGTGCCAGTTCACCTAAGGAGCAAAACAACATCATGTACATCCACTCACCTCCTTTCACCCCAGAAACACTTCACAGTCGGACTCTGATCGCACAAGCTCTTTGCCAAATACAACAAGGATTATTCCTCTGAGAAGACGAAGAAAAGGTCTTACGCCCACAGAGAGGCTTTGCAGCACTAGTTTCAGCAGGGTCAAAGGAGATAATGAATCACTTCAGCTTTCCTGCTACAGCGAAGAGCATGCAACAGAAAGCCTGGTTTGGGAAGGCTCCTTCTAGTGTATATCTTGGGTCATGGTACCTTTCACACAGCACTCTGGCCAGCAAATAAGGAGCTAGTTGTGCATGACAGCTGCAGCAAAGAACTGTGCAATGCAAAAGCAGTTGTGGGAAGACTGTCATTTGTAAAACCAATCTCAAATTTCAGCAGCCTTGCAAGCCCTTGCCAAGAATTCTGGTCAGGATTCTGCTAGATTTTAAGTGCATCATTATGTGGTTAAGTTTTATATTTGAACAAATGCAAGTCAATAGGGCTTCTGGGGAACTGGAACAATATATAACAGTTTAATCTGTGCAGGTGTCATATGGTGATATTAATGCAGACACCTTCTTTCCACTGAGATGTCTGTGTGCATTTAGACAGTCCCAGGAAACCATTAACAGCTGGTGAAGAAAAGCAGTATGACAAGGGATGAAATCTGAAAGAGATGAAAAACAGTGACCAAATGATACTGTATTACAAGCTCCAGCAATAAAATAATTTAAGAGATAACAACTGATCATCAATGAAAGTTTAATTTTCCATCTTCAAAACAGATTTAGGACTGAGCCAACATCCTTGTCCCAAGTCTCTTTGAACTCTGAAGCTCTAGAGCCACTGACAATATATAAATGTTATGACCAATAAAAACAGAGAGGTAAGAAATGGCAGGTAAGATACAGTTCTGAAGTGGGTGCACACTGAAGACTGTCCACATGAAGTTAAAAAGATCCTTGTTTTTTTGTGCATGTTTCTTAACAAAATTTTGCATCTTCATGGCTTTGAGACTGTTACTGATGATGAAGATGGTTGTGAAGCAGACCCTCTATTCCTAGGGAAGTAGTATCTAATAAAAAAAAGTGTCAAGGAAATGCTTTTGAATGACAGACAACACCTTCACCTAGAGATTTACAAATCAAGGAGGCAGGATGCTCTGTATACTGTTGCTTCTCTTTCAGTTTCACAGCACTGCTGACAGTGGCACTGTAGAAATTCTTTGCAGAGAAGCAACAAAACAGATAAATATCTGTTTCCTTTGCTGTAAGGCAAAAGGAGTGAACTGTTTGGTTTTAAGTCTGTCCCAAGACACAGCAGCTCCACCAAGTTCAGCCAAGGAGTCAAGAAACAGCTTGCTTGGAACACTGCAATGTATTTTTTCCCACACCCTCAGTTTTGCTACTTTCTGAGTCACTGAAATCTGAAATCTCAGTTGGCATATGCAGTTAAATTGATGGCTGTCAATAAAAATTAGCCTCTAGTTCAAAACCAATTCTGACAGACATACCGAATCACATTAATCTGCTGTTACTGCCTAAAGCAGTACGTTCTTACCATGTAGTCAGCACCTGGATGACAGCAAAGTCAGATAAACCAAGTTTCTAGCTGGATTGTAGCATCTCTTTCTTGCCTCACTTCTTTGCTTTGTAGCCACCAAGATAATTAGGGGATCATTCCAGAGTCAGATTACGAGTCAAATAAAACCTATTCCAAAAGGATACATGAGTGTGGGGATACCCCGTGTAGCCAGGTATTTCTGGATGAGCCGCTCGGTACCGTACCAGTTGAAATCTCTCGTTGCATACCCAATACGTGGGAAGTGCACTGTCGCTGAGAAGTAAGAATGCACACTCTTTAGGACAAGACTGCTATAGAAAGCAGTCTAGATAAGGAGTTCAAACTATCCAACAAGAGCAGAAGGAATATTTTGAAACACAACAGATCCATGGAAATCCCAATCTTACTTCACTTCAGAAAAGAATAATAAAGGTGGAAATAGGTCAGCACACCTGTATTTATGGAGTCACCATTCCACTACACAAACACTTACCATTCCTTTTCTTAGCTGCTAAATAAATCTTCTTCAGGCCCTTTTCCAAAGCAGACAGCTTAATGCCAGACAAGTTGTTGGACCGATCCCGGTGCTGAGCTACAATCAAGGCCAACTAAGGAGAAAATGAACAAAAAAGGAAATGGGAGTCTAAACATAGTGCTGACAGACACAGTAATAGCTGCTGGAAAACTGCATTATTAACAATTAGCTTTAATAAACTCTAAATAAAACTCTCATTTTTCCTCTAAAGGCAATTCAGCCATTTTCAGTACTCAGGGTCACTATTATTGGGAAAAAGACAAAGTTCACTAAACACAGTTTCAGAATCACATTAAGGAGAGCAACTCAAAACGAAGCTTCTCATTCTTACCAAGTCTTGCCCTTTTTTCCTCGATTTTTTATCATCAATGGGAAATAACAGGGTTCCTCCTAACTGCAGGTCTGTCCAGAAAATAAGAACAGAAGAAAAATAAACAAATAAATCAGTCCTGAAGTGTTGACAGTGAGTGAGCACAGCAGAGATTTCACTGTCACGTTCTACATTACTCTTCTTAGCTGTTTCCTCACAATGGATTCAGCAGTCAGTGCCCAGGGAAGCAAGACAGACATAAACCTGCCCTAACACAAAGAAAGAAAGGCACTGAAACAAGAATAAATCAAAAAGTTAGAAAAAACAAGAGGTTCTTCTACAGCAAGTTGGGCACTCTTATCAGCTGTGGGTAGCTCAAAACTGCTAACACAAGATCAGGAGAAGATTAATGTTCGAAGAGAATAAAAATTACAACTGGATACTGACTCAGATGTCTTTCATCCTTCTTAAAAGCACTCTGACAGAAAGGCTCTACCTTATGAGGAAAAATATCCTGCGAATAAGAAACAAGTCATTTGGCTCTTGTATCTACTTTTTTAACAGCCTGCAGAATCGATCAGATTGACCAAGCCACATGCAGAGCTCTCAGACTCCCAGCAAGTCAAGTCAAACTGCTTGCAGAGGTAGGGATAAAAATAACTAGAAAAAGAGCTACAAACACAACTATCTAGGTATTCAGACTTCCCACTCCTACAACATCATTGGGATCAAAACTATTAAGTATCTTGGCCTAGGGTCATGTTTTAATCTCTTACCTTTCATCTTCCCTGCCATCTCATATATTTTTCTTGGCTGATCAGAACGAGTCTCCAGAGCTGTAAATAAACCGCCCCTGCCCCAGCGGCCAGAGTCATCTAGAATGCAATGACAGATGAGTTTTTTCAGAAATCAAGATTGAAGACCATCCCTGAAGGAAAGGGGCCTACTTTGGCTAAATGCAGTGAAAAAACAGATATGAGATCCACTCATTAAGTGAACCAGAATGCAGGGGACTATCCTCAAGGATAAACCTCAGCCACTGAGGAAAAACAAACCTGACACGGTTCCCCGAAAAAACTCTACAATACGAATTCCTTCCTGCTGCCCACTGTGGATATTCAACCAAGTATTTATCATGGTAATGAGCATATAAAACTGTCAGTACCCTCATATCCAGGGAGAACATGCACATATTATGTCCCCAGATTGGTGCTTTGGGCTTCCCACAATTAGACGTTTGTTATTTGTGGGCTTTTCTTCTCACTTGGCATTTCCACTTCAACCACGAGTTTTTATGCTGAGTTTAACATAAGCCAAAGCAGCTTATAACATTCTGCTATGGCCCTGGTAAGAGGGCTTCAACACTGATTCAGGAAGAACCCTGTAACCTAAATTTCTCTCCCTCAGCTTTAGTGTCTTGACTTGTCACTTGACTAGTGACAAGCTTAGAACCTCTGTACCTCTCAATGCAGAGAGACAAGCACCACGAGAGAGCAGCTCTGACCTCAGCCTCTGGAACAGTCCATTTCTCCTTAGTGACTATATAAGGGAACTGGTTTTCAGTATCTCAGTTCAGTCCTTACAGCTTACATGGGATGAACAAAAAGCCTTCACCTTTAGAGGCACTGTCCCCACTTGTCCACAGATAAACAATTTCTAGACACACCTTTCAAGAGGCTCACCCAGAAACACAGACAGGGCTTGAAAAGATCCATATACCCCTTCCTAGCACTTGTGTGAGTTATACTTTGTGGAGTCTGTACTGCCTCTATGCCACTCCAGATCAAGTCAGACTCAAAGCAATTTAAGTCCGGCACGGAATTAGAAAGCACCAAGGTAGGAATGTAATTCACCCCCTTGCCCACCCTACTTTACAATAATTCTGTTGTCTTAAGTCCTACCTAGGCAGTGGACAATGATGGCATCCTCTTCCTCTGCTTTTGGGTGGGTGACATCTCCCATGACATACTTGATACAGTTTAGGTCTACATCTCTATAATCCAAATCCACATTCAGCCCAGCCTCTCCCTCCTCAAACTCTTCCTCAGACCCACTTTCCTCTGAAGGGAGACAGGTAGATGTGTAATTATTTGACTCCCACCAGGCCATCCTGGGAAACAAGAGAAGAAATTCAACAAAAATAAGCAAAGACAGGGTTATAAATGACAGCAGCAAAACACAGAAGACCACAATCTGCATTCCCTCTGCTGCCCTCCTCTATTTCAGACAGGAACCAAGATTACCCCAGCTGGTATCTGTGATATTAAGAGCCATGTGCTGGTGTGATTAACTGATTACAGGCATAGAAAAAGTAAGTACATGACAAAGCAGAAGGAGCTATTTAGAGTGGTGAAACGGAAAAATAGATAAGAAACAAGGAGAAGAAAGTTAATACGCATGCCAAAGAGCTACAGAACAACACACAGGGACCAAGCCTGACACTTCAGATGTAGGCTGTCCCAAAAGCATGCTATACACTCAGGCATGAGGCCCTCAGTGAGGCCAATCTCTGTGAATTAAATTAGATGTGAAGTATTCAGAAACACCCTGACGTATGGAGGCTAACTCTCTTATGAGGGTGATCTGCAGCCATTTTGTCATCATCTCTTCCCTTCATTCTCAACCCCGCTTGCCAGAGCGGATACAGAGCACATTTTTAGAGCACAGTGTAACAGACACCAATTTAAAAGCAGTCGATGCAGTACAAGCCATACTTTTTCATGTGCTCCGCCTCTGCTTTTGCCTTCCTCCTTTCCTCCATCAGCTTTGCTCTCTTTGCAGCTGCTTCTTGGCGCTTCTTCCTCCTAGTTTCTAGCTCCTCTGTGCTCAATACGTGTTTCCTCCTGGTTGACTGTTCCCGGAGGCCTGTAAGAAGGATCTAGAGAAAGAAAGCAGCAAAATGCTCACCTCAGGCACATGTCTGGTTCTCACTTATGCTGCACTCCTTTCCCATTTATCTGAATGCTCACAGCTCCTAACCATTAGATCTTAGACATCAAATAAATACGTGGTTTTGTGACCTATGTTCATATTAACACCCAGCAGTCAATCTCTGATCTGTTACCAGAATTGCTGAATTTTCCAACCCTCACATTCAAGAGCCAACCTTACTACAATGGGATCTGAATCCTTTAACATGTGTGTTTTTTTTTTTTTTTGCAAGCTGTAAGCTAAGAGAAGAAACTGTCAGCTTCAGCTTCATTTTCCACAAGCAATTAAGAGCATCAAATGCTTTGTCATGTCTTTTGCCTTACATTTGCTTTGTTACGGAGAGCTCTTCCTTCTTTGCTGGTCTCTTCAGTCAAGGCTTTCTGAAGATCCAAAAGCTGATCAAATGCTTTTTTGTCTTCTCTGCTGGGTTCTTTTGAATAATCTCTGCCTTCATACACATACATGTGATCTTTAAAAAATAATTCAGAAGTATAAGGAGGAGTTGAAAGCCACTAACACTTCAAGTACATAGTGAGATCAAAACCAATTAGGCTTCTCTGTCACACTGTTCTACCTTCATCAGAAAAAGACATTTACTGTCATTTTTTTTTTTATATGACCAGCATCAGCATAATGTTAAAACCAAAGATTCAAGATTAGCTTCTTCAGACAAAAACTTTCTGCTTCAATCACAGATCTATATTTAAGTGCTATACTGCACTCAAAGCAGAAAGTCAGTCTCATGGTACTACAAGAGAGAAAGTACCCTTAAAATTTATTCTCATATAATATAAAGAATTAATCGCAACTAATTGACATTTGAATTGGAAGGTAGAGTAATGAAGACAAAATAGGTTTATTCTAGCTGTTCAGACTCAGTGGCTTTACATTTCTTACTTCATGTTTTGGAACCCTTGGAGGTCATTTTAACTTGTATCTTTCATGGCCAATAATCTTTTTCATGCAGACAAATACAGCAGCAAAGAGCTGCTATATAGTTTTTCCTTAAGTTATTGTTATCTCTCTACATCTGTAATTCTATCTTAATGATTCTCTGTGGGAGTAACAGCAGCTGCAATTTGAGTATTTCCTCTTTTCTGAGATCTCAAAATATTTGAAACACATTATTCAGCCCCTCGGCCAACAAGCTGGGCAAATATTGTTATCAGAGTTTTAGACAAACAGGGACTCAGAAAGAAGACCAGTACAGGCTCAGAAATCATGGATGGGCCACTTTTCTTTACAAATCCACTCTTCTTCTTGTTACCTGATAAACACCACCCTTCCCTAGGAAGCCTCCTTTACAAGTTCAAGTGTCATGCACTCCACACATATTTTGATTTGTAACTTACTTTCTGTATCACCCTCTTTCTTCTCTTCTTCACATGGCATGACAACATCCATTACCCACTTCCCTCCTTTTGTCTCTCCAAGGATGTTTTCCAGCTCTACATCCTGGACAGTACTTCCCTCAGAGGACAGCAGTTTATCTAAGCCAAATTTCAGGATTTCACACAGCTTTATGAAAGAGAAAAGCAAGTTCAGTATGAGTATCTTCTAATTTGACGTGAATTCCCATGACTCAAGCTTCTTAGATATAAATGGGAAGGTTATAAAAGTGAAGAAATCTAATCCTTCGTACTATTGGTCAAAACACTTGCATTTTAAACATGCTTGTTTCTCCCAACACTTAATGAGACAAGCCTCTGTAACATATCTCTCTCAAGCCTACTCACTCAGACTGGAATGGCCACTTATTCCCTACAGGCCAAACAACAAAAATGGCATTATTCTGGCTACATTCAAGCAGCTTTCTTCATTGCCAAAAAATCTAGGCTTGTTTTTGCCTCACCTCTTCAAAAATTAAAATAAAATAAAATCTTATATCCCACAAAAATTCACGGGGAGCATTGTATCAGCATGGAATTTCCTATGGGCTCTGTTCCATTCCTCCCATGGAAACCATAATTGCTGAGGTACATGCTGATGAAGGGGTAGGAGATGAGAAATGATATATTAATTCCAAACCTTTCCCAGGTTTAGTTCCATAGAGGAGCTATATCCCTCCAAATTTCACTTTGCTTGATGTTTTCAACCAAGGCTCTCAGCCCAAAACTCAGCTTTTGGGTCAGAATCATAAATCACACCCTGATTCCTGAGACGCTGTATCTGCCAAGAGGTCAAGCAAAGGCTGACCAAGTTTCAGACTCGCAATCAAAAGCTGTCAAAGTACTTATTGTTAGTCCTGTTTGTGAGAGAAAGCCAGGAGAGGCATAGATAAGTTCTTAGAAACAATGAGTCAGCCTCCAATTTAGACCTGTTATATGATTAAAAAATGCACAAGTAAAACAAGGGAGGTTCTGCCTTCTTCTCAAAGAAAACACATTTCTTACACAACGGATGCACTTCAAAACTCTTAAAAACTGTCTTCAAATTTCAAATCTTGTCTGGACCTGGAATGCAATTTTGATTCCCAGGACCCAAGCTCTCAACGTCAATGCACATCTCCCCCAAAATTTAAGTGTTTTGACAAGTTCACATCAAACAAAAACAGAGGAACACTCCAACATTTCTAAAAATGTTACTGAAGGGTTTAGCCCTATTTTACCTGTAAATCTGATGCTTCCTGAGGCTTATGCACTCCCAAGGCAAACTGACCTCCCTCTACAATGGCATTTGTCAGTCGAAGTTTGGATGCAGCTCTTCGGTAGATTATTTCTTCAACTGTATCTCGTCCAATCAAGCGGATAATTTTTACAGGCCTTCAAAAAGTAAAAAAAAAATTCTTATTATTTTCTTTGTTTGAGGTGCACTAAAGTGGTTTCCTGGCATGGAACACTATCCCCTTATCCAATCTTTTGGTAGGGATAAAAAGGCAAGAGCAAAATCAACAAAGACAGCAGAAGTATAACACTGAAGCAGTTGCTTCTTGACACAGGGAGAATGCTCACTGCAAGAGTACAGGCAATCCTCCAGATTCCTTCTCCAAATTTACAAAGCTCCCATCCTAATCACGTGACAAAGATAGGACTGCATAAGGCTGCAGAAGTAAAACAAAGACTAAATTCTCTCTGTTGTCTTTCTTCAGCCTTCAATCTATCATCCTTTTAACACTCCATTGCTTATGGATAGGGAAAGAAACACTGAGGGACCAATAAACAAAGCAACCTAAGGAGAAGTAGCAACGTTCCTCACTTGTGCTGCCCAATCCGGTGAGCTCTCGCTATTGCTTGCAAGTCATTTTGTGGGTTAAAATCACTGTCAGTAAAAATAACTGTATCTGCTGCCGTCAGGTTCATGCCAACTCCTCCTATGAACAGAGAAGAAGATCACAGAGTACGTCAGCAGCAGAAAAGAAAGGCACAGCTGCAGAATTTATGCTGTACAAGGTTCTGTCAGATCTGATCAACTATATTAAATTCATCTCTCAACCCCAAGTCTCACAAGGATCCAAACAGATGGATAAGCTTAGTGTTTCTGTATTTCTCTGTGCTTTCAGCCTTCTCCAACAGCTCCAAACAGAGCAGCACTATGCATTGTAATGAACAGAAATAAATAAATAAATAAATATAGGATGCAAGCACATCAATACAAAGAGGATTGCTTGTCAAGGCTGATAGCATAGACATATTCTTCAGCTGTCAGGAAGACTAATGCAGCAAGGACTGGCTACACTGAGGCTACAAAGGTCTGCCCAAGTTATGAGCTGGCTGAAGCCAACTGGTAAATACACTGCTGAAACAGAGGAAACACCACACCCAATCACACAACAGCCAGAGCACCCAGGTATATTCATGACTTTAAAAGGTTTTGAAATTAGAGTTGGACTCTCATAGAAGGAAAGGAAAACAGAAATTGCTTTTTTTTTTTTTAATCCACTATTGTGACAACATACTACAGCTAAAGAGGGTAGAACCTGTTCAAGTACATTCTTTCCTGCTCATGCTAAGTAATTCACAATAATCAGAACAATCTTGCAAGTGGAGGCAGTACTTGAAAATCTCTGCCCATAACACAAGGATGGAAATATAGCTAGCACCGCCGTTCCCAGCTGGTTAGAGTATGACAGACACCGCACTGAGCACTAAAAAGTAACACTTGATTCTGGTGGACATGGGCTGCAGGAGTTCAGGCGCAGTGTTAAGAGACACATCTATTTCTTACACTTTGCATTAGGTGCTTTTCTACAGTCTCAATATACTCCTCTCCATGCCCTGCAATATTATCTGAGCCATTTTCATTCAGGAAAGTCCAACCAGAAGCCCAAAGGAAGAAAACATAATTAGAGCCTGATGCTTGAGATCAAGCAGTGCTGATCCTCTCGCTGAAGATATGCAGAAGCCTGCCCTTGTGCTGGTCTGAATAAAGAGACAGGAAGGACTGAAACTGTTCAGAAGACACAGATACACCTGGAGAGCTAAGAGGAGGTGAAGTACAGATGGCATTTCTGTGGTGCTCTCTCCAGTCTCTGGAAAGTAAAAGGCTCTCAGTTGAGTCTGTCTGCTAGAGTCCACGTTCAGGAAGCAATTCCACCTGCTTACTTAGAAGAATTCTATTTCTGCCTGAAACTTCTAAAGTCTGATGAAACTTCAGAAATAAAGCACATGCAGAAATAAAATGCTAGAGAGATTCCTTCAGCTTAACCTGGCACAGGGACAGGCACGGTAGGGCTCAGAAAGAAAGAAAAGAGTTCTTCAAACAGCTGCAACCAGAAAAGTATCTCGGCATCAGCTGCTGAAAGGAAAGCACAGGAATTGGGTCACAGAATCACAGAATTGTAGGGCTTGGAAGGGGCCTCTAGAGATCATCCAGTCCAGCCCCCCTGCCAAAGCAGGCTCCATCTCCTAGCTGTGATACCCAAATTCAGGACGTGTCTAGTATCCCTCAAAAATTCTCCTTATTAACAGAATATGGAGGATTCAGAATACCCTGAAGTTGTGCAAGAGAAAGAAAAGAATGGTGCAGAAGCAAGACAGGTGTTGTTTCACCCTTCTTTACTTACCTGCTCTGGTGCTCAGCAGGAAGACAAAGATGGGCTGTTGACCAAAGTTCTTAATGGCAAGGTGCCTCTCCTCACCTCTTACAGAACCATCCAGCCGCTCGTAGCTATAGCCTTTCCAAACAACGAAATGTATGTTTCTGAAATTCTGGTTATACTCTGTCTCTCTTATTTCATTCATCATAGACTTACTGCTGTCTGACTTTTCATGCCAAGTCATCCTGCCTTGATTTGCATTTTATTGCCTTCAACTCCTCTGTTCCTCTCCAGTGACCCCGACTCCCAGACTGACTGTCAACAAAGGCTAAGATAGCTAAATCTGAAGTGGAAACTCTTAGTGTTTAATTTACTGCATGGAAATATGATGGGGAAATACAAAGCCAAATCGAAAGAACATTAACAGAGAGTCCTACTTCAGACTGCACTGGGCTGGCTTTTGGCCCTACACTACGGGCCAACAACCATCATGTCTTTCTTATACAAGCTCCTACTGCTTTCAATGTGTGCTCTCCTGTGAACAAACAGTATGGGAAATGGCCTTACATTTGGCTTTATAATGCAGCATTAGTTGTCCAAATCCATAAACACCAAACAAAAGCCTCTTTCATGGGAAGTCCTAAGTAGGCATGGAGCCATGGGGGCTGAAACAAAAGAAAATGTCTCAAGATCACTTTGGCAACCTTGACAAAACAGACATATCGAGGCCTCACTGCCAAAAGCAGTTTTAATCAAAAACTAATTTCCTGGAATTGATGTGGCACAACTTGTGTTCTGCACTGGACAAATCGATTTGAGAGCTAATGGCTTTCCTACTACAAGCTACTTCAGGACACACGTACATAATTAACCACAGGTATATAATGAAACTTTGCTACCCTGCCATCTGTTAGCTTGATTTTAACAAAGAACCAAAACTTAAGCTACTCTGAAGAACAACACCAAAGTGCAAGTTCATTGCAGGCAGGTAGTGCAAAGAGATTAATTCAAAACCCAAGTCACAGTCAACTGCATGAACTGTTTCTATCTACTAGGGAATCATAGAATCACAAGGTTGGAAAGGACCCACAAGATCATCCAGTCCCACCATCCACCCATTCCTATTGCTACCAGAAGCTACTAAACCATATCTCATAGCTCCTCATCCACTGCCTCTTGAACACAGCCAGGAACAGCAACTCCACCACCACCCTGGGCAGGCCATCCCAGTGCATGACCACTCTCTGAGTTTTTCCTTATGTCCAATCTAAACCTCCTCTGGTACAACTTGTATTCATTTCCTCGGGTCCTATTTGTTACATGAAAGAAGAGGCCAAACCCTTCCTCATCACAACCTCCCTTCAGGAAGTGGTAGAGTGCAATGAGGTCTCCCCAGAGCCTCCTTGTCTCCAGGCTAAACAATCCCAGCTCCCTCAGCTGCTCCTCATAAGACTTGTGCTCCAGACCCCTCACCAGTTTCATTGCTCTTCTCTGGATACATTCCAGGGCCTCAATCTCTTTCTTGTAGTGAGGGGCCCAAAACTGAATACAATACTCTAGGTGCAGCCTCACCCGTGCTGAGTACACGGGGAGACTAAGAAGAAACAAATTCCCATCATATTCTCCATCCCAAGCGAAAAACAGACTAACCCTGTATGGCACAGATCATTAAGATAGGCCCTTTGTTGCCAAACAGTGCAGACCATACCTCTGTAGTCCATGTAGTCTTGCAGAATGTCAAGCAGTGCAGTCATCTGAGAAAAGAGCAAGACACGATGGCCACTGGAAGAAGAACATGAGACGTAACCAGGACCAACATACTGTGACAGCTTTTCAGAGCAACACAGGGGTTACAGCAGCTCAAGCAGCCAGTTACACAGCAAGAGCTCACCACAACACTGCACTAAGCCTCACAGTGTCATTGCCAGCTCCCTCACCACATTTTCAGCCCCACATCCAGATATAAGAGCCAGCCCCACCTGCTATCATCAGCTGCTGTGTGTAGAGTGTGGAGTCACAGACAGGTAATAAGTTTCTGGCACAAAACTGCTTCTGGCTGAATGTACCTTGGCGAGGACCCAAAGAGGATCCTCAGCTGGAATATAGTGCCATGAGGGTCTTCACCACATGACTTGCCACACTAAACTGCTCTCAAACAACGTAACATAAAACATCTTTAATACTGGGAAAATGTCGTATCAGCATCTCTGCAACAGAACATAACTCCCCCTCCAGCAAACCTCAGTGTTCATACACAACTGAAAACAGCATCTAAGTGAGAAATCAACTCTCCTTGCTCTGGGTCTCAGACAGTGTGAGAGTGCTTTGTTTAAATCAACATTTGCACGGTCAGGAGCTGCACAGGGCTGTCCCTGTGGCAAAGACATCGAAGGGACAGAGGCATCCACTCACATCATGCTGTATAGAAAGAGGAGAAAGCCCTCCACTACTGCATCACAACTTCCCTTACAAAGTTCAGTGCTTTGGAATTAGTCAGAAGGAAACTGCAGCCCAATTAAGAAAGTAGTTAGAATTTATGTATTGTGCAGGAGACACTGAACAAGAACATGTACAAAACACAAACTGGTTCAATCTGCTGTCTACCTGAGATCTGTGAGGAAATATTTAAGGTTTTTGTCTTACAGGTTCTGAAGTCACCAGAGGTCAAGGTCAGGAGTTCTGAATACTGGTTCTAAAGCTAAAATTTCAGCTTATGCTGGGGCTTTGGTCCTATCAAATTCCTTTTTTCATGCTCATTGTGCCTTCTGCCTCCTGGGCTAACAGAAGCACTGCAGTGCAAAGGACGTGAACTGATGCACTGGAAGCTACCCTCATGGAATTCAATAAAAAGGATATATCTGATAGGGTTTTCAGCAAATATTTCTCCCAGTTCCCAGCATAAATTTGGCAGTACGTAAGAACACGTGAGAGAGTTAGTGAAGTGTTTTGAGAAGCATTTAAAGGGAAGCTACACAATTTTTTTTGAGATTCCTCCACAGCCTGTAATCCAGCTCTTTGTAAATGATTTCCCCGTGGTAGCCAGAGGCATACCTCAAATAGGGCGGTGCTTGTACTGTGCTATTTGCACAATCTATGGATAAATATGGCAGTTCTCCTTCTTAGTTTATCTTTTCACCCTGCGTTAACCCAACTTTATCTTCCTCACCCCAACAGAACATACCCATCATACAAGAATGAAAGGAGTTTATCCAACAAACATAGCTTGCCGCTGGCTTCAACAATATGGTCTCCAATCTCAAAGGGCTCTGGCTCAACACCTGGAAAAGAAAGGGGTTTCAGAAATAGATCTAATATTATACAAGTATCAACTCAGTGATCAACCTTTAAGTGACCACGTTACCAGCTACTGCCAAGCAGATCCCCCCTAGGATGCTTGCTTGTTTGAAAAATTATGCGCCTTGTATAAGATGAACACCCTCAGTACTTCAGGAAGTACCTCACAAAATTAAATGTGATTTCATTGTTCAGGTGAGAGAAGATGCACTTAGGACAAATCAAGTGCTGAGCTCTAGAAGAAAACTTAAGACTTCACAAGCCCCTACTTTCGTCATCACTGATGAACCTTCCTGTGTTGGAACTGGTCACAAACCCACACGTGGAACAATACTGTTACTCCTTGTCCTTTCTAAGCAAGTATTAAAAACAAAACAAAACAAAAAAGAAAAGAAAAGCATGCAGAAAAATAAAATTCTATTTTGAAAAATAGAAGAATGTTTTCTTACCATTGAAAAGGTACGGGTGGGCAACACACTTCCGAAGCTGTATTAAGACATTCTGAAGTGTAACCTTCCTTCCTGTTCCACCTTCAAATGCATCTGGAACAAAGCACACAGAAAAAAGAACTGTGCAGGAAAGCCCACACTTCACCAGTGTGGAACACTTAAGAACACTTAAGCTCTGCTCTGCACTGTTACAGCACTGAAGTAACTTCTGTGCATCATTTTTGCATTTGATTTTCCATCTCGTGAGTAACACACATGTTTTCATGAGTCAAATAAAATTTCCCTCACCTTTTTGTTTCCCTTTTTTTGGGAGAGAGCTTTGACTACTCTGCCTCATCAAAAATCTCTGCAACTTTCTCAACTCCCTGGAAAGAGTCAATGCACATTATAGATCTAGAAATCATCAAAAATACTGAAACTAATTTGCTACAGCTCATCTGAACTTCCAAAGAACAACAACAACAGCAGAAAAGTAATAAAACACAGTTAAGATCTCCTGGGTAACCAGGAAGTTAAGAGGAGATGCATATTTCTGTGGAGAAAACAGAGATGCGGACATTCCTGACTCTAGAGGAAGATTCAGCTTTCATGGTGACGATACAAAGCATGGTGGCTCCTCGACGCAGCAGGCATTAGCTCTAAAACAGAGAGACACCATCCCCCCAGTTACAGAGCACTAACAAGCCATATGATGTGGTATACACAAATGATATAGGAGGATTTCAGAGAACCTAACACATTCTCTTTCATGCCTTAGTATGCTCTGTTACAGTTAATTCATACGTGAAGTGCTGAGGAGTTGGCTGTTAGGGTTAAGGATCAGTGGCTGCATTGCCTGTGCAGTCCTGTGGTTTCCTAAGGCACTCAAATCTATGCCCAGCAGGTTTCAATTTGCTATGACACATCTATAATACCACTGGAAAATTTGTAGAGACCTAGAATTTCCTGTACAACCCTTCTTGTCTGAACACAAAAAGAATGGACAGGAGCAGGCTTACTTGTTCATTAGATTTTTAATTAGAAGCTGATCCAAAGCAGGCTCTTGAAGCTGTCCCTCTCCATGACAGAGAACAGCTCTAGATTCATATGTCTCTTCCTCTATCACAGGCTAAAGTCATGAATCAAGCAGCCCAAAAATCAACCAATAGAATTCAAATGCCTCTGTTACCTAGATCTTTTGTCAAAATAGCTTTGTAGTACTTCCTCTGCAGAGCTGACATTCCATGGTACAGAACTACTTCCACCTTTTTCGGAAGGTCTGCAGTCACCTCAGACTTGACTCTTCGAAGCAAAAATGGTTGCAGAAGACTGTGCAATTCTTTGGCTATTTGTAAGCAAGATATAATAAATTATCAGTGAAGCATAAGGAATTTCTACACAACTATACTTTCAAAAATAAATGTGTAAAGGAACCTTAATGAAATTATCCAAGCCCAGTTTTACTAAGAGAGCAGAAGTGGCACGCCTAAAGTACTTAACACCTACATTAAGATAAATAATCATTACTTATATGATGTGCCTGCCTCCCAGTCAAGATAACAGCTGGTCCTGATTCAAGTAGAGCATCACTTGTTACTCACCTGGCTCACTCTCCTTTTCAATTGCTTGGTAATACTCAACAAACTCTTTCACTTGCTTTCTAGGAAAAATATCAGGTTCAATAAAGCTGAGTAAGGAGTACAATTCTTGGAGGCTGTTCTGGATTGGAGTACCTGTGAGCAGCACGCTGAAACCTACTGGGAGCTAAAAGAATCAACAGCAAAACAAAATGATAAGGAGAGAGTATTCGAAATGGAAAGTTACTTTATGTACAGCTCCACCCACATCCCTCTTTATGCTTAACCTAAAGATGACAGGTGGCACAGAAATGCCACCGAAATACTGCAAATGCCTGCCAAAACCATACTACATATGGGGTGGTGTGACTGTCAAACACCTCCACTAAACACAGGCTGGCACCAATGCAAAGAAAACAGCGTAAGCAAAGTAAGAACAAAATGCAATAACAAAATTAGAATTCCCAGATCCGTGCTCCCTACAGTCAAATCCTGCATACTCACTGATAATGACACACAACTAGAAAATGCTTCTGAAATAGGACAGTGAAATGTAAGTGCAAACAACCACATTCCATTTCTATTTTCTGATCAACTCTGACAATCACAGTGACGTTATCTGGTCCATGCTGCTCAGAGCAATCCATGGAAAGATACTTGGAAATAGGGCTACTACAAGTCTTTTCTCAAGAAAATACATCAGGAGAGCTAAGGTGGATCACTGCTGTTTCTTTTCAACTTCAACTGAATCTTCTAAACAATTCAGGAGCTGAACCTTTCAGGAATCTCCTTTATTCAGAAGGTACTTTTAGAGGTATTACAGCTCATCACTGCTGATGCCAGTCCAGGTGTAATGCCATAACAAGAAGTGTACCCTTCACACAGGCATTGATTTCATTCACGAGAAAGTAGGGGCACTTCTCATCCAGGACAGCTCAAGGGAAGCTGGAGCAATTCTACTAATTTCAATAAAAAGGGGTGTCTCCATTAAGTAAGACAATGGAAATTGACAGTTCATGACCCAGGGTCCCATAAATGAGGTAAGGATTCCTTCATCCTCCCAGAGCTGGAGGTACTATACTTTATGTCATGGTTTTATGATTTTTGGCATTGCTATTCCACATCATAATTCAGTGCTATGTGCACCTTCTTATCATTTTTCAGTCTCTCGCATTGCTCCAAGGCATCAAGTACAAACATGAGCCAAAATGAGAGACAAGCTCCAAATAGTGCCCAGCTCCACACGAGGCCAACACAAAGGGCCCGCATTGCTCTTCCACTAACTATGGGGATCTGTTCACCAATTCTGATGGAAGCTGGTTGTGGCTCAGGGTTAATAAGAATACAATGCAGAAGAATAAACAGAAAATCTGTATCCTAGAGAGAAAAGTCTTCATACAGTAAAAGATAGCTGGTATATTTTACCTCTGTAAGTGTCTCGTAAAGCAGAGAGCTCTGATTTTTCAGTCTGTGAGCTTCATCTACAACCAAGGCAGCCCAGTCAAAACTGTGAAGAAACAATGCAGCATCTCCAGTTACTCGCAAACAAATCACTACTGCCAACACAAAAAGACTGAAATAAGCCAAATGGCTTTGGCTGAACTCAAGAAGCTCCCACTCCACGAACCACAGGCAAGCATCACAAATGCGATGGAAGAGTAGGAGGAATTCACAAGTACTGGTTTTCAAGAGCCAGTACAGTTTGTTAACTACAGCCTGGGTACGTTTTTCCGAAATCAAAACTAAGTTAGTTCGCTTGAATTTGCTCTTTCTCTCTCCACCTCCATTTCAGTGGGAAAAATTATGTAAGGGCAAGTTAGTCACACATTCATCATGCAGAAAAACACATGAAATCAGGCCCTTACACCCATGTAAAAAAACAGCAATGATGAGGAACTAGCGATTGCAGAGGCATTACAAACCTTTTGTGCATCATCCAAGAGTGGAACAGTCTGGGCTTGATACAGCCACATGCACCACTGCATTGTACAGGCTGCAGAATCACTTGCAGCCTAGTAGATCCACTAGGCTCAATACAAACTTTTTTCAGCACTCAGTACTCATTTCTGCTAACTGTGAGGATTTTAACTTCCACATTACAGACTGACATCCACACAGCTGTGGCAGATGGACAGGCAGGGAGGGGAAAGCATGACCCTCTGGCTATTCTTACCCACACACTTTTCTTCCCAGTGGAATACAAGGGCTAGAATCACATGGATCTGTATTTTCCCCACAGTTCTTCTTCTTCCCTCGATCCCTCCTTCGCAATTTAAGAGTGGTTCTTTGCTGCCAGGACAGCAAAACACCACTACACCTTCAGCAACTGCATTGCAGAGGGTGCACAGGCACTGTTACTAAAAAAATGGACTTTTCCCCATTTCATGTGTATGCCTTTGTAAAATCCTGCATGACCATGACAAAACTTCCTCCAAGCTGAATTTAAGCTGTATAATCAGTCTTGCTAAAAAGCATAATGCTCAGAAAGCCCTCCACAGTTCTGACTGGTGGCAAGGGGTAATACATTTCAGGTTACAGTGTTAGCACAGGAGCACCATTGCAAAATCCAGGTCAATTGAAGTAAATTTTGCATCTAATACCTTCATAAACTGAAGCTTTTGAAGATCCCCTCTCTTCTAAATATCAACCTTCCGGACTGATGTTTAATATCCTGCTGTAAGCCATTATGTATCCAGTTATTTTGAGTTAAGAAGCTTGGAAACCTTTCTTGGGAGAAGTTCACATATATCTTAAGTGACATTAAGGACTCCTCACTGAAAGTTGGTGAAGGATTATGACCGTAACTGAAGAGCACCTTCGGCTCTTGTGAAACGTGGAGAATCCTGCACACAGATTAACATACACTTCAGAAATCTCTGTCAGGCTTGCAGAATTAAATAAAAATAATAATAGCCTGCACTCACCATTTGAGAAATGCTGCATCTTTCAGACAGATCTGCAATGAAAGAAAACAAACCCATAACTTATCACTCAAAAGAGAGCATCTTTCTGCCTAATTGCAAACCGTAGTGAAACAGCGCAGGATTGGAATGAAGTCAGTTATTAAGGAAAGTAATGTGACAGCTAATGTAACCACAAGCTTTAGTAAACCTTTGTCTTAATGCTTCTCTGGCAAAACCTCAGCAGTAAGACCTCAGAGAAGTGATGGAAAGTCTGTAATATTTGTCCATATCATTCCATTCACACTCTGTAAGAAACACCATGTGCCTTTAGCATTACAATCTGACTCTAAGCAAACACATGCTTCAGTGGATTAATCTTGACCTAATATCCTAAAGCGCACACGTTATTTGTCCAACTTCAGACTCAAGGAAAAGGAGAAATTGGGCCAACTGATAAGCCTTCAGAAGCACGGAATTTTATCATCAGAACAACAGAGATAAGAAGAATACTAGCTAAGTCCATATCTCCACATGGTTGATTGTTATGTCAGCATTTCTTTAGCACAAGCACCTCCATTTATCACATCGGGGACAAGGTTCATTACTGCACTCCTGCTTGTGCACTGTGAAAAAAGATACAGGTTCAGAGTGATCAGCACAGGTCACAGCCCCCAGAGGAAGGAAAATGGTAAAACACTTGAGAGGGAAAGCAAAGGGGAAAGGGAAGAGGAGATCAAGGAGAGAAAAAAAAGCTGCATGAAGCATTTTAATTTAATTTCAAATAGGTGCATTTGTTAAGAGGCAGTCAGAATAAGAACACGGTAAAACCTGAGTGAAAACAAGTCTTAAGATAAAGGCTTTTTCCCAGTCCACATAACTAAGCACCACATCACTCAGAACCCAAAGCAGTAATCAAGGAAGCAACCCTACTAGTTCTCTACAGGTTCTGACTGGATTCAGACCCAAATTCCACTAATTTTAATGGGAACTTCACCATTTTACAGTCCAGTTTTGTCTGAGGAAGGCATGCAAAAGATGTACAAACATAGGCAAGCTCTTTCAAAGCAGTGACCAATTAATAGAATCCTAACAAACATCACACATGTACATTTTCCATTACATATGGAAGATTTGTAAGGCAACACAGAAAGGCAATGAAAATGCCATGCAGCATCAGTTAAAGATGTTACTGATCTTGATTTGTTTATTCAAGGTGTGATACAGCTATGTGGTAAAGATAGGGTTAAATGAGATTATCTTCAGGACACAAAAACTGCAGCAACTTAGATGAGCAGGTGATGTGGGCTGCAGAGTAGAAAATCACCAAGGAAGGTTAGAGTACAGAGGTCAAGAGTTGAAGTGTAGTGTACAGAGGAATGGAAAAGGCAAGGAAAAACCTGAGCCCTCCTTTCAAGCAACGAAGACATCAGGTACCTCATATGTTGTTAAGAGCACATGGAAGTGAGATTGCTCTTTCAGGCTCTGCTGCAGTTTGAATCGTTCCTCCTTGTTACCAATGTATGTCACAAAGGAGAGACCTGGAGCAAACCTGTTGTCAGGAGAAAGACAGCATTTTATTCTCCTGGAAGATGTGGCTGGATCTCACCTCTTGAACCTAACTCCTTCCTGACTGACTTGCATCCCAGCTTGGCACTTCAGCTGCTGGTTCTGTTTGGGACAACTGCCATATAAACTGCATCCTCCTAGATCTCAAAGTTCAATGCAGATGTTGGAAAACCAATCTAACAGTTCACCTTCTATTGTAAACTGTAAGAGCTCATAAGAAACAAGTGATTCTCCAACTGGAAGCAAATAATTGGTCCAGAGGTAGTTAAAGTTCAGGTGAACCATGTTTGCAGCAAATAGTTCCAAGACAGGGCTTCAAAAATCTATCCCTCATACTGAAAGCAGATAAAATCAGTTCCACAGAAGAAGAACTGGAACCATACAGTTCTTCCTCACTTAATCCCACCACTGATGTCTGCCTATTGTTCCTCCTACATAGCTGTTCACTACAGAGGTGTATCACATTAACTCTAATTAAGAGGCACTTCTTTCCAGCCATTCCAACTGCACCTTTATCCACATCAGGCCAGATCACTTCAAAATCTAATCTCATTAACATCTGATTCTGACACAGCATTGCTCAGCAACCACACAGAAATACAACTGTTCTAATCTACATATTTCAGCCACTCCTCTTAAAAGTTGTTTGGGCTCCAGCCTAAAAACATGCAGATTCTGAGCACAGCAAACGTGCCATCAGCCCAGATGCTGTACCCCACTGAATATGGGTTGCATGCATGGATGTAAGGTATTTTAGATGCATGTGTGAGCATGCCAAAACACACTATTCAGCTTGGGTCTTACCTTTCACCATACAGAATCCTGTCTGTCTTCAGCACAATTTGCCTAAGAGAGGCTGAGCACGGGGGGTTAGAAAACAACAAGCACAGAGCTAGTGGGGGTATGCATACTGAAAGTCATCCAGTGCTGTAAGTTGGATGAATGCACAGCCATCAAAGCATTTTACAAGCTACACATTAACTGCAAGCAGCATGTACATCAATTTGTTGTCTGGTAGCTTCCCTTTTCTGTTTTCTTTATTTTGAAAGGAAGAATATTGCTAGACTGAGCATATTTGAACAGAGTCTTTTTAACTCACCATCCAAGACTATAACGAGTCAGACAGTTGTCTAAACTTACCTCTCCAGCTCCTCCTTCCAGTTGCTCAGAACAGACAGAGGACAAAGTACCAGAGATCTCTTTTCGTTCGTTAATTTTTTTGTCAAATAAAGAAGTAAAGAAATAGTCTAAAAGGCAAAGAAAAAAAAAATTATAACAAGGAAATGCCTGGACCTGCATAAGCTGTCTCCCTCTTGAGCTTTGTAGCTGATTTCCCACAAGTTCTCCAACACAACGCAGAGCTAAGAGAATACCAAATGAGATCCAGCATCAATGACATAAAAGCTTACATCCTAAAACATTACTTCAGTATCTATAGCCCTTTTCCAAAGAGCTTTCTTCCAGTCACAAAGAAAATTACCAAAAATCAGTCTCTAAACTTGCCAGTTAAGACTCACTGCCTGAAACCAAAGCACAGTTAAACTTTTTTTGGAGTGTAACAGAGGTCTGAAGCGATTAAGGAACAAAAAGAGCTCTTTCTTATAAGTAAGGATTTCAGGATGGGGCTGCTTGGGTGATCAATCGATAAGTTGCCTTTTTCATTTTGCTGAGCTAAAAAAGTTAGGCAGAAGTCATTTTTCAGAAGGCGACATACCTGACAAGTCTTCCCAAGACCCATCTCATCGCCCAGGATACAGCCATGCTGGACTTGGTAGCATTGCACCAGCCAGTTTACACCTTCTAATTGATATGGACGAAGCTTAATGCCTGTGGATAAAAGCAATCAGTTAATGTCATAGCCATCCAGCACACTGTATGCGCTGTTACAGCTGGAAGCCACCATGTCCTGCACAGATCTGACCTCCCCAACCAGCTGCTGCACAGCAACACACAGGCATTCAGCAGGAGCTTTTTTACCCTCCTAGAGAGCAGAAACACTGCTGTCGTTTCATACTGACTACATTAAACCATACTGAGGAACTTGTATGCACAAAGTCGCCCCCGAGTCATTATCCAGGCCTGCATATGGAACTCAGTGCAGTATTTAGGCTGGCACCCTGTGTTCCTGAAAGGCAGCCTGTCAGCTCCTGACACATTTCCAACACATCAGTACTCCTTCCAGGGATGCTCTTCAGGCTGTCAGCTTGGAAATCTTTGTCTGCAGCAAACCACAGCAGCATAACGATCGCTTTCCAACCAGATGCCTTCCGTCTTAAGCTACAGCAGGCCTCAGGCGCAGATCCCTGCAGCTACCTCCATCGCAGAGCAACCCTTATTCACGGATCCGATCTATCAAGGCCAACACAAGGCAAACTAAAGTTTTCTTTCCTCGCCTCAGGACGTAAGCACGGCAGGGGCCCTTTAAAGTTCGCCTAGTCCACCGGGCCGCGCGGAAACGTCTGTGCACCCACAGAACGGGGAAAAAAACAAACCCGAAGTGACTGAAACAGGTTAGCAGCAGCGAGCCCGCGGGTCCAACAGGCCCGGGGCCGCCGGGGAGCACGCGGGCTGGGTGCGATCCCAGCGGCACGGCAGCTGCCGGCTCCCCGGCCCCGGGCACACTGACCTGTGAGCCCCCAGCGGGACACGTCGTCCTCCCGCACTCCCAGCCCTCCCGCCCGGGCCCCGCCGGCGCTACGCAGCGCCCGCACGAAGCGGGACATGGCGGGCGGCGCTCCCCGCGCGGGAAACCCTCCGCTCCCGCCCCGCGGGCGGGCCGAGTCCGAGTCCGAGCCCCGCCCCGCCGCCATAGCGCCGTGCCGGCTGCGGGCCGGGCTGCGAGAGCCGCCATGGAGCTGGGGCTGCTGGCGATGCTGATCGTCGCGGTGCTGCCCGCGGCAGCCCTGTACCTGTGCTGCGTGCGGCGGTACACGGGCAGCCCGGCCGCCACCATGCACCGCAGGGAGCCGGGCCGGGCCGCCGCACCGCGCCCGCCGCGGGATGCAGTGAGCGCGGGGTGGGGTGGACGGGGCGGGGATGCGGGGTGAGGGTCCGGCGCTCACCTCTTCGCCTCCTCTCCGCAGTGGGCACCGCGGCTGTGCGGCTTCTGGCTGCGGCTCTTCGTGCACGCCGCCAACACGGTGAGTGCGAGCCGGCGCAAGATGTCCGCCGCGGGACGGGCTGCGGGGCGGGCTGCGGGACCCCGCGGGAGGGCAGGGAGCGGGGCATTCACTGAGGGGATGCGGAGGGCTGACCTCAGCCGGCCTCGTACCGCTTTGGGTTCTGCAGTGCCCGCCGCTTTGCTCGTGCTCGGATGGCTGTGGAGCAGGTGCAGCTGCGGCTGTAGGAGAATATCTCTTTCCCTTTGTGGTGGCTGCTGCTGCTGTCGGTATCTGTAGTGGCTGGCTGTGGGTCTGCGCTGGGCTTTTCTCCTTTCCTGTCATCCCCTTTGGATGGAGGCATAACTAAATGATCTCTAAGGTCCCCTCCGACCTACGCCGTTCTGTGGTGGCCTGGGCTCCTGCACTTCGGTCGCGACAACCCCAGGCAACGCTGCAGGCTTGGAAAGCTGTGCTGCAGGCTTGGAAAGCTGTGCGGAGGTGAAGGACCTGGGGATGTTGGTCAAAGTTCGGCTGAACGTGTGCCAGCAGTGTGCCCAGGTGGCCAAGAAGGCCAATGGCATCTTGGCTGGTATCAGAAATAGTGTTCCCAGCAGGAGCAGGGAGGTGATCGTCCCCCGTGTTCAGCTCAGGTGAGGCTGCACCTTGAGTATTGCGCTCAGTTTTGGGCCCCTCACTACAAGAGAGACATCGAGGCCCTGGAGCACATCCAGAGAAGGGCAACAAAGCTGCGAGAGGTCTGGAGCACAAGTCTTATGGGAAGCAGCTGAGGGAAACAAGTTTGTTTAGCCTAGAGGAGATGCAGGGGAGACCTTATCATTCTGTACAACTGCATGAAGGGAGGTTGCAGTGAGGGGGCTTCAGCCTCTTCTCCCAGGTAACAGTGATAGAACAAGAGGGAATGACCTCAAGCTGTGCCAGGGGAGGTTCAGGTTGGAAATTAGGAAAAACAGCTGCCCAAGGAGGTGGAAGAGTTGCCATCCCTGGAGGTGTTCAACATAAGATGTGGCACTGAAGGACGTGTTCTAGAATAGTCGCAGGCATGGGTTGATGACTGTACTGGGTAATCTTAGTGGTCTTTCTAACCTTTATGATTCCGCGATTCCCAATCTCACTCAGGATTTTACTGTTGCATTGCATGGTGTTTAGAAGTAATGCCTTTTCAAATAGAAGCAAATTCTTACACAATATGTGAAGCAACATATCGCTTTGTGTATGTAGGAGTGGGAGTCTTGCTTCAGAGTCGCACTGTGAGCTGCAGACACACTCCCTTTCACGTGTTTTGGAATCTGATTCTTGGGCTATTCCAGCAAGCTAGAACAAGGCTGATCTCCCTGGGACTGCTGGTATTGCTACATGGGGAACCATGGTGTACAGAATCTGCTTTCAGCTGCCTGCTGCCTAAATTTCTTGTGCTTTTCCAAGTTGACTCAGTTTACTTCAGAAAAGATGTTAGCACAGAGATAAATGAAATGGCAATAATCTTCTAGCCTAATCCAGTGTTTGCATAATGCTCTGAGCTCTGGTGGGAGCTATGTCGATGCCTCTTAACAGTGCTGTAGCCTGCAACTACAGGCTTTCTGGGGCTGAGTCAGGGAAGAACAAATAAATGTTCCTGCAGGATAGCCAGGAGAGTGCAGTCTTTATGATTCTATAAACATGCATGGAATGGGAAAAGCACTTCAGGTCAATTCTGTGGCCTGAAATACAAGTGCATGCTCTGCAGGGTGTTCAGAGACTGCAGCAATTGTGAGTGCATTTAACATTCCTTGTCTCATGAGGAAGATGCTCAGGTCAAAGCTATTGCAAATCAATGTTTCTGCTTACCTTCTTCTAGGCTTTTGGACAGATCTTACTACTGCCGCTCTTATTAAGGTAAGAGAGGAGTTTTATCTCCTCCAAGATTGTTTTTTAAGATGCTTGCATTTCATTCTTATTAAAAGCTACCTGAAATGACCTTTTCAAAGAGGGAAGTCTCATAATTTGAGTGAAGAATAAGATTATTTCACAGTTTGCTTACTAGATCTTTTAACTACTCTGGTTCGGGTGACCCCCTACCAGAGGAAATTAACCCTTCTCAGGCACGTGCATGGAAGCTAAATTCATCGGGTTGTCTCTTTGCTTTTCTATGCTCTTGCTAAAGAGCAGTCTGTCTTTCAAAGCTTGTGGGTATCTGCAGTGTTCATCACCAACAGTGGTGAAATAGTAGTATTGGGAAAATGAGACCAGACACGAAGCTCGGAGTTTTCTCAATGTGCTCTATTAAAATAGATTCATCTCCTTCTCTCACACTTATGTTTTTCTTCAGAAACTGTGCTTTCAAGTGTGTATTGTGCTACAAGCCACTGAGGTGTCAGGACCCTCAGGTGCACTCGAGACATACATATATTGCCTGCAGTTTGGTGATCACCTGTGCAGATTCCAGGATACTAAACACACTGGGTTCCCCTAAACTTTTACTTTGGGTATGGGCTTTTGAAGTAAAGGAAACCCAGACAGCTGTCACAGCTGTTGTGCCGAAGATTGTTTCTTGACATCTGTGATAGGGCCTGGATTTCCTTACTTCACTGCATTTTCCAAGCCCTGGACCTGTGCTGATCCAATCCCCACTACATTTGGTTGCAAACAAACTGTTTAATTGGGTCATGGATTAAGTCTGGAGTAGTGCCTGTTTTAGCAGGCTTAGTGGTTGAGTGTATGGCTCATGCTGCATTCTTCTCCTCTCCACTCCTGTCTTTTTTGGTCTGTGGGTGATCTATCTGATTAGTGTGAATGGGAAAACTTTCACCAGTTCTTTCCCAGCTTGCATTTATGGAGGCTGGCTGGCTTTATGTCAAGAGGTGGGAGGCTCTGTTAGGCAAGCAGGAGAGATTTGGTGCTGCCTTCAGCAAGGCTTTAGAAAGGCGTGAAAGATTATTTTGTAACTGTTGCAATTCCTGCTGTGGGAGCAGACTGCTACAACAAAATGTTCTTGGGTAAAATTCACTTGGAACAGTATGGAAAAATTAGTCACGGTGGAGCTTGCATCTTCTAGCACTCTCTCTTTCTTGTAGGCTGAACAACTTCTCCCTCATGCGTTCTCTTGACATTCATGAAGATCCCACGTTTATCCCTGAAGTTGCTGCAGAAATTACAGAAGACAAATCTGAGGCTGAAAGCACTTTGGACATCATCAAGCAGCTGATAGATACAAGGTGAGTGTGGGTTGGTTAAGAGTGGAAGAATGCACATGTTGGAGCCATGGTATCAGGGAGAAACTGTCATAGCGAGTAATCTGGATTAAAATCTTACATGAGCACAGAACTTGACTAAACAAGTAGTGCTATTAGATCTCTTCTTTCGTAATTTATAAATCATGAGTAGTTAACATGCAGTGTAAACTGGCTAGCTGGCTTCAGGGAGACTGCTTTGCTCTGGTTGCACTATTAGAGTAGATACACTTAGTGGCTGGCTGCTCAGTGCACACGTCCCTTAAATGAATTGGCAGGTGTGCTGTTTCTTACCTGCAAGGTACTTCAAAGTGAAAAACAGGTTGCTGAGGGCAGAGAAGAAACGTAAGGTACAAAGCAAACAGTCCACAGGAAATCAGGTTTTGTTACTTAGGTTGCTTGGAGAACGGCCTGTTTAATTGCAGCCAATGCTTGATTAAATCCCACCAAATTAGGGGTGACGTGTTGCTGGAACATCCCAAGTCCCTCTGGAGTCTGATGCTGAGATGAGGGCAGCTGGACTGTTGGTTTTGTTCTTAGCTGTGGGCTTGTCTAATAGTTACTGAAGATGTCTGTGTGCTTTACCAGTATCTCAGGGAGTAGGTTCTTAGCATGTGTTTGAGTTTTTAGCAAGACAAAGCTTGCTTCCTGCTTGAGTTCTTAAGTCAGAGCAAGGAAAATCATTCAGCTCCTTCACTGTAGAGCTGCAGGCATTGGTCAAGGTGAGTGCTTCTCATCTTGTGTTGTCAGCTCTGTTAATGATACATTGAGCACTACAGGGCAGGATACTTGAACCTAACCTCTTCCCTATGTAGCACATGATGAGGGCCAGACACTGCTCCAGGGAATGGCTTCTGAGTTGCATGAAGAAGTTTGTGTACTACTAGTCCTTGACACTCTGCTTCTAAACAGGGAAAGGTTAATATATTCCCATAATGCTTTATCTAACCTACATGTCTTGCTAATGAGGTGTTTTGTCCAAGATACATATTTTGCTAATGATATTTCACTAACGATTGGATACTGATGATATACATCAACACTGGGTTGTGAGATTAATTTAGAGGTCAACTTTGGTTCAAGGCCTGCTGTTCAGGCCTTAGTACTTCACTGTCCCTGCATCAAACTTGGGATAGAGGTCTTGGAAGCAGGTTTATGGATATGCTCTGGATATTCTGTGTTGCTCCAGCGGTGAACAGCAAATATAAACCTGGAATAAATTTATAAGAATCTTAACGACTGCTTTGTTGCAGTAGAAATGTGAAACAACTGAAACATATCAACAAGTCTGGCGACTTATTTCTGTGGCACCCTTAATGTACCTCATGTCTTGAGTGTGTGCAGGAACTATGAGCTAAACTGTGAGGCTAGCAGTCCCAACAATGACCTGGAATTGCATTCCCAGCCTGCACTGAACAAAAGGTCTGAATGGAGGTGACCTCGACATTTCAAAGTTACCCTCTCAATCCTTGCTTCGCAGGACTGATTCTGCCAGCCATGGGTTTAGCTTCAAGGGGATCAAAGACTACCTGGACTGCTACAGGTGGGTGAAATTATAGCCTGAGAACAGCTTGTCTCATGTGTTCCCCAGCTGCTGCTGTTCCACAAGCTCTCAGGCACCTCCTTGTTAGGACTGTCCTGAGATACCACTGTTTAGCATCGTCCTTTGCAGTCCTTTCCCCCTGATAGAATAATAAAGGAAAGCCAACTGGGAGCTGGCATTACTTTTAAAACCCTGCAAGGTTATTTAAATACTGTTTATCTTGGCTGTCTGTATCTGGGAGAGATTTCTACATACCTTGTTTGCCCAAATGAATGAGGAGGTGGGAAAGGTTCATATGGATGAAGCAAGCAGCACACACTGTAGACCTCAGAAGGGCCCCTTACTTCCTCAGCTGCTTGTGTTCTTGAGAGCAGTGTGACTGCATTTACCCAGTCAACATTCCTGGCTCAGGAGGAGCTGAAAGAACATCCCTGACTCTGAGGTTCTGTAACCTGTTGGCTGCTGGGTAGCTCATGGCTCCTTTGGAATGTGTGCCAGGTCTGGAGCCATTACTCTGAGGGTTGGGAGAGTGCTTTTTTTCCTTAAAGGAAGGATATTTTCTGTCCTGATGCAGTCAGTCATATAGAAATCATTGCCACGTACACATATTGTCACATATTCAGTGGTTACAACTGCAACAGCTGCCTGCTTGCTACAAGATAGGCAAACCCTTTGCGTGGATGTAGTGTGTGGGGTCTTATAATGAGGTCCCAACTTCTGTCTTGTAGGAGTGGGAAGCTGACGCCATCTCAAGTAGCAAAGAACATCATTGCCTTGCTGGAGGACTGCGACAAATCCACGCCCCCACTCAGAGCGATAGTGCAATGGGACCGGGAGCAAATAATGCTGGTAATGTCTGTTAGGAAAGGGGCCTCTGCCACCACAAGAGCTGCAGAAAGGGCAGAGGCTCTTCTGATATGTCACACAGAAAAATATGTACGTTTTTGCCTCGTGTAGACTACAGGAGGTTTGCTTCCTTACCTGTGAAACGAGGTAGCATTAAGGCAATCTGTTTCCTACTGGACAACTATTTTCCTGTTTTTAAACCAGAGTTTTTGTGCTTATGTGGCATCTGTTAGCACGGATGCTTCCAAGCAGTATTTTCCCATCAGCGTACAGTGGAAGAAGAAACTTGTCTAGTTTGACTTGTCAGTGACCTGACAGAGCTATTTGTGGTATTTGTTATTAAACTTGTAATGAATTGCAGTTCAACTCTGTCGTATACGTTTCCTTCCTCTGTGTAGATGGCCGAGGCCTCCACTGCTCGTTACAAGAATAAATGTACCCTGTCTTACCTAGATGGCATCCCAGTGTGCCTCAAAGAAGAGTTCAAAGTGGTGAGTTTCCTTGTCTAGCTGTCAGCTCACGCTGCAAGAGATCAAGCGGGAGAACTCACTGCAACAAGTTTTTAAGGCCAGCTCCTCAGCAGGAACCTATATTTGTAATATAGGAGGTAGATGAGTGTAATGAGCAGAATTAACGAGTTTAGCCAAGTGAAGATAGATTTTGAGTATGACAGGTGTTTTCCTTATCTTGTACGAATCTCTGTAATCCAAGGGGAGTAGAGGGTGGTGGTGGGAAACAGTCCCTCTTCTGATGAAATGAGTATGTGTAAAAGCATCTGTAGCAGTGGGCGTAACTGCCTGGGTTTCTCTGGCACTGGTTCCACTCCACTAGCATAGCCTTCATCTCTCATTGCCATAAGGGGCATACTTGTATCATAAAAAAGGAAGTTACTCTGGAAGTCCTCAGCTGTGGTGGGCTTTGCCTGTGACCTGGCAACTATTAAATACTCCTGGCAGTGCTGTTAAGCTGCCATGGACTCTGGAGAGACCTGTCCATAGGGTGGGAGTCCTGTTTATGCATATTGCTTAATTGCTGGGGAGAGTGCTCAGTGTACCCTGAAAATGAGTCCATCTGGTATTTTGGCATCCGTGCAGTGTTGGTGCCTTCCTTCAAAGCACTGCAGCTCCTTCCACAAAAAGTGGAAAACAGAGTTTCCTGTATGCTGTGGGGCCAGGGGGACTGTTCTGCAGCCTCTGGGCATAGCAATTACATTGCTGTAAAGACATGGACTTTCTGCCTATCTATTTGTCTCTGCTTTTCTATATTAAAAAGACTCCTTTGCACATGAGAGTGACCCAGCAGTGAGGAGTTGAGGCTCTCTTATAAACAAGAAACAGCACAGGGCAAGATGAAGAGCAAGGCTTCCTAGTCCTGACTTAACTCAGTGGGTCCTGATGTCTGGGATCCGTTGAGGAGCTGGAATGTGCAGAAGTACACCCAAGTGCCTGCTCGCCTTTCTGAGGTTTTCTGATGAATAATGAGGTGTTTTTTTTGTTAAGGTACCCTACTATCACCGCGTAGGAACAGTGTACCTTGGGACAGAGCCTGAAACAGAAGATGCCACTGTGGCCAAGAAGCTGCGAGAGGCTGGAGCTGTGATTATCGGGGTCTCAAACATGCATGAACTAGGGACTGGAACCACTGGATGCAACCCTAACAGGTAAAAATCCTCTTCTTCTCTCTCTCCCTTAGATTCCCAGAAAGACCTAAAAGTCTGTCCAGAACTGACAGGGAAGGGTACAAAAATAGGGCAAGCATGTAAGACTAAAACTGAGTGAAACACCCCATGCAGGGAGAACTATGTGTATCTGAAAACCCAGCACTGGAGATTTGAAACTGGCTGTGGAAAACTGAAGACTCCTGAAACCAAAGGCAGGAGAGGATCCAAGTGGTTCTGAGTAAAGAGTTGGCTTTGCTGCCTGGACACCTACCTGTGCAGCCTGGGCTAGGGAGCTGCTTTGGCACGAGGTTGGACTCGATGATCTCTAGAGGTCCCTTCCAACCCCTACAATTCTGTGATTGTGTGATTTGCAAGACCCTGTGTGACTTGAAGGTGTGAATCACAGATGTTTACAGGATGAACCGAAGACGGAAGCAATGACAGAAAACAATAGTGGCCTTGTACACAGTCGCAAAAATAGTTAATAGCCAAGAACTGTGAGAAAACCTTGTACCTACAGTCATTTTAGGAGAGACTTAGTGTTTTTATTTCCTGAGTAAAACAAGCTCACTGTAACTTGCTTTGCTTTTGTGAATTTTTCAGCTATAGCAAGCTGAGAAGTGCTCTGTCAGAGCAGTGGTTCTCACAGCCTTGATAACCCATCTACAAATCCACGCTTTGTGAATGTGCAGCTGGATGGAAGTGGGGCTCTCCCACAGCTGCCATAAAGTGCATGAGCCATTTTCTCCCTGTGTGGTCCACTGCCCCAGCTGGATAGCCTGCCACCAGGCAGGTCTCTTTGGTACCTCAGGACTGTGGTCAGACCAAAGAGTTTGGAATAAAGGGCAGAGCTGGGGATGCCAACTTGCCTGTGGTTCTGTAAGAACTCGTGGTCAATGTCTGCTCCACTTTTTGGTATTACATAGTGCACTGTGGTGTAACGGCACAGTGTAGTCACAACCAGAAGAGTTAGAACAGCATCCTTTCTATTGCTTTGTGTCTCTTCCTTCTGGATAGGCAGCTTAGGAGATGAAGTGATGGCACTCTGAGACAGAATTATTTTTCTGTCTCATTTTCTAGGGACATAGCACTACCTGGGGTGGACTGGTGTCTCTTTACTAAGAGATCTGAATCCGGTAGTACACTGCCCTGTAGTACACTGCCCTGCAGTACACTCAGTCCTTCCTAGGAGAAGACTCACCACTATTTTTCTGCCTCAGGTACCACAGGATCCCTAGGAATCCCTACAAGCCCAACCATTTCACAGGTGGGAGCTCCAGCGGGTCTGCAGCAGCTGTAGCAGCAGGTAGGTGTTTCTAAACTGAACCAGAGCGTGGTGGGAGGTGAGTCCTGAGCATCAGGTGTTTAGATTTCATGAAGGGGTTGGATAAACAGAGCTCTCTGTGCTGTCTTGTCTGCAGGTGGTAGTAGAATGGAAGGGGCAACGCATTGTCTCTCTGATCACGGGCCAACACTTGTTTTTGTAGGTCTCTGCCCAGTGGCTATTGGCACAGATGGAGGCGGCTCTGTGAGGATTCCTGCTTCATTCTGTGGCGTGGTGGGGCTGAAAGGTAGTGCCCTTTAATCTTCTAGGGTGTGTATGTCTTCTTTACTGTATCAGGATGCCGCAAACAAAGTAGGCACAATCCATTAATTCTTGCTGTGGAAAACGCAGCCAGAGAAACTCTGGAGCAGAGCATTCTGAGAGTCATGTGGGTTAGACTGGTGATGTGAAAGTAGTCTCAGCACTGACCATGGAACAGACGTTGAGGAAAAGCTAACTTCAGTGCGTGTATCAAATGATAAGCAAAACTCATGTGTTGCTTCTCTTTCTGCCCTCTCATCATTCTTCTGTCTTCCTCTCCTGGGAGGTGTTCACAACGGTTGGGTATCTGTAGTGAGCTAGTGCAAAGCAGCCCCATCCGTGATGGATTCCCATTGTCACAATTACACGGAGAGGTTGCTGCTCAGATTTGTGCCTTACCATGCTAGGCTAGGCCTGCTAATAGGCTTGTAGCACACCAGCATGTAGCCATTCCCCCTTATTCGGAGGTACAAGAGCAGTGCAGTTTTTACAGTAAGAATTAATGTCATTAAGGGGAATGTGTCAAGGACACTGTCTGCAGTGCTGACAATTCTGCTCCTGCAAAAGAGGACGCTGTAAGATCGGTGGCCGAGCTCTGTGACAGCAGGCCTAAGAGAGGCTGGGCTGGGTGCGTTGCTTGCTGTCTCAGCTGGCTGGGCCGGGGCTGCTGAGTTCAGGTGTTTGCAGGCAGTGCTCTTGCCTGGCTAACTGCCTGTTTCTTTCTCTCAAGGTACATTTGGGCGGATCAGCAGCCATGGCAGCCTTCCGCTCTCTTACTCCACGGTCAGCGTAGGTAAGAGGACGTGTGCCCCTTTTTGGGGACCTCCCTGTGTGTTGCCACCGGGGAGGCGATGTGGGCCAGCAAAAGAAGGATCCTATGTACTCATTGCCATGTTTTCCTAACCGCTGTCTCTTTTAAAGGTCCTATCTGTACCTCAGTGGCAGATGCAGCCATTGTGTACAGTATTCTTGCTGAGCCAGACCCGCTCTATCCATATGGTAGGTGAGCCCACTCTCTCCCTGAAGCCAAGCTCTCTGCCCTCCTGCGGGCATCCTAGATAAACAGAGGAACTCTTGCTTGTTCCCTGCAGGGCTAAAGCAACCGAAAGCAACGCTGTCAGATGTGTGTGCTCCTGACCTGAAGGGCTTAAAACTGGGAGTGGATTGGACATTTTTTAAGGTGCCCGTTCTGTCTCTTTCTTCCTGATGCTCTACAGAATGAAATTCTGTGGGGATGCAGTGCCTTCAGTGTTCTCTTGCCTTTTGTCACTCTCTCTTGGAACAGGTGGCCTAAGGCAGTTCAGGGGGGCTGTTTCCCTGCCATTAGACACAGGAGTAAGGAAGGCTTGAGGGCTGAAGTTCTGTGAGCGTACTCACTGAGAGTTGTTACCAAACTCTGCTCAGTTCTTTCCTCTTGTTTTCTAGGCATGTGATGCAGAAATCCTGTCCGTCTGTGAGAAAGGTAAAGAGTAAAAGTTTCTAAGTCTCTTGATTTGCCTAAAGTCATAGTGTCACTTGGTGTTTCCTCTCACGGATGCATTAATGAGATCTGGCCTGCTGTCCTTAAAGGCAGATGCTTAAAGAAGTCTGTCTGCACAGACAGCAGTAGCTTTGTTTTAGGCAAGCCCTCCTGACTGCTGAGGGTTAAAAAGCTCAGCAGTTGCAGGCCTGTCAGGTTACAATGGAAGAATGCAGTTCAGTGTGCTAAGCCTCTGTCTGCATAAAGGCAGATCTGTGCTGAATTATAGTTCTGTGAGCTTTAATGGTTAAAGACTTCTAAGGGAGGGACTTGTTTCACAAGGTTACATTCAGTAGGGAAGACAGGACTAGGATTTTATGATCTAGTCCTCTGATATTTCCTTGAAATGGGCAAAATGTTGCCCTTAGGGTGGTCTTGTGAGGATTTAGACTGAGCAAAATTGAGCCTGGTGAGTTGGGGGAGAGGCTACAGTGCCTGGTGTAATAGATGGCCTCTTGTGCATTGCAGCTGAGACAGTTCACAGCACTCGGGCTTTGTTTGCAGAGTTCTCTTCAGCCTCCCTGTTTCTGGCTCTTATCTCGAAACTCATGCTTCCACATGCGTAGAGTTTTCTTAGGAGAGATGTACCACAAGCATGGCTATTTTTGAAGATGCCAGGGTCAAAGAAAGAAGAGTTCTTTGTAATCTGCAGAAGGCACACTTTTTAGCAAAGTCCTGGTGTCTGATCTTGTTAAAATGCATCAGGATTTGGTGAACCTGTATTGTTGACCTGATCTGTGAGGATGCTTGGGGTTCCTCTATCATTAGAGTTCAGAAGGGGCTTCAGATGGGTTTCTCCTGATACTAAATAGCTGCTTCCTGCTGATCCAACACCAAGCACTCAGAGAAGCAATATCAGATCACCTTAACTGTCTGGGGCACTGAGATCTGATGAGGCCTAAGATTTTTACCTGTGAGAAGCAGTGGCAGCAGCCTGCGTGCCACGTTATGCTCTGAGGATTTGCAATGGCAGATGGGGTCTGTGACTTCTGAATGGGGAGCAGTTTCTCAGTCCTCCAGTGAAGTTTGGGGAGGAAACTCATGGATGCTGTCTGTGTGTTACCTGTTCTGCACTCAGCTGTGGAGTACCTGCAGAATCTGGGAGCCAGCGTGGTTGAAGTATCTCTTCCAGAGATGGAGGAAGTGAAAGTAGCACATGCGATCTGCATTCTCAGTGAGATGAGGGACTTCCTGCAGCCTGACTTCAACAAACATTTCCAGGAAATGGTGAGTAGTAGCAGCTTGGATTGGTGACGCAGAACAAGTGTCTCACTCTACTGACAAACACGGGGCTTTCCTGCTTTCTATATGACAAACCACCTGCTGGGATGACTTCCAATACCAGAGAGTAGACCTGGAAGAGAATTCCTGGGCTATCGAACTCAGTTTCTTGCTATTATTGACTGAACACATCTGACCCCCTCAAATTGTTACGCCCAAGGTGAAACTCTTCCAGTCAGCGTTGGAAGGCTGTTAAAGCTTGTGGAGTTCTGAACTACAGTTCCTAGGGAGACACTTGATGGCAGGCTGATGAAGGTGGGGAGAGAAGGAGTCAGGAAGCTGCTTTCTTACTTCGTGCTTACCTAGGCAAGAAGATATGATTAACAAGCTTGATGCAAGGAGAGCTGTGACTGTTTTCTCTTTCAGAATTTGGAGACTCGGGCTAGCCTGGCTTTGGGTTCCCAGTTCACAGCTCTGGATTACATTACGGTGAGAACATACTGAAGGCTGAAGGGGAGGCAGTGAGATTGCAGAAGTGGGATAGCCAGTTCTCTTAAGCTCCCCATACACGTGGGAAGACAGCACTCAGCTGCATGTTGATTTCAAAACGTGGCAACAGCGTTCCTTTTGCGGTGACATGGGCTCACATGGGCAGAGGCAGTTGTCTTTGGAGATGAGCCCCGTGAACCAACACAGCCTGGTCAGACTGTAATCTCTCTGCTTGCAGGCTAACCGACAGAGAACTCGCAGCATGAGGTTTCTGCGGGAGATCTTCAGCACTGTGAACTGCATACTTACACCAGGTATTGGCAGTCTTGGCCATAGAGCTGCTCCCCAATGAGAACAGTCACCCTATAAGTTCCTCCTCTCCAGTTTAAAGAGTGTAACTTCTGTGGAAGGATTTCACCATGCCTTGAGGCTCTGAAAGAAAACGGGGCCTGGTTAGAATGACTGCTGTGTCACTGTGGGCTTGCTGCTTGCATCCCAGGCGGTCACAAAACTTCCTTTCGGCAGTTGGAACAGAAGGTGCAGAGGCAGTGGTTACACAGGAGAGACTAGACGTGTACTTACAGACTCTTTCTTTGCTCTTTAAGCACTGGATTAGGTTGCCCAGAAAAGCTGTAGAACCTCCATCCTTGATGTTGACCCTCCTTGGGCGGAGGGTTGGACAAGATGACTTCTAGAGTTCCCTTCCAAACCTCAACCATTCTGTGATTCCTCCACAGCTATTGCTTCCACTGCCCCGAGAATCCACGAGTCTGACCTTCTGACTGGGAGCAGCAATATCTCATTCACAATGAGGTCTATGAGGTAAGAAGAGCTGCTGCTTGCACTTTGCAAACAAAAAGTTTGGGAGCAGCTGTAGATGAGGTGTGCAGGAGTTCAGACTGTAGAGTAGAGAAAATCAATCCTAGCTGCTTCTTTCGCAGAATAGGCTGACTTTGCTCCTGCCCCAAGGCAGGAATGCTGATGACAGCTTTCTCCCCAGGTTCATGCAGCTTGGTAACTTCACCGGGATTCCAGGCCTCGTCGTTCCTATTGGTTATTCTACTGCTGGCCTTCCTATTGCCTTCCAGGTAAGCAGTGGCTGTTGTGAGTGCTGGGTCACAAAATCCCCTGCTGGCTCTGTCCTGAAGCCCTATAGCCAGGTTCTGCTTCTCCACACTGCGCACTTGCGGAGCTGCCAGGTACTGTTAAGGAATGTTTAACTTCTGGGTGAGGAGATTCGCCTCAGAGAGTAACTCGCTTCTGAATGCCAGATGGACTCCTCAGGCAGCTGGAGATAGATTTCTCCTTGTCCATTGGTATCAGTACTTGTCAGTACTCTTTCCTCATGTCTAAGTTTGGTAATTTAAGTTCTGCCTTGCTCTTTTCCCTCTTAAAATATGTCTAATGTAATCAGAAGTACCATACGTTCTGATTAAGTCACTGAGCTCCCTTCTTCCCGAATGCAGCGGTGCCATATTTGCTAGGCTAAAAGGGAGAAGCATGTGTCATCTTGGCCGCGTTTTCCTGGGCTTTCGATGGCTGTATGTGATGATGCTACTTTTTTTTCCTGTCTCTCTCTTCTCCCAGGTCATGGCGAAGTGGTGGGATGAGGCTGTTCTTCTGAGGATTGGCCTGAAGTTGGAGCAGTTTCGTCACCAGACCAAAAAACCAACCATTTATTATGACGTCCTTGCATGATGGAGTGATTATGATGGGGAAGGAGCCTCCTCTTTCCCCCTACTCTGACCTGGTCAATTACTAGAGTGGACTTGTTTTCCATGTTTATCTGAACAAGGTTTAGCAGCAGGCCCCTTGGAGAGATGGGGCAGAATGCTGTTCAAAGCAGGCGTTGTTGCTGAGGAGACATCAGTTCTGCTCCCTGTCCGTTCTTGGATGGTCCAGCTTATACTGAGACCAACTGTACTAGTTTGTTCCTCACTGTTTCTGTCAGCAGGGGAACCTGCAAGTATCTTCTGCAACCTTAAGCACAAGCCTTCTACTATGTAGGTGTCCCAGCAGAAGCAGCTGCCTGGTAGTGCTGTAGAATAGTGATTTGAGAGCCAGCTGTTTTGAGCAGGTGAAATTTGTGTGGTACTAAAAGCAGCTGCTACTGAGCTACGACGAGAGTAGACCCTGAGTGCAGGAAATGAGTTGCATGAGGCCGCAGTGCGGTACAGAGCCTGTGCTAGATAAGGAGTCAACCTCCTCTTACCAAGATTGTCCTTTCGGAAGTAATCAAGGTGGAAAAAGATGAGGTTGTGTTACGTAAAGCATGACATCACAGCAAGAACAGCTGGAGAAGGCCCTAAAGCCGCACTACTGTTTCAGGGAAAGTCCCCATCTCGTGTGCTGCTTGCACCGCTGCGGCCACATCGAAGATGACAGAAGACCTAAGCTCAATCCAAACTGAACCTAACTACTTAGCTTTAGCTTAGGGCTAAGGCTTAGCTGCACATCTCATTTCCCACCTCGGCTATCAAAAAGAAATTGGGCTTCTGATTTGGCTTTGGGAAAAGCTGTCTTAAGGAAACACGTTGAATTCTATCTATCTCTTACTTAGCTTGGAAGGAAATAAGGAACAGAACATAGTTGCAGTTTTTCCCAAGCTCAGTACAGTTGGTTTTGTTTTTTTGTTTTTAATTATACATATCCACTCTTAAAACAGAGGTAGCACTTTACTAATGCCTAAAGGTTCCAGTCAGATAGCATCTGAGAGGAGGAGTGCTGTATCACCCTCTTTATAAGCACTTGAGTCAAAGCATCGAGATCAGCTGCTAGCAGCATCCACAGTTCATTAACGACGGTTAATCTTCAAGTCCTTTGTGATACTGCCATAAGTGTTACTTCATTACATTCTACCACGCTTCGACTCCATGAAGAACAGATTAAAAGAATGGTATTTCCACTGCTATTAGTAATTTCTTAAATACTTAAAATAGCTGAGAGTGAAACACGGCCACATGGGAGCTGGTAAGTCTGACAGGAATAAACTTCTTCAGGAACACCCGTGCTTGAAGGAGAGGGCTGAATACTCTCTAATTTAGTGCTCAAGGGAGGAGAGATGGCAATATAAAACAGATACCATCCTGCTAGGTTAGGCTGTTTCAAATCCCTTTTTGTGATACACTACCTTAAAATTGTTAATCCGAGATGTAGTTCGTTCTGTGGGTGGAGCTGGCGAGCAAGCTGCTATGAAGAGGAATAGGAGCTAAAGCAAAGAAAGGTTTACTTAGAATACGTATTTGTGTGCTGCTAGCCCTGGAAAGGGAACTGAAAGCTTCTGCTGATCAACAGCAACGTCGAGCACGCTGCCCCTTCCCCTTCCCTAAACTGGCACAGCAGCAGTGTGCTTCCAGTGCGAGTCTTCTTTCCTGGTGTGGAGGTTTCCAGATGAACTGCCTGTACTGCTGAAAGCCCCGTTTGGTTTTCCCCTGGCTCTTCACTCACTTGCACTTCAGAGAAGACCTAAAGAACAGCCATTCCATCCCCGCAGCTTGCCAGTTGTGTGAGCGAAGCAGACACAGTGACCACACACACAATCCTGTTGCTTCACATAGATATATGTATGGGTATAGATATGCGGTATATACACACCGAGCTGGGTTTTTTTTTATATATATATATATAAAATAACACCTTGTTTATAAAGCGACATTTAATTGCCACTGGTTCCCTTCCCACCCCACAAAAACAACAGTATACAAAATATAAAATATTTTAAATATTTATAAACGCCGCAAGAGAAAAAAAAAAATAGAACTGTACGAAAATATTTTTTTTCTGAGGTTCCCTCCCCGCCCCCTGGGGAGGGGAAGGGGCGCACATTTGGCAGGCCTAGTGTGCCTTGAGTCCATAGTTGTTAAGAGGATAGGAATATGCCCTGCCTAATACTATCCGGTCCCGGAGGAGCTTAAATAAGACATAGTAATTGCAGAAGAGGATGAGGGCCATGGAGAGGGTATGGTTCCACTTCTCCGAACGCAGCAGTGAGTAGAGCTGGTAGCAGACCACGCTGCCCTCGATGAGAATCAGCAGGTTGAGCAGCCGTAACGGACGGTGGAAAAGGAACTGCGGAGAAACGGGTAGAGAGCTGGTTCATCGTTTTCTGCCATGTTGGAAGTGGGGAGAGGTGTGTGTGTGTGTGTGTGTGTGTGTGTGTATGCAATTCTGTCCAGCGACAGACTGAGCTGGGGAGAAGGCATGTTTGTATTCCAGCCACCACGAGCTGCTGCTTGGGGAGAGCAGCAAGAAAAGGTGTGTAAAAGTGTCACTTTCCTTGAGGTGGGGAGGACTGGTAAAGTAACCAATGGGCCAGCTGTCATTCCTTCCCATTTTACTACGTATTTTGATGGCTACAGTCCTCCTAAGAACACAGCAATGTCTGAGGAGAGAGCTGCACCACCACACACTGACAAAGCGGTCATTATTTCCATCTTGACCGGACACCTGAGTAATACTGGGATGGGAAAACCCTGCTGCCAAGAACAGGCGTTTTGTTCAGCACCAACAGACTGCTGCCCAGCATCAAGCTGTTGTGCACAACCCGCTCTGCTGCAGCTAGGATTAAGCCTCTCCTCCCTTCCACCACTGTGACACACCAAGAGAAGAGATACTTACATAAAAGCGGGCATGGGACACGTCGGAAGGCACTGCTACGTTGTAAGGCCCGACTGCTTTATACAGGCACCGGCTTCGTCGCACCAGTACTCCTTGTGGCCATATTGTGTTTTCTGACCAGCTGTGGGAAGAGAACGCCAGCGCATTAGCACGAGGGAAAGCAGGAGAGAGGATGCTCTCAACTCACTGAACGTGGGCTAACAGGAACGGACCATGTCTTGAAAAATACCACAGCCTCTGCGACAAGGATGTGTCCCCACTCCCACTTGAGAAATGCAGAGGCAAGGAGCTCACGAGCTCGCCAGGACTCTGCCTGGGCAATGTGAAGAAATGGCTCCCTGTGCAAGAACCTTGCCCACTACAACGTAGGGGCCACCCCTGCTCCCGTGGCCAAGAGTGTTTCTGGGGAGAAACCAGCACTAGAGTGGAGAACAGAACGATCAGAGTTGCATCCACTACCTGTGCCAACTGTGAGGAGTGTAGAAGCTTCCTCAGTAGATAAGCAAGTATCAGCAGTGCTCATCCACCAGAGTGCCTCATCAGCCCCTTGGTGGGCAGGCCAAGCCCTCCCCATCCCCACACTCACATATGCTGTGGAGCATTGCTGTAGGAGCCGTGTTCTAGTTTCTGCCACTTGCCAAGGTGGGCAGCCGATCTGTGGAGCAGGTCACAGTACTTGGGAGGCAGCAGCTGAGTGGTGAGCATGACAAAGGCATTGATCCACACCATGATGAGGTGCTCACAAGACCAGCGCATGTCGTAGTACTGCGTGCTCTGCAGAGAGACCGGACAAGAGCTTGGCACCACTGTCGCTACGCAGAGGAGGGGATGACAAGGGACGTACTGCATGTGCATCCAGCAGACCCACACCACACATTACAGGCATGCGCTTTTGGACCAGTGATTTCAGAGGGTTACAGCTTAGGAAACACTCAAGGCTCCCTTCTCCTTGACCTGAAGGAGAAAGGGCAGGGGTGCGGTGCTGCAGCTGGTGCATCTCCTCCTCCAGCAGCAGATGACAGGAGGGTCTGCTTGCCACAGAACTGCTTCAGGAGCACCAGTTGCACCAGGACTGCTACATGGATCGTGGAGCCCTGCCCACTTCATTACATCAACTGGAGTTCGTACAAATTAGAGAAAGACGAAAAAAAAATACAACCCCCACGCTGACAAGGGGTTCTCAAATTTAGGCTCTCAAATGTTCTAGTTTGCTCCATTTTCTAACAGGCTGAACACCAAAGCCTCTGATCCAAGCTCTCAAAACCCAGGACCACGTTGGATCTGAGACAGGTAACAACAAGCGCCCTTTTCTACGAAGAACACTGCTGTCCGTCTGCCTAGGGCAGGGGGTGGGAGAAGGGGAGTTAGTAAGTGGGGTGATGGGACTAGAGGTGCATCACATTTATGGCAATACCTATCCGCCAACCAGGAGCAGTACTAGTGCACTCCGGATGCAGCCATGCTCCGCTATCCGGGCTGCCAAAGGGGAGACAGAGAAAAGGGGAATTAACCAAGAATCTGGCCCGGCAGCAATTCACACAACATTCAGAAGGAGGCGGCAGACAGGGGTGCGAGAGAACCAAAAGTCAGCTACCTTGACAAAACACAGTGGCAGGAAGGCCACGTAGTAGGCACTGAAGAGAGAGTTGAAGAGAACTTCCTTGATCCTGCGGTTGAAGTCTGCTTTTAGGCACTCCACCTCGTTGCGGATGAGATCTGGGGAGAGGGGGCAGCTGTGGGTAGGGATAGATGTAGGATTATTGAACTGTTCTCTCAAGGATTCCCACAGGAGTGAGAGGAAATCTTTGGGTTTGACCAGGCTGCTGACAGCTGAAGCCCCATCGTCCACCATCTGATCCTGTACCAAGTAACCACAGTCCGCAGGCAAAGGCTGTGCTCTGCTGTCCTGGTGGAAGCAGCACAGAGGAACATAAACACCAAACCTGTGGGGAAAGAAGGAAGAAAGAACGGCTGAAATAACAGATGTCCCAAAACGAAGCAGGGGCCGCCTTCGAAAGGGACACCACATGAAGCAAACACCCAACTCAAAAACTGTGCGGAGATGCGTCTTTAAATCCCACTCGTGGAACAAGTGATCTCAGCAGCTCGGCTGCCATCTGCAGCAAAGGTCTGTCATGCAAACAGTATGCTGCAGGCAATCTGCTTCATAGGGTCAGGGCCCCTCCCCACATCATCCTCTAGCTACTCCTACTTCCCCTTTATTCATAAGATGAGGAGATCTTTGTCTCCCTGCTTTTTAGAGACAGATTACAGCCAACAACTCTGATTCCCACAGCGGCTCACCCCTAGGCAGCTGTGCTCCCCCTGCCCTGAAAGTACAAGGTATTGTTACTCACGGGTAGCCCAAGAAGAGAAGATTAAGAACGGAATGGCTGCGGAAGAGGTTGACTAGAGTCCAGCAGAGCACCCAGCCACAGAGGGTGAGGAGCACCAGGCGCACCATGTAGTGAATCACTGATGTTGCGCCCACCTGAGAGGCCTGCAAACGGAGAAGGTATGTTAGCAGCCCTGTCGCACTAGTGCTCAAACACTAGCACAAGGGGGTGCCTGTAGAGGAAGAGCAGTGAGAGAGTGCCTGGAAGTACACTGAAAGAGGAATGGCTGTCCTCTTTCTTCCAGAAGTAAAGGGGAAACTCCTTGAGGCCATGTTTGGGAGAATCCAAAAATTCACGAATAAGCACAAGTTCTAAGGCATGACTAAAACAGGGCCCTTGAGCAAAAATATTTTTTACTAAGCAGCCCTGATTTTTTTTAGCTCCTTTAATGCTCTGATGATATTCCAACATAGCCTGAAAAGCATTTCCTCTTGCTGTTTCTTTTGCAAAGATCACATTTCAGCATTTGTTTTCCTAAAGAACCGGATACCATTGCTCTCTGCTGAGGGAAGATGGTGCACGTACACAATCCATGAGGATTTCCACCATTCATCTCTACTGGGTGTACCAAACTTCAGTCTGAAGAGGAGGAACCATCTTCAAAAGGGCAGCAAAAGAGCCTGTTCCAGTCTTCAAACAGGAGATGGCAAACTGAGCTATGGAAAGATTCTTACAGATCACAGCCAATAGAAGGGATGTGCAAGAACTCGGCATGGAAGGTCCCAAAGCAGAAATTTCAGTCTCTGGGAGGCTTTATGGAGGATGGGAACATGAATGACAATGGAACAAATCAGAGGTGAAAGAAGTTCTGAGATCCCACCTTCTCTGTTCACCCATTCAACAGCACTTAACCACTGGGAGTTTGTTTTTAAAACTAGTTGCTTAGTCTGGAGTTGTATTAACTGTTTCAGTGGAGAAGCTGCCATTTTTCTCAAAACAACCTTTATCAAACATGTAGTTGGCCAGATTCTGCTCTCACAAGCACAGAGAGGGTCTCAAAATCTAAGCTCACATGACCGTATCGTCAGAGTAACTGAGTAACCAGGAGAGGAAGAGCAGTTCTGCCAGCTATTCCAATTTCACTTCAGTGTACCCAGGTATCCTCCTCCTGATGTTCTGATCTCCTGTTCACCCTTACAGTCTTAGCTAACCTATCTGTCATTCTGCTACCTGACTTGCAATTCTCTCAGCTGCTTCTCTGTCACGAGATAGTAAGCAACAGTACTGTGCCTGCAGGGACACAGAAGCCAGTGGGATCATTTCATCTCCTCTTAACTGCGGAGTAACAAGACTATCCAATAGTGCAGGACACGAGTGGTCTCAAGGATAAAAGTTCTGTGACAGCGGGGCATCCCCAAAATCTTAAGACTTTCACAGTCAGGCTTCTGGAGGAAGAAATGTTCTCTGAACTTTCTATGGCTGTTGTGTTCTGCAATCGGTACTACAGGCAGAAGAGGGAACAGTGGGAACATTACCTCAGAGATGAGGGCCCACACCAGCCTCCGCGCCAGCATCACTGTGATGAACGCCGCCAGGTGGTAGTCAATAAGGTGGAAATTCTGAAGAAGGAAAGAGAAAAGGTCTTCACCAGGGGAAGGGACTCTGAAACCACCCAGCTGGGGTGGGACTGGAAAGCTGGCTGCTGAAACCAGAAGAACCTTAGACAGGCATGCTCCAAATCTCCCTATTAGGGACACGGGAGAAGGAAGAAAAACAAGTAACACAGGAAAGTCTCCAGAGGTAAGACCTTCCCCACGTGAGGAAAAAAAAGCCACCACCTGAAGGCAGGTATTTTGAGGGTCAAAGAGAGCTTTAGGACCAGGATGCTACTGTGGAGAACAGCCTGCAAATTCTCCTGGGAGAAGCCACCAACCAACCACAGCAAGGGCAGCCAAGCCCAGAGTCCTGCACACCAGCTCACTTCAGCCCTTCGTCTCAGAAATAGGCTGTGGTGACCACCAGTGCTCTCTGATAGTCAAGGTGATGTAAAAAACGCCATCTGTATAGGCCATGGATGCATATTAATATTGATTCTGGCTGCATCGAGTTAGCTATAGCTCTTGGAACCCTTAGAATTTATTAGTGAAGTCATCAAATGTATTCTGGCTAGAACAGGTAGCTGACTCTGAACAGTGCTGCCTGGGAAGGAAATTTTGGGTGCGTGAGAATGCTCAACTTCTGGGAACAGAGGCAAGTCCATAAAAGTTTTCAGGTAGGAAAACTAAAATGGAATGCTTTTTCTTCGATGAAAGCTGTGTCCAACATCAGATAGGTGAATCTGAACTGCAACACCAGCACCGCCTGTCTTGCACAGCTAACTAAGGAACCACCTCACGTTTCAATGTGAGAAGACCATACGAATTAAGGAGCGTTTTAGAAGTCAGGTTTATGCAATCATGGTTTGCTGACTCAGCTATAAGCTGAGTCAGGAAAAAATAAGGAAAAAAAAAAAATGAAGCTAAGGAGACTGGAAGGTTTATGTGAGCTGAGGATCTGACTCCCTCCCCAACTCCCCTGCTGCTGATCTGTTGTGAGATACTAACAGAAACCTCCATCGTCCCTCCTCTCAGGCTCTGCTGTTCCCATTGGGAAGAGGCACACACAGCAGGAGGCAGAAGGCTCCTGCAGACTCAGCTCCGTTTCAAAACACAGTGGCTACTGAGGCCATACAAGTGCCTGCAGAAACTTCCACAGCAGAAACCCTGCTTCACTCAACCTCTCTCTCTCACCTTCCACGTACTTCCCCCCCTGTAAAACGAGGGATGCCATGTGTTTGGTTGATGGGGGTGTAACCGAAGTCCCCTTGGTGAATCCTGAACAGAAGCATGACAAGAAGCTGTGTAATGCCAAAGCACAAGCAATGTTATTTGCTGGGGCACTCACCAGTGAGGTACAGGAAGCTGGGTGATTGTACGGGTACCACCAGACAGTCTTGTAGATGTTGATGTACTGAATGAAGAGGGCTACTAGCAGGTAGATGAAGAAGAGGAACTCAAAGAGGAGGCTCCCGTCTATCGGCAGGTCAGGGATCCGGCAGTGACGTACAGGCTCTGGAGTAATCAGCGCTGTGATGGGAGGCGCGGTGAGGCTGATGGCACTACCATTCCTGGAGCAGAAAGATACCGCTAGCTTGGCAAACATTATACATTATCTCTGCTGTTTCCCAGGACAGGAAATGCTTAGGGTTGTGAATTTGGGATCGGGCACAGCTCGAGTAGAGATGGCATCAGTCTTGCATTTATATTACTGGCACAAGAGTGGTGGTGAGCTTCACCTTCCCCTTAACACGGACAAAAGTCACAAAGAACTCTGTGCCACACTGAGCTCCTTCCACTCACCAGTAAGGCATTCTTACAGCAGCACCCAGTTCAGCTCAGGACAGAAGCACGCAGCCTCCTCCCCCAGTACTGCAAAGTGCCCACTGCCTTTCTGCCCACAGCTCCTCTCTCAAAAGAGAGGCAACTAAAAATGGAATGAAGCCACGTCCTCGAGGATGACCTCTTAAATGTGTTCACACTTCCTTCTTTCCTGTCTTTTGGATGAGGCTACAACTAAAAGCTCTTGTACACAAAACCGGCAGAGAAATGTTCAGATGCAGGTTATGCTGTATCTAACTGAAACCAAGATAAGCAACATTCCCTCAGGGCCCTGAGATGCTGACACCAAGGTCTCCACAGTCACTTGTTTCTCCAAAATCTAAGACTGAGCCACCCATCCACCTATCAAAGCCAGAGAACTTTTAAAGCCACAGCTAAATGTTTCAGATCTCTTTACTCTGCAAGGATGAACCTACACCAAGTAGATCAAGGCCTGAACACGCAGCAAACAGCTTTGCTAGTCTGCTGACTTCAGCATGGGCTCTTTTAGTTGTTATGCTACATGTGGAGCCCCAAATATCATTGCAAGTTCCTTTTTCCACCTCCAGCTTCCCTAGAAAATGGAGATGAGCTTTGCAAACGGTGAGAATTGGTTTCGTGTGGATCCAGCAGTGCTGAAACAATAGGCATCCTCCTGCCCTTTCTTTCTGTCAGCTAGGAGTGGGGCTCCCAGCTGTACTCTGACGTGTCACAGTTATTTCCCACAGCACTGCTGCCAGCCTAGTAATAGAGGCAAGGATTCATAACCTGCTGGGATTCACTCCTCTGCAAAGCGCTGTAGGGAAAGACAAAATGAATACCGTGTGATTGTAATCCCACTTCTACGGGCCTCCCCATGGGGCAGATTTCAGTGTGCAGAGAGAAGTACTGCAGGGGGGAACATGTGCCACAGAAGAGCTGTGAAGAGAAACTGGAAGAAGCTTCTAACACCGGGTATATTTCTTCTCAGGTGGGCACTGCAGGGCCTATTCTCACCTAATGCCACGCAGAGGATTCCATCTCCTGCTTCCTCGTCTGAACCACTGAGCAGAGTTCAGAGCAGACAGGAGTTCGAGCTCTTAATGTTATCCTAGCCACAGATATCTCAACAATCCTACCTTTGTCCTCACCTGTTTCTCAAACCAGTACCGTTTCCACAGCTCCCACCAACCAGAGTCTGGAGAGAAGGCAAAGCTGAACGGCTTAGCTGCTGCCGGCTGGGTCCCCTCCTTCCACCGGGCATGACCAGGAACCAGTCCACTTCCAGTGCCTCCAGCAGGCTGTGCCCAGAGACCCAGACGATCCTGAAGCCTTCCCAGGTCTGCAAAGGAGGCAGAAAAATCACTTGAGCAACGAACTACAGCTGAAGCGCTTCACACCCCAAATAAAAGGAAAAAGGAAGCCACTCTCACGCAGAGAGGTAAAGCTGGGACATCCATCACCACCCTAAAAGATTGTGCGACTTCAACGGTACCGGGTCGGCATCTGCCTGCGTACAAGAACAGAATCCACCAATGCTGTGTCTTTAAAAACGGCCAGCTTATGTTATCCACCAACGACCTGCAGCAGTTCCTCTTGGCTGGGAAGTTCCAGCGAGCACCTCTAGTGCTGGAGATGGCACAACCGCATGCTGTATTTCAAAAGAAAACATGGAAAGAACCCTCTTTCCGTTCTGGTGTGAGGAGCTCTTGGAGCTCTGCAAGTCTTTTTAAACACCAGCACATCACTTGACAGGGTCTGGTGCTGGTGAGCAATCTGGACCCCCTCTGCTAGAGCTCAAAACAGACAGCTTTAATTGGTGTCCATGAAGGTTTAGCAAAGCAGTTAATTGCACGGTTCAGTTCCCTTTTGTGCTAAGAAAGCCTGACTGACACGATAGTAGGAGGCCCATTTAAAAAGGGTTCCAGCTAACAGAGTAGCGCAGCAAAATGCATATGTATGGGTGCACTTCAAGTGCACTAATAGGCAATCGCACAGCCCAGCCCTACAAAATAATACATTAAAACCTACGTTTATAAATATTTATTTCAAATGACATTTAAGTGAATCAGTTCCTCAAAATGAACTAGCATGAGAGGACTAGGGACTCTGTATCAGTAATGAAAATGGATTCTCTGGCAAACACTTTATCACTTCCCATATAATTCTGCATTAATTTCATTGACCTTACCCAAGACTACAAGGATTTCAGCAGTCAGGGAAGTTTCTGGTGGCTGTCAGACTGATAGGTTAAACCGGAGTGCAAATCCCAGGAGCCATTCCTAATGAGCATGCTGCTGCACACGGAATCGTGACACTGAGCATCTTACAGAAGTGCCTCTTCTGGAGTCTGCTTGGGTGCCCTACTGGCAGAACATCATAGCCAGAACCAAGCCAGAATCCAAACAAAACACCCCCACTTTCTGGGGAGCTCTCAACCTAGCCCTGAAATTTACGGGTGGAACCCATTATCCGTGTCTAATTCACTTATCACCTCCTTAAAAATCTTGAGAAATCATCGCTGGCAGAAACACTGAACATCTGCTGAATGAGTCACATCACTGTCACCGTGAACACAGAATGATTCCAAAAAGGAATAAAAACACGTTTGAGGGAGGTGGGTTTTGGTTTTGTTTCTTTTCTGTTTTGTTTTGTTCTTCCCTTTCGGTTTTGAAGTTTCTCAAACTTCTCTACGAACAGACAGCTCTCAAAGTATCAACAGAAATGAGGTGTTTTTGAAGACGAACACTTTGCACATTCCCACGTGAAGGTCGCTTAGGAAAAAATAAAAGGAAAACAGATTGTGGAGGAAGAACGATGATGTTGTGAAGTTGCATGAAAGGAGAGAGAAAACATCAGACACTTTAGGTCTGGAAGAAAATAATGCATTTTGGCAGACTTCAGCACTCTTATTCTAATTCCCGTGACGCTACGACAGAGAACATAGTTGTTCTCTCCCTTTCTTGACAACACTTGAAAGCTCACAGACAACTTTCTCTAGGATGTTGTAGAGTTCTGTTTGACAATGTCCGCATTTCAGGCATGAAAACAAGACGAAAAGCCCCTAAACCCCACAATCCTAAAAGGAGTAACTTTCAAAACCGAATTTAAGCCAAATTAAACTATCATAGGAACTGTGGAAGCTGTAACAACCAAACCCAACCTGCACGCTATTTATGGCAACGGATACAATGGCCAGAAGTTGATGTTCTTATTGGAGTTGTTAAGAGTTAGTGGAGGGTATTTTATGCACCCAAGTCCTAAGAGTTTTCATAAAGAGCCCGTGCAGCAAGCTAGCAGTCCTTCCAGGCTCCTTTCTCTGTTTGCAGAGCCCCCGCTCCATGTAGTTACCCATCAGCACTCATTTCATACAGTCTCAGGTGGAAAGGGAATAATGGTAGATAAAAGCTTTTCCTGACAAGACTTTTCAGTTCATTAGTTTGATTCCACACTGCTCTTCCCAGTTGACCTGTGATTTCCCTTCAAACTACATCACACCTTTGTAGTGCCTCTACCCTCATCATTCCCAGAACAGAAACTGCCCTGCTCCCGAGAACCCCTGCCCTCCAAGGCAGATATGGGCATCCCAAAAATGCAAACAGAAGATTTGGGGGATCAGCTACAGAGCAACAGTCCTAAAAATGGATATGGAGAGCTGTGACTGCTCTCTTCAGGACAGAGTTGAAACCTTCAGCTGTGACACGGTTAACAGAAGAGCCACGAACATAAGGCACCAGCCCCTCCGGATTCTGATTTGTGCTTTTAAGACTACAGAAAGCACTTGCACATTTCACTTTTCTCCATCGACCACCACCTATCTCAATGAGGCAGGACCGAGATGGGCAGGAACCACTGCCACGAGCAAGATCTGAGGGACAAAGAGCTCAGCAGATCAACTGCCCACCATCAGGGAGGTGAGTGAGCCCACACTCCTCCTGCTCCCCAGGGGCCATCCCTGAGAATTCCTGCGTCAGCAGCTGTCTAAACAGCACTAACAGGGGACAGCTCAGAAGAGTCAGTGACTCATCAGAACCAAAAATCTGCCTGGCTCCCCATCTCTTTGCTGGAAATATTGCAATGCTTACCCAGTTATTTTGATAGCGTTAATGCTTTTTAATTGGAGAAAACGCCCAGCTTCCAATCCCCTCTGGAAGCTTGCTGCACCAAGGCCTGAGAACTGCCAGAGCTCTGAGAACACTCAGAGGCTCCGCAAGTCCTACAGGCAGATGCTCGCAAGAGCAGACAGCGGACAGAGAAAACACGTCCACCCTCATGCAGGTCTCACACTGCAGCTCTCCACCTTGAGCAGAGTGGTTTATTCCTGCCTAATAAGCACGTGACACCTTGAGGTGAAGCAACACATCTCCGCCAGTGAGAATCTCATTCAACATCCCTGATGCAGCTCCCTCGCCACAGCAGATGGTGCAGCACATCTTGAGTTCCTGCATCCAGGTGTCTGGGTAACCGCTCCCTGCCCTGCAGCGTGCCAGCTTCTCACTTGCTTTTCTTCAGGGGCACCTATTCTGGGAATGAACCCAAAAGACAGCTTGAATGAGCTGCGAGGCACCAGCTTCCAGTCCACAGAGGCAAAGGGCCATGTAAGACACTGCTGGCTCAGCCCAGCCTGAGTGAAAGACCTATAAATTTGGAGGATAGCAGTGGCTGGTGCCCACAGGTGACAACAACTCCTTGTGTCCCAGACAGTGGCTTATTTATAAAAGCTTGTTCGCAAGGCTGCAAAGACAGCTGCTAGCCTGTGGTGAAAGCATTTCTGACAGGATAGGAAGAGGAAAATAGGACAGGAACCTCTAACTGTTGGGACTGAATACGTACTGTAACAATCCTGACTTTCAGCTAGAAGACAAACAGCTCTTTCTACTTATTTCCCCCTCTCTCCAGCCAGTCTCCAAAACTGAAACAACTCACATGAAAAAGGACTCCTGTATTATGGAGATTCTTGCTTCAAGTCACACCGTCTGGTCAACCTAACCCCAAACCTGCATTTGTCCAGCAATTCTAATGTCTCTGCGAGTTAGTGGCAAATTCACATTAGATTCAAGTTTTCTTTGGAACTGCCATAAGTCCCAGTGACTGTGGCTCATTTTTACTTCCTTACAATGTGAGAATTTTAGTTTTTTTGTTGTTGTTTTTAATAAAAACATTTTTACAGATGGAAAAACTTACAGGCACAAAGCTGGCAACCGATTCGCCCAGCACAATGCCAATAATATACACATATATCACCAACAGAGCCTAGGAACGGTGACGCCTGCGCCCCGATCACGAGGCTACCCTGCTGGCAGCATCACATCTGCCACGCTGAAAGCCAGGATGCTACTGCATCTGCAGAAGCACCGACCAGGTTCAGGCATGAGAGAGCATTTGGTTACTGCGACGTTTTCAGGAGGAAATAACTGATAGGTTATCAGGTGGAAAGCCAAATATTTGGCTCGCGCAGAGGTCCCCAAGCGCTAAGCAAACAGAACCTTTCAACTGGGGCTGGTCGGGAAGGCACACACCTGCCAGCTGGCCCTGAGCAGGGAGGCCAAACCGGTTAGGGGCAAGGTCTCCCAAGTCAGCACATTTTCCACAGCCTCACGCTGCAGAGAAGCGGGTTAAAGAGGAGCTCAGTGCGGACACGAGCAGAAAGCCCCCTAGAGTGGAAGCAAGGGCCGGGCTCTGGATGCAGGAAGCTGGCCCAGAGCAGGCTGTGAATCTGTGCTGTCAGGTGAAGCAGTGCCAGGCTCATTTCTGCTCGGTGACTAAGAGCCAGGAACCACCTTTGCAACAAAACCAACTGGAATGAGCAAGTTACCGTGGGCTTCTCTGATACTGCACAGCTTCAGCTGAAGAGGATGAAGAGATCCATCACTCAGCCCTCTACACTCCTGTCAAAAATGACTGGTAAAAGCAGCAAAAAATAACAATAAAAAAAGCAAGACTCTGCAAACTGCATTCGTACCGTAGGACTGATTCCAGGCATCCTCACTGAGGCAGGCTACAGCGAGGCTGACAGAAAGACAAGGTGAAGGCAGCACTTGCCATTTGTAGCTGTCACAGTTCTTCACACACCCACTGACAAAAATGGGAGCAGGAACAAAAAGTTCTCCAGGAAAAGCCTATCCAGGTTGGAGTGGGTGCAGTAAGCGCTGTTTAGTTCTACCGTTTGCAGATGTGCTCCTCGAGGATGGGAAATAGATAAAAGAAAGCTATCAGAGGGTGAAAAAGCGATTTTTAAAAATGGAGAGGGATTTTCAACCCGGATCCTACGTTCCTTAGAAATCCCCTCAAATTCCTTGCCTCAGGGCTATACAGGTGACAGAGTCCTCTACACTATACAGATGAACTCAAGTCCTTGTGAGTCGGACACGAGAAGATGCGGATGCTAAGCACTGGCTACAGGAACACAAGAACAAAGCTGCCATTCTTGGAGTAATAAAATAATACCTCATAACCATGTAATTACACTGTGCAATTAGGTGCTGCAGGATGTCACAGCAAACAGCTTAGTCAGATTTTAATGAAGAACTGTAATGATCTTATGAATGAAGACAAGTGAAACAACGTTCAAAACAAACAACACCAAAGAAATAAAAAGAGAACCAACCCACCAACATATGGTCCTCAAGGGCTGATTTGCTTCAAGGGGCCAATAATACACTTCTCAGCAAGACAACGGTATCACACAGTTCACAAGATGTTAACATTTTCTTTGGCCTCCTCCATTGTATACAGCAATCATCGCTGCCAAATACTGGATTTTGGAATAAAGAAAGCATTTGCTTGTTGTTGTATGAAAACAGGACAGAATGGTAAAGTTGATATTTTCCAGCAGCAGCAGGAAACACAGTCCTGACTAGTTGGATCATGGTTATTTTGGTCCTACAGCTCCCATGCTTCTAAGTCATATGGGAAAAAGGAAAGGAACTCCCATCTTGTCCAGTGCAAGAGATTCACACTGAAGAGCTGGCAGGATTTACTACGTTAGACATACAGTTCTTAAAGACAACTTGCACTGTCATCTGAAAGCCTCAGAGAGTTTGAGCTTCAGATCCAAAATAGGCGTTGGAAACACAGCTCCACAAGTTTTAAGCTCCAACTCCACATGGCTTTTGCAGACAGAAATAAAACTTCTCTTTAGAAATTATTTCTCTCCATCAGATCGAATGACTGCCAAAAGGTCAGAGGGCTCACCAGTATCTATGCACTTCTACAGCATCACTGACGTGGAGCTAAGGTTAACATACAGCAGCTCTGAGACTGGCTAACACAAAAACAAGGAATCCTTCTGCCTTAAGAACTTACCTTTTAATTCTCAGCCAAACAAGTCACCAAGAAGCATGCACTTTCTCTTCCTCAACACATACACGTGGACTAATGGCACAAGTACCTGACTGTAAGCCAGCAAAGCCTCTGCTTTTTAGCCTCTCCTCTTCCACTGACTTGCAGGGAAGTTGTTTTACTGACTCAGGCCTCAACTTCCTTATCTCTAAAGGGCTAAACAGTCGGGCAAAGTATTTCTCCTCCCGGGGGGTCTCTGTATGTAGTAGTGAATATTTTTATAGTATTATTCTAGTGCTTTAGACGAGCTTTTTTTAAAAACAAACAGAAGCAGCTTTCCTGCTGGTTTTGCTTCTCTGCCAACCTCTATGTTTAATTTAATGGAGACCAGCCGTGATGACAAACCATGGGGAGTCACTAGGATTTTTCTATTTTGTCCTCACACAGCTAAAAATAAGGCAGGCATCTGCTATCTGCAGCAGCGAGTTTGAAGAGGTGGCGCAGAACCCAAAGAAGCAGTGCTTTGCAAAGCTGTTCCACATTTTTGTCCTAACAGCACTGAAGGTAACTCACTGCCACCAGGTACACACAGGTGCAGCATCCCCATACCCGATCAAACCGTATCCAGCAGATCCTGCATGCATCTCTTGAGACTTTCTCCAAGCCCTTGGACTGGAATTCCAATGGGAAAGTATCAGTGCAATGACGACTTTCACATCCCTGATGCTGTGGAAAAGTAAAGTTCTAAATAAGCCGTGATTTGCATACATCCTAAAGCTGAATTAAAACATAAAACGCGTGAGAATACATCAGCTACCCTCTATTTGCACCTTGAATGACAGGCAGAGGTAACATTTTATCCATTTCACCTGCTCTGGCCTTGCAATTTCTCCACTGAACAGCGCTTGCTTTGAACTGAGCACCTCACACCATGAGCACACGTGGATGTTGCCGCACCGTGGTCGCCAGCCCAGCTTTTCTGACCCGGTTGCACAATACTCACTTCCCACCAGAAGCCTTGTTTTCCGCTTGCAACATGTTCTGTCCAAGCCAAAAAAAAAAAAAAAAAAAGGTTGGAAATGACTCTCAAATGAATACATCTCACGAAGAATGGCAGGAAACCTTCAGGAGAGTCTGTGACGGCTCACGGATGATTCAGCTGAGTCACACAGAGGTCTACCTCTGATTTTAAAACCATCACCTGCTAAAAGCTCTGCCTCTTATCTAATTTTGGGAACAGATAAAAAGAGATGAACTGAAGTTTCCATCACCACAAGAGACCTGCTGCGGTTAGGTGCACAAAGAAGAGAGAGCTAACTTTGTGACACCACCCCTCATTGTGATAGGCTGAACTCTGCACCCAGAGAGCGGAGCATGGTGGCAGCGGAGAAAAGGGATCTCTGCAAGAAGAGGAAGGCTGACTGCTCTAACATCCTATCTTACTTACGGTTTCTAGTGCATAAGCTAGCAGAGCAGCATTGTTGCTAAACTGTATCAGGTTCTTCTTGCATTGGCATTCAGTTGGACACAAGAATCATTTCCAAAAGGGAAACGTGTGTTAAGTAGCACAAGATTGTACCACAGAGTTAAGCACGACAGACCAAGTAAGACAAAGACCCCAAGCATTACAGTAGATTCTGCAAACCAAACTCTACCCTCCTCTGTATTTCTCAGTCCACTGACACGTCAGGACCTACAATTTTGTAATGAACAAACAGTAGAATGGTTGAAAATCAGTAGTACTTCTAAACCTAGATGTTCTATTAGTAAACAGATACAACTAACTTTCTAAACGAAGATGGAGGAGTGCCTTTTTGCACTGACAAAATACCCGTTATTTAGTTCCAGAGTATGAAAGCAGCTCCTTTGACTCAAACTTTCATGTTAATAAATTAAAAAAAAAACAACTGGTACTACAATACAAGTGCCAGGATGAGGAAAAAAAAGCACAAATGAGCAAACTAACAAAAAAAAACAACCATAAACCTTACTCCATGATCTTATTACACCATGGTGCAGAAAAAGCTCTGAGACTGAGGAGCTGTATGGTCTCAGAACAAGCACTGTCCTGCTGCTCTGCCCTACGCATCCACCTTTAGGAACAGCTGTATGGACTCCCTGACTTCTGAACTGAATGCTCACAGAAACGGGAAGCCACCTTGACACCATTTCCAGCACATACACTCTTGCTGTACTTTCAAACACCCAGGTTTGATGCCTGCGGAAGAAAAACGTTACTTCTTTGACATCCAGAATTTGCAATGCAGGCATTTTCAAAGAAAGACTTGCATTCAGTACTGCCTGATACCAAACACAGCTGAATGTTTTTCTTCCCCTCAAATACGACGCATATAATTTAATCCCACCTCTGTACATTTCAGACCAGAAGGCAGGGGCTGAAGCAAGCAGTGAGGCCTGTCTGGTACTGAATAATACACACGAGTATAACCATATTAGTGACGCACGATACTGCTAATGAAGACGGGTCACCACAATGAAAATGGCTTCATTTCCTTGGCTACCACAGGATGCCACTGCTGCCCCTGTAAAAAGAATAATTCAGAAATGTGCTAATCCGTGCTTCTCAACAAGTTCTGAAAATTATTTGTTTTCTTACAAGCAGAACAGAAACATTCCCCGCAAAAGAAGGAAGCTGAACTGTCCGTCGTACAATCAGAACTGTTGTGCAAAATAAAAAACGTAAGGAAAAAAATGGAGAATGCTTGCCTTTTTAGCATTACCAACGATCTGGAAGGCTGAAGCTGCGACAGCATGAGGGCCTTTCTTAATAGGAGCATAGATACCCAGACGTTCTGATAACCAGTGTGTGAGTCCCTGCAGGTTGGCAGGTCTGCCAAGAGACAGCCAGGAGTGAGCCCACAGACAGGGGGAGGTACGCAGGCACCGCTCCGTGGCCTTAAAATTAGGAGTGCACCACAGGGTAACGGCTAACTGGCCAAGATATCACACAATCCTTCCAAATAAATCTGATCCAGATGGCATTCCCACGCTACGTGCTGGTTTGCACTGTGAAACAACAGCCAGACAGCTGAGGACAGAAACAAAGAGTGGCTACGTCCACGCCTGAAGAAGTTCCTGTCTGAGAAGAGGCATGGGGAGGCTTCAGTGCAGTTCCCAAAGGGGTTGGAGCTGCCTGGCCACTACTGTGGCATTGGTAGAACCCCGTGCTACCAGGAGAGCACCCCTGAGGAAGCCAAGCATCCAGCTGGATGAGCCTGCACTCCTGGGAGGAGAAGTGTCAGAAACAAAATAGGGCAGCACCAGCAGTGTCAGGAAACAAGTGAAGGTGCAGAGCGTGTTAAATAGAGGGCCAACATCCCGCTCTGCTCTCAACACCCTGTGAAACAGCCGAGCCCTTTTGCTCCCATTCTGGACCACAGCTAGTCATCCAGGCAATCTTTTCTGACTGCAGACAGTTAGCAGACCTGAGCTGGTTCCAGAGTGGATGCCTCACGTTTATACGCTGTACAACTCCCGGACACGTTATTCCTTCCCTTACAGCCATTACAGACGCCCAAGACCTGTTATTCCCCATGAAAAGCGCGCACGAGAGCGAGCAGACTCCGCAAACAAAGCTGCCTGTGTGCCAGCCAGCATTCACACAGCAAAGAGACCCCAGCACACGCAGCGAGCCGCCCCTGCAGCGAGGCCTAAACCCCGTGCTGCATCATGGAGGCTGCCGCGCTGTGCAGAGCCAGCCCCGGGAGCCGGGGCCCCGCGGGGCCGTCCCGGCTCTGTCACACCGTCGCAGGGCCCGTCCTTTCAGCCCAGCGCTGAAAGCCCCGCAGCGGACCCTCCCCCACCGCGGCCCCACGCAGCACGTTTCCACGCGTCGGTTCCCCCGTCCGTCGGCCGCGAAGCGCCCGGCTCTCCCAACACGCCCGGACACGTTGCCTGAGCCCGATCGCACGGCTCAACCGCGGAACGCGGGACGCCGACCCCCCGAGCACCCGCCGACGGAGTCGGCCGCCTCGACGGGACCGCGGGGCGGTACTCACGCATCCACGCGCCGCTCGGACATCGGCCGGCTGCGGGCTCCCTCCCGAGGGCAGCGCTGCCCCGGGCCGCCGGGTGGGACGGGGCGGCGGAGCGGGCTCCCCGCGGATCGCTCCTCCTGCCGCCGGGCGGACCCACCTGGCGGCCGCCGCTGCCCGGAGCCCCGCGGCGGGGCGGGGGCGGGCGGCCGCAGCCCCCCGGGAGCGGGAGGAAGGGGGAGGCGAACGGCGCGGTCTCGGCACCCCGGCGCGGCCCTGCGCAGCTGCCCGGGAGACGTGGCAGTGAGGCTGATGCTCTCATCACAGGGCGACAGGCGGCGGCGGCAGCAGCCACCGCGGCGGCCGGGGAGCGGCCGGCCCAGGGAGGGCGGCGCCCGCGGGGCGGGGCGGCGGCGCCTCGCCGCCATCTTGGTGGTGGCGGGACGGGGCGGGAGGAGCTGAAGTGAACTTAAAACTGAGATCATCCAGGCCGGCTGTCAGCCCGTCACCGCTGGGCACGCCAAACCGCATCCTTCACGTGGAGTACAAAGAGTGAACCGCGTCACTCGCTGCCACTTTATCCTTCTTCCTGTTTTTTTCTTAAATCCACACACCGTCTTCACTCTGGCTACGGAAAGGGGGGACGTTCTCTCTGCTTTTTGCCACGCCGAGCACATTTTTTGTTGCTATAGGATCCTAAGTGATCGCACATCCAGTCAGCTTGATGTTTAGCATCGCGAGATGCTAAAAAGAAACCATAACGACTCACTGCTTCGTTACAGCAAAATCTATTTCTCCCGTGGCTGAACACCAGCAGCTGAGAAGCCCTGCTGCCTGTGATGCTGCGCCTGGCTAGAGAAATCATAGTCACAGGGGTTGGAAGGGACCTCTGGGGATCACCAAGTCCAACCCCCTGCTCAAGCAGGTTCCTTACAGTAGGTTGTGCAGGTACACATCCTTGCCCTGCTGCTGGGCACCACTGAAAAGAGCCTGGCCCCATCCCTTTGATTCATGCATTTTAGATACTTATAAACAGTGCTAAGATCCCCCCTCAGCCTTCTCAGAGTCCCACGTCTCTCAGCCTTTCCTTTCCTGGAAGATGCTCCAGGCCCCTCGTTGTCTTTGTGGCCTTTTCATACCCTTTTCCCCCTTCCCAGCGTGCTAATTAATTCTTATGGGTGCACATTAAAACAGAATTAAGTGAAGCAGTGTGGAAACGCTAGAGCTTTCTCTTTCCTTGTGTCACATGAAAACAGTATGCGCCCAGAACAACCATAGGGAAAGGATTTATTCCCCTCAAGCCTTGGTAACTGTATTTCAGAAATCCCTTTCTCTTATCTGCCAAGATCTTTGCAGCCATTCCATGGCCGAATGCATCACAGAGAACTGTCAGCATTTGGGTCCTTTTCTCTCTTTTTCACCTCTGCCATGCTTTATGGCTGTTTTCTACTGACTCTTAAAAGACAGAAGCCACTTGTCAATCAATCACCCTCCTGTTTCAAATCCCTTTCCATTTTCACTGATTTAACTCCTCCTTTTTTCATTTTACCATGCAACCCCTTACCTTGTTACTCCAGCTCTATTCTCTCACAATCTGTGGGCCGTAACTGGATGTGACCCTGAACAATCATGTAAATTTGCCACAGGATACAGCCATTATTAATTCAAAGCCTACCATGGACAAGGCAAAGACATAACTGCTGTCTTCTGTAGACGTACCCAGATGGGGCTGGGTACCACTAACTGTATCTGTGGCAACAGAAGTTCCGTATGAACCAGAATGTCTACCAGTTGCTAGGATGACAGTTCTAAACTCCTTGCTACTGTGACCACACTTCTGACAGCACTGAAACTACTTTAAAGTCAGCTCTGCTTTGCCTGCTCGTACCACTGTGACAGTGAAGTCACTGCCAGCACATATTTCCATGGAGGTTATTTTGTGCTGCCAAATATTGGAAAGATGGTGTGCATTAGGATTGGGCTCTAAAGGTTTAAAATAGGTTGCAGCTGATTAAGATGCAGCAACAAGAGGAACAGAGAACTCTGAATTTAACACAGTAGTGTTAAGACTTCTACTGCCATGAACACTGCAAGATGCTGATGTCTAAATGCTTGAATTCCTCAGATACCCCCAACACTAATTGGATTTTGTGGGCAACACACTGCCTTTGTTCCAAAGGTCCCTTCGCAGTACAGCTGCATGCAAAAGGTTATCACTGCTGTTCACTACAGCCACACTGTTCAAGGCAAATAGCTTTCCTTCCCAGGTTAAAGGGCTTGTTTTAAAACTGTGAGATCCAAGAATAGAGACAAAAACGAAGGCTGCTTTCACACATTCTGCAAGGAACGAAGTCTAGCGTAGACTCCGTGTCCATGCCTAAGAAAATGGCACTCTATTCGCTTTGTAGAAGTGGAAGGACATCAAGAGAAGGTCCAGGGGAGGGCTGCGAAGATGATCAGAGGGGTGAAACGCCTCCTCTATGGGGACAGGCCAAGAGAGCTGGAGCCCTTCAGCCTGGAGAAGGCTCTGGGGGGGAACCTTCTAGTGCTCTTCCAGTACCTGAAGGGGGCCTACAGGAAAGCTGAGAAGGGACTTTATTTTATAAAGGCACGTAACGACAGGACAAGGGGAAATAGCTTTAAACTGGAAGAGGGTAGATTTAAACTAGATATTAGAAAATCTTTACAGCGAGGGTGGTGTGCAAGCCCAGCTCCCTCAGCCCTTCTTCACGGGAGATGTAATCCCGAGGACTCCTGCCACGTAACATCCACGTTCTGAGGGGAACGGAAGCTCCCGCCTACCGGCGGGCCCCAGCAGCACAGGCGCAGCGATGCCCGCGGCCCTCACGTGGACCAGGCGGCCGTGCCGCAAGGCTGAGGGAAAGCTGGCAGGGTTCCTGCTTCCCAGCCGCAAGCACTCCGCGACACGCCGGCGTCTGACCCCCGCTGATTAAGTTATGCCTCCCGAGGTCGCAGCCGAAGGCCAAGGCAAACAAGCGGATAAGGCCGGCGGGCCGCTACCCCGCCATACCTCACCGGCCGCCCGCTCTGCCCCGGCGCGGGCCCGGGCAGGAAGAGGAAGGGGTCCCCGCGGCTGGAGGCGGCCGCTCTGCCCTCCGCTCTCTATGGTCGGGAGGTGTGTGCTGTGGGGGGAGCGTAACGGTCGCCGGTCGGGGAGAGGGGGCGGGTAGCGGCAGTGCGCGTGCGCGCGTGGGGGGCGCCGGTGGCCGAGCGACCCGCGGAGGTGAGCGGCGTGGGTCGCGTGGCGGGCCGGGCCGGGCCGGGTTGCGAGCTGTGAGGGGTCGGCTGCCCTCAGGGAACGGGTGACCGGCGGTCCTCAGCGGGGGGCTGCGGCCCCGCCGCTCCGGCCGTGGCTGTGGGGATCCGGGCGGCAGGAGTGCTGAGGGGGGTGGGCTCTATTGAGGTGTGCTCCTGCTCGTTAGAGAGGTGCTGGGCTTTTATAGCACCGAGGTGGTGGTTCTCGGTTGAAAAGGTGTATATCTGTGTTTCCCGCTCACGCTGACACGTCCGGAAGAGTTAACAGCGAAAAGCTTATTTTTTTTATTTGTCTTCTTTATTTCTTTGTGGCTTTATCATTCTTCTCACCCTTTCTGTCAGCGGCTACGGAAGTTCCCGAGGGGCAGGACCAGTTTAGGACATCTCAGTTTTCAATAGAGGGGATTAGGGAAAACGGAGGTGTCGTTTTGCTGCAGTTGGGATGGCTGAAGTTAAAAGCAAACAAGGAAATACAACCTGCAGGATCTGTTTTCATTCTTGAAATATTTATGGTGGTTTCTTTATTGGTAGGGTGGGTAGTTACGCGTGATGCTTCATCTCAAGAATTTCTTCCTCCGCAACTCAGTTCTCGAAGTCTTCTGTTCTTAATTGCAAACGTTGGTTGGATTTAGGCTGCCAAAAAGCACGGCTTGTGGATTTTGTTTTGTTCACTGTCGCTCTTCAACTTCATGAGAATGTTTTCCCAAACCTTCTTTGTGCTGAAGTGTCTCACTTTTCATTCAAGATGCTGTTAAGTGCTCTTGAGAAGCATTTTCGTTAAGCAGGATAGGTCATGCTTTTGATTTGTGTAGGTATTTCCTGATGGTTTCTGCAGCAGCTGTATTTCATTTTCACAAATACCTTTCTACTTAGTGGTAGAAGTTTGGCACTTCATCTTTAGAAGGTTTGGGTATTTCTTTTGCTCTCTGCTTTGAGTTCCCACATTCATCTTTAAATGATGACGGAAGAGAAACTTGAAGCTGAGGAGTGCTCAATTTCTGGTCATTATTATGTGATCCTGAATCTAAGTTGCAGGACAATTTGAAGTCGGCTGGGGGTGGTGAAGTGTGGCTGAATGACTGCCTGCTTGTTGCAGGTGTCTGCTTCGACCCGGAAAACAAACGACCCTGCTTGCTTAGGCAAATACTTAGGCCAGGAGTCACCCAGCACCGTGTGACTGGGCTGTCTGTTTCTGGCTTTAGGAGCTGCTTGTTGTGTGCTGCGTTAATAAGACTTCAAACAACATGCAGAGCCACGACGGAGAGAGCTTCCATGTGAGGTAGGACAGAGGGATGAGTGAATGGGAGGGATAGTGATGTGCTCTCTTTGACTGCCTGAAATCTTACTGGGCTGCTCATCTTGAAGGTTTGATAGTGACTTGATTTATAGGAATACTGTGGTAGGGGTTTAGAATTACTCATGCAAGCAGTTTGAATACAACGGCTTTTCCGTAACTTAAAGTAGCACTGCTGAAGCAGTTCTGAATTCTCTTGAATGCTGTTCTAGATCACAACGCTTCGGGAGGGTGTGAATTAGGGCTCTTACTTTGTACATCTGAAACTTTATCTTCTGTATAAAAATCCTCCTGCAAATGGGCTGCAAATATGTGCAGTTATGTTCTAAGATGAAAGGCATCCTGTGTGTTTGATAGCTTAACAGAATCGTACGGTGTGTGCAGTTACTTCATAGCTCTCTTAGCTCTGGGGTCTGGCAATTTGTCATCGTTAACGAGGTAAGACTGTAAAAGGGAAAAATGGTAACATGAACTTGATGATCTCTAGAGGGAGGTCCCTTCCAGCCCCTACAATTCTGTGATTCTTTGTTCTCTGAGGAAGCTTCATCTGGAATGTCTGTGCAGTTCTCACGCTGAAGTACTTCAATGAGAGGGAAGAGGATTCAGCTTCTACGTAGATGTTTGTAATAGCGCACGCAGCTTTTAAGTTCTTGCTTTTTACAGCATTCTTATAGAAAGATAAATTCATAATTTGCAGTTTACAAGTATTAGATAGACACACCTGCACCTCTTATGACAACTTGTGTCCTGTAGTCCTTCTGTCCAGCTGACAGAAGGTAGGGGCTTGCTGAGCTGAATCATATCTTTACCTTCCTGTTATGAGATCCCTCATATTCGCAGAGATCTGTTTTACTGTGTGTGTTTTTAGAACATTGCACTGACAATAAAAGTTTTTTTTAAGCTGTCCTGTGTTTTAAAGAAGATGTCTGTGGTAAGCAGTTACGGGGTGGGTAGCTATAAGTAGGTAGTTACAGCGTGTACCAGTTCTGATTCTGTGCTTTGCTGCATCTCTTGGCGCTCCGTCTGTGGTCAGTGGCTCAGTTGGAGTGGTGTAACAAAAGAAGTGATTCATAAATGTGTTTCTTGGCATGGAGAAGTCAGGTTGTGTTTTCCAGAGAGAACGTGGAGAAAAGGAGGTGAGTGAGGTGTAATGTCGGGCGGATGGACGTTTTCAAGAGTGCTCTCCATTCCTGCTTGCTTTGTGGTGCCCTTGGTGATGAAATGCAAATACAGCATTGAGAACGCGTTTGTGTTGGCTGTACCACGTTTGGGGCACACTTTTTTATTAACGCATGCTAGAACTGTGATCTTTGATGCAATTTTTAACAAAATGAGTTGCATTTGGAGTATGCAGCTGCTGGAATGAGCCTGGTTCATCTGCAGGAACTGTGTGCTGCAGTGTGTTCACCTGGCAGCTTACCTGCTGTGTGCTTTTACCTTCTTATTTGTACAGAACACATTCAGCTAAGGTTTCTTTGTTGTCACAGGCTTTTCTGTTTCCAAATCTTGTCTCTGTGGTGTATTTCTGTATATTCTGACAGGCATCTGGCCCTGAATTCAAAGCCCTGATGAACTGAATTCACGTATAATACATCCACAGCTGTACTGACCCATCATGGTTGGACCCAAGGTGAAACTGCTATAATGAATCAAGTTATGTGGATGTCAGAGCTCAAAGGCTTGTTTCCCTTTATTTGCTTTAGCAATTAGGGCATTCAGCATTAACTTCGGTAGCAAACTGGTAGAGTTTGACCGCATTCAGATATTTGCAGTAACAGGAAGCTGAACTAGCAGGTGTTTTATGACACTTTGTGATCTTTGTTCCATTTTAGAATGAGAGTGTTTAAGTTGATGAAATCATAATTTTCATACATTGTTTTTTTTTTTTTTTTTCTGTGTGTTTTCCTGGCTATCAGCGAGTAAGAGATGCCATAAGTAAAATGAGGTGCAGCTATTAGAAGCCTGTATTTGGATATGCTATGTTTAATGTTACAAGCACACATTTTGCAGATCAGATTTCAGGTATAGCACTAGCGTGAGGAAGTTCACGGTCAGTTACCATTCACTGTATCGTTTTGGTCCTCCTTTTTGTTTTTATTTTACCTGACTTTTCTCCCTGTGATGGTTGCAGGCAGCTTCTTTCTGCTTTGCTAAAACTGACACAGGAGCCGGAGTTCCATGTCAAACTTCCCTGCAGAACTGGGTGGCTGCAGAGCAGGGAGATGGATGTAAGGAAGAGCAAAGAGCTGTTTCTTTGTAACTCATCTTATTTCTTTCAGGTTGTCTGGTTCAGGGCAGTCTGTAGTATGTCACCAGAGTTGCCTGGGAATGTGTATAATCATTCTCCTGAAGTAAGGGTTGCCAGTTAGCAGAAAGCTGCCTTCTGACCTTCTTCATGGAAAGGCTTGTGGCGGGACAAAGGAGAAGAGTGCTGGAGATGCTGCTTGCCTCCTGATCTGGCAGACCCTGCGTCTGTGTGAGTCAGTGCTGGCTCAGAGAAAGTACGGTTTGGGGATTAGCTCTACGCTCTCCTCCACAGAGGTGAGGCTGTAACTGGTGAGATGCAGGGTGGTTTGGTTTTTATGGCTAATCAGATAAACGGCACTGTAATGCTAAAGGTATTTTTCCCCCTGTACTAGGTGACTGAAACAAGATTTTCCTGATAGCTTTTGTGTAGTCCTAATAATAAATATTTGTGGCATAGAGAGGGCTTACTGGCATAGCTGTTGAATGTGTACTTGATTGGAACAGAGCTGCACAAAGAGTGCAAACAGGATTTGGATTACATTTGTCCTTTCTCTCCCCACCTCCAATGCAATCAATCCCAGCTGTGTACCCAGTGTGACTTGGACCTCATCAGTATGTTCTCTGTGAGTGTGAGAAAGTCGCACTGTCATGCAGGTACAACTTCTCCAAAGGAAGGGTTTGCCAGCTTGATGTGCAGCTGCTGGGGAGCCTAGTGGCAGAACTCGTCCCAGCGGCAGTGTGGCAAAGCATCACTTCGTTGATTCTAGTGCTGATGGGCAAGATGGTGAAGAGATGTGGCTGTCACTTCTGTCCTGTTGACTCTGCTGGCTTGATAGAAGAGTGTTACAGGATAGGGAATGCCCGCTCATCTCTGTGGCTATATTGAAGAGGATAGGCAGCTTGGTCCGTCCAAGAAAGGTGGCAAAAATGTCCAAATAAAACAGGTACCAGAAGGGCTCTGATAGAAACCGTGGTTTGCTTCTAGGAGCAGAGGCTTGAGCTGTAGTTTGTTATCGGATGGTTTATTATAATAATTATTTCTTGCAGTACTGTTCCTGGCCTGCTGTTCAGTCCAGATGTGCTCCCCGTGCTGTTTCTGCCGTGCCTTGGGGCCAGCAGAGAGGCTGCCTGCCCTCCCTTGCTGGTGTGTGAGCGGAGGGAGGGGCCTGTGGGGCTGCACTGTGGAGCTACTGTACGGCCAGGGACGAGCTGGATGTGTTGGCTTTTTGTTTTTTTAAAGTCATTCTGTGACTTTTGAGCTCACCCTTTCCTGCAGCATGTGAAAGGTAACAGAGGTCTCTTTATGGTGTGGGGTTTCCTGGCTGGAAAGCGTCTGCCACTTGCTTAGGGCTCTCCATGCTTCCAGCAGTGACTGCTCCACGGGAAGGAGGGATGTGGCAGCAGTGGCAACAGTGAGTGTTTGATGTGCTTGCTTCCTTTGGCTTGAAACCTTGGAAAGTGGGAAGTGGTGTGGAATAGGTGTTCGACCGAGGGCTGTGCGTGTGCTGGGGAAAAATAGCCCACAGCTTCACCATTATTCAGTACTGTCACTACTACTTCAGTAGGACGAGGAATAGGATTAAAAAAGTGCTGTATAAAAGAGGTATTAAAATCGATTGCCTTAAAACCGAACTGAAAAGCTCACTGCTAAAAAGAGAGATGCCTGTGAAAGAAGCAGCTTTACGCTCCTAAAAACATGAGGACTTGATCTGTTTTGCATAGAGAAGCTGATGCTGTACAGTGATTTTTCTGTCTTATCAGCAGTAAAAGATACAATTGCTTCTTGGCAGACTTGGGTAGGTAGACTTGGTTGCTCTTCTTACCCACTGCTGCTTTTGATTTTGGCCTGGATGAAATAGTGAATGATAGCCTGCGTATCTGATCACTGCAATTCCAAGGAACTTTTTTTGTGCCTCATCTCCTGCTTGAACTTAACTTAAAGAGCTCTTAAAATGAGGTCGGAGTGAGTCCTTGTTGCTGCTGAACCTGATTTGCTGTCCGTGGAATTTGTGCATTTCACCAATGCATAGGCTTCTAGCTAGGAAGCCAGGAAAAACAGCTTTTAGACTAGAATTTGTCTGTCCCTCAGCTTGGTAAAGGCTGTTAGGAAAACCTTTACCACATACAGGCAGATTGACCTTGGAGTGTGCATATGGGGAAGCCAGCTTGCGTTGGTGTTGCTCATTTGCTCAGTCCTTGCACAGCACGTTTGACTCCAATGCAAGCACACATGTATTTCTGCTGGGAAAATCCTGCGTGGGAGGCAGTGGGCAAGGCACTGGGGCTTGGAATATGCTTTAAAGAAGGCAGAAGGCTCCAGAGCTTGAGCCTGTATGCAAGCTGCAGAGCACAGGGACAGCAGTCACTGCGGGGAGGATGCTGGGGAGCAGCATTAGGGTGGTTGTGGATATACTCAGTCTGGTTTTTTTTTGGTGTCTGTCTAGCTCTGAGTATGTTAGAGACCTTTTCCATTTTTTCAGTCATTGATTTTTGGAATTCTGGTTGATCTGGGATGACTGTCCTTCATTTATTTAGTGGATTTTGAAATGGGTGTTGCCCTGGATGTTTTTCAACCTTGTGTCCTGCAGTGCTGTGCACCTGTAGTCAGCTGCAACGTTCTCAGCTAAGTTTGGTTATGCTTCACTGGACAGTGGTATTTCACAGGAGGAGTTGCACTTGGGGTTTCTGTGGAAGTTTCTTGGGCTCCTTTAATGAATGTCAGAGGTAGCTTTTTTATTACAGCTATCTACATTAGCAGTGACTTTATGGCTGTGCTACAGCTCTGGGCTTTCCACCCCTACTATTCTGTGATCCTGTGGGCTTCTTGCTTGCCCTTTCATTTTAATCTGTGTCTTCAGTGAGTGTCATAAATACGCCGCCTTTTCTCTGTGTTTCTCAGTCACCTTCTTTCTTGAGGGTAGTGTTTGCTGCCCGTGAACTCAGACACGTCTGTCTGCACTGCTCTTACGCCTTGGGGAAAGAATGAACCCAAAACCTAGTTTAAAAGACATCAGTTATTCTTGAAGTAGTAGTGTAAATTAGGGTGGCTAACTGATTCATGTGTGGTTTTTCCGTACGAAGTACAATACTGAAATGAGTCTGATGTTCTCCATAGAATACCAGAATACCAATCAGAATACCAACTGGCAAGTTTATGAAACAGGAATGGTGCCCTTCTGCATGTGTTGTGATGAGCTGAAGCTGACTAATTGTGACTGCATGCATGTGTATGCCACTGCAGAAGCTCTCAGGTGTATTTTAAGCAAGAACAACATCCAGTTGATGCTGTGGAGCTCAGTAAGATGTGATTTTAGCTATCATAGAGAATAATGCGCATTGACAGAAGGACAGTGAATGTCAGTCAGCTATCGTGAACTTTCATAATGTCTGCTTGCAAAGAAGACTCTTACAGCTGACAAAGAAAACTGGGGGGCTGTTACTTCCCTCAGTCACCATAGTGGTGGAGACTGAAGTGACCAAGTTGAAATCAGAATTAAGCTTTGGTTCAGAATCACTTCTGCTACAGAGCATTCTTTTTCCGGCGTGACAGCTAATGAAATCTAATTAGGAAATGATGATTGGGTGAAAGAAATGCACTGATGTTTCAGTGAGCAATATTTGAAAACAAATATTGCTGTTTTCTGCTCATTAGTCAAGCCTGAAACTGGAATTACTTAGTGTGTATGAATATAATATTTCTGCTGTCACCTCTCAGGGCTTCTTGGCTGCTAACTTATTTTATTATAACACGTCCGCCAGCAAGGCTCAGCAAGATATAGGAAGTAAATCTCATTACTGGAATAAGTTCTTTGTAGATCTCAGCGTCTTTGTCTTCCATTCCTTTCGTGTAGTTTTCCTGTTAATCTCATTCCAGTCGCTGTTCCTTTCCTGTCTCATGCTTCTTTCCCTGTGGTGTTTGATGCACGGTAGTTCTGTGTGCAGCTCGTTCTCTGGTTAGGGAGCATTTCCCCAAATGTCTGTTAAATAAATGGATTGAGTTGAGGCTCCTGGAGAGCTTTTTAACTGATTGTAACCCATGTTCTGTTTGAGCTCTTAACAAACTTTGATTTTTCTCAATTGTGAAGCAGCAGCTGCTTTCTTACTGATTTTTCTGGGTGAAATGGAATGTTGTGTTTGCTGGAAAAGGAATGCTCTCTTCTTGAGATGTGATGGGGTGTTCCCAAAGTGCTACCACTGAGCTTTGCAGGGGCAGAAAAAAAACATTTGGACCTCCAGAACTACCACAGTGTGTGTGTGTGTTTTCAGGAGCCTATACTTGCAGGTTCCTGGCATTGTGATTATAGTAATCTTAGCAAGGGAAAAGTAGAGGAGGGAAGGATCTATTTCAGTCTTTGGTTTTCAAATACGCAGCACTATCAAAAGAACTTCAGAAGAAGCTCCGTGTATTTAAAGTGTGCTGCAGAAACAATGGAGACACAAGAATTGGATTTGCAAAGTGGTGGTACCGCTCAGCGTGCATCATACCCTGTGCTGGAGATAGCAAAGGTCCGGGGCGGGGACTGTCAGTTCCCAGCAAGCGGAGAAGCTCAGACACTGCCTAGTGTAATTAATCTTACCAGTCCCAGGTTTGGCACACATATGCATCTTGGACAGAGGGTTAAAGTAGTAGAAATGTGCTGTTACTCTGTTCCTTCTGCCTGTGGTACCTCTCCAGAGGTCTTTATGTATTCTGAGAGCTAGTGCAAAATAACCCTGTTTTTGTGCTCCAGTTTTGATCCAGCCTGATTCACGTGCTTTGTCTTTCATCAGTGCCTTTGCTTCGTTTCTCCCCAGCCCTTGTTCTTTTCACAGGTGGCAGTTTTCTTGTGTTTTCCATATCAAAGTGCTCTTTTACTAAAATTTTATTCTTTCTCTGCTGAGCATAAGCGTTACAATGCTAGCGTTATAGTGTGATGGCAATGGAAGCCTGTATGAAAACCAAGTCCTTAAAAAGGTCACGAGTGGGAACGATGCAGACGAATGATTTGCCAAAAGTCATGCAGCTCGTTGTGGCTGAGCTTGCACCAAGCTCAGTTCTTGATCACTTTGTTTGTACCTGCTGTTCCTTTTGTATTTTTGTGCTTTCGTATTTGCCTTCTATTTCTGATATCACTCTCTGTCTTGACATAAGCTCATTTTATGAAGTTCAAAGGTGTAGCAGTGGAGGGCAATAGAAACTAACCCTCCCCTTTGTTTTTCTTCTTTTTGGTCCAGGTGAAGTCACGTTTTCTGACACTCAAGGAACAATCAGCGTGGCAATTCCATGAATCGCAAAACCACAAGAAGTGCGGCTGCCCTCCCTGCTTGCAGATTCCCTTCTGTACTGCAACGTTCTTCTTGGGACCTTTGGCTTCATCCCTGCTGAGTGCCCACTGTGGGCTCTGAGGGAGGAAGCACTTTGCTGATCAGGGGGAGCCATGGCCCTAGGTTTACACGTATTTCAATTCTTCAACAAGTTCAAAGTGCTTCTGCTTGTCACTTTATGTTTGACGGTGCTATGGGCTGTGTTCAGTTATTTTGTGGATTCTGGACAGACAATTCCTAAACTCAAGAGTGTGGGGGAGCATTTTGGGAAGGTAATTGGCCTGGAGGAGGAGGAGGAGGACAGTCAGAAGGAAGAGAAGATGAAGTTAACCGAAGGTGTTCCTGCAACAAAGCCACCTCAGGGTCCCTGTCCAGCTCTGTCACCACACCTGCGTAAGTGACAGGGATTTCCTCTCCCTACTAACAGGTTGCCTCCACTTTGGTATTGGCCTGCTTGTTTTCCTCTTAGCTGTTTTACAGCCAAGACAACCAGTAAACAGCTGTTTAACTACATGCTTTTCTGTGAAACAAATACAACCACACCAATTACAGTAAGTGCTTTCGGGTGGGTGGCTCGTGGCACTGAGTTGCCAGTGCTGTGTCTGGATGGGCTGGCAGCTCCTATGGTGCTGAGCATTGCATTTGCAGCTAGAGTGGCACTGAAAACATTTCTGGCTAACGCTGAACCGTGCCTGTGCTGTCTTGCTTTCCTTTCCCTACAAAGGCAGTAGGGTGGGTGAGACCTTGGGAGGGGACACAGCCAGCAAGGATATATCATGCAGCTGAGCTTATGGAGTGTGGACATGTACAGGGTGTTGCTTTCTTTGCTGAGAATGTCAGAATATAGCTTTTGGCATAAGGAAGCTTGACCAAATAGGCACTTCAGGCTGAAGGCATTGGAAACCTGGCGTTGTGAGCCATCTCAATGCTCATAACTCACAGCACTGCAGCCCTTTTGTGCATTGATTGTATTTACATCCATCATCACCTGGCACGTGTTCTGAGCAAACCTCTCTATCCTGCTTCTCTTATGATAAGATGAAGGGGATGATGGTTCCTACTTGTGAGTTAGATTTGATATTCTCTTGAGTGATTCTGAGAGAGTGCAAAGGTGATGCTGTAAAAAGAAAAACCAACAAACATTGCAACAACGTAATACTTGTGTATTAGGCATCACTCTGGGCTGCTGAGCAGCTATTTAGAAACACGCAGACAGTTCTTCGCTGCTTACAGCTGTGTCATCTGCAGACCTGGAGTGTGCAGCTCACCTACTTCTTTCACGGCTTTGCAGAGTCTGGAGGGGGCTCCTTGCAAGAGAAGTGAAGATAATTTCATCTGGTTACAGAGAGCTTTTGTACATTTTCTTACATGTTTATAATATTAAACCTGCGAAACTTTTGTTGATGCTTTAAGTAGAGATGGCTTCTCACAGGCACAGTCCTGTGTTTCTTTCCACTTCTCTCTTCTCCTCTGCTTTGTCCTGGTGGCTGTTTCTGGCCAATTCTCCTGCAGCAGGATGAAACCTGTCTTGGTATTTAGGTATGTTTTTTAATCGCTACTCTGTCATCAGTTTCGGTAACTAAACACTCAGTACAGTCTCTTTCGGCTGCCCACGTAATATTTTTCTTGTACTGTCTTTCTCTTGCACAGCCAAAGCTTATTGTACTTTTCTTACAGGAGGTGCCAGCAAACTGACCTTCAGTCCATCTCTCACGCTAGAAGAAGTGCAAAAGGAGAACCCTCAGGTGGCCGAGGGCCGATATCACCCTACAGAGTGCTCGGCATTGCAGCGCGTGGCCATCCTCATCCCGCACCGCAACCGCGAGAGGCACCTCCTGTACCTCCTGGAGCACCTGCACCCGTTCCTGCAGAGGCAGCAGCTGGAGTATGGCATCTACGTCATCCACCAGGTGGGGGAGCTCTGCACGGGGTGGGAAGGATGTCTCCACTCAGCGATCCTTGGAGCTGTGTGCTGCCACTTCCACCAGTACTGGTCCAGCTGTCACGCGTGCAGCTAGGCTGATGTGCGTTCTGTCTTTAAACTTGGAGCTGTTTGTGTCTAACTCTTCTCTCCCATCTGCTTACTTGTCTTGCTTAGCAAGCAGCACGTCATGGTGGTTGTACTTCTGTCTCAAACTAAACACACCACCTACTACTCGTAGGTGCTTTGCCTGCACAGCCAGAGCTGTGGGAAGAAACAACTGTGGCAGAGTGTTTGGTTCCTGAAAGACTGAGTAATTTCCTATTTAGTATTCTTTTAAGCTCTACAGAGTCAGTGGGTAAAATCTGAGTGTACAGACCTGCGCCAAGCTGACTTTTGTTTAAGTGCTTATGTTCTGGTCACATTAGCTACAAAAGAGACATCTGTATTGCTTTTAATTTGTTGTTGTCCTCTTGACTTTCTTTTTTAAATGTTATTTGTTTTGTTTTACTACCTGCTTTGATTCTTAACAGATTTTGCAGGCAGCAGGAAAGAAAAGGGTGCAGGGATAAATTAATTTATCATTTACACCTCAGGGGATGGGGATGGGGACTCTAGCAATTCTCTGAGCAACCCGCTCCAGTGCCTCACCACTGCTTCAGAGGCAACTTATCACCGAGTCCTCAGGAGTATGAAGTGTTCTGTTGATAGATTTGTCTGTGCAGTCCAGTAAAAAATATATGTACAGTGATAGAAGAGCCCTGTTGTTTCAGAATCAGTGGTGTCATGGTAAGCTTACAAAACTGCCAGGTTATATATATGAGTATGTGTATCTACAAGGTGGAAAATGATATTTTTGTAAAGTGAACGTGCACTGCTTTGCTGTATAAGCAAATGATGAGTATGAGTAACTGTGAAGTGAAGCTCTGTGCTAGTAGGAGTCCCTGTGCTGCCTAAGAATTAGGTTGAAGGCTGGAGTTAAAAAGGAAGAGACTCGGATTTTATTTCCCATTCTGCCACCTACTGTGTAGCTTAAGGAAATGCAGGACTTCATGGAACTACTTAAGCACTGCTATTACCTCAACTAAGTGGACAAGCATAGATCACCTGTGTTGAGTGCTCTGACATCTATAAACCAGTAAACATGGGAGTAACTTCTGAAAGTCTTACTAACAAGGTTGCATGGATTGTTTACAGATACCTCTTCTGTTACGTAGCCTGATGGAGTAGCAGGGCAGGAGCAGCAATGGTAGTGGATTGCACTGTGCAGCACGCATACTTCTGGTGGCCCTGTGGCTGCAGACTTTCCTGTCCCTACCCGTGTAGAGGCCTAAGAAACACTGTGTATCACTGGCTCTGATGCTGTATCTAACATTATGGAGTAGTTCTTTGTGCAGTTATTGATATGAAGACTGAAGCACAAATGTGGTTGTCAGTTGTGTGATGAGAAGAAAAGCCCAGGAACAGTTCCAGTTAGCGTGTTTTCTAGCTGACACGTTTTTCAGTTTTTTCTGTTTGCCTCCACAGGCTGGCAGCACCAAATTTAATCGTGCTAAACTGCTGAACGTGGGATACCTGGAGGCCCTAAAAGAAGAGAACTGGGATTGTTTCATTTTCCACGATGTGGATCTGGTGCCAGAGAATGACTTCAATATTTACATGTGTGACAGACAACCGAAGCACCTTGTAGTTGGCAGGAACAGTACTGGATACAGGTAGGAAGCCACAAATGTGAAAAGTCATAGAATCACAGAAATCTGAAAGCGCCAGGTTTCTGTTCATCTTCCTCTTAGAAAGCTTGAGTGTTTCCTTCCATCCAGCACTGTGTTCCTGGTGGTAAAGCTCCACCTCTCTGGAGCCCTTTCTAACAGAGGATCTTCACAGAGCTATATTTGAAGTGTGCCTGTGATCACCCATGAGAATGGTCATTGTGGTTTCTGGGGGTGTTGTGAGAGGGAAGCAGCGTACCACAGACTGTATGTCCGAGTTAGACAGACATTTGCATTCTCTTGGTCCTGTGGTTTGACAGTCGCAGGACTGTGCTAATAAAAATTGCCATTTATCTTTTGTTGTTGGAGAGGTAATTTCTGATACTGAGATCTGCTCAAGTGTGAGAATCTACCAAGCAATAGCGTTGTCATTTAATTATCTGTCTGCACTGTGTCTAATACAGCACTGTTCTGGTTTTAAATTGATCTCTTCAATGCTCCTGTGATGTAAATAATTGAAAACTTAAAGTCAAGTTCAGTTCACCTTAAGAGGAAAAAAGGCTCCTGAGCCTGGTGAATGTAATGACTAGAGTGGTTTCATTCACGGAATGCGTTTCTTTCAAGATTCACCTCTTACGCTGTGTCAGTCTAAATATTAATTAGAAGTGGGTTTTACAAAAGCTGTTTGCAAGCACTTTGAAGTAAAGATCTGCTTTACCTCTGGGTTTCCTTTACTAAATGCGTGATAAAGGTGAGCTTGTACATTCCCTCTCTAGAGAACAATACTCACTTTCCAGCTGGATGTCAGTCACTAGCAGTGTACCCTGGGGCTAATATGGGGAATGATACATCTTCATCACTGACCTGGACAGTGTGGCAAAGAGCACCCTCAGCAAGCTCTAAGACAATATAAAACAAGAGCAGAGAAAGGCCATAAAGAAAACTAAGGAACTGGCATGTGCAGGGAGGATGAGAGAGCTGGTGCTGTGGCAGCTCAAGAGAGATCCTGCCAGTGGATTTGAACACTTGGTGGAAGGTGGAGCCAGACTCTTCTTAGCAAAAGGCAAGAGACGATGGATGCAAATATAATTTAAATGTAAGACAAAGCATTTTACTGTGGAAGGTGGTCAGACACTGGAACCAGCTGTGTGGAGTGGTTGTGGCATCTCTGTTCTTACAGGTGCTCAGAACCCGAGTGCACGAGGTCCTCAGCAACTTGCCCTCCAGCAAGCTGATTCTGTGATGGGAGTTAAAAGTAGCCAGCCTCAGGGAAAAAATGTGGTGTCTTTTTTGTTTTAACAGATTCATGATAAACCAGAAATAGTGCTGAACGCTGCTCCTTTGCCAGGGCTGCCAATTTGTTGACCATTTTGGGTTCATGTACACTTGGGAATTGAAGTGCAATCTGCAGCCACTTGCACAATGCCTCCGAGGCTGGCAGTGGCAATTTAGCAGATACTGTCTTTGTAATGCTTATCTTAGGGGCCAAGACCATGGAGGATGTCATAAAAAGTAATTAGGAAAATGGTGTAAGATAAACACGGTGTGTAATTGACCTTTTAAAAGCAGATACAGTTTCCCTGACAAGGACAGTAGGAGTTTAATTTTTAACTTTTAGAGTTGAGCTCTGTGACATTTAGGTTGCAAAGCAACCTGCACTGTCCCTTTACCTTGGAACTGCTCCTGCCTTAGCTGAATTCCCGTAGCATGTGCTCCCTGTAACGTATGATCTGTTTTCCTTTAAAGTTTGTGGGATTCAGCTCTAAGGTAGTGGCTTGCTGTCCTTACTACAAAGGAGCAGCTCTTGTTCCTTCTGCTATATTGAATCGCTTTGTTCCTTTCCTACTTATCAGGGTCCTTGAGGAGAAAAACATTTTTCATTAGCAAGGGGAGTTGTATAAGGAAACTGTTTCATTAGGACAGCTCCGTTCTCTCAGTTGGAGAGCTCTTCCAGCCTAAAGCAAACCACTGTCCTTCTGTGAAAACGGTAAGAGAACAGGACCTACATCATAGACCTGTGCATCCTGAGCTCTGCAAAAGATGGGTCTAGGTCAAGAGTTTTTGTGTGGCATTTTCATTGCTGGTGTAACTCAACCTTTTAATTCTTCCTTTTCTCATCCTGGGTACTTCTAGGTTACGTTACCAGGGATATTTTGGAGGTGTAACAGCTCTAACAAGAGACCAGTTTTCCAAGGTGAATGGATTCTCTAACAACTATTGGGGTTGGGGTGGAGAAGATGACGACCTTCGAATCAGGTAAAAAGAAGGCTAGATGGAAATGGGTTGTGAGAAGGGGAGGAGCTGGGTTTAAAAATAAGTAAAAGCTGTGAGACTTAAACCTAGCCTTCAGAGATGAAATGCTACAGGATTCTTGAAGGCCAAAACCAGTATTGCTGTATGGAGATGTGGAGCATGAAGATGTAGTCCTGTGTTTGTCTTCGTCTTCAGAAAGATTAGGCATATCTAAAATAATATCCATCTGGACTTTCTCCTGAGAGAACTGCTGGTGGTTTTTCTGTTCATTGATTTTGCTTTTTTTGTGTTTCAACCCCAGAGCATTTTCATTCCATTTTGAAGATTAGCTGTAACCAGAATAAGATTCAGAGTCTCAAATAGGGTTTGCTTGAGATACAGATGTACCAAGATCCGCTCCATTTCCAAGAGTGTGGGAGTTTGTGGGTTTTGTTTGTTTTGGTTTTTTAAATTCATTCATTGACTACCCAACTTCATCTGAGCAGAGCTTAGTTTGTGGGTGGTACTGACTGCAGTTAAGGCAGTGAACAATTTGCATTTTAAAAAGACTGCACATACATTCATGTACCTTTTGCTGTTATTAAAATGTGTTTTGCAGATGTGCATGTCAAGGTAGAGGCTTGTTAGTTTGACATTTGGTGGTACAAAGGACTCATTCCAATTGTCATGTTGATCCACTCCCATTTGTTTAGGGTAAACCTTTATAAACCAGCTCTGCTGTTGGTAAAAGGAACAAAAAGAAGAAGAACCTATTGGTTTGTAACTCGGGTATACTCTGTCATCCTCACATGTTCACCCTTTCAGTTGTTTAAATACCCAAAACATTTTGGAGGTGTAAAATTCATGCTCCCGGTGATGTGAACTAGTTAAACTAATGAAATCAAGTGTGTTGAAGTTAGGAACTTCCAAGTGAAAGTTTTTGGTGACTTAAGCAGATTAGTCAGCTGTGCCTCAAGAAATCTAAGGGATGGTTAGTGCCATCTTATTTCCCAGCTTCTCAAGTTAGTGAGCTAACAAGCATGCTACTGGTATTCTTCCAAATGTTTGCACATTACAGAACTAGCTGTGCAGTAGATGGGTGGGACTCAGAGGTGCTTGGAATCGAAAAGTGATGTTTGCTTGTGCTGGCACCTGACAGCTTCCTGGATGGTGTGGAAACCAAATTCCCTGAGCCAGCGTGCACACTGCAGTTGGCCTTGGCTCATATCCTTCTTCCTGGGCAGGTCTCTGCCTGTGCTGGTCACAGGGTGTGTAGTGGTAGGGAATGGGAGGCTTACTTTCTCAGTAGGTCGTAGTAGAGATCATTGCGGCCTTCCTGTGCAAAGGCAGCAGATGGCAGCATCCCCTTCAATATCTTCAAGAACTGAGGGCTGCAGTGCTTCTACCTTCTACTGATCATTTTTTATGCTAAATGCAATGCTTTCTTCCTAGCCCTTCCCTACACTGCGCATCAGAAAAAATTTCAGATCTTCAGGTTGTTTTTTGATAACTTACTGCTACAGTTATTGGAAAATCATAGAGCCTGCTTCTTCAGACTTGGTTTCATACTACTCTTTCAGCTGACTTCAGCTATTCCTTAACTCCACTGTCACAAAACTGACCCTATCTGCTACTGACAGAGCATTTGTTACCCTCCTGGACCTGCTGTATGGAAAGCCAACTTTTGTGAGCTCTATTTCTACAGCAAAACAGAGTGGAAGAAGCGTTGATGAGTTGCCTACAGTTCTCTAAGCTTGCTTCCATGGCATCTTACAGAGTTAAAATCTCAGAATGTCATTTCTTTAAGAGCTGGCTTATAGGTGGTGTCTTATGTGGCACAACTGTTTCTTTCAGGGTTGAGATGCAGAAGATGCGAGTGATGAGGCCATCTGCTGATGTAGCCAGATACACAATGATCTTCCACAACCGTGACCATGGCAACGAGGAGAACAGAGAGAGGTGAGTTAAGAGCAGCATTCTGTCTTACATTGTCTTGGTAAGTGGCTAGGAGCCAGGTAACTGGTGGCCCAGGTCTTTGTTCTAGGCAAAATGGGCATCTTGTGGTACCACACTCTGGGGAGCATGACTGTGATGCCACTTAACGAGCTGGCAGCTGTTCTGTGCATGAGATCTGCCTGTAGTTGACTGGGTAACGTTCCTTAGAATCTTCTGAATCTACAGTCGCATGGATAGGATTTTTAGAATATGATTTTAGAATTTAATTAGCTTAAACCCCTCTTTTCCACACAGAAAGATTATTTCCCTGTGTCTGTGCAGAGGACAGGAAAAGTATGGATTTATATTCCCAGTAGATAGAGCTACAGCAATAGACTGGACATGGGAAACATTTCAGTTTTGTGCTGCTGTAATGATTTTCTCTCTACTCTGTCCTCAGGATGAAGCTTCTGCGCCAAGTATCTAGAACATGGAAAACAGATGGGTTGAATTCCTGTTCCTATACACTGCTGTCAGTGGAACATAACCCTTTGTACATCAACATCACGGTAGATTTCAGCATGCAGCCAAAGATCTCATAACGGTGAGCACCACACAGGTTTGAGGAAATGGCAGCAGCTGTTGTTTGCGGTTGGTGGTACAGCAGATGACTTGCAGCACTCTGCTTGAAAGAGTACTTCAGCAGCACAGAAGAACGTCTTTCTGCGTGGCCTCTCATTTTTCAGCCAAGCAGCTCGTTTTCTGAGGACTGGAGAGGTGCACTGACCCACGGGCAGGTCCTGGTGTTCTTCTGTGCACTTTCTGCTGGGAATTCTCTAAGTTTCCTTGTTTGGGCTGGTCCAGTAGAAGGACTCGAATTAAGTCTCCTGAATAAAATATTTCTTAACGCTATTCCTATACTTCCAATTTGAAGTAGGAAGGTGACACTGCCAAAACTCCAGAATGAGCAGGCCAGTCTTTTTCCCCTTAAAAGCACAAGGATTTTTTTTTTTTTTTTACCATCTATAAACTTGTTGAGAAAAGCTCATTTGTTCCAGCCCAAAGGAAAACTGCCTGTGGGGTGGAAACAGCAATAATGGTAATAGGTGAGAAGATGTTAAAAATCTCAATAAAATTTAATCTGCTTAATTCCAAAGGCTTCTGTCTTTTGTAAGCTCAGCTCACCATGCAGGAGTACTCAAGTGTCCTACAGCAAAATGGAAGCCCCATTTCATTGTGCAGTAGCCTGCAGGTTATGCATTATTCTGGAGAGAGCTGGCTGCATGAGATGGAAGAAAAACTGCTTCATTCTTTCATGGCTTAGGCCATACTGTTGGCAGCACGCATTTGTGTACCTAACAAAGCTGTTGCTGTTTCTGATTCTTGTTTTATAAGAGCAGTGTGGATAACTGTTCCAGTGCGCTCTGGGATTTCTGCTAAAACTCTGATTAGAAAAGTTCCTTATTGTGCCTGATCTGTCTTTATCCATGCCTCTTGGATACGCATTCCCTGCAGGCAGCTGCAAAGCTGAGGGATTTTCTTTTAGGAAACTGTATTAAGAATTACATGACAAAAAACAACTTTGTGCTACAGAATTCCTCTATCTCTGGTTGACACGTATTACTCTTCCTATAGAGAAAAACGAAGCCTTTAATGGATTCTTGGGTATTAGGGTGATAGATGCAGCTTTTCAGTGAACAGAGAAAAGGAATTTGACTATAGCAGATACAAGCAGGAAGGTAAAAAAATCCTATCTTGCACTTGAAAAATAACTGGGGGCTTGTAGGCAGTGGTACTGAATGACTGACGTAGAGAAAGGGGACAAAAAGGGCAAGGTGGGAGTAAGGCATCAGCCTTACTGTCAAGTAAGTACAAATGCATTCTTGCCAGGGTCACAGGTCTACTGTTGACATATTTGACTTAATTTTTCCTCTAGTATTTCATTTCTCAGAAGTGTTTTAATTGAATATGGATCAACCTTGAAAGATAATCAGCATCTGAGTAATGGCTGAAATGGTAGATTAATTTCCATCTGCTGAGCACAGGTGACACTCAGAGGCCTCTTTTGATGTGAATTACTTCTGGCTGCACTAAGAACGCACCACTCACTGAAAATCTGTCCAGACAACCAGGAATTTAAGCTCTAGCTTCATCTAACTTCAGGACAGCTTTCTTTATTAAAGTCTTATTAAATACTCTACTCTAGAAAAACCTTACTCCAAACAACATCTCAACTTTCTTGACACAAATTCACAAAGAGTATTTACAGAACTGTAACAGATATCAACAAACACCAACTAAGTTCTTTCTCAAAATACAGCATTTCAGAGCACTGACAGAATGGCTTGAATCCCACTTACCAGTCGAGTAAGCAGCAGGACAGAGCCATCCCATTGTGGAACAAAGGTTCCAGAGAACTTGGGTCAACTTACTGTCAAGGAGATGATCCTTCTGCAGCCTGAGGGCAGGAGAGGTGGATTTGGCTCAGTAGTTTTACAGTGCTTTAAAGGACTTGTACAGTAAGCCAGATCCCATTTGCAGCTATCGCACCTCATTCCTGAAGCCTTTTCTTCAAAGTGTCCTACGTGCTGAGGAAAAGTTCAATGTATGAAAGACAACAGGATTAGTCTCAGGTGCTGCCAGATTCTGCACCACAGCCAGAGGTAGAGGCCGAGTACCATAAGCGTGCTGCCACAGTGAATTCCCACTCCACTTTGGTTCTCACTATCTCAAGAAAAAGGGGGAACGTATCCAATGTCCACAGTAATGTTGGTATAAAGAGGATGCTTAGTTCTGGAGAGGAGCTTGAACTCTAAAGAGTTCATCCCATCATCCTTCCAGGTCTTTCCAGTGTTGTGGCGGGAAGCAGGCCTGAAGAAGGGAGAAGAGCCACCATTAGAGAAAAGAACAGAAGTGATGAGAACAACTGATGCTTTGGATAGAGGTAGTGGAAGAAATGGTATTTTAGAGGGCAAAGGTTTAGCAGATGAAAGCTGTCAGCAAAGCCCGAAGAAAATCTCCCTCACGTAATTATAAACCGGAAAGAGAATGCTTAACGGGGTTGGGTTGAACTTCGCGCTGAGCATTACAAACAAGGAGGACAGCAGGGACTGGATCCTAACCAGAAAGGGAGAGCGAGGGGGTGGTGACTGGATTCTGAAGAAACAAGAACGTGGTAGCAAGCATAGAGACCTGGGAGTGCAATCTCTTGCAAGAGCAATTAACGCAGACTGCAATAAGTAGGTTTAAGACAGGGTTGTTATGGAAACCTCAGTTTAAGAGGAAGGGAAATCTGCACTGTCACCATGAGAAGCCCTCACACTTGCCCCAACTCTCTGTTCCACTGCTTTTGTATAAAACCGGGTCTTTGCTGAGGTCTGTTGTGCACCTTAATCACCTCCCCAAATACTGCTTCCCCGTATTCTAATGATACATTGTAAATCTGCACAAAGAGCTCGCTCAAACAGAAACCTGGTTCACAAGACAGACTTGAGATGGCATTTTCTCTAATAATATGCTGCTGAAGTTTGATACTTGCTAGCTGCCTGGCTAGCAAACATCCCCGTAGCTTCACACGAAGAAAGAAGTAGGAATCCAGAAGTGCATCCTCCCTTCCAAGGCAGAGACAGGAGCGGCGCAGCTCAAGTGAAGCAAACTGTGAACTGCCCTTAAATAGCAGCATTAAAACAGGAAAATAACCAGCAGCATGAGGTTTACCTCCTGCCATAAGGATGCTGAGGTAACAGCCTGCCACAAGGAGCAGGCTCTGAGCTGCCTCTCTGGAACAATTACCTTCTCCAAGGCTCTTCTGTCTCTGTCTCTCTGTTGTAGTCCATCACTTTGTAGCGCCCAAGGTGCAGTGGTGTCCGCACAATTCTCATGCCTGCTAACTGGATCCTTTGAAACGAAGAAGAAAGCGTTCACTTCAGTACAAGGATGTCACTGCCAGCTAAAAACTGCACTTCGTATGACTTGAAGCAATTCATTACTGACAGCATCTATGTTAGCCCACCAACAGAAACTGAGAGTAATGCTGTTAGACCTAGCAAGCCTCTGTTTATCACAGAGGACCTCTCGTGTTCACAGGAACGTTATTTGCAGAAGAATGAAAGTGTGCTCAATTTACGTTATCAAACTGGCACATCTGCAACATTTGATTGCCTTCTGTTGTCACCTGGCACAACAGCAAGCTGCACTGAAGCACAAATACTCAAAAAAGCCAGGACAGGCTACAGAACTGAAAACATCTGTTTATCTAGACCTAGAAAATGTTTCAGCATTCCACCGACAGTAATGACATACATGCTAATATTTATTTCAGTTTTAAACAAGGAACCTTGTTTAAGTATCACTTCACTGCACATTCAACCAAAAAAAAAAAAAAAAAAAACAGTCCAGAAATACTAATTTAGTTTTGCTGTTGCAATTAGTGTTGCAAGATTAACTCTTTCAGGATGTTAACATTTGTTCACTATTTTTACTCTTTACGTTTAACATTTGTTAAAATTTGCCATCAAAGATATGTGAGACAGTCCTCAGAAGGTAAAGGGTCTTTGGAGACAGGAAAGGGGTGACTGTTCCAGATTTCCTGGAACTCAGAGAAACCATCACTCTGACCACTACATTGGAATACTGACTAAACTGAAGGCTAAAGCTTCCAGAGGCAGGTCAGAGAAGAATACCTTTTTCTCTTGCAAGGCCTCACACCGTTTAGGCAACTTCTGACTTCCCTGTTTGAGGCCAGTGGAAGGTGGATTACCCAGGCAATGTTTTCCTAGTAACAGCACCGTCACAGCAAACATGAAACAGTGCATCACCTCCACTGTGCAGACTTTATGCGTGCAGCATGTAGGCTCTCATTCACCACTAGCAAAAAATGCATAGTTAACAGTGCTGACTTTGCTGAAAAACAGTGTTTTATAGAATTTGCCCTATCAGATGGTGTTACTGTGCTTTCTGCAGCTGTTGCACTTTCCATGGAAATAAATATGAGGCATTACTTTCTGAGCAAACTACTCTAGCTAGCTTGCTCTGAGAGAAAGAGAAGGATTTTTGTGTTAACCTGATTTCAATTCCCAGAAGAATACTGCTTTTAAAGGCTGCTAGAGTTCTCAACCAGAACTGTAACACTGTGCAAGACCCAAAAAACATAAAACCTTTATTGTTAGCTCAGCTTTTTTAACTACCCTATTAGCTTGCCTCAGTGCAGGATGGTACACAGTACAAAGGGGAATACAGATGCAGCTGTGATTTTGTACTTGAATTTGCATTAGATAAAGTAACCTGAAACTAAACTCATTGTGTTCACTCCTGTAGCACGCTGCTGCCATAGCAACCAGCGTACAAGAAAAAATAACCCGTCAGCTTGTGCTGTCACTCACAACAGCTCCCAGGCTTCTCCATCACTCAGCACTGAAGACAGAAGTTAGAATTAACACAAGGAATTCTGAGCAGTAGTAACTAGGCGATATTTGGAACAACCCATGTGCCTAATGTAGATTCAGAACTGTTTGGGAATTAGTAAATACTTGTTGATTTTCTTGTTTATCAAGTTTATAGATTCCCTTCTTTGGGGTTTATTAAAGTCAGTGGAGTCACAGTGTCTCAACTACCGGTGTTTCTAACCCCTTGGAAGTACTCTAGAGCAATTGCAGGCACAAGGATGCAAAATAATACACTGCCCCCCAGTATCTAAGGAAAGCTTTGTTCTCCCAGCACACAATGATTAGTCATAGGTTCTGAGCATTTTCTGACAGCAGTCATGCCCACTGCCAACAGCATCTGCATCACAACGCTACTGCAAGCACGTTAAGGAACAGAGTCTTCTAGTTCCTGTCCTGCAGCAATGCTCTGTGTCTCACTAGGCAGCCTGCTTCTACTTTGAGCCTGTTTTGTGAATCAGTACCTTGTAGCAATGTCATCGTCTTCGCCACCATCGCCCCAGTATGTGTTTGGAAACCCGTTCATCTTCATGTAGTGCTCCGGAGTCAAAGCAGATACACCTCCAAAAAAGGACTTATATGGAAGGCTAAAATATCAAGGGAAAAAAAAAAAGCATCAGTGTAAGGGCGAATAACAGTCCTCCAGAAACAAGCAACCTCATCCAGGTCACAGTTGGTAATCTCATTCCTTAGAGTTTTCCTGCAGAGGCAGGTGGATGCAGAGTGGGAAGTTTAGAAGTACTCCCAAAGAAAGTTTTAAGCCCAGAATTAAGAGCTACTATTTACCAAAATCCAAAACAGCAAAACCGTGCAATTCCTACCTCCCTCTGAGTAGGTCAAAGTGAAGGTAGTTTGAAAATTAACATCTCTAATTAGTTCCAAACACCTATATTGTACTACGTATAGAATCACGGAATCACTCAGGCTGGAAAAGCAAATCAAGATCGTCAAGTCCAATCTCAACCAAACCATCCTACCCTAACTGTAACAATCCACTGCCAAACCCCTGAGCACCACATCCAAATGGATTTTAAATGCATTCAGGGATGGTGACTCAACCACCTCCCAAAATCTTCCACGTGCTGCAGTAATTGCCATCCCATACTCTTTACTGTGGAAACAAAACAAATCTGCCAGTTATTTGCCAAGCTGAGCTGACAATGGAGCAGGGAAACCCTTGGAAAGGTGGAATTGTTCATGATTACATGTTTAGGCCAGCAACGCCCCTTCCTGCAGAAGCTACTGCTGCTAAAACAAAAAATGAGAACTCCCACTTCTTGAAGGTTGGTTCTTTCGTTATCCACATTCATACTATCTATCCTGAAAGAAAAGAGTAGGATACATAAACTCCAGAGCAAATGGAAGCACTTACTTGTACTGAAATTTATCCATGGCACTAGCCACGTGCTTGGGATAGTATTCATCACAGACATAGAGATTATAATCATTCTCAGGTACCAGGTTCACATCGTGCAGGAGGAGGCAGTCCCAGTCTTCATCCTTCAGGGCTTCCCGGACACCGACATTAAGCAACTTTGCTCGGTTAAACGTGCCATTCCCCACCTGGAAAATAAGACTTCTGTTTCTCCAGCAAAACAACGAACAGGAGAACTCAATCACAATGAACGCTAGCGCAAAAGCCTTACTCAGCTGAAAGACACTGCTGTCTGAGAATGTCATTGCTTAGACTATCCTCTCTCTTCAAAATATTCTTTGCAATTGTAAATCAGTGCTGCATCAAGCACTATGCACTACTGGCATACGAAGAAGGCAGATTTTTAAGAGTGAAGAACACGAGTCCTCAGGTTGACAAAGATATGCACTTCAGCACTTCTATCCCGACTACAGCTTACTAAAGCTTAGAAAGGACAAAACAGACCACTGTCACAAACAAGGAGCTTCCTCTCTCCCAGTGAGCTATCAACTTAATGAATCCCAGACCTTCCCTCTCTACTGATCTTCCACTATACCAGTCCATCATCAGTTACTAACAGCGGTTTAACCTGTGTGGCCTGGCACATAGTAAGGTCAAGACAGACTCAATACAGACTAACACCGCTCAACTTCATCTGAACATTTAGTCTCAACAGTTTTACTGAGCAGCTGTGCTGACCAGCTGCTGACAGACAACTCACATTCAACTCCTGAAGAGCTGGAAATACAAGTTACCACTTAATGAAAGCTTTATCCCTCCTGGAAGTTAAAAAAAAACAAAACAAAAAAACAGCATATCAACATAGGAACAACGTTCTTGACAAGAGGTAAGATATTTCAATCGGTGGAGGTATGACGGTATGTAATTTACCTGCCTGACCCATGCATAAAATGCTACTTTCACGTCAGAAGATTCACATTTCTCATTCAGAATTCAACATCTATATGGAAAAGACAGCCACACCACCAGGAACGTTCAATTTAGTTTTACCTGCTGGATCAAGTAGATCCTGTAGCTGAGCTGCTGGCGCTGCAAGAAAGGATGAATGTAATACAGAAGATGGCGAAGGTATTTCTCCTGGTTACTGTATGCTACAAGGATGGCCGATTTGTACCGGGCCAAGCAGTGAGGTGGTCTGTAGTGGCCTCCAGACTGAACAAAAGGATTTTTTTGGATGATCATTCTTTCACTAGGGAGCATGTCAAACGTGATGGTTAATGGACCGACTGTAAGGAAAAGCAGAGAAAAATAATAATAATAAAAGCAACCTTAGGAACGTTTCTCAACTTGCATTTAAGAACACCGGACCAGTTGCACACAGTTACTACAGGAGACGCCAGATCTCCCCTAGACCAGAACAGGTAGTAACAGCACACAGACGTGCCCACGTGACAAATGCCACGGCTACCTGCCAGTCACCTCACCACAGCTCCCTGCAGCAGTGCCAGGCCCTGCACCAGGCCAGCAGGTACTTGCCAGAGAGCCATCACAGCCACGTTACAGCCAACAAGGCACTCCAGGCTCCTGCACTTTGCTTTTTCTTGGTGCTGGCTCCCTACTGCACAGCAAACAGCCTTCTGTCACTTAGAGTATCCTTCAATAAGTGTACTCACTGTAGGAGTACAGACGAAAACAAATCTAGATGACAGGTTGTTTTTTTGGCTACCTACATGGAAAAGGTCTGTAAGGCTCTTTCAGGTTTGATTCAAGGACAAAGATGTCCTTAAAGATACTCAGCAGGCTTGGGTGGGGGGGGGGGGGGGGAAGCAGATTAAAGCCTGGATGAGTACAAATGATTTGGGAAATACAAATGCTTTAGGAAATGCTAGCTTTATCTTAAAAGTAGTTCAAAGTTCAATTTGTTTAGTCACATGCCTCGAGGCCTGTATTTGCTGTAGATTTTAATTCTAAACACAGTGCTAGGCAGGCAGCATTTTACTATTGGAGTTTTAGGAGAAGCAGACAGCAGAGCTGAGGAAGCAGCTAGGTACTTCATATATAGTTTTTACCTATAAAAAAAATAAAAAAATAGGTGTCTTCTCCAGATGGGAAAAGCTTGAAAAGAAAAAAAAAAAAAAAAAAGCAGTGCAAAGAAGCAAGCACAAATTTAACCCAAGTCCCACATTGTAGCGACCTGAAAACACAAAGGGTGATTCTTTCACTACCTGTCCTGGGTTGTGAAAGAAGGAGCAGAGCGAGCAAAAGATTGACATTTGCATACACATCAGTGTGTCTCAGTGGTTTTCCAAGCACTCTTCTCAAGAAAATAAAGCACAAATACAGAACAAAATTAAAACATATCCTTTACGCAAGCTAGGAAGAAACCTTCACTGAAACTACAACTAAAATCCAACAAGCTGACCATCTCACATCATGGTTTTAAGTAGGTCCAGTAATTCTATGCAGGTCACACTACTGAGGATGAGACATTTTTGCACCAGAGGCCTGGGGGCTACTTCATTTATTTTTGTAGTCATGAGATTCTTTTTCTCTTCCAAGCTCATAGCTAATCCTGTGGCTGTTTTGAAGTGAGCTTTCAGCATCTTCTAAGTCACACTCCCTCTTAAGCACTGCAGTAAATTATCCTCTCATGAAACCTCTGATAACGAAGCCTGGGAGAAAGAGAATAAGTATTTAGGCTTGCTGTTCAGTAGCTCTCACTCGAGCAGGGAAAGGCATGGGTTTGCCCTGAGTCTAAAACATATCAAAGGAGGTAAGTCCAGAAGGTATTTCTTCCAGCCTATTCTACGTGCAAAATTTTGACTACAAACCTAACAAAATACACAGAGTCTGCGTTCACCCACATCCTGTTTAACCAACACAAAAGGAAGCAACGCCCCTCCAGCAGTTGCTTGTTTCACAAGAGAACGAACAAGGCTCAGGGGTTAGCTTTGGACTAAGACTCAAGCTGTCCACAACTGGGAAACACTTTGCTAACACGTAGAAATTGTATACCTCACATTTCTGACGGGCAAACTTAAAGGCAGCAACAGCCTCCTCTTCCTTCTCTGGGAACGTCCATAGCAGCATCCACTCAAGGTCTGTCGCAACAGCTGCTGACCCCATCCCTTGCACAATCAAAAAAGAGCTACAAGACCAGTTCCCGTGAATCCCACTTCTTAGTGAGGCTTTAAAAAACAAACTAACAGATGACATCAAGCTGGGAGGAACCGTCAGTCTGCCTGGACGTCAGAAGGCCCTACAGAGGGATCTGGACAGGCTGGATCCACGGGCTGAGGCCGCCAGGATGAAGTTCAACAAGACCCAAGTGCTGGCTCCTGCACTTCAGGCACAACAACGTCAGGCAATGATACAGGTGATTTTACGATCATGCTATGAAAATCAACATGTTGACATGACGAATCAATTCCCTCCACAGTCTGGCTCCTGAGTTCTTTCAATCCCTGAAGAGTGTTTAACTAATAGGAAACTTGAGTGCACAGAATTAAACTTCACCATTCCCTGTCCATATTGTTAACAGGTGCCTGTGGCAGCACACTCCCTGCCTATAAAATGTCCTAGTCAACACATGCGAGTATCAAGGGACCTATTTATTTTAACCAAATCTATTCCACCTTGAGGAATTATATTACTTATAAACACTTCCTTACTACACATTTAATGCAGAATAAGCAGCTCAGACTAACGGAGTTTAATTACAAAAAGTGAAACTTGCACAAGCTACACCAACAGGAAGAGCAGCACGGATTGATGCCTCCGCAAAAGAGCAGCAGCACAAAGAATATTACTGTAGTTATATTGCACATATTGCTTCCCAAGTTAGGGGCCATGAAAGGGTCAGCAAACACCACTGAGGGTTAAAAATGCAAGCCCAGTTCTCCCAAGGCAATGAGATTTATGCAGTTATACTTTGTTAATTCTTCCACAGCTGCCCTGGAAGCGGATTCGGGTAGCTGAGAAAAAGGTGAGACAGGGTTTCAATCTGAGCTTACATTCAAAGAATTAGTTAAATGATCTACTGTATACGTAAGTGGAGAAAGCACTGCACTTCATAAAAGCCCCGATCCAGAAACCACTTAAGCTGCTTGGCATGCTTCCAGTTACTTTAACGCGTTTTGGAGTGGACACAGTGAGTTATTACCAGCTCTGAACAGGAGGCTGGAGTCTACAGAATTGATCTGAAATCTTATTTAATGGGTTTATGAAATAAACTACTGAGAGGCATCGTTCTCCCTGATGTGATGCTTCCAAGAGACCGGTCCCATCAGAGATTGTAACAACCAATCAAGGCATTTATGAAGTATTTATAAATGGGTTTTATATGTGATGGGCACATATGAATTAAGGGCAAGCACCTTGCAGAGCAGCATGCAAGGGAAAACCACAAAAAAAAAACCCAACAACCTACCAACAGCACTCTGAAGAGGCTGGCATATGGGAATAGCAGAACGAATATCTTATTTCTTATATTTAAAAGGAGACACCACCAAGTAGAAGCTGCAGCAGAACACTGTTTTTTCCTTAAGCTCAATCTGTATCTATGGTCCGAAATAACAGTGAAAATGCTTCGTGTTCTCCAACTTTTTAGACCAACTTTTTAGACCAGCAAACCTCCCGCAGCCCCTTAGCTTCTTTAATTTTCTTTCACCCGCTCAGCCTTCCTGCCTGCTTCTGCTGGAGTACGACACGCAGGCCAACCCCTCTCATCCCAGTGCTCCCAGGAACAGGGAGCAGAAGAGATCTTAGCGTAGATCTTTCTAGCCCTGACACCACTGATTACTTTTAGGTAGTTTCTCTCCGCATCGGCCTCCTCCACGTACATCGCCACTGCTCTTGCTTATCTGACTGCTGGCAGACAGGCTGTAAAATTTAAGAGCAAAGCTTACTCATTTGTTCAGCGCGGCAGATTCTTGTCAGTAGTGGAAACGAGCCCATTTCTGCCGCGTTTCGCAGTAAAACAGTCTGACGGCGCAGAACCATAGCGTTCCAAAAGAACCGCTGGGCGCCGGTTAACGATGAACAAAAAGCGATGCTCGTGCAAAGAGCCCGCGCTATTTCATAAGGCTTCATAGAGCCGTTTCCAGGCCAGAGCAAGAAGAGCGAGGCGCGGAGACGCGCTCTCACACAAACCACGTTTGAAACGCTGAAAGCCAGCGACAAATCACACCGACTTACGGCCCGGAGCGAGAGCGAGCGCGGGGTCGGTACGTACCGGCGATGGGGGAGCGCACGGAGCAGTAGGGCAGCGCCGTGCCGCCGGCCGGGGCCAGCAGGCTGAGGTTCGTGTACACGTCGTGGCTTCTGGAGTAATCCACAACGCGCCGCGACTCCGCAAAGCCACGGAGCACGCTCGACGCTCCGCCTCGGTACAGTATCAGGATGAACACGGCTTGGAAGACGAAAAGGAAGAGCAGGAAGCAGGGGTTCTCCACGCGGGACAGGGGCATGGCTCTCGCTGCGGGCGCCCGACACCCGCTCCGGGCTACATGGCTGCGCCCAGCACCGGCTTCGGGAGGCGGCAGCGCCCTGAGGAGAGGGGAGGGCGGGAAAATACGGCGCCGCGCTCCGTGCGAGAGGACTCGGGCTCGGTCCCAGCACGACGGGAGGGGCGGGGATGCCGCGGGGCATGCTGGGAGCTGTAGTCCTCGCCCTCAGCGCAGGTGCGGGTCCGCCTGCCCCGTGCCCGCCGTCCTCTGTCCCTAACCTCCGGCTGCCCCTCCCCTGACACAGCTCCATGCCGACCCCTCGGGCCCTGTCGCTGTCACAGAGCTCAGCGCTGCCCAGTCCGCTCCCTGTGAGAGCTGCAGGGGCTGCGATGCTTGTTTTCCTTACTTCCTCAGAGAAGTTGGTGTGATGGCAAATAAAGAAAACGTACTGAGAAAGGAGGTGGTGGAGACGTTGTTGTTACTTCTCCCATGTAATGGCAATAGGATGAGAGAGGTCTGCCTCAAGTTGCACCAGGGGAGGTTCAGGTTGCGTATTGAGGCAGCAGCGCAGGCTGCCCAGAGATGTGCTGCCATTGCCATCCCAGGAGGTGTTCAAGAGCCACGTAGTCATGGCACTGAAACCCACAGTTAGCAGGCATGGTGGGGATGGGTTGTTGTTTGGACTAGAAGGTCTCAGTGGTCTTTAACAGCTTTCACGATTCTGTGATTTTACGAAGAAGCCTGTCTGTCTCCATCAATTTCTGAGGCAGAGGGAAGCAGGTCATTTTGGAAGAGATCTGCACCAGCTGCTCTGCTAACCTTACTGTCAGGTGGTGTAAAAGTTGCCACCTTGTGCCATTCTGGAGCACAATAAGGTCAGCTGGAAAAGCAACAGCTTGCCTCAGTCTTCAGTTCAGCCTGTGTGTGTATATACGCTCTCATGACTAGAAAACTAATGTATCTAGCCAGATCAGCTGGACATGGAGGGAGCCAAACAGCATTTAATTCTATGCTGGCTGGGGAGCTGAATCTCCAAGAACATCTCTTTCAAGATCCCTCAAAAACCAAATGCGAGATTTATGATTCCTCTCATTCCCCTTCTCCCGCGGTCACCAAAACGGGTGAATCAGAACTCACCACAAGCCTTTTTCTACAAAGTGCAAACAACGGTGTGCAGGAGAGCTGAATGCACAACAGAACCTCATGGTGCCGGCAAGCCCAAGTCTCTTCAAGGTCACTACACTCGACATGAAAAGCTGGGGGAGATTTGAATTAAAAATGAATTGGGTTGCTTAAATGAAATAAAACCAAAAAACAACAACCGTCTTCACTGAAGCATGGAGGATAGTTGGCAGGCATTTTAGCAACCCCTGTGCACAGATGTATTGAGGTCAGTGATGGAGGAAAACAATGTGGGACTGGAGCTGTGAGGTGCAGGAATAGGGCTGTCTTGACAGCCAAAGGTCTGCCTTTCTCATTTTCACATGTCTGCCTGAGAAATTAAATGAATGCATACGAAAAAAAAAAAAAAAAGCAAATACCGTATTCAACAGAGCTTGAAATTAAGTTTGTGCAGGAGCCTCTGGATGTCCCAGGGGAAGGGGGGGCTTCTCCTCCCTCCAAGTGTAATTTCATCTCCAATCAGCCCCGAATGTTGGTGAGAGACAGAGAAGAACCTCATCATTTAATACAATCCATTCTCTCCTGCCCTTTCTCCTCTTTCTGCCTCTGTTATTCCCTGGGACCTGCACTGCTTCCCTGTTGAAAATGCAGCAGCGGCTGGCAAGCTTAGCCTTGAAAAAAGCAGGGCTCCAGAAGGGCAGAAACAACACATTGGGGTGGTACCAAGCAGGGTGCTCAGGCAGTCAGAGTAAGCGTGTCCTGTCCTCTGCCCTGCCTGACCCTCAGGGATTTTAGCAAGGAAAGAGGAAAGCACCATTAAATGCAGTAAAGGCATTGCAGAGGATTTCAGCCAACACTGACAAGCAGAGCCATTCCCCTTCTTGCGGGGGTGGCAGTTTTTTTCTGGTAGGGTGAACATTTCAGATGCCTCTGGCCACTGCAGTCATTTCTCGGCCTTTCACAGCAGAGAAGGGAAAACCAGGAGACTGGAGCAGTTTCCCTGCCTGGTCCCATTGGACTGACACATAGTGCCTGCAAGACATTTTTTTCAGTGAGCTGCACCCTACAGGGACTGGCACAAGGAACTGAAGCAATATGCAGTTGGTTAAGGTGTCCAGACCTTGCAGTGCCACAGCCTGCTCTTCTTCATCCTGTTGGCACTGCTCCTGCATGTCTCCACCACCCCAGGAGATGCAATGGGCTGCATTGCACAGGACCACCTTCACCTCCATAACGCAGACACCAGTCTCAGGGACATGAAATGGTTTTGCTTGTGGCATCTGGGTCAGATGAAGACTGCAAGAAGTACTTTTGGATTGAGAACTACTACAACGGACACATTTTCTGTTACAAAGCACATTGTGTTTTCCTGGAAAAGAAGCAAGCCCTTACGCTGCAAGACAGAAAAGGGCACAATATTGTACTATTCACATCATATTTAATAACGCTCTAGTACCATTCAATATAAATAAATAACCATTAAAAATTACTTCCTTGACATTCTCCTTCCTCCGTCGATAGTATTTTCTGCAACAGGAAATGTTAGTAATATGCACTGGTTGGTGAATCGGTTGGATTTCATAGAAGATGAATAACAGATACTAATACGCTAGTAAAAATCAGGCGCTGGGATGCCTGCTCTTTAAACACTTCAGGCTTGACATGCAGCATCCCTCCTTTATTGCACCTCTTGTTCACTTTCCTTGAAGCTCGTAACTCCTGCTGAGCATTGCTAACAAACAGCCCTCTGAACTTGCGCTGTCTGTCCTCACCTACCCTTCGCTGCTGCACCCTGCCCGGCAGCAGTCCTTGCTGTCCTTAGTCTGCTCTACACGGTATTTGTAGGAGTATTTGTTCTGGAGTGTTTGGAACATCTGTTAGCCTGGAGCAACAGCTGTGAGCAGCCACACAGTCCATTTAAGGTTCCATTCCTATATAATTTAGAGTCTGGCAGAATTTCCTGATTCACAGAATCCCTCCTCCGTAGGGTTAGGCTGATGTGAGAGTGGTGGGACAGGGCTGGTCTTGTGAGCTGCTCAGAGCAGCAGTGACAGCGCACTCCTATCACTGCAATCCAGGGCCCCAGGGGAAGAAACAGGAACAGTGATTTTACTTTCTTATAGGGATGCAGAGAGACATCTCTAAAAGCACACATGCATGTAAGGGTGTCCTTTGCAACGGGAGCGCACCCTTGCAACAAACATCCACTGGCAGCACCAAAATCCCAAGCAGGACACGCTTAATACTGAAGGCAGAGAATTAATTACCATATCCCCTCCTTTTCATACGGGCAGAAACCCTACCCATCTGGGATGGGAAAATGGAAGATCATAAACAGACTCCTTTTATTCCCTTGCTCTTTGCTCACGGACTAAAAACACAAAGAAGGGGACAATCTTCTATTACTGGTGAGTGGGATCATTGAGTCAGTCTTCCTGCCCGATGGCAGGGATGGGTCAGCAATGCCCACTGGAGTGCAAGGCCCATTACCTCATGCAGAGGCCAGGGCATAAAGCTCTGACAAATGGAGAACAAAAAGTGCTTGGCAGGAGCCAGGTTTCCTCCATGCTGCCTAATTCACATATGCCAGACACTTGCTGTGTAAAGACCTTTCCAGGGTCACAAGAAGGCACAGTTTTTATGGCCCATTCAGTACTACTCCAGTGCTGAGACAGCTTGCAGGGCAGCCACGCCACTCAACACAGCCACCCTTTCTCTGCCCCCTGCCTACTCCTTGTTTTCTCACGCCTTCCTCCCCAGTGGGATGCATCTCACTCTCTGCCCCTTTCTGCACTCTAATCTTACTCCCACAGCAGGATGTCTGCATGCTAGTTCCCCACTACAGGAACACAGATCAACAATCAGATATCCTTCCAAGAGCCCCCACTTCATGGATGCCTCCCAGGATCCCATGGGGACTATCTACTTGAGCGAGGCACTCCTTCGCACATGTTTTTACCTCACCATGATTGCTCAGGAGCCAGAAACTTAGTGCCACCCACGTCTCTTGCATAAAGGAATAACAGTTCCCTGTGCTGTACTTCCCTCCTTGCTGTGTTTCTGATTATTCTGCCAGCTTAGGATGCCATTGTAAAGAAACCCCAGACAGCAAGAAGCATAAAGGCATTCAGAAGTGAACGCCAAGCTCTGCTGTTCTTCTGTGAGCATCTGGGGCGAGAGGGGAACTGTTCTTTCCTCATGAGTGTGTCAGATGACCTAAGTTAAAAAACAAAGCGAAACAAAGAACAGGCAAAAAGAATTGCAGTATAAATAAGTGAACAAATAAACATCTCCTGCCAGCCCAGAGTTCCCTGGGCAGGGGGTGGTTTGATTGCTTGCAATTTTTCTCTGGCTATCAAATCCTTGATGCATTTTGAATGCTGAAGCCTTGTTCCTCGTGGCCTGAGTGAAGGTGGTTGGCAAGGTGCGCTCAGAGAGATTTCCAGGTCAGGCAAGAAATTTTCCTGCAAAAGTCACAGAAACATTTCTCTCCACGCACACATGGTACAAACGCTTGTGCTTTTAACCCAGTGCATCCTTCCTTCGGTCCTCATTTGCCACCTGCTCCTCTGTAGGCTGCCTTTACCCAAGCTGTCCTCCTGTTTTATCAAGGGAAAGGAAAGCTGTTCTAGATGACACCGTCTTTTCTCCCTGTTCACAGGGCCAAGTGTGCTATCAGAGTTCAACTGGAAACTTGACAAGCAAAGTAGCAAATGTGGACACGTGTGCTCAAGATATGTTTCCTGACGATGATCCCTCTCCACATTTCTCAATGTTCAGACAGGAGACAAGTGCAAGCTCAACGTTCCTCTTTCTTAAGCATGTCTCTCCCACCTCCACCTCAGAGAGCTGTCTTCCTCCCTGGAGGTTTAGGAAGCAACTCTGCATACATAAATTGAGGCTACTAAAGTGCCTAAGGGTGCTGCAGCAGGAACAGAATCTTCAGGTCCACCCACCTCTGCCCCTGCTTTCTAGTCCCTGTTATGAGACATGGAGGCATGGCCTTTGAGGTACAGTACCTGCCAGGTCACCCTGAGCAGGAGAGGAAATTCATCGAGAGGGCACTGGGCCTGGGAACCAGGACAGCATTTTTTCCAACACAGCCAGCAGTTGGGGCAGTTCAGTTTCTCAGCCGAGGCACTTCTGAACTCCTAAACCCAAAATGAGGCCTTCCAGCACAGCTCTCTCCCCAGGACCGAAAGCTGATCCCTGTGTGTATCCAAGCAGGAGCCTCTTTCAGGCTAGCTTTGCTTTTAAGCTGTTCTCGCTGAGAGCACACCTCAGGATGACAGATCCACATCTGTGCTTTTGCAAAAACTCCTGTCCTTTTGAACCACTGCAGTTCACTGCTGTTTTCCCAAAGCTCGGATTTCACAGTATGCAAAGGGGGATCTTCAGAGGCACCCGCACCCATCGTGGATTTCAGCCTCTGTGCTGGCACAGCAGGGAATGGAGATCGCATCTAAGACGTTTTCTGCTTAATGAATGGTTAAAAGCACAGTGCCCACAAGGGAAAGGAGGCACTCCTCTCAGCGAGGGAATGGGAGGCAGTGCATGAAGTCAAAGTGGAGAGCTGTAGGATCACAGGGACTGTATCAGCTATGTCCCTGCTCAGTGCCACCTTTTGGGCAGCGGGAGTTGATCGACGTGGCTACATTTGGGGGCATTTAGCATCCTCCAGTGGTGGAAGAGGCAGTGTGCACAGTTGCTGCGGCTGCTGACAAGCTTCAGAACAATCACCGCCCGCTGCCTCTGTCAAAACAAACACAAGGAGAGGTAAGAAAGAGATGGAAGTCTCCACAACACCTCAAGTAGATCAGGGCAGGAGAAGCATTTCAAAAAGAGCCGTCCCCTGGCTCAGGTATACACTAGGCAGCATCACTAACCAGGTTTCTTAACCTTACAGCTGCAGGCTGTACAGCAAAGTCCTAGCAGGGATGTTTTATTTATGAATTAGCAAAAGGTTCTGAAGGATTTTTACCCCAGTAAAAATTGTTATCTCAGCCTCTCTGGTTTGGTGTTTTTTTTGTTCGTTTTTTGTGTGTGGTTGTTGTTTGTTTGTTTCTAAAGAAAGAAGATAAGATTTGAAGAACCCTGTTCAATCTGTCTGGAAGCTCTGAAATGGAGGTGAGTTTCTTCCCATGCTTCCTAATATCTCAAGGCAGCAGGAGTCCTAAGTGAGCTTTTCTCTCTCTGATAGCTGTAAATACACGTTAGCAAAAAGAGTAAGTAAGTTTTATAACACCAGGCTTGAATGATAGTTTACAGGGCTTCAGCAAAGAAAAGATACAGAGCAAAATTAGTTCCCACCTCCTGCTCCCAGCAGCCAGAGTGTTTTTCTAGAGGGTCTGGTTTCAAAACAGTTTGCAAAGATGTATACTGGGAGAGGTTTTGCATCTCGCCTAAGATCCTCAATCCCAGCACACCTTAGATCTGCCCTAATGGGTCTTGGGGCAGAAAAATCAGAACTCTACTGCATAGAAAAAAAAATCTTTTTTATAAACATTGACATGTTTATATACTGCGCCTGCCTTATTTTTACCTCTCCACAGATACGCTCTGATGGAGCATTCTCCCCATGACTCACAAACACTACCATGGTTCAGCTACACACAGCTAAGGGTGGTGGGAATACAGGCAAAGAAGAAAGCAGGCTCCAGTTGGGACAAAATAACCACTATCTACGCAGTACCTGCTGAAGCTTGATCTTTGCCGTTCACGTAATCAGCAGATCCCTCCACAGCGCATCTGTGGCAACCAAAAGAGCAGGTAGATGTGCCAAGAAACAGTGTAAACAGTCTAACTGGTGATTAATAGAGCACCAAAACTCATAAGCACCAAAGCCTGACTCACGTCCACAGGCACAAAAGGGGAAGGGTCTAGGACTTACTGGCCTGATCTGATCCTCAGTGAGGACAAGCCCCCAGGAGAAAAAGACAGATCCTCCCATTACATCTAACAACACAACATTCTCAGGGGTTAAATTACACCTCTTCTTTTTTCAGCACTAGCTCATCTAGATTGTGTCTGTCAGGCTTCTGAAGCTCAGCAGCCTTAATAGTAAGAACCTCCAAAATGCAGTATAACTGTCAGCAGAGGTGTCAATTTAAAACTTCATAGGGGGTGTGGGTGTGGAAGCTGATGATTTTGCTTGACTGCTCTCAGCTGCATCCACTAAGCTTCTCAAGGCAGCACATTTACTTTGCAGGTGGCTCCTGGAGTGGATGCTTCCTGCCCATCTGGGTCAAAGCAGCTGCCCCACAGGGCAGATGATGGTGTAGAAAGGGTTATGGTCATATCTTCCACTAATGCAAATGGCAAAGCCTCTTCAAAATATACAGAGCTAACTCAGCACAGATTCTGGCTTGAAGACGCAGGAGAGAATGCCTCTTGAAAAGGGTGCTGATAAACGTGTGGTGGTGTCTTGATCTCTTGAAATTTCCCACAACAAATGACCTACAGAGTGCCACTCCCATGAGCCTTATCTGTCTGAGTGTTAAGGCTGCTCATCCTTTACAGAGTTAACTGGAGTCCTTAAGAGCTGAGCCTGGTCAACTGTAGCTTTACTCTACTGCAGGCACAGCATGGCTGGATCTGTAAAATGAAGCCATTACTGGTAATGGATTGCACAGAAGTAAGGTTAAGAGAGGTGCTGCTGCCTTAGCATAGGTCTGGCATGATTTTACATTTGCTAGGATATCTGAGATATTCATGAAAAACTGGCTGATATGACAGTTTGTGCCCTACAGGAGAGTCAAGTAGGATGCCTCAGGGTCGCTGCATAGCACCAAGTTCTGCATTTAGGCAGCTGACCCCCATGTCTGCTGTCAGCTGCTGGATGCACGGGTGCCAGGATTGCTTTGCCCCTTGTATGGCTGTCACTCGGAAGATGATGGGATAATGTGGAAATGCTGTATGCAGCTACAAATGGTGCATACATCAGATTGGTGCAGAAGTTGAAACATTCCTGATAGCTCATATAAAAACTGTCAGTTTTGCCTCCCCTGGTACAGCTCAGATGAACACTGGGGTTGGGACTGAAAGCAGCCTTAGAATATTTCCAAAGCAGGACTAAAACGTTCAACATCCTCTATCTGGCCACAAGTACAAGTCACTACAGAAAAAGCTTGGTCTTCCTAAGTTGGCAACCTTTATTCTTTCGGAACATTTGGGGTAGGAATCTGCCAACAGCAGACGTTAAGATCAGAGGGCATGACAGCTGACAAAGGAGGTCACGGCTCCTCTGAAGCCTGTCCTTCATCACTCTGTATTTCTAAGAACACATCACTGAACTCTTATGCGTTTCTACCCTCACGCTATGGAAGATGCTTTAATCCCTTCTGCTGCTGAACTTTGCTCTGTGGTCTGTGTAGGCAATTCTGGTGCCTTCATCGTCTGCACAGGTTCATGTTTTGAAATGGTCTCGGTGTCTCACCAACCCTTCCCTGCAGCATACATGCCACACGGTTCATGTGAGATAGAAGCTGTATGTGGATGGGTGGAGTGCAGCAGAGCTGGTGAGGCTGGTGGGGAAAAGCTTCTCTGCAGGATAGAGATTTCTTTCCTCACACTGCAGAACAACTTCCCCATGAAAGAGTTTGGACCTGGCAGAAACTGGGGAGCAAGGAATGTGGCCTATCATTGCTGAGGGAAACCATGAGATTCTTCTGTTGTTTTTCTCTGTCTGTATGAAAGCAAAGCTTCTGTGGGGTCTGCATGGTGGCTTAAATGCATACAGAATACAGACAGGCAGTGAAGATGAGGATCTACCTCTTGTGCAGAGGGTTACATGATAAAGGAGATTCTGGGGCTACCATATGTGGACATGGAAGAAATAATAACAAAAATAAAGAAACATGTACAAACTATTTGCCTTGCAAAAACCAATAAGGACAAGGGTACTCACACTGGGGAGCTCTCTCTCTGCTTACACCTCCACCCTGGGATCTGTAAATCCACGCTTGCCTTCGTTAACCAGAGTTGGCCTCTCAGTTCTTGTGTGCCAGACCAACACCTAAAGAGAACCAAAAATTGTTCAGGGCTGATGAGTGAGAACATGAATCAAGATAGGACCTGGGGGAGGCTTTACAGGTGTACAAAACACGGACAGGGAAAAGAGAGCATTCTGGACCAAGATGCCACTCAACCCTCTCCCAGTCCTCAGTTTTAGAGAAAAAATCAGGGCATGAATTGCATGGGAGAGGCTCTTTATTAGAGTGCTGTTCCTCAGCACTCACTGAGCCTCTCATCTGCAAAGCATTTGGCAGGTGCTGTCTGGCACTGTTTGGAGCTGAGGTGTGCTGGCACAGAGCAGGCACAGGGAAAGATGTTTTATGGCAGGAGGCCACGAAAGCCACCAGGATGTAGAAAGGGAGATATATTTTCCAGGTCTCTTGTCCTGCTCACCTTTGTGCAGTTGGCTGCTTTGGGCTCCAGCCCATCCATAGTCACTAAATCCTTCAGCAGACTGGTTTCCTGGTAGCCTCCCTTAACTCCCTCCAGCTTGAAACTGGCTTGAGGCTTCTCCAAGATCAGCTTGATGCTGATAGCAAATCCAGCCATGTCAATAGCAAAGGGCCGATTAGGGTCGAAGACGGTTTTCCATCCCACCACCTTCCCAGCTGGGCTCACTTTTGGGGATTCATACCGCAGCCCCCCAACAAACGCCACCGGCCAGACTGACACCCTCCTTGTGTAGCGCATCTGTATGGCAGAAGGAAACAGTGCTGTGAGAATGCAACTCCACAATGCTCTTCCCAGCCCATTTCCATCCTCTGTTTTATTTTGGCACCTGTCTTCCCTTGTTGACTTCCTCTCCAATGCTGTAGCATTTCTTTCTATGAACAGTGAACTCAATGTCTTCCAGTGCCCATGCTTGGTCACTCAGAAGAAGGAAAATGGTTGCCCAGAGATATGGTGGATGCCCCACTCCTGGAGACATTCAAGGTCAGGCTGAAAATAGCTCTGAGTGATCTGATCTAGCTGTAGGTGTCCCTGGTCTGCCCAACTCAAATGATCCTATGGTTCTGAAAGAGGAAAAACCTGTGTTTTTCTGATCTGATCCAAACTTTACATTTTTTGTAAACAACTCCACTAATTCCACTCTCATTCAGATGATCTCCCTCCTGACTGATGCATCTTTGTCTTCCTTTACTGCATCTTTCCCACCCTCACTCTTCCAATGACAGCTACTTCTTAGAAGAGCACTATTTTACTGAAATTGACAAAAAAAAAAAAAAAAAGGACTTGGAAGTAAATACAAAAGCATGAGCTTAACAGTCACATAAAAAATTCTGCAAACTGGAAATGTGTTCTGAGGCATAACATGGTATTTTGACTGGTGTACAACAGCCTGGCTTAATTTGGTGACAAGGGAGTTTAGTGAATAATCATTTTTGCAAGTTTGTGATAGACTTGGCATCTCACAAAAGCCAGGTTTCCAGCAAAAGTCTGGGCAAGCTTCTGTGATCCCAGGGGCACAGCTCTGCTGCGGTGGCTGGAACTCAGAAGGACAGCAAAGGAGAAAAAGTCAATTAGAAAGTCAGTATACTGTTCCAATACCCCCTACACATCACACCCCTACCAGAGTGCAGATTTATGCTTTGCCAGAAGTTTATCATTGGCGCTTATTTAAATCGAGTCTGCTCCCCCTGAGCAGAGGTACATATGCTGGGGTATATATACCCTGATCTCTATGGAAACAAGCCTGGAAAAAGGAAGCTGCAGTTGGAATAATGTTGTGTGAGCGGCTACTCACACCTGCAGCCTCCACCACAGCAGATGTGCTCTTTGCTCTTTCAGCCCTTCAGTGGGTGGCTGCTGGATCTGCATAACTGTGCACTTGTAGGCTTATATCTGCTCTATACCCAGCTCCCACTGAGCGCCAGGAGACAAGGGCTCCAGGAAGCTTGCCATAGCCCACATCTCCCCGTTAATGACTGAAGTCCACATGGTAGCCTCGTCTCAAAGGTCTGAGAGGCCTACATCATACGGGTAGTTCCTGTCCGTAAGAGGCTTTTGCATTTGTATTCTGTTTTTCTGTCCTGTGTTATTTCATGGCTCTTACCTCTTCAAACAGCTCCAGGCTGTAAGTGTTATCATCATCAGCAAAATACACTACCCCTTCTGGCGGTGCGGTGTTGCTGAAGCTGTCCCGCAGCCAGTGCAGCCCCAGGTTCCTCTGCAGAGTCCCCCGTGGGGTGTGGGATGGGATCCAGGACAGCCCCAGCTTCAGGCTCTTGGGGGTCTCCACATTGAGGTGGGTGAAATTGAGGCCTGCCTTCTCTAGCAGGTTGGACACTAGGTTGGTCCTTCGGGGTGAGTCCTCCACCACCACCCAGTGCAGGTTCTGTACATGCAGGAAGGTGTTGGCCAGCCGGGTCAGCTCAGCTTTTTGCACCGGCCGAGTGTAGGTAGGGGTGATAACGAATATGGTCGGAAGGGTGTCTGACCATGGGGGAGGCCTGGAGTACACATAACTCTGGATGACTTTAGGCGCCGTCCCTATGCTCTGCTGCTGCCGAATGCACGACGGGAAGCCTTCTTCTCTCAGTGCGGATGTACCATTGAGGAGAGCTTTAGAGGTCACGTTCTCATCTGTGTCTTCTGGGACAAAGGAAGGAAGAAAGAAGAAAGACATCAGAGAACTGAGTGCTGCTGAGCTGCCTGCTCTCCAGGGGATGCTGAGGTCTTATCTTTCTGAAGTCGACGCTCAGCACATCAGCCTTCTCTCTCTGAAGCCAACCTAAGGAGCATGTTTAACATACTTTAATGAAAAATTTGGGTGCCAACTGCAGGCAAGTTTGTCTGGTTAAATGTATCCCAAAAGAGTGAGTGTTTTATGGAGGGTTCACACCAACAATCGTCACAACCATGAGCACATTGACAGCAGAGCTCTAGCACTTACTTCTCAGCAGGCTGAGGTAACGGGTGGTTGGGTACTGGTGCCACAAGGTTAGGAGAAGAGCCCATGGCAAGACAATCAGGAGCGTAGTAAGAAGGTTTCGTCTCCTCAGCATGCTGCAGAGAGCTTCCAATGCCCAGGCATCTCTCTACCTTTCAGAACAGAAGAAAGAGTAAGAACTCTGAATTATCAGTGATTAAAAAAAAAACATCACTAGGAGAGCTAAGTCTACAAGCCAAATAACAGACAATGATCAGTTTGCTTGGAGGGAATCATGATAAATGTTGGGTCCTGATCCAGAAAAGTATTCAGCTAAGTTTAAGTTTACAAGGAACCCCATTAAGGTTACAGGTCTAAACTGTCATCCTGTTGCCCTGGCCAATTCCTGTGTTACCGAACAGAAGTTTTTTTATCTGCTTATGTTGCTGTAAAGCACCTCCTGCTGCCCCACAATGAACCCACTATCCTTGACTTAGGGTTCACCTTGCAGAATCTGAGACCACAAAGGACTGTTCCCCTTACTTGCTCCCTTTCCAGGGGGAATATTCAAACCTGAGCTTAGAGGCGAGGATTGAATATGCTTGTCTTGTAGACTTTTTAAAAGCTACGTGCAAGACTTGCATTCCTGCATAAGCAAGTGGGCAAAACCAGAAAATGTCAAGATGCCCAACATCTCCTCACACCTCCAGTTCTAATTCATCTGCCTTATACAGAAGCATTGCTGTAATCAGTGATGTGCATTATCACACACTAAGTTTTGCCTCAGTCATTCTACAGTGTTGGTGATGCTTGCTGCAAGTTTAATTACTCCACATCTCTTTGAACCCCTGGCTTGTTGTATTTGGCCGCTATGGAATTTAGTTTAAATTACAGACTTTAGAGTAATTTCTTTCTTAGTATTTCTATAATGCACATAACCAAGAGATCTGAGGAATCAAAACAGTTAACATTTGTTTTCAAAACTCCTTCTATAAGGCGAGAGAAACTAAAGGAAAATAAGAAAAAATTACGGACAAAAGTATCAGGAATAAGCAACAAGAGCTGGCTTATTTATAGATGACACGAGCTACAGTAGCTCTGTGCTTGATTGTTCACAGTTGCTGAGCACCTTCTGCTCCCACTAAGTCAATAAGGCTAATGAGCAGTCAGACTGCCTGGAAATGAGATCCGTGGCTGCTCGAGGTAGGCATGCCTTCAACAAAGTACCAAACATTAATGATTACTTTGGAAAATACAGACTGAAGTACTTGTGCAGGCTATTTGTCCAGGGATATAACTCAGTATTGTTTAAAGTCAGGAGATGCGGACCCAGTCTGTGTATGGTCTTAAGAGCGTGACATCCCAGAGATGACTTCTGGAAGGCCAGCATCAAATATGCTTGCCTAGAGCATATGCTGCCTTCTGCATGGCTCTAGCACAGTCAGGAAGGAACATTCTCCTCCAACTTCTAGCTTCTGCTTTAGTCTCTCTATCAGTACAAAATCACCCACACACCAGCAACCAAAGCATCGTGTCAGAAAAAAGGATCCATTTCTACTGCTGCAAAACAGCCGAAGCGCTGAACAGCACAGAGTAAAGTCATTTGTTGCCATCTGAAGACTCTGCTTTCTCTCCAAGCAGGTTGCCTGATGTTTGATTGAGATATGCTATCGCTAGATTTTCTTCCTCTCTCCTTCTTGGTAACATCTGTAAACATTTTCCTCTAGGATTCCATTCTGATGCCAAATATTCCTCCTGGTGGACTTCCCTAACACAGTGATGCTCAATAGGAGGCTGAAGGGAGAATAAAACTTCCCTTAGTCTCCTGCAGAGAGATTTCTTATGGGAAACTGCAGCCACACACCCTGGGAACTGGAGAGCTACTGTATGGCACAGCCCACCAGGCCCTCTTGCTCTCCTAGGCCAAAGGCAATCTGAAGGAGGAGGGCTATGGCATCACACTCACACATGCAAGGGAAGGAGGTTCAAAAAGGCTGACTTTAAGTTCCAGCACTGTAGTGAGCTTCCAAGGTGTACCGAGGGCCAGTATCTAAAACCAAACTCTTCTAAGACACACAGAACATGGAATGCAAAGGAAATTCCTCGCCTTAGATCTAGGTTCAACCTAGGGGAAGGACAGCCCTTAGAGAACTGTGTGAGAAGAAACATAACCACGAGTGATAATCCTTAATGCTCCTTAGTGTGCACTCAGGGAACACTGTGGTGGCTCTTCATCTATTTCCAAGCTATGGAAAGCAGATGGGGGTGCACAGAAGAGCCACCAGAGAAATCCAGGCCCTAACAGGTAAGCAGAGCTCTGCACTTTCTCAGAATGGCAGCAGACATGTAGGTCCTCCCTGGCTCCTCACTTCCTCTGGGATGCCTACAATTACAGATGGCCCTGCATTAGATCATACAGCCACTGCTTCTTCCCTTTGATAAAAGGCCTTAATTACATAGGCACAGTTTCTGCGCAGCTCAGGTCACTCCTGGAGGGAAGAAGAGGAGGCGTTGGTGGCAGCTGTGTTATCAAGACAGCACAGAGGAGCACAGACTCCCTTTCTAGTTCCTTCTCCTCCTTCTCACATCCAGCCCCGTTCATGCTTCCCAACTGCTGCAAACAAGCAGAGATGCTGCCTGTGTGTGCAATTCCCCTAGTGCTCTCATTTATTTCTACGTGCACCTTCTTTCAATTGCTTTTCTGCAGCACACAGCGCTGAAGAAGTTAAGCCTCACACAAAGCACCAGGTCCCTTCTGAACCACACAGGGGAGTCTGACTTTAATCGTGTTTTCAGAAAATCCACCTTGGGATATGATATTTTTTCTTTAAGATTGTACCTCCTCTCCCCTCCTGCTGCCCCTTGCATCCATCAGGCTTATGCTCTTCTCTGTTCCTTTATATGTTTTTCATCTTTTCTCAGTCTTTAAGAGTTTTTCTTCTTCCCTGTTTCCAGGACTACAAGAATACCTTGCCTACTGATACTTCTGGCCTTCGCCTTCTCTCCATCCCCACACAAAGATCTTTTGCATTTGTTTGCCCCACATGGAATATTTCCACCAAAGTGTCCATTAAAGCATCAGCCCATCCTCTTGAAAGCACAGCATCAAAACCCAGCCCCATGCCAATGCCTCTGGGTAGCTTGCTGATGGCCCCAGTGGGGCTTACGGAGGTTTACTGCACATATTTTTACCTACATTTTATAATTAAAAACAAAGTCCCATAAGTGGCTCAGATTAATTGCATGCCTGGCTGGCAGGCATTACCCTGTGTTTTCTTGGCACAACCAGCTACTTTCCTTCTGCCTTTAAATCCATCCAGAGCAGATCCCACTAAATGAGACTCAAGATCGCAAGAAAAATCTGTGATCGCCTAAACCAGTCTCCAGCAATCATCCCGTAATTCCCGGCTTTAAGCTGTAGAGGGCAGGGACTGTCTCTTAATGTGCTTGCACAGCCCTGCACTGATCCCAACAGGAGCCTTCGGATGTGCCTGCAGTACAAATATTATTGATCGTACTCTCTCGCTGGCTCTTCTCCTCCCTTCTCTTTCCCCTGTCCTGCCTATTCCCCTTTCTCCTCCCTCTTCTTTTTTAACTAGTGTCTCCCGCAGCCCTTGTCTGTGTTACACACCTGTAACAATGTTAGCTGGATGTTTGATGGATGCCTTCAATATGCTGCCCGTAGCCTTCTTGAGCTGTTTACCAATTACACTTCCCTCTTCTTAATTTCATCCATCCATCTTTTGTTCTCCGATAAAAATAAACACACACACAGAGCACAAAGCTGAGCATGATAGGAACAAAATGTTTCTGGTGCTACTCCTGGCTCGTGCTGTTTTGTCAGGTTTCTCAATTCCCGGGACATAACAGCATCCAATCTCTGTTTAAGCATGTAGGTGGAATTAATATGAAAGGACTGAGGAGAGAGTAAAGAGAGAAGCACACAGAAGAGCCCAGCCCCAGCTTGGATTCCCCAGGCAGGTGTGAAGAGAAGCACAAACTGACTGAGGCTAGAAGCATCACACATGACGAGTCCCTCGGTCTGTTAGTATCACACAGAGCTTGGGAACTCTGAGATTTCAGTTCTGCTCCCTGCCTGCCCAATTCTGCATGAGAACGACACCCTTCGAAGAGTTTTCTGCCCAAGAAAGATGATTTCTGAAGCCAGTCCGTATGACCCAGGCCTGCAGCCCCTGAATGCTGGACCAACCCCAGTCCCAGGACTGCCTGGCTGCCGTGTGAGACACAGGCCCCACAGTACTTTCCAAAAGGGACAAACTTCATAGCTCCAACTGTCCCTAGGAACATCCTGCCATCCAGCCTACAGCCTTTTTTAGGCAAGCACCCAAAGCAAACTAGCTGCAGCTGTTTGCAGCCCTCCCTGTGTACCCCAGGAGGAATGAGCAGAAAAGGATGGAGATGCGGGGAGCAGAGAGGGGCAGAACTGGAGCAGAGCTGCCCGCAGGGTACAGATGCCTCCTCATTTCATGTGCCAAAACTGTCAACAGGGTTTTGAGTTTGTTTTGCCTGCATTTTGCTGCCTCTCCCCATCAGCCCCTAGCCACCTTGAGGAAGTCCATGCAGATTTCATGAGTTCCCTAACTCCCGGTGTGGGAGATGCGATGCTGAAGGCAGAGCAGGGAGCTTTCAATTATTAATGAGAGCGACCTCTCTTTAAACAAGGAATGCATAATTCATGGCAGAGCTGGTACTTGTGGTGATCAGCAATGGCTCTGTCTGTGCTTTGCTGAAATCCACAGGAAGCTGCTGTCCCCTCTCCCGCAGTCCCTCGGGTCCATCAGAGCCTTCAGCTGAAACTTCAATACCGCTTAAAATCGTGGGATGCGAGGACGCTGCACTGGGCCACCTCCTGCCTGTTACAGATGTACTCAATAAAGTGGGAGGATGGATCCAGGGAAGCACGGATGTGGGTGGAATGGGTTACTGCTCTGGGGTAATTACTGCACAAGCACAGCCACCGCAGGACATTTCTCAGCAGTGGGATTCTGGCCCTGAAACAGGTCTGCAGGCACGGTATCGGTGCTGGGCAGAAAGGACAGATCAGAAGGACAGCATCTACGGGCTCACAACAGAAGCTTTTCTTGTGGAAACGAGGGAAGAAGGGAGGTTTGGCTTTCTGCTCGGGAGGTGGCACTTTCTCCCCTAAGGTTTGCTGCAACTGGGTGACTGAAAAGCAAAGAAGAGACAAAACCAAAGGAGAGAGAAACCCCAGAGAGCCGCAGATAACAAAACAACACAGGGAAGGATGACCAGGTCCTTCCTCCAGGCAGGATGTCCACAGCTACCAGCAGCTGTGGGATTTTGAGGCTTGCGCTCATCCCTCAGCACGCAGGCCCATGCAGGGACAACTTCCCAGGGAAAGTGAGTCAGTCCCGGTGAAACAGCAGACCACTTTGTCGTGCCCTTGCCAGCTCCAGTCCCTTTGCCATATGGGACTGCAGTTAGTTCAGCCCAGAAGCCGGACTCACACTTGGGGAACTTAATGTGTATCCCCCCTTCGCTCCACTGCCTTCATGAATCCAAATCAAGCATCTCCCTCCTGCCCTGGAGCTGTCAGGTCTGCAGACAGCTGGACACAGTGCAGTTCCTCAGGGCACAGAGCATTGCCCTTGTCCCTTACTCTAGGGCTTGTCTCTAAGCCAAGTGGTCATGCTTTATACCAGCTTTTTTGTTCCAAAGTTAAGAAAAGCAGAAAGTAACAACAACAAAAAAGAAATGCTGGGGAAGCTAATTAAATCTGCTGGAGAGGTCCCATGGGAGCCAAGACATTGGAGACAGCTCAGTCTGTTGTCCCCAGGTAGATGAAGGGTATCCAGGCACTATCTGGGCTATCAGCAGGAAGTGAGATAACCCAGTTCTGATATAGACTAGACCTTGAACTTGTCTGCTAAGCTCAGCTATGCAGGGAGCCTAAAAGAGCCTAAGAAAAGAGGTCTAAAACAGGTTATTTTTAATCAGCCTGGACCCAAATGTCCTTCACAACCAACCCATACAACCTTTCCCAAGCGTCGGCAAGGGAAATCGACCCAGTTCTGATTTCCCTGCGTCTGTGCCGTTTGTTCCCAAGCAGAACCGTAATCCAGGGGTGCCAGAAATACTCAGGGAAAGATTGGCAGCTCAGGCACAAACAGAAGCAGGCAGAGCAGATGTCTCCTGGGGAAGCCAGCTCTCTCCCGAAAGACCTATCTGCATGGAGCTATCCTTTCCTGAAAGGAGCTCGCGTATTTACACTGAGACTTCTCTCCCCTGCTGCCAAGCACTGGCAGAACCGAGGTCTTTTTTAGGCACTGATGACTGTCATAGAAAAACTATTTCAAATGTATTGGCGTCATTCATACCAATATCTACATTATTAAAAAAAAAAAGAAAAAAAAAGAAAAAAAGAAAAAAAACCAAACTTTCTTTTTCCAATGAGGCGAAGTAATTCTAGGGGAGTAAAACCAATAGAGAATTGTTCGAAAGTGTGCATTTCATCCAGAGCTTTTCCTACTGCGTTAACAACTGATGCCTGTTCGGTGGGAGTGGGAGCTGTCATTTTACAGGTTTCTTGCAAAAGCAGAAAGGAAAAACCCATGGTGTTTGCTTTTAGAGCTTTTTCAAAGATGGAAAGGAATTACTTTTTCAGAGAAAGAGGCATGAGGCATTATTTGAAAGATAATTACATTTCACAGGTGCTTGTTTGGGGAGAAGAAAAAAACCTGCCTTAATCACAAGCTCCTTGTAAGGATAGGGGGCCCAAAGGCTAACACTGCTCCTCTGGTAGCAGCCAGGATGCAGAGATGGGCTTTGATCTTAGCTGTGTGTCAATATGACATCAAATGCGGACCTCCAGAGGAACGCACAATCACTAATGCATGCTCTCCATTGATTTAGACAGCTCGTTTTCCCCCTGCTTTCAAAGGCAACGTCAGAATGCTCTTCCCTGCTGGACTTCCCAGCTGCTCCTAGGGAGGGTGAAGGAAACCAAAGGAGAAGCTGCTCTGGCAGAAGTTGTACTGCAAATGAGTGGAACAGCCTTTGTGACACATAAAACACACTGGAGATGTCTGCTGTCTTCCTCAAACTGGTGGGAATACTGACATTTTAGTGTTTGTATGGGTGCACCCTGAAGAATCAGCACCTTTCCTTTGTGCTTAGAAACAACCGCAGGCAGCTGATGTGCGCAGTGTACCTGCAGCAATCCCCCAGTTTTTATTTGGGATTGCTGGCTGGATTACACAACCAATGAAATCATCAAGAAAACAGCACGCTGCTGTGCTGCCACCCATAGATCACAGAATCATAATCTCAGAATGGACTGGGTTGGAAGGGACCTTAAAACCCACTCAGTTCCAACCCCCTGCCACGGTCAGGGCTGCCTCCCACCAGATCAGGCTGTCAAAGGCCCCATCCAGCCTGGTGCTGAACGCCTCTAGGGATGGGGTATCCACAACCTCTCAGGGCAATATGTTCCTCTGCCTCATCACCCTTTGAATAAAGGATTTCTTCCCGACATCTAAACCTCCCTTCATTTAGTTTAAAACCACTCCCTTCATCCTATCACTATCAGACCATGTAAAAAGTCTCCTTTTTGTAAGCTCTCTTCAAGTACTGGAAGGCTCCAACGAGGTTTCCCCTGAGCCTTCTCCAAACTAAACAAGTCCAGTTCCCTCAACCTTTCTTCATAGGAGGTGCTCCAGCCCTCTGATCAGCTCTGTGACCCTCCCGTGAACCTACACCAACAGCTATAAAAAAGACCTGGATGCAGTGCTACAGATGGGGCCTCATGAGAGCTGAGTCGGGAGGGACAGTCACCACCCTCTCCCTGCTGGCCACCCTTCTTTTGACGCAACACAGGATGCAGTTGGCCTTCCTGACTGTTGTTGGCTCACATCAAGCTTCTTGTCCACCAGAACCCCAAGTTCTTTCCCACAGGATAATGTGGAAAGGACGCGAGCCAGCACTCGTGCATTACCACCAGGACACGTGGGCACTGCTTGTTAGGGGTGGAATGAGAAGAACAGTGCTTTGGTCTCCTTGATGGACACTTCTGCTGCTGCGGCTCTCTGAGCTGTGTGAAATATGCCAGCTCCATAACTAGTGGAGATGGCCCAAAATGCTAATTTTGGTATTTTCCTCCGAATAAATCTTCAGCAGTCATTAGATCTGCCACTTGCTGTGTGGCATCCAAGTATCATGGCGATGCTTTTAAAAACAAATGGAGAAAGAAGAAATAAAGTGGCACCTGGAGAATTTTCTTTTGCAATAGATGTATGTTATGGTCCACTGCTTGATTTGTACTTTAAATGTCACAGCTGATCTGTACAGCTTGGGTTCGATTAAAAGAAAGACTGGGATGAAAAACAGAGAGAAAGTTGCAATGTTTGTCCTCTACCTTTTGTGGGTGAAATGAAAGGAAGAAAGGAAGTGAAGAAGTGGCATCCTGCTGAAGTGCTCTGCTGTCTTTCACTGTCCTAACAGAGGGGCTGTTGCCACTGGACCATAATTGGGTGCCAGAGCACGCATATGAGATCAAGGGATCCATATGCAATTGATACTTTCTACTTTGGCAAATGCCAGTGGACCAGTTAGGACAACAGTCAGAGTATCTAAATTATGCACCAGCTGCCAGAAAGTCACCTCACATCTTGATGTAAAGGAGTTTTTCTTTGTGCAAAGCATGTGAAAAAGCAGCTAGGCAGCGGATGCATGTTGGTGAGCAGATGGAGCTGAGGAACAGCAAAAGCCGAATACCCCTACCTGACAGAAATCCAATCCTTCCAGAAAAAAAAGGTGCAGGTTATGGTTTTTGTTTTTCCATACTGTGCATCAATGAAGTGAAAGAGATCTGTCTGTTGGGAAGGCAAAGAAGGCTACGAGGGAACTGAGGAGTGACAGTCTCACAGCACAAGAGATAAACTCCGTTCTCTCTTAAATCATATAGGGCTCGCTTTCTCTCTGTGTTGTGTTCCTCACTTGCAAGTGAGCTGGCCTTGGGCAGAAAATCCAAGGAGCAGTGACTTCTGGCTGGTGAGGAGAGGTGAACTTGGCATTTTTGGAGCCCTTCTTGGAGCTCACTTCAGAGGCAGATCAGGCTGCCCTGAAACATCAGGCCAAATAAAAAGCAGCCTCTCGCAGACAGAAATGGGCTGCTTCTGTAAGTCTCATAGGTGGAGCTGAATCCCTCCGATTCTGCGGGTGAATCTGCCTCTCCTTGTGCTGGAGGAGAAAGTGCCCTCTGGTTATCTAAAAGCTTGTTGTGCACTGGGTCAGTGAGCAGGCTCCACCAGAAACTGAATCTCCAGAAGCTTGGGAATGGCTTAAAACCGGGGTGCCAACTCTTTCTGCTGGACTACACACTCGTGCTCCTAGAATACACTCTGGTTGCCTTCCTCGACTGGATACTGTACTTTATGTGACTGGGGAATGGCCCTTTCTTTCTTCCTGCACTGAAGAGACTTCACTCCAGCTTACTAACTTTCTCCCCACAGAGGGATGCTGGGTGTTACCCAAACTGAGATGACCCAAGAAACTGGCCTCCTGGTTCTGCTGCTGTAACTAATTTCTAGGCCACGTGTGTTTGTCATCTGATGCTTAGGTCAGGACCCATGCTGGGCTCAGGAGAGAACTAGCTAGTATCAGATTTTAGTTGTCTGCTAAGTGGTGTGCACAAGGGAGTACAAAAGAGCAGAAATCACATCTAGAGACTATTCTGCATCAGTGCTTAACTGCTACAGGGCTTGGTTTGGCTTCCACAGAGCTACAATCCCAGTGTGGCTTGGCTTGCTGGGCTGTGAACAAAACTTGCTGATGGCAGCTTATCTAATGCTGAATGGGATCCCCTGAGTAGATGTCAGCAGGTCAGTTTCGGGGGTCCTCTGCAGCATCCCCAGAAGAGGCTTTTGGTGGGATGCTACCCTTGTTTAGCAGGGTAACATTGCAACTGGGAATGCAGATAAGGAGACTGCTCCTCACATGTGAGCAGTACAGGATTTGTTATCAAAATTGGGGACAAGAGAAGAGAGTGCCATCCCGCTAGGCTTTTTGAGGTCTGCTTTTAGGAGCAACCTTTAATTACCTTTTCCCAAAGAATCCTTGGGGGTAGCCTATATTCACCAACAGAAGTCTTCCCAGTGCAGAGGTCAGCAGTGACAAACAGATCTTAATGAAGCACCCTTAATGAAGCCCTGTGCCTTCCCTTGAAATGGGGTTGCTGATGCATATCAAGAAATAAGAGATTTGTTGTGTTCTCCTTAATGGTTCAAGAATTCTGTTCTAACACAACAGCTAGAAATGTCACTTTTGCTGTAAAGAGAGATCCTGCTGTGGGGAGCAGGCACATGTGCCTGGGGGAGGAAGGAAGCTTGCTGTGGACCCTGGAGCAGGAGGATTTGCCAACCTGCCTTTGATGCTGCCCAGCCCATATCCACGATCCAGCTTGGCCAGGCTCGTATCTGACTCCAGTAGATGCCATTTATGGGCTGTGCAGAGGTGCACTGGGATAATCAGGATTTGTTTTCTGTTTGCTTGCTAATTTGAGACCCTGCTGTGAGATTTGGATGTTTCCGAGGATTCTATATTAGCCTTAATGATTAAAAAATTATTTCAATGCTTAGTGAAGAAGATGCATGATCTATCATTGCAGCCGCTTAGCAACAGGACTCATTAGGACATGTATTAGTGCAGAAAGATACCCTTGCCCCCATGTCCTCTCGAAATGACTATCCGCTCATCTAAACAAGATGAAGGTCTTTGCTGGCCTCCTCTGAGGCCAGAGGATAAAGCACTCAACTGTGAAACAAGATTTCTCAGTTCTTTTTGTAGTAGCTTCAGCTCTGTGCATGTATGTGGATATGGGCAAATCATTTCACCTCCTTCAGTGCCTCAGTTTCCCCACAGATAAGGTGACATGCACAACAACATATAAGTACACCAGAAAAAGTGCCAAAGCTCACTGCCAACAAAACAAAGCAAAGCAAGAAATAAAAAATGAAAAGAACAAAACAAACACAAAACAAAAACCCTTGCAGTGAATAAGAAGTGTTTAAGCCCTTAGGGCTGCAGCTTATACTGACCACACAGTATGTGTCATGCTCCTTCCAAAAGCACATTGTGGTTAGCTAATTACAGGGAAAACAAAGATGTTCTCCTAGCCCCTCCGCACCTGACAGTAGCCATGTAGAGGTATTAAAATCTTGTTATCTGGATCAAGGAAAAAAAAAATTAGGCAAAGCCTGTCAAGTTTTTTTCTGGTCACTCTTCAAGGAGCAAAGAGGGCCTGGGGCTGTAAGCAGCAAGATGTTACTTTGCTCACAGGAGCACTGGTAAATGCACTCTTTGAAAGGAGCATTTGGTGCTTTTTATCTTCAGCCTTTCACTGATACTCTGAGGCAGCACCACGCTCCTTATGAGGAGGGAGAGGTGGGTAGAAAAGGAGTCATTTTGGTCCAAAGTGTAAGAGCTGAGGTGCTTGTGGTTGGGCCACTGAACTTTATACCTGAAAGCAAGCAAGAGGCACGCTCAGAGCATCTGAGACCACTCTGAGGAGGACGTCTATTTTGCTTTATTTGTGTGTGTGATCCTGCCTTAAAATTGCAGGAATGTGGCAGCACAGCATTGGCACTCTGATTTGTTAATTCCATCTCGTCCCACCAGCCCTTAAAACAAAAGCATCTGTGTTTGCTCACGAGGAGAGCATGAAGGGGCTCATTCATGTCCGAGGTGGAGAGGGAACTGGCAGATAGAGGCAAGCCATCGGAGCCTCCCTCCTTTTCACCTTTGTGTGGGTTTGGGCTGGGGGAAGGGTGCTGGGAGGTGGAAGGCAGCAGGCGGGAGAAAGTGAAGGTCACTCTCATGGTCTCCATGGGCTCCTTGGCTGGACAAAATGGCAGCAGAAGGGGACCAAGGAGTGTAGAAAGCCTCTCAGTGAGGCCCGCATCCCCACAGTGCAGGGAGGACCAGGCAGTTGGATCCATTGCTGCCACTTGGGCTCACTAGAGGCAGCCTTCACACAGCTCGCCCTCATGAACAGCCTGAAAGCTGCTGTGGTCACAGGCTGGCCTTCAGGGAGCCAAGCAGCCTCTCCTGCTGTGAGCCCAGCACTGCTGCCTAACCCATACTATGGAGATTAACAGGGAACAGTACATTACACCTGACAGCCATAGGAGAAATAGCCCCTTACCGCTGTTTACAGCATGCTTTCAGTATGAGGAAGGGTCAGCGTGAGAATACTAACTGTCTTACTCTGTGGGGTACTGAGGGGGAGAGGAGCCAGCAGCCTCTGCTTGTGCTGGACCAGGATGGGCTGAACCACTCCCCGTGAGAGGTACCAGGAGAGTTCTGACCTGCACAGGTCACCTTGCTCAAACCACTTCTCTACCCCTGCCCTTATTGACAGCGTCCTTCAGAGTCAGGCTGCAGCACTGCACTGGGAGCATTATTGCAGGACAAGCAGGGTCTGTGAGCTGCTGCCTGCTCCTTGGCTCTTCCTCCAAGCCCTCCCACACCAGGACTGCCTGAGAGAGATCCTGCTTTGCTAGCAGAACGCAGTTCCCATGTGCCTTGTACTCCCACACTCAAACCCATCGTGAACTTGTAGAATGAAACAACGCTGCTGCTCTACAGCCATGTAACCAGAGCAGAGATTGTCTGACTGCTAACCCCGTCCAAGTAATCCCAGTGCTCCGCTTGGCAAAGGTAGGCTGAATCGGGAAGAAATGACCATGCTTTTGTTGCCAAGGGGTAACATCCAAAGAACAGGACAACACGATTTTCTTTTGTAATGCGGCATTATTCATAAACCAGCACCACACAAAGTTGCCAGGCTGCTGGCAGCCTCTTAAAAGCAACAGCAGCAGCAGGGGAAGCGGCAGCGTGAGCACCGCTGGACCAGCTCACATCTCATCAGAACTTAACCTGAATCCGCTCCAGCTGATAAAAACGAAACCTACGAGAGCTAAGTGTCAGCATGCAGCTTGGAAAACACATATTTTTTGCTTCTGCATAGAAATGAAAATAGGAAATGCCCCGGTGGTCTTTGCTCAAGCATGTCCATCTCCTCTCGTCCTTTGTCTCACATTGATCAGTGTTGTCTGTTTCAGAAGGCACAAGAAATCCTATGCCAGACAACTGTGAGAGGTTGAAGCCTGAAGATTTAGATCTATTTCAGATGGACTGTCCTGCCCGATGATGAATGATCTGCTATCCATCAAAATGTCTCCTGCTTCCTGAATCCTACACCCAGCATCTGCAGCACCTTGTAGCAGCGTGTTCCGTATGTCACTATGCACTGCATGGGAAAATACATTTACCAGCACCGAAGTGCTACCTTTTGCATTTTTCTGACTGCAATCCAGTTCCTCCAATTAAAAAAAAAAAAAAAGTAGAAAAGACAGATTCTTCCTGTTTGACAGAGCTGTTTGCTTTGTTTTTCACCCCGGTGTACCCCCTCATTTTCCTCCATGAGCTAACTGGCCCCATCTTGAGGCATACCTCAGTGCACATGAGGCACTTGCGGGAATACGTGCTCAGAGCACAGGCAAACGGCAAGCAAAAGCTGGGGCTATGAATCCCAACTCTGTGTCACAGCCCTGGGAAATCATCCCTCCTGGGTAAACTTAGTTCACGTTTTATAAACTCGAGGAATTTGCAGACTGTACTGCTTTTATCAAGGGGAGAAGGCTTCTGGCCCCCTGTGCTGCACGGCGGAGGAAGCCAACAAGGCAGCCGACTGAACACATGGGAACATGGGCAAAGCAGACAAATGTGAGCTTTTAAGGGAAGACCTCCGGGAGCACTAATGTCACTGGAGAGGGAGCTGGAAGAGACTTCTCAGTGCTCTTAATTATGAGCCTGCACAGCTTAAAGCAGCGTGAAAGGATAAAGGAGCGAGTTCTTTATGAAGTCACCGACCGCAGGTTGGAGTGCAATTTGGAGGCACATCGCAGCCTGGAGGGATGGGTTGAGGCTGAGGAGAGGGTGATGTTAGCCAGAGGTCTCCTCTGCATGCCATATTTCATATTTCTGTTACACCAGCAGTAGGTTTTAAACCACAGTCCTGCTAGGCTGAGCTCTGCTTCTCAGAAAGGCAGCCGCTCCAATCCAATCTGACCTGGGGCTGTCTTGGCTCTGATGCTATCAGTTGCTGTAAAGAAGGGGTGGTTATACTGACAAGCAGCTCTGCGTGCGAGCAAGGAGCGCTCTCCATCACATGTGCCGACCACCTGGAGGTCTCCGAACAGGGAGCAGCAGGGTGAGCCTAACACTGACCACCAGGCAGAGTGGCCAGGAGCACACGGGGCAGAGGGATGTGAGACTTTGCAAGGGCCCTGCAGCTGTGTCGGACCTAGTTTCCAGTCTGGTTTATTAACACCTCGTTAGCTTTCCTCTTTTATAAGGAACAGCTAAGTACAGGGAGGAAGGAGACGGGTATCATCTTTCCTCCGTACATATTGCAGAATAACGACAGAGCTTTCCCAGGGCGATTCTGCATGCTCAGTAAAGGGCACCTTCGGAGCCTATCAAATCCATCCTCCCTACCACATAGCGAAGCTTGCAGCCCTCTGCTCCTCCCCAGCAGGGGTGAGCAGGGCAGTGACCTTCATCAGGGATGGTGTTGGAAAAGAGGAAGGGAAAGCAGCCTGGGGTAAGGCTGGAATGAACCCACTCCTAATCAGCACAGCTTTGCTCTCAGGCACTGAGGACAGACCCTGGGCTGCCCAGAATCAGAGGGTCTGCCTCCAGCATGGCACAGGCAAGGAGAAAGGGTGCTGGGTACATGGAAGGCACAGCCTTGAGCTGTCCAGAGCTGTCTCAGATGCCAAAGAGCAACACTGGGTGCTGGTCACAGAAATGTTTCCAGCTCACAAAAAGCTTGTGAATTTAAGGGCTGTATGCTCTATTAGTATATTCTCTCTTGCATACATTTAGCTACACTACGGCTCTGTACAGCTCCCTAGGCAACAGTCTTCCTAAATGACACTGTAACAAAAGCCAAAGGTGCAGGAGCTTCGCACACTGAAAACCCTTTCTATGTGAACATGTGTCCCCAGTTCAGCTGCTTTGCTTTCTATCCCGTGTCTTATGCATCTTGCAAGCCAGGCTGAGGCCCTTTCCCTGTGGCAGTGGCTGCATGTCAGCTGCACTCCCTGCCAGCTGCTTGGACCACCGTGGAATTGCAAGGTTGTCTGAATGGTTTATCAATTATTGCAGTTGTTATTACTATTACACTGCGTATCCTTCCAGCTGATGGCTTCCCGGAAATGATGGAGCCAGTCCTGGAGAGAGCTGTCCTTGCCCCACAGTGTGCTGCAGGGCACACAGTGGGAAGGGGCTGGGTGGCAGAGAGCACGATGAGGGCTGCCACACACAGCCCCTGCCTGGCAGTATCTCTGCCACCCCAGCCTCACCGCCAGCACCCCCGGCGAGCAGTCTCACTGCAGAGCAATGGCAGCTTCCCTGCTGCTGGAATCCCATCCTGCTGCTCTGTGCAGACACCTCCTGACTCCTTATGTGGTCCCCATTCCCAGCTCTGCCCGAGGCTCTCCCACAGGGACAGATGGCACCAACCTGACCTTCCATTTTTTGCACCAGATGAGATGTGAAGCCCAGCTCGGGCAGGTGACCAGCCTGCACCCTGCTGTACTCCCTGCACAGATGCCCTGTGCACGGAGGCCTCTTCTGCACGCAGGATGCCAAGAGCACCTGCAGAGGCTGCGTCGTTTGTGCTCCACCACTTGCTGGTGGGGCTGTGCAAGCTCCAAGTTGTAGCATGGCACTGATTGCTGGGCACTGCTGCTGCGCTAAGGATGCTCATATCGACCTGCTGAGCCCCGCACCGCTTATCCCGAGTGTGAACGGGAACTGCCCGTGCAGGCCTGCCCGAGGAGGTGCAGGGGGACCGGCTACTTCTCCCCACACATGCTGACTGGGGAGCGCTGCCTTTCCTCTCCCCAGGGCAGGAGTGACAGGTGTATGCGGGAATAAAAAGGCACTTTCCAACTCACCCAGCAGCACCCACTCCAACTCCGCGCTCGGCAGAACCCATCAGCGCATCCCCCGGCAGCCACCCCAGTACATCAGCGACCAGAAGCTATCCCTGCCCCGAATCCCTCTTGGAGGCTCGGCGGAGCAGAGACGCTCCCCAGCCCCTTCACTGCCGCTCGTTCCCACGGAGGACCCCCCGCCCCGGTTCCTCCCGAGGATGCCCGAGTGAGTTGGGGGACGCAACCCTTCGGAGGACCCCGACGCGCTGCGACCGCAAGGTCACCCCCGCTCCCCGGCGCTGCCCGCGGCGGGCGCTCACCTGGCGGTCGCGGTGGCGGGGCGGCAGCGCGATACCGGGATGCCTCCGGCGAGCATCGCCCGCCGCCGGGCGAAGGAGCTGCGTCCGTCAGCCCGCCCGTCCGGGACCGGCCCGACGGCGGCGACGGTAGCGGTGCGGTTACGCGCGGCGCGGAGCCGATTTAAGGCCACCCCGGCAGGGCGGGAGGGGCGGGCGAGCGGGGCGGCCCGCCGGCGGCTGCGGCATCCCGCCGCTCCACCTTAAGCGCGGAGCGGGGGACGGGGAGAGCGCGGAGGGGGCGGCGGGAGCGGCGCCGCGCAGCGGGAGCGGAGGGAGTCGGCGGCGGGAGAGCCCCGAGCGGCACCGCCGTGAAGGAGCGCGGCCGGCGGCCTCGGCGAGGGGCGGGCTGCCGTAAGGAGGAGCCTCCGTGCCGGCTTTGCCCCATGGCTGCGCTGGCCCTTCGGCTCCCTCGGTTGCCCCTGCGGCTCTGCCCCCTGTCCGGAGCTCGGGGCTGCCGCAGCCCCAGGGGGCTTCTGGCGGGATGCTCTGAGCGAAGGGCTTTGAGGTGGTTGGCCGGAAGGTGCTCCCGGGGCAGAACGGGGGGGCTCCGTGTGCTCGGCTGAGCTGACACCTTGGGAAGGGAAACAAGTGACATTTTGCAGCCCGAACGACATTTACAGCGTGCCACGCTGAGGTGAACCTCATCTCGCAGCTCAGTGCCTCCATGCACGCCACCCTGCCCGTCCTGCCTGCCCTCACACAAAGCCCGGAGCCACTCCGTGCCCGTGGTATGAAGGCTCTGCTTGTGCTGTCTAGGACCGGAGGAGCCCTGTGTGCCTGAAGCTGCAGTGCCTCAGGTTTAGGCAGACCCACACCCCTGAACCACCTGCCCTTCTGTGCATCACTGCGTGTCTATGCATCCCCACAAGATAAGACAAGTGTGTTACACAGCTAGGAAGGGCCTGCGGGACAAGATGGAGCCCGCTGTGCCATCACTCAGTGCTTCCTGGGCTTTGGGACTTTGGGTGGGCACTGCGATCTGTTGGGATCAGAAGGATGAGATGGCATCCCAGGGTCTTTCCACCTCCTCCTGGCTGTGCCTTGCTGCCTGCACTCCCGGCTCTCCCTGGCATGCCAAGCTATCCCAGGCTACCTGTCTCTCTCCATGCCCTCGCTGAAAGCGCACATGATGTGAAAAACCCCTTGAAATCTCTGTCTTGGGAACGCAGCATCTGAGGGCTGAGGTGGGACCCTGCTGGTCTCACCTGCTGAGTTCTGTTCCTATTTATTTGGCCTGATCTTGTGCTCACAGAGCCTGTTGAGCTGCCTTGTGCCCTGTCCCCAGGGATGCCCGTGCACCCACACAGAACCCCTTTTCTTCCTAGCCCTGTGAGCTCAGTGAAGCGAAGGCAGGAGGTGGGAAGAGATCAGCGTGTCTCCCCAGCCCCAAAGCTGCGGTGCTGCCTCTCTCCTCATTGGAAGCAGCCTCCAAAGGCACGTGTGGAACAGGCAGTACTCCATACACAGCTCGCCAGCCTTTGAAGAGCCCGTGCTCCAGCAAGGCAGCCGGCAGTCGCTGCCTTAAGAAAGCTGAAAAGCTGCTCTGCAAGCTCTGCAGTTTCATTTCTCTCCCCCTTGAAGCACCAGAGCTGTAGTCTAATCAAGCTATTTCTGCGACAAGCCAGGGAGGAAAGAAAGGGAGATTGTTAGTGTTACTGCTATTTTTAAATACTTTGCTGGCTCTTGAATAGGATGATGATGGGGGCTGCGTAAGGACCCAGACAGAGACAGATTGATGTGTGCCGAATGCATCTGTCATGCTTCAGCTGGGAGACAGCTCCTTTGGTAGCACAACTCCAAGGTGCAGCAAGGAGCCGTGGAGAGGATGGTTGTAGACTGGGTTCTGAATGTGAAGGTGCACCGTCAGCACCTGAAGGCAGCAGCCCCTCTGAACCACTGCATGGTTGGGGTGGCAGCCCCATGCGCACCCAGAGGATGATGGGCGATCTGGCGTCCCTCCCCTCTCAGAAAAGTTTTGCAGAAGGTAAATAGCTATTGAGCTTTCAGCCAAGTTGTGAGCAGAGGCTTGTGTGCTGACTGTTGGTTTCTGTAAGATCGCTTCAAAAAGAAAAAAAAGAAAAGTCAGTCTATTAAAGTGTCAGCCTCGAGAAGAGTTCTGATGCCATTCTGCCAGTCTCATCTCTGTTAGATTCAATAGGGCTCCTCCATGGAAGTAACTGCTTTTATATATATATATAACCCTGCTTCTTAAGTGAGCTACCTACAGAAAGCACGCCTGATGCAGCCTTTGAAAGCTCTGCCTTGCAGCACCCATCTCACTGAGGACTCCTAGCAGTGTTCATGAATCACAAACCCAGAAGGATGCGAAGGGCCCTGCTTTCCACAACTGCCACGCTGACAGCGATGTCAAGTCCTCCTTTCTCCAACGGCAAATCGTGACACATCCTTTGTCTGTCTCCATGGGGAGGCGGAGGGAGGCCAGGGGTGGAGAACAGAGGCCGGTTGTCACCCATCTCCTCGGCTACATGAGAAAGTGGCTTCTGTTTCTGAGCTCCTCTCTGCTCCGCATCTTTCATCAACATCGAATTAAACAAGACTTTCTTTTGTGTGCTGGGAATGAATGGTCGGCATAAGGGTCAAATGGCACTGCCTGCATAAGGCTGAAACCTGCCTCGCACAGCATTGGTTTGTCCTGGAGGCACACAGTCTCCATCGGTTGGATGTGCCCCAGAGGCGGGCTCCCTTCTGGCACCAGACGCGTGGGGGCAGAGTCCAACATCCAGGCAGGGAAGGATGCACATTAAGGTTTAACTGAGAGTCTCCTCATGGTTGGGTGGTGTTCAAATATGGGTAACTGCGCTAGTTCTGATCTTTGGTCCTAAGTGAGGGGCAGCCCTAAATCCCTAGAGTTTGTCCAAGCTAGTTAAGAGATCTCACAAACGCAGCAGAAGCTTTTGATCACCCTCTGCTAGAACAGAGTCTGCCTCCTGCTTTGGGTTATGGGCACACAGAAAGATACAAACCATTCTTCTCTGCTCTGCATTTCGTTTTTAGTTCACGCAGTCTGGTGGATGTGGCAGTCCCTCCAGCTACACCAACTGCCAATGCCAGCCTTGCCATGTTGGGTAGCAGTGTCTGGGCAGAGCCTTCCCTCCATGGGAGGTCTCAAACTGTGGTGAGAGCAGAATTTGTCACTGCAGACAAGTGTTCAGCTTGCTTTGCAAGGACCTCTCTCTCAACAAGAACAGCCTCCACCAGTCTGATGAAGTCACACTTAGATTTCTGCTTTGATATTTCTTCTTCAGTGCATGTAACACACCACAGTTACTTTCTGTAGATCTCAGGCCATGCTGATTACAGATGTGCTGAGTGACACTGCAAAAAATAAAAAATATTTAAAAATTTGCATACCAAACCGTGCTGTTTCCATGCGAAATCAACAGTGAATAAGTGTATGCCCATGGACGAAACCAGGACTTGAGTAGGACAACAGGATGCTAATCAAAGCCTCTGTAGTAGTATGAAGGAGTCTTTGTGATTGCTGTATTGTGCCACGCTGGCAGCTGGAAGGGTCAATGTGCTGAAGGTTTTTGCTCAAGGCATCTCAACCTTTAAGCTGTCACTTTTGAGTGCTTATAATACAGGGCCAGGTAGGTCATTTTTGCGATGTGAAACCCTCTTTCCAGTCTTAAAATAGAGCATTGCAAAGTGGTGCTGGGACAATGAGATGTGGAAATGTCAAAAGGGAGCTCAGAAAGCTTTTAGACTCCTGGGCAGTACTCTGCTTGCATTGTACTCGCGCTGACAGACTGCCTTTAAGATTAAGAAATCCCACTCAACTCGAAATGGATGGACAACCTCTCTGTGCAAAGAAATGAGATAAGATCCTGAGCAATTATATGGAATTCCCTTCCTCTCTATCGTCCTCCATCTGCTGACCTCATCTTTGCTCTGAAGGGGCCACTCCGTGTAGGCGACTCAAACAGCAAGTCAGTTGTTGGGCTTTCTTGGCTCTCAGCACCTCACCCACACAAATCCTGCCAATAGTCATTACTGTGATGCCTTCTGAGCTCCTTCCAGTGAGAAATACTGAGAGAGAAATGATGGGTGGGCGTAACATGATACGTTGACACCACCCGAACCTCATACCCCCTCCTTCTTTTGGTCTCATCCACGATGAAAGGTCTCCTTGCTATTTCTGTGCTTCCTGCATTAAGATCACAATTGTACAAATGCTCCAAGTCTGTGTCTGTCCAGGGATGTGTGTGCGTACCATTATTGGTGCTGCTCAGCAAGTAAAGTTGGCGTGTGCTTCCCAAACAAGCCACACTTCATCCTTCACCTGTCTTTGTAGATGTAATATTGTCAGGCAGGACTAATCTTGCCAAAAGAGGATTTCTAAATGCCATTGACCTAAGGAGAACTGATAATTAAAGAAGGAGTGCACATCTTGTTTTCTAAGACTTGAATATACTGGGAAGTTGACTGATGGGGCAATGGAATAACAGTTAGTGCTCTAGCTATGTTGTTTTAACTCTCTCATGTGCATAATCTATTCTGGAATAAGAGTAATTACTCCAAAGTAAAGCGAATTGCTTTTATTCTAGAACAGCATTTCCCTGAGGGTGAAATACACGAAGCAGAGGATTAACTGATTTTTCCTGCCTCACCAAACTTTGGATGCAAAAAAACAAACAAACAAACAAAAAAACAAAAAAAAAACAAAAAAAAAAACCTGTTTTCTGATCCTCACCATAATGAAAATCAGATTTCTTTGCAGTCTTTCAGAGAGAATAAATCAGAGAGGTGCGGGTAGCAGCCTGCTGATCAGTGTTTGTTATGGGTAGAGGATCCAAACCTGAGGTCCCTTCAGTATCTGATCCATGGACAGTTATTCGCCTAGATATGCTGCTCAGAGAGAAGTGTCCTGAAAGCTCTTCCCTGCTATAAGTGCATGTTCTGTCTCATGTTGTCTTTTCTGAGCAGAAATGTGCTTGTCCTTGAGACAAGTTTCATCTTTGATAAGATCAGTTGGTATTTTCCAATGAAACACTGGCTTGTTAAAAAATTCATGACCAGCCTTAGTAGTATTAGCATAGATTTAATGGCATAATTATCTAACTATAGCTATGCTGGTCAGTTCCCTGAGGTACCAAAGCTCTAAGCTGTTTCTTTCTTTCTTTCTTTCTTTTTTTTTTTTTTGCATACGTGTGAGCTCAAATGATAATGTGAGTCAAGTAATCCTCTCCCCCAAATGGCAGAACCCTTCCACACACACCCGTGCTTGTGGTGCTCAGTAGCACCAGGGGATCCTGCCGGTGCCTCTCCTGCATTCTCTTGCTCTCCCTTCCACTCTCCCCACGCACACACTACAACGTGGGACCCTCTGGAGGCTGTAGCACCACCTCATCTTTCTGATGTGCAGAACGCGGCCGTGCCAGGGCCTTACACTGCTTGCTCTCTGTCTGCAGCATTGCCAGCACCCGAGGCTGCTCTCAGGCTGGTGACCTTGAACACTGAGCTCTGTTCCCTGATCACCAGCCCCAGCTCACAGTTGCTCCCACTGCCTCCTCACGCTCCGTGGGCACGCTCTGAGCTTGTTACAGCATCTGCTGCCCTCTCGTTTGGAGCCTTGCGGTGCGCAGTGCTGCCCTCAGCTAGCTGTCAGTATTTATCATGACATCCCATTAGCATGATCCCCGCTAATGACTGTGAAAGATGCATCCATTTCCATTTTCTGTAGGGCTTCTGCTGGCTCAAAGCCAGCCGCAGGGTGAGGCCGGGGAGGGTAGCGGGGTGACAAACCCTGGTAGTGAGAGAGCAAGGAATGCGCATCATTACCAAGTGCCCCTCTCTCTACGGGTTTGGTAGCTGTCAGCATCCTTCCCCGGTTCTTTTCCAATGTCTTGTTGGTCTGAGTCCTGTTGATGTCACTCCTGCCTGACTTCACCACGCAGGAACCGGGCGGTTGGTGATCGCTCTTGTCTGGGTGAGGGAGCTGGCCCATGGGAGATGCTGGCAGCCCATTGGAAACTCTTCCATGACCCAGTGCAATGCAGCCAGGTAACTTTCCTGACACCACGTTGGAAATGCCATTTCTCTCCGACTTATGCCAGCTTGCCTCCCTGCCTCCTTAGCAGCCGTGCCCTTTAGCTATTGATGAATAGCGGTGTTCCCTTTTGAGCATCTATTATCCCACAGATATAGATTTCACTTCTGTAATACTTGCTGTAAATTTGACCTTCTAGTCCTCTGGCTGGTCTCATCATTTTTCTCTGATCTCCAGTTCCAGAAATTGCCAGAAGTGCTACAAGCAAACAGCTGATGTAAACTCTTGCTGGAGTCAGATTGTTCCCTATCTTTTTCAGGCAACAATGTGGAACATTTTCGGCACATTTTCATATTAAAACCTTCTGTTTAGTTGGTGCTTTCTCTCTCTAGGACCTATGCTGTTACCAGAAACATTTCACATATCTTCTGTTTGCTGAGTATGAGCTAATAATATTTTAGCCTTGACTTTTTAAAATGAGTCCCATCTGGACATTTCTTGCTGAGGTTTCCAATCTTTCTTGCTCTGTTCCTTGTTTGCTTTGGTCTTCATTATTTCATCCCCAAGGATGCAAGAAATGGTTCTATGCTGCTCCTTTGATGTCTATCCCTGTCTTTTTCTACGCTCTCCTTTTGCATTCTAATTCATTGAGACATTCCTCCCTTATCCAAGTGGGCCTCGTGCCGAAATGCCCAGTCTCCAGTGAGCACATCTGCCGTGTCCTTGCAGCTCTCTGCAGTCAAGGAGCTGCTTTGTGCAGGGCTGAGCTCCTCACCCATCTCTTCGCAGTGATCATCAGTGCTGCAGCGTGCTGCTTCCCAGCTCCTGCAGGCTGAGAACCCTATTGTCTGCTGTTACTGAGCAGGACGCAAGGAGGAAGCGTTTTCTGAGGCACAATGGCAAACTCAACCCAAACAAATCATAAAGAGAACCCTAAAACAAGGGACGAAACATAGAAATTGTGATGCCCAGATTCAGAGTAAGGATAAAAAGGATAAAGAGGCCTTACCAACACAGTGTTTTACAGCCATCTCCCGATTTTCACTCCGATGTATCAGATGGGTGCTGTACGTTATATGCTGTGACAGGGTGGTCTTGCTAAAAGCAAAATGGTGTGTGATGTGAGTGAGATATTCATGGTGCATTGGAAGCTGTCTTGTCTTGCTTGTCTGGCTGAGCTTTGTGTGAAACTGATACGCTCTGATTGTCTGTGATAATATGACCTGATGGCCAGAGGGAGCTCCATTATGCAGCACTCCAGCAGAAGAGCTCTGTGGAGCTTCTCAGAAGGCTCTCCCTCTCTGATGGAACACAATCCTACTTCCAGGCTTTTCTCTTCCAAGGAAAACCACTTGAACATCCTTTGGTCACCACCGGATGGATGCATTAATAGAGAGGATGAGTAAGAATATACTTCTTGTGCTTAAGCAGGCCAATGGAGCTCAGGTGATTTTGTTCTGCGTATCTTTTGGCCAGTGTGAGACTGCAGAGGATTCTGCAGGACCTTCTCCGTTTGACGTGTTGTATGGCTGACAACCTAAAGCTTTCCAGACTTCAGTCCAAAGCTAAACCCCGAACACTTTCACCGCAGTTTAGAGATAAGCTCGTAGGGGAGAATCTCAGAAAAAAAAAAAGGAAAGAAGCAGCCAAGGCAGGCTGGCTGATAAAGCTCGTTGGGCTGGCAGTGAGGAAAAGCTTTGTTTTTGCTACCTGCAACTGAAGATAAAGCACTTGGGCTGAGCGGGAGAGTGGAGTGTGAAGACTATGGGGTGGAGCAGTCAGGAGAATTTTTGGCACTGATTTTCTGTGACTGTGGCCTGAACAAAATCCCAGGGAGCTCGTGATGTACGTCAGACACTGCTTTTTTTTTTTTTTTTTTTTCCTTTTTGTAAGTAGAAGCAGAAAGGTTTTTGGGATAGGAGGAGAATGTGGCTAAAGGGATGGCTAATGGAAAGCTGACAAGTTTGGCCAAGTGTTTGTTCCTGGGCAGACCAATGAGGGGCAGCACAGGGTGTCAAAAGATGCATTTCTCCCCAAAGACAGCCCTCCAAACCTCAGTGAAGAGAGAAAACAGCCCCAAGCAGAGGATAGGGCAAGTCAGTTGGAAGTCAGTGAAATTAGTTCTAAACAAAATAGCCAAATTAGGGCTGGCTGTTGGCCTTCTTCACCTGTACCTTCTCTCCTGTCTGGTTCTGACACCTTGAGTGCCTGATGGTCACCAGGAAAATCAAAACCAAGTGCTCTCTCAAGTGGGAGCTATAGGGGACGTGCCGAATTCCTACCTCCAACAAGCAAGACAATTTTAGGGGTGGAAGGTTATTACTGGAGATCTATTTCTGAGTTTTTGCTTATTACCATGTCCCTCTGGCCAATTTGCTGAATAAAGGCAAAAAGAAGGAAGTAAATTAGATGGCAGAACGTCGATGCACCTTTGGTGCAATGAAAGAAGCCCTGAGCCCAGAGCCAATATTGATAAGCTCTGATTTTAGGAGACCATTTATAGCACAAATGCATATGACCGAAATAGGGCTGGGAGCAGTAGCCAAAAGAGGCCTGTGGAGAGCAGCATATTTTGTATTACGGAAGAAAATATGCCCTTGGGAGCCAAGGTACAGTGCTGTGTGGAGACTGCCTGGCAGCAACTCAGTTCTGCAGAGCCTTTGGGTCTCTGCTTGTTGCAGTGAGAGTCCAGCACTGCTTACACACACAGAAAGACAAGGATGCACATAGAACAAGGTGCCCTGGGATGAAAATCCAAGCAGGACGCCAATAAAAAATTGGTTAATCAAGGGTAGGATGTAATTCATGCACCCAGGGAGGGGCCATGTATGTGTGCTGCACAAGTGAGGGTGATGAACCTGCCTATCCGTGATGGCAGAAGGTTTTGGTTTCCTCAAAATTACAATGGTTCTGCTGGGAAAATGATGGGTTAAGTGTGATGAGAGGGAGCTAATGGCCCAGGACTTCTGTGTGGCCAGGTGGGGAAACGCCAGGCCAGCGGTGAATAGAGGCAGAAAATATTTGTGTCGCTTTCACGAGGAAATGAGAACAACTGGGATGTTATTCCAATTTATGCTTGAGATAAGGCAGATCACTATTCCTCAGGAGAAAATAAATCCTCTGCTTGTATGAAGCCAAAGCTAACACTGGCCTCTGCCAAAACGCTATGCACACAGCTGAGGCATTGCTCCGTGTATCGCAGAGAGGGGCCATACAGTGTCATTGCACTGACAAGGCATTGCTGGATGCGGGCTGAAACCCCCACATTTCCCCTTCTCTTCGCTGATCTTCCCCTAAATGACTCAGGAAACAAGCGGCTCTGGAGAAGATGTTGACTCTCAGGCTGGCAGCCCTGATGCAAGTGGCCAAAGCGGCCAGGTCTGAATGACATTAATCCTTTCAATGAAAGATTGCTGCAATAAATCGGCTTAAGGGGCGGCGAGGTCTGATGTATGAAGACAGTTTAAAACAACTAAATATGTGTACTGCAGCTTGGCTGAACAATTCACACATGCCAAGTGACACCCACACATTTCATTGTGCCTGTCAGTCTGCCCAAGTCCAGAAAGAAAGAGTGTGATTTTATTCTTTATTATTATTATTGTTATTTTTTGCTGCTTCTGTTTATGCCCTTCTGTATGTCTTTGGGGAAAGTCACTTCCCTTCTCCCACTGCCCTGATATGGTACAAGGGCTGAGATTTGGTGTTATCCATCCAGATAGTATGATTTTAGCAAGTGTCTGGAGATCCATTGTACTAGGGCTACTCCAGATACAATAGATGGAAACTTTAGCTTCAGGAACTGGTGTGCGGAGACTGCAGGTTCCTTACAGCCCTGAGCTTCTGACACCAGAACTCCAGGGTGGTTACCTCATTTCTTTCTGAGCCTCGTGGTCCCTGCCTGGCCTCACGTCCTGCAGCACTGTAGTCTGTCAGCACAGCACTGTGCCTGCAGTGTGAAAGACCCATCTTCCCCGACAGAGAGAGAAAAAAAGTGCACAGTCATCTTCTGTGTTTGATCTGAGCTTTGTGGGGAAGGATCTGACTCAGCATTTGGGGTTAGGCACTCCACCAAAACTGGAAGAAGTTGGGATGAATTCTGAAAGGAGGAGGTGCATTTGCAGGTACTCTAATCTGAGTGATGCAGGGACTGCATAAGCACCGTCCCCTGGCCCCCAGGATGACAGCAGGTCAAGCTCCATCTCAAACAGGGCAGCTCTGAGAGGCCTGGCTGTAAGACAGGAGGGACGGTCCAGCAGCCTGGCTGAGCTTTCCATCAGTAAACACAACTCTGCATTTGATTCTTCCCCAGAGACTTCATGCATCTGATTTAGCATCCGAAATAAGGTATCAAATATTAATGCAAAATATTACCTCTACCTTAGGGACTCACAAGCTGTTCTCACCAGCTTTTATTAAACAGGCTGGCCCTGCAGTTGCATTATTCTTCATACAAGAGCAGATCACATTTTCTGTGTCAGGGCACCTCTGTTGTAGAGCTCTGCAAGAGGGAATAGGGGAGAAAACAGTAATGAAGCAAAAGAGATGATGGAAGATAAAGCAATACAGGGAATGGAAGCTGGGGAACAGGGGCTGGGGAAAGGATGAGAGAAAGGAATGAAGGTGAGTGATGATGGAGGGGGGAAAAGAGGCAAAAAGGCAGGAAAGGATGGTATCATGAGAGAAAAAGAGGAAAGCTTGTTTCTGATTCATAAGGCTAAAGCATAGTTTCCAGGGACTGAGGAACTATTTCCAGGGAATGCAGGGGGACTGCATGTGATTAATAATTAGTTGTAAAGCAGAATTCTTTTCCCCTTCCCTTGGCTCAACACAGTGAGAAGTCAGCCCATCTGACCTGCAGGACCCAGCTCCAATCCCAGCAGGAGCTGAGCTGCAGCATCTGCAGGGTACATCAGTGTGTGGCCTGTCCATGGTGGAGATTCCCCCAAATTTAGGCAACTCTCATCTTCCCATGGTCTGTGCTATGTAGCCAGTCTGACTCAATGACTGAAAAAGCCACAAAAGGTTTCTGAATGCTTCTGAATTAGAAGATGTAGCAGGACTCGTTTGCTGCCTTTTGGTGGTCCTGACTTGCATAAATTCTTCTCCTGCTATCCTACAGACTAATTCAATGTCTGAGCGAAACCCACAGGTTCTAGTGCAATACAGACTTCCAAAAGGGAGGTATGAAGTCACACTGCTCACAGTGCTGTGCCATGGATGACCTCACGCTCACATTTTGCTATCATTTAGGGTTTTCTCCACAAACCTTTACAGGCAACATGAAGGAAACACAGAATCATAGAATATCCTGAGTTGGATCCATGAAGATCATCGAGTCCAACTCCTGGCCCCACACAGCACCACCCAAAATCCAAACCCTATTTCTGAGAATGGTATACAAATGGTCCTTGAACTCTGACAGCTCGGTGTCGTGCCCTCTGCCCTGGGGAGCCTGTTCCAGGGCCCCCACCAGCCTCTGGTGCAGAACCTTTTCCTGATATCCAACTTGAACCTCCCCTGTTGCAGCTTCAAGCAGCAGCACAGTGTTAGTTTTGATTTTCCAGGCTCCCCATCTGCTTCCACGGCAGCAGAAGGGACCGATGCCTTCACAGGTGGCAGGGCTGGACCGTCTCTTTACCTCTTGGAGATCACATTTTTACAGCACGGTTCATTTGACTGAACAAACGCAAATGCAATTCCTGGCTCTGCAGAGTTCTGGCTGAAAGGAATCGCAGTTTGATCAAGCAGCCTGACCTTTTGTGCTCTGCAGGTCTCGCGCATTTGTATTCAGCTGCCACTGTAATGACAGGAGGGAAAGTCTGCTTGATAAAAGCATCTCTCTTTTTCAAATGTGTATTTAGTCTTGATTTAAAGACAGCAGGGGATGGGACAGCCACATTTTACATCCATGACTGTTCCCTGGTTAACGTCCCTCTCTGTTGGAATTCACGTCTCGTCTCATGTGCAGATTTGTCCAGCACCATCTTCCAGTTGGTGGGTCTTGTTCCTTTTTTTCTCCCAGTAGGTTAAAAAGCCCTTTGGTAACTGTCATTTTCTCCCCACGGAGGAACTTGCATACTGCATCCAAGTCACTTTTCAGCCTTTTTTTTGACAAGATGAACAGTCCAAGCTGAGAGTCCTATAGGCAGCTCTCCAAAAATCCGTGTGTATTTTCTTCCCTCTTTGCTTTTCCAGCATCCTGTTAGGGACGGACAACAGAACTGAACGTGTTCTTCTAGACAAATGTCTCACCAGGGCTGTTACACAAACACAAAATAACCTCTCCGTATCAAAGAAGTAAAAAACAATTTTCCTTGTACATTCAAGACTCCCATTACCCCTTTCATCACCCGGCAGTACAAGATGATCATCTTTATCTGCCTTAACCACTGCATCCTATTCAGTCAGTGCGTTCTGAGGCACTTCCAGTAGGAATGACTTGCAAGCTTTCTTCTTAACTTTGCACTGAACCACATAAAAATGCGTTTTGTCTCTCAGCTCGTGCTTGCAGTTGAATGCAGTTCAAGGTCTGCGACTGCCTTTTTCGTTATATTTACCACTCTGTCAAGCTTTATGTCTCAATAAACTTTACTGCCTGTGATTTTTTATTTACTTCCAGCCCATTAGGCATTGGGCCGAGTTCGGATGAGGAGCTGGATGAGACGCAGTCCCCGCTGAAGAGTTGTTCTTACTGACAACTCTTTTCAGAGATCTTGCAGCTGTTTGTTCTTAACTCATTTATGATGTGCTTTATGGATGTTGTAAATCATGACAGGTCTATTTTTTAATCAGAATATCATGCACTACTCAGTGAACAGAAGTCTTTGTGGTTATCCTTATCAGCTAAGCTTGCGAATCCAAAAAAAAATCACATCAGGTTTGACATGTTCTCTCGCAGTAAGAACACGTTGATTGGCACTAATTATATTTCTGCTCATTACATTGTCAGCATCTGACGTCTGGTTATCTGACCTACCATTACCTGGAACAAACTGCTTGCAACTTTTGCTACATTAACTCAGCATTAGCGTTCTCGCAGGCTTCTGAGATGTGTTTACTGTAGGCCACTGCCTGTAATTCAATAGGTAGCGCTCCTTAAGGCTGTTGGGTGCAAGCCTTTCAGATTGGGAAACATTAGGATTTCCAACCTTAGCAGGTGATGTCTAAAGACCTCAGACACTAATAGACTGGAAAGTAATTCTTCATCCCTTTACTGTGCTTCTTTAAAAAAAAAAAATAGAGACCATAAAAAGTACTCAAGCTGCTCTCCCTTTTTCAAGTATATATAAAAAATATTCCCATTAGTAATAGACCCGAGGAACTAATGAAATTTATTTTGTCTCTAACACAATTAAACTTCTCTTTATAGTCCTTAGGTCTGCCAGTCACCTGTTTTCAGCTTGTCCCTATCTTCCTTCAGCAAGTTTCATCACTTTTAACTTCTATTGACTATTACCTATTTCTTGATACAATTTCACTCATTAATCATGCATTCTTGTCAGTTTCTAATTGCCGCTTTGACTTTGCAGCTGAACAAGGACGATGAGCTCTCAGCCAAAGTATGCATTCCATTGACAGCAAAGCCATGCTTTTGTTTTTTTTTTCCTAACAAACTGTTCTGTAAGACCTGAAAATTTTCATTCATCTTCCAGGCCTCATTTTCCACACTGTGATTTCTCTTGTATTTTTCTTCTACCGCTCAGAAATTAGGTCTTTGGAACCATCCTGTTTGCCCACATTTAATGCAATCATCTCAGTCATTATCATCTCTAGTTTCAGGAACCTTTAAACTCCATCAGCTCCAGCATATATCCTTAAATCAAAGCTCCTTAAAACAGCACTCTTTTTTTTTTTTCCCCTTCTGCAGCAGGTATGAAGAAGAGAGCAGTGCTTAAAGGAAAACTCATTTTCTTGTTTGATTTAGTGGTCTCAGATGCCTCTGTACCAGCCTGCCTCCAGGGGTTTATTAGCTAACACGTTAATCCACATGCATTCAACATCCTTTAATTCTGGATTATCAATAACTCTAAATCAAGTAATGATGTTTTTAATGCAGACAGCCACCTCCACTTCTTTCCTCCATTCAGTTATTCCTGAACTGATTAAAACCATGGATTTTAGCAGTCTAGTCATGCAAATTGTCCCACCAGCTTTCAGCCAAGAGCACTATTTCATGGGAGCCCTGTGTGGGGTGCGTGTTCCACCCTGTCTAGGATTAAGGTTTAGATTTGGGTTAGGGGGTTAGGGTTTGGAGAGAGAGGAAGTGCAGACTCCCCTCGTGAGTGGGGTTGTGAGAGGGCTGCCAAAGGAATCTATGGGCTTCCTTTTCCAGGAGCAGCTGAAACGTTTCTTCCCATCTCTGCTGCTGTGTCAGTACAGTTTATTTGTGATGAGCTTAATGTTACTGGGTTTTATTATGTTGTTTTTTTTTTTTCCCTGCACTTTGTGGCTAGTGTCTTAGGGTATGGGGTATGTGATCTGATACCAAAACTGTATGTAGAGCTTTCTTGTCTTGCAGCAGTGCTACAGGCTGCTTTTGGAGATGAACTGCTCTTTCACCTGCCACTACCATGAAAACTACTGCATTCAAAATTGGCACCTGTTAAATTGGTCTGTCTCCCACAAGCTCATGATATGGTATTTGTTGCCAAGAGATACTAAAAAAGCAAGGTAAAAATTCGTTGGAAAGCAATAGGAAAGGTTTGTGCTTCAACTTGAAGATGACAAAATAGAGTCCAGAGTGCAGCTGAGTGCATGCAACTGCTCAGGAGGGCAGGGAATCCCTCAGCTTGTGGTCATAAGGAAAATCAGAACAGTTCCCTCCACACTCCAGCTGAATGTCTATCTTGTCTGAGTTGCATTCCTTCCAGTTAAATTTTTGCAGGGCTCATTGAAACATAGTTGGCTAGCAGCAGGCTGGGAATTAGTGGCACCTCTCCTCTTCCCAAGGGTTTTCCTGGGGTAAGGTATTAACTCATACAGACTGGAGCTTTAGGGGCAGATGAGCAACTGTCCATCAGAACAGGATATCTCTTCTGTAGCCGTCCTGAGGCACTGATTGCCATGGCTGTTTGCTGAGCAGGGAACAGACAGAAGAGAGAAAAATTATTGCTGCAGGGGAGAGAGCCCATTGCTCACACTTCTTGGCGTGCCTGCAGTGGTCAGCAGGGAACAAACCGAAGGAACAAAGCATTGAAAACAAACAAACTTTTAAAAAACTCCCTAGCACAACAGGTTCCTCTGTCAGAAACTTGCACTGTTATCACTCAGTGCAACACCAGAGGTAGTTCTCGTTGGCATTGCATTGCTAAGTACCAGCATTTGTGTCACCCTGGGCTGAGGGAAAGCTCAGGTGCCTGCTCCAATGCAAATCATTCAGGAGATGCTTGGTCACCCCTCAGCTGAGTCAAGCATTTAAAACTGAGTGCATCAGGGGAAGGGACACATCAGATGTTCCCTCAGCCTTTCATACTGCTGCCTGCTTGATAAAAGAGAAGAGGAGCTCGGCTCCATCTGAACAGCATTAATCATGGCTGGATTGTCAGCAGTACTAGAGGCAAAAAGGTTTAACAGTAGTGTGGCTGAAGAGAAACATATTTGTCAGAGAAACTCAGGGCTTCCATGGCAGCAGGAGGGGCTTCTGCAGTGAAACCCTGGGCTGATAGCGAGGTGCTGCCGGGTTGCTGCTCCCTTTCCTGGCCCCCAAAATCATGGGGTCCTGATGTCCCAGGGAAACTATACACACACAGACAGAAAAAAAACAAACAAAAACAAACTGCACTGAGTTGCAACACAGCTCAGTGGTACTTAGGCAGCAATCTTGTGGAGAGTGACCTCAGGACATGGGCACCACCAATTCACACTACCTTAGCTCTGCACAAAGCACAACCTCCCCCCTCCCCCCACCCTGAGCCTCCCTGTGCAACAGTGCACTGCGCCTGCAGGACAGAACTGTCAGGATTTATTCTGCCAGGCTCAGAGATAATATGACAAATTTGCATTTTCAGCTGGGTTGTGAAAATTGCCCCACTTCCTGCAGCATGTAGCGGCGCCTTGCTCTGTCAGGAGTGCCTCCGTTTGTTTCAGCGGGACAGCTGAGGGAATAAGATATTATTCATTGCAAATAAAAGCAAAAAAACTGCAGATAACGCTTCAGGAAATGAAGACGAGTAAATTCTCCCACGGGCCAGATATTGAGCCTACAGCGGGGAAAATCAGGAATATCATAGAATCATAGAATGGTTTGGGTTGGAAGGGACCTCAAAGCCCACCTAGAGCCCTAACCCTCTGCTGTGAGCAGAGTTGCCACCCACCAGACCGTGCTGCCCAGGGCCCCATTCAGCCTGGCCTTGAGCACGGCCAGGGAATACGACCAGGCATTTGGCTTGCAATGGGGCAAAATGCTGCATGATGTCATATTGCATAGGTGTCGCTAATTAGCCAGCAGGAAAATTCTGTAGAGAGATGTGTGGTTATTTAGGAACAGATGAGTGCAAGAGCTCTCCAGGGTGACCGAGCCTAGCTTCTGCTAACAGAAGCAGCTCCATCTCAACACTTCTAAACTGATCAAGTGCCAAGTAGCGATGTGATTGTCCCCTGCCTCCCTTAGACCCCTCATCATACGAGACCAAAGACTTTCTGATGCGTTTGGAGGAATTGTCTCACTCAACCTTACGTGTCACAGGACCTAAACTAGCTCTCCCTAACGATTAGGTCATAGAAAACCTGTGCTCCGTTGCACTGTTTGATAGAAACAGACAGAGGGAGGAGAAAGGGTGGAGACTTCTGTACATGTTGGTAGAAATGCTTATTAAAACCTAAACTTGTGATGGCAGTGTTCATTCTGTAATGGCTGACTGTCAGTCTGAATCCTGAGTGGGTGCTTACTGTCTGTACATCTATCCCCAAAGCACATGGGCTGTATTAATTGTCAATTATTATACCAATAAACAATAAACCAAATCAAAAATGATCCAGGATGGGGATTTTCAGATTAGTCTTAAAGGAAAGTGTCCCAAGGAGTGTCGACTCTGTTTCTCCTCTTCCATTTTCTGTGTTAATCTGACAATTCTGTTGTTTCTTCTTTAAGCTAATGGCTCTCATCCTTCTCAATCTCTCCTCATCCGCAGCCTCCCAAGCAGACAATCATTCATGTCACCGCTCTGTGAACTTCTTCCATTTCTACCGCAACTGCTCTGTGGGCTGGTGACCAGGACCAAGCACAGTATTCTGAGTGAAAGCACGTTATTGATTTATCGAATGGCTTTATATTTTCAGTAATCTCTTTCACACACACTTTTTTGCTACTGATGCCAGAAGATAAAATGAAAAAAAAAAACACCCACCAAATAAATGTATCTCAAATACACTGAAATGGAAAATCTCCAGTACAATCTCTTCCTTCCCTCTGGAAAAATAGCACGTCTGACATCACCTCTGTTGCAGAAAGTGCACATCCATCTTGGTTTTTCAGAGCTGAACTTTTGACTTTCAGGGCGGCTTTCAAGAATGTTTGTGTTTATTGTGTTACTGCACATTTTCAAAGTACCTGTATCTTATTTATGGAGGTGGAATTCGGTTAGCTGAAAATGAGAATAACTTACATTGGGTTGAGATATGTTGAAGGTAAGGATACTGAAGGACTTTTCTTTGCCAATATCCATTTATGTAGGAGGATTTTACCATTAAGCATCTGCTACTGTTTTAACAAAGGATTCTTCTTTTCACATAAAGTATATGGGTCATCTGTAACACAATATCTTATAAATATGGTGGCATAAACATATATGCCAAAACTGAATTCTTGATCTCAGGCCTAGAATACAGACCAAGGCACGTAGGTCAGGTATTAGAAACCTCTTTTTCTCTAGGGTCTTTGTTTTGAGAAGTTTGCAGGTGAAATAATCACTTCTATGCATATATCAGCCCTTGGAATGGACCAGGTTTATTACGCCCTAAAAATCATGCCATATCTTTTGGAAAAATAAAAAGTAAGAATTTATAGGAAGCCAAAAGTAACTGATTCCAGCCACCTCCTGGCAAGCTCTTCTCTGCCAGCTTCTAGATCGCTAAACGTTGCACTTAGATTTTAAGATATGTTTAAGTAGATACGTTTAAGAGCAGGTATGTAAGTGTGGGGAGCAGTATCCTTGTGTCCCTAAGACAGCAGTGCCGGCACCCTCAAATACATGGTAGGACTGGATGCTAACTGCCTCCCTGCTGACTCTGAGGTTTTTCTGCTCTGTTAAGGACTTAAGGATGAAGCTTGTAGACATACAGACATGTAGATTCTATATGTCTTGGCATATGCCAGTGTAGATAAAAGAGTATACAGCCATGTGCTGAAGCTGTCTGCTAGAGCCAATTGAGAAGAAATAAATGAAAAATGTAGCTGTTGTCATTATAACTAAGTGTCTTCTAGACAATAAGCATCATACGCACTGACAGGAGACCAGTCTCATGGAGTGCTTAATGAACAGGCAGCAAGATGACTTTGCATCCATCTTACCACCCACTGCCCTCTCCAGTGCCCAATGCTACAGTTTCTCAGAGCACAGTCACACTGCTTGGCCCACCAACTGATTCAGGGTTTAGTCACACTGAAAAAAGGCAGCTGCGTGAATGATGACACTTAGACCTAATTTCCATTTTTTGGCTATTGAAAAATTGAACTTATTGCTACTGGGGGATCCAGTCCTGCAGTCCACAGCTACAGAAATGAACATCAGGGATTTGCAGAACTTTACTGCTCACTTGAGGCATTACATGTTAGACAGGCCTCCTATGTACAAAAATCTTCCCCAGATGCTTACATTACACTGTACTTGCAAACACAAGATATTAATAATTAACACTGAGGGTATCTTTGGGGATAAGAACAGTTGTGCTTCTGAATGTAAACTGCACACAGCACACATGTGATGTCAGCCCCCCTGTCAGCAAACAGCAGAGGTGATTAGCAGACACGGATCCACAGAATGATGTCTTAGGAGGCTAGCGCTCCATGCAAATACCTGCAGATCAAATAGCATCTCTGTGAGACTGCCAGACACGTGCATTTCATAGTGACATGGAGGGATGCTCAGTCTGTTATTTGATCTCGCTTGTGTTTATCACAAAAGAAGCTGAACACGTAATGGCGAATGCCAGCAAATCCTGCCATGAGACAGCAGGGCACTCACCCAGCAAAGGCACTCCTCTCTGAACAGCTCTTTAGCTTCACTTTCTCCTTCTGTTATCAGCTGCATAAAAGATGTGTGGAGGACCTGGTTCAGATCATTAACCAGAAGGATGATGGGTCATGTGCTGTGTCTGTCCTTGGAGATTTTCAAAATCAGACGGGACAAAGCCCTAAGCAACTTGGTCTGACCACACAACCGACCCTGCTTTGAGCAGGAGGTTGGACCAGACAGTCTCCTGAGGTTTTTTGGGAGAGTAATGTGCATCATCTTAGAGCCTCAGTAAGAGCTACCTGACAGATCCCGTTGCCAGGGTCCCAGATCAGTGCTCTGATGCCAGAACATCTTCAAAGTGCAGCATACTTTCTCAGCTGACTTCAGTCTTGCTCTTACTTTCAATCTTTTCAGTGTACATTTTGAAAGTGTTTTGCAGTCAGTGAAGCCAAAGCTCTAGAAAAAAAATATCAACATGGGATCCTTGGCTGTGATAGGCACAGCCAGAGAGGAGACAAAAAAAAATGATGGACAGTAACTACAACCTCCGATCATTTTACCCAAGGCCGTTTACCATTCGTTAGGGACAGAAAAATTAAGTGACTGTCTTCCACATGTGACAGTTTCTCCTAAATGTACAGCTTTCATTTTTTTCCCACTCTCTTGACTTTCTTTCTTTTAAGAGTGAACACTGAAGCATAGTTTCTGTTTCATTTTGTGTGGAACATCTTTCTTAAGTCATATCAAACAATTTCATTTCAGTTCAGTTCTAATAGGAAAATGTTTCTTTGTTTTAATACCCCTTCCTCGGCCCAAACAAACAAAAAATTGGAGAATTAAGTGCTTTTTTTTTTTAAATTCTGAACAACCAAAGTCTCTAAGGAAAAAACTTTTCTCATGAGCATCCGTTCCTTTGAAAACTCAGGTTTTTTTTCCCAGAAACAAAGGAAAAACAGGCCTGTGATGAATGTATTAGCTGCTCACTCTACATACAACAATAAGTGAAGCCCTTTGGAATCAAAAACAACTAAATACCCTCCTAAAGCTGCCTGTGGTTTCAGCAGAGTGGACCAAGGTGTATTAGGGGATACTGAGAGCAGCGGGAGGTGAGGAGGGAACGTGTGCAGAAGAGCAGTGTGTGTAGGGCTAACCAGTAGGTGAAAACCACCCTAGTGAGCAGTTATCATGTGTCAAGGTCCCAGTGGACCACCAGCTGGGGTCAGAAAGGCATTGGTATCCAAATACACATGAAAACAGGAGATGCGTTGTCAGCAATTATATGGCACCTTAGAACAAATCTGTTTGATCATCCTCAGGAAGAGGATGCCATGACAGATGATGGATAGAGCTGCCCTAACACACAAACTTCTGCTATTCCCCTGGCTCCGTGGGATTTGCCAAGCACCATGCCCCAGGGAGTACAGGCTTGGTGGAGCCCTGTCCCAGCAGAATAATTTGGGGATGTAAGGTGTGAAGGTAGGGCAGCAGTAGGGACTACAACAATCAGAAGGGTCTTTTTTTTTCTCTGGAAACATTACAGGACATGTTGAATGCTGTGGGCCAGCCCCTGGAGAAATGTGGCGTACCGCTGTCTCCTAGCACACCCTGCACACACTTTGTGTGTTGTTTGCACTTGAGAAGGAGACTTAACCAGCAGATGCTGCAGAAAAGGGAATTGCTGAATGTTTATTCAGATTCTGCACAGCTGCTCAGCTCCACTCCTCCCCCCTCTCTTTTGTCTCTTATTCATGAGCACTGTTGTGAATGGAGTTCTGCCTGGCGTAGGATTTGGGACACAGCTGTGGCGGCATGATTTTGTGCATGGGAAAGGAGAAATCTTATCATTAAAAGGATTCTGATACGCAGCTCAGGAGCAGGAAGGCACAGCACATCGCCGTGCGAGGCAGCCACTTACATAGCCTGAACAGAGAGGGGAGAGAGCTGCAGACACATCCCACAGACTGAAATTTATTTGCCTGAACCATTCATGAAATAATTACCAAGAGCAACAAAAAGCAAAGTCTGTTTGCTAATGATTCATGAGCTAGATGAAGGGCTGAATTAGTCAGATAATTTATTTGTAATAGTAATCTAGCCAGCTGTAATTAGAAAGCTGGATGGAGTGATCTAGAAAGAGAAGGGAAGCATTCCCAACAGCTCACAACCTTCCAGAGAGCACTGTTACATTTTAACAGCAGCATTCCCCAAATCTTGTAAATTTGCCAGGGTGCAGGATGGATCTGATGGAGGCCCAGGAACTGGGATGCTTTTTATTTGGTGTAGGGATCCTTTCCTTTCTTGGCCTTGGCCCGTTTGAGCAGTTGGTGCTATTCCCAGAGGCTTTTGGGTATAGATCAAAGTGTTGTGAAAATCACTTTCAAGTTAAGCAGAGAACATTTGGAATTAAATCGGCTTCATTTTAAGGGAGTTAGAAATTTTCTGGTGAGAAAAGAAGTTTTTTGAAGTATAGCAGGTAATTACGTTTCTTGAAAATTTTCCCTTACAGTTGAGGTCTTCTCCCCAACTTTTTGATTACGCAGGCTGAGACAGCAATGTCCCTTGTGTGAAATACTCTCCTTTGGAAAGCCCATGATGAGCATCTACCCAGAGAATTTCATCCCTGTAGACATTCAAGGCCAGGTTGGATGGGGCCCTGGGCGGCATGGGCTCATGGTTGGCAACCCTGCCCACAGCATAGGGTTGGAGCTGGATGAGTTTTCAAGGTCTCTTCCAGTCCAAGCCATTCTGTGATTCTGTGATGATCTACGTTTGTGGGTGTGATGAATTCCTGCACTGCTCCTTTATCTTGACAGAAAGATGAGCTCCTTATCTGCTAGGTGGCCTGGCCCTGCCATCAGCAGTGGTAATGGGCAATTCTGCCTTGTCCTGGGCCTTACTATTTCCCAGCTGAGCAGGGAGTGCACAAAGCACTTAGCTCAGAACAGGAGAAAGGGAAGAGGGACCATATGCAAATAAGAAACTCTTCCTGCTGTCATGATACTGCAGATACGGGGAGTAACCCACCCACTGCTTTATGCAGAGCATTGCCATGTCCTCATGGCAGAGCAATCAAACCAGCATTTGTTGTGGGCCTCCCTCTGAGTATGCATCTTCTGAACATATGCAGGCTGATATCCATGAAGATGTTGGGGCAGTTCCTTTGGATGTCATCCTGCCTCCCTATGGCCACTGAGGAGCTCAGCCTGTCTCAGCTTGGTGAGCTGTGCGCTTGGAAGCAGGAGCCTCCTCTGTCAGAGGTGAAATCCTCTGGAAGGAAGACAAGCACGAGCTGACCCAAACATCAGCAGTTGTGTCAGGCTCACCTCAGTTGGTCTGCAGTTTAATCATCTCTGTCTGTTTTTGCTGGCTTGCTCTGAAGCCCTTGGAACAACACTCAGCGGGGCCTTTCCTTGGAGCTACAGTGAAATGTTAAAGGGACCGTTGCAACTCTCTGCTGCACAATGAAGCAACGAGAGAAGATAATACACTAACTGTGCTACAGATTTTCTAACAAAGGGCTCTCATAAGCATTCTTCCTCTAAACTATGCCGAGTCCTGTGTCCCAGCAGGACAGGAGACAAAACTCCCTTTTATACCCCTGGGATGCTGCAGCACAAAGCCAACCTCCTCCTGACCCACACGTTGCCGGAGGGAGCTCCGTTCTGTAGCCAGGGACCCATGGTGAAAGCTTCACAGAGTTAAAAGGACCTCATGCGGAGAGTGGAGACGCCTATTTTTGAACAACTATGAAAATAAATGTAATCATTTTGAGGATATCAGAGATTGCTCTTCTGCGGTGTATCTGGGAGCCCCAGGGGATTTTTTTTCTCTCTCCCAGGTGGAAAGACAGTAACATCTGAAGTGAAGCAAGACCCTTAGATATAGAAAAACAGCTGTTCACTGCCAACTATATATCAGACCTTTAGAGAAGGACTAGAGAAAAGGGTGAATGGGAAGGGTTTGCACGGGGTCAAAATAAGACTGTAGATCACCATGTGTAAAACCACGCAGAGAAGTATGGCTAGACTCCTGTTAAGATTTGGGAAGTAATCCCTTGAAACTAGTGTTGGTAAGAACTCAACAGCAGGTACCACGATTCAAAACCTTCGTGGATCAACTCGGCAGAGTCTAGGAGGAGGTTACCAAGAGAGTTCCGAGGTCAAGAAAACACGATTGTGAAAAAAGGTAGAAAGAACTAAGCTAGTTTAGCATCACAGAATTGTAGAGGTTGGAAGGGACCTCTGGGGATCACCCACTCTAATCCCTTTTTCCAGTACTCTGTGGCTCTCAAACTAGAGATGTTTTTCATGTTCAAATGGAACTTTCTGTGTTTCAGCTTCTGCCTGTTGCCCCTTGTCCTACTGCTGGGCACCACTGAAAAGAGCCTGGTCCCATCCTCTTGACACTCACCCTTAAAATATTTGTAAGTATTGAAACAATCTCCTCAGGTAGAACAGTTCCAGCTCCCTCAGCCTTCCCTCGTCACGGAGATGCTCCAAGCCCTTCATCATCTTTGTGACCCTCTGCTGGACACTCTCAAGGAATTCCTTCCCTTTCCTGGACTGGGAAGCCCAGAACTGATCAGAGTATTCCTTATGTAGTGTCACTGGGGCAAAGCAGAGGGAGAGGATCACCTCCCCTGATCTGCTGGCCACACTCTTTTTAATACACGTCAGGATACCACTGCGGGCTCATGGCCAACCTGTTGTCAGGTCCTTCCCTGTAGGTGGGGAAGAGCAACTCTACACTTGCCCTTGTTGAACCTCATAAGTTCGACTCCACCCAACTCTCCAGCCTGCCCAGATTTTGTTGAATGGCAGCGCAGCCCTGTGGTGTGTCAGGAAGAAGACATTTGCAGATGAGAAGAAAGTGAAGTACAGTCTTCAGCACACAAAAGATCATCACAAAAATGGGAATAATCTATTTTTAGTATCCATGCTGGGGAAAAGGGCACGTAATGAGCTGCAGCAAGAAGAATTCAAGACAGAAATTCAAGTTTCATGGGTAAGATCATCAATGCAGAGAAGTTCTTCTGAGAGGAGTGAATTTCGGTCATGATAAACTTTAGAAAGAGATACACTGAATACCTGCCAGGAATGATCCAGATGTAGGTAATTATCTTTTGGGCAGGTGATGGATTAAATGAACACTTTTAACCTGCATTTTTGAACAGTTTGCTATTGATTGCTTTGAATCAATATCATAAAGCCTCATATTGGCCACACACAGAAGACAGGACTTCAGCACTGGAATAAGGGGATAAGGAATGGTCATTCATTTGAAAGGATGCTGAACTGTGAGAAGGGTAGCAGAGGGTATCCAGGGCAGAATATGCAAGCAGAAAGGATTCATCTCCAGCATTAGCATGCCAAGCAGAATGCTGTCCACACATCACCAGGAGACACGGCCTTTCGAGTCTGTTCTACATAGGCTGAAGACAAAAAATTTTACGCGATAGGCTGTGTAAAAAAAAAAAAAAAAGAAGTTGAAATTCTGCTTCACGCCTGGCTGTTCTGCACTGGCTTCTGAACATGATTTGTTTGCCACCCTCCAGCCCAGCAATGGTTGCAAGTACAGTGGGAAGGTGTGCAGAACACTTCAGGATGAAAGTTTCTCCCTACAGAGCCATATGGCCACAAGCAGATAACGCTGTGAGCAGCATTCATTAACAATTTCCAAATCTGCAGCAGCTGGAGCGTGGGATCATTTAAAACATGACTGATGTACTTCCTGCAGCCTCGAAAAGGAGGGATCAGTTGGAACCCAAAATATACAACATATTTATCTGGACTTACTGAATAAAGCCACATGCCTCTTGTTGCAAACGCACACAGAAGTGACCTTCTGGGGAGGGCATTGCAGGAGCACACGGGACAGATGCTCAGTGGAGTGCTGGCAGTAGACCAGATATCCCAGTTTGCTCAGGATCCCTCAGAAGCTGAGCAGAATGGTGTGAGAGGAAAGGGCTTCCATAATAATTCTGATGAAAGCGAAGTACTGGGCTACTCATTTATTTTAGCAGCAGCAAGAAAAACAATAAAAGCTGCCAGAGATGAAGGTCACTCTTTCAGCAAAACTGTTACATGATGGCTTGTAATGAGCTGCACTCACCTAAAAATAGTGTTCAGGTTAACACAGTGTGCCCTAATTTGCTGGGTGGTGGTGATCCAACTTTGTGCCCACTGGATGTTACTGTGTTGATTACTGACAACATAGCATTTCTACAGCACGTCATAGTGTTAAAGGGTTTTGTAAATAAACAATTTATCAATCAGTTTTGTTAGACAATTAACTATTATCCAACTGTTTTAGTTTGAGATGATGAGTTGTTCTTTTTTTTTTTTTTAAGTATGCAAGAAAAGAGAGTCTGAACTTGCCAGAAAAGAAATGCTTCCAACATAAAAACAAAACAAAACAAAACAACATGGAATCATTTCTGAATGTTAAGCAATGGGGTTAAATGTTTAAAGCCTCCAAAAATGTTGGGCACCGGGACAGAATGCATATCCCTCAGCTTGATTAAATGCAGGCGTTTGCAGCTAGGATTGCTGTCATGGACTCCTTTTACAGTCAGTGGAAAGAAATGAACCATGCCCTTCAACTGCCTCTTCCTTTCGGCCGATCGTAAAAAGAGATATTGTAGATGACAAGCTCTGACGTAGCCATGGCACATCTGAGGAAGCTGAATCTTCCCCTGATGGCTCCTTTGAAAACCCATCAGGAAAATTTCTTCCAGCCGCAACCCAGTTCTTTAAAGATGAGGTGAGATGGGACCTCCAGGGGGCATGGGCAGCTCGGCTCCTCTACTTGGGGCTGAGAAACTCGCAGTGTACAGCAGTAGGACCACGATGCCTTCTCAGGGCAGAACTCACCTGGTTATTCAGGATTTTACCTTCTCACACTGAGAGGACTGTAGGATCTCTCTGTTACAGGAGACATGATGGGAGAAGAGGGCTTTTATAAGCAGAGATGAAAACCCTATTTTTAGTTTGTGTTTTGTAGGCCAGCACCAGGGCAGATCTCACCTTCAGGGCAGCAGGTCCAGCCCCACCAGAGTTTCATAAAAATCACTAAAATCTTACTTTGTTTTAACAGTTACAGCGCAATGCAATAAGTGTTTAAGGGAACAATATTGTACAAAGCCAGAACAGCACTGGTTATCATTATCAAGATGATACTAACAAGACAAGAACATTTTCTTGCTGTATGTTGGAAGTTATGAGATGCTTCTGTTACCTTGTAAAGAACCAATCTTTACAACTTTGTTCTACACTGACCTTTTGGGGATCATGTCAGTAGTACTCTCTAAAGTACTCAAGTGTTATTTAAAAGAAACATATCATGGAATTCTCTTACAAGTACTTGTAATGAGTTCCCATTAATTAATACAGTTTTAATACAGCATAAACATTTCAGAAAGGCATTTTTGCAGTGGTCCTCAATGGGAAATTTACTGCATGTCCCCAAATGCAGAGATCAACATACAGCAACACAGGATGATTGCAATGATGGGACACTTATTGGAAAGCAACGGGAGTTTTACAAAGTAATAGCCATTTATTTCTGGTTTTCATTGCCCTTCCATCATAAAAAAAGAATAAACACTGAAAACCCCCGACAAACTCAGAACCCTGTATGCTCTCATTGTGCTAGAAATGCCGTAATTATGAATTCCCTATTCCTTTCTGATATTCTTCCTTTAAACAACTATCATATGATATATGCATAAGTAAATCTACTGCACAGTTTTCATCCAAGTTCTTCACCAGCTGGAAAGCCCTAGATCTGCCGCTGGCCAAAGCACTGGTTCTTTTGCTCTGGATCTATTGCTACAGCTGGATTTTCTCCTCCTCCCACAGAAGTGCCTTCTTCCTAGAGGCAGCTCTGCTATGTTTGTAGCACCCTTCTATCAGACAGGCAGACAAAGTTCCTGCCCTGAGGAGCTCTTGACTGCAGCTAGGTTAAAAAAAAATGGAAGGATCCAAACCTAATGATAGAGAGAGAAGAGAGTGAAATGCAAGGCTTCTAGGGAATTGCTTGTGCAGATTTTCTCTGCTCCGTGCTGAGACGGGATGCTCTGTATCTCTCTTTAGAATTAAGGGTCTCATTAAGGAAACTGTACCATCTCATTTAAATGCCTGAAGAAGAGAGTTAATGTGAAGTGCATAGTGGGGCAGACTCAGAAACCTTGACATAGATACCCTTACACCTCGTGTCTTTGTGCAGTGTGTAAATGGGATGCAGGACAGAACAAGAACAAGGGACAACAGAAGACTTCACTTACCACAGAATGGTGCCCACTGACACTACTTACTCCTTTCCACCTCTTGTACCTGGAGTTCTCTGCAACTTGGACTCACTTGTTAGGGCAGCCCTTATTTCTTCCACCTACCTCTTTTGTCTACCAGGCCCCCTGCCTAGCTGACTTACCAGAGAAGAGTGTTTCCAAGTGGACAGCATGATAAAGAGTGCCAAAGTTTTGACCTTTTTGGTTGAACATCCCCATATGTTCCTGCTTGGATGCGTACAAATCCTGGGATGCTTCTGCCAGGAGGAAGCTGGCAGAGCACTTTTCAGGTGACCAGCTAAGCTGCATCCTGGGAGAAGTTCACTTCAACACACTCCAGAGGCTGAGAAATTGTTTCCCGAAGAGCAAACATCATTCTACTCCACCAGAGAGTGAACTTCAAATGTGGTTTGCACTACAACTCGTAGGTTTCACAAAATGATGCTACAGAGACCAGGCACTACCCCATGCATTAATGCATGCAGGTTTACTTCCCAAAGAAGTAGGGGAAATGGTGCCTTTCTACTGTGCTACATCTGAAGGAAAGGGTGTGTGATTTCATCATCTCTATGCCATAATTACTATTCAGATTTAACATTATATTTATTTTCTCACTCTGAAAATAAATAGAAAACAATTACCCTCAAGGCTCCAAAACTCCTAATTACTTTCTAAGTAACACTTATTCTTTTCCTTCTGGCTGTTACATTGCAGACCAAATCCACCCCTGGTTAAAACATTACCAGTTCCTGTGCACACACCTAATCTAATGTTTCCAGGCAGATGGAGCAACTGCCTGACCACTCTCTCTTTCCACAGGTAGATCCTGTGACAAGAGGCAGATTTAGCGAGGCCAAATTTACCCACACTTGCAATTCCAGGATGAGTTTCTTTGAGGTAGGATCTCAGCAACATTTCTGATTTCCCAATGATATTCCGTGAATAGGTTGGAATCACATTTCCAAAGGGATAACAATACTTTCCCATTCTTACTGTAGGAAATGTGGAGAATTTAGAAACAAACAAACAAACAAACAAAAACACAAGAAAAAAGGAAAATCTCAGTCTCTTTGTAACCCTCCTATAACCCTCCAGAAGTGCGGGATTGGGCTGCTGCTCACATCACCTGAATAATTTTGCTCTTAGCTACATTTTCTTGTAATAGAGGCAGCTCTGTCTGAGCATTCATTATTCATCTCTGAGCCGCAGAGCAGCTCCAGAAGACTCTCCTGGTTGCAATCATAACTGGCACCAATCAAACCTGAAGCTGAAACAGCTCAATTTCTTTAAACTCGGCCTCTTAGCAGACATCAATTTTAACTATTTGGACATCTCTTGCTTCACTTTGGTCAAGTCCTTCCTGCTACTGCTTCATTAGCATGGTAAAAGCACGGATAATGACACAAGAGACCTTGGGCAGAGAGATCAGAACACGAATCTCAAAAGATGTTGCTTGTCTGGATGAACCATGACCTCTGAGCTGCTTTTCTCCCTTCACCAAATGCTGGTGCAGGACAGATGACTGCACCAAGTATACGTACAGCATTCCAGTGCGTTCTCTGTTTCTTCCCACCCCGCCTCGCCCGTGGAAGTGCCCCTTGCAGCTGTCGATGCAAACCCTAGGATTATACCCGGCCTTACCACTAGATGTCCAACTCCGTCCCAAATCCACCAATGCCTCCCGTGACACTGAGGATGCCCCTACGAGCTCCCCCAACTGCAGCCATCTCAGCAAGTGCCAGACTGGATTTTTAGTTTACCTCAGAGGAAAGGGACTGACGTGTTCAAAGGGCTTTAGCTACTGCACACACGGGGATTTCTAAGGGGGTACTTAGCCCAGAAGAGGGAGGCTCACTGTTACTAACCGCGATTTCTGTTCAAAAATAAAATCTACTTGCTCATACCGTTAGTGAAAAAAAAAAAAAAAGCAATTAACATAGGTCCATGGAGAAAATGTTAACTTATCAGCCACAGAGGCTATGTTTCTTTGTTCTCCCTTGGCCAGTCGGAGTTGCTTGAAAACCAAAACCAATAAAGACAGTCAGCTGGGGAACCTTTATCTTGGGACTACAGCTCTTGCAGTACTCCTATGCAAAGTACAAAAATCCTAATCAGCGTTTGGATCAAAGATTGCCCTGCACGCATCAACACAGGAGCATCTGTTCAGCTTTGTTTGGGCATGGTAGAGATGCTCCCCTTCAGAGGAGCTGCGCAATGAAGCATGTTCATGTGTTTCCTTCCTCAGGAAGGGTCTATGCCACTGCCACTGTGGCCAGGCTTGAACTCACCACCTTTCACATGTTTAATTTCTCAGATGTGTGCTTCTTTCCAACCTTACTGTTGTTAAGCAACAGTTCTGTTCCTGCCCAGGGGGAGTTTCTTCTCAGCAGGAGGTGAAGAAATTCCCTTCTAACTAAATACCTCTTCCATGAAAGCGTATTATGTAAAGGATGGGATCTTAATTTTACCACATAGAGGAAAATATATGTTTTGTTAGGAGTAGACTTCTGAAAGGATACCTCTCAGGCTCTTTTTAGCCTTACCAGCAACCTTCCTGTTTCTACCAAAAATAAACACAGCCAGGCTTTTCTTCTCCAGCACTTCAGCCGCCCCTGGCTTTGCCACTAGTTGTGTGACAGGATGTCCCACATCACCACAAAGCCCCACATCACCGTGGCATGAGACAGGCTCAGATCACCTCAGGCATCTCATGTAGGGGGAAGTGCCTGGACCCTTTCCAGCCCACAGTACCTCATCATCTCCTCCCCATGGATCAAGGAAGGCCAGGTGTAGAACCAGAACCAGTATGGGCACCCTCCAAGGGCTAATGAGAGGATTCTATCACATCCCTTTGGCCTTCTTGTTTAGCAGAGTGAAAGTGCCAGAGCAAAACTCCTGAAATGGTCCATAATTGCAGGGGACAGTGTCACAGAGCCCCAGGGACTTCATCAATCCAGGTCACTGGTCATTAAGGGAAGCAAACTGATCATTCCCATCATAAAAACATTTTAGGATTGGCAGTGCCCAGAGTGAATAAACACGTTCAGAGCCTCACTCATTTCCCTTCCTGTGTACTGCCATAGCCATCTTGCTGCCATCCTCCACAACGCTTAGTCATGGCTCACATCTCATCTAGATTTGGTGCCTGAACAAGTCCTTCCAGTGCTCTGTGCTCATCCATGAGATGGTCAGAGATCCTGAGGCACAGAACTGTAAGGAGAGAAGGTATATCAGCCATGGTGGTGGTCTGCTCCTGTACAGGGAACAGAGACTCGGGTTGCAGCTAGCAGCCCAAGAGCTGAATAGGAAGGAAAGGCTGTTGAAGCCTTTCATTCAGACCCATTTATTACCTGAAAGACCACAGCAGGTCCTGTTTGACAGTCCTGTATTTGTGCACAGCGCAGGACCCTCTGAGAGGAGTGTCTCCTCAGTCCAACAGGCCGTGGAATAAGCAAGTACAGAAATGCTGCTGGGATGGTTACCCATCCCTACAGCGGTCTTATCAGTCAAAAAATTTAATCTTGACATGAGGATGACCTCATTGCAAGTGTGATCTACCAAGACCAGGGAAGAAAGGGCCTTGTGCCAACAAAACCAGTCCAAAACTATGCAAGCAGAACACCAGCATGTTTAAAAATATCTCTGGGTCCCTATACATCCCACTTCTCCTGGCTTCCTTTCCAGCCCGCTCCTCAGCGAGAAGACTCAGTTGCTAGCCTGGGCTTGGGATGTGGTGAGACGTTTCTGTGGTCAGAGGGTGGAGTTCCCTTGTTTTCTTTCTTTTTTTCCCCCTGAAATTCTCTGTCTCTTCAAAGAAACAGTCACTATTCCTCTCCACCCCTGCCTCTTTTTCCCTTGCTAGAAAGGTAAACTAAGAAGCTCAGGGATGACAGGAGCCTTCAGCAAACCTGTGCTTTCCCCCAACCCTCTCATTATAGCAAGGTGGGGCCAACACTCAAGCCAGCAGTGCAGCCAAGCCAAACACGTCCCTTCAAAGGGTTTCCTTCATATGCACAACTTTTGGATTCTGGTGCTCAGAGCATGGATGGCTTTGTTTTTTCCTGTGCCACTACCTGTGCTATTTGCCTTCAGAGTTGCCTCCTGCTGCCAGACAACAAATTTGCAGGGACTGGGATGAGGATGTGGAAAACACCAGGATGCCCCAGAACAGCAATGTAATGAAGTGGCTGTTGGCAGCTTGGCAGTATCATTTCTCAGTCATCATTTCTTCCTCTGAAATCGGTTGGGCTCTATTCTGTTCTGAATATAATGGAAGTTATCTCCCTTCAATGACACACTCCCCTATATGTGAATGATTCTCCCTTCTGCATCATCCTCTCACATTCACTTTCTTTAAGTGGTAGATGTAAGTGTAAAAGTCAGCTGCAACCTGAAGTAATAACGATGACTGTTTTGTGGTGAAGCATTGGCATGTGACAGTGCTCTTGATTTTTCTCAGGCCATGCAGTCTATTCACAACAGGTCGATGTGTCCCAAACCACAACTCGCCAAACATTCCCTTCAGCATCCACAATCAGTCCACAGATGAGAGGAAAGAAACTGCAGAAGACTTGCCAGATAGCACAAGATAATAAAGAACCTAAGGAAATTGCAATCTTCTCTGGGACAATCCACAAATTGAAAAAGAAGCTAGATTTGCAGAGTAAGTAATTCATTGCAAAGTTATTCACCGAGCTATTGGAATCAAATAAAGGGAGGGAGAAGGGCCCAGAATATGCTAAGGTAATAGAAGTTATGATGTTATTGGCACGTGAGGAATGCACTTCCTAGGAAGGATGACAAAGAGGATCTGGCTCTTTAGTGGCATTTTTCAGAAGCAGAGCAAGACGGAAGAAGCTAGAAGAAAAATAGAAGCAGTTTTTATCCACAGCCCATAGATCCTGGGGCCCCAGAGCTGAGCTGTCACTTCTTATTTTTATATCCTACTCCCTGTGTGTGAGTGTTTTACAAAGATGTTTTCTTTTCTCCTGTTCCGTATTTTCAGCAGTTGCTATTGTTCTGCAGCCTACACGCTGGCTCTGGGAACCCAAGGACGGCATGAAAAGCTGAAGTACAGGAAGCATTGTACCAGGAAAGGGCAGAGCAAGAGGGACGATAGGGGTGACATAGACTCCAAGGTCTTCTGGAAATGTGGCGCCTAACGATGTCTGGTGCAAGTGCTGCGCTCAGATACACTTCAAAGCTTAGGTAGCAAGTTCAAAAATTTTTATAACCCTCTGATGTTGAGTGACTGTGGTTTCACGAGACTGTAATAAGTGGTGGTAGACTGCAGTGAAAAGGGTCGTTTTGTTTTTTAATTTATTTTTTTAAGGTTGTTTTTTAAAGTGTTGAGGGTTTCCACTGCTGTTCACTCCTACTCTGGCCATAAAGAGACAGGACATCAGTAGACATAAGCAACTGTGTTACCTATTGCAAAGATTAACTTGAAAAGAGGGGATGATCAAGGTCACATTCATTTGTGGGTACCCCACACAGTTTAAGAAGAAGACAGCAGTAAACTGGAATGAGTTGGGGTGAGAGGAAGGCAACAGTGAATTGGAATGATTTGGAATGTCTTGGAAAAATATCCATAAAGTTTCCACAAGAATGGTATGTGCTAATGTCTGCTCAAGATGGTGTGATATAAAAATATCAGGTAGCAAACTAAGATGATTGGAGCAATCTCTTTTAATTGTGTATCAGATTTGTAGTTATTTCCAAAACCTGATAATAATTACCAGAAAACAAAACAAAACTAAACTAAAAAGGTTGCTTCCTGTCAGCTGGTAATTAAAGCATCCTGATTTGAAACTAAATATAACCTTTCTGCTAAATTTAGTAACTTTTTGCTAGTCAGAGCTCTCTGTGGATGTAAATAGAACAATCTAATCACTCTCATTTATTCAGATCCATAATTTGCATTTAGTTATGTTAGAAAATAGTGAACAGCTTTGCTTATTTACATGACAATTATTTTTTTACTTTTGATTTGTGTCAATCTATTTCTGGATGAGAATAGGAATTCAATTAAGGAGCAGAAAACCAGCGTTTTAATTCTGCTTTTTATTGGATAATGAAGCTGTATGGGAACTGTGCAGGATATGCAAGACATGCTGATCAAAATTGGTTAAGTAGCAAAAAGTCATTATTCATAGGTAGTGAATTAAGTTGTTTATCTTTGGCCAATATGTCCCTCAAGATTTTAGAGCTAGAATAATTCTAAGAAAGTCTTCTCTAGAACTTCCAGAAGAATCTATGAATCATAGGGAGATGATTTATTTTTTTTTACTTCAGGAAACTTCTCCCAGACTTCATACTAATTCCTCAATTCAGTGATGAGAGATTAGGCCTTAAAAAATATCATCATTTCACCTTCATTTTTCGAACAGGAATATTCACATCATTTAAAGGCCAAAAGCACAACTCAAAAGAAAAATAAGTAAGGCAGCTGTGATTCCTGCCTAGCTGTCCTCCCATTGCTCCTCCTCCATTTCACATCCAAGCTATGGTTCCTGCAAGAGGCTTCTCCTGGAATAGAGCCCACCATACAGTCACTCAATGCAGTGTTTTCTCAGTGGTCCCTCAGATAACTTATTTCATCTCAGCAGCCCTCTTCTTGCCATCCTTGAGTTTCTCAGAATGTCATTAATTCATCTTCTTCCCCCATCTTCCTGGCTGGTAAGTTTTTCTGCTTCCCATCCAGTTGGACTTCAGGAGTTCCTCCACCTGTGGCCTTCCCACCACAGAAGATCATGAGAAGCAGTGTGAAATCTCCTTGATTTCAGTCAATTCCTCCCTGGCTTGCTCCTGGGTAAGGGGCTGCAGCACTATCTTAGAGAAGTCAGAAGAGGGAAGTGGCTGCAGGCCAATCCCTCTCGCATCTCCTAAGCAACCACTAAAATAGACGAACAGTCTTTTCATAGTGGCATTACGATAAAGTGATTTGGCAAAATGAGAATATAATTTCCTGTTGACCATTAAGGCTTCACAAATGATCTTTAGTCACTGAGCACAGTGGATCTGTGTTCTGCAATAAATAGCAAGTATGAAATAAACTGCTTTATTACTGCAACATGAACCGAGAGGATCCCAGATTTCTCGACCAGTCTGTGTGTACCAAATAAGGAGCTGCTATAGAGACAGGCCTTTGTTTTTTAGCTCGCCGTCCAAAATCTTCCAAGCTTTTAACGTTTCTGTCTTCAAAATTTCCCTGTGCACTAATTAAGGCTGTAGCTTTTTTGATCCTGGTTTTAATGGAAAGTTGAAGTTGTTGCAAGAAGTCCCAGGGCCCCAGGAGCTGGTACTTTAACACAACTGCTATGTATGAAAATAAAATTCCCACCCAGAAAACGTACAAAACTTTGTTTCCCTCTGAAAAGGGGCAACCCCCAAATGACTCCTTCGATCTATTTTATTAGTGATGTTTGAGTTATTCAAATGGTCTGCAATACTTTGAAGTGCAGCAGTGCCGTATCTTACTTACTGTATCCCACAGACTCTGTCTGATAAGGGTCAGTCTAAATGCAGCCTCTCCTTGACACGTTAATTTCTCCCTCTTACATGATCTGCCTGCTGTAATGCCTGAATTGCTTTCCTTCCATTTCCTTTCAACTCACAATTTCTGCCTAAGACTACTGACCTACAACACCTGTGCTGGGTGCCCACAGTGTTAAAATATTGCCTACTTATTTTCTCGCCCATCTGCAATTTTCCTGCCAGCATGTGTTCTCCTAGGCAGCTCTTAGTGTTGGTTCCATTTTCAACTTGCAAATACTTGGCATGATTGGAAGAAGAATGCTGCATAACTAGAACTCAAACCAGTGCCTCTTCAGTTTGCCAGAGAAGAGTACATACATGGTGACTGGTGGAGTAAAAGCACAACATTCTGGCACTGGGGACACGTGCTCGCTCTGTCCCTCTTCTCAGGCAGGAGCACCAGATGCTTGTGCAGTTTGGGCAGATACCTTTTCAGCTGATCTCTCCCTTGTCCTAAATTTTGCTCCGATACTCAGCAACTTTCTTCCCCTTCTGGAAATGTTGATTCTTGTTGGCATCTATTTTTTGCAAGCTCTGACCTCTCTGATGCTTTATGGGCCTAAAGGAAAACCCAAACCGCATCCAGCTGAAGGATGTTCCTGGAATTTCCCTCTGGGATATGCATCCATTTCTGGTGAGAGAGGATTTGGCTTAGGAGGACAAAAGAAGCAACAAAACTGGAACCTAAGATAATGGAACAAAATCCACTTTGGATGGATATCTGCAATTTCCAAGCTCTCATCATTTAGGCTGCTAAGAATCAGGCAGACCCTTCATCTTAAAGAAATCTCTGTTCATTCTCTTCACTCTTTGCCTGGCCCTTTTTTTTTTTCTTTTTTTTTTTTTTCTTTCCATTCCTCCCCACCCTCCCTTTTTTTTCCATTTGCTCGAAGCGAGCTGGATGAATCTTAACATGGTTCTTTCTCTGCTCATCAGACTGGCTGGGGCTGCTTTTTTTCCTCAACACCCAGTTCTAAGGTTGCAGAAAATGGAAGCCAAGTCCCACAGAAGCACAAGAAAGAAAGATGGGGTGGTGAGTGAGAATGACATCTGACTGTACCTGTAACCCTATATATACAAGAGCTGCTCCTGCTACAATCAAGGCAGATAGCAAAGACTTTCCAGGAACAACCTGCCGCTAAACCATGCACTGGCAAGAGTGCAGGATTAGGGGTGAGGGAGAACAGAGAACAGATCTTCCATTGCCCCTTGCCACCTGGCTTTGTTTTCTCTTTTCCTTCATGCTCCCCGCACTTCTAACACCTCTCAGAGATATGCTTGGGCTGGCTGGACCATACCACAGAGCTCAGAAGCCCACACTAGTCCTTGGAGCTAGAGGGACAATGGCTTCCCATTTCCCAGTACAGTACGTTACAAAGGGCCGTTGCGGAGCTTGGCTGACTGACAGTTTCATTTGCGAGAGTGCTGGCCCCTTTCCAAGCAATTCTTTCAGGTCTCATTGTTTGGTAGGAAACAAACAAGGGGAACAGCACTGGGTGGGCACACTTAGAAGAGGGTCTAAAAATAGCAGGGCAGCATTATGGAGCCAGGCTTCTTAGCCAAAGCTTATTCTAGAGATAAGCCCCTCTGCTCTTCTGCAGAAAAGACAGCGGTCCTGCCCCAGCTGCCCCCATTACATGGGAGAGAGCTTCCCAGATGTCCTGGCCATACTGGCCTGCTTCTGTGATGCTTAACTAGCCATGAAAGTTGAAAGCAGTCCAATAAGCAGTGTAAGTAATTGCAAACTACCCAAAGCATGTTACTGGTTTCAGCCTGACATCTTCTGAGCACTTTCTGCTGTAATTCACATCCAATGTAATGTCAGCGTTAGTCAGGAAATAATCCGAACCACAGATTTAGACAACGTTGAGGTGTCAGAGCCACGGCAAGCCAAGCACGTTTGGCCTGTGATGGAAAGAAGATAACTGTGCCATCTTTTTCTGGAGGTGTTGAGATCCTGTAGGATTCAAACAACACAACGTTGCTGACAGCACGGCAGGTCTGGTGACATTTCCAACAGCAGAGAAAAAGAAAAAAGCAAGTGGGACAAAGAAGTTTAATAAAAACCAGCACAGCCTGGCATGTCTCCCCAGAAAACAAAACAAAACAAAACAAAAAAACCACCTGCTACAACGTCCAGGTAAAGAAACATAAAAGGAGAGATATATCTTTCCTTAAGGGAGAATGTGGGGAGCTTTAATATTGCATACAGAGGAGGGCACTGAAACGTCAGGTGTCTCCCCACATATCTGATATCCCTGCTCAGTACCATCAGCATCCGAGAGCAAAACAAAAGGGCAAGTTGTTTTTCCACTTAACTTAGGCACATGTCTGACCATACAGAGGGATGTGGTGCAAGGCAGGAAGGGAAAACCTGGAAGGGAGAGAGGATATGATCAGCTTTGTGGAGAAGACAATGGGAGATCACTTGTGCAGACCCACTACTATGCTCCCTGCAGGGACTTAGCCCAGCACATAGAAACAAAAAACAATAAGTATGCTGGGGCCACCACTTGCAGGAACAGCTGGCCTTGCTGGCCACAGCTGCTAGCACTCTGTCCATCACAGCTGACATCCCTCCTGCAGAGGTGTTTGCAGAAGGCACAGGTGGCTTTTGCACACTTGTATTTCCTCTCTTCTCTCTTCCTGCCATCAAACCTTATTTTGCCTTGCTAGAGACAGAGGGAAGGGGTGAAGTAACAGTCTGTCCTAGCTGGAGGCCATCATCACAGGAACTCTTCCCTGGTGTGCTAGACGTTCAAAGACAAAAGAGGAGTCACAGCTGAAAGCTGGTGCTAAAACAAGATGGACAAGATGTAGCACTTTCATGGAAAAGAAGTTTCATGTATGTGATCAAGAGAAGACCCCAGAATAAAACAAATCAGATTTTAAGTGATATCTAAAAAAAGCACATAACAGGCTAGCTTTTATCCCTAAAATAATGGGTGTCTGTTGAGCTATTTTTTTCCCAACAAATAAGATTATTACAAAATGTCTCTTCTCTTCTAGAAGAAGTGACCAGAACTGATTAGCTTGAGTTGAACACCTCAATAAACCCATTTATTTCATCCCTTCCAGCCTAGCTCTTACAGTAGAGGCTGTTTCTCAGTCCTTTGTCTGGCATCACCATTAAAATAAAGGAGCTGTAATGAACTGCTGTTTTTGTGATTAACTCACAACTTCTTTCTCCCAGTGCATCTGGATTGGTAGATCAGTTAATAAGACGCTGGGAAAACAGGCAGTGGAGAGGATGCTGGTATCATTGTTCTCCGAGTGGCTGTAGCTGTGCTAACCAGAAGTTATATGCGTTGGGACCTCTGCTGTGTACTAGCAGTGATGTTGATAGTCTGAACTGAAAGTAGGAGAGTCTAAATAGTTTATCTTTTAGTGATACAGACCTCTAGTTCCATAGACTTCTTATTTCTGTTAGAACAGTGCCCATACAGTAAACACGGGTAAAATTCCTAGAACCAGTGAGATGCAAATGTGAAGGAAACAATGATGAAAGTCATCATTTCAGACTGTGGTGTAGCAGCTAGACACAGTGATTAAGTAAAGGATGTCTGAAGCGACATACCTTTTCAGGATTTTCTTCCCATGTTAAGTTTTCTCAGCAACCAGAGATGCTGGCTATGCTTGAGATTCTGGTTATCACCTGTGCTCACAGGCTGGTAGCATGTGAGGAGTGATAGGATTACAGTTAAAGCATTTCTCACACTCATAGATGCTGCCAGTTGGCTTTTTGCTTTCCTACAGACTCACACAGTAGCTTTAAAGAAGTTGTTTAATCACTGTAGACCTCTTTGGCTACCTTACAGGGGGGAAAAGGGAGGCCAAAAAATTCCTATTTTGGTGGAATGCTTATTCCTATTATTTACATTGAGGCAACGCGTTGATGAATCACCTCTCTCCATGACGTGCTGTTGTGCTTGTACTCAGCACAGTGCTGCCTCTTCCATGTTATCCAAAGACTGCTGGCAAGATGCTCACGAGAGGGCACACGTGAATTTGGAATGGCTCTGTGGAATGAGGTTTGTGGCCTTCCTGCCTCACTGAACAGGCCATTTCTTTGGTAAGATGCTTTGAGAAGGCTCAGAGCACACCTCTGAGAAGGAGGCCTTCACTAGCTGTGTGGCTGGCCTGGTAGAGCTTTTCCCTGAATTTTTTCTTTATAATACTATTGCATATTATTGCATTATCAATGGAGTTTTGCGCTGGGAAACATAAAGGCTTTCTATAATGGTTTTTATATTGTTTAAATAAAGAGCAATTACAGTCCCCTGTCAAGGATTAGAGTTCCTCTGTGCTAGATGCTGCACAAACACAGAATGAAGCAACCATCGCCATTCAGACTAGTTTATGGTCTGTGCAAGGGAGTAAAAAAGGCAATGAGAACCGAGGGAATGGGAGGAGTTAGGAATCAGAAGTGGTAGGTGCCCTATGACAAGGGGAGCCCCAAATCTGTGATCTTACAGGCATCCAAAGAAACAAAAGCTTCCACACCAGCCTTTAGGCTTCACAATGTGATGGGAGTAGGCAGGAAACCAGGACGGAGAGGGGCAGGGGAGGAAAGAGAGCGTGCAGAGGGGTGGGGAAGGAGGTTGAACTGGCGTGTCAGGGCCTAACAATGACCCGTCTGTGTCAGGAAAACAGTCATACTCAGCAGGGCTATTTTTAGGGGAGCCCACCCCCTGGTTCTTATATTCTCCCCCACCCCCAGCCACCCTTTTGTGCTGTACGGTGCCTGGAAGGCCAGTGGAGGTTTCAAAGCCATGAGTAGGGAAGAGCTCCACACAATGAAGGAAACACAGTGGGGAAGCGAGAGGTGGGTACCCAGAAATAGCATGTGTGAGGCCTCCACTGCAGGCCAGGCCTGGGGGAGGAGAAGCCTCATGGCCAAGGCTGCTCCCCGGGCTCTCTGGCTGCTTCTGGGATTATGAACACCCCACCCGTGTGGATGAGGAGGAACACAGAGTCATTACCCATGCCATGTTAATTCACACCCATGTGTGGGCTTGCAGGCTGAAGGGCGAGCACTATGTGAGGCCCACCTTGATGCCATCGTGCTGTTTGTAAGGCAGCAGGCACTAAGGAGTAATTCCTGAAGTGTGCTCGTTCCTGTAAGAGCTCCTGCTTGGCTTGTTGTTTTCATTTTGCAGACTCACTTTTTTTTCCCTTGTTTTTTTTTAAGTGGGAGAAAAATTTCCCCATTTTTTTTTCGCCAACTGTTTCAGCTTTGGACTCCTTTTTACCTTTCCATGCATCTGGCACAAGCTCTTTTCCTTTCTGGCTTTAACAAGTTTTCATCTGAGAAAGCTTTTCCAGGAGGGACACTGGATTACATCCTAACCCCGCTGCTCACCCCAGCTATTGCAGGCTTCCCTGCCTCCCAGGCTGCACAAATCCAGGCTTCTTATTTTTTTTCTCTGTGGAGGAGAACATCGCCCCTTTCCCTCAGAAAAATCCCCTGGCTCAGCACTGATTTCAGGCTGTGATACGAAGCGCTTAGTTTTTAAAGCCTCCCTTGTTTGGTTCCCACTCACCTTGCCTGACCTCCTCCTCCCAGCCTGGGCTCCCCAGGCAATCCCTTCTGTCCTCATGCTGAACCTTCTCCTGCTGCAACACAAACCACCCCCATGGCCCAGCCTCTTCTGGAGCTCCTCACATCATGGCATGACTCCTCTTTCACACTGCCTACCCCACAGCATTTTGGACTTTGAAGATGGTGCAGTGATTCCCAGTGGGAAAGCTGCTCTGGGTCTCAGCATCATGTGGGATGTGAGTGAGAGGACATGCTTCCCACAGAAAGGGCAAGGAGATGGGTTTCTTTTCCTACAGAAGAAGGCCAGGCGAGACAGCCAGCTCTGAGCATTCCGTTGTCCATTTGACCCGTTTGAAGCCTTGGCAGGCAGGCAGGATGTCCTGCGGCACGCAATGGGTTTGGAGGCACGCTGTTATGGGAGGAGATCATGATGTAACACTGAGGTACTAGGAGAATCCCAGCATCGATTCAAGGCATTTTGAAGTGTTGTGTGGGCATGGAGGGTTCCTGAGAACAGCTGTCGGGCTGGTGGAAAATGCTGAGGAGCAGGAGGATGGGAGCTGACAGCCAAGATACCTTCTCTCTGATACCCTTCTGCAAATCGTCTTTCTGTCAGCCAGCTATAAAGCAGGGATAATGGTGATAATTACAATGATAAGCTGCACAATAGGATTCATGATTGCTCAAGGTCCTTCACTAGGGCTCGTGGTGTTTTTCCTCATATGCAATGTGATAACATTCAACCCTTTTGAGGAAAAATTTAAATACAGTCACCACATAAAGGGACAGAAACTGAAAGGATTTTGGCAGCAGAAGGACTGCAAAGGAACTTGGTTTATCTGAGAAATATTGTCAAAAGCTTGTTGAAAGGGGTGTGGGTCTGTGGGAGGAGGCCAAATTTCTGTGCTGGTGGTGGCTGAGGCAGGAGGGCTTTAGAAGGGAGTCCTTTGCACTGCTTCCTGACCAAATTTCCTTAAAAACAAAAACAAAAAGAAACTTCCTGGTCCAATGACGACTGTTTTTTAGTGAAGAGCTGCAAGGTCCTGTTTTTAGTTGTTCATTTTCCACTGAGACCCACAGAGTGTTCTGTGACATGGGGCAGGAGGGGGCAGTGAAGCCCTTGGAGAGCAAGGCTTGCATCCTTTTATGGTGCATGCTCCCCATTGGCATCCCCAGCCCTGGAAGGAGCTCTGAGTTTCTGGGACAGCAAATACAAAAAGTGTAAGGGGCTGCTCTCACGAGCAGAGACGTGTGTAATGCAGAGAGGTGTTGGAGGGGTGCAGGAGCCGGTGCTGATGGAAGGGCCACCCAGTTTTCCTTCTTGTCACTCCTGGGCGATGCAGCCCCTTGTTTCTGAATCTCTCCTTCAGTAAGGGCAGCTTTCTCTGGGCATGGACTGTGTAGCTCAGGAACAGCATCTGTTTCTGCTTGCTGAGAGCCACGGAGGAGGGAGGAGAGTTCCCGCCTCTCTGTCTTTCGTTTCCCAACTTTCTGCTCCCATCTCACGCTTTGCCAGCCCCAACCCATGCCCCAGCAGAGGAAGGCATACCCTGAAGGGACATAGCCACACTGGAGGGATGCCTTGGGATGAAGGACCTGGCCAGCGGTGGCAGGGACCTCCTGGCCTCCCCTCTTGAGCCTTTTTGGGGCTGAGCCTTGGCAGCTCACGAAGCGCCCAACCACGGGCCTCAGAGGTTGCAGAGGGAGCCGTGATTTCCTCCATCAGCCCATTCCCTGCCCACGGCCAGGGCAGCCTTACCCTCTTCTTCCCCCGTCCTCCAGCCCCTCGCTGCCCTTCCTCAGCCTCTCGCACACAAATGCACTTTACTGCCAAAAAACCGTCCCCTGCATCCCTCCACCTCCCCCTCCCACTCCGCTCCTCCTCGGCGAACTTCCTTTCAGCATTTTTTTGAGCTGGATAATCCTAGGATTTGTCAAAGGGGGGGGGGGGGGGGGGGGGGGGAAGGAGGGAGAGCGGGCGAGGGAGTCAGGACAGGAAGCCGGTTTCTCATTCCTCTCGCTGTCCGACGGCAGGAGGAGGGGAAGGGGGGGAGCCAGCGAGGAGCCTCGCACAGGCTCTTCCCCAGTCCCTTTCCGTTAGTCCGCTGGAGAGCCCACTCTCCTCCAAAAGCTGGGAGAAGGAAGACCAGAGCGGGACGCTTGCGGCTGGAGGCAGCGACAGCCTGGCCGACGAAACCCAGAAGGGTGACTGCAGAGCGTCCCAGGGCCACGCTGAGGGACAGAAGTCCCCACTGCCACCACCGCCCGCTCTCGTCTCGCCAGCTCGGATGCGGGCACCCATCCACCGTCCGCTTGCCCTCGATGCGAAGCCTTCCGGGCGTGAGCTATGATCGCTGCTGGGCAGCCTCCTTGCACCCTGAACTTGCCCTGCCACCGGAGCAGCCCAACATCTGGTGGGGATTAATGTTGATTTCTCCGTCCGGACGCCGTGTGGGACCCCCGATGCTACCTCCCAGGAGCGGGACGCGGGCGGTGGTCTGAGAAGAGCCAGTTTTTTGTCGTCCCGCACCAGGCCGGGGGGCGGGGGGGAAGGCAGGAGGGGGGTGAACCTCTTTTGGGACTAACCTCATGAAGAACAAGGGAGCCAAGCAGAAACTCAAGAGGAAGGGAGCCGCGAGCGCATTCGGCTGTGACCTGACGGAGCATCTGGAGAGCTCTGGGCAGGATGGTAAATGCCTCTTTATTCTTACTCCGGTTGCGGATGAGCAGAGTGCGCGTCCTGGCTTTTGGGTTTTAGTTTTCATCGGCGGGACTGGAAACTGAACCTTTCCCGAGGGTGAGGGTTAGGCAACCTGGATCTGTTTTATCTGGGGGAGTGGAGTCCCTGCCCAGTCACTTGCAATGAATGAACAAGTGGAGGATTGCTTTGGTGACACGCCTGCATGGCCCCTTGCATGAGAAGCGCGGTGTGTGGGGATAAGGCTGCGTCAAGTGAGGGCACAGATGGCCCCATGCACATTGTGATGCCCTCTCCCATCCCCTTGGCCTTGGAAAAAGGTAGCAGGCACTGCAGAGCTGGGCTTGGAAGGAAGAGTGTTGTCTCTTCCCAGACCCAATGTTCCTGAAGCAGGGCCTGTAGAGGGGCCGGGGACATGCCATCTGCTTTTGGTTCCTGGTCCCGTATTGTCCTTTCCCTGGGGGAGACTGAGGCAGGACAGAAGCTGGAGATGGTGCAGGGCTGGGAGTAAGGTGTGTGGGGCAGCTGAGCTAACATTTTCACTGCCCTGCCCGTTATCTTTCCCTCTTCTCCTCCTCCCCCTGACCACCGTGCTCCCAGATACGATATTAAAACTCAGTAGCTCAGATAAGAGGAAACTGCGATAAGATTAGTGGGTCCCAAACTGGAAGCGGTCAGTCTTGGTTGTGTGAGGATGCACTGTGATTCTTCCAAGAGAAGCTTGGAGGACGAGAGAAGAAGCAGAGAGTTTAACTTATGGAATAAGGAAAGATAAATCCCCGCCTGTTCCCATCCCTGATGTCAGTACTCCGTGCCAGTTGGAGTCGGTTAACTTTTACCGTTGTCAGGCTGCTCTGAGCAGGACAGCTTCCAGCAGCAGTGTCAGCGCTGTGCGGGCAGGGCTGTACAATCAGGTCTTTCATTTGCTGATGAGCATGGCTGATGGAGTGAGTGCAGGGAGGAATGGCACTGCCAGCGGGGTGGACTATATAGTGGAAGTCCTCTCCACGGCACTGGGAAGAGGATGGAGCATGTATCACTGAGATAAAACGTTATATACATGCATTTATTCAGGTATGGGGGAAAGCCAGTCATTCAATTTCATTGTGAGCTGACAGTAACAATTACCGTATCCTTTAACTTATATAGCTCTTAACGGCCACTGAATCGAAGCAGCCAGAATAACAGACTTAATGAACTGATATTGCTTTGGCAGTGCAAGATACAGCTAGATAAACTCCACTCAGTGCTTATGTGAGCGGCAGTGGTGGAGGGACAATTTACAGCTGTTTAGAGGAACACTGAAAAACAGCATGGGGAAGGCAGGTACGGGCAGTACATTCAGTTGGAGCATCGAGGGGGATTTTTAAGGGAAAGACATAATTACTGCAGCTGAAATCCTGCCAGAACAGCAGAATTTATTACCAGAAATCTTGCTGTTCTTTAAAATAGTTTATTTGGGCTCAAGAAGGAAAGGCATTGTCTCAAGTCTCATCTGTGGGATGGTTCACGGAGAACGGGGGGGATGTGAAGTCCCTTTCCCTTTGTACAGTGCTGCTATTTGCTGAATAGCACATCCCGTGGCCCAGTGCTGTGGGATCCAGAAATGAAAGACTCGGTTGTTAGAAGTTTATTGAGAAGTAAGTTGTGTTGGATTGGTAGGAATGCGACCAAGAGTGCCAAGGTGGCCTTTAGGGAAGAAGCGAACCTTCAGATGTCACCAGCACATCATGAATTTGCAACCTGTACTTATGAAACAAAATCAGAAGAGCATTAGAGCATGAGAGATAGCTGGCTTGGGGATAGTGACATTGTCGTGCGTGTTCTCAGTGACAAGCCAGCACTCCTGCGGGCAGAAGCTTTGTCACAGATGCAAAGCACTGACTTTCTCTTTGCTTCAGACAGCGCTGTGTGTTTAACTGGTAGAAGCAGGCTGTGTCCATTCCCTGCTTGGAAGCAGCGCCCAACCAGACTGTTATGGAAGCTGGCAGCGCTGAGGAGGGGGAGAGCACTTCAGCTGCTCTCCAGGAAAGGCTTTGCGGTGGATTTTTGTGAAAGCAGGTTCCAGCACAGGCAATTCAGTTTGCCTTTTTCCCTCGGGATCAATGGTTGGCTGTTAGAGATAGGGTGTGCTGTGCGGTGCGCATGGCGCCCTGCGGAGGAAACGCACAACTTGAGCTCCTGCATGCTTGCGGTTGTTGTCGAGCGGCTTGTGCTTTCTGCAAGGACCTTCGTCCCTGTGTCCCTGCCAAATTCCAGTGGAGAGAATTATGTTCTGCTTAAGGTATCAGCGTTTCCTCTCCTGTCATTTAACTGTTTAATCACTGGCTGTGGTCTGCGTCGGAGATGGCTGTGTTTCAATGAAAGGTGATCAGATCCCACTGTCTTCCTGATCAGATGAGCTGAGCCCAGTGTAGTGAGCCTAGTAATGAGCTTTATGGTAATACAGTAAAAGCTGTGCCAGACTTACAAAGTATTTAAGAGTGGTGTGGATGTAAATACTGTAGCAGGTTCAGTGGGGTAGTTCAGGAGATTACAGACTGCTAGCCCTCTGGTGATTCTTCCGACCTGATCCAGCTCAGTGATGTGGACATATGTTACTGTCTGGTGGCTGGTTTGAAGCTTGGCTGTGTTGAATTGACCACATTTCAAGTCAGTTCCTGTCACTGCTGCTTTTGACCCTACTTGGCCTTTTCCTGCCAGCGGTCTAGACACAGAGAGCCGTTGTGTTCCTTATGGGGGCTGGCTGTTATCAGTGCTCCCAAGCATCTGAAGTCATGAGTCAGGCCACAAAAATCATGAGATGAAACAAAAACCGGTGCTGGACTCTTTAACTGCTTTCTGTTTTCTGAAACTTCAGTGCGCATCTGAGTTATGTTTTCAGGTCTTTCTGTTGGCAGGAGGGCTAACCCTCTACTGAAACATTTCATTGTGCCAGACTTTGTTAAAGTGCTGTAGTGCTGCAGTGGATCTAGTGAGTTATTAGCCCTGAAAGGTGAACATTAGAGCCTTATTTTGGCCTTTTGATAACCATTCAGGTGTCCAGAGAGGAAAAGCACATAGTGCTTCTGCTGAACTCAGTGGGAGCCACATGTTGGGACCCCAGCTCCCTTAATGACAACTATTTTATAGTGATGGGTGGGCCAGCAGAGAGTAGGAGACACAAGGCTGTGCACAAGCCTTAACTGAGGTGAGACAATCTGATCCGCTTAAGAAAATAGTCAGAAACAATAGTCTTGCTTTTGGTCATATCACAGAATGTTGTAAGAGGGGGCTGAAAAATTCAAAGCTGTTAAAATGAGAGGAACAAAGAAAAACTTAGTTTGATATTCCCAGTACCTCCAATGTGGAAGACTCAGACTGGCTTACAAGGCACTATATCAGGTACAACTTCCATTCTTTTTAAACAACAGCGACCACAGCATCTAAAAAATTGGATTGTGCTGGTAAAAGACAATCTGTTCTTTTGCACTGAATCACTACTGACTCGCATCTACCTTTGCTTCTTTTGTTTAGAGCCAGGTAGGTCTCAGAAAAAGGCTGAGTCTTTCTCTTCCGTCTTAATATGATGGGCAAGGATAGGCTATCAGGACAGCAAAAGGCCAAACCTCACACTAGGCACCTTATTCTCAGCCTGCAGGTCTGCTTGGCTCGTCCTAGTTTTCCCCATCAGCTGTTAATTCTGGTGTCACTGTACCCCTCTGTGGTTTTCTGCACATCTGTTTCCTGCCTGATGTTGTCTGGTTGGGATGCAATGAGCTCAGCTTTTCCCCTTAACCCCCTCCCACACTCCCCACAGCTCCCGCAGTGGTACCCAAGCACTCTCTGTCACTTTGCCCAGCACTGGTTATTGCCTTTGTTTGTTGTTTGCTGCAGAAATGGGGCCACTTCACTGGAGGAGCTTTGGAACCACCAGCCCCTCATACTCTCCTTGCCATGTCAGAGCTCGTGGCCAGCCAGCATAATTCCCTGGAGGCACAGAAGGAAGGGAGCTGTGCTATATGAGGAGCAGGGAGATGTTATCAGCCTTTGCGGAGTCTGCTCCTGCCTTGTCACAGCTGCATTTGAATGAAAGAGTAAGAAAAGTTTTCATTTAGCGCCAGTGGTCTCATAAAAATGTAGTAGTTCTGGCTGGCACTAGCTCCCCAAACAAAATTATAACAGCTTTTGCAGCAGGTCAGGACTTTTCTGGAGGACTGGCAAGTGTTTCTTAGGGGAAACAGGAACAATAATTCAATGGTAATAGGGTTGTCCAAAGAAAAGTGGCCCTGGGTGCTCTCTGACTGGTTTGGGGCAGCCTTGTCTGCTTTTGATGCTATGTGTTTCACGGTGAAGCTGACCTGTCTGAGCTCAGACAGATGAGAGCTGCCACTTGGGAAGAAAGTTTGCTTTGAGGCCAGGCTCCCTTTGGAGCCAGCCCTTAAACCTGCTGCCCAGATGTGGAGCAACTTTTCTGGGTCACAGGGCTTTCCTTCCTCACATGTGCAGCTATGTGTGTCTGGGATAGGAGCAGGCGGGGCTGAGCATGGGTGTGTGCAAAAACCTGTAGCACACCTAAGTGTGCAGCAACCGGGTGTGTGCTTGTGCCTAACGTTGTTGAACATCAAAGATTTACCCCATATCACTGTGTGAATTTCTGGGCTCCAAAGTGGAATGCGATGCTGCAGAATTACATTGCTGGAAAATATGCATTCGTGTCTGCTTACTTTATTTCTTTTCAAGCTGCTCTTGTGTTGACATATAGAAGTGAATGCATGCCCTTGCTTTTGATTAGGTGCTTTTGGTTAGTGATGCATGCAGAAAGGCCTGGGAAAACTGCTGAAGGATCATTAATGGCGATATGGAGGAAAAAGACAAGGCCATTATTTTAAAGTCTCCTTGGTAAAATGAAAACGCCACATGCTCGTTTAATCTGCTGCAGAAGAATGAAGAGCTGCCTTCATCCTGCTCTTGAAATTAGAAACTGTGGCACTGGGGAGTTCTGCCTCGAGGACTGATCTGAAAAGAAACCTTTCTCTCTCTTTGCAGACAGGTTGCTCTCAATCCAGATCAGTTCTCTGACCCACATCGTTCTGGGGCTATGCAAATGCTTGTCACCTGGCTTGGGAAGAAGCAGCAGGGGCTGGGAGGAGAAGGGGACGAGCAAAGCATCTTTGGGTTGGCTGAAAAGGCACTGGATGTGCCCGTGCAGTCTGCTGTGCATTTCCCACTGCTGATGGAGCAAGCAGCCCATGACTTGAGCTCTGTGGTGCCTGCTTCAGGCTGGGAATGTGTTGTCTGCATGTTAAGGTTGCATCCCCTCATCTTTGTGATGGGAGCCAGAAGGACAGCCTGGCTCTGAAATTAGGGGCAAAAGAAAGGGATGAGCCCATGAATTGGAGGTGGGCTAGGGCCACCATTCCAGGTGCGAGGCATGTGTAGAAGACAGAGAGGTGAGACACTGCTGCCAAAATGGAGAGTGCAGGGGGAAAACTGTTAATAACAGAGTTTGCTTTTCTCCACCCACTCTCACAAGCAAAGCATCATCTTATGGGTCCCAGACATCAGCCTCTATGGCAACAAAGTGAGAGCAGCAAGACACTGGGAACAACGGGAGCAGGAGCCATCTGTCTGCTTCTGCTGCTCCTCTGTTACTCCTTGCTTTGGACGGTGTTTGTGTTACTTCCTCAATCTGTTTCTGGTTCCTGAGAGCTGGAGATTTGTGTCCCTGTGGCATGGTGTTACTGCAGTTAGGCATTCACGTTGAGCTCAGCTCTTTGCTCTGTATTGACTTTTCGTTGTTAGCTCTGTGATTAGCAGAGAGCTCTTCCATGCTGCTTCCTGCTTTCCCTTTCCCTCACCAAGCACTGCATGAGGCACACGTCTACATGTGCTGAGCCCTGCTTTGACCTGGCCTTCTCCCCCATGCTTGGTGAACAGCGTGAATCACGTGTCTTTCCTTCAGATCCTAGAAGAGAAAATGTATTTTGACTTAGCAGATGCTTTCTCTTTGTTGGTGACGGCTGATTTCATCTGGATGTGGGGCAGCAAGGATAGGGATCTCAGTGCCTGTGATATGACGGCTTGCAGTGGCTCAAGCAAATACCCGTGGTGGACAAAACACTGGCACTGCACGAGGTGGATGTACAACGCAGCTGACATGGGTGTGAGAGCAAGCAATCTGAGTGATCTCAGTGCTCGGTTCTAAAGTTTCAGTGTGGGCCTAATTCTGCTTTGGAGAGCCTGTTGCACCCATAACTCAGATTTTGCGTGTATGACAAAGTTTTACAGCAGCAGCATTTACTGGCAGTCAGGGCTGTGTCAAAGGCATGATTCAGTGTTTCTCCTTAAGTAGTATCAGGGGAAATGAAAACAGCCCTGTCACCAGCAGCATATCCACCCTGCTGGGTGTGGGGTGAGGTGGCTGTCACGTTGGCCACCCATGTCACTTCTCAGACAGCATCTCTGATCTGCATCAGATGTAGTTTCCCTACACGTGACGTACAAATGGAGGGTGACTAAAAGGAGAGAACTACCGGCGTCTGCTGTCAGTCTTGAACCACTAACAGGGGCTGGGTAAACTTGGGGCTTTGACACAGCAACCTGTGTGTAGACGTGGTGCTCAGGGTCGTTGCTTAGAGGTGAACTTGGTAGTGCTGGGTTGATGGCTGGACACGATGATCTTAAGGGTTTTGTCAGCATTATCCTAGGTACCTAGTACAAGATCAAAGCTGCCTACTGGCTCCACTGACAGTTGTTTTAAAGGCAACTTTCCATCCATTCCCAGAGCCTCAAGCCCCAATTATCCTTTGTTAGTATGCCAGAACCTTCAGCTTCTCTGCTGATAACTTCAGTGGATGTGTTTTGCATTGTCAACAAAAAAATCTGCAGCATGTTTACAATGGACACAGACAGAACAGAGCAACATAAATTTAATTTACCCTGGAATTAAATAATGGGGGGCAACTGTGCTGACTGTATTATTAACTTTCATATGTAATTCAATAACGTAACCCTCTGTTTTCTATATTTATCTGAAGCCACAAGCACACTTTCTGGTACTCTGCACCAGTGTGACAATAGATGTGCGAGTGTCTTCCATGGGCTTGAGACCGATCTTGTTGTCACATGTGTAGCTCTTGCATATAATGAACTTAAAGACACTGATATTAAACTTTAGCCTCACTAAAGAGCCAAACCAGTGCTATTATGGTGTAAGGGAATGAAGAGTTTAGTCCCTAACCCTACAAGCTCTTTGGCACACACCACTGAAGCAGATAGCAACCTCCTCTTCTGCCTGACCCTCTTGCCTTAAGCATGGGGACAGCTGGATTGGATTCCAAATTTTCACCCCAGTGGAGATTTCTTTTGCTCTTAACAAAAGAGCACCAGAAGAGAAAGAGCAAAACACATACCTTTTCCATTTAGTTGCTGGTCCCCTGTTTGTGAAGAGAAACTTTGCCTAGCTTCAAAGCAGCCTGCCTCCATCCTGATGCCAGCAGCTGTGACTGCCCCAGTTCCCAGCAATGCTGGGTTGACTGCATGTCCAGTTGGACTTAGGTAAACTCAGTGCAAGCAGAAAATGTGACAGTGACACTGAGCAGGACTTGCTCCATTAAGTCCTTGTCTTTCCTCTACAGGGAGCCCAGAGTCAATCGCAGTGCTCTGGACATATCCTCACAGTGCTAAGCAGAGGGGAAGGATCACCTCTCTCACTTATTAGTAATGCTCTTCATGGTTTTTCTAATGTTCATAGTAATGTGCAGGGTTTCTGTCATAAATTGGCCTTGGCCACCCAACATATGCTGAAAATGCAATTGGGTCAGTACGGAGCATCCTTTCTGCTCTGGTTAATGCTAAAATTGAATTATCTTTTCAGAAAGAACCCCTATTCTTTAATGCTTTCTGCAGTCTTGCTGCTGGCCAGCTTGAGCGACTTAATGTATGTTTTATGTAATAGACTGATGTGCTGCATCTTATGAAAGCTACATATGCCTTGGCTTAATAGAATACCACAAGCAGTGCTGTAAGGCAGCACACCATCCTCAGGTGTAGACCCAGAGAGGCAGAAAGCTGGGGACTAGAAGCCTTCCTTTTTCCTCTGCCAGTGGCTGTGTTATGTGCCCTGCTCCAGCACAGGGACTGGGCAGGGCTGGGAACGTGTGTGTCCCCATGCAGGATGCTCAGCTGTGGCTGCTGCTCTCCAAAATATGCCCCAAGCAGCTGAGCTGGGTTCACAGCCATTTATCTCCTCCTCCTCTCTGCCCTCTTCTACACTCAAGGCTCAGCTAACTAAATGCCTTTGGAAATGCTATTATCTTCTGTGCTCTCTGGGGCCAGGAGTAGCTTGAAGATTTATCATCTGGAACAGGAGACTTTGTTTAGTTCTGTAAAGCACAGAACAGTTAAAGAACAAAAACTAACCCCCGAACAAAATGCAAAACTTTCTCTGTATCTCATTTCCTTTCTCTGCTTTCTTCCACTTAGGATGGTGTGTGCATTTGCTTTTGTAATGTAATTAAATGCTGTCAGGTGGCTACATCGTTAGAGGAGGTGTACCTGCATCTCTAAAACAAAGAATGAGCATCCAAAGGGCCAGGAGACATTCCTGCTCTAACTCTGCTGTGTAACTTGTTTCCCACAGATTACAGACAGGAGATCGGCTCAGGATCTCTGGTTCAACCTTCATTTAGAGAACCTTCACTGTGTTTTTCACCAGACACGGCAGCATCAGTGCTGCTTTTTATACCTGAAAGGTGCTGACGTGCTCACAAACTGTCCCTAAATGTGGGACACAGGGCACAGAAGGAGAGATCCAGGCTAGAGCTCTTCAACACATTCTGCCTGTATTCCTCAATTCACCAAAAATGCTGATATAGCAAACCCAGAACACTGGAAGGAAAAGGACAGTCTGCCATCCTGGATCTGAGTATTTCAATTGGGATATTCTTGCTGTAAGCGTTCTGGATTTGCCATCTCTAGCAGTGAGTGTGACTGTCTGTCCTGCTGCAGACAGGTGGCTTGGCAGCACAGCAGGGCCAGCTTACGTGTGGAAAAGCCCTTGCTTCATGTGCTCCTCACACTTGTTTTTCCATTCATCCCTGCAGTCATCCCTTGTGAGGCTCAGTGGTGTGATGGGAGGATGAGCCCTCCTTCTGGACCCCAGCGCCACAGTTCAATATGAAATAAATAAGCTATCAGCAGGGATGATTTTCTTTCTTTCCTTGTGCAAAATGAGAGAAGGGAACAGCTTCACCATTTTGCTCTTTTTATCCTCTCTCCTTGCTATTGCATTTGCCTCACCCTTGCTCTGGTCAGGTATTCTCAGATCCACAAGAGTCTAAATGAGAATAAGATATCCTGAGAGATTTATTGCACCTTCTGCTTATATTCAAGCCAGAAAAATAGTGCAACAGCCTTCCTTACATAATCCTGTTCTCTCCCTTCCCATCCCATTCCAGCTGGAAACCACAAGTGCAACAAGGTAAAGGAATGAAGCAAAGAAAAGATAAAACAAATGGCCTGGATCCTCTGAAGAGACCGTGGAGTTGGCTTGGGCTGACAGCTCCAGGTCATAGAGAAGGCAAGGGGGATTCTCCCCTATTGCTAGCACTTTTGGTTCCCCTTCCTTAACTCTTTAGTTTTCATTTTTTCTCCTTCCATTTAAATACCTTCATTGCCAGGATGACGGTATGCACACGTTGCCAAAGTCAATATATCAAGGGTCTGTGCCTAAGGCAGGCTTAAGAGCAGTAAATGGGAAAGGATGGTTTTGATCTATTGACTCCATTATTCTTCCTTCCTGGCTCGATTGTGAGTGTCAGTCACTCGCTGCTGCCTGAGGTTTGCTATGCAAAGCCAACAAAAGGGCTGTGAGCCAGGAAATTCATTTCCAGATCCCAGTGAGGCTTGGATCTGGGGTCCCACCTTGGGCTTAGAGGAACCTGGAGGAGGTCTTTCTGTGGCCCCGGCCCCGGATCAGCCAGGCACAGGGACCTGGGCGCTGCTATCAAATCTGCTTCAGAGTCAGAGAAGTGTAACAAACACAAAGCAGGGTTAGGACTTCTAATTAGTCCTTATTTCTAGCCTGCTAAAATACCCATCTGTCACTCCACTTCAATAATGGGATTTGAGAAGATTAACTGGATACTGCTTAGGCTCCTAAACATGACAGCTAAATAAGCGTGCTGCTATTCAGCCTCAAGCCCTGCTCGCAGCAATTATAACCTGAGCAGGTTCACATCTGATTAGTGCTTGCATGGGAGTTGCCCAAGAAGGTCTGCTGCAGGCAGAGGGTGGTGATTTAGGAGATATCAAGCTTAGCCTCACTCAGCATCTTCTATGGAAAAGGTGCCATTTGGGCACAGAGTAAAACAAGGGTGCCAGTCCTTTGCTTTTTAAAAGCTTCCAGTTTATCTTTTATTTCCAGGGGATAGGGACCTTTTCATGCACCTACATACTGTGCTGCCTCCTTCCCTTTCCAAAAGCAATTTCAGTTGGAGTCATGGTTTCTTTGTACTCACTGTCCCATACTGTCACATATTGCACACTTGACCAACTCATATTGCTCTGGAGATATTCTGGCTTTTTAGGGTCTGTGGTGAACACATACCTTCTGTCCATTACGGATGGGGTGGCCACCTCAGTGTCCTCCTTCCTGGGACGGACTGCAGGCTAATGTGCCTGTCCAGCCTGCAGCCTGACAGAGCTATGATTCAGCAGCCAAACAATGGCCAATTGTCCCCTTCCAGCAGCACGGGGACAGCCCCCAGCATATGGGCTCTGCGTGGATCAAAGCTGAGTTCCCAGATCGGAGCTGGAACTGGATTGAGCAAGGGAGGACTGCCCAAAGCAGTGAAGAACACCATGGTGACATCACACGGTGTAGAGACGAGGGCTGCTGGTGCTAGAGGCAAGCCTCTGCCCTCATACGTGATGTTTTAGGTTGGAGCAGAGCATGACATTTACCAACTTACTTCTGCAGCTAGGAGAATGGAGAAACAATCCAGCATCCATCTGAGCTAGCAGAAGGGATTACCTAAACTGGAATTTGGCCAGGATGCTGTCTTTATTTCTGCTAATGTTGCAAAAAAGCATTGCTGCAAAAAGCATTTCTGCAAGACTTCAACCTTCATTTTATAGTCACTGATTTAGAAGGGAGTCTACGCTTATAGCACAGCTTCCTCAGCGTGTTGTGGGACGTGGCTCATTCCTGGCTTGTGGAAAGGATTGCCCCTACTAGAAACTGACAGCAGTTTCAATTGATTCTGATTTGGTGACCAGGCTCAGCTGTTGATAGAAGGTAATGCATCCAAAGAAACAGCTAGAAAGGGAGGAGTGTGGCAGAGAAATGAAAAATAGACCAGAAGGAATGAATGTGGAAAGGGAATGAGTGAAGATGGAACTGAGAAAGCATGCAAGGAAGTCCCAATATGTTTGAGCTGGAGGAGGGAGAGGTTGGAAAAAGCCAGCGTGGGAGCCAAGCTGACCATATGGAGACTACCAGTAAATGGGATAAGAGCGAGGACCATAAGTGTGTTCAAGATGTAAAATTCTGGGAGTTTTTCAGTGGGGGCAGACCAAATGAAAAGAAGCTGCGCCGAGCACAGACAGCCAGGAATAATGTTCGGCACCAGCTTTGGTCAGTGAAGGAAGATGCTCACAGTACCAACGGTTCTTATCCCAAACTCCTCTTCCAGATTTCTCATGCAAGACTGATCCACCAAGAGAGGTGAGGGAATTACATCTGGCTCCTTTCAGCCCCTGAAACTAGCTTGGTTTTGGAAAGTAGAGATGCCACTGAGTTACTGCACTGCCAGTAATTCAGTTTTTCATCAGCTCGCTGCCTAATTGATTTTAAAATGAACTTCATTCTCTGAACGGTTTCAGAGTCTATGGGCGTGAGCAACAGCAGCTTTGTCTCGCTTGAATAAACTTGCAATACTTAATGTTTCAACATGCTCATGCTAGGGGCATGCAGTACATCAGTTTCCTTCGTTTTGGAAGCCCGCGCTATGGAGCTATGAATCAAAACTTCTCCAGTTTTACAGTCTTCAGCAAGTTCCTGCTTTTAGATTGCGCAGCCTTGTACCAACATCGGGTCTTGGCCTGACGCCTCAGCCGAGAGCTGCAAAGGCAGAGAGCTGGCTGACTTCTACGGCAGCGCCGTAGCTATTAAAATGTAAGGAAGTTTGATTAAGCATGATCTCAATGCCTTTTTCCTGCAACACCCCTTCTTGTGTTCGCAATGTGTTTGTTAGTGTCTCAAAGCCCTTAGTACAGCAAGATCCAGCAGTCAGAAAGACAAAGAAACACAGCCCAGAAAAGCAACTCCTTGGCATTTGCCTTTGAAGAAACAGAGAGCATGAAAGGATTTTTTCTTGCTTCCTCTTGCCTCGCTTCCCCCAATCTTTGTTATTCCCAGCAACCACTGCCTTTATTTATTTGCCTCTTCCCCAACTGCTGGACAGACAGGGGCTTCGGCGGGGAGCGGTCCAGCCCTGCTGTTAGAGAGGGTGAAACAATGGGGCTTTAAGCGGGATTTCTCTGGGTTCCCAACGCAGAACAGTTGCCTCTTTCATGAAGCGCCTGTGGGATGAGCCTGGGATTGCTACACCCAAAGCGTTTCCATGCTGCAGCGGCTCTCCGCAGTGAAACGCTGCTGAGAACACTGCCTGCAGCACCCTGAGCTACCGGGGTGTCCAGTGTGGGAGCCTCTTTCTTCCACGCCTGGGCTGTGTTTGCTGTCCACATGCAATCTGGGAGCAGCTCAAATCTGGAAAGCGTTTAAGAAAGCAACAAACTTTTAAAGGAGAAATGAAAGGGTGAAAAAAAAAAAAAAGAAGAAAATAGAATCCAACGACTTGATGCAGTGCCGCCAAACTGTTTGTAATAATTTCCTTTAAATTCCTTTTATATAGAAATAATTAATTACGAAATCATGAAGCAGGAAGCAGTCATCCTGCCAGCCAGTGACATGCACAGAGAGATCAGAGCAATGCGAGAGAGATGCAGAACAGCAGGAGGCTTGCAAAAACCTTTCTGAGCTCTCTCTTCTTCTTCCTCTTTTTGTTTAGTATACACATCCACATCGTACTAACATTTCTTGCCCAAAAGGAGCTGCGGGAATCTCCTGCTGTTCCTTGTCTCTCCAATGGCAGCACCGAACCTTCCTGCCATGATGTGTCTCATCTGTCTGGGCTTCCTGATGGATTTTGCAGTCCCCAGATGTTTGGATCCCCGATTCATCTCAAAGCGGGCTGTGAAACATTAAGTATTTTTAAATACCCAGCTTTATAATTGCTTTGTCTGACTTTGCAGCAGTCTGAACTCATATAAGGCAGTAATAAAAATCAGCGCTGTTTTCCTTCAAAGGATTTTGCTGTTGCTGCTTCTAAACTTCTGTGTGCACGATGGCTTTTGCCTTTGCACTAGCGAGGTTATAACATTCCTGTTGGCCAGAACATTCCTGTTGTCTTTCCAATTCTCATTTTCAAAGCTTTCAGACAGGAGTGCTCAGGCTATTGAGTATGAAAGGACTGGGGTTACCCAAGTGCTGTTAGATCCAAAGTACGGGCTCCTGAGACCAATTTACCTGAATTCTGGGGTGTGGGGCTGCAGGGTTTTTATCTGTGTCTGTCTGTAGCTTGGCTCCAAAGGAAGGCAGAGTGAACACTACTGGCCAGGAGCCTACAGAAGCAAAAAATTAGAGGCTTTAAAATGTCACTAGCTGAGCACATAATGGATATTCTTTGGATTTTATGATTAGCTGTTGTGTTTAGTTGGCCAATGCTGCCTTCCTGATGCGATTTATAATGTAGTCTCAGGTCGTGGCCAGGCAAGCCGGATTCAGAAGGTGCCTGGACTCCCTTGGGGATCACTGTCTTTTGCAACATTTCCGTTGAGTTTCTTTTTGTGAGCAGGACAAGCTTTCTGATACATACCTGTGACTTCCATATGCTTTGGCAAATCTTCCATCCTGAGTCCATCAAGATATCATCCTTCCAAATGTTTGCCTGCATGCTGTAAAACCAAGGGGACAGTTAGAAACCAGGCTGTGCTGTTAAATCATGGCAATGTGCCCAGCATTTCACATCAAGGGTAGTGTGTTGTGTGATTCAACCAGCTCATGCTCTCCCCAGAGCCATCCTAAAGCCTGGGATGGCCTGAATACTGTGTGTGTATCTAACTCTGCATGGGACTGAGGGCCCTTTGTGCCTGGAGGACCAAGGCATTGGTCTGTACCCCACAGCACCTACGTCTGCACTTCTTACATCTGCACTGATGTGTCTCCATGCAAACTCCTCCTTTCTCTCCCTGGGTGGGCTGGAGGCACACAGCTGGCCTCACTGCAGTTCCCTAAGGGCTCAGCTGTCCTCTGATGTAAAGCTACAGGGTAGAAGGGAATGTGCAAGGCTTTGTGTCAAAGCTGGATGGTAGAGGGCTGTGCAAGCCAAGGGGCTCAGCTAGGAGCATGCTGCTTAGCTGCGTGTTGTCCCATGGACCCTCCCTGCCATGTGGCTCTCGATACCCACTGTGTACTTCCAAGTGCTCCAACGCCTGGAATCTCTACACTAGAACACTATGAGTAGAAGGCATTCATGTGCTGGCAGAGCATCAGCATCTTTCATCTTGTTCCTGCGGCTCTGAAAAGTTTTTTATTTTTTTATTTTTTTTCCCCAGCACCTTGAAATGCTTTAACAGTGTGCCTCCATTTCAATATGCTGTCTTTGAGCGTTGAGCTGCTCCAGAAGCACAGGCTGTGGTGGCACCGGGCCAGCTCCTGACCTCAGTGACACCAGAATAAATCTGGGACGCTGCAGCCAACCCGTGTGGAAGTGTTTCGAATCTGCATACGCAGCAAGCGTTCTCGGTGCTAGAGGAGTCATGGTTTTGGTTGGCAAAACAGCAAAAGCGATGTCTACGTGACTTGGGTGTGTGTGAATCTGTCCTGTGACAAAGTGCTTTGGTGACACCCACGCTTATCTCATTATCACCAGAATGAGGCACAAATTAGCTCCAGGAAAGTCCGAGGGTTGCACCAGAACAAACCCAGCAGGAGTGAGAAAAAGAATGCAATTTTAGGTGGGTTTGACAACAGCAGGTAGCAGTACTGTTATTTACTGATGTTGGCACTGAAGATGGCGGTACCATCATCTCCCAGAGAAGTAGATTGTGTTGGCCTGAATCTCTTGTGGGACAGAGTGCTGAGAAAGCATTGGTGAGATTGGATACGTATCAGAGGAGCACTCAAGTGGAAAGCCTTAGTGACAGTGCCTGGATGGGACGTTTTGTGCACCTGGAGATGAGGTATTGTCTGTTTTGAGAGTGCCTGACCACAGGATGACCTTAAATAAAGCCAAACTGCAGACAAGCAAGTCTGATCTTTTTTGAGGCTTGCTGCAAAATTCTGCTTCGACCAGCGCCCTTCTCTACTGTAATCAGAGAAAATGAATTGGTTATAAACTGTGGGAAAAAAACCATCATGGTCGAAGGTCCATTCAGCCTAGGGGAGATGCAGAGTAGAGAGCGCAGAGAGCCCAAACTTGTTCCTAAACAGAACCACATCATAACCTCATAGGTACTGACCAGGGAAGTGCAGCAAAGCTTTGAATCTTCTGTCTTCAGACAGAAGACAAACATGTTATGTCAGAAAGAAAGAGAGCTTAAAGCTGGTACTTTGCAGCACATTAGCAGGCAAAGCAGAGAGAGTAGCACAAATATCCAGAGGTCCTGTGAGGATCCTCTGACAGAGATGCTCCACGTGGGCAGGGGAGAGCTGCTAAGGCAGTGAAGGTTAAACATGGATCCTATGATGGGGCAGAGAAATACGGTCTGGGTTTGGTAGCCGACTCACAGCATGTCTTTGCTCTCATCTCTTCTGTGAGCTGCCCTGTGATGCTGTGGCAGCAGACACATTTTGTCGGTACTCCTCGTGGCTGGGCTCTTCATGGGCTGCCCCTTAGCTTTGTATGGAACAGCATGAACCAGTGTGGCTGGAAGCACTGCCTGCCTGTGTCCCATTCTGGAGTGGCCCCAGGGGCCTTCAGACAAAGCAGGGAGTATCTAGAGGAGTAAGCATCTGTCCCCAAACCCAAGAAGAGACACGAGCTCCCAGCATGGCTCTCTGGCCTCCTGGCATCACCAGCTGCAGGCTGAGAACAAAGTATGTGTGTCCCTTAGTGAGCCAGGGCAGCTGGAGGTGGATTTGTTTTCTGTTGATTTCATGGCAACGTTGCTGCTTCAGGCCACTGCTGTGGTGTGAGGAACAACAACATCCCAGAGGAGACACCCAGCGAATTGCTGACTGCTCCATGGCTACCCAATGTGCATGCCCCAGCATGGGAAGCGGTCAGACCACCCTGGTGGCATCAACAGAGCCTTCATGTTTGCTGACATTTCAAGGGAATGCAGAAGGGAACAAAAGCTGGGAACAGATGCCTTTGATCCAGTTTAGAGCTGCAGCTGGAAGATACGGGGATGAATCGGAAATGTTGGACCCAGATCCCTTTTTGCAGGGGAAGTGTTGTAAACCTCAGTTCAGATCCCAAAGGTGGGGCATGAGTTTGTTCTCCACGGGAGAAGATCCACACAGAAAAGTGGGTGCCCTGTGAAACGAAGATCAGAGGTAAAGGAAGGAAACCAATGGTCAGTTAAGAGAAGAAGGCAGGAAAAAGTGAGAAGTTTGGGATTCCTGTTCTGTGAACAGGCAGGACAGCACATCTTCTCCAGTGAATTCAACCTCCCTTACCACCCTTCACCAACCCCCATTCCCTGAAATGAGCAGAAGTAATACAGTTTCTCCCCATATGGCCTCTGGGTAGCTTCTTGCCATTATTGTGGTGTTTAGTTATGAGAGAACCATTCAAGAGGAAAAAAGAGGAGAATTGGAAAGGATACCAAGCCACAAAGCTTGGATCCCATTCCAGCATTCCCAGCACAGGGGTACTGCCGTCTGGTCTTTTGGTACAAGACTAACTTTTATAGAAACCAACCCAAAACACCACTTCAGTAACCTGCTTGGCACTCTCTGACCTGCTGTGGTTTTAGTCTCCCGATTTTGGCTGAAGGTTTGGGTAAGGAGGGTCCTTCTGATTTGGTAGGAGCCTGGGAAGGGTTGAGCCTCTCCCAGAAAAACACATCTGTGTGAGGTTTTCAGCTTGACCTTCGGGGTCAGTGGCTCTGATAAGCCAGTTGCAATCTATGTGTGCTTTACCAGCTTCTGAACTTTCAGAGGTGAATTGCTATTTACTCAGAATCTTGGATGCAAGAAATCTGGCTGTGGTTTAGTTACAGTGCAGGTGTCAAAGCTGCAAGCTCTATGCTTAGCTCTTCCACTAACTCACTGCATGACCTCAGGCTGCCGGCTCATTTCTGTTTCTCATTTTTTGCACCTATGGGATGAGAATGATACTTCTCCTGTGTGAATTTGCAGCTCCTTGCCGAGGGGTTGGATTTTTGCTGATGGAAGCAAAGTGCATTCTATGAGGCCGTGCTGGGTTTTTATCCTCACAATGGGGAACGTGAGATACAAATAAGATTTCAAATGTGGGTTTGTTGTAACCTGAGGGCTGAAAAGCAAACCCTAGGACACTTGCCTTCTTTTTCTCTTCTTTGCTGACAGGAAGCATATACAATAGTCTGGACTTTGGCTTGCAAAGGACGATGCTGCCATCCTTGAAAGCATGCAGAGAGCAGCAGACGCCAGCCAGCCTGTGTGGATATCACTTGATATCCATCAGAGCCGGCTCCTGTTTTGCACTGCGTTCTATTCCACTATTGAGAGATTACCTTCATCCCTAAAATCAGAACAGAAACGCAGAAACTCCCCGTAAATAACAGCTGTCCTAAAGGTGATAGTACATGGGAAATAATGATGTTGAAGTACTTTGCCTTCTGGAAACACCATATTCGGATGGTTCCTTGGTTGAAAAATTGAACCAAATCCCCACACTCCCATGAAACATTTTGATTCTGTGAAATACACTCTTTCCCACTGGAAAATCATTCTGCTGGAAGATTTTCAAGTAGCCTTTCTTCTCGCATGCTTCAGTATCCAATTCAAACTCCAGCTGCTGGCTGTGGTCGTCTCTTCTTGTAGCAAGTGCTGGCATTCTACACTTTCCTAGACAATTACCACAGTGTGCTCTTCCAGAAGATCTTGCTGTGGCTTAGGAAGCATTACCTGATAACAACACGGGAAGGACAGTGGGATTATTTTGTCTTTGCTGCAGAGGCCCGTGAAGGACCATTTCCTTCAGAGCATCTCTTGCCTGATCCTGAATATCCAGGCAGCGTAGCTCACGCCCCTTCCCTGGAGGAGGCAATTCTGCAGCATGATTCTCTGTCTCACTGCTAGGCTGTTTTTCCTACTGCTCAACCTACATTTCCCCTCGTAATTTCATTCCGTCACTCCCAGCTACAGCCCCTTGATCATCTGGAATGGGCCCTTTCCCTCCATGGTGTTTATACCCTCTGCAGACTGCTATTGTGCGTTCACTTCTCTCCTCCTAATTCGGGCCAGCTGTGCCTATTTACCACCGTCACTTTGTTCTTCCCTGCGAGCCAGTCCCTGAAGATCATTAGTTTCTGTTCCTTTTCTCTTCTTCCTCCCCATATGCAGTGTGGTATCCTGTTTTCCTTGTAACTGTAGCCATGCTCAGGGCTAAAAGATTCAAGGATTTTTCCATTAATAATCCCCACACCCTTTTCCTGGTCAGTACAGTGCTTAAGAGTGATTGAGGTAATTCATTCACAAACAGCAAGCTGTACCAAGAGAGGACACGAAGGGAAAATGTGAGCTTGCTGGGATCCTGGGCTGTGCTCCTTCCTCAGAGCAAGATTTTGCTCAGGGAGCAGACTTGGAAGCAAAACCCAATCCTGCAGCATGCTTGGTGTCCTCAGTGCTCGGAGGGTTTATCTCTACGGGGGTTTAGCTTCATGGGGCTGGGCTCCAAGTGTTCAGTATCTGCTCCCCGGTCAGCTTCTGCCACAAGAATGTAGGTGGGTTTTTTGGCCTTTGCATCTTGCCCTCTCACCAACTGATTTTGCAACCGCACCTTGAGTAAGAAGCCCCAGTTCATTCTCTCGCAACTCTGCTGGCTCTGCCAGGCTTGGGGTCTGTTGCATAAAGCTGGAGTCATTTTGTCAGCCTCTGTGGCAATTTACACCCAGTGGCTGGACGAGTAACCCTTTACTTAGTTTCTACACAAGGTGACCAGGAGACAAATAGGAAAGGAAGGAGAAAAGCAAGTTATAACAGCACGTTTTATTGAAATATACATCAGACATCCCCAGAGGACTGTGACTTAAAGGGTCTGGTCCTCTTCTGGTTCTTGCTAAGCACTAGGACCTCACAGTAAACCCTCCCGTCACTTCCCCTCTTTTGGCAGAACTTTTAGGTGCAGCGTAGAAAATGCAGGGGGACCTATTTCCCTGGTCATTCCCTAGCTAAGGGAAACCTCAGCTCGCAGAGGAATGCATCCTAATGCAAGCCAGCTCCTCGCCCAGTGCCGGAGGCTGTGGCAGCTGCGCAGCTGAAATACTTTGGAGGGCAGGAAATGCCATTGCGAGGGCTGGCTCTGCTGTGTGCCCGCGCTGCGGTGTAGCCTGCAAACAGGCGTTTCCAGGCTGCTTCTTCCATAGCACAGAGCCTCCTATCAGCCTGGGTGTGTTCACAGCCTGTGTGGGTTGCAATTGGTGCAGTACATGCTTCAGAGCCCCAGCCCATCAGCGCTGCTGTGCTTAAGGTGGTGTAAATGCGCACACAGGCTCTTCTGTACCCGCATTCTTCCCTTTGCCTGCCACAGTGCCCAGATTGCAGGTTCAGTGCACTCAGGCACTCCTCATCATCTCAGCAGCCTTGTCCTTCAAAACCTCTTGGTTGGATCTGGGGAAAACCCATCAGCTTCTCTTGGAGCAACAAAGGCAAACTAAAAATGCCGTGCTCCAGGGGAGATCCAAAAAGGTGTTGGGTCATGCTCTCTCTCCCCTGCTGGGGTACACAGTGGTAGTGTGCCAAGCTAAAGGGCTTCAGTCTGGTGTAAGCTATATTTCTGCAATCGCCATCAGCTTCTCTGCTGTTGGAGAAATAGTGCTGGCAGCAGCAGAGGTTCCTCCATTTAAAGGAATAAAAATGAAGGCAGTGGTGTAGCATAAAGGTCTTGGCATCTCCCGCAGCTTATGACAGTGCTGCTGGAGCATGGAGGCTGTGGCTATAGCTTTTTCTTTTGTGAGCCTGCGTTCCTTAGCAGTGGGAAATCAGCAGCTGTAATTAGTCTCTGATGTTCTCTGCTAATAAGTGATTTCTCTGGTACTCAGAAATACTGGCATCGCTGAGACACGACTCTATTGCTTTGACCTCTTCTCTCCCTCCTCCTTGTTGAGATGGGCTCCAGATACGTCCTGATGTCAAACATCCTCCTCTGCCCCTCCTCATTACATCCCTGCTTCTGTTTTTATTCTCAGCCTCAGTGGAGGAAAATGGCTCCTGCTGGTCCTGGTGGAAAAGGATACATGTGCAGGCAGGAAGGCCATTTGCTCTGGGAGGAAGAGGGGCCTGACATCAACAGGAAGCACGTCCAGGCTAGAGAGGCCTTGAAAACAATGTCAGCCTGGGGTCCAGGGCTCAGTGGCAGGAAATGAAGGCACGCTGGTGTTTGCAGTGCAGAGGAAATGATAAGCACTACCTGGTCCGACTTGGAGCAGAGATAGCGTGGTGAAAAAAGGGAAAAAAAAAAAAAGAAAAAAAGAAAAAGGTTGTTTTTCTTCACACTGGTTCAGAGCCTATCCTTTGCCAAATGGAAAACAAAATAAAGAGCAAAATATGGAATGTATCAGGAATCCGTTGGGGGGCTTGGGAACTGAGGAGAGCAGTTGTGAAGTGACGAGATTTACTGCTTTGGTAACAGCTGGATATTGCCTTTTTTTCCCCATTGTTAGCACTGAAAATGACCCTCAGCTCGATAACTATTGCCATGCCTGTTTATTGAGAGATGAAGGCTATATCCCAAGTGGAAATAAGGGTTTTATTGTGTGGGAGGAAAGTCATGGGGACAACTCTTCCCACAGAAGGGCCCGTAGCACCCTACAGATAGATACTTCTAGATAGTATCTATCTAAGATAGATACTTGTCCCTATCAGATGAGGGAATATAAACTCTTTTGGGGAATGAGAAGGCAGCTTTATGCTGAAGAGTTAATTCAGCTGTATTTCTTTCCCCTTCTTATTAGGAGCTGTAAAAGCCATACTGCGCCTCCTTTCATAATTTTTCCTCTGACAGCACCGGTTTCTGGTTCAGAAATCTTCACCCCTTCGCCCTGCAGCTCAGATTTGGAGAAACCATGCCTCGTGGTTGGGCTGCGTCTCAGCAGCGCTGACTCCTGGAGTGGAGGCAGCCACAAAGAGCATGGCGGGAATACTTTTCTTCTAAACCATCCTGCCCAGCATCAGCCTCTGGAAGGCTTGGAGGCTGCGTGACACCATCTGCAAACGATGCTCGGCCTCCTGTGCTGCCCTTGATGAGTCTTGTGGAGGTCAAACAGGGAGAGGTGCCCTCTTGCAACACAAGATCTGCCCTGAGGCTGGCAGATGGTGTGGTGCTGTTTTCCCTGCTGCCTCTGCAAGAAGCCCTGAAGGTGCAGCACCCCATCCAGATGTTGCAGCCAGGCTACATAGCAGCTTCCTTTAGAGTTCCTTATGCAATGGAAAAGAAAATACGCTCCCTGAGATTAAGTCTGTAAGGCATATTTTGGAGGGTTGCAGCTTCTAGAGGTGAAAAGGTACAGTCAAAATGTCCCCTTTCCCATGGGCTACTCTTCTTAACTAAGCTGCGGAGTGAAACCAACCCACAAAATCCCAATGCAGAAATACATGCATGCTTGAGGAATGAATCCCTGAACAGCTTTCCTTGTCTAAGAGCAAGTTCTTAACTCAGGAAGTTCTTCAGCATACAGTGACAATATGGAAAGCAAGGCACTAGTTAATGAACTTTGTCTGGAATGGGAGAGCACAGAAAATTTCTGTGTCAGTGGCTTACACTCTGGCTAGCTGAGCAAGCTGCAACAAACAAGGGAACCAGCTCATAGTGAGGCATGTCCTAGAGCTATGACATCGGCCTAGCAAGGCTTTTGTGGCTGTTGACTTGGTAAACACCATCTGAAGGCCTTTAGCTTTCAATTGAGAACTTATTAAAGTTCTTTAAGAACAATTTCCTGGTTGCATACAGGAAATCTCACTCACATACATGTACGTGCATACATGAATCGATTCATATGTATATGTTAAAAAAAAAAAAATATATATATATATATATATGTATATATACCCACACATATTTGTATGTACACACCCATACATTTGCACCAACTTGTTGATATATATGTAGATAAACATATAGACATGCTTATATTTATATATAGGTATGTGTGTCTGTTCAGTGGCTTTTTCTGGCAGAATTTTCTGCATTCTTCTTGAGCACAGTGGCCAAGTCCACTGACTGTGGCAACTGTTTGCCTTGGGCAACGTTACTTAGGATGGATAGAACAGCACATCATTTCACCAGGCAAACATCAGTGATCCAAATCACTCACAACTTAGTCCTCTTGAAATAAAGACTAACTTGTCTTCATTCTCATCTGAGCAGGGCTGGGAGGAGCATTTATGGGTGACCCCTTACTGCCAGCAGGAATCTCTACTCTCCATTCTGTGTTAAATATCACACCATCATTTCGTGTTTGTGAAAAGCTGCTAAAAATGCTCCTGTCAGACCTGCACTTAGTTTGCTAGGATTTGAATGTCATGGTAAGAAGTAAGAGAGAGTTGGATGTAGGGTATTTTTTCCTCATGTGGAAAATGCAGCTGGATTCAATGGGATTTTTTGTATGAGTGAGGTTCCTTGGGTCAGGCCCAGCCAGCCTTGCAGTGAAAACACTCAGTCTAAATATATGCCTCTGCAACTGTGCAAAGATGGAATGAATTTGGCTTTAAACTATAATGTCTGATTATTGCGAATGTCTTCGCACGTTTGTTTTCAATCACACTGACATCATAAAGCTTTATTTACTTTTTTGGAAAGTCTGTTTTAATTTGCCTTTCACTTCTCATTGGCAACCTTTAAGGGTTTGTTATTTAGACTCCTCATCTGCCTGTCTGTGAAATTTAATGATTCTCAACAATTTCCCCTGCTCTTTGCCCTAAGTTGTTGACTGTCTGTAAAACAGCCCATTTGGAGTAACCACTAGAAATTGCTGTATCCAATCTTCACCAGGAGAGCCCTGGAGGCAAGATCAGTGAGGAGCCTGAGTGAAATAACACTGCTACATAATCTAGTGTCAGTCTGCATCAGTCCATCAGTGTGACAGAGGGCAAAATAAGAAGGAAGGAACAACATAGCATTGGATATAAATACGTGCTGTGAGATTCAGCTGTGCAGGTTTTCATCCAGATGAAAGCTTGGTCCAGGACCTGCTTCTCAGTGAGTTTGCACCTTGCTATGAAACAGTGGCCTGGGCTCTCAGAGGGGGGAATGGCCCCTGGACTTCTTTTAAAACACCTGAGTTCACTGGAGGTGCCATTCTGCATTAGCTGACACCCCTGGATGTGTGCTTTAAGGCTGGGGAACGGCTATCACTTACACATGTAAACCAACTCATTTGTGCAGAAAGCTTGGAAAGGGAGACACAAGTGTTGATAGACCTCCAGCCTACCCGTGAGTGCTCAAATTGACAGTAGTGATTTGCTGGGAATGGACAGCACAGAGAACCGAAGATTGCCTGTCACAGTAAAATCTAACTCAGAAAAGATTAAGGAGACAGCTAACAGTGAGAGCCGGGCATGGAGTATATGAACCAGTCTGCTTGGACTCTCCAGGTTCTGGGTCCTAAGTATCTTTTGTAAGAATTCCCAAGCATCAGTTGAATTGTTTCTATGCTCTTCACAGCCAATAAATAGTTACAATAGTGTACAATTATTCCTAGCATCATTTTGGTGCTGTAAGAAGCTGAGCAAGCCAGCATCAGCTTGCAGACTCAAGTAGAATTGGATACTGCACACTGTTTTTCATCTGACTGCTGCTTGTAGCTCTTCTAAATGAACACATACAGGTTAAAAGCTGTTGAGAGGAGGAAAATACTTATGAAATCCCTGTATTTTCTTCTCTTTGTTACCAGCAGTAAAGTAGATTAGAGTGGCTTACACAGACGTCTTTGCTTGAGAGTGGAGAAAGGAAGAAAAATAGGATGCAGTGTGACAGCTGAGGTCCATAAACTTGTTTACTGATTGGAATGAAAGGCAGTGAGCACTCAAGAGACTGGAGCCTTGAGCACTGTCCATCCATTCTTTTTGTCATTCTTTTCTTGCATGCTGCTTGGCTCCCTTGAGCTGCAGCATCAATATTGCTCTGCTCACTCCTGCATCCCCTCGGCCTCTGACACAGCATTATTATGTGATATTGTGTTCAGTATGTGTCATCAGAAATGAGGTTAATGGCAGACACTCTGCCTCACAGCCTGCTCAATCTCATGATTACCAGAATTATGTACCCCAGTTACCTGTGTTGAACAAAACTGTGTACAGTACCAACCCTAATCTTCTGTTGGAATGTGATGGTAGCTGAGACCTCGCACAGCTCACTGACCGATGCTGCAAAACTTAAGCCACAAAGCTATAAAAGTTAGGAGTGGAGATATCCTGTTTGGTTATCTGGTCTTTTTTTTTTGCAGGAAACCCACAGCAGGATGTTTCCCTTACAAACTATTCTCGTATTTAGTACAATCTCTTCTCAAAAGTGCCTGCACGACAGAATTTCCCAGCTATGTCAAGATACAAGCTGCATTTCAGTGGGGTATGCTGATGGCTGGGGTTGAGAGTCAGGACTGAACATTTGTTTACGCACTGCTTTCTCCGAGGCTTCCCTTGGTGTGCTGGCCAGGTCTGCTGTGGTCTCTTTCATTTCTGCCTGGAGCATGCTGGTTCTCAGGTCTACTTTGGAAAATCAGGTGTTCGTACATATCCTTAGAACTTGTTTAGGTATGTGAGATGTAAGCTGGGTGTAGTACCAATGGGAAAAAGCCTTGCAGGTGGTGCCGCTGTCTTCGTTCAAAATCACACCTGGTCTAAAGGCTACACTGAGTTGTGTTTGCTTGAAATCCATCTGCCCCAGTCCAAGGCAGTGCATAGTGTTCCCATGTCTCATTTTGGCCATGGAGCCAAATCTGACAGATGCGTATTTTGTTTGTCTGAGCCCATTCAAGATGGTGCTGTCATTGCAAGGAGCTGTGCTGGTCTTCATGATGTTGCAGAGATGTTTCCCACAGAAACAGAGGGAAAAAAAATACAAAGACTGTGACTTACACAGTGATTCAGTAGTGCTGTCCATGCAGACAGAGTCACCTCAGCGCCAGCTATTCATCCTTTTTTAACCGTGTTTATGGCAATGAGTGGGGAAAAGAGAAGGAAAGCTCCATCAAGATTTTTTAAGCTTGTTTGGTGTTGTTTAGAGACCTCACTCTGTTCAAACACAGGTGTGTATGTATGTGTGCTCAGGGTGGTTCTGGTAGCTCGGTGCTCCCAGACAAGCTAAATGCTGGCATTTGATGATGAGAGCATTTTATTTTTTTCTTCTTATGTAAAATAAATTTATTTCTGGGGAAAAGACAACCCAGAGAATGAAGTCCTCTGTTTGTTCTGGTGGGCAGAGCACAGTTTCCCCATCCCCAGCTCTGCCAGTGCACCTTACATCTGGGCAGAGGAGGTCCTCTGCAGGGATTCCAGGCACTGCAGTCCCTTCCATCCCTGACTGCTGCTGAGCAGGGGACTGTGGAATGCAGAGGAGATGATGCCTGCAGGCAAAGCAGGATTCATTCCTAGCTTCCATTGGCTGGGTCTATGAACTGGGAGGCAGTTGGCTGCTTTGGTAAACCAGGGATTGAGTGAGTCTTGGAGAGGAGAGCGCTGTTTAATCTCTGGTATCTAATTTTCAGCCAACCTTGTGCTAGCAAATGTCAGAGGAAATCAGCACAACAGAAAACAATAAATAAATAAAGTTAGTGCATCAGCATTTAAGCTTGCTATTTAAAATAGATTAAAATAGGAATCATCAGGAAATGAAAATGTCACATTTCAGATACTAACTCTCAAGCTCGTTGCCATTTATACAGAGCTGTTCGTTTCCTAGGATTAAGTGGCCAAATTAATGTACTGGTGTGTTCTAAAATGTGTGCCTTTTTGTTATGTTTGTGAGCACAAAGAAACATCTCTTTCTTCATACAGATTGAAACACTTCCTTTCTAGGGGGAAACACCTCCTAATTCAGTAATATAAATTGAAACAAGAGTCTGTTTAGGTCTTTATTTTCTCACAAATTGACGTGATGTGATAGGAAGTGTGCGCTGTTCTTAAGAGCAATGGGAGAAAACTGTAAAAAAACATAATGAAAAATACTTAAATATTTAAAAAAATGCAAAACTGAAATGGTGAAATATAAATGCCAACAGCTTTTTTATGGCACAAGATTCATTCTTTGGGGAAATTTTTGAAAATGAAAAATACTTTTTCTTGCAACTCAAACATCGAAAGTTGATCTTTCAAGTGAAATGAAATGACTGCATTTATTCCTCTAGTTCCTGGAATTAAAATTAAATTAATCTTCCTCTGTGTAGCTTGAACAAAGCACTAAAGAAAATCTGGGTAGCTGTCACTGATTTTTATCCATGGCAGGAGACTTCTGAGAGAACAACAAAAGGAGAAAAGAAAAAATGAATTTTGCTGCTATTCAGTCCAGTTTGGTACAGTGTGCTCTGGACAAGATGACCCAGTCCAGGTTAGCTAAGAATAAGCACAATCTCTTTAAATGGCATTCACACTGACGAGTTTGTGTGGCTAACTTAAAAGCCTCCTCCCTAGGTCCTTCTATGCTGCATGGAGAACAAGAGTTTCTTCTAGAAGGCATCACTGAAGAGCACAGGCGGTTGTTTGCACCTCCTTCTCGATTAGTATCCTTCTTGCTTTTTGCTGGCTTCATAAGATGGGGTAACTCAGTCTCTCTCCTAGTGGCCCTCTTAGGGCTGATAGGTGCTTTAACTGAGTACCCACTGAAAGGTCTTGCTCTTTTTGATCCTGAAAGATCTTCCCTATGACAAATGAAGTCTTTGTCAGATAGATAGAAACAGTTCTCCTTGCTTGCTGTTGGGAGGCTTTGCTGAGTGCTACACTGTGGCTTGGAAGAGACAGGAGAAGGGAGATTGCTCTCATTCCATGTCAGGAGGTGAGAGGTGCAGTGTGCATCACTTGTGCTGGAAGCCTATGGGGACAGGAGGAGTAACACCTGGCTTGGTAGGAGTGGCAGACAAGTAATGAAGCTGGCATGAGCTGTGGTCATGGAAAAGACCCTGTTGAAGATAAGTCTCTGTGTATGCGAAGCTTGGAGGTGATATCTAGTGAGAGTGGAATGAGTTACTGTGACTGCCCTTCTGGTTTATTTTTGTCTAGGGGAAGAGAAGTATTGTCTTTTGTGTGCAGTATGTTTATAACTCAATTTCCCTTCTGACTGATGCTTTGCTCCACACTCTCCTCTCCTCTTCCATCTGGTTTCTATTGTAGTTTTAAATGAGGACAGTTTGGCTGTCTGGCAGAACAAGCGGGGTCTGTGTGACACCAGCTGCCTCTTCCAACTTCTAAGCTTCCAGCATAGTTTTAATTATAGAAGCATCAAGATTGGAGACCATCCCCCCTCCCCTTCAGTGCCTGCACGCACACACAACTCCTGCTACAAATCCCCATCCCCACCTGATCTTCCTTCAGGAGACACCCACAGTGCTGGGACTGTGTCTCTGCACCCATGGTTGGTAGCCAGATCCAAAATGATCCAAACATCTCAAAGATGGCTGTAAGTGGGAGGGACAGCCACTCTGCGTCCATATCCCTCAAGTGCACTAAAGACCCAGCTTTATAGGAGATCAGAGCTGCTTAGGAATTTCAGAGCTGCAGGTTCTGCTCAAAGAAAACATTTATTGTGCTCCGGTTTCATACAAGTGCTGCATTTAGGGACTTGCTTTGCAGGAATCTAATGCCATCCTTTCACCTCCAAAGGTCTGAGGTCAAGGTCTGTAATTTCTGGTTGCAAGTGAAATATGCCCTGCATGGGATTTTACTGACATCACGAAGCCACCACACATTTTGGCAGAGCTAGATATTTCTCTTCATAAGAGTCAAAGACTTGGTATGGCGTGAAGTCATGTATAAGATGAGTGAAGGGCAGTGTCAGAAATACAGGAGAAGCCCAGGGTTGGAAAAGCAGGGCAGATTGAAGGGCTAGAGGTATTGCCAGAGATTGGTGCACACTGTCCGCCTGAAGTCTCTAAGGTCATCTCTACAGTGGAGTTTTCACTCACATTCAAACTGAGTTGAGTTTTAAATGTTTGCTGCAGATTATTCTCCTTCGGCCTGTTTTTATCTTACCAGCCCTCAACAGATGGAGCTGGCCTTCTCTGGTCTATGTATGAGAGGTCTGTTTATGTGCCTGAAGCCTTCTGACCTAATTTATCCCAAAGAAACTTAAACCTCAGCAAAAAAAGAATCGTGATTTAATAGGTCTCACTTGTGAGCGGTCAAATTAGGCACAACAAACATCAGTGTATGCATTTTTACTTGCTGCACTTGTTCTTAACACTGGGGTTTTAAAAAGTGTCTTACAAAGGGCACTGTTGATATGAACTGTATCTGTGTGGCAACTAGATACCATGATACAACATTTATCTATGTGAAAGGGTGTTTAATTTTGTAACAGACCGTGTCATGTAGCTTTTCAGCTCAAATAGGATTTCTGTTCAATTAAGTCTTCTTTTTTACAGATGGCATGGAGTAGTTCACCCATTCTTTCCACCCCAGTGGATCGGAAGGGAACAGGATCAGACAGGATTTCGTTTTATTGCTTACTTCACATTTGTTCCTCCCAGAGAGACCCCAACCAAGAAGGCAATTGTAACATGCCACATACACATAACCTCTGCCACAAAGTCAGCGCAGATTAACCAGACAAAAATGAAGAAGAGGCCTGATGTCATTTGCCTTTCCTTCTCTTTATTTCTAGCACTCTCATCATCATATGATAAAAGTTCTCTGTTACAGTTACAGATAACCAAGACTTATTTTGGGATAGGAAGGTCCTCTTTTTTGAGTGTGTCTCTTGGTCTTTTCTTGGCAAGACATTTAAGAAATTTCATACTTTTCTTTTGTTCTGAATCCTTCCACATCACCCATTTCTCTTAAGAGTTGGGTGCTGGAGGCACTGCAAAGAATGTTTTCCATGTTTCTTATGGAAGGCACTGGTGTAAAATAGTCCACAACTGCCTGATGAAAAGCCTTTGCCCTCAAACTTCACCAGTTTCCCATGCTTGTTGTTGTAGTAGGGTAAGGCCCCTTTCAGAGACTCAGCTGTTAGACTGAACCCAGCAATGTGAAGCTCTTAAAGATCAGCACAAGGACTTTAGGTGTGATCCAACACGGCTATTTTGCCTGCGTTATGAAACCATGCGCAAAAAAACCCAAAGCAAAAACAAACAAACAAAATAACCCCACCTAGTCATATTCTCTGTTGCTCTGAAGAGACTTCTTTGGTCTCTTTTGAGAGAACTGAACTGTTTGGATCACTCAGATTTCTAAGTAGTCACTGTCACTTTGTTTATCCCTCCATTTGGGTTGGCCACGTTAAGGGACACGCAAGAAGGACCTCTTTATGTCCCGCAGTGAGGGCTGAGAGGCAGAAGCGTAGTGCTTCCCTGACTCTGGGCTCAGCTGTCACTGAGATAGGCCCTGGCCTGGGAGCCCTCCTGAGCAGGGCTTGCAGCCTGGTCTGCGTGGTGGTAGAGCAAGCCCACACTTCTGAGAAGCCACGAGCTGGCTCTGGCCTCAGCGGCACCTTGGAGAAAAACATCAGTATGCCAGCTTTGTTTTCCAGGCTGCCCTTGTGGTGCTGTCTTTGGATCCTGTGTGATGAAGCGTGTGCTAATATGTCATTATGGCCCTGAACTTGAGCAAGAAAGATCAGGGAAGGTCCAGCCAGAGGCATTATCTCTGTGGTGTCACAAAGATGCAGTAATTGCTATGCCTGGTTTTCCAGTAAAACGTGTGGCTTAGCCTGTTTTCTTCTGTGCAGCTTTCTGAATGCGCAGTGCAGCAGAGTCAGCATTACAGCAAGGAACTTCAGTTTTTGCATTTACTGGCTTCTGTGCTTATGGCTGCGTGAAGCATTGCGTTAAATACACAGTAGTTTCTAGCACCTAATAAGGAAGGACTCTCTTACTGTTATTGTTATAGCTGGGGTTGTTATAGTACTGGGGACAGGGAGGCTTGGTCTGACCAAGAGAATGGGGGGTTCCTGTGCCTATATAATGGGAAAAAATAAACACAAGCTTTGGATCCAGGTCTGGATGTAAATGTTGTGCCTTAGATTCCACTCAGCTTGAAGGCTGTTAAGTCCTTGGCTGGTTGTGTTGATGGAGTACTTTTGAAGCCAATGTCAGATTTTGCCAGTGTGCAGATCTAGTCAATATTTGAACTTTATACCCCCTCTGTGGGAGTTTATGAGCACTAAACCGTGGGTATGTGGGCTTATATGGAAGTGTGAATGCTTCTCTGAGTTTTATCCAAGCCAATCAGCCCTTTTGGCTTGATTCAGCAAGGCTGGAGCTCTATCCTGGGGAGGGGGGATGTTCCTGGGACCTCATGCTTTACCTCATGCTTTCAATTAGAGTGAAATTGACTCTTTTTCTGGAAAGGAAAAAAAAAAAAAAAGAGAGAGAGAGAGAGAAAATGAGAAGCCCTACCTTTCTTCCCACAGTGTTTCTATGACTTCAGGGTCAGTAATTGTCTCATGTCAGCGTGACATGGCAGAAGCACTGCATGTCCTCACTCTACAAATTAGCCATGGATATTTTGTGGGGTTTATTTTCCAAATGCTCTCTATTTCTTCTGTTATTGGACCCTTCTCGGAGCCTGCTGAGAGCCTCTGCTAGTGTTCGATGGAACTCTCTCCTCTGCGGTGACTTATGGAAGCTTTCGGAGTGTATTCACTTGAGACACAGAATAATAGCGGTTGGAAGGGACCTCTGAATATCATCTAGTCCAACCCCCTGCTAAAGCAGGTTGCCTGCAACAGGAAAGCATCCAGGCAGGTTTTTAGTATCCCAGAAAAAGATTCCACAGCCTCTCTGGGAGCTTGTTCCAGTACCCTCAAGTTAGAGAAGTTTTTTTTTTTTCTCAAGTTCAGATGGAACTTTGTTCCAGTTTGTCCCTGTTTCCCCTCATCCTGTTGCTGGGTGCCGCTGAGAAGAGCCTGGCCTCATCCTCTTGATGCGCACCCTTTAGATATTTGTAAGTATCGATAAGATCTCCTCTCAAGTCTCTTGCTTTCTTTTCCTCTCCTAGTCCCCTATGTGCTGAAGAGCTGTGCGGAGTTCATTGAGACTCATGGCATCGTGGATGGGATTTACCGCCTCTCAGGAGTGACATCCAACATTCAAAAGCTGAGGTGAGGTCAATTGGTCTGAATGCCAAAGGGATTCAGTGACATTGCACCTCATCTTTGTGTTGTTAGTCCCTCAGGCATGTACTAGGGTCAACAGAGCTCTGCACTGATGTGGAAGGGAAATGGTGTCCAAAACTGTTAATAGGGAAATACAGCATTTCAGGGATATAATCCATGACAAAGAAAAAAGCCTCCCTTTGCATCTGTTAATGGGAAAGGCCTGGAGGGTCTCAGCACAAAAGCTGAGTTGTTCTCTCTTACTTTAAAACAAAGCAATCTCTTTATATCATTTTGGAGGCCCCTCATGGAACTGTGCTAGGAAAACCTCATGAAATCATGGGGTCTGGTCCCAGAAGCCAATTTGGGCCAGGCAGTGGATAATAGAGATATCTTCAGTTTGTTTCATCCTCTAGCTGTGAAAAATTATGTAGAGTTTTGATGTGGTACAGCTCTTATTCATCTGCACTGCTGCCTCCTTGTTGTTTCAGACAAGAGTTTGTTTCTGACCAATGCCCGGACCTGACACGGGAAGTTTACCTCCAGGACATCCACTGTGTGGGGTCACTCTGCAAGCTGTACTTCAGGGAGCTGCCCAACCCCCTGCTTACTTATGAGCTCTACAAGAAATTCACGGTGAGACCTCGTTGCTGCCCTCATTCCTAACCAGAAGCATGGACATGCCGCAGGTTCCCCTGTGACAGCTGTTTGGGTTTCAACACCAGTGTCCTGGTTTCTGGTGCTTGCATCTGTATAAACACTTCTCAGTGCTCTTCCCTTCTCATATTGTGCTGTCTCTCTGTCCTTGTTTCTTTCCCCTGCTTCATATTTATTTTTTCTCATGTTCTCTGTTGTTTCCTTTCTTTTGCTCATTTTTTTTTCACTGCGTTTCTTCCCTGGTGTTACTCTTTCTCCCCACTGTGCATCTCCTCCCGGAGCTCCAAATTCTTTTTCTTTTCCTCATTACTGTCCATCACTGTAAGCCTCTTGGGTCACCTGGGGCTTGTCATCATAATTACTAGGAAGTGATTTCCTCTTCCCCGTCCCTCCCACAGTCCTTGACACCTGAACAAATGAATTGCTCAATCCACATGTAATGTACCACCTTTTCTGCATCTGTAGCATGTTCTCAGAGTTTGTCAGAGAGCAAATGATAACACAGATTATGCCAGCTATCACTTATCAAATCTGTCATGCTCACGTCATAAATACCAACAGCAGAGGGAAGTGGCAGCTGGCCAAACAGAAATCTCCAACCTTGTTTAAAGGGATTGTAATTCAAAGAGTAGTAAGTCAAACGCCCATAGATTATACATGGATACAGTAGCAGCAGACTGCAGGGAGCTGAAAAATTAGGCCCTGAAACCTGAATTTTTAAGAGAGTTGCCTAATTTTGATGACAGGCAGCATTATATTAAAAGGTGGCACAGCAGGCTGTACTTGTCATTAAGGTTGCCCAGTTCTTACCCCTCTAAATCCATTTTCAGTTGTTTGTGACACCAACAAATTTAAACCCAGTCATTCAAGCTGAAATCGTCCGCACTAGAGATGTGAATTTTCAGCTAAAAGCATTCACCATCTTCTTCAAACAACTGCTACAGGGGGATGGGAAGGATTGTTTTTTCAGCGTTAGAAACATCCGTCCTTTGTTAAGAATTTCTATCATCCTACTCTTTCCTATTTGCTGTGTGGTGGAAGGGACAGACACTGCCAAAAATGTCGGATGTTGCAGAGGAGACATTTTGTGGACAAAATCTAAGTAACTTTAGTTTCAAGTGCTGCAGTCTGCGTTTTCTCTACCGAGTCAAGCACTTGCAAACAGCTCTGCACAGGAGGCACCAAGAGGGATCCTCGGGGTCCACACAAGAAGACATTCTTTAAAGACTCCTTGTGCAAAAGGGCTTTCTGTAGGTTAGGAATGACAGGTAGATGCCAGGGACTATAACTGAGCTGAGGAACACAAATCTGCTAGCCTTGGTATGCTGCTTGACAGACAATAGTGCTAGATGTCCTACTATTTTGATGCCAGTTTTTTAAGTAAGACTTGGCTGTGTTTTGAGGTGGCGTATGGTAAAAACCTAAGTCATAGCTCTGAGCAGATCTGAAGAACTTTTCTGTACTTTCAGGATGTGGAGATCCTTAGTGTATAAGACAGACTCTCTAAAATGGGGAGTGATAAAATGAATAGGACCTTGAAAATACAGAGTATTAGTCACTCATTCATAGTAACTAATGAGCCTCATTCTTGCTGGAGATGTTTGGCTAGTGTCTTTCTGGCTATCATTACTGATTTATGATAGAAAAGTGCTATGAAGGAAATATGAAGATTACATGGAGACTTTTTTTAGGAAAGAATGTTTGCTGAAAAACACAGTTTTGAGCTGATGACTTGCAGATTTTGGTTAGATACATTTGGTAAATAGTTTTATTCAAAAACTAAAGGGAAAACTCTTCTGTAGCTATCCAAATGTTTTTTTTACAAATACTTTCTAAAGGAAATGTTTCAACGTTAAATCAACAAATCCAACTTTTAAATAAAACATATTTCAGAAAAGGGTTAAACAGCCTCAAATTTAAATGAAGTTTTCTTTCACATTTGGTTGAGTATGATGCTTGGTCGGCTATGAACGACTGTTTGTTAAAATCTCGTGCCAGCTCCCCAAAATGTTATCACTTCGAGTTGACTTAAAAGTGATTTTTTTAAGCTCTGGCTTCTTAGTTTGTTCTCTCCACCACAAGATCCATTATTCACATTATTCTACTCAGTACAGATTTATAATGGGTAACCCAGCTGACAGGAAACACAGTCAGATACAGAAAGGGAAGAAATAAAAAAGACCGAATCCCCGAGGAACAGAAAAACCGCTATCAGAGCGTGCATGTGCGTGGGATGTCTGAACAGGGGATGATGGCAGCTGTGCCTAAGCAGAAGAACGCTGGTAGGAGTAAAGGATGCATGCTAATCCCAGCCTGTCTGACTCACTTGGAGCTGCCTCTGAGATGGGATAGGCTCCGCTTTGAGTCACTGGAGTGATTCAGACATTTACAGCTAAGGAAAGTCTAATACTTAATGACTAGAGAGGGTTTGGCCTTTTGGTCATCATTCATAGATGTAGTATTCCAGTCACTACCTCAATGGCTATCAACATTTGCAGAACAGTGCCCTCTTACACTCAGTAGTTTGCCATCTAGTATTCTGGTGATAGGTACTTGTATTGTGGGATAGGTAAGTTGACTCTGCTTGGCATGTTTCAACGTGAGCATAGAGGCTGATGATCCCTCATGACAAATCAGCTGTAGGAAGCCAAACCCATATTTTCTCACTGGTCTCTATTCCACGTGTTAATCAGGGCTTATGAACTGTATATTCTAGAAAAACCATTGGAGTAACAAAAAAACATCCAAGATTTTTAGTTGTTTTAGATACCTCCTGCCATCCTCAGAGTACTCTTATACTACTTGAAAGATGAAAATATAGAATACATGAATTAATACCATGATTAATGGGGATATCATAAATGGAGTTATTGGTTCTTCCTTGAATTCTGTGTTCTGCTGTTCCATTTCTGAGTTTAGAGAGGGCCTTGGATTTCAAAGGCACAACAAATAAGGGTCAGAAATGTGGCTTGGAAGTCTGAATGGGTCATGAACTCAGAAAGTCTGACATTCACATGCTGTATGAGCATTTGGTCTTTGAGACCTGGAAGTTAAATGTAGGCATAAGGGAAAATAATACTGTGTAGAGTCTAGTTGAAATGTAGTGTTTTAGATGCACCAGTTAAAGTTTATGTTCCTTGAAGCCTTGTGTGAAGATTATGAGAGTGCTTGTAGTTAGGAATTCCAGGGTGCTAGTAAAAGGTTTTTTTCCTTCTTTCTTTTCTTACCTGTCAAAGTGAAAGGGCTGACCCTAAACACCCTGATGAGTCTCATGCCTCAGAGAGGGTCTTTCTCTTGGTACCCCCTCCATTCCAAGGCATCACATCATCAGAATAACAGTAAAAGCAGGAGGAAAGTTAACATCAGTTTCTCAAATTTCAGAATATGCCTTGTTTCCTGCTCTTAGTTGGAAGTGAAGCTTATAGCCATCTCTTTTCAGTTCAGAAGGGCTTGTCCTTTGCAGTTCAGATATTTTGCAATTGCAGGTGACCTGGCACACTGCTGCTGTAGATTGCTGTCCTAGTCAGAGATCTGATTCATGCCATGTACATGTGCAGCTACCTGTGGGGACATGGCAGGCCATGGAAGAGTTGTGCTAGTGATGGCAGCATGGTGAAACTGCCCATCTGTGACACTGAAAGACTTGATTCCTGGCCTCCAGAGGTGTTGATGTTTGGACATTTGTGTGAGTGTGGACTTGTGACAAGGATAAGTAATTGGCCCACTGTTGTAGAAAGAGGTAAATTCTAGTGCAAGGAGTTCAACTATTTTTAATTTAGGCAGAAGAAGTGCATCCACATCTTATGTATACCAAGCTTGTGAGCACACACATTTTTCTTTGCCGTGACACCATTGAGAAAACAAAATGCTGCAGGGTGTAGATCTCAATTCCAAGTCTTAAGGAAGTAAAACACATTCCTGTTCATCTCTGACTTTAAAACTAACAAGGATTTGACTTGGTTGCACATAAGAGGTGGTCTGCAGGGAAATGGATGGTGACCTGACTATGGATAGCAGCACAGTTAGCATGGATGTTGTAGTAGCAAGGACAAGAAGATACTTCTGCAGTTGTGCCTAATGACTTCAGGTTCATGATGTTAAGGCAAAACTTGTGCTGGCAGCATAGCTCCCTGCATCTTTCTTTGAACTCAATCCAACCCCCAGTGGCAGCAGGGTAGGCGAATGGGTTCCCAGTCACGCTTTATTTGAAGTTGCTAGCGATTTCCCCTCCCCAGGCACAAAAACTGAAAAGTAGTATCTGAACAGATGGATACCAATGTGGTAAACTCCTAGGAATGCAGACAAAAGATTATCATGGCTCTTCAGGCTATTGCTCCATAGACACTTGGTCAAGACCAAGTTGTATTACCTTCATTCTAATCTAGCTTTACCTTGTGTACAGAATTAATTAACCTACCTGAACTGTGATTTTACTTCTCTCATCATAACAGATGCAAACTCACACATACTCCTTCTTGTTATCTTTATGTCAGATGAAAAATTGCTTATTTTTATGAATATAGAACATACATATGTAAGCTGTTTTCGTAACACAGGATTTGAAAGACCTATTATATTTCAACACAGTTTTTGGTAAGAGGGATTCACTATTTTTCATTTTTCATTATTTTCACTTCTCTCTTTCCCTTTATATCTATTTCACCCGACAATACACAAGTTTAAGAAAGGAAAAAAAAAAAAAAAAAGAGATGAGAAACATAATTCCTAATTGAAGCTCTCAGTTTTCAAAACCCCCTCTCCGCAAAACATTGACCACCCTGTCCTGAGGTGTGGGGAAGGCGTACCGAGAGATGAAATAACAGCACAGCAAATCTCTGCTGTGCTGGGAACACAAAGCAGCACCTTCTACCAATAGCTCTGCAAGGTAACAAGAGAACATTCCCTTGGAGACAAGCTGTCTCATGTGACACTCCTTATCTCTTTTCCTTTTCCCCTGAGCACACTGACAGGGTGGTCTATTATCTTTTATCTCCACAGGAAGCAGTATCACGCTTCCCTGAGGATGAGCAGTTGGCACGGATACAAAATGTCATCCAGGAGCTACCACCATCACATTACAGGTGGGAACATGTCCACCAAGGCTTTGAGGAGCAAGATGGTGGCCCTCAGCATTAGGGGAATATTGCTTGAAACAGGAACAGAGTTAATTTCCAGAAGTTAATTCCCAAAAGCTGGCTCACTATTTCCAAATCTGACAACAGTTAATTTGGCATTTAAATGCCATTGAAGAAGTTGTTGTTAAATAGACTCTCCCTGTCTCAGTTTATCCTCTGCTTTCTTGGGTACCACCACAGCACTCTTGGACAGTGTCCTGGGTGTGGTGAAAAGCAGATAATCTGCTGGAGATATTTGAGCATGAGCTAAGTCATCAGCCTTGGCAGGATCCCACCCTTTCTCCCATCCAGATGCCATTTTTCTTGCGCTCATTATGCTGAGAATCGTTTAGTTCATGTATAACCCTTGGCCACCTCAGAGCAAGGTTGGTCAGGCATTCACTGCCACCCCATGCAAACCCTGGTTCTGTAAATCCTGTCCTATGGGGCCTGCTGGCTCACTGCAAACTCAGCCCTCCTTGAGGAAGGGGCAACCCTGAGGTCAGGGCTGAGTGTGAGGCCTGCTGTCTCTGAAGACGAGTATTGGTCATCTGAATTGAAGAGAGGGTACAATGGGCTGCACTGTGCTAGCAGCTTAGAGGTAACACTACCACGTGTGTGCTGAGGGATCTGACGCTTTTTTTTCTACTTGTGTGAAACCACTGTAGAACACTGGAATACCTGATCAAGCACCTGACTCACCTGGCCTCCTTCAGCAGCATGACCAACATGCACACCAGAAACCTGGCCTTGGTGTGGGCTCCCAATCTCCTCAGGTATGGTAGAATCCTCTCAGCCAGAGCACCATGTTAAGCAGCAGCATGTGAGGCTGGAAACACATCCACTGAGAGAAATGCAAAGGCAGGAAAAAAACAGAACAACTAAAGGGAACACCAGAGCAAAACAAGTAGCTTTTAAAAAGAGAAAGAGTTCTTTCAGGTTGAATAATCTGAGGTTTTACTGCCAGCTGCCAAGGAAAGTTGTGGTTTTGCTTTTTATTTTTTTTCTTTCAAAAATAAAGCTGTTATTTGTAAGTTGAGTACACTGATTTAAAAACGAGGAGTTAGCTCATCACTGTGGAACGGAAATGACATTTCCGATGGTGCCAGTACTTCTGCAGTGGTGCGGTGTGAGACATCAGTGCTTCGAAGAGGGGGAGACAGGGCAGCATCATCACAGGCATGCATCCAGTGCTGCTTGAGTATAAGTGAAATAAGCTTGGTAGACATAAATGGCAGCTAGCAGTGTATTGCAAAGTAGATTTTGTTGGCTTTGCCAGGCTCTCTGCTGTAAAGAGGCCCAGATAAGATGCAGGAAGATGTTTAGCTGGTATTGTTGTAGGGCTGAGCAGAACAAGTTACCTGAAAAATTGATACTGAAATATTTTGTGAAGTTTCCTTCTCCATTCATCCCATACCCATGTGTTCAGAGGATGGAGCTATGAAGGGTGAGTCCAGGACTTGTGCACAGAGGGACATTGACAAGAGAGTTACAGGCAAATCACAAAAAAGACAGAGCAGCTTCTGAAAATGAATCAGATGTTGACTTTAGTGAACATCAAGAAATGGGAACGTCACAACTGAGATGTTTTCATTCCAGCATCTGTCCTTGTCAAAAACCTGAAATCTGTTTCCTCCTGCAATCTATTTTAAGTGCAGGTCTCAAGGAGGATAAGAAAGGGGCAAGCAATGCAACTGCAGTCTCCTTACATGGTTATCCTATTGGCAATGCCCCAAGCTGTTATCTTACACACCAGTCATTAACTTTACAAAGGATCCATTGCCCAGTGATTATTTCTTCAGCAACACTTTGGCGTGTCAAGATAAGGAATGTTTCTTTGCTGAGAGCAAGAACGAGAGTGTGAGAGTGCAGGGGGCAGTGAAGAGCCTACTGGGACATGCAGCAGAGCGATGTCAAAACTGGGGTGGGGTTGACATGAGCAAGCTTCTGAGAGATTTCACTCAAACCTTCATTGGAGAGATGATTGAAATATTGCGCAGGGGTTTGGAAACAGTGCTTGAAGGAGACTGTTATTTTTCAGATTCATCTTTGAAAGTGCTAATGGAGGACCAAAGAAAGAGAGCAGTTTGAAAATCAGTTTTATCTTCTACTGAAAGGGGAAAATAACATGGGAAGGAAAGAAAATAAGAGAAGTGAGAGGGAAAATGGAAAAGGATTTAGAAAAGAATGAAAAAGCAGCAAGAAGAGAAGGGCCTGGTGAGGAAAGGAAAGGAAAGGAAAGATGCATCAAGAGCTAGCAAAACATCCTTGTTCCAAGTCTTGCAGGCAGAAAGCAAGTCCCTCCTTCCCATAGGACACGTGTGGTAATGCTGGCTACTAGTATAACTCTTTCTCTGTGCAGGTCAAAGGAAATAGAGGCTGTTGGCTGCAATGGAGATGCAGCTTTCCTGGAAGTACGAGTCCAGCAGTTGGTGATTGAGTTCATTCTGAACCACGTGGATCAAATCTTCAGCAACAACAGAAAAGCCAGCTCTGCTGAGAGCATTGGTAACCATTTCCCTGCACCATCCCATTTAACACTTACCCTGTTCTCCAGCTCTAACTGCATCTACTGTAAACTGGTATTTCAAAATCATCAACAGTGCAGAAGGCAGGGAATGAGGGACTGTGTCCTTACTGTGGCCAGCACTACAGCAAAACACCAATTAGCAAATTCTAAGGCTTCTGGTTTTACTGCAGATTCTCTCCATAGCCATGAAATGCACTAGGAAGGTATAGTAGTGCTGGGCTTTAGAACAGCCCCCTTTCCCAGGTCAAGACAGGGAGAAAGACGTGGAAGCAAAGAAGAATTAATCACCAGGTGTGGACTGGGGACTCAACTGTTCCAAAATCTGGGGAGGGAGGAGAGGGGAACACGTATAACCTGGTGCTTCTCAGGGACACCTCTATCTCACCGAAATATCTACAGCAGGGGCAGCAAGCCTGTTTAACACAGCCTTTGTCTGGCAAGTATGGCCCCTGCTGGTAATGCTCTCAGATGAATAAGGTTGCTGGGGAGATGAAGGCTTATCTGACAAAAGCCTCTCTCTCCGCACGTGCCTCTCCTTTCCCCTCTCCAGAGGAGCTGTCCCTCTGAAATAAAGACATGAAGCTCTTGCTCTCATCTGTTCTCACCCCGCAGCTGGAATGTACTTTCTTGCTTTTACAGAGAACGCACCAGTTGTGAAAAATCTGACTCACCCCTCCACCTCCCTGCCGATGAAGCTGGTGAGCCTGGAAGAAGCACAGGCTCGGAGTCTGTCAGCCTCCCACCCTGCCCGGAAGGAGAGGAGAGAGAACAGCTTGCCTGAGATTGTCCCTGTAACTGGGTCCCTCTTCCACACAGTTGTTGACCTCCCCGACAGCAAGTAAGTCCTAAGAGGGATGTAAAGTGTGAACAAAAAGAACAGGTTCCCAAATGATTAGGAATGGAACTTCTCCTAGTGTGACAGCTCCATACCTGCACGCATAAATGGACAGCTGCTACTGAGAGAAAATTCCATACCCTTCTCAAGAGGAAGAGTTAAGAAACATTTCAGCTGCTGGGCTCACAGCTCCACTAGTCCACCTCCCTCCATGAGGGCAGAACATCCTGCAGGAGCAGTTAATAGTCTTCATATCCTCATGTGAGCACAAAGTTTGGCTTAATGTGGGCTGGGCATGTAGCAGGTCAGGAAGCTGCTCTGCTGTGAGTTCCACCTGCTGGTGGCTGGTTCACAGCACTGAGCTGCGTAGCTTCATTGTTCTCTGCATTCCTCTGCACTCACAGCCAAGCAACAAGGAAAAAGTTCTCTTCTAGCCCTAGGAGATAAATACATAGTGGCATCTACACTGAGAAGAGTCCCATTTCAGCTGACGTTGCTGCAGTTGTTGGCACTGGTGCCCAACCTAATTATTTATCTATTGGTCTATCTATCAGTTGATATATGGCTATTCAGCTGCCTGGTTCTGAGAGATTATAGCCTCTGCAGCAGGAGACTCATTAATCTACTGACCCATAAAGCACTGTAGCAAAAATATTTCTTCACACTTGATATATTAAAGGAAAAATGAGCCATCTAACAGAATACTGGCAAGAGGATAACCAATTTAAGACAAAAGTGTGTATTGGCCCTTCGCAGCGTGTTTTCTCACTTGAAGAGAACGGTCCTATCACTAAGATGTTAATTGTCTTTGTAGAACTGAGTTGTGTTCTTCTAAGTGTTGTTCTGAAAGAAAAGGAGAACTATGGAGGTAGAAAACCCATTTTGGAGAGCAAGTCAGAGAGGTAAAATGGTTCTTGCTCTTGAAGATTGAAGGAGGAGTAGGAGTAGGTTTGTGAAGGAACTAAGAGCTTCATGCAACAATATTCACAGCAGAAAACTGGCTGCAGGAGCACCAGCTTCTTTCATTATAAATCTGGGATTTTCAAGGAGACACGGAGAACTGGCATACCACTTCATCTGACATTTACAAGAAGTTGATTTAATTCCCTTAAGCTTTCTCATTTCAGTTATTACATTATACTAGCATATGATCAACACTTATGATTAAATTCAGATTGGCTTGACAAGCATTAATAGCCATTTGTATTATGGGATCCTTTTATTTTTGCAAATCCATAAAAGCTATAACTCACAAGGGCTTTAAAGGATAGCTCTGTGCACCACAGAATAGTACATATTCCATCAGTTCTCTCTGGAATTTATCTTGCATTCTGTCATTAAAACCTATCCAAAAGGTGATGTTTCTTTTCTGTGTTGCAAGACGCTTTTTGCCTCGGAAACCTCTCCTTTTTGGAGACAGGCATGGTTCATCACTCAGTCAATCACAATTGCTGTAGCATGATGCCAGAGCCAGCTCTGTGAAGAGTTGACTCAGATATCTTTCCATCCACGACACAGTTAAATCAGCAATACAGAGAAATTGCATGCAGAAAAGGAGAATTCTTTGTGTAGCTATCTATTCTTTGCATGCACTAGAATTAAAAGAGGTGAGAGGAAAAGAGGGGCAGCACTGAGTAGAGACCTCAGAGGCTTTTACAGGCTACTAAAAAGATAAAAGTCTCTGAGGTTAGGTAATTTCCTGAGCCGATTTTTTTTTTTTTTTCCAGGAGAAAATTATCTACCAAGTCCAAGAAATGGAAGTCGATATTTAACTTGGGCCGTTCTGGCTCAGAATCAAAGTCTAAACTGAGTCGAAATGGGAGTGTCTTTGTAAGGGCACAGAAGCTATCTGGTAAGAACACCGTTTTCAGTTCATTCTTTCTCTCCACAGCTTCTCTTGTGGCACTGATAACAAGGGGAAGCCCATATCCACGTGGCACTAATTCCATTAGGCTTAAGTCTAATGGAGTCATGTTTTTTTCCTTGTTTCGTGGATACCTTATTTTCACATGATGGCAAGAAGCACCCTTAAGGATAATATGCCTGGCAGCTACAGCAGAATTTCCATCTTGGTATGTGATAAACAGGCTCCCATTGCCCAGCTGTCAAGCCTAGGATCTAGGAAGTGCTATGTGGTATATTGGGTTGGATTAGCCCACTCCAACACGGCCAAACCCTTACATTCCTTACACAGCACTGGTGAATAGTTGTCCTTCCACCAAAAGACACTAAATAACCAACTGTGTTCAGTGCCTTAGTGAGAAACAAGGAGTTTCTTTAACTTCTGTCGCTCGGCACTTTGAATGAATAGATTACTTTTGCAGCATTGACAAGAGAGAAGATGTCTTTCCTCCTGGCTGTAATCCCAAGTTCTAAACCCCTCCTAAGCTTCAATATCTTAAGTGCCGTGCTTCCTAGAAAATTACCTGGGAGTGTAAATTCTAAGCATTCAGAAATGATGACTCAAGTTCTAAAAACCATGAAGATAACTTTAAAATAATAATTATTTTTAAAAGAAACCATAGCATATTTTTACCCAATTTTATAAAGAAGTGTTTTGGGCACATATGTCCTAGTTTTTTTAAACTAGTTCTTTTTTTTTTTTTTAAACTATCCTTGAAACTGGGAGTTTACGTATTGTAAGGAAGGTGAAGGTGTGATTTTTTACATAATCTCATGTCTCCAGGAGCTGGTGTTTATTGGAACACTACGAAACACTGCAAGACTTGTAATAGTTAATATTGACATCATTATGTACCACCATACATAAGAGAGGCAGTCTTTAGACCAAATAGAAGTGTGAAGACAAATTCTGGATCCAGTTTTTTTTTGTATCCCTGACTTCCCACTGTGTTTTGCATGTACAGATGGTCTCACATAGGGTGCCCATTGCAGACCTCAAAATAGTTCTCCATCCTATTTTGATCATGGGATCACTTTCTCACTTTGATAAGGAATACTCTGTCCCAAAATAGTTCTTGCTTAAGGATGCCCAGGAATGTTTGGAGCCCAGTGATTTTGGGGGCTGAACCTAGTTTCAAGCACATTACTGAATGACAGGAGGCTGTACATTTTCACCAGCAGTTGCACAAAAACTCTGAAGCATGTAGAGATGTAAGAACAGAATAGTTCAATAAAGCAATGCTTTAGTGCTGCCGTGTTGTATTTTCATGCACTCTCTGCTTACAGCACAATGTGGGGGAAACACACGAACTTGCTGTTGAAACTCAGCACATGCTTTCCCACACTTTGTGTCTACACACAAGTCACATAAAATGTGGGCTCTGCAGCTTGAATTCTGTTCCTCTAGGAACGCAGCGCCAATGCTCAAGACATCATGCCATATGAATGAGAAAGGTAGCCAGGATTCCATACAGATGGGAAAGGTAGCTGGAGTTTCTCCTGTGCTCGTGTGAAAGTCAGTGCCAGAAGCCCTGATTAAATAAACAAATGGAGTCCAATAAGCCTGCTCGCTCTCTCCCTTACCTACTTCGTGCACCATTGTAAATAGCAAAGTTTACTCCCAGACGTTTTCCAGAGCTCCATGGATCCTTTTTGGGTTGCCAGAAACTTGCTGTTCTTGCCAGCTACTTTCCCCTCCATCTCCTCTTTCAGTGCAGTAACAGTCACATGTCTCTAAAGCCTCTCAGAAACAGATGTGTAGAGTGTTTGGTGACAAACGGCAGATCATTCCTGGACAAGTGAGTCCAGTGAGGGTGACCAGGGAATAAGTACCTTAACACTCTCATGAATTTCCTTCAGTGCCTGCTGGAGGCTGGGTATGCTCATACCAGCAAGAATCTGGGGGTGGAACATGAAAATAACTGAACATTTACTATGAGGAATGAGAGGTGGGAAGGCATTTATGCCAGCTTAGTTAAAAAAGTCCCCACAAACAATAGTGTGGTGTGACTGGGGAGGGCAGTGGTGCACGATGGCTTGTAGAGTGTTTGGTGACAAACGGCAGATCATTCCTGGACAAGTGAGTCCAGTGAGGGTGACCAGGGAATAAGTACCTTAACACTCTCATGAATTTCCTTCAGTGCCTGCTGGAGGCTGGGTATGCTCATACCAGCAAGAATCTGGGGGTGGAACATGAAAATAACTGAACATTTACTATGAGGAATGAGAGGTGGGAAGGCATTTATGCCAGCTTAGTTAAAAAAGTCCCCACAAACAATAGTGTGGTGTGACTGGGGAGGGCAGTGGTGCACGATGGCTTCGGGGACATCAAACTGCTGCTCAGTGGAGATGGTGTTGACTGGCTGGGTTAAGTATAGCTGTCCACATGTCTGGCAGGTGCAAGGCTGTTGTTAGCACTAGCAGATCCCCGGCTGTGTGGACAAGTGCTGTGGGTAGTAAGCCGCATGGTGTACATGCAGAGGGGGAATGCTTGGAAATGGAAAATAACTTTGATGTCTGTTTGGCATGTCCATCTATATGCAGCCTTTGTTCTTTATGGGCTGAAGCCTGCAAAGCCGTGGGTTCTGAAGCCTGTTTCTAAAACTCATTTTCCACAGAAAAAGCGACTATTCGTCCCGCGAAGAGCATGGACTCACTTTGTTCCCTGCCTGTGGAAGGTGAGACATCAACAGCCTATGCTGTAAGGGTGAAGGGCTGCACCTGTGCACTCTCAGATCTCTCTCTGTGCCTGCATGTGGTCTGTGTCTTTCCTTATTTCACTGTGCTGTGTATCTGTATGTGCTCATGCTGCTGACCCGTGTCCTCACACTTCTGTGCATGCATTTTTAACCCTCAACTGTGCATGCACCTGACAGTTATTGCTGTACCTAGTTATGTCCTTATTAGAGGTGAGATTGCTTGGATTTTGTTCTTGGTTGTTTTGGTGGGCACAAAGTTCCCACTTATAAGGAAAAATATAAAGAAATTAAAAATGCATGTAACAAACCAATGGAGTCCTGAGCTATGATCTCGTGGGCAATGCACGCTAGCTCTAGAGCTGGCTGCATTTTGTTGAAAGGTGCCTCTAATAAAAATCCTAGAAGATTTCCAGAGGAGGGCATCCTATTCAGTCCTGCCTTCTCAGTGTGAAGGAGGCCATAGGGCTGGAGCCTGGAAGTTGTTCGGTGCCCCTGATCCCTCCTCCTCTCATCCCTCTGGGGAAATGTGAGTGCTCATGAAGGGCAGAATCCATTCCTGGAGGGATGAAGGAGGGCTCCTCGCAGAGGAAGACTGATGGTAGTTATTTTCTTCCCACTGACTGCCTCATATCCTCCTCTAGGGGAGGATGACAAGAGCAGATTCAAACGGACAGTGACTACCGGAGGGTTTTTTGTCCCGGTGATGAAAATTCGGACAGGAGGCACAGGCAGCTCATACGACCTCAGCAAGGAGAATGAGTGGGAGCGGGAAGGAGCTTCCATGGGAGCCAAAGGAAGCTCAGAGCTGAGTGGAGAGAAAGTTCCCTGCCGGACATCACAGGCGAAGTGCCCCCCCGAGCAGCTGAAAGTCTTCCGGGCAGCAGAAGATGCTGAAAACGAGCAGACTTCCCCCAAAGGTGGACGCATGTTCTACACCTCTGAAACAGCTGCCAAATCAGGCTTTCCCAGCAGTCTCTTTCCCTTAGAGGCCTCCCCTCGTCACCAGAGGAAAGCGTTGAACATCTCAGAGCCCTTTGCTGTTTCTGTCCCCCTCCGTGTGTCTGCAGTCATCAGCACCAACAGCACCCCGTGCCGCATACCCAGCCGGGACAAGCCTTCCCTCTCCAGCCTCGAGGAGCTGTCTTCCCTGGTGCCCGAGAGCCCCAGCCCTTCTATGCTGGAAGGTGGAGGCCACATGAAGATGGAGCAGGCCCCAGAGAGGAAGGAGAAACCACCTGGGCCTCTCCTGCCACTGGCAGCATCCAGAGGTAAAAGTGTGTTGGGTTAGTGGAGCTAAAGCTTGGCTGTGGTGGCATTCAACCTACTCTCATGGCAGGGAAGAAACTAAGCTGTGCCAGGGCAGGCATTAGCAGTCACAGATTGGCTTGACCACTGACAAAGTATCAGGGCTGGGGAGGTGGGTGCCCTCACAGCACCATCCTGTTCTGCCTGGAGGGGTCTTTTCATCTCTGTTTGCTCTTTGTGGGTCACAAGAGCACAGCTTCCATTTCAGGGAGCGCTGCCAGACACATGCTTTTGGCCACAAGTAGTAACAAAGTTCATTTGTGTTTCTGATCCAGGTTCTCTCCCTGAGGAACTGGCAGTAGCCAGAAAACCTGAAGCTTTTGAAACTGCACAGCCAGCGGCAGAAAATCAAGAGATGTTACATCGGCAGAGCAGCAGCACAAGCAGCCTCCAGCAATCCTCAGAGCAGAGTCCTACTGTGGAACAAACAGCAGCCTCAGAGGTTCATATGGGGCTGCTCCCTGCAGACAAGACAGAGCAAGAGCGGCTTGAGACAAAGACCATCTCCCCAGAAGGCAGTTGCATCCAGCAGGAGATCCGGAACGCTAAGCCAGAGGAAGGGTCACGCGTAAAGGATGCGGTAAGGAAGAAGTCGTGAGAAAAAAGTTGGGGAACAGTGTCATGGTGGTGACTGGGAAGCTGTTCATGGTGTGTCCATAGTCATGAAAACTTGGTCTATGGTCTAGGCTAAGCAGAGTCAAGGACCGACCATGCACTGATTTCACTTCTGTCCATTTAAGCACTTGGCGATTTGTCTTTGTTCAACTACCTGCTGTCTGCTCTTTGTTTTCTCTTCCTGTAACTATGGCTGCAGCCAGTACAATCTGTCAGCTGTGAGACTCTCCAGATGTGAGACTGTCCAGGTGTCTGATACTTTTGACCCAAGGTCTCTGAACTTCTCTTCTATTTTTGCTCTTCTATTTTACTGTCCTGTACAGCTTGAAAATTTCTTTTTTTATTCCATTTTCTGGACACACTTCCCCCCCCCCCACTTCCTATGTATTTCTACCAGACCTTTTTCACCAGGTTTCTTACAGTGGTACTCATCGCAGGACATCTATTTAAAGATCTGTTGGCATATATTCTTAAACAGATTATACATTCCAGTGTGATTTGGGAACGCAGAACCTCTGGCAAGGCTAAGTGAGCACCGAATGGGAAGAGCTGAGAAAAAGGCTGAGATATTCCAGCTCCCCATTCACCTCACTTTTCCAGTACATCTTCCCAGGCCTCATTCTGGCCACATCTCAGATCTTCTCCATAAACCTACTTGTTTATAAATGTATTTTCTTCACTGGATTGGTTACTGTATGTGTGTACGTTCTATAACCCTGAGCATACTTGTCCAGGAGGCTGTCTTTCCTAAAAAACTGCTTGAGGAAAACTGAGGGGTATTTGCAGTAAGTTGTGAACTGCCAGATCATGGCATTTCTTCTTTTTTTTTCAGACTGAGGAGGATGCTGCAAATGCCCTTCTAGAACCGCTGTGGCCAGAGATACAGCATGAACTGAAAATAATCGAACCTGAAGAAGAACTCTTGCTCTTGCCAGCAGCTGTCCCCAACACAGTTCCAATTTCTGAATCCTCTTCAGTACAAACAAATAATTTTTCCTCTGGTGCGGAGCAGTGTTCGACGTTGCCTGAGCAAAAATCTGCAGGCAGAACCCCACAGACCACAGCTCAGGTGCCTTTATTTGGTGCCACCAACACAGAACGACCAGACAGCCACCAAAACTGCCAGTCTGATGTGGCTGCACAGCAGGGCTGCGCTTCAGCCCCACCCAGACTGGGAACTCTCCTGACTAGTGTAGCTGCTCCGAAGAACCACCACCCAGTGGTGGAAGACAGCACGAGTGACTGTGTCACTCCGTCCCTGGAATGGAATTTTTGTGGTCAACCAGAAGTTAATGAACTTCCTCCAAAAGATGAATTTTCTCTTTCCAAAGAAGCACATTCAGAATCAGAGAAAGGAAAAGATAGCGCTTGCCAACTGCAGAAGGAAAGTGATGGTCATACCGGAGTTCAGACTCAGAGTGAGATGCCTGAGATAGTGACTGCTGATGGAAGGGACACATTCTCCTCCAAGGCACTGAATGGAGCTGGAATCCAGGAGCTGAAGGAGGGCAATGCTGTCAGCAGAATTCATGATGCTGGTGACCAGGATGATGAGGATAACTGGACAGATAATGTGCAGAGCTTAGAGCTTGTGGAGCCATGGGAGGATCACCAATGGGTCACAAGCCCACTCCACTCCCCAACCTTTAAGGACATTCGGGAGAAGACAATCCCAGAGTTTCAGCCACGAGATCAAAGATCAGAGGCAGGCCTTTCTCTTAGACCACGATTCAGTCGCAGCCTCTCCCTGGATAGTAAAGATACAGTGATGAGTTTGTGGACTATCCCATTCTCTTTCATAGATGCCCCTGAACAGCAGCAGTCGTGCAGTGACATTTTGCCAGTGGCTCACGAGCTGCCCAAAACAGAGCCCATCTCTCCAACTAGTCTGGGCAAAGCTAAGCAGGGTGAGAATAGTGTGAGTCTTCCAGAGGAGCCTCTGAAAACTGATGACATGAGGTATCCCATCAGGAGGGAGGAAACACCAGCTAAGCAAGAAGATCCCTCCAGAATGCCTCTTCCAGAGCCAGAGGGAAAGAAAATGGATGTGATCAAAGAAAACCCTTGGAGCTCAAAACTTGAGCCATCTTTACCATACCAGAATGCCCCAGACAGTTCTGTACAGGCAAAAATCACGAAGGAGGAGTCATCCAGGTCTCAGGACATTGCCCTGGCAGAAGACACTGTTACCAAAGTGTGCTCTGCCACTGAGTCACTTCTGAGTAATAAAGATGAAGAAACACCTCGTAAAGTGAAAACCAGGCCGTCATCCCTCAACTTAGATTCACTCCTTCCAGCTTCAGATTTCTTAACATTTGAGAGCCTGGCCATGCCTTCTGCCACTGGGAACTTCCTGTATGGGCAGAAGGAAGTGAAAAGCAGTGATTCTGTCCCATCTCTGTCAACTACCTGCCCTGCTGTGGGTAAAGGTGTTTCCTGGCGCTCTCCTTTCAGTGCCCATGTAGATCTAGATTTGGATTACCTGGCAGTGGCCCACGCTACCACAGGCCGTCGTAACTCTGCCCCTGTCAGTGTGTCAGCGGTCAGGACCTCCTTCATGATTAAGATGTGCCAGGCAAGAGCAGTGCCTGTGATACCACCCAAGATTCAGTACACCCAGATCCCCCAGCCCCTGCAGGCTCAAAATTCTGCTTCACAAGTGGAGAAGAAAGAAGCAGAAGCCAAACAGACTGGCAGGCAGACTCAACGAGTAGCATGGGGCCACTTGGAGCCCCCCAAGAGCCCACTGACAGAGAAGAAAGCCAAAGCAGAGAAAGAAAACAGTGACCCAGCTCAAAAGGACTCAGCATGCCCCTGGCTCAGCACCCTTGGCTCTCAACTGGAGTCATCTCAGCCCAGCCATAACTCTGGTCTGGATGCCCCTGTTCTGCGCCGAAAGCGTACTTCTGAGGGGGAAACAGGTGGAGATAACCCACAGTCTTCAAAGATGGAGAGGCCATCAGGGTTCTCCAAGCCTTCCTATAGATCTAGGCCTGGGAGACCCCAGAGTCTGATTCTCTTCAGTCCCCCTTTCCCCATTATGGACCACCCCTCCTCTTCAGCAGACTCCAGGATGTTGTTATCACCCATAAGAAGCCCTACTCAGACCTCCTCTTCAAGTCCCATTTGTGGTGATCTGTCCGAAACTTCGCGGACAACACCTGAGGGAGTGATACTGCGGAACAAAATGACCATCCCCAAGAACGGCCAGAGACTGGAGACTTCTACCAGCTGCTTTTACCAGCCACAGAGGCGCTCTGTGATTCTGGATGGACGAAGTGGGAGGCAGATTGAATAGTAACTGCTTCCCTTGCCGCTTTTTCATGGTGGATGGGATGGGATTGTCTACACCAAGACCAACTCTGTTGCCATTTTGCTGTTGTTATTACTATGTTGTGCAAGAGGAACCCAATCTTCTACCGTTTCCTGCAAAGTATCTTGCTATGGAGGGTCAGTCTTTTTGTCTTGCTTTTCCTTCCCTTTCTTATCCCTTTCTAGTCCCTCACTGTCTGCTTTTTTATGTAAGCAATTCCCAAGGAATATTCTTGTTGTCTAACAAGCCCTGTGGAAGCCTTATCCTCTCTACAGAAAACAAAGGAAAAATAAATCTTAGAATAAGTACAAAATGGGGCTGGGGAGGGACACTGTTCTGAGGCACTGCATCTCAGTGTGCAGATAAGGTGAGACGATAGGTTCAGATGTTTGGAACCTCATCGTGTCTTTTCCCTACAGCCAGTGAATGACCATGTCTATCTATCTCTGCTGTATTCTTTGGACAGTGTAAGTCAGTATTGTAGGAAACTGAGAATAGCTGAAGAGGAAAGTGAAGCTGGCATAAGCAAGACACAAAAGCTGTAAGACACCAAAGGAAGTTCCAGTAGCAAGCACGTAACCCAAAGGCGCTGCCTCCAGCACTTCTCTTGCATCAAAAATGTGCTCTTTCTAGCATGTGCAAGGCGTGGAATGAAAGCTGAACAGGAAACGCCTATTTGTTCTTTGAATTTTCCAAGTTGTGATTATGAGATTCATTGTACTCAGCCACACCTTCCTTTGATGGGCTATATTTGTATGACTGAGGAGCGAGTGTCCAGCGATAGAGACTTCTCAGACTGGTATCAATGGAAGTGAAAATATGCTCGTAACGAAGGCCAGAATCAACCATTTTTGTCAGTTCTTAAAGCCAGATGACAGCTCTGCAAGTATATCCAACTATGTTCTACACAGCAGATCTTCTGATCTGTATGTCCATGGGCTATTTGCCCTCTTGCAACCTGACTGACATAATCCTTGACCCTTGGTCTTTCATTGCCACTGTGTGGCATGTCCCCAGGTGCTTCTTCCTCCTTCAGACTCCCTGTCCTTACAATTTTACAGTGTTTCTATGAGAGCATGGCTGGTTTTCACCTCCCTGCTCCTGAATGGTTTCAAATTGATTGAGGGTGTGGTAAAGAGGATGATCTGTGGGACTGTAGAACAGATCACGAACAATATCCTGAGAGGTGGATTTGAAGTGAATTAAGCTCTCTCCTGAAGGGCCGTTATCATTACAAGCAAATACATGTTCATATAAGCAATAGCTGCCATGGGAATAGAATTAAAGCTTCCTTTATAAAGCCTCTAACTCTAAGTTAACTGCAGGCTCATCTGTTGCCTGGTACGTGATAATGGGCAATTGTAAAGCCAGGTACAGTCTGTACTGTCTCTGCAATTTAAATGCCACTGGTGGCTACGGAGGAGATGAGAACACAGGTATTGCTGCCAGAGATGGGGCTGTCCTTGTAATGGTACTTACAGGGACCATCATTCATGGAGATATCTGAGTTTGTAGATCCTCCGTTGTGTATTATGGGCTATCATCTGAGCGGTATCTGAGCATCTGATAGGAAATACTATTAGCCACCACAATGAGTACCAGTCAGTGGATATATATTTAGGGCTTTTTTTTTTTCCCCTAAAATACTGGCATTTAAAAATTGCTAGCAAACTCACCCCATGGGATCTTGGTCTGTCCTGAATGTGTCACTTGATTAGTGTCATTGTGGCTGAAGGGCCCAAAGTCTGTATTGTGCTGTGTCTGCACACTTTGGTTGCTAAAGGAGAGAGATGGCAGGGTGCATTCAAGAAGCTTTGGCATACAGATGCAGGGAATACATCTTCAGCAGAATTTTATCTTGCCAGATACAAAGGGAGTGTGAAAAAGCAAGAGGGCTTTTTCCTGTCACAGGTTGCTGTATTTGATCCTCCCCACTGCACTCCTCACATGTGGGTTATGCAATATGAAAAGAAACAGAGCAGAGAACTAAGTCTGTGCTGTCAGTTTTGTTGGGGAGGAATATTAATTCAGAAAATATCCTAGAGTTCTTGCTTGGGTCCACGTTGTCTCACAGATGACAGCTATGGGCAAGCTGTGGATGGCAGGTCCAGCATAAGCACCTTCATAACAATCGTGTTATCTTCCTCCCAGACCATAAAATGCCTGTGCTTCTTGCCATTAAAACCAGGGGGCTGCCAGTCCTCCATGTTCCTCATAGTACTGCCCTGTACTGCATTTACATGCACCCAAGTGCCTTTCTTATTGCCTTATGGGAAAAGTTTTAACCACCACGACCAGTTAACGGCAAATGACTTGGGAAGGTGTATTGTGGTAAGGTTTTCCAGAGAGTAAAAATAACGGAAATGGTGCCCAGATTTTTTAGCATCAACAAAATAGTTTACTTTGGGCAGGGATTTATATTCTCTCAGTTCCTAGAAGTTTTGACTGCCAAGGCATCTGGAGCGGAGCCAGACAAACTCATAAAGTAATGTGTCAAAAGAAAATGTGATGAAACCTTGGCACCTTAAAACCATTCTTTCTTTTCCTTCTTGATCTCATATAAGCTGATCTATGAACAAGAAATGAGGCCTGGCAATTTGTATATAGTTCGCTCTCAACAGTGTTCCAGTAACTAATAGTATTTTTGGCATAATTGGGGAAGTTTCTGCAAGAGAAAATTACTGGAAAATTACATATAATATTAAAGATCAGCCTTAAATGAAATCTGTATCCAGACTGTACTTTTAAAAGGTGTTTCAGAATTTGAGCTCAGATTCAGGACCTGGGTTTTAATTTAGCACAGATTCTGTAATGCGATCTCCATTTTTTAGTTATTTACCGTTTACTCTGGTAACTATTTCAACTCCATCCTTCAGCTGATGCACCAAACTTACAAGATCCTAGCCAAGGGGTTGTAAAGCAGGCACATCACGATTGCTTTGTGGTCATAAACGGCTTGTATCAAGAGTTGAGATAAAGCCCCTGCAGATCCTATGAAGCTGGGAACACTTGTTTTGTTGCACTGGTGTCACCATCCAAAGCTCTAGACTCAACTCGTGCCAAGTTTCCAGCACTTGAGAGTGGGTCCATGTTGATATCACAGTTGCAGTCAGCTTCAAGAATCAGGGCTTTGTATTTGGACAGAGCCAAAAACCAGAAGCCGTTGGCCTACAAGTAATGCTGATTGTGGTTGGATATTCCCGAGAGCCCCTTTCACTGAGCCATTCCAGAGATCATCCCCAGGATCAGACCTCTTGTCATCTTCACATTAAGGCCATTAGGTCATCATTTGCAACCCTGCAGTATCAGATTGAACCTGAGTCTGAAAGCTCTTCTGAAGTTCAGGGTTTTGCAGTTGTGGGTACCAAATTCCTGTCCTCCATCATGACTCTTTAAACGCAAGGTTTTAAGGAAAGATCTTTTTATTATTTTATTATTGTTCCTTGTTTTGGTTTTATGTGAAGCATTGAGAGGGATAGAGGTGTGTAATGGGATATGGGTCTGGCCACATATTTGAAGTTTTGTGTGGGAGCTAAGTTGATTGTTCTCGGCATTGTGGAAAGGACCTTCCTAAGAAGATGGTCACGTCATCTGCAGATTTACAAGGATTATTTCAGAGTCCCAGAGACATGTAATTTCTGTGGGACTGTGAAGAGTTTGAAGACCAAGAGCCTGTAGATGGACTGGTTTGAGTCATGGTGTGATATCTACAAGCTTTTGAGGACTTCTAATAGTGGGAGATGAGAAGGGGTTAGATTTCACGTACTCACCCCATGTAGACAGGGGTTTTGTGCAGCTTCTGTAAGTCCAGAAGTGTAACTAGGCATGAAATAGTTGGGTGAGCAGAGTCCAGAACTGCCTCGTGGAAAAGTGGGTCACGAATGGTGTTAGTCCATGTGGGAGCTGCCTTATTTGAGTGAGGGTAAGCAGAAATGAGTACTCTGTTTTAATAATCTTATAAACCTTATTCCTCTGGGGCTGCCCATCCTATGCTATCACTTCTGAAAGACTGAGGCACTTCTTTTTTCACCTTTAGAGTTTCAGAGGAACTTAGATCTGCATTAGAGGGCATTCATAAAGCCCTGTGACATTTTCCCTCACCCGGAGTCCAAAAGGTGCAATCAAAGTCTTTTTTCTATCTTTATGAACTCTGAAATGCCTGCAGTGGTGAATATTGTGTTAAATTTATATATATATATATATAAAAGAACATTCTATATAAATGTATTAAAAAGGAAATGTAATTAAAATGAAGGAATTGTCTGAAGAGAATCCCTACACATCTATGAAACTTGGGCTGATGCATGGAACTGTTTTGTTATGCAGTGTTTCTAGCACTGAAAGCATGAGAACACCTGGCTTTCTGCCCTTAGAGAAGGCAATTAATTCTGGCTAAATCTGTGGCTGGTAGGTCTGAATCTGCCTTCCTGAGCCAGATCATATCCTGGGAGAGGAGGGTTGAAATCAGGGGAGACCAGCAAAGACTGCCTCAGCTTTCAACCACAAGCTTCTCCCAGTCCTTGAAAACACACCCAATCTATCAGAGCACGTATTCCCTTTTGGGCATGCCCAGGTTTTGCAGTTGTACCTTTTGCTTCTCCCCATCTCTAAATAATAAAATATAACCTCCAGGGGTGGGGGAGGAGCTGCAGCTGATCCTAATTGTGTTTAGCTTATGCTCGCTCCTAATCATACAAAGTCTTGGTGATAACTAGTTGTGTTCAAAGAAAGGAACAGAAAGTTTTTCACCAAGTTCAACTGGAGGTGGAGCAGGACTTCCACAGGCTCGAAAGGAGAGGATGGTAGGAAGCAAACACTTCCGAAGGGCTTCATGCAGCAGCCCAGACCTTGGATATTGCTCTCGCAGGCACTGGTCTCCTTCAAAAACCTATTTGCTTCCAGGTCAAGGGAAAGGTTGGAAATCAGACACTGTGAAAAGGACTGTTCCCCATCCTGCTGGCTCTGGTTTTTGATTATTTCTTCTGCTATCCCTGATGGATTGTATTTTTGTTAAGCTTTGTTCTCTGTGTGGACTTGTCTGCCTTTGTGCCTTAGTGCTTAAAAAAAAAAAGAAAAAAAGAAAAAAGGAAACGTCCACAAAAAAAAGATGTTTTGCCAGGTCTCAGCCATGAGATTAAACTGGAGTTTTTATAAAAACAGAGCTGTGCCCTGGTGATGTTTTGAAATATTTTGTGTCTCCTAGGTTTGGTTTATGAATGCAGTGTCAATGTGTTTGCCTTCCTGAGATGGGATTTGAACCCTTCTCTTATTGTATGAGTGGCCAGGGCACTGAGCTGTGCTTTTCTTGGTCTGATTGGGGGGTGAATGTTAAGGCCCTGATGGTGCATTTTTCTGACCTGGGGTTATGAGGGCTGCAGCTGTTTTGCAGCTCCATAAGTGAAGTGCTTGGAGACTCCTATAGAATCACCATTACCTGAAAAGTTTTAACATTTCTGAGAGTAAAATTCATCTTTTTTTTTAATATTTCAGGCTGATGTTTCAGTGATGCATAATCATGCCCTCCTGTTATTACAGCTTGTGCAGAATTCTGCTGTCTGCTGAGAGCAGGGGGACAAAAACACATTGGGATGCCAACACTGAACAGTCAAACAGGAGAAGCTGAACAAATAAAGTTACCATGAAGCCTCTGATGCATCACGTGTGCACTCCTGTCAGTTTATAAAGGATAAGCAAGAACTTCACAAAATTATTAATTAAGTTTTCTGGTTCTCTGGATTCTTGCAGCATCCTCATCGATTCAGTCTCAGCTCTAGTGTGGAGGTGAATATTGTTAGTACGTGTTCACAATTCTACCCTATGGGAAAAAATAAGACAGCAGCAAAAAAGACAGGAGTTCTTGTGGCTGTGGCGTCAGTGGGCATATCTGCAGTTTAGCCTGCTCTGTGTTCCTCCCCAAACAACAGAAGAATTGTTAGGTTTAATGAAATACATTTTTTTTTCCTATCAGCAGCTGAACTCAGGGCTCGACTCCCTTCCCTACCAACTTCATGACTTCAGTTTCCCTTTAGGAAAATGCCTGGGTTGTGCTTCCTGCTTTCCATGGCAACTAGCACACAAAATGGAACAGAAAACCGTGTCTGCTGAGCTCTGCAATTGTTGTTGGCCCCAGCCAATTATCAGTGCTGTATAAGAAACAGCATTTGTGTATTCATTGTGCCACAGTGCCTACCAATGATCTGGCAATAAGACAAGAGAGTCTCAAACTGTCCTCAGCATTGCTGTTATCAAAATCAGCAAAAGAGGCACTACAGGCTTGGTTGTGCCTGAACACATGGAAGTGCTTGAGCAAAATTTCAGCCAGTTCTTTTCGCCTGCTTTCCCATCACTGTTGGTCTGAAAGTCTGAGTCAGGACAAACATCTGCACTGGCTGCGTTAGAAACACCGGTTGGAACATCTTAGATACTTTCAGAGAAGTCAAACCCAAGATGAAGCTAGTTTCCATACTGACTGTTAACCAGGAAACAAGATAAGCCAGCACCAAAGAGAGCTATATACTTGAGTCTTCTGCATCCCTCTGTGGGAAGCCAGGCATGCCTCTTTGGTATCCCACTGGTTGGAGTTTGAGGTCAGCTGGCAGCAAAGGGAAGGCAGGCAGCGAGGAAGGGAAATTCATCCCAGCTGGGGAAACAGGTTGAGCCAGCACAAGGCAGCAGCAAGAACATGGTGATAATGCCCAGGATGGAGAAAAGCAGTGAGATCTTAAATACATTTTCTTTCTGAGCAGGATCAGTTCTTCAGAAAAAAAAAAACAACCAAAAACATCTCACTTGATACAGAGTTAAGGATTACAAATGAAAAGGAGCTGTGAAGCACACTCCTGGCCATGTCCTGATGCCCCCAAAGGTTAGGTAAAACAGAAGTGTTAAAACAAGAGCATTTGGGTCCTTCCGTAAGAAAAAAAGGGTAGCTGCTTTCACATGTTGCATTTGAAAACTGCAGAGTGAGATAAGTCATATTTTGCATACCTCGTAAATTCATAGGAATTATGTTCTGTACTTTGGATCCAGGCGCTTCTTACAACTGGACCTGTTTTCTCACATCTGCTGCAGGGAGCACATATCTCTCTAGCGTTCAAATCCCTTATCTGAAAAGACCAGGAAATATTTGAATTCGGTGAGAGGAAATGACTTCAAAGAAAGCTCAGTAGCTGCTTAAGAATAAGCCACAAGGAACAGGAACATGAGAACAACCAGAGCTGGAGAAAGGAGAGTAACACACATGATAATTATTAAAGAGAGAAAGTTTACAGAAAAGTAAAACCTGAAAAGGAAGAAGAAAAAGATACCCATAAGCCGTAAGATAGAGTCAAACCAGTCTGGAAAATATCAGAAAGTCAGAAAATGCTTTTTCTTGGTCCTTTATAGGCACTGAGGGACATGTGTTAGTGGGCATGGTGGGGATGGCTGTCAGTTGCACTTAGTGATCTTAGAGAACTTTTCCAACCTCAACGTGTTTATGATTTTATTATTCTTTGTGACTTCTTTCCCCCCTCCTTTGTAAGAATCAGATTAGATTAGAAGAAACAAGTGATCACAACCTGTAGTGTCTTTACCTTCTAATGACTTGGTGCCATCCACGGTACCCTGTGGTATGCATTGCCTGAAAAGTAGAGAGAGGGAAGGTTTTCTTCTTGCCCTCACATTTGATGAGAGCCCCAAGTGGACAGAGCAGCTCACTGCCCATCACTTGGCTCTCTCGCAGAGTTTATCTCCACCAGTGCACGTGCAAGAACTGTTGATGACCTTGCCTGTGCTGGAATTTCACCTCGCGTGCAAGCTCACATAATCAGAAACATCCTCACCTATTTTTCTGCTGAGGATAAACCCTCAGCAGTCATCCTAAGCTCCTCGGGCAGCAGGCTCTCCTTAAGATGGATGCCACAGATCTCAGGGAGAATTCCTGCAGGAGGTTCCCAGCATACCGCACGTTGCACAGGCTTTCCCCGGTCGCTGGAGAGAGCAGGGCTGCCAAGGGGTAGAAGGAGGAGGCTTCATTTATGAGTTTGTTTTAGGTCACGCTTGGTCCCAATAAAGCATTTTTTTTTGCACAAACCCCACTTGTAAGGAATGACAAACACGAAGATAGCAGGACAGTTAGCAGGATGGGAAATCAATCATCTGAGTCAGGGGATACCGAATGCCACCAACAGCCTGGTGCAGGCTGAAGCACTGAGCTGGCAGCTAGATGCAAGCACACAGGGTATCATGTGCTGCGAGTGAGCCAGCGAGGTGAAGAGAAACAGGGCCTGAGAGAGGACATGCTAAGAGGTTTCGAGCAGGTGAAGTGAGGGGAAAGGAGTACTGAGGCCTGTTGGAGAGATGGGGACAAAAGTAGGGCTGTAGAGCTCCGTGTCCTGAAGGAATGAAGACCTTCAGCAATACTGTCTACAAACATTCACTAATTTGAGAGTGCTGGGTTTTTTTGTGTGTGTGTATGGGAGGGAGGTGGCCAGGATTTGAAACACTTGCTGGCTTAGAGGTCAAGCTGCTCAGTCAAATGTGAACAAAGGATATTTCTGAGTGAGACTCATTTTTCAGAATCGGAATATTACAGTAAATTAATCATCTGAAGATACAGTTGGGAACTGTGGAAGAATTTAAACATGGATATTTGCCAGGACAGAACTGTGAATATTCACACCTACAGAGAAGAATTATGCAGAGCAAATCTGCAAACAAACCATGCAAATTCTACCAGGTGGATTTTTTTTCTTGTTTTAGTCCAGAAGTTTTCATTTATCTCTGCACATTGCCTGCTCCGATGACCAGATTCATCCACAACCTCCAGCAGAAATCCAAACAGCTGAGAATGAGCAGGATTTCTTTACAAGCCCCAGCCAACACACAAACCTGTTCACCACCATTCCTGTCATGGGCTCCATCCCTTCCTCACCCTCCCCTGGCATCCCAGGTAGGGAACTCATAGAGATTGGGATCAGCCTTCAGAAGCTGAAAAAACAGGAAAAGCTGTGCAGGATTTTTCAAGATCCTGCTGAGCATTTTTCTTTCTTCTCCCTCCTTAGTTCAGGCAGCTAAGGCTGAATTTTTCCTGTTGAAGTGTGGCATGCTTGGCACTTCTGGACAGATCCACCATTGCAGAGATCACTGGTTCATCACGACTTTTTTTTTTTTTTTTCTTCTGTAAACTCCAAATCCTAGTGTGCCAAGTGAGCTAAAAGCCTAAAAAGTAAAAAGGAATCTCGACTAACCCAAACCTAGCTGGCTTAGACTGCCATTTGTGCCATAGGTCAGTAGTATCATTTTCAACTGGTAGGAGCGGTTAGTATTTCAGTGGTGTGTTCAAGGTGTGTCTCAGTTTCTCTTCTATAAAATCCTCTGGTATTTTCTCTATTTTGAGAGCTGTGCTGTTAACACAGCACATTCAGATGTTGCGAGAAGAAAGAGAGTCCTGGGTCTGAGGCAAAAGGCCATGGGAGGAAATAGTATTTGAAATTACCTGCTACTGTGGACTTAAAAGTTTTCTGTATCTTCAGCCACATCCATATTCAGAAAGCCTCTAGCTTGTTCCATACCTGGACACATGGCTTATTTCCACAGGTTCTTGGCCTGAGGAAATAGCTGAAGCAGGAGATCTGTAGGCAGGTGAGCAGCTCTCCACAAAGCTGCTATGGCTGGGAAGGTTTTGGAGGGATTTGCCCAAGCAAGGAAAAGCTTTACAGAAAGGGTTGTTAAGCACTAGAATAGGCTCCCCAGGGAGGTGGTTGAGTCACCATCCCTGAATGTGTTTAAAATCCATTTGGATGTGGTGCTCAGGGACATGATTTAGCAGAGGGTTGTTAGGGTAGTATGGTCTGGTTGTGGTTGGACTCAATGATCTTTAAGGTCTTTTCCAACCTGAGCAATTCTATGATTTTATGACTCTAAGGACAGAGGCAGTGTGCTGTCTCTCCTTCCCCCATCCTCTTCTCCCTGCTGTTGTAGACGGTAGGGATTTGCAGTTCACAAGAAGGAGCATTTGAGCAAGTCTTTGCTGGTGCTGTCTGAGTAGATCTTTGGATTTATTTAGGTCTAGGTATTGTCGTAGCTGTCAGTAATGTACAGACAAACAAACAAATAAGCATTAAAGACGTTTATAAAACAAACCCAGATCACTGACATATGTGGTGCCCATGGTGTATCCATGTCCTCAAGTCTCACAAAAAATGGCTGAAGCCCAAAGTCTTATGGAAATGGCTGAGAGCCCAGACCCTTGAGGACAGTCACTGAAACAGTGACCCTACCACATGGTCTTCCCTTCTGAAGGGGCTGATCCATGGGGATTCTCCTTTTTGAAGGCACAGACATAAAGAAAACCCCTCTTTCAATCCTTTTTCCCTCTCTGTCTCTTCCAGTGCTCCAGTGAGGGATCACTGACCTGCACACCTTCTTTGCATCAGGGCACTGCACACTCAGACATTTCTCACAGCCCTGAATGCCCCAGATACATACCTTCATTTCCCCTTCCCAAACACATAATCACGAGAAAAGAGAAAAAAAATGTACTTCCACTTGTTTTTAATTATCACTGTGGCAAACATACAAAAACAAGGAATGTCAGTAGCTGGTAAACTGTCACCATCTGAGACAGCACACCTTAAAATGCTCTACCCCAGAGGGTGTTTACACAAACAGGTAACTGAAGCATTCACTCGTAAAGACACCGGGTCAGCCTGTGCCGAAGTAAACCTCTGCTGTTGAACTGACTGGATTTGGTTTGAAGAGCACCCTGTTTGCATTTTTCACAAGACTGTTGTCTTTTTTTTTGCTGCCTGTCCTGCCTGGTCTGGGGATGTGGGGTGGGGAGTGTACAGGGGATAAGGGGCGATCCATGTAGACAGCAGGGTGATTGAGGGGTATGAGACAGCCCCTGCCGCAAAGCCAATTGGAGCAGAGGATCCCATGTGTTCTGCACATATTCTAGTGAAATCTTGTGTGAAGCATGTGAAGATTTTGATGGAGTTGCTGGAATTTTTCATGGTCTGGCACTTCTGAAGGTAGAAAAGAAGCAGTAGTTTTGTAGGGACAGGAGGTAGGCTTGAACACAGGCAGCACATTGCAGAGGAGTGAGCTATTCTTTCACTGAGCTTGGCCAGCAGCAGACTTTTCATCTGTGATATGTCTTTGCTGCTGACACACTTAAACTCTTAGAGAATCTTCCTTACTCTAAGGCAAGGAGTGACGGAGACCAGGAGCAGAAGTTGAAAGATAAAATATATTAGAGAGTTCTGCAGTATTCTCCCTTGCTGCGTCTGCCTCTTATTGGTCACAGGAGGTTACAGCTTTACTCAGGCAGTTCTTGCCAGAACCTTTAGCATTGTGATTTACATTCAGCCTAGTTTTAGAGAGGGACTTTTCAGGAGCAAGCATATATGGACGTTTTCCCTTCTGATGCCATCACAGAACAAAAATCAGATCATGTCTTATGTTAACTCCAAGGATTTCTCACACAGCAAAAGAAGGGTTGTGCCTCAGCCAGGAGACATTTAGACAGCAGAACAAGGGGCAAAGAAGGGACAAGAAGTGTGTGACATTGGTATGTCATGTCTTCTGAGGAGTTAAAGCAGTATGGGAGAGGTAGTGGGAAAACTTCTGGCCCCCAGCAGCACAAGGAGTGTGGAGCAGGAGACGAGTGAATGAAGTTTCACAGAGTGCTTCAGGTCAAGGCTGAGGATGTTGAATCTTCAGTATGCAATTCTGCTCCAGTAGAACATGGTTCCGAGGAGGACACAGAACTGAAAAGACAAGACTACTGAGTTTCTCGTCTCCTCATTCCTTCCCCACACCTCTTCCCCCACTCCCTTGTAATCCTACCAATAGGAGAGAGCAACAGAAATTCGTGATAAGCAAAGTTCATTCAGGAACAGGGAGCTTAAAGCTTTTTTATCTGCACAGAAATTTCACAGTGCAGAGAGATGTGTGCAGACATAACTATTTGACCGGATCACTCAGCTCACTGGGGATTATCTGTCACGAAACTGCTGAACCCTAAGTATTTGAAACACTTCTGCAAAGTCTTCAAACTAGAAACTGAATTATCTGTCATGACTACAGTTTAGATGACCCGATATCCTCCAAAAACAAGAATCTGCGAGCTGTTTGCTGTGCTGTGTTATGGAGATTGCAGCAGGACACAACAGGCCAGAAGGCCATTAGCTCTTGGAGCGTGGAAGACAGGGATGGTGAGAAACTTTTGTATGTGGCCCTGTTAGTGGAGCAGGCTACAAGCACATTGGTGATAAATAAATATTGCCTTCAGATACTTTTCAGCTCTGTCATCCACCTCCACCCAAGTGGGTGTGGAATAGTAAGGAAAGAGAAGGGGAAATAAAAACAAATACTGAGTACTCACAGTCCAGCAGAGGATGGCAAAACCGAACCAGGCAACACCCCAGGCTTGCCTATTCAATGGCCCAGAAATTGCATCATAACAACCCTGTAAGGCAACCATGCGTGAATCAACACAAGCTTTGGGCTTCTGTTGCTCAGTTACAAGGTCATCCATCTCCAAGAAAGAGTAAAGTGGCATAATCCTCTCCTATTGTAATTTGAGTAATTCAGAAAGACAAGCCAGAACTACACTGATTATTGACAACTTGCAGATAACCTGCATGTTTCCAGCTCCAAATGCAAAGCAGACAAAGTAGACCCATCTTAAACTCTTAAGGAAAATCTTTGTTATCCACTTGTCGAGTACAAAGACAGTCAACCCAGAGCTGGGCTCCAGAATCCAAAAGGCGTAGGCAAGTTTGGAACCTGAACATCTTCTAGAAATGCTTGTTAATGGAGAACTTCATGCTCATGACCCAGCAACCTGTCTGAATTGGAAAAGCTGGTTAACTGCAAAGTTCAGCAAGTGATATGCTCAGTAAGTGGATCTCACTGTAGGAAACACTTCTCAGAGCTGCCCTGCTAGTCATTTCCTGGGGCACAGTGCCAGAGGACAGCCTCTTCTTCCTCTCTTGCCATCTGTTCTCCATTAGCTTCTATAGCTGCCTAGAGGAGAACTGCTGCCTTGCTCACTCGTGTATGCACTCATCTTTGGGCAGTGTTTGATTTAGCTGATAACCACCTGCATGAATGAGGTGCTGCTTCATATTGGTAGCACTGGAAGAGTTTTGTTCCAGTTCATACACTGAATACTGTGTTACGTTTTGGCCTCCTTACTACAAGAAAGACATTGAGTCACTGAAGCTTGTCCAGAGAAGGACAACAAGCTGTGAAGGGTCTGGAGTACAGATCTTATGGGGAGTGGCAGAGGGAGCTGGGATTGTTCAGTGTGGAGAAGTGGGAGCCTGGGGAGACCTTATCACTCTCTATAACTCCCTGAAAGGAGGTTGTAGTGAGGTGGAGGTTGGCCTCTTCTCCTGGGTAACAGCAATAGGATGAGAGGGAATGGTTTCAACAATTTTTCTCAGAAAGAGTGGTGAGGCAGTGGCACAGGCTGCCCAGGGATGTGGAGGAGTCACCATCCCTGAAGGTGTTCAAGAATTGTGTATACCTGGCACTGAGGGACATGGCTTAGTGGGCATGATAATGATGGGTTGGTAGTTGGACTTGATGATCTTAGAGGTCTTTTCCAACCTTAATAATTCTGTGTTTATTACTAACTCTTAGTCAGAAAAGCCTTTATCACAATCTGTGCTGTGTTCTACATGGTAAGGAGCCTACAAGCTCTGGTTCTCCTTCAGAAAACTTGTAGACACCTGTAGTTTACAGTAGAGAAGGAAGGCTATTCCCTATTTCCTTCCCATCCATCAAGGCACTTTTGACCAACACATGTTAACTGAAAAAAAAGCAAAACAAAACAAAACAAACAGAAAATCTTACATTGCTGTTATAGAAGCCAGAGACTCCAAGTTTGCAGCCATCAAGATTGATGGGCTCGCCTCGGGTGTCCATGACACAGCAGTTATGTGGCCAAGGGTAGTCGGCATCGTTGTGTGTCACACGAAAAGCAGATGTGTACTCCTGCCAGTCCAAGGGCCCATGCACTCCGCAGCAGTGGTTCTGTGGGGTGAGAGAAGGGAATGGTCTTCATGGGCCAAGGTCACAGCCCTGCACAAGGCTGGCCTCTACACATGGTTAGGCATTAACCATAGTTTTATGGGAGAGATTTTTGAAGTGCTTGCCTTTGTCAGTCTGCCATCTGATAAACAAGCAAAATGGGGAGTGTGTTGGGACTTTGTCTAAGGTTCAGGGCAGATGCTATCCTTTTTATTACTGACTGGCTCCAGGGAGGATTTGAAATTCCAGAGCCGCAGAGCATTTAGTAATTAGTGACAGTATTCAGTGTTATTATTACCTGGAGCATGAGATTATTCCATGTCCTTGTGACCCCTTCGGTCATCCGTTTGTCAGTGTTACTCTCCGTCTCTGAATTCATATATCTCTCCAGCATTTGCTTCAGGAAGAGGTTTGGAGTAAGCTACAGGAGAAAACAAACAAACAGCAGAAAAGAATGAAGGAACTATGTAAATAAGTGGCCATGTAAAGCAAATGTGTGAGTGGGTTTGCTTGCTTCAGGATCCAGCTAGAGAACAGGAATGCTGTTCCCCCCACCACTCCCAGTTTTACACAGAGCAGGCTAAAGAGCAAGATTTAAGGGGCAGGAGCAACAAAGACACTGAGCGTGGCTCTTAAGCTGGTCCTTCCAGTTGTCAGACCAAAGGAGATGTGCAGAAGCTATGGGTGACATTTGATGTTGCTTGGAGCTGAGATGCCTCTGGTCATTTTCCCCACCAATACCTGCAATTACCCATGTCATCTTTCCCTCACTAGTAACACTGTCTGTTGTGATGCTGAAGATTTGTATGAGAGATTAATCAGCCTGTAGCTGAGAGACTAAACACTGTACTGATGATTTAGCTAACCCACACATTTATTTCCTTAGCTGCGAGGTTATAAACATTTTGGAACATCAAAAATAACAAAACTCTGTTCAAAAAGAACAAAGATAATTCCTCCATTAGAATGAATGTTGTGGAGACTTTCCTTGTGGGGGTCTTACTCTGTCTCAGTAGTAGTTCTTTGAACTTACATTGTACCACCACACGGGACATTTACTCCACTAAACAAGAAGCTGTGTGCTGTAGAACTGCAGTGTATCCCAGTGCAGTTGCACAAAGACGTGAGAAAAGCAATACTCACATAGTCTCGGTGAGTTGCTGCCGTGATGCAAGAAGCCATTTCAAATGCATAAGTAATCAACATCAGAATAATATACTGTTGGAGACAGAGAGCAGAGTTAGCTATTGGAGGAAAAGATTAAGCAGTTTAATCCCATTCTATATTTTTCAAGTTTAAACCCCACACCCTGTTCAAGCCAAAAGAAATTGAGCTGCACCAGTGTCCCCAGTCTTCTCTGTTCCTCTGGACATTTGTGTAATCCTTCTCTGCGCTCATTTCAGTTTGCAATCTGCTTTCCTGAAGGTGTGTGACCAGAATTGTACTCCATCTCACAGACATGGTATCATCAGAAGCTTGCTGAATGGCATTAATCCTACCCTATCTTTATATACTTCACCCGATATGCCCAAGATTAACATCAGCCATTTTCTTTGCTGCATCTCATTGGCACATTATTTTTCTGTTTGCAAGCTAGAAGCTTTTCAACAAGAAGCTAGGCAATCCTAGCAGGAGAGACTGTACTTCAGGGAAAGAGAAGGTGCAGTTTAGTATGTTGTTGAGATTCTCCTGACTGTGCATTGTCAGATTTCTTCAGCACTTGTGCTTTGTAAGGACCTTCATGAAAACTTATCCTCAAGAGTACGTCTCACTGTTTGTTTCACTGCTTCTCTTCCCTTCTCAGCACAACTCCTTTCAGTCTTTTCCATATTCCCTTTGCAGTTCTCATGCCTCCATTTCTCTTTTCACACTTCAACATGTTTTTCCCATTTTCAAAGCATTTGTTTTCTTCTTTCATCAGCTTCTGCCCTGTACTGCATCCTTGGGTTTCAGTCAAGACATTAACATTCAGAGTTAAGGAAATTCTCTTCCGTCACTTGTTGCTGGTGAATTCCCTGGCACAAGAGCTCAGATCTCCATCTTCTCTTTAAAACAGACACCCTGCCACCCTACATTAAGCCAAGATGGAGCTGATTGCAGAGTTTTCAACTCTACCCTCCCTTAATGTGAGCTCCAATTAAGTTTCACAACTGTCAACCTAAAGGACTAAATAAGAAATCGTAGAGATTTGTTTACGTCTTAACATTGTTCTTGGCTTATTCAAAGCTATCTATCCCCATCCCTGTAATTTCTGTTTGCTTGCTGATGCATAATGTCAGCTGCACCCATATTTGGTATACTAACACATACTAATGCCTTGTAAAGAAGTCACTACTTATCAGCTTCTAAATTAAATGTTACATGACAGCTGAAAGGCAGTGAGGAGAAACTAGAATCTAAACCACATCCCAACTGCATCTGATTGCACAAGTGCTTCTGCAGTGCTACAGAACCCGGTCAGGGACAGGACATTTTGTTAAAACCTTCACTGTGGTTCTCTCTATTAATTCCCCTGCCCTAGTTTGGGAGCTTCTCATGCATGTGTCCTCACAGATATCACCTTGAGAGAGAACACAGACAGAGAGAAGAAGAACCTTTGGCTTCTCTTCGCTAATAAAATCTGTTTTTGCTGGGTTAGTAAATGTCAAGACAAGCAGAGAGAATAAGCCAATATTTTTTAAGTTTGCCCAGAATCAATGGGCGAACTTTGCTATACTTACCACCAGCAGCAAAGTCTTGTTGGACTTCATGACTCCAACGATGCCGAGGATAGACAGAGCAAGGAGTGCAAAGCCAACAAAGATACCAATCCAGGCTGCAGCATAGATATCATCATTTTCTGTGGCTTCCAGCAGAGGGTAGAGACCGTGGGGATCCGACACAAAGAAGATGCATTCTGCCGTCAGGGCAATACCGCACATCTAAGAAGCACGGATCAGGGAAAACTATTAAACTGAGATTCCCCAAGGAAATAACAGAGACATGAAAAGAAGACTGCATTAATTTTACTCAGCCTCCTGCCAAGCAGGAGCTCCTCAACTCCTCCTCTGCCTAACTCTGCAAACCTTTTTATTATTCCTTAACACAGGATCTGCAAGCAAAACTCACCCAGCCTGGAGCACAATGGTCAGGCCTGAAACTTGAGGATGTTAAGAAAAAATTAACATAAACTTTCCTGTCACGATATGGAAGGAGTTGGCTGGAAAGATGTCGATCAGCAGCAAGAGCTGCTCCTCTAGAATCATGTTGGTCTTGTGGATCAACCCCTGCCACCCCCATCCAACTGACCTTCCAGAACATTCTCCTTTAGCCCTCTTCTCATGCTGCACTGTTCTATTTACAGGTGGTCTTCACATGTGAAGAGGGATTTCATGTCTAGGAAGCATTAAGAAGTGTCATACTGTAAGGAAGCTGCCACCCATCCATGTCCCACTTCACTTACCCCAATGACCACATTCCCCAGGATTAATAGACCCTGACAGATACGTATGCCATTGTCAGTTTTTGCCATCTTTAGATCTTCATGCAAACTGGAAAAATTAAAGACAGTCATCAGTTAGAACGGTACAATAGGCTTCATTTAGAAACAGAAATTACCCATGAGGAGAGGACAGACAGAACCCATCTGTCTGCACTCCTCCCACTCCTTGCTTCATGGTCTTTTTAAAGGAAAAATCTCTCCAGGCATGAAGCTGATAACTCAAATTCTCCCTGATAGTTGAGCTACACCAGAGTGGGGTGAGTGTGCAAAGACAGTGGCTTCAACTCACTTTTGGGTTGTTTTTTCACTGACACACCAGTACCCATGCAGATCTCCAGCTCATGGTGACACATTTCCACCTGGCTAGAAACAACAGCTACCAGGATGAACACCAAATGAGTTCAGTGTCCTCACCTCCTTCTCCTTCCAAGAAGCCAGCTTTATTCCAGGGCATGTCACCTATCCTATTGGCCATTCCCTTTCAGTCAGCACTAGCATGGAACCAAACATAGCCACAGACATACAGCTATATCCCACATGCATACCTATGGCACAGGGCTTGGCATCACCCCACTAAGGGGTGATCACCCTCTCCACCCATGCCCAGAACTGAAGCTGGAGCCTCCATTCCCTGTCAGCTGTGAGGGACAGAGCTGCTTGGGCTGCAGCTGGCTTGTGGGAGATGGGCCAAGTAGCATTCCCACCAAATTCCTGAGAACATTAAATCCTTCAGGCTGGGCCCAGGCAATCCTCCTTGAAGTCAGCTTCCTCCATAGAGAGAGGCATAAAGGCATTACTCTGAGGTGTGAGATCTCTTGGAGAAATGAGCACAGATTCCAGAGCTGATGAAGCCCTCCTTTCAAAAGAACAGAACGTGTGTGTGTATGCACGGCAAGGAAGAATAACTCCAATCCTGAGACATCTGCATGTGTTGTATCATTAAGAAAACACAAGCAATGAAAGAAAGACTGAAGTGGGTCCAACTTGAACAGGCAAAAGACAAAGAAGCTTGACTTTCCTGCTGGAGTACCTGCACTTGGGACCCCTCTTCCTGGAGCTACCAGCTCTGAGATTCTTCAAAGAAACTTTTGAAAAAGTAGAGCAGACCCAGCTGCTAATGGACCATGAGAAGTTTCTTGATGAGCACTCATCAAGAGGACCTCTCTAACAAAGCCACCTCCAGCCTCTCAGTAGCTGCTATTTGGGGCTGGCAGAACAGAGGGAAAAAACCAAACCAAAACAAACAAACAAAAACAGTCACAGGGGAAAAGCCAGAATTTCCTATCACTATTTCTGCAGCAGTTTGAGGTTTTGGCATGGAGAGATCTCCAATGCTTTCACCACTACGCAAGCAGCAGCAGAGCACATAGGTATTTTTCCAGGATAGCATGAGTGGCCATTATTTCCCAGACAAGAAGTCATTTTTACTCCCAGCCAGTTAGTTGGAGGCTGGCCCAATACATCTAAAGCTGCATGACTGTACTTGAATGTGAACAGCAGACATATGAAGTCAACCTGAAGCTGCCAAACTTGCCCTACTAGCCAGTATGTGCAGGAGTCACACACAATGAAGGCATGGCCAGAATCATAGAATCGTTAAGGCTGGAAGGACCACTAAGATCATCAAGTCCAGTTTTCAACCCATCACCATCATGCATGTCCCTCAGTGCCACATCTGCATGATTGTTGAGCGCCTTCAGGGACAGTGACCTGGCAGCCTGTGCCAGTGCCACACCAATACTCAGATCTGGGCTTGGGCAGTGCTTTGGCCACATGTACTACAGACCCTGACAAACCTGAGACAAGTACTTGTCTTCTACACATCTGAAAGCAGTAGATGCTAGAGCCCTAATTCTTGCTCACACTCCAGAGATTTTAGAAAAGCCTTTAGTTATTTCTGGATGAGAGTCGTTGCAAATCAGGGGGCAGCCCAAAAAACAAGAATATCCTTCTGATCTGAACACAGGTGCAAAATTGCTATCACATGAAAAACTGTGTCTGCTCCAGCTGCTATGCAGAGAGCTGGATTGTGTCATGAGGCACCATTATAGATCATATCATCTGTGATTAACAAAGCCACAATCCTTTCTTTAGCATTACATAAACTTCTTTCTCCTGCTGTTTTCTCCTATGGACAGTCCTGCAGCGTAGCAACAGCACTCAGATCAAAAAGATGCCTGATCTGGATTGCTCTTGGCTGCCCAAGGGCACAACTCAACCTTTTTTTTTATCATTAATGTGAAAACATCAATGATATGGACTCCTCACCCAGCCCACACACATTCCATAATTTGGATTTCTTCCCCTCTCTTGTAAGGAGGACCTAGCTTTCTCTTTCTTCTCCTTGGGCAGGTGCTATGCAGGCACACCAGCCCAAGAAAGAGGCCTTGATCTGAAAGCCTCTGTGGTCAAATAAAACAATGCACAAAGAATAGGAAGTGGAAAAAGGACAGAAGAGCCTTTATCGTGGACCTAAAAATGAATGGTGACGTGGCAATCCCTTTTTTCTACTTGCTTCTCCACTTAGAAGGACCGGTATCAGCATCAGGATGCAGGGCTTGGGAGGGGCTCCAAGGCCATTACAACAGCTGGATCTGATGGCAGCTGAGAGCCAGCCCTCACAACACACCCCAGAAAAAAATCTGCAGGAGATCTGAGGCTTCCCACCCCCTTACGCTTCAGAGGTAAGCCGCATCAAGCCAAAGTACTTGGGGCAGGTGCATGAATACTGAGGCACAAAACCAACCTCTAGGTTTGCCTCACACACAGGCATGACTCACAGCCACCCACCCAGGTTAACACAGGGAGGCAGTCCCTGCTCCCAGAGAACCAGCAGCTTGTGCCTGAGGGCAGAAATAATTTTGGAAGTAGGGAAGCCTTCTGCGTGGGCTGGTTAAGGTTAGTTTTACAGCCCAAACAGTTTCCTGGAGCTACAGGCAGATGTTGCTTCCGTGGCCTGAGAGCTTTCTTGACCTCTCGTCCCTTCTTGCACTCACAGTGGCTTGCAGCAGGTCTGTGGGAGCCAAAAAGCAAGCTCCCTTCTGCAAATGCTGGTTCCTACTCCTGAGCTGTAGTTGATAACCCCATACAGGGTCACTGCTGGCACCAGCGCGTTGATTCAGGGAGGATTTTGTCTTTGGCACATCCCTAACTCCCCATTGGCCCAGCTGAACTTTTGAAGCCTCTGTATCCTACTTTTGCAGGCTGAAAGAGAATTTCATCAGCTTCACAGATAAACGCCCCTTGCTTTAGTCTGGTTTTACTCCATCCATAGCTAAAAAGGCTTATGAGTATGATTTGGCTTGGCATTGCCTTGTGTAGAAGCAGGCCCTGTTGTGATTCCCTTGCGTTTTGTGCCAGCTGTCATGGAATCACAAAACTGCAGCCAAGGGATGTCCAAAAACACACCTGTGAGCATCACTTGTTTCTACAAAGTGCCAACACTCACCCCAGCACTTGTGAAAGAGGTGGAGGAGACTTTCAGAGACCCCTTCCAATCTCAACCATGCTGTGATCCACTCTGCACTGCACATCCCTCTTCCCAAGGCCTGGGGAGGCCCTCACCACCACGGCCTCGCTATCAATGGGAGGCCAGAGGGAGGACATCTTAACCCCACCACAGGCAGAATTTGGGGTGCTCAAGTGTTGCCCACCATCATGAGCACAGCGGTACAGGAGCTGGGACAGAGCGGTACATCCGAAGGGATGGCTGGGCTGAGCAGAGCTGTGCCTCACCCCCTGCTCCCACCCCACATTTCAGCATGCCTGCGCACAGCGTGGCATTCTTCCCTGGTGTAAGGAAGCACAGACAAGGGGCCCATTTGTGCAATTCCCCATGGGCTCTGCAGCCTCCAGACGCCTCAGTGGGACGGCTCAGAGCCATCTAAGCACAACAAAACAGACCCAGCCTTTCAGCAATTGAAACCTTGGACTTGCCCAGGGACCCTGCCCTGCCCTTCACCCCATCCAGCCACCTCTCCTCCTACCCCTCAGGCTTTCCTGGCCCCTAGGGACAGCCTGTCCCTACAAGCACAAGAAGTGACAGAGTGCCAAGGGAGAGAATTTGGCAAGGTGGAGCTGCTGACTGCACTGGTGCTATGGGACAGGACGCCCTGGGCAAGGCACAAACCCCAAACACAGATCCCCTTCACAACCCCAAACCTCGATGAGCTTCCATGCAGCAAGGCTTGAGTAAACAAAATGCATTGTTATTGTTGTTAACGCAGTGAAATAACTTATCGATGCAATCTTGGACCCTGCTGCATAAAGGAGGATGTTTGTGGGTGTTGGTTGGCCATCTGTTTATCCTGAGGTGAACACCTCCAACACACACACGCTCCTCTGACATCGCCCCACTTGCCAGCAGCATACAGTCACCCCGGGCAAAGAGCAGTGTGGTCGCCAGGATCCAACCATGCTGAGAAGGGGAAGAGCCAGCCAGTCATTTTATGCTACCAGGGGAGAAATGTAAAGCAAAAACAAAGCTCAGCATCAAGCAGGGGTCAGAGACTAATTAAGTTTCCTTTTGAGAGAGATTGCTATGAAACGAAGCCTCTGCGAACAGAGAGGCGGCTGGTAAATCATCAGGCATAATTACCTCAGATGTAGAGCTGGGAGGTAGTTTTTTTTTTCCTCTCTCCCTCATTAGTTCATCAGAACCAAAACAAGAGATATTTTTTCTTGCCTTCCCCATTTTCATAAGTGAGGGGGATTTGTCTTTCTCCACGCTCAAATATGTTGGCAACAGTTCTAAATTTCCCATTCCCTCCTCCCCAGTCTTTAGGAGAAGAAAAAAATAAAAAGGAAACAAATTAAAACAACCATACAGAAGGCAGAGTTTGCAGTCAAAGGAAAAAAGCAATTCTTAACAATCTTCAGCAGTCAACCTTATCCAGGTAGCAGCCTCCCTCATACTAAACACAACCCAGGGACTGAAATAGAAATCGTTTAACAAAATGACCTCTTTTTCTCGTACCAGAAGCTTTTTGCTCTTCTGTCTGAGGACAACAATGACCAAAGCCAGGTACTCACCCTTCCCTGTTGGTGATGCAGAAAACCAGACCCACCTGTCTGGCTGGTGAGTTCCCCAAGAAGCCCCTTTCCCCCTCCTCGGCTGGTCTTTAAGGAGCCTGGGTTGCTGGAGGAGAGTGATGTGTGATTGGTAGGGTGACCATCACATGAGGAACAGTTTTTTTTTTCTAGCCAAACCTGTTCCCCAGTTCTTGTGGGACCAGAGGGTGTCTCTGTGATTCTTAGATTGTATCGGAATGCTGTTGTGCCAAAAACAGAACGCTTAAAGAATTTCACTCATTGTACTCTCAAAAAGGTGGACGAGTGAGTCACCTGCATGAGATACTTGAGCTTTAAAGAGGATAGGCAAATTTGAAGGGTGTAAATCTAAATATTAGCACTGCTGAACTGTTGTTTGAACAGAGAGTAAAAAGAATGCATGGATGAGAAAAGAGAGAAATTAATAATAGTGTTCTCATTTAATTGTGTTATATGGGAAAAACTTGTAAAGTAGTAGCTTGGTTTGGAACCATTGTAAAATTTCTTAGCACTGGTTTTTTTAGAAACAGAAGTGTAGGTGTTGGCTACTGTGTAAGACAGTGGATAGCTAGAAAAGTAGAGAAGCTGTTGCATTGCCTGGAGCACAATGTTTTTTTAACCCATTCAGTCTTAAGAAGAGTGAGTAAAATTGCAGACATATACTTATTGGCTGCTGATGAACTGGGACTGAAGCTAAGAAGCAGCAGAAAAGGCACTTCTCTCAACTTCCTCACATATTCCAGTCCAAGTGTGCCAAAAAATAATCACCCCCATTACTGGAGCCTTGAGCTACAGCTACTTGTGCTTGATGTTCTTCATCTGTGATGCAACCAACTGAGTAGAGAGCTTGGGATGGGTGATGGGAACACTTTTAGAGTCTTTCATGAGTCAAAAGCAAACAGCAAAAGACATATTTATACTTTGTAGCCATTCTTGGAAATGTCTTGTGGGAAATTAGTGAGAACTGCAGTAGCTCCAGTGTTTTACAGGTCCCTGTGGTACCTGGGAACAGCCAAAAAGGTCCTCCCAAATTGAGATGCAGGATGGATGCTACCCATAATATTTCACCCTGATGAACGGACCATGTGGAGCCTTGTGAAAGGCTTGTGAAAAGCATGAAGAATATGCCCTATGAGGAGCAACTGAAGGAACTGGGGCTCTTTAGTCTGAGGAAGAGGAGGCTGAGGGGAGACCTTATTGCTCTCTTCACATACCCGAAAAGTGATTGCAGTGAGAGTGAGGTTGGTCTCTTCTCATTGGTTACAGGTGACAGGATGAGGGGAAATGGCCTCAAGTTGTGCCAGGGGAGGTTGATGTTGGATATAAGGAAAGCCTTCTGTACAGAAAGGGTTGTTAAGCACTGGAATAGGCTCCCCAGGGAGGTGGTTGAGTCACCATCCCTGAATGTGTTTAAAATCCACTTGGATGTGGTGCTCAGGGCCATGATGTAGTGGTGGGTATTATGGTTAGGTTGCAGCTGGACTTGATGATCTTGACAGTCTTTTCCAACTTGAGAAATTCTGAGATTCTATGATTCTATGTTTTTGTCATTTCTAGCACAGTGAGGCATCCGAATGGTTAGCAAAAGAAGATCCAGCTGTTGCAGCCAGACTGATCTGGTAGACAGGGACAAGAAATGTGCTGGTTTGGACACTTAAGATCAGGGATGCAGATTTACCTAGGCCTAAATATCTTGATGCCAATTGCTCATTATTGGTGCTTCCAGCAACACACACAAAAGTCCAGTTTTGTTTGGCACTTTTAGGGGTACGGTGCATTTCACATTAATGGTGAGCTTCTGTTTGTGGGTTTTCTGGTGGTTGTTTTTTGTGTTTTTGTTTTTTTTTAATTGTGTTTTGTCAGAAATTGCATGCATATGTGTGCACAGCAGAGGGTCAGAGTGAGACTTGGCCTGAGCAAGGAGTGTGTTGGAGCTGACAAACCATGCAGTGGGAGCCCAGGGTACCCCGTGGAGTGCCTGCAGCTGCTTCAGCCTCCCCTGTCAATGTACATCTGTGCTGGCAACTTTAGTTGAGAATGTGCCAACACATTTGTATAGCTAGATCTGTACATTTGTGAAAATTGTTGTACTTGCAAACTCTACAGGCTCACAAATGTTCCTCCCCTCACAAAGCGTCGGCATGTAAAAAACCATAAGTGCATGTGGTTTCCACACACAGATCCACACAGAGATCCACATACGTGCGCACCTCTGCTGCCTGTAGATTAGAAGCAGAGTGCTGGGCTGAGCGTGAGGACACTGCGGTTTGGGGTTTCAATTGGCAGGATGGATGGAGGTGGAAAATGACATTCCTTGAAAGAATGATCACTATGACCATGTGCATATGGAGACAGGGCAATGTGAGAATGTGCCTGTCACCAGGTGTGCCTCAGTTTTTCAATTTTGGCATGGGAGGGATGCTAGAGAATGCCTAAAGAAAGAACAGAACTGATAAATGCTGAAGAGATGCTGTGGGCCATTCCAATGGGCTGACCTTACTCCCAACCCCTAATACCATTTCATCTTCCTGTACCTTTTAAATGTCTTCTCTTCATAACATCCAAATAATGATTTAGGACTGGGAGAGTGTGAGAAGGGAGGGACTGGGAAGAGAGAGTGCACACTGCAAGAACAAGGAAGTAATGGCTGATCCATCAAGGTACCAGGAGTCACTCCTGTGCCTTCATCATGAAGAAAGCACTTTGTGCAGCGATGGGCTGCAGAGGTGCTGCTTGTTGGCCGAGGGCTGCCGTCTTTCCCTGCCCCTGCCTCAGTGACCTCCCACCCAGGGTGCCACCATCAGCGGCCCTGTCCTTGCCCTGTGTCAGCCGGCTTTGCTCTCGCATTCCCAGGAGGGCTGTGAACAGCTGCTTCCCATTCTGCGCTGCAACCTTCTTTCCCCTGCCAGGATGGGGGCTGAGGCTTACTGTGGCCACCCAAACCCTTCCCATGTTGTGGCTGGGTGCCAGGCTCTCTCCGAAGGGCAGGGAATTCCTCCTGCTGTGTGAGGGGTGAGTCTGCAGGGGACAGATGTCCTCTAGCCTCTCAGGTCTGCAGCTGGCCTCCTGCCTCCACGTCCCTGTTGGGCCATGGCTTTTGCTGCAGCTGTTTCCCCCTTTCTGCAAGGTTCTGCCGTTTTTCTGACGCTTCTTTTACCTTTCAGCCTCGAGAGAGAGGGATAATTCAGGGGTGTGGGGGATAAATAAGTGAGCACCACCTAGGGAGATCAGGGGAGAGCAACTCTGTCCCAGAAAATGTTTACCAAACAGTGTTGAGTGTGGGGAGACAAATGGCATACCACCAGCAACAACCCTGGGCTAATTATAGTGGGACAGGATAAACCACGGGGCTTCTGGGCTGGCCGCTCCATCCAAGCCTGAAAACATACAGAGTGAAAAGCAGAACTGTATGTATATATTTAGTGTAACGTGGAATGCAGTAAGTAATTTCTTTCTAAAACCTCAGATACCTTACTTAAGAGCGCTACAGAAAGGCCAGATACAGACATCTTTGTGATGTTGGTAATCCTGGTATTTTGCATTTGGCAGTGCCACGAATATAGCATTGCCCTCCTCATTCCTAAGAAGAACGCTCTTGATATTTGGGGTTTCTGAATATTTTTGTGAAGGTGGAAGTTACACCTTATTTTACTAATTTTATATGGTAGAGTTTTATCCATGAACTCTTGTTTTTTTTGTTGGTTTTTTTTTTTTTTTGTGACACGTGGTTTATTTCAGCATTCCAGGGACCTGCAATTTTTGTTGGTCACATGGAGTCCAAGCTATTGGAATCATGTGGTGATTGCACATCTGTACTTTCAGTGTTCAAAAAGATCTCTACTTCTCCTAGTGACAAATGAGCAAGCAGAAAGGCCAAGCAGGTTGGATGAAGCTGCTCAGTCCGGGAAAGAATTGGGTTCAGGTTCAGGGAGCTGACTCCCCAGGATATTCTGGATTACAGCTGATTTCAGCTCCTCAATGGTCTTGGCCCAAATGCTTAGAGAAATGGTGGGTATTTATAAAGGCTGATCTCTGATGGTTGCTCCTAATATTGGAAAAGAAAGTCCTGAGGGTGCCTCTCTGCACACCTCGTGAGATATCTGGGCTCTGAATCTCTCCTAAAGTAATCTCTTTAACTCTGTTCACTGTGAAGGAAACTGGTAGGAAAGCTCACCAGGCTTGAGGGTAATTTCTGCAAAGGAAAATCCAGACAGAAATAACTACATCTTAGATCTGCTCCTCTCACCTAGGTCTTTCAGGCATTTAGAGGTCCCTTTTTGGTACATGCAGAGGTGAAACGAGCATGGAGGAGCCTGGGGAAGCTCTGAGGTGAAGCCCTGCCCTGGGCCCATCCCACCAGCCAGTTTCTGCTGGTATGGCCAGAGAGCCAAGCCCTGACAGAACACATTTCCCCAGCCAACACCCTTGATGCTGTAAAAGGGTAAGTAAATGGGACGTGAATCTCCAGAATCTCATATTCAGCCTTCTGTGGAGGGTCTGCCTGTCTGAGCATTTATGCATGCAGCAGGGAAAAAGCAGTGAATATGACTCTGCTCTACTCCTAGCAAGAGGGATGACCTGGGTGGGCTGTGTTCCTTGGAAGCATGGTGGCTGTGAAGCACAAATAAATCATCAAAGGAAGTTACGGGCCCTCCTGATGGCTTTAAAAGTCATAAAAGAGGAAAAGAATGATTACTGTAGATCTTACCAAAATGGGAAACCTTGGAAAGTACGTAGCACACTACTGCTATCGTGGGGGCTCACAAACAGTGGCAGGGAGTACTTCTCATCCTACAGCCATACCATCTCTAACCCCCCAGCTCATATGCTGAAGGGCAGCACAAAATTCGCAAGGGAGCTAACTCTCTTCAGTCTGCTAGATTGAAAGCAGTCTACGGAGAGCAGAGTTTTATTAAGTGTAATCTCTCCTTTCCTTGCTGATCTCATTGCATTCCCACAGATAAAGTCTACCTCTTTCCTGTAGGGGACCATCGCTTTATCATTTCCTTCAGCATTAATACTCTCTCTACTCCCCAGATACCATCTACCTTTTCTCTCAGGTGGTCCAGTTGATGGATATGGAATTCAAAGCAAATGTTTTTTACTTCACTTAGCTTCACTTTGAAGATTGCTGTTTTTTGTTGCAGACCTGAAGAAGAATTTGTGTGCACTTAGTTGCTTTTTGCAACTTTGCTCATTGATCTGATAAAAGCTGTTGCTCCTGCCTTCAAGCACTGTACTGAGTCTCGGGAAGAGTTTAAGGGTGTTTTAATTGGTAGCTTTTCCCATGATGGTTAGAATATGCTCACAGGGAAAAATGGCTGAGAGAGAAGAGACTCTAGAGCATGCTAGCTTACTTCAAACAGGAAACTGGCAAGGGAAGGGTCACAGAAGGACAGAAATCTCAGCAAATTTGGTCAGAGGATTCCCTGGGATCTTGCAAAACGTAGAGCAGGAAAAGAGACTTTTGTGAACACAGAAGTTTCCTGGTTATGCTTTAGAGAGCTCCTTTGAAAGTCTGGCAATGCCCAGGGAAAGCTAGAAAGTGCCTCCATCTTGCTCTTGGTTGTGAATTTGTAGGTGATGTTTGTATTGATATATGTACTAGCTTGTGGTTCCAGATCCTGAATGACCATGGCACTGTGATGGACTTCTGATTCTGGTGTTTCGATTGTATTTCATCTAACAGACTGGGAACAGGCTGTTCTGTCTGGACCTGATGACTGCACTGCTGTTGCTGATGATTAAAAATATATCGTCCAAAATCCCTTGTCTGTCAGCAGTAGAAAAAAGAACTCTTATTTGGAGATCGTTACTGCTTGTTTGCATGGGGCCAATGAAATTTCTTCACATGAATTGTTTCAACTCATTACTGAAAGGTGTGTGGGATACTTCATTTTTCCCAGATCCATCCTCTTTGCCTCCTCTGCATTGGCTGCGTCTGACTCGGGAAGCTGTAATGTGCTGGCAGTAGAGCACTGCCATCTACATACGGTTGCCTGTCACTGTCCAGTTCCCAGTATGCTTCCTGTAAGCCACGCGCTTTAAGACTCTGCCTATCTGATTTTTCTCAGCATCTCCACCATCCACCTTGCTGTAAGGCTGGAGGACCCAAGAGGAAGGGGGAGGACTGTCAAATCAAGTTGCATTGCAGCTCAACAGTAGGAACACAGGATATTAGCAGAGAGGTGTTGGGTGGTGCAGTGCTTGGGAGCTCTGGGCTGGAAATAAATAGTGCATGTGACTCTGGTGAGTTTATAGTGCTCCCAGGCACTTGCCTGGGCAAGGGTGTGGTTGGCATCTGATTGCTTTTGCAGAACTGTAGGTAATATCCTAAACACTTCCTCTAAAACTATTTTAAGGTTTCAGTAACTAGCTAGAAACTTCCCTGAGAAGACTGCATGAGTCAGACCCTGACACACAATCATAGAATCCTTAGAGTTGGAAGGGACCTTTAGAGTCCAACTCCCCTGCAATGAACAGGGACACCCACAGTTAGATCAGGTTGCTCTGAACCCAGTCCAGTCTGACCTTGAATGTCTCCAAGGATGGGGCATCTGCCACCCCTCTGGGTAACCTGTTCCAGTGCCTCACCACCCTCACTGAGGAAGACTTTTTTCCTTATATACAACCTAAATCTACCCTTTTAGTTTGAAACCATTCTCCCTTGTCCTATCACCACAGACACTGCTTAAGACTCAGTCTCCTACTTTCTGTGCCCCAGCACTGACTCCTGGGGGACATCACTCATCACTGATCTCCATGCAGACATTGAACCACTGACCACCACTCTCTGGACTTGATCCTGCAGCCAGTTCTTTGTCCATCAAACAGTCCACCCATCAGATTCATTTATTTCCAATTTGGAGAGAAGTATGGTGTGGGGTACCACATCAAAGGCCTTACTGAAGTCCAGATAGATGACATCAGTGGCTCATCCCTTGTCCATTGATGCGGTGACACCATCATAAAAGGCCAGTAGGCTGATGAAGCAGGACTTGCCCTTTGTGAAGCCCTGCTGGTTCTCCCATATCACCTCCCTGTCTTCCATGTACTTAAGCATAGCTTCTAGGAGGATCTGTGCCATGATCTTTCCCAGCACAGAGATGAGACTGGCACGTTGGTAGTTCCCTGGGTCATCCTTTTTTACCCTTCTTAAAAATGTGTGTTTTCCAGTCACCAGGGACTTTACTTGCCTGCCATGACTTTTCACATATCACCTAGAATGGTGTGGCAACTACATCAGCTAATTCCCTCAGGACTCTGGGATACATCTCATTAGGACCCACAAACTTGTGGATGTTCAGGTTCCTCAGGTGGTCACTAACCTGATCTTCGCTCACAGCAGGAGGGGAATTTCTCAATCCCTTCCTTCCAAATCAATCGTTTGAGGGCTGTGTGACAAGCAGTTAGCAGAGAAAACTGAGGCAAAAAATGTTAAGTGCCTCAGCCTTCTCCTTTGTCTGTTGTTTCCAGCTTGCCTGTGTCACCCACTAGTGGGGGGTACTCCCTCCTGAACTTTCCTTTTCTAGTTGAGGTACCTGTAGAAGCCTTTCTTGTTCTTCTTGGCACCCCTTGCCAAGCTTATTTCAAATTGGGTTACGGTTTTTCTGTCTCCATCCCCACACAGCCTAGAAGCATCCTTATACTCTTGCCATGACATCTGTTCCTCCTCCCACTGCCTGTGCCTATTCTTCTTGCTCACCAATTTGACCAGCAGGTCCCGGTTCAGCCAGGCTGGTCTCTTGCCTTCCTTTCCTGACTTGCTACACCTGGGGATGGAGAGCTATTGTGCCCTGAGGAAAGCTTCTTTAAAGATCTGTCAGCTCTGCTCTGCACTCTTGTCCATGAAGATAGTTTCCCATGGGATTCATTGACTCACTCCCTGAAGAACTGGAAGTTAGCTTTTCTAAAATTTAGCATCCTCATTTTACACTTTGACTAGCTCATACCCCTCAGGAGCATGAACCCAACCATAACATGATTGCTACAGCCCAGGCAGCATAGGCTTTCGACTTGCTCATGACTGCTTTTTAGGGGCAGCTCTTCACATTCTATTCCTTTCCTGATGTAGATGGCAATGCTCCAATACCTCTTTCCTTGCCTGTCCCTTCTGAACAACTTGTAGCCATCAATAGCCAATTTGACCCAATCAACCCACTACCCACTAACCACAACTTGCGCTGCAGTTTCAAGTAGGAGATAGATTGAGGGCCATCCAGCCCTTTTGTATGGACTTTTTCACCTCTGCTTGTAGCTACTGCCAGTCCTACCTTCAACTAGTCAACCCCGTCTCCGCAAGCTCAGCCGGTCTGTGCTGCCCTCTCATGGACACACGTAGGAGAGGTTAAATTTCATCCGATTTATTTCAACCTACCTCTCTAGCAATGATTTCTGGAAAGCCAGAATGGTTTGTGAACAATTTCTAAGAGGGCTCTGAAATATAGATGACAATTAATGCTATTTAAAGTTGTGCTGGACTCCTCCCAGCTCTTACCTTTCTAAGGAGCCCTGATTTTCATTTGGAAACATTCAGACATCTAATAAGGAAAAAGAGAGGGAGCTTTTACTCTTGAGAAAAGGCAGAGTTTCTCCTATATGCACTTCTATCCACCCTGTCAAATGTATATCAGCACCATGACATCATAACATGGTCAAGGAGTCTCTCCAGAGGGGCTCAGTTGTGCTACAGCAGATTCAAACAGTAAATAGATTTGCTGTGTGCTGACACAGGGCCAAAAGTTCCCTGATGGACAGAGTTCTCAGTGCTTTCAATACTATGGAGTTTCAACAAACTGTTGACGCTTCCTTTCCCTGGATCTCCTTGCAAAGAGACAGGATATTATGCTAGACCCAAGGGAATACTTAAACAATTGCAGGATAGAGTAGGCATCTTTCTGCTCTTCACATTGACTCCTGTTGTTTATGGTGTTTAAACAACTTTGAGTCAGTTTTAAAAATCAGTGACTCTCTGATCACCCACTCATCTCCCTAATGTCTATTCACCTGTTCAAACACCAGTGGCTCCTGGAGGTGGAAACAATCTTTCTTCCATGGCTGGTATGATGCATTTTCCCCATTAACAAGCAATTGCGCTATCCCATTTGTCTTCATTCATCTCTACTTCCTGTTTTATAGTAGAAGATAAGCTGAGAGAAGGGAAGCAGGAAGGACAGAGGTCAACCCTTGTTCTTACAAAATCCATAACCTTCAACTGGATCTCAGCTCTTTACTCTTTAGAACATTTTCCAAGTACTGGACTAGGTGATTCCAAATAAGACGTTTCCCATAACAATTTATAGTGAAATTTTCACAAGCAAGAGTAAGCTGGTTGTTGTACTTACTCCCTTAGCTACATTATCAACAGTTTCAGTCTCACAAACTGTACTAGTAGCTGTCCACCATTGTAAGTCTGGCTCTGTACAGACCTGTGTTTCTCCACCTCTTGCCACTCTTATCACAGGTGAAGAACAAGCGGTTAATTTTGGTCTCAGAGTAGGTAACAACACACACAAGAAAAGAAAGTGAGCCCTTCTGATCGTGTTTGTTCCTTCCCTGGTATTACTTCACTGTAGTTAATGAAATTACACCAGCAGTTTTTCCCACCTTCTGCATTGGAAATCATAGAATGGCTCAGGTTGGAAAGGACCTTAGAGATCATCTAGTTCCAAACCCTGTGCCCTGGGCAGGGAAAACAGGAAAGCATACCCTAGATTCCATGTGCCATGGAGACGCCCTTCTTAATGCCTAAATGTAGCTAGCTCTGTGCTGAAGAAGGCTGACATCTTCCCACCCCAGAAAGGGGTGGCATGGGGAATTGGGACAATGGCCTCAAGGTAAGAAGGAAGAGCCTTGCTGTTCTTTTGCTCCTGGCATTTCTAAAACTGTCTAAGAACTGCAGTGTCTGTATTCTCTGGCCTTGAATTACATGCATAGAAACCTCCTGGGATTTGTTTTGCCTAAATTTTACTGTTCTGGAGTGACATTCCAGCTCACCACCGTTCCCCAGGAGAGAATGATAAAAGTTGCTCTTCACATAACCCATGTCACCTCAGCAAGTCAAAATCTCCCTTTTCATTTGTGTACACTGAGATATGGCCCAAAACTTCTGATGAAGTTGCCATGTTAATGCTGCCCACAAAAGTAGTCCTAAAAAGTCAATGCAACCATGAATACTGAAGTCTGACTTTAACAGAATGTTTATTCTTTTTCTTCTTCACTTCTTCAGAGTGTAAGAACAGTCAGGAGAAACTTTCCCTCAAATACAACCTGAAGGCATTTCAGACAGGGTTAGGTCCATTTGCCCTGGTGTTTTACTGTTCTAAGTTGTCCCAAATTCCCTAGTCTTCAGCTTGAGTTTTCCCCTAATCTAAACCTTTTATCAGACTTCAACCAGAGGTTAATTTTTTCCATTTCAGACATGCGGGCTCTGGATAGTTGCTGCTGCGTACTTTAAGTTTCACATGATTGTGAAACTTCAAAATCAATGGCATTAAACTAACTTAGAATTGGTATTACGTAGCTGTGATTCATATCCAGTGAGTCACAATGAAATGTCTCAAGCTATCTGTAAGTGGCAGACCATTGAATAGCTACCCTTCCTGTGTGCACTCCAGCTAAGAAGCCAAATAGAGACAATGTGAACATTTCAAATGATTTTTTAAACAGCAGTTACAAGATTTTTAATATCTTGTTTTTTCACTTGTTTAGAGGCAGTATACCGACAACTTTACTGCTGCTTGGGTACGTCAGTTGATTTAAGTTCTGCACTGAGATGGCAAAAATGAAGCTGGCATTTTGATCCGTGACACATATTTCAAGGTGTGTACAATTTCTTTCTATAAGATTCACATCAGAAAAGGTCTGAGCATCACAAGACTGTGCTATTTGTCATCTGAAATGGACATCACGCTTCTGTGTCAGCTTGTGGATGAACAACAAATCTCATCTGTAAAAATACCACACTTTCTAGGTGCCCAGATCAAACAACAGAAACTGCACCCTTGGGAACAACAAATTATTTCCAGCTTCTCCACCTCCCACTCCATAGCGTATTCTTATCCATTAACAAAAGAAAGCAATGCACAGGTGTGGTTGAAAAAAATCTGAAACACTCTTTCAGAGAGAATGCACTCAGTGCACACACATCTCCCTTATTGAGGGGGAAAACAAACAGCAAGAGTTAGTCATGTTGCTTAGCAGGCTACTGGAGGGCATTCAAATCCACACCGATTAGCATGACACAAGGACTTATATGGAATAGTTTCAGTTACACACAATGAACTGCTAATTCCTTCAGAGCACCCAAGGCAAGAAATTTAATGACAGTTTAATGTCATGTTGATAAACGTCCACTTACAAAAAAGAAACATGGATCCAATGGCTTGGGAAAGAAATCATGGAAAAAAGACAGTCACTCTGGAATTAAGACCACAATAAATGTTTCCATTTTAAATCTAACTTTTCTCCTTCACAGCAGAAAAGCCTTCACACAGACATCAGTGGTACATTAATGCCTTAATGTGAGGTAGAATCTTCCTAGAGCTAAGGTCTGTTTTTCAGCAAAACTTTGAATCAAATCAAAAAGGACTGTGGTGTTGTATTAGCCTAAACACTATAATCTGCACACCTTCTGAAGAATGTTTTTGTTTTCAAGACTGAAGTTTCTGACCTGTGTTTCTTAATAATAATAATGATGATTAAATATACATAAATATGTGCACAGTTCAAAATACAATCCAGTTATCTACAAGGCTTGAGGAGAAGGAAGTAACATTTCCCCTCAGATGTCTCATGATGTTCCCCAGGATTTTCTGTTAAAGCCCTTACTCGGGGTTGGTGTATTGCCCCCAGGCCTACTGCTTTCCACATACTCTTACCATCCATGCATGCCAGTTGCAGGCCTACACAGCTACCCTGAGTGCAGCCACATACACTACTACACAGCTGCTGCTCCTCAAAGGAGAACTTTATGCTTAGAATGGAGAGACAGCTACTCTCTTATTTGCACTGGAGAGAACTTCTTGCTACCACGCAGTGACTTTGTTTGCACAAGATAAGGAAAATTTAGGCCCTGAGATTGCTGAGGAACACTGTGTAGGGCCTTTCTTGCAAAGCTTCCATTACCAGTTGGAAGACTACCTTCCAGCTCTCAATTTATCTGAATGAGAAATTAAGGATCTTTCCTTGCAATACTCACTTAAAACTGACATGAAGTTGAGGGCATACACTTATTGTATGATAATATATCACAACTCACATCATTTCCATAAGTAAAACAGAAAGATAAAATACAATATACAAATGGTAGAAACAGAAAATTCACATCTAAGGCTGTCCCCAAAAGTACCTTAATACCATTTTACAACAAAATTCAAAGATGTGACAACACCTTCATCTCTTGGAAAATGTGCTAGTAAGTGATGATAGAGATCAGAAGTCCCCAGCCAGTGTGTTCATGTAAAATTGACTATCTTCAACTCATTCCGTTTCACGGAGATACATTATTAGCATTTCTCTTACATTCACAGTGAGTGAATGCACAGGGCCACTTACCAATTCTTGAACAAAAATATGAGGCCGAAAAACAATCACTCTGTCTCACTAAGAGTCCAGTTCTTCCAGTTGCTGAAGCAGGGCTTTCAAGAGCATCTCAGTGCTTCAGTGGGACCTAGACACCTAAGTCTACATCACATCTCTAAGAAAACCTAGAAAGATGTATCTGGATCTTTAGCTTGAAAACCTGCCTGCTTTGTGAATGACAGAGGTACTTACCTGCCTTTAACTTGGAAACACAGGAGTTAACACATCTTTTTTGAGAACCTTTGATTGAAAAGCAACTCTCTCTCAAACACAGCATCTGCATGCCAAATACTTGCCTCGGTTATTTACCAACGTTTTGGGCCCAAGCTGTGCTGTGGTGTCTCACACAACCTGATCATCAGACTTTTAGCTACAAGGGGATAGATGGAAGATAAAGTTTCTGTGATGCTCCCTTCATAGCCAAAGACAGACTTTCGGGAACATGTTACCATCCATCACAAAATTAGAACACTTGCCTAAAAGAGAGATGTAGTGACAAAAAGCTTTCTGGCACTTACTGCACATACACACGAAATGACAGCAAAATAACTGGATGCGCTATTGCACATTTCCAGTGATCTTCAGGCAAGAGTCAAGAAAGACAAATGTTCTTTAGGGGGTAAAAGCCAACACTTGGAAAATATGAAAACGAGCACTGCAAGTGTTTTGGGAATTAAAAGCGGTTCAAGTGATGCATTTGCGAAGCATCATTCTTAACTCTCACTCTGCTGTGCTACCAGTGCTTCGTTTCAGTTGGTTTAGTTTTATTCACCTTTTACTTTCCTGATTGGCAATATCTTTTGAAGCCACAGTGCATGTAAGCAACTATTGCTTTACAGTTGTGTTTATCATGATATACTTGCAATGGTACAAGCAGGACAACATAAAAAAGCAGAGTGATCTGAAACCAGCAAGGATGGTTAAGGGTGAGACAGCTGCTGCCACTTGTGTGGAAACAGTAGAGGGACATCTCCATGTATTAGTGAGCTTTGGGGGCAGCAGAAAGGCCACACCAGTGCAGCATGAAAAAAAAGGACTGTGGGTTGTCCAGGATTACTTTTTAATTCTACAGTGTACTGTTTCTCTGCACAGAAAAGTAGAGACTAGAGGTGGCCTAAAGTGTGAACTTTGTGTATTTGTGTGTATAGACCAGACAAGTGTTCAGCAGCCCAGCCTTTTCAGGATGTGTCACATGTCCACGTAGATCCATGCACTCTTTCAGGTTTGAGTTTGTGCATCCAAACTGATTCTTGGTTGCAGGACTTAAACAAAAGGGGAAATGCAAGCATCCAGGACGGAAAACTCAGGAAACAGATAGCAGACTTTTTCAAATGTACTTCCACTGGTTGTAAAAGCATGATGCTGGAAAGGCCCTGTGCCATACCACAACAGCAAGGTCAATAGAAGCCCGAAGGAGCGCTCAGGTTCTCTCCCAGAAACTCCTCTGTATCTTTGTGCTCCTCTGATACTCCCTCCATTTTTGCCTGCCTGGCATTTATCATAGACTGTACCTGGGAAAAAAGGAAAAGAAGAAAGAAGGTCATTTGGGGACGTATTTCTCTGCCACCCTTGCTGAGAACCAACCCTTCCACTTCTCTGCAGGTTCTGCCTACATTCTGCACAGGATGAACCCAGAAGCAAATCACAAAAGTGGTGCTTCTCCTTGCAGATAAGATGGCAGTGAAGGAAAGGACCCTCTCTCTTTCTATCTGCTCTCTTTTTTCTGACCTTCTTTCCACAAGGAGCTCCCTACACTTTCAACTCTAACTTCTGTTTCATTCCCAAACTATCACTCTCTTGACAGACTGAATTTCCTGTTTTAAACTCCTCCAGGATCAGCAGAGATCACTCTCCTGAACTGGGGTACTTTGCAGGAGAAGTGTTCCCTCCCTATATGGGACAGAGGGAGTTAGAGAAGGGTCACAACAGACAGAGAAGAGCCCTACCTCTGTCCCCAAACTTCCCACTTCACATCTCAGATAATGATCTTTCAGGGCTCATCACCCTCAAGACCATGCTCTTCTACACAACCATCCTCTTGTACCTTTCAGCACTCTCCCTTTAGAGCACAAGAAGTCCCTTGCACCTTGGGAACTCTGTTCCTGCCCTGTCCTTCTCTTCCTCCCAGTTAAGCAGGCACACAGTGAGAGAAAGGGTCATGAATTATCCACGTTTCTAGCATGGTCAGCAAAGCTGGCATTCTGCTGTGCCTGTAACAGGCAGTACCTCCTGAGCAACACAAAGATACCATACCTGTAGCAACATGAACTGCAAGGGGTCATCAGGTTTCTCGTACAACAGTTTTACTGTGATCTCCTGAAACAGACAGAAGGAAAGAAATATTGATGATGAGAGGCTGCACTTTCTGCTCGGACACTAGCTGAATTTTAAAAAGCAATTATCCCTTTCAGTCCCTGGAGATGACCAAGTGTCCCTTTCTATTGCTTCTCCTACGTTTACGTTGAAGAAAACTTGGGACAAGGAAGTATCCAGAGGAAGGAACTATTTGGTCCAAGCTAATCTTATGCATGGTTTCTCAAGCAAACCTTTGCAGGAAGAAGGGAAAGAGAAATTTCACCTGAAATATCTGCAGAATATTATGTTTCTCCACGTACTTAACGGAGGCTTCAAAAGGGTCTTCATACACCATTGGCTGCTCTGATATTTCACATGCTTTCTCAGCTGGTTTAACTACAGCTGCTGCTGATTCATTCAGAGACATTTTACTCCAAGACTTTGAGGATTCAGTCACGGACATTTTGACTAGGAAACCGAGCTGTTCACCCACAGGTGATCTATCAGCTGAGTTTCCCCTAGGTATGGGAAACTGGTCTTCAGAACCTAGTGAGTTCCCAACAACCAGATGGTCTGCAGGCTTTGACAATTCCAAGACGGATGGCTGGTCTACAGATGCTGGTGTTTCCATCACAGAGAAGTCCTTCAGTGATAGTGGAGATTCAGCTATAGGTGGCGGTATAGCAGCTGAAGGTATGCTAGATTTTTTCAGTTTCTGAGCGGTCACTGAGATCTTGTTAGAATATTTAACCAAAAAAAAAAAAAAAGAGAGAGAATGTTTTAAACGTAGTACCATAGAATCATAAAGGTTGGAAAAGAGCACTAAGTTCATCTAGTTCGACTGCCTGTAACTGCTCTAGGCCATACCCCTCAGTGCCACACCTACTCGTTTCCTGAACACCTAAAGGGACGGTGACTCCACCACCTCCCCGGGCAGCCTGTGTCACTGCCTCATTCTCAGAAGCCATTTTTCTTCATATCCAACCTGAACCTCCCCTGGTTCAGCATGAGACCATTCCCTCTCATCCTATCACTGTTAGAAGAGGCTGACCCCCACCTCACAGTTGAAGGGAGCGGTACGGTCTCCCCTGAGCCTCCCCTTCTCCAGGCTGAGAGAGAGGCGGGGGGGAAGGGGGGGACGGGCGGCTCCCGCAGCCCGGCGTGTGCCGGGGACCGAGGTCCCTGGCCCCGGGGACTTCCCGCTGCACCAGCGCTCACCAGCCCGAGGCTCTCCGTTGCCTCTCGCCCTGCTCACCGTGGGCTGGAGAGATGGAAGACGCCGACAGGTTGCCGAGGGAACCGCCGCCGTGACGCCTCGCCCCTTTTTCTCGGTAGGTGGTACCGCGCGGCCATCTTAGGTTGGGGCGGGGGCACTGGGTACGGGGTGGGCTGGGAGGGTTGCAGCTGTCGGTCTGGTGTTTGTGCCAGAATTGGTCCTGTGTCTGTCTGCCTGAGGGTGGGAAGGTGCTGCAGAGGGATCTGGACCCTGAATCACTGGGCTGAGGTCATGGGCTGAGGTTCAACAAGCCCAAGTGTTGGATCCTGTACTTGGGCACTACAACCCCAGGCATTGCTATGGATTTGGGGCATAGTGGCTGGAAGACTGCACAGAGGGAATGGACCTGCAAGTGTTAGTCGACACTCAGCTGAACATGAGCCAGCAGTGTGCCCAGGTGGACAAGAAGGCCAATGGCATCCTGGCTGGTGTCAGAAATAGTGCTGCCAGCAGGAGCAGGGAGGTGATTGCCCTCCAGTACTCAGCACTGGGGAGGCTGCACCCTGAGTACTGTGTTTGCTTTTGGGCCCCTCACTACAGGAAAGACATTGAGGCCCTGGAGCGTGTCCAGAGAAGGGAACAAGACTGTTGAAAGATGTGGAGCACAAGTCTTGTTGGCCCTACTAGTAACTAGCCCAGTAATGAGGAGGCCTGGAGGAGGAGAGCAGCCCGTGGCAGAGAGAAAGACCTAACCAGATGGTCAAATGGAAAGGACGTGGTGAATAGCTTGTAAAGAGAAGCAGGGAAGCAAGAAGGTAGTGGAACTCTGAGGGAAAGGTTCGTGTGCACTCAAGTGATAGATTCTTCTTCCTCTTGGTTTTACGCAAATCTTGCTTATATTCTGTATGATGAACTCAGAAAAAGCAAATAAACAGATTGCCAGTTTCCCCCAAAGAGGAGATGAAAGGGAAAAAAAGATTAAAGCAGTACCGAGTAACCACAGTAACTAGCTCTGGAAATACTCTGGTTCATGCTCCAGTGTGACAAGAGCTGGATTTGAAGCATGAGTTGTTGAAAGTGCCATGGGCCTTGAGTGGGAAGGAGTGGGATGGGGATACAGGACTTCAAAACCTCTTCTAAACCAACAGATGTCACCTCTGTTCACTTTGAGTGTGTTTTTCAGTTTGAGCTCTTGACCTTTAATAAGAACTATCTTCTCCACTGCTTCCATACTTGGTTCGTAACACTGTCCAGCATGCTGACCACTAAGATCCTCCTGCACTGAAGTGCTGCTGTCAAGTCAGTACTCAGCTCCTTTGAGCTTCTCCTGCCTTTCTTACTTGCCGTTGTGACTGCTACAGTCCCAGTCATCATGTGGCTGCTGTGTTTTTAGTATGAGTTCTTCCATGCATGTATAAACTTGGAAAGATCTTGAAAGATGCTGGATGAAATTGTGGACAGGTCTTAGGCAGTTGTTTGTGTGGTCTGTTAGTCAGATTTCAGGATATGACTTCTTCAAACTCCACTGATTATGCTGTACTCACATGGGGAGAGAGAGTACCGTGTACTGCCTGGTGTTAGGATCTGTCAGTTTTGATTTGTGGACCCTTACAGGTTTCCTCTGGGAGATGTGGACCAATGGCTTAAGTGTCTAGGGACACTAGTTTATCTTGTACACTCCTTAGAAATACTGTTTGTTGTTGACAGTGTTCTGCAGCAGTCTGTACACACTTAAACTCATGTTTGTAACCCCTGTAGCTGTGAAGAGGTTTTGCTCAGTGAAATCTTGCTGCCATTCAGTCCAAGAAAAACAAAGTCCAGAAACATGCGATTTAGCTCTTCCCTGCTCTGCAGCTTGGTATTTGTGCATGGCTGTAGTGTTCACAGAGCTGGTGTATCGAGGATCTGAGAGGAGAGCTGTGAACTGTTATATCTACGTTGTACTTAAAGAGGGCAGTGTTTGCCGCAGTAACTGCAGTTGCAGGTTTAGCTGAAGTAGGCGTCTGCTTTCAGCTCTGTGCTGAGCATCCCAGTGCTGTCTTCTGCACAGCATGACTCCTTGCACAACTTCTCCTTTGAGTTTCTCCTCTCCATCCTTTACTGGACAGGACTGAGCAGTTCTCAGCATCCTGTTGGCTTCAGATGTAGTCCTGCTGTGGGCAAATCTTGAGCCCCATGTTTTCTTTTCGTCCGTGTCTCATTGGTAAACAGCAGAACTCTCAATTTCCAATCCCACTGTCTGCTGCAGGAATCTGTCTGCTGGGCCTGGAAAGCTTGAATTTTGTACAAGGAAGTAAGATGAATGACTCCATTAAATTAACATCACTGTTTTGTTCATTCTTTCAAAAGGAGAGAATACAAAAACCAACCAAACAAACAAACAGCAACAAAAAGAAACAACATCCCCCAAAATAACAGAAGATGCATTTTAAATACGTGAAAAATTCCAAGCAAAATAAAGCCTTAAATATAATGCTCATGCAACATAAATCACAAGACTTTTTTTCTATCCAGGCACATGGAAAGCAAAGCCGTATTATTATATCATTATTTATATGGCACCATATGCTAAGTCTGGAACTTAAAGACTTTCAAATAAATAAGAAAACACCAGCTGCAGATCAGCAATACGCTCCTTTATTGGGAGTCACTGTGTAACTGTGGCTATCATTTCTGCTGTTAAGTTAAAACTTAAATAAATTGTCACAGAAATAAGATAGCCATTAGAGATTCAGTGTCTGTCTCCTGGGGACACTTTTTCTAACAGCTGTAACAAAGATCTGCTGCTGGTATTGTCCTATCTCTGTAGTAACTCATTGCATTTGTCCCTGCAGTATCACAGAGTTGTTCGGTAGAGATGGTTGAGATGTTCACTATAAATAACGCTGGTTAACAACGCGGTCCCTTTTGGGTTAATAAATTACGGTCTAACCACTCCTGAGAGCCCTTGATTCGTTTCCTGCGAGTCTGCAGTGAAGAGTTGGAACAAATCACTTTCCTCGGTCTCTTCATTTTAAATATTTCTACTTATTTTATTGAGCTGTAAATATGTGTATATCGGCCAAACCCTGAAAATGTCCATCCTAAACTGTCACTGCATCTGCTACTTGAAAATCATAATGGGATGCACAAGATGAAATACATCAGAAAATGACATGTTTTTCCTTAGAAACAGAGAGCCTCACTCAGTTCCAGGCTGTGGGATCTGTCCTCTCCAGGCTGCAAGAGCTGTATTCTCATAGAGGCCGTGGCCTCATGGTTTCCCATATCCTGTGGCTCCGAGGCTTTCTGACTTGTGGTTTCCCACTATTACAGCCAGGTGTAGTTAAAGCTTTCCTGAGGTCTACAGAGCAAAGGGCAGCATCGTGGCGTGGAGAAGCAATCCAGAAAAGCAGTGGCTGGGGTCTCTACCCATCCACACGCTGATCTGTGGCTGTGGGTGCGTTGCGGTCTTGTCCTGCATGTCAGTAATTGATCAGTCCTCTGTCCAAGGGGCTGAGAAATCAGGTTCATTACAAACTAGGGGGAGTGGTTGTAAGTGCTTCTGGGATGTGAGAGGAAGAGATGCTGACTTATGCCGACAGCCCTTGAGGGGGACCGGTTTCTACAGCAATGCTGTGAGGGAGAGCACGCAAGTGTCCATTTTTGTACAGAGGACCTACTGTGTATGTGCAGCGACCAAGAGAGAACACACTGCAAATCCTCTGGTTGGGACTCTGCCTTCGTTTCCCAGCAGAGAGCAGCAGAGCCTCGTAGCTGCTTGAAGGGGCTCCGAGAGTATCCTCCAAGACTTCTTGCACTGCTTGCTTCCTGAAAACACAACAGTAAAAACTTCATTGAGCTTGCAGGCACGTCAGACCTATCAAGAGCACTGGTGTGAACAAACAGAAAACACATGCTAGCAATCCCATAAATTTGGTGCTTTCATGAAAATCTGGGTGTTCACAGAGAGTAGAGGACTCTTTCTTCAGAGAATCCTCTCCAGGTTATATTTGTATCCAGAGCCAAAAGGGGATACCTCAAAAATGGCTTTAGAAAGTAGACAGATACTTGTAGGAGGTTGAATAAACCCCTTTTTACATCTGAGCGGCATACTAGGTAGCCCCTCGAGGTCTCCTTCAACACTGTCTTTGTCAGCCCAGGAAAGAAATGTGTTTGTAGGTTCAATGTGTTGAAATATTTTTTGGTGGGGAACCTGTTTAGCATGCTCTATTCTTTTCCATTAAAAACGAAGTTTCAGCTGTCTCCTTGTTCCCTCCTCACTTTATAAAGTTATCACAAATGTTATTGGCAGTAAAAATGGATGAAAAATGTGAGATGCTGCTTCTTTGCCAAGGTGTCAAAACTAATTAATCTGTGTCTAATTTAGAGAACATTCTCTAGAAAAAAAACCAAACAGACTTTGTTCCCTTGTTTGGAAACTCACCTCCTGTTCTCTAAGGAGTTTAAAGAAGCTGATTTGAGGGTTGTAGTGAAAGTTCATCGGTGATATTAACTGGGGCAGATTCTGTCATTCACCGATTGCCCCATTTCCGACTTCTGAAGCGTAGAGCTGTCTCAGTTTTATACTTTCCCATTGATAATAATCATAGACCTTCTATGGTGCCAAGCACTTGAAGGGGAGAAGACTATAGATTTTTCTTGCCCTTGCCTGGCACCAGAGGGAGTGGATGCTTTGTTCTGACTTGTGTCTACAGTGAACACTTATCCCACCCTCTTCATTACAGCTGTGAAGTCCCTGCAGGAAAGGGGGAATCCAGGCTTGATGCTCTCCTAAGGGAGTGGTGCTAGTGGAGGACACTGAGGATAGGGATAGCAGTAGGATAGAGGGAAGGCACAGATTTGCCTGCAAGTGCTACCATATTCCTGTCATCTTTTGCCCTGGGACAGGGAGTCACTCTGAACATGCTTTTGGAAGGCAAATGTATCACGCAGTGACAGCAAGGCCCTGGGTAATGCTGTCTTGAAAAGTCTGTGAGTAGCTTTCTGAGCCCCTCAGTGCCTTGTGTTCAGCGTGTCCCCTCCTTCCTCTGCCCAGCCTGCTCCCCCACCCCCTCACATTTGGCCTGTATTCGAAACTAATTTAGAATGTGAGACAAACCACCTCAGCCCTGGGGCCACTGAGCTGGTCTGCACAGCCTTCCGCCACTCACTCCAGGTGGGATCTGTCCTTCTTTATGGATGCAAATGATGCTTCATCTCTGAATCGTAGCTATACGTGGGAAAGGTGCAATTAGCTGCTGCAAGGAGATGGGCCCGTCTGCCTTGCCTTGTTTAACGGAGGCTTTAATTAAAGACCCCCTGATGCTAGAAAGCCACATTAATTATTCATCTGAAAACATTTACATAGAGTCCCCCGTTTCCCTTCTTCAATAAATTATCAACTTCACGTCTCCATAATTCATCGAAATGACTAAAAATACATTGTCTTAGCCTCCATCACCTCCCTCCTCACTCCAGCTTTGTCTGTTCCAACTGTGATGGCTTCAGTATCCTAATGTGAAGTTCTTCTACAGCTCTTAAATAAAAAAAAAGGGGGATGGAGGAAAAGGGGGAGAGGGAGGGGGAAAGATTTGTTTCCTCACAAGAGTCATGGAGATGGCAGTAATTTTTCTTTCCCACACAACTGGCATGATACAGAGGTTTGAAGAAGCCCATTGACTATTTCTAATGAGAAAAAAATCCACTGAGGAAGGAGAAAAAATGTTTCTAGGGGCAATTTCTGTGCTCAGCAGCCTAGTTAATCTAGTGTGGCCCAGGGCTCAGCAGTTAACCTCCATGGATATCTCCGTACCTGACCTGTAGTCCAGACCAACTATTCTCTATCATCCCTAGGGAGGGATCATGCTTTACTAATTATGAGCCGTTCAGATATAGGTGTCGTAAAGTGGAAAAAAATCACTGCAAACTTAAGCAGAGGGAGAAGTTCTGCAGTAATTCACAACTAAGATGTAACCGTAGAACAACTGAGGGAAAAATCACTGCAAATAGTTTTCTTCAACACATTTCACTTTGTGATAAAATGAACTGTCACAAGAGAGAGGAGAAAAAAGAGTCCTCTGAGGGCTTGTTTACATGGAGAGTTAAGACAAATTAGTGTGAGGTGTGAGTTAATGCACTGAAGTCGAAGTGCATTAAACCCCTGTGCGAGTGCTCTAATACAGAAAGAAAACAGCCTCAATTCACTGTGGTGACAATTAAACAAAGTAAAGCAAGGTCACTTTATCCCCGAATGTCCACACAGGGCTTAATGTGCTTTAATTCATATGCATTCATGAAACATCTTCAGTTAATTTACCTTAACTTTAATGACTGCAAGGCTTGGACAAGTGTGTGCTCCACAAGACTCGGAATAGCTCCTGTTCTCTGCAGAAACAGGAGTGATCTGATGCCTACAGAAAAGAGACCCCCATGTCCTTTCTTGGGAGCTGGGGGAGTTGGTGGCTAGAGAGGGCTGATCTAAGATGGTGGCTGTATAGATGAGAGCATGTGTATGATCTGGGACCAAGACTGAAAATAGTGCTGAACTGCTGACACATATCATAAGTGTTAGTCTCCTGATTTCTGTCTTGCTTCCTTTTTCTGGCCCTTATTTCTGGGCTAACTTGCCCCAGCAGTGACTAATGGTGACAAAACCCTTGTGGGTCATGAGAATGTGCCTAAATCTTGGCACATCTTGTGTGAAGGACTGCTAATGTTGGCTTATCGCATCTGTTAATGATGTGCTGTAAAACACAGACTTCATTTTTGGTCAGGCTAGTAACTAGCTGAACTAGTTGATGTAAGAGGTGCCGACTGAGATGAGCAGTGCTACATTCTCCTTTGACTACATCTATACAAATACAACAGAGATGGATGCATGACAAGTGCCCTGGTTGTCATAGGATGGACAGCAGGATCACTGAGCTGTACAGTAGGCTATACACTGTGTAGGTAACGTAACACTACCTATCCTTGGCACTGGAGTTTGGAGAGAGGTCTCCACAAACCTGCCCAAGGAGTAAAAGAGCAAAGTTCTGCACTGTCATCTCAATCCAGCACTTGAGTATGTGTGTATAAAAGAACAGTATTGGAATAGAGAACAGAAGGAGAAGTAGTATTGGCAGTGGGAAGAAATACTGGCTTTTCGGAGGCTGTCATTCAGAAACAGGTCACTTTTTTGGAAGATCTCATCCGCTTCCTCCACGAATGGCATGGGATAATACACTCCAGTTTGTTAGCTCCAGCCCAGCACTTGAATTAGGCACGGGTTTTAGCTTGGTGTGCTGCTAGTTTTGAGAGTGATGTCGTTGCAATGACCAGCTCCTTGGAGGCTGGAGGTACTATTTGATAGGATCTGGTGGACAATGAACCAGCACAGGTCATTTTGATACCAAGTATACCTCTAGAGGGTGTTACGTAGCACTGAACTCAAAGCTTGCTAGCGTTCAAAAGGAGTCAGATGCTAAGTATTAAATTTACTAAGATGTAAATGTCATCTATTGCTTACCAGTTAAATTATATTTCAGACTATATTATTAAAGGACCTGAATTAACATATTTCTGGGTATATGTCAAACACATCTTTGCAGGTGTTAGGAAAAAGTTCCTGTCCTTCTCTTCCACCTAAGCAAATTGGATTAAAATTGTCTGCAGTGAAGTTTTTTAGCACTTTAACAGAGTCTATGGAGAGCCCTTAAAAATTGCACGGGGTATGGCTTCCATCCAGATGTATTTAAGTATCAGTTGTCAGATACTCCACTCGCAGTCCGGTCTTCACTGTTTAATTTGTATTGAACTTAATATGCTTCAAAGTAATCATTTTTGCCATGCCTCTTGCGAGACAGGAGAATAATTGGCTTAAACAGCAGAAGGATTCAGTTAGACACTGAGAAGCCTTTACTAATGGTACAGTAATACTGCATTGGAATAAATGGCTTGGGGCCTTCTGCCTCTAGAGGATTTTGGATGAACACGTCAAAATGATGTTGTCTTCTCCTGGAAGGAGAGCATAGATTGTTCTTTGAGGTTTCTTACAGCTTTATTTTCCATGGTTCTGCATATGCCCACAAAGTTTGCTTGCCAAAAGTGGCAATAGCAGCTTTTTCACTGCCGCAGCACTGTCATTGAAAATGCTACCTCATCATCAGTGCTCCAAAGGAAGAACAGGCTGAAATGACAGGATGCCAATGAGAGCATCCTTTCCTTCCAAGCTGGCAGAAGCAAGCTATTTTGGAAGGTGGTCCCATAACGCATAATCCGCCATTCTTGGTTGAGCCAAATAGTCTTCCCAGCTTGTCAAACTGGAGAAGTGTTACCACTGTAATTAGAGACATTAAAGCAATCAAAATGAGCATACAAGCATAATTAAGGCGCTATTGGTTTATGTCCCCTGCAGGCATTCTTTTAGAACAAATGACTTTTTGGTTTAATTTAAGCCTCTTCCAAAACATCACTAAAACAAAGGAGGAAAGGAATTTTTATTCATACATTCAATAATAAAACTACATAGTTTTCAGTCTTATAACCTAGCTTACAAGGGTGAAATTTTCCCACATAGACAAAAGCAGAGAGTATTGCTGCGTAACAAGGATGTAGCTTATAAAGTGTGAGTTGGATCTTGACTACAAGAACCAAACTGGAGCGAGAGAGACTTCCCTGGCTCTGGATCAAGCTCTACATAAAAATGGAATCAGCTCTGTTGTGCCATTGTAGGACATGATGTTCTGAAAGTCCCTTCCCTCCCTCTGAAGGTTGTGTACATAGAATAATTAACAAGGTTGGAAGAGTGTTTTCCAGTCCAGATGAGAAAAGAAGAGAGGGAAATAAGGAATATCTACTGAATGTTGGGGAGATGCACCTCTTCTGTTTCTCTAAGACTGGAATAGGATTGCATTATAGAAAAGGTCCAGTCCTTTTCATAGACCTTGCTATGTTGAATCTTAGAGAAGCAGACATTTCACCTCCAGATAGGCTGATATGTAATGTCAGTAATGTTACTGTATTGTAATTTTTCTTTTTTTCTTCTTCATTGTCCTGCTTCAAACTGGAGTTACTACATGTGGATTGATTGATGGGCAATTTAGTCACGGGATATGCCACTCCTTTTCTTTGCTTCCTATTGCCCTTCCAGGTTTTTCCCTGTTGCCATTCTTATCTTACCAGAAACAAACAAACAAACAAACAAACAAACAAACAAACAGAACAACAATGTATCCCAAGTAGATTTCCTGCATAGCTCTGGGTTTTGCTACATTCACATCCAACTTTGCTTACTTCTGACATGGTTATGGAGGTGTTCTCAGCTTAACGTGGTATCACCAGTGAGGTTGCCTGAATCCTGTTTTCTCTGTAAGGTTATTGGCCCTTTTTCAATGAACACCCAGTGTTTCTTAGCAGCCATAATTACTGAGCCTGAACTCAACTAATGGAGCAACTGAGAGGATATGGCCACTTCCTTTGAGGATCTGCCTTTCTAGCAAGTCTAATAAGCTGTCCCGTTAGTGCTATAGACTCACTGATCCACCCCGGAATCAGCTGTTTGCCCACCAGTCAGGTGAATGTCAGCTCCACAGCTGTCATCTCTCACCCCTGGGACCCTGACTTAACAGTTACTATGAACTACAAACCAAACTCAGCAGACACGTTCCTTTATGTAGACAACAATGCAAGCCACAGGTTTTACTGGGTACAGTTGCACCTCTCTGGTCCTGGCACTGTCTTCACAGTTGGAAAGTGCCATCAAGCATCAGAATGTCTACAAGCTGGACAGCTGAGAAAATATGAGTAGTCTAAGCTGTGGAGATAAATACCAGACACTGAGTTTTCATTGTAATTCTTCATGCTAAAACTGAACCATGGTAATAGTTGATAGGAATAGCTTTTCTTCCCCAAAATGACTCTCTTAACAACAAGGCTTCTCCTGTTCTTGAGAGGGTTGCTTTCCCAGTCGCTTGGCATAAATCTGATGCAGTTCCTGGCCAGGGAATGAAGCACAGGAGGACTCTCAAGTTGGGGTGTCTCCTGAAGCACCTCTTCATGGGGTTGCAAATACCAGTTCTCCACCTTGCTGCTTCTGTTTTTCTTCCCCGTCCCTACTGAGTGTTATCACAGCTGATGTGCCATCTGTACAGAACAGACTGCTGGCTCTTTCCCTCACCCCACACCCTCAGCAGAGGCAAGGGGCTGGCAACCGGCTGCGACAGACGTGCAAAAGGACAAGGTGAACGTCACAGGCAGCACCAAGAAAATCCAGCCAAAACCCTGTTCCATATGGGGGAAGTGTGCTTTCAGCTGTTTGTCCTTCAGGGAAAGCTGCCTCTGAAACTGCTGCTACTGAGGCTCTGCTGGTAGGCAAACACAGTCCCATCAGAGATGGTGAATATGGGGGAAGCAGCAGGTAACAGCATCACACTGATACAAGGAATCTCGTGATGCTTTTACTCCCCGTGATTATGCTCTTAACAGCCAAGCAGGGTGGAGTGTAATGAGCAAAGGTAGATGAGAGAAGGAAAACAGCTGAGACAAATGATGTTTAAATGTGATGGCTCATTAAACAATAGCTCTCTGCTATGTTTCTTTCCTCCGTATAAACAAAAAGGACAATGGCCATAAGTAAGAGGCAACCCGCTGACAATGGGAAGGATTTATAGAAAGTAATGCACTTAATTTAGCAGATGCAGCACCGATGAGCAGAAATGTTTTGCATCAAGTAACTCGAATAAGGAGTTTTGCAATGCTTTTGCATGAGACCGAGGGCTTTTTTTTTTTTCCATCCAAATCCTCGGGGCTTCCTGCTGTTTGAATATGAAGGAACAGTCCTGTTTTTTCCTGCACATTTGAACCCCTGCTGTCTCTAAATGTTTGGGAATGCAGAAGTAGGGGCAGCATGGGCTGTGGATCTCACAGTAATGCATTTGTGATCCGTGTGTCCTGACTTACTGAAGCTTGCTCATGGGGCTCTGAACATGACCAGATCCTAGTGTGTCTTGTGAGCTGTAGGCCTTAACAGGCCTTTGAGAAGTTATCCTAAGCAATCTTATTCCAAAAGTCATAGGCTGCTTTACCACTGTCCATCCTGTATATCATGTTCTCAAAGCATCAGAGTGACAAAGGCTCTGCACCTCTGTGCAGCTGTTGCAGTGTTTCATTTGACATTGCCCAGCTTGTCAGTGTATTGTCCTATCCAGACAGGATTGGGAGGACAAACTGTTTCCTCCCTCTTTGTCGAAGGTTTTGTATCGATTTTGTAACAGACTGTCTTTCAGCATTCCAATGACATGAATGAAAAGGTCTCTGTAGTGTTCATCTGTCTTACAAGGCAAATGGCTACTCAGCATTTGAATAAATCACTTCACTGGGGGGGTCTACCTGAAAAAGAAGAGGCAATCTATCATATTGAAGTTTCTATTGTGTTATTTATGAGAACACTACAGGCAATAAGTGGTCATTAGACACAAAATTTCTGATCCCTCAGGAGTTCCCACTGGTAAGTTGTTGAGCTGGGAAGCTAGCCCAGCAGGATGGGTGCTGGACCTCTTCGCCAAATCAGAATTTGTCAGAAATGAGAAAGAGCCCGTGAATACTTCTAATGGTAGGACATCTTGGATGGCAAGAGAAGAATATCTTGACTACTCTTTTGTTTTTGACCATACTCTTCTGCCTGAGTACCCCAGTTTCACCAGAAATTGCATTGCTGAGGACTAATTTACCCACTTGGATGCTGTAGAAATGCTGCTAGCTCTCTCCATGAGATTAGGAGCAAACTCAGAAGTATCAGATTGAAACAACCTATTCTTTGTCTTTTTTTTAATTTATTATTTTTTTTTATGAAACTAAACATTCTAGAGTTCCCACTGAAATGGGAGTGTGCAGCAGCGCTGTTACAGGACCTTTTGTCTCTTGCGTGGTGCACATGACTATGCTGACATCATAAACCACCGTGAAACAACCAATGCTGTTCTGAATGGTGCAACAGAAGGTCCTCTGTCTCCCAAACATCATTTGATGTGAGAGGGATTGAACTGACTTGAAAGCAGCCTTCATCAACACCCTCTCTGTTCCAAGTGAGGTGCTTGCACCACTGGGATTGCCTGTTCACAAAGCTCATGGGAAGACAGCAAGCAAATACAGCATCCATATGGAAAGCACTTACTGGTTAAGAAGTGGCAACTCTGTGGACAGGACTGCTGAGACAGTTAATTTGCAGTGGGAAGTTTAAACATCCAGCTCTTCTGTAGCACTGCATCTGATATTTAGTGGATGTCAAAATGTTGCAGTTGAGCAACACCTCGTTTTGTGCATACAGATCAATGATACGATTGGTTGCTCTCAGACAGATTTTTGTTTAGAACTGATGAAGCCCCATTGCCTGGATGGCAGGAGCCAAAGAAATTAAAGTCTCGGTGATTATGATGTTACAAAGCAACCTGAGACTACAAAACAGTAACCTACATATTTGATATCCACGGCTGTATCGGCACACTCATTCCTGAGCTGCAAACCTCACCTTGGTGTCCATCAAACAGCAAGTTCCTATAGAAAGAGGTTACCAAAGTGCAATCTCTGTTTCTCTGGGAACAACAGCTAGGTATTTAAGAACAGCCCTTCCACTTCGTTTCACACCAACAGAATGGGTACATTATCTGGAAAACAAGTCATGAGCTGGGTTCTCTTCTGAATGATGTATTCACAGAACAGTCAGTCCCGGAATGTTAAGTATGTGCTAAGTGCATGCAAATATGGATGTCTCTTAAATCTTGCACCCACCTTGCTTATCTTATAAATGACATCTCACAGTTTTGCTGTGATGCATTTCCTAGGTCTTCCTTACTTCTTTCCAGATGGTCTATCTCCAGTTTCGCATCTACCAATGACCATATTTTCTTCATGCAGCTGTTGAAAGCAGTATCCACTGTAACTGATCCGAAACGTCTCCCCATGGACAGCTCCATGGGGCTCCTGATGACAAACGGCATTTTGGTGCTCATTCATGTTCTGTGGGCGTTTAAACCCACCAAGAGTGACCAGAACAAATGGGACCTGACTGTCTTTGTAAATTTCCTCGAGTGCCTTGTGGGAAACAGAATATGCTCTTGCCAACGACCTCTGAGACTGCAATATAAAAATAACCTAGCGCATTTAAAAAGCAACAAGAGGGGAAGGATGCATTTTATGTCAATTCAGTCAAAAAGTCCCCAGAATTAGTTGCCTGAAGTGTTTGGGAAAGCTGACAGAGTATAATAGCACAGAGACTATTTTCTTGCTTCTCAGCAAACACAGCATTAATCGTCTGGGCTTAATATAGCCTTCCACATGCCAACTGGGTGCAAAATTATGGCTAGTATTAGAAAACCACTTACCATGTGGACAGGCTTAAAGTGCAGTAAGCTGTGGGGTGGAGATGCAGATGGAGTATGCCTAAGGATGTACTGTGACCTTGAGAATTGTGTCCCATGTCTTTGTAGATATAGTGCCTCTTTATTATGGACCCTGACAGAGATGGAGGCCTTCATAAGTGGGGGGGGCATGGAGGTACTTGAATTTGGAGTTAGGCTTGAACTTTGGGATCTGAGTGTATCTAGAGATTTGCTGGAATTTGTTGTATATTCCATTGTATAAACTAATATACACCAGGATTGTTCCAAGGAAGAGAATCCACAGCTCTAGGTGTGGATTCCTTTACATTCTTCTATACTCAGCCTGGCTTAGTTGATGTACCTTCTGCCAAATAGCTACATTTATTTTGATCAAAATGGAGCAGAAATATGGCTGAGTATCTCATCTGAGACACTGTCTTAGCTTTTGAAGGATGCAGGGTATTACAAATAAGGTCAAACCCTTTAACACCCTGTATGGTAACATCTGTACAACACAGCTTAGAGACTGTTGTTCCAGTATTACTACCTAGTAACATGGGCTCAATCATTCAGCGCTTATGTAACACTCTTTTTTTCTGTACACGAATTGCGTCTCAATCTTGTTGCCTCTCCATAGATTTTTTCAAAAGTTATTCATGAACAATTTTGTCTAATGAGTAACAGGTTTTGCAGCAAATTCCTTGTCATTCTTTCTGTAGTTGGTCTCCTCCGCTGCGCAGAGATCTCTCTGATGAGAGGATTGATTTTAAGAGCCCAGTGATAAATATACTGTTGGTGAAGTCTTTTGGACAAATGTGAAACTTGGCTAAAATTAGAATACATTCAGCCTAACATTTCCGTGGTTATCCAGATGCTGACATACAATGACAAGCAGCAGACTGTGATTCACAAATCAGGATTTTCGATAATCAACCCCCACCATTATTTAGCTAATTATATCTGTACTGGATGCTATGACATGTCTGTCCTTCCTGCATATATTGCCGGTTACTGAGACGGCTCTTTTTTATTACTAAAATATACCTTTTCTGCTTTAAAACATTACAGCAATTGTGCAGAGTTCTGTGCTGTTTTTTGTTGTTGCTGAACCACGTGGTGCTTTGGTGAAAGTGACAGAGCTCAACTTGTATGAATTAATGCTGAACCATCAGCATAGAAGATACTACCTATGGTTCCTTGTCTGACTTGCGGAAGGATGAAAGGTTTGGCCGTGGGGCTGGAAGTGAGAGAAGCAAATGAAAGAAAGGGGAAGTGAGAACATCCTGCTGATTTCTAACGGTCATCTTCTTGCATTACTGACCAAATTCATTGAGATCGCAAAGTGCCCTTTCTCCCGCTTTGATCTGTGTTTCTGCAGGTGCAGCTGCACTGGGTGTCACTGAGGCCTGCTAGGCTGAGGGGGCAATTCAAGTCTCAGCTCCCAGCTGGGAATTGGAACCTGAGTCATTTTCCTTGAGCATGGAGATGGTGCTTATCAAGTCTTGGTGCTTGGTATCAGATTCAAGTGACAAAGCCTTGATGGTGTTCCTCTGCACCCCACCAGCTGGCGGCTGCCCAGTATGCTCCTTCCACTGGAGGGTGCCATTCTCAGTGCCTTCCCCTTTTTTCCCCCCATGCCAGGAAAATCTCCGTGGCTTTTAGGTGAGGGCATATCACGGCAGATATATGTTCTCTTTCGAGACTCACCCACTGTTTGGCTTAATTAATCCTGGCATGTTGCTGTTGTTAAGGAAGATATGTCCTAGAGAAATTAGACCAGCTGGTAGCATGAGAATGGTGGAAGCCAGGACTGCACAGCACCTCACTTTCCTGTAAAAGTTTGGTTGTCCCTCCGGCAGAAGCAGCATGGGTCGGAAATGCTGTGACCCATGTCAGTTGGTCTTGGCATGGTCCCATTGCATGGAGACCCACTGATGGGACAGTGAGTAGCCAGTCCCCAGACAAGCAGGGCTGGGAATCTGGCCAGCAGCAGTGGGCATGGCTGGGCTTTTGTGAGAGCCAGGACAGTCTTGGGATGCAGTATGACTTAGGGTCTCTGTTCTCTAAAATACAAGGCTGCAGGAAACTCTGGCTTAGCTCAGCTCCTCAGGGAGGAGAGGAGCACTGCTGAGTGGCTCCTTTATCTTCTCTTATTCTATCTATCAGCACCTTCAGCTGCTGTTTCTCACTGCTTCCTTCACCTTTATATCTATTGATTGGAATGATTTTATACACCAATCAATTTTGCTGAATTTATCAGCAGCTTTCATGCTTTTTTTTTTTTTAAAGAAACAACCTTCATATTTTGGTGTTCCATTAGACCATTGAATTTGAGCTCTTTCCTTTCTGCAGTGATCTGATTTTAAAAAATGAGAAGCTGTAGTAATAATACACAGTGCAGCTGCACAATATGGATGCACTGTAAATACGTATTTCTCCCTATATGAACATCTCCTCTTCTGTGCTCTCCTGTGGGACTTGTATCTTGTAAGTCTGCAGATGCCACAAGCCTGGAATAGAATTGCCTACATGGAGAACTGACTTTCACACTTAAAGATTGCCCAGAGTTCAGCACTGTTTTTTCTGCTGTGTGTCTTGCACATGCAAGCAAATAACCATTTCTCTTCTGCTTGATGCATTGGCAAATAAGTCTCTTTGTTCTTCCACAGACAGGCACTTACTTGCCAAAAGGATATTACTCGTGTTTCAGTGTTAAGAGCAAGACCTCACCGTGGTTTGGCATATCTGTCTTGCAAAGCTCCAAAATATTTGGCTTCTAGTAAGTGAAAGGAATGTATTTCCTCTGTTTTGAACCCAAAGACAGCACATTCAATTGCAGGTGTCTGAGATTTCTGTCCTGCTGTCTGTGCTAGGCTTGGTGCAGGGGCACAAACCATGAGCTGCATTGGGTCGAAGAAGCAGAGAAGAGACCAGAAAGTCTAGGAGGAACAAGAAGAGGAGAAAAAAAGGTGGATGATATTGTGTGGGTTGAGCCACTCCACAGGGGACGAGGGGAACATCGTGGTTCAGTGGGTCCTAGAAAAGGAGATGGGCAGTAGGGAGCCAGGGCACTGGTAATCTTGAGGAGTTTGTAGTTGAGGGAGGGGAGTTGTTTTTGAATGGTTGTATCTGGAAAACACGCCATCTCCCTTCTACCTGTGAATCCCTGCCTGTGTGATTTACTGAATTTGCTTAAGGGGTAAGTGCTGTATTGCCAAATTAACCCAAAAACACTGAAGCTCTAGTCAGGGTCAGGTGTCCTCAGTCCATATTCAGCACTTGTGTCACAGATAGAAACAGACTACACTATAGCACAGTACACTGTAACACTACACTATACACTATACTTCTACTGGGAGAAGCTAGAATATGTTTATTGATGTTATATAATGTAGTGATTCAAGAGCAACTTAAAATTTAAGATGGCTAGATACATTTGATCATTTACTGCATAGAGGGTTGGATAAACACACTTATATAAGAGGCCCTCCCAATGACTCAACAAAGTTCAAAGTCAACCTCCTTGCTTTCTAAACTTTTTGAACCACAGAGATAAGGGAGCCTATGTGTTGCTAAATCCACTTCTAGTCCCAAACTTGGTCTGTGGGTTATGTATAAGGGATTATATGTGCCTAATCAATATAAGATATTATCTTAGCAAGACTAACAAGGTCTCAAACAAGCAATCTAAGATATGTGATCTTAGTGAGGCTAACAAAGCCTAATATAAGCAATTAGTCATTTCCTGAGGATCTGTATTGGCAAGGAGGCTTGACGTCAAGAACTTTGGGATCTCTGCATGTGTGTAACCTTGTAGGGTGTCCCTACTCAAGAGGAGATCTTGTCATGCATCCAGCTGCCATGCAGGAGAACTCAAAGGGGGCTCTTGGACTCCTCAGTATTTATGGGGTAAGATGATTGACTCATAGTAATACATTGCTTTTTCTTTTTTTTTTTTTGGCTCATGCTCAGTTGATCTTCAGCTGTTGAGCAAGGTGTTATCTGTTCTTTTAGCCCCAGAGTTTGAGGCAGATTTGTTTTAGTTAACCATGTCTTAGCTCAGTGTTGTTAGTGCTGTTGCTCACTGTTCATTGTGCAAGGCCTTGTCTGCAAAGGCTGGTGAAAGGAGGGAACTGAGGAAAGAAAAGTGGTAAGGAGGAGCAGGGGGACTACACAGTCACACCTTGCAGTCCAGTGGAGTCGTGAATCAGATGTATTTAAATGACCCAAACTGCCCATGACTTAGAAACAGGCTACGCTAGAGCTACTAGTTCTAGCATTTTAATGTAAGCACACACAGAGCTCCTTGCTTTTTTTTTGAGCTAGGCTCCTTCTTGTGTATCAGATCAGTTTCTGCCTGAGCAGGTGGGATGCAGAAGTCCTTGGAGCTTGGGAGCTCTTCTACATGTAGTGGAAACTCCTGTCTTTCTCTTCACTGCCATGGGGTTGGGCACAGCAGACCACTGCTGCAAGCATGGTGTGATCTGCGTTGGCAATCAAACAGTTTTGATCTGGGGTTGATGCCAGTTGACTTCACCTCAAGTGTCCACAGGTGAGCAGAGGTTGCTGTACTAATAGGAAAGACAGCTGCTTCAACATGCTGTCACTTGTTGGGATTTACCAGCCCTGTCAGTTTGCCAGGGAAGCTGTAAATGTTTTGTTCCTCAGCGTGAGCCGTACAAAATCATTCAGGTTATCAAACAGATTGTTGCCTTAAGCTGATATGTTCAGTTTTGTGCTGTTTTTTTTTTTTTTTTTTTTTTTTTTTCCCATGACTTGAGTTTGGGAATCTCCTGTGAACTGCTCTCCTGGAAATCCACTGGATCCCAATTTCTTTGCAGGGGGCATGAGAGCAAGCTGAGGAACATCTGCTTTTCCACTGTCAGGGTTGTCTGAAAGAAGGAACCTTTCCATTGCCTGAAACCATTCTTACTCAGGCCTGCCCTGAATTAGTGAAAAGAGAATAGTCTTTTTCCACCCCGAGCACTGCCATGCCTGTTGTGGCTTAGATCTGCTTTTTAATTTGTAATTTTCTTAGAGACTTAACTTGCATCATCACAAGCAATTTCCAGTTCTAAAGATTTCTAGCAAAGGAGAGGAGCCTTCCACTAAATGTAACACCAGGACAGTTTTATGGTTGGACAAGCTCCTAGCAAAATGACTGAAAGCATGTGAATATTCACAGCCATTAAAGTAAAAATATAGTATGGATGGCCTAATAGCTTAGAACAGTGAATGCAGTAGTAAGAACTGCTATAAATGAATGTCCACGAGCAAAGAAAGACAAAGTTTATTTAAAAATAATAGTACACTGACTCTAGATTATTCACTCAGATGCAGTTTCTCCTCAGCTAGACTGAGCTAGCAATGGCTGGAATGGGGAAGGCAAAGCAAGAGGTATGAAAGGAAAGCAATAGAAAGCATTATTTCACGTTTCAGCAATTGGTGCTAAACGACCAAACACCTTTGTGGAAGGTGAGAAGACATGATCTTTATAAGATGGAGTACCCTCTGGTAGGAAGAGCAGCAAGCAGAGATGCCCCTGAGACTTTCCATGTGGGTTCTGAAGGGTGCCCTGAGGCTGGTTTCTCACTGTTGTACTGCAAGATCTCCTTGAAGGAAGGGGAAGGCCCCCACCATTCACCATTAGACTGGAAGGCTGTAGGAGTGGAAGGACCTGTCTGGGTCAGGAGGAAAGACTTACTGGCGATTCTTTTGCCCTCATACCTGTGCTTTAGTATAAACCTCTAGGAGTTAGCTATCATTAGTGTCTCAACAAATTATGCTGTGATTTGGGGACCAGCTCCTCTGGGCACTTCAGTAAACTTGAACTTTATTAGACATCTTCCAGAAACTCTGCAGAGTCTTTGCACTTTTACTTCAATGTTATTAATTTACAAGGGTTACTGCAATTATGAGAGTCTGTTAACTTATAAAACTTTACTTATTTACATGGTTTCTTGGAGACAGACTTTCTCAAAGCATGATGTTGATGTGCTTAGGCATTACAAATCCTCTTGCTGCTTTTGTCAACAGACAGGTTGAGAGCATTAGTCAGAGATATACACACTTCCTGGCAGTGGCTTTACCTTGAGCTCTCGCTGCAGGGCACAGACCTATAAGGCACCATCTTCTCCCCAAGTCTGGAGGAGCTCTGCACATGGACATCAGTCTTTCAGGGGCTTGGAAACCCCACTGGAAAGGCAGCAGCAAATCAGGGTATTTCTCAAAAACTCTTTTATGGGTAAGAGGCAAGATTATGCTGTGTTTGACTCAAAAGCAAAGTTCTCTCCCTAAACTGTTTCAGCTCAAGGCAGTTTTCCTGCACCATACACATCTCTACCACATGGAGCTTCAGCAGGGCAAGAAACAGGTTTGGAGCTCAGTGTGCTCTAAATCACTCTCCAGCTGTGTGAAAAATTACAGTTCGGATTAACCCTACAGTGCAAGGAAACAGAAAGTGAGGTGGACTGAGAGTTTTGTGACCTCAGGGTTGACTGGGTAATCTTGAAAGATGTCCAAAATACTGCCTGCTTGCCTAAGAACCTCCAAGTGTTTTTAGTCTGCACCAGTTATGCAGCTATGTGTTAGATGCATGACAGATGTGGTAGGTAAATGCAGCTGATCTGGGAGGTGCTGGTATACCTCAGTGGTATGAGGAATTTGGCATGATTTCTGCCCTGCCCAGCCAGGTGTGGTAGTCATCTGCATGTCTACTGCAAGTGAGATTTAAGAAAGAGGAGCTCCTCTTTTCCACAAGTTACAGAGATTTTGCTTTGGGCACTTGGTGAACCCTCATCTCCCAGACCAGCAGACACTTTATGATGTATAAAATGAGTGGTTTGAATCCACCCAGCAGACTGGGCAAGTCCTGCTTCCATGGTGGATTCATTGAGCAGTACTGGGGAAAGTGAGCACACATGCTAGCTGGTTTGGGCAAGAAAGCCACAGTCATAGGTGGTGAGAAATGAGGGTAATATCTGAATGCCCAAGCAGAGAGAGGGACACACAGGATTTGGCATAGGTTGTGTAGAAATTAATTTTTACTCCTTTTGACTCCACGTACAGTGTATATCTATCAGGACTCTCATACTTCTTTAGGTGTTATTCACGGCATTATTCTGTGTATTGACAACTGCCTTCTTTGAAAGCTGCAGGGAAGGGATAACCCTCTGCCTTCCTATGTGGCAATGCCAATAACGAAATTGGATTGAGCAGGTTTCCCTTTCACTAAGAACTCCATGGTTTCACAAATATGTCACTAGCGTGTTTGTAGCTTTTGCTTTAGAGTCAACTTAAAAGCAAACTTTTCCAGCCCTTCCCCATAGCTGATTGTATAGGTGTCTGTGCAAATTCCAGTCCATGTGTTAATGTGCATGCAGGGATGTTGCTAGGGAACTTGTGATAGCTAAATGAGGAAATGCTGTTAATAGAGGCAGGCAACAGAACCTCAAAAGTCTTCCTTTGCAGCTTTGCTGCTGGTTGCTGTTATATAAACAAGGCTGATTGTGAAACTGGGTTGAGATGTCTCTGGTGTCAATGGACCTTCTTAAATAGAAGACAGAAAAGCCTTAGTTTGGTTCCTGTGGTAAGGTCCTGCTGTAGCTCCAGCCCAGACAAGCTACTGAGCTCCATCTTCTTTGGGAAGAGCTGGGCAAATGCTTTCCCTCTGAGTTAGCTTGCTCTGCCTCTTTTGACTTATGTATTTGGCCCTCACTGGTGGGTGATTGCAGACCTTTCTGAGCTCCAGATTTGGGCAGCATTTTCCCATACTGAAAATACTGAGTAGTCTCTAGAACAAAAAGGGAAGTGACTTTCTGCCAGTGCTTTTGCATGTCGTGGTGTTCAGCTCAGCTCTAATGTAAACTTTTCTCCCTTCTGCACTGTAGGAATTTCATAGAACCCAAGAGATGCAAAGTTAGCAGGGAGTGCTTACATCATACATTTAGAAGAGGCCAAAAACTTTTGGCTCAGATTGCCTATAGATACGTTTAATATATGATCTTCCCAAGTTAAGCCTTCTTGTCTTCCCTTCCTAAAGGCATGTGATTTCTGTAACAAGGGTTGATCACGATGGGTTATGGAGTGCAGAGCTTGCCCTCTTTTGGAAGAACATGAAACTGTGTACATTATGTATTTCCCAACCACTGTGAAAATTAGGGCTGACAATCCTGGAATCCTGACTTATTACATGTTGAATTTGTGACATTCTCCTACTTTAGCTTCTCTTCTGCCATCCTAAATGCATAGTATTTCTCTTCATGTCATCGCTTGTTGCATTTATTTTATTAGAAAAAAGAACAACAAAAAGTCAACAGAACTCCAGCTGAAAAAGTTTCCTTTGGGAATAACCATTTGTTCTCTCAGCCAGATGTGACCTGCTGGTGCTTGGTTTTGGTTGGAGAAGGAAAGTCTACGTTGTGTCGTGCTGTATGGATGAGAGCAAGCTGTGTACCAGATAAGCTTTTTTTGGAATGAGTAGTGGTGGAGTTGTTCTCAATAAGTCCCAAAGTAAGCTCACGTACGTGGCTCATCCTAAAGGAGCTTTGATAACTCTGTAACTGCAAACTGCTGTCGCAAACAAACAAACAAAAAAATGGAATATTTTATTGAACTTAAAATGTTTACTGAAACAGTTCTCCGCTCCCCTGCTCCCTAGTGTTCAGCTGCAAAAATTTTGTTTTGAATCTTAAATAAGGTTTTGCGTGCCCAAAAGATGGTCTGATTTTTCCATTCCTTAGCTGATCTAATAAAAAATAATTCCTTCCCCTACAAACTTAGTCTCATCTACAGCCTGAAGCCTTCACAACTGCAACAATAGTACCACTGTGAACACAGTTGCCTCCATTTCAATGAATCCAACTGTGGAGAACTCAAAGGGAATTAGCCGTGCAACCATTTAAAAACGACTCAAATGCATTTCTATGCACAGAAATGTCATAGCATTAAAATCACGAGTCTTTTCAGGACATGTGTCCCTTTAATGCAGCTGGGAATTGCCCTTCTGTAATAGCATGAACCTCTCATTTCTAACCCTTCATGACCATCAGGCATTAAAGATGAGAGAGTTTTTGTTGTGCAGGGTTTTTGTGCCTAGAAAAGCACCACTAGCCCAAGGCTCAATCTGAATCTTGTCCGTCCTGAGTGGGGATGATTTGGAGAGAAATGCCTTTGAAACCAAAGGGTTATTTGTAACACTAGAATACATCTCAGTGAAGAGGGATTAATGGATAGAGTAGAGCTGAGCTGGTGAAATATACATGATTAATTCAGTTTTGACAGGATTATATAATTTACAGCCTGGATAACACCTCCAATTAGGCGTATCACATTCTTTATTCGTACAGCTCTGAAGTTGAGGGACACTACACCTAAATGCCAGTCCCAGCATGCTTGTTGCTGTACAGTCAGAAATAAAGATACAATGTGAGAGACAGCACCTGAAATGTACTGAGATTTTGCAAAGCAGTGCTGCTCACTAGTGAAATATTGGACTTGTGGAACTTTCACACTTAACCATTTCCCTAAATATCCCAGTTTCTGTCTTTGTGGCTGTTCCTTCCCATCATGGAAGCCAGGTTTGGTTCCAGGAACAAGCAAGAAGAGGAAGGCTTTTTAAGAAGGCAGAAGTGCAAAGATGGATGCCTGGTGATGCTATAGATGATGGGAGTTTTGGCTGCCGAGATCAGCAGATGTTGAAGTTTTGCTTGTGTGGCCCCTGTGTGTTCCTGCCTTCTGGTGGGCTGAAACTGCAATACAGGACTGCAAATTTACCTGTAAAGCAAGCCACCTGTCTCAATCAGAAACAGGCTGCTGTGCCTCATTGCAGTCACAGCCACAGGGATAAGGAAAACCAGCTGGCTGGAGCTCTTGGCTCCTGTGAGGGCATTAGCTGCTTTTGCTCTGTGTCAGTATCTAGCAGTCCAGTGCAGACACCGAGGGAAAGCAGGCTTAAGCTAAACTTCGGCCCATTTACCCTCAACAAAATTGCTTTCAAGTGGATTTCAGCCCAAATTCCACATTGCTGTCACTGCACTGAAGACCTTGCTTGTTGTACTGGCAGGATATGCAAGGCTGCTGTGGGAGCTCCGCTGTGCACCTCATGTCACGCCTCGGGGCTCCTGTTCACTGCACAGTTTGTACTCTCCGTGTTAGTGATTTAGGAAGTATCGCTGCATAAATCATCATGCAGGGAAATAACTTCACATCTCTGCCAAGTGTCTGTTTTCCTGTAGTCTTCCCCAGTATTTCAGACTGGAATGGTAATGAGCAGAGAAGACCGCAGTGCTATATTTGTGTGGAAGTGAGATGCCAGCTCCTTAAGGATTCGTTTATTGGGCTGCAGGCCAAGGCATATTCTGGCCTTTGGTTGCATGTTACTTGCTGCATTTACTTAATCCATTGCAGAAGGTTTGAAATTTTGACTCTAACATCATGAATGCATAATTGCACAGCCCTCTAGTTTTTAGTAGCAACACATAACAAGGAATGGGGCTAACAACACTATCAAATAGTTGATAGTGTTGTTTGTCTGAGGAGGATGAAGGCCTGCTCTGTGGCTCTGGAATCCTTCTGGTAGAGGAAAGATAAAGACTATGCACCTGCCTCTTTGAAACATCAAAGCCAAATTGATGATGTACTTCTGAAAAATCTGGTTTACATCTGCTTGCTTTTGCCTTCCTAGAGAAAGGCAGCTGCCTTGTTCTCTTTCAGGAGAAGGATTCATCCTTGGAGATGTCACCTCCTTGAAACAGTTATAGAACATAGTATCCCTGGTAACTGGAGTCGATGAAGAAGAAATTTGTGGCATGTTGAACCAGGAGTTGAGTGAGTGGGGGAGGATACTTCAGAAAAAGCATATGCCACACTGAGAAAACTTTAGTTTGTTAGCACACCCTGTACCGGTATGAACTTGCTGTGGTTCTCTATGGATTAAATCAGATTGAGATCAAGTACTGTTGCAGTGCTGTGGAGATTTTGATTCACTACCACATGCGAACAAGGAGAAGACAAGGATCTTGGGCTTCTTCAGCCTGGAGGAGAGAAGGGTTAGGGGACCAAAGAGCCATCTGTCCTTGCATACGTGGAGGTCATCAAGGAGGCAGAGACAGGCTCTTTGCTGAGGATAATTAATGGCTGGAGCAGGTTGCCTGGAGAAGTTGTGAAGTCTCTGTCCTTCGGGTTTTGAAGAGCTGACTAGTCTAAGCCCTGAGCAGCCTAGTCTGAATCGAATGTTGATCCTGCTGAGATTGTTAATTTGCCAATTATTCTTTTTCTTCCACTCAACTTTGTTGCCTTGTAGGCAACACTTTTAATTCAAAGCTTTGAGAAAAACCTTTTCAATCTCTTCTCTATTGGAGAAGCAGTAGGACGTATCTCCACAAAAGGAGACAATGTGAATAAAAGCACTTTTTCTAATAATTTGGTTAAAAAACTTGAATCTGATCTATGAAAAGCTCAATTTTTAGATGTATTTGTACACAGTAAATGTTACTGGGAGCAGTAACTAGGACTTCTCAGAATTTTTTCATATTCATATTCCAATTGCACCCCAAGGGGCCACTGGTAATAAGGCCCCCCATAGATCGGTCCAGTGCATGCCTTTGAAGAACATACAGATGAAGAAAAAAGTGAATTTATTATTAAGAACTTAATTTAGCTAAATAAAGTCGAATCTGTGCTACCAAACTAGAAACTCCAATTGGTTTCCAGAAAGCCTGATCCTCCTTAGTTCTTCATCTGTCTCTGAAGGACCGTGTGTTCCCCCAGAAGAACACGCGGTCTCTGGCTGACCAGCACCCATTTGCTGCTTCCTCCTGCCTTTTGAGAGCTCCCAGTTTTCAAAAGGATAGCCTTGGTGAAGGTCACATTCCCTGCCCCTGATGCAGCATAGGAAAATGCAGGCATGTTGTGATAACAGAGGCCTTGAAAGAAGAGACAGAGGATGTGGTGCAGAGGAAAGTAGGAATGGTGTGATAAGGTAGAGGATGCAGGATACTGCTGGGCACCCCAGCTCGCTATAAATGAGATGAAGAAATGTGACCTCAGAGCTGGGCAAAAGCAATGCCAGGGTTATCAAAGATAAAATAGAACAAATTCCAACATGTGTAAAACTCTCTATGAGCAATAAATCTGGATGCAGTGTGGACTTACAGACTGAGGAAGAAGGAGTAAGGTGCAGAACATTTCTAGAAAATGTATGAAAACATCTCCATATGGACCTTAGACGGAGGAGAAAGAATGCATCAGCACCATCCTCCTCTCTACAAAGAGAAAGGGTATTTGACAGCAGAAGTGTGTAAAATAGTTTCAGATGAATTAGCACTCAGATTTTTTTTCAGGTAATAATATTCCTTCTTTACTTCTTTTCTGCAATAATGAGATCTGGGCAAATAATAATTCTTTGATTAGACTGTTGAGATTACAGTTATGCTGACAGTAAATTCTTGGATTTACATATAAGGTCCATTTCCATATTGTCTATAACGAGATTTTGAATGCAATGACAGCAGTCAGCAGCTGAAAGATAGCCATGGAAAAACTAACCAAACAAACAAACCAGCAGAAAAGAATCAGTTGAAGGGTTGATAACTTCCTTGGGCTCTGGTTTGTACCCTCCAGCATGAAACATGTTCTTCTGTCCTCTGGAAATGCATTGTCCCACTAGACCAAACTCCTTTTGGGATGATGTTTTTTGGGAAAACCAGCTAGTGAGAGATGCCAGACAGCCACCAGCTGCTTGGGGAAGTATGTGAGTTACAGCTTTCCTCTGAGGGTGGAGGCAAGCAGACATTTAAATTACTGATTCTAGTCCTGAACTCAGGGCTCTGTGTGCTGTGCCTGTCCTTTTCCATCTTTACTTCCTTTTTCTTAATGTGAGAGGGACCCAGTTAAGATCCCCAAAACTCGCCTTCTGTGTGCTGTGCTCAGCCTATGGATTTGCTCAATCTTTGCTGTGTTGCAGCCTCTGCCCAAAACTGAGAAATTCTTTTGCCAGTGTGACCCATTCTGTCCCAGACCATTTTGCTGAGATAAGCAAAAAGGCAAGCCGTGTAGTAGGCTTTGTACTGCTGAGCGAGGCACCTCGCTGAGACCACTGCTCTCATTTCTCATACTGTACCCGTATTGTTGTCGAAAGCATTCATTTCCATTCACCTTTAGGAGTTTCATTTGCATAATCATTTTTCTTGCAAGGCTTCAGAATTGGCTGATCTGGACTCTCCACTTCAAAATATCTTAACTGTGCTTTTCAATATGCACACAATGCGGTGAGATAGAACAAAACAATCTTGTTGTGTTACCATAGAGACATGCAGGGTCCAAGAAGGGTTCCTGCTCAAAATCGGACTGTTAAAGGGACAAGAGGCTGTTAAAATTTGATGGAGGGTTTAATCCTTGACCGGGCATTGGTATAAATCAGCTCAGTCGGGATGAAATGAACTGGCAGTCCCCGTGGCTTGCCTTACAGACAGCACTCCTTGGTCCAACTGGCCCAAAGGGGCTGTCGTCTCAGTAGTTTCAGCAAAAAAAAGGAGATGGAGGGAGGGGGGGAACGGTCCAGGAAATTCACTTGAAAATGTTAAAGCACTTTACGCTTTTCCTTCACGCCCCCCCCCCCCCCCCCCTCCTTTTGATTTGAGTTCTAATTAAGAGATTTCCCTTTGCACTTAGACAACCAAACTTTGCTTTTTAAGCATACATTTTTTAAGCGCCTCTAAATGAGGTGCTGAGCTGACAGCTCCGCTCTGGAGACCCAAGTCCTGTGTTCCCAGTTGCAGGCATAATAATGGGACTGTGGCCGCATTCCTGCACTGACCTGCAGAAACCATGCTTCTGGCCGAGAGGATGCTACACTCTGTGAGCCTGACGAGTTTCCAGTGTTGGTGCTGTAATTGCCTTCTATGATGATGGTTCTGCACAATGGATGGAGAAGAAAATGTCTCTCTATGTAAATAAAGGGAAGCAAAAATTAGAATCAGCGAGAAAACCTTCTAGCAGTTGACACTCTTTTTGCTTGCAGATCAGTGTCTGCTCACAAGCCTTGCTAACTAAGTCCTGGTGCAATATGGGAAAGTGGTGCTCTGTCCTATGGTAGCCAGCTGTAATGGGCCCTGGAATCACAGTCCCAAACTGACCTTTGAAAGAGCATTGATGAACTTAATTTGTACTTCACCTTCTACCTTTGTGAGACTGCGGTGGTAGATTGAGAAAGGCAAACCTGCCTCGTGTTAGAACTGGAGCTGAAAGCTCTCCAAAGGCAGCCCTCGGTTCAGGCTCTTTGGAAACTGGCTCCAGGGTTTGCCCTAAACTCTGGCATTAATGGAGCCACCTGCCCATGGCCTTGTTAAGCTGTGAACATCATAAGGTCTCTAGGAGAAGATGGTTCTGCTCTGTCTCTCCTTCCCTGAAACAAACCCTTTCTGACGCAGGCTAATGGGAATTATGCACACCCTGAACTGTGCAGGGAGCCATGGAACATTGTGCCAAAGCATTATGCTCAGCAGAGCTAAATTCACCCACATCCAAGACACTTTAACTCCTCAGGACAAATACCACACAGCCCGTGGCTAACGCTAAGCAACGGCAGGCGATGCTGTCAATAATAGCCTGGAAATTTGCATTCCTGTCAGCAGTGATTTACAGGGTGGTTCAGACTCCTTCCAGAACAGGTGAAAGGAAAGTCAGCTGGCACAGGCTCAGGACAGCTTCCCCACACCTCAGCTAATGTCACTATGAGGAGAGGTTTCATGAAACTGAAGCAGAGCATGGGTGGCTGCAGATGTGAGCCAGCAAGCTGTGCAGAAATTGAAGCTTATATTTTCGTCTTACGTTGCTTTATTTTTATGTTGCTTCTAAAGAGAAGGTTTCATTTGTTCCCACGTGGCTCCCTGGATTTTGGAGGGGTCGTCCTTGGGATGTGGATGGCTTCCTGTGCTGGGTCATCAAGGCAGGCCTAGAAGATCTCTAGCGTTTGCTACATGGAAGCACTGAGGTGCATTCTCCCCAAAATTGACAGTGATTTTGATACGATGGTGATAAGTAGCATGGAAAACCCTTTCCACGAGGGGGAACTCTGCCTAAATCTGCCTTTCAACCAATAGTGCATAACCCCTTGTTGCTTCATGGGCCACTTATTTACTTGTGGATACACTGCACTGCAGATACTGAATGGCTGAGCTGTCTTGTGCCTTTGTACAGCAGCTACGTGTTGCTCAGCTGCAGAGTAGTGTAGGTAACATCTTACTCCCAAACCAAGCAACCCTCCTGAACCAGAAGCAGTGGTTAGGTCGCTACTGGGATATCTGCAATGCACTGTGGGCATGGCAGACTGTGCTGTATATCCTTGGGTTTTCCACATTTCCTCAGGTACCTCTGGCCTTTCTAGATAACTTGTAAAAGTAATTTCTAATCCAGTGTGTAACTGATAAAGTCACCATGAGTAAACGCAGGATGAAGAACGGTGGGCCATAAATTCACCGGCACAAGCAGCTCAGCTTCTTTTTTTTTCCTGGGGCTCTCTATTTCTTGTCCTCGCACAAAGGAAAGCAAGTAAGGGACGGAAAATATGTTTTGTATAGTTTAACTGCCAATGAACATCGAGCAGTTAAGAGCTGTAGGAAGCTGCAGTATACTTTATTAGCCCAGTGGATGCAGTAAGGGAAACAAACAAACAAACAAAAACACACTAAAGATGAGTTTTTGAGCATAGAAACCCTTCTTCAGGTCAGTGTGCCCAGAAGCACGTTGCTGTTGCTACATCAGCTGGTGTAGTAAAAATTATTGCTTCATTATAGAAGTTTTTGAGCCTCCCATATCTTGAGACCATCGCAGCTACGGCAACGCTGCTACTCAACAAGATTCTCTGTCTAAGATCCACTTTGTGTCACAACTACAGGAATAGGTCCACGAGTCCCAAATTTCAATGTATTTCTTCTCAGTTTTGCCATCTATTTATTTTCTGTCACAACTGTGTGTAATAAATTCTTTCAACAGTTCTGGGGGAAAAAAAAATGGAAGAGTGATTGATTTTCATTTTCGGAGCTTTATGGGGTATGCTACTTAGAAGACTTGTCATTACCGCCATTTGCTGGTGTTTAGTGGAAGATTTAATTCACCTACTGTAATGATTTTTGGGGAAGTCTGTCGATGTACAATTTAGAAAGTTATTATGTAAATGGCAGCATTATGAAATGCTTTTATGAGGATGCAGAATCCACCATTTGCTAACGGGGGCTGCAGCGTGTCTGACAAGAGGCAATGGGCAGTCATTAACCACAGCAACAGCAGCACATCCAAGGAAAAGATTTAGCTCAAGTCTTGGGGAGCATCTCAAACCCAGTCCACATCTGTTGTTTGTTTAATTGAAAAGGTTTGGAGATGGTAAGTTGGGTGCGTCTCTGAAGTCGTATTACTTTTTAGGTAAGATTAAAACAGGTCAATCTGCAAACTTTATTTCCTCTGTCAAAAAGAGATAACCAATTCCACAGTCTCTGAAGTTATTAATGATCAACGGAGTAAATTGTATCCATCTCTTTCTGTCTTGGAAGGACACTTCTCTGAAGCTGATTTTGATCAATTTATAAGCAATGTCACCTTCAATGAATTCCCATCTGACAACAGATAATCCAATAACATGCAGGGAGACAGCAGAGGTGATGTAAGAGTTGGCACCTAGCAGTGCTCTTGAACCCAACTGCATCCCCACTGGGCTTTTTTAGGGCCATGTTAGGAGAGCGAAAAAAAAAAAAAGAGAAGGACCTTCCTGGAAAAAAGCCTTATTTTCAAATTTGTTTGAGAACATTTTTCCCCAAGACATGAGAATTGCATTACTTATCATAATTCTTTCAAAAGAAAAGGGAGTGGTTTCATCGTCTCTCCATGTCCTTGTCCAGCCTAGCATGTAAAGCCCTGGCACACAATTTGGCCATCCAGTGTAAGGATCCCATGACGCAACACAGCTGAAGCTTCCCGTGGTAACCGGTCAGCATCTGGTGCTCAGGATATTGCAAACATACCTCCTCTGTCCACCTCCTCTATTCCATCAGTGCCAGAGAGGATGTCTACACTCACTGGTGGGAGAACAGACTGATGGAGCAGCAAATGCTTGTGCTCACAGCTCTAGCATCCAACCAGCTGAGTATGCTGCACTCGCTAAAGAAATGTTTGGCATAAGTCTAATACTTTGGAGAAGGCTCAAGGGCAGCTCAAGTAGAAATTCAGAGTTCCAGGAACAATTTTGCATCACCCATGTCCTTTCTGTACTATCTGCAAAGCTATTTTTGGAAGTGGCTGCAAGGTGGAGAGGGGGCCAGGGTGAGAGGACTGGCTGGTGCATCTGAAGACTGCTATTCCTTGGGGCTGCTCCATCCTTCTGCAGCAGATTGTTGTTTCAGTTGCTGCAAGAAGCAGCTAAAGTCACTTGCTGTGTCACTGTCTTATGCAGGTATGACTTAGTATCTGTTGCGGTGACCAGATCCTGAAGGTGATTCGAATGCTCCCTATTCCTACCAGCTTGAGTAAGAAGGGAGTCATTTGGGTCCGCTTTGTGCAGAAATGCTTTCTCTGACCACCAGGCTCTTGATTCACATTATGTTCACTGAGCTCTTTAGGAAGCACATTAATTCAGGCACTGAACACTGTACAAGGCAAACTGCTCTTTGCTGTTTACCTGCCAGCTGATGCACAGCAGGGTACAAGGAACAGTCCAAGGCGAGCTGGGATGGCATTTGCCAAATGCTAAAAAACATGCTTATTTCCATTAGATCAAGAGAGCTCCCAAGTCTTGGCAGATCGGGAAAGCAGTGCGGCACTCGGAGGGAGAATATGCAGTTTCTCTTCTTTCTGCTTGGCTCATCTTTGCATCTTTTCATTCCTTGATGTGATCGGAAGGAGTAAGGATAGTGTCTGAGTACACTGTGTGCGCTTTTCTTCTGCACACAGTGCAGACGTTGGGGAAGGAGATAATGTTTGGACAAGAAACCTTCATTTAATTTCACTGTAACTAGAAGTACAGCCATAGCCCTGCTTTCCTACAGGCACTCAATGTGTCACCCACAAGGATGAGGGTTTTCTGTCGCCACTGCTGACCAATAGGAGCAATATATTCCTCTACTCTTTCTCTAGGTTAAAAATACAGAGAGCTTTATGAAGGCAGAGTTTTCTGCTCCGCTGCTCCCAGGTGCTTTTGCTTGTTTTCACTTCCAAGTGCAGCTCCCCCCATCTTGATCACGGAGGGGCCATATAGAAGGTCAGTACGGCTTTTGGGAAGTCAGAAACAGGAGGGTCAGCTGAACGTGAGGTGGTTGTCAGCACCTCTAGCTGTGAAGGAGATGTGGAAAAGCTGCAGGAAGGAAACCTTGGGCAGGGGAATGAAGCAGTCACGTCCTGTGCTGATTGGTGGTGGGTTTTCCTGCTTGTTTTCTCAGTGCAAAATGAACATGGTGAGACTGGGCGCGTGCAAGGTGAACTCTCTGCCTTGATCCTTTCCCTCACATGGTGCCTTGGATGCCGGGTTTTGATCGTCTGGTTTTCCATGTAGCCTCAAGGACTGCAATTACTGAAGCTCGTGACCCCGCGTGACACAACTTCTTGGTGGTTCTTGTGTTGCGCAGTGTTGCTGGGCCACAACTCCAACAACTGCCTCATTCCTTTTGGAAACAGCGTGGCTTCGTTTTTAGGGATTTTGAACGCTCGTGTCCTCCGCACTCTTGCACACCGGTGTCGAGGCGTCCCATACCTTTAAACAACAATCCAGCAGGCCTTACACCGGGCGCTGCGGTCCCGCACAGCCCACCCGCAGTGCTCTGCCTCTCTCCATCCCCGCAGCAGCTCCTGGAGAGGAGAAGCCCCGCGCCGCAGCGCTGACCCGGAGGATCCTCCCGGCCGCCACCGGGCGCGGGGCCCCGCGGCAGCTCCGTCCGGGCGGGGCGAGCCGGAGGCAGAGCCGGGGGGTGCGGCGGGATGCCTGGCGGCGCGGCGCGGCTCGGCGCGGCGCGGGGGGTGAGAGCCGCAGCCCCGGCTGCGGGGGCGGCTCGGGGCCGCCAGGCTGCGCTCTCGGGCCGGCCGCGGCGCCTGGCGCTGTCCCCGGGCGGCCGGGGCTGGGGCACGGCGGAGCCCGGCCGCGAGCGGGCGGTCCCGGGACGGCGGCGGCTGCACCTGCGGCGGCGGGGGAAGGCAGGGCTCGACGCCCGCCGTGCCCGGAGGCGGGAGCCCGCGGCCCGCTGCTCCCCTCGGCCGGCCCGGCATGACGCTGCGGCGGCGCCCCGGAGGCGGCGGCGGGCGCTGGGTGCCGGCCGCCCTGGCCGCGCTCCTGGCCCTGCGAGGTGAGTGCGGGAGCGGCGGGGGAGCCCGGCGGGGAGCGGCGGCAACTCGCGGGGAGCGCGGGGAGCGGGGAAGGGAGCGCAGCCGGCCCCGCCCGGGGACGCGGGGTCTCGGGGGCCGGCAGGGAAGTTTTGGTGGCGGTCCTGCCGGTGATGCTCGGGAATGCGGCGGCGGGGAGCGCTCTGCGGGCTGGCCGCTCCGCTCCTCGCGCTGCCTCTCCTGCAGCATCGCTTTTACTACCGTCATTTAGTACTAGTGTTTTTTTTGTTTGTTTGTTTGTTTTTTACGGTGCTGTGAAACTTGCTGTAAACTGTCTGGGTTTCACGGGCGCTCGGCTGGCAGGGCCTAGCCCGGCGGCAAAGCTCACCTGGGTGCCGAACTCCGATCCATCCCTCAGGCCCCGAGGCAGCAGGGAACTTTGCGCGGAGATGCTGCCGAGCTGCCCGGGGAACCGAATGCCTCGGAGCTCGGCGTCTCACCGGCATCTGCTTCCTCAGCTCCGAGTGCCCAGCTCTAGGGATGTGGGGATACCCAGCCCTCCCCATCCAACTCAGACCTTACGCAGTGAAGTGTGCCTGGGTCCTCTGTGAGGAGAGGGGAGAAATGGTGTGTGAGAGATGTCCCTCTTGTAGCTTGGTGCATTGCTGCGAGCACCCAGAGGTGCTATGGTAAGGGCGACAGGAGAATCTGCAAAGTGTGAAGCCTTCAGACTCATCTGTTGATGCCTTCTTTCAAGTAATGCCAAACTTCAGAGCGGGCCTACACGGATTTGTCTTGCGGAGGTCTACAAAGTCATTTTTTAATGTCTACTCAGGTCCAGTAAGTCACTTTGTGGAGGTCAGCCTGGCAGTGAGCAGAGCACAGCTGCAAGGGGCCCCAGGAGAGCAGGAGGACAGGAAGGAAGAATGGGATCTCTTGTGAGAGCACTGGGGACATCTCAGCAAGAGCTGGGCGAAGCTTCTGGCAGCCTGCATTGGGATGGAGCTGGCTGCTGGGGCTGCTGTGCGTTGATCAGGCTATGCCCCTCTGGCCAGGCTCAGCGAGAAGCCAGCATGCTGGTCAGCAAGGTGGGCTTCTCACAAGTGCCTCAGCCCTGAAAGCACACCGAGTCCCACTCTTCGAAGCCAGTTAGGAGCTGTGTGTGCTAACTGGAAACTTCACCTGCTGACTTCAAAGAGATACATTATAGAAGAAAAAAGAGTTTATTAGCCTTTAATTAAACCAAACAATCATGTCTCTTTCACACTTTATCCTCTCTCTTTCTTTTTTTGTACTTTCCTGGGTTTGAAATTGTGTGGTCACTTTCAGGTCCTCAATATTACATTTTTTTATTTTTAATTTTATCTGCAGACATGGCATAGATTGAATTAAAAAGTTACCATGCCTCTGCAATGACAAGCATGTAAGTGATGAAGTGTTACTGCTGATGTTCTTCCTCTGCAGAAACATCCGGCAGTAACCAGACCTGAGGTTGAAGCTACAGGGGCGTTTGATTATCTCTTTAGAAAAAGAAAAGATTGACAAAATATTTAATTTTCTCTTTTTGACAGAGGGCGTGTGGGGACAATGACAGTAGAAGCATCTAAGCATAGAAACACGCCTTTAATAAAATAGCTATTTACGGTGGGGTAATGCTTTTTCTTGCACTTTCTTTTAAGACTTGAGAATGACTTGAGTGAACCACCCCGTGTCTCAAGATTGTTTTTAATTTTTCTCTAAGGAAAACTCTGCAGAAGATGGTGGTAGATGAAAATAACTGTGATACGCTGTCACTTCTGTGTTACACAACAGAAGTGTGGTCGTATTTTTGGTTTTGGATTTGAAAATAAAATCCTGATAAGCATAAGCAACAGACATAGGCTGTGCGAGCTCATATGAAATTGGCGGAGATTCTTCTGAATAGCATTTGTAGAAGATGAGCGTGTGTATTTTTGCTCTGAGCTGCAGACTGGTTAGGAAGAGCGATTTTCCTTTTTTGAAGCATTATGTTAGTTCTGGGGACAGAGGAGAAGAGTGTGATAGGATGGTGTGCAAAGAGGTGCCCAAACCACAGGCAGAGGGCTTAGAAGTAACAGTATCGGGAACTGTAAGAACGTATCATCACAAGAAACACTTTAACGCCAACAAGTGAAAAGTAGCTGCGAGAGAAGGTCCCTGGAGGTCGTTTTGTCATTCTCACACAGTCCGACTCCGTAGTGAAATGTCAATCAGATATTATAGCCCCGTTTGCTTATGTTGTTTTGTAATTTGTAAAACAGCAATGTAATTTTTAACTGGAGCTGGATGGCTTCTTTCATTGGGCTTATTGTGTTTGTCTCCAATGTTCCTGGGGCAGGGACAGTGTCTTTGTTTTTTTTTCCCTCTAAAGCATTACAAACAAAATAACATTTGTGAAAATTATACTTTTCAGGCTCCCTGGGGAAGTATATGGAAAGATAGGAGGGGGCTTTGTTTAGGGCTTTGAGACCAACCCTGCAACTCCATCACCAGAAATAGCCTACTGCACATTTTCTGGTGCGTTAGAAACCGCACATCGGGTACAGCTAGGCTGCAGAAGCAACTTTTTATTTATTTTGTGAGTGGTGTTTGGATCCTGTGATGCGGTATTGCAACAGGTGGGATGTCAGCATGTAATGGCCTGTTGCAGCTGGACCTTGCGAGGTTGAGCGTGGTAGCAATGCAGCAGTGCAATAGCTGCTCTGCAACATCTCACACAAGCTGGTCCTCCTGGTCTCCATGCGAATTCCTCTTCCTGCACACAGGGTTTATCCCAGCTGAAGCCGTGCACTGAAGTTCTGGCTTTGCAGCACCATTTTGTTAGCCCGTATATCCTTCCCAGCCCTATATCAGGTCCTCAGCCCCAGCAAGAGAGGACCGTGGCAGTGCTTCTCTTTTCCATGCTGATGCATTTTTTGGAACAGATTGCCATTGGTGTCAAGCTGTGTGGTTTTGTGACATGTAGATAAATCATTTTGCTCACGACCTGACCTTGGTCCCCAGCGGCAGGCACAGATGCATTAACTACCTCTTGCATCTCTAATGCAGGCATGCTACCCTTATTTTGGAAACTATTAGGTGGTATTTTTTATTTCTTGTAGTATATATATATATATTTTAATCTCTCCTTCTTCAGTATTGCCTAAAGTCCAATTTTCTTCTGTAAGATTCTATTCTCTGAGGGATCTTGAAGTGTCTCAAGAATGGCTATATTTAGCTGCTCACTGGTAATATGGGTATAGAAAGTAGAGTGTAAACAACTCATTAAGAAACTTTGAAATCTTCTTTCCTGCCTCTTTGGGGCAGATGAGTTTGTGTTACACTACCAGCAGCACAGAAGTAGAAAGCAAAGCTCAGGGAGGCTTCGTGAGCCACTGAAGGTCAGGGGATGCTGGCAGTCCTTAGTGCCTTGGTCCAGACAGTAACCACAGGAGAATGCTTATATTTATGCAGCAGGTTAAGCCACACTGCAATGGCACTCTTCAGGGATGCTCACTACTACGCTGTGGTGAGTCACCTATATTTAGCAGGATGCTACTATCATTGTGCTTTTTAAGTAAAGTGCTTTTAACACAGTTTATTTCAAGGGGAAGTGCATGCTCTGAAAATCTGTTCTTTGTGGTTTTCTCCTTGTCGAGCATTAATGCTATTTTCCCTTTGTGAATGTTCAGGGAGAAATTCAGCTCCTGGTTGTTTAACAGACAGTAGTGTAACAAAGACTGTTCCTTTGTTAATACTACCTTGTGTTTGCACAGTCATTTATAAGCATTAATTGAGAGACTCCGAACGTATTTTGTTAGTGCAGTCGGTTTGATTTATGGCTTGGAAAAGCTCAAGTGTGCAGAGATGAATTTGTTTGCTTGCTGTCATGTAGGACATCTGCCCAGCTCTCCTTTAGAGCAGACACAGTTACTGGGCTCCTGATCACATATCACCCCACTTTTCTCTCACAAATGTTTCACATCTTAAGCGTCAGAGGGAGAGAACACTTTTACTAATCATGCACAGCAAACAATTTTCCCCCATATTTGCTGTCAGCTCTTTGGTTTTGGAGGTCCCTTGTGTCCATCTTGGCTTCCACCTTCACTTTTTTGCTTTTCCTGCTTGAGCTGGGCTAAGAACAAATGATCTGCTTCATCAGGATTGAGGGGTTAGGCTTCATTTTGGATAGAAATAGAAATTAAATGCTTTGGCATTTCTGAAAGGAAATTTCTGAGAGGAATTCCATTTTGGGTCAACCTCTATTGTGCTTCTCTGTGGAACTGTATTATTATAATACCACCCCCCACCCTCTACCCCTAATAATAATAAAAATACACAAATAAAACCCCTAACCAAAAGGTATCTTGATGTGATAAGTCAAACTTTCTCATCCCAAAAACACTCGAGGTTCATGCCTACAGATTTCTGACAATTCTTCCTGATTTTCTTTCGGAACACAGTTTTGTGCAAGTGCGATGAGGTTCGGTTTAGTGGAAGTATCTGGAGTAAAAACTAAAATTGTTCCCATTTTTTATTTCTTTGGCACATTTATAATAAAAAAATACGTTGCTAAAATCCAACTTGCTTGCTTGCCCTTGCTGATCAGGGCCAGCAGACCACACTCAGCCTCCTATTACTTGTGCATGCGCAGAACTACAGCTCTCCTCCTGGCAACGCAGCAGCACTTGTGCCTCTGCATATCTGTGTGAAGTTACTTGCAAGACAAATTTCTGCATTAGAGATCTAATCGCTTGTTTAGGGATAAAATCCTTTGCGTTTTTTTTTCCTCATATCCTCACAAGTCAGCCCAGCTACAGGAACGTGAACCATATCCCATTTCACAAGCATCAGCAGGAGAAAACCGATGTATGAACTCCACCGGGTTACATCCCAGCTTCGGTCTTCTTCAAAATGCAGAAGGCAGGAATGTAATTTCAGAGGGTGAACATTTCCAATCTGTGTGCATTTCTGCAGGCAGCTCACAGCAGCTCTGGGTCAGGTCACACCACCGGTCTGCAGAGCCATGGCCAGCACTGGATGCTTTCAAGGGGATGCAGAACGCCTGCAGTGAGCAGCTGGTGCCAGATGGGAATAAAACACCCATCTCCCTGTTCTCCCTCCGTGGGACCCCAGACCTGCCCCTTTGCCTGGAGCTGGGATAACCCAGAGCTCAGCCCCCTGTCAGGCACAGGCTGTGGGTGGGCAATGGGGTTCCAGCTCTTCCCCTGCCTGGCATCTATTCGAGGCCTCTGCCAGCATTAAGTGGGTTGGGACGCACTCTCTGCATGCCCACTGGGGAGATTACTTCCTAATCCTCGTTAATTAGAAGTTGGCTAATGCCTGGGAGCTTGAGGGTGTAGTGCCGCTGTGAGCTTTTTTGTTTTGTTTTGTTTTGTTTTTCTTTTCCTCTTTTCATTCTACCTGACATATCTGTGGGTACTCCCAGTAGCCTTATAAATGCTCAGGCCTCTGCAATTTTTGCAAAGCTCTTGACTTTACTGATAACATGTGCTAATCGTTCCTGGTGGTTAATTATGGGCCGTGCTTGGAATAAGTGGGGGAAATAAAAAAAAAAAAAAAGAAAGAAAAGGAAAATTATTTTTTCCTCATACCTGGTCATGTTCCCTGCCCTTCAGTTGCACCCAGCAACCTTTTGTCCTGCTCTCAAAAAGGTCATTAAAAAAAAAAAAGAACAAGAATAGACACACCGGTTTCCCCTCTGTTAAACCACCTCGGTTTTAACTGTGCTTCATCAGTGGGTGTTATGTATTGGTGAATGAGGAAACGTTTCTATTTCCTCTGTGTTTCCAGGTGTGCCACCCAGAAGTAACAGCAACCCACAGCATTTTAATGCTGCCATCACACTTTTCTGCCCAGCCCTTTAGACATCCTACAGCCTACTTGCTTTTTGACCACCGTTGTGCGCTGAACAGATGTTTTCACTGAGCTGTTCACAGTGATACCAAAGATATTTTGCTCAAGTGATTACAGTTGAATTAGAGCCCCGTGGTAGACGAGCAGTTCAGATTATTCTCCCAACTTTGTATTACTGTCAGCTGGATAATGCTGAATTTCATCTTGCATCACGCTGCCCACTTGCCTAGCTTTGTCAGATCCCTTGGAAGTCTCTCCCAATCTTCTTTCATCTCAGCCAACTTGCCGTCTCTCTTCCAGATATTAAGGAATAGATTAAACCCATCCTGCAGCCCAGAGGAGACCTGTGGGTAATCCCTTGTAATCGGGGCCAGGGCAGGGGCAGGGGGAGAGCCTGGCACCGGGTGGTGGGGCAGCAGCTTTGAAGGGACAGAGAGTTAATCACTTAGTCCTCTCCTCACAGTTCCAGTGGTTTGAAGGGGTGCAAGTTCCTGTGTGCAAAGACTGAGTTGTTTTGACTCCTGATGTGTGTGTTTTTAGGGTCTTTAGCCTCTAAGTGTCCTGGGATTGGCTGTACCTGGTCCTAGTGATCATCACAGTCCTAGAATCATTAAGGTTAGAAAGACTGCTAAGATCAGTAAGTCCAATCAACAAACAATTTAAGAATTTCAACCATTTAAGTTGCAGAATTTTAGCTTGCTGAGACATTTGTCTAATTCCTGCACATACTGGTTATGTCACATTTTGGGGGTGTTTTTCTTCCACTTTGTTGTCTCATTGTTTTCCCCTCACACTGTGCAGTAGATGTCTGCTCCCTGATCTGTGATTTCAGATTACTGTGGTGTGATTTGTTCTTCAGGTAACTTTTTTTCCCTCTTCAGCCATGGCCATGCGGATGGATCTGTGCCCTACTCACCTTACAATTTGATGCCTCTTGTCCTTTTGCCCATGCTGGATTTCCAGGCTGTGACATTACTTTGTCATGAATTCTGCAGACTGAGATGTTGTTGAACTTTCTAACTATTGCTTAGTATGGTTATTTTTGACATTTCCTTCACTGTGTTAACTGTTTGTCGCATTGAGTTGTAGGGAATCTAAAGCGCTCGCCTGCTCACATAGCTGAGTGTGTGCTTGGGCACTGCTGTGTGATGGAGTTTGATGTCCGAACGCCTCCACCAGTTGTGGAGCTGCTGGGCTGCATGCCTGCTTGGCTTTCCAGCCGTATGTTGGGAGCTGGGAGCCAAGAGAGTTTGGGAGGACCATGGCTACTTGGCAGGGTGACAGCGTAGCCCCATTCTGCCTGCAGAACTACTGTGTCCTTGCCTTGTCAAGGACAGCCCTTCCTCCTGCCCCTTGGACAGCTGGTGTGCCCCAGGCCCTATCACAGGACTCATCGACACCATCCCTTCCTGTGCAGTGCTCTGTGTTGACTCACTAACTTTTGCTATGCTTTTTTCATCCCTTTATCAACTCAGTGGGTACAAATTGGGTGGAATTCCCCTACCCACCCTGGTTCCCATCCCTCTAGCACCCCAGCCCCAAGTCAGGGGCCTCCACAGGTAAGAGGGGTGTGCTTTGGCATCTCACTGACACTCCATATAGCCCTCCGGGCACCAGTCGGCACTCTGAGGGACTGATTGCCAGGAGGTGCCTGTGAGGTGCTGAGTCAGAGAGAGGTGTGCTTGCCAAGTCACTGCAGCAGAAGGAGCCCGCTCGCCTGGCGTGGAGGGAAGCCAATGGACGGTGGGTTTCCTGGCTGCCTTTTGGGCCTCTTTCTCTCATTTCCTAAGGCTGTGATTCAGCAGCAGCCATGCTATGCAAGTAAGGGAGAACCTAGGTACTGGCTGCAGGGGGGAGGGGGATCTCTTCTGTTAGCTTTTTATTTTCCCCTTTTCCTTGGTTTGGCTGTGAGCACTGGGGACCAGAGGATGTGGGCTCTATTCCTACCTGCCACCAAGTTTCTACTGCTGTTTCCGTGCTCCGTGCAGTGCTTTGTGTTGGTGGAAAGAGTAGTAAGCAAGTGTGCAGGAACAAGTGAACATGTGGCACCCTCAGATATGCAAGGGTGACAGTATGGGAAGCTGAAAGGGCTGAAAAATGAAATGAATGAGGGGTGTTTTATCTTGTCCTTATTGTGCTGCAACCTGTTTGTTGTTGTTCAGGGTGCTGAAGGGAGTTGTTTGACACGCAGGAAGATGAGAGCATGTTCTACGTACATCTAGCACCTGATGGACAATACATTTATGCTTGGTCTACTTGAGCATTGCTAGCATTAGCGTTATACCAAGGCTGAATCTGTCCTCAAGGCTCCTGGCCTCTTCTTTGCTGTAGGCTGACTTGGGATGTCGTCCATCTCCCCCTCTGCAGCACAGGGTACCATTCTCCTGCCTCAGACAGAAGTCACTAATTGTTTGCACAGTGGATGTCTGGTGAATGATGCCTTTGTAGGAACGGTATATTATTTTTACTTTGAATAACTACTTTGTAGAAGGAGATGAAGAGCACAAACCACGACAACAAAGAAGGAGGCCGGCATGTTTTTCTGAACCTTTCATAGCTGCATTGCTCTCCACCTACTCACATTTTTACTGCTCAGTTTTGCATGACCTTCTTTGCCGATTTAGGCAGCAGCCATGCTATTTTGATCATCAGATCATCAATGGAATGACTGAGTCTCAGAGACAGAAAACACCTCAGCTGCCATCATGCAAGACTGCTGTAGCCAGAACTTGTCTTCTGCCATTTTGAAGGTTATGCTCATTGTTCAAAGGAGCCCTGGTCTCTATCTGGCCAATTTCAGCCCTTCCTTTGTATCCACTCTCTACTGTAATTTCACTATGGAAATGAAAAAAAAGAAAAAAAAAAGAGGTTTTGCCTGTTACAGCAGGGATTTTCTGAAATACCTGAGGGAATTAAGCACTCAGTTCCCTCAGGTTCCTTTCAAAAAACTGTAGCTGATGTGGATTTATGTTGAAAGTAAGCCAGGAGAGGAAGCTGGCCCGTGATTTCTCATGTCAGCAGTGCCACACTTTTGCTGGTGCTAGAGGCAGTGGATGCCATGGCAAAGCACCTTTAGCTTTTAAGGTCTATGGATCAGGAGCTGTGGCTGGAGTATTCAAGAGGTACCTGGTGGAAGTGGAGGCCATGCTTTGGCCTTCCTTGCCCCTTTGTTGAAGGTCTCTTGAAATGGAAAATGCTGGTGTGCTGTGTGGGGGCTCGGTAAATGCCCAGCATCCACTGGGGCCAGGACTGTACCTTCTACAAATCAGTGCAAGATGATGAAGAAGATTTAGATCAGATATTATAAAGAAATTCTTAACCTGGGGGGCAGAGAGGCCCAGGAACAAGCTGCCCAGAGAAACTGTGGATGCCCCATCCCTGGAGGCTAGGCAGGATGGGACTGTGAGCAGCTTGATCTATTGGGTAGCATCTGCTGTGGGGCAGGGGGCTGGAACTGGATGAGCTTTAAGGTCCCTTCCAACCCAAGCCATTCTACAATTCTGTCAAGTAATGCAAGACCAACCTTGCTGTCATTTTGAAGGAGTAAACATGAATGAATGAGGCATGGTGTTTGACTGCAATGTGTTGCCAACAGCAGTAATAGCACTGGTTTTGGAGACCATCAGGATGTTATTTTGACAACTGTAGGGGCCCTTTTTCACTCCCTTCCTCCATAACCAAATAACCACAGTTTGCATCAGTTTTCTGCAAACACAGAAACCCAGTGACAATCATCACCATCTTAATTAAAAGTAAACAAATATGGTATTAAAGAAAAAATAAGACAACTGCTGAGAGACCAAACAAGTAGCAGAGTATGACTGTCACTTAGAACAAGTCGTGACAAAAACAAGATGAAGAAACTGCCTTTATCCTTGATTATAAGTGAGAAACCTTCCTGGGAGGGTTTCTATTTATGGCTAAAAATAATTGCGGGCTGTATTTGACGCTTCCTTCTGGAATGTCTTTCTCTGTCTCAGTGCATGCTATGATGCCTCATGGCTCGTGGCTCCCTCCTCCATGCCAAATGAAAGGGATCTCCTTCCCTCCATTAGGCAGATAGGGAAGCTGAGGCAGAACCTGAAAGCTCCGTGGTCTGTTCTCTGTGAATTTATGTGAAGTGGGCCCAAACTGTGGAAATCTCATGAAATTAACCAATGGTACAAGTTTTCCATTAGTTTGGGTCTTGTTCTGAGGTCAGCTTGGATCTTTCTCTCATCTTTGAGAAATTATTCAGCCTTGGTCAAGATCAAACCAAATCTAAGATCAGACCAGGTTTCCTTAGCCAGGCTTTTAAAGCAAATACATATTACATTCAAAGCACATTACAGACAAAAGGCTGTCTTAATGCAGTAATACAACTGGACAGTCAGAATGGAGCAGCACTGGGAGATGCATAAGTTAATGATGCCTTGTTACGTATCCTGTATCTTTTATGTCATGAATTTTATAGTCTAAGTGGTAGTAAGATTAGAGATAGGTGAATAATTTATAGCCAATAATTTATTTAATGAATTCCTCCTCCATTTCTGTTTGCAAATTGTTTGTGAACATCCTGTGGTTTCTTCCTATTTTGCTTATTTGAAATTACTTACTGAATAGCTCCTGCAAGTGGTATTTGACACATCGCATGCTTATGAGCAGGGCTTTTCCTCTTTTCTTCTGGGGGACAGCAGTATCTCAGCTTCAGGTTTGGTTCCTTGGCACTGATCCAGAGCAAAAGTTCATGCCGTATGATTTCACCCACCTGACAATTTGAAAGCAACGGTTAGAATCAAGCTTTTGTGAAAGGTATGAAGAATTAGTTGCTGCTTTTTAACGATCAGTCAGATTATCGGTGTGGATAATCAGGTTCAGACTTCACTTTTGCCAGCATGTGCTAAAATTGCTTAAAATGTGTTACATTCACGTCACCAGATTAGAACAGTTGCAGAAATGAACAGAAAGATATAGGGGCCGCAGTCAGCAGAGTGCTGTGCATATGCTTGACTTCAGGCATATTTTTGAGTAGATGCGTAAGTGGTAGAATGGTAAATGATGAACTTCAGCATATATTTAAGTGGCTCGCAGAATTAAGGTCCAAAAATATAGATCCAAGCAAATTTATCTTTCATGAAAGTGACTGTTTGAGAGAAATTTTTTTTTTGTTTTGTTTCCTCAGCTGCGGTTATGGGGTAGTGCATTTCTGGATGGTGGGAGGAGGTGAGAATATAAATATTGCACAGGCTTGCAGTATTCCTCAACTCATCAAATACAAGACAGTTCACCTGAAGTTTCCCTTATGTACTATTCTGTACTTTTTCCCCATAAACACTGAGGGAATTAACATGAAGAATTGAAAAAAAAAAAAAGAAAAAGCAGTTGGTGGTCTTGCTTCCATCTTTATTTCTTCATCTCTCAAGATTTCTCAGATTTCACAATCTTTTCCATATGCTTTTATTCAATTATTATCTCTCCCTCTCTCTCAAAAAAAAAAAAAAAAATTGACGAATGTTAAATACTGCTTGAGAAGAAGTGACCCAGAAAGGAGAACTTTCTCTAGGTCTGCGAGGAATAGCTGTGAGTTACATTAGCATTTTAAAAGGCTGTCATAAGAATAGAATTCAGGAAAGCTTTGCGTTTTTCTGTGCATCTGTTGAGGACTACACATTGTGGAGAAGCAGCTTCTGAAAGTATGTGATGTACTCTTCAGCTCTGTAACTCAGGTGCTGTTTTGTGAAAGGTACACTTAAATGATTCATTTTGTGGGTCTGCAAACTGGTGAGCCCTCATCTCTCTCGTTTGTGCTTTCAGGTTGACCTGTGTGAGGTCTCTTATGACTAAAGGAGGGTTGAGCATGGCCCTGTCTTTCCCTCCTGGCAGCAAATATCTCACACTGTGGAAAGAAAGGTGGCTCAGGTTGGTGTGGTCTGGGAAGCTGAGAAGAGAAAAAGCTGTCTCTGGGTGGTGTGTGGGAGGAGGCTGCACAGGGCGGCAGTGACTTTGGGGTAGGGAAGGGCGACTGTTCCTGCTGACTTGCAGGAGCTAAAACGAGCTCTTTGGAGCAGACTTCAAGGAGCATGATGTTGTTTCTTGTGCTTAGACAGTGGGCTTAATCAGAAATGCAACCAATCCATGCTCTGTACCAGCTCCCAAACGTTATATATCCCAAGGAGTATCTTGCAAAAAGTGGTCATTAATATCCGTCAGATCTTTATGTGCAGGAGAATTTCAAGACATATGAAAAGGGTTCTTTCCAAGGGAAAGACCTCTGGGCATATTTATTGCCTCTTACGTGATGACAATAAATCCCAGTCTTGCACCCATAGAGATCAACAGGACAGCTTCATCTTTAGGTGAGGGAGCATTTGCAGTGCAGAAAGGATGAGCACCAGCAATGTGTGCTGTGGGGAGCCTCTGGGCTGCCATGTTTCCCCATCCACATTCCTACTTACTACTCTGTGCTTCCTGCTGCTCATTCTGCTGTGCAGCCCCAGCACAAAATCTGGAGAGGGCACTGCCAGCAGAAGCTGGTGGTGCAAATCTGGAAATTGTTCCGGCCTTCTTCTCTGATCCTTGTAGGGCTTTGAGCACATTCATTACATATAATTGCACCGTTAATAACCCCAGTGATGCATGCTGTAGAATTAAAAAGCAATCACCTACACCAAATAAGATAAACAACAAATGGTCCCAGTGGACTACCACATGTCCTTATGCAGTATGTGGATGCCTTTAGGAGCGAAGTTATTGGCACTGCATTATGTATACAGAGGCGGAGACACTATGTCCTATAAGGGCAGTCATTTTATGACAGGAAAAGCATCAGGAGATTGCTGGAGGCTGCTGGATCCTTGTTATTTGGGAACAGGAGACGGATCAGCTTAGGAAAGTTGGAGTTCAAAGGCCACTTTGGAATTTAGCTTGGACTTACTTGTGAAGAACCTTGGAATGAGAATGGCAAAAGAAGCAGTTTGGAAAGGAAATATGGCCACATCTTCATCTAGTGGCTAGTGCCACTGACAGGGAGTTGGCGTCTCACAGACGTTTGGCTTCATATGGGGAGATCCCAAAAGGAGGATGCATAGAGGGGAGGCTGCCTTCCCAAAACTGATCTTTGTGGAGGACTAAGTTGTGTCTTACTTTGTCTTCTGCTTCTCTATGTTGCTCTCTTCAGTGTTATGAACATGGGTTAATAGTAACAATAAAATAACAATAATAATTATTGCTATTAATTGTTTATACCTCCTTGAAAAGGATTCTAGTTGTGCAGACTAGTTCCGCAGTGACTCCTATGGGAGGGTGCACAGTTTCTGACCAAACTGGCCATGGCCATACATTGGGATCTCTGTGTGGCTGTCACAGTCAGCCAGGACAAGTCGAAACAGGCAAAAGGAAAGAAAATAGACAAATTTCTGCATCCACAGCAGCTGGAGTGAACGTCAAACAGATGGGCTCTTCCACCCCGATTATCCTAACCACCTAAATATAGAAATATGGGCTTTTTTTTTTTTTTTCCCTTCTTTTCTTCTTCTCCTTTTTTTTTTTTTTTTAATAATTTTAAATTACCCGAGGGGGTGGTGTTAGCACACGCTAGGGCAGTGCTAACGAGTGCAAATAGAAGTCATCTGCTGACAGAGTCAGATCACGTCTTCTGCTCATGATTCTCCCCCCCGCCCTTCCTTGCTTGTGCTTTTTCCAGGAGAAGCACATAGGCTGGCAGTGGCTAAGTCTGTCCCCTCTGTGGGGTTGGGGGACACTTCTGAGTGCACAAGCTGACTCTTATTTCAAATGCTGACTGTGGCTATGCAGGCACACAGGGTAAATAAGCACTAAGGCAAATGGGTAGGAAATGCACGCCCTTGCCTCCTCCTGTACATAGTTTTGTAAGTAGATGGGGCAGAAATTATGCAAGGAGGTGCTCGCAGATATTTTCCTCCAGTATAGGAGAGACACATACACACCGGAAAAAGTCAAAGGGAGGGCCACCAAAATATTGAAGGGACTGGAGCACCTGTCCTCTGGGGAGAGACTGAGAGAGCTGGGTCTGTTTAGCCCAGAGAAGAGGAGACTCAGTCCCATCATCACTGCAGAGAGATGGAAGGGATAACTGTTAGCAGCTGGCTGTGCCTGGGCGCTGTTGTCCTTTTTGTCCTGCAGTATTTGACACAGCTAAAGCAGCAGGAAGGCAGAGTGCTGTGTTATTTTTGGGTTTCTTTTGTTCTACTGAGGGCTTGAGTAGGGAAACATTACTAGGGGGATTTCAAGTGGAGAAATACAGCACCTTGATAATGCTGTGTTTTCCATTCATCTTCCAGGTTACTCTTCTTTTACTTTTTCTTGTCTCAGGACTGAGTTTCATAACTGTTCCCAGGGCTTTTTTTCCCTGGCTGGCCATGGGAACAAGAGGAAGGGAAGAACAGCAGGAGGCACTGCCTACGGAGCATAGCAGTGCAGTATGGAGTGAGCATGAGGCCCTGTTTCTCATCTCTGCCCTGTTGGTTCCTGAGTCTTGTTCTCCCCATCTCTAAGAAGGGAATAACGGTGGCTTGCTCCTAAGGATACTGTCAGGGAAAAACATTAAGCTGATGCTATGTCATTACTGCCGCAGCCATGGCCTAAGATATACAACAAGAATAAAGGTTTGTAACAAAACTGCACTGACCTGGGGCCCAGCCAAGCAGAACTGCAATGTTTTTTCCTTGTCATTATGTACAAGGATGTGTTGTACTCTGTGGATGTATCTACACCAGCATCAGTGCAGATATACAAACAGACCATGAATAAAACTTCAGAGACTCTGCAAAGGAATTCTTTATCTTATGGGCTTCTCTCCATGTGAGGATAGCACACGGTTTCTCAGAGCTTCCAGGGCTCATTTTGCTTGTGTGCTCATGCTCTCCTGCAGAAATCCAAACAGTTGTAACCTTAATCCTGGGTGCTGGTGCCATATGTATCCTTGGCTCCCACAGCATTTACATCTTCCTTGGAGGTCTCTCTTGTGAGGAAGGATTGGCAAGCCGTTGTAGGAGGCTGCCTGGGGAAGGTGTGGGGTTTCCACTTTGGAAGCAGGCTTCTGAGGATGGGTTCAGCCAGCAGCTGGCAGGGTGGCAGGGCTGTAGGAAATCCTGCCTTGGGGCAGGAGGGTGGAGCTGGTTAAATTCTGGAGGCTGCTGCGTGGAGAAGTATTACATCTGGTGTTTCCAGGGTAAAGTGCATTCTCTTGTCACCTCGAGGTCATGTAGTGCAGTGTTGTCTCATCCACGAGGCACCCAAATGCTATGGATACTGGGCAGCACAGCAGAAGCCCTCAGCTGCCTTCCATGTATTTGCTTAGGACTCAGGATAAGCTCTCCCAGATACGGCAAACGAGGGATCCCAGCGTAAATACACCTAATTAGCTTTGAAGGAGACGAGCTTTGGCAGGCTTTAGTCATTCTGATTCATGCTAGGATGTGTGGCACCTGGCTGGCACTGCTTCGGGTCACTCAAGCATCCCTCTGCTACGCACTTGAATGCTCCTGACGAGCAGCTGAGGGGTGCAGGAGCACCAGGCTGGCTCTGCATGCTGCTGCTTGGCAAAGCTACCTCGCTTCGGCTTGCAGCCACGGTGCATTTGAGAGGTCTCTTATTGCTCCTTAGCTTCCTTCATGCTGCGTGGAGCCAGGTCTGCGGTAAGCCTGATGGAAACCACTGCCATGATTCCGTACCACGGTTAATCTGCAGGCAGGATAACAGCATTTTTGGATTTAAAAAGAATAATAATAATGCAATCAAGGAGGCTGGTTGTGCTGCTTGTTTTTAAGGATGCCTGGTATGTTCAGTTATCTTTTCCTCATCCCAGTTTCGTTCTCAGCAAACAGGGTAAACAACCTCCCTGACTACAACAGTAAAAGGCTTCAAACAGGACTGGATGGAGTCTGGGGCTCACTAGTGTGTGAGAGTAAAGGCTCTTAGTTATCATAGAACTGCAGGAGAAATGCTGAGGTGGACAGGGAATTGTGGAGATCAGAGCAGGCTGCCCAGAGCCTTGTGAGGTTTGGAGGAGAGGGGTGAGCCTGGGACTGGGCAGGCAAGCAGACCAGTGTCTCATCCCAGAGGATCTGGAAAACTGAGAGAATTTGTTTATGGAGGATGTGGGATGCTACAACACTGAGCACCCTAAAAAAGCCCAAAGGGACTCAGCAATTCTGTCTCCAGTCTGGGACTCGAAAGTATGCCACAAATCAAAGCTGCAGTCACCCGATAAGTGTAAAGTCAGTAGAACAGAAGATTAAATACGTCCTCAGTGTCTGTCTGTCCTGAAGGTTGAAAGAAGCAGTAACAAACCAAAGTATGTGATTTTTGCTTTTATTTTTAGTACATGTTCAGCTCTATTTTAGCAGTGCCAGGGGATGTGGCATCTGGCACTGCTGCTTTTCTGGCAGCATCTGGGCTGAATACCTGAGCTTTGTTGATGCTTGGGTGATTCAACAGTTTGCCTTTAAATTGCCGTGGTAAAAGCTGGAACTCATAAGCAGGCGTTAAAAATGAGATAATATTTAATATATTATTACTTTGTTAATGTATTAATTGTTATATTAGTAACAATAAACAACGATTTCTTTAAATCCTTAGCTTTTGAATCTCTGCAAAGTAGATTGCATCTTTCATCCATTTCCTGCAGATGCATTATACTCCTGAAATTGCTCCTGTCAGTTCACTGCAGAGTACTTGCTGTTCTGGGGGTCATTCACTGCCTGTTTGAGGCTTGCTGGTGCCCCTATTAACAGAGAGAGTTTTGGTGCAGGGGCGATGTAGCAAAACATATTGTGGCACGTTTCCTGACTGCTATGGTACAAGCAGTTCATCATCATTGCTGGCAGCACGGCCAGAGTCTGTTCTCTATTTCAGGATGAAAAATGGGAAGGAGAAGAAGAGAGAGCACTCTAGTGTAAAGAAAATGGCTTCAACTTATTTTGGAAATACAGGAAGATGTGTGGGTTCAAAAGGGATAAGTGTTGAATTCCTTCAGAGCAGCTTGTGTTGGGCAGCACCTATTTATTACCTAAGCAGAGGAATGTCACCTGAATCTTCAGCAGCAAGACTGGCCAAATCCAGTGGGCAAGCTCATGCATGGTGTGCTACCAGCACTTCCAGTCTGTATGTGTGTAATCCACATCATCTGAGGAAAAGGAGCCACTGAGTGAAGTGGGGAAGTGAGCGAAATATTCTTTTTGGGCATTAACAGTCTTCCCTGCTTTTGTTTTTATTCAGAGTAGTGGAAAATAAGGACAAAATGTCTGGATGTGGTCTGCATTCTGCAGAAGTTCTCTAACCCAGCCTTTTGCATGGCCAGACAGCGACACTCTTGCCAGTTCAATTAAGTCAAATGCACCACCCTTAGGTGCCTAAAGCTGGACCCATGTTCATATGGAAGCATATTGGGAAAGGTCTTCCCTTCTTTGAAGAGTTGAGCTGTTTTTTGGGATGCTGGCTAAAGCTTCCAGATGTGTTCCTGAAGAAGAGGCTGAAGATGTTTGGTCCTGTGAGTGAAGAGACCAGAAGACCCTGAGGGACCCTTATGCCCTCAAACATGTGGAAGCGTTGGTGTGATTCACACAAAAAATGACTGCCACTCCCTGAATTTCAGTAATGTAGCAGACTTTTGCATGTAAGTTTTATTCAGGCTGTCCTTGCTTGTCTTGTTGCTCATAAGTCTTTTTACAGACAGGTTCGGTTGTGTAAGTTGGAGGTGGCTGCTCATTGCATGGGCATTCCTGGGAGCAAGCAAGGAAGGCTTCTGCTTAGTTTTACCAGCTGATTGCTCTCCAATTATATTGCGGTCCAGCACCCTATGATCAAGGTTGCAGTCTCAGCCAAGTGCTGGTGCGAGCAATCTCTCTCAGAGGGAATTTATTTATTTTTTTCTTAAATCATTCTCCAAGGGATTGTGACTCAAGAGCAAATCATTTTTAAATCAACTGTGAGTGGAGAGTAAATAATTTTTTTTAACCGTGTATTATGAAAGAAACACAAACAGTAAAAAGGCTAAAATGGGTGCTAGGCATTGCTTGGAGAATAACTGAATCACTCTCTCATACAGAAACCGATAGCAACAGAAGAGCATCCTACCCTCCCTGCCCTCCAGTCTGAGGTATTTTAGCTGTTTGGGGGTCACTGCTGAAAGTATGAAGGGCGGTGGGTGCCATGAGGAACTGGGAACAGTACAGATCTGGAGAGAGGCTTCATGGCTCTGCAGAGCACATTAATCTTTCCCATCAATGAAGTATAGCTTTTTAATCAAAGTGTACACCTTCTCCCTTCAGTGAGCTCTGGGAAGACACATTTCTGTTCTGTCTGTGGTACTTTTTGCAATATCTTATGGGTTAAAGAAAAGCCATTCTTACCTACAGGGGAGTTTGGAGTCTGACAGGTTTCTGGACAAATGAAGCCTTGCCTGTGTTTCTATATATCTTTATTTCCAAATACATTTCCCACTGTCTATGAGGTAGTTAAGAAACAGAAGCAATGGGAAATGCTGGGAGCAATTACCTTCCAAAGCAAAGGGTGAAGGTGGGCAACAGGCACACACATGCATTCAGTGGTTTCATTTGTGCCTTTGATTCTTGCTTTCTACTTTCAAATACCTTTCTTGCTGATGACACAGGGAACTCCTGGCAAGCCCAATTTAAGAGCAAAGTGTAATGTAGCATTTCTTTTTTTCTTGTGGTCTGTGATTGTGTCTTGTAATAATTGAACTTTTGAGTAACTCCAAGTGAATTTCTCTGAAACTACCTTTGTGTTATCCCATTACCAACACCAAAGGTGAATAAAAACAATTTTTTTTGCTCCTGGCTGAGAAGGGAATGTACAAACGAAAGGTCATTCTTAGACTCTTGTCTTTTCCCAGATTCCTGCACAAAGTGTGCTAAAAAGGCTATCTAGTGTAGACTTTTTTAGGAGGAATTTGAGTCTCTTGCTTGAACCTGTGAAAATGTTGAGTTCTATATTTCCTCTCTCATGTGTTCCTGACCCTGTTATGCCCTGTGCGTGGTTTGATGGTCACCTTGAGACATAGAGATTGGAGGGAAATTGCGTCTCCCCACCAAGCAAAGGCTGCTCCAGGATGAAGACATGAGGAGAGATATCCAAACCTCAATCACAGGGCTCTGTAGGGCAGCTGCTGTCTCCCAGGCTGTTGGGTGAGTACCTAGAATTAATTTAGACTGATGGCACCACAGGATAGCACAAGCACAGCTGTGAAATTAAAGCCACAGGTCGGCTTGTAGAATTTGCAGTGATTGAAGTCATAATGTCTTCTCTTAATTAATTTAATACAGGTTTAATTTATTGAGGGTTTGTCTTGATTTATTCCTCTGTGGTATTACTTGCTCAGATGCCTTGTGTGAAGAGCCACTGTGCTTTCTCACGGCTTGGAAAGGTGTGCTTACATCAGTAATCCATGCTCGATCATCACATTCCCATCCTCTCCCTTTGTTTTACCCAACAACCAGGGGAAACAAAACCAAAAACAAGTGGGAAGGAAGTGACGGCTTCACAATTTCTGCTGTTTGAAGAAGAGAGAAAAGTTTCTTAGGACTTGAAAATGCCATGTGTTGCACAGATAACTCTGTGCAACCAGACCCACTCCAGGTCTACTACAAGCCCATGGACCTAACTCGTTGAGGTTGTTATTTTTCCACAGGCACTGTGCAGTCAGCTTGCCCTTGTTTATGTGTGTGATGTGCTTTTGTGATCTGTGTTGAGATCCATGGTTGTATTGTACATCTGTAGCATTACAGAATGCACTTCCTACAGGGCTGGGATGCCAGGCAATGTCCTGTGTTACTGAATTTGTTTCTCATGGGGCACGGTGGCTAAGTAGTTACACCCAGTGCTTTACCTCATTAGATTCCCTTTACCTCTCCACAAACAGATTTCTTACCTGCTGCATTCCGGGTTCAGGAGAAGGCATTCACTCATGCAGCATGTGTGCTGAAGTCTGTCTCCTCTGTCCTTCTCTCCCCCATCCTTCCTTTTCTCTCAGGTCTCCTGTCACCATTGTTGTGTGGGAGAAGGCCACACCACTCCTCCTTGCTGGATGCAAGACCTACATTTCCATGTCAATAGCCTTCTGTGGAGTCTTCCCAGTACTGAACCAGCAAACAAGGCGCCCACTGTTCACGGCTGGGATGTTCAGCCAGCCCTGACAGCCTCAATGCTGCTTTGTCAGCGTCTCCACTGAAAACCGGGACACTGGGGACTCGTGGGGGGCTGGGGCTATGCTGCTGTCAGGCGGGCTCCGGGCCCTGGGCAGCATGCCACTCATTTTAAGCAGCCCCATCCTGTCTGTGCCTGGATCTTTGTGCTCCAGACCAGGCTACTGTAGCTTGCATCTGGTTTTTGAGCCATGCATCAGTGCCTTTCAGCATGCTTCGCTTGGCTACTGTGTGGTTTTCAGGCTGCCAAGTGTGTGGGGATGCTGCCCTAAGTCTGAGGGAGAAGCTGCTCTCATTTCCCTCTCCCTTTCATTATTTCCCATGTTCCCTGGGGCAAGCGTGCAGTGTACCCAAAGTTCTTGCCTCCTGAGTTCACACTGATGCCTTGGGTCAGAGGCAGAGCTGTGCCACATCCCTGGCACTCTGTTTTTTACTCCACAGGAAGAGTTAAGGGACTTGGTGCTTGCTTTTGTTTTCCCCCAAATAACTTCACACTAGTGACATTTAAATAAATTCTGCAGAGCAGGCGCAGAAGGGGCAGCAGCAGAGCTGGCTCCTCTGTGCTACTTCAGGAAGGGCCAGCTGGAGCACAGGGACGGTGACGAGGCCAGGTAGTCCTCTGCCAAGGCTGGCGGCAGCTGAAGCTGCTGAAACCAGTTAAAATGTGTTAAATCCCCAGTTCACGGGGGACAAAACCGAGAGGCCTTCCTTTTCTGTCACCGTGGGTAAACTGCTGATAAGGAGAGGTAATGCTCGCTTCTCGTCACTTCTTACAGTTTAGTTTAACAGTGCCTCTTTCATGGTCTTTCTGCCTCCCATTTGTTTCCCTATGCTGAGCTCCTGCAGCCCTGTTCTCCTTTAGCAGATGGAGATGTGAGTTGAATCCTTCCACAGGAGGAAGTGGTGGAGGACGTGTAGGAGCCTTGCATTACTTTCACCCCTCTCCTTCCACTGACATCAACAGAGCAGGTGGGAGGGTGGCCCTGAGGCCTTCAGATAGCAAGAGACTTCTTCAGCTTGGTGAGGGAGCCCTAGAGCAGATGGATGACTGCTCCTCTGCTGACTACAGAAGTACTGGAGATCTAATGTGTTCCTCTTCTCCTGGCTCTAGGGATATTCCTGGCACCTGGACACAGGTAGGTGGAGACGTTGAGCAAATTGGTTGCAGTACCTTGGAGAGGTAATGAGTCACCTTCCCTGCTGGTGGCATAGCTGTGGGATGGTTCCTTCTCTTGCTAGCAGTCCTCCAGCTGCCTCTACCAGAGCAAGGAATCTCATAGCTCCCAGATTTCATAAATTCATGTCTTGCTGAAAGGCTTTCTTATGGGGGATGGCATCTGCCAGTACATTCTTAGCCTAGAGGAGGGGATTTCCAGTTGTTTATTTGGCAATGTATATGTGGCTTTATGATGGAGTGTTATCACTATGCTCTAAAAAAAAAAAAAAAGAAAAAGGAAGATACTGTGGAATTATTTAGGATGGTGGCTTTATTATGATATTTTGGGAGGGGTTGTTTGTCACGTGAGAGGGCCAACCTAAAAGTATGTGGAAAACCACTGTCACACTTCCTTTATGAGTAAAGCCCTTCTTTCTCATTGCTGTGAGGAGGAAAAACAGAATAGAAAACAAGCTGAATGAAAAATGTGAATCAGTGTTTGTAGCAGCATGGGTTGAGGAAGCTGTGCACTCAGTGCTATAGAGGCTGGTGCACTATTATGCTCAGCACTGCAGTGGGGTTTCGATAGCTGTGGGCACATTCAGGGAGCTCTGTAGGTGCTCAGAGCCCTGCAGGATCTGCCTCTGTGTTACCTGTATATGAATACTGTCATCTTATGAAGCACAAGAGACCCAGAGGAAAGTGGCTGAATCCCACTGGAATTCTTAGTCTCCTGTGACACTTTTCAGTATGAAAATTTTGGGTAAGTTTTAATACAACCAATAGATTTACTTTTGAAGTGTTCATGCCTCTGCGGAGTGCATAAACTGCAGGAGGGAACCATCTTTCGATATAGTTGTGTTTAAACTCTACACTGCCCCTTACTGAGTCTGTGCTGGTGAAACTCATTCAAGCTGGGCAGCTCCAGCTATACATAACTGGTAATAACATGACTGAGCCAATCCTTTATCTTTTTTAATAACAGAGGTTGTGGGGAATCCAGGGAAAGAAAAATACAGATGCTTCTAGTACCTTAACATTAATGTCTCAGATGAATAGGTTTCTAAATTGTGACATTTAGGAAATGTTATCTTGTCTTTATTGCACTTGGAAAAGATTGCATTTTTGGTATGAATATTTCTTTGTGATTTTTTTTTTTAAAGTCCATTTTTGCTGGTTGTTGTGTATGCAGAATGCTGAGATAATGTTACTATGAGAACCTTCAGCATTACGTTTCCAGATTAGGTATGTTTAGCTGTGAGGCTGTGATGATAGTTCAGCTTGTCGCATTTCAGTTTTATTAACCAATCTGCACATGGTTATCACCTGGATGACTCATAATTAAGTAAAAGGAAATTCAGAAGTCATCCTGGAAAAAAAAGAAACAAAAAAAAAAAACCAACAAAAAAACAACAACAACAGGAGCTCTAAATACTGTTTAAAAAAACTCTCAATTCACTGCTGGAAACAGTACAACATTATTTCCAACAGCTGCAGTTTGCATTCCTAGAACCCTGAATTTGCACCTTCCTGGAAAGGGGCATCCCTACATTGGCATGTCCAATTAATTCAGCAGGACACATTCACTAAGACAAGAAACATTTCCCAAGAAGGACAGACTCTTCAGTTGTATAAAGATGCTTGAACAAACGAACTCAAGTTATTTCTTTTTTTCCTCTTCATTTTAATTTCACATTTGCATCTAACTTATTTTTTCCCCTTTTTCTAGCAGTCTTGCAATTTCAGTACCAGTGTGCCCCTTGTTTTAAATTCAGATGCATTTATCTGAGCAGCCAAGGATGGAGGGGCAGGTTCCCACCGGCACAGCAGATGTATTTATATTTATGGTAGCATCTGCATGGGCTGGCTCCTGGCTCGTGCTGCCTGCCTTGTGGGAGGGGGACTGGCACTTCCAAGAGTTCATCAGCAGAGAACATTATTTCAGCAGAAGCCACATCTATCCCCACGGCACCATCCTGTCTCTTTTGCAGAGGATGCTGTGGCAGCAGCCACTGCTGCAGCTTGGCAAGTCAAGGCTGCGCAGATAATTTGCAGCAAGCCACAGGGAAAATGCTTTCTTTCTTCAGGGGGTTAATTAGGCTGTGAATCGCAGCAGCGGAGAGGGCATACTTACTGTGCCATGTGGTGCATGTCACTCAAGCTCAGTGCGAACAGGAAGGCACTGCAGGATGTGGGACAGGGACCGAGCCACCCCAACTTTGCTCTCCCAGACTTGCAAGGTTTTGGTAAATGCCTTGCTTATAGTGGAGTGCTCTGCTTGAACCTTGTCAGAGGGTGCAGTGTCAGAACACATCAAGACTTCTGAGGACACAATTACCCTGGCAGAGCATTCTTGTGGGGGGCGGGGGATGCGGCTTGGGCAACATGCACATACCCGAGATCCTCTAAGCACATGTGTTATGTGCATGCTGTCCTAGTGTCAGGCTGCACTTTAACAGTGCATAGGGGAAGATGGTATTGGAAAGGTTGCTTTGATGCCGTAAGTGGGCATCCCAAGTGGGTTCTCCAATCCCACGCTGGACCACTGAGGATTTTGTTATCTGTGCATTGTACTAGCTCATAGGCAGAGCAGCTGGGGTGCTGCAGAGCAGGACATAGGCTGAACTGAGTGTCAGGAAATATTTTCATGTTCTTTGCTCGGTTATCCTTCATGAGGACTTAGAATTGAGTGACGAAGTAAGAAGCAAGTCCCCAAACAAAATGCCACCTTCCAAAATAGAGGTGATTGGAAGGACTGGGGAGCATGCAGAAAGTTGCATAAGGAAGGAAAGGGGTTGGGATGGTTTGATGATGTGCCTGAAGCCTGAGCAAGCAGCTGATAAATGAGATCTCATACACACATGCATATGTATGTGCACTCACACAGGCGTATAGCTCTGTGTCTCTAGATAGCAGTGTAGTAGCATGACCTCTGTATGTGAAAGGTCTTGTCAGTACTAAGGGGGCATCACCCAGGGAGAGCTGTGCTTTCAGGGACTGCACAGGAGAAAATCATTGATATATATTCTTGGAAGACTAAAAAGGTTGAAGAAACAGCACTGACTGTGCCGTTTAGGCTTCTTCTTTGCATTTTTACTTTTTAAAATGCTCTAGATGCAGAGGGGCTCTGCTTATTATTTATAAGTGTTGCTACCGCCTTGAAATGGAATCTGTAGGCACTTTGATAAATGTGGTGAAAGCTTGTCTGGTGTCACTGCCACTTCTCTAAAGTGCCTCCTGCATCCTCTGCTGAACTGCTGTTTCATCAGTTTGGACAGCAGCATTCCTCAGTGAATTGCAGCAAAAGTCTGGTTGCATCATCCCGTGCTAATGGAAACAGAGCAGGAGGGAATGAGCGCCAAGTGTATCCTGTGAGTGCTGGGCAGAGCAGAGAGGCAGGAGGAGGAGAAGGCCCCACTCATTGCTCCATCCTGGTGGGCAAAGGAAAAAGGGAGAAACCTGGGTTTTAAAATAAGGTCGAGGTATCTGAAAACAGAAATAAACATATCGTCTCCTCCTTTGGGCAGAGGGAGATGCTCAGAGCTGATCTTGCTGAGGACAAGGTGCTGCTGTGCTGGGCAACGGAAAGCTTGTCCTGTGCCAGCAGGTTAGTGAGCGAAGATCATTTCACCTGAGTAAAAAGGTAGAGGAAGTGTGAGAGTGCTCTGTAAATATATCAGCAAGTGAACAGTGTGATGGGGCAAGGGCTTTTCAGTACTAAGGGAAGGTGCTGGCAGAGGGACAGGCTCAATTGTAATAATCTAGTCTGGGAATTAAAGTGAAATTTCATGCTATTAGGTCAGAGAAGTTAGGGAGTAGGTTTCCAAGCATAGTAACAGAAGCAAAACACCCATGCAGCCCTTAAGAGGAGTCTTGATCTGTCTGTGAAAGGGATTATGTGAAGCGCCAGACTCTGTGTCCTAGTAGATTTTGTCCCATGCTGCCTCCTATGTCTTTTAATTCCACATTAACCAAGCAGGGTTTGTGTGTTTAAGATGTAACTACATACAACATCACAGATGAAGCTTCTAAGTGCTTTGCAACTTTGAACTCGTGTCTTGAGTTTCCTTTTTCTGCCTACTGGCTCCTTTCACGGTGTCCATTTCATCCAAATACGCAGCAGCAGCATTTCACCCAGCACACAGATTCCCCCTCATCTCACTTTTGTGCAAGCTTGTTCCACCAACAAGCAGCACCTCAGCACTTTTGGGGACTGAAAGCTATTTACCAGCTAAGATGGCAAGAGTACAACACTATTTTCAGCACCTCAGCCAATCGGATTTTTTCTGGCAATCCTATTTAATGGAGGTGGGGTCATGTCACCTGAAATAGTTTCTGCTCTTTGCATTCATCTCTGGCTCTCGTGCCAGTTCTGCAGCCAAGTTATGGTGCCTGGGCTCTGACAACTGACTGCTTATAATCAAAATGGCTGTTTAGCCAAAGCCATGTGTTTTTAAAAGGATTTTGGGCTCTCAGGTTCTTGGGTCTGTCAGTGAAGTGCGTACCTGCAGGATCCATCTTTAGCCCCATTGTATTGCAGTGATATGTTCTGCTTCATCTTTATAGCTTTGGAGCTCAGTGGCCTGTTTCAGCCCTGTTGAAGTGAGTTTCCAAAATACTGCATTTGCCAGGTTTCATCAAAACATGCAACTCAAATGTGGTTTCAGGTCGATTATTAGGCACAGGAAAGCCCGAGCAAGCAGGATGCGATATTCCAGGCTTCATTGCTGCTTCTTGAGGATTCCTCAGTTATTTGAGGGGTGAGGTGGGAAGAGGTAGTGGAAAATTTAAGATCTCTCTCTGAGTTTGTAAAGACAACAAAGAAGAATGTCACTGTGTGTTGTAGTACCAGCTACAGGTCAGGTCACCGACTGCAGGCTGATCCCTGGGGCAGCCCGATGGCAATGAGAAATGCTTTTTTCTTCTTTGAGAGGTAAGCTGAGATCCTGGCATGGGTCCTCGCCAGCCCCTCTGTGCAGCAGCAGCTGCTGCATGGGAAAAAAAGTGCTTTTACTTCTATGCCGATATCCAACACTGCAAAATCAGGCTGCACTTTCTCTCTTTCCCCCAACCTCTGTGTTCCTGTGGGGAGGTGAGAGCCCTCCCAGAGATACTCAGCAGTGGCACATGATTTATTGTGATTTCTTTTTCCTGTCTTCTTGCTAAGTAAAACCTTCCTCCTGTTTCAGTGTTGGCAACAGTAGGGGTATTGGATTTGGATCCAGCAAGAAGATGAGCAGCCAGTATAAATCCTGAGCGGGTTTTTGGAATAAGTAATACCCCCAATTCATCTCACTGTGTCACTTGCAGTAGGTGCCTTGGAAACCAGAGATGCAGTTGGAGGAAAACTGCACCAACTGGAAATGAAAGGATTTCCCAGCCCAGGAGCTGGAATCCCAGGAGGGATTTCCTCCTGGGCTTTCTCAGCTCAGCTGGACGCGATGCATAGCTTGACCCTTCTTTGCATGTGCTTTGATCTCACATTTCAGGCTGCCTCTTGGTCAACTGCAAGGTCAGGAGGGCAGACCCAGCTCTCCCACTTCAGTCTTTTTGTTCACCCTGTTTAGTTTCCAATTGCAGCAGCCCGGGAATAAAAAATAAATAAATCTATAGGTAATCTGGGTTTAGAAACAAACCTCCAGGGTGTTTGATTAAGCCCAGTGTGATGGAGGCATCCTGCTCCTCCAAAGCAGGGGCTGTGCTGGGTTTGCACACAGCGCACAGCTCCCGGCTGGCACTGGTACAGTGCACGGGTGTTGCGGTCGCATGCCACTGCTTGTGTCACTCTGATGTGCGTGACACCCGCCTGAAAACAAGGGGGAAAAACTGGCTTTTTGTTTCCCAGCTGAAATAGCTCTGGCAAGGCGCAGACACCACCTCTGTGAATGGAAGCCTTGTGTGTAGCCCTGTGATAACCGGTGCCATTGTGCTCATCTCAGTGCTGCCAGTGGCTCTTCTGATAACTTCCATACCAGAACAGATCACACAAGTTCTCAATGACTTCAATTAGGTCTCCTGGCGGTGATGACAAGTGGCCCATGGAAGTGTGAATCTAGTTTATAGAAATTAAGAAGCCAGAACCAAACAACAACAAAAAAGCCTTCTAATCTGATCATTACACTCAGGCCAAGGGATCAGCAAAATGATCAAGCGAGGGAGAGAAACAACTTCTGGCTACTCGATTCTGTGTTTCTATCCAGGCCAAGTGCTGCACCACAGTGAACAACAATCTTGTAACAAGCTTGGATAATACCCAGTGGTGAATTAACAGGGACCACTGATATCTAAGTGCTTTTCAGCTTCGTGTTGCCAGGAATAAGTCCCAGTTCTGGGGGGCCAGTGTCCCTCCTCAATCAGGGTTTAATTCCCTCCCATCTGCTGTCTGCACTGCCTGCCGATCCTCTCCCAAGTAGGGCACCATGTGGGTCTGGAGAGAAGCAGGGGCGTGCTGGGCTCTCTGTTCACTGTGGTATCCCTCAGGGGAAGAAGCAGAGGGATCCTGCCCCCACTAGACTCCCAGGAAGATGCTAATGGAGGAGATGTGTGTAAGGAGAGTAGGTGGGTCCAGCAGAAGGAGGTGACTTTGAAAGAACCTTCTGTGAGCTGGGATGCCTCTAATGGCTGCAAAAAGAAGTGCCTGAGATGCTGTCCACATCCCTTACCTTCTCAAAGCTGCGTCAGGCTGAGGTGACACCTTGCACCAAAAGGGCTTGTCCTCAAAAGGGGACATCGGAGAGGATGCAACCAGGCATCCATGTGCACAACCAGGCACTACCCCCATAGAAACATCCTGGGAGCCTTCACAGCATTTCTGCTGTGGGATAACACAGACAGAGCTGGTGCCATCAAGGACAAAAGCAGCCTCTTTCCCACCATTGCTGGGAATAATAGGAATAATTACCTCATTATTCCCACAGCCTCCACAGCTCTCAGAGAAAGAGTAACTGGTGTGCAACAATGCCTCTGTTGTACACAATGCCTGCAGCACGTTCCGCTGGAGCAGAAGATGGAGATACAATTCACCACTGTGGGTTTGGTCCAATGAACTTTGGGTGTTTTTTAGGTTGGTTGGTTGCTGTGGCTCTTTGGAGGGGGGTGGTGGTGAGTGGGCTCTGTACAATTTATTTATTAGTTTATTTTCTTCATTTATTTATTTAAATCGAGCTCATGGATACGGGTTCAGTTTTCAGATGCTTGGAGTTGTGCAGAAAGCTTGTGACCTGGATACGACCAACAATGTCAACAGAGAAGGCAGAAAGGGGAGCTCTGGTCATGCCATTGCAAAATGAGAAGGTGCCACTTGCTCTTCCCTGCTCTGGACCTGTCAAAATGCACGCTCATCCGTAGGTCTCAAATATGTTTCAGGAAGGGGATGTCCTTGCTTAGCAGCAGTTGAGACTATGAGGTAGGAAAGGGAAGGGTTTTGCCAGAGCTGCACAGCCTGAAGAGAGCCAAGTGCTGTGACTCATGTTTGCTCAGTTTACCTTGTTTTAGTGGTGTCTCAAAAAAAGAAAAATGCACTGCTGTTAGAAGCAGAGATGTTCCTTTTGTTACATTTCTGCACTCTTCACAGATCCGTTGCTGGTTTGTGAAGCTTGCTGCGGTGCTGCTGCTGATTGTGTTATTATTATCCAGGGGCACCTGAAATCTTCTGGCATAGGGTTTATCTTTGCAGCTTAGTTTGTCTCTGCTTCTTCCTAATATGAGAAACATCAGGAAGTTGTCTCTCAGGCTTTGCTTGAGGGCTTCTGCAAAGCTGTACCATAAAGTTTCTCCATCTTTATCTGAAAATTGCACTGGCTTTCTGGAAAAGCCTAACATTTGTCAGGCAACTGGTTTAAGTAAGTGTTTACATAAACCAGAGAATTAAATTTTCAGTGACTCTTACAGTGTTCTGGCCCAGCGCTCAGTTTTGCTCCTCATGACATCTCTGTTTCATTAACTCACACATGACATCGTTGGAAAAAAGTAGGAAGCTTACACCTAATATTTCTAGCCTGTCTTAAAAAGAAGAAAAAAGCAAATTAAAAAATAAAAAGATGACACACACATGAATAAATTTTCACCTGAGCCCCAGACCACTGCAAACTCATAAAAATGAAAATCCCTCTCTTGCAAGAGTGAAGCCAGCCCTGAGTGACACGTAACCTCGGGAAGCACAAGCTACAGCCAAGCAATAAGACTTCTCTGCCTTTGCGTTGCCATCTGTCTCCTCTAATGTGCTGTAATCCCTCGTATGCTGGATTAGAAATTATCACTGGGCAGGGCTGGACTGAAGCCAAAGTGGGGCTCCTCCTTCAAGTTGCTGGGAAGAGGAAGGCCTTGCTGAAACCTGCTTTCTTCCTGCTCCTCTGCAAGATGCCGCAGCATGCCAGCATTGGACATCCTGCAGCTATGGAGCTGGTTTTATGCTTATGACTTAGCATTTTCTTCCACTGTTTGGTGAGGTGTAGAGGGGAAGGCACCTCGGGCTGGCAGGACCAGTGAACACAGCCACTTGTTTCTCCTCTGGCCTTCACTTCCCAAAGAAGATGCTGGATGCTGGTATGCATACGGAAGAAGATCTGGGCCTACCATTGCTTGTTATCAGAGTGACTCCCTGGAAGTAAAGGGAAAATAGATCTTTCCTATGCCTTTTTGCAAAACCAAATATTTTGAGGAAGGAGACAAATCGCTTTCTTCCCACATACCATCTGTTTCCAGCATCCATATTGTCACTGCAACATGCTTACTGTTAGCATTTTTCTCCTACTCCAGCACTGATGGTAGTGCCCGTTTTGGCAGAGGGAATGCTGTGTTTCACAGTGCCACTTTGAAGAGTTGTCAGTGGTGATCCTGCCCATGGCAGGGGGTGTTGAAACTAGCTGATCTTTGAGGTCCTTTTCAACCCAGGCCGTTCTATGATTCTGTGATAAGATGATTTAGGGATGTGTAGGCATTATTTTAAGTGTTTTATTATCATTGAAATTTGAACCAGAGAATAAGGGGTCTTTGCCACTCTGCACTGGCTTCTTTTGGGAATTATCCCTCTCTCTGCATCTGTGCATTAGTGGCAATAGGTGTCACTCAGTGTCATCCATTGCCACCTCCTGGAAGAACTTGCACTGCAGAAAGGGAACAGAGAGGATAAAAGGAAAGAAGGAGGACATTTATGGCCTTGAAGGCAGGTGACGTGAGCTATGACTGCATCACGTGCTGCAGGTAGAAGCAAGCTCCCTTGACCTTCCCTTTCAGCCAGCGGATGCAAGCCAGCTGTGAGACTGCTTCAGTGCAGAACTTATTGTGAGCTAGTGCATCGTGCATGTCAGCACACTAACCACAGCTATGCAGCCTTATCAGCTCAAAGCTTCAGGGCTTGCTTCTGCTTGCACTGCATTAGGTGAATGTATCCATAGCTTCCACGATACCATCTTTTTCCAGCCCCTACTTTTCCCAGAGTGCACTTCACTTACAGCATTTTTGAAGGAAGGCTGCTCATCCTGTCCCTTAAATAAGTAAAATGTCTCTAAGCTGCAACATATGGTCCTGTCTCCTTCAGATATCATTCTTGAATGTACAGTTGTGCATTAATCTCAGCGTAGAGGCTCAATAGTTACGCTGTGGTTTGATCCTGTGGTGAGTTCACAGTGAGATCTTGAATGTCACAAGGTAGCATTGCAACATGACCATTAATTTTGAAAGGTGCCCTTAAAAATAATATTCAGTCTGATGCTCCCGATTCCTGCTTCCCTTCAAGGCTGAGTATTCTCTGTGCTTATCTTTGGTGTCCTAGTGGCTGGTCTGCAGAGCACCACAGTTTGGGAGATCACTTGTTACAGATGGAGGATTAAGCCAGGATGGGGCAGCTTTTCCCTAAGGAATGGTGCCTAAAATGAGTGGTTTGGAGAGTCCGTCACTTTGTGACATAGCTGTGTTCCACAACTACTCTAGGCAACCTGTTCCAGTGCCTCACCACCCTCATGGTGAAGAATGTCTTCTTAACATCCATTATAATCAGCTTCATTCAAATCTTTAAAAGATTTCCATCTCTGGAGGTGTCCAAGGCCAGGTTGGATGGGGCTGTGGGCAGCCTGATCTACTGGGTGGCAGCCCTGCCCACAGCAAGAGTTTGGAACTGGGTGAGCTTTAAGGTCTCTTCCAACCCAACCCACTCTGTGATTCTATTTGTTAAAAATATGGCATTGATCTTTGCTGTTTAACTGGTCCATTTTGGCCAGCCTGCAAGGCCCATTTTTAAGTTCCTCCCATTCCCTACCCCTCAGCTGGCATCAGTGAACTGATTACTCGAATCAGAAAAGAATAAAAACAGAGTCTGGTGGCTCTGTGCTTACTTTTCTGGATTGCTTTGTCATCTATAGGTGCAAAGAAAAGCTGTCCATGGTGAAAGGAGCGGGGATGGGGATGCCCAGTGTTAGGGTCCTGCCTGATCCTGCATGGGGTGAATGGGAGCTGCTTCTCTGTCCCTCATACTCTCCCCTGCCGTGAGCTGACCATCTGCTCACCTTAATGGGCTAGAGATTAGCTCGGGGGTTAAGTTATCAACATAATTAACCTAGATTTCTCCTCTGTGGGTGAGACATGTTTTTTTTACCTACTGTTCAGGTGGCATGGTGAAACTCAGACTGCTCTCTAGGAACAACAGAAACCAAAAAAAGTGGAGGGGAAGACTTTCAAAGTTCAAAATTAGCCTGAAGGCCCCAAGGCACAGAGATGAGAGATAATGAAACTTTGTTCAGGGTCACATATGTTCTTAGCTATGAGAAAGGTATTGCAGAGAATTCAAATACATTATTAATACTGCCTGCTCCTCATGTAGAGCTCTGTGTCTCAAACCGGGCAAGAATCATTAGCTCCACTTTATAGAAACTTGTTCTTGGAAGCTAACATACTGAAAATATATGATGTTCTTGCATGTTTGCCCAAGAAGACTGTGACAAGTGATATTTGCCTGCGGGACATTTCCCAGCCTGGGTTCTGGGCACAAGGCATTGAGCCGTGGCAGCGGGTCTGACCCAGCCCTGTGGCACTTCCCATGCCAAAGGATGTTCCACAAGGAGCTGGAGGATGTCTGGCATGCTCTCAGGCTTCAGAGCAGGCACTCAAACAATTGCTGTAATTACCGTCCCAAAAGCTTTTAATCCCCTGGTTAAATAAAACGAACAAATGATAGTAGGAGCAGGAATCTGCAGGCAGCTTGAGGATGGCCGTGTCATGAGCAGTGAGATGTGCAGGCGAACAAACACATGGATGAACCAACTCGTGCATCCTGCCAGAGACACCTAATCTTGCTAATGATGAAATTAGCCTGTGGCTTTGATCAGATCCCACCCAAACCCCCGTGCTCAGCTCCAGCCTCGCTGTCATAGCAGCAGGCAAGTCAGAAGGAGTTCAAAGAGTAACAGTGATGAGGGTGCTGGAGGGGAGCTGAGGTACCAGGAAAGATTAAAGCAGTCAAGTGTGTTTATCATGGGTAATTGATGATTAAAAGGGGAAACCTAGCTGTCTTGCTGTAATTTGGAGGGTGTGAACTTCAGGAATAGAGCTGCTCAGAAAGGTAGCAGGAGATATGTAACTGGGAGTGATGTGACAAAGCTCAGGGAGAGAAATGTAGGTGGAATACCAATATAAGCTTCTGATAGATGCCATTTTTGGCATCTTGTGAGTGACCACGGTAAGAATGTAATTGTTTGTGGAACCTATTCACAGGCAGGAAAATGTTGCAGGAGGGACCCTCAAAAAAGCAAATCATAAGAATATCCCGAGTTAGAAGGGACCCATAAGGACCAATGAGTCCAACTTCTGGCAACATCCACCATAAAAGAAAACCTAAACGCTATCTCTGAGAGCGGTATCCAAACACTCCTTGAACTCTGGCAACATCAGGGGTACCCACTTCCCTGGGGGAACCTGTTCCATGCCCACCACCATTTGGTGAAGAACTGTTCACAGATATCCCATCTGAACATCCCCTGAAATTATTCTTCACAGACAGGGACTGCCTGAGCTCCCACTACACCTTTTTATATGAAGAAACAAACAGCATCTGTACTTTTTGTGGTGTTCAGTTGCAAATGCATTGCGAGTGTTGAACTTTCCACTAACGTTTTGCCCAAAACTGTCACTGTTGAAACTCCCTGCTCTCAAACTCTGTGGGGGTGTCTGGCTTCAGATCCCTTTGATAAGGTCTGGGATGGGACATTTGTACTGTGTAAAAATGTATTTCCCCTCCCTATAAGCTTGCCTGTCCCCAGCTAGGGATAAAGTCAATCCCCTCTAAACACATACACCCAAAGTGATGCTTGCATGTTTACCAGAGGACTTGCAAAGTTTTTGTTTTTGTTTTCTGGCAGAAAGCATTGCCTAGAATAGGTTCCCATTGCAAGAATCTCACCTCATTAATCTCTGGAACACAATGTGTTTACCAAGTTCACAGCCGCTTGTGGGAATCTGTCTATAATGCACACAAATTCCTCACCTCATACCACATCTTTTCTCCTGCTTCTTTCTCCCTGACCCCCACGACACCTCATGAACCTACTGCTGGTTTGTGCAGCAGGTGTCCCGAGGCCATGGAGAAAGCAGCAGCGTGTTGAGCACTGTCCCTGCTCCTACCTGGGGCAGTTGCTCCACATCCCCATCATCCTAACACAGAGTGACTCCTCTGTGGTACCCCTGAGGTAACTTGTCTGATGTAAATTGGAGACCTTTAGGTCTGCCTCCAATGTTGGTTTTTAGCTTGCCTGGTTTAATTCTCTGCTGTGGGACTGTTTGCAAACGTTGTTGCAGGTTTTATTTCTGAAGCAGACTGCACTGTAATTAAGAGGCCTCATAATGAACTCAGTCTAGCACTAACAAGACATATAATAAAGTGAGCTTCTAACGGGGCTGATAGGAGAGCTGCACTGGCCTGGAATGCTTCAGCACTGACATTTTACCTGACAGAATAATTGGAAGTTTCTTTGAGCTGTTTCATTCTCCTTCTCTGCAAGGGGGTGACAGCTGCTGGCACCTCAGAAATTACCATTGAAGGGCTGTGTCATGTCTTTCCAGGGAGGTAACGGAACCAACAAAGCCTTAGAAGCTTTTGTCCTCAAAAATTTCTTGGCACTTAGGGGAGGAACCAGTGACTACATAGAATAGTGCAATCCATTGTAGTATTGATCCTTCTTCCCACAGGCAGGACACGCTTAACTTAACTGCAGCCAACTGCAGAAAGGTCTGCACCAGGGTGCTGACTCAGGCATCACATTTGGAGATTTGGTAGCCTGAGGGAATGAAAGGATTTTTCTCTCAAGTAGAGTTGCATGTGACGTTTGATGACTGCTAGCAAACCTAAGGGCTGAGAAGGCTCCATCTCTGCACAGAGAGCTGCTTCTGGTGCAGTCTGGTTTTGGCTGCAAGTCCTGGCTCCAGCAGTGCTCCATGAAACTCAATCAAAAGGCCTGGGTAAAACTTAAGTGGGTCTCATTACTGGCTCTTGCCTCCCTTGTCTGGCAAGATCTAGTGTAAAGCAGCTTGCTCATCAGTCATGGTCACCACACTTCTATGAGGTAGCCTAATGGCAAAGGATCTTAGCACCCTACAAAATTGTAAAATCCTTGTTCAGGATGGAACTAGGTGGTCTTTAAGGTCCATTTCAATCTAAGCCATTCTGTGATTGTATGATCATAGAATGATCTCAAACCCACAAGACCTTAGAGGACAGTGGCTAGAGGTGGCTTGCTGGCAGGCTGTGGTGGTAGGCAGGGGGATTGTGTTTTGGGGTGGTCCAGTTGCACAAGAGTTGTGTCATGGTGTGATGGTGTGAGTGGCTGTCCATCTCCCAATACTTTCAATGGACTTGACAGCTGTGGAAACAGTACAGGTGGACTTATCTGAGAGGAAGTGACAGTGAGGAAATGGAAACGTCTGGAACTTCTACCATGCTATCAGCAAACCAGAAGCTGACGGTCCCAAATCAGGTGGTCTCTGCTTTGGGAGAAGTATTTTTCCCCAGATTAGGGGAGATGTTTTGGGGGTTCTTTTGGTACGGTATAGGGCTGACTTTGGTCTTTCACCTCAAGACAATTGTACTGTTGAAGAGGCTGGACCATGATTAAATCTCTCTTCCCTTCTCCCTGCAGCTTGTTGGTTTATTTCCTTCCTGCTCTCTGTACCAGCTACCCAGTGGTTACTGAGCCATGGTAGCACATGGGAGTAAAGAAAAGCACATAGTAGTGAACTAGGAGGCCAACATGGACATTTTATAGATGCAGCCACTGAAAGCCTCCTGAGCTGTGTGTGATGGGGTTCCCTCACCCTGATACTCCTCCTCAAGTAGTGCTGCATCCTGCCCATCCTGGTATGTGCACATCTGCCTCAATGCCTTGCTCCTCACCTGACCCTGCATTCATGTTGTGACTGGGAACTGATTTTTGTTTACAGTGGGGCTGTGACCACCAAACTTGTCTCATTATTATTATCATTTGTTTCCTCTGCATCGCTATCAACGTAAATCTTGGAGATCATCATTTGATGATCTTCAGCTTTGTCTTTAGTATGGACTAATAGAGAAAATGTTATTATCCAAACCCAGGCAGCCTTCAGCTGGAGTTAAATTACAGTACTGCTGAAGAGCAACAGATCTGGGAGAGAAAATAATAACAGGTGGGCAGATTATTAAAATACAATGCAGACAGTACCTGGAGCGTAAATACAATCAGCTTGGAGACGACAGTGAAAACTAGGGAGTGTTCTGAAAGCGGAGAAGGATGATATACATGTGTATTCACAGTGAGGACCCCTAGTTACACAGCTGGAGAGCCAATACCTTCATTTTAGTAACTTGTTCTCCACTGTGCAGGCAGGCATGCTTGTACCTGACATGTCACAGGCAGCCTGGATGCATCTTATTTCTCAGTGCTTTGCAGCAGGCTTCCTACGTCATCCCAGAAACCAGAAGCATCTAGCTGCAAATGGGCTGATTTGAGAGGCTCTGCAGAGAGCAGCTAAAAGCCAGTCATGGGTAAAGCAATGTCAGTGATGCCCAGTCCTGACCTCAGAGGAACAGTCTCATGGTTCTCCTTCAGATACAGGTGACACTGGCATCCTTGTTCTGCTCACACATGCTTTCTTCTCCAGCTGGTGTGCAGGTTCCATCTCCCTCTGCCAGCTTCCTGCCCCATGCATCATGCAGGCTTTCTGCTCTGCCTGTCCTGCATGCTTTCGGATTTGTTCAACCATATGTTTACTTCAGAGGTCTGTCTGGGGAAGACATATCCACGCCGATAAAATTGATAAACAGCCAGAGAGAGCAAGATACAGTTTTAGTAACTGGCATAACAGTGTGTTTGCTGACCTGGCAGCGGGAGGGGAAAGGGAAGGCCAGTGAATTAATTATGGTGCTAAAGCAGTGTTGCAAAGAGCCTGGCTTACCTTGAAAGTGGTTCAGTTCCTTGGCTTGAGATAGATGTCCAACTGTTGTACACCTGAGGAGATAATAAATGCATGAGGCTGAGAGTTAGGGCTGACCAAGTCACGGCACTGTAGCTGGTGTAAGCTTGTGTGAAACCTCATTGCCAAAAGGAAGAAGTTAGAATACAATTTGAATACAAGCGTTCTGCTTAGGGATCATCTTATCTGTGATGTATGACCGATGCCCTGGCCAAATGAAGTTTGTTTTAAGAAATGGACTTGACCTTTTAAGCATACAATGGTGATTTGCAACAACAGTGAACAGTACACTTTCTACATGAGTGTGTTGTCAGGAAATGAAAGCAGAGTGCACCTGATTAGAAATCTGTCGAATAAACTGAAGTAAAAAAAAGAAAAAGGTAAACAAGCATCAGAGAAGACAGACAAGTTTTCACAACAAATGTTGTAGCTGTCCAGTGTGTGGGAAAGGATCCTACATGACCCTGAAGCAGCCATTCTGAGTGCTGCATATAGCACTAAGTTGCAAAGGAATACAAAAATAAAATACAATTATGACTATACAGGTTGAGGACAAAGCTATTATGATGATAGTGCAGAGCCATCAGTAACTGTATGATGACAAAATGCAAAAATCTTTTTGCCATCTGGTGAAGTCCAGTCCTTACCTAGTAATGGATTCTTATGTCGGTATGTATTCTAAGGCTGCATACTTAGCAATATTTTAAAGCTGGATCTATAGCAATCCAGTGTATGATTAGACATGAAATCAAATGCAGACAGGTCTCTGAACTCCTGACTTTTAAAGAAAGCATCCAGAATTCTAACAATTTTTGTTACTCATCAAAGTCTCCCCCAAGAGTTCCCCCAAAGCCTGACTTGTTGATTTTGCTCCTCAGTAAAATGAATGCAAGATATTGAGCAGGTATTGGCTTGCTGTTACTCCACCCAGTCAGATCCATGGAGGCTGAGGGGATTAAGGTAGGAAACGTGTCATCACCTGTGCTGGAATTAAGCTGTGACACTGTGTTTATCTCACGAAAAAAGAGCCACAGGATCTCAAATGGCTAGCAATGGTCTAGTCCTCAGCTTTGAAAGCCTGGGTCTCCTGTGGAAGGGTCTACAGTTTCATCCTGGTTCACCAGAGGTAACAACCCGATTTATTTTTTCCAGTGAAGATCTTGATTTGCTGTCGGCTTTTGCCTGCCCAAGATCAGGGAGAGCAGAGCCAGCAAGAAGTCTGGCAACATCAGGGCTGTTAGGGAAGGGTGGTTGTGTACTCCTTGTGCTTACAGAGATGATTGCTTCTGACATCTAGTTTGGTGCCTCTGTTTGGGGAAGGCTGAAGGGAGACTCAGAGCCAAAGAAAAGAAGATGAAGAAGAGGTTGGAGTGAAGAAACTGCATGAGCTCGGAGGTGGGATTATCCTTGCTGCTGTCATTTAAGAGCTCTGGGGCAAAAAGAAGAGGATTTCAGCATCATCACCTGGCTGTCTCCCAGTGAGTTGCCTGTTCCTGTACATGTGATTCCCTGGCATGGTCTGACCTCATGCCTTAAGTCTGTGGGGACCTGCTCTCTGCCTCAACAAGTGCCCTGAACACAGAGCAGGTTGCAGCTTTTCACTGCTGTGCCAGCAGCACACCGTGGGCCCAAGAGGAAGATGAGCTAACGGTTCTAGTTCATGCAGCTGTCTTACTTTACTACCTGTGTAGATCCATAGGCAGGGTTGCCTGAGGAAAGATGAAAAATTAATGGGGACATTTTCACCCTGCCTGGCTCACATGCCATTTTAATCCTGCTGCCAACATGACGGGTGTTTCTGCCTTAGAAGAAGTGCCTGAGTGAAATCCAAATTGTTTGACAAGGAGCAAAAACAGCCACTGATGTGGCCTGGGGCAAGAAATCAGTTTGTAAACACCGCACTGTGAGGAAGGTCTGAGCACAGATCTTGTTTCTGAGGTAGGTCACACCGAGGTCTGAGCAACTCTGAATTGTGGGCTGCCTTCAGCAGACAGCTGTCAGTACTGCACGTGGGGAGTGGTGGTGAGGAGCAGGTATAATGTACTTGGGAAGTCTGTAGTGTTCCAGATGTTTAGTGCTTGGTCTCTGCACAGAGCTGTACCTGAGTACTGGGAGGTGTTATTTGTGTGCAGATCTTCTGGTGTTCCCTTTGGTTGAAGCTCAGCACCTCAATGTTTAAGCAGCAGGTAGCATGCTGATGTCAAGAGAGGTATCATGAAAGCGAGTGCTGCTGGGCTCTAAAACAGAAATGTGAACAATCTGGTGAGCACTAAACCTGGGATGAAATGTGTAATTATTTGCTTCTGGTGAGAAGGCAGCAGGATGCACAAAGTGCAAGAGAGCTGAAGGAAAAACTGGGAAATGAAACTGAAGGTTTGCTCAGGATGCATGGTTCAGGTTATACCACCAGCTCTCAGGGATCTCCAGCTGAAGCTGTGGGGTGAACAGCCAGGGAAGGTACCCCAAGACTGAGCAGGAGGGGGGACCCTGCGTAACCCTCCAGCAGTTCCTGCTTCATCAAACTCGTTCTTTGTAAGCCGGGCAAAAGGACTCATCCTCTTTCCACAGAGATCAAGCCTGAAATGTAAAAATAGTCCGATTTGAACTGGAGCTTAAACCTAAAGTGATTACATGACTTCTATTAAAGCAAAAAAATAAAAAATAAAACAACAACAAAAAAACAACCGACCAAATAAACAACAAACGAACCACCCAACCCTGTTTCCCTCCCGCTATTACATAACTCACAAATCAGATGAATGGACAGCCCTTGCAGCAATCACCAGAGCAAGGCACCTGTGCAGCTTACACCAAGCAGGATTTCTCTGCAAAAACCCTTGTGTAAATCAGTACCTGCTGAAGTCCTACTGCATAGATTTGCCATAGTATGGAGGGTGAAGCTCACTCATCTCTAATGATGGTTTTCTTGAGTCAAAGCAGTTGAGAGATGGCTGCATGGGGGATTGTGCTCTGGGGGACTGCTCATGTGCCTTTGTCCTCATTGCATGTCATGAGCCAGCATCTCAGCTGCAGCTTGCTGCCAAGTCTTATGCACATTTTGGGAATGACTGAAGATGAGGAGTGTAATCTTTCAGCTTTTTGCTACATGGCTTGAGGGCTTTGAATTTTTCCTGGTCTGAAATCCTGCTGGAAAGCTGCTTTGCATGAGGCCATCATGCAGTGGCAAATCAGAGTGCAAAGCTCCAAACTCAGCTTCCTCCTGGTCATCGTCTGGGATCCCAGTGGGTCCCTCGTCTTACCACATTTTGTGGCAGCCTAAGAGAGGCAGCAGCAAATTACCAAGGAGTTTCCTCTGCTCTGCTCCTCCCCTCCATATCTCCTTTCATATCAGCTGTCTTCCTCCTTCATCCCTTCCCACTGGGGCATTATCTTATCCAAATCTCCTCTCTTTTAATACTGAGCTATTCTCATAGCTCTAGCTGCTGCCAAACTCATTGAATTTTAGCAATATTAATTGATACCAGCCTCTTTTAGTTGTTTTCCTTCCTTTCAGGTGTACCTCAAAGCCTGCACCAGATGCTCAAGGATGCAGAGAGGGGATCCTGAGAGGCAAGCAAGCCTGCTCATCCAGAGAGGGGTGGTCTAAACCCCCAGACATAGCTGCTGCCAAAGTTAACTCTATAATCACTAGTGATAATATCCAGCAAACATGTTGGGGTATTCACACTTAACATATTGCTGAATTGTAAAGAACCCTGTTGTCTCACACTCGGCTGCTACAGCCTCTGTCTCAGAGGTGCTTTGTAAAGTCATTACATTGAGGGAGCTGAATTAAAGTGAGTTCTATGTAAAAGCAGCTTATATAGATCCTGCAGCCCTGAGCATGTGACTTACGCTGCATTCAATTTGCTAAAATCTTGCATACAAGTGACAGGGCTGCTGGCTCCATCAGCACAGCGATATGTGGATCCCACTAGTGACTGGATGGTACTTCTAAACCCTAAGACTCCAGACCCTAAGACTTGAAGCAGTCCCTAAGTCTCAAAGACTTAAGCTTCAAAGCAGGCTGAGGAGGGGGAGAAAAGCTGCCTGGTGAAATAGAGACATAATCCTGCTTCCAGTGAAGTTGCCTATGGAAAGGGGAGTATTTGTCCAAATCAATGCAGCCTCAGCAAATCAAGGGATTCACTCTAGGCACTAAAAGTTCTTGTTCTCCAGTTATTTAATGAATTCTGCATTATCGATCCTGATCTCTGTAGGTATTGGTTTCTCTAGACAGCTTGATTGCTCCAGCAGTCTGTATTGACTGCATTTATTGCCACATTAGCAAAGATTTTCTTTTCCTGAACAACTCTTCCCACAGATATACCTTATTTTATAGAACCACGCGTGTCTCAGAGATGCACTGCACAGGTGACACCTTGGTTGTGCTGCTCCATGTTTCAGCAGTCTTCTTTTTCTCACAGCATTTGTGTAGTGAAAAAAACACACTACCCCGCATTTCTTGATAACTCTATTATACATATGAAAGTGCTTTCTGTTATATTAGACCTGCAGTAGTCACTGAATAGTGGAGCAGCTCCAGTGCTCTGCTGAGTCTGTTACATTGAACATATTATGGATAGAATTACCTCCTTATAACTTTATAGCTTTTTATTGCTTTTGTTGTTGTCTTGGTGTTTTCTTTGTGTGCCTTGCATACTGTGCTCCCATCCTGCCCGTGCTGTGTGCCTTGCTGGCCACAGTGCTGCATGTACTGTGGGAAATATATGGAGCAGCCGTGTATTTCTTTTCGCATGAAGGTCCGTGTATTTTTATCTCCCCTTGGCTGCCGAATTCCATGTCTTTATTTGGCTCGACGTCTTTGCCCCTGTGCAAGGGTCCTCTGCCTGTACCTGGCTATATCCAGCCCTTTGGCATGCATGCCAAGATTCTTGTGAGGCTGGTGGCCACCCCCTCCTTTTCCACCTGTTATCAAGATCTGGGGACAGGGTGGGGAGGACTCTGGTAGCAGTTGTTCCTGCAGAGTTTATCCCTGCAGTCTTGAGTGTCTCCTGTGTTACTGACCCTCAATCCCTGCCCGGTTGGGTAGGGTTACTGAAGATGCATTGGGATGGGAACAGCGGGGGGAGCATATCTATTCTGAGGGACCGTGTTTGGTTACTACTCCAAGCCCACAGCATGCCAGAGACACTTAGATATCACTGTGGGGGCAGGAGCTGCAAGATGGGAGACCAAGAATGGCCAAGGGACCTGTGTTCAGCACACTTCATAGCTCCTGATGTACAGAAGCTTAGTTTGGAAGTAGAGACAAGAGCCTTTATGACCTCATGAACTCATGTGGTGCCACCCAGCTTTCTATGTTATCCTCAGCCAGTACCACCCAGGTCCTTCTTATGTCTCTCGTAATCTTTAGAAAAACCCTTTGTTTTCTCTTCAACATTTTCAATAACAGTATAGATAGTAGGATTGAGTGTATCCCTAGCAGGTTTGTTGATGACACCAAGCTGAGTGTTACAGCTGATATAACAGAAGGAAGAGAACTATCCAGAGGGGACTGGAGAAACTTGAAAACTGGGGCCATGTGAACCTAATGACATTCAACAAGGGCAAGTGCAAAGTGTTGCACTTATGTTGAGTCAATCCCAGATATGAATATGGTCTGTGAGAAGAACTCACTGAGAGCAACCTTGTGAAAAAGGTCTTAGGGGGTACTGACAGACAAAAAACTTGACAATAGTGTTCTAGCAGCCCAGGTGAGGGGTGGCCAGCAGAGTGATTTTCCCCTTCTGCTCTGCCCTTGTTAGGCACCATCTGGAGTACTGTCCTGGTGTCCCCTGCACAAGAAAGGGGTGGACCTATTGGAGCAGGACCAGAGGAGGGCCACAAAGATGCTCTAAGGGCTGGAGCACCTCTCCTATGAAGACAGGTTGAGGGAGCTGGTCTTGTTTAGCTTGGAGAAGTCTGCAGGGAGACCTCATTGCTGCCTTCCAGTATTTGAAGGAAGCCTATAAACAGCAGGAAGAACAACTTTTTACATGGTCTGATAGCGATAGGACAAGGAGGGGGTGGTTTTGAACTAAAAGAGATTGATTGAGATTAGATGTTAGGAAGAATTTTTTTACTTGGAAGGTGGTGAGGCACTGAAACAGGCTGCCCAGAAAAACAGAAAAGCTCCATCCCTGGAGGTGTTCAAGACCATGTTGGATGGGGCCATGGACAGCCCTCCCCATGGCAGTGGAGTTGGAACTGAATGACCTTTAGTGTCCTTTCCTACCTAAGCCTTTCTATGACACTATAATTCTCCTCTCCTTTGCTTTGACCAGGTGAGAAGGTGCCTGGCAAGTATGTGGCTTTGAGATTTGTGTGTGGCGATGGACTGCCTGGAAGGAGAGCCAGGCAGTTCTTTGGTGAGCAGCTGTCACATCACTGATTTACTCATCCCTTCCATGTCACAAAGATTACAAGAACCTAAATTCTGGAGGTGTCTCTGTTAAATTTTCTGACCAGCACATTCAAAAGCTGTGTGGGTTACAAACTACTGATGTACACCCACATGAACTCACAATGTGCTCACAATAAATGACGTAAGTGTTGTATATACAGACAGTAATCATATCTTTTTGGCATAAAAGCAGGTCCACCTCTCTAATTTCATTACCAATCAAGTTTTGTCATTTTGCCTTCTCCATAACCTGTGAAAACTCTCTTGATCTTTTCCGAGTTTCACCATGGTGGATACTTAGTGGGTAATTGTGCTTGGAGTCCTGGGTCCAGGCAGTGTAGTCCTCTGGAGAAGACAGTAGGTGTTGTGTCTGTATGCATAATGTCCTGATGGTCCAGCAAAAGCCTATTTCCCAGGCATGTACCCCACGTGTGGGCACTCTGAAGTCAGTGGCACAGCGTCTATGCCTGTCTGTCTTTGTTCCCTGCTTGGCTTGGCATGTGAAATTCCTGTTTGTGAGGGATGTAGGGGAAACAGGAAAACATAGCGCTATTTCATGAATAAAAGGGTATTTACAAAACAACAGCGTTTGTTACAGCTGCTTGCAGATTTCATACCAGACAGCGATGCCAGCATTCCTGAGAATCAGCAGGCAGAAAGAGTTTTCACAGGCACAGCCAGCTAATGAATGTCTTCACTGATGGTAATTCTTATGGACAACCATTCAGGTAAAATATTATTTAGGGTATGAAATTAGTGGTCCTTCTTAAGAGTTCCAGAGCTACTAGGGAAGGGAAGTAAAGTAATTTCCTACCTTTCATTATGTTATGCTTAATGAAGTACAGAGGAATCATATTCTCTCAGTCAGAGCATTTTTGCATATATTGCTGCAATAACCCAAACCAGTCTGCTGTCTTGCAGCTATTGCTGATTGTGCTGCTTCAGCTGATAGATTCTGCTCTTTTTGTAGTTTCCCCTGCAATCTACCCAAAATCCATATTATTTTCCTCCAGATTTGCAACAATGACTCTATGTTTTTACCTTCACTAGAGTTCTTTTTCTTCAGGATGCCCCTCTGGTGCCCCCCCTGTTCTCTCCAACTTCTGTCCTTAGTTTTAAAACCGTCTCACTTTAGTCTTTCCTTCGTATTTTTACTGGCTTTTCTCCCCCCTCTCTCCCATAATTCATCACAGCTTCAGCCATCCACTCTGGCGATAGACACCTCTCTTTACAGTTCCTTCTATTCATGGTGGCTTTTCTTTTCAGTTTTGATAGAGCTGTTTCCTTGCCTCCTTCCCCCCCAGCTCTGTGCTACAGCTTACACCAACTTGTTGTGCCCCATATAAGATGGCTTAGGACCTCCACGGAAGTGTCTTTTACTCTTAGCATTACCAAAGACAATGGCTCCCTGGGGACTCCAACTAGCGCAAATACATATGTAAAATTCATCACCCTGCTAGGGCACATTCCTGATGCCCAATCCTAGCAATTTCCTTGCTCTTAGTGAACGGGTTTTTAATATGATGCGATTGAGAAAGATATTGTGGTCACTTAGCAACCAGAACTGGCTTTTGAAAGCAAAAATCTTGGGTTTGTTTCGTAATTTTGCTTTCTAGAACCTTAAGATTCACATTCGTGTGCTTAGGATGTCAATGAAGTGTTTATAGGGATAGAGAGCAAAGATGCCCTGTTGGCTGCTGTGCACTTACACACACGAGCTCCCTGCAGCTAGTGATGGGACAGTGTATTTCCTTGTCCTCCTCTTTTGCACCTGATTTCCAGGAGAGCTGCTGAACTCCCCTTAAGGTCAGTGGGAACTTTGGTGCTCAAAAATCTGTTCTTGTGCTCCGACGCGTCCCCAGCTGCTAGAAGTTCCACTGCCCGTTAGTCCTCAGCCAGAGCTCCCAGCTTTCATCCCTGGCAAATTCTGCAATGCAGCTCCGAGTGATCAATGCAAAACTTTCTGGCACGTGAAAACCAAAAGCGTGCGGCCAGCAGAAAATAAATTGAATTGCAAAGGAAAAGAGCACAGGCAATTCTCTTGATTGCATGATTCAGCTTCGCATTTATTTAATTAAAACCCAGCATTTTCTAATTAAAACGCAGCCCCTGCAGAATTTCCTGCCGGGAAGGATCTGAGGGGCAACGAGCAGCGCTCCCTGCAGTGACTGCAGCGGGGTCCCTGGGCCAGGGGATGCCACTGTGCCATCTGGAGGGGCTTTGCCCGGCGTTCCTCTGCCTGCTGTCCCAGCCCAACAGGGGCACGGGCTGCTGGTGAGGCAGCGCACTGCCCTCTAATGCTGCTTGATGGTAGTGGAGTGGCGGTAGGGGGGGGGGCTGCAAGGAGGTGCCCTGAAACTCCTTCCTTAGGGGGCCTGCTGTGCCCTGGAGGGATGCTTTTTGAGGCCAGGGCAGTGATAGAGGGTGGATGTCCCCACCCCGCACCTTTGGTATACTGCAGGAGAGCTGTATGCAGAGCTTCTGAGAAGGCTGCTGTACCCAGGTGACTGGTGCTTTGGCTTTTGGAGGAGAAGCTCTCCTAAAGCGTGCTGTGATTCCGGCCAGAAATGCTGCCCAGGCATTTCTTTTTAGCTGAGACCTCGCTTAGGTGAGAGGCAGAGTCATGCTGCTCTGTGCCAGCACTGCCCTTTTGCCTTTCCCTGGGCTTCAGAGATCCATGTCTGAGCTGCACGCTGCAGCTATGTGAGAACTGCCCAGAATCCGTACACCTGTGGGGATCATGAGGGGATCCTCTACTTGAGCCTGCATCTGAAGAGAGGAGCGAGAGTTGATCATTCTGCATCCTGCAGATGAGTGCCTGGAGGTGGATCAACCTTTGCTTTCTCAGTGTAGCCAGGATGCTGGTAGGCAGCTGTGGAACTGGGTGCACTGGGCATCTCCTGCATAGGGCAACCTCTCTGTGCCCCATTACAGAGACCGGTGTGGGGCGGAAAGCTGCTGCCCGATAATGGAGTTCACTGTTTTCCTGACCTGAGGGCAGCTGAGTAGGAAGCTTGGCTGGGAATGGCTTATCATAAGACTGTCATCAGTTGGTTTAAGTCAATACCAATTACAAGGTTATTAATTAAAAAAAAAAAAAGTGACTGGTGTGAATAATGATCGTAACCCTTTATTTCCCAGATAGCTGTGCTGCTCCCAGTCAGCACAGGCTAAAGCTGCCTGTGCACACTGTCGGGTAGAGGCTGCGCTCCCCTTCCAGTGCCTTTTAAGTGTCGTAACAACATCTTTTGAAGTGTTAGGGCTAATTTTTCTTCAGACTTGGCATTCTCCTGCCTCCAGGAATATTCTCTGACTTGAGACTCCTGGCTCATTCATCTTCTGCTGTCTGAGGAAAACATTAAAAGCCTCTTAAATGCAGCCCATCATGAAAGGGTGGGTGTTCAGTCAAGCATAGAAATCTGCCTGATGTCATCTCTCATTCCCAAGAAAGTTTTATGGTGCTCTGCTAAATGTTCCCATGCTTTTATCTGTGGGAAAGAGATACTGGAGTAGTCACCCTCCTTTGCTGGCACCGAGATAAGAGCTTTGGTGCTAACTTTAGCACAGGAGCGTTGTCCCTGGAGTCAGCCCCCTGACTGGATGGTTGTTGCATCCCTGAGGAAAGTGCTTAGGGCTGGCTGGACTGTAGGGTGGGACTGTTTACTTGGACAGTTACGATGTTAGAGCCACACTCCAGATGGGCTTCCAGAGTGGATCCAGGGTGACCTGGTGGGTCCACTTTCATTCCTACTGAAAGGTAGAGGGAAGTGGTGAAAAGATGCATGGTCACAGGTAGCATCGCTTTCATCTGGAGGTGCTTTATTTCTGTTCTGCACCCCAGGCACAGGAGCAATGAGATGCATGCGTGCAGGTTATGATTCAGCAGCCAAACATCACCAGCCAGCTCCTGAATGAGTACCCCAGCATACAACCCTTCCCCAGCCTGTCTCTCTACACTTCTAAGACAAACTGGGCAACTCTAGCTTGCTGTTTGGCCCAGGAAAAGTGCAATCCCTACCTCCCTGGTATACAAGTTGCTGGGGCATGAATCCTCCCAGGGGATGCACATAAGCCTAGCTCCATCACTGCTGGGCAAGACAGATGTGGATCCACGTGCACCAGTGACGCAGGCAAACTGGATTTGGCCAGCTGCCGGGGCTTTGACTGTTCATTTTGGGGGAGGGCGGGAGGGAGGGCAAAAGAGGGGAAAACCTGCCTTCTCCCTGCTGCTGGTGTGGAAGAGCTGGTACAGGGCCGCTGTTTTGCCAGGAGGTCCATCTCTGGTTGGTGGCAGAGAAATAAGAATGCAGCACCAGTGCCTGGAAGCCCTCCTGGAGCTCTTTACCCTTTTGCTGCATCCGCCAGATCTGTGCACACTGTGTGTGGGAGCATGCGTGTGTGTGTCACTTTGTTTCTTCACCCTGTGTTTTTAGTAATAATCCCCTCCAAGGTTACAGAGATATCATTTGTCAGGCAAGCCAACAGAGCTCTTTCTTACTATGGGATTACATAAGAGAACACAAGCTTTATTACCATTTTAGGACATATTAGCATTGTGGATTATTTCCATAGAGACTGAGCACAGAGGCAGCCTTCACATCAGGTTCCCTCATCCTTCCTCCCCCACACCTCTAACTGTTTTAAAAATAATATTAATTAGCAAACAAACAAGCAGGAAGCATCCTGTGAAGCCTGGTCCACGATCAGTGGTGTATGCGGAGGGCTGGCACAAGTGCCAAGAGCAAATCACAAGTCTGCAGGTGGAAGGAGGGACTCCTGAAAGATGATGCAGAATGGCAAGAAAGCAGATGAGCCTTCTTTGTTCCTGCCCATCGTGTGCTGTATGTGAGAGAAGGGAGAGCCACTGTGTTGTCTGTTCACAGCTTGCAGGATCACATGACAAGTCAGGTCAGGGCTCTGTCTCTCCATTTAACAGTCTATGGAAAGGGTGAGTTGATCATACTGTGGTGTCCTGCTGGTTGGGGTGGCTCATGAGTGTATGATTTACTCGCAGCATCTTTCCCATGACAAAGGACAACTCTGAAGTGGTTTTCTTCTGCTGGCTGTGCATCTTGCTGCCAGTAGTGTGGGGAAGGATTGTGGAGCATAGCTGTAAATAAGTGAAATTGCACATTTCTCACTTGGAAAAGCAGCCTGTTGGACATATAAGTCCTGTATTTTTGACATGGGCTGTAACTGGACTGTGGAATGTTCTCTGTGGAGGGACTAGCAGGGGATATTATAGGTTTTCCCACTTTCTATCAAAGCTTGCAGAGGGCAGAGATGCTCTCATGGCATTTTGCAAGGCATGGCATGGGAAATTTCGGAAGCTGATCTCCATTCTCCCATCAGGGTCTGGGCTTCAATCAGTGCTGTTAGCTGACAGGGAATTGTTTCATTTCACCTCTTGCCTGGTCTTTTCAGGGCTCATAAGTCATCTAATTAGCGTTTCTTCTCCTGACACAGCTCATATGTTACCTATAACATGCAAATTGTACTTAGATCTGGAGCGACTCCCCGCTTAGGGAACACCTGCAATGTTTTTCTCTGCCATCATATGTCACAGCTATCCCCGAGGGCCAGTCTTACAAGTGAGCAATCAGACAGCTCACTGCATCCAAGAAAGAGCCTGCTGCTCTGCTCCTTGAGCGCTTCTGTTTGGGAGCAGGTGTACTCCAGGAGCAAAACCAGCCTCTGCGAAAGAGACATTTCCTACAAGAGGAGCGAGAGCTGGCCAAAAAGTGACTGAGGATCAGTCATTCATGAGTAACTCGTTTGAGAAAGACAGGGAACTTGAGGCAGCTGGATGTGGGATGGAAAGGGGTTATGCAGCTCTGTAATGGCTATGGGGAAGAATTCTGATGGGTACTTGTGCACCTGAGAACCCACAAAGCAGGCAGCTCTAAGAAATCAGGCTTCAGAGAGTCTGTTGCTTCAGAAATGTTTTATTCCTCTTTGAAAGAATAAGTTTCACCTGAACACTGAGGAAGCAGCAGCCCTGTTGTGACCATGACAATCACATTATTTTTGTGATTTACCAGCACAGTGCATGATCATCGATTGCATATTTACCTGGGATGGTAAGCTGAAACAGACTCTCTGCTGCTCTAGACAAGTGGGTACGAGAGAGAAAAAAGAAAAGTCACCATACAACAGTGAAGCTCTCATCTTTGTGACCTTCCAGGATTGCCTCTGTGTTCTTTCCCATGCCATCCTGATGGTTCCTTGTTCACAAAAAGGCCCCAGAGTCTTCAACACCTCTGAGAAATGCAAGCTGCTGCTTAATGTCTTGTGGCTATGTAGATAATGAAGGTTTTGACCTGTTCCATAGGACTTCAGTGCACACTTTTTTCTTCCTGGTAGCTACAGTAGCATCCCTCCTCTACAATACCTTGGTCAGATTTGGAATGATTATGGGTGGGCAGCAGTTAGACTGATGGCTGAAAATCTGCAGGTCTATGCAAGCAGCGGGGCTGGCTGTATTTCTTGTGTAAACACACACATGAGTTCTTCCAGGAGCCTCGGGGAAGGGCACACATTGAACACTAGGCTGGCTGTGGCAATGGTTAGTATCTGTTAATCATAGCCACTGTGCAAGCAGGGTAGCAGAGCAATGCAATGGAGAAGACCTTCATTTTGCCACATCAGTTCCAGCAGTGGTCTCAATACTGACCTGCTCACTCATATGGCACTAATCCATTTTCCTTGATGCTTAGTTTTTCTGCATATTGCATCTGCAAAAATGCAGGGAGATAATCAGGCACCATTTCACTCTCCTGCGGACCTCAAGCCCCCATGCACTTGTTTCTGACTGCAGACTTCAGAGCATCTGCAGCTGCCAGTGGTGCAGGAAGACAACCACCTCCAACCTTACTGCCTTGTGTCTTGCCTGTAGCCTCTGTGAGCTTCAGTACAGTGGGAACCCTGCAAAAATAATGTTCTGTGATGAAGGGTGACTACTTGAGGGAGCACCATTTACTGCTGTCGGAGCCTACCTCATTCAGGAGCCCTATGCACACAAGCTACTGCCTTTTGAGGCAAAGGTGTAATTTAAATCTTGCATCTCTGTTTTTCTACTTGAGAAATCTTTCACCAAGCTGTGCATGAGGGCTTAGGATGCATGAAATGTGTTCCACATTTGTTGTTTCCCATGTAGAAATCACGACATAGTGCTGGTGCATTTAAGCTACAAGCAGCCTTGTGCAGCATGGGGACAAATTTCTCTTTATATGAGCTGCTACAGGGCTATTGAAGGTTTACAAAGGCTATGGGAATAGCCAGTTTTCTCTCTTTCTGCACCTACGGAACTTGTTGAGAGGCACCCAGTTGCACAACAGTCCTGCAGGTATTGTGTTGAGACCTTGTGTTCTTTAAAGAAATGTCTGTTTGAGTACTTAGTGTAGGATTTGAGCCGTTATGTTTATCATACCTCTAAGAGCTGCTTTAATTTCATAGATGTTTGTGCTTCAGTCTGTAAAATGAAGATAGCTATTCACCAGTGAGCAAATTACATGTTTTTTGGTGGTCTTTATTTCCCTCTGTATGGGCTTGCCTTGTATTGGGATCCTATGAACTGTATCTGAGCTTGGTGCCTGAAGTAGGCAGTGTGACTGCTTTTCCAAATGACTTCTAGGGTTATAAGTATATGCTTGGAGCACAGAAAGGAGGATGCAGAGCCTTCAGCCTCAGAAAATTGTCCTTGTTAGAGAGCTCTCCTCTCCTGCCTGCCAAACTGACACCAACATGTCAAACCTAGTTTGTCCTGAAACAAGAAAAAAAAAAACCTTTTGACTTATAAATTGAGCACATTTAATGGGGAACAACACAGGAGGAGTCATTATTAATAATTATTTGCATAACAATAGTTTTTCTTCCACAGATCTCACGAAGCTGGGCAAACATGAATTAATTCAACCTTAAACTACCCACATGGGAGGACGCAAAGGATCATTATCCACATGAGCAGTTTCTCTGTGTGATTTTACTAATTATAGTATAGCACTTAGGTGTTGTTACATGTGCTGTATAAGGCAGTAAATAACATTTTACAGGGAGGAAAAAAGACTCTTTCTTATCCCTTCAGACTCTCTCCAGCACTTGCACTGTACTGACAGTGGGGCTGGGGAGACCTCATTGCAGCCTTCCAGTACTTAAAGAGACCTTGCAAGCAGAAGAGGGACTGACTTTTTTACACAGTCTGATGGTGATAGAGCAAGGGAGAATGACTTTACACTAAAAGAGGGTAGATTTAGGTTAGGTGATAGGAAGAAATTTTTTACTCTCAGAGTGGTGAAGCACTGGCACAGACTGCCCAGGGAGGTTGTTGGGTGCCCCATCTCTGGAGGCATTCAAGGCCAGGTTGGATCTGGTGGTTGGCAACCCTGCCTATGGCATGGGGAGACAGATGATCTTTCAGGTTTCCTCCATCCCAAAACATTCTATTTTTTTTTTTACTCCAACAATGGAGAGCGTCATTCCAGCAGGTGGAGGGAATGTACTACTGATAGGCAGCACAACCAGAGCTATCCATAGGGGAAATGCCTTGCCAAAATCCCCCTAAAAATGGCCTGATGAAGAACTGGATCTAAGTAAAAAATCAAGGTGTGCACCCTCCGCCAATTCACAGAGCCATGGAATCATAGAGACATTAAGGTTGGAAAATACCTCTTGAGATCATGAAGTCCAGCTGTCAGCCCTCCGCACTATACCTACTAAAACACGGCCCTCAGTGCCACGTTTACATGTTTCTTGAACACCTCCAGAAACAGTGACTGCACCACTTCCGCAGGCAGCCTGTTCCAGTGCCTCATCACTCTCGCTGAGAAGAATTTTTTCCTAATATCCAACCTGAACCTTCCCTGGTACAACTTGAGACCATTTCCTCTCATCCTCTTGCTGTTATTTGCAAGAAGAGGCCAACTCCTGCCTGACTAGAACCCTCCCAAGCCTTCTCTTCTCCAGACTAAACAATCCCAATTCTGTCAGCTGCTCTATCCAGAGCAGTTTTCACCTTTCTCTGTTGCATACAGGAATCTCATTCCTGATTCTAGCACAGCAGTACAACGCAACCTTCCCCAAAAAAGCAGGATCTCAAGTGTAAGTCTGCTAAGGGAGACCTCAATTTCTTGTTCCTTAAGCCCTATTTAGGAAAGCTCACGCCTTACACTTCTGAGGACCCCACATCCAAGCACTGAGGTTTGGCTGAGACCTCCACCTTTGCCTTCCTTTTCCCCTGCTAAGCTCACGGAAACAAGCTGGCTCTAGGTCTTCCTGAGGACAGCCCAGAAACCAGGCAAGGCAGTGTCTGAAATAAATATAGTTTTAGAGGAGAGTTCATTTCCCCTGAATTAATGCAGCCTGACATGGAGTGCAGGAGCATGTGCCATCTGGTCGGATCTGCCTTGGTTTTGTGAACAAGGGGGAGGGTAACCGATACTTTCATGAACTGCGGTTGCTGTACAGGCGAAAACAGGAATCCCCTGGGTACCAAAAATGCGAGATGCTAATCTGAAATTAAAATGGGTAAATGCACACAGGCCCAGTAAGGTCAAGAAGGTTGAAACCTTATTCTCTAAGGAAGTGAACCTTTTTGTCTTGAGAAGCCCTGGGCACAGCCATGCAGTCCATCAGTTTAATAGGAGGCAGTGGGGTAGCATGCTACTCTTTTATTTCTGAGCCAAGCTTGTTCTCTGTATGTGTAGAGTGCAATGCAATTTTCTTCCTTCATCCTATAACTTATTTGTGTCCTCTGCAGAGTTCATTCCTACATTACATTTCTGTGCCCCCTACCCCACCTCAGGTCCTGCAGTGGCATTTCCTTCTGATATAAACTGGGTTTCCTTCTCCCTCTGCTAGTGAACATGCAGTTATTTCCACTCTCTCATACAGTCCTGCCGAGCACATAATGAAATGGCCAAATTCCGGCAGTTCTCTTTGGGAGGCAGTTGGAAACCATTCAGTGGGATGTCACAATGTGAGCTGTAATAGTGGGAAACCTGGAGGAGATCCTCATCCATCTCCTTGTGCTGCCTGCAAGAGCAGAGTTTGGCCATGGTTTTGGAACTGGACAGGATCTGAACTTAGCAGATAATGGCTGAATAACTCAGAGGCATTTGCATGACAGAGAAAGAAAGAATTTGTCATGTCTTCCAAATAAAATTGCTCCCTGGATGAGTGCCTTGTGGATTTCCAGCCAGTGTCCAATTGTACAAAATAGAAATGAGGGTTCTGAAACTTCTGTGCAGGTCAGCTGAGGCATATCCCTTGTGGGGGACTTTGCTGTCATTAGGACTTCCCTTGCCATTGTGGGGTCATCCCATCAATGGGCAGTGGTTACTCACACCAAGCTGGCATACATCACTTGGTGTAGTGGTGTGTAGTGATTTACAGAGGTATGAGGACTTCAGGAAGGTCTGAAACTGGGAGGCACATGTTCTGCACAGTCATTTCAATAAGCACCTTTTCTGGACAAGGAAGCTACTCAGGAAGAGCATGTTTCCCTGTGGGCTGGTTTCCTTTTTCTTAATGCAAAGCAAGAGCAGTCCCTTGATATGTTCCTCCCATTCTTGGATTTAGTCAGTATTGCCGTGCTTTTTAGGGGAAGGCATATTACAACGCTTGAGTGAAAGATGCCATAAGGAAGGAGGAAGATTCATTTGGGCTCCAAAACCCAGATAATGAAGGATAAAGGTTTGGATTTAATTCATGAGTTTAATTCACGGCAGGGAGATTCTGCCTCAGAAATGTCCATTGTTTTTGTGAGTTGAGACCTGATCATCTGTGCATAGGGCACGTTTCTGCAAAGATCCTGCATGTATTATTCCCCTCCGCTCCCACCTCTCACCCTTTTCTTTGGGAAATATACCCCAAACCAGGGAACTTTAAATACCTCTTTCGCCTTTTTTTTTCTTCTACATTTTCATCTCTATACCAGCATGCCCAATAAAATAATGCAAAGGTCTTTTATTTATGTTTGGCTGGGAGCTGACCAGATGCCCCAGCCTGTGAAATAATCACCATCTGTTGATTGTAATTGCAAGGCAAAAGCCAAAAGCCTGCAAGGTTTTTTCAGTGATGTATTCAAAGAACTGCAGCTTGACTTTTCTGAATAAAAACTAAAGCTCCTGCTTTTGGTCAGATTTTTTTTTTTTATTTCCTTCTTTTTTTAATACCTCCCCATGTGTTGAATGCCTATTAATAGCTCTGCTACTCATTCCCTCCTTATCAAGAGCAATTTGGCTTGGCACTTCCTTGAGAAGGTTGCCCTGAGGCTGTGCCCTGGCACGTTGCCTCCTTCCTTTGCAGCTCAGCACCTCGGTGGGGAACACGCTTGTCCGAGGTCCCACAACACCGTGAGTTTCTTCTCTCCCTCTTTTTGTCTCTCTGACATCTTGCCACGCTCCTGTCAGTCAAAGGTATCTCCAAGGGAGAAGGACAATGGTGAATACTGCAGGTGCTGTGAGAATCAATAATTCATTTAATCATAAATTAATAAATGATGATACTGCTTGGGGAGAAGGGGAGGAAAAGAAAGAACATTAATAAAGTGATTTCCAGATCAATTCCACAACTCTGAGTGACTGAAGAAAGACTCCAGAGGGCCTGAACTTGATAATTACCAAGGTCTGCGGGATTCCACTGCTGCCTCTTCAGTGACCTGGCTATTATCTGCCCCATCTCCTGTGGTAACTGGAGGGCTGCAGAACGTCAGCATTCACGTGATACTGACCAAAATGCCTATGGTTGGGACAACTGAGCTGCAGAGGTATCCTTATTGCTGGATAGAAGCATTGCAGGGCTTGAAGTGCTTCTGTCAGGCTCTGAGAGGTAAGCAAATCTCCTGACCTGTTGGCACAGCAGCGGAGCTTGCTTCTCATGGGGTGCAGCTAAAAGTACTGCAGCCACTCGGTGACCTGGGAACACTGCTGCATCTGGCCCTGCCCAAAACACATAGTAAGTAATGCACATGCATCCCATCTGCTGGAGACTGCAGCATATGAAGGCAGGGCAAGCCTGGATTTAGCCATCAGAAAATGAGGAATGAATATCATAAGGATATTAAGTGTATTAACCTCCAGGAGACACCTCTCAGGCTGGCTATGCCCATTTATTTCCATAAGTGGACAAAGACACAGAATGCCCGTACTGCAGCAATCCTTCCTCCAGACTAATGCAGGGCCAAATTTGTCAAAAGAGTTGCCACCAAGGAGCAGTGCTTTCCTGACCTTCTCTCTCCAGTGTGCTCTGTCCTTCCCTGCACGTATAGCAACCTTTTGCAACAGCGTGGATGAAGGGGGTTGAATTTGCCTCTGAAAATATGTAGAACACCAAGCATGTCTTTCCATGGATTTAATGCTCTGTGGGACTACCTGGAGTTCATTTTTCTCACTGTCTAGGAGATGAGGTCAGGTCTGTTTGTGCAGCATGACACTTAGAAGAATTTGGAAGCTGTGCCCCTCTCACAGCTCTGCATAAAGTCGGCATCTGGAAGCGTGACCTCCCTAGGGACATGAGGTCTTTATTATGGATTTGTATGTCACTGTATTAATAATGGTAATGAGTAGTGGTTTTAGAGCCTTAGTATCTCTTATGTAACCATATATGTTGCCAAGAGGCAGGAGGTGAGCCAGAGTTGCTGGAGCACCCAACAGGGCTCTTTGCATCAGCAGGGATTGAATTCTGTCAGCGCCCATAGCAATGGGCAAAGCCTCTGCTTTTCCTAAAAGGAAAGGAGAAGTCCCTGGAACCAAAAACACCACTGGGGCCTGGGAGCTGGAATGTCAGGAGATGAAGAACTGGGAGAGATGGAAAAGGTCTCCTAAAAGCTCACTCTTCGTGCACCCACAGTATCCATTTTCTGAGGCCCTTCTTTGCTACTTCTAATTTGTGCTGATGTAAAAGCAAAAACAGGTCAACTTATTTCCTGATAGAAAGTCTATCCTTTTTCATTTCATTTCCCGTTTAATGTCATAATTCGTAGTTACTACCTCCTCCCACTCTGCAGTATTCTCATGCATCAAGTATATTATATAGTTTAATTCCTTAGGGTTGTTCCTTACTCAGCTGTACACTTTTAACCCTTCTTGGCCTTCAGCATAAATTCCTTTGGGTCTTATTATCAATTGCTTCTGATTTTTTTTTCTCTAGTTTGCTGCTCTTTTATTGCTGATGAGGAAAAACTGATGGATGAACAAAATTGGAACCTTGGGCAAGTTGCAATGAAATGCTGCTGAAACTCTTTCCTCCCTCCCCTTACCATAATGGGATGCTCCTTTATTCACCAACCCAAACTGCAAAAGCCTGTTTTGCTAATATAGCACATCAAGATTTTTTTATATTTGCTATATTCTCTGTCCTTTAATCTCAGTACAAAATAGATTCCGTGCTTTCTCCCTCCTGCTGAGTATCCATCTTTTGGATCATTGCTCTCCAAGGACATTATTTGCATGTTTCTGTTTCGTTTGTGTCTAGATTCAGCCAAGTCCAGCTCACACTACTTTCTGCTTTAAGTCAAGTCTCAGATCACTGCCCACACATGCTTAATTTTAAGGCGTTCTGTGTTTGAGAGCCTGTTTCTTCTGTTACATTTGCAGTTTCTCTGTAGGGCATCAACTGCCAGTGTAATGGACAGTTAGTGTTGGTTCCCTGGGGCCCTGGTTTAATAAGACCAACACAGATGCTGCCCCTTTGCCACACCATTTATCACCACCAAGTCCAACTGAGCACATTTTGTGTTGGTACCTCTGGCCAGTGGGCTACTGGATCTGGTCAGATGGATGCAGTGTGGTTTCCATGTGTGGACCGTGTGTGGTTTAATTCTTTAGATTCTTAACCACTCTTCATATTTGGTTCATTATTTCACTAGGGATAGATATCAACTTGGAATTAAACATTGCCATCTCTTTTCTTTATTGGAAATGTTTGTTTTGCTTTCATTTTGATTGGTTTTGTGGAACCTCCCCAGCTCAATGGAAATTGTCAGATTTGTCACCAGGATAATATGTTTGTCAATGGCTTGCCAGAACAAATTAGGCTCCTGATTCTGCATACATTTCTGCATATGCTTATACCTATAGATTGCTTAACATTCGACCCTGTAATAATTCTGCAAAAGTGAAAAGGACCGTTCAAAAAATTCTCTGTCTTTTCTGGATTAAGTTCTAGGATGTATCATTCTTCAAATTCTTCCTGTTTCTTCCCCTTTTAGCACTTGCTTTTCCCCTGTTCCTTTTCTAGTCACAGCTTCCCTTCTCCGTTCTTCTGGATAAGGGTAGTTTTTTAAAAGCTGCTCAGCCATTTCTGAACCGTTCATTTCAGCCTCATTTATTAATGAACCTACTTTCTTTCTGGTGCTTCTTTTCCTCTGGATGAATTTGTAAATCCTTCCTTATTCCCTTCAGTGCCTCAGGCAACGTAAATTCATTTGCTTTTTCCCCCTTGCCCTTATCTTTCCCTACAGCCTTAATTGACTCTGTATATTCTTGTTCAGTCACAATCTCCCCTTCCATTTGCAGCATGGAACTTTTCTTATAATTTTCTTAATGAAGAGGCATCAATAGGAAAGCACCGTACTGTACAATGCTGTGAGATCTGAAGTGTTCCATTTAAAAGTCGCATGTGGTGGAGCCTTCTCAGGAAGAATTTATATTAGGAAGAGTCTCTGTGTGGCAAAGGCAGCATTTTAGTTCTTGCATGTCTCTGACTTCATTTTTAAAGCTCTCGCTGTGACTAGAGCAGGGCAAGATGGGCAGCTGAGCAAATGGTAAATCCTGTTCTTTCTGAGCTGTTTCATCCGCTGTGCTGTGTTGGATGTCCATTAGTAGAGCTGCTCTCCTTCCCTCGTAGGAGATAAAGAAAAAATTCTCATTTTGTGTGTGGTTCTTCTCAGCCAAAGAAGGTGGAGAGGTCTGTGAGTGCTTTAACCACCAGTGGCTCATATGAGGGCAGAGTGCCAGGAGAGCTAAACTAACAAAATGAGCAACTGGAATAGAAGCAAGAGGATAGGAGGGCTACCTAGCCTCCCAGGCCCCCCACTAAGATTAATCAGCAATGCTGCTGTGCTTGAAAGCTTCAGCAGCTTGGTAGAAGTGTGCCATGATCACTGTGGCTTATGCTAGCAGAGATGGCAAATCCACCCATGAGAAGCGGGGCTGGGGACTGGCCAGCAGAAGAGTTGCTTCACAGGGTCCAGAAGTATAAACTTGGAGGCTAAATTTGGAGGCTCATTAGAGAAGACCTATTCAGCCATGGCTGATCTTGTGACCTAGAAAGATGCCTAGATCTTGTGACCTACAAATATGTGACCTAGAAAGTGTCTGCCCTGTGATCTCAGAGAAGTCTGTTTTCCATTCACTTTCCACATCCATGAAATGGGGGCAGTGATATAGGGTTGTGAGAATTTTCCAGCTAGCGACTGTGAAATGCTCTGTCAACCTGGGTTGAAAAGACAGTGTTTCTGTCTTGTAGGGAGTCAGTGTGAAGGTGTTGGTGGGGCAGAGCAGAAGGCAGGCTGTGTTCGCTGGTTCACATCACCTCTTTTGAAGATGCTCTGATTCGCCTTTTTCCTCTCTCCTCCCCATATGGGTGCCATAGAAAGTAGCTACAGTTAAGCAAAGCGTAACAAGGTCACAAGTTTACCCATGACTTTGGGACCATCCAATCTCCATCCATTGCTTCTTCATCATCTCACATCACCCACGTCTATCCACACTTCCTGAAGATGGACAAGTCAGAAGTCATTCAAAGTCCTGAGGAGGTGGAAGAAAGCACTAACTGTGCTTAAAAATAAAGAGGTTACCATGAGTCCCAGAAGATGTATGCATCCCCAGTTTCTCCTCTGTGCTCCAGAGTGTTGCACTATATGAGGGCAGGGGGCCTGCCAGAGCTCTACTCAATATGCTGGATGTTTGCTCAGAGGAAATGCCTTTTTGTTTACACGAGAGAGAGAGAAGCTTAGAGAAGAAACCTGGCACAGAGCAGTTGGGATTCAGTTAATCTGCTTAGAAATACATTAATCGGAGGATCAGATGTTGTCAACAATACTCTTTCTCCCTCACTCTTCTCTCTTGCAGTACCATGCTCATCGCTGTTCCTATTGGGTCCTATTCCCCACCCTCCTCCACACATCCCTCTTCTCCCCTGCTGTGAAAGTCAGGGAGTAATGAAGCACAAGGAGATTACAGCAAAATTAACAAACGAAATATAAATCCTAGATCTAAATGAAAATTAAAAATGGATCTTTGGCTGTTTATTTGCATCCCTAAAAATAACCTTGTGCCTAAGCGAAACTGAACATAGCCAGGATTTCCCTGGAATACTTGGAAAAATCCTAAAACATGAACAAATAGTGGAAATAGTGGCTACCTCCTTCCCTCTGAGATTTCATCCATCTTCCCCAAGTACCACTGGAGGCTGCAGGACAAGCTGTGGCACCACCTTGTGATGTGGCATTATCACGGCATTATCACAGTGACTGAGGAAAAAGCTGCTCCAAGCCACCAACCCTTGCCTTCAGCAGAAGCTGGGGTACTTGGCTTCTGGCTAACATCTCTTGCCCCAAGGTAGGCAACTGTAATTGCCAGCAGTTACCCTTACTGTAAAGAAATTCTTCTGTGTTCAAGTGTTAGGCCATTACTCCTTCCCTATTGCTGTGCACCACTGGGAAGAGCCTGGCCTCATCCATTTGCCTCCCACCTCCCTTTAGATAGTTATAAACATTGATAAGATCGCCCCTCAGTCTTGCCTTCCCCAGGCTGAACAGACCCAGGTTACTCAGCCTTTCCTCACAGAGAGATGCTCCAGGCGCTTTATCATCTTTGTGTCCCTCCGCTGGACTCCTTCTTGGAGATCCCTGTCTATTTTGATCTGGGAAGCCCAGAACTGGACACAGTATTCTAAATGTGGACTCACCAGGGCGGAGTAGAGGAAGAGGATCACCTCCCTCAACCTGCTGGCCATGCCCTTTTTAATATACCCCAGAGTTTTCCTGCCTGGCCCCTGGTGAATTTAAAAGGAAATGTGGGTGTCATCCTGTGCCTACATGAAGCTGAGGTTGAGGCCAGGTTTGCTGCTCTCCGAGCACCATTGTTGTAGAATAGCTGTCGTCACAGGAGTATTTGTTCTACATGTGCTGTCTTCTTCTAACATTTTTTTCTTTATTAATTTTTCAAGAAAAGCTCAAGAACAAAAAGCACTGCAGTGTACAAGATATCGGTACCAACTGGGGGATAAAGAAAGAGGTGGACAACTCCTGCTTTGTACTCATAATGTTTACTTTGCATATGTGCTGTTTGATATTCCTGGGCTTTGTCCTCAGATGTGCAGCATTCTCTTTCATTCTCATTACAAAGGTATAATCACAGGCAATGCAGGATGTGCAGTGTGGCTTACTTAATTTCAGCTGAAACCTTTAACTTCATGAAGATCCGACCTTTGAGCCATTGTTTTAACAGCATTACAGTTGCATTCATTTTGGAGCTTTTGCAATCCCATATTAATCCAAATTCCATTGAAGTCAATACACAGACACTCATTGTCTTAAGCTGGGGTTGGTTCAGGTCATTACTCTTTATCTCGTGCTGAGAAAAGGATAGGGATAAAGGAGGGGATGCAGCAGTATACCAGAGCTCAGCTCTTTTTGCACTTTCGTGGGTGAAGTAAAGGCTGGCTAAGAAAGTCTGGGATGGGTAGAAAGCTTTTTTTGTGGGTTTGTTGTTGTTGTTGTTGTTGTTGCTGGGGAGCAGTCAGCATGAAGGGAAATCAATATTGCTGCCTAGGGATGAAGCAGTAATTGCCTCAAATGGGAATTAAGGAGCAATTTGGACAGGGATTCTCCTGTACATCTTCTCTTCCACAGGAAGATGTGCCCTCTTGCCTGTTCCCCTCCACGTGGCACAGACAGACATATAAGTCTCGATTGTAACTTCTGAATAACTTCAGAAGACCTTGGCTTAGGCACTGGTCCCTCAACCAAGAAGTGGACATAAGAATTCGCAGAAGGTTCTGTCCGTACATTGTGCCAACAATGCAGAAATGCTGAGTTAGCAAGTTGACAAATACCTGCAACTTGGCCGTCTCCTAGAAAACAGGGGATAGAGAGCCAATAAAACTTCACAGAGACAAGTGCCTTTGACCATAGCTCTGTATATTAACTGCTTTATTGCTCCTGGAGTAAGGCTTCTGCTACCTGCTGGATGAGCTTCCAGAACTGAATCTGTGCATTGGGTTGTAAGGAGGATCAGGGGACCTACAGGCCTGTCAGCCTGACGTTGGTGCCAGGTAAGGTTATGGAGCAGATCATCTTGGTGTGTGTGGGACAGCCAGAGGATCAGCTGCAGCCAGTAGGGGTTCATGAAAAGCAGGTCGTGCTTGACCAACCTCTCCTCCTTCTTTGATCGAGTGACCTGCCTGGTGGATGAGGGAAAGCCTGTTGATGTAGTCTATCCAGGCTTCAGCGAAGCTTTCAGCACTGTTTCCCACAGCATTCTTCTAGAGAAGCTGGCAGCCCATGGCTTGGATAGGTACGCTCTTTGCTGGGTAAAGAACTGGCTGGATGGCCAGGCCCAGAAGGGTGAATTCAGGTGGTGAATGGAGTTAAATCCAGCTGGTCATGAGTGGTGTTACCCTGGGGTCAGTACTGGGGTCTGTCCTGTTCAGTATCTTTACTGATTACCTGGATGAGTGCATTGAGTGTACCCTCAGCAAGTTTTGCAGATGACACCAAGTTGGCAGGAAGTATCGATCTGCCTGGGAGTTGCGAAGCCCTACAGAGGGATCTGGGCAGGCTGGATAACTGGGATGAGGCCAATGGGATGCAGTTCAGCAAGATCAAATGCTGAGTCCTGCCCTTTGTCCACAACAACTCCAGGCAACACTACCTGGGGCAGAGTGGCTGAAAGACTGTGTAGAGGAAACAGACCCGGGGGTACTGGTCAACTCTCAACTGAACATAATCCAGCAGTGTGCCCAGGTGGCCAAGAAGGCCTATGCCATCCTGGCTTGTATGCTTGTATCAGAAATAGTGTTGCCAGCAGGAGCAGGGAAGTGATCATGACTCTGTATTCAAAGCTGGTGAGGCTGCACCTCAAGTACTATGTTCAGTTTTGGGCCCCTTAGTACAAGAAAGACTTTGAGGCCTTGGAGTGTGTTCAGAGAAGGGCAGCAGAGCTGGTGAGGGGTCCGGAGCACAAGTCTTATGAGGAGCAGCTGAGGGAGCTGGGGCTGTTCAGTCTGGAGAACTCAGGGGTGACTATCATTCTCTACAACTACCTGAACAGAGACTGTGGAGGTGGAGGTGGAGGTCAGCCTCTTCTCCCCTGTAACTAGCAGTAGGACTAGAGGGAATGGCATCAAGTTATGCCAGGGAAGCTTGAGGTTGGATGTTAGGAAATACTGCTTCTCCAAGAGAGTGGTCAGGCACTGGAATGGGCTGCCAGGGAGGTTATGGAGTCACTGAAACTGGAGGTGTTCAAGAAACGTTTAGATGTACTGAGGGACATGGTTTAGTGGGAAATATTGGTGATAGATGGACAATTAGACTGGATGATCTTGTAGGTCTTTTCCAACCTTGGTGATACTATGGTTCTATTCTATTCAGGGAGTTTGTTTGCCTGAGCAAAGGAGGGTTTGATGGCATTGCTGCATCCACTCTGTTCACCATCAGTCAGAAGCAGAGGGAAGACAGGAGAGCATAGATCTCACTGTGAGCTGCTATCAGGAAAGTACACCATGTCCTTTCCAGCATGGTGTCCCTGCTGTTTTTAACCATGCTAGCTTGATTAAACATGGTGGAGGCACACGTACTTGTGCTTGGGCTGAGTTTTCCTTGTGCTAAGAGCAAATACATTTGGGATCAGGACTGGCCAGTATCTTCAGTATGTCATGTAAATCCAGTCTGAGTTTTTCCTTCAGCTGGCAGTGTTGATAAAAAATGGCTTTTTAAAATCAAAGAGTGTTTTTTCACAGAAGCATTCCCTTGCATTCTTCTCTTCATTTCCTCCTTCCTGTAGAAAGTGGTCAGGGTAGAAGAAGGAAATGGGAAGGGAGGTTTTTAATTTCTTCTGACACTGGTTTTGATTTTGCCATAAGAAAAAGAGTGGTGAACAAATGGAGAGAAGACAAGGAATGAAATGAAAGGAAAACCTTTCTGTTGATTTTTAATTTAAGTTCAGAGGTAGAAAACTGTTCACTGCTGTTCTGCTTTTTTTTTTTTCCATGTCATCCCTGTATTTATTGTGTTCCTCACTCATACTTTACCTCCTCCAAGGCCACTGCTTTTCCGAGAACAGAAATAGCCACAAGTGCTGATATTTGCATGGAAGCTAGGAAAGGAACCTTGCAGAGGCAGTGCCTCAGGTGGAAGCACTCCCTTGAGCAATGTTTTTCAGAACTTTGCTGCTGTTAGAGCTAAAAAGTCAGTCTGAGATCCAGCAGTGAGTTTTATTGCTAATAATGATGATTGGTGGAGTAAAGAGAAATATTTTTCTCACGCAATTTAAAGCATGCTATAGTGATTGTTTAGCATTTTACTGTTCTTCTGCTTCTTTTCCTTTGATGCATCTCTCTGTTCTGTTCTATACCTTTCTTCCTCCTTAACGATGGCTTTCTTTTTTCACAAGACAGTGTGTTTTATGGGTTCTAATTTAATCATTCCTGATCCCATATGTTACTGGGGCTCTTCTCTTTTGGTACCTTTTTGTCTGATACAGATGTGTGTGGAGGGGGCTGTGCTTTTTGGAGGTATCCAGCAAGCCAGCCATAACCTCTGTCCCCATCTCCCTCCCTCTCAACCCAAACAGTTCTTGCTTAGATGCTAATTTCATCGTTCTTTTTTTTCCTTCTGGCATGATGATACCTAGAGCTTTCAATATGTTCATTAATTAAGGCTCCTGGGGTGGATTCCCTGCTGACCACTGTGTGTGCATACGCAGAGGGGCTCACCTGGTGCTGGAGCATATGCTGTGCATCCTGTTGGTGTGTGGGCTGCCTGCCTTTAACACTTGGTCATTCCTCAAAGCTTCACCCCCCCCTGCAAAAGCGAAGGGGGCCTGAGATGCCTTGGAGGGGCAAAAAGACACAATTGGGTTTGACAGGATTTGCACTGCAAATTAAGTGCTGAGTGCTAACATTTGACGCTCTACCTCCATGGAGCTTTTGGGTAACCCCTTGCAGATAAACCTGTCAGAAACCCAAGCATCCAGAAAGAGGGGGAAAAACCACCCTGCCACCTCTTGTTTTTCGCTTCTCAAAGGATGCAAAACACCAAATGGGTGCTCTGTGGCCTTGTCAGCTCCAGCAAGCACCCCTGCTCCATTGCCTGGGGGAGGAAGGTGCTCTCACAGCAGAGAGCTTCCATGCTGCCACCCCCTGCCTACAGCCTTAATTTGCTGTCCAAAGCTGGAGGTATTTCCTGCAGTGCATGTCCCTGGGAATGGAGATGCATATAGTGCCCTTCAACCTGGGGATGTGATTTTTCCCCCTCACAATATCTTCTCACAGCACAACCACCCCCCTTCAGACCATCTCGTGTCTTGCTGGCACTGTGCTGGAGAGGAAATTTGTGAGGGTCACTAAGAACGCTGCGGGAAAGAAGGTGAGATGATGTTCAAGACTCTTCTCTCACCACTATGCAAATGCTGAGTTGCTAGTCATCATTTAGTTGCAATGGGGGTTTGGAAGCAACAACACCCTTCCTCTTGGTCCATTTAATTACTTTCAGCCAGTGATGTTCATGCCAAAAGACTAATGGAAGCTTGTTTTCATTTGTTAGGCTTCCACTACCTAAAAGGGGCTATATTTTCTTTGCCTGTCCTCTATGCTTATGCATTATTGCTGCATGTGCTGTCTGAAATGATGTTGTCTTCCAGCCTAGCAGAAGTGCCTTCTCCACTGCTGCATCTTCTGCTTCCTAGACTTTGGAAAAGATTTTAACATACTGTGACATGAATGTGGAAATGCATATTAGTAAATCCTACAATAATGAGAGCTGGGCAAGCAATTGGGAAAAGCATTGCTAAATGTGACCTCTGGATGGGCAGTACCCTATGCCAGCCTCAATAGAGCACACCTTGTCTTTAGAGCTGTGGTCTGTATTTACTGCGAACATAAATAACAACCCCGTAGCAGCCTCAAAATACAACGCATTCTGAGCTTATGTTGTCTTAGGAATTATCCTTTATAATGCTAATCTTTCTCAAACTCTTGGTTCCTCATGCTTGGAGATTACCCCTCTCTTGCTAGAGTTTTGCTTTATCAATTCCACACTCTCCTTAGAAAATGACAAAACACCTATGCAGGTACTGGGCTCTTGCACCCCAGGCTGCAGAACAGTGGGCATCCCTTCCATCCATCTCTGTGGGTCATCAGTCTCAGGCCATCCTGATTCAACTGCACAAATCTAACTCTGGGCAGGATGGGGGTTAGGGAAATGTTCTTCACCAGAGGACAGTGGGGTCCTAGGGGAACCTTCTCACCCTTCCACTTACATAATCTCTGTGTTGTATGTGTGTGTTGCAGCAGTCCCTCTTGCTGTTGCATCTTCGAGCAGGGGAGAACTGGTGTGAGCACTCACAGAAGGCAAGGAAAGCAGGTCGGGCGAATACTATCGAAGCAAATTCAGGTTTATTATTCAAACAGATGTTCATGAATATATTTTGCCATATTTGCAGAGTCTTAATTGTAATCTGGCTTGATGGGCACATGAGTTTAAAAGTAGAAGACTGAATTTATACAGGGAGAGATGAGCTGGGAGGTGACCTACCGAGCTGGGCTCTGGAGAGTGAGAGTTCACCTCTAGTTCTGTTCAAGTTGCATGGGATGAGTCCTTGTCACCTAGAAAGTCACTTGGGTTATTGCTCCTTCCCTTCTCTGAGGTGCTTAGACACTGCTGGAAAAAGACACTCGTGCTCTGAGCAGGAGTGCTGGATTACATGTTCATTCATAACTGCTGCTTTCTTTACTTTCCTTTCTTGGCAAACAGATCATGGATTTGCTGCTTCTTTTTCCTCTCAAGTTACTCTTCTGTTTTCAGCTCCACATCTTCCATAAGTACCTGTGAAAACTTTTCCTGGCAGGATCCCTCCTGTGTCACCAGCTGAGTAACACAGTGACTTCCTTGCCTGATGAACAAGAAAGAACAATTAGCCTATTTTTTTTCTGCAGGAATTATTATTGCCATTAGCAACTGTGGCAAGAAAAGTTATGATAAACAAGGGGGAGATAAGTGTGATTTGTATATGTTTAATCTCTTCTGTATGTTTTTTTTTTCTTTCTTTCTCTGGCAAGCAGTGCTTGAAAGCTGGGTAAAATGATTATGCCACTTTTGCCCAGAGTCTGGTGCCATTGCAGCTGTCCAGTGTGTGCACAGCACATCCAGATTCACACAATACTTTTCACACGACATCTCAAAAATGTTTCTTAAAAATAGAACTTTATCCCTGCAACTCCAGCGATGGAAACCTCCTTCTCAACCTACTGCAGTGCTTAAAGTCCACAGATGGTAAGAGGGCAAGTGGCTGCAAATAAGATCCACAAAAACTTTTAACAACCCCAGGATCTTGGCGTATTTATTGCTCGGCCCATCAGTGTCCCCTCCCCAGCCACAAGGAAAACAAAAAGGGAGCACAAAAAAGTAAGTGACACTGAGGGCTCTGACTAGTGCCACATGTTTCTAGCCTCTGAGCAATCTGATTGAGCTACAGATGTCCCTGTTCATTGCAGGGGAGTTGGCCTAGATGACCTTTAAGGGTCCCTTTCAACTCAAATGATTCTACGATTTTTTGCAGCAAGATGACACACTGCAGTTTGGGAATGATTCTTCCTTCCATTATGCAAACTAGTCTGATGAATCCTTTGGGAAAGATGGAGAAACACCACTGAGTTGCGGCAGCCTGAGCTGTGTCTTGCACAAATGCTTCCTTCCTTTGAGGTGATACTGACGGTGCTCCCCATATCACTTTGTTAAAACTGGGGGTGTTCACAAGCACCAGCAAACTGAGCACCAGTGCAAACCCTCTGTGAAGTAGGAGTGTGTTGTTTTGAAGAGGTCCACCTGCTCCCATCTGTCTGGAACTTGCTCCCCAGCACTGCAGGGTGAGTGGCAGCACCTTGAAGTGGGACTCTGAGACCACCAGCATGAGCTTTTTCCAGATCTTTGGAATCACAACAACGCTTCTCTGGGCTGAAAGGATAGATGAGGAAAGCAGTACCTGTTCTGGCGTACAGGAAAGGGAAAGAATTTGGAGAGACTTTGTTATGTGGAGTACTACTGATCTGAGCTTTTAATAATGCAATGGTCTTGTAAGTGTTCCAAACGATGAGATTTGTGAATGAATTTTTAATCTGGGGTTTAACATTAAAGATTAAAGTGTGTGTTTTGAATTTCAAAAAAGAGAATTTACCCCCAAAAGGCAAAGACTTGCTTCGGTGGCTTCTTACGGTTTTGTTTTATTTTATTTCAATTTTTCCCCCTTGAGTATACATGAAAGCAAAAAGAGACAAAGAAAAGGGAGAACACAGCATCCGGACTGAGTCTGGGGAATCTTCAACTCATTGTTAAGCCAGTGTCCAATTGGGCTCTTTTATATTAATGTTGCTTTGTCTGCTCTTAGACTTGGCAGGAGTGACAACATCTGTGTGAAAAACTGAGCCAGCTGTGCAGAAAAAATCTTCCTTACTTCAGAGCAGTTGTGTGCTTTGCTGCTTGGGCATAAGCAGCTTCTTGCATCTGTTAGGGAGGGAAAATGTGCAAAGCGTTTTCCTGAGACTCTAACTCTAAAAGACAAGAGAAGCCTGTAGCAGCTCTTGTAAAAGAGAATTTAGGACATCAGGGAAGGGAAGAAGAGAGGGCAGGCATTAAATCAGCCAGCACTGTGGGGTTTGGTCACCCAGGGTTAACTCTGAGGACCTGGCATCAGAAAAGAAGGTGGTAAGTTGAGAGGCATGTTGTTTTGTATGGTAACAGCAGTGGGTGCGTTAACTGAAAACCTCTTCTCTTCAAGCATGTTATGACAGTGCTTTGTGTTTTTTTAACATCTCTGTAAGAATTTTGGGAGCATTTGGGAGCCCAGCCTGGAGTGCTGTGGGGCAGAGCTCCTCACAGAAAGCGTTTACTCTTACCATTGTGTGGGTCTTCAGCAGAGCTGAACGCAGCAAACCTTCCTGACTGTTTTTTCCCTCTCTGATAAGAAATGTGTGTGTTAATTTGAAATCAATACTAATACTTGGCACAGTGGCGGAGAGCGTGATTAATAGGTGGAGCGAGGCCCATGAATCAGGTGACAAAGCCCTGTTCATGTCTCACCACTGACCTGAAGTGTGGTGCTGAGGTGAGTTATAGCCTCTTTCCATCTCAGTTTTCCTCACTGCAAAATGGAGGCTCTGCATTGCTCCACTGCCTTGGATGCTAGCATATGTTAGAGCAACCAGTGAAGCTTTCTACAGGCGTAAGCAGATGGAAAGATCTTCTTCAACATGGCTGTGCATGTTTTTACGTATTGGTCCTGTTCCCACTGTGCAGTGTGGGAATGGGTTGCCCAAACAACTGGAAAGAAGGGAATTCATTTCAAGCACCAGAAATGCATGCAATGAAGCTTTGGGTTTTGGGGCAAAACCTGGCACGTGTGCAACTTCAGCACCAGACTTGACGAGGGAACATCTACATCTCCTGGTGTTCCCGTGTGAAGAGTGGGCTAGAGGTGTGTGTAGCTAAAGCTGGTAAAAAAAAATTGGTCATCTGCTCTAGGGAAAGCCCGGTGTATCCTGTCAGTTTCATCTCATAGCAGAGTGATAGCGCAGACTTCTTAGTGGATGGAACAAATCCAGGGGAAATTTCCACTGTTGAAAGACTGTTCTCATGGAAGGGCATAGTGTATTAAGTATGTGTTCACAGTACCGTACCGCTACTGAATAAAATAATACAAAGTCAGAGTTTATATAATATCTAACTACGTGGCAAAAGTTTAAATAGATTGAAATAAAGTGTTTTCGCCATATTGAAGTGTGCCAATATTGCCGTAATTAAATGAGAAAGTCGAAGCAATTCATTTTGTCTTCACTCACTGAAAATGCCATCAAAGTTGATATTCTTACATCCTATTTCGATTTTAATGAAAACTCTTTTCCCGGTGGAAAATTGTCCTTTTACAACCTCTTTCAGACAGCTCAACTCATAATGTGATGCATTCAATTACTGACCTGGCATTTGCCAGATCAGAAGACTTTTTTTTTTTTTTCTTGTCTTTTCAATTTAAATGAAAAAGACCTTACTTTTTTTTCTGTTTATTTTTATTAATTTTATATCCAAAGTAGTTTGGGATTAATGAAGTTTAAAATATGGAAGTCTAATATCGCTGAACATCATCAAGGATGCTAGGTTCAGTCTGACTGCTTTTGGAAACTGAAACGTATGCTTTCCTGCCTTTATGAGGCTTGTTTTTAGCACAAGTTACGAGGCAGAGGAGTTGTGCTGTGGCACATTCTCACTTTAAAGGCACTCCTCTCTCCCCTGCCAGCCGGCCACAGGAGTTTTGTTATCAAAATGGATGCAAATGCGATTAGACCCTTAAGCCCTGATTTGGCAAGATACTTAAACATGTGCTTGGTTTTTAAACATTAAGTTTATTTCTGTTAACTGCCTTTAGAGGAATTGCTAGGATGCATCAAACCAGCCCAGGCAGAGCTGCCCCAGCCCCATGGTGGGAAGCAAGGCAGGTGAACAAGGACTCACAGCTGGGTCGTGGAGCAGCAGTATTTTTAGGGGAGGTCAAAGGCACAGCAAACACCAAAATATATCTGCCAGGTATCTTCTCACTTGGAAATCTTGTGTAGTCATGACGAGGGGCCTGGGGCTTCTGTACGAGGAAAGGCTGAGAGACCTGGGGCTGTTCAGTCTGGAGGAGACAAGGCTGAGAGGGGATCTTATCAATGTTTATAAGTATCAAAAGGTTGCCTAGTGACAGGACAAGGGGCAGTGGGCACAAAGTAGGAATAAGAAATTCCATCTGAACATCAGAAGAAACTTAAATGTGTGTGTGACAGCACACTGACGCAGACTTCATAGAGATTGCTGTGGAGTCTCCTTCTGTGGAGAATATTAAAGACCTGCCTGAACCCTCTCCCGTGTGACCCGCTGTGGGGAACCTGCTTTAGCAGGAGATAGGACTAGATGAACCCCAGAGGTCCCTTCCAACTCACACAATTCTGTGATTCTGTGATTTCATACATGAGACACAAAGCTGACAGAAAACCGATGTCCAGCTTCTTGACATTGCTTTTTTTGGGAAAGGATGGGCACAGCTCTTGGTGCTTGGAGTAAATGCAGTTGAACCATGGGTGAGGAGTGTCTGCACTGGAGTTAGACCTAGTGGAGGCTGTGTCAGGGTAGTTGGAAAAGCCACCTGGGAGTTTGCAGTCCGTGTTTCAATGGCATTTTTCCTGCTACGGGGCAGGAGGTGGGCTGAGAAATAAAACCTTCAATGCATTCTGTGAGACATTTTGGAGCAGCATTAAAATCACCTATGAGTGGGTTTTGTAACCCCCTTCCCCTGCTCTTTCCCTGTGCAGCTGCACTCTGCCCTCCTGCTGTTCCCCACTACACGAAGTTCCATCATACAGCCTGCTCACCCATCTGTCCTGCCTTCCCTGTGCCACCACACTGTGCTGGGCCTTGATCTTATTCATTATGGGCTGTGTCCTTCCTACTCAATACGCCATCGAACATATTTAAATCTTAAGTTTGTTTCCCTTATTAAGCAGTTCATCACTATGTTGTGCTTCTTTATTTTCTTGTCTTTTTTTTTTTTTTTAACCACAAGAGGAGAAAGAAATTTATTCTTTTGACCATAAATCATTTACAAAGCTGCTGGGCCGTTAATGTATTTTTTATGGCTCGGCAAACAGAAAATAGGAGTGAGTGTCTTAGTAATGCTTTTCCGACCTGTTTTAATTTCGGATCCCCAGCCCTGTCTCTGTTCCCCCGTCTCGGGAGCAGATACATTTCCCTTGCAGAGGCACTGGTGGATACCTTCTCCCAAAGGAGGCCACTCTGCTGTGTCAGCAATGTCACGTGCTGTTGCCAGCACTTGGCACCAATCCGCAGCGCGTCACATCTCTGCTGACTGGGCTGCGCTGGGAGAATATTAGCAGGGAAAAGGGATGGGTTGGAGGGGACTCAAGGCTATTTTTGCTTTTGGATCCAGGGGAGAGCTCTAATTAGACTCCCACTCAGGGATAAACAAGTTACGTGCATCTCTCTTTTCATCCCGTGCAGCCTCACCCTGCATTTTGCACACTGTAGGCTGCGCTGGCCTCAGGTGTGGTGTAGATATCCATGGGGATACTTTGAGGGGGTGTTCAGTGCAGTGACTGGCTGTGGCAGCTTCCCAAATGTTAAGGACAGGTTCCTATAAGGTTTTGCAATCTGCTTTAGGGAAATGAAGCCAATTTATGCCTTGGTTGCTCCCAGCCACCTCAGTGCCTTCTCTCCTTTTTAGGAAACATAGATGCTGTAAAAGGTCCATTTTTCTTTCTGATGCGCTGTGTCAAGTAGCAAGATGATTCAGACAAGGGTTGTGGAAGGTTTATGTTGTCGTCTGAGCTAGGTGAATGGGATGATCTGCAGCTCATAGCAGTTGCTGGCTCTTTGCAAATTCAGAGCCTCCCACCTTAGATGTGTTTGCATGGACTTTCAGTGAGTTTTTGTTACCAAGCTTCTTTGGCTGAAGTCTGCAGGAAAGAGCCCATTGAGTAACTGGCCATGGTCACTTAAATTGCTCCCATCCCTAGACATCCCTTACCATTGAATAACGCCTACATTGTAGCAGTCAGCAGAACGGGACAGTGCATCTGCAGCACAGCTTTTCCCTTTCACAGCTAAGCAAGCTGTCCTGTCCTTCCACCTTCCTCAGCAGATTATGCTAATTAATGCCTGGCTGTGAGATGGAGGCACAGCTTCCTTTCTGTTTTTCCTGCTTGTTGGACAATAACGTTGTCCAAACAACGGAGGACAATAACATCCTAAGTTAATGCAACAGGGCTCACCATCAGAGGACTGGGGGTGAAGAGAGGGGACCATGTTTGCTAGCCCCAGCTTTGTGGAAGACCAGGAATAGTGAGACACCTTTCTGTGCCCAGCTGGAATTTCATTTTTCTCCTTGCCTGGGCCTGTGGTTTGCTAAATGGTTCTCCAGGCATCTCTGTATGACTTCAGGAGGGAAAGAAACGACTAGCTCCCTGTTGCAAGGATACAACAAATGTGTTTTTTACCCCTGGTATGCCGCTTAACTGTGGCTTTCAGCCATCTGTAAGCAGATTGTGAGCTTTGCCCACCTGAGTCCTGTGGGGGTGAGCGGATGAGTCATAGATGTCTCCAGTGCTGGGTATAGCCAGCAATGGGCTAATCTGGCACCAAACAGTCCCACAGAGGAGGCTGGATTAGACTTTCCCACCCCTCCCCTCTCTCAAGTCAAGGGAGCAATGAATGAGCACTTGAGTGAGTTCCTGATCCCTTCTGGGTCCCCTCTGGTCTTGCTCATCTGCTAAGGCAAAAAATTCCCCAACCTCAGTGCTGCAGCTGCTCCTTGAGTCCTCTGCAAATGCTGCGGATTCAAGGACTGCCAGCTCAGATCACAGCAGTCTCTGTTTCCAGCCAATGCCGCATGCATCGGAGGGAAGTGTTAAACCTTCCGTAATGTACCTAATTGTGCAACACTATACCATGGAGAGGGGATTAACATATGCCCTAGAGCACAGCGATTGATTAGTTTTATCCTAGCTAATGTCATTGCAGATGCTATTTTTGTTCCTATCAATGTCCTTTCCTATTTTTATAATCTTCCTATAATATGGTGCAGCGGTTTTGTTGCTGTTGTTTTTTTATGGCTAACTTGCATGCATCTGCATCCTTGTCAGCAGAGATGCAGGGCAGCCATCCCAGTTAGGAGGAGCTGAAGAAGCGGCTCTCCCAGCAGCTCCAGGTGGGCCGGATAGAGGCACAGAGGTGAAAGCAGTACTGGAAGCACAGCAGGAGCCTACAATTGGAATGGATCATTTGAGTCATTGCGCTCCTGACCGTGCATCTGTAAACCAAATCTGAGTTCTTGTCCCCACTTTATCCCTGTTAGCAAGCTGCTCTAGTGATATACTCACAGTTCAAAAACCTTTTTCAGATTTCACGTTCTAGGATCTGTTGGAAGAGCACCATTCAGCTTACACAAAGAGCTTAGTGTAATGCAATCCCTGTGACACGGAGAGCGCAGACGCTTTTGATTTCCCTGGTAGGTTTGAATGCTCAGCAGTTCAGCATGTCCATCCCTGAAGGTCTGAACTGGGGCAAACAAGGATGTCACAATAACAGCAGTCCTCTGAAGACATCTGGAGCTGAGCAACAGGGATTCTGTGGCAGAAATGAGGAAGGAATCAAATTCCTCAGTGATTTTCATCTGCATGTTATGAGAGCCTCTTTTCTTCCCCATTAAAGCTAGCCCAGCTCCTCTGACAAAGGCTCATGAGCAAAATGACACTGTTCTTTAAGTATGCATTGCTGAAAGCTTTCCTGCCCTTTTTCTTTTTGTCCAACTTTCATCTTCTCTTTATGGCTGCAGGTTGGGGAGGTCAGGGGCAGAGAGATGTGCTCCATGTTATACCAATCAGACAGCTGTTTGAAATCCTCCTCCCAGCTGGCCTGCAGAGAAAGACTTACTTCTAAAAGGGAGATGGCAGGGGTGGTAGTGATTGCTGTGTGAAAGGCCAACAGCTGAGACCAGAGCAGAGTGGGTCAGCAGCATGTCTCACTGTCATCTTTTTGTCTGGTGCAGATGAGATTATAAATGATAAGGGAGAGGGGTCAGTGCGCTCAGCACAAATTTACAGGTAGCCAGTGTCCCTGATCAGCTGGTAGAGTGCTCAGCGAGAAACACTACAGGGCTCAAGTTCAAGACCTTGACACTGTGATTTCTCCTTGGATTAGTACCTGCTTGCCCGCATATTCTGCTAGCTGAGCAGCAATCCTAAGATTCCTCTTTCTGGAGTAAGTTGGATCTGTTTACCTGGGAAGCTCTGCCACAGAGATGGTGAGAAACCAGTTGTGACCGATGGTTTCTCTGGGGATAAAGGAGCTTAGAGGTTTACTTGGCTTCTGACTTGCATTTAATACTGTATCGTTTCTTGAGGAGGAGCTGTATTAGGCAGTCTCTGTCCTTTTTAGAGCAGAATAATATTTTCTTGAGTGTCCTCAGTATCTCTAGGCAGGCTCCTCATAAGATCTGTATAATGTGCCCTCAAACTCCCCAGGAAAGTCTGTGTTAGAGCACTTCAGCATGGTGGTACAATCTACTGTGAAGGTGTGCATCTGTCCCAGCCGCCTGTCCTGCTCAGTCACATTGAAAGCTGGAAGTTTCTGAAGTGGAATTTCCCTAGTGAGCTGGAAATAACTCAGGATACCTGGGCATTAACTCAGATCTGTGCTCCTTCGGAGTGGCTGGTGATGCTGGTTCTACAAGCAAGTGGATCACAGTCTAGTCCAGTGAGAATGGGCGCAGTCAGTATTCAGACATCTTGTTGTGCAGTCTGTTTGGATTCTGTAAAGAGTCTGGACTCATCATAAGCACCCACCTTATTTCTTCGTGTTATCTGTGAGGTCCTAGGCTAGTGCTGGGGTGCCTTTTCCAGCCCTGGAGAGTCCTGCAGAGCTGAAACATCATTTTCATCTTCAAAAGGACCACCATTTCCTTTCCAGAGATCTCTTCCGGGGAATGTAATTGCTTTCTCAAAAGATAGAAGGGATTCTCAGAAGGCAAAATCTCTCTTATTTCTTAACTGTCCTACAATATTATCAGTGCTTGCAACTGCGGTTTGAGTGGTTGCTGCGCGAGAAGGTCCTGTGAGAGAAGTAATCCCTGCAGCACTCTGTTACTGTCCCTCCAGCAGCAAGTCGCACCTTCCTGGGCTGGGGCTTTTGCTGCTGCTCAGCATGTTAAGTCAGCAATGTTCCTTGAGGGGGGAGACATTCCTTCAGCACAGCAGGAAGCTTGGTCACAAACTCAGAGATGTGAGGTAGGCCAAAGGCACAGTGACTTCTGTTTTCCTTTCATCTCAGGAAAAAGACTGCTCTGCAGTTTCTCTGTCTGTTGCCTGCAGTTGTCAGATAGAACGTTGTGCTCCTACCCTGCTCTTGAAACTTTTGAGTGACCTCATCTTTGCCTCTCTAACAGGGGACCCCAAATGTCATGATGCCATAGGCATCTTTCCCAGCACACAACAGGACTGCTAATTGCACAGGGATAGGGAGAGCCATTCCCTGGGTTTTGCATGCGAGCTGACAGCTTGAAGCTTTATTCTCATTCTCCCTTCAGCCACATGCATTTCATCACATCTTCCCCGGAGGTCCGGAGATGTTGAATGCATGAAGGTGAGAGTTTTCTTCCTCTCTTTCGCACCTCCTTTCCCTTCAGGCTGTTCGGTTCCCTGGCTTGCCAGCACTGCGGAGTGAACCTGTCCCTTGTCCTCTGTGTTTGCAAAGTCATGCCAGCCCAGCCTCCCATGCCTCTGGGTTTCATGAGGTTGCTGCTAGCAGGTTCCAAATGCCGCTGGCTTGCCAATGATTCTTGAGGGTACTTACAAAGCGGGAGATGTTGCCTCTGATCATGCAGTAAAGGGGGAGGTGCCCTTAGCACAACTTCAACAGCATAACCACAGTGCTTTTTCAAGGAACAGCCTCTCAGGTCCTTGTGGTCTGTGACCATCTGACATCACTGTGATATCAACTGGGAATGGCGTATCAGCTACTCATCTCATAGTCTGGACTATTGATATGATGTTTGTGGAAGACCTTGTTTCACTCACTGGGATGTCAGCTAAGTTGATTTGCTGGTTCTGATGATCTCTGGTGGAGAAGTTTGACAGTGAGAGCATATTTTCAGACACAGAATCATAGAAACATAGTCATCATAGTATGAATCAAGCTGCTAAGATGTTCCCATGCCTTTGATCTTCACTCTGTCTTGTATATGCTGAAGCATTTCAGGCTTGCAACTGTTCTAGGGGAGGTAGGAAATGTGGTGGCATCTGTCTCCTCACACATTTCCTCAGGGAAGAAAATGCCAGTTGTGTCTGGGCCCTACACTTTTGTGTCATATTGTATGAACTGCCTACACAAACTCCTTCATGGCTACTGAGGAGGTGTGCTACTTGGAAAAGCAATAGGGCCCCATCAAAAATGTAATTAGAGTTATCTGTTCCTGAGTATTTACTTGATCCTAGGAAAAACGAAGAAACTCTTAAGAGCCTCTGCAGCCAAAACATTGTTCTTCTGGCTGGTTCCCTGATAGATGGGGGACACGATAATGAAGCATCTGTTCTAATTAATGATGAGAGCTCAGAGCATTGGGATCAAAGGAGAAAGCTGTGTGCAGAATCAAGCTCAGATCAAAGTGTCCTACAAAGAGGAAGGGCCAACTCCTCCTTCTGCTGATGGCGGTGTACCCTACTCTGCCCCCAGGCATGCTGCTTAATTACTAAGTAAGGAAGAGACTGCACATACAGGAGAGGGTGTAATGGCCATCAGAAGTCAGCCCTAGGAGCAGGATGACTTGGTGGTGACTGGTTCTTGTTGCCTCTCACAAATCATTAAATTTCTCTGAATGCTTAGAAAAAATCAAGATAATGTACCTTGGCAAAAGGAGACCTTTTGCAACATCTTATGCTTGTTTTTTTCTCACCTCTTATGTGTAACTTGACTTACTAGACTGGGCTGTATAAGTGTGCTTATATCTATATTTGTGTTTATACCTACCCAGGGGAATTTAAGCCTTCATTCCTTAGGCTACACTGAAGAACACTTTATCTCAATAATTATGCTGAGTTTGAAATCTCCTTCTGCCTCGCATCCTTCCATTAATGCGAAAACACATTTTTGCAACTCCTAATTTTGAAATGTTTTAATAGTTAATGTTTGGTTCAGTTTTCCTCCTAGGTGTCTTCCTGGGCATAGTGGCTGATGTGTATGTGCCTTTGTGTGCAGCCACCTGTGTTCTGGCCCACAAGTACTGGTGCGGAAGGGTGCTGTCACACAGATCCCTGCATAGATAGATGGACAAGTGCATTTGTAACCGCATTACATTTTCTAATAGTCTGAGCTGTGAAGAAAGACACTGTAGCCCCTGAAGAAGATTTGATCTTTGCTCTTTTAGCTGTCTCCCTGGGAGAGGAGCTGCGCTGTAGCAATGCCCCTCCGGTGCTGTGTTAACACACCAGCCTACCTCCCTGTTTATGCTGGTGGAAGAGGACGTTGCCTGCGTTTGGTCTCCTGCTTCCCCTGTCGCCTTGGTTAAGCTTACTTGTCAGAAGCGGTTGTGTATGTTTTCCCCAGCTGTAGCCCTGCAGGTGCCACTTAGCTTAACAAAATGAGTCCTTGTCTTTAAGTGCTGCCTGCCTTGTGCGCATCCTGGTCCAAAGAGCAGCTGACAGGCCCTGGGATGCGTGAGGCAAAGGCATGTCTATGGAGCTGGATTGCCCAATGCTTTAATAAGGCAGAGACAGCGCGATGTTGCAAGAGTGCACATCTTGCATGCCCAGCCTCAAAGCCATTCCCTTGGAAAGAGAAAATGGACAGAAACCTCAGCTGTTTCTTACTGCCCTCTCACTCCATGGCACTCAGATTGAAAGGGTTGCTGTAGTGCTTTGAAAGGGTGGGGAACTGAAGGGTGCTACAAGGCGAGAGTAGAGCCCTGGAAGAAAAAAAAAGGGGTATTACATGCTTTCTTTCTCTTTTCATATCGTTCATAAGCAGATTTGGATGTTCTCAAATGTATTGAGATTTATTTTGGCAGTGAATAAATTATGCATGCTCTATTTTAGTATTTTTATTATTCTGTTTACAATCAACTAATCACAAATATTTGGAGCACTGGAAGAGTGGTTAGGTATGAAAATCACATCATCTCGGTGATTGAGTGGTTGATGAAACTAAGCCTGCAGTGCAGATTGTAAAATCAGACTTTTCCAGAATATTCGCCATTAGCGAATGCTCACACTTGAGTATTGCTTTTCCTGACTTACAGGAATTTGAAGACATGAGATTTCTTGGAGGGGAATAAGGTACGGGGCTGAAGAATGCATTTTGCTATTCCAAATCAGATGAGAAGCTGAGCACAATTCGTAGGAAATACTTCATAAAATCTACAGTGAAGGTGGAAGAAGAGCTTTCTGGTCCATGTTAGAGAGTTTAATCCAATTAAATGTCCAAATTAGTGCGTCTCTCTTCACACTGTTTAGCAAATGGATGATGGCAGGAATGGATGAGTAGTCATCCCAAGATAACCTTTGGTGTCATGCTTGAAGAAAAGAAGATCTCCTCTCTTCATTAAGAGAGATCTCACTTCTGATCTTTGGGCTACTGTAGCTGCCTGGCCAGCCTTAGTAAGGAATTCAAGAACCCCAAACCATTCCCACTCTATTGGCTACAGAAGCAACTGGAAGGCAGATGCCTTGTAATAAAGGTCATGTTTATTACTGGCCCTTCAAATTATTTACTTCCGCTTGCTGCTGACAGCCCTTCATAGGAGATTGATGGATTAAGCTTTCACCAGCTGTTCTGTGTCCAGGCATATCATTCTGTCAGATTTCAGGACCAGAGCTGAACTATTTCCCCAAGATTTTCCAAAGTGCTGCGTATTTTTAAACATGTTTCAAGCTTGTGAGGAAAATCCATCTTTATTTTTTCCTGCCAAGTAAGGAAGTCATGAATCAATTTAAAGTGCCGTTTTGTTTGGCTCTGTTTGGAAGCATTTCGGAGCCTCTCAGAACTACCTACAACTTTGGAGATGGCAGTCAGGGAGGAATGGAAGTGTGCAGGAGTTGGAAAGTGTGGAGGAGATTATTGATGGTATGGCAGGCTCTTGTGTATTGCAGCTCCAGAGCTGTCAGTCCAAATCGAGGAACTCATCGTGGGATAGTCAAGTGCCACTAACTTTGGATCTACAGAGTTTGAAGCTCAGTGCTTCCAGGCTCTGAGATCCCTACCACTCCTTTATGCATGCTGGAAAGAGTCCCAGCAGACGTGTGTGAGAGACCTCTCAGCTTTTTCTCATCCTGTTCCATTTGTTCAGGGCTGAGATGGAACCATATTCCCAAGAAGCATTTCACTTTCAGTGAAATGTTCAGTGCAGTTTCTGCACTGGAAGGCTGGGACTCATCAGGCTCTGTGTCCCATCCACCCTGTGTGGAATGCAAGGAAGTGAATGGTAGAAATGCTGGAATATAAAGATTAGATCAGATCCTCCATTATCAGTAGTCATTTTTCACTACCTAGGAAGAAATACATGGTCTGGAAAGATTTAGATTTTTAACCTTTTAAATGAAAGAAAATAACAATGAAGTGTTTTTTTCTATGTTGGACTTCATAAGGAAGAGAAGTTAGTCAAGAACTGAGTTTCTTCTTTAAATAGTATGCATTCTCTCTTCTTACTCCTTACCCCTTGCCTTTCAGAGTGCATTTTCCCTTTCTGTTTCAGCGATGTTGGATATAATTGAGATTGATGAGTTTGAAAACATATTTCATTATCTCCTAAACACAGCTTGGCTGCTCTTACAGCTCTTTCCCTGTTGCCAAAACAAAGTCTGATGTTTTCAGAGGCTCTGAAGTGAGAATGAACTAGGTGCTTAAAAGGAGCACCTAGTTGCATCTGCCTCTGGAAGATGTCTCCATGAGAGCAGCCTGATCTGCTGAGGGAGGAAATTAAGTCTCTTGCAGTAATTGTTAGGGGACAGCTATGCAACAACAGAATGCTGCTGTCATAACCTGCCTGTGAATAGGGTCGACTGAAATGCTTGAACTGTGATTCCTTCTCCTGAAATGCTTGAACTGGGTGTCCTTCTCTTTCAGGTATGGTGTGTCCTCTGGAGGTGTCAGTCAGTTCAGGGAGTATCCAAGTTGCCCGAGGCCAGACAGCAGTATTGCCCTGCACCTTCACCACTAATGCTGCTCTCACTAACCTTAATGTCATATGGATGGTCACTCCTCTTTCCAACGCCAACCAGCCTGAACAGGTAGGTCTTTTCTCACTGGAGTGTGCATTTCCTCCAGGCTTTCCTTTTGTTCACCCTTTCAGCACTGATCTACATGTAGTTTGCCCCTTACTTTCACAAGGCCATTCTTACATTAGCTAATAAGAGCCTACCATGGTGGGTACAAAAATCACAACCTGAGAGCTGTTGGCCTGAATTCTATCCACATACATGGAGGCCAGAAGAAACTCATTGCTGTGAAGTGGATCTATCTTGAGTCACACTGCCTCCATAACCTTTGTTGTTCAGTTGTGCGATTCAGTACCCTGCAATGAAGAGAACTTTCTCCTCAGGGACCTGGCCTGAGTGTACACTGCTGTCTAAGCTGTTGGTTGACAGAGGGTGTAGACTCAAGACTGTATTGCCCAATATTCAGTTCATTTTAGTGATCATCAGTGAGCAGTGTCAAATCATGGCAGGATGTTACTTGCTGACACCCAAAATGATTCTGTCCACCAGGTGGATTCTTTCCTGTGAAGTACTTACTGTCCTGCAGAAAGTCTGTACCTCTCTACATTGGTCCTTTCCAGGATTGTGATTGTTATATGAAATGAGCTGCAACTACAAATCTAGCTATGCCAGAAGACTTGAGTATTTGGTCTGTTCCCTTTGTGAACATTTTTATTGGCACAACCTCTTTTGTAGAAAACACTTCTCCTAGGATCAGTCTTTCTGGGGCTGCTGTTGTATATTGATGTTTGGTTCTTTAGAGAGCCTTTAAGAAATAATCCTTTTAGCTTTGGAAGCCTGTATTTGCTTGCTCTTCTCCCTCGTTGCTCAGCCCTTTCAGGTGTTGTTTGAACCTTCTTTTTCTTTTCCAGGTTATTCTCTACCAAGGAGGTCAGATCTTTGGTGGTGCACCCCAATTCTATGGGCGAGTGGGCTTTGCTGTGACAATGCCAACCACCAGTGCCTCCATCTTCATCAACAACACCCAGCTATCAGACACTGGCACATACCAGTGTTTGGTCAACAATCTTCCCGATCGAGGCAGCAGGAATATTGGAGTGATTGGACTCACTGTTTTGGGTGTGTTTATTGGGGTTACTGAGGAAGAGGGGGGGAACTGGGATATGGGAATCCTCTGTATGACGGTGCTTATAGCAGACAAATATGGTATTATGTATCCTGGATACCGTGGAAATACTGTGGTGAGGAACAGGTTAGGTTGAGAGTATTGTAGGAGTTTGTAGGCACATACTCCTCATATACAGATGTATTAGAGAGTCTTAAAATATGGTGGAGATAAAGCCTTGTGGCAGGTTTGTGATGTGGAGACTCAAAGAAGCGTGAATAAAGAGTGGGTGCGTTTTTGAGATTTAATGGGTTGTAGCAGTCTTGTGCATAGCAACAGAAGCAAAGAATGGACTTTAGATATTTGCTTCTTTCTCATAAAAGCAATTAGTATTAGATGCTACCTAGGATGTTAAATAGTACAGAGAGTGCACCATTATAAGGCAGTGAAAACAAAACCCAATGGCAGGAAATTCTTTTTGCAGGCCCTCTTAGTTGATACCACTCTTTCTGTCCCAAGAGTAGGAGTGTTCACCCTTATTTTTCTAGGGCTTTGTTTAAGACAAGTGTGTCCTGGGAAAGCAGTTGTCTATTACCTCGATGGGCTTTTTAGTCAGGAATCTTTGTGCATTGTTACCCCTCAACTCTTAATGGGTTCTTGTCTGCTACCTCCTTTCTTCATTTTGTCTGCTTCTCATTCCCTGTCACCTCATACCAGCATCCTCGATTTCCCCTGTAGAGCGCGTCCAGAAAGAGCCTGTACTCTACTGCTTGGTTATTTTTCCTGATCTGCTGTCACTTTCCCCTCTTCTCTCGTAGTTCCTCCTTCTGCCCCGCTTTGCAGAATCCAAGGGTCCTTGGAGGTGGGCAGCGATATCACACTGACCTGCAGCTCGGAAGAAGGCATCCCTCGGCCAACATACCTCTGGGAGAAACTGGACAATGTTCCCAAGTTGCCCCCAACTGCCACACAAGGTGCTTGTTCTGTTGATTATCCTCTTACTTCCCAGGTGGCAGCCTGGCCTTTCCTTTGTCTGAGCTGCCAGAGATGACACAGTTCTCTGAGTGTCTGCCATCACTTGCATGATCACTTGTTTGGAACGAAGATTCCTGGAGTGCTTGGAGGCTGTGTACTGGTACTCACCAGTGACCATTTAAAGTTTCATCTTATTTTTGTACGGAACCAGTGTTCCCAGTTGAGGACCTTTTTTAATGGGAGAGAGAGAATATGGTTGCCAGATGTTTGCGTGTCTGGAGATTTCAGCTGCCACCTCACATGCACAAGGCCCATAGATTGGAAAATAGGAAAAGGGAGGCAGGGTCATATCATGAAAATCCTGCCAGCTTTTCACACTGAGTATGTTGTGGCTGGAGCTATCTTTCAGATGCACATAAAAGTGAGACTCTGATCAGATTGGATGTTGCCAAGTTACTAAGTTTTATCCATGAGGTTTCCTAGCCTGGATGTCCTAACCAAAAGGAGACAGCAATGATTTTTTCCTTTGTCTTGCTGTATTTTCAAATTACACAATAATTTTAGTTTTAGGTAATTTAGGAATGAGGAAAATTGGAAGAGCAAGGAGTGGGGAACTCAGGAATGGGAAAGCAGGGTGCTGCAGGGCATAGTTCAGTATCGCAGGTAGATCTGGGTATAGGCAATTGCACATCTCTTCTTCCCTCTTTTCTCTCACGCAGTAATATAAGTCCCAAGCTTTCATTTGCAGAAATTCATCTGTAAGAAGAAAAAGAAACATCTAGTGTAAGCTCCTTAAGACCTAATCTTGTGTGTATGCACAATGCTTCCATCTCGGGGTTACTTCCTAATTTACGTATCTCTTAAGAGTCTCACACATCAATTCTCTATTTGCTGGATTTGCCTTTTCATGGTTTTCCTCAAGCCCGGGGGAGGGATTTAAATCCTTCTTTTCTCTCTAACTAGACCAAGTCCAGGGCACTGTCACTCTCCGAAATATCAGCACTGTGTCCTCAGGTCTTTACCAATGCGTGGCTTCAAATGCCATTGGAACCAGCACTTGCCTTCTGGACCTGCAAGTCATTGCACGTAAGTATTTTGCCAAGGGAGACTTGGTCAACTGCTTCTGTCTTGTGACAGTAACACATGTAACCATGTTTGCTGTGAAACGACTTGTGCCTCTATCAGAAGATCATTGTATCCTGGAATGGGGATCCTGCCTTTCCCCACTTCTAAGCTTCAGATGATCACAGGTGGCCACAGCCCAGCCCTGATTTCTTCTCTCTGTTCACTCCTCCCCACAGCCCACCCCTGGAGCATCGGCCTGATTGCTGGAGCAGTGGCCACAGGTGCTGTCGTGCTTATTGTCTGCATTGTGTTGGTGGCCATAGCACTCTTTTACTGGAAAAATAAACACAAAGAAGAGGAAGAGGAGGAGATTCCTAATGAGATAAGGTAGGGGTCAGGAAAATCTGGTTGCTGGAAACCCCCAGTCATCCAGCAAAAGCAGCTGCTAACAGGAAGGCAAGCAGAACCCCTGCTCTTCCTAATTCTTAGATGTGTTCCCTGGAATAAGGGAAGGCCTCCTTATTTGTCCAAAAAAAAAAAAAAAAAAAATAGCGGAAGCAAATGAATAATGGCAACTACAGATTTTTATTTCCAAATTGCCTTTATTGGGAGCTTTAACTTGGCACCGTTGTCTCTGTATGAGAGTGAGTGTACATGTGGTGAGGATCTGGTCCCACAGAATCAGATAGTAATAAGTAAAAAGCTCTGTAGGTACAACTGTGATGGTCTCTGGTGTTACAAACACAATGTTTCCCTCTGGTAGCTTCCTGAAGCTTCCCTGAGGATCAGCTTCAGTGCCTGTACATGCATAGTTGTACTGACTGGCTGTGCCAGCCACTGGTTTGGCCCATTGCAGACCTGAGCGTGCTTTGCTTCCCTCAGTGGTAGGCATGTGAAGCAATTAATGTGTACAGAACTGTAAAAAGGGATGAGTGAACAGGCCAAGGAGTGATGCTAGTTCATGTTGGTGCTGACCTTCACCTTGAATTGATGGCATTGCCTCCAGAGGGGGGTAGCAGTAAGGATTTGCCAAAGCAATGCGGCATCTTCCCTGTGCCCTCACACTCTCTCTTTCCCAGGGAGGATGACCTGCCACCCAAATGCTCCTCTACCACCAAGACATTCCATGCTGATGCGTCCTCATCAGAGAATGACACCCTCACCTCCTCCAACACCTACAACAGCCGCTATTGGAATGATCCCAAGGCCAATCATGCCACAGACTCCTTCACCCGCTTCAGCAACAGTAATGACGCCCGCCAGCCACCCTTCTCCCGGTCAGGGAGCACAAGCGCTCGCCCTGTCTACGCCAATGGTGGCCACCCCTCCCCAGCTGCCCCTAAGACGCTGGTGGTGACAGCCAGCACAGCACCATCTCCACAAGAAGTGGCCCGGAGCAATGGCTCGGTCAGCAGGAAGCCTCGGCTTCCACACACCCGCTCCTACGCTGTCAGCCAGGCCACGCTGGAGCGAATTGGGGCTGTTCCTGTCATGGTGCCCGCCCAGAGCCGGGCTGGCTCACTTGTGTAGGGGCACGCTGCTGTCTGAGAGCTGAGCAAGGGCCTTGCATACCAGGGGAGCGAAGACGTGGCTGAGAGACCCTACTCCTTCCTGAAAGGCAGTGAGGCAGAGGTGGGCCTCCCGAGGCCACTGCCAGCCATTGGGGCAGCTCCAGCCATACTGCAATGCCCCGCAGCTGTCCGGGCTCCACCATGGACGCCACAGATGTGCCAAGGCCACAGGGCATCGGGGGCCCTCCCTGGCTGCTGGGCCCTGGCTGGGACCCCCTCCCAGCCTCGCCTCAGGGCTTTCGCTTTTGTTTCCAGTTTGTTTTGTTGGGGGTCATTTCTGTTCATTTGAGTCTTTCAGGGAGGTTTGGGAAGAGAGATACATATATTTTTCTGTTGTTGCTGTTTTATTTCTAAGAGGACAACAACCAGAGTGGGGCAGGGAAGGCTGAGAGGGGTGGGGTGCCAGGCAAGGTAAACATTGTCATGGAGGGTGTGACCTCCTCCGTGCCTCCCCAGCCCCACTACTGGATGAAGAAGATTGATGGGATGGGGCCAGCCACGAAGAGACACCCGCCAAGCTGGAGGGGCAAGTTGGCAGCACAGCCACCATCCAAACCAAGGGGAAGGCTGGGCAAGGGTGTGGGCCAGGGACTGTTTCTCTTTATTTATTTATTTTGCTGTTCTTCCCCTCAACTCTTGACACACACACACACACACACACACACACACACACACACACACACACACACACGCATGCACAGATACTCCTCAGACGGTGTTTTCAGCTGCTGCCAGAGCCCTGTTTGTGGCTGTGGAGAGTGCTGCTGTCTGGGCCTCTGTCCCTGAGAAGCTCTGTGCAAAGCAAGGGCACGTTGCTGCTACAGGCCCCATGGCTTTTATTTTGGTGTTGCTGGGGTTATTCTGGAGGCAGAGTCCTGAGCAGAACCTGCTGCACCTGGGCTGCTCTTACGTGGGGTGAGGGGCTTCAGACCCCTCAGCTCTGGTGTTTGCGTGGTGGGTTTTCCTTGTTGGGCTGCCTAGAGAGCTTCCCTGCACAGCAGGGCTCATGTTTGCTTGGGGCCCCCACACAGAGGCACCATAGTTTTCTTCCTCTCTCCCACACATGCAAACTTCCCAGATGCCGAGTTGGGTGGGGTTTATTTCCAAATCCTTTTCATTAGAAAGAGTGAAAGCAGGGACATAATGGGGGATGTAACTCTGTGGAAGCCCATGTGCTGCCTCTCTGCCTCCCCTACTTCCCCCACTGGTACTTAGGGCACCTGCTGGTGGCTCTGCCATCTCCTTACAGCTGGGGGGTGACTGTGGCTGGTGCCTGTCCTTTTACTTCTTCTATTGCAACTAAATAGCCTTAATCAAAGCCAAGAGTTGAAACCGCTCAAGGGACCTGATGCCATTGGAAGGGTGGACTAAGGGCTTGGACTTTTCCTCCTGAGAGAGCCCTGGCTTAGTGGAGCCATGTCTGGATGGGTATCCCCAACCTCCTGCATAACACCAAGCCTTGCATATATAAAGGCAGTGGTCACCTCTAAAAGTACCAGACACCTCCCAGATCAGATCTGCTCTTGGAAAAAGCAATATGAGTGCTCACAGGTAAATTTCTGTAGCTCTCATATTGAAAAAAGAGTCACTTTAAGCCAAGAGATTTCCTCATCCCCCTCTCCTTGTCCTGGCACGGCTTTACTTCCCTTAGCAGTGCACAAACCTTGGGCAGGGCCTTCTGCCTGAGCTGTACTTTTCAAATGCAAGCACATGCTCTGAGAAGGAGGGGAGAGTTGAAAGTTGGGTTCTCTCATGAACACACTTGCTTTTGGGGAGGTTGTGAGCTCCTGGACAGCAGTAGGCTTGAAGCTTGGCTGAGATTTTGTGCCTTCTTTGCTTAAAATAAAGAAAAAAAAAATCCAGCCTCCCTTCCTTCCCTGTCCTACACAACTCCATCCAAGAATGAGTGCAAACCACTGTGGTGGCACAGACAGGGAGTTGCTGTGTGTACACACGTTCCAGAGGAGCAGTCCTCTTCCCTACCTCTCTTTGCTGCTGCATAGTAGGACTGACTGGGGGAAGAAGGGTCGCTTTTGAAACCCTGATGTGGGAAGGGGAGAAAAATCATTCAAAGAAAAGCCCATACACATTCTCTCTGCTTTGGAAACAATCCCTGTGTGACATTTACAGGAACACTGCCCTCAGCAGGCCCTCTCCTCTAGTGGGAAAGCTCCTCTCGTTCCTACCTTCCATGAGACTGTTCGCTCCTCTTTCTTTGTTCTTTCTAATTGTATAAAATTCAATAAAACTCTATTCATATAAAAAAGGACTTCTTACTGCTTCCTGCTGCTTCCTCTTTCCCTTAATTCTGTAGCTACAATGAATTTGGCTGTTGCTAGTCATCCTCAATACGGCTGTCAGTAAGCAGTGACCATGCAGCCATGACTGACTCTTCTTATGCCAGCCAGTTTGGTAGTGCATCCTGCTATTGCAGCCTTGTTTTGCTCATTCATAATGATCTGACACCTTGCCCTTGAAGGTACCATTTCCCAGGCTTGCACAATCTCTGCTTCCCTGGACAAAGGTGAGTTCTATTTTATTTTATTTTTTTTGTCATTCAGGAGATGGGGATCCTTTGTACTGCTTTGAGTGATGTGGGAAAATGTTTTAAGAATTTACCTACCTTTTGTCATGTTAGTTTTCCAGTGTGAGACTGGAAATGTTCAACTCTGATGCAAAGTCTAAGGCAGTCACCAGGAAGGCCCTCTCTGACTTTCGTGGGCTTCTGAATATATTTGATGGGGGAAACTATCAGGAGGTTAACTAGTGTTCTGAGCACCATGGGTAGAGCATTCATACTTCCAGGGCACAAGGGGACTGGGAAGCACATACCTCTTGCTGCCAACAGCATCTAGCAGAAGGTTATTATTTGGCCAGTCTGATGTTTCACCTTTTTTTTTTTTTCATCTATGCATTTTTTTCTTCATGTTTCATTTTCCCTTCTTTTTCTCTAAGCTCCTCCAGATGCTTTGAGAATGACAATTAAAACCAGAAAACTACAGATACAGCAATGTTAATCCAGGCCGGCTGCATTGCTGCACACGTATCTTGCTCTCATTCCACAGTATTTTTCAACACCTTATTTAAAATACTCCTTTGAATGTGCTTTCAGCTGTTGGCTTTACAGGAGATGAGATGACTGCATTGCCATTTTGGGAAAGTTGCTGTAGGAATCTTAGTGTTTGCATTTTTCATCTTTTGATTGTGCAACCTTGATGTGACATTAATAGTGCCTTTGCATTTTATTCCCATGATAATTCTGTCAGTATTCTGCTTTTCTTTCCCTTCCTTGCCACTGGCTTGCCCTTCACATCATTTTTCTGCGCATCTCTGTCTACTGATCTATAGCAGATTTCCCAAGATACAGGGCAGTTTGTGCAGCATCTAGTGTGCTGGTGTTTTAGCTGTAGGTTGTACCAAAAGAGGCATTGCTGTAATACAAATTTCTAGCCAAAAATAATGCCAGTTAGAGATTTTGACAGCTAGCGTCTAGCATTAAAAAACAAGCAAAAGCTGAAGATATTATAGTTATAAGTAGAAGTCCCTGCTGAAATGCTTGAGTTTTCCAGCAGCCTTCAACCATAGATTTGTGGTGGGGATTACCCCCCATCAGGGATGTGACAGATGTTACTTTAAATGGCAGTTCCCATCAGTCAGATCACCCTTCATCAATGCCTGTCCAAAGGAAGCATGTCCTAACACAAGGGACAACGTTAAGCTTTGAGACAGAGAACGCAGAGCCACAAGAGGATGTCTTACACTTCACCAGGGGACGTCTTTCTAGAGATTGGTGGAGATGAGAGCTCCATTTTAGAAATCAGACTATGGAAACCTGGTCTGAAGACAGCCAGGACGTTTTTCAACTTGTGCAGCTTTTGGGATCAGATCTGCTGATTCATCTGAACTAAAAAAAAAATGCCCAGACACATGCACTTCAGCAAACTCTTGCCAGAATACAGACAAGTTTCCAGTAGAAGACAGTCTGCCAGATGGTGTCCTGAAGACTGAGTGTCTACCTGTGAGGAGATGGGATGCTCAGATGACTGAGCCTCCTTATTTTTAGGTCTTGGTCAAGAGCACCACAAGCCAGGGTAGCCTCAGATGACACAGAAGACTGATGTGACTGGACAATCCACTTGATGCTGGGAAGGGGAAATCAAACTGATTTTTTTGGTCCTTCTCTACTCCCCCCCAAAAACTGGAAAAGATAGTGGAGGAATTTTCGTGATAAATTTCTGTTTTCACCCTACACATTGCTAAGTTTTTGGAAATGAATGGATTTCTCTTGGAAGCCACATTTTGCTTCCCAGCTTCCTCTTGTTCAGGTACACATGTACCTTTCTATCTCTGTACTCTGACAGGAATTTTCCCCATACTACTAGTTCATGAACTGGTGGAGGGTGCATAAGAATGCACCCAAAATGGTTTAGCAGATTTGCTTTAAATGGTCTTGAATATTTCTAAGACGGAGAGCAGGGAAAACTGGGAAGACAGGTACCTTGCACCTATTGACTTCAGAGCAAACCCAAGTGAGAGATAATACATGATGAGAGCTTTGGGACTGGAGTGGGGAATACTGTTCTTCAAGCAGCAGAAACTCAGTAGACTTCTGTTTTCTCAAATCCAGGATTCTAGCATGTTTTCTTTGATGGATTCCTCTTACAGCAGCTACTAATAAAGCACTTTTCATTTCCCTATAGTAGACTCTCCCTGACTTTAGACACCACTGCACTGCCTATTTGTAGAAATGGGACAGTATGCACAGATAGGGACCAGCCTCCTATTAAGCCTCCTAATGCCTTTTCTGATACTTGTTTTTTCCTGATTTTTTTTTCCTTCCTTCTACTTCCTCTGTAGCATGTTTGAATGAGAAACTGGGCTGTCAGGAAGTTTAATCTATCTACGTTAAAAACACACACACAACCCCCCCCCCACCAAAATCCTGAAACAAATAGCAGCAAAGAAGAGAGCAGATTAAGACGCAGCTTGCATGGCTGGCTGGCAAGCAATTCTTTAGCAGTGGATGTGGCCTGGATCAGCTCCTGGATTTGGACTTACTAAAATATGTTTGTAAAGGGGATGATGACTTGCTTCCTGTTGATATACTTAAATGGGAAAACTGGTGTGGTGCACACAGAGAAACACTGGCTGAACAGCTTGATACAACAAAACCTGGAGGCTCTGCTCTTTTGCTCACCTGTATTTAAACCCACTGTTTGGAGGTGCTAAGCCACATGGACTGTCTGCCAGCTTCCTGGATACTATCAGTGACTGCAGATTTTCTCATATCTGTTTTTCTCTTAGGGTCTCAGAGCACTTTGGCAAACCAAGAATAGCACTCAACAGGTCATGTGGGCGTGTGAGACGTGGGATTGGGTGCGTGCTTGAGTTGCAGCAGCAGAACATTAAGTTGTGGCTCTGCACCATTGGTATAGCATTTCCACTCCTCCACTCCTGATCTTCTCCTATCGTTCAGACTGAGGCTTGTTGGGGAAGGCTTACATGCCTCCCTGTCCTGCATGAAGGACCAGCAAAGGTCCTGGGAGAGAACCTGGAGGTCCCTCTTGGCTGCTCTTCCCCAGTGGCTGCAGAACACAGCTTTTCCTGCTGTCTATGAGTGCAGTTTCTGCGTTCATGAAGTAATTTGCCTGTCTTTGGTGTTTGTAGGTGAATCCTCCACGCACTCATCCATGCCCAGGGACAGCAAATGAGGTTGAACGCAAGCATGACTGTAAAGCATGTGAACACCTCATACCTGAGCTCAGCCCCGTTCATCTAGAGCATGTGTCCCATTTGTTTCCCAGGCTAACCTGTTGCACATCTCTCAAATAACGATGGATTTTGCAGCCCTTCCTGGCCTTCCACAAGGTGCTGGCTGCTCTGCTGGTTCCTTTCGGGAAAGTAAACAGGGAGATCTGGGATTATTGTCCGAAGAGCCTCGTCCAAACACGAGGCATTTACTCACAGTCCAGATTCGGGTCACTAATCTCGCCTTTTTTTGGTGGCTCTGCGATGACATCCTCTGGAGGGATGAAGAACTACAGCTACTTTTGTTGCCCACTTGTTACGGCTTGGCCGCTCCAGAGATGACCTCCTTACTAGCTTGTAGGTCAGTTTCTTTTCTTTTCAGTACTGCAAAAAACAAAACAAATCAAAACAAAACAGTGCTCTGCCTGAAGCGTGAGTGCCTTTTCCCTTTTTTTCACCAGCGACCGTTACTTAGCATCTGCTCACTGTAGGGTGGTGTGTTACACAGTGTTGGGGAGGCTAGAGCACTTTGCTTCTCAGGAGCAACTGGTTTACCCATGGCCTGCCTCTAGCTTCCCAGCTCCTCCTCTTGCTGTAATGTCTATGACTCAAAGGCATGGGGAATGTGCTGGTATGTGTGCGAGGCTGGGGAACAGACGGGTCACAAACAGTACGAGAGCTGCTGTACCTTTATGACATCTTCTTGTGGGTGCACAACTGACTTAAAAATGCCTTTCTGCACTGCTGTTGAAACTCCACACTAGAGCAATGCTTCAGAGCTTAGGAAAGCATGCAGTGGAAGAGCAACTGCAGACTAGGTCTTATTTGACTGCCGACTACCCCTGGGAATCCTCGGTGACCTTGTGAAACCAGCTCCCATGTCCATGCTCAGCAGTGTGCCCAGATTAGTTGCAATATCAGTAGTCTGGTTTGGATCTGAGAGCGGAGTACTTGCTCAGGAAAGCCTGGTGAGGTTTTTCTTCAAAAGGCAAGCAGTTATGTGCTAATCTCCAAAGTTTGATTTTCTTTTCAGCGGTGTGTGTATTGGAAACAGAAAATAAGACTCCAACAGATTTTGGATATGGCCAAATTTCCAAAACATTTCATATTACACAGGGCCGTCTCCAGACCCTGGTGATGGACTTCTGGAATATCAGAAATCACAGCCTCATTCCACATCTGCTGATCCATGGAATGAACCCAGTCACAGTTCTAAGACCAGCTACTCAACAAATGCTGTTCATCTTTGAGATGCAATATATAATCAGGATTTTTGTGTCCTGCCCTCATTTCTGTTCTTATCGGTGAAGTCAAGAGCATACAACCCAAGGGGCTCTTCTGGTATATTTTCATCTGGACTGTACCATAAACATTGTGCTCCCATTTGTCCCCAGCACACACCAGATATACAGTAGGTCTAACCTTTCTTTAAGCTGATGTGAAGCTCTTCAGCCACTGGCTGGGAGGGAGCTGCAGTGCCTGACAGCTCTGTCATATTTCTGAGCAGGGAGTTCGAGGTTTGCATTGAAATTGATCACATCAGTTCCAAGTAGTTTTAAATTACTTTTGCTGGCCCCAAAGGGTTCTTAGGCTGTAGATTTTTGTTTTGGTTTGTTTTATATTACAAAGGTTTGTGGAAGTTTATCAGTGACTGTCTTTTAGATGTAACAGCCATGCACCTTTGCATCATATTTTAGCTATCATAAATTTCTGTCTCAGAAGTCGGTTTATGTTACTCTGAGCTGTTGCAAATCCACTGCTTGTTTGAGTGAAGCACAGAGAGAAAAGCTCTTACACAAACACAACTATTACACAAGTTACATGTTAGAGAACATGCGTACTAGGTGCCAGGCTATTTACAAAATGGTCACTATGACTGTTCATAACATACTAATGTATTTTAGTATCTTTTTGTTGTTCATTTAAATCTTCTGGTGGCATTTCTGCTTCTAAGTTATACTTACGAAGCGTGAAGAGTATCCCCTTTCCTACTAACAGATTGCCTGTAACACTTGTAACTGTCCAAGCCTATTGGAGTCACTGGAACAGCTCCTGTCCTGTACGTCCCCTAGTCTTCAGCAGCAGTAGGATCAGGGACAAGATTAAATCATGATGTGGCTTGGAGAGCTAATGAGAAACTTCTGTTACTTTGTGTCCATCTGAGAGTGGAAAATTGATTGAGTTAAACCAGGGCAAAGCCTAATGTGTACATTTGGGGTTTAGAAGAGTGTAGTTCAATTCTGCTGAATGGACAAAGGCAGTATTAAATTAACTTGCAGCAAGGGTATTCACCCACAATAGCACCCCAGTGTACTGAACATTAGCTTGTAGGCCAGCTGGTGTTAAAACCATAACGCATCTTCATTTAGTGGAGTCTTTGACCAAGTTATATTCACCATCCAGTCACATCTGAGCCACTAAAGAGTTAACTTCAAATTCCTTTTTGAGCTTAAATGCAAATGTTCTTTAAATAATTCTTTACTTTGTAGGTATGTGATTTATATCTGTTAAGGGAAGGAAATTACTCAAGAGGATAGAAAAAAAGCACATTAAATGAAGATAAATACACTGGGTGCTTATGATCTAGCAAACGTGCTGCAGGGGTACAAATCAGAGCTGGGCTTCACTCTTAGATTGCTATTGACTTGCTGCATGACCTGAGGAGGATTAACATCTTGGGGTCCACATCTGGGTGCTTGGAGTGCATGTCAAGGACAGACCTGCTGGTGAACAGTAGGAGTCTGAGAATGAAGGTGTTATCCTGGTCTCTGAAATTTTTGTTCCCCACCTGGAAGACTGGTATGATCATAAAGAATAGGTTTGAGATGGACTTCAAAACATGGCTGACTAGACATGGAGATAGAAAGGAAAGCTTATAATATTGTTTCTGACTGAGTAACTTGTAAGTGTTTTGCTTCTGAAGGGTTATTTTCACCACCTTTAATATATACCTTGCCAGCCTTAGGTGTTAACTTTGCTACATGGTGCAGAGAAAGTACAGATCTCTGTCCTTCTCATTTTGTTATTTAAACCAGAGTCAGGATTTTCTCTGTAGGAATTGCAACAATTTGAAGCAAGTGACCAGCCACTAGCCAACCAGCTCCTCCTGGCTGCAGGAAGGGAAGGATGGCTTTCCAGATAGGAAAGCCACAAAAGGTCAGTTTTATTCAGCATCAAGCAAATTCAATCCCTGGGGCTGATTTCTAAGCAAGGGAGAGATATGTATTACTTTCATTGGCAAAGTCATGGTTGGTGTACATGTGACTAGGAGTCTTCTCACTCTCATCTGTATCTCAGGGCTCCCAGTTGACCCCAGGCCAGGATAAAAAGATAAATCTTTTTACTAATTGAAAAAAAAAATAAAAAAAAGTAGGGGTTTTTATGCTTTGGTTTTCTTGCTGCTTTGGCAGGAGGGTTGGACTCGATGATCTCTGGAGGTCCCTTCCAACCCCTACAATTCTGTGATACATCTGCATGCAGGTTGAACATTCAAGCCTTCCCAGCCAAGGCCCAGGCACTTGAGCTGAAGCTGAAGCAGACTTCTCAGGCTTCTGCTCCTGTTTCCCGTTTCCTCACAGACCAGGAATACTCCCCCATGGCCTACATGTCTGGCCTTGAAATGCAGACAACCATTGGGTCTTTGGAGCAGGAGGTGGAATTTTAACACCTGCCCTCCTGACTGAAGGAGCACTGGATTGGCACGAAAGCCTCTCTTTGCTCTAGGCTGGTGTCGTGCCTTATCCATGCTGTGCTGTGCTGTAGGACAGCTTTCTTAGCAGACATCAGGTTGAAGCACCAGATCTGTCACCCGAGCCACTCCTGACAGGACAGCTGCAGCATAAACAGCTTCCCGGCATGCTGGTTACTTGCCATCAAGGAAGATGCTTGGAGGTAAGCTGGTGGTAACAGCTGTTGGTTGAGAAGGTGGGAGCCTTCACAGTGAATGTAGTTCCTTTGCACAGTGACAGGCACTGCACAGAGTCAGCTGCATCTTCCTGTGTGTGTCCCTCCTTATAGGCCTCATCCCCAAGATGGTTGTCCTTTCAAGACAAATCCCAAAGGCATGGTGTCCTTCTCCCTCAGCCTCCTGCTCTCAGGCCTGGGCCTCTTTCTTTTCTTCATGCCCCACACTCTCAGGTCCTTGAGTTCCCAAGCCCACCCCACCAGCTCTTTATATCCAGTTTTCTTGCCTCACTCTCCGGCTTTCTTCTCCATGATTTCTTCTTGTCCTCTCTGTGGGCTTTCACTCATCTTTTCTCCCTTTTCTGCCTCATCCCAGTCGCCTCTGGCTCTGTTTTTCCAGCTTTGTGGTGAGGCCCTGGTGTGAAGCCCTTAGGGCAACCAGATTTGCTGTCAGGCTGTGAAAGTGGAAGGTCCAACAGCTTTACCTGCACCTAAGGACTCAATTCCGCCTTCTCTTAAGAGAACAGCCGTGTGTTACCTGTTCCTCCATGAACCAGTGGTTATGGCCCCATGAAATAGGTGGCTATTTGTGCATTTGCCCTGCCTTTAAGGTGCACAACTTCTGCATGAATGCTGAGAACAACCCCTGATATGTCAAATCATGAAAGAATATACATCCACCTTCACCCACCCCTCCTCTACAGAGATGTAAATGAAGATATAAGCAAGCCTGAAGGGGAGTAAGGAAAGGAGTAATGAAAGCAGCCAGCCCCTCTATAACCAGCAAGCTATAGAGCAAGGAGGTCAGATAGGCCGTGGAGGTAAGTTGTGTGTCTGCAAAGGGGATTGCTCCTAGATATGGAGTGTGAGGTGAACTGGAAGGAGACAGTGTCTGAGGGAAGCTGGCTGTGGTGCTATGCCACTGTATCTCTGGTTCTGCAGATGTAGCAACTCCAGTGCTCAGCACATCCCTGTATTGCAGGGCGTCGAAACAAGAGCTTGACGTTCAGCTGCCAGATGGAGCCAGCAGTGGCCGTGGTTTGGAAAACAACAGCAACAACAAAAACTGACTTGGACAGAAAATAAATCTCAGTGACAGGGAATAAATAGAAAGCACGGAGTCGTCATTTTTAATAGACTGTTTTTTTCCTCCAGACCGTGGCTGCACGTAAAGCAGGCAGGGCCGTAGGGGGGCAGCAGCAGCAAGCGCTTGGGAAGCTGTGCTCCCAGAAACCTTCCAGCATCCTCCTCCTGACTGAGTGCTGCACCTCATCTTCGGGACCCGGCATGTTTCCAAATCCCAGTCGCAACGGGCTGCGTGGCAGTGACACTTTAACATGCAGCATATGCATCTCATTTCCCTATTCACTGGGCTATTTGTAAACCTAATTTAAGCTAAATCTCTCCCTACTCTTATCGTTTTACGTAGCTCCGAAGGAGAGCATGGGAAGAGAAAATAAAATGAGGAGTTGCCAGCAATGCACCTCTTTTTCCCTTCCTTCCATTCGAGTAGTGTATCTTGCTCTTCTCCATGGGGAGAACCTGGCATCCTTCATTCACACAACCTCGGGTAGAAAAGCAAATTACTTTACCTCCATAAATGCCTGCTGAAGTAGTTCTAAGCAGCTCCAGGATTTTCCCTCTCATTCCTCCCTGCTGTGTTGCAGCTCTGCTGTTCCCTGTTGAACAGCTGCTGCTACAAACCAAAGGAGGGTTTCATCTCCATCCTGTGTGAAGCACTGCTTAGTTTTTCTCTTGGCTGGTTTTTTGTGTTTTGTTTCATTTCTTATCATGATAAAAGTGGTAGGAACTTTTAATGATAGAAAAAGGCCACAGTGGTTATTTCCATAGTGTAGAGCCTACTCTCCTGAAGAAGACTAACAGAGAAATGTATGAGCAGACAGATATCATGCGTGCCTTTGTAGTTTCCTACTTGGTAGAGCACGTGCATTTGGAGGAGCAGAGGAATGCTTACAGGCTTCTGAGATAAGACCTTGGAAAGTCAGTTATTGTGAAGAGAGATATGGTGAACAGAAGAGAACACAGATGCAACTTCGGCTGCAAGACCCATCGGAAGTTAGAGAGTTAGGAACTCAGGAGGCTTCAGCAAAGGTGCTGTGTGAAGGGCTGAGGGAAGGAAGGGGTGAAAGATGAGCATTCTGGGAGAGGGCAAAATGCTTTAAATGGCCTACAGAGGGCAGAGACCTGGGGAGGAAAGGGCTTGGGGATGTTGTTGATCAGGTGTTGGAGAGGGAAGTGGCAGCAGTGTTCTGAATAGACTGTAACTCAACAGATTTCATGGTCAAATCTCAAGGTACTGTAGGACCAAAGAAGGTTCTGGGGTATCCATGACTGTGCTTTTCTCATAAAAGGACTACAGATGCCTTTCAAATGGCACTCTGGAGACATATATATAACTATTACTCACCTTGTACTATACCTCCTTCAAAATCGTCAGAAAAATAAAGTTGGTATAAAGTTCATATGACATTCTGTGCAGTATTTTCACAGCAAATGTCTGTTCTTTGTGGGAATGAGTAGAAATAATTTTCATCACAAAATGAAAAGCTTTCAGGTTTGTCAGTTTTTTTCTGGCCTTGGGTAGTTGTTTTTATTTTTAGTTTTTCCTCCTCCTCCTGACCACTTTGTTTACTTTCTTTTGGCTTTTAAGTTTTGCAAAATGAAGTCAACGTTTTCTTCTACTGGGGAAATATACTGTTCCCTCCCGATGATTTTATCTGAAATCTCAACTGAGAAGGTCATTGTATTTACTTCCACGTCATGAAGTGGTTACATGGAGCAATTACAACCTCAGAAATAAGAAAATAAGCTCTTAAATTAGTGATGTCACACAAGCCAGTGAAATCTCATCCTGAGGGCACACCAGTGCTGAAAGCCACACATAGCCCCCGTTGTTTCTTGCCTGAGATTTCCCGGATGTCTCTGACCCTGCTTTCTGCTGATGGGGAAGCTGGGATGGGCAGGGACCAGCAGGCGCAGCTCAGTGGATTTTCAGAGCCTCTGTGTGAGTAGCAGCTGGATTTGGCAGTGCTGGCAGCAGTAGGGACTGCAACACAGCGATCTGATGTGAGGAACATCTGCTGGAGACAGATAACAGGACGAGAGAAGCCTGCAGGCTTGTTCAACAGTAACTCAAATTTCAAACTAGTGTTTACAATGCATTATGTTCTACATTATCTACTTTCTTCTCCAGAGAGGGGAGGGATGCTTACAAACACCCTGGAAACATCCTGGATGGATGAGCCCTCAGGGAAACAGGTTAACAAGAGGGAACTAGGTCTGACTGTGACTCAGAACTCACCCATGCTACTTAACGTTGAGGATGGTGAGCAAGGAAGAGACATCCATCTTTTTTCAGTACTGCAGAACAGATATCAAGGAGTTGTTGCACTGCAGATGTGGCCATCTTCTCATTTATTCAGTGGTCACACATTAATGAGGACACTGACTCAGAGTATTTCCACCCAGCCTTAATACAGAATAATTCATACAGCGGGACGCTTTCTTCCCTTTCTAGCTCATTGTGGTAGCATGGACCCTCCCAGTTGGACTGGAAAGGCTGATTCCTACAAGGAAAACAGAGGGAGAAATAAACTGTGAACATCAGTCCATATTTGAAAGTGAATTTTCATTCAGAACAGAGGCACATCCACGTGACTGCAGCAGCTAAACCAACCAAGCATTGAATTGAGGCTATTCATAACAAACTGCCCACGAATGGCCTGCAGGGCGAAAAATATCTGCAGAAGAAATTCGTGGGCAATTTTGACTAATGAATTAATTTGGGAATTCGGCTTTCATTTTGCAGACAGTTCACAAATAAAAGAAAAAAAAATCATAAGAAATGTATTGAATAAATGATTTATGGTGAAATATTTGTTCAGCTCTAATCTCTGTAACGTATACAGTTTATGGTTTTAGAAAGCGCTTTAGGATTAGCTGTGGGAGCTATATGTCAACAAATAGCCTGTGGAAAAAAACATTCCTTTATGAACAACTACATGGAGAAGTGTTAATGTCGCCCGTCGCACAGGGAGCCTAGCAAAGGGCTTGTGCTTTGGAAAGGACTATTGGATTCCAGCTGTGCTCTTGGGCCCTCCAGAGCAAAAGCAAAGTCTTGAAACTTGTTGGATAAGCCTTCCTTGTTGACTGTGGGAACTGAGGACAGAGAGTGTGAACAGCGAGGCTTATGCATGGGAAGGTTTGGCAGCTGTTTGAGAGAGCCATTTCACCTCCGCAATGATATTTGCTGAGAGACTGAGCTGTGATCGATTTTTACCAAGGCTGTAAAAAAACATAACTCAAACCTTGTTATATAACAAGGGTATTTATATATTCGAGGCGCTAAATGTTCATCTGCCTGGAAGTGCCTCGCAGCTAGGCACAGCATGCCTTTATGAAGAATTCTGTAGCATTTTACATCGTGCTAATACTAACAAGTCCTCCTGGGAAAGCCTAACTACACCTTGAGTGAATACACTTTGAAGTTCCGGTGGAGGTGTTTTTAATTATCCCCTTTTTGACAGCTGTCTAGATGCTGTCCCGCACTGCACTGTCCCATACCAGGACCAGTTTGCCCCTTCTATGGGTACCCTCTGCTATAGAATCATAGAATTTATTTAGGCTGGAAAGAGCCTAAAAAGCAACTCAGTATCCTTCTGAGGATGCACTCAATCCTTTCCCTCATCAAGATCACTGATAAAAATATTAAACAGAACTCAAATCAGTGCTAAGCCCTGAGGAACACCACTTGTGATTGGCCACCAACCAGATTTAACGTAGTTTACAAGAATGCTTTGGGCCTGGCCATCCAGCCAGTTTTTGCCCAGTGAATAGTAGTACCATTTGCAGCCAATTTGTCCAAGAAATACATACTCATCTACCCAAATGCTTATGAGCAGACTTAAGTGCCTGCTTTCCCTGGGAGGTAGAGTTGAGCAGACCCAGCTTAATACTTCTACCCTGACCTAGGCAACAGAGTTTTCTCAATACCACTCCATTGCAGCAGAAGAAACTGGATTAGTTTGGCCAAAACTGGAAGTGGATCTGCCTTCTGGAACTTGGCCATTGCCCAACCCAAGGAAAGGAGCTTGAGAAAGGATGACCGAGGGTGAAATTGAAAATGCTTCCGTTCTGTGTTGGGAACACTGGATCACATTTCTGTAAGAAGCACTACCCTCAGTAGGCATGACAGAATGATTTTTTGCAAAGCCCATCTTTGTTTTGCTGAAACGTGCTGGAAGCTTCCAAGTTGAGTCCAGTTGTGAGGAGATTTGTGTTATGTACAGACATTGTGATGCTGTGTGAAGGGAAGCTATAGGAGCAGATTCTCTGTCCACGTGGTGGAGATTAATAACAAAAGTGATGTGGCATTTTGTTGTATCAGCTTGTAGTAAACTGTATATTGTAAGGATTCTGGTTTTAGTGGTTTTCTTTACTGGTCTTCTATTGACCATGATATTATCAAAGAGAGGTCACCACCTTCCTCCCCTCACAATCACTGGCTGTGACTGTCTCCATCTCTCATTTTGTTTACTGTTCTCTGCTTGTTCCTCCACCCCTTCATCTACCCATCATGGCTCATTTGCCATATCTCCTCCCTGGCCTGGTCCAAATGTCAGCCTCATGGGGAGTTAACCAGTGTGCTGCATGGCAGATTTGTTTTTGATAGGGGCACATATAGAAACAGAGACAAAAAGAGCAAAGTTACATTGGTTCATACTCTTGTTTGTCTTTGCTTTTAGTAGTGTAGGTATTTTAGGAAATAAATGGTGCAGGTTGGGCTACAAATACATTTCCAGAGATTTTAAAGCATTACAATGTGGAGTAAAGCAACTTTTCTGGAACTGTCTTGCATATGTTGCTCTTCTGATTCTGACTCATGTAGAGAGACAGGGACTGGAGAAAACTATGCTGTCACTACCATGGAGAATTCTTAGGTTCAGTATGATCTTAATAACATTGCTCTATATTTTTATTATTTGCTTTCATTATTGCAATTTTTTTTTTTTATTTTTTTTAAGCAAACATATTCTTTTATCCTTGAATCTTGCCTGGTGATGAAAAGAATTTGGAGTAATAAGACACACATTCAGACACTGCAATCATTCACATCTGTTCCAACATTATTAAAGTTTGTGCTGGAAAACCTTTGTTTCATCTGCTATCCAGTGTGTGGCACTGCAAAGTCATGGGGAACTCTACCTGCAAGGAATGTGGCCTAGGCAGGGAGCACAGGCTACTGCACTGGGAAGAGCCAAGAATTACTGTGAATGTCTTTGGGAAGCAACCAAACAGTAATAGAAAAGAAACTGAAATAATCCCATGAAAACGTGATGCAGACCAGTAGAAATGCAGTGAGCCCCAAAACCTTTCTTAGGTAGTATGTGGGCATGTCCTTTTTTATTTCTTTTCTTTCTTATTTATTCAAGTTTTCTTTCTTTCTTTCTATTTTTCTTTTTTTTTCTTTTTTTCCTTTTTTCCTTTTTTCTTTTTTCTTTTTTTCCATAGCATGATGCTTAAAGAAAGTGGGAACCAGAAGAGAGAACCCAGAGAACAGTAATGAGAGCAAAAAGCGTTCTGGCAAATATGACCCATGAAAAAAGACTGAATTAATTGAGGTTAATTAGCCTACAGAAAAGAAGGTTGGAGGGGGAAGGTGTGAACAATCTTCCAATATTCAAAAGACTGCTGCAAGGAAGAAGACTATAAACTTTTCTCCTCATCCATGCTGACTAGGACAGAAAATAATGGACTTAAATTACAGCAAGATTTGAGTTAGAAGTAAAAAGGCTGTGGAAGTGAAGAACCACAATGGATTGCCTGAGGTGAGTATGGAGACACCGTCATTGGAAAGCATTTTAAGAAAAGATTAGCTTGCCTCTTCTGGGCATGGTTTAGTTCTAGTTCATCTTATCTCAAAGCAAGGGATGAGCTAAATGATTTCCTGAGGTTTCTCCATATCTTGTTTCTCTGTGGTACCAGGTATGCCTGAGGTTCATTGAACTTTGTGCATGGGTTGGAGCACTGATATCATGGGCAAGAAGAATGATCTAATCATACATAATGTGATGTGAAAGTTAGTTCAGTACTCCCTAGGGCTGTGCTGAATAGTACTCGCAAAGACCTGTTGAACATACGCTCAACTGGGCTCTCTCTCACTTCCAGTGGGAGTTACGTATTAGGGGCAGAGCTGGAAGCAAAGAAGGTTGAAAGAAAAAATGTTCTCTGCAACAAGAGATTTCATGTCATCGGTTTGTTTGTTTGCTTGTATGTTTTCTAGGGATATATGGAAATAGTTCAAGATAGTTTGGATAAACAATCGAGTCTGTTAAAATCTTAAAATTGTGTTCAGGGTTCAAATTGGTTTTCAGAATGGTTCTCAAACCATCTTTGTATTGATCCTTATTACTGTTGCAGTCACTCCTAGAAGTCCTTTTCCTTGTTCTGGTTTCTGCTATTCCAGATTTTTTCAATTTAACCCCAGAAAACTTAACCAACCAATCCATCTGAAAGCCATGCATTTCCTTCTCTTTCACCCTCCATTTTTCTTTTCAGCCTGGCAAAGACCATTCAATTCTTAAAGTTGTCAAAACCTGATAAAACTGAACAGAAAAAAATACTCCTTGCAGTGCATTCCTGCATCACCAGTTGCCTTTCCCCTCAGAGGAGGTGAACTGGGCACCTCTGACTGCTTCTTTGACCACATGGTGACACCGTATCTGTCTTTGTCATTTCATAACATTCAGAAATGTTCACTCCCAGCCCCCAAGGTCTCTCCTGTGCTGTCCCAGATGTTATGCAAAATACAGCAGGCATTTATCACCCCAGGCATATTTAGATGATTTATAAGGCAGTACCACCTGCCCTTCAGTCTCCCAGAAACATGTGCTGCTGACATTCGACAAGGTAACGCTTGTTCCTCCAGCCTAAAGACCTGGTGACAGGCTTTGCAAACCATGTGGGCTGGCTTTCCTCCACTCCAAGAAAGAATTGTAAAGAAAGAAAGAAGCAAATGGTTTGACAAAGCCTGTTACATCAGACCAGCCCCTGTTCCTAATGTGCCTGAATGCATGGGTCTCATTTTCCAGATGATGTCACACAGAGGTGCAGATCACACACTCTTTCCTGGCTGAGCTGTGCCAGATGAAGAGTGTACTGACTCCAACTTTTGGCAGAGGGTCTCTGCCTGAGGCAAGATGCTTTCCATACCTGCATCTGGAGGGCTTTTTTCTCAGCACCCTGCAACTTGTTTTAACTATCTGAACGGGGTTAGCAATGACCTGTTCTTAAAGCTGAGTTTGAAATGAGAAAGGGGGTGTTCACAAGAGCATCTTGGCAGATCTAACCAAGCAATAATGTCTTCTTGTCTGCCACTGGAAGACAATATGGCACTAAGCCCTGATATCTGTGATTATGGATATGCCATTGAACCCACACAAAGAAAGCCACAAGACCTCATATTATTACACAGAAATCCAATAATGTTTTTGCCTGATATGTGTAGGACAGGAGATAAAGACAGGGAGAAATTAGACCGCTTCTACATAGCATGGGAACATCTTTTGTGCAAAGTTCTCTGCAGACTCTTTGTATGGTCAGCTTCAGTGGGAGCACTGAAGAGAAATTTTCACTGTCCTCCTGAATAGACAGGGTTGATCATCTCTACCTTGCATGGCTGTCTTAGCCCTGTAGTAGCAAATGTTTCAATGTTTTCCTGAGAAAAGCTGATCCCAGTAAGTGTCTAGAGGAAGTTGGTTGTAAGTACTGCTCCTCATTCCCACTGCCTAATTTAAATCCTAAATCCAAATCTTTCCACTTCTTGGTTTCTAATACCTGTGTGTATTCACAGTCATATATTTGCCTCTCCTGATGACAGCACCTATTCTCAAGCTCTGAACATCTTGTGTAATCTGATGTGGGTCTCACTGTGTATCGAAACAAAGATGGCAAAGCAGAGTGAAGCAGTATCCTGCACCGTTCAGTTAAAATGCCTGAAGGTTAACAGGGATGAGCACAAGACCCCAGCCTCATCAAGCAGTAAGCACACACTTCAGAAGAGACCAGAGGTTGTGGTTACAATCCTTGTCGTTGTGTACAGAAAGTGCTCTGGGATTGGGAAGATGGCCAAAGAGACAGACCCTATCCTATAGACGTGAAGCACGATGTACTCTGAGAGCTGGAGATGCACAAGGACAGCTCTGCACTAAACTGGCCCCAGCAGTGCTTTTGATCACTGTTCTCTACCTCCTCCATACTGATACTTGATTTCAGAGTTTCGACAAGCAGCTTCATCCAACAGCCTGCATTCTTACTGAACAACTGGAGGAATGCACAAAAAATGCACCTTCTTGTGGTGCCCAAGGTAGGTGAGAGTAGTACACCCAGAGCACAAAGCCCAGACCTTTTGTTTTTGATGCATTCAGCAGTGGAAGGTGATTTGCAAAGTATTCGAGTGAGCTAAACCTGTGCTCACTGAGCCTCTTTTGTATGCTGACATGCCGACATGCCCTCTTCTCACAGCAGTTGTATTTTTTCCTGCTTTCAGATAGCATCACTCTGAGCCCTGTGGTCAGGACATTTTTACAACATCTGCAATATTTCTTTACTGATAAGAAATGCTAGATTTTGGTCCCGCAGCTTTCTGACAAAAGGAACAATGGCTCTTCCTCTAGAGCAAAGGACTGGAGGCGTCGTGTATTATCTTTGCATTTCTGGAGGCAGATGTTTGGTTAGATACAGATTCGCCAGGTGTCCCTTAGCTGTCACCAGAATTTATAAAACAAAAACCCAGCTGACCCCTAGCAACAAGATATGGAGACAGGTAAACCTCTGTTAGTCCACAGAAACCAGGTAAATAAGGGTAGATAAACCTCCAGAGTCCACTGCAGTACTGGAGAATGATTGTCTCCCAGACAGCTCCGCATGAGTGAAGCAACAGGCTTTCCTCTGGGAGACAGGTCAGTGTCTCCATTATCGAGTGTGCCCATCAGAGGCTGCATCTCCACCCTTTTAATTTCACCCTATTCTTCATAGTTGTAAGACCTCTATGCCTCTCAGGACGATTATTCTTCCATCCAATACTTGTAGCGGGTTAAGTATGCTCCTCTGGGCATAGCTAGGCAGCTATACATATTTAGCTCTCTTTTACCTCCCTGGGAATAAATTTCCCCAGCCCTTTAATCATGTTTACCGTTCTTCTCTGAATCTCTACAGTTGCTGGTGCTTTGCACTGAGCCTCATTCATCTCTGGGCTTTTTTGACGAGCTGTGAAACCTCATATTTGCCTTTTTTTTTTTCCTTTCAAAAGAGAGGCAATCCAGCAGAGTAGCTAGCACTCTGAGTTAATAGCCTCCCATGACTATGGTTTTCTACCTCTCCAAACAGCTGGGTGATCTTGGAGGTCAGACACTTGTTGCAGTGCTTACAATCACTGTAAACTGAGTCATGGCCTGAACCAATGATTAAGCACCTGGTGAAGAGACACAGCCAGCCCTGCTAGCACAGGTGAAAGCAATTCCCTGGTTCCACCCCTCCCGAACAGAGTATAAGGAATAGAAAAGTGTGTGGGGAGTAGTTCTGCCATGATGCTCACCAACAACATTTATGTAGTGCTACAGCGTTCATCTGTGCAGATGGAGGAGGAATAGGGGGGAGGAGTGACATAGTCATACCCATCTCCTCCCAGATGTTCTTCCACCAGCCAGACCAACATTCATGTTGGCTAAAGTTGTAGTTAAGCAGCAGAACAAAGTGGATCATTTCTGCCTGGACAGGGGTGAACGAGATGGATGCAAAGAGAAGGAACCAGTAAAGGATGAGGAAGCAAAAGGTGATGCATCCAGCATGAGTGATGGAGAGGCTCTGTGTTACTTCAGCCATGTTTCCATGTCTTTACTGCCATGAGGAAATGAACACTGCTGGGGAAGTTATTCAGTGCACTGGTTATCTGCTGTGAACATCTTGTGAAGGGAGCTGTGCTTTCCCTCAGTACCTCTCACTTGAAATGGATCTAGAACTACTGACTTGAATTATGAGGTCATAATGTGTTCCTAGGTGAAGCCTAGGCACAAGGGATGGGCAAGGAGCACAGCACAGATGACAGCCTAAACGTACCAGTCGCACAAGCTGTTTGATCTCCTCTGAAAGAAGGGGGACGACAGATGTCTGACAACAGGCTTTACCCATAGAGGTGAGACGATGCTTACGTAGAGGTACTTTTTAGAGAACAGGTCCAAATGTTTAGTCCTATTTCGCACAGGCCGCATCTCTTTGCCAGCAAGTGCAGAAGCTGCTTAGCTAGAGATATGAACGACTCGGGGAAAAATCATCACTTGTTTTCCTATTTAAGCAAAGATGCTTTCTCTTAATGATAACCAAAGCAGGAGGCAGCATCTCTTGGCAAACAATGTGACATTAAAAGCATTTGCTGGAAATGCTTTCTACTTTGTTCCTGAAAAATGTTCAGGGTGTATTGATAAAATAGCAGAGGGTGAAGTTGTGCAGCAGGGGCTCAGCTACGATAATTTGAAGTTTGGGAAGGGAAGCAGCAGAGGGATGGTGAAGACCCTCTTGTGAGATCTAGGCATTTCATCCTCGGGGAAGCTTCTTATATTAAACCTACTAATCATTTGATGCCATCTGGCATCATCCAAAGACAGAAGCTATGCTCTTCCAAATAATGTTTAGAAGATACTTGGATACTTCATTTCTAGCAGGGAAATGATTCACCAGCACTGGATAAAAAAAAAACACTGGGGAAATCTTCCCTAGCATACAGATGATTCTGGGAGTTGAGACTGGCAATGTGCCTTTGAACACATCATTTTCCTGCACTCTTGGGATAAATGCAACAGAAAGGACTGCATCCACAGGCTGTTCCTGTTCCTCATTGGAAGAGAGGCACGCAGAGAAGCCCAAAGCTTTGCACTCTGCATCCCTTTTGGGAATAGGGCTCCTTTGCAGTCAGCCCATGGGACTGTTCTGGGGTCTGTGTCTGGCAGTAAGGCATTATGCTGGGTATGCATAGGTTCATGAGGGCTCACATAAGGTGGCAAGCATGCTTCCACTAATGCTTGGGGTTAGATTTACAGTGTGGATGTTAGGCAAGGTTCATCTCAGAGCTGGTCTCTAAGGCACATGTGGCTGAGGGTGCATACAGAGCCTGGATACACATTGCAAGGCAGCAAAGACTCAATAGGAATAAGTCTGAGGTGAACTGAATTCCTATAGGAGCTCAGATCTGTCATCCCACTCACCTCAAAGTACAGTAGAACTTACAAGCCCTAAACCCTGCTGAAACAAAAAATGTGTACCGTTTTATCCACGTCAAGAGGAGAATAAACTAAAAATATAAGCCAAATCAACAAAAATAAGGTGAATCCTGGTACTTTGCACGCTCCTTAAAAAACTCTCAGCTACAACAGTACAAAGGGTTGTTGGAGAACCAGAGTAAGGTAGTAATGACAACTAACCCTCCCTAATGTATAACAATTACCCTGACTTGCTTCAATCCATTAAGTTTTAAAGGCATTTGTAACATCAGACCAACTTGCTTGGCCTACAGATATCTTACAGTGCTCAGCACCACAAGACTTGCCTTCTGCTGCTGAGGTTTACACAGATGAAATGCCGTGCTCATTGCAGAGGCATGTTGCCTGTGTGGCTTAATTAACTCAATCAGCCTCAGGTGGACCTTCACCCGTGTGGCTTAATTAACTCAATCAGCTTCAGGTGGACCTTCACCCACTCACTCTCTGCCATTGGTCCAGGAGCTGCTTTTAGGCTCTGGTGCAGACATTTGATACTCTTTTGAGTTGTCTGTCCCATTTTGGTGAGTGGTCTTTGTGCATGAACATAGAACCTGCCTTAACTCCCTGGACTGTGAGCAGAATCTGCACTTGATTCTAGTCTTGCTTGTTTGGATGCCATAGGGCTGTGCTATGACCACAGAGGACAGGATATGCACTTTTAGCACCCTTGCTTGTCTTTTCTCACGGAGTACTTGTGTTCTTGTTTCTGGCTGTTGTGGGTAAGTGAACTTCGTGGGAAAGTAATGACAAGAGCAGTGTTTTGTTGGCTTCTTAGCTGCTGACCCAAGGAGGATACCTGAGCAGTTTGGTTAGAGTTGTGGAAATCAAGGGATTTTGAGTCAGTGGTTACTAACAAGAAATGGAAGGGAAAATTCTATTTTATTTTATTTTATTTTTTTTTGTATGTAGAGAAGAAATCTAGGCTGCTTGTTTAACTTGCTTGTTTCTGCTGTTTCTGACACCATTGTTTTTGAAGTCTGCCTTGCAAATGAGCATCTAGAACGTGTCCTCTTAGGAAAAAGAAGCTGAAGCAAAGCATATGCACATGTATTAAAGAAATATATACAAAGTATACAAAGTAATCTGCATTAAAGGTGACAAATGGTGATGTTAGAGATGGATGCATGTGGTATCTAGGAAGGAGGAAGGGTACATTTTACTGTGCCACTAACCTGCGGAACTCACTGCTACCTGATGGCCTCAAGGATCAGTAGCTCAGAACTCAGAAGTAGGGGAGATGTAGGAACAACCAGTGAGAACATTCACTATTACATTAAGTAATCTAAAAAGGCATAAGGGATACAAACCTTTGTGTATCAGCCAATTAATGCCTGATGATATTCAGGAGGGAACTTCCTCCATCGGCAGGTTGTTAATTGCATAATGGCAAGTTCTCCTCTGCAGCTTCTCTTGCTGCTCACAGCTGGAGTCGGGACCCTGCACTGCATAGCTTGCAGACATGATCTGGTCTAGCAGTTGTTCTGCTTGTTCCCTCATTTTGTGAGGCACCCAGAAGCTAACAGCATGGGATGCATTCACAATATGGGAAGTGAGGTGGCAGCCACTTAGTGGCAGGTGAAATTATTTGCATACTGATGTGTTGGCAGATGCTTGAATTGCTCACAAACACAATATACGAAGCTGTGCACTGAAGGAGTGGCACACTTTTCTAAACAGAGTCTGTCTTGCCGAGGAATTTTCTTATTCCTACCGCTTGTTCTCTTACCTCCAGTCTTAATACAAGTCAGTGTAGCACTGTAAAATCAGCTTCTAGTTTGAGCTGCAAGTTGTATACCTGCTCTTCTGCTGGCTGTTCGTGGCTGCTGTAAGTGCTAGGTGATGCTGTAGGAGATGGGATTTGGGCTGAGGAAGTGAAAGCAGATAGTGCTCAGGGCTGTGTGAGGAAAGGGTTATACAAGTCTCATGATGGTTAACAAAAGCAAGAACTCAAGGAGCAGCTGTGTCAGAGCTGAGGCAAGAAAATCTGATTAGGCTGTGGGACTTCTGAGGCCTTTATTTAAGACCAAGGGAAATGTAAATGAAAAGAGTAGAAGGAATTTCCTATTTAAAAGTGAAGGAACGAGCTTCCTTGCGTTGTTGTTTATTTATTTTTTAGGTTAGGAGGGATGTTAGAAGAATTTGTTTAGGAGGTTTCTAGAATTTTCCTTGAGACAGAAGTTTGTCCTCAAAAGTGTGTTACTGTAGATATTTGTTGTTATTTTCTGATGCACTAACAGGTGGTCTGCGAAACGTCCCACCTTGTCTCTGTTTGCACTGTAGTCATATTTCCCAGACATGTCTCAAATAGGATACGAAGAAGGAAAGTAGAACTTACCCTGAAAGTGTCACCCCTAATTAATATCCTCCAAGGCAGCTCCCTAATTAGTATGCAGATCTGGTTTCAGTGCAGCTTGTTAATGGGCTCACTCCTCTGAGAATGGTAATTAGGTATGACACTGATGTACTACAGTGTTACAGGAAGCTGCCACAAGTCTAGGTCCTCTGGACAGGTGAGCAGTAGAAGCAGCAGTTGTTATAACAGGAGAGTAGGCCGTGCTTGGGCAAATCCATCTGGGGTGCGAGAAGAGTGAAATGAGGGGGAAATCTGACTTGACTGAAGTAAGAAGCACGATGTGATCAGAGATCTGGATGGCAAATGAAGTCAGCAAAACTCATTACTAGGTTGTCCTAGATTCTCTATGCCAGCATCTACTCGTGCTCCTAATCCCTGTGCTGCATCACCTCTTCCTTCTCACTGAAGTATTCTGATGTGCTGCCTGGCTCTGAAAAATCCCATCAGTTTTCTCTTTAGTGCTTCCATAGACTTCTATAGCTTCCTGTTTCTGCTCTTTCTATGACCAAAAAGGTGTTTGACTATTTGGTGGTCTTGTGACACTGATAGAAAGGGACAGAATCATTCTGAAGTAACGAAATCTGGTTCTTAAGGAAATGTTCCTTTAGAACGCTACTAGTGCATGCCATATTTCGTCTTTTACTGGGACATTACCTAAATGTTGGATGTATGAAATTTAAGAACAATCCAGCACGAGTCCTCCAAGGCCTTTCACAATACTGGACAAGAGGGAGCAAATGTGAGAACTTCTTTCCAACAGATTAGATCAAAAAGGCTGGATCCCAGTGTCCTGAGCTCAATTATGTGAAGTCAGCCTCTTTGAATCAAGGATTCAGCACTGATTTTAGCAAAACTTGAGTTTTGGGGTCCGTCTCCCCCATTCCATGGAGTTATTTGTACATGTGGCATGGCCTCTGTCACTGTCAGCATGTAGTCTCATTGATTGCAGCAGTCTGTTATGATCATGATCTCAGTTTTACAGCATTTCATCCTTAAAGTACCATGGTTCTCTGAGCTTATACTCACCCTTACATTCTATATAATCTTATATAACCCTCTTTTCTGTGCTGCACTGGGGAAGAAAGACACTTCAGCAGTCTGAAGGCTCCCTCTCTGTGCTATAGTTCTCTACAAGTTTTGTTACCGAGAGAATATTGTCAATTCTCCAAAGAAAGTATCACAGTTTTTCTGCAGCACTGGATACCTGAGCATCAAGTGGTGGTGATTCATCATGGTAATTAATGACAACATGGCAATGGAGGAATAGGAAGTAGGGAGACCTCCATCCAGTAAAGCCCTGATTTTTTTTCCCAAGCATAGTTTTCCACATAGTCACGAACTGAATGTGTCTGTTTTCTTTTGCCACTAGTCAAATATTTCTAAGCAATGAATGAGGGGAGCCTCTGGAATGAAGTCTTCTAGGTAGCAATAATTCATTGTTATGAGCCTAAGGCTTGCTTTGTTTAGCAGATCTTTGGGAAGTAGTCAATGAAAGCTCTGAGCCCAGGAAAGTCAGGAAGTTAGAAGAAGCTGCATAAAAATCTGAGCTTAACAAGGCTGGTATTTCCTCTTAAGTGCTGGTAAGGCATGACTGAGCAAAATGGAGGCGTGTAGGTAAACTTTCTCTACCCCGGGGATTTAGTATTTCTTAGCAATGGAAATAATTTCTTTAAGGGTGCCTGTGGTAGAGGCTTGGTTGCTTTTTCATGAATCTTCTTTGTCTCCTGAATGATATACATTGAAACTCTAAAGTGTCTTTCTGCTCTTCAAAAAGAAATTTAAAAAAAAAAAGTCAGGACTATTGAGGCAGTGCTTTACTAGTTATGCTGAAAATAAACTGTCAGACTAATTAATTAAGTCCCTTTCCACACTGAAGTACTACCAAAAATTTTCTATCCACCTTCCTAAACAAGGCACTGGAGTAAGGTAAGTTTCTGAAATGCTGGGATGTTCAATTCTGAACAGTATGTTCTGCTAGATAAACTTATGTTCAGGTCCTAAATAACTGGCTTAATTTCAACATCTCAACCTATGTTTAGTGGGGTGTCAAGCACAGCCAAAGCAGTTGCTCCATCATCTGAATACTGCTCTTGTCAATAAGCCTTGGAGCAAAAGAGTGCAGAGCCGTTAGGGATCCAATTCCTCACTGGCATCTCTGAAACAATATAATTAAGATGAATGCCTGGTATAAATGCACAGCATTTGCTTTCCTCTGAAATGGAGTAGCTGCCACAGCACTTTTCAAGCTCAAAGCTTCGTGGTCATGAGGACTTCTAATCTCACTTATATGTAATCCCCTCCAGTTCAGACTCTGTTCCCTCATATGCCCTATGTCCTCAAACCCTGCGCCAATCCTAAAGGCTTTTCCCAAGTCTCTGGTATGGATCACTGAAGGAGCTTGAAGTGTGTTTTTTTTTTTTTTTTTTTAAGAGGACCTGTTGTCCCCTTAAAGCATTGTCCCAAGACAATTGGGTGGAAGAGACATTTCAGTTGCCCTCAGATATTTCATAACTTTAAATATTTTATAACAAATTAAATGTTAATTGTGTGCTGTCCAGGGGAGAAAATCATTGTAATATTCAATTAACATTTAATATATTAGCCATCAAATATTTAAATTGCTCCTACCCAATGGATGTATTTCCTTGGCATTTTCCACGAGGATTGAAGTCAGAACTATAGAGAGTAACTTGAAAAGGGAGGTGAAGGGGAGTGGGAGGGAAGATCATGTATCTGCCCATGTTTTCTTGCTTTTTGAAGCTTTCCAGTGGAATGTAAAAGCTCTGGATACTAGCATGGGAAAAAACAACAAGCTGATAACCCCTGCAGTATGGCTTTGCTGTTCTATTATCTCACCTTGGCTACCAGTCATGACGTGTTTCAGGATGTGTTTGAGGATCTCTTAATTATACAGTTACCTCCTTCAGTCACTTCAATGCCTCTTCATTGTGCTGTGCATCAAAATTGGCCTCTGTTGTCAGGGCCCTACACCTCATGGCCCCTGCTCATATTTCCAGTTTAGCTTGCTTTTACAGATTCTTCCCTTGATCCCTCCCTGGTGATCACTTCTTTGAACTTCTCCCTTCACTAACGTATCTGTTTTTCTTTTTGTTACCCTCATGTATTTTTAATACTTTTCTATCCTGTCTGTTCATCAAGTTACTTTTTTATGCCAAAACTAGCAGACCTTTTCCTCATTCCCTACGAAGAAATGGAGAAGTTCCTTGGTTACAGCAACAAAAAAGATGTCTGTAGGAGAGAGATAATAAAAGTCGGTTCTTGTGAAGTTCAAATATAATACCCGTGGCATGTCAACTAACAGCAGGATTAGGCTAATTCCATGGAACAATGTGTATGTATTAGTAAACAAGATGTATATTAACCTTGTGGATGTGTGTATCCTGAAATAAAAACTGAGGGAACATGCATTGACTTTGAGATCTGACTTGTGCTGGGCTGATTATGTAAATGATTTTGATGCCCTGCTATCAGTGAGCTGAACAGTGTGCTTGGGATGCTGTCAGGGATATTGAATAGTCCCATCTGCGACTATTTAATCTCAGTGGGCAATCACATTCATAAGTTTTAACCTTAAGCTTCTGGCAGCACAGTGGTCCCCTTTTAGGTGTTGAGTGGCGTTAGCAGTTTGATGCCATCTCAGATCTGCAAGCCAGCTTTGTGTTTCTCAACAAGATTCCAGTTATGGGGGTATTTGCTGCATTTTGGGGGGAAAAGTCTGTTTCTTATCAGTTCAAGTTTCTTTCCCTGTTACAAAATTGTGATGCTTTTGTATGGTGGCTTGGCAGAGCTGAAATGGGTACGTTGCTCCTTGCTGCACTAACCTCAGTAAGTCAGATCAGGTGGATGTACTCTGGGGTTCACATTTCAGGTCTTGTTTCATTTCTGGGGTCCAAACCAAAAGCTGAAAATGGCAGTGTGTGATGAGAGATATAAGAATGGAATGCTCTCTTCTGCAAAGAACGTACTGACACTTCCAGTTAGTTTATCAAATTAGAAGACCGTGATTGTAGAATAAAGCCAACAGGGGAAGAATTTACCTCATTTAGGACAGCTCTTTAAACTAGCAGTCACAGGTATAAAGGGCTGTGAGAACTGGAAGTGGAAGTTAGGCAAGCTTGAAGTAGAAGTAAGGCACAGTGGAGAAACTAACTGTTGGATGAGTTCAGTTGAAAGGCTGAGGAGTTCACCAGTCCTTCAGTTCAGTATTGGCAGCTTTCAGTGTGGGCTGCATGGTGTGAGACAGATGTTGTTTCCCACTGTTGGCTGAGGGTCTGTACTGGGTTCTGTGGAAGGACGGAGTAACTGTGATTGCTCTCAAGGTCTTATCTGGGTAATGTGAGATGATAAAGTTTTGCAGCATGCATCTGCTCCTGCTGTGGTATGTTATCTTTAGTGCACTGAGGGGTCTGAGGCCACAGACATTGGCACTTTTCTGAGGTAATCTGCTCTTGTTCATACTTGCCAGCTTTCTCATCTTGGTCAGCTTACTATAACCAGATGGTGCCTAATATAGACTACATTCACACAGTCATAGCTTCAGGCTGTTGTTCTTGAGCTGGTGTCTAGCACTAGGAACCTGCATCCATGACGCTGCTGCTGCTATGGGTCAGAGTACTCTCTGTGCGTACCTTGATTCTGTGACAACTTTGAGGCTGGCTGTCCTGCCTGATTGCTATGCCTGCCTTTCCTTCCAGGCAAAAATGAGGGGAGAACAGTGCAGACTCTGGTCTCATTCCAAGACCTGAGACTGCAAAATGCTGTAGCGTAAACATGGCTAAGCTGAGGTTAACTCCTATGGTCTCTCTTCCTCTTACCTCTACAATAAATTGCTCAAATACCTTTCTGATGGCCTTTTTAAAGTAGAACAGATCAATTATTTAGAAATATAGCTATACTATATTCTAAAATAACAAGCCTTTAGAAACAGCACATTGAGTCTGCAATGATGTTTGCAGAGCATGGAGCTAATTGGTGTGAAACTGCTGTTTACAAATGGTTTATCTCCTTGCTTGTATGTTTCTGGGAGGGAAAGAATAGTAATGGTTGAGAGGAGGAGATGCTCTTAGCGAAGTGCTGGTTCTATGAGAAATAAAATGGCAGTGACATCTTTTCTGGCTCCTGCAGTTGTCAGTGCTTCTGCTCTGAACCTTGTCATAACTCTCATCTATGTCTGTGCAGTACTACGTATTTTATTTCCTTGAGGGCAGGTGCTTTCATACACGGTGTGTGAAGAAGCATTAAGGTAGTTTTTAGGAGCTCAAGAACTTCTTAAAGATTTAGATATGTACTAACTTATTGTTTCACATCTAACTCATTCTCTGGTGAGACCTGTTTGGGACTGCCTGTTTTCCCCCTTCTAGGGCAAACAGTAAGCAAAGGAGAAAAAGAAGATTGAAAACCGTGGTGCTCAGTTCTTTCTTCTCTCCCTCTAGGTAGCGGGGGGGAAAGATCTGGGATTTAATCAGTGATCATAAAACCGAGGAGCCTGAAATGCTACTGGGAAGTTTCCTTATTAGGTTAGGGTGCATATGTGTGGAGAACATGCTTTTGAGAAGCACTGTCTGACAGCTTTCCGTATCTCTTAACCAAAGCTGGAGAAAGAGTTGTTGTTTTGGGGTAGAGGCTCAGGGAACAGAAAGAGCTTTCCTACAAAGCAGCATGAGGATTGTGATGAGTAGCAAATCAGCACATACAACTTCTGTATTTGTGTGCAGAAAGTAGTGCAGGCCACTTCCTGATAACTGAGCAGGTCTCTGGTACTTCTAGGAGCCATTGCTTGAATTTTCTTCGTTTAGATGATGGTATTTGGTTGTGGTTTTCTATTCAACCTTTCCTTCAGGCTGTGGAAAGCTAGCTGGGACAGTATCTACACAGATCTCTGGGGAAACTCCCAGTTCCCTTTAGTGTTCTTTGTCTCAAGAATAGAGAGCTAAGAAATATCTAACCAGAATGAGCAGTTAAAAATAAGGTTCCGTATGCAGTGAGGAAAAAAGACTTTTATTGCTCTAAGGGGGCCTGTCTGTAGCAAGAAAGAGGTCCAGGTCTGGGGGCACCAGCTCAAGAAAGGTGGAGATTTTGGAACAGGACCCAAGCAGGTCCATGAAGATGATTAGAGGGCTGGAGCACCTAAAGTTGTAGATGCTTCATTCCTGGAAGTGTTCAAGGCCAGGATGAATGGGGCCCTGGGCAACCTGAGCTGGTGGGTGGCAGCCCTGCACACAGCAGGGCATTGGTACTGGATGATCTTTAAGGTTCCTTCCAAGACATTCAGTGACCCTATGACTAAGGAGAACATCAGTTTCTATTGCATGAATGCTTGCAAGACAACTGCAGCAAAGTTGCAAGACAGGGCAGTAAAACTGCTATCCTCAGAGTTAGTAGCTTCTGGGCTTTAATACTGGTCTGCATTTACCATGTTTTTTTCCAGTTCTCACTTCCTTCTCCATGTATTTGTAGTCTAGCTATCCATGTAATTGGATGTTCATTGTATCTTTGCCTCAGGTGGGCACATAGGGTATATACTTCATGCATACTACTGCTCCTTTTGTTGGAGCTACCTTCTTCTAAGACAACTGCAATTCACGTCCTGCACGACTTTTATTTTGGTTTCTGCATCTTATCCTCTCCCCCCAGCTTCATCTTCTCAACCTTATACCAACTCTTTTCCCTGAAAAACACAAAATTAGCTCAGACTTTTCTTCTGATGCTGCCAGGAAACTCACTGTTTTTTTGTTTTTTTTTTTTCCCAGAATAGCAGAAGGGCTCAGCCTATTTTCACCTATCAACCTAGTCTCAGACTTCACCTGTTTTCTGAGCCCATCCATATGCTCTGAGCTGCAAGGACACTGTCCCATTTTTGCTTTATATTTTAGACCATTTCCTCCACAGAGGAAGAATTGTGCCTTTTTGCTCCTATGTAGCATCTGGCAAACCAAAGGCACCTGGCATACTGTCAGTACTTAACAAATTAAATAGTAATAATACAAAGATACCTAGAGAGATTAGAGACTTGGTACAAAAACAAATGAAGATTCAGTTTGGTGAAAATGAAAGCTAATGTGTCTGGCAGCGATGAAAGCATGGAGAAACATAGCCCTCTATGAATATTTGAAGTGTGTAAACACAAAGCGAAGAAAGAATTAGTTAATATGTGTTAGGCAGAGCTAGCAGTGATGGAAAGAAGTCAAAATGAGAAAATCCTTATGGTGAAGTTTGTTGAGCTATTAGGTAGTTTTCAAAAGGAAAGGCTAGAAATTACTTTGCCTGAGATACAATAAAAATACTATAACACTGGCTGAAATTCTGGGACCATTCAAGTTTGTGAGGAAATTTGCTCTGACACCACCGAAGCCAAGATTCCCTCCCCAGATAAACATAAAAATGAATTGGCAGAAAAATTGACCTGTGATTGAGTGTTTGCTGTTTTCAAAGCTGTTTTGATAGTTTCCCACCAATGCAACATATAAAATGTGGCTTAGGAGAAAATATCAACATAAAATCCCAAGTATGGTATCGTATATAAACAAGACCGGTGTTTTACAGATTCAAGTAAGTGTGATATTCACTTCACAGCAAGTGAACATCTGCACAGTATGCAAATATTATACAGAGGTATTAATACTAGTGCCATATAGATTCTTTGGGAATTGACAGAACAGTAATTTTTCCATCTTTCTTTAGCTTGCAAATCCCTATAGAATTTCTTAAGACTGAGAACCCCTGAATGGTGAATTAAATATAGGAGTTTTTCTCTTAGTTTATTTTTTTAAGGGAATTGTGAATGTGTTTTGTGGGTCTCCCAAAGAGTAGAATCAGTATGAAAGCCCTCTGCCTGGGTTGTATTCAGTCACGATCATCTTACAGACTTGCATCATGGATGCATGCACTGGATGTATTTTGGTGTAATTCTTTGTGGGTTTTGAATGTGACTTTTTGTTGTCAGAAAGCCTTGGCTTGTATAAAGAGCTCAATATGTACTGACTGCAGACTTATGTACTTGCGTTTCTCTACTTACTCTGGCTGCAAGCCTCAGTATAGCATTTACCTGTAGCTGAATAGTTTAATCAGAACAGCAGTTAATCTTGGCTGAAGTTTAGTGGTCTCAGCTGCTCATCACCAGAAGTTACTGCCTGCTGTTGGCATAGCTGTGTGTGTAATTATTTCTTGGTATAACTGATAGATGGACTAAATAGTTAGGGAGTGATTATGCTTCTGTTTGTCAGGAGATCGGAGATGACAGACTATGGCAGTAGATGAGTAGCTGGGTTTCGTTCTCCCCATATGCACTCTACTCCTACATCCTATGTAGGCTTAAAGTTGGAGAATGTTTCTCTGCCTGCTGAAAAAACATTGTCTTTCTTGGGCGTCTTGCTGCCTTCGATGAATAAGTGAGAGCAATAGGTAACAGATAGGAAGATGCAATCAAAAGCTCCTGACCTGGAGAGATCAGAGCAGTATGGTATGCAGCTACTGAGAGGCTTCGTGACAGCTGGCAACAGAAATAGAATTTCTGTCCTGGAGGCATTTTTGACATCTGAAAATTTTTGTCACCACCTGGGATGAAAAGCTGTGGTTTGTTTACTTAATTTATGAAATCACATATTTTTAGTTTAATTGCAACGTAAATATTTTAAAAGTATCTGAAATATTTTCTAGAACGTATATTTACACTTGGTGGTTTTTTTTGCTAACGTTGTGAGTCTCTTTATGCAGTTGATATATTCATGCAGATGCAGTGAAGCTCAGTTCTGTCAGAAAACGGTGATCTGACACAAGGCTCAACTGGTTTTAAAGATTTTATCGAAGGGATATAAAGCTCCTCGCCTGAGACAAGGAACACCAAACATGGTTACAAAATGAGAGGATTTTACATGCAAATGCCACACTTGACAGCTCAAAATCAGTATATTTTGATTTCCCTTTAATGCTGTATCTGGTGTTTTTTCATGTCATTCTGCTGTCTTGGGAATGGTATGAGAGCCTTTACAGGGAAGAAGTCCTAAGAAAACATAAGGTGAATAATCAAGTTCTTATTAGGAAAAAAAAAAAATAAAAAGGTTGCCTAGGAAATAGGAGACAACTTCTACAGTGGTTATGTGTGCAATGTGAGTTTACTGAGGAGAGTGTTAAGTTCATCTGGTGTCTCTGAGCTTGCATATGAGTATATCCTAGAAAATCTCTTGGACACAAGTTACTGAACTTGATGCTGTTTGCTTGCATGTGGTACTGGGCGTGTAAGATTACTTCATTACAGATATTTGTCTGAAATCTGAACGCTTGTAATTTAGGAAGCCTGTGTTAACACAGTGACCCAATCTGATTCTGACAGCACAGCATGTAAGCAGGATGTGCTCCTTATGGAGGCGTGGACTGGAGGTGAGGCTACCAGAAATATGAATTAGTCTTGTGATGTGAAGTTGAAATATTAAGGTTCCTGTTGAAGACAGAAAACAATGTGGTGGTGGCCAAGGGAGGAGAAAAGGGGGGTTTCTGGTCTGCTTGCCTAGGTTGCTTTGTAGCTGGAATACCTGCACAGAGCAATTTCTTGCAGTGGGTATTGTGGCAGCTCAGCTAATAGTTCTGTTAGATTTCTTAATCTTTACAGCTCAAGATCATAGAATTCCTTGAGTCTTGTCCTGACAAAGTATTGTACCCTTTCTAGAGAAAGGTCAGATAGCTTCTTGGCCTTCTCTCCTAGAAATGACCTTCAAACTAAAGCTGTTAAAGACTTCCACTGTTATCTTTCCAATAATTCAAAATTACGTTACTCTCACAAATTAACTGAATCTCTGCCCCTGTCCTTGCCCTCGGCTCATGATGGATTTTATCATTTAATGAAGCTTGATTCATTTTTCCACAAGTTTTATCATTTATTATTAATTTTAAATTTTTTTGGGTTCAGAGATCATGAGGTTGCACAGTAAGGCCATGCTGTATTTATAAATGTGCAAAAAAAAATGTACAAACAAGAGAATGTGCACATCCCTGTGGCGCTGAGTCATTGCATTTAAGGAATCAGGAGACACAAATGGCACTACAAAATCTTAGCACTGTGGATTATGAAAACAGAGTATTAACTCTTAGTTGGGAATGGAAACACATTTTCCTTTGAACTAATAATTACTGCTGTTTTGGGTTTAACTACAGTACAAACATGAACTGGACCCAGAACCCCATTAAGTAAAGCATTGTGCGAAGGGAGAGGGAGAAGACTGCTGATGTGTTTTACTCTTAGGAAGTGCTGATGAATTGCAATCATAGAGACTAATTAAAGCATCTGGATGGATAGATAAAATGGACATAAAACAGATTTAATTGACGGAGAGCAGGGGAAGGTTTGACAGTTAATTAATGTTTTTAATCAGCTGTGGGTTTACAGGAGGAAGGGGAAGGAGGAGACTCATGGGGGGCCTTAGCCCTTGCTTGGAGCAGCACCTTAGGTACAGGAGTGCCTGGGGGTTGTGTGTAGCTGGAGTGTTCAGATAGATACCTATCCTCTCCTTTTCAGCCTCATTGTGGATACTTTTGACCTCAAAAAAAAAAAAAATGTTTTTTATGAGCAGATCTTGTCTACTTTTCATTTGCTGACCCTCCTTACTGTACTGGATGTACAGATACCTCTAGAGAACTCCCATGTGAAGATCCTCGCAGTGTGCATCAGACAAATAGATCAAGGCCCTAGAGATCTGCAGATCACAGGTTGAAAACCTGTCATCTTGTATGTGATGTGGAAGTTCTAAAGATGTGTCCCTTGACTGAGATCTGTTAAGGTGAAAAATACAGCGAATAAAAGCATGTGTGGCCTCTAGGTTTACAAGAAAGTTATTAATATCTGGTACCACTGTGAATGAGAAGCTCTATTCTTTCAATGGTCTTGTCACACATGATAATCTTTCCAGTGTCTGACATGAGTGAAGGGGGAACCATTACAGCCAGCATTAATACAAGAGCTTGTAATTGTATCATTCAAGAACTCAAACAGGTCTTACCTTATACTAACTTACGTATACCTAAAACAAACACTTGAGAATATTTCCCATTGCTCATATTCAAAAAATAATTTTCAGTGGAAAAAGCCAGTAGTAATTATGAAGAATAAATGTATCAGATAGCAACTGGTATGGGAATTATGTGCATGACTTCAAGTTCCGGTCCTGCTGTGGCCTTAATTTGCTTTATTTCATGAGATTCTGCATTAACTGTTGCTAGGGGTATGGAAATGGAAGGAGGAGAATGGAAAACAACTTTCCAAAGGCTGAGATATGAGATCCCAACAATGGCAGCAGGAATGTATCATGTGTATTAGGAAATTCATTCTTTCCAACCTTGTGCAACCTGCTTCTTCAGGGATCCTCTGATGTAGATGGTTGAGATGCTTGAGCTGGCTGTTGAGTCTCCTTCACGTCTGAACCTGCCTAGGAGCCTGCTTTGGCAGGGGGGTTGGACTAGATGATCTCTAGAGGTCCCTTCCAACCCTACACTTCTGTGATTCTGTGGTACTAACCAAATTTTTCTCTTGACTGGGGAATAATGCATTGTGGTGATATGAGCTCTACAGTTTTGGAGACCTGTTGAAACAGCTGGACTACAATGCTGTATGGTGCAGAGATGGTGAAATTGGAAGTCACTAGGAGAAGTCTGTATTCTGTACAGATAATAAGGCTAAACAGGACCTTAGATGCTTGAAGTCTTTCCACAATGATCTTTTCTTCTAAACAAAGAGCTATTTGTAGGTGGCATTAAAAACAAAAAAAAAACAACAAATCAACAAACAACTAGACCTATAACCCCATTAGTTGCTTTGCTGATTTCTGCATCTTTGTATAGACTTAATGTTGTACCTACTTTCACTGGAGCTTCTTTGCACATTTGGGATTGAACCAGTGATTTCAGTCCCTTGCCTTATGTAATTGGGCACTGCTGGAAGGTGATATAAAAGATCCTGTATGATCCCTGGCAGCAACTTAGTGTAACTTACAAGACTGTACAGTCAGGAAATAAATGATGCAGGAGCAAAGGCAGCTCAATGAAAGGTGCAAGACAAAATGAGAGTGGGAGGTTTTTTATCTTAATTCTGCTTGGTAGTTGCTTTTCCATCTACTCTGTTCTATCGGCCTGTAAATTACAACTACTTATCAACCAGAGGTAAAATGCAATATCATTTCAGTCACTTTGAGTTTGACCCGAAGTGTTTATATCCATGGAAAAAAAATGACTGATTGCCATTTATTTATTTATTTTTACAAAAATGATAGGCCATTGTGCAAGAGAAATCAGCCTCAGCTGACATTCACAGCTGTTCTTTTATGTGGGAGGCAAGTGAAGTGAAAGCAGAATGGCATGGACATTGCTGCTGGACACTATTTTGGAACCTACGGTTAATCTGCTCAAGGGGGAAAAACACAGGGAGAATGCACTGCTTAGCAATAAAATACATCAATACACCCAACATCACCACATCAATGAACAGTGATTAAATTTATAGCTCTGGCTTCACACTTCCCCCGCTTGCAAGCCCCTGGGGTAGCCTTAAAGTCCTCTGCTTCTCGTCCAAACTGGTACAGCCTTGGTGCTTCTGTCATCCAAAAAGTAAAATATTGCTTTGTTGCAGCAGAGCTCTTGCATGTCTAAATGAAATATAGAAACATCCCTAATCTTCTTAGGGAAGGCTCAATTGGGGAGAGTCTCCAATCACTGTGATAATCTAATTATACCTAATATAAGGATGAAATTGGTTACGATGAATAGATACTGTAATCAGTGAAGTCGTCGTGGCCTCCAGTATGTAGCTGGGTACTCAAAATCAGGTTACTTAAGGAGGGGAAGATTAATCTGTCTAACCTGAGATTTCACAGGGAGGTGCACGTGTAAACACTGTAGTTAAAAACCATTTGGACTCCAACTGAATTTGAAAGGGAAAAGAAGGAGATGAGGGTGTATTACTCACAGACTGGGACTGGGATGACTAACCTGCTCTGTAAACGGGGAGAGCACTAGGACTCACAGTATAAGAAATCAAGTAGAGGAGGCAGGAAATGAGCACGGCTGAGTAAGGACCTGCTGGTCAAACTGAGGGAAAAGATATAAGTGTACAGGTAGTGGAAGCAGGGATGTGTGACCCAAGAGGAATACAGAAATGCTGGTTGGATGTGCAGGGATGGGATCAGGAAAGCCAATGTGCAGAACTTGTTGAGAGCTGTGATAATGAGGTTCTATAGGTACAGAAGAAACAGGCCAAGGGAAGCCAAAATCCTCTGATAAATGAGAAGGGAGATCTGGATTCTGCAGACAGGGAGAAGGCAACAGCTCAAAAAGTTCTTTATGTCAGGCTTCCCATATTTCTCATGTTCTTGAATGTGAACGATGGTCTTTAGGTTGGGACTGGGGGAACAAAATCCCTCCCAGTGTAAGAATGAAGCAAGTCCAAGACTGCTGCATGAAACTGAACGTGAGCTGAACTGATGTAGTTTCCGAGCTAGTCTCTGTCCTACTTGAAAAGTCATGGCTGTCAGGCAAAGACCGTGGTGACTGGAAAAAGGGAAAACCCATTTTTAAGAAAGAAAGGCTTGGGGAAACTAGAGGCTGGTAAGCCTCACGTCTGTGCCCGGGAAGATTATGGAGCAGACCATCCAGGAAGAGATGCCAGGGCACATGAAAATGGCAGATGTAATCTGACTTAACATGCATGACTTCACCAGGGGCAGATAGTGCCTGACCAAGCTGGACGCCTTCTATGTTGGAGTGACAACATCAGTGGACAAAGGAAGAACAAATGATATCATTTTTTTTGGCCCTGCGCTACATCTGTATTTCTAAACTGAAGAGAGATGAAGGCTGAAGTATTTGATGGATAAAAGTTTGGTTGGATGGTTGCAGCCAGAGGACTGTGGTCATTGTCCAGGTGGAGGTTAGTAAAGAGTGGTGTCCTGCAGAGGTTTGTCCTGGGACTGGTTCTCTAGCAACATTCCTTGGCTGTAGGCAGGGTTGCCATTCCCTAACTAAATCAGGCAGTCCAGGGTCTTGAATGTCTCCAGGAATGGGGCATACACAGCTTCTGTTGGAAGCCTGTTCCAATGCTTCACTGCCTTCTGAGCAAAGAATTTTTAAAGCCATTCCTCCTTGTCCTATCTCTACCAGACTGTAAAAAGTTGGTCTTTTTTTGAGCTTATAAACCTCCCGCAATTACTGGAAGGCTGGGATGAGGTCTCCTTGGAGCTTTCTTTTCAAGGTGAACAAACCCAACTCCTCTTATTCTCTTCACCCTCTTCTTCAGCCCTCTGAGCATCTTTGTGGCTCTCCTCTGAACTCACTCCAACAAGTCCATGTCCTTCTTGTGGTGGGGACCTGAGACCAGGCCACTGTTCTTTTGATGCAGCCCAGGACAGTGAGACATTCAAAGCTAGGTTGGATGGGGCTCTGGGCAGCCTGATGTAATTCTGTCTGCGACCAGTTATTTATCCACTGAATAGTGTAGCCCAATTTAGAGATGAAGATGGGGTGTAGGGTTAGGTATACGATGTCAGTTACTTTTTCCTTTGTCCATTGATGCTGCCACTTCTTCATAGAAGGCCACTAGATTGCTCAGGGGCAATCTCTCTTGGTTGAAGCTGTGCTGGCTGTCTCAGGTCACCTCCTTGTTTTAACATCAGTGTTTCAGCCCCCTGAGCATCTTTGTGGCCTTCCTCTGGAACTGCTCCAACAGGCTCATGTCCTTTGAGTGCTGAAGGCACCAGACCTGGTTGCAATATTCTTGGTGGGGCCTCACAAGGGCAGAGCAGAGAGAACATTCACCTCCCTCACTCAGATGGTCACACTTCTTTTGATGTAGACCAGGGTACTGTGTAGGCCTCCTGGGTTTCAGGGGCACTCTGTTGGCTCATTTCAAGCTTGCCATTCACCAGGACCCTCAAGTCCTTTTCTGTAGCAGGCTGCTTTCAATGAATTCTTTTCCCAGTCTGTACATGTTATCTGGAATTGCCCTGACCCAGGTGCTCTTGCAAAGATTCAACCTTGTTGAATCTTTGGAGGAAGTTCTGGAGGAGTTCTCCCCTGTTGGTGTCTACTATTACAGCAGCAGTTCCTTTCTGGTCTCCATCTTCGAACTATTCCAAATGACCTCAGAATATCAGAAAAGATGTCTAGGAATCCTTAAATTTACAAAACTTTATATCTCTAAATCAGAGTTAAAAATGAGTTCTATATGTTATAACACAACTTATCAGTCATTTGTTTGAAGATGATAGCGTGCCATAAATGGATTACATAAATTGATTACAGCTGATTCTATCTAGATAAACTTTTGGTAAGCACCCAATGCTATAGGATCTAAGCAAAGAAAAATGTAGTCTAGAAATTCATACGTTATTTTAAAATTAAATAAAAGTCAAAATAGATGTTGTGTGAGGCAGTGGCAAATTTTCTGCTTGAAAGAGAGAAGGGCTGCTTATTTTACTAAATGTTTGTACTGGATTTTCAGCATGCACAGCGATCATAAGCAAGAGATACAAGCACTAAACAAACAAAGTGAGAGCATACAACAGAAGGCAAAGCAAATCAGCGCATTACAGGATTTTCCAAAGTACAAATGATTTTTCAGTAAAAAGCAAGTCTTTACACTGTTTGAGATAAAGAAACATTTAGCATAAACATGCATCACTGAAACTGATACCAGAAAGAGATAGTAGGATAGGCTGACTAGATTTTTTTCCTGTTGTTTTTTTTTTTTTTTCCCTCCTGGAATGTTTCCAGTTATTTGTTTGCTGTCACAAAATTTTGGTTGAATGGTATCTATCAAGTTTCTTGATGCTGCTGAGCCAGGATGTGAGCTGGCAATCTTCCAGTTGGTCTCAGAGGTCTGTGGGGAAATGAATGACTGAAGCACCCCTTCCTGCCCTGCCCTGCATGTGCCACTTGAAGTGCATTGCTTAGCATTGATTGCTTGTCTTACAATGTCTGATAGTCATTTGCCAGGCTGTGCATCAGTGGGTCTGGAGATTACCAGGCCTTAGGAAAATGGACTTGAGAACAGTGTGTTCATCACAGAGTACTGTGTATGTGATGAGCTGTATCCAACACATGTGACTTTACTACCCTCAGCTGTCCTTCTGCTCCTTTGCTGGAGATGACTGGAGAGAAGTTGGCAGAATGTGACATACGCCCGTGCTCCAGTGGCTGCAGATTTCAGCTGATATATTAGCATGAACCCACCCTTCATTGGTAGTTTATGCTAATATGCTGGCCTGAGCTTGAGTATTCAAGGTGCAAGCACACGTTTCTTCTGCTGTACCTGCTGCTGGGGCAGTAACTTCTGGCAGAGGGACAGGGCAGACAGCTGGGGAGAGGTAACATCCTAAATCACATCAGCTAGGCTCACTGAAGCTCATCTGTCAAATACCTTTATGCACTCAGAATGGGTGTAAATTCACTCTATTTTGCCTAGACCCATCAGTCACACTGAGGAGGACAGCTTGGGACAAGGACATGACGCTTCAATGCAGAATAAGTCTGTTTCCACGTTGTCTGTTCTCTTGGTGTTTTTCCCACTCACAAGGATGTAGCACTTTGGGTTGGTGATGCCGGATCACCAAGGAGAGGAGCCTGGGGTGGGAAGTCAAGCCCTACCCTATAGATGTCCCTGCTGCTTTGCTTGCCAGTGCATTTCCTGTCACAGTTTGCTACTGTGGTAGGAATGTAGCATTGGGTATTTGTTTGGATTTTCTCAAGTGGACTTAAAGACTGTGAGAGATATCTGACTTTTACCTGTGTAATCCTTAGAAAACATAAAGAATCTAATGTGCTTTGTAGGCACTTATGTTTCAGCCTGATGGCTGGGATCACTATGCCATTACCTCTTGTACCATAAGTGACTAATGGGAACTGGAAGTCCTGTGTTCAGACCTGGTTGGTAAGACAGCCTCCATCATCTTCAGTTTGCAGCATTTTCCTGATGGCATCTCAAACCAACTTGTGCTGTAGCTTCCTAGATAGAATGGAGCATGAATTTATCTCTGCAATTTCCATATCATGTTTATTCAGAATAAGTTGTTTTTGCTTCTCTCAGCCCTGCGGGTTTAACCTGTCTTATGAAATTCAAATATCTCCCTCTTGCTTTCTCTCTTGTAATGCATCTTTCTCTTGCTCCCGGCTCTTTGTTGGCTTTATGGGCTGCACTAAGCTTGCAGGAGATACCAGGGGGTTGGAAGGGAGACTCTCTGCCCTAGCCAGCCCACAGCCAGTTCTGACCTCTTCGTATGGACCACATCCTGGTGTATTGCACAGGATTTGGGAGTGTGAACGTGACAAAACTGAGCACATGTTATTATGAAACTTTTTTCCCAATTCTGCTCCAAGGAATATTATACCAGTGGGCCAAAGATCTAATACAAAACGCATTAAGAAGATATGAATTTCTCTATCAGCTCAGCAATTTTCAGAGCCTTACTGTAGGAAGCTTCCTATGTTAGGGAATATTTTATCTCTCTGCTAATGCCTAATGTGTTGAACTGTTATACAGGGCTTTGTTATCAAAAAATAAGATGATAATGACAATTCCTGCCTGTGTATCCAATGATTCTTTGTGCTACTTATAGCTCCTTTCATTCAAGGATCTCAAAGCTCTTTATGCCTTAGCTCTTCAAAGGACCCTATTTGCTTAGACACCCAAATCCCACTGAACTGAGTGCTTAGCTCATAGAAGATGCTTTAAATTTTTAACATTTCTTAAATTCTAATTTTTGCCTATTAACAAATAGGTCAAAATTGCAGCATTCCCCTTTGTAGTTACTTGGGTGCTTAATAACACAAGGAAACAAAGCTCCAGAAGGCACTGATGCTGATCTATAAGGGCAAAAATCCTGGATTTGTTTTTTTCCATGGTGCTTTATGATGCATTCCATGTTAGAGCATCCAGGGGAAGTTTAGATTGGATATCAGGGAAAACTTCTGTACAGAAAGGGTTGTTAAGCACTGGAACAGGCTCCCCAGGGAGGTGTTTGTGTCACCATCCATGAATGTGTTTAAAATCCATTTGGATGTGGTGCTCAGGGACATGTTTTAGCGGTGGGTTGTTAAAGTTAGGGTAGTATGATTAGGTTGTGGTTGGACTTGATGATCTTGAAGTGTCCATCAGGAAGCAAGGCAGCAGTTGCACCCACACAACAGCTTGTCCATGATCTCCCAAGATTTTGTGCATCATGGGAGAGGCAGGCCAGCCAAGGAGCACCACATAGGAAGAATAGTGGCCTCAAGCCCTCTGAAAGGAAAGATGTTCACATTTAAATTAGGTTGTGATTAAGCGTTTTGTCTTATTTCTTAAATAACCTTTTACTTCCCTTTTGATTATGTATATATATATATATTTTTTTTTCCTGGAAATGTCAGTTTCCACTCCTGTTGTGAGCAGGAGTTCATACCTGTTCATAATAGCAGACATGTCATTTCTTGCTCATCTCCTACTATAGGCTCACTGGCATGGTTTGAACACACAAAGTGTGTAGGTGTTATAAGAAAATTGGGAGATGTCTTAATAAAATTAAGGATTTTTGTCCTGTTTTCCCTGTGGAGAGTCACTGGAATAAGTCAAAAAGCTGAATGTAGCTGCAAGTAGTTCAAGTTCATGGTGCAGCTATAAAGAGCTGGAATATTCCAAGCTTGGGTGAGGAGTCTTACTGCTCTATTTACAGTTATACACAGCACATATATCCTCATTTACACAAACAGCGTGCTGAAGGCAGTCTTTCCCTGTGCTGCACAGGGCTCTGACCTTGCCAGCTGCTGAGGTCAGGCAGATGCTCTGGAAGGTATTTAGCAGCCTGCAAGGTTAAGTTTGACAATTCCACCTTGTGCCCTGCTCTGAGTGCTCCTGCATGCAGCACTTACCTGCCTCTGCAGATAAACCTCATTTTCCCTGATTGGGAGATATAAGATTTTTTTAATTTTTTTTTTACCTGAAAAAGCCTGAAGGTTAATGCAGTAACAAAGCAGTATGCTTATTATTTGGAGTAGATAACAAATAGTTCCCTGCCTGCTGGTGCAGATCTTTAAAACTTTTCTGTGAAAGGTATTGTGTGGGAAAGCAGTTAGAGCAGTAGAAGTCTGAGTGGTTCACCTTAACTGGGATTTCTAAGTTTTCAGGTTTTTTATAATCCCAATTTCATAAATAAATGAGGGTCAGGCCCTTGTGGTATCAGCCTGTATGTCAGCTTGTCAATGCTGCTCTTCCCAGGGATCGGTTGGCTGGTTTCAGCTAAATCTTGTAATAGAGGAGAGGGTTAAAAATAAGTTGAAGTTCCTTTAAGTACTGTGAAAATCAGAGGCTGTGCAAAGGATGTCCAACTCCCTGTTAAAATAGATTTCCTACAGCAGGTCGCACGGGAAGGTGTCCAGGCAACTCTAGTCTATCTCAAAAATAAAAATAAAAAAAATCTACAACTGGGCATCCTGTTCTAGTGCTTTCACAATTCTGACAGTAAAGTTCTCAAGTTTGCATAGAACTGTGCATTCCAGTTTGTGCCTGTTGCCCCTTGTTCGATTGCTGTATGCCACTGAGAATTCTGCCTCTGTTAACTTGTCTACTGTACTTTAGATATTTATAAACAGCGATGAGATTCTCCCATCCTTCTCTCCTCCAGGCTGAACAGTCCCAGCTGTCTCAGCCTTTCCTTGTATGGGAGATGTCCTGGGACCTTGATGATCTTTGTTGCCCTTCGTTGGGCTCTCTCTAGGAGTGTCCTTGTCTTTTCGAACTGGGGAGCCCAGAATTGGATACAGTATTCCAGATGTGGTCTCACCAGAGCAGAGTAGAGGGGAAGAGTCACCTCCCTCAGCTTTTTAGCCATGTTCTTTTTAATGCACCCCAGGGTACCATTGGCTTTCTTGTCCACAAGGGCACTCTGCTGACTCATGGTCAAACTGTTGTCCATGAGGGCAGCCAGGTCCGTCTCTACAGAGCCTCCCTCCAGCAGGTCAGCCCCTAACCTGTACTGATGTGTGTGGTTATTTCTTACCAGGTGGAAGATTCTACACTTACTCTTTCTGAACCTCATTTCTCTCTGCCCAACTAACTCTCCTTAACCTGTCCAGGTTTCACGGAAGGATAGCAGAACCTTCTGGTGTGTCAGCTACTCCTTCCAGCTTTGCATCATCAGCAAACTTGCCAAAGGTGGACTCTATCACTTCATCCAGATTGTTGATGATGATGCTAAACAAGACCAGACTCAGTACCAACACCTGGGAAACACAATTGTTCCAGGCCCCTGCCTAGAGTCTGTACTGCTAATCACAACCCTTTGAGCTCTACTTATCAGCCAGTTCTCACTCCACCTCACTGTCTACTCATTTATCCTGTACTTCTTAAGCTTCATTGTAAGGATGCTGTGGGAGGCAGCGTTGAACACTTTGCTGAGGTCAATGTACACAATATCTACTGCTCTTCCCCTAGATTTACACAGCTGGAGATGACAGTCTCCTGGCATCTTTTCTGGATTTAATACTCTTAGGGATGCACCAACCTTGACCTTGAAAAAAATGTTTAAGTGCTGACCAGCTCTCTTGGGCACCCTTACCTTCTAATATTCTAGCCTATAGAACACCTTCAAGAAGACCTTGAAGTGATCAAAATTAGCTCTCCTAAAGTCCTTCTCATACCCAGTCAGCTCTTCCTTGTTAATGAGGGCAAGGTTGAGCAGCCCACCTCTCCTCTTCTGCTCTTTCACCACCTGTGTCAGAAATTTGTTTTCAATGCATTGCAGGAATCTCTTGGACCATTTGTGCTGGGCCCTGTTGCTCATACAGCAAACATTAGGATGATTGAAATCCCCCATAAGAACCAGTGCTTGGGATCACAAGGATATTTCCAGCTGTTTGTGAAAGACCTCATCTGCTTCCTCCTCCTGATTGTGTAGCCTGTAGTACATAACCAAAACAGTATCACTTGTATTAGCTTTGCCCTTAATTCTCAACCACAAGCTCTCTACTGGTTCATCATTTGTCCCTAGGTGGAGCTCTGTTCATTCTGTGAGATAGTTTCTCTCTCACATAAAGAGCAATTTCACCACCTAGCCCATCTTTCTCAAAAAGAACATAGCCATCCATGACAGCATTCCAGTCATGAGAGCTGTCCTACTATGTCTCTGTGATCACAATGAGATCATGGCCCACTGACCTCACACAGTTCTTTCTTTTTATTTCCCATGCTGTGTGCATTGGTATACAGGCACTTCAGGAAAGCAGAGGGTGCAGATATCCTTAGAGATCTGCAGAATTACCTTATTCGCCTGTCCATTCTGAAGAGCTTATAGCCATCCATTGCAGCATGCCAGTTGTGAGGGCGATCCTGTTGTGTTTCAGTAATGATAACTAGTTCATAGTTTGCTTGCTGTGCAGTGGGTTCCAGCTCTTCCTGTTTGTTGCCCATGCTGCATACACTGGTGTAGATGCACTTCAGCTGGGCTATTGGTCTCACCTCTGACCCTGGCATGCTGCTACAAGGCTCATCGCTAGGAATCCTGGTCTTATCCCCTTGGCCATTCATACACAGCTTAAAGCCCTCAACAAGTCCTGCCAGCTTTTGGGGATAGAATCCTTTTACCTCTTCGGGATGAGTGGGACCCATCTGCAGCCATTGGGCCAGATGCCAAGGAAGCTCAGCCATGATCAAAAAAGTAAAAATTCTTGTGGCACCAGCTTCTTGGCTGTGAGTTTATCAGATGGGTTTTCCTGGTCCACTCAGCTTTGGTGAGGTGACTGTGGGGTTGATGCATTTGTGTGTGCAGGGAGGCAGAGAAGTTTCTGTTTAGGATCCAGTGATACTCTGGAGACTAAATTGTCTTTGATGACAGAATCAGTTATATGCATTTTCATGAGTTACACAGCTTCTCTATCTGATGGAGAGACGATGCACCCACTGGAAAATCTGAATGTTCCTTAGAAGCAGCTCTGGATGTTCTATACACAGTTTCAGTGTTGTGCTGTGGTGTTGTTTGAGATGTCTTCTCCAACCACTTTAGGTGCTGTCAAGTTTTAAGTTTTGGTAGAGGTTATCTAATTCTTGATTAGTTCATTAGACCACTCTGCCTGATAACTGTCTGTCACCGCAGGTGGTGCTTTCAATCTGCTTGTCTTATCAAATGGTCTTGACATGATTGCAACCTTCACATTTTAAATTATTCCCTAATCTTGGAAGGTTAATTAAAGTTTGAATGTTAACACTGTAGACAACTAGGTTTAATTTATGCTAACTGCTATAGGGATACAACTCAAATAAAGTACACCCATAGGAGAGATGAGAGAATATCTGGAAAAGCCCTATGGTGGGTACTATGTGGGATCTGAGACACAACTGTGTTAGAAATGGGAATGGTTTTGTTCTGTTTCTTGCAAACATCTCGTTAACTGTAGTGCCGAGAGGCAGTATGCACTCACACCACTGGTATGTGCCTGCAACCTTAAATTCACCTTAGCAACATTCTTCTGTGCTCGTGTACATTAGTTATTTATTACTTCTAGAGCACTGTGGATGCCCAGGGGATTTCAGTAGCATAGGGATATGATTACACTCAATAATAAAATAATATGCAGTAATAAATCTGTCATTTAGGCTAGGAAATATTGACTGTTTATAAAATTACCTGTAGTACAGACTAAATTATTTTAGTAGTATTAAAATTTCCAATTGCCAGTTTCATGGAGATGCAAATCCTTTTTGTGCAATACAGGAGGTCATGGATAAATGGAATAAAGGAAAAGGACTGGTGTGTGACTGCAAAGCGATGCCTGAAACTGCCACAGGGGGATCAGAAGAACCCCAGTGGCTATCTAAGCAGAGATAAACATTGGAAGTAACCATGACCCTCGTCTTTCTCTTTAGTTGCATCATCAGCTTTTGAGTGAAGGCAAAACTGGGCAAACTCATCCGTTGTATCCTTGCATAAGGAATATTCTGTCTGGGGAGGGGGCTGGAGGGTCTGTGGAGGGTTTGGTGGCAGTATGTTTTCTACCTGGACTTGTGCAAAATGTTTGACACTGATTTGTGCGACATCCTGGTTGCCAAATCAGAGAAGAATGGATTTGACGAATTGACCTTTTGCTGCATAAGGAATTGACTGGACAGTTGCACTCAGAGTTGTGATGAATGGCTGAGTGTCCATGAGGACCCTGGTGATGAGGGGTGCTCCTCAGGGATCGGTGCTTGGACCAGTGCTTTTTAACATCATTATAGGTGATACAGACAGTGGGTTCAAGTGCACTCTTAGCAAGTTTGTAGGTGACACTAAGCTGGGTGGTGTGGTCAGTATGCTAGAGGGAAGGGATGCAATCCAGGGGGACCTGAAAAGGCTTAAGAGGTGGACCTATGCCAACCTCATGAAGTTCAAGAAGGCCAAGTGTGAAGTCCTCCACCTGGGTTGGGGCAATCCCAAGCACAGATACAGATTGGGCAGAAAATGGCTTGAGAGCAGCTCTGAAGAGAAGGATCTGTGGGTGTTGGTTGATGACAGATGCAACATGAGTTGGCGATGTGCACCTGATGCAGCCCAGGATACAGATGACCTTCTGGGCTGCATCAAGAGAAGTGTGAACAGCAGGTCAAGGGAAGTGATCTTGCCATTCTACTCTGCTGCTGCAAGACCCCACCTGGAGTAATGTACACAGTTCTGGGGTTCCCAACACAAGAAGGACATGGAGTTGTTGGAGTAGGTCCAGAGGAGGGTCACAAAGATGATCAGAGGGCTGGAGCACCTCCCCTATGGGGACAGGCCTCAGCCTGAGACCTCAGCCCTCAGAGCTGGGGCTCTTCAGCCTGGAGAAGAGAAGGCTCTGAGGAGACCTTATGATGGACTTCCAGTACCTGAAGGGGGACTATAGGAAAGCTCAGGAGGACTGCTTTTAAGGGCATGCATTAATAAGATGAGGGGAAGTAGATTTAAACTGGAAGAGGGTAGATTTAGACTAGCTATTAGGAAGAAATTCTTTACTGTGGGGATGGTGAGACTCTGGAACAGATTGCCCAGTGATGTTGTGGATGACCCCTCCCTGGAGGTATTCAAAACCAGGATGGATGAGCTTTGAGCTACCTGGTCTAGTAGGAAGTGTCCCTCTCTATAGCAGAGGGGTTAGAACTGAATGATCTTACAGGTCTCTTCCAGCCCAAACAATTCTATAGTTCTGTATGTACGTCTAGGTCTTCTCTATCTCCACGGATTTCCTTCGATGACTTTACTAGGAGTGTGAGAATGGAGAATGTAAAGCTTTGGAGGCTCTAGTAGCTTAGAGTCAAGACTTGCAAGGAGAGAATACAGGAGAGTAAAGTAAATGAGTAAACCAGAGCAACAGTGTGGGAGTGGATGGATAATGGAGTAGATGGGAAGTGGGTAAGAGAAAAGGGCATTGGAAGTTCTTGTAGGACTGCATGCTGCTTTCTGGTTTTCAGAGCTGGTGGTGCCAGAGAAGGTACCAGAAGGAGCAGGGATGTGTAGGCCCCATTGACTTTCCTACTTATAACAGTGTTGTAGGTGACAAATGGTGGAAAATCATCTAGGTTGAGAATAGGTAGACGAGGACAGTAATGTCTCAGTGGGACAACTGTAGGTGAAGCTAAGCTACAGGTAGTCATAAAGCATATCTATTGCTGTCAAAGCTAAAGAGGAGTGCTTAAAAGGTAAGAAGGAAGTTTGGTCTGAACAGGTCTCTAGCTCTGTTCAGGGCCAAGAGAAATGGAACACAAACTAGAAGGAAAATGAGATTAAAGGTTGTGGAGAGAACTGGCAAAACTATCTCCTCAGTGTCTCAGCACAAGAATCTGGGAAACAGTGAAGTAGGAGTAGTGAGATGCTCTCATGCATGAAAACAATGATAATTTAGTTGGCATTTCAGAAAATTGATGGAATAACACGTGTGACTAGAATACCAATAAAGGAAAATATCATCAACAGTATGTGTGGGGGAGGGTGAACTAAGGCAGAAGAAAATTGTTGTATAATGATGGATCAAAAAGGTGATGCAAATTTTTTTTGAGGCAGATTTATCTCTGATGTAGAACTTCTGACCTAAGTTCCTTATATGAATCAGACCCATTATATTTCAAAAGGAAAAAGCTAGGTCTTGAAAAGAAACACTTATCATTTTGAGGAACAAAAAAACCTCAAAAACTCATTAGAAACTTTTTCCTTTTTAAGTGATCCTGTAAATGTGATCTCAGAGTTACAGTGTGATGAGCCAGTAGGGCTTTAGCAGATACAGGGTAAAAATTTATCTTCCTTGAAGCAGTGAGCTGGGGCTCAGTCAAGCTGGATAGGACTAACTTCAACTCTTTCAGCTGATTTGGGAGATATGTATCAAAGTGCTTGCTTGTCTCTTTACCTCCAACTGACTACATGAGCCTGGTCCAATAACTGTAGCTGTTCTTGTTAACTGGATGTTTCAAATAGCACTCATCAGCTTTGAGGGCTGTGAGAATTCATTAGCAAATGTTTTGAAAGTGCTTTGAGATTCTACAAAGATCATTATTAGATGGGCATGTTGGAACTCAACCTGACCTCTTTAAATAGGCTTTGTATTATGGAGTTCATTTCCATGTCCAGAGAGCTTGGACTTTGAGTCACTGAGGGATTTAAGACCAAAGAGATGTTACTGATTTTAATACAGAATGGTTTAGGCACCAAGTAGATGCAAAACAATGGGTTTCTTCACACATTAGAATTTGCATGACAATCTTGTCTTTTCTTTTGGTTTATAGTTTAAACTCCAGAAACTTAGCCATGACTGTATTTTAAATAGAAGGCACTAGTTACTATGAATGCAGGGATTTCGTTATGTGAACCAGATCCTACTGCTGAGGAAGAAAGCCAAGAATGTTAAAAAAGTTGATCCATCACACTACATCCAGCTGAATAACATTGGTTGAACAGCTAGTATTTGTTAACACAACAACAAAAAAGAAAACAACCTGATTAAAGCAGACAAGGAAAGGGATGCTCAGATTTTGAAGAGCTGCACGGTGGAGAAGAATAGCTACCACCTGCTTCTCTCTTGGTCCCACTAGCTTGAAGACAGGGCATCAGTTAGTCTATAACTTAAGCTGAAGGGAAGCCAAAATAATTGACATAATGGACTGAAAACATAACTGTACTTGAAGGTCTCTTATGATATCTTGAGTAGACAGGGTAAAAATTGCCATCAGAACTTTAGAGAGGATTGCTGCTTGTGTAGGTTTTTTTTTTTCTTGGTCTGCTTTTTCAATTTTAAAGGCTTAAAAAAGACCAGAAATATTCCTCCATCTAACTCACTTCTATCAGAGCATCCTCGCAGTAAGATTGGCTTACTAGAGTAAAGCACCGAGCTTCTATTTTCATTAGTACTCTGAGAGCAAAAAATTGCTGTGGAGGTGTGCAAAAGCACAGAAATGAAAGGCACTCAACTTCACTGATGGGTCTCAACCTCTTTTTCAACTACTGGTCAAACTAAACCTCTTTAGACATACTTACCTACTGAATTTGGTTCGGATTTATTGAGAAATAAATTGCTATTTTTGGAACAATGATGTTATATATTATGGTTTACTCACGCTGGAATATGTTGAAATTAAACGAGGCAAAGAAACAGGCAATGTCATGAATATCAGTTGCCTCTTCAGAGAAACAATTACGTTTTGGTACTAAAATGTGGTAAAAATAAATAAGAAGGTTTTATGAAGTGGTCACACATACTGTTTAAAAAAATGTTCAGAGCTCTAAAAAGCCAGATCACACCATTAGTCAGGAAATGGAAAAGCTTTCAAGTATGTAGGAAGCACAGCAAGTTTTTGTCTTTTACTGAAACATTTATGTTGGTGAGGGAAAGCACTGCTTGCAAAGAAATACTTCAGACTGCTCTTCTTTTTGCAGTTCTTTTGCAAGAGATGAAAGTAAAACTGAAGTCGTGGTCCTGTGAGCTGGTGGTCAATTGGAGGAATGGGAGATTGCAGAAGGGCAGCTTCTGTGGCAGGCTGAAAGTAGGGACTGAAATTTACTTATTAGGCAAATGCCATCCATGTAACCCAGGTGTCCATTTTTTAAGAACATGTGAGCTTTCTAGGTATATTGCCATACTCAAATGAACATTTCATCCAAATCTACTTCATGTTGTCCATTCCATCTATATAGTAAACTATATATCTGGAAACATTTCTGTCTGAGCTTCCAGTTTAGTTTATTATGGAGGGGAAGTCAAACCCATAAATTGAAACAGGTTATGGTTTCTATCTACCCTTGCAGGTGATAAGTAGTTCTTATTGCCTTGGTAGTCCTTTGCTTTTTATTGCTGGGGAATCAAGCCTATAGTATTGTCTGACATAGCTCTACTAAGGATGCTAAAACTCTGCAAACCAATTATGGAGTAGATAGAAGGGAATGCAAAACAGTCGTTCAGTATGAACTGAAGATGGGGCACAAAGAGGATGGGAGAGTATTAAAAACAGTCTCGTAAGCCCAAAGGCTAACAATACCAAGACAACTTAAAATACAAGGAAGATTAAAAAATCTGTTTGGCTGAAGGGAGAGTGAATAAAGGAATTGTGTAGAAAATGAACAAGCAGGGAGATGGATCTAAACAGATAGCCACAAGTGCACACCTCAAATCAGAGAAGAGGGAAAAAATCAAGTCACGCTTGCTTGGGGGTCACGGGATGCAGGAGGATGAAACAAGAAAGGCCTTATCAAAATATCCAGGGAGTAACTCTCCAAATTTTCAAATAAGTGAAACAGAGGGTAAGAGGGAAGAGTGGTGGATATTTTTGAATGTTCTTTTTGCTCAATTTCCTTTCCTCCAAAACATGTAATTAATCCTCTGGTAGGGTTATTTTTCAATACGATGGGCTGCATCACACTCCTCAGTCCCCCACACCATAAGAACCACTGGAGAGCACTTTATGGGGTGGCATCACCCATGAAAATGCTCTATCCAAGCCACAGAGATTCTACTGGTTTGAGGGAGGGTATCTAGCAGAGGTGAAAATGTCCACAAGGGTGAATCTGACATCTACAAGTAATCTGTGTGCCAATCCTGTGGTTCCTGCTGTTCTTCTGGAACCTAAGCAGACCTTTAAGGGTCTGCAGGGCTTCTGGGCAGACTCCTTTCTTCTGTGAGCAAAAGGAGGGCAAGAGGAATAGGCACTGTCTCTCTCAATTAGGAATAAAGAGATCTCCAATTTGGAGCATTTTCCTCTTTACTTGTCCCCTCCTTTCTTTTTTTTTTTCCAAACAGAAACAGCAAGTGTGCTTTTAACTCCTCTTGCTGAACATGTGTCTTAAGAATATCCTTCCAAATTTCATTGCCTGACCTCAGTGAGACAATTCAGGTGATCCTGGTGGCATTACCTCACTGAATCAGTCTTAGCTAGATGATAAAAGTGAGTGCAGGAGATCTGTTGTGCTCCGATTTCAGAGAGGCAGATGAGATAATGCTTCATAATAGAAAGAAATGAGATGAATTCCAAGCTGATAAAGCATGTCATCAGAGGGATTAGGCATGGCTTGACAGATGAGAAACAGAATGAAATTAATGGGTTAAAGAAGAATAAGAGATTTTTTACAAAATGGATCAGAAGAAAAAAAAGTAGCAGTAGGGAGAAAGTAGGTCTATTAGAGAATGAGGATGGGGAAAAAAAATTAATGATGACTTAAAAATATCTGTGGCTGTGAATTTATTTCCACCTTCCACAAAAACACCTTCAGTATGATTAAAAAATAAGTTTTAAAATTAAAAAGGAAAAGCTGTAAACTAGCTTTTAAAGAGCAGACATGGGAAGCTTATAACCTTGTGTTACAGTTCGGTTCTGAGCAAGATTGTTTGGCCTTTTAGGAACCATTCAGCCCTTGTCTGGCCCAGTTCAGATCATCGAGATGTCTCTATAAAAAGGCTCATAACAGACCACAGGAGATGGTCTGTTTTTGCAGTAAGCATGGATTCTAAGATATTTGAGAGGAGAAAGAAGAAAATGGGAGCAGTGGCAGAATGGTTTTGACTACCATGATAGCAGAATGACTTCAGTTAAGATGAATGATGGGGTGAATGCTGTGTTGCAGAATAAAATTAATCATCAAATTCATTCAAGATTTGGGGTACTGATCAGATGACTGACACATGAGTACAGATGTGCTATGTTACCTACAGCAAATTTTTTTTTTTTGTTTTTGTTTTTTGTCTTTGTTTTTACTTTGCGGTAGTGCTGGCAGCTACGAGTAGGGAGATGTGAGAAGGTACAGAAAGCCCTAAAATAAGTGGGTGATGTCAAGAAAAGTGACCACCAGTAAACATCTTTTCAATCTAATTGATGGAATATTTGGAAAATCACCAAAAATCTCATAGATAAAGGAACTGTAAGCAACAGGCAGTCCAAGTTACAGAAGAATGCTATTGACAGGGTAATGCAAATGCTTTTTGTACTGGAAGAATGAAATTTTGGAAGATGGAGGATGGGTAAAACATGTGGGCTTTAGCAAAATATTTGATAGCTTTATATTCTGTTACCTCAAGTGAATTTAGAAAATGGCACTGGAAAGGAAGGCAAAAGCTGTCTTTGAGAGCTTGAAACAAAGGCTTTTTTTAAAACTGACAGCTCACACAGTTTTGTGGGAACTATCATTTTCCTGTCCTGTCAATAGCTTCAGGGAATTCTCAACTCTCTCCCCAAGGTAAAAAGGGAAAACTTGGAGCTTAGTTCCTCAGGTCTCCAATGCTAACTGAAAATATTCTTCCTCTTTTGTTTTCCTATAAAAGTATCACCAGAAGATCACTGAAGTTGTCTTGAAGTCTGTCTTTCCTAATGTTCCAATGTGGCTTTTACTGTGCTTCTCCAGAGCAGGCTCGTACAGCAAGTGCTCTACTCTCTAGAGGCTGAGCCTATATGGGGATTTTGGATATGCCTATGTGTTTTGAAAAAAGTTTCGACTATATTTTGCAGTCTGGACACTTGACCCCAGATGTTCCATGAAAGCATGGTTGGCTGAGGCCATGATCCTTGGTTGGTTTGCAGAAAGTGAGTCTGGCACTGAGGTTGGGCTGGGAGCATTATTGAAAACAGCAAACTAGAAATAGTTACCTCCTTTCTCTCTGCCTGCCTGGACAGGAATGTTTTTCAGTTGAACTTGTCTTAATAAATAATACACTATTTCACACAAATTCTATCCATCTTAATTTGTTTCTCTTCACCTCTTCCCTCTCACCCTTCCTCCATCCTCCCCCATTCCCCGCCCAGGTTCTTCTCTAATTTCAGAGCATTCTTTTTCCCCCCTCCAGAGTCCTCTCTGTAAATGAAAATAAAAGGAGGCAAAAAATTCAGCTGAAAGAGTGAAGTTGCATTTTATCTGCAAGCTGTCTTCCTGCTGTCCAGATACGTTGCTGTTCTGTCCCCAAGGGACGGAATAAATCTTTTCAGTGAGAGGAAAATCCAGAACTATTGAAGTCTGGAAGAGCTATAATGCCCTCAGCAAGAAGGTGGAGCTTGGTCCTGTGGAAGCACCCTGAGCTGGGGAAACCTCTCAGAGACCCAGACTTTCATGAACACGCTGATGGACAGCTGCTGGGGAATGCTGAAAGGAAGGCTTGCTGACATTTATTTCTTGAGGCCTAAGATCCAGCAAAAGGAAGGAAAACGAAGGGTTTGCCCTCTTCTTGGTTCTGGCCATGCAGGTTTTTTTGGACACCAAGAGCATCAAAAAGGAGGCCAGTTAGCTGTTAATGAATAACAGCTCATTAATAATATGTTTCACAGTAAAACAGTTCATGAAGAATAATTTGTGCTGGAGAGAAACACTGCTCTGCTGTACTGGCAGTCTGAGGAAAGCCTGGACACAGTGTCCAGCGCTTCCATGAGCATCCCAAAAAACCTCAAGCATCTGATGAAACATCCAAGAGCCTTAGCTGCTCATCTACAAAATGAAGTTAAATGCAACATGTGCTCAGTGTTTTTGTCTTTAATGGCCTGGGAGTGTGTGCTTGGCACAACAGGCCTGTGAGCACCAATGAATAATTACACAGAAACATTCAAGCAAAAGTAGGTTAGGGATGGCGTGAAAGAATTTATGGTGGTTACAGAGCACTAGATAAAACTTGATCTATGGAAATATAAATACCCTTCAGACAAGATAGCTCAGCTCTCCCAGGGCAGAGGAAATGAATGCTAATATTTGCAACTTGCAGCCCTCTCTTTTTCCTCTCCCTGAAAGAACTAAGATACTGTTGTCAGTGCTGTCAGCAACTTGGTCACTTGTCACATGAGTCTTAGTTGTTCCCCAAAGCCAGAAGGTGCTTTTAAATAACTTCCGTATGTAGCAAGAACTGTTTAAAGATCTTCATAAGGAAATTATCATCAACTCAGGAAGTGCTGGACTGTTGGAGCTGAGGTGCTCTACAGTAAAGTATGGGCTTTGCCAAAGCTTGCAAAGAAGGCACAAAAATGCTGTCTGGGTTCTTCTGTCTTTTCAGACCCTGATGAACTGAGATTCTCAAGTCTTTGTAGGCATATTTCTCTTGACAATCTGCTTTGGCAGGTCACCCACCACTCAACAATTCAGCTATTCAAGAGCTCTTCTCCGCAAATCTAGCGTCTCCTCTTAGCCTCCTGGGCAGGTAGGTAGAACCAAGGAACCAAGCACTTAGGAGATAATGTGGAATGTCCTAAAATAACCTTCAAAATCTTGAATGTCATGTGTTTTTATCCTTTCTCAACTTGATTGAGGTAGATTTTATCCCAAATAATCAAAAAGCTCACTGTTCTTTTGAGGAGTGGGTAGGAAGAAGAACTGTCTTATTTCCTGGCTAGCACTAGCTATATTCTCTGCTCAGTCATTTACAATCAGTTTATGCCTTTTTGTTGAAGTATGTGCGTGTAAAACATTGCCAGGATAAAACATCTCCCTGTTAGTACCAGTGGGAATGTTAAACATCTCCTTAGCCCTGATGTCAATATTTATACCATGGACAACTGGTCCACTCAAATTCCACTTCCAACTGATGTCCAATCGTCTTTTTGGAAGGGGATTATTGGTAAGAGAGTTCTCAGAGATATTTGAAGTGAGGCACAGAAGGTGCTGGGGGAAATATGGGAAAACAAGCCCTTCATTAACTTCATTCCTATTGGAACCCCAATGCAAAATATCTTCTATTTGCCTGGTGCTGGTTGGAATTGTACGATGTGACATCCAATCCATGGAAGAGTTGCTTAGCAACTGTGTCCTGCCCTGAGGCTGCCTGCAGCTGTCTGTGATGTTCTGCTTTGATGATGAAAATTCTTCCATCTTGTGTTCTGGGGGCTCTGTGTGTATCCCGTTGGGTATATGTTGTGTGCATAGATTTTTCTATCAAACTTGTCTGATCTTACCAGCTTAGATGCCAAACTCACCTGTTCTTGGAGTCTAAATTCATCTCGCTAATTAAGGGTGAGGGTTGTTTTTCTGTGACCTAGCTTGAACAAGAAACTCATACTGTTGAATGCAAGTTATCTGGAAACTTGCTGATTAATTCTTTCCCCTCTCTTGTAGAAAGTACTTTTGCCTGTGCTCTTGGGGTGATATTCCCATTAGAGGGCTAAGCAAAGCAGCCCAAACAAGAGGAGAGACTTGCACCCTCAGATAACTAAAGCAATTTTTAAAAAATTAGTGAACTTCTCAGTGTGGAGTGAGTTATTGCCATAACGCTTGTATCAGTGAATGCAAATTTTAGTTTGCTTCTGGGCAGAAGGCACAGACCACTAGTCAGTTATGTAAATAGCTGAACTGATGGAAGACTGGTGATCACTGCTCCCATTACTCCCTTATGTTTCAGTCTAGATGATCTGGTTTACCATAGATTTAAAAATAACAAATCCTAAAGCTGCCAAAAAGGACTGGGTAGTAACCTCCTGGGGAAAGCAGTTCACTTCCAGGTTCATCTTTCCCTGATTTACCACATACAGCAGAATATCCTATTGGCAGCCTTAATCTCAAATTTAGGCAGCAAATACTTTGGAAGATGGTACTCATATTCCTTTGGTACCTAAATCACTTAGGAGTCATTCAGAACAAAATAACTCAGAGTAAGTGCTGAGTTGGCAAAGTCCATGGACACAGCTGAAAAAAGCCACATCTCTCTTGTGTGGTACTGCTGCTGACAGGTCCTTGGGGAAGCAGCAAACAAAAGGGCTGAAGATCGGAGCAGAAAATTGAAGTAGACAACTCTAGCTGTGTTCAGGTGAGGAGTCGTTTGCCTCCTGTGGTGCTTTCTCAAGATCACTGTCAGAGTCACCACAGGAAGAATTCCTCCTATGTTCCTGTCGTCTCAGGGGATCTGCTTGATAGGCACAATGTATTTGCTTGCAAGCACTTTAAATAATTTCCAGAGCTTTAAGCCCCATGGGGGGGCCTAATCCTGAACTGAAGCAGCTCAATGAGACAGGTCAGACCCCTGGAGATAGTCTATTACATAAACAAGTTCACCTTACAGGGCTGGGGATGTCTCAAGCAACTTAATGGAGTAGTGGCGTTATTTGTAAACACAACCGAAGATGGTTTCTCTACATTATGTTATTACCATAATCATTACATTCTACCACTGCTCTACAGGCTTTTCCTATCAGCTCTCATTTATGCATCCTGATGCTTTGTCTGCTTCAAGAAATTGTGAAACAGCAGAAACAGTCATGGAGAGTCAAGCAATGGTTTGTGACAGAACATACAGGTGCTCTTATCCAGAATCAAACTCACTTCCTAGGACTGCACCACCTCTTTGAATGAACCTTTTAGAAGAAAGGATAGAAATCTCTTGGTCCATGACACTTCTGAACTGTGGCTCTTCACCATTCAGTAAAGCATGACAATTTTTCTTGCTTTTAAGTACATTGTCTGATTTACCTCCAGAATCCTTCTTGTTCCCTCTGCTTTTATGTGAAGGTTAATGGTATGGATAACAAAAGCAGTATGCAAATTCAATTCAAATTCAATATAAATAAGATTATCACACCAATCTTAGGTTTCTTGCCAAGAGAAAGAGCTTGGAAACAAGTGTGAGAAAAGCATTATGGAAAGCATTCTGGTTCTCTTGTTCCCTTCTATTAGTACTTGAAATCTGCGTTTCCCTCATTTCAGGTCCAGGTCTACCCACACTATGGAGGAACTGCACGGTACACATCCTATTGCAAGGTCTAAATTTAGTTGGATATTATCAGTAACAAAATAGATTTCTCTAGAGTTTAACCAGTCTTAGTTGTCAGTATCACTACTTCTAGGCCATATGAATTAAACACCAATCTTTAGTCCTGGTGAAGCAAGTTAGTAAGAGGATAAACAATGGGTGAAGCATGAGATATGTGCAGGAAAAGTCACTGAATTTCAAAGAGGAGGATGTTATGCAGTGTTAGAAAGGAAAAGTTTTTAGGGAGTGGCAACTACTTTTGATAGGCCAAATGATGTAGTTGGAAAACGACTGTGGGATTTTAGGCACAACAGCCAAAGAAGTAATGTGGTCTTTGCTGGAGACCACGGGAAAGTGACCACTACAACCAATTCAGACTGTGCTCTTTTCTCAGACTTCAGGCTTTTCACGTGCCAATTTCCATAGGTGAATGTTCAGGGTTAGAGTAGGATATCTCCATCTGTCATATTTTGCATGGGGAAGTATCTCTCTGGTGTGAATTGTTCTATTTAGAGCCGTGGAAGTGAAGAGGCTAGAACATACTCATCTGTAGAGCAGGAGAGGACAGTTTGTAGACAGTCAGCTGGAGATACTTGAGCTGTTACAATTCACTATTTTGTTGATATTGAATGCTCTCTTTGGGATATGGTTACACTTCACTAGCAACTCTGCTCTTTAGACGAACTTCCCAGTACCAAAATTTCCAGGTGCTCAGGAAATCATACAGATAAAACTGTTAAGTTTGTCCAGACATTGTAACCACACAGAACACTGGAAAGTAAAGGGAACTGAAATCTGTGCAGCAGATACGGGAGGAAAATCTACTCGTAATCTAATCCCAGTCATCCAGTGCAGGGACCTTGTTTTTATTCCTTGCAGCCGGCTCCAGCTCTCAGTTGTCTGAATGTGTATGTAAAGCAGTTTTATAAATTTGTGGTGCTACATACACGTTTTCATTCCTATTACACTATATACATATTTTATTATGTTTATCATTAATATTCAGCATGAGGTATTAGCAGAAGTCAGAAGCAGTCAGTTCTGCTATGGTTCCTCTGATGAGCTCTCAAATGGGGTTTCCAAAAGCTCAAACCTCTTCATTCCTGCCTTGCCTTATGTGAGCTCCCTCTAATGCTCAAGAGAATGTGCTGCATTTCCTCATCCATCCCTGCTCCATTAGCCTGAGATAGTCAGAAGCAAATGCACAACCTCTTGGCACAGGCCCAGGCTTTGCCTAGCAGGATGAAAAACGACTATAATTATTGTTGGTTTTGGTCATTTGGTTGCAAAACTGGGAGTTGGCCCCCTCAGCCTTTTCCTCTTAATAATAATTAATTATTAATTACTTCAACAGAAGAGGAGGGAAAGGAGAATTACTGGTACTGTGTGGAATGGATATGATGGGAAGACTTAGAAAATTGTCTGATGGGAAGTCAAGACTCCAGAGTCTGATTTGAGGGAATATTTGACTGGTTTATTACTTAAACAGGCTCTGAATCCCACTGGAGAAAGGATTTCTTCCTCTTTCTTTATCTGCCATTTGCAAGCACATGCTGGAGGTGTGAATTTGCTCCTCCTATGTGACCTCACCATTGCTCCTGAAGCAGATGAGTGCTGGTTAGTAAGATGAGCAAAAAGGCCACGCAGATCACCATGCAGAAGTTCTGCCTGAGACAATGAAGCTAAGCTCCCTGAGGGCTCTGACTCTCCCTTGCTAAACTGTAGGATAGTTCCATAGACAGCATGTAGGATGAGAATTATCTAAACAAGGAATCATGTGAAGGGGAGGGAAAAAAGTGAAATTATACCATCTCCAAAGATGAGGCAAGGCTGTAGTCTTTCTCAAAGCTCTGATCTGTCTTAAGTAGCTGAGTTTGGGGGTGAGATAGGCATTGCCTGTTGGAAATCACCATTGTAATAATCATTCTGGTCTTTCAATGACAAGCTGTTTCCTTTTTTTCTTGTGAGAACCTCCTTTATTTCCCTCTTATGTTGTGTCCTCCCCATGGTTCTCAGTGCAGATCAAAGCAGTCTTCTTTGGGTGTTCTTTTTATCTCCTGGTGTGATTATGCTTCATCGGCTGCTGCTCTTCCACTGTTGTGTGAGTCCTTGCCTATTTTCTTTTCTTCCTGACATATCTCATCATTAGCACTGCTCTGGTTTCTGCCAGTGTTAGCTCTGGAGCTGGTGTTATCACTCATGTGTAAGTGACTCTCAGCTCTTACATCTCCTTTAGCTTAATCTCTTTGTTTGTTTGTTTGTTTGCCCCCCGGACTCCACCAGATCTCAGCTCCTCTTTAGCTTTCTGCCTCTGAAAGCTTCAAACAAGACACTGTGCCCAGGTGAAATGTTCTTCCTTGAATGTTGAGCACTGATGTTGCGTTCTTGGTTACGTTTCCTGAGCAAATCTTTATTTCTCAATGTCTCTGTTTTTCTAAGGTGTAAAATACAGGTGATGTCGATCTGCAAACTGTCAAATAAGTGTGAGGGACAACTGTCAGTCTGTTTCTAGCACTACCAGCTTTTACTGAGATGTCACACTGAGATTATCACTTCTTTATCCATGTCTCCTCTGTTAGGTTCACGCTTCAGCATCCCAGATGCAAGTTGATTTGTCACATCCACTCCTTTGTTAAAATCCATCATCATCTGATTGTCACTGACCTGTTTGCAGCTATTTCTTATGATATTATGCCCAAAGCCATGCTGGGTGCAGTGCCAGTAGTCGGGGGTGCTGTCATATATTGGTGTCAATTGGTGATCTGTCTTCTTCCCATCCTTCATTTCTTCTTTCCACCTTTTCTTACTGTCATGCTTGTCCCCAGACACCTCCTGGCTTCTCTGCTCTCTATTCCCTACTACTTTTACTTCCTGCTCTGTCACTGTTCCTTATATTTCCTCTCAGGCCATTCCTAACTTGTTTTCTTCTCTCTGAAATCAGAAACCCATCTCTGTGCTGTGTATGCCATCCTTTATCTGTCTATGCAGACTTTTATCTGTTTTTATGCCTCTCTGTAAGAAGGTGCAGGATTTTACATGAAGGATGATGCACACAAATGAATTGCTCTGTGTAGTTTTCCATTATGTGAACTTATTGTGCCAAAAGAGCAGCTTGACTGCTTTCATGTCGTCTTCCCTTCACCACTTGATGGTGCTCTTAGACGTAGCAATTCTTTATTACGCTGAAGGAAGGGCCAGTACAGCTGATGTCTCCAAAACCGGCCACTAAATCTGACAGATTTGAGTATCCCAGATCTCTGACCTAATCCAAAACTAAGTTCAAACCAATCTCTACAGAAGAAACTACTTTTTTGAGCAGAATTGGAACAAGCATTCTAAATTCTTACCTGTTAGGTAAAAGCCTGGTTTCTTTTTTTATTTTTTTCCTTATCTAGCTGCTTTCTCCTTATTCAGCCAATTGCTATTTCTTGGGAGTTTCTTGCCTTTCAGCTTTTGCCTCCTTCATGTTTCTTTCACCTATATTCTTCCCCTAAAGCCTCTTGTTCCTCTTCCACACGTGTCTTCCTGCTTGTATTAGCTTTTCTCCACCTTCTCCCTCTCTACTTGAATTCATAATCTCAGCTAGTCACGTCCCAGCTGAATATTACAGATGCTGTGATTTTTGTTTTCCTTTTCACTCTGAGATTGTCAGATCTTGCCTCTTTCTGCTTCAGCTACATTCACATTGCATTTAAAACAAACAAATGACAGCAACAGCAAAAGCAAAGCAACCAACATCTGAACAACTCCAAACTCATCCTCTTATCTTCATCCTTCTTCCTTCCATGAATGACTTCCCAGTGGTATTACTGGGAGTAAAAACATGTCCCACTGCTTAGCAAGGGAGTCTTAGTACAGAAAGCCTCAGAAAGAACTTCCCCAGGTATTTGCCAGTGCTATGGAGAGAAACACTCAAGCTGCAGTGAAGAAATTCTCTCAAGCAGATTCACAGTGATTCAAGTGCAGAGTTCATGCTTGTGGGCATATTTTCTCAGGAGCTGAGTGCTCTGTAGCTTTGGCAGCTTCTGTAAGACGTGATGATCACCAGTGCCTTTGCAGCTTCAGTTAAGCTTCATTCCAGGTAAATGGTTAAACCCTTACTAAATGGCAACAGGCTGCTGTCCAAACCACAGTCCGTACAGTCATTCTAGCCACTCAGCAAAGTAGAATTTGGAGCACTCTGAAAAGAAATATAGGGAAGGTGTATATATGTTTGAGAGAAAGAAACTTCAACACAAATATAGGGAAAGAAGGGAGCTGAAGCACAGCCTGTTTAAGCAGCTGGTAGCCTGACCCTAAGGAAAAGCTTGGAGTTTGATGCTATAAGAAAAGAAACTCTCTAGCTAGTTTGATTTCTCCTGCATGGAAGAAAATAAGACTCCACGCATTCTTTGCAAATAAGATATCATAAAATGAAGCCTTTCCATCTCTTTCCATGAAAATAACCTGTAAGACCATGAATTTTTGGTTAGCTAAAATGAGGGCAAAAGGGAAAATGACGCTATGAATTTTTAAACAAAGAGTCAGAGCTCTAAAAAATGTGTTTTATCTGTGAATCTTAAAGCATAGTATAAAGAAAGATTGTTTTCTCCTCCTCATTTTATGGAGACAGAGAATGGACTGAGATCACACACCGAGGTGAGTATTTTGACGAGGGACCTCTCATAACTCAGGGAAATTGAATTCTTAATTCCCTATCCTGCCTACAGCTGTGTACCTTACTACCTGATGCACTGTCAGCTGTCCAAAACCACATGAGGGAAAGGGTTATCTGCTCGTTAAAAGTGATGACTCTTGGCTCCTGTTCTGAGCGCTGCTACCGCTGTGTGATCTTGAACAAGTTGTTTGGATTTTGCCATTTGCAGTGATGTAGATGGTGGTTCTGCTGTAAGATGCAAGTCCAGGGGTCAGCTCCTAAACCCACCTCTGAAAGAACACCAGACCCATGCCTAGAACTGGCCTGTCTCTCCCGTGAGACAGGACTTCTGCTGGAAAGCATCATGAAGGCAATGGAGCTAGTGAGTCAGGCTTAACGCATACAAGGCAGCATTACAGTCTGCTAATGTCATTCCCTGTGGCTGATTTTTCTGTAGTAGACGATTCCAACTTATAATGCCACCATAGATCTGGAACACAAGCAACAGTCCTCTTACTGGGATGTGGTATCGTGATTGAACCCATGTGAATGAGATCAGAATCAGTCCCTTGATGCTTATGAAATGATTGTAATAATATTGACTTAGTGGGGCATTCTGACGATTTAGTGAAGGACTGTAATATATTTTGAAACCTGCAAATGACAGTGGGAAATCATTATGATCATATTCCTCTTTAGTTCTTTTGTATATGGATCTTGGAGTACCTCATTAATGTTATTAAACTCCAGAATTCTGTGTGAGGGCATTAAGTAATTCAATGAACCTATGATCATAGGAATAATTTTTGGTAGTCTCTATGTTGTACATCAAAGTGACTTCTATCTTCACTGCAGCTCCAGAGATATAACTCAGGTCCTCTTCCTCTAAAAGAGCAGTCACCTGCTACTTAAGGAAAAAGTGGCATCTCCATTAACGATCATGGACTATGCATTGCAATTAGCAAGTACTGCTTCTAAGCAATAGATGGGATGCTGATGGTTTGTCTGTGTAGCCAGAGTAGATAAGCAGTCTCTAGTATTCACTGGCATCATCTCCCATGCAGCCCTGGGAGGGAACAGGACTTGCCTTGCCTCAGAAGAACAGCTCTGTGCCTCTGTGGGAGGCTTTCCCATCTTGAATAGGATAAAGAACTCTGAGCTCGGCTTCTCTTCAGTAAAGAAATAAAACCAGATATTTTTCAAACGTGACCCTTCATGTTATGCTCACTGTTAATGAGTTACAGCACACTTAGGCGTTTACCTCAGGAGTCCTGAATTCAACTTCTGGAAGCACTACTTCATTCTCTCCAGCAACGAAGTCTTGTGAACTCCAGGTTTTGGTCCTCTGAATCACATTTGTTAGATGCACTATTAGGACTATGTGACCACGTTCCTAATGCTATACTTTACAAACCTCTTCAGTCAAACTGCCTTCGTCCTAACCCCTGCTTTCCCTCAGCTTAGATCTAGTTTCTTCAGTGCTCCTTTGGACCCACCCAACCTCTGCACAGAGTTGTCTTCAAAAGGACATGACCAAATAATATTAACTCCCTGACTGTGAGCATAGTGCAGGCTCTGCTGTCTGCTCATCAGCCTAAGTTATTTGTCTTGTGCTACCAAAACAGTGGAATAGAGGTAAATTGAGAGCATGTTTCTTCCACTCCCTTTCTGCTTCTGCCATGGACGGGCACGTCTACGTGTTCAAGTGCAATCAGAAAAAACCTGATTTGAACTGGTTGACTCTAGGCTGGCAAACATCACTTCTGTGTGATTGTGGCACCAAGTGTGAGATAATGTTTTAGTGTCAGGAGGCTGGCTCCTGCTGGGCAGCAGCAGCAGCAGGAGGGATGTGTGGCTGTGTACTCTTGAACATGTCAATCTCACCACAGTGTACAACGCTGACATTTGAATAATCACGCCAGGATGTTAAGTGGAACACCTTCCTTGGGTGACAACAGTAATTCTTTTTACAAGGCTGTTCTTCACTACTCTCTAGAGAGTCACACAAATGTTTATTTCTGCATCTGTTGCACTCTTGTCAGTCACAACTGCTTGAAGGAATATGGCATATTTATGTAATATGTGTGTGCGTGTGTAGCATATGTATAATTCTAACATGGAGTTGTTGGAGTGGGTCCAGAGGAGGGTCACAATGATGATCAGAGGGCTGGAGCACCTCCCCTATGGGGGCAGGCTGAGAGAGCTGGGGCTCTGAGGAGACTCTGAGGAGTCCTTAGAGTGGCCTTCCAGTGCCTGAAGGGGGACTATAGGAAAGTTTGGGAGGAACTTTTTATAAAGGCATATATTGACAGTATGAGGGGAAATGGCTTTAAAATGGAAGAGGGTAGATTTTAGACTAGATACTAGGAAGAAATTCTTTACTGTGAGTGTGATGAGACACTGCAACAAGCTGCCCAGTGATGCTGTGAAGCATTCAAGGCCAGGCTGGATGGGGCTTTGAGCAACTTGGTCTAGAGGGAGGAGTCCCTGCCTACAGCGGGGGGTTGTAGCCAAATGATCTTAAAGGTCCTATTCAACCAAACCATTCTATGACTCTGATATATAGCCTTATCAAACAGTCAGTTGTGTCTATGATGAGATAGTAGCTCTGCAGAGGTACAGAATGAATGCCAGCAGCTCCAGTACGACTGGAGTTTCTTCAGCGCATCAGGCCTTAGAAATGGTTCTGCTTGATTTCAGGGAAAGTCCTATACATCTCCGGCACAGCAGTTGCACTGTGCAGCACTAGAGTAACAGGGAAGGAAGGAGGATTTTTTCTCTCATTTTCCTGTGCAAATGATGACTGGAAGGCTAGGAATGGACTGTTTCTGATATGAGGTCTCCTCTGGGCCACTGAGATTGATCTATACGTGCTCTGATCTGTTCTGAATGGGAAGGCAGGGTTGCTGCTCATCTTGCTGTGATCACTGCCAGGCTCAGAGCACCCCTCACAACTCCCTGTGCTCCCTGCTGAGGGGCCCAGAGCTGAAGAGATGAGCAGGAACTGGGCAGAATGGAATGAACAGGGAGCCCTAAACCACTAAGATTGCTGGCATGTAATCCCAGCTCTTCCACTGGCACGCTGTTAGGGCCTGAGCAAATTACCTTTTTCCCACCGTGCCTCAGTTTCCCTGTTAATTAAATGGGGATAATAATACACCTCTTGCAGGAGCAACATAGTAATAGATCAGACGATATCTTTAAAGTGCAGTAAGATCCACAGATAAAAGGTGCTGCGGAAGAGCATTGTTAAAAGTCCACAGTGAAACCTCACAAAACCCCCTGAACTGAGACCTCTTGTCAACCTGGATATTTTCACTGCACCTTTGAAGATGAAACTCCACCGCTTACACTAGTTTGCTCCAATTCGGTAGGTTTTAAGAGGCCACAGGGGGACCTGTTAGAGTTAAAATGGATTGAAAATGTCTTTGAGCCTCTAGAATAATGAGTATTTCCCTTTCTTTACGTTTTTGGATCCAGATGAGATGCCGTTCAGTGGCTGTCATTCTGCCAACATACGCTTTTTCCATTGCACTGAAACCTGAACTCCTAGGGTCAGGCATTTGCAAGCAGATGAACGTTTTTTGGAAGTACATTAAGTAAAAGAAACTCAAGTAGGAAATTTTAATTACTTTTAAACTCTAAGCTACATCTTGTTCTTCCCATTATAAACCATTTTGATTCTGCCTTACGCAGATGCTGGCTATTCCTATTATCTGCATTAAGGTGATGATCTTCTTAGTGTCTGGGCACATTTCATGATTATTATTATTTCATATCTCAGCAGTGCCAAAAAGAGAGGAGAGGACATTAAGATGCTAGACTGAAGCCTGATTCCCAGGCCTGGCACTGACTTTCAGTGTGATCTTTGGCATGCTGCTATAAGGCCTGTCTCTGTGCTTCATTTTCTCATCTCTGAAATGACATTTCCCTGCTTTATGGGGTCAGTGGATTCACTGGCACAAGTTGGGTCTTAAAAATACTATATAGAGGGAAAGGCTCTGATTCATATCCAGTTGTGCTAGAAGCTGTACAGATATCTGTGAGGGGATGTCCCCTGTCCTGCAGGGCTTGCAGGTGAATGTGACCTACTAAGGAAGAAGGGAGAAAAAAATCTCTTTTCTGCGCAAGGATTGACTTACAACACCTGCACTGTAATGGGATTGAGAAGGAAGCACTGGAACAGGATGCTTGGAGGCACTGTAGGGTTTCTCTCATCATAAAGTTTAAGGACAATCTCCATTAGGATTGCCATGGTTACAGGTGACTCTGTAGGATCAGAGAGAAACTTTCCTGAGTGCCTTTCAGCTTTTATTTTATTTTATTTTATTTCTTGATGATCTCAACAGTTCCCCCTAGAAATTGAATTGCGCAAGAGTTGCTTCAATTTTATTTTACTGACTTGTGGAATCCTAAAATATTTTAGGAGGAGGTGTAAGCTGCTGCTTTGAGCAGCAGGTTGGACCAGATGACCTTCAGTGGTCCTTTCCAGCCTAAGTTATTCTGTGAGCACTTTGTTGACAGAATGCGTAACGGGCAGTAAGACTTGACCTTACCCCTCTCATTCACACAGAGTAAATTCAAGAAAGCTCTGTCTCTGCTACAGAACTGTAGAAATACTGATTGGTAGGAACTTCCAGAGACTGTGGAAGCCGACTTTCCCAGGGCCGTAATCAACACTGGTTTAGGTCAGCCAGGGCTTTGTCTTGTTGAGTCTTGAAAACCTCCAAGAACAGAGATCCTTCAACCTTATTTGCTCTTGCAGCACAGTTGCTGGAAGAGATGCCAAAAGTCAATAAGCTTGCTCTTTTTTTGATAACTGATATGAAGAACTGAGAGCTTTCTCTTAGCCAAAAGCACTCCTTCATCCAGCTTTCCCATGACTGTTGTGTTAGTCTGGATAATTAGTGATGAATGTCATTGTGGTTTGCTGATGATGGTAAGAAAACCATATTTAAGATCACTGGATACTTACTTCCCTTAGGCTCAGAAGATCTTGACTGAAATCTATATACATTGTGGTCTTCCTTCTTGTTCTAGCATCCAGATTCTATATGGGCAAGCCAATGTTCATTGCCTCCAGAGAATGCAGGTGCTGACATTTTCTACCAACCAGGTCTTTCCACTGCAATCTCGTGAAATGTGCCTTCATTGACAGCAGGTTACAGAGTTCCACCTGAGAAATGAGGGCTCACGGAAGATGGTTCTGAACATCAAAGTTCAGTTTTGAATCCGGTTCTGAAACTGAACATTTTGAGCTGGTGTCAAGAGTGTGGCTTTTACTGGTTCTTTCTTTTTTAATTCTGCCGTGCTTTCAACAGAACTTGTGCTAATTTAGAGTTTAGATCCCCATTGGCCAGCTCTCTGGGTGAAACTTTACAGGAAGTGACAAGAAACAGGGGAAAAATAATTTCCAAACCAAATGAAAGTCAGATGGAGCTGAGCATCTCCCAGATGAACCTACTAAGAATCTAAAGGAGATTCAGTGTAGACAGATACAAAAATAGGTGAAATACTAAGCTTGTCTTTTTCATGTGGGTATCTTGGGTCTGTCTGAGCTCGTGGGGGCTAAGGAATCTTAATGTATTGAAAACTCAACAGAGTTCTCTATGCATCCTTGCACTATGAAATATGCCATGATTTGTACAGCTTCTTTCCATGCTTTCCAGCATATGATCACGTATGCTTTTCTTTTTCTTTATTTTTTTCCTTTTTGTGAGGCACAGGAGAAAACAACACAGGCAAATTTTGCAAAATCTATTTCAAGTCAGTAATTTGCTAAGTGCTCAGAGCTTGTCTCTTTTTTTTTTTTCTATGATAAGTAATTTATAAATAAAAATACATTCACACTCTAATATTTGCTTGTACTTGAATTCTATTGGAGAAATGTGTGAAAATTGCCTGATGGTTGAGATCACCAGCAAAACCAAAGTTACAGGGAGTAATTACAGATAGCGTTATAGAACAGAAGGATAATTTGATCTAAAAATTTGATCTAATGCTCTCGCACAGGGACATATTTCTCAGGGATAGGATTTTGTAAAACAAAAGAGAAAAAAATAGTATGGATGTGAGCTAGGGAAAAGCAATTATTCTCTCATAATATGGGAACACAGTGCACCTGGCTCAGGAGAGGTATGAAATACAGGAGAAAGAAGGGGCTGCAAGAAGCCTTTATGAGCCCCAGCAGGTTTACTCACGAAGGTTATTCAAAATGTGCACCGAAGGCACAAGCTCCTGAGCCCAGTGGGACACAATAGACATGTGAGGAAAAATACACAGCACATGTACAGTGCGGGAGGAAGAAAAATTGGTATTTTAATGTTGAACATGAAGGAAGTCTAGTGTGCATCCAGCCTTCTTGAAGTCTACCCTGCCCACAGCACTGGCCAGAAGGGATAGGAAGATCCCAGCATAGTGAGGCAGAAGTCAAGAGCATCTGGTATTCTGCAACGCTCAGGAATTCCTGCAGAGGAGCACAACTGTCTAGTGTTAGTCTTATAAACACTTCTCGACTCTACAGAAACACTGGTAGAGGATATCCCCTTTTCTTAGGGCCCCTATTAATATTCACCAACCGTGGCTGAGGACCTTGTGCTATTCCTCCCAAACTAACTGCAAGTCCTTCAACTTTCCATGAGTGTGTGCATCCGTGAAGTCACAACAAGGCTGGTCTATGGAGAAGGCCTCTCCCACAGTCTTCCCTCATCCTAGTTTCATACTTCCATCTTAAGAACTTCCCTCTTAGAAATGAGGATCTTACTGTAGTCCCAGAGCATAGCTTAAAAACAGAGGTATTTACAAATGTATTGTATGAATGTTTATTACCAGTACATACCTAGCATTTTCCTGCCTGACCTTCGGTGTTGATGTTCAGGAGAGCAGCAGAGGTCCTGTTTGACACCTATGCCTTAAACAGTCAGAGAAATGCATGTTCCCTGCAGGCACTCACAGGTTAATGGCAATGCACAGCTCTGCTGGCAGCTAACAAGATTTAAACACAGGCTAATGACTGCATGTTTTCACTTTAATCAACGCACAAATCGCCTTTTTATTATTACGGTGTTTTTTTTTTTTTACTTCAATTTAATTTATAATTGAATTATGCTCCAGACTGTAATTGTTGATATAATCCACATCTTGAATTCCATGTTCTCTCTGTGCTTCACCCTAACCTTTCAGCGAGGGGCCTGAGCAGCTCAGTAAGCAAGCTGATGCATAGCACTGGGTTTAGCTGTTGATCTGAGCATGGGAGAAATGGGTTGGAGATGGCCTCAGGGTGATCTGCCTGTGGAGCTCTGTGCTGAATCCACAGGCTCCTTCTCTATGCCCCATGCTAGAAAGAACATGCTAGGAAGGGAAAATATGAGATTTCAAGAGGAGCCCATTTGGTAGTTTAACACACTAACCACCCTTTTCCCTCCTCCCTGCATTACTTTTGTTCCGCTCATTAAAAGTCGCCATCCTGACAGCTTGAGCTTGGCGGGGGATTGTGAGAGCTCTCCTGACCCTGCTCAGTGCAAAAGAAGTTAGCTAAGCTTATATTACTTTTCAGCAGAGAGGGCAATAATGCAGGAATAGATGAATTTATAAAACTTCAGCTGTGTCCTCAAGTTCAGCATGTTCAGAGGTCTGTGGGTGTCTAATTCCTGAAGTCTGTGGAAGCTGGGTATATTGTGGCTATGCACTTGCAGCTAATGCTGTCTCAAAGGCAATGCCCCCTTTAACATGCATATGGACAGTGATGGTTCTGAATATGTTGTTTTGCCAGGACACCTTATCATTAGTCAAGACTAGCTGAAGTGTTTGGAATATCATTTTTCTGTGTGAGGCATTGAGTGATAGTTGAACATCACATTAGTGAAAATGTGTTAAGTAATGGAGCTTTGGGGATATTTTTTTTATCGGTGGAGGCATAGCTAAGACCAACTCTTAATGTGACAGTAATTTGACATTCTTAGCAAGAAAGGCAGAGCTGATGTGGGCGATGGAAGTGCTAGATGTGGCCAACCCAGGCCTAGGGTAATTGGATGTGGACATCTTGAAAGTTCAGGCTGGCAAACTATCCCAGTTTTGAACCACAAGAAAATTGTGTCCAGTTGTTACCAAAGGATTGAGAGTGAACTCAAGGAGAAATGAATTTCTTACTGTACTCAGAACTATCCTTCAGCCATTGGGGTGGAGGACTGTGTCCCCTTTCTGAGTGTATGAGTATATGTGGATATAATCGTCTAGCAGATCTTGGTAGAAATCAGTTGGGGAGCACTTAGAGCATATTATTGCTCTTTAGGTAAAACTGGCAAATGCGAATACTATTTAACTCTCTTAGTCTGAAAATTCATACAAAGGAAAATATAGAGAGGAATCAAAGAGCATCGTAGGCTCCCTAGGAAGTCTCCTAGCCAGGAGATCACTTCCCTTGCTCCCTGCAAACGATTTCTGCATGGGATACATTGAAGTCTGATCAAGAGCTCTTGCCTCTTACAAACTGATGCTGGGTAGAAATGCTGTGTTAAAGTCAGACAAGATAAGTGAACAGAAACTGCCCTAAGTATAGCCCCTGGCTGTATCTATGTGATGCTAGTTGCTAGATTCTTCTGGGGTACCAGCACAGACACAAAGCCCTGTCTTCACTGAATTGGCTTGTCAGCCACTTTCTTGGGGACAGAAACACATCCTTCATCCTGATGTAGAGCAATTCTCCTAGTGGTGTATCCCTATTCCCAAGAATAGGCCAACTTAGAATTCTTCTCAAGGCCTCAGACTTGTTTTGAGACCCAGACTGCATGGACCAAGGGATCTGGACTTAATCCACATCGAAAAATCTCCAGCAGTGGGAGTACATGAAGAATGCATAAGGAATTATTCCACTAAAGCTGTCCCAGCCTTGTGGCCTGCCTGGCTTCCTCTGGGGGTGTCAGTGGGGGTAGTAGTTAGGGGTGGATTTTCAGCTTACTGGTTACTTCCCCATGCTCAATTCTGAATGCTCTTAAGGCATATTAATGCACGGTAGTTTATTCCATTTTCAAACCTGCCTCACCTAAAGGCACTCCTGTTTTCTGGCAGGGTATCCATTAGGGAATGAATGAAGGGTAGTTGGTATGCTATAAAAAATCACACCCTTGCTTATTGCACACTAACTTCACTTTATATGTGGAATATTCCAGAATGAAGAGTGTTTTCACTTTAATCAATGCACAAACTGCCATTTTATTATTATGGTTTATTTTTTTCTGATGTAATTTATGATTGAATTATGCTCCAGACTGGAGCATAAAAAATACTTTTATTCCAGTATAACTACTCCCCTTTGGAAGCAGAGTCATTATAATGGAATAAAGTCCATTTTATTCCAGAACAATGTAGTGCTCTCTACTGCCAGCAAAGGCCTGAATGTTGTAATTTATAAAGAGGGGAAAGTGAGGGTGAGAACAGGGGGAAAATTAAAGCAAGGATAGTTAACTGATAAAGGTCTTGAGAATATCATGCGTGTGAGGACTGAATGTAGCCCATAGTGAAGAACACTAAACATCCACAAACTAAATAAAAATGTCTCCTGCCTTCTCCTCATACATCTTGTGAGGTGGTAGGAAGGGCTGCAGAGGAAGGATTGATGTCTCTTGCTGGGAAGTGAATTATTCAAACTCCTGACTGCAAGGAGCCCCTACAGTTATGAATCCCAGTGTTCTTCATGGTTGTCAAGGCAAAGGTAGCCTCTGGTTTTCTGTGGAAAATGGGTAGTTCTGGTGATGTGTTTCCCCCTTGCTGCTGGGAGGCCAAGAACTGCTCAGGGCTGGCTCTGTGGGCACACTGGGGCACGTGTACCTCAAGTACTGACATACAAGTAGTCTCCTGCACAGTCACAACCTCTGTGCTCTTCACTGTAGGAACTGCATTGGTAATGCTTTTAATATTTGCAATGGCAACTCAAAAGGTCTCATTCCTCCTCCAGTAGAACCAAATACAGCCAGGCCCAGCTAACCCTCTGAAGTCACTAGCAACACCCAATCTCAAGCTTACCAGGACCTAAATGTGTGCTTTTTAATCCCAGAACAGCAAAGCATTTTTTTAACCAGAGGGCAATTACAGTTCACTAAATTCAGCTATGAAAGGAAATGTGATCACATTCAACATGCTTGTTTGTTAGTAATGGGTCAAACTGTCACATCTGTCACACAACTGCTGTGCTCTTGCACTTCTTGGGTTTGGTGAGCTTTTAAGATGTAGAGATAGACGAGAAATGGTTCTGTTCTCTCCTGTCAATAATTCCCCATGTGGCAATCAATCTGATCTTGCTGAGGGCCAGGATCTGTCTCTCAGAGATTTCACGTTGTGATGAAAAGGAATGAAAGAAAGTTTTTTTTTCTCATAGTGTGAGGGATAGCATTCTTATCCCATTCTCAATCTCTGCTCAGAGTGCCCAAGACCAAGCAGCTCTGACTGTGTGGCTGCCTCATGACCCTGCACATCTTCCAGAGGTGTGGAAGTCTGTCAGGGTCTATCCTGGTGGTGCCGTTAACACCAACACCAGAACAACAAGATGATCTGACAATGACCTGGCTCATTTCAACTAAGCTTTTATTTCTAGGCTCAGTAATAGTGCACAGGCAGCGTATGTGGAGAGTGATAAGGGCCTCTATAGGAGCCCTGGAGAGATACAAACTGCTGTTCAGTCCATGGTGACAGTGTAACTAGAGGCAGACATTGGAGGGGTAAGGGAAATTTATATGATATGTCAACTATATACAATATTCTCCAAAATATATTCTCTGTTTGCTGAGCCAGGGGTTAGAGTGTCCCATAAAACTTTTGGCTACACATAAGGAAAATAAGTATTAAAAGGTTTAGGTATAAATTCTGTCGGAATCAAATAAATCTGGCTTCTTCTGATGGATGGACTCTGCAGTGCTTGTGGAAGAGGAGCCTTTGGAATGAGACTTTAACAAACCACTGTCAGCATATAAAAAGTTGTGACTCCAGCTGTGACCTCCTGCCTGCCAGATCTGCTCCATCTCAGAGATGGTAACATCTGGCAGGGCTGTTCATGAGCCACTTGAGGATCCTTCATGTGACCTTGCAGGCTGGGCAGACAGCATTATCCTTAGAAGTCTTTCCTGGGAATGCTTGGCAACTTTGGAAAGCCAGCAAAGCTCCTGCCTGGCTGCAGGCACTGCTTCAGTGACTGGAGTCCAAGTGGGAAAGACCCTGCCAGTTTTGCCTGCTTTTGAAAAGCACTTCTCTTTGGCTTATGTCACTCCTATTTTCTTTACAAATCTATTAGCTTTACCAGGCCCATTAAATGGCTATTAGGCTTTCGATTAGCAGATGCTGTGGATGGTTTCATGCAGAGGTCTCAGCACAGGCTCCTCCTTTGTAAAAAGTGAAGAGAGCGAGGTGGGGTTAAGGGAGCCTGGGCCAGGAGTGTAGCAGAAGGAAAAGGGGCAGCAGTCTTGGAGAGCTGGCATCACCTTAGAAATACAGCTAACAACCTAAACCAGAATACCATTTTTGTGGTGTACAAGGCTCCTGAGGAACCCACAGAAATCTGCAGATCACAGGTTTTGCCTGCTTGCCAGGCAACTTCCTCAGCACTCACAGGGCTGTGCTGGGACCTCTGGGGCACTGGGACATGTCCAAGTGCATTGCCCAGCCTGGCATCAGAGTGGCTTTCATCATAAGCACAAGTCACTCAGTTATCCCCATCTCAATCTGTGCTGCTGCCTCTGCTTTTCTGATCACCTGGAATCAGCTGGATCCTCCCTGAGGGTGTCTGGGAAGGCTGAACTCTCCTGGCTGAGTGGGTCCTCGTTCCTTACAGCCAAGTAGAGACTGACATTGCCTAGGGGTGTGCAGATGTGAATAGGGCTTCTTTCCTTACAGCCAAATAGTCACTGCTGTTGCCTAGAGGTGAAGATGGCAGTGAGTGGGCAGGAGGAGACAGCAGTCAGGTACACAAGTGAGGAAGTAATAATTAGGCTTCAAAGAACAGCAAAAAGTATGCAGAAGGTGGCCGCATTTTAAAAGCAATAGTCCTCCACAGATACTCATGTATTACTGAGAAAATACTAAGTGGATTTATATCATAAAGCTCAGCCAAATACTGCTGATCCTACCCTGCAGCATTCTCTCTAATTCTGGTTCTTCTCATCTTTCCCTAATATGTATGTATATGCACATACAGAGTTTGGCCAGTGGACCCTCTATCCTGAACCTCTTTTCTGGCAGTTGAAGTGGTTCTGGGTATCCCCAAAGCCTGAGCAGAGGCAGCCAATCATGCTGAATTGTGTTTAGTGGAGCCACGTTATTGTGGTGCTGAAAAATCAGCACAGGATTGAGATCATCAGGCTCATTTTTATTGTTCGTTGGAACTCCAGATGTGAAAGCTAATGGATTTGGATTGGTTGCTAGCAGCAAAGGCTCATCAAAGATCCTTTTTTTCCTAAGGGCATTCAGTACAATTCACTGATTGATTGGAAGCTTCAGATAGTTTGAATGTGGATCTGTGTTTGGGCTGGATCAGGTGCTCAAGAGGAGATCCGCCCTTCTGCCTTCAGGCCTGCATGTGGCTGCTGCAACCTCAGCAGGCTGGGAGGCTCTCCATGAAGACAAATGGCTTGGCAGACTGGCTTTGTTACCTTGCTGGTTTTAGACAGTGTGCAGAAGAGGAAGGTGGGTGAAATGAAGATGGGCAAAATCTCAGAACTAGCTAAAAGGTTTTCCCTGGAGGAAGTTTTTCTTGTAGCACAAAGGTGCACAGAGACAACAGAGGCTTTTTGAAGAGAAGGTGAAGGACAAAAGGTTCAGAGAAGTGTCACCTGCTGGAAAAGCTGGGAGTGGCTCTCAGGGGGGATACTGAGAGCTCTGAAAGATGCTGAGGGTTCTGCAGTAGAGGAGTGAAGATTTAGGTAGGTTAGGTGAACAAGTGATTAATATCAAAACAAAGTCTGTATGTGGAATTACACTGTGTTGCACGGTCACAAAGGACTTAGCTGTGACTCAAGTGAAACATACCATCAGAGTTTCCAATTAAAGTTTTCCAGCTTTTACTAAAAATTCTTCATTCTCCATCAAGAAGCCAGATGAGTTACAGATTTGTGTGTGCCTGTCAAATGCCTGCTGCTGCCATGCCAGCCTGTCTTCTGTTGGCATTCATTTGGGTAGTTTTCTTCTTTGTCTGCAGCACAAGTAGTTAATCACTTGGAGAACCTAATTAGGTGGTAACGAACCCAGGTGTCTTACTTCTCTCAGTGTAATAGGACATCTGCCACTACTCCAAGAGCACTTTACAGTGACTGACTAACAATGGCTGTAATGTATGGTCATGAAGAGAGAATGGTTTCCCTTAGTGCCTCAACTAGGATGTGGTTAGTTGGGAAAGTCTGAATTCACGATTACCTTGCCCTGTGCCAAAAAGGTGTGTTCCTGGTTGCTATGCAATATAAGCTCCATCCTGAATAGTCTGGGGAAGAGCGATGCAAGGAGTCAGGAGGTCTCTTTTGGCTCACTCAGGAGAGGAGTGGGGAAGACTGGATGAGTCCCTGACACAGCAGCCTGTACTGGAGCTTGGGATGGGCGCATCACCCACCACACAATTTCAGTTTGGCACTTGCACACCTATGATGAGTTAGAGCATATGATGCAAATGCTCAAGGGGATTTTTGCTTTTATGCTGGCTGCATGGCAATTACATAAGGAGAGGTGATACTCCGTCCAGTGTGAAGTTGGAGAGGTGCAGAAAGGTGGTAGCTTATCTCACAGAGTACCAAAGCGCAAACTTACGTTGTCAAAATGTTTTGGACAAATTTGTTCCAACAGAATGAATTTACACTAGCTCAGTGACTGGATGGACATGGCTGCAGTGAGTTTGGTCTGGTTCAAACAGCCCTAGGACCTTACTGCCTTAGCCCAACAGCAACAGTGACACTCGTGCACAAAGTAGTCTGTTTTTTTCCAGCTGACACCCAGGCAGGTTGGTGCACCCATCACCAAATTCTGGCCTGCTACCAGCAGAGGCCTGCAGAATGCTTGTTGGCCCCGTGTTGTGGCCAAATCCTGCGTCTGCTGTCCACTCTGTAACACTGCATAAATTGTTCGCAACTAATAATCTGATGGATGCATTTCACTTCTCACTCTGTTTGAGAAAAGGGATTAGAGTTTTCTCAAAGCTATGCCTTCAGCCTTTAGCTGTAAACCCATTAGTTCTCCAGCCTGCTATTAAATTGAGCCATGTTACTGTGTTGTGTTTGGGGGTTGGGTGACAGTCTCATCAGGCTGCTTCAGCTCATTCTCTCCATCTCCCTCCCCAGACAGCTGGAGGAAAGCAAGACTGGCTTCCAGTGGGAGTGTCTGCAGGAAGAAATGTATGCTTCTATTTTCTGTTAATCTCTGTTTGTGCATTTAGTATCCCCTGAGCATTTATGGGAGCTGAACCTTCCCTTGTGCAACCACAGGAGTCCCCGTTTCTTACTGCAGCAAGTAGCCAAAACTACAGTGTGAGAAGGAGACATCAATTCTAATTGTGTGGCATTACACCATGACAAGGTGTAGGATGTTTCTTTCTGACCCAAGGTGCTGATTGGCAAAAGCCCTGGAGCATGAGGATTAATAAGTCTACCAACATCTATCTTAACTAGCATAATTGAGAAAGCTGTTTCTATTCGTACTACTGTCTACTTCCATCTTTTTTGGAATGTGCTGAACCATATCACTCGAACCGAACAGGATACAAATCCGTTTAGCAAATCCATAGCTCCTTTCCTAACCACATGCAAATACTTGCTCTTTATCTTGCTGACAAAAGTGCTGTGGAATAAGGAGTACAATGGGGCACACTGGCTGTGTGTTCCTCCCCCGGGCAATGAGGGAATTTTGCAACATGCTTCACTGAGAAGTTCAAAATCCCTCTTGTTTAAATTGTCCCAAATTTGCTGGTGCTTAATCAAAGTTAAGCTACATTCTAGGCTTTTCTTCCTCCTTTTCAGCATCTAAGGAAATTTCATGCTCATGAAGCTCAGTGACTAATAGCAGTTAATAGCGTAGCAGCAGATGGCATACGAGCTCTGTGAGCTTCTAGGCTGGCTGCGCAGTGCCCCCCACAAGGCAGCCCTGCTGTTTCCATCCAGAGCCTCACACCCAGCTCTTCCAGCGCCCCCCACTGCCTTGTAACCCCCCATCTCCCAGCCCAGAGCTCCAAATCCCAGTGCTCCCCATCCCAGTACTGACTGTAACCCCTGTAGCCCCTCCAGTCCTACTGGTACCCCCCTCCTGCCCTGCAGCACCCCTTGTTAATCTCTCCTTTTTTTTCCCTTGGCTCACTTACTGCTCACCAAGACACCTCAATTGCATACTCTGATTATACTGAAGATACCAGCAATGGCCCCTCATCAGCTATTCTGGCTTAGTGACTACAGAACCAGCAAATGCTAAGGTCTCTCCTATTTCATAAACATAAATGTCATGGGTCTTACTCTGCAGCTGTTCTGAACTCCGCACTTACTTTGAAACCAATGGGAGTTCTGTGCACAAAGCAGCTCCCGAATAATCAGGGTCTGTCAGCTCTATAATGTCACAAAATATTCCATGTGTGCAAATATTTGGATTATTATTTATTAGGTGTCAACAAAGTGCAAATATCAACCTGCCCCAGAGATACATTATAACTTTCGAGGGTGGGAGGATGGGGGAGAGCATTGCAAGCTCATAAAATAGCCACATGCCTGATATCAGCTCTGAAAGCCGGAGATAATACCCGCTGCTTTTCAAGTCCTTTCCATCAAAGGATTTAAAAACCGTTCATGAATTAAGGCTGACATTTTCATTTAGAGGTAGCAAGTGGGTGGAGGCAGTACGTCTCTAATTCGAGGCACTCCGGATTTGATTTCCAGAAAAGCTGCTATCCGGAACTTCCATTTGAAATTGGAAACCTTGGACAAAACTGAGATAACTCATAGAGCCTCTTCCCTGAGACCTGCAGAGACTTATGCTCTAACCAGTTTGGTTCTTCTGTCTTTTTAGTCAACTGATGCTTTTTTAGCCCCACCTTTTCCAAAAGATGGGAAAAGGTCTCCAAGGTTTTGTTTGCATATTCCTCAGTAGAGCTGGATGCTGAAGGTGCTCTGGCTCTTAATTGTTCTTGTGACCAGTACTTCCCTTGTGAACTTGCTAAGCATTGCCAGCTCAGTCTTGGAGATCTAGAACTCAGGGCATTGCTAGAGATGGTGGTTTACAAGTCGTTGAGAGATGTGGTTGGGTGACCCAATGCGTGGAGTGCTGTCCCAGAACCTTCTTTCATGGGAGGTAATGCTTGCTGACCCATGAGGCTGGCTTTCACTTCTTATTCTTGAGGCGAGGCAATGATATGTGAATACGAAAGCAAATACTGGGTATGCCAAGAGGAGATTGACCTTTCTATTCCTCTCAGTTGCAAGTTGATTTTGAGATTGCTCTCTTTTTCTCTTTATCTTTTAAAACTGCTGGCACTTTCTGTGTCCAGAAGGAAATATTTTATTAGAAAAATTAGCGTCTTAGATGCCTTGTGGCACCCTCTGGTCAGCAACAAAGCACAACACAAATTAAAAACGGAGCGGATGCCCCCAGGGAACAAAGAAATGGAACCAGTGGGATATTTTTTTAGCTTCTTCGGGATCTGCATGCTTTTTCAGTGTCTGGACTGTTACTGATTCTTATAGTCTTGTGTCTTCAGGCCCTGCTGTCTGTCATGTGTAATGCGCATCATACACTGCTGGTGAGCAAACAGCTTCAGTTAATATTGGAAACTCCCTCCTGCAGACTTCTTTGCAAAACCCATACCATTGCAAGATTCAGGACTACTCATCTGAGAATCCAGGCTTTTCAAAGGGGAGAGGAAGTTCTCTAATGTGTCTGCTCCGAAAGGTTAAAAAAAAAAAAAAAGAGCTTCTAGCTACTGCTGCAGGGTTTATGCAACAGAGTTCACGTGCATTTCTTATCTGCTTCAGTGTGAAGTCAGAAAGCCTAAATAAGCTATTCCTATGCAGGAGTTGGAGCAGGAGAACATCAGTGACAAGTTCCCGTAAATCAGCTGAGGGGAATATATGTTCTACTGTACCTTCAGCACCACCTTATGCCCTTTTCACAGTAGGTCAAAACTAAACCCAACTACACGGAGCTGGGTAATGAAAAAATGAAATTAATGGAAGGATAAACTAAAACCTGCAGAATCCTTACGCATTTCCTTCAGCTTGATGGCTCAGTGAATAAAGAGGTGAAAAATCATTTGCTCTGGCTTGGAGTTTGTGAGCCAAATAGACAAAAGCCTTGAGGAGATAGCTAGTGGCACTGGGAGATGCCAGAGGAAGACATTTCCATGACTGGCTTTATTACCTCTCTTGCATCATGAGCTGTGGTAAATTTTTCCCTATCCTACACCATACAGAGGGTGTACAACACAGCAAGTTTTGGATTTTGGTGAAGATTGAAAGGTAATAATATTATGTAAGCGGTTATAATAATAAAAATTAGTGTTATTATTCTGAGAGAAGAATAATTTTTTCTCAGCAGGGGCTAGTCAACCAAGCAAAATGCAATCTCTCCTGAGGGATTCCAGGAAATTACTTCAGGTTCTCTCTCTCTGGCTCCTACTTTTTGTACTGAACGCTGCTAAGGAAGTATGTGATTGCAGTATAGCCAGACTTTTACACTTAGAAGATGGCACAGATAGAGCAAAACAGCCTGACCCTTAATATGTGATTTCATTGCCTGACCCCACCCTGGGTGTGCGGTCCAGCTGCTTCTTCCTTTTTTTTTACAGCTCCTTTGCACACCACTCTGTTAGACTGGGAGATGAACTCCCTCTTTCTGTGCAAGCATGCATGGTGGTTTTTTTAATAGCTTGAAGCATTGTAGTGCTGCCAGACTATCGATTAGTAAAGTGCCCACACAGCCCTGAATCTAAGCTCTGCTGGGAGTGTTTTGCTGTGAAATCTGTTCCTTGCTTTCACAAACACCTGTCTGCCTTTTCCTTGGTGCTGCAGTTGGGAGGCATCGGAGATCTGCAGCAAATCTTCATTGCATGTTGGCTACAGCCATCCCCTGAACTGAGAGTGAAGCAGACACAAGGGGAAATGCAAGATATGGTCTAGGCAAGTGTTTTGGTAGAAATTATGGTTTGAGTGAGTAAAGCAGTATGCAGCGGCTTTTGCTAAGCACTGTAGTGGGAAAATTTTACTGTCTGCCTCTACCCAAAATGTATCTGTCTATAAAGCCCTAAGGCAGGAGCAGCATGTGAAAATGCTGGATGCAGACTCACATTATGCTGTTTGGAAGCAGGTACCAACTCTACAAACTCTAAAGCTATTATCCCCTAGGAATGTCACTGTGTATGTTGTTGTGACTTGATGCAGGTATTTGAGAAAGCCATGAAAGAGAGTGATGCCATTACTTTTGAGCCGCAATAGTAATATATCAATAAAACAGTTGTCAGGATTGTCAAGAAAGTGTCTTTTGAGAGAACAACAATGATCATTCATTTAGGCATAATTAAGAACCTGAAATGGAGCAATTTGAAACATGGGCTCTTAAAATAAAATACCTTTAAATAAATACATAAAAATGCAGACTAATAAGCCAGTATCCAGTTCCAGGCTTTTTTTTAGAAAGCATATGAAATACAAGCTAGTATAGAGAAATCATTTCTGTGGGATGTGCTCCTAGCCTTCAGGTATTGACTCTTTATAGACTAGATGTAGCACACGTTGTTCAGTACATTGAACAAGTAATCCACATTGTTTAGCTCCATTTGAAGAGTTTGTCCAATCCCTTTTATGGCAATTTTTTTTCCTGTATAGGGTTAGATGCTTCCTCTGCTACACTTATCACACCTCTCAATTTGTCCTGTCAGCTGACAGATTCTGGATCTTGTAGCAGACAAAAACAGAAGCTATTGTTTTCCTCCAATGAATGTCAGTCTGATTAGCATTCTCTAAATCCAAGTTGGAGTTTATCTTTTTTAATCCCTAGTTGCTGTTACGTGTGCCAGGTACCTCTGGGGATGTTGCTGGACAATGCTCTGTTCTTTCACTGGGCTATTGACTACATGCCAAGTAAGATTTCTTTCCAATCGAACACTTGTGAAGATTTAGACACTGTCTCTATCACAGTTGGTGGTATCTAGTGAAACAGTTCATTTGCTACACCTTGCCTGGGTCACAGGGGAAGTCAACTGCTAGAGATTATTAGCACCTCATAAAAATACTTTCTTAGCTTTAAAACACTCTGCACTGAAACGTCATCAGCACTGAGGTGATGGGCTGGCTGAAGGCTGCTGTTGTGAGCAGTGTGCTCCTGACCCTTTGACAAAGCAAAACAGGCAGTGCCTAATAAGTAAAGCTGCAGTGTGGTACTGAAATCTCATGGAGGCTTGAAGAGCACTGTACCCATGGCCATGACAAACCGGAAAAACACTGGCTACACCTGCACTTACAGAGAGTAGTATGCTAAACTCATCAGCTCCTAAGTTTTATGTCCTGATCTATCAAGTTTATGACAGCAAAAACGATTATTTGCATAATAATGTGGCCTATAGAAATGAAGTAATTCTGTCTACTGTAGAATGACACTCTTCCTCCATACTGTTCAATAAATATCTGGCTCTCGCTTTCCAGCACAGGCTGGGTTTGTGCTGCAACTTATGCAACTTGATTGAGTGCAATGGAGCTTTACTGAATTAAGCCATGTGAGCATCAGTTCCCAGAGCTATGAGAACCTGGAACTGTTTAACAGAATTGGAAAGATGCTCTGTCTCCACAGAGATGTTATGGCTGCGTGGATAGCCCTGCTCTTTACCAAATTGTCTTGTTCCCAACAGCCACAATGCAGTACAGTCCTTGGTGCTGGCTTCTAAACTCTTGGGTATTTTTCCACTGTTCTCAATGAGCTCCGTGTTGCACTGGCTTCACTGTTTGCCGACAGCTAGCACAGGCATGTGTGTATGTGTTGTTATTACATCGTCGGTGATGCCATAATGATGTAATTATACCTGCAGTGGAGTCTAGTTAAGCCAAGGTTGCTGTAGAGATTGCTCCATCGTTTCACACCTGGTGTTAAACCACCTGTGTTAATTAGCAATAAATGCCAAATTAACTTAAAAACAAAAAACACAGAAACAGACTGGGACCTTTGTTGTGAGATTAAGAGTTTCTAGATCATAATGCCCACTGAACTGATTATATTCTGTTCTAGCATTTTAATGTTTATAGAGGTTGGAAATGTCATTGCTGTGTTTAGGCTAAATGTGTCACCCATTAAGATGGGACCCATATCTCCTTAATTCTTGAAAATCTTATGAATCATGGAATCATAGAATGGCTTGGGTTGGAAGGGACCTCAAAGATCATCAAGTTCCAATCCCACTGCCATGAGCAGGATTGCCAACACTAGAACAAGCACTAGATTAGACTGTCCTGGGTACCATCCAACCTGGACTTCAACACCTCCAGGCATGGGGCATCCTTAACTTCTATGGGCAGCCTGATCCAGCACCTCACTACCCTTTTAAGTCAAAAATTTCTCTCTGACATCTAGTCCAGTATTCCCTCTTTTAGTTTGAAACCATTTCCCCTTGTTCTATTTCCCTATCTTTCTGTGTAAAAAGTTGTTCTTCTTCCTCTTATAAACTCCCTTTAAGTACTGGAAGGCCACAATGAAGTCTTCTCAAGCCTTTTGTTCTTGACCTGCTGAAAAGGAGTTCTGAGGAGGGGACCTGGATGTCCTGGTGGATGACAGGCTGGTCATGGTCCAGCTGTGTGCCCTGGTGGCCAAGGAGAACAATGGCATCCTGGGGTGCATTAAAAAGAGTGTGGCCATCATGTCGAGGGAGGTGATCCTCTCCCTCTACTCTGCCTTGGTGAGGCTTCACCTGGAGTACTGTGTCTAACTCTGGGCTCCCCAGTACGAAGAAGACAAGGCTGTCCTTGAAAGAATCCAGTGGAAGACTACAAAGATGACTACAAAATACAACAACAGGTGTACAATACCTGTCTTATGAGGAAAGGCTGAGAGACCTGGGTCTGTTCAGACTTTAAAAGAAAAGACTCAGAGGGGATCTGATCCATGTCTATAAATATGTAAGGTATGGGAGGCAAAGGGATGAGGCTGGACTCTTCTCTGCTGTGTGTGGTGATAGGATGAGGGGAAATGGCCACAAACTGAAGCATAGGAAGTTCTGCACAAATGTGCGTGGGAACCTCTTTACAGTTCTGTGATGGATCACTGGCACAGGCTGCACAGAGAGGTGGTGGAGTCTCCTTCTCTGGAGATGTTCAAGAACCACCTGGATGCCTACCTGTGCAACCTGGGCTAGGGAGCTGCTCTGGCAGGGGGTTGGACTAGATGACCTCTAGAGGTCCCTTCCAACCCCTACAATTCTGTGATTCTGTGATTCTCCAAGCTGAAAAAGGCCAACTTTTCTCATCCAGGTGCTCCAGCCCTTTGATCATTTTCATGGCTCTCCTCTGGACTAACATACCTCCAAAAGCTCTGCGTTTTTCTGAGCTGCAGGCACCAGATCTGGATGCAGTACTATAGTTAGGACCTCACAAGGGCAGGGCAGGGCAGAGAGGGACACTCACCTCCTCAGTCCTGCTGGCCACCCCTTTTATGATGCAACCCAGAATACCAGAGGCTTTCTGGACTACAAATACACACTGCTGACACGTTACGTTTTTCATCTACCAGGACCTCCCAAGTCCATCTCTCAATGAGTTCTTCTCCCAGTCTGTACACGCATCTAGTGTTGCCCAAACAAAGTGTAACACCTTGCACTTGTTGAACCTCACTGGGTTCTCAAGAACCAACCTTTTGAGTTTATCAAGGTCCCTCTGGGTGGCATCTTTTCCTTCTGTCGTATAAAATGTACCACTCTGTGGTAACATTCTGTTTCTGAAAATAAAAGTTATGGCAGAGGATAGGTATTAAAGAAGGTTTATTTTCCCTAGTGTAGCTCCACATCAGTACTTGCTCTACTTACATCATTCACAGTGAAAGAGAATGCATAGCAGTGAAGAGTTATCACTGTGTGGTATTTTACACATTACTGACTTTTCTTCACAGTCTAATTTAAGTAATACCTGCACATGTGTACCTGGCACAAGTATTTGTTATCAATTGCACTTAACCAATTATGTCCAAGTCTTGTCTATGCTACAATTAGCAATCTTGTTCCTTTAATACATGTCAGTGAATGCTGATGGAAATAGCTTCCAAAATGCTGAAAGCTACTGCCAAAATGAAGGCAACAGCCTTCTTGTCTTGACGTTGAGGACAAAAATTAACAGGCTTTTATTACAAGGGCTATTAATTGGAATAGATTATCCAATGGCAAGGGCAGAGACTCCTTGCAGTAGTAGATAGATTATCTGGGGGATTTCTCACCAGTGGTATTTTCTTAAGAACAAAAATTTTAAGCACAAAAGTGGTAGAAATAGTTGAGACAGCAGAAAATTCCATGATCTTGGGTTCTTTTTTTTGGCTTCATCACCCACAGAACTAGGTACTGCTACATCCCATTTCTCCATTCTCTCCTTTTTTTCTTTCTTCCTTTTATATATATTTTAGTGTTTATACATCCTTATTCTTTTTTGATATTTAGTGTGAGTCTAGTCAGCCCTGACAATTGAGTTACTTTGTGGGCTGAAGCCATGTAAGTAGCAAGCTATCCTTGTAATGAGAGAGAGACAGTGGGAAAGAGCGAGAGTGAGAAAGCCAAATTGTTTCTTATGTCAGTAATATGAGCCAGTGTCCAAGGCTGAGAGCTGTCCATGTATGCTGCATGCAGCATAGAGGCAGGAGATTCTGTTGATTCCTCCCCCTTGGGCATGCTTACCATGTTTGTCACAAATTTGTTGTGAGTCTTGACACAAAGCACAGCTGAGCAGCTGTCCCACACCAAACTATCTTTTCTGTGCCCCACTGGAGGGCAGTTTTGGAGGTGGATGTTCATCTCCATTCTCCACCAGCTCTGATTTTGTCCCTCAAGGACAGTTACTAAAGGACCTGGAAGGATATTTCTGTTTCCTTATTGGTTGGAGGAGATGGAAATGGACTCCATACATGGAGCCAGCTGGGATGTGAGTAGAATTGGCCCATAAAGCTCTGGCTTAAAAGAGTTAGCAGCATGGAGAGAGAAAGCGGTGGGAGGGAGCAGGGAGGAAAAGAGAACTGAAGAGGGGAGATATATGTGCATACAGAGAAGAGTGAGGAATGTGCATCAGCTCCAACTGCTTTTACTGTGTGGTTTTGATGGAGAAGTGCCATGGCCTTCAATGACCTCAGCTCTTATCGTCCTAGGGTTGATGTGACCTTCTTGCTTCCCTGTTTAAAAGGTTTTCTTTATTCTATCAGTGGCCCATTCCTCCTCCCCACCCCCAACTCATTTCTCCTTTTATAGCATGTTAATGAGCAAAGTGCTTATGCAAATGAGAGGCAGAAACAACCGGTTTGAATAAGGAATGAAATTGTCAGGGTAGAGGCAGACTCCAACTTCACTCCAGTGAGTGTCTGACGCTTGTGAAGACCCTCTTGCTTTACAGTAGATCTGAAACCACAGTGTGTGTGATTTTTATTTTTGAAATAAATGTATCATAACATTAACAGTGATTCCTGACTTTTTGGTAATACCCATATACGACTTCGTGTGCTTATAGAATTGTACAAACATTAGCACCAATTTTAATTTTCTTGCTGTACAAAGAGAACTCAACAGGGAGAAGGGTTTCATCTCTCCCTAGCTTGCTATCTCTATGCAAATTTTGTGTCCATTTCTAATTGTTCATTTAGAAAAGTGATTTTATGCTGTTTTATCATCCACCCTTAGTGTGGATGCAGTCACGCTAATGTGGAAGTGCTGGAGAGCTATGTAGCTTATTCAAACTGGATTGTTACTTGTAAGCAAATAGAAATGAGCCTGCCTTAAGGGGCTGTTCTGTTTTTACAACATTATAGCAATGTATTTGCTGGTGTGGGCAAATATTTTGAAATGTTGGAGGTGTTCTGGGTAATGTTGCCCCATTTTAGTAGAGAAAACCTCAAGGATGTTTACTATAAGCATGGTGGGATCTGGTTGTGAATTCTATTATGAAAAATTCTTCTTTCATCATGGTATTAAGCAGCTCCTGAAATTAATTTTGTTTTGTCAACACTTATTTAGAAAAAAGGTGCAGATAGAAACAATTAGATACTTGCATGAAGCCTAGAAGGAAGAGCAAAACACAGAGTAGAATTTAAGTGCCTCAAGACCCATTTGTTTTCATTCACTGATGTGAGAATACAGGAGTTAGCCACATAGCTTGCAGCACATATACAGGGACATTTCTTACTTTTGATGGTAGGGTCACTCAAGCACCTTCTGGCTGTGTGGAAGACAGAGACTTGGTGAATGAAGCTGAGTGTAAAGAAGCAGCTTTACTTCAGGCCTAGAAAAATGGCTGTGACATAAAAACCTTAATCTGGAGACCAAACCTATGGCAACTCCTTCAGGTTTTCCTTAACAGTATCTTCACAGAAACATCAACAGGAGCCCAACACATCTTTTATATGAAAGCTTGTGAAAAAATTCAGTGTCTGTTACATAGCTTCTATCCTCTGGTATCTGACACAGAACTACCCTTTCACATGGGTATAAAAGGGCAGAAGTAATGATTTGGGGCTCACTGAGAGTCTGACCCCTGCCTAAGAATTCTTTCATTATTGCCATCATTTGAATTTTGTTTTACTGCCTCATGTAAAGATGCAATTCATCCACATCTTCAGCTTTCCAGAGCAGATGAAACCTGAATGTCTAATGTAAACCTTAGTTCTGTGAAAAGTAAAGCCAGAGAAGAACAGATTTCTACAGATTTTTCTCTTAAGACCAAATCCCCATGTATTTCTTCCTGTGTTTAAGTGGCAAGTGCACGTGACAGATTTTCTGCCCATGAAGGTAGTAAAAGATCCTCCTCTACCTGCCTGGCATTTTGCACAAAACTGCTTAGAGCTTGATATCATTGAGGTTTGTTCTTCTCTGCCAAACCGAGTTGAAACTGGCCAATAAACTCAATAGCTATTAGGAGAGACTCTCATGCAGACAGCATGATCACACAATCCAAAGAAAATCAGAGTAAAAGTAAGCAAAACCAGATGCTGTCTGCAGATGACTAGAATAATCTTTCTTCATTTTTCTGGTGAAGATTTCCTTTAGATCTTTAGCAAGCCAGAGTGGGGAGAGTTTGTGATGGTAATATGCACTGGAGTTTTACCTGGCAGTCCTCATTGCTAAGGAACGTATGTCCTCAGACATGAAGTGGGTATTCACTGATAGGTGATGCACGCTGGGTCCCACCTGGAATTTAGAAGTGAGAAATTAATGCATGATAAAACTACTTCTAGAACAAAGCCACTGTATCTGGTTTCTCCCTGTCAGACCCTGTGCATTTCAGTCTTTGGAACCTATTCACCTCTGCGTTGTCCAGCTGATTTTACAGTCTCCAGCTGTGGATAGGATTTAAAATATTTCCTTTGGCTAGCTTAATGAGGTGAGTGAAAAGACTTGCTGAAGCTTCTGATAAGCCTCTTGATTTTAATTTTCTTGGCCTTATGTGAATCAGGCCTTTTGAATCCAGCCACTGTGATCTGGAAACAGGCCACCAGCACTTGGGTGTTGACAACATTATTAATGCAGGTCATTATTTCTGAGAACAAACTCCTGGCTTATATGAAGCATGTGGATTCCCACTGTCTCAAAGGAGGCAGAAGTACCTGGTATATGTAGATAACTCACCCCCCTCTGCCCTTTCCTAAAAACAATGCCCATACCTTAACCCTGGCCCTCTCCAGCAGCTCTTTTGATGAGAAATGTCTATCTGCTCAAGAGCCCCTTTGTAAAACTCCTGAGGTTTTACACCAGTGTCAGGCTAACAATGCATAATATAATTTAGAGGGGAATGAGAAATTATTCATTTGTGTTGGACCATAATAAGAGTTTCTCAGATTATATTTTTGGTGTTTGAAGAGGGGAGTAGCTATGTAAAACAATAACAACAACAAAAAGGAAAAAATCCTAATTCAGCTAGAAATTAGTGTGGTTTTTTTTTTTGTCCATTTTCATTTTCTTTTCCTTTAAAATTATTCTTCTTTTAACAGTATAATTCTATACCTATCTGTGTGGGTACATTCTCAAAAGATAAAAAGGAAGTAGTAAAAGCTGAAATATGGTGGGGGAGGTAATAGGCCAGAATAGTATCCATGTTTGCCAGAGTGGAGCCATCAGAAATTAACCAAGTATCTTCTTTGAGAATATGAGCTAACTTTATATATATATATATATATATAAGAGCTGTGTCGAATCTCATTTATTTTGGACTACAAGAAGGTGATGCCACATGGGAAATTACTACCGAAGGCTGGAGAAGACAGGGATTAGGAATAAAATTGCAAAGAAGGAGTGCATGGATGAAATTAGCTGATGAAACAAAACTGAGGCGCTTTCAAGACAAAACAGATATCATGAAGGAAACACTGGGTGACCTCGAGGATAATAGAAGCAGCAGTAAATTAGACAGAGCAAAGTAAAAGGTTCCATTCTTGGGATTAACATGAGAATTTCTGCTATGTGCTGGAATAAATAAATTCATAAATTGGAAAGAGAGAAAGAACCAAAGTATTAGTTATCCTGTGATCAGCTAGTACAATTGTGAGCCACCTCTGGGATGCAGGTGAGAAACAAGCAAATGCAATTTTAGGATGAGCAGGATTTCTGAGACAGACAGGGAATTTTTAATGTCTTTGTATGAAGGTTTTCTAAGGCCTTATCTGGAACATTGTCTTTGGTGTCAGGCACTCATGTGGTTAGATGAGCTCAAGCAGGAGCAGATGCTGAAGGCTATGGGGGTGTCCAGTGGAATGGAGAGCTTATCATATGTGAGGAGACTACAAAAGTGCTCCACTTGCCTAACAGAACAAAGGCTGAGAAGGGATATGCTTATTCTCTATAAACACGTTAAGGGGATAAACGTCAAGGAGGGAGAAGAGCCATTTAAAATAAAGACAATGTTGGCACAAGAGCAAATGAGTATAAGCTGGCTATGAATAAAAATAGACAGAAAATTAGAAGAAAGTGACTAACCACTAGAGAAATGGGACACTGGAACAGTCAGACCGGTTGGTACAGATGAGATGCATTTAGAAAGATGGAGGCATGAGGATTGCCTGTGCTCCCCATTAGTGGTGAGTGAGCACTCCCACAGCTTGAGGTTGTGTTCTCCCTTTTTTTCTCTCTGCTTCCACCTCATCACATTTAGGTCTTGACTGCTCTTACTACAATGGAGACAAATGACCAAACTCTGTTTAGGCTGTTGTTTTATCAGTTGAGAAAGATGTGTAGCTAACATGCTGTCTGCAACAAGAGAGGACTGGTTTCTGTACCGCAGGGCATGACATGCTGTATGATGTTCCGATTTCTTCTCCATCTCCAGCATGGAAGTAAAAATCCCCAGTTGTGTTTTTTTGGTTTTTTTTTTTTTTTTTCCTGTATATGGCAACATTGTTAGTTCATTATAGCAAAGCAAAAATTGTGAGATAAAAGTAGCTATGTTTCAGAGGGCTGTGTTTACTTCTGTGCTTCTCTTCTTTCATCTCTGCTCACCTTTGTGCTAAATTTTGGCTGTTTTTCACAAATGGGAAGAACAACTCTTGTGCCAAACGGATTTCTTGAGAGAGCTGTATCTTCCTTTTCATGGGCAAAAGAGAGTGGGGAGATAGATGGTAAAGAAAAGGGCAGGTGAATTATTTCTTTTCACTTTCCATTGACTCACTGATCTCTGCATTGTGCTTGAGGCATAGCTCAGTGACTAGGGGAAATCAAGGTAGGACTCTGATCTCACTTAGGCTGATTTTAATTGGGAAGAGAAAAAATTGAAAAGGAAGAAGAGGAATTTAACAATCACAGCAGATTCCAGGTACATTTCTAGTGGGTAAACAATCTCTGGTAAAGTGAGTCAGGTAGAGCAGAAAATCAGTGGCTCAGCATACATCTTCATTCCAGTGCAAGAAAGATGGAGATCAAGATAGTGCATGCTCATAAGCAGAGAATTACTGAACTCTTAAGAATTCCTTTGACTAGTTCAGACTCTATCTATCACATTTGACATTCACCAACACATTGAATTTTTTCAGCTTTCATGCCTCTCTCAGCCACCAATCTGATTTAAATGTTGAATATTGCATTCACTCCTCACTGCGAGGTAAGGCCCTGCTTGTGAACATCTGCTGTCGTTGTGGTAGCAATGGAGTGACAAAAGAATGGAAGAAGCATGAAAACTGCTTGAGCTTTGAGGTTTGCATATGGGGACAGCACCAACCAGGAGCCTCTAGTATCAAAGTCAACCTGAGGTGTAAACACAGGTGTATTTCTGTGCCAAATACAAGGTTTGAGAAGCCGACTGATTGGATCATTTGAAAATACCTGTTAAGGGAGGAGAGCAGAGACTAAGTACCTATGTGCTTCTGTTCTGTCTTATGTGATGACTGTAGTACATTTAAAACAGTTTCAAGTATTAGTTTGGTGGACTAATATGTACAAACTCATCCCTAAAAAGTCCACCGGTGAATTATTTTATTTCATCTGAAGACCTAAAAAAGTCATTTGCGTGTCCAGGCTGCATCTCCTCTTGGGTGGTGTGAGTAGAGCTATTAAAAATGTGGACTAATCTCTGAAAAGTGCTGACAAACTTGATAATGGCACTGGTGCTGTCCTAAAGAGAGACTGGGGAAATAGCTCTCTGAAGCAGATGTAAGTTGGCTGAAACCTATCTCATGTAGGGTAGACTAATCTAATTTTAATCAAGAAGTGGCTGTAGCTCTTCCAGCTGTGCTTGAATTGAGTATGAGTTTGCTGGCTCACATAGCTCATAGGCACTGTCACACACAGTGCTCTGGCCAGGTGGCAAAATCTACTTGTGAAACAGGGCACATGTGGCCCTATACAGCCCCAAATGCATCAGAGGTATGTGTGGGGGGGAACTAGATGTTAAGAACACCATCCAGTTCAGTTTCCCCTTCTGTGTGAATGTCCTTACAGCCAGCATGGCCTGCCTTAACTCCCAAATGTGGAGCTGTGCTAATCACCCAAACTTTTTTGTAGCCATGTGCCTAATCGGCATTTCTCTGTGACATGACTACTAGCCCTGCACCGATTGGTGGCCAAGCGGGATGAAGAACTCTCTTCCTGAGGTAAATTGCAGCAGGGATCTGAATCCACTGCATAGGTTGTATCAAACACTCAAGTGAATTAAGACTAGATGGTTTGTGGTATTTCTGTCACTTAGTCATGCCAGAGTGAGCACTTTTTTGCTGGAGAACTGATTGTGTCTTTTCTACATCTTTCTACCCGCAGCATCACAGATTTAGGGGCAGAATGGACTGCTGTGGTCCTTCTCTTCCAGGTGCAGTCTCAAAAGCTATCAGCTCTCCCCTCCATTTAAAATTGTGTACAGTTCTTGGAGAAACAACAGGTCTGCAGGCATGATCACTGTAGATGAAGAATGCACTCAGCTTCAATGCAAAATATTAGTATAGTATGTTTAACTATTTGGCCCTGGGCTTTTCCAGCTTTGCTTAACGTGTTTTTTTTAATCATGAGCTCTTCTGAGGCTTTCTTGCAAACCCACAGTCACCTGCCAAGAGAATACATTATGTAGAGACAAGGTATTGGGGAATGAGGAGAGAGGAAGGGCTTTATAAAACTGGGAGGCCTGGAACAATTAAATTCAACTGACTGACAGAGCAGGCAAGATGAGTTGACAGTAGAAAGATAACCTGTTTGTAAATGCAGCCCTATTTTATCTTTCCACCAATTAAATTAAGTTCTCTTTGGCCTTCAGATTAAAAAAAAAAAAAAAAAGGCAAAAAAAAACCAACCCAAAAACCTAAATAAACACTGTTATGCTGCATACATCTTAATACTTCTAATCTTCTGACTAGCAGAGCAAAAAATTAATATCTTCCTGCCTTGGTAAGAGGGAAAACAGATGCCGTGGGGAGGAGGAAATGGGAGAGGATGAGCAACCCTAGGTTTTTACATTTGTGTGTCTACACACACGTACACGCACACAGAGTCAAAAATAGCTTTGTGAAAGGATTTTTTCTCCTCATTGTAATAATGCACATGAGCACATCAGCGGTGAAGATACAGCAGTCGGTAACCCCAGGCAAAAGTAGGAGCCTAGCTTCATCAGTCTTGTCTCGTGGCAAAACTACAGGGCCCTGCCTTTGCTGTGCTGTAGCTTGAGAATAAACCTCACCTGCTGGCAACCTCCAGGAAAACGTGTGCTTCTCTTGCTCCATGAAGACATGGAGTAGATGAGCCAGGGGCTATGCCCTTTCACAGCACTGCTGTCTGCAGTTCCAGGCAAACAAAGGATGCTCTGGAAGTGCATGATTTTCCCAGTGAGCTTGTTTTTAGCCTCCTGCAAAAATGCTGCTGTGCATTTGAGTGCTGGTGGGGTGCACGACTGTGCTGCAGCCACCAGAGCCCCCTGTACCCGAGGGCAGGAGGCGAAAGGTTGCTGATGAATATTGTATGATCAGAGGGAGAGGGGGTAGGGGCTGCTCTCCTTGCAGCAGAGAAGCAAACAAATATACATGCCCAGGAGATGCTTTCGATGTTGGCAAACATCTCTGGGGTGCCTTTCCCCCTGTCCTTCCCCTGCTTTACCAGGCACCAAGATGGTTGGGTTTTCCTTTGGGGTGCCAGTAGTGTTTCCTGCTTTCCCCATTCTCCTTCCCAGGCTCGGTCCTCCCAGGGGAGAGATGTTCTTGCAGCTCTTCCCCTTGCCCTTGGAGGTGTCCTGTTGCTATGCCTTGGATCAGACTATTGCTACATCAGCTCTTCACATGGAGTTGCTTTCTGTAGTTCTGAGCAAAAATGCTTGCTTCTTATTGGTTTATTTACCATTCCTATGTCTTCTCTTCTTTGGAATGTTTTCCCTCTTCACAGAATGGACCTGAACCACGGATGTTATTTTTGTATCCCAAATTCCTGAGCACCCTGGTGGTGTGTTTGGTGCAAGCAAATTCAAGGGTGCAGACCTTTGGAAAAGGAAGACTATGTCTGGGAAGATGATTTTTAGAAATACTGTAGATCCATTTATTTTTTATTTTAATTGCCATTGATGATAAAAGGCCCCCTTCCTGACTTCAGTGGGGAGCAGAACTGAGTTAACGCTACTCTTTTGTAAATCCCACTCAATATGCAAAAGAAAAAAAATATAAATCTATAGTGGATCCCTGAGGTGAAGATTTTAATCACACAACAGAGGCAGTTCAGAGACAACATGAACTATCAGAATAAACAAAAAATATCTAAAACTAGAAAGCTTTTTAAAAAACAATTCCCACTGCTTCCATACTACCATTTGTTTATTTGTTCTTTTTCCTTCCTTTTGACAATATAACTATACTAGTGACTTTTTATTTGACTTTTCCATGCCCTTTCAATCTGAAGGGTTTCTATTTTACGTAAAAATAGCAGAAAAAGAAACGAGGTCTCAGCTGAAGAGATCAAAACATCTGCAACATCTGCACACCTCTGCCTCTCAGTATGCCTGCGGTTCTTGTCAGCAGAGGAACCTTGAAAACTTAAAACACCCTACAAGTAAGAACATTTCATTAATTAGCCACATAGTCAAGAATCGTTGTATGTTTTCCATTCCTGTACTCAACTGAGCTGTGTTTGGAGGACAGCAGCATAAACAAAGGGTAAACAAGGTCCTAGGTTTGCTGTGTGCCAGCTGCACTGCAGCAGTGATTTTTGTGCTTGCATTCACCTCCTTGTAGATGTGACCCCAAAACCCCTTGGGTGGCTATCACTCATCAACCAGAGCAGCACAAATCCACCCCAGGTAGCTGTGCTGTTACCCGTTACATGGGAAGAGAATGAGAAGAAAAGCAACCTCTGCTGCTGCTTCTAGTTTCTTCACCTTCCTCAAACTTAGAAATGTTAAATAGAAATGTAAAAATGGTGCATATACATGCATATAAGAATAGAAAATATTTGTATTGTTGGTCAAGTATTATGTTTTATTGTTCAGCAACATGTGAGCAGACAACACAAACGTGACCTGCTGTGTAATTCAGGCCTTTCCTTTCCCTCCCTTCTGAATTCATTCACCTAGATGTTGTGGTTTGTTTGGGGAGGACTATAACTTTTTTTTTTTTTATTTTTACCCATATATTTACCCATTAATGATAGTAAGGCAATATTTCAGATGCTGCCTCCTCTGTTCCCATTCTGAAATCTGTTGATTTTTCTTTAGCAAATAGGCCTGGATTTAGGAAACTAATTTCAGAACAAATAAAAGTGGATAAATACGGAGCAGGTGCTGACAGAATTTCAACAGGAAGAGTGGCTGCAAGGTGCAAATTTCTAACTGCCCGTCCTATGAAGGCTGTAGCAGCCTTCCCCGAAAAGGGCAGGACAGAAGCCTTAGTTATGTTCAACTGCAGCTCAATTAAGAGTATAAAAGTGTCCCCCTGCAAGCAGGCTTTTCTTCTTTATGAGCAGTTAGACATAGAAAAGAGGATGGAGCCAGTAAAGCGGAAAGGGACTCCCTTGGGCAGTGTGTTTAGGATGCTCTGTTGCTTCTTTTCCTTGGTCCTCGGGGCTTCTAACAGCTTTAAAGATGTGTTTATGCTGGGAGACCATTGCCTCCTCAGCTGCAGATGGAGAAGCATGCTTCTTGCTCTTCCTGCAAACAGCATTGCAGTGATTTCCCTTCTGAGCACTGTGGGTAAGTGAATTACATGGAATGAGATTTCCTCTTGTCTCTAGATAAAGCTAGGTGACCGAGTGTAAAATTGAGAGAACTTTGCTTTCCCAATCTATCACTGCCCTCCCTCAGCACTCTCCCTCGTGTACCTATGGGGCCTGATTCACTGTGGCTTAAAATGGTGTGAAGGCAGAGCAAAATATAGCTAACTCTCCTTAGCATCTGTCCTGCTGAGGTGGCCAATGCTCACTAAAACTGTGGCCCAGAGGGGCCTTATTATTCTACCCTTGTTATTCTTTCCATGTCACCAGTGCAGCAGTTCAGCTTTCTCCACAGGGAGCCCACGATGCTCATGGACAAAGCTGGAGAGTGCCAGTCTCCTTATGCAAGGTCCGTCCGTGTGCTGCTGTCTGACGCTGTGTGGGTGAACGGCCCCCTCCGCTTAGAGCAGCTAAGCTTCTGATTGCTGTAAGCTTCTCTAAGGCTTGATCCTAGCTGCTCTTAAAGCCTGATCCTTCTCCTAGGAGAAGGGCAGCTAGAAGGATGTGCATCACACTAGGAGCTCGGAACAAAAGCTGGTTATCTCTCACTGGTTACTCCAGAGGTCGTTGATCCTGCATTAGGAATGGGTGAGCTGAGGCTTATAAGGAAAGCGCCTATGATTGCTGTCTGGCTGGAGAGGAGTAAACACCCAGGAGTGTAGGGCTTTGGAGCAGTATGTCAGCTTGCTAAACTAAGTCACTGTTTCCACTGTAGGTAAGTGGGGTTTTTTAACAAGTTTCTGTGTTATAGAGGCTTTGGTGGTAAAACCAACTCAACCATGGGGGTCAGAAAAATGACCTCTTTCCAATCCAGGAATGTAATATGATCTCTCTCTCTCTCAGTTTTGCCTGAGAAAGCTCTCCTGAATGAACTTTTACACTCTCATTCCATAGATCAGCTTTAGAGCACAGTGTGCAAGCTGATAACACTCACACGTGTGAATGAGGGCAGCTGCTTGTGACCTTTCTGGATGAAAGGATGAAAGGACTGGGACAAGCACAAACTTCCAAAACCACCCTTGCTGTCTGATCACATGGCAGCTGTGTGTGCAGCTTTTGGGACTCTTCTACAGTAATCCCTTCTGAGCTCAAATGGGGGAGATGATAAAACTCCTACCTGCGGTTGATGCAAAAGGACCCTCTCTCCACATAAAACCATATGATTGTAGAAACCTGAGTGAGAAACACTAACTTCTTTCTAAAAAGATAATTAGATATATGAAATGGTGTTATACATGAACATATATATGGCCCTATATGAAGGTATGTAAGTGCTCCTCTTGGAAGAGGTAGTTGAAGGTGGGTAGCATGGCTGTTGGCATGTGGTTATCATATGGGAATGTGAGGTGTTTTGACTGGGGTTTCTCCACCTGGATTTTCCTGGGCAGAGCTTTATCCTCTGCATAATGCTGCTGGTGATGGTCCAATCTCAGCAGCAGGAGAGCTCTGACAGTTGCTGTTCCCCTTGCTGGGTATGTTAAGTGATATAGGAGGGTACACCAATCCTTGAGGTAAGAAACTTACGGCATCCCACTTGCTTAGGTGTTAGACTGTGGGATAGAAAAGAGAGGTGGCACTTTCTAAAACTGAGACAAACCTTCAAGCCTCTGTCAGAGGTTTTTTTTTTTAACTTTCCTAAACAGAAAAGAATGTTGAGAAATGGCTGACTGGCAGAGCTCAGAGGGTTGCTATCGGTGGCACAGAGTCTATTTGGAGGCCTGTACTTAGTGGTGTTCTTCAGGGTCGGTGCTGGGTTCAGTCCTGTTCAACATCTTCATCAATGACCTTGATGAGGGGATAGAGTCCACCCTCAGCAAGTCTGCAGACGATACAAAGCTGGGAGGAATGGCTGACACACTGGAAGGCTGTGCTGCCTTCAGTGTGACCTGGTCAGGCTGGAGAGTTGGGCAGAAAGGAACCAGATGAGGTTTAACAAGACCCAGTGTAGAGTCTTGCACCTAGAGAGGAATAACAGCATGCACCAGTACAGGCTGAGGGATGACCTGCTGGAGTGGAGCTATGAGGAGAGGGACCTGGGTATCCTGGTGGATGACAGGCTGGCCAAGAGCCAGCAGTGTGCCCTGGTGGCCAAGGAGACCAATGGCATCCTGGGGTGCATTAAAAAGAGTGTGGCCAGCAAGTTGAGGGAGGTGATCCTCCCCCTCTACTCTGCCTTGGTGAGGCCTCACCTGGAGTACTGTGTTTGGTTCTGGGCAACCCTGTACCAAAAAGACAGCAATCTTCTCAAAAGAGTCCAGCAGAGGGCTACAGAGATGATAAAGGATTTGGAATATCTCTCTTATGAGGAAAGGCTGAGAGACCTGGGGTTTGTTCAGCCTTTAAAAAAAAGGAGACTCAGAGGGGATCTGATCCATGTCTATAAATATGTAAGGTGTGGGAGGCAAAGGGATGAGGCTGGACTCTTCTCTGCTGTGTGTGGTGATAGGATGAGGGGAAATGGCCACAAACTGAAGCACAGGAAGTTCTGCACAAATGTTTGTGGGAACTTCTTCACAGTGCAGTGATGGAGCACTGGCACAGGCTGCACAGAGAGGTGGTGGAGTCTCCTTCTCTGGAGATGTTCAAGACCCACCTGGATGCCTACCTGTGCAACCTGGGCTAGGGAGCTGCTTTGGTACGGGGTTGGACTGGATGATCTCTAGAGGTCCCTTCCAACCCCTACAATTCTGTGATTCTGTAACTTTTTTTAATGACTGCTAGACTTACATGTTTAACCATCTTAAGTGCTATGAAGCCATTTTCAATGGCTACCTGATGGTGTTTGGCAATACTGACTAAAACTGCTCATACTGCCTTGCCATCCTCTGAGTGTTGGGTTCAGGAGGATAAGACATAGAGGTATGGTAGCGCAGGAGATACTTAGGCTAAACCTGCTGATGCCCATAGCGTCTTCTAAGGCTATTTGGATCAAAAGTAGACAATTTCAAACCCCTTAAAGTATAGAGAAAATAGATATTTAGAGACATATTTGTGGATATGGCTCTTAGTTCTCTTGGTTACAGCTTAACTCCAGACTTATTTACACTGGAAACAAAAGCCTATAAGCCAGGAATGATGGCTTTGGCTGTGTCTTCTTTTTTTCTGCCTTGGAAAGAGTATTAATATTGTCATATAATGTTGTCTGGACAGTGGGGCTCCTGAGAATCTCACAAAAAATTAAAAAAAAGGTGGTGCTTGCTGCTGTTATGTAACTCACTGTTTTTCTGAAGATAAGAACTCAATAGCCCTCAGTAAGTGGATAGAAACCAGCTGTGGTCACTGGAAGCCAAAATAGATATGTATACCCTTGTCCCGGAGGGATGGGATTGATGGCAGCAATGAATAGTGTTTGGCATCTCCCAGTCCAGCACAAACACTTGCAGTGAGTCATTTTAGCTTTTCCTATGCTCCCTGTTCTGGGCAGAGTTGTTGCTTCCTCCTCTGAGATGTAGACATCAGCGTGGAAGGGGCATGAATGGTTGGTTTCGGTGGATGCTTGTTGTGTGAAAACCTCAGAAAAAGTGTCAAATCCTAAGACAAAGAGATAGCCATAAAAAGGAAATGACAGTTCATGCAAGAAGGAAGTTAGCTTCTTTGAATTTACATGGAAGTGGATGAGGAGAACTAAGCAGACAGAAAACCATCAGTAATTCCCTACAGACTGAGAGTTAGGCAGGACATGTTTGCCTTGGCTCAGTTTTCTTCTCTGGAATATCTTCCAATAACCTTTTAGAATAAAGGGAAAATATGCATTTCCAGGCAGAGGAACTGAAATATTTGCAGCGACTACCACATATCATACCAACTAGAACATCTGTAGTGGGGTAACACTGCAAATATTATGAGGGACTTCTGTGAAGTTTTCCTTTGCACTTGAATAAAAAAATGCAAATACTTCTCAGAGTAAGGATGATAAAAACAAGAATGGCTTGTAAACCACATGTATGCTTCAGAAGGGATATCAGGCTGGTGTGAGTCTTCTTGTTATTTTTATGTGACTGTAGATGCTGCAAGAAACAGCCACAGACAAGTTGCCTTGAGCTGCCTTAGCTTTTCTCGTTGGCAGGGTGAGAAGGGAAAGATCTCTGGTATGACACAAGGGATTGAGTTTCTCTGTATCACCATACAGGTGGCTTGGAATGGCAATGGTAAAGGCTTCTAGTAATTGAGAACTGAATGAGCTTCATAATTAGCTATTTACATGGCACTGTGGAGCATGATACCAAGGGCTAATGATGAGAGATCTTCAGTCTTTAAAACAGTTCTACAGTAATCTCAGTACCCAGCTAGTGAATCTCCGAAGTGTAACATCTGGTGGAAAAGTGTCCAACTGAGTAGCTTGTACTTTGAAAGCAAAATGCCCTTATCTAAATAAATACATGAATGAGTATCTAAATCCTCCTCCTTCATCATGAGATGATCCTCTTTTAGATAGCTCTAGAGCATCCTTAAGGGTTCTTGAGATAAACTAAATTGCACCATTTCTGTAGTACTTTTTTGGTAATTAAAATACAAGAAGTGTTTTTTTTATTTTGAACCATCTTTCTGACCCTGGTAGAGACTGCAGCTAACCAACCTTAAAAAAGATCTTCAGGATTAATTCCTAAAAGGCATGTTTTCTACTGAAAATGAATTACAGATAGTCATATGTTCTTTTCCCTCCTGCCTTAAGCAGGATTCCAACTAGGACTTGCCATGCAGTGACCTCCTTTCCTGTGAAGTTCATATTGATTCAGGAAGTTGATGGTTCAATATCCCCCTGGTAGAAAGGCAGTATTAAATATAATATCTACTGATTGGAACTGTGCAAGAAAGCACTTTTCTTTTCCTGTATCTTCAGTGAAGTAAAATCAACTCTCTTTAAAATGGGAGAGTAATAGAATAAACAGTTTAAAAACAAAACAAAACAGCAACTCCATCCCTGGGATGTTGGCTATTCTGGTGTGATCTTTTTCAACCTTCTTTACCTTTTAAACCACAGAAGGATTCTCTTGTCAAGACTAATGTAATATTGCATATACAATTTGACTTTTCTGTTAACAAAAAAAAAAAAAAAAAAAGAAAACAGAAACAAACACAAACACAAAGCATCATCTTTCTGACAGCTTTCCAGCTATTATTCCAGGATGTCATTAGGTGATACGATTTCATCAGAACCAGCTGTGCTGGGCCTGAAATCACCTTACCCTTTGATACTATGCATTGGCAGCACCTACAGACTTCAGCAAGATAGTTCTTAACACACGCCAGCCTTGGCAGAGTCACTATGTTATTGGCTACAGCTGCTAGTTAAACTCCTGGTCCTGTGTTATTTAACTTACCCTAACAGAACACTGTTTTTGTCCTGAAGAGCTGCAGGCAATTAACAGTCCCTCTCTTGAAACCTACCAGAGGATTGTAGCCTGGCTGCTTTTTGGCCAGCAGTGTAAGAAAGTCTAAATTGCTGTGGGAAAGGGACGTGTGAGTAAAGCTGGTCCTTGAGAAAGTGGGGAGACAGAGTTGGCTCATCTTTCCTTCTTACTGACGAAAGGGAACTGTGAGGAGATAACAAATGGCAGCTCTCAAATGATGTCATACAAGGGTTAGCTTCTGTCTTTCTGTGAGAAACCAGCATATATTTGGTGGTCATTTGTCTGCGGGTACTAGAGATAAATGTACCACCACTGATCTGAACTTGGTGCCTCTGACCTGGAGACACAGCAAGAGTTGTTGACCAGCCATCAAAAATAAGACCTCTGTTTTATATCAGTTCCCACTCTCCGTAGGTGAAACCACTTTCTGGGTAAAAAAGAAAACTGGTGAATTCTTTTTTTTTTTTTTTTTTTTTTTCTTGTATAATATCTTAACTCTGATATTCTATGTAATCTAGGATTTGGCTAAGTTATAAAATAGGAGGATCATCCTTGAGGAAGACACTAAAATATCATCTTGTTCCTGTAAGTTATATAAAATAAAAAAAACTAGTTGACTGAAGGAAATGAAGTAGAATCACCATAATCTTTTGCAGATGTAATTCTAAACTTAAATAGGAATGATAATTTTTTTTTCTACAGTCTATGGCTTGGACTTCTGTATTGAGACTGTCATGAAATTCTTTTTCATTTCCCATACCCTTCCAATGTCAGTAGACATTCAGGGATGAGTGCTCATGCTAGTGTTTGAATTTGCATGCCTTTTTAAGACTTCTGTAATGCTTATTTCTGATTCTTCCTGTGAAGAAGTTTGGAGGCTACAGGGTGCAAGAATTAGCTAGTGGCAGACAGCAATGTGAGGAGCCAGAATACTGGGACCGTTGCACAGCATAACACTTTTAGATAATGATTTTTTGGAAGACTTGAAAAAGAAACGTGTTAACAATAGATGATCTTGCCTTTCTTGGGGTATAAAGACTACAGGTAACTTGGGAAAGCTTTTCTCTGCAAGTTTCTTTTGGAAAGTTCTTAATTGTTAGCACTTTGGCTTTGGTGGATTCTACATTCCAGCAGGTGTTAATGGACTGATATGATCTATCTGGTCTGCTAAGTTCCTGTATAAGGCCTGCGGCTTTGATTCTAAAAATAATAGTAATAAAAAACTATGCAGAAATTGAGGGGTTTAGTTGAGCCTCAGTGACCCCTTTCTGTAGGTGTATTTTCCTTATGGGAGTGGCACAACTCTGAACACAAGTTCTATGCACTTGCTTCTTTTTTCTTTTTTTTTTTTTTTTTTTTTTTTTTTAATTGTAGAGGTGTACCAAATTTTTATGGAGCTCTAGGGTGAAAACAATCTGAAATAGCTTCTGATCTTGGGTCTTGAAGAATAGCCTTGAATGTCTATCTATTGATGCAGGCCTTGAAGTTTTCACACCAGTGTTTCAAATGACAGAAACCACCCCAATTCCCCCCACAGTTTTAGTTCCCCTTGAGTTATCTGCAGAAGGTTAGAACTCATCTGAGCTTTAGTAAACGATGAAATAATACAGTATTTAAAAGTTAATGTGGGGCTAATAGCCCATGTGGATTCACTTCAATTCCTTCTGCTTCTTTCTTCCCAGGTTTACTTTCACTGTAGTGCATCAGCCTGTGTCTTAGCTACTATGAATCCCTCCTCACCTCACTAACCTTCTGAGAGGTAAGTGCTTTTCTTGCAGACATTAAGAAAATAGGAGGCCCCAGCCTTGCTCTCTATAGTGAAGATGTGGCTCCAAAAGGCCATGTGTCCTGAGGTTTAAGGTACCAGCTTGGTTTGGCTGTAGGCAAGACAGAGGAGGTACTTAAGACATATGCCACCTAAAGGAGAAGAGTATGTTTAGCTCTGTGCTTGTCCTAGCTTTCCAGGCCTTTAGGTTCGAAGACCAGATGTGGAGCAGCACTGATTTTTAGGTAGCTATTGTGTCCTTTGAGATCGAAGTACAGTGTGATCTACATTGATAAACTTCCTTGGTTCTCTTAGAGCTATTTCCACAGTAACTTGTAGGGTGGAAGCCTACTTCAGATTCTCATAAAAGATAGCATCTGAATGAAGAGACACAAGTGCCTTGTTTTGAAGGGACACAAGGATTATGTTAAAATTGTCATGGCCGTTCAGTCTAAAATGACGTATACAGAACTGCACCAGAACATGGGCCGTTCGCTGTAAGGGTTAAAATGGAAGTAGCTTAATTGGGATTCAAGCCAACAGAAGAATATTCTGTTAATGAAGTCCGGAAGCAATGCTGTGAGATGGCATGGAAATACTGTTTGACTTTTGGGTCAGCGGAAAAGGTTCAAGAAGTTATTTTCTTTAGAAAACAGAAGGGTAAGTTTATTATAAAGACATAAAGACTTGTTAAGAGATAGTGGTGTATCAATATACAGGTAGAGGGGAAAAAAAAAGAAGGGAAAGTGGAATGTTACTCTGTGAGGAGCCTGAGTTATGACACAAGGACCTACAGATTTCCACAGCTCTGGAACAAAACAGAAACTTATTTAGTAAGGTAATGAGTCAAGTTACTTGATTTGCCAAATACTGTCTGGATGAGACCAGTTATATAACTCAGTATGGTGACTTTTATAGTGCTTGAAGTGTTGAAGTAAGATAATAAGTGGCAAAACAAAGAAGCTTCCAGTAGCTTGCATTAGACTAAATATGTAGGGAAGTACATTCTTCTGTGTTGTAAAGACTGGCTTTTGTCTGAATCCTGAGGAAGGAACAGGCGACAACAAATCAAAAATAGGCTGTTTTTTTATGACCTGGAGTTTTCCCCTTCAACCAAAACTTCCTTTTCTTGGAGCAGCTGTTCATAGTACTCTACATAAAGTTCTTTGATGTCTGAGCATGTCGGGAAATAACTGGAAGCACCGAAATTTTTTTTACGTTGGTACCCTGACTTCTCTACGATCTCAGGGTATAAACATTATTCTGCTCTTATCTCTGTAATGCTGGCTCTCTCAGATTCAAGCCCAAGTAACTATTTTTATAAGGCAGGAAAAGCAATTTCTTCCCCTAGCTTGAAAGTAGAGTTCTAGATCTCCTTGAAGGCTCATTTCATGTCAGGCTTCTGACATAACACCTCTGCCTTCTTTCTGTTAGCAATGATAATATTAAGAAATTCTACCTATAATAGAAACAAAATATGTTGCCACTAGCTGTTGAGCGTGATTTCTACTTGTCACAACTCAAGCCACCTGTGAATAGTTACTGTGACACTATATGATTATCCTGAAGCTTGATGATACTAGTTCTACTGAAGTGCAACTTTTCTCTGTTCCTTTTATGCTGTTTTGAGACTATTTTTTTCTAGCTGGGACAGACTTCAAGGGCTTGGGAAGATTGATTTGGAATTGAAAATGATTTTGATCAATTGGAGATGCAGTCCAAAATGAAACAGATGAAATTCAAGACAAGTGTAGAGATTTACCCTTAGGAAGAAGAAATCAAATGCAGTCCTAGGGAAGGCCTCGTGGATTAAATGATCTAAAAATGGCAGGAGTATCACTCCATCTTCAAAGGGAAAAAGGAAGGAGGGTAGAAACAGTCCTGAAGGAAGGATTAAAATGATGCTTGTATAGAGAAAAGGAGGGAAATAATTCTAAGAAGTCTTTATCTGGAGTATTATGCTTAGTCTTTGTAACAGCTTTGGAGAAATGAGCTCTAGCGAAAAGGAGCATTGTGAAGACAGCCTCTTAGGGGAAGTATTGTAAAACAGGTAGATGGAAATATAAGGGGATTTTTACAGGATGCTCAAGGAGGATGTTGAGTAACTTTCCCTCTGGGTTGGTGAAGAGTGCATGAAGAAAGAGCAGACTTGAATAAATGCCTTCAGAAGGCAGTAGGAATCAATGTCTCTTGATTCATTTTTTTAATGAAGTGGTTAGATTAATATCTGTAAATATAACCAAGATATGGCTGTCTCTTCTTCCTCAAGGAAGCGTAGGAGAGTCTTTTCAGTCCTACAATTTTGTGGTCTATTGGCTGGACCCTGGACCTTGAAAAGCTGTTCTTAAATTACAAATCAAAATTTCTATTCAAGGAAAAATAGTAGTGGCATTTGGGCCTTGCCACAGAAGCTTCTCGTTTACTCCTTTCTGTCTGCTACTTGTCTTCATTGGGTAGGGATCATACAGTTACCACAGTGCCAAGACCATTTTGGCTGTGACACACTCCAAGGAAGTACGGGAGACATATCCAGAATTTACAGTCTGTGCTTGTCTTACTGCGTGTCTACAGAATCAATGTAATTGAAAAATACTGGTAGGTCTCCCACTCAGGATCAGGGTTCAAGATTCATCCGCTTTCCAAACTCCACCCTGCTCTATTATTCTGTTCTCATCTTGAAATAGTTGCTAAGATTTGGACATTGCAGATACTAGCTGACAAAATACAAGCTAGTAAAACACTGACCTGAGAGAGAGCTAGAAACCTAGGCTGAGTTATGAAAGAAAATCTTGTAAACCAGAGCTCTAAATGCACTGCAGATGAAATTGCCTTCCTTGCATTGCTGCAGCAAGACTGGGGACTTTATCAAGGTAGCTTAAAGTACGTGTCAATCTTGCGTACAGCTGCAGTTAAAGAAAATACAAGACTTAATAATTATTTTACTGATATATACCTTCCCTCCCTCTCACCTCAGCTGTCAATGGCTTAATTTTGGTTACCTTTCTATAAGGAGTTGTTGTAGATGCAGAAGAGTCTCAGGATTGTTTTTCTGCCTTTCCTCTTTCCTTTAAGTATCCTACTCACTCTGCGCCTTGACATAGATTGTTTTCCAAGAGAGGCTGGGCAGTAGCCAAAAGACCACTGTGGCTGAAAATATCAAGTGAACGAAGTGTAGTATTTGGAGTGACGCTTCAGAAATGCCCTGATTAGAAGGAAAGATACCTTGTGGGTAATAGAAATTGCTTATCTTCCCTTTCCCTGTGGTTACATGAGCTCTCTGAGCATTATATACCACCCATACAACTCTCTTGTAGACACACGTGTGCATTGTTCCAGAAAATACAGAGCTAATATGGGCAGTCTTCATCCTTGTGAAGAAAGGGAGATAGCTACAGGGTACAGAGGAGGCAGTATTCCCCTTTATAAAATTATCCTTTGGAATATCCTGGGCAACTTATATCTGCAGTATAAAATATTGTCTTTTCTTTAGATGATCTCAAATTTTTGTTGTGGCAAATTGGAAGCTTAGGGATCTATGAACTGGAGGTGCAGTAATCAAGAAAGCAGTAGGGCACAGGGAAGAATCTTGCTGGCAACCTGAGCAGGAATCAGAGCAGCTGAGTTGGATAACTATCTCATAATCCTAGCATAAAATACTCTTGTAGTACATAGTAAGCGTCTGTTGCTTTTTGTTTTCCCCAAATACTTCCATATTCTGTTTTAATACTCTGCTGCTAATTGTAACAGCCATGTACTGTGAAATTTGCTCAAGATGCACAGTAAAACATCTGCTGACAGTTTCAAGCTTGAGCTTCTCTTGAGTAGCTTCAAACTATTGCCCTACCACCTATGTGCCAGAAAATGTGGACTAAAAATGCTTAAGGATGGGGTAAAGAAGAACAGTGGCATGGTTGCTGTTGCAGGTAGTTTATAGTCCGGGTAGTTTCTGGCTAGGAGCTGCAGCTAATGCTGTGACCATAGGGGGTAGTGACAAAAGGTACTTACTGTTTTTCCTTAAATGCGTAATGATAATATACAGTTGCTGATATGACTGCCTGAGGAGATCTTGGCACTTTCTAATATAACGTTAAGCTTTCTCCATGTACATCTTCCTGCATTCTAATGTGTCTCTCAAATGCTTCAGTAGGCAGAGACTACAGTGAAAAAGGTATGGTATTCTGCTAATGCTGTTTCTCAGTAACAACCTGGGTGAGGTGCTTAGTCAGGCTGCAGCTGTCATGCTGAACATCTTTCCTCTGGCAAGCATAAACTTCATGCTATGTAGTTACATCAGGGCCTTCCCCTTATTGAGGGGCTGCATTGGGGGAACTGGTATGCTAATAAATTGCCCCCACTTAGACTTGCCTAATGAGGTACCTCAAGACACTCTGAGACTTTTTTATTAATGTTCATAGCTACTTCTCTCTGGTGCAGTGGAAGAAATGAAATTATGGGTTTGAAATGGTAACGAGTAACTGACAGAGCTCTGAGGTTTGGACTCGCACCCTTTGATTTCTCACCCATGTTAGCCACTTTTGAGGTTTATTTCTTGCATGCAGTGTATTTCATAGAATTTGATCATCAAGCTTATTGTGAAATTTCAGAACTATTTTTGTTGGTGGTAGATTAGCTACAGGCAGTAAATTGTCTCAGGTGTGGAATGTGATGTACTTAGTCTAATGGAGGAAATTCAGTGCTTGACTGATCAGTGAGGGTTTGTATTTGCTGCCTTTTAATTTCTCTAGTTGACAGATTTCTGCCTGTGACCTGACTTGCCTTGAGACTGTCACTTGTTTTGTAATTTGGGATACTTACATGCTAAAACAAATTCCTTCACTGACAGACCTGCAAGAACTTTTAAGATAGGCAGCTTCCATTGGAGAACACCAATAGTGTTCAGAAGGAACTTTTCTGTTCCACATCCAAATACCACAGTTCAAATCAACCTCACTACCAAACTCCTGGGGCTCAAGTGAGGCTTTTGATACTGGATTACTTAAGCAGCCAGTCTGAAGTTTTCATTTAATCTCTTCCAAGTTGAATGTGTCAAATCATAGAGTAACACCTTTTCAAGATTCAAGTGCAGTAAGGTGAAAGCCTTACAACTACAAGTGATTTCATGGGATCTCTATAATCCCATTAGTCAACGAAGCATTATGAGAGCCTGTTCTGTCACACCTGTGCTTCAGACATGCCATGGCCCGAGGCTAGGCTTTGGAATTGAAGTTTTAGCTTCCTGAATCCCAACCTGATTGGCAATTTGTAATCATTAGAGTGGCAATTTTGATCTTCTTTCCATGTCAGTGTGCTTGAAATGTTTATTCCAGGAGTGGCAGAGATCCCTATGCAGTGCTTTTAGCAAATTGGTAATGAGCTTGATTCTGAGTCACCTTCCTCAGATCCCTCCAGGAATGTCTTATGCCAAGGCTTCAAGGATCTAGCTCTATGTAGTAGACTATAGTCTACGCAGTTCTCCCACTTTGCCTTTACCAATGGTGTTTTAAAGGTCTATAAAAGGGAAGAAAAAAAAAAAAAAAAAGGGATCCATTTATTGTGGGGTGGATTGCCCTGATGTTTATATATCCCGTAGTGCTGAGCTTATCCCTTTTAGGCAGAAGCGCATCCTTCTGCTTATTGACCTGTCCCAGAGAACAAGTTGATGAATTTATCTACGGAACCATGCTTGCTAATGCTGCTCTGTTCCATCCTGCTTGCTTCATTCAGGAGCAAGACTTCACACCTCAGTTCACTGCATGCCCATACAGATATTTGTGTGGGTGTAGAATCTTGCATTTTGGTAGTTGTATTTGCTCCAGCTAGCACTCTTTGATGGAAAATACTCTGTGTAGCTCTTCAACTCTAGTGTTGTTAAATCAGAAACAAATTTGTGACATCATGTACTGTTTGTCAACCAGAGTAGAAGGTCATTCAGATCGCAGCCCATCTAGTTGCATCTTCCCAGGACACTTAGGTCATTAAAGAGGCATAGAGCTGAGAGACATAAAACTCATGTCACAAAATGGTGTCATTATTGACCTAAGAAAACTTGGGAGAGTTGAGGGCAGTCATTCTTGTCACTGCAGTCCTAGCCAAATTAATTTGTGCCTGAATGTTGCAAGGACCCCTCTGCTCATGTTGTGTAGTGTTTTGTGAATGGGTAACAATGCCAGTGTGAAGGAAACTAGTTTCAGTTTTAAATCAAAGACACTCTGTCCTCTGAAGTCTCATATCATTGCTGCAATGCTGCAACATCATCTGGTACCCCACCATGCTCAAGGGCTGACTCTGCACTACATTGTGCAGGCTTGTATCCTAAGTGCCATCCCCAGCTAAGCAGCTTCAGTCTCCATGTATCCTTCCAGCAATAAAGCTTTTCGCAATGTTTAAATTTAATCTCTTTTACTGCAGTTATATCCTGTAGGCTCTTGTTTAGTTTACCACAGACATACAGAATGTTTAATTCCTCTTTTGAAAGAAGTTTAAATGTCACTGTGACTTGCCCCTGTTTCTTTTGCTAACGAAGCCCCCAAATTATTCTTTATTCATAGTTATATTTTGTAATCCTCCAATAATGCCTGTTCTTCCCCAGAATAGTTGTTATTGATGTGTCTCTTGCTAAAGGCAGGATGTCCCTAAACTAGGTATGGTGATGCAAATGATAATTCGACTGCAGTGGATATGGTGGAAAAGTTATTATAATCACACTAAGAGGAGCCAGATCATTAAAGAAAACAAACTAGTAAGATGACATCTAATTGCTAAACACAAGTTGCTGTAAATGATGAAGTCTCAAATACAGAACTGAGAATGGAAAAAAAAAAAAATCAGTGCTTTTAATTTTAAAGCAATTATTGATCTCCTGAGAGGAGCCGGGTAAAACTTCAGTGTTTTTTCTTTGGGGGAAGGTACACTGGTTTTCAGTAAAATTATTTGCCTTACTTTTAAACTCCTAAGAAAACCAATTAGAATTCTAAGTTTCTAAGTAAGTTGAGCGCTTTTAGTATATTGCAGTGAGATGTTTCGAAATTTGAAACTGCTCTTAAACTAATATAATTTGTTGAGCTGGACATGAGTTCCATTTATATTCTGCTCCTAATCACTCATTTTCAAAGGCAAGAAGAATGTACGTATTTTCTTCCCTATAGATAGATAAACATATATTTTTATTAAATACATATTTATATATAAAAGTGTGCCCATTTCATCCAAAACATGGATATATGTTGCTTGATGCAAAAAATAGGCAACTGGTAATGTTGAGGCAGCTAAGGGAATTGCTAAGTGGAATAAATATGACAGCTTCAATCTGAGACTTTTTGTCTGAAAGGTGTTGTGTCATGCAAAAGGGAGGAACATCCTCTTTCCATTGCTGTAGTGCAGCCAATCTTATAATGCAGCGCTGCAGTTTGGATACCTCACTTCCAAAATATCTGTCAAGGATCTGGAGGTTGTCTTGTTGGAGTCCCTTGTTTGATGTGAGGCCATCATGATATAGGTAGCTTGAGGCTGTCTCCAATTGGGTTTTAAATAGATCCCAGGCTGGAGATTCCACTAACTTACTCTATGACTTATTCCAATGCTTGATGATCCTTCAAGCAGAAATTTAATAAATAACTAAATGTAATTTCAAAATATTTGCTAAAGTCATGATAAACAGCATCTACTGATCTTTTCTCATCTTCTGAAGTAGTTGTTTTGCAGAAGAAGGCTATCAGGTTGGTCAGGTATATATGTTCCTTCGTAAATCCATGCTGACAACTCCCAGTCATACTATTATGGAATCATTTGAGTTGGAAGGGACCTTTAGAATTCATTTAGTACAACTCCCCTACAATGAACAGGAACACCTACAGCTAGATCAGGTTGTTCACTCTTCATTTGTCCTTAATTTGCTTGGAAATGATTTCAAGAATCGTTTGTTCCATCACATTCCCAGGAATTAAGGTAAAGCTAATGAGCCTGTAATTGCACAAATCTCCTTACTCTTCTTAAAGATGAGTGACAATCAATAATCAAGAAATTATCAGGAGGAACCAAATGGATCAATTCACTTCCTTTTTTTTAATTTTTTTTTAATACTTTGGTTGGGGGAAAATTTGTCTTTTTTCCTGGGGAAAAACAGACAAACATTTAAAAGCCACTTGTTGGACTGGAATAACTACTTCCATAGTGAACATTGAGAAAGTGTAGGGAAGTCAGAGTCTGGGACAGGTCCTGCAAGCTCTAGCTGTGAGCAGATATAACCTGTGCTCAAGATGGCACAGAAATATGGGTATTTCATGTCTTCTTCCCTCCAGCTAAGGACACTTACTATTGAGTAAGTGGCCAGCACAGCTGTCCCATCCCATGCATCTGCAGGTCACTGCTGCAGTGACATCTAAGGGCTCCTGCTTTCAAAATGCTGAGTGGGTGGGAGAAGACTGCAGAACTGGCCTCTCTACCCTTCCATCTCCCTGCTGCTTTTGTTCTCTGCCTTAATTCCCTTTTGAAGGGCTGATATTTTATTCAGCAGCCCCCGCTGTGCCAGAGCCCGTGACAGAAGTTTCTCAGAAGCACTCCAACGACAAAATGCTCACAGCTGGGCTTTGAAACTCCAGGGAACGCTGGGCAGTGAGGTGATGGTGGCAGGGAGTTGCGAGGAGGGGCACAGAGAGGGGACAGGGGGACAGGAAGTCCACTATTTGTTAGGAATAATGAGGCAAAGATATAGCACAGATTTTTTATTACAAATAATAGACAGTGAACTTCAAACAACAGCAGTGAGTTGTTTTAAAAAAAAAAAAAAAAAAAAAAACAGCAACAGAGTTAAATAAATGCCTAATTAGCCAGCACCATGAAGGTGGAATTCACTGCTACAGAGATTCTTAAGGGAGAGTCAATAAATTCACAGCTGTTAGGTAGGTTTTTTGTTGGTTGTTTTTCTGTTGTTTTTTTTCCCCCTCTTTCTTTCCCCTCAGGCACAAAAGAAAATCTGAATGAGCCCAGGGCTGCTGTAAAGGTTTTGGCGGGCTTCCTCTCCTTGTTGGCACCATTCACAGCTCATATCTCAACAGAGGTAGAGCTGCCAGATCCACTCTACCAAGGAAACTTGGGTGATCTGTGAGTGGCAGGACTGTAGGCTGTGTGTCTGGGACCAGATCTATCAGTAACTGTGTCTGGTCCAAGGACAAGTCCAAGACAATATAAAATAAAAATAAAATACTGCAAGTCCTGCATGCACCTTTCTGTGTGCGTGACTTAGGACATAAGGGTATGTTACTTCCTCTCTTCAGTTTTGCAAAGATATTTACAAATTCTGCAGGTTTCTGATTGCAGGTTTGAGTTATCCCAGTGTGATTTCTGATCTGCGTGTTCATGTAGAAGCAGGACGTTGTTTATCACAGGATGGTTGGGTTGGAAGGGACCTTAAAGCCATCCAGTTCCAACCTGTGCCAAGGTCAGGGCTGCCACCCACCAGCTCAGGCTGCCCAGGGCCCCATCCAACCTGGCCTTGGATGTCTCTGGGGATAGGGCACCCACAGCTCCTCTGGGCAGCCTGCACAAGTGCCTCACTGCCCTCTCCTTGAAAATATCCCCCCTGACATCTAAACATCTAACCTAAATCTCCTCTCTTTTTGTTTAAAGCCATTCCCCCTGGTCCTACCGTTATGGATCTCTGCAGAGGAGATGGCATGTTGGGTCCGCAGTGAGGCTCATGCTAAATAATAATAAGCAAGGCATACTGCCTTACTTATAATACTACCATAAGGCAGGGCAGTGTTTTTTGGCTGGTTCGTTGAGGCATCACCCTGTGTGAGCCCTGTGCCTCAGAGTGTGTTACTGGAGCAGCAGTCTGACCAGGAAGCAGCCACACAGCCAGCTCCTGTAAGCAGCTGTGTTAGTGCAATGTGCAGATTGTTGAAATGCTTTAAATTAAAACACTTTGTGTTACCCCAGTAAAACTAAACGCTTTGACTCAGGGATTGTCAGAAAGCTCTGTTTTGATCAGGCATGTCAACATTCTGTATCAGAATTTCCATTCCGTGGGAAAGAGAAGAAATTTCAATTTTTCATTATTTTTTTTTCATGATGAAAAAAATCTTCAGATTTCCCAGGAGGTGAAAAATCAGAACCTCACTTAGTTTTGTCTGCATCATGCAGTGACTCCCATAAAATAAGTACAGAACAGAATCATTTTCCTTTTCTTTTTTTCTTTCTAATCAAAATGCAGAGAAGGCAACTGCACTTTGTGCCATTTGATTTAAAGCAGCCAGCTCTGCTCTCAAAAGCACCAGAGGTTAAAAACCCAAATTGGAGTGATGAAAGCACAGTGTCTTTTTCTGCAGAGCTTTGTCCTAACTCACCTAGCCATGCTACCCCCTGTTTTGAAATGGTGGAGAGAGGTGCCTGCTGATGGGGATGAGGAACATTGAATTTGAGATGTGAAGGCAAACAGGCTTGGTTCTACAAGTGATCAGGAAGACTGAACTGAGGAATGTGCCCTCTCCTCCATTTCTGCACCCAAAATATTTATGTCAAGCCTGATTTCAGCTGTCCCTGCACAAACACAGACCACGAGTGTTGCTGGATGCCTAGAGCTGGAGCTGTGAGAGAGAAGAATGACCCTCTGAAATGAGAAGAGGGACTGAAACTGTGAGACACTTCCTACTCCCATGGCTAAAAGACAAATGGCTTCAAGAAGGAGCTTTTTCACAGATTATCTGCCGTGATAAACATTTTTCAACAAAAACGTAATGAGAAAAAGCAGTGCCAAACCCTGGGGGAACAAAGAGAGACAATAGCGATCGCATCAGGCTATCCGTGTGCCACCAAATCAGGAATTGATGCTAATGACAAATGGACATGGAAGATAAAATCACAGCCATACTCTGAAGCCTGGCTCAGAGAAGCCTGTGCCTACCTCTGATGGAGACCTGCAGCTCTGCTTTCTCCTTACCCTGCAACAGTGTACATACAGCTTATCTCTCCCAGCAAAACAACATTGAGCAGAACTGCATGGGGCGGGTTTGTGAACAGGTCTGCATGTGGGAGAATGTTTCTGTCCTCATCTCTGAGGGTGGGAGAGTGCTGCGACCATCTCTGTACCTGTGGGAGGCATAGGGCTGGGTGCATCAACCCCTTCGCACACCCTGCTAGAAGTTAATAGGATTACTCTGAGGTTTTAGAAAAGATGCTGTTACAGCTTTTTGTGGTAGCTCAACATGTGGGTTGCACATAGCACCTTGCCCTGCCTTGTAGGGAGGGTTTGTGGAGGAAATCAGAGCAGCCACATGTGCTCGCGAGTTGCGACAGGGTATTATCTTCACCGCAGATGGCATTATTCCTTCAAGTGAAGCAACCAAGGGGAACGGGAATTGGATATTGAGGTCACGGAGGGAAACAGCATGAGGCACCACTTACATGCTGGGATCAAATATTAAGGGATACTAGGGTTTGACTCATGAGGTTTTAAAGTACTGCTCTGAAACCACTGTACATCATCTAGAGGGAGGGAGGCTGTGGGAATTAGGGGACCATCGCAGGTGCATCTTCCCTGTCATCTCATGAGTCAAAGTTTCAAGAAGAAATATGAGAATGACAGAAATGCCTAAGTGGATGTGGTGCAGGGCTGGGGGATGCGCAGGTGAGGACTGCATGCTCCACAGGCAGCCAGGACTGCCTCAGGATGTAAACTTCACAAGGCACATCCTATTGCAATACTCAGATATCATAAAAACAAAACAAACAAAAGGCTCTTCTTGTGGTTCCTTGCATTTCACAGGTCACAGGAGGTGCAGCTGTGCTGGGAGGGGTAGCAAGGCTGAGATTAGCAGGCTTTCTTATCCAAGCCTGCAGCATGAGGTCTTGCAGAGGTAGAACTGCAAAAGTAGGTGTGACAAATGATGGAGTAATAGAAAATAAGTCTGAGGTTATTGCACAAGTGCACCTTAAAGCCATTTCAAGACCAGGTTGGATGGGGCCCTGGGTAACCTGATTCTATTGGGTAGCAACTCTGCCTATGGCAGAGGGTTGGAGCTCGACGATCTTTAAGGGCCCTTCTGATCCAAGCCATTCTATGGTTCATGCCTGGCAAATCCTTTTTGGTATGACAAGCCCACACCGCCATCTCTGAGCCTACTCTGTAACTCACTGCTGTGTGTGTGTCCTGTGCTGATTTGGAGAGACTGAAGTTTCATTCTGCTGGCTACCAAATGTCTTATTGGAGTACTGTTGCAGAGGGCATCAGGAACTTTCTTTCAGATCTTCCTCTGTCTCAGAAAAGTTCAGGGGGTTTTGAAATAACCTTCTCTTTGGAGAAAATCTGAATCTCTGAAGCAAGCTAGCATTGGCTGGACATAAAGCCATAAATCAGACCCTGACTCCTTTTGAAAGGACTGTGGTTTTTTCATCCCTGAATTTCCATTTTGTGATAGAATCCAGGAGGCAAGCCTGCATAATGCCGTGGAAAGTCAGGATGTGCTCAGGAGCATGCTCCAGAAGAGTGCCTCTGAAATGTTCTAAGTCAGCAGACCAGAACAGGCTCAAGGCTTGTTTGCTGCAAATATGACATGGAGCAGCTTGGGGAACAGACTCACCCTGGTGAAGTTATAGGCTGCTTCCTCCACCCCACGTCTCTGCGTTGCTAGCTATGTTTGTCCTCTGTTCAGGCTGTTAACTACACCTCTCACGTTTCCTCTTGCATCCCCTGGCCTTGTAATGAGGCATGTGTAAGCAAATGAGAAAATGAACGTGTGTGTGGGTGTCCTTGTATGTGGATAAAGAGTGAGGATTTGAAGCCCCTTGTGCCTTGCTTGCACAGCTGTTAGTGGGATCATGTGGAGACGAACTGGGTGGTGGGTTGAAAGTCAGATTGCACTGTTCACCCTGTGCAGTCAGCTGAAACAAATAGGCACACTTTTAGGACAGGTTTATTTTTAAGCTGGATCTCCCAGAAATCAATAGGGGAAACTCTTTGTTTAAATAGCTTCTTACAACCAGCTCTACAATAATCCTCTGTCAAAACTCAGTTCCTGCTTTAACTTACTAGGTTAGAATCACAGAATCATTAAGGCTGGAAAAGTCCTCTATGATCAAACTCCAAGTCCAACTGTCCACCTACAACCAATATTGTCCACTAAACCACGTCCTTCTGTGCCACTTCTACACATTTCTTGAACACCCCTGAGGATTGCGAATCCACCACCTCCCTGGGCAGCCTGTTTCAGATTAATAAGGATTCTTCCTTATTTCTGTACCTTACTTGCTAGATTTGTCTGTGTTACTGTTCTGTGCAATTTCATGGTCCTACTGAATAATACTTTCCATGATCTCCTTGCACAGACTTCAGGGAGCACTGGCCCAAAATGGACCAGAATTCAGCATTTGCATGGCAAGTTTGTTTTCAATTTGCTGCAAACATTTGGAGTTTGCCTGCAAACTGTTGAGAATTTGCAGATGCTGGTAGCCTTTACTTAATAAAGAAAAGTAGAATAAACAGATATGCTTGAAAATAAAGGTATATGAATACCTGATCCTAGCTGCAAGAAGTTTTCAAAATGGCTGCATTGACCCAGATGGTGTGGGCTTGGATCTATAATTGCAGTGGTTCTCATGACACTTTCTCTTTCCAAGAGCTTTCTGGCAAAGACAACATATCTGGCAAGACCAACAGTGTGAAATGAAGATAAATGAAGAATATGGGCACATGAATTTTAAGAAGCAGCCTGGATTGGTCTTATTCAGAGGAAGGTTTTCAGGTATTTTGTAGTGTTTTCCTCAGTTCTAACAACAGCAGCAACAATACACGTAGCAGCTATGTCAGTAGAGGAGAGCAACCCTGCAACCCTGTGGTTGCTATGTCAGCCCAGGTTCTAGAACCCAGTTCCTTGCTCCTCCTGCAAACTTGCATTTAACCTTGGGAAAGAAGAGACATCCTGTGCCTTCACTTTAGAGTCTCGAGCATGTTTTGACAAGTGTCTCAGAGCATATCTGCAGTTCCCTATTTTTGCAAGGACTTTGGTTCTGCTGTATGTATTTTAATACCACATGATATTAGTCAGGTTTTAATTGGCTTTGATTAGCACTCCCACAAGCTGTGTCACTATTCACCTTTGTCCAAATGAACTTCACATAGGAGATGTCCAAGTCTTTCCTGTATTTGTAATGCATTGAAAGAATCACCTCCAATCTGATCCCTAATCAACAGAGCAAAGATATCTGCCCACACACAGGGATTATTTTTTGGGAAAGTCAGATTTGTTCTCTTGAGTAAAATGATCCCTTCAAGAGAAGTTCAGTAAAATAGAGTTCCACTGTATTATCAAGCTATGAGTCAAATCAAGAGAAGAGACAAGTATAGATGAGCCACAGGTCATTGATTCCCTTTTTTTCCTAAAATAAGTTCTTGAATGTGATAGAAAAAAATCTTAATGGTCTCAAACATTCTGCAAGATCCATCTTGTTCCTTTAATTACCCTTGATTTTTACTTGTCTCCTCTTTGGTGGGTGTTCATGTATGCGGTACTTCATATGGTAGATAAAGATGTACAAATGTAACCCTTATACCTACTGGCTTCTGTCAGATTATTTCTTCTCTAGAAGCTGATTGCAAAGAAAAAAAAAAAAAAAAGAGGTGTTTTTGCTGGTGGTAGCACACTTTTCTGAAGGAAGAAAATAAAAATTTATCTAAACTCAGGATAGTTTGATACTGCAGTGCTGCGGTAGTATCAAGAAAGTTGCATGTCGGGTGTTACTGAAGTTGGATACCTAAAATGAACTCTATTCCTGAGAGTATCTTTGGTATTATTTATTTTTATTTCAAACTGACATTATATTTCAAGGGAGATGGAGGCTGTGCTTCACCTACACAGAGTTTAACTGCCTACATTTTAGATATCTAGGTCCGGACTCATCACCTTAGCTCCCAGTAGAGAGCTGCTAGGATTTTCATCATCAAAGGGCAGTTGTCTTCAGCCAGACTCCCTGATGAATGGAGTTAGGAAGCTTTCTTTCCCTCTGTGTCCTCCTCCCTGGGAGGATGTGAGGTGTAAGCTCCTACAGCCATGGGTAGAAAAGTCTTCTGCTGAGACTAGTGGAGCCAGCAGTATGGCAGCGAAGGGACAAACATTGTAATACTCACTAGAATAGTCCTTAGGTGTTATACATGTTGTTTTTAATATCAGGATATTTTTGTTACATTTTATTTCTTAAGAAAAAGACTTTCACACTCACTTTTTGGGAGCCTGCAAGGAGTGGATTCTGAAGAAACAGCATCAGTCGGCCCCAGAGCAGAAGGTCTCTGTGACTGAAGGGAGTGTGATAGTGGTTGGATCAATTATACAGTCCACTGACTATTGAAGACACACTTGTGTTAAATTTTGGTGCTGATACAGAAAGCCCACTGTAGACAACTCTCTTCCCTGTCTTGAGATAGAGCTACCACATCTTTCCTTCCCCTGTTTTACACACTTGAAGGAGCTCTTGTTTTGTTGTTTTTTTCCCTACCATGTAGTTTTCCTTTCCTTTCAACACGATGAATTTCAGGCTGAATTGATGGTCCTGCAGAGCCATGTTTTCCCTTGCGATGAATAACACAAAAGCTCTCTTCATGCTGATCAAATGAAGTCTAGGTGACAAGAGTCCATAGATTTCTTGAAGGGGGTTACTTTTGGTGTTTTCTGGAAAATTACTGGAATTTTAATTGTGTAGAACTCTAAATGGTCATGGCTAACTGTTAACCTTCTCCGAGGCCGAGTCAAAGCTCAATGGTAGCGCTGATGTCTCTTTTGCCTGACAATCTGAAAATCTCAGCTTCCTTCAAACACTTTGGAGAAAGAGATGATGGTCAACACAGAGGCTGCTCTGTTCATGTTCTTTATTGTTCACACTCACTTTGGTGGCTATTATCTTTTCCCCTCCAGAGCTGAAGCACTCACATGGCTACATGTATGCAGACTGACAAGATACCTAATGATTTTCACCTTTGGCTTCTGATCCTGCTCTGCATCTGAAAATCATTATAATTTGATGCCTGATTAGTTGCCTTTCAGATGAGCAGATAAGATACAGAGCTCTTCATCCACCTCCTGAAAAAATTCTGCTGGTATAAATAGCCTTCTTGTTGAGAGGTTAGCCAGAAAGGGTTGGGAAAGAACAGAACACAAATATTACAATTTTTCTTCCTCCTGTGCATCCCTTCTCAGTGTCAATTGCTGTTTTTTACAGGGTAGGAGAAGATTGAGGGAAAGAGATATGGGTCAGTATGGGTAGAGAAACTGGTTCTGATATTGCTTGTAGACACAAATATGTAGGATCCCTTTACTTTTGTGGATTAGCAGTCCATGATGCAACGAAATTAACTTAAAGCATCCAGAAATCTTTGAGAGAAAAGATAGTCAAAAGAAAAGTAGGACAACAGAAGAAAACTGTAATGTCCTACAAATGAGGTACCCTCAGATCCCAATGTTGCTCAAGCCTTGTTACAGAAACTAAGCTGATATCTTTGACCATTTTAGTGCCTTAATTTAGATATGTAATACCAGCACTTAATACTTTCCAAGTGTAAGATTCAAAGTAGCTTAAAAATGAGAGAAGTTGCAGCAATCCCATATTACAGACTCACTAAGAGAAATGATTTAACAAAGCCATTAACAGCCAAAAGACTTGCCCATTCTGCATGTGCACCAAGTTAACATGACCTCCAGGCTTTGCTTATCTCATCCGAAGTTACAAAATGGCTGAGTGAAAGTGCTTCATTAATAATGTTCTCCCCTCTGGCTTGCTGATGGAGTACTACCTACCTGAAATCCCATGATATTCTCTTTTTCTCCCTGTCTCTCCAAGCATACCAGGTTATACAGCCTACATTTATCTGATGGCCCTTTCTATGGTGCATGAGTTACCTCTGTGCCATTGCCGGTCTCAAAGAAGTGAATTCTGAAAGTAGCAAAGAAACTCCATCTGGATCTGGATATCCTCAAATTTGAATTAAGTTTGGATCTGGGTAACGGTTCAGTTCATTACAGAGACAGGACTGGCTGGATACCAAGGTCAGTTATGACAACACACCCAAGAATTATCAGGGCTGACTGAGGCCCTTGAATCAGTTTTGAACCCAGACTGAGTTTGTTGGTGAAGAATTACCTATCTAACACAACCTGAAAAGCTCTGAGGAGCAGGGCTGTTTGTATCATCAGCTTCTTTCAGAAACTTCCAGGTATTGTAGCTTTTGCACTGTTTCTGCATCACAGACTGTATCCCGTACTGGGCAGCTCAGTCAGTGATTGAATGCACAGCAGAGTGACTTGCCTGAGATGGTTCTTGGTTTCTGGCAAATTTTCTACCTTTAACAGACTCTTCTCCCTAGTTTTCCCTTTGTTATGTTCTTTATTTGGTAGTATTAGATGAGGTGTATAGACACCTGAAGCAGTGGCTTATGTGAAGTTTGAACCAGAAGAGATCAGAGCAGCATTTCAAAGTCTTGTCAGATTCCCTGTTGCAGCTTCTTGCACCTCCTCTGGACCTACTTCCTGCCTGAAATGCCAGAATGAAGTTCCCTGTAACTCTGATCGCACATTCTGTTTCTCCCAGTGGTGCCTACTAGAAGAAATTTTGTCTCTTGGATATCCATCTCAAAAGTGAGAGAGAAAAATAATAGTTACTTTAAATAATGAACGAAAGTACCAAGAGACTTACTTTCCCACACCTTCTCCCTTCCCCCATGCAGATAATCTCTTCTTTAAAAACAATTTTCCAAGTGAGCTTCACGCTGGATCGACAGCCCTGCAAAGCAGCATCCTCTTTTCACATACCAAATGGGAATAACTGATGCGTGGGAGTGCAGGTTTCCACTCAGCGCTAGCAGTGTGTCTTGGACTTAATATAGCTAGAATGTTGCGTATCTGTGAAGGTCCGTTCAGTGACAAAATCCTGCGCTCTTCTGAAGGACAAAAGCAGAGGTGATGATTTGTTCACTGATTTCTACCGGGGCAATAAGCGATCAATAAATAATTCAACTACAGTAACTAAAAAGAGTTTTAACATGATGAAACGTATCTTGCTGCTTCTGTGTTTGGCCTGGAATGTATGACCTCCAGGCAGAAAGCAGTAGATGTTGCTACAAATCTCCTTGAACGTGTTTTGCCTTTGAAATTGTCAGGTTGGAATTGATTATGTATTTGACGTTGTTCAACTCATATTCTTAGATTGTGTGTTTAAAAAAATGGAATACAGTTACTTTGCCTTTTTTTTGTTTATTTCCCTTCTGCCCTCTGGCTCCTCCTGTCTTCACTCAGCCTGCAGTTGGGACCAGTCAACTAATACGCTGTGTTTTGTCTTTATGAAGGGCAGCAAGCAGGTATGAACTTTTGGTGTGAAAACTTGCCTACAGAACTTTAATTGCAAAGTTCTTGTGCCAGTAAATAAAAGAGGCTGTGAATCCACTTGAATTGCATACTTTTAACTAATCCGGGCAGTCGTTTCTGAGCATTCTTATTGCATTCGTTTTCAGACGTCTTGTAGCTGTAAAATATTGTTAGGGATATTTTTAGGATGAACAGGTTCAATCAACTAGAATGCTAATAGTATCTGAGCTCCCTCCAAGTTTCAAGCTGAATAGGTTTTGAGGTTCAGAAAGTTTCAATTAATTTTTTCATCTTTTTTTTTTTTTATTATTTTCATTAACACTTTGCTTCTCAATGTCCAAATTCAGAGTGCACTGATGTACTCTGTTATGATGCGCTCTGTTAGGGTCTATTCTTGTCTTATTTCTAAACCAACCAGAAGCAGGATGCATTTGACATCTCTTGAAGAAGTTTGCTATGATGAGAATTCTGTCTCTGTTTTCTGAAAGACAGATTATTTCACATGAGATCAAGAGTGGATCTATTCTAAAGTTGAGCCAGGCTAAGTTTAGGCTGTCTATCAGGAAAGACTTCTTTACAGAAAGGGCTGTTAAGCACTGGAACAGGCTCCCCAGGGAGGTGGTTGAGTCACCACCCCTGGATGTGTTTAAAAACTGTTTGGATCTGGTGCTCAGGGACATGATATAGATGAGGGTTATTAGAGCTAGGGTAGTATGGTTAGGTCATGATTGGACTCGAGGATCTTTAAGGTCTTTTCCAACCTAAGTGATTCTATGATTCTGTCTTAACTGGAATGGTTATGAACAAACTCCAGAACCAGTCTCTTGATAGCTGGACTGCATCTACTATTTTTTTCCTGCCTACAAGCTAAACTTGCAATATAATTCTTAAACAAATAAACTGATGAACTTTTTCCTTGAATTCATAAGTCCCTGAACTAGGGAATTTTGTCCATAAACTCCTCACTGAAGAAAAATATTTTGTAGCACCCAGTAGATGTTAAGTGACAAGCAGATTTCAATGTTGCCTGGAAAGTTTTACGGTCTGGACTTCTTGTGATGAAGGTTCAAGAAAGAATGTGGCATAGAAACTCTCCAAATAGTGCTGATGGATAGAGGAGATAAAACTGAGCCAAAGATCAACTGTTTTACCAAGCATATTACAGGACTTTCCTGTTTGCCATAGCAAACATAGTCAATGAATACAAGAAATCATAAACCCATGTACAAACAAAACCACACAGTTTAGCAAACAAAGCTGCTGAAAAGCTGAGAGAAATGTGAAGGAGACCTACAGTAAGCTATGGAATTGTAATTGCAGTATGGTACACTGAGATGCTGGAGGTGGATGGATGCCTTAGCCAGATAAGTGAGCAGACAGAGAGGATAGAAAACGTGCTGGGACACCAGTGAAAAGGCACAACAGAAGTCAGAAGAGTCTGTTCAATATTTTCCTCATTCTTGTATTTGGAAAAGGCAAAACTGTTCATTTTAGCAGTCCAGGAGATATTTCCTTGCTAATGCACATGATCTGGTGATATGTTTTCCAAGTGTTTTTTGCATGTTGCAAATGAAACAAATGTGTAAAGGTTGAAGTCAGAGGACAATCGCAGCAGGAAGGGAATCCAGCTTCCCTAAGTTCATGGGCATGTCAGAGTGAGTGGGAGAAGAAGCAGTAATTACAACTGGAATAGGGAATTTCTTGAGATTTCCCCTAACTGAACAAAAATATCCACCTTCCCGAGGACACAGTCCCCTGTGTAGATTCCCTTTGCCTCCCGTTGGCTCCAGCAGCCTGGATACTTGTCAAATCCCCAGCATGCAGCTGCCTGCATCTCACAGTCCATTATTATTGCTGATGCTAATCTCTGACCGCTGAACACGGGTCAGAACCAGGAGATAATTGCAGCTCCGATCCGCCAGGCATGGTCCTTTGTGAGTAGTTAATGAGTGTTCAGGAAAATAAAGCAGAAAGAAGAAAAGGGGGATTGTGGTTTGCATACAGTGAGATAGAGAGAGAATAGGAGATGGAAGGAGGGGAAAATTCACTGATGGGGAAAAAAAGAAAGAATTAGGAAAAAGGAAACCATTTGCACTAAACGTAACTACTGCCTTGTACTAATTTCGCCGAGTGGATACTGCTGGCTCTAGTAAGAAAAGCAAGTAGGATGCTGTAACACCAGGGTCTGTTTGCAGTGCTTTTGTTCTGGATGCCATGAATGCAGATGTGGGGGTCACTGTCTCCCTTGCCAGTCAGAGCATTACACCCACGAGACAGATATCCTTGCTCTCTTTGCTCTGTTTCCTTTTCCTGTACTCTGCTTCCCACTGCCTCTGTGTATGTGGGTGCCCTCTTGAGACTGGTAATCTACTCCTAAAATTGACTTTGGTTCTCCCACAGCCTAACTGTCAGTGACTTGTATCAGTGTATTTGAATTACCAAACTTTCATCAACTCTGTCTTTTATCACATTGTTTTTGGTGTCTAAAGGAAAAGGCCCTTACAAAAGGTAGGTGTGTCTAGTACACATCTTCCTATGCACGTCTTAGGTGATGTGACTCCTTGTCAATGTTGCAGAGAATATATGTGTCGTACTTATGGAGGAGATGGCTTTACCAATTGCTATGACATCTGTGTGCATGGAAATAAGTGATGTGATGTGTTGACACAACAGTATGGTGGGATGGCCTGGGCATGTCCATGTTGCTGGGGACCAGAAACCACCTTAGCAAAGGGGAAGGAAATGTGCTTCCTGCAAATGAATTAGAGTCACTGGGGATGGAATTTGAGGGGGAAATAAATGATGGCGGGACGTGTTTGTGTCCATATGAGTCCCCTCTCCCTAACGACCATGTTAATGTGCTCATAAAAAGATATGGCGCAGGGGGGACGTGACTGTTCAGGCTGATTAGCATTTTATAGCAGAACTAAGCTCCGTGACAAACGACTGCCTGGGTGGGCTGCTTTTACTACTCAGAAAACTCTAAATTAAAAAAAAAAAAAAAAAAAAAAAAAAAAAAAAAAAAAAACTCTGCTTTAAAATGCTGAAAGTTTTAGTTCCTTTTCCTTAATTTGGGTACTATTATAAAAATAGCAGTTGTTTTTAATGATCAAGAATCTTGAGGGGTCTTGTAACTCCCATGATAACACAGAATAAAATGGGAGTTCTGAGGTGGCTTAAGTGGAGCACAAAAGTGCTCCAACCTAGCACAGTAGGACAGAAGTACCTACAACCAACTTCAGAGAACAAGTGGACCTCTTATACCTACAAACCAGAAAACTCAGGTTTGGATCCTAATGTCATGACCATACCAACTGTCTCTCTGCAGGTTGCCATTCACTCTTAACTGCTTCCAGTCCAAATGCATGAGTACTGTGGCTTTGTGCTGCTGGGCAGTCTGGAGCCACGTGCATTTTTCTGTTGTACTTAATTATCAACATCCCCTTTATTTGGAAAGAAGTGAGGGTTTCCTTGACATGAGATACACCATGAATTAATTTACAGATGTGGAACAGTCTGTCTCAAAGGATGCTGGACCAGATTTCTGTCCAACAGAACTGGTGAAGATATAAGATATAAATTGATAAAATTAGGCAGAAGCTTAGGAAAAAAAAAAGCAACAGCAAAAACATGGATATTCTGCAGTGGGTTCTGAAATGTATCATTACAAAGAAAGTGTTGGAGTGACAGTGTCTTTAGGGTACAGTTAAAGTGAAGCTTACCCAGTTTTGTGCCCCTAGATGGGAGTTTTGGAGAGAGGGGGGAAAATAATCCTGATGTGTAACTTGCTGCAAAAGGACAGAAGTTGTGAATCCAGCTGTCTGCTGTCTCAGAGAGATCCTCTTCTCAGAAAAAACTGAAAGGTTGATCCATAGTCTAACTGTCTGAGAGTAGCAATGAAAACAGAGAGAAACAGGAAAAGTGAGAAAAACTACAGCAGCATATGTCCTGCATTATTATTTGAAGCAGAAGGGTTTGAGTCTAACTGTGAATGTCCCCTACAGAGCACCAGCCTTTCCAAGAGTAGGACTATGGCAGATATCCATGTGGAAAGCATGTTCCCAAAGCTGTGGAGCAAGTTCAAACTCCATGGCTCAGCAAGGCAAGGAGCAGCTCCTGCAAGGCAGTGAGCAGAGAGAGCATGCGACAGGGAGCATTTATCCCACGTGCTGTGTTGTCTCCAGTGATGGAAGGGCTCCATCTGGTTAGAAGTTTCAGTATATAACTGCTTATCATATAATGTCACTCGGAAGAAATATTTTTTTACGAGGGGGGAAAGTGACAGGTATTGAATAGCCTAACATCAAGGGAATAACAGGTTTTATGCCAAGAGATTTAGAAATGTGAGAGAAGTGGTATTCAGGGCAAATCAATTCTGTAAGTGAATGTGGTACATTGCTTTGGATAAGGGATGCAAACCCAGCTGCAGCGATGACTCTCATGGGAAAATGTAGTAGGACAGACAAGACAGAGCCATGCATCCTGCATGTGTGTGTGCACACATGCATACATTAGTAATAAAGGCCTTAATTCATCATCTGCTTTTATTCAACCATGTGCATTAGCATTGTTTCTTTATGTATAAACGGAAGACTCTTTGCTACAGCACGATTTCCTAGAAAAGCTAGAAATAGCTTTCTGGGCATTAGGAATAATTCTAAGCACATACTCAAGTGTTTACTGAATGGAGGAGTGGAGTGGTGCTGTGTGAGATACTTGCAACCAAACCTGGAAGGCTGTGAGACTCCCTACATATCTTATCTTGCTGTTGACTCCACCCTGTAGTCTGGCAAATCATTCAAACAAACAAACAAACAAAACAAAACAAAAAACCCAACAACAAAAAAAAATACAACTAAAAGATATGCAGTTTGCTCATCCAGCACTCGTTCAGCATGTAGTTTCCTTCGCATTCTCCACATCGTCCTTTTCCCTGTGCTCTCTGCAAACACAAGGGGGTGACAGGTAGTTCTTATAGAAAGCAGCAACCAACAGCGAACTGCTGCTCACTCAGTGTGAGGACTCATGGAAAGAATTTGCAACCAGGCAAAATTAGTGGAAAACTTGCAAGCAACTTGTCCAGTTGGGGCTAAGCACTGCACAGGGGTTAAGCTTACAAATTGAGCATCTAGGGTCAACAAAACATATGATTGAATATGGACATTTCAGATACAAGTTCCACTAACATATGGATGCAAGGAAATTGCTATTTGCACAGAGATATTTCACAAGCTGGTACAGAGGTTTACAAAAACAACAACAACAAAAAAAAAAAACAATGAATTTCTTGGAGTAAAATACTTGCTATTAATAATTTATACATTTTTTCTTAGTTTTTCAAAGTGTGAATTAACCCTTCGGTTAATTCAGGGAAATCTAGCCCTCAAGTGTTCTTTCAAGCTCATATGAATATTGCAGACAGGATAGAACCAAAAGGAAATGAAGGTGGAAATATTTTTTCCAAGCTATGAGTTATAAATGCCACAGTGAGGTACTGAGATGAAATCCAAACTGTACTTCTTGACACGGTGCTTTTGCTTGCCCTATTATCAACCAGCAATTAAATAGTTACCAGTGGTAGCCTTTCCACTGCCTCTGAGATGTGGGAGCTGTTGGCAGGAGAAGGAGAGCTTTCTTCTCTGAGCTGCGGTTTTGAGGTGTACATTTGCCATCCGTTTCACATGAGAAGCTTAAAATCTCATTCACACATTTTTCCCTCGTTCTGATGGTGACAGCTCCACAACCCTTTAGTTTTGGCTCCCTGCATCCCTGAAGCAATTGCCCAGAGGGCACCTACAAATGTTCTTACTTGCTGTCATGGGCACCACTCCTTTGCCAAAGCCAAATCTAGTCACAGGTTTATGAGTGACTTGTGTCATCTGTGTTGATGGGCTGTCTGAGGGTGTTGGTAAACACATAGGAGCCCAGCCTGAAGTTCAGGACAGCAGGAGATGTCTCTGCATGTGCATGTTTGCCATTAACTTCCAGACGTGATTGAAAATTCAAGCACAGTAGAGCAGCATGAACAAAAAGGAGCCAGCAGCCTGTCTGTGCTGCATGTGGTGGTTACAAACAGGATGAGTCTGGGGAGAAAGCGGGAAACTCTGGGGAGAGAATCATAGAATCACCAACGTTGCAAAACACCTCCAAGACCTTCCAGTGCACTGTCCACCTACCACCAAAATTTCACTTCTCACCTATGTTCCTTAGTGCAACACCTAAACATTTTTGAACACCTCCTGGGATGTTAATTCAACCACCTCCCTAGGCAGCCCATTCCAGTGCCTGGATAGCTCATCAGGTAAGTTGTCCTTTACATCCTATCTGAATCTCTCCTGTCCTCACCTGGCAGCTAGCTTTTTCTTCTCTCTGACAAGCTTTCTCTTCTAACTCAAGAAAAAATCTTGCTTTCCTCTTCATTAGTGACTTACCCCACGCTGAAACTGCCTGAGACTGGACTGTTCCAGAGCACCTTGCAGGGTTGCTAGGAAAATTCAAGGGTGGAGAGGATTTCCAAGCACTATGACAGCTAGATTTGAGTTCAGATCTGAGCTTGTGCCTGCTCCTTTGCAGCATGGAATACACTGCATTTGGAGCAGAATTCATATGCTGCATACAAGGAGGCTGGGGCACTGCAGCAGAAGAAATCAGAAGTAAAAAGGTTTATTACAGAGCAATCAATTGGAGAGCTGGTGTCTTAAATGCACTAACTCTGGCCTGGTTGGGACTAGCTTCTTTACTAACTTAAATGATTACATCCTGCTAGCTTTTGATGCCGGAAAGAAAGAGAGTGTCGCTTTAAATAGAGGAGAAAATGATAGGGGTGAGGTGATCTGATTAGTCTGTAAGATAAGCGGAAATTAGTTATTTTCATCCTTAATAACCCACGGGATGGGCCAATTATCGAGCTGTTAGAGACCTATTAGATGGTTGGGAACTCACCCTTCCTCACCTCCCTCCCATAACCCGGCATGAAATTATTGAAGTCACTCAATTTCACTCTCATTGAAACCCATGAAGGGAGATCTCACAGCTGAGCATGGGGTGGCTGCATAGGCCTTTTTCTAATTACTAGCAGCACTCCAGCTTCCAGAAATTGGTTTATTGATTTCACCCAAAATGCCTCTCTGAAAATGAAAACTTTGGGTTTGCAGGAACAACTCTTTCCGTTTGTCTGTCAGCCTATTTGCTTGTCTATCTATCCTCTTGTTTGACTAATCTGGGAGAAACAAACAAACTTTTAACAGATGACTGGCTAATCAGTGCAGCTTATCTATCTGCTCTTGAACAAACTTTATTTTTACGTGTTTTTTTTTGCTAACGTTCAGTGATAGGTGCTTATGAACAAATTGCAACCTGTGGCTCTCCCACTAATTGGGCTTCCTAAGTGCATTTGTCATTTGGTATTGCTGTGTTGAAGGAAGATTTGTGAGATTCATTCACATAGCATTGTTCTCCCTATTCTTAATCTCTGGTAGGTGTAACTAGCCAGATGAAGAAAGTGTAGGTAAGTCACTGTGATTTGGGACTGAGGAGGAGTTGAATTAAAGTTGATTCTTCTTTCTTGAGAATTGGATTAAAAATTATAGCCCTACTGCTGAGAAAAATCCTGACAAAGATGTCTGCAAAAGATCAGTGGCAACGCAGCAGCTCTATCCTCGCCCAGTTTGCCTAGGAGAAGATGCAGCCGTGTGCCCTTTTTTGTCTGACTATATTTGGGCTAGGACTGGAGAACTGTAAACTGTTCCTCTGCCAGAGTTGTGCTTTGCCATTTGGTGTGAGGAGCTCAAATTGTAAAGAACACCCAAGGTATCAAACAGGATGCTTGCAAGTGCCTTGGTGCTGGAACCTTGAGTCTTGGCTACTGACTGCTTTTGAAAACGTGTGTGTTTAACCGCATATTTTGGCCTTTTGATGCTGCCCTAAGTTTCCTAAGGTATCAACATTTTCAAATGCATTTGTTGAGTTCAGCACCTTTTGTCTCTGGCTGTCTCTTGCTGTAACCAGTCACAAAAATATTTCAAATTGCTGGGCTAATGAGCCAGCTCTGTTGTATAAATTCAGGCGTCTGTTTCCAGTAAAGATATTCTAGGGTATCTGAAACAGCTTTATGAGGCTGGTGAGTTCCTGAAGACCCACAGGACCTTCTAAAGCAGTAGCTCGGTTTTGTCCCATGGGTCTTGATGACTGTATTTAAATAACTGAATGTAACCCAGTGCACGCTGTAGGATTAAGCAGTGTGGGATTTCCCCATGTAGTTTCTGTACCTTTCACCACTCTGGCAGCCTATCTGGAGACTTTTCCTGTAAGCCTGCCCTTGCGTTGAAGGAGCGTGTCACCGTTCCTCAGAAAACTGGCAGCAGCATGTACTGGGAGATAGAAAAGAAGGTAGAAAGATGAAAGGATTAAGCTGAAAGGATGTTTCTGATTCCTTTTAGAAATAAGAAGATTAGTCCTAGTCTGATTCAGTGTGGATGTCCTTTTCTGGATCCATCTGGATCTGTGGAAGAGGTTGCTTACCCTTTCAGCCAGATATGCCTCACAGATGTTAGCGTGAGCAGTTTGCCAAAGCAGTACCCATCAAAATGATTCCACTCAGCTTTAATCTGCCTTGTTTCAACTGTTATTCATTAGGGAATGATCACATAAGACATTTTACTGTCAGGTCTGAGAATGTGGAAACTTTTCCTTATGGGTTTGGTGACAAAGTCCTGCAGACAGTAGAATTTTTGAGTAACACCACTATTAGTTACTGCTAAGGACAGATTTGATACAGATATATAGACAGTTCTGCACTCTCTCCCCAAGACCATGCTTCTGCTGCTATTCTTTGAGAATGGAAGTATTTAAACAATAGAAGTTGAAATCATAGAATCATAGAACAGCTTAGGTTGGAAGGGACCTTAAAGACCACTCAGTTCCAACCCTCCTGCCACGGGCAGGATTATTAACCACTAGGTCAGGCTGCTCAGGGTCCCATCCCACCTGGCCTTGAAATACCTCCGGGAAGGGGCATCCACAGCTTCTCTAGGCAGCCTGTGCCAGTGCCTCACTGCCCTCTCAGCGAGAAATTTTCCTTGATATCTAATCTAAATCTCCTATATTTTAGTTTAAAATGATTTTCCTTTCTCCTATCACTATCAGATGATTTAAAAAGTTGGTCTCACCCCTGGTTTATAAGTCCCTTTAAGTACTGTAGACTACAGTGAATCTTCTTCAGAGCCTTCTCCAACACAGAAAAGCCCAGCTCCCTCTGTCCGTCTTTGTAGGTGAGCGTCTCCAGCCCTTTGATCATCCTCCTGGCCCTCCTCTGGACCTGCTCCAACTGCTTCACATCCTTCTTGTGCTGGGGGCCCCAGGACTAGATGCGGTACTCCAGAAGGAGCTTTAGAGGAGCAGAGCAGAGGGGGTCAATCACCTCCCTCACCTTGCTGGCCACCCCTTTAATTTTTTGCAGATCAGGATACTGTTGGTCTTCTGAGCTGCAAGCGCACGTTGTTGGCTCATGTCAAGCATTTAATCCATCTGAACCCCCAAGTCCTTCTCCGCAGGGCTTTGTCTCTCTTTGTATGCCAATCCCATGAGGCTGGGCCATCTAATACCCATGATTCAATCACATAGAGCTGACACAACGCTGAAAGTGATTTGTCGTGTCCATGCTGGCAGTTAAGTCATTGCCAGCAATTGCATCCAAACACAATAAATTGCTAGAATGTGGACTGTTGATGGGAAAGTATCATGGCTGTCATTTCAGCTCAGGCACTGACTGCATAGCTTTTCACCCCAGCTAAGACTTTGAGCCGGGTATCTAATGGGTTTAAAATCCTCTACAACTAAATTCTCTATTAGTGTCACTTCATTGGGTTATGCCTTGAGAAAACTTTGCCTCCTGTTCTGTGTGAGAAAGGATCTTAGGTGCAGGGAGGGAAAGATGGAATTGTAAATTGGACTATAAAAAGCAGATGATTGTCTTTCAAGAAGCTTAGCATTACAGGAAAAAAAGATCTAGAGCAAAGGAAACTCACTTCCTGCTTCCCTGCCCACTCTCCCCCCACCAAAATAAATAAATAAATAAATAGAAAGGCTGAGAAAGAAATGCTTATAACCTAGAGCTTGCATTTGTTTAAGAGTCATCTGGGATTTACCAAACTTATTACATCTTTAGTGCATAGCAACAGTATCAGCAGCAAGGGCATGAAAAATATTAGATCCAGGCAAATAGAATGTGTCAATCCAAAGTAGTAACAACTGTAAACCTTATCTATTTCTTTCTTGCTTTTTTTTTTAATACAGCTTGTAGGGAAAAAATATATATGTGTATTTTTGGCAAACCTTTACTCCCTTTCCTCACTTAAACATGCCTTTGGACAATATGTATCACAGTAGCTTTGACAAATAGAAAACTAGGTACATGGTCACTTCCATATATGTGGGGCATTTTGACACTGCTTTCAGTCACATCTCATTCTGTGGTTCCAGGCACCCAGACATTGCTCCTAAGTCCATCTACAGATGATCTTGCTGTTCATGTCTGCAACACACAGATTGGGCCTATATGTTGATTATTTTGTTCTACTTTACTACACCAAGGACTTTCTTGATAAAGATCTGCAGCATCACAGCTCTTTCTTTCAGAATAATTAACATAAAAATGTTTTCCATGAAGAAAATTGATCTCAGACTGTCATGGAAGATGATCTTTTCTGAAATAAACTGGAGAAAGATAGACACACTCAAATTTTTAAATTGCACATGGTTTCAGGTGAATTTAGTGTTGTGTAAGGGATCAAATTGAGGTCTGTGAATATTGATGGACTCTTATTAACACGTAAAAAGTCTAATATGAGTAAACTCTCCTATATCCAGACCTAGTCCTATCATTTTTTTCCTCCCTCCCTTGATTTTTGGGATAAGGAAGAACTTTTGTTCCCTTGAATCCCTTCAGTTTTAGAAAATATTCAACAGCAAAACAGCATTGGCTTCAGTAGGGTTGCTCATACCTAGGACTTGGATTTAGTGGGAGGTGTTATACTTCTTGAGACTCTGTCTTCCATTCCACATTCCCATACACAGAGAGATCAGATGTCAGCAGACTTGCATTGTATTCCTGATTCCATCACTGATTAGCAGTGTGATGTTGGCAGAGGCCTTTGTTGACGAGTGATTTAGCTCCGATATTTGTATCTAATGGTCCTTACCCATGACTGGATAACCCTTGAAGTGTTGTATGCAGTCAGTGTACTAAATATTATTTATTAAGAACTGCAGAATTCTTTTATTAGCTGTGGAAGAATTTCTTCACTCATTGTATCCATTGCTGTGGTTCCCACCCAGTGCCCAACCATCTGTTTCCATTCTGTTGTGCAGGAGGAAACCAGCACTCTGCTTATGTTCCATACTGGGGAGAGAAGTCCTCTGCTCCTGCATAGTCTCAGATGGGTGTTCCACCCAGTGTCTTCCCATTCTCAAAGGACAGTCACTTCTGTCTTTCTCTAAACGCTCCAGTAGTTTTTAATGTTCTCCCAGTTTCTCAGCTTTTTCTTCAGTTGTTATAGATCTTCATGTCCTTTTCTTACTACAACATTACAAAGAAGAATAAAATATAAATAAAAAATGTGTCAGAACAGAAAGAAGCCAGCAAGAGTTGCGTGCCCCAACATAATGTCCTCTTTGTCATTCCTTCTCCATCTCCTTTACCTTTCCAAAGAAAAGCCTTAAAACCCATTTCCATCTTGCTGGCAAGTCCTCCCACCTCAAAACTTAAGCTCAATAACCTTTTCATCTCTTTTTTTTTGTCTATGTTCCTCACCTATTCTTCCTAGCCAAATGTTGCCCTTAAAAAAATCCACCTATTCCCATGGAAAGCCAAGCTCCTTTCAGCTCCTTCTGCCAACCACTCATAGAGAATTTTGTTACCTTACCAAATCCACACTTCTGATTCTGAAAGCCTGGGGTCCCATTCAATACTTTTCAAGGACATTTTTGTTTAGCTATTTAGATATCTGACAGGACAACAACATGATGTGGTTCAAATGGTATAGGAAGGATATGTCCCTCATTCAATCTAGGAAATGGATCTATGAGGTAAACCATGTTTAGGCCACGGGGAACTTGGATCTTTGGCTTTATGTGGATATCAATAGAAGAAAGGGTCTTAATTATTCCTCATTGATGTGATCATAGATGGGTGTGTGTGAGACACCCAAAAGAAGGGGCTGGACAGAAGTTTACAAAAACAATTAGCTTTTGTGCTCTCTCCTGCCAGAGACATCAGCTCACTCAATCATATCTCAGCCACATGAGCAACTGATTTCTCACCGTAACCACAGAGGTGGAAGTAAACAGCAGACTGGGACAAGAAAGCAAATATGAGGGCGAGCAAGACAGCAGTTCAGTTTTTACAGCTGATCCCTCCTTTCCACCAGCAGCCCATCTGCTTTTGGAGATTCCTTCCCCCTTTCCTATTTTTGCCCTTCCCTTTGTGAACCTATTCTATAGGCAGAAGCTTCTGTCCATCTTTGCTGCGCTCAGTCAGCTGCCAGTACAGCTGCAGCATAACCAAGGGAGAAGTGCTTGGGGTTGTAGTGGGACCTTTTAAAATGCTAATAGCAAGCTTAACTGGTTCCCAGCTAACAGCCCTAATTAGCAGGGCTCGTCCTTGATTCGGGAAAGCCGGAGGCTGCTATATCTCACCATTCACACCAGTGTAGATGAGGACTGGGTATTATTTTCAGTTTTGATATTGCTGCTTTGCACTGCATCTGGACAAATGGGTGAGCTCCTCTGACTGCCAGGGTCCACGGAGAAAACTAAGTTGCCATTCTGTGCCTTTGCTAAGTTAGGCTTCTCTCACGCAGATATGGATTGTACAGTTTGCTCAGCAGCCAAAGATTCAGTGCAGAGCTTTTTGAAGAGGCTCTGTGCAATTAGTATGGCAAATTGGAGCCTCCCAGGAGGATACACAGCATCACGCACACCAGCAACAAGATCTCAGCTCCTCAGTACAGAGGGAACCTCATTTAATGTATTAAATATTTAATTAATGAGCTGAAGATTTAATGAGGTGGTGATGAAGATGCCAAACAAGTTACTGGGACAGAAATACCCCACCCCAGAGGTAATAAATGGTTAGTTACTATTCTCCCAATAGAAGTTTTTTCCACAGCAGTACTACTGCTCAAGGAAGCTCCCAGTACCTCTAGGGCTCATTCTGCTTAGTTGAAGGGAATGGCACAGGTGTCTTGAAGCGTGATGTAAAGCTTTTTTGATGCCTCTTCTATTGAGCTGAAATAGATGATATGGTTATTGTTGGTGTGTGGAAGTTTTATAGAGAAAATGTGGCAGTGCAGGGGTTTTAGGCTAAGTAAATGTCTTTTTCTGTTGTTGTTCTTGCTATGGATACACCTAGTACCGTTTGTGCAAGTTTGGTACAAGTACAAAATGCTTACAGGTCTGGGCCTGGAATCTTACCAGAGATATTGAGAGTAGACCTCTCATTTTCAGGGGTATTTACAGAATTGTAGAATTGTAGGGGTTGGAAGGGACCTCTGGAGGTCATCAAGTCTAACTCCTGCTAAAGCAGGTTCCCTATAGCAGGATGCACAGGAATGCATCCAGATGGGTCTTGAATATCTCCACAGGAGACTTGCCAACCTCTCTGGGCAGGCTGTGCCAGTGCTCTCTCACCTTCACTGTAAAGAAATTCTTCCTTATGTTTTTATGTAACTTTATGTGTTGCTGCTTGTGCTCATTGCCCCTTGTCCTGTTGCTGGGCACTGTTTCAGTGCCAAAGTGTTCATTTCACTTCCTTCAGATAGGATTCTATTAAGACTGTAAGTAAGCACTGACATGGGTCTGATTTTCCTGCCTGGATGGATGAGAGCCAAGGGGCTAAAAGGCACTGGGGACCCAGGGTCTTTTTCAGGCAGGAGGCACTCAAAGAAGAGGCCACAGGGAATTCTGATGACGTGACAGAAGGATGCGAGAGCCAAGGTAATTCTCAACGTTTCCACTGTGTGCAAGAATTGCTTTAGCTGATCAGCTCCTGTTATGGGAACCTTGGGATTTGAAAAGGAATAATAAAAGATTAATCGAGAAACTCCTGAATGAATTCAATAAAAATGACATATGGAGCGTGCACCGTGATGTTTTTATGATTAGGCTGGCAGATAATTGGAATGAGCAGATTCTGCCCCACGCTTGGTCAGGCCTGGTGTCTCAGAGATCCTTCTTGTTGCAGTGTTTCCTCACAAAGAGAATAAAAAACCAACAACAAACAAACAAACAGCACAGGGAAAGGAAAAATGAAAAAGGAGGCAGACCAAATGCTTTTCTGCTTATTTCAGGAAAGAGCTTTGAGAAAACTGCTGTTTCAAGTGTGCTTCTGATCTCAGAATGCACTCCTCCAAGCCACAGGTTTTGGCTCGGCTTTGTTTGGTGCCTGTTATTTAAAGGTGAAAAGGTCAGAACATGGGATGAACTTCCTGTTCAGAGCTGCCTTTATGGAGAAAGGCCCCCTTCCCATCATTACCCCATAACCAATTCTTTCTTTCCATCAGGCAGTTTTTTCTCTTCTTGTAGCATAACTAGTGTACAGCCTCCATTTCCTCACCCTCTTACCCTAAGCTTCTCAGCTTGTGTTGTGGTCCAGGTTTTCTTGCAGTCCTTGCTAGTCTGATTTCAACTTAACCTCCATAAGTTCTGAGCTCACAATGCCCATGTTCACCCAGTTCCTGTATTGCCTGCACGTCTGCTTGCTGGTCCACCTCCATATTTTTCCATACACTCTGGGCTCTGGCATGAAATCTCAGGCCTGCCTTCACCACCTCAATTTCTCTGCCCATCACTTATTTTTCTTCCTGAGTCTCCTCACTGTTCAGCTTCAAACTGAAACAGGGAGAAGATGAGCTGTGTGGGACTGAGCTACAAATTTTTCATGCAGCTGTGCTGCCACTCTTGACTAAGACCAGGCTTACCTTTGCTCATTTTAGTTGTCACTCCATGCAATTATGCACTCTGCTCCATGGAGGTGACAAGGTGGCATTACCACCTGTATGAAGCTCATGTGGGGAGGGAGTGGTGCTTGCTGAAGTTTTGTTGACCTTTCAAACCCTAGCATAGTGCAGCATCTTTCCTTTACTAGCCCTATTCTCAGTGTTAGACCTGAGTACTGCTGACTGCCAGCTAACATCCACTGAGTCAGCTCCTATTCTCTCTCACCTCTTTTTGCCCTGCTAAGCATGTTCACCAAAGAAGCTGTTTCTTGCTGTCTGCATACAAGCCCTGACCATAAGTGCAGAGCTGCTTCTGTCCAGTCTGGCCATGTCCCGTCTCTCAAACCACAAATCCTGAAACCTATGGCTAGTTTGAAGAACATGGGTGCAAAACCTAACTTCTGTTGCTTAACTCTGTTCAGTTCAGGTTTCCTCAGCCCTTCTCTAACTTTCTGAGACTGCTTTCAGTTCAAGGCCTGTCATGGCCTCCTTGCCAACCAGCTCCGTTACCAATCTCACACTTGCCATGGTCGCAGAAGAGCACCCCCTTGCTTTCTTCCCAGCTTCCTTCTGTTTGCAAAGGCATCACTGTGTTCTTCCCTCAAATCCATTTTTATTGCTGAAAATATTCTCCACCCCTCTCTCCCCCCAGAAGAACTCTAAAATAACCTACCCCAGACTAAAGCAAGATAAATGTTTGGCACCCAGTGTACAGAGGTCTGCCTGTTATGGTGATGCGTATGGTCTCATTGCTTCTCTCTTCCCCATCTGTCTCTAGCCACCCACTCTCTTGCCTTATATTTAGCTTTTCCTTTAGGCAAGAACCATCTTGTTGTTCTGTGCATGTACAGCACCAGGTGGAATGGGACCTTGCTCCATACTTGATGGATCAGAGAGCGTTGCAGCTTTTGTGATAATAAATGATAATAAAAAGTATTGACTGGTTCACAGCGTGAGGCTGCGATGAAATGATGGAAGGTTATATTACACCTTTTATCTTAGAAAGACAAAAAGAGAGGGTAAGAGGTGCAAGAACACGTGGATTTAGTATCGCTACCTCTTTTTTTTTTTTTTTCCCTGAGGTGGATGGGGTTTTGTCAGGTGTGTTATGGAGCCATAAGGATCCATGCTCACTTTTCATCCTACTTTAGTATCCTGCCAAATATTCTTTCAGGCCATGCATTAGGGTAACTATTCTCAGGAAATTTCCTTTAGAAGATCTTGTTTCTCATGCTTAAGATGTTCCTAAATGCTATGTCTTTTTCTTTTTATTGGATACTGAGTCTGCTTGTAAAGGACATGTCTGTGTTGCAGCCAGAGGCATGATTTTGGGATGGATAAAAGTAACCACTCTAGCTAAATTAAAGTCAGTGGTGGTTAACTTCATGAATGCCAATGTGTGCTAGCAGTTTATGTACATCTCAGATGGATGTATATAGGCTTTTTGTAATTTTATTGCTAGTCATATCAACAGCATGTGAGATCAAGCTAGTTCATGTATGTCTATGCTTCCTGCAATTTACCACCATGAAGATGCACCCTGTGTGAAAGAGGAGAGGAGCCTTTATCAAGACTTTCAGCTGCCACAGCCTCCTCGGCTTGAGATTTCCCATGGAATTGATTCACCAAGGGAAAACACCATTTTCTTTAGAATCACAAAACAATGCAATGTTTGACAGCTTTAAAATGTTAGAATCTGAACAGAATGTTTTGACTTGGAATGGTTTAAACATTTGCACTTGCTGAAAAAAATCAAAGCATTTTGCTGTACATTTCTTTGACATCAAGTGGCACCTGCCTGTGGAGCTGTGGTGCCTCATGGGAGGTGTAGTTTGAATGCATAGCGCATACAGCTCTTTCATGGACCGATCTGCTTGTCTGAAATACATTTCCAATAGCATGAGACAGATCTGCTCTGAATGAGCTGAACAGTGCAGGGTGAAAGTCAGAGAGCAGCCAGACATTATGGAAGATCAATTCCAGTTCAGGCGAAAACAGGGCTATTGAAGCATTCAGTATAACACAAAATGAAATGTTTGGTTTTAAGGAATGTCAATAGACACTGTTTGGATTGGAGAAGTGGAAAAATGACAGTATTTCCAGTTGTGGGTATTTTTGTTTTTTTTTGTTTTTTTCCTTAAATATTTATTTGAAAAAATACGTATTAATTAAGGTTTTCATTCCACAAATTGTAGTGTTTTTCATGGGTTGGACCACTCTGTTCTATTCTTAGCTAGCGTAAGAGCTCAGTTTCACAGTAGGTGTAGTAGGATTGATTCGGTCTCCACCACCCCAGGGTTGGAGCTAACCCAATGATTAGTGACGCAGTTAATGATTTTTACCCTTGTTGCGTGAAAAAGATGTTGGTTATTTCTCTTTTTTTGCATTCTGAGAGGTAATTTTTTCATTGGAATTTGAGAATTGGTCTTGATGAATACAGAATGTATGTACTTGCTTCATGAGCAGGATAATCTCAGCTTTCTCATACAGCTCATGTTAATGAAGTTATGGAAAAGAAAACATTCTCCCTTCAAGAACTTATATAAAAAAATAAAATCAAAAAATGATTCCCTCCTGCTGTCTGAATTGCTGCCACCTCTGGATGGGAGCACCTACTGTTAAGCAGCAGAGCACAGCAGCATGCTAGCAGAGAAACAGAAACTAATGTCTTGCCCATCTGAATTCACAAGAGAGGCTTAAAGAGTGATAAATTAGTACCCCTAGTGTTTGCCTGGGATGCTTAGACTGAAACATGGAGAGAGAAAGAAAGCAAGGAGATCTTAAATGACTGAAGGTGGAAAAGGCCTGAATTACATTTTTCCATATAAAGTAAGGTACCTTTCCCAGGATCTCTTAGAGATACAGTCACATACAGGAGCAGCCCTATGCATACTGAGTGGGATCGCTCTGAGCCTGTGATTAGAATGCACCTATTTAATCCTCCGAAGCTGCTGGATTAGGGGATGGCTCTCTGATTTATTTTGCCTGTTTGGGCTGTGTACACACTGTGTAGAGGAATTTGGATCTAATCTTTGCCATCATTATAATTAATTAGATGCTATTCTTCAGCATGTAATGGTGGCGATAGAGCTCTTACATGGATCTGTGCGTTCCTCACATACTCTGCCGCAAGAGGAGATCTGCTGGGGAGATAATTGTTAATTAATTGTTTATTTTGTCAAAACAACATGCTGGACCAAGTTCAGCCCTGGTGTTAGGCTGTTGATTTCATCTGCCTGGCACCCAACAAGGGTTTTGCCCCTGAAATTTTTGTCCCTTTCATTTCCCTTTTAATGTTTTCTTTGGATTGTGCTGCAACTGGCAGCTAAATGTGGATGTCCATGTGGGCAAGTGGCAGGCATGAAGCGAAGGCCATCAGTCAGCAGTATTGCCATTAGTGCAGCTTTGCCATCCTTCCATAAAAAGAACTTTGGCATAAAGGAGGGCTGGAGGGAGAAAGAGTTTTTTCAGGCACAGGGGAACACACCAAGCTGATGGGGAACAGTCTGGAGGGCGAGGTGTGTAAGGAGTGATTGTGGTCCCATAATGTGCTCAGCGCAGAGCCCTTTTCCTGTAGCTTGAGTACTAGAGATTAGCCATGATGTCTGGATTTTCCTCCAAGTATATTAATTTTTGTGATAGACTGACAGAAAAGCACATCTCAACAGAAGGATTTGCCTTACCTGGGTTCAAATGGACTGAATGAACCATTAGAGAGCACAAGGTTCCAGCTTCCAGGAGAATTCAAACATAAACCACTGACCTTTTCATGGCTGCTTAGATGGTGAAGTATTTGAACAGAGGCAGTAACCTGTGCTAGCTGTTGTCTATCTGTGTTAGAGCAATTTTCTTAGACTTTGATGGACTTAGGCTTAGGACTTTAATTGATTTAGTTTGATGTTGAGCCCAGCCCCTGGATCTTTTCTGCGTCTGCTCTAGAACATATTGTGGAAGTAGTAGTTGTTTTTTTTTTTTTATAAAAAAACACAGCTATGTTCTCCATTCAGATTTCCTGTCAGACCATGGGTAGCAGTACTGGCATTTGTATTTTGAAGCTCCAACTGAGAGAGAACTGAATCTTTCCGAGAAAGGGAAGTACAATTACCTGTTTCTACAGAGAAAGCTGAGAGAAGGAAGGAAATAAAAGGAAAGACACAGAAGTCTTGTTCCTTTATGCTCTAGGTTCTTCGTGGTTTTCTTTGCAAAGGTCAAAGAGTTGTCTCAAGAAATAAGAAATTCTCTGAATCCTTTAAACTCTGTTGCTTTTCTTCTTAAAGTGGCCTAATTCCTGGGATCTCAAGGTCTAACAGGGGATTTCATCCTACATCTCTTTCTCACGTACACCGCAGGTTTGACGGTGCTCAAATTGCTCATTTGTATTTTCTTCTGTGAAATAAAACACTTCGGTTTCTCCAAGCTCTTCCAGCTGTCATATGTGTTCTTTTTTTGGCCTGTCTGGAAGGCAGCATTCCCAGAGAGGTAGCTAGCAGGTAAAGTTTTTTGCTTCAATTATAATAAATCAGTTCAGCAAAATTTACAATGATGAGATGTGTTTGAATGCCCCCTCGATACGAAGGTCTCATGTCAGAGGGTGGACCAATTCAGCACACCTCTGTTTGCTGCACAAGATGTTGTAGCCCTTCTGCTGTCTGTAGCCAGAACTGTCTTGGTACGGCTTTATCACACCTCATCAGGGTCAGCTGATTTTCTTCTGTTCATGCATTCTTCCAGTGAAGATGCCCAACTCAGTAGGACTTTCCTCCTATCATCCACCTTCACGAAGATGATGTGCTTGTTTGGCCACTATCATAGCACACCTAGCGAGATGCTTATGGCACAGATATGTCTGATTCTTCTGTGTTCCTCCACAGATACTGGAGTAGAAACACAGTGAATGATTTATTATTATCATTATTTTTAATCTTTACACAAAACCATGAGAACGTTAAACACCATGATGGTGAGTAAAACCAGGCAAAACTTTAACAAGTATTAAAAGAGATGGGATAGGGTATGGGATGAGGAGAGGAGGGAAGAAGCAAAACAGTGTATTCTTGGGCCAAATCTGACAAGGAGTTCTAGCTAAATAAATAAATAACTGAACAAAAGGTGAGGAAAGAAGAATTATTGTAAATGTCAAATTGTCTTTGTTATGACTGTACTGTCTCATTTCTGAAATACTAAGATGCCTAATTTTGACGTCCTTTTCACAGGAGTAGCTTTGTTTTTTTGAAATAGCATTAACACTGATCTAAAATAAAAGGAAAAGATTAAACAGCAGCTTGAGCAATGCAGGGAAGGAGTAAAACCTCATATTTCAATTGACCCAGTGAGGGATTGGCCCAAGATGAAATGTTTCATATTTATTTTTCTTTTGACGAATACTTTTACAAAGGTTTGTTTCCGTGTGAATCAAGAATTATTTTTCTTACTGGGTTTTTCAGTGAGATGTTGCAAGCGAGACAAATCCTTTTTTGGTCCACTTAACCTTTGGCTACTCTGCCTTCTCCTTGTTCAAGCAGAAGAAGGGCAAACTAAAGTATACTGTAGAAGTGTCATACTTGAGAAGTACTAGCTCCCAGGTCCAAATCCCATTTTCTCACTCCTGAGGTATGCATGTCCCTGATGATGTAGGGCCTATTAAAAAAGACCGCATCCTCACGATATCCTTTCCTTAAGTGATGCACTGTCTCCAGTATTTTTACAGGACAGCACTAATTTTTCATAATGAGACACATTAGGCTCCAGACCTTTAATAGACTTGTCAAGTCTCATGTATTCAGAATGAAATTAGCTCATTTGGTTCCTGTCTCTCACCCCCCTGTTGTGGTGCTGCTAAGATGCAGATGTGAAGTGCCACGACTGCTGTCCCAGAAGGACCTGCCCAAACACAGCCAGGCTGTTGCTTGTAGCACAGTCTGTGCAATGACCACTGCAGAATGCTCTCTACATACGTCACCCATGTTCCTTTATTGCGTCACGCAGTACATGTGTGTCTGTGGGATCCCTGTATGATTGCCCAAAACAGGGGTGGGAAAGGAGGGCTTTTAGCCTGAGACCTTGGTCTGCTCTGGCCCAGTATTATGGAAGGTCACTGGCTGTTCCTCTTTCATGTATTTGCAGGTGGTGCTTTCATAGATAGCTGCCCCCATCATCCCTCCTTCTCTTTGAGGCAGGATCTTCCCGTCACAGTGCAGTGGGGAAGCCCCAGCTCAGGTTAACAGTAAGTACTTTCTGTGGGTTTTCACAGCCCATCTCCCCTTGCTGTGGTAGACTTGCTCCTTCCAGAACTGAGGGCTCAAAGAAAGCTAGTCTATGAAGCCTCATTAACCCAGAGACAAGTTGCAGGTAGGCAGATTTCTTGGAGGAAACAGGCAAAGATGGTGGAGGGAAGGAATATTTTGTAGGGTCTGGAGTGTTGCCACATCAAGCAGTTGAGGGTGGCAGTCCTATGGGTGAGAAACTGGTTACTCTCCTGATGCTGAGAGTAGCCAGTTATTGTGACTGCATCCCACAGCATTTCAGAGGAAATTATAAAAGAAAATGATTTCCTGCTGAAAGATCTCCTACTGTGTCACCAGCATACCACAGACTGGCATTCCTCAGCAGCATCCATGACACCTACCATTAGTCATTCACAGCAGCAGTGCTCCCGAGAGACTCAGGCCCGGGCAGATGAGAGATGGGCAAGGTAAACTTGCCCTTCCCAGCTCTGCTGGGATTTGCTGTGCAAGACTTTGGGTCACTTCATCTCAGAAGGGCTGGTCAGAGATACTCATCTAACACCACAGTATGTTCTGAGACCAGGGAAGGAGGGAGGGACCAAAAGAACTGAGAATAAAAATGGCTTAAGTTAGGACTCGGGAATGCAATACTGTGTTTTTTTGTGTGCTGATAAGCCAATCTGCCCTCGTTTTTGTCAGCTTTTCTCAGGCCAGGCACATGCATATTTTGTCCGTGGAGGGACGGAGCACTGCAGTGTGCCAACATGTGCTGAGCTGGTGTCCGTGCTGTGGCACCTTGCACCCAGTCTCGGGTGAATGCCAGTCACAGACGCATGCCCATCTCCATCTAACAGCTGGCACAGCCGAGGAGCTTTGCCTGCCTTATTAACAGCCCACTTATCTGGAATCTGCTCACTGAGCAGAAACTGCTTCATAAATCCTCCCACAATTTGCATTCCTCTTTGCTGTCGCTCATTACCACTGACCTCACTTCTTCTACTGGAGCTGATCAGCCTCCCACCGTCCTGCCTGCGAGACATCTCTCCATTACTACAGCCTATTAGCAGCGGCAGTGCGTCCGCGAATGAGCGTGCGACTGCTGAGTCAGGAAACTTCCACAATTCTGCTCCTGTTTGCTCCCTCCCCAGCCCCGGGAGGGAGGCAGCGACAGCCAACACAGCTCAGTCGCTCTCCTTGCTCACTTCAAGGCCAGGCTCTGCATCCTGGTGGGCTCAGTGGGGTCATTAGTGGACTTGCACCCTTAGAGGCACAAGAGGGAAATGAGGTGCATCGGTTGGAAGCAACTGAAAGCAGAAGTGCTGGCTAATCAACCCTGGGGTTTCCAAATTAGCAGCTCACCTGCTCGCTGCATCTGCATGCATTTCCAGTTTTTTGGCTGTTCAGTCTGCAGGAAGCATGTTTCTTTCGCTTCCTTCCTCAAAGTTAGATGTGAAGCAGGTGCCTACAGATGCCTCCACCAAGCTGAGGGGAGCTGAAGCCGCTCGGCTTGCTTGACTGTGCTCATCATCCTAGACCTCAGGGATCTCCAGTGCAAGGGGCTTGAAATGGGCAGCTCCAGGATTAGAGAGGCATGGGTTCATTTTGGAGGAGGAAAGGAGCTGCCTGTTTTGTTTTTAGCCAGTTCTGATTCCCATAAGTTTTAGAAACTGAAACATGATCTTCTGGTGTGTTCCTTGGGTTCTGATTTCCTCTAAAGGTCCAAATGCATTGTGATTGGTTTGGAAATGGCTTATATTGCCTTTGATCTGTGAACAAGCACTCATTCTGTAGCATAGGGGTGAGTTTTATTTTAGTGGAAGTAGAGGAAGGAATGGGGGCAGAGGAGAAGCTGCCTAGTATTCCCCAAGCACTTTTCCCTTCAGCCCAGGCAAGCAAAGCCTGTCTTTGCAGGGGGAGAAACATATTTACTTAGTATAGCAGAGGGACCAAGATGCAGCCTCATTAAAACACAGCTCACGTATAGCCAGGGCTTTCATATATAGCTTTTTTTTTTTTTTTAACCTTCTCTGTCTTGATGGAAACAAAAGGAGAAGAACGGGGGAAAAAAAGAGAAAGAAAAGGAAGGAAGTGAATTGCTAAATGGAGGTGCTCTGCCTGCATATTTAATACACCAATTTTATTGAATAGAAGGTGAAAAAGTGTGTCTTGTTTGTTGCTTGCCTGTCAACCCATGGCAAGGAGGCATCCTTTTCCCCTGGCTGGTGCCTTTTATTAGTCAATGGTTTCCAGAGTGTAATTATACTGCAGATCTGAGATGCATTATACACACAATTACAATTCCCCAGCCAAGCCTGTTATTTATTAACCGAGGGGATATTTGTTCAGTTGTTTCGGAGGGCTAAGGTTTTCTTTTGTTGCTTTTTATTTTTCTCCTCTCTCCTTTAAGCTGTAACACAGATCTTGGCAAAAGGTCTGTCCTTTGCAGCTTGGCGGGAGCAGGGTGAATGGCCCATTCTCTGCTAGCCCACAGTGTCCCCTAAAAGTCTTGTCAGGAGGAGCTGCAGCCCCGGGGCTGCATTGCAGGGACAGCTCGTGCAGGCAGCTTTCATTGCTGGGGTCTGAGTTTGCAAGGGCACATCGCTTGGAGCGACCTCTGGGCTCCACAGAGCCCTAGGGGAGGGCTGTTGGGGACCAAAAGGCTGGCACAGCCTTGCCAGCACCATGACCTTCTGTGCACTTGTGTAACTCAGAGTCCTGTGTTTATGTGCAGCCCTGTTTTGTCTCATCTGGGTACAATTCCAAAGCCTATTTTGACTTTTTGTGCATTGAGACTACTTGAGAGCATAAATTAGAAACTAGAACTTGGCCAAAGAGATGAAAAATGGATTTTAGGAGTCCTTCAGGGCAAGCAGCAACTTTCCAGATTTTGTGGGACACTCCAGACATACAGAAAGAACAGCTTGACTCATGCTATCAGCTTCTGTTCCTTATCTCAGTCAGTGCAAAGGAGAATGGTAACAAAAATATAAAGACAAGGTTACAGGCTTAGCCAAGCATTTTGGGGCCACTGAGCACAATATAATTGGCCACCAGTTGGGCAGAGCAAGGGTCTGCCTCGCCGTGTCTGGTAGCAGCAGAGTGGGAAAGGAATAAAAGAGCCTTGCAGGCACTCTCCCCTCAGAAATATGTTTCCTGAAATGTAGTGAGCTCTGTTAAAAATGCATCCCATCCATCTATCATCCTAGGTGCTGTCCTGCTGGGATTTTTCCATTTCCACAATATCCTCGCTTTAATAAGGTGACCAGAACAGGGCGAGAATCATTTCCTTGTTATTAATTATTAGCATGACTGCTGTACAGCAGTGTGCTCAAGGGTGTAGAGCTATAATCCCCAAGAACCTCCTCCTGAAGGACATAACATTTCTAACCAGCGCCATGTCAGACCTTCAGCACTTCTCCCCTTGACCCTGCACAAGTGTCAGCAGTGGCCCCAGCTCCTCCTGGCCCATTTTATCCCATTGTATGTATGGGATCATCTGTATGTATGTGGACATCTTTCTGATCTGACTGAAGAGGTGGATTAAACTGTTAGGGTTTGTATGTATAATCCTTGTGCAGGGTGTGGGTTTTTTTTATTTTTTTATTTTTTTTCATATAATGGGAGCCTGTTTCAGGTTAGCTGTCACCGGGGAAAGTGTTTGCATTATCCCTAAGCCTCTTTTTCTCATATTGGGATAATGGTGTTCATGCTGGGCTTTACTCTGCTAAACTATACATCTGTATCCCCACAGACATTACTGATGGAGCTTGCCCTTGCGGGCAAGACCTCAGATGGCACTTTTGGTTCTTGTTTCAATGTGGCTAACAGTTTGTGTTCCTGCCAGCTCTGCTGTTTGGCAGATATTGCCACCACTACAACCACCCCCTGATGTCTGCTCACACATCAGCTGAATGTGTCTTCCTTTGAATTCAAAAGAGCAGAGAGAGGACATAAGTTCTCTCTAACTACTGCAGCTGGAAGTGCAAGATGCCAACAGAAGCTGCTGGTGAAGGTAGGCTTGTGCTGCTGCTGTGCATCTGAACAACTACAGCCTAGACAAGTTCTGCTCCATCTTTACAAGTCTTCTGTATCTCGACAGTTACAAAGACTTAAGAGCTCAACTTTTTATTTTATTTTATTTTATTTTACTAAGACATGGCCTGCTTGGGGCTGGCTTTTGGTTGTTTCCATTTACTCTGACAATATGCTTGAAATGGACGTGAGGGGAGACCCTACCATTTGGACACAGCATCTGTATTTTTCTCCCTTTCATTAAGTGAAATGCAATGTCCATAAACAACACTGTGCACAAAGGTCTCTTTTGTACCTTGATGCATAGCAGAGCACGGTGTTGATGACAGCTCCCACATCTATTGGTTTTCTCTGCCAGGCTAAATCTAGTTGCAAAAAATGATAGAAATAACTTTTAAAGGTCTTCGTTTCAAGTTCCAATACTTGCCCTATGTCTGAAAGATTGTAAAGATGAGATACTGGGTGAATTGTGATGTGTGCAGAGCATATATGATTTAAGATAGTGAAACCCAAGGAAATAAGTGAAAAACAGGGCTGAATTTCAAGGGTCATCTTTAAATGTCTGCTTTGTATGAGTTTCTAAATCTTTAACTGGAGCAATTATTTAAAAAACCCATTTGTTCTCAGTTCTGAAATTGAAAACTGAATTCAATAATTGTATGTCATGGAAATCTCAAGGACTTCTAGCCACTACCTTCCATTAGACATAAAGAACAAGGAAAGAACTGATGAAGTTAGTGAACACTAGGGTTTCATTTTCTTTTTCCATCTCTGTCACTTTTTGTCACCTGCAGCAGACATAGTTTGTACCTCAGCCCAACACAAGTACATTTCAGATGTTTGTTTATTAGACATCAGTTTGTTTGGATGAGTTATATAGTTCCCATCAATTACACTGTATGCGTTATGTGAGATCATACTGCACTGCCATAAGAGCTTGAACTATAGTGTGATTCCTAATAGTGTCTGGGGGATATGTTGTTCAGTGAAAATAATGGGTGTGGGGAAACCTGTGCCATGGCTGTTTTTGTAATTGTTGGTTTGCACAACAGTAGTTGCTCTGAAGAAATTACAGAAGATGTTTTAGTAGAGTTGGAGTCTTGAGTTCTGAAAGGGAGTCTGTACCTCTCAGGGTATACTGCAGAATCCTTTTGAGAACGGGGGGGCTGTGCTTCTCTTGGAAGACATTTTCTTTCATTACAAAAATGCTGCTGCTCATTTCCTTTTGGAGGCTTGCTATTAGAATGACTCCCTGAATAGCAATTATGAGACAGCTGGAAAAGTTTATAATTTTTGATTCAGTGCAACCACTTCGCTGCTATTAAACACTTGTATAGAAATGCCACTGCATACTGGATATACGATGATTAATCTGCCCATGACCAAATCAGAAACTGTGTTCTTGGACACAGATATCTTATAAAGGGGAAAGTGATGATTAATTCAATTGATGAGTATGATCAAGGGTTTATATCTTGTAGTATCTCAGATCAAAGATAATGTGGGCTTGGAGTTCTCAGCCTGGATCCCCATGGGCATGTGTCTGTGTAAGGAAGTCACATTAAAATGTGGCATAATTCAGTATGATTAGCTGGTGCTGTTCAAGCAAGAGCTGGTTGAAAAGGCAGAGGTCTAGGAAAAGTGGGAACCAAGGCTTCAAATTCAGGATAAGAGGCAGAAAAGTGGGGGGGGGGGGAGGGGGGAGGGGAGATCAGGGCTGGAATAGCATGGGAAAAGCAAAGCAAACAGGCAGAGCTGTGCAGTAGGACCCCAGTTCTGGGGTAGGAGGGAGAATTGCAAGGCAGGAGCTGGGGGTACTAGGAGCCACATTAATACTGGGACATGGTGCTGGAAGGGTGGAGGGGAGAAGTGGGGCTGCAAATCAGAGAAAAGTTGATGGCACTCTAAGTAATGGTGTAAGTTTTAAGGAGTGTGAAGTCATCTAAACACCAGCTCACTAGGTGTATGGGATTCAGTTGAACAAAGGCTGCTCTAAAAGTAATGCTTCCCATTTTGTTATATTGGCCCATGATGTCAGAGGCGGATGTTGTTGGTATGGGAGTAGAGGTTGAACCTTCCCACAGATATTCCCTTATATGTTGTTGGCATGTGACAGATGGCAGTAGAGGGGCAGTCTGACAAAATGGCATCTGATGTGGAAATGAGGATGAAGCAAAGGGGTGTCAGTGAATTCCACCATCCAGAAAAAAGGCCCTCCATTGACATTCACTGATGCTTGTTGAATGTTTCTGGAGATCAAATGGAAGGTGAGCACAGTGAGGCAGTGGGTGGTGCATTTCACCAGTGGATTCTTATGACTGCAGCATACAGGCTTTTGTGTATTGCTGGTGAAGAATCACAGCTAATGGTGGTGACTAGGTTGAAAAGTAATGTTTTGTAGCTGAAAATTTGCTCTAACAAACAGTGCTATTGTGCTCATTGTGGCTGTTGTAGTTTCTGTGGAGATAAGTAGGAGGCATTACTTTCAGAACGACCTATGTACAGTAATGAAAGGATAATAACCTGAATTTAATTTAGATGGTTGGTGAACTAGCTGACCCCTCAGCCCAGTGGGCATTTAGATAACGTTCAGAACTGCATTGAGCCTAGTTATTTCAGGGGAGGGGAAAGGGGCAAAAAACATTTAATTAAAAGCAGAATATAGTAATTACATGATGTGTTCTCATGTTTCCCCTGGCACTTTAAGTCAGAGCTGGGAGTCTTTGGCATCCAGCATTGTCTTTGCGCATCAAAACAGCAGTGTATTAAGTCTGTTATTGTGTCTTATATAGAGAATGATACCAGGTGCCTAAGGATGTAAAGGACATCCCACAGAGCACAGGTTTGACTGCCTAAATTCAGACTGCCTTTCTCCACTTTCTACATGAAGACACTCACAGACAGGCAAATACTTGTGCTGGGCACCCCAGCTGTCTCCAGCTACCTCTCTAGAAGAGAGATCTGACATGGGAATACTCTTTCAAGCTATCCACTTTATTCTAAAACATTCTTAGTTGTCATTTATAGTAGCACTTTGCAGCTTGTCCTGGAGTTCAGTGATGTTATGTACAGCAGAGTAAATTCTTGCTCATCTAGTGGGCTTTCAGGAAACAGCTGAGTGGAACTGGAGAAGAAGTTCTAAATAAAATGAAAGGAAAAGGTATGGCTGAAGCTCCTAAGTCTCTTAAGGATCCTTTGGAGTTCCCATCCCACATAAGCAAATATATCAAGAGTGGTCCATAAGCAAGAATGACAAATTATATATGTTCCTACATCAGAGTTGAAGTTCCAAAGTCAATACTGTAGCACATGCCTGTAAATATTTGTTTATTTGCATATACACACAAACAAGACTTAGCAAAGAAATTCACAAATAAAATCTTAAAATAAGGACTAATAAACTTTATGTTAGTAGGACCTGGTGACCTGTCTTTTAACAGCCATTATCTAACTTGGTTGCAGTGATTCTGGGTTGCTGGCAGCACTATTTATGAAGGCTGTGGTATCACTTTGGCCACAGGGAGCAGAGGCTGTGACCCTAGCTACTTTCTGAATTAAAGGTCTTAGGAAAGCTGCCAGGGAATGGCTTTCTGTTGGAGAAGGATGACTTTTTTCATCCACTGAAACCTAGATGCTCAGTGGGAAGACAGCAGGTGCACTGAATTTCTGAAAGAAGACTCTGCTCAAACTGGTGTGTACTATAGGCATGCCTAGTAGCTAGGACTTCAGCAGGCTCTTGTTCCTGAGGGCAACACCTTGTGAATTAGACCACAAATGATCTGCAGAGAACAGTGCAGTGATGTATGCATGGTTTGGTGTTTCACTTGTGCCTGGTTCTCCTTCCCACCAAGGAAACCTGTAGTTCTGTCTCCCTCTCCTACACTTTCAGTGCATGAATTTGTACAAGACACTGCCATGGGCCGGGGTACTTTTTAAAAGAGTTGCCTAAATTCTGAATTTTTTTCCCCATAAAGGAGCCCAGAAAGTGAGGAGCCAGAGCAGCCTTGTATCTATTTTCTTGTTTGGGTCTGGGAACATGGGGTGTCCTGTAGTCATGACAATGGAGCTATACTGTACAGGGGACAGCAGCTGCTGAGAGGGAACAGTTTGACAACCAGTTTCATGGAATCATAGAATCAGAAAATCACCAACGTTGAAAAAGATGTCCAAGATCATCCAGTCCAACCGTCCACCTACCACCACCAGCATTTCTCCACTAAACCATGTCCTTTAGTTCAACATCCAAACACTTTTTGGACAGCTCCAGGGATGGTGACTCAGTCACCTCCAAATATCCAACCTGAATCTCCCCTGGAGCAATTTGAGGGCATTCCCTCTTGTCCTATCACTAGTTACATGGAAGAAGCTGATCCTTACCTTGTCACAACCTCTCTCCGGGTAGTTGTAGAGAGCAATAAGGTCACCCCTGAGCTCCCTTATATCCAGACTGAACAATCCTAGTTCCTTCAGCTGCTCCTTATAGGGCTTGTGCTCCAGACCCCTCACAGCTTCATTGCCCTTCTCTGAATATGCTTCAAGGCCTCAATGTATTTCTTGTAGCAAGTGGCCCCAAACTGAACAGAATACTTGAGGTGCGGCCTCACCAGGGTTGAGTACAGAGGGATGAACACATCTCTGCTTCTGCTGGCCATGCTATTTCTGGAACAGTGTAATCTGGCAGGTGATCTGGCAGCCTAAACTCCCATCATGCTGGGTAACAGTGATGGAAATGTGACATGAGGCACCAGAATTTCTGCATAGGGCACTCTGAGACCAGCAGGAAACCTTGTGTAGAAACCTCAGCTCCTGAGCACCTCTTCCAGGCTGGACTTCTCCTTGCGTCAGTTGTATGGAGGGACAGGAACAGCTATGTGACTTGTTTGAAAGTGATTGCTACAGCTCCTTTTGATCGAGTGTTGCATTATGTTGAATTGAGGACATTATTATTCACATAAAGGCATCCTAGAAAGCTTCAAAGTGGGGTGGGAAAAAAAATCAGGTTTTAATACTAATTAGAGGAGCCTGTCTCCCAGGTGTGAGGTGTTTATCTGTGAAAAGCAGGAGATAGTGTAGCAGAGAAGAAATGCACACTGGAGAATTGAAGATCCAATAAATGGTTGAATGGATTTAAAGAAAAAAAAAAAAAAAACAGAGGAAGAAAGAAAACCAGCAACAAAACCACAGATAATAAAATAAGATGTTTGCACTGAATATGAAGGGTTTGCAAAACAGCTCAGAGTTTATTTCCAAACCTGCAAAAAAGCAACCCCGAAAATAATACAGTACTCTGCAGCAATAAGGAGAAGACTCTTTTTTTTTTTTTTTTATCCTCTTCCTACTAGCAAGAGTTTGACAAGTCCATTATTTCCCTTTCATACCAAACAACAGTTGTGTCACAACAGCTCTGGGCTGTCCTCAAGTATAGGCAAAATGGGCCGCTTTTGCAACTGCTGGATGGCCCTAACCAAGCTGAGTTTAGTCATACTGCTTACCTGCCTGTGCAGACATTGGGCTACTTTGTCTTATGTGTCTGCTTTGGCTTATACACCACTGTGGAGGTCAGAGATGGATGGGGTGCTGCCTATCCATCCCAGTGCATGTGCTTGCCGCTATCCTTCTCCTGGCAGTGTCAGGAGCATCACACCATTTTAAAACCACCTTTTGTCCTTCTACTGACCTCAGATGAGGTTTAGTGAGGGAAAGAGAGAAGAGAGGCCTGGGAACTGAAGGGATACATTTCTGCTAGGTACCACAGCCCACTGCTAGTCTGTATTCTCAGGCACGCAATATAGATATAGCCATGTGGCTGCTGTGCTATGACAAGGTTTTCTATATATGTACCTTGCCGTTTTCCTGTTGTTTTTCCCCCAGCTCTCCTGTGAGTTAAGGAACCATTACAGTCACTGAAACCTGGAGAGGATGGATGTGCCTTCATAGATGACTAAATGACAGCTGGCCAGCTTTAATTGCCCTTTGGTGTACTCCTAGAAGGTAGTTTAAGTGAAGAAATTTCATTTTGCTGTCTCTATGGACGTGGAACATGGATATCTTTGCTTCCACGGTTCAGCTGACAAGCAGTAACTTGTTAAGCATCAGGAACTTCATTGCTGTCATTACCCATAGCCTCTGTTCATGATGAGATCACATGAGGTAACAGAAGGGAGAGCAGAGCAGGGATTTGACTCTTTCTACCATATATCTTTGCACTAGTCCTATCACCCAAGCTATCTTTCCTCTGTGATCCTCTGTTCAGAGCAGAATTTAACAGAGAAAAAAGATGGTAACTTTTTTCTGTGTTTTTTTTTTCCTTGTGGACCATTCCCTTAGATGACTACAGAGAAATGCATTCAAACAGAACATTAAAGTTAAACGAGGCAGTACAAGGCTGTACTTAAAAATAACAGAAAAATGTTTCAAGTTCTTGTTTGATAGGAGCTGGACAGCTACATCACCCTAGCAGGTCGCCATTCTAATGACAGTTCCCAACAAGAAGCGCTGCCTGATAACATGCACTAAGACAGAAGATGAGAGCTGCATTCAGAGGCATGAGAAACAGCAGGAGATGCTTATTCAGTGGAGTTAGACTCTCCCATCTTTCCTTGAACTTAGCATAACTAGATGCACAGCAAAAATATCTCCATCATTGGACAGAAATTAACATTAAAGATATAATACCATCACACAGTTACTGATAAACCTTCACCTTTCGTACTTTGTTAATTTCCATCAACTCCTCTCAGAAAGGAAGAATATAGCAGAACTTGGATATGGCAGTGAAAATGGTCTGAAGGCTTGGAAGGATTTTCAGATAAGGACAGACCGAATAAGATGAAGGAAGATATCCTTCAGTGAGGAGATGAATAAGAGAGAGTAAGTGTTAGAAGTAGATAAATAATATTTTAAAAGGTTCTCAATATTGGTACAAAAGGATATGCTTTGAAATTAAAAAGGCAACCCAGGTTTCTAAGTGTTGAGAATATTATTTCTTATAGTACTCCATTAAACTGTGGAACTCCCTGCTGCAGGATATCACCCACTGAACTCAAAGGCTTAGTAGAAAAAAATAAAATAAAAAAAGAAGCAGCAGCCATTTCTGTGGTTAGTGAGAACAGTGAGAGCATTATTCACAGTTACATGAGGGAAAATAAAAAATATATAAGAAATATCAGCCTTTGAGATTCAGGGCATAAATCCAATCACTAACTGCCTGGGGTTAGAAAGAAACTTCCCCAATGGACATATTAGTTAGTTATTTCCCATTTTAAGTGTTTTACATTATCCTTGATGCTGGCCGCTATCTGAGACAAGGTGTTACAGCAGTTGGACAGTTGGTTTGATTGGCTATGAAGGTTGTTACATCCTTGAGAAGTGTTGCAACCCTCTCCTTCCCTTCCCCATTGTCTCCAGCTGTGCTGCAGAGCCACCTTTTCTTGGCATGCAGCATTAAGACATGACTTCTCTGCTCTTCAGGTATTCCGACCTCCGGGGAACCCAGGGACAGATACTGTGATAATGAGAATGCAGGAATCCAGCACAGCCACAGGCCAGGTTGCCCACTGCAATGCTGCAGGCTCCTCCCAAACCGCTCAGATGGAGCTTAGTGCTGCTGCTGCAAGAGCTCTCCCCCTTGTTTCAGACCCAAGGAGAACCTGAATCTCCCTGTCCGTATCCATTTCCAGCTCTTCTGCTGCAGCACTGGAAGAACTCCCCCATTGTAGCATAGGGACTTCTTTGGTCCGCAGCATTGTGATGTCATGCAGAAGCAAGCAAGCGATACAAGGCAGAGTACCCAGTTCGTTTTCCTTTCTCCCTGCCTACTTAAATTTTCTCTTCACCTCATCTCCTCTGCCAGGCAATTTGAGATAATCAGCAAAGCTTTTCTGCTGTCGTTGATCTATCCCAATCTTCCTCACACTTTTTATTATTATTATTATTTTTTTTTTTTTTTTTTTTTTTTTTTTGCATTGCTGTCTCATTCATCTCATTTCTCTTCATGTAATACCTTGAATGAAGAAAGCTCTGATCCTCCACAGCAGAGGAGTGAGATCTGGCTCTAACCACTATCAACATCCACTGGCCTGTGCTGGAGAAACTGAGCTGCTGCCAGCAATTAAAGGTATTTAGCAGTTGTCTGGTTAGGGTAATCACCTGGGATGATTCCAACTTATCACCCTGGGAGGAAGCTGCTAGGCTTTTGGTTTTAGGTTTTCAACCTCAGGAAGAGTTGTAACTATTACACTAAGAAATATTGGCCTGTAAAAGTGATGTCCTCATGTGAACAGCTCAGCATGTCTTTCACAAATGGTCAGCTGCAACTGGGCCAGGAAATGTTCTCCCCTCTTGACTAATTATTTACACTTGTCCAAGGAGACTGGCTAATGCCAGCTGCATTTTGGTGCACACTGCTACCACACTTGTGCCCTCAGCGACTGAAGTGATGAAGCAAGGAGAAGAAGCAATAGGTAAAGCAGGCTGCTCTTTTCCAGGAGGTTGAGTACTGGAAGAGGTAAAAGCCTCAACTTTCCCCATGTTTGCTTCCATGACCAACTGCCAGACCAGACCAATTGCTGTCTGTCTCCATGTGGGCAGCTTCTGTCATGCATGTGTCCTGACTGTGTACGAGGATCAGGGAAACCCCTGTTTTCCTTCATTTTCCCACCTCTTCAGTCACCTAGTACTCAAACTTTGAAAATGTTACCATGCCCTTCCCACTTCTCCTGAGGTAGTTTATTGACATTGTTTCTCTCTTATAAATGAGGAGATCAAAATTTGTATCAAAGTGGACTGGTAGCACCCAAGTCAATCATAAACTGTTGCAGGATTGAAAATAAATCCCAACATCTTCACATAGTGTCCAGAATTGCAAGACCAGTTTAACTTTGGAATTTCTCATCGTCTGCTTTAGACTTGGATGTTTGAACTTCAATTCTTTAATCAGCTCCTCACTCTCTGTTTGACCTCTTTTGTACTGTGGCCTTCTGGTGGCATCACTGTGATCTTTTGGAAGATATTGCTTAAGTGACGTCCCCTTGAGTAGAAATTCCATTATTCTTCAACTCTTTCAGAGTTTCCTTAAATTTGTTTTTGATTTTTTTAGTCCATAAATGGGGGTTGGGCTGTTTTCCTAGGGTTTGAAACCTTTCTGAATACAGTGCTTGGGAGTCAAGCAGACATGTTAAATTAGGGTGAGCTTGAGTTCTCAGTTTTGTTACCAAACTAGCTTTTGATGGTTCCCCTGGAACAGATGACTGGAAGATAAGGTTGTTATTTGCTATACTGCAAAGGCAGAAGCTCTGTGTGATGCTGTGACTTGAATGAGAACTTTCTCATCATAGAGAACAGATATGGCTGCTCACCATATCTATTCTGCCCTAATGATTACCAGTCAGTGCGTGTGGAACAATGTAATATTGATCACCAGCTATTTGCCTGTCCCACCCTTTGCTTTTCTTATGCAGCAGAAGAGTGGAGTTCTTTTCAATGTAGAGAACTTAACACAGTGCAAAAGAGTAAGCTCCCAGTCAGGGCAGAAAAGAACAACCATTGGAAGCATGACCTTGTTTGGCACTGGACAAAACAAGCATATGGAAAATAAAAGTGAATGGAGAATGCTTTGTCTTGGAGGATTGGTACAGCATGTGGTGTCCTGCAAAATGGGTATCTAGACAAGAGTTCACCACTGTTCAGTGTTCCCTGTGACAACTCTGGTGCTCCTAACTTATGAACTTTCCCCCAGACAGTGTTTTTTAGAGTGACTGTGCAGGGAGCATCATCTTTTCCCACTCTTCACTCCCCTCTTCTTGTTCTCTGCTTTATATTCAGTCAAGTAAAATCTGCAGTAGTTGGCAAATTTAGCTGCTGCTTTGTTTTGCTTTTTTTTTCCTTTTTTTTTTTTTTTCCCTTCATGTTTGCCAGTAGTCTGCTCTCAGCCAGTAGCTGTTTTATGCAGTGTGTTTGCATTGACTGACCTGCAGCCTCAGGTTATGCGTATTTTGGTCTGGGAGCTACCTGCAAACCCTTAGCTGTGAGTAGTCGATATTCATGATTCGATATTTGGGTGACATGATTGTTCAATGAGGTGACAGAGCTGTGCTTTTGTTCCTTGATTAGATGGCTGAACCTTTGTTAATTACTTCTGCCAGAAATGAAGTCTGTTGCGTGATTAAGTGGTTCTAAGCTACAGGCCTGAGATTTACTCTCTGTGAACTCTTGTTCCAATGGGACTTTGCACGTGTGATGGCTCTCTAAAGCAAGTAATAACAGCATAAAAATGGCTGGAGTCATATTCTATTTCTAAGTTATTAAAAATGGCTGAGCTGCATGTCTTTGCTATATATTTGGCTCTAGTAATGAGAGCTTGTCTTTACAGACCATGAAGTTTCCTTTGGGACAATTCCTCCCAGGATGTCTGCAGTACTAAAACTTCATCACATACCACAGTATGGCCCAGGCTGGCTAAAATCCCTTTACTAACACAGTAGCAGCAAATGAGACAAAGATGGAGCGAGCTGTGAATAAAACAACCCCTATCATTTCCTCTGCTGCACCATTATTATGTTCTTGATTTGGTTCAGATGAGGGCACTCAAGTTCCTACCCGCTGAATTAGCAGGAGTGCAACTTGCAGAGTTTATGGTGGCTTTCAGGTTTTTTTATGCTGTCTCAATGCCACGTGGTGGAGTATAGGAAGTATTTGAAACCACATACAGTCCTTAGGAGCAGAGTTGAACTACGAAAATATTCTGGACAAATTGTCAACCAACTGAATACCAGATTGATTTTTGTTGTCATGTAGTCACAGTGTCTTCAACCCAGTGTTAGAATAATGGATGTTATGTATTATTAACTGTGTGCTCAGAGCCTCAGCATTATATCACAAACTCAAAATATTAATAAATGGAGCTATTTGAGTGAAATCTGTACTATCAGTCATTCCTGTTGTATCCACTTTTTATTATGGAAGTGAGAAAGCATTTAGGGGTACACAGTTCTCCGCAGTCAACACCCTCTGGTCCACTGATTACAACTGACCTGAGGGAAAAAGAAGCAATTTGTTTTGGTTTGTTGTGAGTTTCAGTAGTTCTCACCCTAGTGAATCAGATTAAACCACTGGCAAAAGACACTGTCACTTGGCATGTGGATAATTTGGGTAATGGGTGCTTTATGAATGCCTTGGAGTGGCAGATGGACTGACAGAGAGAGATGCTTTTTATTTAGCTCTCCCACTCAACCTTTTTACTGGTCTGGTGGGAAAAGGCCAAAGTTAAGATTCAGAGCAAATGCACATACAAGAACTGCCTTAATTCGAGCATACTCTTGAATACAATGAGATCTTAAAATGATGCATGATGGAAATTCCTTGCAGACTGGTGCAGTGCATTAGCATTACTCATTGCAGTAAGACTAGGTGGAGCATGTTAGAAGTCGTCACTGTGATGGATGCATGGCGTGCATTAGAATGAGAATCATTACTAGGGACTGAGCAGAAAACACTGGAATTAAGAGTTTCTGTGATGGACTTTGTGAAACACATTAGATTCTGAGTCATCATGAGTCATAAAAGGCACAAGGCCCCCAAACGCATCTCATCCTTGCATAGGCACTTCCAAGAGGATGAATAACTTGGCTGGTCATTCTATCACTTACTTGCAGATCTGTGAATAGCCTCACGGGTGGAGTAAATGATGAGTCAGGATTCCTTGCTTCTGCTGCCAGTTCTGCTGCTGACTCATTTTGTACCCTCAAATGATAAAAGCTTCTCTCTTCCCCATCATGCATGTGACACTGTATTTACCCTTCCTCATAAAGTACAGAGACTTGTTTCTGCCACAGCTCTCCTATATGCTTAATATTATACATTGTAAACGGTCTCATTGTGTTTGTGAGCAAGTCTTTGCAGAATGGAAGCTGTAGAATGTGTGGGAGAAAGGTACTCAATATACTAGAATCCCGTCTGATTCTGCAGTCTTTATTATGGCTGCTAGATTATATTTTTAGCAATTGTTTATGACTTTGAAACGTCAATACAGCTGAAGGATAAGAAATGTATGTTTGCTAACATGATAGCCTGTGTCAGCTTGGATATCACTCACCACTGTTCACATGAGACTGACCAGACACTAAGGAACTCTTTCTATTCCTTTGTGGTGGACTCCAGCTTGGGTCCTAAAGCTGACTTTATCCACCTATCTACAGCATGTTCCCGAGCTAGTTAAAATTAAACTTAGCTATCAAAATGCTAAACTTGATAGCTCATTTATCTTTCTGTCTCCCAACTCTACATTACAATACAGCAGTGATTGATCTTGCGTCTTCAAGGTACTATATGGTATAAAAACTAAGAGAAGATTAATTAAAAGCCGTCGCATCCAGACAGGTTTTTAAATAAGTTTTAGATTTAGACAATATATCAGCCGAAGCAGAAAGATTCCAAGACCATAAGCCTGTAACTCCATGTGAGTTTTGCTTTCCTTCAGGGCATAGAAAACCCTGTCTCACCATGGACTAATGGTCAAGTCTGATGTGGCTGGGCAGGCTCATGGCAGACAGCGGGATGTCATTATATTTGCAGGCTCTTTCTCCAGCAGTGGTGAATGTGATGTCCTTGAGGACTTCTGCTGGCTCAAGGGAGAATGCTAGGCTCATGTTCAGATGCTGAGTTGGAGACAGCATTAAGATAATCTTTTAAAGTCAGTCCCTAGCTCCTGCAGGCACTGAGAAACTTTTCTAGGCAGCATTTAGAAACTGTGCAGAAGATTAATTCCTGAGTGATTAGACTGAAACAAAATATTCCAGAGTGGAATTGACATTTCACCTTTCCATTGGCTGGACTTTTCTGGAATTTTATGACAAAGTTCTTAAATGGCCAGATTTTCAGCTGTACTCTTTGCTTTTGTGTCGGCAGTCCTCACTGTCACCCAAAGTTATATCTTCTACAAGATCTAAATGTTTGATATTTCAGGCATAATCAAGTGGGATCTGAAGAACAACACTAAACCGTCCCAACTAGTTTTATGGCATTTTTGGAAAGAGAGGCACGATTGCTGGTCACTGTGAGCTTTCTGGCATCACTGTGCTTATCCAACTAGCTCAGAGATGCAGTGTCCTTAGAAGCCCTCAGTACTTGCATCTATTGAGCACTGAGATTTGAGAGTGTAGTGGAAATGCTAAGTCATAGCCTGAATTGGTGATTGAGCACCTGATAGGAAGGCAGGGCCAACTCAGGGGAGCTCAGGTGCATGCAATGTACCCGAGTAACCAGAAAAGTTGGAGCTGGGATCCACTCCTTCTCAGACCTTATTTAAGGGTTGACAGTGGAGGTAACTCTTGTTGGAGATCCCTGCCTATCTGAGGTCTTTTAGAAGTAAGCATATTCTTTCGTTTATTTCTTTGTCTGTGGTTGCTGTATTTGGGCACGTTCCCATTTGCTGTAACCAAAGACTTCCCTCCCCTCCACATGCTATTACTGCAGTACTTTCCATTCCATTATAACATTACAGGAAGTGTTCAAAAATCTGGTAGCCTCCTGCTGGAGCCAAACAAGGGCTGAGTCCATTGGAAAGACTTTTCCTTTCTTAGGTCACTCGTTAAATGCTGGGCTCTTGAGTACTTGTCACTTGAACACTGAGATTTTAATAAGTTCAATTAGCGTGAGCTTATTGTCTCTGGCCCACCTGTAGCCTGAGATAGGAATCTACTTCTAGCCTAGGAGGAGAGGTTGCAGATCCTAGAGGGAGGAGTTGAAGGAGCTGCAGGAAGAGGTGAGCTCTTCCTGAGACTGACAAAATGGCAAGGCTGTTACATTTTCATGAGTTTGCTTAAAGGACAATATTTAATTCACTTGACAGCTGAAATATACTAGCTGGATGTGGGACAGCTGCCATAAAAGCATTCAAAAGCTTCCCCATTTTGCTTGTGTAGTGGCAAACTTCTTGATCGGAAATGGCTGATTCAGGGATTTTTGCCTTGGAGGAGGATAGGGGAGGGGGGAACAAAATGAATACAAGGTGACAGCAGCAACTCTACTTCTCAGGGGGTCAGCAGAAATCTCTGTGGCATCAGCTGGCCCAGCTCTGTCCTTTGTTGCATGCTGGTATAACTCTTGGCAGAATATGACTTTTTATCTCTAATTTATAACATTCCATTCATTATCAGTATTAAAAAAAAAAAAAGTAGTTCTCCTTTCTTTCTCTATCACTTTCTCTTTGTTTTCTTTCCACTTCAGTTAATTTCAGTAAGTAGATGGTTTCTGTGTCGTTTGGTCTATTCTCTGACACAGATAATTAACTGTTTGTATGAAGCCAGAGTATTCTTGTGAATTTGAACTAGTTCTATATTCTTGTCTTCAAATATTAGTTGGCTGTCCAGGATATGTCAGGCTCTGGTATTTTTTTTTCTATATATTGTAAATGGGATGTGTCTTACTTTCAGTGTCAAAAAGTAATTTGAGTTAGGATGGATACTAAAACTGTATACTTGATTGTATGCTTTTTTTTTAAGTCCCAAATTCATTTAATTTCTCTTAATAGAGCTGATTGTGCTATGTATTTCCCCTTGAAGAAAAACTTCTGGGAAGATAGCAGTCAAAGAGCTAATTGCTAAGAATCTGGCAAACTTCTCATGCCTTATATCAGGCACTCACCTGCACATCTTAATTCTTCCCTTTAGAATGAGTAAATCAGGGAGACTGGTGAGAAAGAGAAAATAGGTATAAGGAAAAAAAGTGAGAATGGAAGGCAGTTGGGAATCAGGCTGGCTGAAATCACATGGAGTGAAATATGGGACAGAAATGGAGAGAAGGAAAGTTTTTTTTTATTTATTTAAAAAAAGTAGACAATATCAGTGGCATATGGATAGTTAAGGACCTATGGCACGTTAGCATGAGCAAATTGGCTTCATTAGCTACCCATTGAAATATTTCTCATTCTGCTTTTGTATTTTGTCTTCCCTTTCACCTTGTCATTCTTTACCTTCTGCATCTCCAAATGATAGTAACCATAACCAAGGTCAGCGCAGGTCGCCAGGTTGTGGTACTGAGCATCCACCACAGATAACCACTTCCAAACTGAGTTGCTGCTAATGATTCAGTGATGCTTTTTGGGAAAGTGTTGGGGGCGTTAGTAGCCCACTAAGATCACTCTCAAGTGTTCTCAGACAGTTGTGTCCTGAACTGTTTATTATTCTTATGGTCAACATCACTATATGTCAGATGAAGATGACGGGCAGCTGGAGGTAGGGAGCTGCCTTATGCACAAGGTAGAGGGTTGGATAGGAAATGTTGGAGATGTGATTCCAGGGGCAATGGTAAATCCATGCAATTTACTGATAAAGCAGGAAGTGGGAGTTTACCAGCTGATCAAAGCACAAGTCTCTTCCTCTGTTTTTGAAGCGTATATATGCAAAGTACTAGTTCCTTGTTGAACAGTGCAAAGCTGGGTTGGAATTTCTTTCCCCTATGCAGTGGTAATGAAGGACCATGGGTCCTGAACTCCAAGACTGGCAGCATCTTTTCATTCAGATGCTAACATAGGTTCTTCTACAAAAGCCTTACTTGTACCCCAACTGGCTTTACGTTATCACTGTAAATAGAAATAAAAATTGGCAGAGAGAACATCAAAGGAGAAGCTCAAAGAACAGCTATGAGTAAAAGATGTACCATAATATAGTACAGCAAAAGACCTCTGTGCTACCTCTAAGCCTTGGGTAATGGAAATAATCTGGTTCATTTATTCCACTTGTCATTATGGTTAAATTTGCATCTATAACCTAAAGCAATTTCTTCCAGGTTGCTCAGCGTAGGTCTGCTTTGCTGTATGTTGTAGTTGTAGTACCCATAGTACTCATCTCTCATTTGTGTATAGTCCTTGGTGGTGGAAATTATTAGAATATAAATAATACGGAGAATCTGGCATTACTGCAAACACTTGCTCTTTATTTACTATTTATGACCCACGGAAAATGCCATAGAAAGCCAATGTGCTGCCACTTAGGATGCTGTGTAGGACAGAAGGAATGCAAAGAGCTGAAGTACCTTCTGACTGGATCTTGTCATCGTGGCAAGAGCTGCTACTAGAATCCACTCTTCTTCTCACATTTTGAGCCATCACCCAGGTCATGCCTGCTCCTAATGACAAGCAGCAAATAATAGGGCAACCCTCTCTTATAGTCAAAAGTATCCGAAATTTTAGAAAAAACAGTTCAGTAGTAAAATCCTGGCTATTTTCTGACTGCCAATTGTTAAAAAGCAGCATCTGCTAATATCATAGATACAAGGCTCAAAGGCTGAGAAACTGCTGGCGGGGAAAAAAAAATATACTGAAAGCAGAGAGTATCTTTTGCCTGATCATTAAAGATTTATACTACAAATGCCAGGATGTGAATCAGAGCTCCCTCTGAACTTGTGAATGCAAACACAAGACAAATATTGTGGGGGGAAAAAAGTAGTTTCCAGAGGAGATTGTAAATAATCCCCAAATGCTTCTGGAAAATAAAAATCTACATAATATATAAGTTGGTTTCCAAAATAATTAAAAGGTCGCACACACGTGCATGCAATAGCAAACGTCAGATACTGTGGGGCAAACAGTGATTGAAGACTGATTTGTCTGCTTTACTAAGTATGCCAGCGCCTGATCACTGGCAGAGAATTTTAGCTTGAGAGTCATAGAACATCTGATAATTCCCACTTCGACTTAACCCTTCCGAACTTTCTTATTTGGTTCAGATCAGAAGCAAGGAGATACACAATGAAGAAAGTAGAGGCATCGAAGACAACGTCCTCCCAGACTTCCAAAACTTTTCTAAGACTATTTTTGAGGCAAGCTGCAGTCTTATTCAGTATGAAAGTTTCATTGTGGCTCTGAAATCAGTTTAATATGGACTTATGTAATTCCTGGTGTATTTGGAAACATGCTCTCCATTTCCAAATGGAGCAGCTCTCTGCAAAATCTCTATTTAGTTCAAAAATTTCATCCTGATGCTTGTGTCTTAGGATGGGTGTACCTCATAGCATTGGTGGTTTGTACCAACCACTCCTACTAATAGAGGTGCATGGGAGAAGTGTCAGCAATAACGGAAAAAAGTAAGCAGTGAAGAAATCCTACATCTGACTGTAGAACTCTCCAATACTTGCACGTTTATTCTGGTTAACAATCACTGTGAGTCAGGGATGAGTTCAGAATCAGAACTGGGTCTGAGCTAGGGTGCAGTGGTGATGTGAACAATTTCCTGGATAGAACTTCAAAATTTTTAGTGTGCAGTGCCTTAAACCTCAGCTTCTTGTGGAAAATTGCAAGTAAAGGTGCTGATGAGCAAATATTATGGCATTGTGGATGTTGCAGTTTGAGATTTTTCATTGCTCCATTCCACGGTGGTGTGTCTGTCTCTAGACCTCTGTCAAACAGGCTTCATACATGTGTGTGACGGTGGTTTTTTTCCCCTTGCAGATCAGGAACACAGAGCATGTGAAGGAGACAAGGGTGACTGTGTGTTAGAATGGCTGCTGGGGAGGAAAAACCATAGTCACAGGAAATAACCTTAATAGAGTGAAAATTAAGAAAGTACAGAGAACGCAGTCTGTCTCCAGGATACGAGCAGTATTTTCACGCCTTGCCAATTATTCTGTTTGCATCAATTTTGGTTTATTTTTATTAAGTTTCATGTTTCCTTTTTTTATTATTTAAGAGAGGGTATAATTAAGACAAAAAAAAAAAAAAAAAGGATGAAAGCTTAGAATTTTTGCTTTAATAAAGGAATAATTATTTTTATTCCATGAGCAGGAAAGGAGCCAGCCAATTGGGTTTTCCAATCTTTTTTTCATGTTGTTTTGTGCCTCTAGAAAGGTTAGGATCTCTATTTAAGTGGATTATCTTGTCACTGAAAGGAAAGTGGGAAATGAGTTAGAGAGGTGGGGTTAATTTATTTCACAAATATCTAAATGTGTGCATACTTACATTTGTCATATGCTGCTTGAAAAATGTACTTATTTAGCTTTCCAAGGTCACCTTAACCTTAAGACTTAATGGAACAGGCCATTAGCTTCGAGTGGATATGGAAGCAAAGTCCCCAAATTGTGTACAGATAATGTAAGCCTATTCTCCGACTGCTTAGCAGGGCCCCATTTATAGCTCAGAAAGGAAGGCAGGGAAGGACTCATCTCACTTAGCAATGGATATCTACAGAGCAGGTGTCCACATCCTAGATACTCTCCTGTTAGATATCTGAATTCCATTATTGTTAATGAATACTGGAGACAGGACTTCTAAGATAAAACATGGATGTTTATTCTAGGACAAGATGAACTGCACCCTAAACAGCATTAGTTATATTGATTTGAACCTTACTGACTCACAAAGGGATGCTTAGCATGGCTTCCTCAGATGCAAATTTCTACGGTGTAGATACTAATATTTACTCAGGCAAATCCCACTGTCCATAGTGTAAACAATCTTTCTTCTACTCTGAGATGGTAAACTAAGTGCAAGCTGGAGTGATTTCTCTAATAGTCCACTGCTAGATCGCAAGATGTTTTTTGTCTTATTCACTCTTCGCTGATCATGGCTTGACTTGAAGTGAAACACCTCCTTTTGAGCATGAGGGATGTGACTTTACTGCCCTTGAATGAAGCAAGAAAGGTCTCAGTGTCCAGTGGATTCTACCCCTTGAGCTTTTCCTAGGTTGCTCATTTTACTGAGTAGGGGGTGTAGATCTGACGTATCAACAGCCCAACTGTTTCTCTGAGTTAATAACCGAGGGTCTCAGCAGCTAGGGCATGTCAAGCTTGATCTTCTGAATTTGCAGCTTCCCTGATTTCCAGGTTTGATAGGCAGAGAGCTGCATTTGCAAATGCATTTATTATTACAGAAATACAGGCAGTAATAATTGTGTTACAGAGGATGAGTGATTTCAGAAACACAAGAGAAGAATAACTTCATAGTGGAGATTAACTGGGGAAGTCAAAGGGAGGAAGAACCTCAGATTTGTGCTTGCCCTGGAGACAGGAAAGTGAGCAGCCTTCAAAGGAACCTGCTGCTGTCAGCTCTTTACTTTGGAAGGCTTTTCTTTTCATCAGAGGTGATCTTCCCTGGGGCTCTTGTGTAGATGGACAGTCCATTTGCCTCTGCTCAGAGGCAGAGCAAGGCCTGGTGCTGGCAAGTGCAGTACAGGGGACAGTCATACTTTTTAGAATTAGAAACGTCTAAATGTTTCTGGGAAAAAATTGCACCTTGATTTAGCAAGTTCAAACCTAGCTAAAGACAGTTTTTCTTGATATCTTACACAGGCTCTTGAAGGCAAGCTGTGGACCTGCAGTTGTCTGTAGGTCACAGGAGTGAGACCACATGAATTTGAGCATACTCTCAGGTGTCTATCCAGAGGAACTGTTGAGATTGTTGATCCTCACACCTAGAAGGCTGTTTAGGCACAAGTGATAGTGATTGCATGTACTTACAGAACTGAAGGTTAGAAAAGCAAGCTGTGAGGTTCTTGTGGCCTTTTTTTCCTTTTCATTCACTTTTTTTTGTTTTTTTTTTTTCCCCCTCAGAATAACGATTTTCCATTTATAAAGGCTGAATTTTATGAAAGCTTCAGGGTCTGAAGAAATGTGCCCCATTTGATGAAATTTCACTCAGAAAATGCATCAACACTTCCAGGAGGTTGAAATACTTCATTTGGGCTTTTTTTTTTTTTTTTTTATGACTTCTTGCTTAAATTCCTATTTTCTCTTTTAAACTATGGTGGAGTGTAGTGTTAAAACACATAGTGATTGACCTACAGTGAAAAGTTTCTTTCTACATATTGGTCTCTTTCCTTTCTTTTTTTTTTTTTTTTTTTTTTTTTTTTTTTTTTTAAACAAAATCAAATTTGAAACTGTAGAACTTTCTTTGGCAAAGATTCCAACTTTTTGTTTAGAACCATTGAATCAGTGTGTGTACACCTGACACAATTGTTTGATATACTTCGTCTGAGAGAGCTACCAACCCAGAGTGGTAGAGATTTACAATTGTCTTGTGAAATGGAAAAGTTCACGGGAACTGCAAGTACATGGGGAGTCAGATCTGTGTGATTTCCCATTAGGTACAGTATTTGAAATCCTTCCTTTGAGGTAGTATAATTGACTTTTATGTCTGTTGTTCCTTGGAGATTTGGAGACTCTAAATATAATTTTTTAACAGCATGTCTCTGGGGCCCTATCTCTCTCTGTTATTTCTCCCTCTCTCTCCCTCCTTCTCTTTTTAATTGTGGATGTCACATTCCAGGTGCTGTAGGATTATAACGTAGTTCCCTTGCTGAACTACATTTCAAGAGATCTTGTGTCATTTTTGCTGATATATAATAATATCTTCTTATAATAGTCTGTGAGGCTAGGTGTTTTGAGAGAAAATTTCTTCTTTAATATTCCCTCAAGAATATTTATAATTGCTCTTAAAACTTCTTGATGTCAAAAATGACTGAGCTTTTGAAAAAGACCTTTTGGGTGACTGTATACTTTTCTCTATATTATCACAAACTTCTCTCAAAATCAATTCCTGGTTTCACTCCCATGAAGTAAAACTTTTTCCACAAGGTTTAGATAGGTTTTTGTGTCTTCCAGATTCATGATCCCAACTGAATGGAAGGACCTTGAGTGTAGTTTGGGTGAGAAGGGAAAGGGACTTGCTAATAGAGGAGAAATATAATCAACAACAGGCATGCTGCATTGGAGACTAATGAAAGAAGAGGTGGAGGATTCAGTAGCAAAATAATCAACCAGTATGGAGAAAATACAAAGGATGGGCATAGCTGGGGAACATTCACAGAGGAAACTGAGAGAAAACAGAAATGTTTGCAACTGATAAACTAGGAAAAGAGGACAGCACTCTGCTGACAGATCCATGGGCTTGCTCTTATTTTTCAAGGGATGCTTCAATTCCTCAATTCACTCACCTCTCAGAGTGAGGCTACAGAGTGGAAAAACATCCACAGAATAACATCTCTCACAAAGCAGAGATGTTCCAGATCTTTCCCTTCCTCCTTCCCTGCTCTGCATTTACTAGAGCTATCTCTTCCCCTTCACCTGATCTATAGTTTGCTGCAGGACTGCAAGGATTGTGAGAGGCTGAGCCAAGGGACAGAATATTCTCTCAATACTCTTCTATGGATGCTGTGTCCTTCTATCCAGACAAAACATGTACCTGGGTCACAACATAGAGAGCTGCTCATTCTGGCACCTTTGTAAATGTGGTCTTTGTGGTAGCACAACATGCCATTCAGACAGACCTGGAATGGTGACTTTGTTCTGTTTCAGTGGTTCTACTGCCAGACTTTAGTCACTGCTGCATCCAGTACTGAATCCCACCATGAAGACTCGAACCCGAAGTATATTCTGTGGAAAAAGTCCAGAGGCTTTCCTTCATGCCAGGATAGGTGTTAGTTCCAGAATCATTAGTTCCAGAAGCTCAGATGAACCTGCAATTTCTTGCATGCACAACGAGTATAAGCAAGACTGTCATAGGACTGATATTACCAGAAATGCTTTCAGACAGCCTATCCATTGGGATGTGTTCCCAAAAGAATAACCAGTCCTCCAGAGAGAGACTCCTCTATGCCTGAGAGAATGATTTCTGGCACTGATATAACACAATTAATAAGAAAGAAAGATCTTGGTCTAGAAAATAAAGTGGTGGTTTGGGATAAGCTTATATAGTACTTGTTCCTATGTTCATTTCTTTATTGAACATACAGAAAGAGCAAAGGGGAGGTAAAAAAAAAAGTATACAGGAATAGGTGAATGTATAGCAAAAAAAAAAAAAAAAGTAAAGCAAGAAAAATAAGAGTACAGATGCTGGCTGGAGCAGTAGTGAAATCAGTGATATTTTTGGGAAACGTTTGTACGCTATTTAGCTGGGAAATAGGTCAAGATTAGACTGAAATGGCCAAGATACATTCAAGGAACACAAAAATCAGAGCAACTGTTTAGGAACACAAAAATCAGAGCAACTGTTTTTTATTAACTGGTTAGTATAGAATTAGCAGAAACATATTCCAGTCTTCACTACCACTTAAACATAGGTATTGAGAGGTGTATGTTTTTCAGAAAAGACGGAAACAATAATAAAATTAGTTGAGACATTAAGGATATAATGGGCAAACAAGTAGCAGCAAAGCTAAAATGGAATTGGCTTGGGACAAAATTGCTTTGGGGAGGAACTGGAAAAATGCTGTCTTTATTACCCTTGGGTGTCTGAAGATCATAAATCGCTTTAACCTGTGTGTGAGAGAGAGAAAAATAACTAGGAATTATGTCAGTTTAGAAGACTGTATTTTCTGAAATTTAGATTGTAAAATAGATGCTATTAATAAAAGTAGGGGACTGGTTATTCTTGAATGTGATAGCTGAAAGACTTCATCACTAAATAATCACTGAGACCCATCAGAAGTGCTGCTATTCTATCCTTGATTTCAGTTAGCAGAGATAATTTTACAGGAGAGCTTTATATGAAACCTAACAATAGATTGATCATGAGTTGGATAGCAACATGGTAAATAACAGGCAATTTGATTTTGTCAGGAACAAATTGTATAAAGCCAACCTGATTTCCTGCTCTGACAGGTAACAAGTCTTGTAGATAACGACAAAGCACCTTGACTTGTTAGGTTTTGACACCGCCTCATGTGAGACTTCCATTAGCAGTCTGAAGAAATGCAGCGTGTATAAAATTACTATGATATGGATTCAAAACTGTTTGGGAAACCATTCTTGTAAAGCAGTTATCAGTGATTCTATGGCTGACGAGAAGGATCCATCAAGTTAGATTCTATGGTCACCGATAACATAGGTTATGGAATAATGCATGCCCTTAATAAATGTTAGAATACCCTGCTGAATACACGCGTGCATGCTATGGATGATGTGATTCAAATTCAAAATGATGTAGACAGATTGGAGAAAAAATCCCCCCAAAATGAGATGTAGATCAATGGGGATGAGTGCAAAGTGTTGTACTGAGGAACAATCAATAGCACGAGCACAAGATGGGAGTGACCAGGTATAGTTCTGCTGAGGACGATCTAGAGGGTTATAGTGGATCATGAAATGCCTGAGTCAAGAGTAGTCAGCTGTTGTGAAGAAAGCAAACGTCATCCACAACAGTGTCACATACCTTGAGGTGTATAACAGTGTCACATGTAAGATATGTGATGGAATCCTTTTTAAATTCAGTCTCGGTGAGGTCAGGTTATGGATGCTGCATTTTAAGATATGGGTCTCTTGCACTCAGTCTGGAAGAGAAAAACAGGAATGCTCAAAAATGTAGAAACCACAACCAGTGAGGGAAGATTGAATGAGCTGCTTAGGCTGTGAAGAGAGGAATGGAAGTGTTTATGAGGGAAAAGGAAGTTACTTTGAAGAAAATAACCTTTTCTTTGTGCCTACGGTAGAAAGGACAAGTAATAATGATTTAAAATTGCAGGAAAAGAGATTCAGATGAGACATTAGGGAATGTTTTTGGAGGCTAAGGAGAGTAATATAAGGAACAGATTGCTTAGGGAGATTATGGAGTCTGCCAGTGGAGGTTTACAAAAGCAGGTTAAACACATGCCTGTCAGGAGTGATGGAGGTCTGGACAGCAGATATCACTTGGGGCAGAGATGGGCTATGTTAGCTCCCAAGGTCCATTCAAATCCTACAGCTATATGGTTCAGTTCAAATTGAGTGGCTGGATAAATAAGAATGAATCATAACTGAGAGTTTCTTTCTATTTCCAAAGGGCAAACTTTGTTCAAGCAGAGAAATCAGTAAGTCAGCTGGACTTGAAAACTCAGAGACTTTAAAGGAGGACTGTGGGAACATGTTGAATCGAATAGTGAAAAAATATTTGGAATTTGCATCCTAGGAAAAGGGAACAAACCTTGGAGGGGGGAGAATAGACAATTTATTTTAAAAGGTTAACTTTAAAAAAAAAAAAAATCTCACCCTTAAGCAGAGAGCCTAGAGGTGCAAAGCAGGGCAGAAACAGCATGTTCTCTATGGTGTTAACAAAGTTCTGAAAGTTGCCACCCTTTAGATGAAGGGCAAATGAAGCCATTTCTGGTGGCACTGCAGAGCAGATGGGAGGTGAATGGAGATAGGATGAGCTGGGAGGCTGTGAAGGAGTTATACGGAAGGCTTCAGTAAACCATAGACAGAGAAAGGAGTCTTCCACTCTTCCTCCACTACTTGATACCTGTCAACCAGTGTAATCTCAAAATACAGATTTGCCTCAATCTTCCCCGTGCCCTCACCTTCTGAGAGTTTACAAAAGTATCTTGTTTCTACTCTGACACCAAGACAGCTACCCACCTTTGTCTCTCAGGATACTGCTTGTGGCAGCACCTGTGAAAGGGCAATGTATTACTTCAGAAACAGCAAGCGAAGAAACTAGGCTGGTAGGGGGCTGTGAGAGTAGTCTAGCTTGCTTCTCTGTCTGCCATCTGGGGAAGCAGAGGGCAGGACTAGCAACTCCTGTTGCTTGGAGGGCATGCTCCTGTAGTAGCAGCTGCCACTGTGACCTGGTCTGTGTTGGTAATCACAGCAAAGGTAACTCTGCAGCCCTAGGTATAGGCCAAACAAGCAATAGGTCTATGGCCCTTTTATTACCCCCCAGCAGCCCACTGCTCTTGATAACTGCCTGCACATCAAGGCAGCCTTGGAAAGGAGATTAAGCAACAAAGAAAGGTATGTCTTGGGAGGTCAGGAAGTGCAGGGATGAAGTGAGAATTGCCATAAGTCAAACTGAGTTAGGCCCTGCAAAGGAAATGAAACAAAAAGGAAAAAGAAAAAAGCCACACACACACACACACACACACACAGAAAAACCAAGAAAAACCAAAAACACACTAGCGGAGACTCTATACATAGGAGAAAAAATTGTGCAGTTCTAAACAAGAGGAATACTTTGTCCCTAAGAGCAGTAATACAGAGTGTGGGGTGAAGTCAGGTAGACTAATGGGAATAAATATACTGAAAGGGCAATAATTGCATGCAAGATAGAAACGTTTCGGAGAGCTTACTGTACTCAAGCCAGGGAAGCTGGGTAATCATCTTCTCCAGCATGCTAAAAGAACTGGTCCATGAAATCACAGGTCTGGTACATGAGTTTTTTTTTTTTTTTAATAAATCTATCCAATCACCGGGGGGTTCTTCTGCCTGGATAATAGAAAATGTAGTGCCCATATTTAAGAAAAGGAGGGAGAGTGATCTAGGCAGCTGCAGGCTTGTTATTTTGGCCTCAAGGGCATAGATGGATTCAGAACAAATTATGTCAGAAAGAATAATTGAAGACATGGAATATAAAATGGGATATAGTGCAACATGCCATTATCAAAAAAAGATTGTACCAGACTAACTTGATATCTGTCTTCGATAAAGTAAGTGATGTTCTAGACAAGGGAAATGCAGTCGATCTCTTCTATCTGCACTTCATTAAAATCTGGTATGGTACCTCTTGGGAAATTATTAGTTAAATGAACAAAGACGAGGATTAGTACCAGAATTGTGAAGTGACTAAGGAGATGGTGGAAGAGAGGAAAGGAAGCAGTGCTGGGAGGAGGTGGCTAGGTAAGTTTTTAAGATTTGGTAATGGTGTCCATGCTTTTGTTGACAACTTTGGCCTAAACTTAAGAGCGAGTTAACTTTTCGAAGCAGCTTCATCAATATCCAGAAACGCTGCAATATCACACAAGGTATTTCAAGGACTGGGTTAACAGTGATGTGAAGGAATGTAGCAGTATGGAAAGTAAGGCCACAGATTTGGGCAGTGTGAGTGTGTTTCAGCTACATACTGAAAGCTTATCAGTTTGAAACAAGAAAACAGACTTGCTTGTATCAGCTGATCACAGTACAAGTATGAGCTCACAACTTGAAATGGCCATGTGAGAGTTCAATGAGATTTTAAGGTGTACAAGCAGAGGAACATACACTAGAAACAGAGCAATACCACAGCTGTTGTACGATGAAAATATAGACATCACCTGGAAGAGTTGGTATCATTCTTGTCAGTCTTTTCCAAGAATTAAAACTGGTGTAAATGCCAGTACAATCAGGATAACGGTTAGCCAATCATGTCAGAAGAAATAAGCTTGCTGTGTTTGGTCTGGTCAAAAACTGAGAGGGGACCATTATTCTCTGTAAACACATAATTGGGTCAAACATAAGGGAGGGAGAAAAGCTGCTTAAACTGAAGTTCACTGTTCCCATAAAACTAGTCAGCCAAACTTGTACTGGGAATTAGATGGTTTCTGTCCAGCAGAGAAGTAGCTCAAGCAGAGCTTTTCAAGGTCTGCAGCAGGATCAGGCAGTGTAAGGTGCTATGAGCACTCCATGTTGAGGGTGAGGCTGTACAACATGTCTCTCTGTGAGACCAAGAAGCAGAGCTCAGTACCTTGTGAAGTCCATTTCTGCTTTTGTATCCTATATAAGCTAGCCAGAAATTTCAGGGCAGTTGTAGTTAATGCCTGGATTGCAAGGAACTGTATCACTGCCAGTGATATCTAGAACCATAAATAAGGGTGCCATATCCATATCTTCTCTCCTCAGGCTGTGGTCCACCCCCTTTGCCTGTGTTTATAGTGGTGGGTCTGTAGGGACAGTGGGGTGAGCAGATGAAAGCAGATGCTGCATGTGACCTCAGAGATCCTTCTTAACTTGTTGGGAGTAAGAGGCAGCAGAATCTGCATTATTTTTTCCCTTGCTTTTGTGGTCTGTGGTCATTAACAGGTGTCCAGCCTGAAAAGGAACTCGACCAAATGAAAGTGGAGGAGAGAATGAGGTTACAGCCCTCAGAGCTGGTCCAGTAAATTCTCAAAAAAATTGCTGTTTCCCTGGGATGTGAACTCAAGGTATTGTACACCTTGATGCACAGGGAATAGGGTAGTATAAGCAAGCCACACTTGTAGAGCAAGCCAAGAACAAGGATTTATACCTCTTTCTCTCCTAAAATCAGGTGCCCTGTGTATATGAAACAGAGTTGCGGTACTAAGAGAGAGAACAGTTTCCTTTGTGAGGAGAGTCTCTCTGTAGCAGAGAAAGTATCCACCCCATTTCCCTGTATGCTCACAGTGAAATCCCACCTTGAACAACCTGCCACTACCAATAGTGAATGATAGCTCTCCTGTATGTGTTGGTGGCTTTGCACTGAAATGAATGTAAACATCACAGGTGCTATCACTGAGAACAGTCACTCCTTCCATCCGTCATCCCTGAGGGATTTGCTCCTGTCATCCCTTTGCTTTAAGCTGGTGAAGGGAGTATCACAGCCGTTCTTAGTTAAAGGAGGAGGGGTGAAGGCCCATCTGGGCCCTTAGTTTGATTTCATATTTATGAAACAGCTTAAATGTCAGCTTGAGTGAAAAACGACACCTTCCCAAGCTTCTCATATTAATGCCCCTGGCTGCCACTGGTTTCTTTAAGAAGGCAGCTTGTGGTTTTTCCCCTCACTCTACCCCAAAGGCTTCAGGGAAAGATGAATTAGACTGATAGATGAGACTGCGACTGCTGATAAACTGTGTTGCTGATAGGGGAGAGAGAGAGGTGGGAGGTGGCCAGCATTGGGGAGGGAGGGAGGGAGATGGTAGGTGGAATAGCATGTATTGCAGAGAGGTGGGAGGGTGGCCTACACTGAAGGCAGATAGAAGGTAGTAGCTGGTGGGGAGAAAATAAAGAGCCAATGGCGTATGCTAAAGAGAGAGGGTGATGCAGTAGGAGAAATAAAAATAACATACAAAAAAACACTGCAGAAGCATTAATTATACATTACAATATATGTATGTGAGAAGGAATAAATAAAAATGCACCCAGCATCAGTGGAAGAAGTTCTACATGGGTCTGTGCTGAGAGCAGTGCTGGGTTGCTGGATACAGATCTGAGGGCCTTCTACAGATGCAATTGCATGACACTAGCCTCATCCCAAAGAGATGCACAAGCCTCAGACAGGACAACTGGGTCTGGAAGCTCTTGAAGCTGCCTGGGTGCTGTGCAGCTGGGGGTTAGGGATGGGGTCTGCACCAGAGGGTGGTGGGCACGGAACAGGATGCCCAGGGCAGCGCGCACAGCCCCGAGTGCTGGAGTATGAGGAGCATTTGGACATAGGGTTTGGGTTTTGGGTGGTGCTGTGTGGAGTCAGGTGTTGGACTTGATGATCCTTGTGGGTCCCTTCCAACTTGGGATATTCTGTGTTTCTATGATTCCTTGAATGTGGAGAATTATCTACTTTCTCTGGGGGGAGTCTGTTACATGCTAATAATTATGACAAATCCAGTACCTACTGAGATGAGTCTGGACAACATTTTCGGAAATGATGTGGTTATTGGAGCAGAGAAATAGTGAGAAAGTAGAGGAAGCACCCTGTCTCTTGCATAGGATGTGAGATGGATAGAGGAGAAAGAGCCTGGAATTTTGAGCTTAGATTTTGAGGGGCACCTTTTGTCTTAGGTGAATTCAAAGAAAGGTGGGGGCCTGCTGTGAGTGTGCTGGGGTAAAGAAAGCCCCCACTGCGTTTGTATTCCAGGGGAGAAACACACCTGCCCATTTTACTACGCATTGCTGCTGGCAGCCCCCAAGTTTACCTGTGAGTCTGGTGCTCTTGGTACTGACATCTGCTCCCTTTTCTGTTGCTGAAGGCTTCCAGTTAGTTTGTTGGCTGTTTTTTTTTATTATTATTTTTACTTTTTTATTTTAACTCATAGATGCTTCTGAAGTCTTATTTTGTCTTGGCTCACAACACTCAGTACCTCTATCAGCTGTTACAGTGTTTTGAGCATTCTTCTTGGCACTGGCATATCACTCACTTTTCAGCATCTCAGTCAGTACTTGTCACTTCTTCCCCCTGATTGAGATAGTAAAAAAGCCCGCTTCCATTTCATCTTTATCCCCTGTGGTCAGCTCTGTTTACAGACTCACTTCTTGCTTTTTTCCTTGGCAAAGATTCCTTTGTGCAGCCTGAAGCCCTGTTGTTCCTGGGGATCCAAGTCCCTCCGTGCTGATTCTTTTGTGACATTCCTCAGCTCTGTTTCATTTCCCTGTTTAATCATCCTCCTCCTTGCCGTGGGTCGTGCTAGATTGGTTCCTGACATCACATTTATATGCCATCTGCTGACTAATAACATGGAAGGGCTTGGTTTCCACTAATAACAAGCCAGTCTAGCTTTAGACTACTTAGAGATACTGAGCTCTCCTTGTCAGGCAGGGACATGCAAACCATAGCTCAGCACCTCTCTTGTTGCCTCAGCTCTTGCCAGCCAAGCTCTATGGCACCTGCTTTTTAACAGCAGTTTTTTCTACATATCTTAGAATCTTTGTTTCATTGCTAAACTAAACTGCATTTGCTTGTTCTTTCCCCATTTGGAAAGCCTCACTGAAGCCGAGGAGCCAGCCTGACACCTTCATGGGGCTCAGCATGGCTAGAGGAAGTTCGCCTCTGCTGAGGATTGCCCTTCTGTTGACAGTATGATCCATATCAAACCTTCATTGAAAAAGCTTGCTTGTGTGCCAAGGAATTAGATACACCTCAGAAAATTTTCCTGATGCTGAAGCTGTTTGGCCTGCAGTGCCCTGATGCCATTTAATAATGCTCTCCTTTCCCCTGGAAAGGACTCCAGTCCATGCCAAATCATAGGCTGTGTCTAGGAGCTCTCTGGGATGCTGTTGTTTGGCCTCAGCCAAAAACAGAGCAGAGATTGCACCAGCAATTTGGCAATGTGAACAGTGGGATTCCAGTTACTGGGAAATCTCCCTGTGCCTAAGTCAGAAGCCAGAGAGGATATATTTGCTTTGCAGCGCTTAGAAGCTTGAGGCTGGATACTGGTTTATGCTTCATTCTTGGCACTGAAACTTTATGCCATGATGCAACCCTCTCCTTGGGATGAGGATTTCAAAATCCAGTTCAGACAAAGATGGGTGAGTGGTTCCCAGGAGATACATCTTGCCTCCTTGCTTGTACCACAATACTGGTGACTTCAGCAGCTTTCTAGGAAGAGCAGTCAGTTAAGAAGATACAAACTAGGCAGAAGGGCTGGAAAACAAGCTTCACATCAAAGCACAGAATCACATCAGGTTGGATATTAGGAAAAATGTCTTCTCAGAGTGGTGAGGCACTGGCACAGGCTGCCCAGGGAGGAGTAGAGTCACTCTCCCTGGAGGTATTCAAGAAATATGTAGTGTGGTACTGAGGGACATGGTCTAGAGTGGTCAAATGCGTGGGTTGATGGTTGGATTAGAAGGTCTTAATGGTCCTTCCAACTGTAATGATTATATGATCTGATTTTATTTTTCTGGTGAACCATTTTTGTAGCTGAAGGTAACAGTGGGTTTGAACTCTTGGAGGCAGCATCATACTGGCTGTGAACAGGCTGGAAAGGTGACTCAGTTTCAGACTTAGCCTCCAGGTAGCTCTGAGGCACTGTGGCCAGTGGCAGGAAGTTCTGCTCAAGTTTTCCTTGTCCTCTTATTTTCCCTCTCCTCCATGCCCCTGCTGCAGATCTGCAATCACTTGCGTTCTCTCACTGCACTGCCCGGCTCCCCACGGGGTCAGGGAATTAGCAGTACTAAGTGCTCCAGGGAATGGAGATGTCTGGGCCGTAGCAGGGGAGCTAGAGAACTGGCAATTCCAGAGCCGAGGCCTCCTAAGCCCCCTGCTCTGGCAGCAAATCCTTGCTGGTATCCTCTGCAGGCAGGGAAGCTGGCAGGCTCCTGCTGTCTCCAGGTGGAGCTTTTACTCCAGCTGCAGCCAGCGTGGCTCCCGGCTGAGTGCCGCGAAGGGCACCGCAAAGTACAATGTGAAATTACCTCGGTGCTTGAGCACACATGAGCCCTAAATAAACCCGAGCCTAATGCTCAATCCCCATCTCTCAAATCCTAATTAAACATCCGCTGGTAATTCTGCTGTTAACCCTCTCTGCTCAGGGCTGCATCAGGATCTTTTGAATTGGGCCCTTGGGCTCTTTAGGCTCCTGCTCTGGGTCTTCTACATACAGGATTTAATTAAACTGACCCAGTTTATGTCTAAGAAGGGAAGAAACAAAAAAAATTAACCCTATGCTCCTTTGCACATACGACCTTCTATTAATGTTTGGCAGCACTGAAAATACCACTCTGAGTTTTGGGGTGGTGGGGAGGGTCAATATAGGATCCACAGGTAGGCCTTTTCTCCTTACCTTTTGCATATTGCTCTGTGCTTATTTTATTTATTTAAGAAAAGAAAAGAAAAGAAAAACAGTGCTCCATGGCTGCATGTTTTTGCGTTGAGTTGGTGCTGGCGTGGGCACTGACAGGGAAGAGTGAACCAACGCTTGCTGGTTTACAGGTGGAGAAGCCTCAGGGGTATCGGCTGCCTCCTGTTCCCTCTGGGTAAGAAGAGAAATAGGGATGCTTTGTGAGAAGCAGGTCAGGTATTTTTATTGTGCTGGCCTTCTAACAGAATTAGGCTTTCATGTGTTTCCTTGGAATTAGACTGTTATCACTGATGTTTTATTTTGTTTATTGGGGGAAGGAAAATGGATAAAAGATGCAAAAGAAACAGAGCCCAGGGGGAGGAAAGAGGTCAGACAATGTTTAAATAGTACGTGTTATTGTTTTCTTTTATGGAAATGACTCAGCCATTGAGTAATAAACTCTTCTTAAGGAAAGGATCAAAATGAAATATTGTTTATAAGAAATTTTAACTGGTGCTCCGGTGAACCTAAAACATTTTATCTGTATTTTTCTGCTTTATTTGAAAACAGATTAACCAGGTTATGTTATGACCCAGCTCCAGTCATTTTCTTGTTGATGGACCTTCTTTTGTGATGTTCATTCTTCCTCCTCCTTCTGCAGTACCTGGCTGTGGAGCTGTTTGTTTTAAAATGCCATTCTCTTTCTGTAGAGAACAGACTGTGTTTAAAAACGTGTTTATTAGGGCAGTTGCACCAACTAGAGATGGCATATAAACTAACCAGGATTTTTATTTTAAAGCACAGCCTGGGTAGGTCCCTGGAAACGCAGGAAGGGAAGAATGCAGGAGTGTTAGGAAGGCAGCAAATAAACAGCTGGTTATTTTGAGACCTGCAGAAGGGACCCAGGAGCACAAAGTCTCTGACTGGGTGATATGGTCTTTGTGATTACTGTCAGCCCAGGTTATAGGTCTAGCTAGAGTCTGTCTTTCTAAGCCCCTCTGCATTTTTGACTGGTTGAGAGTCTCTCAGCCTCTGCACTGCTTCCTTGCACACAGGGATGGGGCTGCAGGGTGCGTAATTTCATATGACTTGTTCTAATATTAATATCTCCATGTGCAGCCGTCACTGCACTGAGAATAAACTGTTATTTTTTATTTTAAATGGTTAATATTCATCAAATGTTTATGAAAATACTTAACCCATAATGATGACAAACACGGTGCCTAATAAAGATAGAAATGAAGATTCTCTTTGTGAATATGTAATCAGAAGAGTAAAGAAAATTACATTAAAAAGACTTCATTATGCCATTAAGTGTGAGAAATGACTTTTTCTTCTCCATTTTAAATTTAGCATATTTCTTTCTTTTTTTTTTTTTTTTCTTTTTAAATATCCTGATACTTTCATGAGATGGATACATAAAGAGACATTGCCTGCTGTAACAAGAACTCTGACTGGCAGCATCCATCATTCTTATCCACATTTTCACTTCATTTATCATTAAGAAAAATCAACAGCATTTCTACCAATGATTGTAATTTTTTCTTTATTTTCTTTAGGGGGAGAGAGAGATCCTTATTACTGCTGTGAACGCAACATGTTGTCTCAAGACTGTCTGTACAACTGCAGGCCCAGAGTCTTTCCTCTATATCAGGGGCTCACTACTTTGTAAGTATGCATGCACCTATTTTTGTCTGACAGCCTGGGGCTTATAACTCACACCTCTAAAACTAACAGGGTGAATCTTTGCTGTTTGAATTGAGATTTTAAAAGCAAGGTCTTCTGATAGATTCATTTAAGGCTGTGTGCTGATGGGTCCATGGAAAATGCGTCAGACAGTAGGTGGCATGTCTTCCACTGCTGCCCAAACCTTCACAGTCCCAGGCCAATTGCAAATGTTACAGCAGCTTGCTGAAACTCTAAGATGGATTGCACTACAATGGTAAATCTCTACAGCTTGGTGGTTGAATGTAGTTACCCAGATTTGAGTTGTGGCAAATTCTTCTGAGGAGAAGGCAAAAGAAACATCAGTGAATATAAGCCTCATCCCAGAAAGGACTCATGAGAAAGAACAAAGCTAGATGATGCACCCAAAAGCCTGGGCTCCTCTGCAGTCTGGCTTCACCAGCCTTGCTGATCAGCCATGGAGAACGGGCTGTGCTGCTCTGCTTAAACGGGCAGCACAGCATGTGTGCTCTCAGAGGGAGTTCAGGAAGCAGCAGGTTCCTTTTAAGGAACACAGAAAAGAGGAAAGAAAGAATTTATTTAAGTTGTGTGTTAATTGCAGTCTTAATTTAAACAACTAACGTTAGCTTTTGGCAAGAAACTCTAGCGGTTCTGTATTTAACATGCACCTTTATTGCAACAGTACTTCGAAACAAAACATGTTCTCATCTATTTAGGCTCTTATGTTGTACTCATCTCCATGGTAGCCAAATAACATACACCTCGTCTGCATGACCCAAAGCATGTCCCACCTATACTCACTGCACACCTACATGTATGTCTGCTCTTACCAAGCATTTTTCTGAGAAGCAGAAGTATTAAAATTCATTGGAGACTTGTTGCCCTTAGTCAGACAAATGTATCTTTGGTAAGCTAGATTTTGATCTGATGGCTCCCAGTTTGTGAAAGTTTTGGAGAGTGCTGCAGCTTTTGTCAGTTGTATGTTTTCAGAAGCTTGGCCACAGTTGTGTGGAGACATGTCCTTTCACGGCCTTGTCTTGTTAGTTCTCCTTTCAAAGCTGAGAAGAGCTTCCATGGGTGTTGTGTCAGGTTCAGGCATTTTACGGATAAACAGATTGTGAAGAAGGCTCAAAGAATTGTGAGGGGGAGGAGAGTCTGCAAACCAGATCTGTAGCAAAGAGACTTCCCAATCAAAAAGTGATCAGAGAGGCTGCTGCCTTCTCTCAGCCTATTTCTTTCCATCTAAAACTGCTGACAAATGGCTCTGCTGTCTTTGCAATTACAGCTCTCTGAAAGTGATAAAATTATTCTGATAATTCTTAAATACAGCAATTTTTCGTGTATAATTAATACACAGGCATGACTATGTGGTAACTGGTAGGCCATGTTCAGGTTCCATTTACAGCATGACAGATCTGGAGTTAGCTCTAGCTATCTCTGTTCAAGGAAAGCTGCTAGGAGATGAGGCTTGCACACTTTGAATGCCTTAAAGAAGTCTTCCCTGTCAGGGTAACGGAGGTGTAGTACAGCTCATATATTTTAGTCCCTACAGGTAAAACTTTCTAAGTTCTTTACCTAAAAACTGCTGACAACCTTCTGCAGCAGTAGGAGAGAGAACACATCCAAGAATGAATCCTAACCTAAGAGCTTCAGGCCCTAAGTGCATTCTAGCCCTGGATTTCCATATTTCTGATCAAAAACTGGACACACTGGAGTGGGTGCTAAATAACCTGTAGACTGTGTGAAGGATGCCTTCTCACCTGTTGTCTGTTGGCATTGAAGAAATGCTAGTCCTACACTTATTGTAGCAGAGTGCTTTCCCCAGATAATGGATACTGTATGCGAAGCTCAGCATATGTGAGGTAAGGCTGGAATGAGCAACAGAAAATACTCCATGCACAGAGAGCCAGCATAAGAATAGGAAAAGGAAATTGTATAGTAATATAGTCTCATGACATGGTTACCATTAATGCCAGCTTTAAAGGTTAATGCAATTTAACTCGCTCTTGGCTATTACTCTGAAATAACATACCAAAGCCTCCTCTATAAGCAGATAACAGATAAGGATGCTTTATGATAAACACCCCCAATAAAACTGCAGAATTTTGCAATATTATGCTTGTGGGAGTGGCAGATTTGCCTTTATATATATATGTGTACGGAGGAAACCAGAGAGGAGAGAAGGGAGCTGGAAGAGGAATTTTTGGCTCTTAGACCATCAGATAGCTTGATAAATCTGCCTTGTGTGTGTTGCTTCTTGCTAATACAATGGAAATGAATTGACGTATCACATGTCTGCAGCAAGCTGAGTTTCCTTTTACACCATCAGAAACAAAGGTGCTGCTATACAAACAAGTGATGAGAAAATTTGTTGGGTTTTATTTATTTATTTATCATTTGCCAGAACAAAACCATAGTATATCAGCAAAACATAGAGCTCTTCCCCTCACCTCATCCTCTGTTTTAAAGCACTCCTACAAAATATTTCAGTGTTGAAGTCTTCCTTGCGAATAAATAAAAAGCCAATCATGTTTCACTACAGAAGATAGTGAGGCAACTTAGAGGAAGGCTTACTGTTTCTCCTGTGGAGTACACAGAAAACGTGTAAGCATATAGTGCCTGGGGATCATTGTAACATTTCATTAATATACTTAAAATACTTTGAGATCTTTCATTATATTCTTTCAGGTTAAAGGACAATATTTGCATGTCTGTGGGACAGTGAAATAGTTTTATTATAAATTTTATACTTAAAAATGTTAGGACTCAAGAAGGTTTTGTATGTCTCAAATTTACACATGCAGCAGCACACATGCATTCAGGGGGGTACTATTTCTTAAATTACTCTGGAGAGCGAAGGTAACCTCTAGTGCCTGAGTTCTATTCAGGACACAGGACACAGATCCACTTCCTCTGCTTTCTCTCCCTCAGAGTTTTTCCCTTTACCAGTGTGACAGTCATCCCTGCTTTTTCCAAAATGTTAAGAAGCTGTGACAGAGAATGGTGTGAAGCTGAAAGGTCACACAACACTAGTGCACTGTGATTCTGTACAGATGTGCCTTGTATCAGCTAACTGTATGTCAATTATTCCTTTGAATTACCTTTTTTACACAGCTGATTATGTCTTTATGTTTGAAGGTCTTTATTTTTTCCCTCTTGAATTTTCTGCTGTTCCTCAGGACGCTTCTATTTTTCTGTTCAACATTCTTCTCTTCTGCTTCACATTTTCTTTTCCTTTTTGCTGGAATATGACATTACCTTGGAAAGAGCCATTGCAATTCTGTAATGTATCTGGCAAGGCTATTTTCAGAATGGGAAGTACGGAGTATTTCAGTAGTACCATGAGAAACTGTGGAAGCCTCAGTTAAAATATTGCGTCCAATTTGGGTCACTTCTGATTTAAAATAAAAATAAAAATACTAATAGTTAAGTGTTGTGAGAACGATGAGGGGAAGTAGCAAAGCTTTTTAAGTGAGTGGGAGGCTCGGTTAGACTCTCAAAGAGAGATGAGAAGGAGTGTAAATACCAGGATGCAGAATTGTTTCAACTGAAGAAAAGCAGTGCTTAAGGATTAGATGAATATAAATTAGCTAGGAAGTTAGGAGAAGGTTTCTAAACTTCAAAGGAAAGAAGTTCTGGCCTTTCATACAGGATAGCAAGGGCAAGGAACTTAAATAATTAAAAAGTAGTGCTTGCTGAGTTCATACAAGGAAATTTATTGCATTTATATTTTAATTAATTAATTTCATGCTTCAGAGCTTCCAGTGACCACTACTGGGGTAAAGAAGGAAGTGCCTTCATGTCCTAGTCCTTTATTTTCATGGTTGTGTATGTAAGGGTGAGAAGCATGAAGAGTTGAGGAGAGGGCAAACTGGCCCTTCTCTGAGCATTAAATTGGCCAAACAAGCAATTGGCTGAAGCTGAAGACAAGATAGTAGGTGGATTATGCTGGTGCTCCTGTTGGTACTGTCTGATTGATGTAACTTGAACTAAAAGCATTGACTGGATGTAGAATTGGGACAGAATTTTGCTCTGGGCTGTAAAGTGAGGATGGTTTAGCCTGACTCCTTGTTTGGTCTCCTTCTGTAGCTGTCTGGAGCATGATTCGCTTCCAGGAACTCTCTGAATGTGTCCACCTGCGTTCTATTGCATGCTAAGACCCTTCATCCATCCCAATGTCCTGGTTGGACATGTTATAGTTTCATGTATGGCTTGTTGGTTTTGTTTTTTTTTTTCATTAAGTATTGCAAGGTTATGGTGTGTTTTCACATTAATTGGAATGGGATTGAAGTAGACATGATGGATGTTTCTCAGCTTTATATCCATTCTATTGTCGCCTACAGTTGTTGGGAGATGTAATCAATAACCAATATGTTCAAATTGTGTTCTATGTCTGTTCAGTGAATAATCTATCTCCTCTTTATTTCTGCCACTATCTTTGAATTTTGGGGGTTATTTACTTCTTTTATTCTTTCTCCTCTTCCAATCAATTTTTTTCCCCAGTTCATTGACCTTTCTCCTCCATTCTCTACAGGTTAATCTTTCCTGTTCCTACTTTCTCTGTATGATTCCTCGGAGGTTTGTGCATGAAATTTCACAAAGATGCAAGTCTTACAGAACCAGCTTTGCATGTTGTAGATATCTGGCAGTGTTGCCATTGCAAATCTGAACTGAATTAATATGGAATTCACAAGTTGTTTTTTACTTATTCCAAAATTCCTGTTAAGAATCTAGCCTAAAGTCTCCAAAACTTCCAGTTATTGTGTTATGCTCTCAAATGCTGCAAACCCCAAAGAATAGATGAGTAGACCAAGAGCCCAATCCCCTCTGTTGTCCATGTCTGTGACCTACCCAGAGTTCACATGGTTCCCTTCAGACATTTCTGGATTATAGTTTCTGTGGTAAATCTTTAGGGTCTTGTGACCTAACCTGGTGAGGAGATGAGTACAGTTTACCTGCTGATCCTCAGAAGGATTGCAGCTGAGACATAGTTCCTGGCATTCTATAGATTGATTGAACTTTCGTAACTTTCATGTTCATTTATTTCTATGAAATGAGTCTTTCATGAGTGCCTACTGAGCAAAGGGATGTCATCCTAGTCCCACATTGTTCCTTTGACATTCACATTTGTCTTGGCAGTTCTGAAATGGGGAAAGGAGTAATCTCTCTGCCTCTGTCCTTATGACCGACAAGTATCAGACAAAGAGGACACTGGATCTCATGTCTGGTGTTCTTGTGCCAAGAAGTTCTAATGAGTAACAGCAGATTGGTATAATTTCATTCACCTCACTTTTGCCAAGTTGGTATGTCTGTAGGTTTAGAAATTCCAGGCTTCTGATGATGCCCATGCACTCTGCTTTTCTATGCTAGCCTTTTTTCCTGGGGAATAGCTCTTTCTTCTTCAGTGCCTTTTTTGGAGAGCAGTAATACAAGGTGTATCAAAAAGACCTGGATTTCTTGGCATTGCATTGCAAAGACCTGCTTAGCAGTGTAGCTGATTCTCAGTTATTCTACACACACATACAAATATATATATATATATCTTAGTTTGTTTTATATACCATGTGAAGATTTGAGTTTGTACACACCAGATGTTCTTGTTGGATTGAACAGTGTTCAATGAATCTTCTGTTTAGAAAGTTTTCTAAGGAAAGGAAAGATGTGCTGCAGAATATCTGCTAACTAAATGCTCATTTTATGTGAGAAAGATAAGTTCAAGTCCCTGTTCTTCTCGATTCAGACCAAGGACTTGAACTCTGTGTGAATTACATCGCACATAATTTCCCCAGTTGCAGTGCTAGCTGTGAGCAGTTAAACTCTTATTCAGAATGACAAAGCACATCATACAAAAAGAAACCAAAGATGTCATAAAATACATACATCTACATTAACCATAGGTCTGACTGTGCTGTGTCAAGAACAGCATTGAAGAAATGCTGAATGAGACATACCATTTTGACATAAAAAGCAAATAAGAGAGAAAACACTTTGGTTCAGACAATGTCAAGGCCTAGCAGGAAATATAACAGTCAAGAAAGGAACATGAGAATGCAGAATAGGTTTCTGATGGGAATTCAGGCTTCAAAAAAGAGTGAAGGTAAACAAGTAAGAGACATTAAAACAAAGTAGAGAGTTCACTCCTTGATAGATAATACTCCTTTTCACCTTAGGAAGACTGAATGAAAAAGACATGGAATATACAGACTTCAGAAGAAATTTGGGTGAAATATGTCCAGTCTTGCTGTTCCATTCCTTCTTTCTCTTCAGATGACAGGTTAGCCTTGTGAGAGCTTGGCTGTTCCCAGAGTTTTCATCTGACTTAAATCAAGCAACCAGAGGAAAAATAGCCTGCTCAATCCCATGTTGCATGCAGCGGGAGGATTGGAGCTACTGAGCTGAAACAGTTCAATTCAGCTACTGAGGAACTGGAGGAGAATCTGATACCATTCTGCAGGGTGATGGCTCATAGGGGATTTTTGAGTGGGCCCAACTTCATTTGTGCAAGCAAGGGAAGAATGAGTCAATACATGATTTCTCAGTGCTCCTGCACAGCCTGTGCCAACTTTGTGGCTACAGAGATGTGAGTGAGAAATGTCCTCTGGCTCACCATATTGCTGAGAGGTAGTGAATTCTCACATGGCATCTGAACATAATAAGATAGTCCAAAGCAATGTCTAGGGAAAATGAAGGTGCAGACAGTGCTCTAAGGTCTGTAGTCAACTAGAGAAGGCTGAAATCACATAATTTCTGTCCCCACTCTGGAATATTCAGGCCTTCAGCCTGCACATCCCTCCAGCTACAGCCACCACTCCTCCAGAGACTTCTTTAAAGAGTTTAAAGAGTTGCTGTTCTGAAGCAAATTGATTTAACTCCTTTATGCCTGCAACTGAAACTTCCTTATTGATCAAGTACCAGGAAAAATGCCAGATCAACAGAAAATGCTGACATTTTTTTGTCTTCCCAATGCCAAAAGAGAACACAGAGTGACAAGAAAATAAATGTCCAACATATAGCCCATTCCACCATATTTCTGTTCCCTCATCAGGCCTTTTTCCTGTGCAGTATCATTGAATGTGAAGACAAGCTGGTGGAGCTAGTGCACAGAGAATCAGAGGAGGATGGGTGTAACTGGCATGTATGAGTCAGGATTGAGAAATCTTTAGGATCTTCTTTTAACGTTGTCAGGAGCTCCTAGCTTGCTCCGCCTTTACTGTGTGTGACATTTCATACCTATTCTGTGATGGCTGCATTCTCTGTCCATTAAATCCTGCTGATGACAAGGACTCTGCATGCTGCATTTTCACTGCAAATCAGGAGCTTAGTGCCCTGGTGAATGAACTTGGGAATTGTTCTCTCTATATAACTCTTCTTCCCTTGCATGGCCTCAAGTGAATTCAGGTTTTTTTTTTGTTATTGACTTTTTTTTTTTTTTTTTTTTTTTTTTTAATCCTAGAAATTGCCTGCTTACAGACTTGTAGCTTCCAACAACCAAAGTCCCGTGTGGCTCTTCTTAATTGTCCATATAAATTGCTTTCTATTTTGGACACCATGAATATCTCAATAGCATCTGCTTCTCCCTTCTGGGCACCACCAACTGTGCATGAAATTCCCCCCAAAGAGGCCAGGTAAGAACATTTCCTTTGTTGAAAAAATAAAGAAATAAAGGAAATTACACAAAGGACAAGATGACTTCCCATCAGTCTATGCAGCTGAAAATACAATAGAGCCTGTTATTAAGCCATGAGAAAGAAGATCCTAAACAGGATTTCTCTGTCTGTTCATAGGCATCTTCCAACCAGGATGAGGTTCGTCATGTTCAACAGATTTCTTTACCAGGATTTTTGGGACATTTCTGATAGTAGAAGCAACTCTGTAGAAAACCTATTTCTTCCCTAACTGTTTAATACTCTCTGAAACTGAAATCTATGAAAACTCGAAGCACATTTGACATTGCTTAGTCTACAGTCTGCTACCTGGGAGATGTGGGTATCATTCACTTTATTTTCGTGATGGAGGCAGTGAAATGGAGAGAAGGACAACAAGTGATACTTATTCAATTTCACTAAATCAGAGGTCAAGTCAAGCATGCTACTTGTCTGTCTTGGCTTTCTAATTTAAGCATAAGACCACCTTTACTAGTGAAAAGGCTAACAGCGACTTGAATTAACATTATTTCTGCCTTTAAGACAGTTGAAGAATGGCTTTCTGAGCATGCTTATGAACACTAGACACTCAGTATATCATCGGGCTACATCTCCACTGGAAAACGTCTGACTTAAGTGGTGGATGAACTAGAGATCTCTGCTCCAAGGAAGAGTGGAGAAAGAACAGTGTGAATGAGCAAATGCGTAGTGAAAAGCATGTCTTATTCTCTTCTTGAACATAGATATCTCACTGAGAATGCGGCTCTCCTGCATCCTTTCCTTTAGGTTGTTCTGTGTCTCAGAATGTGTCTGTAAAGGACCAGTATGTTCATCCCACTCCTCTCCTGTCTGCCATCCTGACCATTTTTTGGAGACGGGGCAAAATCACTGCTTGACTGATGTGACAGCAGTCATGAAAACTAAGTGTGAAAAAGTGGCACAACACAGTGCTAATCTTATTATTATCAGCCAAAGCTGCATTTTCCGCTCAGCATATAATTCCATATTGGACTAGATGGGTATAAATTGAAGATTGGCTGCAGCATAGAAGTTCATTACATTGAAACTAAAACAAAGCTAAATTATCGGAGAGCCAGGGAGGGAATGTGTTTTGCTATGCACTATGTTGGCAGCACCATCTGAGTTCCACTGCATTATGGTGTTTTAATATCTCAGTTTGGAAAAAGAGGTAACGTAGAAGAAAGAAGTGCTCAAAAGAAGATGTTGGTTTTCCTTTCCTTGGCTACAAACTGCACTCTCCATTGGCATCTATTTAAGCTCTGAATGGTAAAGAAAGTGCTGAAACTGAGTTTGGATGAGATCAACCATGAGCACAAGGAGAAGGGAAAATGGGGGATTTGCTGAGACTAATGGAGGAAAGCTGTGTGTTTTGTTTTGCTAGGAGCCCTTCAATGTCACTTTTTTTTTCTTTTTCTTTCCAAGTATAGCTTGATATTAGCCTAGGAGATCATTTTAGATTCCCTTGTTTCTTCTAATTCTGAAATGGGTAGCTTTCATCTCACTGTATCTGGCCCAGTAGTCGTCTCCTCACAATTGCCTACTATAAATTCATGCTCAATATGCAGCACACAAAAGCATGCTCTTTACTTTGGTACCAGTTTATTATTTCAGCACTAATTTCCAGGCTTTGAAGCTTCTTTTGTGTGTGTGTGTGTGTGTGTGTGTGTGTGTTACACTGACTGTTCAGTGTGCTGATAAACATTTTCCCTTTCTCTTCACACTCTCCATCATACTTCCCATTGCATGTTTATATTCTTTGGTTCAAGCCAGCAGGTGACAGTAGGCCACATCTGGAAAAAAAAAAAAAAAACCACAAAAAAACAACAGATTGTTTCTTTCCTTTGTCTCTTGTGCAGTTTGAAGGTCCTTATACTGTACGCTATATGATGATCTCAGGCTCTTTAGTAGGCAGTGTTTGGAAAACACCATGGCTGTTGTGCTCAGCCAGGCATTCAATTAAGCATTAGTTGGGGCTGGAAAGGGGCTATACTTTCTTTTCTTTCTTTGATTGGATGCTGTGAGTCAAAGGAGCTTTTATGAAGGGTTGAACATGGTGAGTCATTTCTATTTCTATGTGTGTAAGTATTATTTTATAGCATCTAGTTACTTTTGTTATAGGTATTATGAGATAATAAATAAATAAAATATTATGAGTTAGTGACTGCAATGCTGATTCTGTTAACAGGCTTATTCTCCCTCTGTTACCTATATTTGTTTAAAGTGGCTTCATTTAACATTTATGTAGGCTTTGGTGCAGAGAAAATGTGTTACAACAGGAGTTTGTCCTGAGGGATCCTTATAGTACTAACAGCTACATCATCTTTTGAGGCAGGTATTGCTAAACAATGATATGAAAAGACATTATCTAGGTCACTTAAAATCATTTTTACACACTTGTTTTGCAATGAAATCCTGTGAAAGCTAATCCAACTTTATTCTTTTACCTTTCTGTTGACTGTGAAGAGGTATAGGCATTACCTAGGCACTAGGTGGAAGATGGATGTCATCACGTTGCTCTGTTACAGCCCCAGTAGAATAGACTGCATTACACCAATCATGATAAAAAAGGCAAATTCATACTCCCTGATACTCTGATTATTGTGCCCCACTACATCGGTTGGTTCAGCCAACCTGAACCTGAGCTTAATCATCTTCCCCCAAGGTCAGAAAAAAAAACCAGTTCCAGAGCATGCAGAGGCAAAAAAAAAAAAAAAAAAAAAGAATCAGAATTTCTTCTTTTTTAGTTCAGCCCATGTTTATTTCTCATTATGTGGCTTTGGGCTTCATCTCATTATTTCTTTGTACTGTTCTTTTCCCATCTGATAAGTAGGGTTGATTTTAATAAAAACTTCCTAACTCCTGCATAATGCTAAGAGCCTGCAACAAGCCCACATGAAAATTTAAATTCTTACTACTGCAAAATATTTATTTTCTGCTGGGTTCCTCAGAACTGTTCCCCTTAGTGGAGCCCTGCAGGAGTCAACTGTAACTACCTTCTCTTGGGATCAACAGAAAATTGCCAAAGAGAAAGACATGTATATTCATCTCAAGTTTGGATACCAACATACTGCTGTGCTCTGTGGGTATTAATTTGAGGCAGAGGATGTCACCTGTTTCTGAAAGAGTGAAATTCAGTCTCTGTGCTCCCTGTTTTGGGATCATGCTCTGTATTGTGTACCAGTGAATAAACAGTACTTTGGAATATCAAGAAAATTTAGAACAGACGCAATCTATGTAAGATAAATAATTAGGGGTGCATAGGAGTCAGAGCCAGAAATAGTTGAGAAAAAAAAGGTCAGTGTGATAGTTGTAGGGGAACTGTGTTTGTTTAACCCAAAATTAAAAAAAAAAAAAAAGAGAGAGAGAGAGAGAGAAAACAATAACAGCAGCCTTCAAGAACATAAAAAAGCTTTGGAAAAGAAGAAGGGAAGAAACTATTCCCCATGGCTGTAACAGAACGAGGAAATAATGAGTTTAAATTGCAGTAAGAAAGGTTCAAGTGAAACAAAGATTACTTGAGTATGTCATGCAGTTTTCATCATTAGAGATGTTTAAGAACAAAGTAGATAGATAGGTTTCAGGAATAACATAGGTTTATTTGATGCTGATCTGAAGTCGAGGAAGATGGACTAGATGACCTATCACAGTCCCTTCTAGATCTTTGAATTAGACAAAAGAATGTGATAGCTTAAATGCAAGAATTCTGTTGTATCTGCAATGGTCTAAGGATATCAGCAGGGCAAAGTTTTATCAGACAAACTGAAACAGATCTTTTGTTAGACTAATTTTGCACTTAAATAACAATATATCTTCAAATTTTCTGCCTCTAGTCTGAAAAACAGGAAATTGCATGTCTGCTTTTTCCACATTTTTCCATGTCTTTCTAATAAATGATAATACCTTTCCCTACAATTTTTGCTTTGCTTAGTCCAACTGTAGTGAAGACCTAAGGACATCTGAGAAAAAGCTCTTGTACAGTGTCTTTGTTCTTCAGAATGAATTGTAGAAATATTTTTATGCTATCTTGAACAAGAACTGCTGCTCAAAATGGTCTTTTCAAAATATTCAGGTTTTATTTCAGCTTTGATTATTTGCAGTTGTTCCAATGAAGCATGTGATATTTCATTCATTTCCAGTTTGCACAAATACACAGGTATGTCTCTCATGATGTAAAAGACTTCAAAAGGCATTGAAATTCATTTGGTCTTTAAAGTACTCAGGGCAACAACAACAACAACAACAAAAAAGAAAAGAAAAAAGAAAATTAAAGAAAGAATAATAATAAAAAAAAAGCCCACAACAAAACACAGAAACCAAAGAACTGATCTCACACTAGCATTTCCAGAAAGTGCATTTGAAAAGTGCCTATGTTGAAAGACAGAGCTTGTAAGAAAAAGTTGGGCATGTATTAGCGGCTATCTTTTTCTTCAGTATTATCCAAGCTATGAGAATCTGCTTAATCGTGTCATTCCTGTTCTGGGGATATCACTTTTGTCTATGCCAAAAAAGGACCATTTCCTCACTTGTCATTTTTATTCGAGGCCATTCTGTCAGGATATATTCCCTTCCTGCCATGCTGAGATCCATCTCTCTTACAGTTTCTCAATGCCCAGCATTGCTGCAAACACCTATTTCTACCTACAGAATATATTTTAGCTTCTCAGAAAGACATTTTATAATATGATAGTAGAAAGAGAGAATGAACTGTCACTGGAAGGAGTCAGAGATGGTTTATTGTTTTCTACCAATTCCCCAACTCCTAAGACTGGAAGGTCTATGGATTAGACTAAGTTGTATCTACCATAGTCCCATGTCTCAAATACAATGAGATTGTGCTCTTACAAAATAACCTGATGACAGAAAAACAGATGACAGAGCCTGGTACTAATTCAGTACAGTCTGTGGCCAAAAAAAAAGTACTAGAAAGGGAGAAAGGGGAGATTTACACTGCTCAAAAATGCAAACTCCTTCAAACAAAAGTGTATCTCATCCTGCTCACAATCAGAATTTTCAAAAACTACATGTTACTGAAGAGGTGGGAGAAAAGCACCCTGCATATATCATACTGGAAGTGGCTTTGGGCCTGAGAGAGCCCCTTGCATTATCAGAATTTGCTGTTTGTGATATTGCTGTTGTCTGTGAACTTCCCTAGGACATCCTAAGATCATTAAGTTACTACTTATTGACTGAGTCATTATAAGTCACTGTTTTTACTCTTCATGTAGAGATAATGCCAGATAAAACACAAGTCTTGAAGCCTCTGCCAAAGTGTCCTGAGTTAACGTGTTTTCCTTGCACCAGTGAGTTACCAGTCAGAGGTTCTGTGGAAGCCCTGACGTGCATCTGAGCACTTCCATAAGATGTGTGCAGATCTTTTGCTTCTGTTCTTGTTGCACTAATTAGTTGCTTTTCAGGAGCGCATTTACTGGCACTGCTGAGACACTGCTGAGGCACGATAAAATTCCTTAGACAAAAGAGTTATTTCAATAATCTTCCAGCTGATTAGAGGTTTTAATTTTTCTTTGCTCCCCCCCTCCCCTATTTTTTTTTTTAATCTATACAGGCTTCAACTTCACATTTATGCTAAATATTAGCACTATTAAAGAAAGAAACCTGGTACGAGGAAGTAAAAGTCATAAGGCTTGGGGTCATCTGTGGAAGACCACCCTCAGAACTCATAATATCACTGTAGTGGAGAACGACATCTGTAACCTGGAGTTTTCTGTGATTTTTTTTAATATATTAGGCCCAGACCATGAGGATAAAGACCATAAGTTTTGTTGTGAGATCTGTGGAGGGGCAGTAAAGGACAAGTTTGGTGTGCTCAAGGTTGTTCATATTGCTTCAGGGGCTGTATCAGTTGGACTCTCCAAAGGGTTGTTGCAATTCCCCAACCCAAGCTGAAGGGGAAAAAAGCTTGGCTCCTGAAGGCCAGAACATCGTGTGCCAGGATGGAGTGGAGTCTTCTAGCCAAATGGGAATGGCACAGAGCTGACCGTGGCTACACACTGTAGACCTTTCAAGCACTGCTTAAACAGACTTTTTGTGGCTGTTTAAAATATGTAACGGCTACCACAGAATGGCCATAAACTATTCAAAGTGCTTTCTTTTGCCTGCCAGTGCAATCTCCATCTTCCTCAGGTTCAGCTCTCACAATCTGTACTTCATTCACATAACCCATCATGTTGAAGAGATGGGTCACCCTGATCTAATAAGATCATCGTACACAGGGAAATGAAAGCAGACCTAGATCTGAAACTGAGGCAGTGAGTCCATTACATATTCTCCCAGGAAATGTTACAAAATAGATGTTAGATAGGAGTGGACTGAGAAGTGATGTGCCTCATTGAGTGGAGCCATGAGGTCTGGAAACCTGTTGATACTGCAGAGTTTTGGTTTAGATCTATAGGCTCTTTACTGATGCTTTGTCAAGGCTATACATTCCACATGGGAGAATTTATTCTTAAGTTGAGTTCTCTTCTCTATTTTCTGATTTTTGGAATGTATTATTTCAATTTTAATGCTCCATCTCTCTTTAGCTCAACATTTTTTCGCCTACCACCTCTGCCACAGGGTCTTAAATTAATGTGATAGTATGTTTTATATTTCTTCGTGGCTTCTGTAAGAGAAAAATATGGGAATCAGATTCAAAAGTAAGACTGGCACGCTGTTATACTTTCCAAGCTGCAATTAGCAGCTCTGGCAGAACTGACATATTTAATTCCACCTCCTTTGAGGTGCAGCAATCCCCAATTTTCAGATCCTGGTCTGAATGATTTTAGAACAGTGGCTTCAATATCAGCCTTCAGTCTCACTGCTATGAGGAAAGAAACTTCCTAGGAAATGTTTGGACATAGATGAACAGTATTTGAAGGGTTAAAACTGAATTTAAAAGAAGTCAAAATGCTGAAAAGGAAAGTTTTCTGTTATGCTGTCCAAGGAGAAAAAAAGGTCTGACTTGGACTAAAACAGAAATTTTGGCATGGATCATGCAATAAACTCCATGTTTCATTGTTGGTTGAGAAATTACATTGAGGTGGTCAGTGTCTTCTTTGAATGTCAATGTCATGTTATAAGTTATTTAATTCTGTTTCAAAATACATACATATATTTTCTTGTTTGCTCTACAGAGTTGATCAATTCTTAAAAGAGTATGAAAAGGTTAAGGTTTGTTGAGGAAATGTCAAAGTGAAACATTTCAGTGTCTTAAAAACTTTTTAATGAAAATATCTCATTAGAACTCTTCCATTACCCATCTTTTCAGTTTATTTATTGCGAAAATTTTCCCCTAGGGACAGGTTAGAATACTAAAGAAAGGTGTGATAGTGGAAATTGTTCGCTAAATCAGGACAATCCCCACAAATCTCTTCTTTCAAAAGCCATTTTACCATTTCTCACAATGTTCTTTTCCTCTTTTAAGGTGGTCTATCAATTTGTCATTAGGGTCATCACTTTCGAAGCACTAAATCCTAGTTACAGTTTTGCCATATACACCATATTTTAGTCCAGACTAAGATTCTTCTATACAGATCTTCTGCAGCTCTAGGCCACCTGGTGAAATCTGACTGCTGTTCATAATTTGTCCAAAACTCAGTTGTTAGTATTTATGAGTTCTGCTTTAGCATAAATTAGTATTATGGTAGTAGCAGTAGAAGTGTTTCCCCCTCCCTGGAAGCATTCAAGGCCATGCTGGAAGGAGCTTTGAGCAAGTTGGTCTAAAAGGAGGTGTCCCTGCCTATAGCAGGGGGGTTGGAACTAGATGGTCTTAAACATCCCATTCAACCAAACCGTTCTATAATTCTGTGATTCCAAAAGATAGCAAAGCTTTACCACAAGCTCTCTGAGCAACTTTAGGGAAAGCATACAAGGGAAAACTTCCAAGTTTTATTACATTGGTTCCGCATCTGAAAAATGACACTGAAGCACACCACTAGGGGGTATTTTGAGTCTAAATTACTCAATGTTTCCAACGCTCCCAAACCCTATACTGGTGAACTCAGTAGAAAAATCGATTACATTACATAGGGCTATGGAATCAACAGTAGTAAAAAACTTAATTCATGTGCATAAGCCAGTTTTTAAATATTAATAATGTGATTTTCGTTGTTGTTATTGTTTTTCCAAATGCCAGATGTGTTGCCTCAGACACTAAAATAAAGAAGGGCAATGACAGTTTGCCTGAAAAATCAAAGCCATTCAAATATTTACATGTTAGATCAGTGCAGTGAGAACTTTAGTTCTAGTGGAGCCAGCCAACTCACACTATCAACTTTGTAGATACAAAGCAGTCCTTGTTAGCCCCTACTGGGTTTTCAGTGTTCTAGACAGTGTTCACAAGTGATTTTCTTTGTTACCAGCGTGAAAAAGCAACATCCAAGGATGAGATTTCCTGAAGAGGAATGCTTCATCTCAGTGTAAAGCAAAGTCTCTACAAGGCTTTTCTCTCTTCTCTCTCCCAGGGATTTTATTTGCTCTTTTGTAACACCAAGATGCATCTATCAATTTGGCTGCCAGAAAATTCTCATTTTCCAAAGGATGCTGATGCATACCTCACAATAGAAAATGGTAGCCAGAAACTCAGGTGCCTCTATTGGAGGTTACCCTCTCCACAGAGCTCTGTTTTCTCCTGTTCCAACATCCATGGCCATTCCATTGATTCTCTACAGCCAAGTTCACTTTCATTTCTGGTCTTTACTTGAGTGTATCGTTACGCAAATTGGGGATGGAGAATGCAGGTGGATGCTCAGGAGGAGGATGGCATAGGTATAGGAGAAGCTCAGTATGCATATTGCATCAATCACTTGGCTGCAGAATGGGGAACTTGGTCATCAGCTAGAAAAGGAGCAACACGTTTCATGTTTTAGTCACCTCATATGGGCGCAGAACAATGAACTTGCTTCACTGTCAATGTCCTTTGTGTGTGCCTCCCATGAGGAGATGAATACTCACCGAGTGTGCTGAACACTTGCCCAGAAGGCCTAAAAACTGCAGGATTGCAAAAGCTGTGCAGTGCTCTAGTCCATAACAAATCCATTGTCACGTGCTTACAAGCAGTGCACACTTCCAGGAATAAAACTCATTCGAGGATCTGTTCCAAAGTCTACTGAAGTCGCTGGTTGTTCTTACAAGGACTAAAGCAAAGGCCCTTTTTGTGAGCATACTTAAGTGTAATGGTAATCAGGAGTAGGAAGTGCATTTACTTCCTCTGGGACATGCTATTTGCAAGAGAAAGAGGCAATGACACCGTCAACTTATTACACTTGCTCTTGAGAAGCTGGTGAACATGAGTGGGGCATGTTCACTGCAGTTCAATGGAGCTAAATGTCTAATCCTCTTCCAATTCAAGTTAGAGGAATTGTTCACATTGATTTTGAAATGATTAGATGTTTGGCTTAGAATGGCTACTGAAGGTCTCAACGGTGCAGCCTCAGAGTGAAGAGAGGAGAAAAGAATGGGGTAAGTCATAGGGGACAGGAGCAGAGCTAAAATTCAGCTACAGTGGCTGCACTTGGATGACCTTTTCCAAAATGCAGAAACAAAATCTTCACCCTGCCAAAGCAATATGAGCTACACTAGGCCCATAAATAGGAAAGCGGAAAAAAGCAGGCTCTAGTTGTTTTAAAATGGCCCTTCTCTAAGTGGTGGCATTCTTTACTTGTAGCCAAGCAGCTCCTGTAAAAGCCTCAGCTCTTTCTTATGTTTGTACACATCAAAGAAATGATTCCTAGTACAATTCTCACAAGCAAAGCATCCTAATGATTGATGCAGCAGAATGGCAAATGTGCTCAGCACCACTACATAAAGTCAGTTTTGATCCATGGAGCCATTCAAACCAGCAGTGGTGATTAGTAAACTGTATTCCGCAGTGCAAGACATAAGCTTCCTCCAGTCAAACAAAGGACTCAGTAGCATCTCTGGAACAAATGCCTCTCTGAATTCTCCAGGCAATCTGTATAGTGGGTTTTGTGATGAAATTTCTACCTTAATTCCAGCCTCTGCAGAAAAAGGAAAAGGGCATAGCGGTAGTTGTTAAACCTATGCATATCTTTCTTTGCCCCAGCATTCATGGTTTTTATGGTTGTGCTATACAGTCTGTACCTTTTAAGACAGCAATACTGTCAATACATATTTGAGGAGAGTTGTCAGCTGCCCAATTTGGTCTAGTAAGGCCATATCTTTCATCTTACGTTCTGCAAGGGTGTGGAGCACATTTTAAAGGCACAGAGAGGGACTGCTAGTCATCTCAGCCAAACTTCACAGAAGATAATTTCCAAATCACTATTATAATTAATTAAGATAATGAAAAATTAATTTTAATGGTCAATGGACATATCAATAAACCAAAGGTATAATAAGCTGTGTAACCTAAAATATTTACAAGGTTAATAATTGGGCATAGATTCTGCAATAAGATACTAGTCCTGGCTTCTAAAAGAAGTCCCGAGCCAACATCGCTATCTTGGAATGTAAGACTAGCTTGGGGCTGGCCTCTCTAGCAAACTTGCTCCTGCTTGTGGGTCAGTGGAAAAGGAGGAGAAGAGAGGTTTTCAGAAAAGAGAAACAGCCTTATCAGATACTACTTTGAAAAATATTGCTGTGTTAATTCTAACTTCATTCTTTTTGATGTTCAAGTCATCTTTTTGGTTTTGCAGACAGAAGTCACCAAGAAAATACGTGAGCTTCTGTCAGTAATTGCTCTCCCAGCTGTGATGTTTTCAAGCTGGGACTGATGGAAACAACTAAAAGAGAAGAGGGATGCTTTAGGTTCATACTTTTCTGGGTTATATTTCCCTCTCTGTGGGTGGGCTTGGGGAAGGGAGTCTATCAGGAGTACTGTGCAGTATGATCTTTCAACTGTGAGGTAAAAATGAGAAAGTGTATAGAAAGAGCCTCAAAGGTTATTTATGATCAAGCCCATGATTTCAATCTCTGTATTCTGACATGTCTTCTCATGGAGATGTGGTGGAGGAAAAAAGCAAAAGGGTTGTAAGCTTTGTGGGTGATTTTCTCTCGTACCTTTTTAATGCTGATGTGCTTTCTTTCCTGATAGCAGATTTTAGTGACTTTCAGCCTTTAAATACTGTATGTGGATTGCACCCAGGTCCTGAGAGGCCACTAGCAATCCCCTAAACTATCATTAAAAATAATAATAATAATAGAGTTAAATATCTTCAGTTACAGGCTATGGATAGGAAATATCCGTGAATTAGCTCCAAATCAAGATGGAGCTGTACTATTTGGGATTTTATGTTTTAGCTTTGCTTTAGGTTTACTATAATCTTGTCTGAGGATTTGGTCCTACCTTCAAGTATTGCCAGTACTTACAGAGGATAATATGAAAAAAGAATACCTAAAACAACAACAACAGCAGCAGCAACGAATCTCTTCAGTGTATCATGAAAGAGAAACTAGGAAAATATTTTCATTTTTTAATTTTATTTTTAAGTGAAGTAGGCAAAATGGAAAGAAAAAAAAAAAAAGCCAGAGTGCCTTCTTATACCGTCTGCTGATTGTGGATGGTCCCCAGTTTGGGCTTATTCCCTGGAAGAGGGAATAAGTGTAACTGTGACCTGCTAGTCTGTATGAAACGGCCCTTCTGCTTCTGTGGTCTGACAAATGTTTGCAGATCCAACCAATATGCAAATTCTGCTCAAGGTCATTTCTGTAAATCTTTCTGGCTCCTGTACCTGTACCATGCTTTAACTGCTATATCAGAGTGTTTATAATCAGGGCCCTTACTTTAACAATTAGTCTGATTTTATTGAGAGTGACTGTTCTGATCAATGGCATAAATCAGGCACGTTGTCAAAGGTTGGCCCAAGACCTGGTTAAGTTTGTACTAGATGACAAGTCTGTCTACAATTTATTCACCTTCTTGTCTGTATTCAGAGTCAATGTGAAATCTCACCTCAGAACATGATAGTGCTTTGTGGGCTTGAAATCAGCTTTAGATAACTCAGAGTCTTGTAAATGGCCCTTTTGATCAATGAACTGAACAGAAAAACCTCTAATCAACAGAAAAGAAAAAGTCTCTGTGGCCTGGGCTTCTAAAAATAGAGAAGCTATGGAACCTCAGCTATTTCACAGTGGATTTTGATGCATTCATGAAAATAATTGCGACAGTGCAGGTGTAACCCTTTAGTTAAAACTAGTGATGTGAGGACTGCAGTGCCCAATATGCTGATTTCTGAAGGGGTTTGAAGAAAGACTATACTGAACTGTACTTAACAGCATTTAATCTCTACCTCCCTTGAAAGGGAATTTAATTTTTTTTTTCTTTTCTCCTTGGTTTTGAGTTAGCTTTCAGTTCTCATGGCTTCTTTGGAACATATCATGTGAATGTTCCTGGAAAAATCTCTGATTCTTGTTGTCTTTCTTCGGAGCTGGAGTAACAAATAGAGCCTGAAAAGAAGGTTTCACCCATGTCACTAACAGGACCTAGGAAAGGCCTTTTCTCTTTTTGCCATGCTGGGTGTGATAAACTTTCCAGGATCGTGTGGAGCCAGGGGGAAATCTTGGACTGAAAACTCTCAGCGGTAGAGATCTGTCAATCACGAGTATATTGCCGCTCCACCCACCCTGGAGCAAAAGACAGAGATAAAACCCTGTGTGCATCCAGCAAGTCCATGATCTGTCCACTGCCATCAAGGACAGGCAGTACAACTATGCAGCTTCATTCTCAGATCAGATAAACTGAATCAACTCCCTTCTGCTACTTCTAGGTTTTACCTGCATTATTATGCTATTCTGGACCAAAGGTCCATTCCCTCTCTCCTGTATTGCTTCCACTACTGCGTGCTTGGCAACAGCAGGAGCTTAACAGCAGTCAGTTCTGCCAAGCCCACCAGCCACTTCAAAGCATATTCTTCAGCTTGAGGCTCCTCATCTACTTTAGAGTTCCCAGTGGTGCCTATCATCAATGGAACATCACACGTTAGGACAACAGAGAGCACAGGGAACAAAAAACATGGTACCATTCCTGTGTCAATTTACTGTTAGTGTCCAGCCTGAAGGCAAACCATTATTTCATGAAGGAGGAATAGCACAAGAAGCAGCAGAGAGCATTCCCTTTAAACACAGTCCTTTTGGCAGGAAATTCGAATGAGCAGGGAAAGATGGGGTCATGAGAGAAAGTCTGGTGGAACAGATAAGAGCAAGAAGTCAAAAGCTGGAGTAATTTTATACAAATAGTCCAGCCTTGCTCTCAGCCATGCAAATGAATGTAAGGAGCATCTCTCTTCACTAGCAAAGGATTAACTCTTTAGCAGTTAGCTGCCATAATGCCAGCCTGCACAGACCTCACTTTCAGAGAGAATTATGCTTATAACGTTTTCTCTTCAGATAAAGTAGATTGCTCCCAAGTGTAGGTGGCTGTTGCCAGCCCAAATCTTTACTATCCCTCTACAACAACAAGCATTTCTTTTAAACATACATTAATTACAGAAACTGTTAGTGCAACACAATAAATAATATAGGATTATCAGCTGCAGAAGGACTTCCTTAAAGACCTAGAAACATAGGGAGCTAGGCGTCAGATACCAAACTCAGAAGCATCTGCAATAATAAGTATTTTCTTAATATATTAGGTTGCTCTGAAAATAATGCCTCCTATTTATTTCATTGGAAACTACAACTGATATTAAGAGCATAATAACACTGTTTGATAGAACAAAATTGCAGCTACAAAATACTGTTTTTCAGCATAGTCATCCCTGTTAGTTATGCATTTTTGACTACTTACTTTTCTCCTAAAAAATCTGCACCAGAGAAGGTGACCCACAGTGTCACAGCTGCTATAATGGTGCAGTTGCTAGGATAACTTTGCCCATGCAGTCCAGTTTGTCATGGTCCCTTCACATCTCACTGGTAACGATACAATACAGAAACTGTCACCCCCCAGCCTCATATTGGTTCAATAGGTCTTGACAAACTTGCATATGGTATTCTTTCCGTGTGAGCATTTGTGGGACCCAACTGGCACAAACTTTGTGATGTTCATTCCATTGCTGCAGTCATTATTTCCAAAGCCTTGCAGGAGATACTGTGCTCTGTACACAGTTCCTTGGTTCTAATCCACTCATTCACATGGATGAGCTGATCAAGACACACATCATTTCATGTTTTGCCTGCCATGCATGGCCATCTGGAACATGGTTTCTCTTTCACACTGCTTTTGCCACTGCTGAAACTTAGCAGTCACTGCCTCACTGTCCTCACAACCACTGTTTGGTCTCCAGAAACTCTCACCAAGTGTCAGTGAAGGTCAAGGGGTGCTATTTTTTCCACAAGGAGGAATTCACTTCCACACCTTCGCTTTATATGCACTTCCAGATGCCATTCTGTCAGTCTGCCCCTCTGCTGCCATCTGTCACACAGCAACAACATGTAATGGAAGGGTTGAACTTCGAACTTCTACTGCCGTAACATCACCATCTGCCTCTGATGTCATAGGCCAACATAATAACACAGTAGACATTATTTTTGGAGCAGCCCTTCTAATTAACAACACACAACATGTGAGATCATCAGTCTTTAATCTACAGGGAATTCCTGTGTGCTTTCTGTGCTGTATGGAGTGGCACTCTGTGAGTGATCTAGACAATGTGAGAGTACTTTCAGGGCAGCCAGGTCTCTCATTACACTCTCCTGTTGATTTTAAATCAGCACAAATTAATTGCATGTTGTAAACCGGTCAAATGTGGCAGTTTGGCCACTGTTTCACTCCACATGTGACTATGAATCAGTGTGTGCCTTGTACAGCTCTCTCCTCTGGAAGGGACAAAGGGGTATGAGGTGCAGAGGCTGTTGGCTGGTTCAGGTGTTGCAAAAACACAGGCGAGGTCTTATTCAACACACAGTCCATACCACAAGAAAACAGAGGCTGTCTGGAAAGTATTCACAGAGCACTGGTGCTCCTGAGTTTTCACAGCAAAGAGAAAAAAATCATGTAGTATCTTCAGCTGTTTCCTGCTTCCTCTGCCATGTAATCGTGTGGGCCTGCCTGGTGATACCCCAGCACAATCAATGGTAAAGCTGCAGTTCTCTGAGAACTGGACAGTAACAATGGCTTTACTGAGTCTTCTAAAACTACTGAGGGTCTTTTTTAGCCCCACGGATCCTCTCTCATCCCCAGTGACTTGAGGAAATATTTCATGACTGGCACAGAAAATATAATTATTCTCCAGTGACACAGTAGGGAGCTATTCCATTATTCCACATTCTGCTCCTTTCACCTCTGTACTCTGTACACACACAGAAAAATGGGGATGTACCCATTTCCCCAGAGGAGAGAAATTAGGTCTCTAGCAAAACACTAAGCAGTATTTCCACTTCTTGCTAGTTCTTGTTGTATGGCAAGAAGAGCAAACATTGAGAGCAGAGGTACTGAATTTCCATGTGCCTCAGCTGAAGTGGATAGTTTCAGAACAAGTTGTTCTCAAGTTATCGCATCAAAGGCTTCAAACTATCTGCAGCACAAACACGCCTACGTTAAGCAAATGAGCCTTTTGTTCACTCAAAACCAAGCACTTTGTTCAAGTATCAATTCTTTCACAACCTACAGTCCCTGAAGCTATGGATGTAAAGAGTTCTCCTGTCATGAATGCTGAAAAGGCTCCAGATACAGATACTCAGTTCCTCTGTTGAGCGATGTCTTAATGCCAGTTAAGTTTGTTGCAACCTCAAGTGCTCAGATCTGGATAGCAAAAACCGAGGTGTTCAGATTTTTTGGGGTGGTGTTGGCTCTGAAGCTGTTAAATGGTGAGCAGCTTTCTGGATCTTGCTTAAACTGGAGATGCTTCAGCAGTCCAATTCTTGATGCTTGCCTAGCAGCAGCTCACACAAATACTGCCATGCTTAAAGGTAAGAGCATGGCTTATGAGAAAAGCTGTGGGGTTTTTGATAATCAAGGTCTACTAGTCTGGAGAAGTGGGAGGAAATTTATCCATTCTTCTGAGATAAGAATCAAATGTTGCAGAACAGGCTTTGCACACAGGATTCTGGATGGCTGCAGCTGTCCCTTTGAGATCTCCCAGGTCTCAAAATCTTTCCAGTGAGAGGCATGTGCTAAGCAGGGACCTATCCAGGTAATCTTAATGCTTCAGAGAGCTAACTGTTTTGCAATCTCTCATTTCCATCTTCCTTCGAACTTAACGTGAAAACACCTGCTCAGATAACCCTCTCTCCCCCCTGCTCTTGTTCACCTGATATATGAAGGTTTCAAGTAATTCTTTCTGCAACATTTCAACAGCACCATCTTGCTGCTTTCTGTCACTTGCTTAGCACTGGTTGTAGTACATCACTAGGCCATCTGCAGGAGACCCATTGTTCAGTGTAGCACAAAATTGAACTGTGCTGTCGTGTGTTTTGTTTACAGGTATTGAGAATGAGTCATGCCCGGCCAGGTACAGATAGCAGAGAGGGAAAGGAAAGCCTTGTTATTGTAGTCTGAATTAGTGGTGTCCATTCATAGCAGGAGTTTGCAGGCTGATAAACCAAGCCAATGAGAGGCCACCTTCCAGGTGCAGGGAGCCTTTCACAATAAGTGCACATGCTTCATAGCAGGAAGGGTGGCACCCCTGGAGCAAGCCCTGCTGCTCAGGGGTCAGCCAGTTCCTATCCTGAGGGAGATGCTCATCACAAAGTGAGTAAGCCAGCTCCTTGGTTATATGCATCTGCATTCTCACCCAAGCTTGCTCTTGTCTCTCCGTCATCTTCTTTGTAGTGGTACCGTCAACTCTAGGAACAGAATCTTGTCAGAACGGGCTAATTCAGCTGCAGATTCTTTTGTGTCCCTGCCAACCTGAGCAAGTACAGTGTACACAAATTGAAAGAGCTGCAGCAACCAAGCCTTGATGTCCATTTTCTCTGAACACTCCTGGTGAATTTTCTTCATGATGAAATGGTCATGCTTAGCCCTAGACCAAAGGACGTGTTTAGGAGCTGTTGGATTTCCTTTTACAAAATTGATCTGGTTATTCCTGAACTACACAAGGGGAGAAATATTTTTAAGGGAATATTCTAAAAGTCAAGCTTGACACAGATTTACAAAACTAGATTTTATTTTCCTATATATTTGAACCACTTTGTTGCCAGGTTTTTCAGTATTTTTGGCTGCCCCTGTCTAGTGAACTCAACATGAACTGCAAACACTAGCATCTCAGGAAAACTGATTTTTGCTTCACAAACACCAAGGGAGTGAGGAATTGCAAATAACAATCTAGCCATACAGCTGCAAGCTGCATCTCAGAAACATTTTCTGCCAGCCATAATTTCATCAGCATCATTTTCAGTTTTGCTTCAGTCACCCCATACTCCAGCCTACATGTGCTTTTGACCTGCTTGACTATGCTTCCCCCCCTGCATGCTTTGCCCTTTCCTGCCCTCACAACCCCTCTCTTGACGTACCCACCAAAACTGCTTGGCTCTGCAGGAGTGAAAATATAGAGCTACACCATCTTGCCAGTGCTTAGCCATAGGCTTGCAAAGAAGTGAGCGTGCATCAGGCCTGGATCAGTGGTTTCCAAAGTGAGCTTTTCAGTCACAATATAGTTAAGAGCTCTTAGTCAGGCTATAAATGTTATTAACGCAATAAGCAATGTTAGAACAGAAATCTTTTTCCACTGGAAAATACCAACTTGAAAAAAAAAATTGCCTGAGGGGTGTGTTTGGTACATTTCAAAATTTCAAGAAAAACATTTTTGAAATGGCTTTTAGAAGCTTTATGTCAAAGTAAAATTTATGCTATTTAGAGTAAAGGTCATTTTTTTTTTCATGCAGAGTTTTAAAATGATTAAAAGAAAGTGTTTAGTAAAACTTATTTTGGATTTCCAAATTCTCCAATTTAATTTGAGAATTAAATTCCTATTAATTTTGGTCTGAGAAAAAAAAATCAGCGTGAATTTTATATTTTATATTAGAATATAAGACAAATGATTCATACTTAGTCTGCAGAATCTTTTTCTTCCCCTCACTCCTCAAGAACTTTTGAACTAGTTGTCTGATCTCAGCTAAGTGCTATGGGTAGAAGTAAGTTTTGCTTTCTTTTGATAGGAAGGCTGCAATGTGAAGCACCTGTTACTAAAAGTCAGGCAAGCCTCTTGGAACTGAGCATAGCCCAGAGGAAGCCAGACTTGGCTAATGCTTCTCATGAAATCATGCAAACTTGATGTTCCAGGTCTGCAAGAGTGACTTCATGGCTGGCTCTGATCTCATAAATGGGATGGAATCTTCAAGTTACAGGTAAGAAAGAGACTGCTGAAGGAACCAGAAAGCATATCTCTGGTTGACACTCCCAGTAAAAGCAGAATGACTTTGTCTGAAGGCGTGAATCTGTAAAGAAGTTATACCCTCACTAAGTACAGATCTTCCATAAGCAAAGTAGGTGTGACTAAGGAGCTTGTGCTGTTTTCTGTTTCTGCTCTGCTTCCTGATCTTGGCCAGGTTGTTACATTTCTTTCCTTTTGGATATCTTTGTTAGGTGGTGTGGACCTCTCACTTGCATGTTATTCAGCATCTATCACAGTGGGAGGCCCTGGATGTGACTGTAATACAAACAACACTGACAAATCCGTGTTTCCATGGTAGGCTAAAAATCTCTTCCTTCTGTACCAAATAATGGCAAGGGTAAAAATTACTTACTTTACATCCATAGATCAAAAGCCTTCCTGAGCACTTCCTGTAAAAGCCTTCCTTGTAAAGTGGCACTGACTTAAATTGTGCTGTGTGAATTGGCAGCTGGTTGTGGTCTGAACTTTTATCTCCTGGATGCTAATTTGGTGAACACTGTCAGTTGCTGAGGGAGGAAAGATGGTAAATCTTCTGTACAATTTTCCCAAAAAATTGGGAATTATCTCTGAGTTGCTATGTCTAAAGATTATTAGCCACAATAATTTTTACCTTTCTGTATTACTGAAATCCAGCTTTTGCACCCCAGAATTCAGAGAAGCTATTCCATAGTGGAAGACCAATCCTTTGTAGTGCACAAATGAGCCAGTGTTTGCTAAGAAAGAGGGAGGGTTTCCTCCTCCTTGCAAATATAAAATAGCTTTCCTTTTTGCTGCATTTTAGGACAGTGCAAATACATACTGCTGCCTCGATCTTCTGTGCTCAGTGCAGAAGCACTGGTATAACTCATGTCACACCTCTAAATTTGGTTCCCTGGTATTCCTGGGACTAATGCCAGATAACAGGGTATGCCTTCATTTAAGGCACAGAGATGGCTTTGAGAATGGCTTTTCCTCATTGCTGGACCATGGAACTGTGCTCAGGACTTCACTTATTGCCTGTCTCTCCCTTCAGATTAAATTGTTCTCTGTGAAAAATACTCTGCAGCCTTTTCTTTCATCAAAACCCACGGGTTTTTTTGATTGCCAAATAGAAAGCAAGAATTCCCAAGAGGCTCCTTAAGCTGGAATACCAACGTGATGGGTAGAAGAGCTTTGCAAGACCAGCGAGAAAACTGTTAAGCCTCACCTTTGCTTGGCATGGTTAAGAGAAATTTATTTCTCTGCTGTGATGTTTGTTTGGGCCACATAGTGCTTTTTAAGCATCGCCATCAAATCTTCTTAGTTTGAAGCACCTGAGTCTTGAGGGAAACATCAGTCTTCCAGGACTACTAGTGCCTCTCTTCTGAACAGAGTTGGGAGAATGGATTATTTTTTTTCATGAAAATCTTCAGTAGTGTCAAAATGAAAATACTGCAGCAGCCTTTAAGCATAAACTTTGGCCTCATCTTCTTTTCAGTAAATTGAAACTATCTCCCCATGCACTATTGCCTGTATATTACTTCTTGATCTTGATGCTGCTGTCTTAGGTTGGACATCTGTTTAGTTCCAAACAAGTGTCCCAGTTGCCTGATTCCAAGCTGGCTCTACATCAGGATTTCTCTTGATTCCAGACCAATATAAGAAAATTCTATTTTTTTATAGGACTGGGCTACCATCTTCGTAATCACCAAGCACATCCTCTTTCCAAAAGTATGCTTTATTCAATTTTCCAAATATATACCTGAAGACTTCTCTTACACTGACCTTCCACATGTAGTTCTATACCTTTATATATGAAATGGCAGTTGGTAAAGTTCCACACATCCTTAAAGGCAGCATTTCTCCCTCTGGGCTTGAGAAAAACTTGTGTCACTCCAGGCTTCCTATATGTTTCACTTCAAGCCCGTCTCTGATCAAACACAAAAAAACGTGCACAGTGTGCATGGGAAGAACCCTCTCATAAACTATGCTTTCTCTTAAGATGTATCTGAAGATGTCTCTACAATGAATGTCTCCCTGCTAAGTTCCCAAGAAGAGAATTGTATGCTGCTTTGGCACTCAGTTTCTAGCCTAGAGTTGCAGGAGAAAGGCTGAAAGATCCATCTCCCTCTTGAAGCTGGATGGATGAACTGAAGCAGCAGACAGAGCCTGGAGGGAGAAAGGAAAGAACTGGTATGAATATTAATACATATAAAATATATACTTTGTGATGCATCTCTCTTCTCACACATCCAATGATCATCTATCCTCCCTCACTCCCCTCCCCTCTGCTCTGCTTCACTCTGTCTATGGAGTAAATGTTGGATTTACATTTTCAGTCTATTTAAATCTCTCATTTTTGCTGCAGTGTAGCAGGGGAAATGCCTTAACTCTCTGTTTGCTGCACTGCATCTGTCAAAAAGTGAAAGAGAACAGAGCTTTTCTCTTGAGCCATCTAGCTAACTATTTCTGCAACCTTTTGGTCTCTATTCCTGATAATTCTGGCTGAGCAAGGGCCATTGAACCTGTATGCAAATGTTTTGCACTTTTATGAAACCAAGTCCTCTTTTCTACCCCTTTAGGTTTTTAAAATGAAGTATTTGAAATACTGCACAATTATGAGTTACCAGGTCTTGAAAGCTTTGCAACAGAAGTCCATCTGCATCTATTGACCTTCTATAGTGCTGAAGAAAGTTAATAAATTCACGCATGCTTTTAAAATAGAGGCGTAGTGGTGCAGTAGCTAGGTTTGCCGCCTACCCACCGAGGAGATCCCAAGTGAAAACAATGCAGATGTGGTTTGCACTGAGCATTTTTCTATGAAGGATAGGGCCAAGGTGCATAAGCTGTGGACCTGTGCCTACTCCATTACTGTTCGTGCACTTGCAAATTCCAGAAAAAATTATGAAGCCTTCAGATTCTGCCTGGACAGAAGTTTGGAGGCTGACTTGTCCTACTGGACTAAAATATTGTAGCTATGACAGTTTTCTTGTTCTGTATGGGTATGCAGACAACCTGTCTTTTTCTTGTGCTGTGACATTTGTGAGTTCTCATGGATGACTAAAGGAAACAGAAGCAAGGAAAAAGTCCAGGGCTAAAATAATTTGTAGTATTCAGGCTATGCTGGATTTTGGGTCCCCTATAGATTTAACTAAGTCTGAGGTGGATCTAGTGAGAACTGTGACACTGGCCATCCTCCCCCTTTCTTTTGCAGCCTTGCTTATAATCCGTACCACTCAAAAGGAGAGATAACGTGGATGCTCTTAGGCAGATGTGTCTCAGAGGCCGCACTGCTTGCTGTTATGAGGATCTAGGGGGACAGTCTGTCAAGAAATCAGAAAGAAATGTGACAGTTTAAATGATCAAACATGTGATAGCAATTGGTGAATACAGCATATGTCATACAGCACTAGAAAATATCTCATGAGCTTGATCAATGCTGGCAGTCACAAACAGTGAACAGTGGATAAATGGTTAACAGTGTTACTCCAGGCATAGGTAATCTGCTATTTTTCTCTTTTCCACTTACTATAGATACAGGAAAAACTAAAACATCCTGTTGATCCCTGCCTGATGGACAAAATGCTGTCAGGGAAAGACTGATGAGTAACTGACACTCTTCCAACTGCAACTTCCACTATTCAATACAGTGTTATGTGGTCAAAACTGGTTATACAGCTCAGTGGGAGTTCATGACAGGGACAGAATAACAGGAACACTGGGACTTTGTGCTGCTATTGAGCAGATTCTTCAGGTCTTTTGAACTCCACTGTTGCATTTTTCCACATCTGGAAGAGGCCAAATCAGGACAAGAGCCCTGGCTATTCAGCTCAGTCTAGGACCTCAAAGGAGTTGGGGCTCTGGATGTTGCTCCTCTCTTCATAGCAGGGTTGGAGGAACAGCAGGGCACTGCTGCCTTCCCTGTTAGCTCTCTCCTCTAAGCCACCTCCTCTCCCTACCTGTCCAAAAGGAAAGTATGGTGGAGATCAAGTATAGGGGTTGCTGTGTGATAGCCTGGGAAGTAAGGTCTTTGAGCTCAGAGCTCCATCTTCCCTCTTCTGCCAGATCTTGCCATGTCCTGGTATTTTAAGATGTGATTTTGACATGCTCTATTACCTGGAGTATTGTGTCCAGTTCTGGGCTCCCTGGTACAAAAAGCTCCTTGAAAGAGTCCAGTGGAGGGCCACAAAGATGATACAGGGCTTGGAACTTATGAAGAAAGGCTGAGACCTGGGTCTGTCCAGCCTTGAAAAAAGACTCAGAGTGGATTGGATCCACGTCTATAAGCATGTAAGGTGCAGGAGGCAAAGGGATGAGGCTGGACTCTTCTCAGCAGTGTGTGGTGATAGGACGAGGGGAAATGGCCACAAACTGAAGCATAGGAAGTTCTGCACAAATGTGCATGGGAACTTCTTCATAGTGCAGGTGACAGAGCACTGGCACAGGCTGCACAGAGAGGTGGTGGAGTCTCCTTCTCTGGAGATATTCAAGACCCGCCTGGACACCTACCTGTGCAACCTGGGCTAGGAAGCTGCTTTGGCGGGGGGGGGTTGGACTAGATGATCTCTACAGGTCTCTTCCAATCCCTACAATTCTGTGATTCTGTGATTTAAGTACAATTCCTGCATTGTGGTTGTACACAAGCTTTGTGTGCTCATTCTGATGATTGCTTCTGCAGATGAGTGATGGCAGGTAGGTGGCAAGTAAAGTTAAAAAGCATCCCAGTAAATAATAATAAAAAAAAAGGTAAAATAGTGGCTATCTTATTGCTGCTCATGGATCACTGCCCAGTCTGTGTTCTGGGCGCGAATTGGGCTCCCAGCACTGCTCTAGGGTAGAGTTATTAAAGACCATAGTAATATATGTATGCAAGGTGAATTGAGAGGATGTGGGAGAGAAGAGATGGTGAATTAAGGCTCCACAAATAGGCTTAGGTCTAAGTGTTTGCTAACAAGCAAGCGCTTGACTTGGCAACATTAATAATATTCTTTTATGGTAGGTTTATATATGAGCAAGAAGGAAGATGAATCACATTGCAGAAATAAAGTCAAGCACTCATGATGTTGAGAATTGGCTTGGCTGGTTAGGGAAATAAAGGGCCCTTCAATCAGGGAGCAGAGAGCTAATTGTCTCATTAGCTTATCTGTCTGAGTTGTATTCCCCAGAGAAGAGGGTGGGAGATGGAAAGGAGACAAATGAAATAAATGAAGCTGTCCTCCAGGAGGAGGATTTTCCCTGAGAAGAGGATGGGGAAGGGGCTGTTGGCTGTATAACAGCATGCTTTACCGCAGTGGTTCCAGGGCTCACCTGCTTAAAGATGAAGCTTAGAAAGGAGTGGAAATATCCTGGAACAAAAGGGATGGGGAGGGGTAAGGAAGAATGACTGAGGAGATCTCTGCTCTTTCTGCTTCAAAGTTTCCTGTTCCTCCTTCTCTTGACTTGGTTTTGGTATCTCAACAATATGGTATTGTGGATTTCATATTGAGAAGTAGTTTTCAGACTTGAGAGACCAAGCCAAAAAATGATTTCGCTGGAATAATCCATGAATCTCTTGGCAAAGCAACTTTCATTGCTACATTGGCATTTCTCCCGATAATATAGCATCCTGGGAACAATATTGCAGGTGTGGTATTTCCATATTTATATATATAACTCTAGGATTTATCATTCATATTGTGCTTGATCCTTCAAGGTTTCCTAACACCACTTTAATGCAAGGAAGCAATGTAGCACAGGGGGCCTTTCCATCAGCATTAGACCAAGATCCTTACACCAGTAAGTTTATATTCAGCAAGACATCCTCTGTATTTTTTTCAGACCTACAAATCTACTTGATGCTTCAAATGCTCCTTTTCCTTTTCTTTTTTTTTTTTTTTTTCTTCTTTGTTGCTCTCTTTTCCTAAGAGGACTATTCCTAGAGTTTCTTCAGAGCTTCCAGAGAAGCTGATGAATGCTGAATCACAGGACCTATTCTGCCACCCAAACTAACAGCAGTGTCTTTTGGAATACCCGCTAATGCAGGTGCTTCATTAAACTCCATTAAACTGGAAGCAAGTGAATTTTGAGAGACGTGCTGCTCAGCCTTCAGGCCTTGGGGCTGAGGGCACAGCAGCTGTCAGGAGATGTGTTCTAATCCAAACCTTTGCCCAACTTTAGTGATTTGCTGAATGCTAACCTGCTGAAGTTAAGCTTGCTCCTGATAATATGGCATTAGTCCCTGTAGGAATCATCTTATGAGCTTATGGGTAGATACAGAAATAAAAAGAATTTTTGTTCACACCATCTAATAGGAATAGCTGTGAGTCAGGTTTCCAATGAGTCAATGGATGCTGACTGCTGAGATAATCCTCCAAGCTACATGTTCACTGTGGAACCTAGAACTGCATCCAAGCAGAGCATTTCCAGACAGCTTCCTGGCATTAGCCACCACCACTACTAAATAGCCCAAGACCATCCTGGAATGAATGAGGATATGGTTCCCTAAACCCTGGCCGCAGTGACCTCTTCCAGTATTGTATTTCTTGTGTTTCTGAAACATCACCTGGAGGAAGATTGGCTTCAAAGAATGTCCTGGCTGGGGAGGGAAAAATAAGTCACAAAGACCTGAAAATCTTCAATGCATTTGCTTGAAATGCTTACTGGATTGAAATGCTTTTTTATTCTTTATTTTTTTATTTTTATTTTTTCTGTTTTGACTTTGAGAAGGCTAAGAAACCAGCTGATTTCTTTTGATAAAACTCGATAAGCTGCTTATCTGATAGGAATATTGAAATTGGATGTTCTCTTTTGGGATGGGAGGAATAAGGTAGGGTTCCATTCAAATCTGAAGCTGCTCACAGCAGGAAGTCATTTGCTGTCTAATTCCACTGATTTCATCGGGTTTGGATAATTCCTAGTGAAAGGCTTCTAGGCTTTTAAAAGCTTGTTGCAACAAAACCCAGCAAGAGGTTCATTTTAATTAGAACCGGCTAATGTTTAAAAAAAGAAATGTGACCATAGTCTCAAAGACAGATCTGCAGGACAGGGGCTTCTTGGGAATTTTTCTTGGGGATGACATTCTCAGTCTATTTTGCTTACTGGAATCTGGTAGTTATCAAAGAAGTTATGTTTTTAAAACCAAGGAAGGTATCATGTCCTGTGAATGTCCATGGGTTGGAAGGGATGTCCACAAGGACAACTAGTGAGTAAAAATTGCTCAGCCTTTCTCCTGTGCTGACAGCCCCTCAGAGGGATACGTACCTGTTTCCATGGCATCAGCCATTTCCTCGGGTTTCTTCCTGCCCTTGTAATGTGTCTACGTCTGTCTCTCTAAATCCCCTTCTCCAAAGAGGAAAATGTCAAGATAGCAGGGTGTGGGGGGAGAATACAGGCTTTTGGAGTCTGCAACCATATTGGGCTGTCATCCAGCCCACCACTGATCTCAGAGGGAATGAATTCACCATCTGTAGAAAGACCATGTCTCACTGCAGCCATCTGTTAAGCTCCTCAGCCCACTTGCACTCTGAACAATGGCAGCATCTTCCAGAAATCCTGTAGGAGAGCATCCCTCCTTCCCTCGTTTGGGTGACACTCAGCACACAATGCTGCCTCTGAACAAAACTATCAGCGTTTCTGCCAGAGAGACAGCTTTTCAAGGCAAAACTCTTTGTTCTCCTAATCTGACTGCCATAAGGAGCATGAAGACCTGGGAATAGTTGCCATGAGATTCCTGAGACTCTGAGACTCCTAACTTTCTCATATCTTTGGAATACAATGGATCTTTCAAGCACCTGAGCTAACTGTACATAGATGATTCTCCTCAACTCTCTTGAGTAGGAAAAATAATGTGAATGCCACCAGCATTAGCAAAGATCTTGCTGTCCTTTACATGGAGGAGACACTGCAGAAAATATCTTGACAGCATCACATCATTGGTTTTGAAGTGAACCTGATACACAAGCTGTCCCTTCCAACCCATATTCTGGTCCATGGTCTGGTGGGAATCATCCATTAATCAAACTCTGCGTTCCTGCAAAGAATCTGATTTATCTCTCATGCCATAAGCTGCCAGGCACTGGTAGAGCAGAATTTAGGCATTCAGTGATTTCTAATGTCACAAAGGCAATCTAGATATTCTTCTTACTGGAAGGATTAGCCTACTCAAGCTCATGGCAATCAGGCTATTCTTTCAGAGATTCTTTAGAGATTACTTAACTCAGACATTTCTCTTCAAATTCACTGCAGTACTGACCAGTCAGCCATATCACCATGACATAGCTAAGTCAGAAACCAATCTAGTGGACCAGCGATGGCTCCTTTCCAAAGCCAAGGACTTCAGCTGGACCTGACAGCAGAAAGCTGAAACAACATCAGACAGAATAGACTAATTCCCTGACACTCACATGTCGTCTTGGCTTACTTTAGCTGCCTCCCAAGAACTGCTGCTACTTCCAAAGCCACGTGATGCCTGGGATTGCAGGGTGTTTCCAGATATTGCTAGGTAATTCCTGTCTTTTCCCACCCCCACACAGATCACTTGCCAGACTCTGAAGGAAGGGAAGACTTCTCAATTAACATTTAAGAGAGAGACTTGCCTTTATTTCACAAGAACAGAGATTTGCTCTTTTTGCAGCTACTCTGCCACCTCCATCCTCTGGTGGAGTTAAACTGGGAAGAACTTATCGTTTTTTTTCCCCATCTCACCTGCTGCTGCCTAACCTTTGCAATCTGTGCATCAGCCCCAGGGCAGCTGTCTTTCCAAATTCTGATTTGGGAAGCAAGGCCTTCCCAGACGACAACACAGGGGACAAAACTCAGATTTGAACTGAAACAGGGAAGGAAGAGCTGTTGCCAGCAGGGAATAGGGCTTTGCTTGTAAAGGAGAGGGTGCCCTGATAGAGATGTCTCTTGCCACTGAACACTGCTGTTAACAGGGGAGTGGATGTTCTGTCAGAAAGCTGTCAGGGAGTCAGACAAATATTTAAAGAAGCAGATTTCCTCCTGAGGGTGAAGAAATACTGCTCAGCTCTTGACAGTGCAGCCTGGTAGCTCCAAGCCCCAGGGATTAATATGCTTGCAGCCCCTGTATCCGAAGGACAGTGAGAGAGGGCAAGGAGATGAAAACAGAAGGAAAACAGCCAAGTAATTCCTACATAAAGCAATCACACATAGAAGAGAGTCCTGTGCTTTGCCTGCACAGAAACTCAGCCTACTCTCTGCAGTCTTCACAGGGGAACAGAAGTGTGCCTGGAAAGCTCATCTCCTCTGCAGCCACCTCATGTGAGGAGGGAGAGGTACACGCAGAGATGTGTGGGAGCACTGCTGTACATGCATAGCTGCCTCGGGAAGTACACAAGGACATTCCCCATCTATCAGTTTACCTACAGATTCATCCTGAACTACATGCTGAGACCAGCTCATGTGCATGAGTTTGATTTCTAGTGAGGTCTCATCCTGTATGGAAGGGAACTGTCTATAAGCAACAGGGCAGTGTTTAATATCCCCCAGAATGAAGTGTTTCTAAACTTATCTTAGCAAAAGCAATTGCTCTGAAAAGACCTGCCAAGTAAGTGTTTGTAATTGATAAACAGCGTGTTCAGACCGAAAGGCCCAAGTTCAGAGCTACACCTGTGCACCTGGCTAAGGAATGCCAGTCGAACTCTTGCTAACTGGGACAGTGTGCATCAGCTGGCCATCCTGCAATCTGGAAAGTCAAACAAATGATGCTTGCAGGCTCTGCACATGCCTTTCTGTAAGCAGCTTCCCTTCCCTCAGACACTTAATTGTACACTGCTTCCCTCAGTTCTTGCAAGGGAAACACAATTGTGAGCCTGGGCTCTCTTCTGCAAACATCCACCACAGGACAGTTGAATATTGACCCCTTAGGCAATGCTGTCTGTGTAGATTAGTAATTTTCTCCCTTTCCCACCTTCTCCATGCAAAGCCTGGTGCTCCAGCTTCTTTCCAGCCACTGACCTAACTCTGTTTCCCGGGACACATGCTGCATCCGTATCTGTCCTACAGCTGCTGCAGGGCCAGCATGGGAACAGGACACTCTGCCTGTAGCTTGGTAACACAGGCAGCAGCAGAAACACGGTGCACGCAGATTGAAAGTGGATTTGAATATGGTCTCTTGAAAAATATGAGATAGCGCACAATATGTTTTCCTCGGTGCTGTAATGTATTTCAAACAGCTCACTTCCATCTCCTGCACTTTAATTAGCATGAAAATTGGCCAGTTCCACAGTCCCTTTAAATACGTTCGGTGTGTTACCAAATATATTTCAGAAGCAGTTACACACAGGGAGGCCAGGGCCTGGGGGTGGGATGCAAAGCGCTCCCCATTTTGTTCCAACTCATTACTAACCTGTATCATGGCTACTGTAAAAGGAGGCTGGCATGCTGGGTTTTGTTTTTTAGTGGACAAATGTTACCAGCGGAAGACTAACCATGACAAGCAGTCCCTTTGGCCGATGGGCTGCAACGAGTAGGCAGGAAAAAAAGAAGCCCCTCGGCTCCTTATGTGCTGCTTGCTCCCTAACCTAAGAGAAAGGCTGTCCATTTAGGGTGCTTGCTGATCTTGGGAATAGGTTACTGTCAACTGTCAGTCCAGCCAGCAAGGCATTCTCCAGAATATATCCGTCTCTCTGCTAGAAGTACAATTTGAGACAGTTTCAGGAAGGAAACAGGAACAGGAAGATATGGCTGAAGTCACTGCCACTGAGAACTCCTTCAGGCACTGCTGGCTGTTTTTACCACCAGGCCTTATTCCCTCCTTTCCCAACCCATGATGTTATGCTAATGTGGGTTTGACAAGGCTTGTGAGGAGCTGAAGGGGATCCCTGATCCCCACAAGGAGAGACAGCTTCTGGCTGGTGGCACTATAGGCACCATCCACTTGTTGCATATGGTGAAGAAAATGGACAGGAGGGAGGAGGATCTGAGGGAACAGCATGAAGCTGTCAGGGGAGGGTCAGGGCATGGTTGTGGAGAAGGTTCTTCATGTGGTGGGGCAGTGGGACAGGCAAGCCAGGGCAGTGGGCACAGGCCCAAGCATTTGGAGTTCAAGGAGTGTTTGGGCAACACTCACAGACATAGGGTTTGAATTTTCAGTGGTCCTACGTGGAGCCAGGAGTTGGACTTGGTGATTCTTGTGGGTTCCTTACAACTCATAGAAACACAGAATCATTAAGACTGAGAAAGACCTCTAAGATCAGTGGTCCAACCATTGACCCATCCCCACCGTGCCCACTAAGTCACGTCCCTCAGTGCCCCATCTATGTATTTCTTAAACCAGGAATAGTGACTCCACCACTTTCCTGAACAAGGAGTTCCAATAGTTGAAACTCAGGTAATTCTATGATTCTAGGACAGGCTTTTTTCTGCCTCTGAGAAGTTGTTCTCCCTAGCCTGAACTGTAGCCTTGTCCTGCCAAAATGGAGAGGAAGGGGAAGGCAGGGAGGAGGACAGAGCAGAAGTCCCAAGGAGACTTTCAGAGGCCTTTGGCCCATGTTCCTAGTCAGAGATGGATTTCAGTTGTGCTGTGAAAATACTCCAGTGACTCTTTCCCAGGTTGTTCCAGTGCCCCAGAGCTCAGGAGAGCCGAATTAATGTGCTGCTCAGCCTGAGGGAGAAGCTAGGATTTGGGGAGTCGTGGGGAGGAGCTGCAAGTCCCTTGTAGCATCAAGAATCACTGTATGCAAATGTAGGTAATTTCATGGAAATGTATGTAATTTTATGCAGATTTAAAAGCTATTGACTTTCTGTCACAAGATGTTGGCAGCTATGGTATTTGTTTGAGTCTTTTTCTTTCCCTATTTAAGCCTTTTTTTTTCCCTTTTGGAACTTCAAAATTTAAATATTCATAGAAACATTTCTATGAGTCACAGAGATTGCATCAAGCTGAAAAGTTCAGATGTGCGTCCAAACTTCCTCAAAGTGCTTTGGGATAGGAAATGGGGTTTGAGAGTGGGCTGTTTTCTGATGCAGTCTGCAGAAAAGCCTTTCTCACCAGAATTTGATAGGAGCTTATGGATGACCAGAAATTTTCCTAAGAATGAATGAAGATTGTCCTTTTTTTAGTCAGAAAGCATCAGAAAATATCTAAGTGGAAAGGTGGAGGAGAGATTGCTTCATCTTTTAACACAGAAACCACTTGCAGTCATCAAGCTAGAGCCTTGGTGTTGCTTTCTGCAGCTTTGTATTGCTTGGTGCTCATTTTCCCAGCTCAGTGGATAAAGGAATAAAAAGGATCTGACTGCCCATGAACAAAATGTGTTCAAAGTAAAGGCTGCATTCCTTATTGGTTATACGCCCTGGTATATTTGTGGAGGCAAGTGCCCTTCTCTGGAATCTGTTGAGTAAGACCTGGGCCTCTTAATATTTTAGCAAACTGCTCTGTGCAAGGCTAACCCTGGCTCTGGAGGCACCATCAGTGAGTGCTAGAGTGAGAAGGTGAATGCTGAGTGTGGGACCTTATTTCATGCAGCCCCAAGATCACATTGCCATTATGCAGGATAACAGAGCATGATGACTGCCACGCAGTCAGTGCAGTACCTCATCCTACTGGGAGTAGGGCAAAAAAGTGGCACTGATGGAACCTTCCTGTATGACCTTAGGGCTGGGTCTTGTATTTGTGCTTTCCTCTGGCAGTAGAGGGACATTCAATAGAGAAAGTGGAGGTTGAATCATGTGGAAGGGGGTGAAACAAGAACAGACAACAGGTTGAGCCACAGAAACAGCAGTGAGTGGAGATGGATGAGGGAGGAACCATGCAGTCCTACTCACTCTGAAGCCCAAGACCAGTGCAGGATGCAATACCTTGCTGATTTAGCTTACATATTTGAAAGCATGTGTTTCCAGGCCTGGGGATCTGGGCAGCTTGCATGTTGGTCTCTGGTAGCTTTAGCTGAGATAGAAATCCAAAAAACATAAGGGCCTCAGGGAATTAATTCCTTACTGGGGTACAAGGGCCTGAATTTTACTGCTTTACAGGCTTGATGCAAAAGTCCTGTGTATTTAAGAGGTGATTTGGAAATGGCTGAAATTCTTTTTCTGAAATGGCATGAAAAGAAAGGAGGTATTTGCAGCTGGCTGAATTGAAATAAGTTAATTTGTTCCCATCTGAATGTTTGTTTTTAATGATGCTGGAAATATTATTCTGTTGTAAGACTAAAGTATTAAGCATGGCTAGAACTCTTGCCCGAATTACTAGTTGGCTGGTAACTAAATGTAAGAAGATGTAAATCATGTACATAAAGCCTTGGTTTGCTATGTCCTTCTCCCTTGGTTGGAATATCATGTACTACCTAGTGTAAACCTTGAGCTTTGATAACAAGAAAAATCAGCTAATGAAGTTGTTTTACTTTTTTTTTTTTTCTAACTGTTTATTCAAGAAGTGTTTCAGCCCACACACTATAATGTTTGTCCTCTTTTGACTTCCCAAGTGGAGAGACTTTTTAACAAGTTAAGGAATTTTCATCTGGATCTGAACTTGAGACGCTTCAGTGCTTGGGAAGAGGGTTGTGCATTTTGGGAGGAAAGAGCTGCTAAGTTCGTTCTGAGATTTTGCCCTATATATTTCAAACAGCCTAACTCTGGAGTGAGTCAGCCTTTGCTTTCTGATTCAGAAATTTCCTTATTTTTTGACTTCATAATAGACAGAAAATGTTCAAGAAAGGAAAAAGCCACCTTCGATAAAAGGTCTTGCAGTTTTACTTTTTGTCTTCATTGCTATGGAAGTTGCCACAGAACTGACCTCCGGCCTCTAAATTGTTCTTTGTTTTAGATTCAGTTTTGTAGAATCTTCTTCCACCACAAAAAGCTGATGACAGCTATCATAATATTAGCTGAGAATAATTATTTGCATCAGTGTTTTCCATAATAAAGCCTAAATAAGTAGCAGTGCTGAAGGGCATGGACTTTATCAGCTGTCCCAATAAAGGATTGATTCTGATGCCATCTTCAACAACTAGTTTGCTCCAGCTTTTTTTTCTTTTGTTTTGTTTTCTTTTTCCTGTAAATGCCATGAAATCCTTTCTTTTTTTGTTTGAGACTTAATGCAGCTACCCATTTCCATCTGTTGAAACTCCTCAGTCTCTACCACCCATTACTTTTTGTCATACAGTGAAAAAAAAAGTTCTAGATTGTTACAAAAATGTAGAGGTTATGTATGTCAATTATTTTGTTGGGTCCCCATACTGAATCTTATATGTCCTAAAAGCTTTGTAAGGTGTTTTGCTAAGACAGAATCTCACATATACTAAATTAATTTGAATGCAAATGTAATTCTATTTAAAACCCCCTTTTTTTTTTTTTTTTTTTTTTTTTTTTTTGTCTCAAAGCATTCGCAAGTTATCATAGATCTACACAGCAGCAAGACAGACATCTCTGTCTGGTCTTCCTGATATATGCCAAATTCAAGACCTCTTGCAAAAAACTCTGCTGTGGACACAGAATGCATTCCAGGAGAGGAGAAGTATTTTACACCTTTACTGCTGGTCACTGCTTGGGTTAGTCTATCACAGAGCACATCTGCAAGGCACAGGATCACCCAACATGACAGAGTGCTGTGGGGAAATGAAGAAATGTGTGTTTGAGATGTGATTCAGAAGAGACTATCAAAAGGAAAGGTAACAGCCAAAATAAAAGCCTCATTCTCTGTGATAAAGGCTGCTAGAAGCAGAAATGTCAGGGGGTTTTGTGTTGCTTTTTTTTACCACTGTTCTTCTTGTCTGTATTTGAATACATGTTAGTGAATGTGGGTTATTTGTTTTAAAGTCTCTTTCTTCCTTTTCAAAGGCTGTCTTCCGACTTCACTCTCTGTTTTTGCTGGAAAGCTGCATTTAGTAATGTAAATGTGATTCTTCCCTGAAGCAGCTGCGAAGAGTGGCACAATTCTGTCTGCACTTGCATCAGTAACACACATTAGCACAGAAAGAGAGCAGATTGATGGAAAGCATGGATGATTCAGAGGATTTGTAATGGTTAAGCCCCATCCCTTCAGCTCCAGGACATCAGCTCTTGCATCTAACCCCTGGACAAATTCCAGTGTCCCAGGTGAAGGAACAGAGCGGGACAACCTGATGCTAGTAGGAGTGGATGAACAGAACATGTGGACAGAATAGCAAACTGGTATCTACTGTAGCCTTAACAAGCCTGTAGGTAAACAGTACTCCCTCTTTTTAGTCCCTGAAATAAATGCAGTTAAATGAAATATTAAGTTCCTCTCTTTCACATAGTTCCTTGGTGTGTAAAGAAGTTTAAGTGACAGACCCAGCCTATCGATCTTTTTTTGAGGCCTTATTTATTTGCCCTCAGGAATAATTTTTTAAAAGCATAGACTTGTCAGGTCTCACAAATGTTATAAAAGACTCCTCTGTTCAATTCCATCTTATGCTCCCTTCATCCAGTCCTATACCTTGTGAGCTCACAGCACAGTGTCCTTTAATACCATTTGTCAGATGTGCTTTTGTGTTCTGGTCTGGGTTGAGCTGATTTCTCAGCATGGGACTAGAAAGTGAGAGGAGGTGTCGTGCCATTGTGCATTCTCTCAGACTTGTCTGAGGTGTGTCTGCTATACCACTGCAAGACCTTGTATGGAAACCACATGAAGCTTATTATCGGGTTCTTGTTTTCCCTCTAGTTGGGGAATGGAAACCATACCATGAACCTCTGATTAATCACAACAAACCAGCAGCTCATGGCCAGAATACTAACTATAGAATACACAAGCAACGCTTTTGTGGTCAGTTTGAAAGGATTTTTTTCTGTGTTTTCTTGGTGTGTGTCTGCAAGGATTTTTTTGTTTGTTGTTGTTTTTTTGTAATTTTTTTTTTAAGGGAGAAAAAGCCCTGCCAAAAATGTGTTGAGTATTTTCAAATAATGAGTACATTCGAGGAAATTTTGATTTTGCTCAGGGACCATCTGCACGCAGAGAAAGGGACTAAATTCTTTCAGCAAATTACTGGCTGCAAATTATTTTCTCAGCACTAGTTACAAATGTTGGAACTGCACAGCTGAAAATGCATTATTAATCTGAGAACTTGAAATTTAAGGTTCATAGCTTCTGAATTCTTTTCTTTTAGTTTTGGGTGGGTTTTGTTTGTTTGTTTGCTTGCTTGTTTTTTAAGTGTCCTGCGGTACCTGAATTGAAAATGTCAGGAAGTTTAAAAGAAACACCCACATACTTAGGTACCCCAATAAGTAAGTCGGACAAGAACAAATTTTAGAGCATATTCATATGGGTGCATCTTCAGAGGTATGAGGTGGCAGCTGTTTGTTACAGAAATGAACCATCTTGGTTGCTGATGTAGAGATAAAATCCTCTTAATAGATTTGAAGCAAGAGAATCTGTGCAGGTTATTCAACTCTGGGCCTACCACAGCTAGCAAAATCTTGAGATGGGTTCTTGATCAGAGGCTGATTCAAGCTTACTGAGGAATGTGAGAGTTTCTGAGCCTGTGGAGAGCAACCATTTCATTTCACGAAGATATGGTGAATGAAATGGTTGGTGGAATTTCAAAAAGTGCCCCGTGGATCAGTTGTGTTTTGGAAGTTGCTTCCAAGCTGGGTATAGCTGCCTCACATAGGTGGGTGCCTGCTGCCAACCTTGCCTCTGATCTTGCTACTGGTCATTGCTCCTAGGGGCAATATATAGCAAGATCAAACCTATGACCTTCAGCACCTAGAATTCGGACTTTTAAAACATGAGTTTAATGTGTTAATATTGTTTTTCTATTAGAGAATGTTCTGGGGAAAGGATTTTTTTGTGTATGTATGGAACTGTTGGTTCAATGTGTATTTTATTTTGGTGAAAACAAAATGTCTTTCATGTGAACTGTTTCTTCTTGCATTATATAATGTGCAATAGAATGCATTTTCTAGAATTGCCTAATGAAAAAAAACCTTATAAAGGAAAAGCAGAGCTGTTTTCCCCAGTCCCAGCTTTCCCCAAAAAGTTCTGGCTAAATTAACCTAATTTCTTGTCACTTTCTGTGGAACAGTAAGGCCTGTTGTATTAAGCTCTGTAATCACCACTCACTCACTTTACTGTAACAAAAAAATATCAAATTGCATGTTGCGAAATAATCTCATTATTTTTCAGTTAATTGAATCCAGGAATACTTTAATCAAGCTGGGCATAGGCCAAAAAGCCTGCTTGTAAACCTTAGAGATATTCAGATATTGATAAAACCTTGCAGCTTATTTTAAGACTTGGAACATTATTTCCAAGTCTTTAAGATTGGTATGAACCCTAATGGAGAGAGAGGAGGAGGTAAAATTATCTCTCTGCTACATATGTGACTCCTATGCATTTCTCTAATGTATGCTGTCTAACATCAGAGACAAAAGCCTTCACAGGATCACAGAATGACACAAGTGCAGGGGTTGGAAGAGACCTCAAGAGATAGTTGAGTTCAAACCCCCTGCTAAAGCAGCTTCCCTGCGTTGGGTTGCATAGGTAGGCATTCAGATGGAATCTCCATGGAAGGAAACTGCACAACCTCTCTGGGCAACCTGTCCCAGTGCTTACCCTTACCATGAAGAAGTTCTTCTGAGTGTTTGTATGGAACCTCCTATGTTCAAGTTTTAGGCCATTGCTATTTATACTATTGCTAAACATCACAGAGAAGAATCTGTCCTCATCCATTTGCCTTCCACCTCCCTTCAGATATTTATAAACATTTATCAGATCCCCTCTCAGTCTTCTTCTCCCCAGGCTGAACAGATCCAGATTACTCAGCCTTTCCTAATATGGAGATGCGTCAGGCTCTTAATCATCTTTGTGGCCCTCTGAGGGACTCCTAAGGAGATCCCTGTCTTTTTTGAACTGGGGAGCCCAGAACTGGACACAGTATTCTAAATGTGGCCTCACCAGGGTAGAGTAGAGGGGGAGGATAACTTCCCTTAACTTGTTGGCCCTGCCCTTTTTAATACGTCCCAGCATACCATTGGCCTTCTTTGCCACTGGAGCACACTGCTGGCTCATGGACAACCTGTTCTTCGCAAGAACACCCAAGTTCTTCTCTGCATAGCCCCTCACCAGCAGGTCAGCCATTAACCTGTGTTGATGCATGCGGTTATTCCTCCCCAAGTGCAAGACTCTACTTACTTGTTCTTATTAAACCCCATTAGGCTCCTCTCCGCCCACCTCTCCAGTCTGTCCAGGTCTTGTTGAATGGTAGCACAGCCTTCTGGTGTGTCAAGACACTCCTCCCAGCTTTGTATCATCAGCAGACTTTCTGAGGCTGAATACTATCCCTTCATCCAGGACATTGGTGAAAATGTTGAATGAAACTGGACCCAGCACTGACCCCTCGGGGGCACTGCTAGTTACAGGCCTCCAACCAGACTGTGCACCACTGATGACAACCCTCTGAGCTCTGCCAGTCAACCACTTCTCAGTCTATCTCACCATCCACTCACCTATCACATACTTTCTAAGTTTCATAACAACAGTGTTGAGGGAGATGGTGTCAGGCTCCTTGCTGAAGTTAAGGTACACAACATCCACTGCTCTCCCCCAGATCTATGCAGCTGGAGATAACATCATAGGAGACTACAGAGTTGGTCAAACATTATTTCCCCTTGGTGAGTCCGTGTTGACTGCTCCTGATAACCTTCTTCTCTTCCAATTTCTTGGACAGAGTATCCAGAACAAGTTGTTCCATCATCTTTCCAGGGATTGAGGTGAGGCTGACTGGCCTGCAGTTTCCCAGATCCTCTTTCTTGACATTTTTGAAGACTAGTGTGACATTAGCTATCCTTCATATCTCCCATTTGCCAAGATATTAGAGAGTGGTTCAGCAATCACCTCTGCCAGCTCCTTCAACACACGTGGGTGTATCCCTTTGGGATCCATGGATTTAAATGTGTTGATTTTGGCTAGGTGCTCTCTGAATCTTCTTCTTTCCTTTTAGTATATAGATGATCTCTTTGCTCATCCATGTATGCCTCCTCTACTTTTCCTCCTTTTCTTACTCTTAGGGATGCACTGATCTTGAGCTTGGAAGAAGTGCTGTTTAAGCATCGTAAATGATCAGACTAAATGCTAGCTAACCTAAAGAGATCTGAACTGATCTCCTTCCCAATATGGAAAAAAAAATTATTTCAAGCTGTAATGTTTAAGTGTGGGCCCAAATCCAGTATTAGAATTAATCTTTAGCATGGTGCAGGTGATGGAAAGAATTACTAGAGGGATTCCAAGGATCAGAAGTTCAGCCTGAGATTCAAGAATTACTTGAGGATTATGTTAAAATGAAATCCAACAGTGTTATATATATATTAAAAAAATCTCTTTGAATCCTTATATTTACTGCCTATCATTCACACCTTCTTCCAGTGTCCAAAATACTTTTTCCCTTTCCCTTTCCCTTTCCCTTTCCCTTTCCCTTTCCCTTTCCCTTTCCCTTTCCCTTTCCCTTTCCCTTTCCCTTTTTCCCTTCCCTTTACCCTTCCCCTTCCCCATCCCCTTCCCCTTCCTTCCCCTTTCCCTTTCCCTTTCCCTTTCCCTTTCCCTTTCCCTTTCCCTTTCCCTTTCCCTTTCCCTTTCCCTTTCCCTTTCCCTTTCCCTTTCCCTTTCCCTTTCCCTTTCCCTTTCCCTTTCCCTTTCCCTTTCCCTTTTCCCTTTCCCTTTCCCTTTCCCTTTCTTTGTTTTTCTTTCTTTCTTCCTTTTTTCTTCTATTCATTTTCTCTTTAACTTCTTGTCTTTTTTTTCTCTCTCTCTCTCTTCCTTCCTTGCAGAAAAGGACATCTACATTTCTTTATTCCTAATACTGGATTTCAGTTCTTGAAAGACTTCTGATTCATTGATGATTTCATGGTAGGAGGTCATTTACTGATTCCAGGGGCATATATAATGATAATATTGGCTCTAATAGTAACCTACTCTCAGCTTTGAAGGAAAACATACCCATTCTGGAACCTTAATGTCTACACCCCTAAAAGTGATGTCACTCCTGTGAAATGGTGGAAAGACTCCAAGAAGAGTGGGGAATCAAGTAAAGAGTGTGAAAGCACCAGGAAGTGAAGGAAGGAAGGAGAGTAGTTAGGAAGACGGGGTTTAGGAAACAAGGGAGAAAGATGGGAAAGCGACAGGAAAGATCAAGAAAAGAAGGGGAAAAGGTGACAGCATGTGTGCTTGGGAAATGAATGTAGAAGATGAATAGAAAGCAAGGAGGGGTGTGTGTGTGTGGAGGGAAAGATTAAAAGAATCAGTAACAGAAAGAAGTGAAGTTGTCTAACATGTAAAGATGGGAAGTGACATGTTTGTTTGAATTCTGGGGCTGCTCAGCCTGGCTGCACTCTGGTTTCTGCCTTTGATCAGCTGCATGGCAGGCTGGTGTCAGATCAGAAAGCAAATGAGATGATAAAGTGGCTGAAGCTGCAGTGAGTTTAACAGCAGCGGAGTGGCAGGGGATGGGAGGGAGGAACTGCCGAATGAGGCGAGCGCTGCCTGTGCTTTAATTCACAGAGACCCGGCAGTGAATGCAGCTGCAACCCCGTGGAGAGGCTGTGAATGGTCTGAGCAAGAAGCTTGGTTGCATTGATCATCTGTGGAAAAAGGACCCATTGCTGTATGCTCATACCATTATCAGCAGCGCTCTTGCCAACTGCAAGCCTGGTGGAAGCATCAAAGTGGTTAGTGGGCTGCCAGAGTGATTAAAATATTGATGCCCGCTTCAGCTCTAGCCTGCTTCAGCTCTGCTGCTTCCCAGTTTTTAGGTTTGCTGTGGCTAGCAGAAATATAGACAAGTATGAGAAGCTTTCCTATGGCTGGCACCTGTCTGTTATGGGTTAGGAGTAAATGAATAGAAAAAGGAGGCTTTGCTCAGGGGGGAAATGGTGAACATTCAATCAGCCACCTCAGATAGCTGCTGGGATGAACGCAGTCTTCTGGCTTCGTTCTGTGTCCGCCCTGTTGCCTGGGAGGGAAATACTATCTGTAGGTGCAAATCCAGAACTGCAGGGGTAAATTAAAAGGACAGAAATCCCCCAGCACATAGCATGGTTCACCCACATGCTGACTTCATTGTCATTTTCAGTAACTGCAGGTGGAGGGTCCAAGCAGAAGCCTTGGAGACAGGGTCTGGACCTGGGAAGGAGTTCATGGATCTAGTGGGGACTTCATGGGGCTGGTTGTGGTGCCTTTGGCAAGGTGAAGCATGGATTGTCTTGAGCACTCTCAGTTGACAGGGACATCCTATTTAGTTCAGAGTGTCCATGCTGGTCCATACAGACCCCTTTCTTCTGGAGTTAAGTTACTCAGCCTTTTCTACTCAGTGCCCATGGAAAGAGTACCCAAAGCTGATGAATGAAAATATGGGCTCTGCTGCAGTGGGACCTGTGAGGCCCTACTTACAGCTGGTGCATGGATGCATGGTTGTGAAAAGAAGATTCCAGTCTTTAGGACTGACTGTCCCATAAGATTCCTGCTCACCTTAGAAAACCCTTGTCTCCTCCCAGCATGGGACATTGGCTGCCTGTCCTGGCATGGATGGTGGTACACCAGACCGATGGGCTGAGAGAAGGTAGCCTCATTATCTCTGATTCTTTTGTCCCTGCTCATAAAGCTGGATTCAGTTTCCAATCTTTGTTCCTCTGTAGGGCATTAGATTGCCTTAATGTCCTGTTAGCAGAGTCTGTTCCAGGCAAGTTGTGTCCCAGTTCAGGAACCCAAGTGCTCTAAACACTTCCTGGCACAGATGCTGTTTTTTTGACAGCTCTATCATGCTGTTCCCGGAGTGAGGATTTCTACAGCGATGTTCTGGGGGCGGAGGTTGAAAGAAGTTTAGGATATCACAGAACTAATTAAATGCAAACTAGGCTGCCTGCAGAAAGCCGTGCATGCTGGTTGCTATGTTTCTGGCAGGAACAGACTGGGAGAAGGGGGGCTGAGGGGATGCTGTTTGTTTTATCAGTTTAAAATGAAGATGCCGACAAAGTTCTGGTTACTCACCAGCCTTTGAAATGTGGATGAAACATGGATTTGTGCAGCCATAAAAAGAAGAGAAGGGAGAAGCGGAGGTAGGATTAGGATCGATGAATGGATGTCTAGATAAGATAGAGAAGGGGAGTGGGGGTTGTTTCTGTTTGTATTCATCATACATTGTTATCTCTGCATTGACAGATGCTTTGCCTTCTAGATCACCCCCAATTAATATGGAGGTTTTGTGCTCTCCTTTCAAAACAGTTACTTGTAAATTACCTTGAATTATAAGCCTTCAGAGCACTTGAAGCTTGACAGAAATATACTCTGTGCTCGTGTCAGCTACCCATCACCAATGACCAGCAGGATTTGGTTTCCTTTGTGAGGGAGGAATTGAAAGGACTAAATAAGCACACAGACACGTGGGCATCGAGACTCACTAAATCAGCTCTTCTTTCATTATTCCTCTGTGGGTAATATGAGGATATGTTAAACAGTTTTCAGCTTCTTCACCTGAGTAGCACTTGGGGGGATAATTAAGGACTTGTCTGAGAGCAAGAGAGGGACAAATGAGAGGATGAAGGACTTTGAGGAGGGAATGAATAAGCTAGCTGGGATCAATTCAAGAGTGAAGTTGGCTTTGAAGAACACCCACTGAAGGGATGCAACCTGCTGGAATGAAGGTGTTCGTCAAGCATCCATGTGGAAATCAATGCTGAGCTACCTAGGGTTGCTTTCATTCACATCCCTGGGAAAAAAAGAGCATAGATCGGTTCAAAGAATAGAGCTTCAGGGATGACAAGAAATGTTTTAAATGTCCTTTTGGATTGTGGAAAAACCTGGCTAGTGACAGAGGCCAGGATGAATAAAAATAAGCAGAGACAGCATGGGAAGGAGACACACGCACCACTTAGTTGAATGTTACATTCAGGAAAGCCCATTAAGCACAGAACAAGTCCAAGCTGTGCCAGATGGTTCGAGATCTATAAGAGTGGCAGCTATAAATGTGGGGGACAGGGTGCCAGGCCCACTGAATAAGGATGGCTGGGATGATTTAGAGACAACATGTCACCTGTCACAAGCAAGGGATGTCCTGCCAGCTGGCACCCCTGCCATGACATCCCTGCACACATGTGTTTGAGGGTGAGCACTTTGGTGGTGAGGTAGCATGGCATGCCAGCAGGCAGGGCTGCCTGCAGGCTATGCAAATGCAAACTGCCCAGGGCATAGATGCAGCTGCAAAGGGCTCCTTGCCACGTGGAAGAAATATTATGGTGGTGCAAGGTGTGACAGAGAGTGAGGACCTTTCCGGAAGTCTCCTGCCTTCCCCAGAGCCCCTGTAAGGGAATGAGAGAGGTAAACTCACAACTGTTCACCATCTTTCAAAGGCTGTACTCATTGCCAATCCTGGAGCCACCCCCTCCCTGCTGGAGGACTCTTCCCCTTAATGATAGCGTCCTGCTCTAATGAACAATTTCTGTGACAGCACAAAATAAATGGGGAACACTCTGAATCTGAAGTTTGTATTGAATTAAATATTACAGCATTGATTGGGTTATTCATTTAGCATCTCACTCAATAAACATCTCTTGCAGCACATGTTTCTCCATTTATCTTACCTTGTCATGGAGGCCAGGCTTACCCACCGCATGCGGCACTGCTGCCCAGCTCAGGCAGCAGGAGGGAGGATATGTGTGCCAGGAAAGCTGTGCTCAGCATTTCTTCCAAAGAGCAAGAAATTTGCTTAGGAGTTACAGAACAGACCAGAGCTCTGGTCTTCAGAAGAGAGGTACTAGTCTATCCCAGAGTTGCACAAAGCCAGAGCAAATATCCAGGGTCTTGGCTGAGCTGTGGCTCAAAGTCAAAACCCAAGACAACTGAGACACAGGGAGAGAAGTAAGAAAGAAAGGTTATGAGTGCTGAGGGTTTTTCTGTGACCCACATGTGTGGTTCTCCAGGGGCTCTTGTTTTAATGCCTCAGTAAGTCATTTTCGTGGCTGGAAGAATGCAAAACTTAGTCTGATCCTGTTACTTAATCAGGAATATTACAGGAGGAACAGAGCTATTTTAAGTTTCACTCCTTAAAAAACACTTGTGAAGCTAGAAAGCCCCATAAAAATGTCAATGTAAATCCATTTGGGTGTAGGCAGTGAATCCACTCTCGTAGGCATGGAATGGAGCTAGCCTGTAAAATGCTTGGCAGGCTTTTGGGCTCCATAAGTAATCCAGGAGCCATTCTGGGAGATGGAATGCAATTACTAGAACTAGTTGGTACCAATTTATTTAGTGAATTTGGTTTATTCTTCTCAAGATCTGATCACGGCTGCCCAGATTTGTTTGTTGCTTGTATTTGTTCATTGAATTATTTGTGCAGGTAAATTATAGCCTATTAATCATGTTTATTATGACAGTGCCTAGGGATTGACCAAGAATACACCCCCTCTGCCTGTTTTCTGGGTAGCGTGCAAAGACAGAATAATAGGCAATCCCTGGCCTCATTTATGTGTGGATTGAATGCTTTGATTATTTGCTGTTTGTCAGATGTTGGTCATTTAAGTTGTTTAGCATTCTTTGTTTTGCTTAAACCTGGTAACAAAAGCTTTTTGGGTAAGAATTAAACAATACAACAAAATCACTGGAGCTTTGGCTTTTTCAGAAGGTGGGTGGTAGGCTGGGACAGTGGAGGTGAGAAAATTCACTAAGAGAGAAAGAACAGTCAGACCCCAATTTTTCCAAATAGCTGCATGTCTTGCTGAGTGGGGGAGTGCAGACATTGTATACAATAGCAAGCTTCTGTTCTTTTTTCTTCTATCGTGTTTTTTTGTTGTTGTTGAACATACCTAAACAAGAGTAATTTAGTATGTTAAAGTCAAAGCTGAGTTCTTCCTAACTTGTTTTTTTAATACAGGGACTCAGAGCTAGTGCCTTGTCCTCAGCTCAGCATTCCCCTGATCAGCTATGACACACTGCTCGCCAGTGAGCAGCCTTAGTGGCATATATTTTCCAGAAAATTCCTTTTTTTTCTTTTTTTTTTTTTTTTATATTTCCTAAATATAAGATTTCTGTGCAGCTCTGAGTATGTGCCTTTCTCAGCTGATAAGAAACATCTTCTTACAGCATCTGGGGGTCTGATAAACCCACAGCGCTGGCTGTCTGTTTTCCCCATTGACTTGTCTTCCCTGCCTCCAACATGGGTTGCAATTGATTCTTTTCCTTAATTCTGCTCTCTGCAGCGAGCCTCCATCATTGCATGTTGACCCCTTTGCCTTCTCTGTTGTCCATTTCACTTCTCTTCTTTGTTTCTATCCTTTCCCTGCCTTGTCTTCTATTCATTTCTCAGCGTCTTTCAAGTATCATCACGAAAATCTGTGGCCAAACTGTGGAGGGTTCTTTTCTTCCTAGTGGGCAGTTTCTTCCCTTTCCTTATGTTCAGATGAAAATTTATGAACTGGAATTCTCCTAACTACCAAAGGAGCCAAAACAGGTTAAACCAAACTCCTATCTAGAGAGTTCCTCTTCACCGCAGCTTATCATATCAAGCTGACCCCAGTCATAGAAAAGATTTTCTACTAAATGAGGATAAAATAGAGAAACTCTTCTACTTAAAATTTCAAACTAGGTCTCCACTTTCCATTCTAAGCTTACTTAAAATATCTTACTTGGTCCTTGTTCAGTTGGAATTTGAAATAGTGTCAGAGTGACAAGTACCGTTCTTGGGACTGTCATTTTAAGACTCATCCCGAAGCAAGACCATCTACCCAGTGGAGAGCAGAGTTAGGGGTATTCAAATCTCAGCTTTCATAAGGCCCTGCAGCAGCATCCAAGGCACAATGCTGCTTTTTTTTGCCTCTGTTTCGTGCTTAAGTTTTGCTTAGTGAAAATCTCACAGTACGATCTGAGGATAGCCTGAACAATTCCCATGTGTGTTTCTTTGACCTAACTGTTGTGAAGACCTTTGACAACTTCTTGTATTCAACACTAGAATTTTGCTGGCTATAGATGTCAGTTCCTTTAAGCTTCAATTATCCTTAGCCTTTCTCCCTCTCTTCTTCTCTTTTTCTCTTGCTGGGCTGCTGGCTTTGACATACAACTGACCACAGTGAAGTGTCTTTCTTTGACAGCTTGCTCATGGTTGTTATTTATCTCCCCTCACATGCCTTTTAGCACCCTGGTTTCTTCGCTGGATATAAAGTGAACCTCAGGGAGAGCAGAGTTGGAGCTGAGAGAAGCAGGAGAAGGATTAATCCCAGAGGATACCATGATCAGCTGAGTGAAAGTTCTGGAGCTGGAGGGCTGCATTCCCTGACGGACTGGAAATAACTGCAGGTATGAAGCTTGACATTAATGCATTGTGGCTTAAATCCTTTTGTGCTCACCAACCAAGACTCACTGTAGTTTCATGGCACAGTGAAATGTGTAAGCCAGAAAGAGCAAGTACTCCTTGTCTGGAGAGAAGATAGAAGCATTTCAAATCATCTCTTTGGTGAATTGTTCTTCCTGGTGTTGATTTGATTTTTGTATACACATACAAAACATTCAAACTAAATGCTTCTGCTAGCTCAATTACTACAGTTTACTTACCAAGCCTCTGTTAAATGCTTTCAAGCACAAGTCCCTTCTGTACCATTAAGGAAGCTTTCCATTTCTGTGATACTGTATTAAACTTCACACTTCCACTCCCTAGTGGACTTGGGCTTGTAACTGGATCCTAATACATCCTATTTTGCAAACCAAAAAGGATGGGGAAGGCTGTGCTGCAGAAGGACATTTAGGAACTGCTGTCCTAAATTTCTCTAAGCAGATAATTTTGTCCCGCTTCATCACTTCCTAAATTTTCAAAAGTAAGGCTGAAGCCTGCCTATTTTACCTGATGCCATGTTTTCCTTGTGTTCAGTGCATTTCAGTTAGCATGGTGGCTTGGATGAGGAGAAACACAGCCAGGCTCCTCTGAGGGGGCTCTCTGACCCAGTTACTGTACAAGCTCTCGATCGCGAAGTCTCAATTAATCTCTCAAGTGGACAATGAGTTTTAGGATGAGGGAATGTTATTACTGACTGTAGTAGGAAAGAGGAACTCCAAATTATTCTACTGAGTTTGAGACAGAGCCCTCCCAAAACATTCATGGCCAGCTCTCCCCTGTGTGAAGAGAAATGAAACTGTATCCCCAACAGCCCAGCAAATCTCTGCTGAATTTCGTCTAGTGGCACAAAATCTGCTTTTCTGTTGGCTGGTGTCTCAGAGTGTTAGCTGTTTGCAAACACACTGCTACCCATGTGTTTATTTGTGATTATCCCAAAGGCATGTTCGCATACTCCACAGACACTCCATGTTTTAGATTAAAATGAAAAATCGTATGGAAATGTAAGCAGAAGATGCTAGTCACTGTGCTGTGTTTAAAAACAAGGACTGGGCTGTGATATGGCTTTAGTGACTAACCACGAGAGAGGAAAATCAGTAGGCATAATATTGGTGAATCGATGAGTTCCTGCTTCCTAAAAAAACTCACAACAACAACAACAAAAAAAGCAACAATAAACAAATAGAAAAGTTTTCCTATATGGAGGCTCACAACATTTCCTAAAGAGTGGGCTACCTCCTGTTTGACAAGCTGCCTTGTAGCTGTCTTCCCTTTCATTCAGGACCAGGGGGGATGTGTTTCTTCTCCTTGGCAAATTAATAACACCCCCATGACAACTCCAGTGATAGCTTACAGAGAGAAGTCATATGCTGAAGGTATTTTGTGTATTGTTAACATCTTTAAATGTGCTGTAGCATCTGGAAGCAAGAATGAACCACAGGACCATCAGATCTGCATCGCCTGTGTTTAACATCTGTGAGCTCAGAAATCGAAGGAGGAAAGAGATTTTCAGAGAATATCACTGCTAAAATCTGCCGCAAGGCTAATGAGAGGCTGGGGCAGGACTGCTTGTGGGGAGTTGCTCTTTTCTGCATGCAACTGAATCCTACTTGTCTGTGCAGAGGTGTGCCCACTGTGATAAAAAAAGAAATACATGTTAATCCATACTTGCAAAGAGAAATAGAGTAATAGAATCATGAATCACTAAGTTTGGAAAATACCACTAAGATCAACTCCTTACCATGCCCGATAAACCATGTCCCTCCATGACACATCTATATGTTTCCTGAACATCTCCAGGGATGGTGACTCCACCGCCTCCTTGGGAGCCTGTGCTGCTGCCTCACCACTCTCTCTGAGAAGACATTTTTCCTAATATCCAACCTGAACCTCCCCTGAGGCAACTTGAGGCCATTCCCTCTCATCCTATCACTGTTATCTGGGAGAAGAAGCCAACCTCCACCTTGTCACAACCTTCTTTCAGAGAGTTATAGATAAGGTCTCCCCTGTGCCTCCTCCACAATCTCGATTCCCTCAGCTGCTCTTCATAAGACTTGTGCTCCAGGTATTAAACAGGGCTGGCTTTGGTACTTCCTATGCTTTCTGTTTATAATGCATACCAGATGCATTTGCCATGTAAGGTTGCCTTTGCCATGAGGCAAAAAGACTCTAAGTGATCAACAAAGCCCTGGCTACGCCTCAGGTAGTATAATTGCAATTTTTAACAGTGATAGTCTCTGGTCTAAAGATGAGCTAGACCAGAAAATTATCCACTCCATCAGCAGGCAAGCAGAAATCGGGAACCTCTTCATATGGCATACCTGCCACCTTAATAGTCTCCTCTGATGTGTGTGTCCTCCTATGAAATCAGGATAATCTTGTGGCTGGAGGATGCTTTGAGAGAGCCTCCACCTAGGGCTGCTCATTGCATACCCCTGATTCTGATGTCTTTTGGCTTTCATTACATGTGTTATCCCGATGCCTTCAAGGGGGAGGTATAACTGCTTTCATGCAACAAATGAAGCCTGTAAGCATCAGAATTAAAGTACCTCTGTGGAAACTGTAGCCATCAGCTGCCAATAGTTTAACACACAGCTCACTTTCCCGCAGGGCTGGGAAGCCTTCAGTGTGGTTCAATGGTAGCTAATCCGAACTTTCTCTTAATTTTGAATCAAATCAGATGGTGCCCTGTCTTCCAGTAATGGCCATAAGGCAGGCATGCACTCCTCCTTGCATGCAGATGAGAAATGGCAGCACATGCCTATGCCTGGTTCAGGTTGCATTTGCACAACTGCATCTGCTGGCACTGTATGGAGATGACACTGAAAAGCTTGCAGGTGCGCAACCTGAAACACAGCAATATTATCCCCACTCTCCCGTAACGCAGCCCTCTGGAAACCCGAATTTTGAGGGACAGAGAGGCAGTTTTTGTTTTTACTGGTATAGCAACATGAAGCCATTTATGGTGGTGGGAGATCCCTGCCTGCAGTCCATTATGGCATTGCATTGGTAGACTAAGTCTATTCGCATAGCATCAGTGAGTGGCTCAAACTGCTCCCCAGGCTTCTTGTTTTCACCCTACAGCAGGATGGTGGGTGGCAGTGAGTATGTGCCAGGTTCCTTGGAAAGCGAAGAGCAGGAGGTCTATGTGAGGACCCTTGCTTGAGCACTCCCTCCCAGCCCAGGAACAATCTGTAAAGATGCTGTTTAGCCAATACATATTTTCCTCTTTAGTACATAATGGTAACCTGAATAAAAGGTTTGAATTACAAAGCAGGCTCACCAAGCACATTCCGTGAGCAATGTCTGCCATTTATGTCAAGAAAATAAAGAAGAGGAGAGAGTGGGAGCACGTGGGCAGCAGCAACTGACCATGAGGGAGAGCGGGCAATTGAGGCAGCAAGCTGGAAGTGAAAGGCTTACCCAGCTGAAATGAAATGAAGGAAAACCACAATGATAATGGAAATTTGATACAAGAAAAAAAAAAAAGAAAAGAAAAAAAGATGAATTGTTATTATTGGAAAGTCAAGTGCTTTGTTCCAGCAACAAAGCAATCTCGTTCACAAAAGCTGTATAACGATAGCTGCCCTTCCCCTTTCCTGTGCCTCCTTGCTTGCTTTGCTGGTGAGCTGGGGTTGGGAATGCATGGAGTGCAAGGGAGCAGGAGGGAGGGGATGGAGAACTGTGGGGCTGGGACTATCCATGCCTGTTGTATCTCACCCCAGACTTCATCTCCCCTCTCTGTCTGCCTCTTCTCTTATGTCTCACCCCCATCCCCTTTGCCATTCTCTTCCCTTCTCCTCAAGTGCCATTCTGTCCCTGCCTCTCCTCTCTGTCCTTCCCTCCCTCCCTCACCCTGCCATACTCTATTTTTCCTTCTCTCTGTCCCCTCCATCTCCCTTTTCCTACTTCCCCATCCCTCAGCTACGCTCTCCTTTCCCCACTTCCCTCTCCCCTTCTCTCTCCCTGCCTGCGTACTGTTACTAATGTGCAGTAATGGTATGGCTGGAAAGTCATTTGCGCTCCCCTTCTCTTTATTTTTTTCCTGCAGTATTATTAAAACTGCTCCATCACTGGCTGTAATGGGAGCGTCTGTATTTTCTCCCTCGCCTGTATCCCTGACATGACATAATGCCTGCCCTCACCAAGACGCTATAACACCGAGGTAATTGAAACATAACTCACCGTAAATTACAGGCCCTTGTTCCAGGCAGGGCCCTGGCCATGCTTCCTGGAGCTCATTCCAACTGGAAGCTAAACATTGCTTTAAAGGGGATGCTTAAGCAAAACAAAGCCATTTAAAGAGCAACACAAACATGGAGAGGGAGGGGAGCAGGGGGCTTCTTCTCTCTTGGAAGTGCGGGCTCCTGCCTATGCATCAGCAGTTGCTTCCCATGGCTTTTCTTTGCTCTGTGGGTACAGAGCTGGTGCACCGGGGCTGGGTATCCTTTGGGAAGCCAGCACCAGCAAACAGGAAGCCTCCCTGTCCTCAGAGTGTTGGGCTAGAACAGGCCATGAAAAGAACCTCTTAGCTAACATGTTTTCTCAATAGATCAGAGGTGCAAGGCTTTGATGGGAAGCTCTCTGCACCAGTAATGTCCAACTGCCCGAAGCAGATATGGCAACCTAAGGCTCTGCCCATCTCTGTGGGTCCAAGTTCTTCCTTTGCAAATGTGTGACACCCGAACACAAGTCACGAATCAATGCAGCCTGTAGGACCCTCAGCACTGCAAGAGGCCCCACACACATAGCAATGGACAGGAGCTGAAGTATTCTGTGACCCTGAGACTTGAAAGATCCTCATGATTTTGGCCACAGGTGTCTGCTGAATAACCTCAGGTAAGTCGTGTCTGTAAATATAAGTAAAAATACCAGCTTTTTTGTTAAGCAACCTGTAACCCAGTGATGTAAGAAGTATGTGAAGATGAAGCAGGAATAACAGCAACACTGCTGGTGTACTTAGCCACTAGGAAACATCACATTATAGTCAGAAGGCAGCTCTGGGAATCAGGAACCCTAGGCTTTGGCTGGCTCCATACCCTTCAGCAAAGCCACACCAACGTCCCATGGCTCAGCTACCCCTCCCAGTGGCATTACTCAGAGTACTGGCTGGTTAGGGGTCGGAACTATCATCTCTTGAAACTTAAAGCAAAGGCACAAAAAAAAAAAAAAAATAGTGCAGTGATTTTTCTTTAGTAATAGAAGTGAGTATCTGGATACTCTGAAAAGGTCAGGATCAGACGGAACAGCCTATCTCTCACAAGTACGAATTGGAGACTGTCCAGGGCCTTTCCATTCAGTGTCAGGGGACACCACAGCCCAAATGCATGCCTTGGTGTCACGGGGCTGGTGCTGTAGGAATAACAGAGTTCTGTGAGAAAAAAAAAGCCTCAGTGCAATGCCTTATAGAATACAAAGTTCTTTATACTATGGAATGAGATATACTTTTGGTCCAGGATGAAATGGCAGAAACTCAGGGAACTACAACCCTGTGACTGCTCCAGTTTTCCCCGGAGCCCTTCACAGCTAAAACTACAGTACCCAGCAGCCTAGAAGCCACTGCAAACTTCTCTGAAAGAACTCATGGACCCCTCTAAGGGCTGGCCCTCAGGCAGCCAGGTAAAAGTCCCTTCAGTGCGATGGCTTGTGCTGGATACATCCACCAGGGCTCCATGCTCTGTGTGATGCACAGGCTCACAAGCAATTACTGCTGAGCCACGAGGGACGGGGGTTGCAACTGCAGAATCAAATGCTTGGCAGCAGCCATTCTGCAGTGTTAAGCAATGTATGTTTGAAGCAATTCTGTCAACAGAGAGCAGTTTGCTCACAGGGCCATAGAACTGCTCCATGGGTCTGCCACGCTCCTGCCCTTCTGGGCTTCTTGGGGACAGGAGAAGCCAGGCTGAGGACAAGAAAATGTTGTGTGAAGAAGCCTGGCCTTCTATTTGGTAGGTTAGCAGGGGAAGCAGGTTGTTGCTCTGTACCGTGCCGCTCCTGCTCAGGCAGCTGCAGCAGCAGTAGCGTGGTGGTGCCATAGGTGCGTGCTCTCCCACCCCCAGTTTTCCCTGGTGCCTGCTTTGAGCTGATTGCTTTCTGTGAGGCCTGCCACATGCCCCTTGAAAGTGTTTCCATCAACCCTCTTACCATAGCTAAGGTTTCAGCAATCTCACCCCTCCTCTCCTTGACATTATTAGTTTATCTTTGTCCACTGGCAAAGTTCCCAAGCAATTCAACAATAACAGTTGTTTCTCCGTGGCTGAAAAAGTCATCTCTAGCTCTGGCTGTTATTGATCATCTTACAGGAACTGGACATTTTCTTTTCCTTTCCCATTTTTTAAAATACATATTTTCAGTGAGTTTCAGTCAATTTTACTGCTCATGAAAGAGAAAGACTGATAGTGTTGACTAGAGCTAAACTTGACTCTGTATGGCTTCCCTTGTGCACACCTCTCTTCTAACACACAGTATTACTAGCTTGCAGTAACTTCTGGTTCTCCCAGCCAGGAGGTGCTCTGTCTGGATTCACTCAGAACAGGCTCAGCACTGGTGGGACACTGATGTGCTTTGCCCACTGCACTTTTCTTCCAGTGGTCCAAGCTTGTATTGAAATCAGATGAAGCCCTGACTCATCTCACAGCAGCACTGTTCCCTCTTCTCTCAGCTTCTTCAGTTCACAGCTCTTAGCTGAGGCCAGCCAGTGTGAAGCAAGCTGTGCAAAATCCTAGGATGCCTCCTACCCTTCTGCCTCCCATGCAGGCAAATGGCTGTCAAGCTTCAATCTGCCCAAGGATAGGGGGTGGCAAAGACAAGTGACCTACTTCTTGAGAAGCCCTGGTACTTCAACATCCTCACTTTCCATCAGCCCTCCAGGAATCACGTGCTAACCCCCTGAGGAAAGTACTGAATTGCAACTCCCATGTCAAATCACCATTTCTAAATGAAATACTAAAAAGTTTAACCTGTCATTTCATTTTCAGGGCATTGTTCCTTTTTATTTTTTTTTTTGTAAAAAAAAATCTGAACATAAATTATAGTCTGTTTGAAGGGGGGGGAGAAGCAGGAAAGCATTTGAGGCTAAAACTGAAATTGAGTTTTTGATTTTGAAGCATTGATTTAAAATAGAGGGGAGGAATTCATTTTAAATCAATTCAGAATTTCTGGTGAGAACATACTCATTTTTCCCTTGTCTTCTTTCTCCTCTCCTCCCTCCCTCTGTTGTAGTCTAACAGGTAAAGCAAAAATAACAGCAAGCAAGGACACACATCAGTGGTGCCGAGGTTTTCATTAAAATGTTTTAAGTTGAGGCCATGAATATATTCATCTTCCACCCTCTGTGGGAAAGCACAGCACACGTGTAGCAAGCCCGAGAACAAAATGGCTGTTCTTTCAGAAAACCAACTGGGATCCTAAATATTTAGTGCTCAGATCTCCTTTTGGTAGTCATGTGGCTGGGCAAACACACACACTGTGAGTAGTGCTCTGCCCTAGGAGCTTTGCCACCTCCATCCCACCTGATGGCCCCATAGGGACCAAGCTGTGGGCTCCCCATCCCCACAGCAGGCCTGCCCCAGGCCCTGCAACCAAGCTGCCTTACATTTAATTGCATTGCCTTCCTCCTCGGCTTGTTTTCTGCCCAGATCTTGTTTGTCCTGGGTCCCTGAGGAGAGCTCTGGGCTGCTCAGTTAATTGGAAGTGGCTAAAGCCATAGGCGGCAGCTATGGGGGTGGAGGTGGTGGTGTTGGGTTCAATTTGTGGAAGCTGTTGAAAATCTTTGTCTTAGTTTAGCAGTCATTCACTATTAGGGTGAGATGCTTGTCTGGGTACCTGCGGGGGATTTCTGAGATGTCCCAGGGGCCTGAGGAAGTGATGGCAATTAGTTTCATCTGGGCTGTGTTTTTATTAAGCACTGGTGAGGAGTGAATGAGCTGGAAATATGGAGAGGGGAATAAGGCTGAGGAAAAGGATATGGGAACAAGTTGTTTGTTGGGACACGGAGTGGTAAGGAGAATGCTCACACTGCCAACTGTACAAAAAAGTGATAAGAACAGGGAATGGAGTGCAAGCGTATGACAGAGAGGAAAAAGCACAGTGGAAGTGCATGCCATGCATCTGTAGCGTGAGGGAAGAAGAGAGAAGGGGATGTGCCTAACACTAGGTACAAGGAAGCTGGTTTTGCTGGAGGAGGAAGCAGGCTGGATGCGCATGTGTTGGTGAGCTAGCTCCTAGGCTTGGCGGCCAGGAAGGGCTGCAAAGCGTAGGTTTATGCTGATGACACATCTTTCCACTTGGGCAAATGGATGGATTCCCTTTCTAAATCACTCCAACGTGATTTTAATAGCAGGCAGAGGTGGCTTTTGGATAATAAATGGGTACTAAACCCTAAAGAGACGGAGGCTGTGTCATACAGAACAGATGGTAAATTAAAAAGAATGGAAGCCCGTGACTTTGCTTAGCTCTGCTCTGAGCCAGGGAACTCTCACTCTTGTTATGCTAAGTATTTAGTATTTACACTGAAAGGTTGCTTCCTTGCCTGCCCTGACGTGGAATATCGCAATTATGTATAATAGCAGCAAGATCACACTGATTAGAGAGGTGGCAGGAACGGCGAGACCGCGTGATGAGGATCATCATCATCATTCTTATTAGTGATCATCAATAATTAATAATTGCATTGTTTATTCTTCATCAGTGGCGGTGAAGACATCCAGACATGCCAAAAGGTTTAAAAATCATCTTGCTTTGTTTTGTTTACTGACAGAGAAAGTCTCCCTCTGCATTTGCTTTTTCACTTGGCGTTGCCTGGGTCCCTGTTCACCTTCTAAAGGGTATTCAGGCCACTGTTCAGGCCACTGTTTTATGTCCTTTGGCTTCAACGGGATGCAAGCATCTGCTAAGGGCTAAGCAGATACCTAAGTACAATACAAAGCCCCTGGACTAGGCTGTGCTCTGAAGTGCAGCCAAGTACTGCAGGGTGGACCTGCTGAGATACTGGGCACCCAAGCTGCCTGGCCAGATCTAGCTGGTACTTAGGGAACTGTGATGTGATTGTCATCCTGACAGTGTGAGCAAGTACATGTTCATACACCAAATGCATGTTCAGGTATTTCTTTGGCTATTGTACAGCCCTGTGGACTGGGAGAAATGGAATTGTCTGATGAAATCTTGCGAGGGGTCTTAATGAGAAAGCATGCAAGTACATGAGCACAGGAAATGCTGCTTTAAACGCAGAAGTAGCCAGTTAAAGTAACATTGTTACTGCCTTTCAGTCAGATACACCTAGCAGAGAGCAAATCCTAAAGCAGCTGAAGTCATTTGAGGCAATTGCTTACCTCTACCATAAAATATTGATCTTCCTCCCCCCCCCCCCCCCCCCCTTTCTGAGCTCTGTCAGGCTGGCATATTGGAAGATGTTTGTACCTCTTAAGCAGGTATACAATGAAGAAAGAGTGAAGACAGCACTGTCAACCCAGAATTTTACTTGGAAGATCTGAGGAAAAAAAATCCTTCATCATCTGGGACTTGAGTTCTCTCATTGCCTTGCTGGAAAAGATCTTTAAACCAAGTGCCTCTGTCTCTACTGAGCTCTCAGAGGGAGAAGAAAAGGAAGAAGATGTGAGTGCATTATGTTTTGATTGTAGTTCCACATAAAAGTGCATTTACAGCTCTAGCATCTCTTTTGCAGACTCCAAATCCCCACTAATTCAGGGCAGGATTCTTGAATTTGCCTACCTAATGACAGATGCATAAACTTACTTTGAGTTACTCATCAAGGAAGCCCATGAATGCTAGAAAGAGGAACTGGTCAAGAGAAGAACTAATTTTTTCTTTTTTTTTTTTTAACAAGTCTTTAATTCTCTTCCCACTCAACTTATGCACTTTAGAGACTATATTATATAACCATTTTAAGAATAAAATAATCACGAAACATAATTTCCTTTTATATTTTAAGGGGGAAAAATGCATAGGTGAAGGAAACCCGAATGTTGAAGCTGAGTTATTGTTTCTGTTATTAATAATGAAGACCTGTAGTAGTCAACGAAGAAGATATCTTCAGCATATCCATCACCAGACAAATGTGGGGTGGAGATTTTCCCTATAAGCTCGTCATCAACACAGACAAGATAAATTCAGGCTTCAAGATGAATCAGTCACTCTGTACAGAAGTGGGACATCTAGGTACGTTTTCAGGAAGCTGAGCATGCAGCTAACCTGCTGATGGAGTAGTACAGTCTACTAAGATGATTGATGAAGTTAGAACATAAATACATGTTTGTTTATTATGTCACTACAGCCATTTCTATGAAAGGACTGTGTTTTTAAACATGAAAAACACCCTAGAAGCAGTCCAAAGAGTAGCAAAGAAGGAAACAAATGGGGATAAACAAACAAACAACAACAAAACACCCTGCAGGTAAGAACATTTGTTGGCGCTTGTTGTTTTTGTGGGGTTTTTTGTTGTTTTTTTTTTGTGGGAATTATTTTGTGGGGAGCTTGATAGAAATTCAATAACGTGAAATTAGTTTGATTTGCTTGCATTTACACTCATAATTTTCCAGGATTTAGATTTTCATGGTAGCAATAAATCCATAACCATTCTCTCTCACCAATTAATAATTTCATTAAGTTTTCCACTGGTAAGACATGATGGGTTCAACAGTAAAAATAGATTCATTGAACAGGCAGGAGAGCCCAAAAAAAAAGAGAGAGAACAAATATAAGAAATAAAACACAAAAAGACCAAAGCTGGGGAAAAAAAGCGATAATCTTCCATGTTAAATGTTCTACCACTCCTTCCTAACCTGGTAAACTGCCCCTGCCCAGCTCTGGCACTTGAGCTTTTAGAGAGGTACAGAAAAGCCAAGACTCTCTGGCTGTACTGATGCAGTCAGCAGCTAGCACTCAGCATCTCAGTACACACTAATACGGATGCTTCAGAGTGGATTGAAGTACCTTGCCATGGTTTTCAATCCTATTTGTGGACCTTGAAAAATTGCCTGGTGGTAGCACGGATCCCTTTGTCAAAAACTGAGGTTTAGAGATACTAGAGTGACTTTTCTTTAACTTTTGTGTTTCCTTTTGACACAATCCGTAAGCCATTAGCAGTGTTGAATAAGTTGAAAACCACTGCATTAGATAACCGAGCCTGAATAGGGCCTTTAGAGGCCGGTTCTGCACAGGACTGACAACTTCCAGCTTCAGAAGTGCACATATTGCCTGTGAGGTTACATCCTTGGGTCTGTATGTAGAGACAGGCTGCTGTGCTGGTGGAGTAAGCTGTTAGTCAAAGCCAGGGAGAGTGCTACAGACAGCTAAGAAGGTCAAAAAGGCAAAGCCTTCAGTGATTAGAAGCGTTTTGGGGTTGTAACAGCACTCAGGCTTTTCTGAACTTTCCTAACGTGTTTTTTTCCCCCCAAGGCTGTTAAGAATATATCTCTCCTTTTAAGACTGTGACAGAGGTATACAGATAGTTCTGTGAAGAATTATTTTTTTTTTCTCAGATTTTCAACTTTCAGTGTCATTTCAAATTTCAGAAAATAAATGTGAAAAACAGACTGATGACAGCTTTGTGACATCCACCCCTCTACCTCTGAGTGCCTTTTATCCAACAGGAAAACAAAACATTCCGTTAAGGAAGACTATAGAAAAATTAAGGTACATGCTTTCCCTTTCTCCTCTATCCACTTCTCCATCACCTGTGTTTATGATTTGCCTGGTGATGGGATTTTGTCAGCTTTTCTCCACCTCCTATAGGTCTTAATCCGTCTCATCTCCTACCTGTTTCCTGTAGGGCACTGAAACTCAGATGCCAGCTCCATTAAAATAAGGTTGAGTGCCTCTTACATTATAAACAGCCTTGATTAGTGGCAATAGTATTTTCACCTCATCAGCATCAAGTTCAAGGCAACTGCTGTCCACATTTAAATGAATACAGCTTTGCAGCAGTGTTCACAAGCACATAAACAGTGCTGAATTCTGTGCTTAATTACATTTGTATGGGGTCTCATTCTTCAAGTCATTTTGGAGAAGCCGGTGCTATTGGTTTCATAAAAGTTACTGACTGCCATTGCTATTAAATTTCAAGTTCACTCTTGGACCTTGAGATCTGTCTCTTCCCAGGAGCTGGTCTGGGAATGCACAGGGACATTTATGTTCTTTTGTTTTAGGAACTATTGGTCAGCAGGCCATTTTTAGGCTCAGGTTAGAGTGTCTATTCTCAAGGCAATTAGGATGGGCAAACATAGCTCCTCTCCACACATGCAGAGGACAGGGAGTCTCAGTCAAATAAAGGGGATTTTTATTTTGATTGAAAGATGCTTGAGAGACAGAAGAGAAGCCTTGAATTTTGTCAGATACTCCAGCTTTATTGACTTAGACAGACATCTGCACTGTGCTCTGAGCAGCAGATCTGTCTGCTTATGCATAGGAGGACCAGTGTGGAATGGACAGGACCTACTGCTTTTGAATCTGACTATCAGAGTTCCTGATCACTGGCTGTCTTGATTAGTTGGTGATTCAGTTCTGCAAATATGATGAGAAGGAGAATGTCATGTAGTACTATTTGACTTATTTTTGACAAAGCTGGCTGTCTTAAAATACTTAGTGTTTCTACAGTCACAACCAGATCCATTCAGCAGTTGGGGGTTACATGTATTGGACTCTGGTGTCAACGGCAGTATATGAACACTACTGTTATTTGCTGGTGATTGCACTCATAGAATGAGCAGCCATGTACAAATATACAGATTTAGAATGAGAAAAACTTAAGCTTTTTGCATCCTGCTTCTGGTTTTGAAGGCTTTGATGATTCTGGAGCTTTTCCACACAACCCTCCCAGCTAAAAAACTTAATTTTTTTTTTTCATATGAGTCTGTTGTGGGTAAAATAGTCTCAGTTCAGGGAATTTCACTGAATTTGATTTATTTCCAATTAACATAAACCTTTATTTACTGATTCTGATGTTGGAAAACAAAGAAGACTTAAATAATTAAACACTGAGGGAAGTCTCTTTCTTCCCCCTTCCCCAGGCTCTGCTTCAGTTCAATATCTCTCTCCCACCAGCACTCCCCACACCATTTTTGTAGGTGGCTGGGTTGGTATGTGATTCTTTCTTTCTCTTTTCTGCCTGTTCTTTCTCCTCACATGTTTCCTGCTCCTTACAGACTGTATACTCCATGGACCATAGTCCCTTGGGGTGTTGTTCCCGCTCCAGTGCAGGTCCTCCACAGCCAGATTCCCTCCAGAATAATCCCAGCATGGAACACCTCCCTCCGAGTCCTGTCCCCAGGGCTCCCTGTGCCTCATCCTGTAGCCCTCAAAACCCTGCAAATGATACATAAGGCAATGCCTTTCCTATGAATTGGAGGATACTGCTGCATTCAGGTGATTCTTGTGGGCAGCACCTTGGGAGGAAAAGAAATCTGACATATGATGTGAAGCCCAGGGAAAATTCCAACAAGTGTTCATGAGCTGAAACAAGGAGTGTCATGCTTTGCATGTCAGAGGAGGGAATTTCCACCTAATAGAATACCTCATACATTTTCTCCTCAGTAGGAAATCGAGGTTACAAAGTTGCTAGTATTTTTTAGTTCTGGAAAAGTCTAATGGGAAGAGTGTTAGGCAGGAAGTCACCAGGAGCCCTGGTCTGCTTCCAGCCCTGCTGCTGGCACCCTGGATCCAGCACATCCTCTTCAAAATGTTTTCTTTCTCATAGGTTCTCCAGATCTTGCCTGTTAGGGTGTGCACAGTCTAGAAGCTGTGCAGAGCAGGCTCTGCCTCTCACTGTGAGTGCAACACCCAATGCAATGGAGCCCAGTCCCTGACAAAGCCTTGAGGCACAACTGTAACACAAATAATAAATAATAATGCTGTTAGCAACAGAGCATACATATTTATATGAAAATGTACTGATGCAAATCACCTTTTATTGACAGCTCTGCTCAGCACACACACAGTGATAGGATTACATTATATCTGTGACCATAGCTTGATACGCACAAAGTGCAACCCGTGAATTAAACCAGAGATGATCTCTGCCAAAGGCACCAGCATCCTTACTCATAGGCTAGAACAGAAATAGCTCTTCACTACCATATGACTCCAGAGCCATCTGGCCACACAGAAGGAGAGTCAGGACAGGAGATCTCCTCTTTTATGCATCTGGGTTCAATATGCAAGGTCTGGGACTGGACTTCCACACGCTGCCCAGGTATGGATGACAGTCAAGTGGGGAACAGTCCTTCCTATCCCCTCCTATCTTCTCTCCTCGTTTTCCATCCTCTTGTTCCCAGCCTGTATGAATGGTCAGGCAGAAATGGCAATGCTGTGCAGTAGACTCAGGAGAAATGTAGTATGGTGTGTTTTCCCGGGGCACCTGTTGCTGGAGGAAGACAAATTCCTCAGCTGCATAAATCCTCTTGCAGTAGCCAGGTACCCACTGTCTCAGGGCTAGAATCTGTGCAGCAGTGCAGAGGGAGCTCTGAAGAACACACATCAGCACCCAGACATGCTGTCAGATCTTCCACACCGATGGTGGCACGTCCCTTAGTCATCAGCATGGAGTGCGCTTCAAGCAGCTCCACATAAACACCGCCTTCAGACAGTGAAGGGAAATATTTTAACTCACCCACATCCCACAAATGCGACTACAGATCTCTCGATGTCAGCAACAGAGCTGTCATCGCCCTCGACAAATAGACAGAGTGTTGCTTGTTTTTCCATAATTTCTTCCCCATAGCCATATTTGAAGTTTCTTAGGTAAATCTGTGCCTTTTCCCCTTCTGAGGAAGCACGTACATGTAGTGGAGGAGGCAGTCCACCCATGCACAGACGTCTCTCTGTCTCCTGTTGTCTAAGGGAGATTCACAAAGGCAGCCAGAGGAATGATTGGGTCCCAGATGCTCAAGAGAAAATGGCAGAGTAATTCTCCACTGCTGCTTACATGTGCTTCAAAAAGACATTAGAAAAGAGATAAATGCATAACTGAAAGGTGCTGAATAATTTGGGAAAATGGGGTCACGCCCACCCACCCATTTGTAGAGCTTAGAGATCTGTATAAAGATGCAAATGAATACATCTGTTGTGTCATTAAATGCAACTGCAGCAACCTAGATGAAAGGGAAAGAGAGTGAGAGAGTGAAGGAGAAGTGCTGACTGGTAATAGCACCACAAAGTTGTCTTCTGAGATGAGGATCTGCCAAGTGCAAAGCCCTAGGCTAGTACTCTGGGTCTCGGTTGAGCATGCATTTATTCTTTCTCTCGTTCCCTGCTACATCTCATAGTCTCATGGCCTGGCACGCGACACTGTGTAGAAACCCTTGTGTACTTTTTGTGAAGGCTGTGGGAGCGGATTGTTGTGGACCTGGTGGTTTAATCACGTTTCCATCACCTCGGGGAGCCTGGCTACCTCGGTTGCTCTGCTGCAGGCTGGCGTTTTGCAGGGAGGGAAGGGAAAGGAGGCAGGGAGGAAAGGAAAAGGAAGCACCTGGGCCTCTGATGGACAGCAGCCCTCTACTGCCTGAAGCACCTCTGGGAAGGGAAGGGGGACAAGGTTGAGTGACAAGGTGAAAGTACAAGCTGCTGTGAGTAATTGAATGTGGGAGTGATCCTGACAGTGTTTCTGGCCCCTCTGGCTGCCTGGGTGCGAGTCAGCTGCGAAGCCAAGATCTGAAAAGATGTTTCAGAAACATCAGGGCCACAAGAGACTCTTTGGGTGATACTTGGCAGCACCAGCTCAGGAGGGGGCAGGGCCACAAAGTTCCATCACATGCTCAGTATAACAAAGAGGACACCCCAACTATCCCTTCCCTTCCCCATAATCCCCAGGACCTGCCAGAGACCAAGAATAGCCCAGTATCCCTCTGTCTTGACCAAAGACACACAATGGGGCTAGTTCCATATCTTCTTGCAACTTAGGCTGCTCTCTCTATTTTTATACAAACTGACTGAATGTAGAATAATCTTTAGTTTCCCATATAACTATTTTGAAGATCAATCTTCTAGTTAGTACTGTTTGCTTCCATTTTCTCCCCCCCCCCCTTTTTTTTTCCTCTGTAGGTTACACGAGCACTCTGAATTTCACACCCTCTCTCTCCCTCTCCTCAGCCATATTGAGTTTTCCTCCCTCACGAACCTCTTACAGGACTGTGTTACAGTGGCCTCTGAGCCTGCTGATAGACTCTGCTTTCAGGAACTCCCAATTCTCATTCATACATAAATCAGTATTTATACAAATATAAAGAGATATTGTATGCTCTCTCCTAATAAATTTTACTTTTGACATTTGGAAAGTTAGCCCTTTCGGAGGACCAAGTATATATATATTATTGCTTGGCATCACACTCCCTGAGCTCATACTGAGAATAATCAAATCATGATTGCTGGTCCCTGTAGCTGCTTTCAGGGGCTGCAGCTTCTACTGCAACAGGCTGAATAAGCATCCAGTGGGTATAACCTTTTACTAACTTCATCAGCCCTGGGTCAGTTGGGCAGGCAAGCGTGATCACACTTTTTTTGTGGGAGTGCAGGTGCAAGGACATTCACAAATGAAAAGCATGCATTTCTGTGGCTTTTTAGTACCTATTTTACTGTTAATGTTGTCCAAAAGCTCATGCAGGTGCGTATGTCTATTTTTCACAGTGACTTTTCCCTGCACTGTTATTAACTAGTCATACACTAATCATCTTGTTAAGCATGGATCATTGAATAGTTCCTCATGCCAATTTTGCAGTCCAGGAGCTTATCATTCTTTTAAGTTATTTATAATTGTCCTAAATGTTTCTCTGTCCTTATTTATGATTCCCAGACTATTTCCTATTGACCTGTGGGTATCAGCGTAATGCATTCTTCAATGTGTTCAGCCATTCAGTATTTTGTTACTTTACACTGATTTCTGCATTTGTCCATCTCAACTTGAATCCCTCATTGACCTGAAACCCACCCTCTGGGGGCAACCAGCAGCTTCCAGATCAGCCTTTCATTATTCGTTGTCCTTCCTAATGAGAATAACATTAGACTTCTACCTCAACATCACTGAAATGATTTCACGGCAGAAAATGATCATCTCTGTACTTCAGAAGCATTGGTGATGTTTGCTATTCAAATTAGAATCCTTCCATACTAACTGTTTTATTATTACTACTATTATTTCTATTTGCTGCAGGAAAGAGGAGAATCATTATTTTCCATCAGTTCATTTAGCAGTGGCTGAAAGTTTCTTCTAGTAAACACAAGGATCGGTCTCTGCTCTGAAGAATCAAGTAACTACAAAAATGCAGTGGCATCTTTTATGCAGAGCATTACCCCTATGCCTTTACTGGCTGTGCTTTTCCTTAAATGACTGTAATGAGACCATTAAGCATTCCAGCCTTGTGACTAATCCCTGCAGGTTTCACCGATGACAGTAATAACAAATTTCTTCTCATCAATGGGAATTTCCATTTCCAGCTTGCTGGTTGCCCCAAAGTCTAGAACTGCTGTATAAGTAATAGGAAACCCTCTTTTTCTTCACAACTTTAGCGCAGCAGCTCAATTTGTTTGCAGCATGCTGAGTTTGAGTTCAGATTGCATTTGCCTTCTTAGCACCTTCCCTCTGTGTCATTAGTCAAGCAACCGCCTGGCTGTTCCAGCTTGTTTCTGACAGAACGGAGTAGCTTTGAGATGGAGGCCATTCTGCTCATATGTGATTGCATATATATATAAAAGACTGAAAGCAGCATTATGAAACCTCCAGCAACTCGGCTACACGCTGCAGCCACATATTTTCCAGTGACACCGTAACACTCTTTTTCCTACCCACCAGCTGGTGGGAAGTGTCAAGCAACAATGCTGGAAGATCGCAGGAAGAATTGCTGCCTTCAGACTCCAAACTTAATTACAATGAGAACAACTCCATCATCCCTGCTGCTACTCTTGGAATACACTTGCGCCTGGAGCGCCCCTTTTCCTTATTTCATTCCGTGGTAGCTGTTGGTAGGTGGGAGAAAGGGTGAGCATTGCCCTCTGTAATCAGCATTGCAACAAAGGAACTGCTGAATCAGATGTCATCTGGGAATTCTTCAGCACTAACACCTTTCATGCCAAGGAATCGTACAGACTGACTAGCACTCCTCCTCCGTTTTCACAGCCACTGTACAGATGGAGCTGTTTGTCATCTGTCATGCTGACACAAAGCTGGGACAGACCAGCAGCATGAGATCTCTGTCTCCTGATCTGGTCAGCTGAGAAAGTTATCTGCATCTTCTTTTCTTTATGGCAGACTGACATAAAATGGAATTTGATGATCGCAGATTTCTGTCAGTAACCTTGGACTCGAAGTGGGTAATTACCAAACAGACCAATTAATGCAATAAAGCTCTGATTTTAGAAAGCATGTCAGTATGTGGCTTTCTCTAATCTTTAGGGTATTTCTTGTCTGGCAAAGGATGTAAATACAGCCAGCCTTAAGCGTGTGCTGAGATAGTCTAAGGTAAAGACCTCAACTGTGTAAAAAATGGTAGCCATACTGTAGCGGAAAATGGCAATATAAAGCATTTCTCCAGGGCTGCCTGGCACTAATGACTTTAATACAGCAAGCTGAACAAACTTATGTGGCAGCAGTGACTGTGAAGGAGGAGTTTTAACTTGCCTACAATAACTGCCTTGCTAGGAGCTGAGCATTTCAGTCAGTATGATGAATAGAGAACAGGAGCCACTTGAAGACCAGCACATGCAGGCAGTGTGGAAAGAGGTTCTAGATGGGGCAGTGTGCAGAGCACAGCTGTAGGAGAGCCTCTCTGGAAGCACAAGCTGGCAGCAAAAAGCTTGGCTGCACAGGGAAGGATCTGCTGAGCTGGGGCTTAAAAATGCAGAAACAATGTAAATAAGTGTGAATGCAGGAGTGCATGCTTCCCAAAAAATGTACGTGTAGGGAATGGCTTGCAAAGGAGGCTGGTAAAGGGTTTGTAGCTTCCTATGAGTACGTAGCAGATTCAAACCATATAGGAGGATAAGAAAAAGCGTGACAATAGTATGAGTATGATGAAACTGCTTACACCACAGCTGTTACTGTGAGTTAGCAGTGACATAAGACGCGGGCAGAGTTAGAAGAACCAGCACTTTACAGAGCTGACGGAGGGGCCACTGCTGAATGATGAAGCTCTCATGCTCTCTGTCTCTGCTTCCATTCCCAGCTGATGTTCTAGCTCCGGCAGGTCTCCTCCTGTAATCTCAGTACTGTTCATCGTACTGAGCCATACTTCCAATTATATTTATAAGCCTATTAGTACAACTTGTGATCTATTCATAGACAAGCAATGAACAAAGGAAGAGAGTCAAACACAGCCAATAAATTGCCTGCAAGAAGTAAACTGTGCCATCAGCAAAAATTTGTATCTCTGTTTTTCTCCTCTTTCTCTTAGATCGTTAATAAACATATTGAACATCCCTGGTCCTGATGCTGATCCCTGGAGCATCTTGCTATTAACCTCCTTTCATGGAGAGAATTGGACGCTTATTCCTTTCCTTTGTTTCTTACCTCTTATCTAGGCTTTAATCCATGTCAGGACTTTGCCTCCCACCCTATGGGTAACAAATTTCTTTAATAGCCACTTGTGAAAGACTTTATCAAACGCCTTTTGAAAACTTTAAATAAATTATATCCCCCCACATCCCTTCTCCTCAGTCCAGTATTTCATTTACTCTTCCCCAGAATCCTAATAGGCTAGAGAAGCACAAGTCACACTTACACAAGCAGGCAGACAGGTTTATCTCAATCGTGTTAGACCCGTCTAGAAGCTTTCTAACTTTATCTTTAATGATTTCTTTTTTCCAGTGTTTTCCTCCTTGTTCGGAAGTAGGTCTCTCCATTTTATAATTGGATCATCTTTAGCTTCTTTGTTAAACATGGTTACAATAATTGTTCCCCTCCTGGCTCCTCAGTCCCAGAGGCACTTGTACAAAAAGCTGTTTGAATGAGCACTACCTTCTCATTCAAACAGCTAATAGCTCAGCTACTCTGAACTCTTGTTTCTTGGGGATCTGCTGATGCTTATCATCAACTTGGAAGCTCGTATCTTCATCTGCTGTGTCATCTTCTCATGTCACTGACCCTTCTCAGCACAGGACTTTCAGAGGCGTCCAAGAGTTGCTTTCTCCTCCCTCTTTTCATCTCCAGAGGTGAAAAGGCCCGGAGGAAATACAACTCTCCATGAGCCAGATCCCACTCCAGACACGGATAAACAAGAAGCTGCCTTTAAGTTTCTTGTTTAGCCAGATTAAAGGAGTAGGTGATTGGTTTGGTGAATTGATTGTGGCTCTTCTACCTTTCCAGTTACCAAATTGCTTTATGCTGTTGACAACTGAGCCATCACACCTCAGCCTTCTGGATTACTCAGTCCTAAAGCTGGTACTGGTGGCTGCTATCCACTTGCCTGCCCTGGCCAGGCAGTGACTTTCCACTACCTTGTTTGGCAGAACTGATGGCAAAGTTTAATTAGGGCTAAGGGCTCAAAATGACAGACACGCAGAGGAAAAGTTGCTTTCTACCAGTGCAGGAGAAGTTGAGGTCCCCAAAGTACCTTTTTTATGGCAAGGGCTGATGGTTTGCTTCTTCTTCTAATTCATAGGCATCTCTTCTGCTGCAAAAAAGTATTTTCAGTTCCAAAATACAAGAGATACATCCAGCCTCAAGGCAGAAAAACATGTGGCCAAGCTGTTATCATGAGAGAGGAAAATCAGGCCTGCAAAACATCCATTTGGTGTTACAGACAGAAAGGTCTCTTTGCTGAACCCTCGCAGCTGCTGCACTCATGCTCAGCAGCAACTTAACATCCTGCTCTGTAGTGCTGGGCCCAAAGGTTGGCTTATGCAATGAATGACATACACAACTCTTCACTATATGCAGGGATGGAGTTCAAGCCTGGAAGACACTACAAATTACAGCAGGCTCTGGATCACGTCCATGAAGGAAGAGGGTTTTCTGGGGTAGCTGAGCATGGTAAGCATGCCTTTGTCTCACCAAACCAGAAGCTTTCTGTCCTTCTTATTTACCTGGCACCTGGCAGGCACCTACCCCAGGAAGCTACCCTCCTACTATTCTCTTACAAGGCTCCCATATCTGCACTGCTGTGTACTGGAAGATGCATGTTACTCTGCTGCAGATGGACAGGTTGCTCAGCTGGAGCATAGTAATACGCATGTGGGAGGCAGCAGCTCCTGATTCTTATTTTTAGTTGCTTTATTTCCTCTAACAAGGCTCTTCCACAATATCAAAATTTGGTGCAGTGTTGTAAAAAGTTGATACTTGTGGAAAATAGGCTGCATTTGGCCTCTTTTGGGCTACACATGTCTCTCTAAACAGGGATGCTACCTCTGCTGCATCATTTTCAAGTCCCTCATAGATAGAGACCAGCACAGTAAGCACATAGTCTGGGAAGAGTAACTTTGGGAGGGGAATCCTTTCATTCTCACACAGTGGAAGAGCTGCAGCACTATCAGTCTAAGGAGGCTGCTTTACTTGATTGGCTTAGGAAACTACTCTATACCCCAAACACCTTCCTGGGGTAGGGCAGATGATAGCTCACCATGCTTACATCCTGTGTATTGTTATGAAGGCTACCTCGGCAGGAAAGTTCCTAAGCTGTGAGAGGGATGGCTCCCTACCCTGAACTCCCCTTTGTAACCAGCTCTTGTCTTCTTGCTCAGCAGAACTGCACTGTTTTGCTCCCAGGGGGAAGTCAGGTGCCCACAGAGTCTGGGCACAGATTTGCCATGGTATGATTTGTTCAGCAAAGCTCCTTATACCCTTCTTAATCTCCATTTTATATCTCCCCTGCTGCACTCTACAATCTCTTATATTACTATAATTTGGGCTGGATTTCCATATTTTAGAAAATGCCTCACTAAATGATGGTATCTTTCCCCTTATCCATGGTGTTACTTCTCAGCACTGCTTCCCACCTGTGGGGAGAATGTATATGCATCATTTGGAAGCATGTTAGGGCTGTAGTAAATGACCTCACATAATCTGGCTGTTCAACCATTCTACTATACACATCGAGTGATACAACTGCAGTGTTTCTTCATGCAAGACTTGGGGTCGCTGTCAAGCCAGAGTCACTTCTTGTACCTACAGAGGTCTCTTGCACTTAGAATCATAGAATTGTTTGAATTAGAGGGGACCTTTAAAGATCATCTAGTCCAGTTCTCCTGCAGTGAATAAGGACGCCTGCAGCTAGATCAGGTTGCTCACAGTCCCATCCAGCCTGACCTTGAGTGTCCCCTGGGGCGGGGCATCCACCTCTCTGGGCAACCTGTTCCAGTGCCTCAGCACCCTTACTGATAAAGAACTTTTTCCTCAGGTACAGTCTAAGTCTCCTCTCTTTCAGTTTGAAGCCATTTTCCCTCATCCTATCACAACAGACCCTGCTAAAGAGCCTGTACTCTTCTTTCTTATACCCTCCCTTTATATGCTGACAGGACAATCTCAGGACTCCCCAGAGCCTTCTCTTTTCCCGGCTGAACAGCCCCAGCTTTCTCAGCCTGTCCTCACAGGAGAGGTGTTCCATCCCTTAGATCATTTTTGTATCCTTCTTCTGGACATACCCCATCAGGTCCACATCTCTTCTGTACCAAGTACTCCACATCTGGATGCAGTACTCCAGGTGATGCCTCACCAGTGCAAAGCAGAGGGGCAGGATCACCTCCCTCGCCCTGCTGGTAACACTTCTTTTGGTTCAACCCAGGATATGGTTGGCTTTCTGGGCTGTGAGGGTAAATTGCTTGTTCATGTCCAGTTACCATCCACCAGCATCCCCAAGTCCTCTTCAGCAGGGCTGTACTCTATCTGTTCATCTCCTCTTCAGCAGGGCTGTGCTCTATCTGTTCATCTCCCAGCTTGTATTGGTACTGGGGGTTGCTGTGACACATGTACAAGACCTTGCACTTGGCTTTGTTGAACCACTTGCTTGAACCTGTCTAGGTCCCTCTAGATGGCATCCCATTCCTCAGGCACATTGACTGCACCCTATAGCTTGACATCATCTGCAAACTTGCTGAGGGTGCACTTGGTCCCACTGTCGATGTCACTGATGAGGTTATTAAACAGCACCAGCCCCAGTACTGACCCTACATCTTCTAGTGAGGCCTAAGCAAGTCCTCACATGCGGTGTCTGAGCACACACACTGCCAGGCTTTCCTGCATGGGTTGTCCTATAGGCTCCGTGTACAGCAGCTGGCTGGGACAAAAAACAAGATGCAGTGCTCAAAAATTCCCTGGAGGCTGCTCTTGCATCATGACAGAGGCATAGCTCAGGAATTTGCATATGAATCCCTGGGATCCCACATTCAGAACCGGTGCCGCACGAGTGATTTTCATGCCTTGAAATTTCACATATTTCCTGTTTCACAGAAGTCATTAGGAAGAGCTATTGACAAACAGGAGCTGTTCAAAGTGGAGCAACCGGAATGATCAAGGGAGTGGAGGAATTGATTCAGAAAGAAAGATTAAAAGGATAAAGTCTGGAGAGATTGGTTAAACAGCAACTACTGAGAGCATGATAACCTACACATACTTAAAAAGCACCTCAGAAACAGGAAAAGACTAGTACTGTGATACATGGGGAGACAAGTGGAAACAGGCAGAAATTGAAAGTAACTTGAATTTTCTCTTTGAGATTAACTTTCAGACAATAGGAAAAGAGATGTTTACTGTCACTACTCTAGCCTGATGGCAGCGCTTAAGAAACCTAGTTGCTCTCAGTTTTATACAGCCTAGGACAAAAAATAGTGGTAAATACATCACAGGAGAAGACATCCAGAGCTAGCACTGGGTCCAGGAATGGCGCAGGCATGCTAGTGGCATCTTCCATAGTAACTGTGGGTGAAGCAGCATGCCTTCGTGAGCCTCACATAACCCAAGGAAGACCTCTTTACACAGCAAAAACGCAGTGTACCTCTATGGGAGTCTTCTGTCCTCACTTCGCATGAGAAACAGCTTGTGGACAAGAGCAATGCTGCTCTGACAAGGGCCATGTGCACGAGTGAGGTTCCTGCAGTCCTCACTCACCATCTGGCCCATGGGTTCTGGCATGCTAATGTCATTTGTTAGTTTTAAACTTGACTACACAGCATGCCAAGCTGTGCAGCTGAGCAAGCCTGGCCAGATGCTTATCAATTGCAAATTGGTGCAAATATCTATTTATATCAGCTGAGGCTGTGGGCCACTCTTCCTAATGAACCGTGTGTCCACAGTATACTCATAGATACACAGAACTGAAAGCTAAAGTGAACATTAGATCAGCTGTTTTGACCTTCTCGGTATAAAACCATAGAATCATATCACTGGCCATTGATTTTCACCCAGTTACCCACGGACTGAGCCCGGTCATTTGCCTTGGACTGAAACACGGTTGTGTTACACTAACACAGTACTTGTTGAATGAGGTTTGACGCTGATCTCATGACTACAGACATGGCCAGTCCTGTCCTTCAGGTGTGTCTTCTTCGCTGTATCTAACTGTTTTTGCTCTTCAACATAAAGCACAGTTTCCATTTGAACCTGCCCTGCCCCATCAAGCATTATCTTCTCTAGTAGTCACAGTTTGTTCCTGCTCAAGCCACAGTATCCAGTGATTTGTAATCATTTTTATGTTCACACACAGCTTTCAGGCAAAAATATTTTCCATGATAGGTTGCAAAATGTTCATAGTGAGAATTGTGTGGAATGTTTAGTATTCTCCACAAAAGTAGTCGTATGTTAAAAGGATGTGTACATTCCGTGACTTTGATAACATTAGCTGATCAACTCTCCTGTTTGTCTGATGAGAATCATAGAATCATTTGAGTTGGAAGGGACCTTCAATGAACAGGGACATGCACAGCTCCATCAGGTTGCTCAGAGCCTGGTCCAGCTTGGCCTTATATCTCTCTGGGCAACCTGTTCCAGTGCTTCATCTGCCTTATATAAAAATCTTTCTTAAATCCAACCTAAATCCACCCTCTTTTTGCTTGAAACCATCTCTCCCCGTCCTATCACAACAGACCCTCCTAAAGAGTCTGTCCCCTTCTCTTTTGTAGCACCCCTTTAAATCCCACCTATCTTAATACTTCACTATTTCCGAGTGATAGCAGCAGCATCAGTAAAGTCCCTAATGTGTTTATACTGCAGCATATTTGTCTTCACTTTGTAAGTTGGTCTGTTGACACATTCCCTTGAATTTCTTCTTCGGGTTGTTGCAGGTGACTGTACTGGGGTAGAAATGTTTCTGATCTGATCTAGCACAGCTGCTCTTATAAGGGAGTCTGGGGTACAAACAGGAGCCTAGGTTTTAGGAGTCATTATGCCAGCAGAATTGTTTTTTAATGGAAGCGGTGGAAAGATCTGTAATAACACATTCAAAATGCACTTTCTGCAAATAGTATGCAACACTGACTTAAAATTTGCCATGTCTACAAACATCCCTGCCAGTGAACTGATTTGTGAGATAGCTCATGGAAACACAGCAGAAAAGGGGAGTGAACTCAGCAGAAAGGAATTAATTACAAATTCGAAAGAAGATTTGTGGGTCGTTCCTCAGGACCCGCTAACAGATTTAAAGCAGCTTAGCAGCGAGCTGATTTGGGGGCATGCTTTCACAACCCCAAGCAGTGCTACGTGAAGGTGTCTTTGCTCACACGGCTGGGGGTGGCATGGGAATCTCTCCTGGTGCACAGATGTATCTCCTGGGTGACTTACGGGCAGAGACTGCATCTTGTTTCTGACCACAACAGCTTTCCTGGGCATCTAGGCACTGCCAGAGGCACAGTATCTGAATGTAATCCAAGTATCGGAAAACAGAAATAGAACTAACAAGCTCTCTGCCTTTTCCCCCTCCTCGATAGGCTGCAGGGGAAAGAGCTCGATTAGTGTATGGGGTGATCTGTTTGTTTAGGCAATTGAGTGTGCTAATGAGTGGGCTGGTGGATGCCTTGTGCTTTGCACCCGTGTGGGTGGGTGCAGAAAGCTTATTGCTGGAAGGCTGTGCTGGGGAGCTGAGTTCTCTGGGAAGCTGGCAGGAGCTGCCACGGTTGCTCTCAGTGCTCCTGCGAGCGATGCAACTCATCCGAAGCCCATGGAAAACCTGTCTCCAGCATACATAGACTGCATCCTCTGAGTCAAGAGTCTGTTTGCTCCTGCTCTGGGCTTCTGCTGCGGGGTTATGCAGAAAGGTGGATTTCTGCAGCAACTCCAACAAAACCTGTGGCCATTGCTGAGTGCTGGGGCAGAGACCTTGAAGGTGACTCTGTCTTCATCGGTGGCCGGTACAAACGAGGGAGCAGCAGGGTGATGTTCTCACAGTAATCTGTGTTGCTAGGGAGACCGCAGACTGTGTTTTGTCAACTGGAGCTTTTCCAGGATGCCTAGCTTCTTCACTAGATATTAGCTGCAATAATCAGTCACAGACGCCTGGATCACTGTGCTGAGACCGGTGTCTGATAGGATAGGACACCATCTTCTGGCGGGATGCAACTGGAAAGAGGGTGTTTCAGTGATGTGGTTATCTAGAAGTTACACAGCAGCAAGGTGTCCACGGGCTTTTCAAAGCTACAGGCAGACTTCACAGTTGGGCTGATGTCTTCAGTGGCAGGTGGTGCTATGGAAATGCGTAAGTGCTTTGAAGTGTTTGCTTTCCTTTTGTAAGCATCAATGTGTTTGCCACTTTCCTGCTTTCTCCTGCTTGCCACAGCTTTCTCCAAAGGTTACTTAAACGGAGGCACGGTACATAGCATCTCATAACAAAATAAACCATTCTCAGCCCATGGGGACATTGCCTCATCACAGCTGCTCCTGCAATGCAGCCCCAAACTGATCTGGAGCCTGTCCAAAATAAGAGGGCTGCTCCAAAAGTAATACCTCTTTTATTATGTCGGCCCATGACATCAGAAGCAGGTGGTGGTTGAGCGGCAGTGGAGATTGAACTTTCCACCAATATTGCATCACATGTTGTTGCTGTGCAACAGATGGCAGCAGAGGGGCAGTCTGACAAAACATGCAAGTGTGTATGAGGCAAAGGTATGTGTCACTGAATTCCTCTGTGTGGAACAAATGGCACCTACTGACATTCACTGACACTTGCTGAATGTTTCTGGAGACCAAGCAGTGGATGTGAGCACAGTGAGGTGGGTGGGGTGTTTCTGCAGTAGTGACAGCAGCAGCGCGGCACCTCCACTGGTGCAGTTTTTTGCAAGCACAGCATGCAGGCTCTTGAACATTGCTGGCAAAAATGCACAGCTAATGGTGGTGAAAATGTTGAAAACTAGTGTTCTGTAGCTGAGAATTTGCTCTGTCAAATAGTGTTATTGTGCTCTTTGTATCTGCTGTAGTTTCCATGGTAATACATAGGAGGCATTAGTTTCAGAGTGACCTACGTACTGATATTCCTAATGTAATCAAACAGCTCTACTTCCCTGGATTTACGAAACAGTGCATTTTGATTAAAAAAAAAATAATAATAAGAAGAAAGAAAATAAAAACAGCAGGATAAAAAGAAGAAAAAAGGATTTTTCCTAACTAACGGAAGATCTGAGATATATTAAGTGCAATAATGGAGTTCCAGATAAAAATGTGGATCTAGGGCTGAAAGAGAAGATTAATAGAATTCAGGTAAACAAAAATAATCATGTAAAAATATCTTTCCAGAATGATTTGCTTCCTTTTAGAAAAGCTTCCAAACCCATCACTCAGTAAAAGCGTAGGAAATTCAAAGTGAGTGTGAAGGTATGAGAAACTCTAATAACAGTAAATACAGAATTGCACGGTGAAGCAACCTTAAGTCTGACTCCAGCAATGATTTGAGAAAAATCAGACATTCTGAGACTAACCTTGTCCATCCATTACCCGCAGTGTCATCAGATCAATGGCCACAAAACTAGAATGCTTTATTCTCCATCGCTCTGAGGTTGTGCTGACTCTGGCCCTTCTTTACAGCCATGCACACTCTACAGAAAAACACATATTTCACAAATTCCTCACCAGACAAATAGCCCGTTGAAACCATCACTCTGCACTTGTCATTCTGATTCTATTTACCCCAATTAAAAAAAGGACTGTGAAACACACTGGAGATGAATCTCAGAGAAGCAGAGCCTGACGTCCTGGGAGGTGCTGGGCAGGGCAATGAGTCTCACTTTCCTGCTGCAAGGAGCTGCATGCCAGCACAGATACCCACCCAGGTCCCTCAAAATGGGGAAATTAGATTTCCCTATGTCTGCTTCAACTCTTAGCAGCTTTCCCACTGCTGTGCTGGTGCTGTGCTTCTTCCTCTCTGCTCAGCACTGCAGTGTGCTCTGAAATGGAGGGATTTTGCCATTTTGCAGTGGAAAGGTTCTTTAAAGACGTCACAGAGGCTGGTTTGGAACTTCTTTCTGTTACCACATAGCTACAAATAAACTTCTGAATTCATAGGCTTTCCCATGCACTGTACTGAAGATAATCTACTTCAGCAGAAGGACTGGATTAGTTGATCCCCAGAGGTTCCTTCCACCCACTACCATTCTGTGCTTCTGTGATTCTGTGGCTATCAGGACAAAAGCACTTTTACATGTTTGTTGTGTCTGCACCTAACTTTCAGCTTTGCACCATCTATATTGGTATTTTTAATGTCCTGTAATTACTACAGCTGTTCTCTCTCATTTACAAGCACTGCAACAGAGGGGAGCAGCAGGGTGGGTGGCCAGGAGCTGGGAATATGGGCTCGGAGGCACCCAGAGGATGCCCTGGGGCCAGGGGAAACTTGTGGCTCCTTGTAGACAGCTATGTAGTGATGTTGCACATAACAGAGACATTCCTGCTACAGACTGGAGCCAGCTCTGCAGGTGTCAGTGAACAACAAGAAACAGGGAACCTGGTCCAACATTGGACTTGACACCTAGCACTTTGGCTGAATCCAAAAGACACAGAGCATTACTTCTTGGAGCCTTTGAGCAAAACAGAACTGGAGTATCTGTTGGTTTAAACAAACCTCAGCCAAAAGAAGGCTGCTGGCCCAAAAGCACTGGACTAGGCTTCGCTGTGAACAACATTTCATACAAAAAAAAGTGCTGTTCTACTATCGCTGTTTTTCTGACTGGGTTTGATGATGGCACTGGTTGTTTTCTTCACAGTTCACAGGGAGAGCCATCAAGAAATTGACATCTTTTCCCTCCTCTCTGTTGAATGGCTCTATAACCTTGGTGTGAATTTATAGTCTGTCATTGCCTTTTGAGATGCCATATGTGCAAGAGAATGAGAGGGAAGGAAACGCTTTGTTTCTGAAAATGATGCCACACTTAGCACTATTACAGTGCTGTGGACAACGTGTATCATTTAAAACAGTATGAAGAAGTCTTGGGTTAAGGAAGACCCTGTGGCAAGTACAAATGTCTCTTGTCCTTCGGGGCAAAGGAAAGAAAAAAAACAGCACAAAACCCCCTGCTACTTAATGTAATTTAATTCATTCCAAGAGGGAGAAAGTTCTGAGTTGTTTTTAATTATTTCCCATGGATAAATCTTCTCTGACAGGAAAGATTCAGCAGTACCCAGTGAAGGGCAAATCTTTCTGTGGGTAGGAACTCAATGCAAGTTTCTTTTCAGCCTGTGGGTGACTTTCTAACCAGGAGATTTATGGGGAAACTCCCACCACACTGAAGTTTTTGAGTTCTTTAACCTTGCTTGACCCCACTGATTTGTTGTCACCTTGTGTATTTTGCTAGTCCTATCTTAGTCTGCTCCAAAAACAAAGTCCAAAAGAAACTGCAAATACCTGTCTCTGCTTTTGATATTCTTCAAGTTATTAACTGTTATTATTATTGTTCTTAATAGTGTTAAAACAAAAGCTCCTGGAATAGAACCCCACTGAACAAACACACACACACACACACACACACACACATACACACACACACACAAAAAAAAAAGTTTCTTGACCTATAAGGTGTGGGATTTATTTTCTGGCATCATTGGGACAAATGACCCATGGCAAAATGGCTTAGCCTTCGCAGCCACTGAAACTGCATTGCACCTCTGAGATCCACTCCCTTGTGCTTGCAAATCGCATTGCATGAGGCAGTGTCTACTTATGTGTGCTCAGGTGTGTGTTTGTGTGTGCTGATGATGTACTTCTTATCTCTCCCCAGTCATTCCAAGAGGAAGCAGTGTAAATGGCAGCAGAGAATGATGGTTACTTGCCAGGTTATGTGTAGGTGCAAGAAAAAGTCTTTTCAGCCATTAACCAATTCACTTCTCTGTTACGTCCTATTAGGAAAAGGCTGAAGGCCATGTGGAAACACTGGGAAAGTTAAATCTGGGTTCTGGTGGTTGTGTGATCCGAGCAGTCAAACAAGCTGCTCTAGCCAGACCTGGGACCTGAACTACATAACATACACTGCTTCTCATGCTTCTTGATCCAGAAACTCAGAACTGACTCAAAGCTGTGTTCACAGGACTCATGGCTGAGTTGCAGATCCCAGCTGAGGGACAGAGAGGGTGAGTTCTAATTCTGTGTTATGATTATACCAATCATTTTGGATTATCTTATTTTCTAATCATACTTCTTACAGCTGTAGCATGTGTGGTACAACTTACACATATAACTAGCTGATCAGACCCATAGTGTAGAGTGTAAAAGTTGCTTCTAGTGCCTATGATATGAACTATGGATATGTCATTTTCCTGTAGTTACACTGCCAGTATGTGTAAACAGAGAACACACACACATACACAAAAAATACCATGACAGAATGATAAGTATCTAATGGAAAATAGTAACGACCAGTAAGAGTAGCAGTAGTATTTAGTTCCTGTAATAGCTTGATGAACATTGTTTTTTTTTAGCAATTTTTTAGCTTGTAATTAAAACTAGAGCTGTACCAGTTTAAACACATCTTCAAAAGAACATGTTTTTTGAAGAATCTGAATATGTATAAAAATGGTCGAGTTATTATGATTCATTCTTTAGGATCTTGGTAAGCAAGAACTGGTCAGTTATTATATCTCTAGTAATTACAGTATTATTAACTACAGTACAATGGTGATGGTTTTCAACTTTTTTATTTAATTTCTCTATTTTTTTTCTTTTTCTAAATTTCCCTCAAAAGAGGTGCAAGCCCTGTGGGAAAATTCAAATGTACCAGTCCAGGGCATGCTTTAGATACTTTTCACAAAGTCTTATAATCAGTGCCTGGTCTACATGGTCAAAGCCAGTGGGACAAAACCCAAGAGAATTCCAGAAAGATTCACCCATGCCCAGGTGTAAATATGAATATCTTTATGTTTTGTACTGCGCTCAGCACAGTGGGAAGCTAATCTCAGTCCAGAGCTTTGAGGTGTTATCATAAAAGCAGTAATGAATAAACAAGTTAAAGTAAGACACAGAAAAAAGAACCAGACACATGTGAACAGCAGGAGAACAAAATAACAGCAAGATGCTTAAATAATGAAAAGCTTAAAGAGCAAGCAGTTCATCCAATCTTCCAGACTATTAGAAAATGACATAATTAGTGTCAGATCATGACTTCAGGGTGCTCTTTTGTGAGGTCATCCCCTGTGCTGGCAATTGACCAATGACTTTTATTCAAACATGGATGCATAGATAGTGAGGCACAATAATTCCTTTTTTAATGGTTGCTTGCGTAAGTCTAAATCACTCCATCTGGCTAAATAATAAATCCACATAACCAAGTCTGAATCAAAGAGTCATGAGGAGGGGTCGCTGCATGAGCTGGACTTGCAATCTTAGCTGCTGGCTGGGTGATGCCACAGTTGTTTACAGGAGTGCAGTGCAGTAGCCTGCTGTGGCTGAGCCTGTGATTCCTACCCAGTAGGACTAGATAAGCCTTTGTGGTAGCTTTTCACATGTATTTAAGGAAACGAAATGCCTCATTAATTGTAGGTGTGGGTTGACTTCTTCCCACTAAGCTAGAAGCAGCAGGAGCCCTCTTGGCCTTGAGGGAAGGAAGATACTAAGGCTCATCCTCATTCAGTGCACTGTCTGGAGGGTGAGGCAAAGCAGCTGGTCCAAAAGCCATGAGGACAACAGAAGGCCTAGCAGGAGCAGCCAGTTTAGGGTGAGTGCAGTGTACAGATTTAATGCAAGGAGGTGGGGTGAGCCAGCTTGAGCTGTCCAGAATGTAGACAGACGCAGAAACTTGAGGGGACCCTCTTACAGCAGCTGTGTCAGATGCTTTCAAAAATGCTTACAGGTTACACTCTAAAACTGAGCTAGAAAAACAAACGAGGAAGGCACAAAACCCTGGATTTGAGGTGCCAGGCTCGTAGTGAAAGCAAGGCAATTTGTCTGTGCTGCGTGTGAAATGGATCTGGTGTCTCAGCAAGTTAACCTGAGTCTTCCTACTACTCTACCCCAAGGAAGAAGGCAGTCAGCTCCCAAAGGTAGTGTCTGTGGTGGGAAACTCCACTTCCTGAGCCACGTGAGGAACTTGGGAGCCTTAATAAGAAGTGCTGATCAAAATTACTTCTTACAGAGCTGTGTATGTGCAAGTGCAGTGAAGATCATAAAGTGCTGACCCCAAAGTGGTGGGAGTGACCTCTGAGTTGCAAGAGGCCGTGCCAGACGGCTGAAGGGAATATATTTTTAGTGCATCCCACAGATGCAGTATGTAGCTGCTGCTACAGTGGAAGAGAAGTGGAGGTGGACCCTGCAGACCCTGAGCTGTGTATATTGATTGAGGAAGCAGGCTTATTCCATGTATTCACAGAGGCTGGTTTAGCCTGAGCTGGGACTCAGAGACTGTGTCTTTCTTTCTCAGGTTATGATTTATGACTTCAATCCAATTTATGGCCATTTACAAGAATGCTGAACTGGCTGTAAATCAGTAAGAGACCATAAAATACTCATGAGAGCTGCTGAAATCCATCTGGGTGAGCTTCCTTCCCTCCCAAGAGCAGCCAGCTGAGGGCAGGAAGATGTAGGCCTCCCATCAAGCCTCACAGCAGCAATAGGGGGTGGGCATGAGATGAAGTGCTTGGCTGGAGGAAAGGAAAAGGCAAAGGAGGCTTGTTTTGAAGGCATGTGGGAGTCAGATGAGCTGTTGCCTAAGGAGGCAAGGGGCTTCCTCAGAGGAGCTTCACCCAAGAGCAAGGCTTACCTGAAATCCATGGCCTACAGTGCAGCCAGTGATTCTCTTAAAGTAGCTCAGTGTTCTACTGAGTTGCTTTTTTTTGTGATAAGCTTGCTGGCTGCTTTTATTTTTACCGGTTACTCCAGTGACATATTTATGTAGTAGATTTGACATGTTAAAATGACAGTCTTCATGTATCTTTTTAAAGTAAACCTTTAGTTGCCTTTCTTACGCCTCAGCAAGTTCATCAGTTCGGAGTGTAAAGAAACTCTTCAAGCAATGAGTAACATTGCACCGAATTCCATAGTTACCACAACAACAGAAGGTGATGCAGTATTTAAAAACAACTGTGGCTATTAGGATTAAAATCCCCTCTTTGCCTTGACTGCAGTGCAGACTTTCTCCCCTAACCCTAAAAATGCCAGGTAGCAGGTGACCGTGTATATAACTGCTTATGGAGAAGCTTCATTTGGTGCATAAATGCCACCGAGTACAGATAAACACTTTCTTTTACATATGCAAAGTGGAATACAAATATTTCTTCCTCCTTACCTTAGTGTACAAGACCTGCTCTGAAAGTAGTGCCTCCAATTTCATTGTGTTGGCCCATGATGTCAGAGGCAGATGGTGGTGGTATGGCAGTAGAAATTGAACCTTCCCACCAATGTTCCTTACATTTTGTTGCTGTGCAACAGATGACAGCAGAGGGGCAGTCTGACAAAGCGGCATCTGACATGAAAGTGTGTTTGAAGCAAAGGTATGTCATTGAATTCCTCCATGAAGAACAAATGGCACCCACTGACATTAAGTGATGCTTGTTGATGCACCAAACAGTGGACTTGAGCACAGTGAGGCAGAGAGAGGTGTGTTTCAGCAGTGGCTACAGGAACATGAAAGAAAAAACATGTTTGCACAGCCATGCACTGCTGTCACACCATGAAATGTAGAGTGTCTTGATCAGCTTATCCATGCAAATTGGCAGGTTATAGCAGGAACCTGTGTACTTAGCTAAGTATCAGCTTAAATATGTTATTATGATGGCAAAGTTGAAATATCGCAAAGTTTATGCTAAGTGAGTACCACAAATGCTCACAGAGAAACAGAAAAAACTCAGTATGTGGGATCTGTTGAACAGTTTCCTAGGTTGCATCATTAGTGATGATAAGACATAACGTTACCACTATGAGCTGGAGTCAAAACTGTGGTCCACGGAGTGGTGACATGTGAATTCCCCATCAAACAAAAAGTTTAGGACACAGCCCTCAGTGCGTAAAATGATGTGCACTACCTTTTGGGATAGGAAAGCAGTGATCCTTCTGGATTTCCTAGAACCTGGACAAACCATCAGCTCTGACAGTTACATTGTGACACTGAGCTGAAGATTCCAGCTTCCAGAGTTAGGCCAGAGAAGAAGACAACCTTTCTCTTGCAACATGATAATGCTAGACCCAAGCTCAGGATCGGTGCATCCCTGTGTGTAAGAAATCGGGCAAGACTGGCAGGAGACCTGTGTGGATGACCAAGGAGCTCATGCATAAACTCAAAGGGAAAAGAAAGACCCATGAAATGTGGAAAAAGGGTTTGACCACTTGGGAAGAATATAGGAATGTTGTCAGGGACTGCAGGGAAGTGATGAGGAAGGCCAAAGCAAACCTGGAATCTGACCTGGCAAAGGAGATAAAGGATAATAAGAAAGTTTTTTGTGTTTTTTTTTTTTTAAGTCTGTTGGCAGTAAAAGGAAGACTATAGAAATTGTGGGTCCCCTCCTAAGTGAGGTAGGTATTCTGGTAACGGGGAATGCAGAGAAAGTGGAGATGCTGAACGCTTTCTTTACTTCTGTCTTCACTGTGGGAACTCCCACTTGGGACTCCTGAACCATGGCAGTGTGATGGTCTAGGGAATGGAAGGCTCCCCTTTGGTGAGGCAGGAGGTGTGCCTACCAGTGCAACCTGGTCTATGGAGCCTGCTTTGGCAGGGGGGTCAGACTAGATGATCTCTAGAGGTCCCTTCCAACCCCTACAATTATGTGATTCTGTGATCCCACACCAGTTTGAAGACCGTGGAACATGTTACCAATCTTGGCTGGACTGTCCTACCACACTCACGTAGTCCAGATTTGGCACCTTCTGATTTTCAACTGTTTGAGACAATGAAAAATGGACTGTGTGGGCGACATTTTCCTAGCAGCTACACCGTCATAGCAGCTGTGGAACAGTGGGCCAGCTACGCTGGTGCAGATTTTTATGAGGGTGTTATGCAGGTTCTTGTTCATCACTGGTGAAAATGCACACCTACTGGTGGGGATGAAATTGAAAAGTTGTGCTCTTTGTATCTGTTGTAGTTGAAATAAATAGGCAGCATTATTTTCAGAGCAATCTACATCGAGAATCAAGCAACAGTAAGCACCAGGCTAAAAAACAGCACCAGGGCCAGTAAATCTAGTTCTACTCATGATCTCTTCCAGCAAGGAGATTATAGAATAGAAATGTAATAATACAGATATAGTAGAATAGTATATGGAGTGGTACAGAATAATTGAGGTGTCCAAAAGCATGCCTAGAATACTCACTCTGTAACTGAGCCTTTCCCAACATCCAGTGTGTAGTAACATGGAAGAACTGAGTAGAACTGAGAAGAACTGTGTAGAACTGAGTTCTCTAACATGGGTGATGAATCCTGAAACCTGTGCAAGCCAGAAGGAGAATAAACACTCCAGACTGCTCTGCTCTGAATCACAAAGCAAGGAATCCTTTTATGAAATCATAGAATGGTTTGGGTTGGAAGGGGCCTTTAAGATCAAATAGTTCCAACCCCCTGCTATAGGCAGAGATGCCTCCTTCTAGACCAGGCTGCTCAAAGCCCCATCCAGCCTGGCCTTGAATTTTTCTGGGGAGAAGGCATCCACAACCTCAGTGTGCAGCCTGTTGCAGTGTCTCACCACCCTCACAGTAAAGAATATCTTCATACTATCTAGTCTAAATTTACCCTCTTCCAGTGTAAAGCCATTTCCCCTTGTCCTGTTGATGCATGCCCTCATAAAACATCCTTCCTCAGCTTTCCTATAGGCCTCCTTCAGGTACTGGAAGGCTGCTGTAAAGTCCCCCTGGAGCCTTCTCTTCTCTGGGCTGAAGAGCCCCAGCTCTTTCAGCCTGTCTACATAGGGGAGGTGCTCCAGTACTGTAATCATCTTCATAGTCCTCCTCTGGACCTGCTCCAACAGCTCAATGTCCTTCTTGTGTTAGAGGCCTCAAAACTGGATGCGAAACTCCAGATGGGGTCTCATGAGAGCAGAGTAGAGAGGCAGAATTACCTCAGCCTCCCAAGCAGGGATACCAGATTCTTGGGTGGAGCTGTGATCTGTTTTGTTGTTTTTTGTTTTGTTTTGTTTTCTCTTGTTTCTTTGTGAAGAGTAATAAGCTCAATCAGGCTGCCTAGGCAGTGAGATCTAGAAGTGTGCAATCCTACTTCTCCAGAGTAATGGAGTTCAAGCTGTTTGGTTTATCCAAGTAGTCTTAGCCGGGTGTGACAGGTTCATTTCTTCTGGTTTGTCACACTGAAAGTTCATAGATGTAGAGTTCCCATAACAGAAAGGCTAAGTCACAGCTTGAGGCAGTAATTGAGCACCTGGTGGGAAGGCAAGGCCAACCCAAGGGGGCTCAGGTGCAAGCAATGTACCTCAGTGACCAGAAGGAGTGGAGCCACAACCCAGACCTTCCCAGAGCTCATTTAAGGGTTGGCAGTGGAGACAAAAGTACTTTGCTAGAGTTCTGTGTCTGTTTGAGGCCTGCAGAAGATAAGGTTGGTTTGTTTGTTTTTTCTCCTCTTCATTTCTGTGTTTATGGCTGTTGCATTTAAGCATATCCTCATTTGTTGCAGCCTGGTGTTTTGCTACCTGTAGTCATTGTTGTGTTATAGAACCAGAGGTACTCTGTTGCTCTCAAACACTGAGGTGGACTATAAGCCTTCAAATTGGGTAGTGGGGATAGACCTGTGTGTAACACTTGCTCTCTGGAACTTTTTTGTACTGTGATCAGTGAGTGATGAAGATCCATAAATCAGGGGACTGTCTGACACTGACTTTCTTAATTAGGGCTAAGAAAACTTATGTATTGAATACCCTAATGGACTGCATGGCACAAGGCAATGGAGTTGCTCTGTGATAATTCCTGCTTTCAGTTCTGGGTGCTATGTTTGAACTCGAGCTCAGAAAAGGATTGACTTAATTTTCAGTAAGGAAGCCTCTCATGAGCCTTGGTGCGTCCTCCCAGGAGGTAATAACCCTTGCAGTTAAATGTTGGTAGTCCAAATCTGCCTAGCTGCAGATCTGTGACTGTCTAGCTGAGTGTATTTGTGCCAGAACAGTGCAGTGCTTCAGCTCTAAGCCAGTAGTTTGGATTAGTCTGGCTCAGGAAGCCACTCACCTCTGGGATGCTGCTGCATTTTGCCAAGAGCAATGAACCCTGGCCAGTGCTATGTGTCTCTTTTCTTTCTTGTGCGCCGTGCCTTGGGGAGCGATAAGAGATTGTGCTGTCTATGCCGCTGCCTGTGACCCTGTAGTGCCCTGAGAATGAAATCCAGGTTTTGCTCTACTTCACATTCAAAACAACAGCTGAAAATAGCTTCCACTTTCTTCGTTTCTGTGGGTTCAGCCTCATAGATGATGATAACGAGAAAGCGTTATGGCTGAGTGGTGTATGGGCAAGCAAGCCTAAGAAGAATGTCTCCCTTCTTCCTCTGGCCAATGCAGGCTAACAAAGCAGTTCTGGTCACCTGGCTGCCTGGACAGGGCTAAACCCACACGTGGAGAATCATGGCCGGGAGGGAAGATGCAGTAAGATTATGGAAAGATAAAGTAACCTGACCCTCTGTGTTGGGTGTGCCATTTGGTATAGGATGCAGGCTTTGGGTTGGAGCTCGCTGCTGTATGAATTCCTCAGTTGCTGCAGATGCTGGACTTTTGTGGAAGGATACATGAATGATGTCAGCCTCTCTGTGTTGAAGGTTCTTTACTGTTTTGCACTTGTCTGAGCACCTTCTAGGGCATCACAATGCTGAGTTGTTGCTTCACTAAGTCTTTAATGGGTTTCCTGAAGATCAGGCCTCCTCTTCTCGATGTGTGCTTTAAGAAATAAGCAGTTTTCTCTTATTACCGCTTATTTTTCTAAGGAGCCTTCCCTCTTGAGGTCTTCTGCATAGAGAAGCCAATGATGTCATCGTCCCATGTTAAAAGCTTCCTGGGTTGCAAGTTTCTCTATCACTGACAGATGTTTTCCTTTTTTTTTTTATTAGAGGAATTAGATAGCCATCATCTCACAGACCTACAGCTCACTGCATGTGCCTTTAATGCTCTGTGGGGAGTTCAGTTTAGAATCAGGAAACCTGAAAACCGGTGATATTATGAGAACATGAAATTACTGTTAAGGGTTGGGTTACAATTAAGGGATTATACAATGCCTGATCTCTGGTGGTGGAATATTCTGTCATGACTCCTGCAGCCTGATGTTTTAATTCAAAATCTAAGGAGTCTACAGCTGGTTTGCTCTTTTATTTATTTTAGATTGAGTTGTGTGAATAATGGATTTTTCAATTCAGTGACTAGGCCAAAAAAAAAAGGCAAAAAAAAAAAAAGATGTTAAGTTCCAAGTGTGACCAAAAATACCTTATTCGATCCAAATTGGAAAATATTCATTTAATAGTAAGTAGAATGTTAACTATTTTTCTGTAGAAGTTTACTTTTATAAGCCTAGTCTTTTTTAAAAAATACTGCTAACATTTCCGAAGTTGAAGAAAACAGGTTTTTTTGTTAGTTTTTTTTTTGAGATACATTCTATTCATCCTTCCATATACCTCAGTTTCTTCTTTTATCAAGGAGTATTTGTTAAAATTGACCTGAACTCACTGTGAGGCTCACGGTGAGATTTTTCTTGTTCTGCTAAAAAGCATTGTGCACAGAATATCCTGATGGGCTTGGGTTTGTGAGCTGATTTTTCCAGCGAGTTTGTAGGGCTCCACATTTATTTTCTTCTGGTAGCACAGGAGCAGAGTCACAGCTTGAGTGAAGTACAAATGCTAATAAGTTCTGTAGCACTCAAATGCAGTTTCAAAGTCAAGCCTTATGTAAGGTAACCATTCCTCCAAGCTAAAATGAGGCACACTGATATGCTGAAAGCCTCCTTGCTTCAGCTGCTATCCACAGATGTAGCTGATTTGAACACAGTGAGTAATTTGTTGTATGGGAAGTTATAAACATGTGTTGCTTCTCCCAGAGCTAAGCTAGGTGTGTAGGATACAGAGTTACTTTGGTAAGTGAGTTAACTAAATCTGGTTATGATGTGTACACAGAAAATGCACTTATTGGAAGTGATGAGGCAAACCTGCTGTTTGATAGTTGCTGAGCAGGTGGTGATTTGTGATTACTGTAACTGAGAATTATGCACTTTCTATTACGTTTCTTAACCCATCTGCCCTGCTTTCCCCCCATATACTCTTATAAAGTTCTCATCTTTCACCCTGTTAGCTCTTTCTGTAAAGTAGTTATTTAATCTGTGTTTGTACGACTAATGATGCAAGTTATATCACCAGTGTGTCATTGTGTCCTGTCTCTGTGCCTGTCCTTGGCTCTGACTGGGTGACTGAATGCTCAGCGTTTGGAAGAGGTAGCTGTAGTTCTGGTTATATCAATTTGAGGAAATAATCTCAACAGCTGGACTGTTGGCCGAAGGAAAGCAATTATTGGATTGCTGTTGGTCCTCCTCAGCCAGGCACTGAGGTTCAGCGGAGACTTCTGAAGAGGAGGTGGCCTTGCACTGTGTGCTGTCAGTGATTGGTGTGTAATGGTTCTGGGGAGCCAGTTGTTTGGAGTATGCTCAGGCCACCATTTCTACTTCCACTTAATGCTAGTCTTTAAGGCTGTCTCTTTTACTAGTCATTGGCAATAGTAGCAGCATTTGCTTATCCCTTGTTAGTGATTTCCAAGGAGATTATTGCAATAGACCTGTCTATAATCAGAAAGCGATAATGTGGAGCTTGATCTCTATCCATCATAATCTGATGGTTATATAAGTCAATATAGATGTGGATGCCCTGGAATGAATAAAGTCAAAGCTTATTCAGAGCTGAAGGAAAACAGCAGTGTAAGATACAAGGAAATTCAAAGCATAGAAGCCAGCCAGAATTAAACAGGCCAACTTTGTGCACAGTGTCTAGGCCATTAGTAACCAGCGGGGAAGAGCTCTTGAGGTTGGTTCAGCGCTGGCACACAGCATCTCACAGTTGGCTCAGCTGTGCACTGCTGCAGATGGTTGCAGCTGCTGTTGTAGTAGGTTTCCCCAGCCCACTGTTATTACCTATTGCCAAATAAAGGGGAGGGGGGGGGGTGGAAAAGGCAGAGAGTGGTGTGGCTTTTCTAAGCCTCAGGCTGAAGCCAACTTCACCCATTCATGATGCTGAAATTGGGAAATGGTACTCATGGCAGTGCATGCAAATTGTCTGAAACAGGGTGAATTCTTTTCAGCCTTGCTCTTTTGCTGTGGTTTCAATGCTAACTCTCTTTTTTTTTTTTTTTCCTTGCCTGTGTTTTCCCTCCATGTTTGACCTTTCCTCCCCAGTCCCCTGGCCTTTTCTATTCTAAGCTGATAAGAGGGAGCTCAGAGTTGATATGCAGGAATCCCTGGACACAGCTTTTTTTTTTTTTTTTTTTTCATCAGTAGTTAATTTTCCACTTCTTTTATTTCCTTTGAGATTCAATACATCTACTTTCATGCTTCCGTGATTCAGTTTGTGGAGGAGACAGACAAGGAAATGCTGAATAAATCTCTTGCCTTCTCTCCCTTGATCCTTTACTCCCATCACTGCATTGCCCCCTTTTCTTTTCTTCCTTCGTACACCACAGTTTTAGTATAGCTCTTGTTGGTGGGTTTTCTGACTCTCAGGGCTCTGGCTTAGGACAGTTACAGATGCTGAGAAGGAAATTGGAGATAGTGACGTTTGGTTGAGTAGAACCAGCCCTCCCGGGTTCACCATGCAGGCTTTAGAAAGCTGCTCTATGGCTTCACTGTTCTTGCACAGTTCTAGTTCCTGAAGAGTATGTAGCATAGGTTAGTGTTCTCCATAAATATCATCCTTTTAACGTTTTCATCTTGATGATAGAGGAAGAGGTTTATTGGGCAGGAAAGCCTTCATGTTGTGGAAATGCATCTTCACCAGTAGGAAAGAGGAGGGAGATGGGAGTGGGAGGGGAGGGGCTGAAGAAGGAAAGAAAATGATCAAAATGTCACTCCCGCAACATTAAGCTCAACTCTTTGTGTCTAATTTATTACCTTCTCATCTGCCCTGAGACTGTGCAAATACAGTTCCTTGGGCTACTGTGTCCCTGGTATGTTGCCTGCTGTTATTTTATTCTACCAAAGTCTGTTCAGTTTATTATCTAGCATAATAAACTGTCATGTCATTACTGGTAGAGCGTTGCTAGCTGGTTAAATGCTTTTTATACTTGACTAACGTTTCTAGCATCGATGTTAAAACAGCTGAAGTCACAAGCTAACAGTACCTGTCATGTCTGAGGGGAACACGTGATGATTCTGAACAAGCATCTAGTAATGTTGTTTTTTGGGGTTTTTTTTGGTTTTTTTTTTTTTTTTTTTTTAGGAAGCATGTCTAAAGGAGCACATATGGGCATAGTACTGCCAACTGCATTTCAAACTTGTCTGAGAGAAGTCTGTTAGCAGCCAGATGAGGCTCAGACATTGCATCCAAGTAAAAGCAAGCAAACATACAAATTATTAACAGAGCTCAAGAGAATACAGAATTTTCATGCATGCACTGGAAACGTTCTGGATACAGTAGCTCAAGTGTTCCACTTTGTTTAATGAAGCCAGCCATGCAGTTCACAGGAGCAGTGCAATGTGACAAGGATTAGCATTTGGGCTGTTAACGGGCTAGAAACCTCTCTCATGTTTCTGATTTCTTTGGTAGTCAGGTGGGCTGATGGTGGTTGAAGTGTTTGCCTTAAGCTAATGCAAACCTTTGGGATTGCTCTTTCAAGACCACAGAATAGAGATTGATCTTAACCCACTAGAGAAGCTTTGACAGGAATATTCACAGCAGGATCCAAGCTACCACGGTGAAATCTTATTAATGTGTATTACTGTGTAAAGTGATCTCTGAGCTAGCGATGAAGATCCTTAACCCCATTTTAACCTAATTCTGGACATAAAATCCTTCTCCCTGAATCACCCCTCTGTAACATTATCTTTCTCCAATCTTGATTATTTAGTGAACCGTCTGAACTACAAACAAGTCTGTGCAGCTGATCTGGTATACAGATCCCTTGCAATCTTTAATACTTAAGCATAGTGTCAGGAAAGTATCTCAGTTAGCTGATGTCATGAGCAATCTTTGTCTTGGCTTAACTGGGGAAGTTCCTTGTTCTTAAGTTGAAAGTGTCCTCAGCATGTCTGAACAGCCCTGGCAGAACAGAGGGCATACTAACCTCAGAAGAATAGCATGAAGTCCAGCCATAAGATAGGTACCTTCTTAAGAAGGCTCCAGGAGGAATTTTCAATTGCTTTCTACCGCTGAAAAGAGGAGATTTATGGCATTTTTATTCAGCTATGCAAACATGACCTGAGCTCCAGGGGGAAGCATGTTCTCTAACTCTGGAAAAAAGATCTGTCAATGAAACAAAATGTTTGTGCCTCAAAGGGGGATCTTTCCTATGTATTAAGGTGACAGCTATTTTGAATGAATATATTCTGATAAAAGTTTAAGCCAAAAAGCAAGTAATTCACTTTTGTCTCTAGACAGACCAGGCAGAAGAATTGTTGGATATTAGGGAAAATGTCTCATCAGAGCGGTGGTGAGGCAGTGGCACAGGCTGCCCAGGGAGGTGGTGGAATCATCATCCCTGGAGGTGTTCAAGAAACATCAAGGAGTGGTGCTGAGAGAAACGGGTTGTGAGCATGGTGGATATGGGTTGATGGCTGAACTTGATGATCTTGGAGGTCTTTTCCAATGTTATGAGTCAAAGACTTTTGATGCCATCCCAGATTAAAAACAAAGAGCACAACCAAGTTCAGAACTTGGTTGATGAGCTGAAGAAGTTGCTGTTGCTGAAGTCATTTGTATTGTTGCTTAGCTAACACTCGCTGCTCTGCATTGACACACTTGTTTATGTGCACTTTTTATCTTCTGCTTACTACATGTACTCTGGATATGCATTCATATCTGGACTGGGTGAAATTTTAACTGTATTTGCATGACAAAATCAAATGATATTTGATGGAAACTGGTATCATTTGAGATCGTGAGGTTTATAAGATGAGGTAGCAAGTCCTGGATGGGAAAGATGGGAAGTATGACTGGCAGTAATGGAGTCTCACTTGAGACGAATCTGAATTCAAAGTACCTTAATTCAAAATGAGTCCCAGAGATTAAATAAATGCAGAAGTTTTATTGACAGTGATGTATGGAGACTGAAAATAAGCAAGTGTAAGGTGACCAATTCACCTAGGGTGTTATGGTTCTTGGCAAGCATTTAAAGGATTAGGCACAAGAAGCATGTGAGCTTGCTTTGGGATGTAGTAATAACAAAGGGTTATTAGTTAAGTTGGCTTAGGGAACTAGGAGTGATAGGATGAAATTCGTATTGCTGTAGGATGTGGAAGTAGGAAGATTCACATGACAGTTTAAGGGTGTTAAAAAAAAAATTACATTAGTTAGGTATGTAGAAGGAAGAAGATTTCACATAGTTTAATAGTGTAAAAGAAATGGATGAAATTAACCATATGAGTAAGTTGGGTGATAGGAAAAAAAATTCCCTTAAGCCTTGCAGGATATGGTTTTTCAAAAGGAAGAAATGATAGTAGCATCAGTCAAGCTGTACTTTTTGAACTGAATTGATCGCTAGGAAAAGTACTTTAAGCCCCTGTAGCATCTGGTTTGCAAAGGTGGAAATGGGAAGAAAAAGAAATTAATGAACTTTGGTTTTTCTGGTGTATATTTTCTGGTTTAATTTTTGACCTTTAAGACTATTCTGTGTGTGATGTTTACTACACAGGGTATGTATGTTAATACTAATACAAGGTAGTTAATACTAAAAGTGAGAAATCAAGCACACAAAAACCTAGGAAGTAGTTTCTTTAACATGTTAACTGTGTTATAAAGTGCATCAAAAGCCTGATGACAAGTTGGAATGGCTTCAGATATGAGCCTGCTGGTATGATGCAGAACTTAGGAAACTCATTCTGATCCAGATTTCTAAGTCTTCCAGTACATTTAGAGAGGACTGAGAGGGATCATAATCGTAGGTCTGTCTTATATAGTTAAGGAGATTTCATCAGTTCAAGCAGAGAAAGCAATGGCAATGCCCTATAGTAGCAAGCTACAGAATCTGCAGGAAATTAAGGTTGTGAGGAAAAAGGGTGGAACTTTCTTAATGAAGATTATTTTCCATAAGACTGAAATTACTAGAGAAAATTACAGATATATACAGGAAAGCTCAAATCCAGATCAGGCTGCTGTCTAAAAGAGAGATTCTAGCTTAAATGTGGGTGCTTTGCTTAATACAGAAATTTTTAATTGAAATTCAATGATGTGTTCTTAGGAAGTCATGCAAAATCGTAGTCTTTCTTTCTGATCTTGATGTATGAATTTGTCTTGCAGCATGTTTGGCTTCTCAGAAATGGTATGCATAGCCATAAAGTTGGTATGTTTTCCCTTCTCTTGCTGGACTGTTGACCATTTTGTTCTCAGAGGAAGGCTGAGTTCAGAAATGTGCTCTCCTCTCAAGCAGTGTTTCCAGCAGAGATCCACATAGGGAATCTGAAATCCTTATTCCTACTTTTAATGGTCTCTTTAATCTGTGTGTAAGGATGGGCATTATCTGTACTGGATCTGTAGGCCCGTTCTTGCAGGTCTCCAATAACATCTTCTTAAAATAGAAAGAGCACTAGTTATGCCCTGGGCTTTAAAAACTCTTGTACTGTGGATGGAGCAGTAACACAGCACAAAGGTATGATGTCTGAGAGGTACTGTGTCTCAGGCTCATGGGAGATGTGGTTTTTATGACATAGGCTGCAGTATCTTTGACTGCAGAATATCTGCCTCGGAGGAAGTGAAGGTGTTAAGAAAACAGAGATTGTAATCTGAAAATAAGCCTGAGTACATCAGCGTTTTTCCCAAGGTGAGCAAAGATGGACAAGTGGAGTCAGAGGCAAGCTACGGTGCTATGTAGGAAGGGTGCAGAGTTCGTGAAATGGTTGAGAGGGAATGCTAAAATATTATTTACATGAAGAAATTGAAGGCTAAGTGGGATGGGTGGAGAAAAGCAGAAGGCTGCAGAAAAGTGTTAAAGGAGTCATGTTTAGATAAACAGATCTTATTGCTGAACTTAAAGCTCATCTCTTATTTCTTCCTCTCTCCAATTCCTGTGAGTTTCAGGAATTTCCAGTACCTTTACAGGTACATTTCCACATGCATGACATGTGCTGCACGTCCCCAGGAGAGCTGTATTTCCATGTGATCTACTATTAAGGATCTGGCTTTTGTTTAGGTCTTTCACAAAATGGTTACTTTTTTATTTTTTTCAAAGCATTTAGCTCCCTTTTCCCAGTCAGACTGGATGAGGAGTTTGGAAGAAGAAATCCAGCAAGAGAGAAAAAGTGAAGTCTGGATAAATGAGCTTAGCTTATAAGCAGGAGGACACCAACTTTTTACGCAATCTCATAGTGATAGGACAAAGGGAATGAATGGCTTTAAACTAAGAGTGGAAAATCAAGTTAGATGTTAGGTAGGAATTCTTCACTCAGACACTGGTACAGCTGCCTGGAGAAGCTGTGGGTGCCCCTCCCAGGAGGCACTCAAGACTAGGTTGGATGAGGCCCTGGGCAGCCTGACCAGGTTGGGGGCATCTCTGTCAATAGCAGGGAGTTGGAACCATATCGTCTTTAAAATTTCTTCCAAGCCACTCTATGATTCTATCACTCTGTCAACAGACAGAATTACAAATCTCTGGTAAATGGAAGGCAAGTACTTCCAAAATCAGGGCTGTGTCAGTGGAATATAAAACAAATGTGACACAGTCCTTGCAAGCCCTCCTCAAGGCCTACATCCTTAGGCTACGAGAATGGAAGTGACCATCCTATGGTTCAGATGTCTGTTTTGTGTTGGAATAAAAGGTTGCAGTTCTCACAGCTTTCACAGCAGTGGATTGAGGCACTACAAGGGCTCATGTGGTTGTAGTTTGGGGCATTGTTTTTCCTGCCTGCCGTGCTTCTGCTGACACTTGTCCTGTAACTCCAAAGGCAAGCAGTTCATGTTGCTTTTGGGCTGAAATCTGATCAGTCTGGGTGCTTTCTCTCTGATGGATAAGCCCTGGACCCATTTGAATGAACTAGTTATCCTTTATGCCTTGGGCCCATTACAAATATGTGCAATTGATTTGTGGGAACATGGAGCATTATCTTGCTGTCATCTTAAAATTAAGTACAATCCCGAATTCTCTAGCAGAGCCCAGTACTGTTTACCATATTTATCCTCTTTTTGGCAGTGGCTTTTAGCCCCTGGACTGTAAGCTAACTCACAAGGATGTGATCTCCCATCCCAAGGCCATTTCTTCTTTCCTTACAAGCTCTATCTGCTGCGGGGTGATAGAAAATGCCTGGCACAAGCAGTTGAGCCAAGAGGGATGGTACAATTCTTTCCACACATTAGGAGAGAAATTAAAGATTATTAGTAGGGGGGCAGAGGAGGAGCATGAAGGCTCTTTTTTCCTAGCACAGAAGGATTGGGGTGTAGCGGGGGGGGGGGGTGTGGGTGGGAACTGCTGGGGGTGAACACTGCTGCTGTTGCTGAGTGATAAGCCACCTAGTCAGAGTCAGTTGGGAAGGGTGTCCTGGAGAACAAAGGCTTTTCTGGTTGGCGTGCTGAGAGGCAGGGTGGTGAAACAGCTGGCAGAGTTAATAATGAGCCAGTTTTGAGTCACTGGGGTCTCCATTCTCTGCCAGAACTGTCAGAGCTGTGGAAAGTAGAAACTGGTGTGAGACTTACAGGTGCTTCTGTTGGTAAAGGGCTAGGAAGAGACTGGATAAGACCTGATTACGGGGCTGGGGACAGGAGAGCTGAACTAGATGTACCTGTAAGTACATACAGGAGGGTGAGCATATATGATAAGATGGCATAAGACTTGTTGCAAACACAGTTGATTTCACTACAGTATAAAGAAAAAGATGTTCCCTTGGCTGGAACTAATATCCTAAATAATGCCTGAAGTCTCATTCTCTGCTGTCATAGCTACTCGTCAGTACCACCTCCAGATGCTGTTTCCTTGGCTCGTAGGTCTCCTTCTTCTGTTGGAGAGAAGAGAAAGAAGGGTCTCAGTATCTGCCTGCTTGTGCCATTGTCATCTTGCCTAGTAGAACTCACTTGAGCATGGAAATGAGATGTTGCAGAACTAACTAGTGCCCAGATTCTCAGACATACGTTCTGCAGCATTAATGCTCCTGCACTGAAAAGAAGCATTTCAAACGCAGCCTTCTAATATGTGAGTGAAATGGAGGAATGCTGTAATAATGAAGGATGAAGAGACAAACTCTGTCGAGCCTAATTTAAACAGATATGTAATTGTTTTTTTTTCTGCTCCTCAGCTGCTGCTGGCTGCCATTGGCTCAGCCAGTGGAGAGCACCCTGTGTCACAGCCCCTTGACAGGGGAGGTTCACACTCTTTAAGGTGTCTACTCCAAAATTATTGCTGTTGGGCCAAACCTTTATTCACTCAAAACTTTCAGCACCTTGGAATGATGTTTTGCCTCAGTAACAACAGCAGGATTTTGGCTATCTATCATCTCAAGTAATTCTACAGAAATGGCATTATTTAGAGTGCTCAGTGCTGGCTTGCACACAGCCCTGCTAGGGCTGTGATTTTAGCCACTCTTACAGGAGAGTCCTGTCAGCGGCTAGTAAGCTTGTGGAGGGAAGGTCTTTATTGGGAAGACAAGATGATACAGAGAATGGCATTGCTTTTTTCTACACTTCCAGTGGGCATGTAATCTGAGGCAGCCAGGAAATAGCAACTTGAACATAAATTTGAATGTATTTTTTTATGAGCTTTAGACAGGAGTCCTTTTATTTATAGTATTTAGTTTTCTGAATATGGTTAGGTTGGAAGGAGTCTGCGGTGCTTTTCATAGCTGGATGGATGTGTAGCTGAAGTCCTCGAGTCAGCTGGAGAATTACCAAAGGAAGAGAGACAGGGACTCTTGTAGCTCTAAATGCCTGCCTTGAACTGAGGGCAACGTGGATGATTTCAGCTGAAATTCAAAGTGTGGAAACATGGGATGCTCTGTCTACCCAAGAGGCAGTTTCTGTTTAACCAATTAAAGAGAAAATGTCATATCCTCTCGAATGTGAATGAGGGTGCTTTTAATTGTAGCATGCACTTTCTGTGTAATTTATGTGGTCCTTCATTGCCTCAGCAGTGAGTTCCACAGATAATACACTGAGAGGTGTTGCTTCGTATCAATTAATTTTTGTAACTGTGACCTACTAGGTGGCAAGGAGTTGGTGGAAAATAAAGGCTGCGGTGTACTGTTTTGCGATAAATTATTTCTCAGTGGTTAGCCTCAGAAAAGGTGAGAGGTGGTTGATTATTTGTTTGGCTCTAGTGGTTGAGGGCTTAGGTCAGAAGGTTTAGCCTCTGGCAGGCAAATGCTATTGGTGCAGGTGGCAGCTGCAACCTGTAACAGTTGCACTCGGTGTGAGTTAGGAATGCTGGCAGATCTCTAGATGGGGTGCAGGGAGAGCTGGCAAATCACATGGGGAGGCCTGCTGAAAAAGGAACTTTCATATTACTCTGATTTACTGCAAACTACCAGGATGCAACAGTAAACTCTTCCACTCTCTTCACATTACTCTTATTTATACTTAACATCCAATACTTTGGCTGTCATTCTTTAATCAAGATTTCTTTTAAACCTGTCTGAGTTGCTTGGGGAAAACCCTGGGTAAATATTGTTATTAGTTAAGTAATAAGACACAACAGGGTGTGAAATATTAGCCCATAACTCATGCCTACTCTGTTGCAGTACGTTGAGTGGCACAAGGCCAAATGGCTTTGTGTGTTATTTTTTTGGTTAAATCAAATTAAAAAGACACCAGCAAAGTGTCCGTGTCTGTTAAGACATGGCCACGGTGGTAGGGGGAGGAAGGGAGAAGTGTCATTTAATAGGGTGTGTTGTCAATTGCTCACTTTTTAATTTAGAGGATGGTGAAAAGTACTAAGTGGAGAGCCCTGGAGATAGGTGTCCTTCACTTATCTGAAGGACAGATTAGACAGAAGCAGCAACAGGGAGCAGCTGCCGTTGCTGTGTGGCAGCAGGCTTGAGAGTTCCACCTTGGGTGGCTTAAAAGGGTCAATTTGCAAAATCCCATTCAAGCTTTGGTTACTCAGTATGAACTGCTGTTGACTGCGGTCTATTAAGATGCTTTCAGGCCCACAAGTTGCCTTGTGGGCATCTGTCAGATTGGAGGAACAATTGACAAAGCATTTGGAAAATACCAGACAGGTTTTTGCTGATGACTTGAGGTTCCAGCTAGCTCCCTGGGACGAAACACAGCCTCTGCGCAAGTCAGATGGTGCTGTCTCATTTGTGTTCAGATATTAAGGATTCCTTTTCCCTACTAAGTATGTGCAGAGGCCTGTGTTAACTGCTTTCTAAACTTCTTGATCATTAGGCATCTCATCCATAGCTCTTTTCCAATTCAGCTTTATGATACCACAGCATGCAATCTCAGCTGCACAGGATGGGTGCTCTGGCTGGGCTTGGCAGGGCTACACTTCAGCAGCAGAGATGAACCACCCTCCTCTGAGCTTTCATTTCTGTTTTAGTTCAGAATGACCTTCTGAGAAAAATGGGGTCCTCATCTCTTCCTATATTTAATAGCCCATTTGCTGAGGACAGGGGGTCTGCCTTCTTCCAGGGAAGGGCAGATGCTCTTGGGCTCTGTAAATTATATGTGTCCATTTCAGGAAAGAGCCCCTTGCACTGCAAGGAAAATAGTAAATTTTGCTGCTGTCTTTTGAGGATTTTTTTTTGTTTGTTTGTTTGTTTTATACAGGCAGCTGCTGTCATGTCCCTTACTCAAGACCCATTAGCTACCCAGCAGCCTCTGATTCCTGATTCAAAGTCAGGCCAGCAGTGTAGAGAACCATATAAAAAGATGCTCATTAATCCTTATTTGGTTCCTCCTGTAGGCATTTTTCTTACATGGCCAGCATTTCTCACATGCTGGACTCCCTGTGCAACAGGAAGCTTTCATTTGCTTTAGTCCTTTAACAGCCAAGCAGTTTAGTTGTGAAGCTTGATGTGTTTCTTACTCTCTAATGCCAAGGAAAAAAAGTCTAGTCTAGTGAGCCTGGAGAAGGGAGCATCTTTTACTTCCCCTTTCCCCACAGAAAATATTGCCCATCTGGACAAAATAGCATGGAGGCTGACAAAGTGCTTTCTCAATGTGATTTGAGCCTGGGAGAATTCCCAGAGCAACATCACATCCTTTGCATGTGCTTGCATGTGTATGTTGGCTTGCAGTTGGCACAGAGATATATCAATATTCCTGATGACAATAAATACAGCTATTAGGATGAGTCGAGGGCTTTTCTTAATTGGGTAACAGATGAGCAGGCGTATGTTGCTGTTGAATCCATCAGCATTAACTGGGCAGAGGTAAGTTTGATCAATACTGACACTTGAGTGCATGGGTAGCCACTGGAAAATATTAATTTACAATCATGACCGGCACCTCTCATTAACCAGAAATGTGTTAACCCTAATTGGTTCAACAGGGTTCTGCTGTACTATGCTGTGCTGCTCACACTCTCTCCTCTTGCGCCTGAGCCAGAATTTTCCACTGATGGGATCTTAATGGTACCAAAACCTGTGTTTTGGGTGGCCAGGCTGGCAGCTGTACTGCAGCAACTCTCAGGCCAGGAAGATGTGCAATGTACACCCGCCAGGGTATACTGCCCATATGGCTGTGTGGACACGGGGAGCTGTGTACTTGTCTGTTCTTACCTTATGGCCAACTTAAACAGGAGTTAGGCTGAGTAGGAGTGACACTGATTTATACCATCTGTGAGTCTGTGCCACAGATCCATAAGCATTTGTATACCTTTGTGTCTGTGTGCATGCTTGGGTATTTGCATGCAGATATGGACTGAATATGGTGGTGGCACCGTTGGGTTGCCCTCAGATCTGTCAGACTGTGTACACAACACAGCTATTAATAGGAAAAGTGTATATATGTGTGTGTGTGGAATATGTATTTATGAGCGTGTGTGAAAAATGCTTCTTGTTCTTTAATGTCAGCAGTGGCAATTTGTTTTCTCTACCACAAGATCCTCACTGCAATCCATTCAAAGCAGTCATCTTTGGTATGTGCCATAAATATGCATGGTGTATATACAAACATGAGCTGTGAGAGTTGAAATCATCTTGTAATTAAGGCCCAGGCCTGACAGTGAGGGAAGCTGAATTTGCTGTTAGACCTTCTGTGTCTGAGGAGATAGACTGCTATCTAAGTCCACTGGGAATAGAATGGGAAGTAATGGGCTTAAATTGTGGCAAGAAGATCTAGATTAAATGTTAGGAAAATCTTTCCAGCAGTAAGAATAGTTAAGCACTCAAATGGATTGCTTGAGGAGGGAAGCAGATCGCAGCTTCTGGAGGTTTCTTAACAAAAAGTTGGGTAAATATCCATTGACTGTTTGAAGCCACAAAAAGGTCTGTATATCCTGGGATGCCTTCCAGCTATGTTTCCTTGTAACTTCAGGAGTGTAGATGTCTGTTTCACCTGTATGTGGTAGGATATTGGAGCTGCCTACAGTTATAGTAGTTACATTTGCTACAAATGGTGTTATGTATAAACCTAGACCATCATCTGGATGCTTTGCTAATTTTCAGCTTTTGCTGATTGCCAAACTCCTCTACAACCTCAGTATTTTTTTGTTATTCAATTGGCCCTCTCATCAACCCACTGATTTTTATTTTTTTACTGTGATGTCTGTAACATAATTGGTTTCCCAAACATGGGGGGGGGGGGGGAAAAGACATTACTTCCATATTATTCTATAGGACAGTAAGCAGTCCTCCTTTCCGCTTTGCCTTCTTCTCTGAAATTAATTTTTTTGCCTTCTTAAACCATCAGAGAAAACAGGCTATACCTTATGGACACTTTGAGGGGGTGCCTAATGTCCAAGGAATCTGAAGGAGAACGACTGGTAAAGCAACATATTCCAGTACCTGATTGTGTATATGAATAATTCCAGTGGAGCTGTCTGAAAGATTTATTATTTGGCAAAAAGATTAAATGAAAAGGAACAAATGTTGGCCTGTTCAAATGCCTCCACAGCAAATGAATATGGCATATGGAGATTGAGAAACAAGGTCAGACTCTTCTATATCTAACTCTTACTGACCTGTATGTAGCCTGAATATCTGGTATTCATATTTGTATCAATGTTATTTCTTGAAGCATCTTTCACAGAAGCTCAATGGGGAGGTTTTTCTGACAGTTTTGTCAGATTTTTTTTAGTTGATACACAGGAATGAATTGGCTAGTTTCAGTATAACTTATAGCTGGAAGGATCTTTTTTGTATCAGCTGGGAATTTGTGATTAAATAGACCAGCTGGACTTGGGTACCAAGTAGCATGGTGGCCAAGGGTTTTACCAAGGAAGTTGGAAGATGCATAAAAGTACCCATCTGCCTCTGCTCCCCAAAACTACGGCTTCTCAATTTTTTTTCTCCAACTGGAGCTTTTCCTTAGTGCCGCTTGAGAGAGCTATTCTACTATGTATTAGCTGTCCCACGATGAAGTGGGGAAAACAGTTAGTTGAGTAGGCCTGCCTGAGCATTCACCTGGGATTTGGGAGATTGGGAAATGCAGGAACAAGAACAAGGACCTCTCCAATCCAGCCCATTCCTCCCTGTTTGTTATGCTTGAATCATTCTTTCTTTTTATGAAAAAACAACTTTGACAGGTCTTGTTTTCCTTCCCAGCCCCCCCCAGTGGGCAATGACTCATTACTGAGTGACTCAGAAGCTAAGCAGACTTGCATGTTCTTGGTGGGGAATTTATACAGAAGTATCTGCCCTAGATGGCTCTTGCAACTCTGGAGTTGGACAGCTCCCTGGTAATATGTAAAAGCTGTAACACTTCTGTGAGCATCTACTCTGCTTCACTCTGCCAGCACACCTCTGACCACATCCACATGGCCTCTGTGGACCAGAGGTGTAGTTAGAGAGTATACATGAGAGGGTGTTGATTGGGGATGTGGAATGAGTGTGGTGATATGCGCAATCTGTTGCTCTCTGTATGTAGCTTAGGTAAGTGGATTCCCATAGTAGGATATTATATCCTGCAGAGCAGGAAGCATTTATACTTTCAGGGGGTGCCGAAGAGGCTATGAGGGCTGTATTATTTTTGTGAGGGCACTCACAGTGCTCTGTGGAAGCTCTAGGGCAAGCCAAGCAGTTAGAATTTGACTATGGTTACTGGCAGAAGGCACTAAGAGAAGAATAACTACACAGTCACCATTAAGTTTCCTGAGGTTTCCTGAGCCTGCACTGCCTCTGGCAGTATTATACATAGTGTGGAGTGAAAAAATTTTGGCAATCTGAAAATATGTTATCTGGGTAGCATTTTTCTGGTCCTCTGGCCAGATGTCCTCTTCATCTGAGCAGCATTTATCTCAGAGACAGTTAAAGCAGACAAGGCATTGGTGTTGGGGATATTAAGAAGGAAAGAGATAAAAACTCATGCAAACAAGAGTTGGCAGTCAATGGAATTGCACTTCCTTTTCTAAGGGCTCAATCTGGAATTATGTCTTACAGACTTCAAGAGATTTATTGCCAGTTTGGCTTGATCTGTGACATAAGATTTATGGCTGGGCTGAAACTGCCCAGAGACTGTACTTCTCTTACTGTACCAGCACCGAATCTACATGATGGAGAAATGTCTTCTAAATCAGGGATGATCAAATGGTGGATATCACTCTAGCCAGGTACCATAGTTATCCCTAGGATAGAGGTTTAGTGCAAAAGGAAGCCCTCTCTCCACATGGGAGAGAAAATAAGTGGCTCCCTGAAGAAGGTCTGGTGAGAAGTCCTAGATCAGTGCATTGAAATGGTGTTGAAACATTCTTGTTGAAGAATATTAACAATCACAGAATAGCAGACCTCAAGGGACATGGGGAATGCCTTTGTCTCTTTTTATTATATTCATTAACTAGTCACCTGAAAAAAATCATGGTGGAGGTAAGAATTCCTCTTCTGTTTGCCAAACACTGAATTGAAAGCGCTTCTCTAGTGAACCTTTTTTCTAATCTTTATACCAATTCTTCTCCATGCAGACTCAGAACTTCTATTCAGGTGTGATTCTCCCTACAACTGGCATTCTGTAGTTTTAAAAAGATTTTAATTGTGCTAGAGCCTCAGAATTACGGATGTTTCCTTGATTGGACCAGAAGTCTCTGTACACGTGAACCTTCCCAAAATCAGCAGATGTTCATCCCCTGTGATTTCCAGTCTCTTGCTCGTTACAATAACTTCTTTAATATGTAGTGATATGAATCTAATGCAATTGGCCCTCTCTTATCTCTGCTTTAGGCTTAAGATGCTGCAATAAAACTGTATAGTCAGGAGTAGTACTGTGACTACTGAGCTGAGGAATCAAGTGTTCCCTCTAAATATGGGAGAAGTGGGATCTGGCTTTTTGTTTTTGACTAACTATGGTAGCTGCAGGTTATTGCTTCGTTGTACCTGCCAGGGCAAGTAAAGGACAGTGAAGCAGTTCGTCAACTCATGACACTGTTTAGAGGGCATCTGTCTTGAGATCTGAGATTTTGTACTCTATTCCTAACTGACGTGATAGCTGCATTTCTGTTTACAATGTGGCTTAACTGAGTGGAATTTTATTTCCTGACTGCATGATAAAAAGCACGAAGGTTACTACTTCTGTTAAATCCTGGGGAAAAAATGAGAGAATGGGATAAAGGGGGAGAGAAAGGAACTCCAATGCACACAGTTCACTTCCAGAGTGAGGGAGAATACAGAAATGATCATAAAGGGCTTCAAAGTAATTTACTGCCTTTTATTCATCATTATTGATATTTAGAGAGCACGCAAACAGCAACCACTCTAATCCCATTGCTTCCTTTTGGTCATTTATCTGTTGATTTCATCACATCTTTTGTCTGCTTCTTGTATTTTTTTCCACTATCTCTTTTATTATTTTGGATTGCCAAAGACCCCATGGTTGCTATACAAGGTGACATCTCCTCAACAGCTATGTAGAAGGATTAGGTGGGATGACAAGTGCAGAAAAGGAGGGAAGGAGAGACTTCTGGAGCTGTAATCTCACTTTCTTTCTTTATTTTGCAGGATTGCAGGAGCAATATGAAGAGGAGAAAAATGACAAAAGACTGCTCCACTTCTAATGACATCAAGTGATTTGAATCTGACACTGATGGGATACTTTGAGAAACTACCATCAATTCTCTCAGATCTTTCTTTCTCCCTGCCTTCCCTCTGGGCTCAGAATGCTGGACTGGAGAAAAATACCCCAGAAGTAGCTATTGCCAGGAATGGTGCGGGGAAATTCTTTATTCTACATATAGCCCTGAAATATTGTCTGACAAGCCCAAGAAAAATAAGGTGAGTTTAAATTCCTGCTTTACTTACTAGTGAGATTTTTGAAGTTGCTTGTTCCACGTGGCCTCCAGTGAGTCTGTAAATCTGCTGGAGAGCTTCCACAGTTTCTGAAGTGAACTGAAGCACTGTCTACATCAATGTAATTACATCAATACAGTGCACATTTTCTTAATGCAGGAAGTGCTTTGCTGTCCTTTCAGGATGAATTTTGCATAAAAATCTTCCTTGAGGGAAAGCACAACAAATACGGAGTTTACGGACTTAGGTGACATAGTTTTTCTTCTATTCTGAGAGAAGCATTTGAAGGTTTTAAAAGAAACTGGAGAAGTACTTTTGTTACTTTTACAAGATTTCTAAAAATGTTTTCCAAATGATGTATAATTTTCCCTCTAGAAGCGTTTTCCTCTGACAACTGATCTAGTCATGCTGCATTTCAGGAGGAAAAGATGTTTATTGAGAAACTTAGACACAATTAAAAATTGAGATGTGAATGGAAATTCACCGTTCTACCTTGAATGTTCTGACTCACCATATGTGTAGGATCTCTATATTGCCTGCAGTGTAGAGAAGATTTTTGCCGTCACTTTTTCAGAGATTATTCAGAAGTACGAAGCATGAAGATTTAATGTTTTTTTTTTTTCTATAGACTTCAGCTTCATTTCTCCCCATGACTTGCCCTACAAAGGGGAGATGCAGCCAAAATGTGCATCTGCCACCTGAACATGGCTAGAGCCTGGATTGACAGGTGAAGTAGGCTTTGGTTAAATGATTACTTTTTTTAGTAATCATCTGACCCTTAAATCACAAGGTACTTGCATTCACACAGCATGAGCTAGAGAACAGTAAAGCATGTTTTCACTGTCATTTTTTCATAGCTAGGTGAGCAGCACTGACATGAAACTGTCTTCAATATTATTGATAACAGAGGGTGTTGTGGAAGATGTTTATTTTTTCAACAATCCCAGCAAGTGGTGCTGATTATTGTGAACTGAACCATGGCAAACTGTTAGCTACTGTTCTTGGAAAGCCTCATGCTCTTTTTGTTTTCCCTCTTGCTATCAGCTCATCTTTGCTTAGTGAGGAGTTGGTGAAGGTCATACTTTTCCAAAAGAGATTGTTACATGTTTCCTTGCTCCCTTCCTCAATTTCAGTGTAAGTGAACATCATACCTCTAAAATCACTATGATAGCTTGAACTGGAGTCTTCCAGATATACCGGAGTAGACTGTGTTTCATGGTCATTCATAACTGTCAACTTAGATAACAATATTAAAAAAAAAATCTTGTAGTCTGTAGTAACCAAAGAATGTATGCCAGGTGTTCTTCCAGAGGGGAGGTGGAAGGTGAGGCCTGCTTTCCATAGCTAATCTGTGCTACTTGAAGCCACCAAGCCATGTTTGAGCTAAGTGAAACCTCAGTCAATTTCCTTACTGTATGTAGTCTATCATTTGTTGATCTCATCTAAATGATTTTCACAATTTTTTTTCTTTTGGAAAGATTTCCCTTTATATGCAGTACAAAGTGATAACCTGCACCCTTCTCACAAAACTGTGATGCTGCTTTACTTCCCCTGTGTGTATGCTGTTATCTGTTGTGCTGCTTTTTCCATTTAATGTGGAATTTTCTGAACTAACAAACCAGTGAAGAATTTGGCCATTATTAGGTGCAGCCTGATTTTTTTTTTCTTTATTTTTTTTTTCCCCTTTGTGATAGTACTGGTTTATTGTTCTACTTCTGATAAAATTACCACCACCTTTTGTGTTCTTAACAACTCCTGTTTTTCCAGGTTGGGTAGCTGATGTGGAAGGGTAATAAAGTCTCTTTAGTGGAGGTAGATAACCTCTATCCAACCAGGAACTAGAATATCTGATTTTTACTCTTCTTTTTGTTTCCTCTCTGTCAATTTTTAAATTAGAGTGACTGAGTGCCTTCTTCCTATCTCTGTGATCTCAGTGTATAGGATGGTGCTGAAGATGATCTTCTGCAATTTAGTTTATCTCCTTCTAAAGCAGACTGTATCCCAGGTACTAATTTCCACAGCACTGGACAATCAGTAGTGTTGACACTATGGTGTCACTTTTTTGATAGCTACTTCTGAGATAACGAAAGGGTGATAACCAATTAATTTTGCTGATAGCAATACTGCAGTTTTGGACCAACAGGGACAAGGAGCATGCCTACTGCTTGGCAGTAGTGATATAATTAAAATGACAAAGTCTATGGAGGCTACTGTAGTGGTTTTTTTTTTTTTTTTTTATTATTATTATAAGTAGTGCAGCCCTGTCGACAAGTACAGACAAATTTATAAGGGATTAATCTGGTCACAAACTATCTTCAGAAGATTAAACAAGAAGAGCAGGCAGCATGCATTGCCCTTCACAGGAGACACGGGAGAAGCTATTCTGCCCATGATACCACTTGCCTTTACCATGACAGAGAAGCATGAACTGCTCTGTGCCCTGTCCTCACATAGCCAGCAGGTAACTCCCTCAGAAGCCTCTCACAAAGATAGTAGGAAAATGAAAGAGGTTGCAAGCAGCAAGTTTTTTCTGGCCACTGCAAGAGCCCTGTGTGCAGAGTCACCTCACACGTACGCTGAGAACAGCCAAGCGTGGCCGTGCAGGCTGGATGTTCTAAATCATTCTAACCTTTCACAATGTTTTAAGTTTGCTATTTAAAAAAAGAAAATCTATTTCACTTCTACTTCTGCATTTCTGCTTTTATACTCGGGTGCCCTCTTCACAGAAGTAGAGTACACATACACGTGCACACACTCTGGTGACCCTAGAATAAAATGAAAATATCCCTTACGGTTTTTCTTGAACAGAGATGTGAAACTGTTTGCTTTCTGCTTTTGCTGTTCCCAACCCTTTCTCTGCAATGAGGAATGTTCCCTCCCTTATCTTGCAATCGGTCTTCATGATTCCAGTGCTAGGTGAAGATTATTCCACTTGTTTGTTCTTGGCTTGGGAAGCTTGGAATGACTGTTCAAATCAAGTTCTCTGTTTACAAATGCATCCTGTCTGTCTGAGCCCTACTTGTGTTAGGCGCTAAGACACAGAAAAAGTTTCATAGATTGTCACGTGCAGGTGCATCTCTGCATCCCTCAGCACTTGTGTGAGTATATAGGCACAGTTACATATCAGAATAAGGACTAAGGTAGGTGTTCGTCCCTGCCTAGCATCCTACAGGCTCACCCAGGCAGGTTTTCTGAAATGGCCCCAAAGCTGGTTTGTCTTCATCAGCCCTGGCAGGTAAATCATATTCACAGTAGTTCAGCTGCACTCATGGCTGACAACGAGGTTTATTTTTCATGGTGTGGTGAAGGCAGGAGGCTTCCTGCTTTCCCTGTAAATTGAATGGTGTGACCGTTTCATATGATGAGGCAAGCAAATAGGTGCACTGAACTGGGGCACATGCTAGATGGAGCTGCTGTACATGCTGAGGGTATCCTTGTGACTTCAAGCCCATTACTTGCATAGCCTTGCCCTGCGTTTTGCTTCTCCTGTGATGTTTTCTGAGGTTTTGCTATTAATGAAAAGAATTTTTCCTGACTTGTAGGGAAAAAATCTGGTTTTGTGTGGAGGTTTTGGAGGCTTTGCTGCCTGTTTTGTGGGCAAGGACTGGTGAATTCTCCCTTCTATTTTCTTTTTTTGGGGCTGGAGTGACTTGCTGAGCAGTTCTGTGACCCACACATGGAGCAGCTCAGCACAGAATTGTGGTCCTGGTCATCCCACAGACACACAGCATCAGCTCTGCCTTCATGGTGGTTTCATCCCTGCCCTGAAAAGTGGTCTGTGGTTCGCATGGTACGTGTCTGTTAGGCAGAGCTGAGTAAAGGTCCTTCTTCTCCTGATTTTAACTTTCTTGGAGAATTTCCTGGGGAAGTGGGTGTTAGAGGTGTAGCATAATAACAGGCAAGAGTCTGCCAGAGTCCTGTTACTCAAGTGGAGAGGATGAGTGCCCTTGAGCTGCACTCTGCTTGGTCCTGGCAGACACTGTGAAGCCTTCTGCCTTCTACCCACTTCTGTCATACCTATATTGCCTATATCGAGTTCTTCTGTAAAGGAAAGGCCTCAGTGTACACAGCGTACTTGCAACACAACAGATATAGGTTCTAACAAAACCTGTAAAACAAGATATGCTTTTCCAGGCATATAGTAAATGCAGGAAGAGATGAAGTGCTGTCAGTGGGTTGCCTGGACTGCTGTGCTGTTGTCAGATATAGGGTCTGGGATCAGCTTATGGGGGTGTCTTCACATCCCTGTAGTGGATGTACAGGCAGAATCCATACTACAGTATTTCCTGTTGTTGAGTTATGAATGTCTGCTCCACTGTTGTTCCCATTACAGTGGGAGGGAGCTGGAGGAGGCTGTGAGGACAAAGGAGTTCTGGTCAGTTTTCCATCCATGGAGTGCAGAGAGAGTCCCAAATTTGGCAAGGGGAGAAAGAGAAGGAACAACAATGGGGAAGGTAAAGTGGTCACTCTCCCTCCCCCAAATTGGGATGGAGAACAGCTGAGTAACAGAAACCTGTCAAGATAGTAACTAACAACAATTAATAATTTATTGTACAGCAAATAGCTCTTTTCCTCATGGTTTCCAAAAGCTCTTTACAGCCTATATATAGCGACTGCATTATGGTGTGGTATGTACTTTTCAGCAGCATGGTTTAGGAACAGCCCTGCTGCTGAAGCACAATGGAGCCTGGTCAGCCCGAAAGAATGCTAGCAAAAGGTTTGCACCTCCTCAATCCTGCCTGCACATTTCACTGTAGAAAAATGAGTGCGGAAGCAATCATTCTGAGGCACGGTGAGAAGGCAGAGCATTGTACAGGTGTTATTAAGTCAGGCTGTCCCAATGAATTCAGTTGCATAGACCTTGAGAGAACAAGGATGGGGGCTGGAAAGAAACAAATGTGCTTTAGAAAGGCTATGATAATGACTTAAAATTGCTTTTCCTTATAATTGCAATTTTTAAGAGCTGACATTTAGCGATAAGCCAAGTGCTAGATGCTGATGGCTCACGGAATGTGGGGTCTTAAATAATGACTGCTACACGCTAATTCTTGCCTATCTTTGGGCATGTTCAATTCAGATGCTGCTCATAAGGCTGTTGGGGGAGGGTGAATTAGTGGGACCTGAAAAGGCAAGCACTCAAAAAGGGCGAGTCAGCAGGCAGATACTGCTATGCAGCGCGTCCTTTTCCTATGGCATTTGTGCTGAAACACTACGTCCAAGAGGGAGCATGCAGCAGGCATCCAGAGGGCAGAGCACAATGCTGCAGGACAGGAGGTGATGTGTGTACTTCACTGAGAAGACTGCAGGGAGTATAATGCTAGTAAGAAAGCAATTAAAAGAGCTGAGCAAACAAGCAATAAATAATGTAGTGAAATCTGTTGTAATAAACCTCCTTAGTAAAGCTGGCCCATAGGCCAGCCTCAAGTTCCCTGAACCTGAGCAAGAGAAACTCCACCTTGTACAACCATCCAGGGCATGAAGTCACTTCAGAGAAGCAATTAGGGAAGAAGCTGCTTACTTGGTTGCTTTTAGATCACATGCTGGTAAGTTTAGGAGGTGGTGGGAAAGCCCTGACAGATTGACTGAGGCTGCTTTTTGTAAGTGAAAGCTTACTTATGTAAATGTGTTTAAGAGGTGCCTTTCAGTGAAACTGTTTGCTACTTCCTGCAAAGAGCTAATGGAAACCCTCCCCTTAGAGATGCAGCTGTTAAAGCTGCATTATAGATTTCACCTGTGGATGCTTGAAGCTCAGGTGACCAGCTGCAGAGATTATTTGCTAAGGCTTTGGCACTGCTTTTTGTGTAGATGGATACAAAATGCGAATTGCTAGGGGACCTCCCATTTCCTGTTTTCTTTTTAATTAGGCCTTGACAGTCAGGCAATGCTTTGAATGCATTTTTGAGTTGTATTTCTTGTCAAAGATAGTTGTGATCCAGCAGTGGTTCTTCCTTTTCTTCCTGTCCTTGGACTTGTAATCATGAACTAATTCCATTTATAAGAAGAGCCTGACTTCTACATTGAGCCTTCAGGTACCATCAGCAACAAATGGTCACTATAGCTTTGTGCCAGGAGCTGTGAGGATGAGCTGGTGGACAGAAATTGCCTGAAAAAATTGGCCTGGAAACCATGCCTAAACTGCCATTTGACGTGTGTGGGAAGAAATTTGAACTCCAGGTTGCATTTCTTGTGTGCTGCTCTCACAGTAGCCTTGACATCTATGGGTGGATTTCTCTATGTCCTTGAGCATCATGCAGCCAACTGGAGTTGCTTGCTCCAACCCTCCTTGTCAGGCCTTATGCCTCAGGAAGGCATAGGAAGCATCATTGGGAATGGGAAGGGAGATTCTGCATTTCTACAGTGAGATAGAAGCTGCTGTTATGTTTGATCCAGGTGGTAAAAAGGATGGCATAAAACCAGCTAGTTCCCAGGACAGCATCTTCCTGGACTACTTCCACTAGCTCTGTGCCTTTGAGAAGCTGCTGTGGGAGATTGGGCAGTCTCTTCTACCCATGTTTCCCTAGTTAATGATTACTTTTTTCCTCAGCATATTCATGTAGATTAAAACTATCAGCTTGAGTGTATTAAGAGCTATCTATCTAGTGCTATGTAGTTAAAAAAAAAAAAAGTCTCCAGATGAAGGGCATAGTAGCACATTGTACTAGCAATTGACCCTCTCATGATTTTCATACTTTCTTTCCCCAAATACTGACATATCCTAAGATACCATGATGTTACCAGGTGTCAGTGAGGTACGCAGGTAAAAGTAGAGTTTGTCTGCCTCTACCTTCGCTGAATTGCCACCGTTGACCCTCTTCATCTCCTTCTGGGATGGAGTCTCTTCCTGGATGAATACATCCCATTCTGTAGACAATGGGGCATAATGAAGTGTGAAATTTTTTTTTTCCCACTTAATGGTTGTGTAACTGATGAGGGATTTTTGTCTTCTCTACCACCTGTCTTTGCTCATCTGTAACCTGTGAATCCTCACTGATAGTGTGGTTTCTTCTTCCTTTTCCAGCAGTTTCTTGAAGAAGGCTACATCTTCCAGAGGAGGGAAGTGCCTTCCTCACTGATGGAGTAGAGTCTGCAAAGCATGGAAAGTGAGGAAAAATAGAGGCAGACAAGAAGAAAGCTTTACTTAAGTGGGGTTAGGCAGTCTAGACTTCTGACTATTGGTTCCATTCTCACTGTATCCTGCCTCAACCTCAAGAATTATCTTGTCCTGCTGCTGCCTCTATCTGAGAGCTGAGAATTCTGTGCACAGATATCTTTGCTGAGGAAACTGGACCTGTGTGTCTCAAGAAACCAAGGCAAACCGTATCATCTCTGCTGAGTGGTATCTTTTCAGTTGAACCTTCCAAAATACCTTGCTATAAGATATAACAGGATTGTCTATGTACAACCTGTGGATTTTTATTTCATGGGCTTCAGCATGGTTAATTTATCTTTTCCAGACTCATCTTTACTTTGAATCCTTGACCTCATGTTTTCACTTCCTGTTCCTGCATCTCCTGTTCCTCCCTATTCACAGCCTTTGCTGTGGGGTGAGCAGTGTGCGAGGATGATGCAGAGCCTCAGGCTCTCTGCACGGGCTAGCCTGTTTTCCTTCATGCCCGCTCTTCTCAGCTCAGCAGTGTGCTCTCTCCAGGGGTTTTGTTGCCCTCATATGCTTCTTTTACACAGTCCTGGGAAGGGCCTGGAATGATGGCAGAAACAGGAAGGGAGGAGGGAGATGGGAAAGGAGGGATGAGACAGGGCCTGTGGAGAAAGGATCATTGCCTCTGATCTATTATGAATTCTCCTGGGAGACAGCCAGTTAGGCTGGGAAGTGAGTGATAGCCAAACCAGATGAAGAATTGTTCTGTGTTCCTGATGTATTTTATCCTCGACAGGGATTTAGTTTCTTTAACTATCAAGCTAACTATTTCTCATATATATATTATATAAGCTGTGAAAGATAAAGCACACACAGCATCAATCACATCTTGTCAGGATCTCTTCTCTTTATTTTTTTCTTTTACATCTTCTACTTTCTTAAATTTCACTTTAAACAAGGCTGTTGTTATCAGGAGTTGACTGCAGTGTAATTGAAAGACCACTTGAACATTTGACAATTCAGAAGGGACAAAATGAAAAGATGGGCTGTGGTGGTATTTTGGATGTGGATACTGGAAGGAAAATCCACTGAACACAATTTTTTTTTTTTTTTTTTTTTTTTTTCTTAAATCATTCTCATTAGATGAGAGAACACCTTCCATATGAAATAGGCATTGTTTGGACTCCTTAGAAATTCAGAGATTGTATTCTGGGTCATCAGGATTACAGTAACTCATAGTTCCCCAGGTAACTATCTTCATCTTTGAACAGATTTTTTTTTTTTTTTAAACATATATACCTCCAGTGTAATGACCCTGGCTCTCACAAGCAGCATGGTGAACAGGAGGGTAATATAGCTGTGTGTCAAACTTGGACCCTAACAGCTGAGCTGAGTGGAGTCCTCAAACAAAGATATGGATGAACAGTCTTCATAACACATGAATGTTTATAGTTGCTGCTAAGCAGTGTTGTACAGAGCTGAAGCCATTCTCAGCAAAGGGCCTAAGGAGCTGAAAGGGTGTGGAATTAGAACAGCTGGTTTAGACTGACCAAAAAGATATTCCATACCATATGATATCATGTGGCTATTTTGAAGGAAGCAGGAGTTTTTCATCTGGCTTTCTTCTGCTGGTTGGGGAGCTACTGAGCATCATTTGAGAGGTGGTGAGCAATGCTTGTGTATCACTTTTTATATGGATTCATGTAGTTATCTCTCTCAATATAGTCATAACTATTATCCCTTTCCTCTATCTTAGTAAATAGTACTATCTCAGCCCACAAGTTTCACTTTTTTTCCTATTATTTTCTATTAGAATCATAGAATCACCAAGGTTGGGAAAGACCTACAAAATCATTCTGTCCAACTGTCTACCTATCACCAATCATTCTCAGTAAAAAATGTTCCTCAACACAATGTCTGAATGTTCCCTGAATACATCCAGGGTTGGTGACTCCACCACCTCCCTGTGCAGCCCATTCCAGCATCTGACCACTCTTCAGAGAAGTAGTATTTCCTAACATCCAGTCTGAATTTTCCCTGGTGCAACTTAAAGCCATTCCCTCGTCCCATCAATAGTTATGGAGAAAAAGAGGCTGACCCTCCAGCTCACTACCACCTCCCTTCAGGTAGTTATAGAGAGCAATAATGTCTCCCTTGAGCGTCCTTATTTTCCAGACTGGAAGTGGGAGAGAGCAGAAATGGCTGTGTGATGCTTAGCCATCCGCTGGATTAAGCAATGGTAAAGGAGAAGGAAGTGGCCAGAGCCCTCTTTATTAATGTTGCTGTCTTTTTGGCAAACAGATTAATGAAACAAAAATGAACAAACGTTCAAGGAATGGAATCACCAGGCATCAAAATTGGTGAATAAAATTGTAATCTGTTATTTCTAAGATTTGTTTTTGCTGAGCATGACATTATGTATGCGATATATGGTACCCCTATAGTGTTATTCTGTGTAATGCCTTGAACAAACAGTAACCTATCTGCACATTCAGAGGGTAAATATGTCACTTCAAATGCAGCGAGATGGAAAAATACAGCCCCATTCAATTTTTGGATCTCAATTTCAGAAATGCTGAGTATCTAGTGTACCATCTAAAATCAGCAAGAGTGATGATGCCCTGAGAACCAGGCCCTTTTATTTTTTTCTCTTCCAATTTCACCTTAAATTAACCAGGCTTTTTTTTTTTTTTTTCTGTGCTTCTTAACTCAGCCTTTTATTATGTTTGATAGAGTGAAAGAATGATTTTTTTTTTTCTTGTCTTGCACAATGGAGAACATAATGCCTTTCCTTTGAAGTCTTTGCTGTTATCCTGCCTACAAAGTCAGGGCTCTCTTTTGGTTTCCAGTTTAATTAAATGCATCTACATTGAACAAGGAAGCTGTCATGGAGATCCTGAAATGGCTCCTCTTATCATTGCATACAACCTCTGACCATTTTAGAGTAAGTTCACCTTGTTCCAGCGCATGCTGTATCTTGTAGCATCCTTAGCATTTTTTTTATTAATAGCAGGAAACAGTGACGAAGGATTGTGGTTATTTTCTCAATGAAGTTTCTTTGTTGTTTGTCTGAAATGAATGTTACGCTGTGGAACACCTGTGGAAGGCTGTGCAGAAGAAATGGATCTGGGGATGTTGGATGATGCTCAGATAAACTGAGCCAACAGTATACCTAGGTGGTCAAGAAGACCACTAATGCTCTGGCTTGTACCAGAAGTAGTACAGCCAGCAGGAGCAGGGAGTTATTCATTCCCCTGTTCTTGGCTCCAGTGAGGCCACACCTTGAGTACTGTGTTCAGCTTTGGACCCCTCACTACAGAAAAGGCATGTTCAGAGAAGGGCAATAAAGTTGTGAGGGGTCTGGGGCACTAGAAAAGGCTAGGTTTGCTCTATTCAAGTCTCACATCATGCATGTAGAACAGTACAAGAAATAGGCTAAGCTCCATTTGATGTCCATCAACAAAAGTCTGCTTACTTGAATTATGCTTGCCAGTAGAGCTGGCTTGAAATTAATTTTTGACCACAGTTTATCTACTGGCATTGGATGCTCTTCTTACTAATTTATATAGATTGCAGAATCTTAGTTTTTATCTTCTTGCAGTTAGAAATGCTCCTAATTAGCCACATTTAGGAGCGGACCATTAGTGCTCAAAAGTAGGATGCAAAGATGGCTTCCAGCCATTGATTTCATCCCAGCCACTTGAAAATGAATGTCACATAATCCCTCCTAAAGAGCTTGCTGCAACCTTTTGGGAATTACAACTTGGATCCAGTGCATGAGACAGCCTTCATCAATGCTCAGTCTATGAGAGCACTGAAAGAAAGGTTTAACATAACTAGAGCAATTACCTTTGCCCTGCAAAATGTGGCTAATTTAAAAGTGACTCTTTACAGCTTTCTGTTGCTAACTGTGCAGTTGTTAGAATGCCAAGCCTGGCATAGAGTGAATGCACTTACTCCTCTTACTTAGAGTGAACTGTCCCATGTGTGCCATGCTGGGCAGGAAAACCAGTCATCAGTATTATGCCAGCTGATGAATCTGTGATATTTATGATGATAGAGTGCTGACAATGACCTCATTTCTGCTGTTTCCTCTGTTGTTATATCTTGCTTTGGGAGTATGATCTGAACAGTTGGTATGTATTGTTTTATCCATTAAGAGTGTGAATTCTTGTGAATAAGGGCCTTGCTATGTTACACCATCTTTGGTTCTTCTCAGGCAGCAAGGCCGTAATGAGTTTCCTCATGCACAAAGTCTTTGTTTCACAAACAGGCAATTAATTGCCATCAGCCATTGTAAAGAGGATAATGGTATTACTCATGTCTTGACATTGCACATTATTCTGAGTGGTAACTTTCATTTAAAACACTAGAGTATGTCAGTGCTAATATATATAAGATTTTGCTATGAATAATTTGTAAACATTAAACTTGGCAAATACATTGCAGCTTTTCAAGTGCTTGGCTTCTTCAGCCTTAGGGCTTACCCTCAAATGTGCCCAGTCAGCATCAAGAAGGTCCTATTTAGGGTTAGAATTTGAATATAGATCAGCTTCTTTGAAATTTCCTGCTTATTCTGAAGCTTAGCTGGATGTCAAGTTCTTTTGAAAACCTGTCTCAGTGTCCTTGACTGACAGTGCTTCAGTCCAGTTGCATATGATGTCCAAGAGGAGGAACTCCTCCATATTCCACACAGCCACCACATGCCAGTTGGGGATCACTCTCTCTCTGACTTTCTCTTACATCTGTATGTCACTTTTGAAAGCCCACAACTAGTCAATTTCTACTGTCTTTAGAAACAAGGAATGAGAAACAGTGAGTGAAGCCCATCAGCAGCATAGAATTCTCAGATCTTGTAATAAATTTTAAAGAACTGCGCTTGTCAGTCTGTGAGCCAGTGTCTTTATTCCACTTGTCCAGCTTGATGGTGCATTTTTACCAGAACTTTTGTCAGCTGCCATGATGCAATATCTATACAGCAAGAAAGGTGCCCGTCACATGAAATGGACCCAAGATGATGGTCTGTTTGGTCCTTTCCAGCTTTGTTTGCTGTGGTTCTTCAATTAATCCAGCTCTAGGATACATGCTAAGCACTCGCTGGTAGTATGGCAGTAGAGGTTGAACCTTCCCGTTGATATTCCCTTGCGTTTTGTTGCTGTGTGGTAGATGGCAACAGAGGGCTGTCTGACAAAAAGGTATCTGACGTGGACATATGTGTGGCGTGAGGGTGTGGAGTTGACTTCTTCCATTTGGAAGAAATGGCACCCACTGACATTCGTCAATGCTTGCTGAATGTTTCTGGAGACCAACAATGGATGTGAGTGCAGTGGGTGGTGCATTTTGGCAGTAGTGACAGCAGTGTGAAAGACGAGCCGTGTTCTGGATGGCCATGAAGATTTTGTGTGGCATGAAAGCTCTTGTTTACTGCTGGTGAAAATGTATAGCTAATGGTGATGACCTTGTTGCAAAATAGTTCTTTTTAGCTGAGAATTTGTTCTGTCAAGTAGTGTAATTGTGCTCTTTCAATCTGTCATACTTCCTAAAGAAATAATTAGGAGGTATTACTTTCAGAGCAACTTGCATACTGTTGCATATGGAGTATGGTCACTACTTAATGCGTTACACACAGATGCTCATTTAGCTCCTTAGCATTTTTAGATGCATTTTTTTTTCCCATTGGCACAGCTACATAAACTGCCTTCTGAAAGGTCAGGACTTTTTCAGACAACAGTATCATTTGGATGCTTTCCTTGTGTAACTGATATACTAGCTGGTCCTTTTAATGAATACTTAAATTTACTCAAAGATCATAAACCTTGGTGAGCATCTTCAGTTTGGGCACATAATGACCAGCATATTCAGTGGGATTTTGATCACAGTTATTAAATCAAAATTTCTTCATGCTAATGAACAGCTTGGGACTGAGAAGGGCTCCAATGCCATCTCCATAGTCTTAGGCAATGCAGTCATGTGCTTTTCACTTGTAATGCAATCTGCAATATAACAGAGTTTGTTTTAGTGCAATAACTTTCCCCTCTGCACTTTGTTTTCATTACTTTCTGTCACGTGGCCTGCTGTTGCCATAATCATAGTTACTGAAAAGACTGTTGATGACAAACAAAAGATGAGGGAAAAGATCACTTACTACCAAGACGTTATTTTGTCTAATGGCTTTGTAATGCATTTTCTCCTTGCCTGAATCAAGAAGTTGAGAAGAAAAATAACCTTAATCGCAGGAGAGGCCATAGTTGGAAAATTTATTTATAAGCTCTCCCATGATTCTCCGATAGAAAAATAACCACTTGGTGTTCTCCAACCTGTATTGTCTGGATACAGGTGAGCACAGGAGAAGTAATTAAGAAAAGCTTATTTTAGGAAGCTAAGACTCACATTACTAGGATCCACCTCGGTGTTAAACCTGTAGGAAACTTTTAGGTGCCACTTAAGTGGAAAAAGTTGAAAACCTATTTTCTATAATTGATAGCAATTATCAAGTAGGCCTGAATGCCCTAAGAGTGTTACCTCAGATCTCATCTTTTTCTGTTTGGGTCTAGAATTTAGATTTAGGTCATTTTCCAACACTGTTGGCCCGATTAGTCTAATGTAGGCTTTTGTTTGCTTTACTGTTGAATCAAAGGATGAATATCTGGATTATTTTTTTAAATGGTGTAAAAAAAGCTTGAAGGGTTTTTTCCGATGGGATTTTTATAACCGCTGTGGTGATGAATGGTCAAGTGCCATGAAGCATTATACTGATCAAACTCTGTTTCCAAGGAAACTCAGGATGGAGCTTCTAGAAGCTCTTTGTGTAGAACAGCAAAGCTGCAGTGTGTGTCAGAAGGCAAGTCCCAGGTCAGGTTCATGAGTCAGCTGAAGAACTGCATGCATCACCTAAAAACGGGAACGTACAAGTAAGTAGCTAGGCTGGGAGCATCTTGTTTTTGGTGTTTTGGGCTGAGGTGGGAAAATGATGGAACAGGCATTGTAGCCTGGACTAGAAACAGTCACATTACTGCCCTTAATTTTCTGGAGCAGGAAAGTGGTCTGAGTCACTTCAGAAGGGTGAAGATTCACAGGGAGCTGCTGCTCCCAGTCCAGAAGCAGCCACAGATGCTGCTCCCGAGTGCTGGGCACACAGCCTTGGCTGGGGGTGGCACTCAGCAGCACTGCTTGTGGAACCTGTCCAAGGGAATGAAAAGCTGATTTAGCTGTATATTTGACTGCGTGGGCTACTGAAGGACAGAATTTAGCATTGTTTAAGGGAAGGCTGGGAAAAGGTTAGGCAATATGTTTGCTGTTGCTGCTTTTTATTATTTGAATAACACACACACACAAACACACAAAACACTGTCCTAAGCAAAAAACATAGCATTTTCCTAATTCCTCCTCCTTCCCCCACAAAATTAATGACTTTACCAGTAGCTTCAACCAGAAATCTTTCAATCTGTCCTACAACATATTGCAATAGCTACTGCAGTATAACTTTCCTTAGCGTAGACACAGCAAAATCAGTAGAAGGGTGCTTTATATTGTACCGGAATGAGGAATAAACTATCATAGTATAAGATATGTTTAAACAGGCATTAGCATCTCAATGGAAAGATAGAGATGATCCGTGCACAATTTTCCATAAATATAACTGCTTGAGAAGCTAATTGCCTGAAGGTCAGAAACGCTAGTAGGATTTTTTCTTTCTTTTTAGCTCAGCAAACTGCAGTCCAGAGCCCATCTTGCACAATGTGCTGATACTAGTCACAAAATGTTGGGTGGCTCGTTGTCACTGGTGGGAGCTGTTGGAGAAGAACAATAAAAGCCATGAGATTTTCTGGGGAGAGTAATGCAAGAATTGTTTCAGGAATTGCTCCACAGCTGATGAAAAAGCTGGGGTTGAGCACAGTATTCTTAGGCATGAAAAGACAAAATTGCATTAAGTGTAAGGGGGGGAACGTGCTTTCTCCTCTCTACTTTATTAAAAAATGGTGCAATTTTACAGTCAGTATTTTTAATGAAAACTTTTATTGATGTATAATTTTGATGAGTAGAAACTCATCAAAAGAAAGGAATTCTAGCTTTCCAGTGTTTCTTGATTTTTTTTGTTTACTCTGTTTAAAATTTCAGAGACCGTTTTGATAAAAGTAGGTGGAGAACATCAGAGTGAGGAAACAAAAAAAAAAAAATCAACAGATTTGTCAAAGACCTTTCCTGTGGGTTGCCTAAGTGCAAAACAAAAACTTTACAGACTTACCTACTCTGAAATCACAAGTGATATAGAAAAACCCTTAAAATCCTGGCTTGCAGCCATTTATGGAGCATAGGTGTCATATGCTGCTATGAGAAAAGTAAGTGCTTATTGAGGAAGCTGCTCTGTTCTTATTGTATATCTTCTGGGTAGATTTAAGGTCCAGCTGTTCCTGAAATATTTAGTGTTGCAGTACAAAAGCCTGTCCAGAACCTATGGTTCCTATCTGGAAGCTTGAGTTGTATGCTTTGTAGCTGGTAGAGAGATGCTGCCTGGTCATTGCTATTCTACTGCCAGCTGAAAGCCTGCTGAGAATCCAGAAGTATTCCGGACTTGTGAATACAGAATACAAGTAACAGGCTGTGTCTTGTACATGTACATTTCTAGACCTAGGAATACAACATCCACCTAGTTGGAGCCTCAGCCCAGTCAGTTTGAGTATATGCAGTCTCTATTTGCTCATCTTGATTAGTGGAGCTTTGAACTCTAGTGAAATGTCTTACAGTTTGTCTTAAATCTATCTCCCTCCTCCTCGTTGTGTGTGTTTTTATTTGGCTTCTTCAGCCCTGTTCTAGTAAGAATGCTTTCCGACTTTGAATCCTTGGCAATGGCCCAACAATCTTGTTAAATGATCTCTCCCTCCCTGTAAAAGGGGATTGCTGCCAAAAAACACTCCTTGAACCTTAAAACAAAAAATAAAAGCCCAAAACCAAACTCACAACAACAAACCACAACCACATGAACAAACAAACCATAAACACCATGGTGAGAGTTTTTAGTGAGCTCTTGTACTCCAGTTGGTTGCCAGCTTCTTGCATTCTGCTTCATCTTTTCTCTAAACTTTTATGGCCCCTAATCGTCTGTAAAGCATTGCATACCCCTACGGTGCCATATAAATGAAATAACAATGATGCTCTTGAATTAATTGGGTGCTTTTGCATACAGTAGTTTTACAATATCTTCTCCTCATTATAAGACCCTCTCAGTTGAAGCTGTGGGTCCAATTGCCACAGATAATTCAGTGCAAGATTGAAGGTGTGTATGAGAGATCCCATTTTTTCCCTTATGAGCCCTTTGTGAGGAGGATATGTTTTAGTTCATTAAAGACGTGCATCAGATAATTACGTTATATTCTCTTCTCCAAATTCCTTCCTCCTTTTTAGTTCTCAGTTTTATAGATCTTACAAAACACCAAGTCTTACAGAGGCTTACAAATCTCCATAAAGCTGCCTTTTTTTTTTTTTTTTTTTTTTAAATATCATGGGGATTTCCTTCAGATTTCCTACTTCCATATCAGTGTAGAGCACTGGAATAGATCCTTAAGATGTGCTTTTCCCAGAGTTTTTATTTATTCTCCAGGCAGAGTCCTCTACCAACAGAAGCACACTGTTGGCAAAATAACAGCATTTGTGCCACAGTTTTCCCATCAATAGCAAAGCAAATCTCATGAGCTAATCAAACTAGCAGGTGTTTTGGTTGTAGGTAACCTCAGTGGTTAGCATCTTAATGAGGGAGAGCAATCCAGTGATCATTTCAGCTTCCACTGGCTTGAAAAACTTAATCTTACTGCAGTGTTGCTGGGTCAAAACATTCAAAACAGTACTACATCTTCTGTGGAAATATGTGAATTTCTAGAAACTCCAGAAAGTAGATTTCAAGTCCTTTGTCTTGCATCATGCTTATGTATTAAGGTTATTAAGTTTGGATCAGACTTTATTTTTCCATTGGTTAAAATGGAAAAATAGCACACACTGATGACAGTGGTCTGGAAATTCCCTGGGATGCCCTTAGTGGTAGGCAAGTATATGAACAAACATCACACATGCACGACTTTTCCTTCTCAATGCAGAATATCTTGTTTCAATATATGTTGTGGAGAGGTTATGTCTTGCAAGTGTCTTGTAAAACTGGGACTGCTGCTTTGCAGTCCCAGTGGAGCTCGGGGCAAATGCAAAAGCAATGTCTCTAAATCTGCTTGTCGAGTGGTTCTCAACTTCAGTTGAGAAATTAACTAAGCAGAAAATGGCAAACTTTGGAGTTATTTGGAAAGCAGGTTGTCTGTGCTTCTTTCACCCACAGAGTACTAAAAAGTCTATCCTTTAACTTAGTCAGAAGAGATATGCTAGTGAAAGTAGTGGGTCTCTGTGGTTGCCATGAAGCTGTCAGCGGTCACAGTCAAAAGAAGATCAAAGCAGAGATGTACATAGCTACAAAATTATGAAATGACCTTAGGTTCAGTTTAGATAGACCGAAGCTACCCCAAGGTCTAGCTTCTCTGTGGTGTAGAATGTAAGCACAGGTGAGGACCAGGCACATGTTCCAGACTCCTCAGTACTCTGTTTGCCTGAACAGACTTGGTGAGTCACTGGATGAACAAGCATGTTAATGAAGGAATCCAGCTGGCTTTCTAAAAGGCAGAAATGGAGAAAGGATGCAAATGTAGTGCATGCTCTTTGGTCTCAAGATCAGTTTCAGAGCAGTGCAGTCGTAGCTCTAGTTTGTTTAACCTGTGAATCCCCTCCTGCCCCCAGAATGCTAGTTTTCTACTCCTAGCAATAAATACATCCTTTATCAGGTTACTGTCAGAAAAGTAGATCTAGAAATTGCATCGTGCTGGAGCTTGCTTCAGTATCAATTGAGCTTACCTTGAATTTAAAAAGAGAAAAGGATGTTCTGAGCTACATCATGAACTGGTTTAGACATACTTTTTGCTCATTCACAGGTGTTTTTCTGTTGTTAAACAGAATTTGTCCAATTTGGGAATTCTGACCTTCATAGACGGATCCTGGATGGTGTTATGTAGTTATCATTCGCCTCTCCAAATGAAATGTTGTGGGGTTTTTTTTGTTTGTTTTTCACAAAGAAGATCCAGAGTAGGGATGTAATCAGCATAATATAGATTACAATGGAGATGCCAAGGATTAATGAACCTTAAAAACTTTCCTGGGCTTTCCAGATCCTAAATAACGTGCAAAGACTGCAGCCCAACATCAGTGCATGCTATGTTCCAGAACAAGCACTAATTTGCTTCTCGTGGCATCTTTGCTGTACTAACAGGTACAAATCTTCTAATATTATCAGCCTTTCTTCTGCCCTCTTGCCTGAGCAGCTTAGTTTGTTTCTGTGGCCACAAGTATTTCAGGAAATGCAGCAGTACATCAGTCCCTTATTCGGTAGCTTTTTCCTTTACGTTTTGCAGGGGCGTTGTCTGAAAATAGTCTTGTAGAGGAAGGGAGGAAAAAGAGGCCATCTGCAGCTTCAGCTGTCAGGCTGGTGAAGACAGGGGCAGTGAAGCTGTAGATTTAGATGACAGATGCCCAGACGAATGGCAGATAAGTGGGGAACTTGGTGATGGAAAATTGTACAGTGGAAACAGAAAGAATGAGAAAACAGGCCATAATTTCAAAAGAAAAGGAAAGGAATCTGAGAAACCAACCCCTGTGCCATGGTATAATGGGCTTCACTCTGGATCCGTGAGGTTGTGCTTCAAATTGTTTCTGAGCTTAGGCATGACTCCCACATTTCCTTTTCCCTAATTTCTTTCTAGGAGTCATGAGCTGAAACCTATCTGACATCTTTCCAGTGACCTCTGTTGAGCTGTGATCTGGAATTTCCCCTTGCTGCACTGCCTGTACAAGCTCTGCTAAGGCTACGTTGCACCCCTATGGTGCTAAGTCTCTCATGGAAGCCAGCCTCACTTGCTTTGAGTGACAGAGAGATCCCACTTTCTCAGCCAAACTGTAGAATCAACAAAAAGGGATGGGATTAGGTTTATGTAAATGTGCTGCCAGGGGCAAGCCCATGACCTCGCACCCCAGTGAGCACTGAACTTACATCATAGGATGTGCTGATTAATTGTAGATAGGCAAAGTCACTTGTAAGCCATTTATCATAGTCATCGTTAGGTGTCAAAAGAGACCTGGTTAAGAGGGATTGCTCCCATTTTTCTTCGGCTTTCATCATGCCCTAGTACCAGCAAGGACCCATGGATGGATTAACCAATTATTTACTAAGTCTGACATAAACAAATGGCCAAAACCAAGCTTCAGGTATGGGAAAATAGAACTGCTTGCCCATGGTTATTGCCAAAGCTATCAGCAGTATTCACATCATTAGAGCCCTTGGGGTAAGCCAGGAAGGGCACTGATGATCTTGCTCTCTTATAAGACAAACAGTCAGAATGAGGAGAAAGTCCCTGTGCTAGAGACTCAACAATCAAATGAGCTAAACAAAGGCGTCTGAACATTTTATTTGTTACTCTTGCTTTTGGGATGCTTCTACAAGTGCTTTATTGTCATGAACTCTGAGCTGTATGTTGATATGATGCTGGGTACAGTGGAGGAGAAAGAGAAACGCTCCTAGAACCCCACCCCCCTGAGCTCTCTTGCAAAGCCATCCATATTCTGCTGCTCAGTGTTGTAACTCCTAAGAGTTGTAAAACTAAGAGCTTCTGAGTAGGACAAATAGAAATATTTCTTCAGGTCAAGGCTCCAGGTTCTAGGGCATGACCACTATTGCCTTCTTGGTAAGGTGGAAAGTGATGTGGTAGAGAAAAACTCTGTATTTTATGGCTGAGGAAGCAGGTCCCAGGAGACAGTATCTTGCCTGAGCTATACAAGAGGCCCGTGCTTAATATGGTTGCCCTCATTTCTGCCCTGTTCTCCTCTCCGGCTGTTGATACATGGTCTGTGATTCCTTATCATAAATAAGATTTGTGAGCTCTCTGGGGAAATGGACTGTCTCTTCTCCTATGCTTGTTGTAGCTTGTACAGGGGTATAAATAATAATAGTCATTAATGCTAATAATGTGTTTTTTAACCTTTTGATCATCCTCTGTCTGATAAAATAGAAACAGGAGAGAAATCTAGCTTTGAAAAAAAAGCTACTGGCAGAAACTATTAACATTGCAAAGGGTAGCAGAAGTCAGGCACTGCCAAACGTAAGGCTGCGACCTCATGTTTTCCATTTAGTTTGCTATTGCATCACAGACTTATTTTTTAAAAATAGTAGGTAAGTTGTAGCCTCTTCTCTGATCAGTATGCTAAGCTTTTTGTGTAGTCTATGAAGAGGTAAATTGTCCCTGTGACACTAGAGGTCTGCTCTCTTGTTTCCATCAGTTACAGTTGGCAAATCACCTCTGTTGCTTTCACCTCTCTCATCCTTTGTTCACCTTGTCTGTCTTAGCACCTGGTATCAATGGTTTGAAAATATTTCTCACTGTTCTGCAGAGCACCTAGAACAATAGGATTTGGTCTCAATGAGGGCTCTTTACATCCCTGCAACACAACTGATAGACAGTGAAGGGGAATCAATTTGTATACTCGATACAGAGCAAATAAGAGAAAGGGCTGTCTTAGTGATTACGCTGTTGAAGGGACCTAGATCAGTGGACACAGAGTTCAGTGAATCTTTCATTTGCTTTGATTGTGCTTGCAAGCAAGTCTCTAGTGATGCATAGAAGTGTGTGGACCTCTGCCTACAAAAGATTACTGCTCTTCATTGTACTGAACATCAAGTGTTTTCTTGCCACACAAATCAGGCAGTATTTTCTAGGAACATGGTTTGGACTCATGAAGCCCAGTTTAATGTAGCCATGGTTGTATGTTTTCTGTTTCTCTGGATATTGTTGTCCTCACCACAGCAAGCTTGACTTCATTTCTAAAGCACAGTAATATTGTCATAGTGATGGCTAAGGATGTAAATGATGACAGATTTGTATAGAAAAATACTATCATTTATTTGACTTATAAGTATGGATCTGCTTCTGGGCTTGCAAACCTGGAAAGATGGTTTTTTTTGTTGTTTTTTTTTTTCAGCTATACTCCTTAGGTTAATAAAATACATTGCCTTTTCCTATCTTGCCTCACACTATTTGCCTTTCAGCTCTCTATCCACAGTAATTTCAACATTGGAACTGTTAAAAAAAAAGGTGCAAATTGTTTCTTCCACTAATCATAAAGCACTCTCCCAGTCTCAAGTATCTTAAACAGCCAAATGCTTGCTCAGGCTTTCAAAAATAAAAACAAAATAAAAATCCATCTTTGTGTAAGAGGCTAGGTCTGAAAAATATCAGTCTGGGAGTATATAATTTTAATATGTTATGAAGCTCTGAAAGGACACTTGCAATGGGAATGCTCACACAGCCCTAGCTCCTGCTGCTTTTCAGACAGTAGAAGGTGGACTCATTGGCACAAAAAAGGTTTTGGGGAGCTCACCACCATCCTGTGTTTCTGTCCAGGAAATGTAAGGCTATCCAAAACCGTGTAAGTCAACTCTCATTGCAGATAATGAGACTGAAGTGTTCTGGTGATATTTAGAATTCATCTGTTTGTGTCTTATGTCAAGAAGATCAGCTTAGTCAGACAAGCATAGTGGACAAATAACTACCTTTGTTTTCTTGTACAAGAGAGCACAGACTTATGGTCGTCCTGGCTCAAAAGTCAGCCCATAATATAGCTAACAAAATCACCAAGTCTAATGGGGGATGTACCTCTTGAAGGCATAATGTAGGGCTTAGTGAAACCATCAGGTGGGAAGTTGGGTCACAGGGTAGAGCACCTCATGCACATCAGGTGTAAGAGTTAAGGGAAGGAAGCTCAAGGCTCTCAGCTGTTGCCAAAGAACTGACAAGCTACAGCTGGGGTTCTGTGGCTCTGCTTTTGGGCAGAATAAGGCATATGCAAGAGGAGCTGTATGCTTTTTCAAGAAAATGTCTTCTGTATAGTGCTGCCAGAGGAGACAGACCCTGAATCCAAGGCAGAGGTGAGTGAGGTCTGTGTTGCCAAACTCTGGTAGAGATTTACAAGCCCAGGGTGGCTGCAAAAACAGTCTTGAAAGGTGCTTTGTAGCCTTGAGGGATTATTCATCCCTCTGCAAAAACCAGTTAATGCTGAATGTGGCAGGAATTTTGTGGTGTAAACACCTGTCCCCCTAAATTGTGGATTTAATGATGATCTTAAGGGCTTTTTATTACTTTTTTTTTCCCAGCTTGAGAGAACTGACTTTTCTCACAGAAAATGTGACAACTCAAAAACGTAATCTGCCAAAATTTTTCTTTGGGGGCTAGCCAATTTTCTTGTTTTTCACACTTGCAGATTTCCAGTAGAATTTTGTTAATGTTCAAAGAGCAGGGATCCTCTCTGCAGAACTTCTTGTGTGTGTCCCAGAGGCTGGCTTCCGTGTGCCTGTGTCTCAGACTTTCTCAGCATAGCTTGGATAAGGCTCTCCTTGGAGAAGAAGTTGGCTCTGTGGATGCAGTATGGTAGACGTGTTGATAGCAACTCCTGTTCCATTCATTTTATGTTCTAATTATGTATCAATGTCAAAGTGTGTGTGTATGCTGCTGCCAAATGTTTTCTGTGAGTTATACTTTATATGCCCTAACTTGCAGAGATTATAGGTTATCAGTAGTCAACAGAGATTCACCAAAGAGCAGTCATGCTCAACCAACTTGGTAGCCTTCTATGATGTCATCTCCAGCTGGGTAGATGGGGACAGAGCAGTGGACGTTGTGTACCTTGACTTCAGCAAGACATTTGACACCGTCTCCCACAGACCCTTGTAATAAAGATTAGAATGTTGTGATAGATAAGTGAATGGTGAGGTGGACTGAGAAGTGGCTGACAGAGAGTTGTCATCGGGGACACATTGTCTGGTTGGAGGCCTGTAATTACTGGTGTTCCCCAGGGGTCGGTGCTGGGTCTGGTTTGGTTTAACGTCTTCGCCAATTACCTGAATGAAGGGGTAGAGTGTACCCTCAGCAGTTTTGCTGATGATACAAAGTTGGGAGTAGTGTCTGATACACCAGAAGGCTTTTGCTACAATTCAGTGAGATCTGGGTGGACTAGAGAGCTGGGTGGAGAGGAATCTGATAAACTTCAGCAAGAACAAGTGTAGGGTCCAATTGTACGCACCAGTACAGCTTAGGGGCTGACCTGCTGGCGAGGAGCTCTGTGGAGAAGGACTTGGGTGTCCTTGTGGACAACAGGTTGGCCACAAGCCAGTGGTGTGCTCTTGTGGCCAAGAAGTCTAATGGTAGATCAGGGTGCATCAAGAAGGTTGTGGTGACCAGCAGTTTGGGGCAGGTGACCCTACCCCTCTACTCTGTTCTGCTGTGGCCACATCAGAAGTACTGTGTCCAGTTCTGGGTTCCTCGGTTCAAAACAGACAAGGATCTTCCAGAGAGAGTCCAGCGGATGGTCACAAGATTATTAAGGGCCTGGAGCATCTCCCATATGAGGGAAGTCTGAGAGAGCAGAGAAACGGATCTCATTGCTGTTTATAAATATCTAAAATGTGGGAGTTGAGTTGGTGGAGGCAGTCTCTTTTTGGTGGCGTGCAGCGATAGAACAAGGAGCAACGGGCAGAAGGCAAAACACAGGAATTTCCATACAAACATGAGAGAACGTTGTTACTGTGAGAGTGATAGAGAACTGGAACTGGTTGCCCTGAGAGGTTTTCAAGTCTTCTTCTCTGGAAAAATTCAAGATCCATCAGAGTGCCTTCCTGTGTGACCTGCTATAATTAACCTGCTTTAGTATGGGTTTGGACTTGATGATCTCTAGATGTGCCTTTCAACCACTACAGTTCAGTGACTGTATGCTATGGCTAATTCTGGATGAAGCATCCCTGTGGTTCTTGTTGTACCAGTACTTGTAACGTGGTTGTCTCCAAGGGTTCTTGGTACAGTCGCTACTGCATCATCACACAGCAAGTGTTGCTGCCGTCTCATTAGCTGGCTATTTCTGTGGACTTCTATTTTATGGAATTGATATATAACCAAGTACAGCCAATAAAAAGGCTGTGCCTTTTATTGGTTCAGAAAGACTCCTTTTAATTTTGTAGAAGCCCTGGTGAAAAACCCTTCCTTGAAGAAACCTTGAAAAGACATTCTTCCTTCTTTGATGAGTTTCTCGGAATGATAGTAAAGAGAAAGAAAGGAATGGGGTAAGGGGTGGGAGGCAGTTGGATGCCAAGAGAAGTTGAGAGTGGAACATGGGAAGAATGTAGATAAGGCACGTGAAGTGGCAGCAAGGAAATGGTAGGTGGGAAGTATTGTTTGAGCAGAGTTGGCTCTTCCTGCCTCTCAGGCTGTAGGTGAATGGGAAGCATGAATGCTGTTTTATTAGTCTACATAGAGGAGCCTAATCAGATGTGAGGCTATTTGTCATGGTCTTGATGCACTGTGCATCCCTTCTATGAGAACTCACATTTCTGGACAGTGTGCAGTCCTTGACCTTGGACAGTGGTGGGTTTCATAGAGCCACATGACAAATGACTATTTCTTGCTGAGAGAACATCTCCTTCCACTCCCTTTCCCAAGATCACATGCAGCACATGCCACAACACTCTTCTAAATCACGATAAAATGTGCTATTCATCACAGATGCACTAGTCCCAAAGACATGCCATGAAACCCACAGATGCAACACTCAATAAAACAAATAGTAATACACACATGTCAGAGAGAGACATGAGGGACAGGACACTAAAACATCCAGGATGAAAACACTCTTGGGTAACGTATGGCTCTTGTCTCCTGTTCACTTTACCAAGCTCTCTCAGCTTTAAATTTCAGGACCACTAATTCTCTTATGTAAACTCTGCTAAATTTGCATGGCCTACTATGTTTTCAATGCTGCTTCTATTACAGTAAAAGAAAAAGGCACTAAGCCTTTTGCTAATGCAACATGAAATTTGCACAGTTAAATAACAGTAATTTGAAAAAAAAATCTGTAATGGAAAAGTTATAAGTTCCTCTATCAACTTCAGTTTGCCTGCTTGAGAAGTATTTTATGGTAGGTTCAGTATGAACATTTGGAAGAAAAAATATTACGTGTGTGCAGGCGCAGTCGAGTTAATATTGATATTGCATGAAGACACTAAAGTGAAGATGAAATAGAAATGGAAGCATGAGTGGTTAAACAGTTAATAGCACAAAGCACATTTATTTATTAAAAAATGGACAGGCATCCATGCACGGTGCATCTGCATGCATCCACTCAGCCTTAATGAAATACTTTCACTATGCATTAAAAGTAGCCATCTTTCAATCATTCAGAGCTGTCAGAATCCAACCTTTTTTTCCCTCTCTCTAAATGGGGTTGTAGATACACTCTTTGATAACTAATATGTCTATGGCTCATCTGGCTTTTGAATCTTTAGGTAGGTGGATAAACTGCAGCAATTCAATAAGAAAGGAAGGAAGAACAGTGACTTAAAAGAAAATTTGTTTTATATGTTTAGGAAGAGTCGAATATAGTGTTCCTCCTTCTGTTCTTGTCCTTGTCCTCTAGGTAGCAGAGGGATTTGACCACACAAAAAGCAGCCTCACCTTTGGCTCTAGGCCAATCCCAGAGAATTCCAGCCCACAGAATCTGATACTCCAGTTCATATTTAGTAGCCTAATGTCCTGACTAACTCTGTTGGTGTGACTCAGCATGAGCAGGAGAGCCAAACCCCAGCCCTGAATGTTTTTGAAGGTTAGGAGTATGTCAAATGGGCTGTAAGAAGTAGCTGTTCTTTCTTCAGTTATGCTGGTTTCTCCAGAAAAGCATAAGGCAATGCTACCTGAAGGAATGTTGCTTCTTTTGAATCTTCTAGGGTTTTTTTTAACCGCTGTCAGGTCTAAATGGGAATGATGCTGGCTTCAGTATCATCTCCCACTGGTTTTATCCCTGCAATTTATGGTCTGAAGGAGAGATCTAATTCTGATTTTACTATTATTATTTATTGTGGTGTTGCTGTTCTGTCAGTGCTCAAAGACTTCAAAGAGAGTTGGACCCAACAGGCCATGGGATGTTCATATACAAAGTATGACATGGTTATGTGGTTGAGAGCTGGCCTAGCTGGCTCCTGTAGTGCCTGTGCCCCACCTCAGTGGGAATTCCTGTAGCAACACTTAAAAACATACAAACTGGTTTGACAGCACTTCATTTTGGCACAATGAGCTCCAAACAAACCTTGTGGCACGGGTTTATCTTTTGCACATGCCGTCTTTTATAATGTAATCTGTTGGTATCGGAGGATGGAAACTATTGTAAAAGGGAAATCATGAGAAAGAATCGTGTTCCTCCAGCTGACTGGAGTCAGCTGACTTTAATCTGCTCTAATATTTTAGTTTGATTTCCTCAGGAAATGAAGCCTAGCTGATAGTATGCATCAATCTGTTTTTCCATGTGTTGTTCCTCCCAACCAATTTCAACCACATTTAAAAGAAGGCAGGAAGCTGAAAAAGTGAGTTTGCACCTGTATGGTTCTTAATAGCTGGTGATTAGGTAATGCCTCACTCTGTCCGTAGGGGAAAGGCACCTGGTGGCAGCCAGCCAGGACAAACAGTATCTCTGCTTTGCATTGCAGCGTGCATTTTGGTTAACTAGAAAACAAGTACACACTTCTGGACTACCCACAGCAAACAGTTTATTTTTGCTGCAGGGGATGTCATAGGGATATGATGGGATCTGGTTATGGGAAGGCAGGCTCTGTAATTTCTGTTTGCAGAGCAGCTTGCTCTAAAGCGGTCTAAAAAGGAATACTTCTGGAGTGGTGTTACTTCTTTAGAATCGTGCATATCATTCCTGTGCATGCATGGTCACCTTAGTGTTCCAGGGGGATTCATAAGGAGGCTTTATCTTCACATCCTCAACTCTGGATGTGCATTCCAAGAGGAATTTTTTTGGATTATTTTTTAACAAATTCGTCTAGAAGATCTAGGACATATTGGGTATTTAACGAGAACAGCTGTTGTTGCCTGATCCACCTGTGGGTATTTTCCTCTCCCCCCTTCTCCTTCGAGTTGCTGTCACTAGATCAACAGTGAGGACCAACACTTTTGCATCTCCATCAGCCTTTCTCCTTCCCCACCTGCGGGCCAGGCCCTTCATTACCTGAAGATTTCTCAGGTTTTGCGAAAGCCTCTGAAGGCCCTGGAAGGAGCCTCGACTCCTGCCTGTGGCCACACGTGTGCAGGGATATTTTGCCTGTTGGCTTCTGCCTGAACTTTCAGCCTTTGAGGGCCCCGCTTGTGTGTGGCTAAGAGGCTTCTGTGATGTGTAAATTGAGATTGTTATCTCCTAGCAGTGGCATCCAGGCTGCCATGACAACCGTGGTGAGGGCACAATGTGGCCCAGGAGAGGCCATCATGTTTGGGGCCATTCCGTGGGGATTGCCACCTTGCAGTGACTTCTCAAAGGTTTTGCAGTCTGTGTCCCCAGCTGCAAAAGGACACCTTTTTTGAAATGCCTGGAGAGTGACTGATGAAAAGCCCTGTGCGAATGTTAAGTAGTACTTCATTACTGCTGCTCTTCTCACCAGAAGCAATGATTTCAGGGGGCAATGAAGCTACAGGAGCTAATTACTCCTTGGGAAGAAAGTTCATCTTGTGTAAGGTAGGGAGGAACTTGCGTTTGAAGGGAGAGGGGTAGTGGGAGAAACCTTCTCTAAGCAAAGCTGGATTTCCTACGCAGAGTGATTCCTTCTGGTCCCTCTGAAATTGCATGGAAGTCACGGGAGATCCAGAAAAGATTAATGCATCCTGATGCGTGCTATTTGTCCTGGAGGCCTTGGCAGCTCTGTAATTACAGTCAGTACGCCTAAGTCCCTCTCTGACCCCTGTATACTGCCTGGTGGTGCCACCAGCATCAGAGAGACCCTGGATTTGGGATCTGTCAGGCAGAACTCTGCTGAGAAATGAAACCTGCCCCTCTGCATTTCTCACTGCAGCGATGAGGAGTGCTCTCCTCCTTTGCTGAATAACTTCCCCATGTCAGTTGGAGCCTTAGGGACTCTTGAGCCAAGCGTGGTTCACAGACCTGTGATCCAAGAGAGATGTTTTCAGGGGAAGGAGAGAGCCATATTTTTATAATGTATATATTTATATATATATATTAAAAAAAAATGAAATAAATGAGCAGGCTTGCAACACTAGGTGGCAGAGGTGGGATCTTTTCTGCTCAGAGCACTGTCCTATAAGGCATTGCTTGTTTAAGTACAGTCGCATTTAGTTGGAGCTGCAGGAGAGAGACGGAGAGATTCTCTCTGTGTTTACAGCCAGCGCAGGCTACGGCGAGCATCTAACCTGGTCCCCCTTCCTCCCGCACTTGGAGGGGAGAGTGCCAGGCTGTTTGGGAATCTGGCCACCGTGGGTCAGCCCTCCTTGTGACTGGATTGCCAGAGCTGGTAGAGCAGAGCCCGGGGGGACTGAAGGGAAACACACATCCCCTTTTATTTGAGAGGGGAAGAGGAGGGGAAAAAAAGAAAGAAAAAAAAAAAAAGAAAAAAAAAGAAATTGAGAGAGGAGGGAAGAGACGGAGAAAAAGGCAGAGGAAGCAGAGCGAGTGAGAGAGAAGCATGAGGACCTACTGGCTGCACAGTATCTGGGTGCTGGGATTCTTCCTGTCCCTCTTCTCCTTGCAAGGTATGTGATGAGTTCTTTCTTGCAACCTTCTCGAACCCCTTCGCTTGAATTGAGGCTGATGGACTGAGGGTGAATGGAAACATGGAGCTGGAAACTGGAGCTATTTAGATTCCTCGGTCTTATCCAACCCCCCCCACCCCCCCTCCTTCAAGCCTTCCCCCCTCAGGAAATAATAAGCCAAGGAGAGATCATTCTCGGTGAATCCTATGGTTAGAGGACACTGCATGTGACTGACTTTGCTGCTGTATTTATGCTTTTGCAGAGGGGGAGCTGGAGAGGGGGGAACGGGAAGATTTGCAAAGGGAAAGAGGAGTGGGTGAATATGGGTATCATTTTCATCCACAGCCAGTGTTCCTCAGCACTTTGGGGCATAAGTACTGATGCTTCAGGATCTCTCACCTTCCTAAGCAGATCAGTGTTAAGTTTCTTTTTTTTTTTTTCCTTTTTCTTTCTTTTTATTTTATTATTATTATTATTATTTTATTTTGGTATTTTGGTTTTGCTGGTGAAGGTGGGAAATTAGAGGAGCCTCACTGCCTCATCACAAAAACATTGTCCTTCCCCACCTCAAGGGAGGGAGGGGAAAAAAAAAAAGAATGGAGTAAAAGAAAGGAGAAGGAAATTTGTTGGTTATGGGATTTTGTTCAGTGGAGAATTGCCAGCTGGGCTTCTTGCTTCAAGAGCCAAGTGTGAGTACAGAATTTAGTTAGAAGTGATGACAGACATGCTAGCTGGTTTTGAGATGCTTTCTGTAAACAGGAGTTAAGGGTTAATGCATCCCGTGCTGTATGTATAAATACACATCACACATGCACATATAATCATAGCCCTGCAAATCACAGCTTGTGCATGATCCAGGCTCACTCACACGTATCTGTGGTCCCATATACCCCTGCGCACACACACACTCATGAATATAGCATGGAAGATGAATAAACTCGCTCTGGCACATACAGTTCTAGCTCCTGAGCACATGCAGTTCCTGGAGTGCCAGTCTGCTGCTCTCTCACTCACGTTTGCTCTTCCTCTCTCCCTCCTTCAAGCCTCTCTCCATCCTGCACGCTGGTTTTGGTGGCTGCTTGCACATCCTATGCTGTCCCGCTGCACCGGTCTTGCAAGTGCATGTACACATGTGTGGTACATTGATACTCTGTATATGCACCTATCTGGCCTCCTGCCTTGCACGGTCTCGCATTTGCAGCATCTTGCATGCAGCTTGAGCATATCTCACTGTATCCGTCTTCATCTCTCACACTCCTGTGTACACTGTGGTGTACGGAGGGATGCCCAACCACAGTATCCAGCCCTTTTCCTCATACTTCTGCACACAGTTTCACACTCACTGTTCTATTTTATGTCCACTAAGCAGATCACGCAGGCACGCTCCCTGTACACACGTTCTTCCTGTTGCAGCCGCACGCTTACCTGTCACTGCTGTGTGCGCTCACTGCAAAATCCCTCAATTTCTCCCACTTTCTCACGTTTACTGAGTGTTTCCTTCCATACAGCCTCTTTTCCTCTGTCTCTGCATCGAATGCACATGCTTTTTCACTGTCACATATATTCTCTCAAACTTGCATACTCTGAATTGTGAATCCAGCCCCAGCACCTTCCGCCTGCCTTCCTCTGTCAAGTGGCTGATTCTGATGGGCTTGGAGGATTTCCTCCAGCACACAGGATGTGTGCAGGGGGAGAGGAGACCAGTACTTGAATACTGCAAATAGCAGGTGTCAGCAGTGAAGTGGGGGAGCTGCTGTGAACCTCCCCCTGCTCTGGAATCATAGAATTGTTAAGGTTGGAAAAGATCACCTAGTCCAGCCATCAGCCCGATCCCCACCACCTTCACTAAACCATGTCTCTCAGTGCCCCATAGGCACAGACCTCTTAAGGAAAATGGATTCTAGATCCGAGTGCTGTTCTTCTCTGGTACTTGTTTCCTAGTCTGCAGTCAGTGCTGCTTGCTCTTTGCACTGAGTCAGAAGCCTTCCTTGAACTGCCACCAGAGCATCCCGATTCTAGCACAACTCAGTGCTGCTTTCATCCTTTCCAGTGTCTGCAGCTTATGCCAGACTTGTGGGCTGTGTTACCTTCTGTGCTAGTGAGTTACTATCGCCACAGCTGTAACAACCACATCTCTTCTGAGAACCATCAGGGAAGGTCCCTGGATGGCTCTTTTACCAGGAACCCTCTGAGAAGGCAGAGGCGCAGCGCAGTTGTCCTCTCTGGGTTTTCAAATGGGACTGGGGATGCAGGAGGTGTTGCAAACCGAGAGCTCCCACTTCTCCTTTTCCCGAAGTTCAGATGTGGTAAAAACTAGCCCCGTTCTGCTGCTGGCTCCAGCATCACAGCCAGCAGTGCCTCCCCTTCCCACAGCTGGGGGGTGAGGGGATGGCGAAGCGGGGACATTGGGGCTGCAGCGCATCACGAGAGAGCCCAAAGCCATCTGAAGGAGTTAAGAACAGGAAAGTAGTGTGCCCCACTGTGATTTTTTTGTTGTTTTTTCCTCGTTTAAAAGAGAAAGGCGGAGGGGGGTGGGGTGGGGAGGGAGGGTGTTGTGGAGAGCCACTTATTTCAAATTAATTGGCTTTCGCTGAAAGTGTGATAATGAGCCCGGAACGTTTCTGTAACCCTGCTGAGCACGGGTTTTGAACGCTTACCCTAGAGAGCCGCAGCACCGGCTGTGACGGGCAGTGACCCCGTCTCCGCTTCCAAGCGCATACCTCCGGAGCCAGGCAGCTGTGCCTGGAGCTGCCTAAAACTTGCCCGCACCTCACCGTCCGCTTGGGGGTGTACGGGGGAACGCAGAAGGAGCTCCTGGCCGCCTCCTGCTCGCTCAAGGCCGCCGGGCAGGGGGTGAGGAGGAGGGAGGCTGGTGCTGAGCTGAGACTGGGTAATGCCAGGGGGGCACAGGGACTTGAACCCCCATCTTCCCCGCAGGCTCGAGGCTCTGATTGCTGCACGGTGGATCCGATGGCTCCGTTTCCTTAATCCGGTGCCTCAGGCTCGGTGCCGCTGCACCTCAGTGCTGGCCAGGAAGGCAGGTGGCTGGGGGGTGGGAGCTGCTGGTGGCACGCTGCAGCTCTTCCCCTGAAGGGATTGTCTCTTAGCTTGGTGTGCCTGTAGCTTCCGATAAGGATCAGACTCTTGGATCGAACTTGGAAGCTGGTTTTTCACTTCTTTCTTTTCCGCACCTAGCCCTCTCTCCTCATTTCCACCCCCCCTCCCCCCCAAACAAACAAACAAACAAAAAAACACCCCCCCAGAAAAAAAAAACTAACAAACAACACATAACACGGTGTGCAAAGGTGAGAAAGCAAAAGCAAAATGACTTGCGTCTATCAAAAATTGTATTTTGAGCACTTGAAATAGCTTCTTATTGTTTTCAGTTTTTACCTTCTATTACTGTAAATCATCCAAGCCGCCAGCACGAGAAGTTCTGATTACCCACCTGAGCTTTTTACTTAAGAAATGAATGCCTTAAAAATTACACATTTGCTTTGCATTGAAAATTCTTCTAAGTAAACTTGGAAAAGTAACAGCTGTTTCAAATCTACGATTCATTTAAGGAAAAAAATTATCCCAGCTTATTTTAACCAACCCCCCCCTACACTGCCCCACCTCGTTGGTTAATTGCAGGAGATTGGTGTTGTTGTTGTTTGGTTTTTAAATCATTAGAATCCTTCCGCAGCCAATTTGTTGAAGTAGATGCTCAGAAACATTGTGCAGAACTGGTCTGCGTAGTACGGGTGGCATTTATTTGTGATGCATTTTTTGAGGTGCTCGAGGGTATTCATAAATGGGGAAATGAATCTCAAAGAAATTACAGAGGCACTTGGGGAAGTGGAGTAGGATGCCTTGGGTTGGTATGCAGTACAAATGTTATCTGTGAAGTCTTGTGCTTTATAACGTTAGTGGGCAACGTGGGTGTGAAAAATGATATGTTTGTTAATGCGCAAGGCTTGTGCAATCTGTATGGATGGAGGCATGTACCCAAGTGTTTCTGTGCTGATAATGTGTAATGGATGGGGGAGAAGAGAGAGGGGAGGAGAAAGAATGTATGTGTGTGCTAAGAGCGGTGTTGTAGTGTATGTGTAACCGTGTATGGTGATAGCTGTGCGGTTGGGTAATGTTGAGGCTGGAGAGAAAAGTCCTTACCTGCTCTCCTGGTTTTCTTTCCAGCTCTCTCAATCATCTGGGGCAGGCAAAACTCTGATGTGCTAGGCTGTATTGATGAGGAAATGATTCACTCCACTGCTTTGCGTTCCCTTAAATGATGTAAAGGTTCAATACTTAAAAAAGGAAAACACTTTTCTTGTATGTTTAAATGAGAAAGAGGCTGAAAAGGCTCTGCATCTGTGAAGAGGGAACATGGACAGGATATCCCAAATGTTACTTTTAGACCTATCCCCTTGTTTACAGATCTTTTGGGTTAATGTTGCCATACCAGTAAGGGCCCTGTTACCTGTTATAAATCTGAGTGTTCTTCTACTATTCAGAGAGCTTTATTATGATATGTAGAAATTTGCTTCCTCTTCATCTTTGAGATATCTCCTCTTGTGAGGGCTTTACCAGCTGTCCGACAAATGCCCTAGTCCCTGTGTTTATGGCCGCTCCTCTCCAGCCTGTAAGCACCCTCATATATGGTAGTGGGCTGAGGAGGAGGTGAATCCTTCAAGAGCTCCTCTTTGTACCTACTTGTCATCCCACAAGCATTGCAGCCCTTCTCATCAGGGTGAGGCTGCTGTCATCCTATGCTGATGGCCGAACAAGTGCTTTAATAGTTCTCTTCCTTCTTGTGTGCCTCTTGTAAGCCTTCAGGTGCTCCTTGCCTTGCTCCATTGCTCAGCAGATTCATTCTGTACAAGACGATTTATCTAGGTAATGGGTGAAAGCGGTGATATTAATGCATGGGCCTAAGTACGATGGTGACTGGGGGCTCTGTGCAGGGGCCTTCAGAGGTTGGTGAGGTAGCACCACAACACTACCTATGGACCTGCGTGCTCTGCCATGAAAACAGGTAACAAAAGGCAATTGTGAATATATGAAAGGGAAACCACCTCTTCTGAGCAGATCTAAATAGCCGATGGGCTTCATGTGGAGGAGGATCAGCTGGGGTTGCTAAAGGATGGAATAATGTCATGATCGAGTGAAATTTGTAGCGGAACCAGAGAACAGCGTCACAGAAGAGTCTGGGCTGAATCTTCTCTGTGTGCTTTGGAACATGTAGGCGTGTGCTTTGCAATAAATGGTTCCCCCCTCAGTGCAGTATGGCTGCTGGGAGGATGCTGTCTGTGGACCCCATAGGGAGTTTGATCCTTTTCCACTTCAGGATCCCTTTTCCTTAAAGAATGGTGTGCCACAGCTTTGTGTGCTGCTCAGGCTCAGTCAGTAATGTCTTTGACAGCTGATGTGCTCTTCCTGCTGTCATTTTTATCTGGGGTGAAATGAAAAATACCAAGCACAGCACAGACCATCTTGTCCCATTGCGATAAGGAATAGATAAGGGCAAGATGGAGATCTGCGGGGGTGAGTGTGTGAAACAAAGCCCTCTCCTGGTGTAGGGAAGGGCAGAGATCTCTGCATACAATGTGGAAAGGAAGAAGAAATGCTGGGAATTTGTGATTCTTATAGGAGTGGGTGGGGAAAAAAAAAAAAGAAGAGAGAGAAATTCAGGCTTATTCTGTGCTTCACTATTGCTCTGTGGTTCCCAGAGGGCTGTAAACAGGAGGAACATGGGATCCAGGGTCAATGATGGATATACTGGAAGCTGAAGCATTTCCCGTGATCTTCCTTCATCTAGTTGCCTGCCAGTGAGGCAGCATGGCCCTGCTCATCCCGATGGAAGGAAAGGGAGTAGCAGGGAGATGCTGCTGTGATTTCTCTGAGCCAGAGGAGGGATGTTCTTCCTTACTGAGGTGTGCAGGGCTTTACAAGTGAAGTGTCCTGCTGACCATATTTGCTGTGTCAAAGCCTGTGGGAAAGTCGTCACTGAGAAGGCCCTTTACATTCAATTTGCTTCCTGTTTACTATTAAGTACAGAATAAGTTTTTGCTCTGGTTTGCGGCTGTAGGGGTACCAGACTTTGAAGGACATTTCAGAAAGGCGATGGCTTCAGAGGAAGGGTCTTAGCTTAAAGCAAAAAGGAGTATAACTGGATCTGCAAGTTCACAGGCAGGGCTTTCATGGTTCCTAGGTTAAGTAAAGCATACTACAGAAACTCCCCTGCAGATGGCTTTTCCTTTAAACCTGCTCCTTTACTGTCTGCATCTGCGTGCCCTCCCAGGTGTGTGTTTCCTCGTGTCTTTAAGGTTTTGGGAGCGCTCTACCAAATTAGGTTGGGTATCTCCATTCCCTGGAGATGTGTTCTGGGCTGTAGGGGGGAACACGTGGCAGGTAGAACAGAAGCAGTGTAATGAGAGAGGGAGCAAGGAGGAGACAAATGGAAGGCTGTGGAGTTTCCCAACCAGGAAATCAATAGCATATCAGCATGCAGCCACTGGGGTGGGAGTATGTAATGTAAGTGTGTAATCATAGCTCCTTCCCCTCTGTCCCTTAGCACCTGTATTGATGACAGGTTGCAGGCTGGAACTAATAAATCCTTGCAATATGCAGGGACAATTATTAATGTTCTTCTTTGTGCCCTCTGGCACATGCATGGAGCCTGGATATGCTTTGGTTCTTGTTAGCTGACCCAGAGATGAGTTGTGAATGAGATCTTGAGACTTTCTGACTGCTACCGTCATGACCAATGCCTACTGCATGCGTGGGGTTTGGTGAAGCTCACCATTTGAATGTCTCACAAAGCAGGGATTTGCTTATGGGGAGAAGGAGTTATTTCAAGGGGCATCTGTGGATTTTTGTTGTGTGAATTTGTTTAGATTTGTGCTGCTGTGACTGCATCTACTTGCATGAGTACTTTGTTTGCCTTGTAAAGCTGTTTCGTCGCACAATGGGTTCGCTTATTTCCCAACATCCAGTTTTATTCATGCTTGTATATGTGGTCTGTGTGAAATTCTGACCAGAGACCTTTCAGTATACCCTTCCTGGCTTTTAAGGGGATGTGTGACAAATAGGATAATTGTGAATGGGTGTGTTTGTGTGTACGTGACAGAAAATATTTCAGTTGCATAGTATAGATGTTTGTGCTGTTCTAACAAATGTGGTTCAGGGTTGTGTTTTGTGCAAAGGAGGAGATGTGAAATGTTAGTTCAGTGGGTGAATGTAGCGTGATTAGTGATATCTGTGTAGCTGTGTATGCTTCTGGAGTGACCATTATTCATAGCAGATTTGCATCCTATCTTGACATGGTAAGAGATTGTTGCAGTGAAACAGAATTGTTGCTGTGGCTTGGCTACCCCTTCTCATCTTTCTGATAACTTCAACCTAAGATGGTAACTTAGTCACGTTTCGTTCACCAGGGCATGAAATGCAGGATAGAGTGTTTCATGTGAGAGTTCTTGAGAACAGAGGAAGAGGATGAAAGGAAGCTTTCCTGCACGTGTAAGCTATGCAGTTTTAGGCACTGACATTCTGAACTAGTGCACCTTAGTTGAACCAACCTTTTTTTGCAACATGTGAGCAAAATATTCCTGGGCTGGATGCAATGTGAATGGGTAAACAAGCAAATCTGCACTTTAACTGTGTTAGCAGTAACACAGTTGTGCTGGTTTAGCTGCATCAGTAGTAAGAATTCTGTCCAGCAGGGTTGTCTTGTCACGTGTCAGGTTTAGCCAGCTAAGGAACAGTTAGCAGGTCTGACTGCAGGCATGGCCCTACAAAAGGTTCTGTGCTTATTATGGGTGTTTTGTATTAGGAAGTGGTTTGTTCTGAAGAGTTCTTGTACTGGAGATGTGTTATAGGTTTTACAAACAGTAAATTCTCAGTTAAAAAAAAAATAAAATAAAATAAAAAAACCCACTAAAACTATCTTAAGCTGAAGTGGTATAAGAATTACCTTATTAGGCCTAGGCCTACTAAGAGAGCGGTGTTGAGAAAGCATTGAGAGCTTATGTGAAGGTAAAAGCCTTCTCCTCTGTTTCCATGTATCTTGAGTGTCTGCTGCTGACTGGTTTATGTACCCCCAGCAGCCAGAGGACAACAACAGGTTAGGCTGTAAAAAACAACAACAACAAAACTCAAATTCACGTGGCAGCATGAGCTAAATGAGCTGTGGCATTGCCCCATAGGGACCTGGAGCTCAGGTCATCAGTGCAGTTGCTTTTCTTCTCTTCTGTGCGCTTAGAAGAAAGGCAGAAAAGGCTATTTTGACTGTCCTTGCTCTCTCTTGCTGTAAAGCTTTGTAGCTGTAGGCTTTCTTTCAGGCTTCAAGGGAGCTCTTGCAGCCCCTGCTTGAAGATTCTGCTCATCCCCTGATTAACCTGAAGTTTCTGGTCTCTTTCTCCCCCTGTTGCCCAAAACAAAAAACAAAACAAACAAACAAACAAAGAAAAAAATTGAAATGAAACAGTCCAAGCTGTCCTTGGTGCTGAGGTGTTTATTGAGCTACCGAGAAGGAGAAACAGTGGTGTAAGAGAAGTGAGATGTGAGAAGAGGCTTTGAAACTGTTGCAGGTGAAGACTTGGGAGGATCTTGAAGAGCATTTGATAAGCACTTTCTTGTAGAGTTGGCATTATTTTGGGATGCCTTGGCTATACCACTAGCGCCCTGGGAACTGGTAGGAATGCTGTCACCTTTCTTTATGAACCTTGCTTGAAGATTGCCAGAAATTTGTTGAAGCAATCCAAATGGTTTTGCAGAATATTTCTGCCTCACTGAATTGGTGTTTTCCAAAGAAGAAGAAAAAAAAAGTGTCCTGTTGGAAAAATTTCAACTCAGGTTTCAAGAACAGATTAAGTCACAAGTGCTTAAAGGCTTTTCTGTGATGTGTTTGTTATCTGCTCTCATAAGATTACATCGAAGTCTCAACTGTCATCTAAAACAAAAGAAGTTCTGGAAATCGTGGCCTCGATAGTTGTGATGAACAATTCAAAAATGTAACCAGTTGATGTCTGTCTTGAGCCTGCAGTCAGTTAAAAGAGCGTCCTTTAGGATTTATCACCTCTCTTACTTTTTTGGGATGCTAGGCCAGATCTCCTGCTAATACCTCTTTGGTTTTCAATACTGACAGCAAAGTGTGGTTTCGAAGGATTAGGTGCAATTTCTGAGGAAAATGTAGGAAAACCACTGTTGGCTTATTGCTCTCAGTGGATCAAAATTTAGGAACTGCCTTTTTGATGGGTACTGCTTTGATGGGACTGGAACCATAGGGAGCGTGCATCATGTGGAAGGATTTTAGGTCATGGCTTGTGTTTGCAATAGAGAATGGTTATATTTGTTTGTGGCCATGCCTGAAAAGGCAGAGAACTGTAAAACAGTAGAAAATAACAAAGCAAATTCACAATAAGTATCCTTCAGGTTTCCTTTAAAAGCCCTGAAGATCATCTCCATCAGTTTTGGGGTTGGATTTCTATGAAAGAATGCTGGCTGATCTCACTGTGGTGGGGACATGTGTGGTGCGGGATTTGTGTCCTATGGTGATTCTGCCTCTGGACCAGAGGGTGAACACGTTCATATGTCTCTGTGTGTATGGCATATGTGGGGCCTGTGCTGTGATTGCTGGAATTATAGTCTAGCCAGATAACGAGCTGTTGTTGTTTACTGCACTTGGTTCCGGGCACTTCAATTCCGGAAAGATGTAAACAAAATTAGAAGGAATTCAGAGGATTGCAATGAGAACGATTAAGGGGCTGGAGGGACTGACTTATGAGGAATGCTTGTGAGAGCTAAATATATAGCTGTTCGGCTAAATGACTAAAGAGAAGCTATGCTAATGATCTAGGCATGCTGGGAAGGCGTGAAGAATTCCATAGTGTGGACTGAAAGCTGGAAGAGTCTCACGGTACAAAATTTGGAGAAAGGAAGAGGAAAAAGAAATTGTCAAGGGAGAAAAATACTTAATGGGAAGAAGGAGATTAGGTGGTGAAATAGCTATGTTAAGAAATGTGGTGGAATTGCTGTCATTTGAGATATCTGAAGTTTGGCTGGGCAGAGCCCTGGAGAATAATCCATGCACTGCAAGCGTGAAAAGGTCCCTTGAGAGATAGTCTAGATGCCTTAATAGATTTTTATGCTGTCATTAATTTCTGAATCACAGTTAATACTTCCAGTCTCACAAAGAACCATGTTCTTTAAAGCACTTTACTTTCTTCCCTTGTATTATTCCTGCTGTGATGCAGATCCTGGCCCAAAACAGACTCATGAGGAAGTCTTCTGCTTTATTAACCAAATAATAATAATAAACTGCTTTGCTTCCAAAGCTTTTTCCACCTTCTTTCCTTTAACATTGGTGGGTTTGTTTGTTTTTTTGTTTTTTCAGATAGGTAGGCAAAGGCAGCCTCCTGGATACCCAATAAGATGATATCCCAGTATATGTGGTCATACCTTTTTCCTGTCAGATGTGTTAGACTTTGCCAGGTTTCTTGTTGCCACCTTATGATAACTCCTTCGATGTTTTTTCTCTCCCACCTCTCTTCAAGGATGACTATATAAGTGAAGAAGTCTCTCCAGGCTCAGAAGCTGATCATGGCTGAGCTTGTAGCATTCCTGGCGTGTCACTGGAGCTGAGGCACCCCAGTACCATCTCTATACTCATGAGGGAGACAAAGGTGGAGCAAGATAGTAGGATTTGACCAAGTCGATCAGTGGAGGGAAAGTCAGCCAACTGGTTTGCTCTTAGAATCTTAGTAATGGGAACTGAATAATGAAAACTACATGGGTGTTGTTGACCATTTACTTCTCTCAGAAGAGAACAGCATGAGTTGATAAGGAGTTGTGCAGTTGTCATTACGCTGACTGGCACCAAGGACTTAGAGAGGCAAAAGATAATGCAGGATGCGTGAAACAGCCAGGATACATAGTATGGATTATCCAGACTAAAGATTGCTTGTGCCATGGATGCAGTCCCAGAGAGAGTTCATCATACTTTATTAGCTCAGGTACCAGAGTATGCAAATTGCAATCTGTTTACTGGGCAGGAAAGCAAGGAGCACATGCATGCAGTCCAGGCTGGTAAGTATTGCTGGATCTTTCCCAGTCTTTGCAAAGCCGGTTTGAAGGTGTTAGCAACGCATCCAGCAGTGCTGAGGATCAGTGTATAGAGACAACTGAACTGGGCTGGAAACTGGTGTTTTTTACCTTGGACTTGGCATTAGCCTCAGTATGTGCAAGGTGGTTGTTGGGAATGACATCTCTACGCTGTGCTCCCTAGCAGAGTAGGGGAGCTTGTTAGCTCCGATTCAGAGCTATAGGAGTACGGTTGGACTCTGGCTCTGAACCAAGGACAAGGAATATTCTTCAGCCTTGAGTTGTGTGTGTTGAAATTTTTGATTTTTCTACAGTAGTAGCCTCTTCATTGAAATATAGAAGTCCTAGGAAAAATGACAAACTTGCTGCTTTGCTTTAGATAGTGTTAGATTGCCCCATTTGCAATAGCAAAACTGGGTGGAATGAGAAATTCAGTAAAGGAAGAAAGGGAGAAGATTGGCAACTCTGGAAGTGAAAGTACATATTGGCAGGGGTAAGTCGCCGTTGGATGGTAAGGATGCACGTTCGTGGAGATGAGAGGAAGAAATAAAGGCTCTAAGTCCAGCGACCTACTGTACTCTGGGTACTCTTTAGGCAGCTTGTGTGCCCTCTAGTGGCATAACTTACCGAGGGGGATAAGTGAACTAGGTGATCTCCTTCACTTAAAAAGTTAGCTTGGAGCCTGAGGGATAAAGGTTCTCCAGTTCTCACTTGCTGCAGGGAGAGGACTGGGGTGGGAGAGAGGTAATTTGTCTAGTAATTGTGTTTGTTGCATGCAGCAAATGGATTCGTTACAGCACCTTTTAATCACTGTTCCATGGGATTTTGCTAATCTCATTCTAACCCCCGACTGAGTGTTTGTCACTACACACCCAGATGTTGAGTCAACACATGACACTGTCTCCTTTAAGCACTGGTGTAATGTAGCCACAGGAGGCCTTGAAATACACTCCTGTTGCTGGTTGTAAGGAATAGAGCTGTGGGGTTGCTCTGTGAGTTGCACAAACGATGACTCCTGTAAGGAAATGTGAGACCTGGAATGCTGAAAAGAAGAGAGTGATTGCTAGTGAATTTGCAATTGCACTGATATGTGCTGAGCTTGGAAAGAAAAACTGAAGTATTTCAAGTCCAAAATAAAGAATAACCTGGCATCCATTCTCTAAAATTCACAGCGTAGTTATCTAACAGCAGTACTGTTTAATAGCAGTGTTTACAGAGGTACTCATTTCCCAAAAAAGAAATGGAAAAGTAATTGGCTTACTTTTTACTTCATTCAGGCATGTGAGTAAAAAGTGGATTGACACTATTTTAGTAACTACTGTTGATACTGGTTAGAGCTGGTGCTGTAGAAATGATTGCACAAATACACTGCGACAGAAACTTCTTGGAGAAATGGGGATTTTTAATAAAAGCTAGCACTCAGAGGGATTTCTTGTGACTAATATGTCCTTTCTGTAAGGAGAGGTGACTGATCCGAGCTAGTTTCAGCAAGATATCCAGTGCTAAGTTTCTGTTCCAAAATAGAATGGGATCTGGTCGTCCCGTAGTTCAGAAAGCACATTAATCTCCAAACCGATCTTTTCTCTGTAAAAGTGTATCCTTCCTACCCAAAGTATATTTCTGATCAGTAGACATATTGGAGTCTGAGCTCTGTGCCTCCCAGTTATTCAGTCAGGGGTTTCTATAGGAGGTGAACAAATAAGACTCCACCTGGCACACTGATGCAGGAGGAGAGCTCATGCTGCAGAATGCACGCGAGCGCAAAGTTTCTGTCTTGCTGCAGTGAAGGCCAGGCTGAAGGGAAGACTCAGCTTGTCATAGCAGATGGCTGGGAAATGATAGTTGGTTCTAGGGGCAGGGGCAGCTGCAGAATGCAGGCCTTGCAGGTATTTCAGCAGAGGATGCCATGAGTATGGAGGTCTGTGTTTCACAGCCTCGTCACCAGCTTCCTTACCTTTTCCCAAAATAAAAACTTGAAGATGTCCGCATATAAAAGCAAAGTAGTCCAGCAGGCTGTATGATATCTACCTGTTGCACCAGGGTTGTACTCAGAAGGTATGGTGTAAAGCTGGTTGGAAGCTATGAATTCTACATCAGAGTTGAAGCTCTGGCCTGTGGTTTTATTTGTCGTTCTATGGTAGAGGGTTACCTAACAATCCTCAAATGTTTGCTTGTTTGTTTTTAATGATAAACAAGGTCAAAAAATAGCTGTAAGGGTTATTTGCCTACTTTAGGTAGACTCAGTGTAGAGTCCCTAATCCAATTTCAGGGAGCAGAGGCTTCAGGCTGGATTTATGCCATCTTGATCTAGGAGGTTAAAGATCTGTCATTTCACTTGGTTGTCCTCTGCAGACTCTGTTCCAACTTGAGACCATGAACATTTTAAGCTTGTGCATTTCCTTGAGGGGGAATTAAAAGGAGAAGAGGTTGTAATGCACGTGTGTTTTGATCAAAGACAGTTCTGCCCTCCTTGAGTAAGGATACCTTTACCCTTCTGCTTTCTGCTGGCACTGTGAAATTCCCTTCTTTCTGGTTTGTTCCTTTTATCTAGGATATTCCTAATGGAGGATTTTCTATCCTCCCTATGATGTGAGAAAATTTCTCATGGGGTTTTGTATGAGGCTTAAGGGTTGCATGAGGATAGCTAGCCATGTTATTTAGCTTGCAAAAAATGACAGAGCTGGTGATAAGAGTGCATCTACCTGGATTCTCAGATCCAATAAGCGTCTTGCAGTGCAGGCTGGCAGCTAGAAGAAACAACTTTTCATGTATAATCTTGAGCATCTTTGAGTTGCAAATGACTAAGAGACAATAAAATACATATTGCCAGTCTCACATAAACCCTTTTAAAGCTAGAACTGCACTTTCAATTAACTCTACCATATATGGCCAAAGTCGACACTGCATAAAACTTTGATAATTTCACATTTTAAAAATGTATCAGGAAGTCTCATTCATACATCTTCACTGAAAATTTCATGAATTGCACATTTCCTGGTGTTAGATGTTCAATAAACTTAAATAATGTAGCAATTTACATCCAGGAGGTTTGCTTTAAAACTGTAAAGTCTGGCTACTTCTCTTACGGATTGAGAACAGCTCGTTCTTTTTATTCCTTCATCCATTAGAATGGGCAATTTTGTCCTTCAGAAATTGTGTAAGATCTGTTTTGACCCTTCAGTAGTGAAACCCTGGCCTCAGGAAGATATGAGGTATATGCATATAGGAAATGAAATATCCCTCCACTATGAGCTTGATGTTGCGTCTTTGTTTCATGGGCATCAACAATGAATATAGTCAGAAATTTTCCAGTGAAACACTTCTTTTATAAATTTTAGTGCCTTCTCATCCCATCAGGAAATTGAGAGCAGAGCAAATGTGAGTGAGATTTATTAGTACAAACTACTTGCCTTGCCAGAGTCGTTGCATTTCTGGAAACATCCTCCTAGATGCTAAAGACCCAAGGTGAAGTCTCAGTTTAAGTGGGATTCTGTTCCAGGAGCACCGTGCTTGTCTCAAGCAGAGTACTATTTTCACATCCTATCCCTAATTTGGAAAGCACTTTTTTTTTTTTTTTTTTTTTTTTGCCTTTTATTTGACTGATCTCAGGGAAATAACCCAAGATGTGAAGAGAGAGGCTTTAAACTAAGCTCTTTGAAACCTTCCTCCCTGTTAGTCATCTAATTTGAAGGTTTTCAATAGTAATTCAGTCTTTTCATCTTACTTTCCAAAAACGATCTCAATTCTCATCTGTAAAGAAGTAGTAAGGCGATAAAAACTGATCTCAAGGTGCTTCTGCCTGTTCTGGGACCAGAGCACTATAAGCAGGTCATCTTAAAGTTGTCTCAAACATCCCAAGCAGATTTTCTACTTGGGAGACAGATTCCACTTAGTCGTGCAATACTGCTCGGTGACCTCCATCACCAGATATATCTAGGTGTGTAAAAATGAGCATAATTCATACTATGCCAACGCCTCAACAAAAATAGGCTAGGTCTTGATAATCCCATCTGGCCGCACGCAAATTGAAGGCCATATTTGCCTGCTGTAATGAACTAGGTTGGTTGCTGAGCAACTCCTGGAATACCCCTTCTCTATTTGAGAGGATTTAGCAAGTTTGGATCTTCTTAGGCATGAAAATGGGCAGCACTACTGACAGAGAGGGTGAAGCAGAGGACTGTGAGGAGTAGAGAAATGGTTGAAGAGAGGGAGGCTCGTTGGTGTCTGTAATGAGATGTGGAAAATGTCTGGGGGAAGGAATAGGGATGCATTTGACAAGCTTTTGAAGCCTTATTTGCTTAATGGGAGCTTCTGCAAAGGCATGGGCTGTGCAAACCATAAAGAGAAGTTGGCTTCTCCCATGGCCCTTGCAGCTGCACCAGGCTATGATAACAGAAATTAACTTCATCTCCTTTGTCTTACTATTCAAGTGCCCCAGAATAGTAGTTATGAAAACAGCGCTGTTTAATATTGTCTTTGATCGAGCAATCCAACGGGAGCCCTGGGCTTGTTCTGCTCAGCTTTGTTAGTTTCAGACCCTAAGGCAACAAACCGTTGCCTTCAAAGCCCAGGCAGGGCTGCGTTAAGTGTGAAGCGCGCGGCAGAAATCCCAGTTTGTCAATTCAAATGGCACTCACCTAGCAGCAATGCCTATGTATTCAAATCAGCAACAGTGTGGGAAGCGGGGCATGTGCAGCTATTCTCCTCTGGAGAGAGCAGCTCTCAGGAGGTGGTAAGTGAGGCAACACACTCAAAAGACCCAAAGGAAAACAATGGAGGGTGGATTCCTCCTGTTATTATTCAGCATTAATACACTGGCTTGTTTTGCATTTGCTGCCTGCTGGCCTCATAGTGCATTTACAGCCAGGCAGACTTCGAAGTATGTGCTGTAGGAGGACAGCATTGTTCTTCTCCTCCACCTCCCTGTTGTAAAGTTTCCTCTTTCCATTGGTTTTGTGATGAGGGAGCTAGCAAAAAGCAGCTTTGGAGATGCTCACATGTAACTTCACAAGCAAACAAAATGAAGGCAGTTAGCAAAAAATGGATGCTGGCAATGGTGTGCAGGGGGCTCATGAGAACCATAAGGGTAGAAGGAGTTCATTTGAGTGCACTGTAATCTGTGCCAGATCCAAGTGCAGTGACTGAGGGTCTCTCTAGGTAACACTGAGTGACAGGTGTATGTACTGAGCCAAGTGCGGGTGCATTTATTTACTTGTTTATTGTTCCCTTCATTGCTTAATTATTAGATTTGCTCTGCTTTGTTTTTCCCCTTTGTAAAACAGGAATGAGGCACACTCTTGGACATCATACAGGGCTAAATGAAAGTTATAAATACCGTGCTGACTCTTCTGATGCCTCTCAGAGCCCACTTGCCAGTTTACTTGGGACTGGTCGCCATGGTGCTTAATCTAAATCCTTAAGCCTATACAAACTGCACAGAGGGTGGGTTTGGTTATGAAATGTTTTGGAACCCGGTGTGCTGCTTTTCATTTAATATGGGGAAGGACTTATGATAATGGCATGTAGCAACTGAACAAGGGGAGATGGCTTTAAACTGGCAGAGGGTAGATTTAGACTAGATATTAGGAAGAAATTATTTACTGTGAAGGTGGTGAGATACTGGAAGAGGTTGCTCAGAGAGGCATGCCCCCCTCCCTGGAGGTCTTCAGGACCAGGCTGGATGGGGCTTTGAGCAATCTGGTCTAGTGAGAGGTTCCTGCCTAAAGCAGAGGTTGGAACCAGATTATCTTAATGGTCCCTTCCAACCCAAACCATTCTGTGATTCTATAGAAATTGTGAGGCTCCATTGAAATAAGGGGATGCCTTGTATGTAATACTTTAATTTACAAATGCAATTAGTTAACAAAAAATTGAAATGTTGGAGATGTTTCAGAAACTAGTAGATAAGTGATATTTGTTTTGACAAGAACCGTATCTATTGTTCCTTTGGTTGGGGTGGGATTTTTTTCAGGCCATGTTAGCACTTTGGTTATATGATCTCTGAGATCTGACATAATTCATGTTCAGTTTCCAAGCCAGATGTTGCTGAGCATTGACAGAACATATAGAAAAAGAATCTCTCTTCTGTCCCAGCAGTGCTCAACTTCAGGAGATCTGGTGATGTGCAGGGATGCTCAACATCTTCTCTTCAGATTTAGCAAGCAACCATTGTATGTTCTCAAAAACAAACGAACAAACATGGCCAGGCACACACACTCCAGTTACTGTAATGTGTTGAAGATAATTTTCTGATGCAGGTGCTGGAGGAGCCAACGTGGAGTGGGGTATTATTGGACCTTGTTCTTACTAATAAGGATGGGCTTGTTAGGGAAGTGAGGGTTGGGGGCAGCTTGGGATGTAGCGATCATGAGATGTGGAGTTCAAGATCTTGAGTGGAAGAAGCAAACCAAAAAGTAGGGTTGAGTATTAGAAGATAAGGGGGCTCATGAGAGCTGGTCAGCATTTAAACAGTGCTTCTTCCAAGCTCAGGATTGGTGTGTCCCTGTGAGTAAAAAGTCAGGCAAGGGTTGCAGGAGACCTGTGTGGGTGAGCAAGGAGCTTGTGCATAAACTCAAAGGGAAGAGGAAGGTCCATGAAATGTGGAAAAAGGGTCTGACTACTTGGGAAGAGTATAGGAATGTTGTCAGGGCCTTCAGGAATGCGGAGAGGAAGGCCAAAGTCAACCTGGAATTGGACCTGGTTAAGGAAAATGTGAGTTCCCTACTAACTGAGGCAGGTGTTCTGGTAACGGAGGATGCAGAGAAGGTGGAGATACTGAATGCTTTCCTTGCTTCTGTCTTCACTTTGGGAACTCCCCCTTGGGACTCCTGGACTGTGAAAGTAAGTGAGATGGTCTAGGGAATGGAAGGCTTCCCTTTGGAGAGGCAGGAGGTGGTCCAAGAGCATCTATGCGATCTGTGGGCCCCGATGGGATGCATCTACATGTGCTGAGAGAGTTGGTAGTGGTGACTGCTGAACTGCTCTCTATCATCTTTGAGAGGTCATTGAGAATGGGAGAGGTGCCTGAAGACTGGAGGATTGCCAGTGTCACTCTGGTCCTCAAAAAGTGCAAGAAGGAGGATCTGGGGAACTACAGGCCAGTCTGCCTCACCTCTGTCCCTGGAAAGGTGACAGAACAGTTTGTTCTCGATGCTGTCTCCAGGCAGTTGGAAGAAAAGAGAGTTATCAGGAGTAGTCAGCATGGGTTCACCAGGGGGAGGTCGTGCTCGACCAACCTGGTGGCTTTCTATGATGTTATTACTGGCTGTGTGGATGAAGGGAGAGCAGTGGATGCAGTCTACTTTGATTTCAGCAAGGCATTTGACACTGTCTCCCACAGCATCCTTATAACAAAGCTGAGGAAGTGTAGAATAGATGAGTGAACAGTGAGTTGGTTTGAGAACTGGCTGGCTGGCAGAGCTCAGAGGGTTGTGATCAGTGGTGCAGAGACCAGTTTGGAGGCCTGTACTTAGCTGTGTTCCTCAGGGGTCGGTGTTGGGTCCCTTCCAACACCTACAATTCTGTGATTCTCTCCCATATACTTCATGGAAAAAATCTGGGAAACAGTTGGAGCTCTTCTGAGAAACTGAGTGGCAAAAGTTGTGCTAGTTTGAGATAACCGAGAACTGCAGAGGAGAGAGTTGCTTTGCTCAGGTGAAATAATTTGTGTTTCTTCTCTGAACCTACCCAAAAATGCAACAGTAATTTACTATTTTATTTAAGGAAGCTTGAGTAAGTGTGAGTGACATAGAGCTTAGTGGTAAGAGACAGGACTTAGGAGTTCCCATCTACTTCTGTTCCTGGTAAGAACCACTTCAGTTTTAACACTTTGGTGTTCTCCTCTGTCTAAGGAGCATGGGGACTTTGGAGATGCTTAAGGAATTTTCAGATAGTCAGATGGAAGGTGGTAGAGAAGTACAGTGAACTTCAAATTTCATTACCAGAGAAAAGATCTAGTGTGTGACTTCTAGCTTCAGGTATCTGGAAAAGCTTTTGGATGCTAAAAGGTGGATAGGGGCAAAGGGGGCTGGAAATTAAAATTAACCAATACCCTAAACTGTATTTTAATTGAATTTTCAATATCTTCACCTTGCATGTTATCATACCAGACATTAAACTCATACTCATTATTCTGTAACCATATACTACCTGCAATAAAATCCGCAGCAATTAAAATGGAAGAGTATTAAAAACTCTTTCAGTACGCCCTCAGAATTGTTCAGTGCCATTGCTTATGCAGTATTTTCTGTTTCTGAAAACACAGTAGCCTGGAATTAAGCAAAGGAAAAGCTTTCTTAGGCTGGCAGGGCAATTCCTCCCCACTTGATCACTGTAAGCTCTTTCAGTACAAGGAAAGGTAAAATCAGCCCCTCTCAAATCTATGCTGTATAATTACAAAGGAAAACTATAGTACTTCAGAATGGGAAGATACAGGTTTGTTAAGATACTGGACTGATCCTCAGGGGAACTGAGCGTAATTCCTGCCTTTGCCACAGACTTTCTTTAAGTCACTCCATTAATCAGTTTAGGCCTCAGCTTTACCTGTCTTTTCAGTGAAAATGAAGACGAAGTTTCAGCCTCATCTTCCTCTACACATAAAAGATGCTCTCTGTGTGATGGGTCCTGGTCTTCCCTCTGCATTTTTATTATTTCTTGCTGTAAAGGTACCTTACTTCTAGAAGAGAGGTTCAACTAATACTTGCTTTCTTTTTTAGGTATTTCTCTAGTGCCATGGATAAGAATGGAACTACATTGATTTAATGTAGTGAGAAAAAGTCTTTATTATTTAAAAAAAAAACCAAAAACAACCTTGCAGAAGTTAAACCTACTGGATCATTCAATCCATCTTCTCAATTATCTTCACTTGTAGCTTGTGGAGCAGAGTAATAGTCTGTGAATAGTTAAGGAAGTGATTGAATTTCCATTATGTCGCTGATGTTTTTGTTGTTCTTCTTTTCTTGATTTTTATTCTTTGCTGGTATTGACCATGCACAACAAAGAACTGGCCAATTTGGGGGTCGACTTGGCACTTTTGCATTGAATTTGAAGTCAGCCGTGTAAGATGTCCCTGATTTTTTATTATTTTTTTTTTTTGAATAATGTGTGTGATATGATGTATGCAATTTCAACTGTAGAAGTACCAGTAGATCAACGTGTAAAGAACCTTTCTCCCACACCCTTCCACCATTTGTAGCAATGACAATGAAAAGGGGAGGGAGCTAGAGACATGTTGTTTTCCTGCAGTTGTTGACTCAAGATTGAGAGGGATTGGCAATAGATGAGCTGATTAAGCTTTAATTTTAAAACTTTGAATTCTAAATAATGAGATCAAAATGGTTCATTGACTTGTTCCAGTGATCAACTTCTAGAGGTATAGGCTTTCATTAACAACAAAAAAAAAACAACAAAACATGTAATGCTGTCACAGTAACATTGTCTCTGTCCCCTTTCCCTTAACGAGAGAGCTTGCTTTAATCATAGACCCCTGGAGAGAACTGTCATTGGCAAAAGGGGAGAAGTTTCCAGTAAATGCTAATCAGAGAAATTGATTGGAAATTGCTGCTTTTGTGAATTGGGCTTTTGCAAAATTCCTCAAGCCCTGAATGCTTTCTTCAGGACAAAAACATGTGAGACAATTATGTTTGTCTTCTACCTGTTACGGACCAGCCCAGCAGGGTGGGAAGAAGGATGATAGCTTCTCTGGTTCTGCTGTTCTGTCATCATACAACATGTCAGACCAAGTACAGTACAGACCTGGAGACGTTCTTAGAGTAAAAAAAGTGCCAGTGAGCAATGGAGAAAAAGGATACGGGAAGAAGATCAGAAGGAAAGCTATGGAGTGAGCCTGTTGTTACTCTTTTTGCCAAGCACATTGGAGGTTATTGCAGCATCCTTTTTAAAAGGTGATGTTGGTGGTATGGGTTTTTGTTTTTTTTTTTATTTCCACTCCATTTTCCTTCAACGCCTACTTCTTTTTTTTTTTTCCTTGTTATTATCATTTTTTTAATTTTTATTTTAGCTTTCTGAAGATTTCTTGGAAAAATGTGAGACCTTTGAAACCAATCTCAAGCAAATTTGGCATTTTCTTGTGTTTACATGGGCCTAATGAAACAATACGAGAGTAAGGTTGGCACAGTACTCCTGTATTTTGTAAGTGGAAGCAAAAATCTTCAGTGACAAACTGTTCTTCTTATATGTTGTGACAAAGACTAGAAGCAATTCTGTTCAGTCACTGAACTCACCTTGACTCGTCTCATGCAAATGCCATAATTCAGAAGTTCTTAAAGAGGGATCTGCAATACACAGCAGTTGCCTCTGGATCTGTATAATCTCTGGTGCTTTCAGCTAACTGATCACCAAGGTGCGTGCTATCCTTGGATGAACAAAAAGGCAGACTCTGAGCTATCAACTCAGTAGTTTTGGAGTTATGGCTTCTTTGCCAAGAACAAGACTTCTACATTACTGAACTACTGTGCAATTAGTGACTAATGGAACAACAACCCCCAGTATATTAATTGCTATTGTAGCTATATACAGAGCATTGTTCTCTGTTTGACAGACGTATAAATTGTGTGCATCTACGCAGTCCCTTTCAGAGTTGCTCTCTCTAGAGTTGGGTGTCGATAATGAAATGCGACTGTTCCTAGAGGATGGATAATGTTATCTCTAAGGGCTTGTCTCAGGCAGGAGCATGCAGGAAAGTTGATCTGAATTAAGTAACAAGGTGGGTTTCAAGTGGATTATGTAAACTGCATTAAACTGATGCATGCGCATACACTCATTCAGAATTTAAAATGGTGTTCATTTGATTTTAGTTTAATTTTCTTTGGAAGGGAATTAAGCTAAATCGAATTAAAGCCGCTTTAATTCTGGCTGGAAGTGTGGATGTTAATTCTATTGTGATCTGTAGTAAAAATTCAGTATGTTGTGATTCTGAGAAAGGAGCTAAATTCTCTTTCCATTCCTGGGCATTGCGCTGAGCAAATGTGAAAGCTACCTTAACTATCCATTTTAACATTCTGAAACTCAGTGGGAGTTTTATTTCTTTTTTTCTTTTCTTTGCCTGAATACCCTGTGTAGCTAGTGAAGAAGGCTACTAAAAGTGTATTTAAAAATATATTTTTATTTAATGAATATAATGTTGGAAGTGTTGTGCTTTTTTCATTTTTTTTTTCCCTGGAGACTTCCCTACAATGAAATGGAAGCACAGAAAGGATAAGCAAGTATCCCACAGAAACCCACCACAAGCTGCCTGTAGAAACCAGCGTGAGATTTGCTTCAGTTGGCACTAATGCTTGGCTGCTGTATGTCAATATGGAGATCCTGCCTATATGAGGCCAGGAATCTGTGTGACCATGTTTTATTTATTTATTTATTTTTCTTCTTCATCTCATTGTGTTTCTGACAAGCAAACTCTTCGATCTTTCTAGTATTATTAGATAGGATGGAACAGTCCACCTGATATAACTGCTGTTAGACGTCGTCTTTGAATTCTTACAGATAACTAATATTCTCTGTTAGTGGAGGTCTTCTTTCCTGATCCACTGTCCTGGTAGTTCATCGAGTCATATACAAAGCAGCTGAGTTGGGGATTGTCAGTGCTGTGCAATGTAGCCTAACTGAAGGAACATAGGGACAGTGGTTGGAGAGTGGAGAGAAAGAAAGCAAAGCCCTGAGATCTCTTTTTAATGCACAGAGCTTTTCATAAAGTAACATTAATATGAGCAGGAAGGCACTAATTTGAAATGAAATAAACCTTTGGAGCCCTGGAGTTATAATGTACTGTTTTTAAATAGGTTCTTTTCTTGTTCATCCCACTCTTGCACACTGAAGAAAGGAACCTTTTCTGTGAATTGACCCACATTCCTTTCAAGTATACCTTTCTAGGTAGAGCTGCAGGAAACTCCTGGTTTGGTGACTGTTTAATCCTGGCCAGGAGTTAGGAAAACCACTGGCACTGACATCCAGGGCTGCCTTAATGGAAAAAAGGTGTATCCAGTGAAACTGGTGAAGAATTGCATTTTGTTCTATTGTAGTTCTGCCTTTCCACAGTGCAACACATTATATTTGTCTGAGTACTTAAATCTGCATGGGCTCTTTTCTATTTATTAGAAACAGCAGCCCAATTTTAATACCCATCATGAGCAGTATGTCAGAGGCTAATGAGAGCGTGAATTTATTTTTTATTTTTTTGCTTTCATGAGAAATCCAGTGTTGTCTTGAACGCGAGCAGATGTGTTCTCAGTGCTTAACAATAGAACCTCATCTTAATAGTCCAGGCATTGTTCACGTACCTCTGTCAGCTGGAGGAACGTCACCTATGATACAAGTCACCAAAGTACAAGTACAAAATGCAGTGTTGCAGCTACAGCAGATTACCTGACGTGTTAGTTCTACATCCATGGACTTGAACAGTTATCCAGAATTCACAGGTGAGGAGGTTTTGGTTCAGCATCCCTCTGAGCATGTCTGGTATCTGCTACCTTCAAAGTAGTTATTCTCTTGACAGTCTTACTAGTTGGTTTGCCATGAGCCTTGGATGCCTAACTTGGCTTCAAGGAGAAAATGTAATCAGCTGCCTCACAGCCATGTGTATCAGTATTACGACATCTTTTTTCTTTATTTGTTGTTATTTATTTATTTTTTCCTCACGTATCTTCCGCAAATGTATGTGGCAGACTGAGCTTAAAAAGTTCTCTGGTGTCATGTTGGTGTTTTTACTATGTTCAAGGTCTTCTGAAGTTCAGAGGTTAGCTTTGTGTTGCTTTAACCATTGGTGTCGGGTTTTTTTGTTTGTTTGTTTTAATTTTTTGTCAACACGAATGCCATTATTAAAAAATTCCCCAAGTGGAATTCCGCAGGCACTTTTCCACTAGTGACATTCTTCTGTATACCCCATATAGAACAGAGAAGATGATGGGCTTACTTTAAGAGATTTTGTTGTGAGGTGCTATGAAAAATATTGACTTTTTAATGAGAACCTTTTTATCTGATGAACCTGTGGCTAAATTTTGTTGTATGTTCCCCAGTTATAGAAGTCCTGGGAAAAAAACTACTGTGATCCTATAGAGGGTTAAGCTGTATTCAAGTCTGAGAAACTCAGCAAGTTCTTAATTGTTTTAGGTAGACATCTGATGTACCGGAACTCTGACTCATGAAGAGGAGGAGGATATGCTAATGTAAACGCTATGTCTATGGTTGTACAGAGCTTATAGGATGTAATTTGCTGCAGTCTGACCTAACCTGGAAATTGCCAAGCGTGTTGTCTTTTTTTCACTCCTGTCCCACAGTCTCAGCCTTTGAAATTCTCAGTTGTTCTTCAGGGGAGATCTCATTATGCTAATTGAATAATATTGACTAATATCAAGATCGTCTTTAGAACAGATTCTCAATTGAGGCAGGACAGAAGATAGTCCAGTAAGTGAAGAATGCAAGACTTCATCTTCCTAAATGATTTAAGTATATATAGGTATAAATAGAATGAGAGTTGGTATTTTTCTGTATCCATTTAGCTAGATTTGTGGATATTTATTTATTCTGCCTAAAACCTGTTTTTTTTGTGCATTAGATTTATAAGCTACTATTAAAGCATCTAAATAGCCTTTAGAAATCTGGAGTTTAGTCACTGGGGAAGGCAGAGCTCATCAGCTATAAATGAGACTTGATCTCTGATGCATCCAAGTCATATGTGAAGATGAATCATCAGTCCGTAAAATGCCCTTTTGTAGGCAGTGAAAATTCACCTGCAGAGCACCTTTGAGCTGAAAAAGAGGAACCCAAGGCAAAGGGGAGACTGAGATGACATGGTGATAACCGCTGACTTTTGACTCCCTGACTGGAGTCCTGGTCAGAAGTGTCTAGGGGGAAAGAAAAAAAGTTTTCTTAGAACAATCTAAAATAGAAGCCTTTGCTTACAGTATAATAACTTCAGGGGGACTCATTGCTGGCAGCCTTGTTTGCCTCCAGCATCTGTGTGATGAGCGCGGATGGATAGAGACAAAGCTGTAGTGACAGACTTAGCGTGGTTATGATTAGTAGTGCTAATTACTTCTTGGTAATCTTTGTTTTGTGTTGATAAGCTCATAATTACCATTCAAGTAAATCAACAGAAATTACATCTCACTAGGTTGGATGTGCCTCCTTCTGTTGGTGAGACCCCTTGGCACTTGTTAAAGGCATAAATGGAGGTAATAAGTATACGAATAATTATTGTATATATTTATATTTTGCAAGACTATTTTCTAAAGCAATTTCCACTCTCTTTCATACCTTCTCCTGGTGGGATTCTCAGGAGACTTTTAAGTTTGTTAGGCCTGATAAGCTCTGGAAGAGAACAAGTGGGAACCTCTTTTTTTAATCCTTGTTTTCTCTTGCATGTGAAGCAACCTTAAATAGTGCAGCTTATTTTGTCTGTCACTCTTTTTCGGTCTGTAATGTCTGAAACCAGTTAAACTGTAGGAAGTGGTTACTAAATGAATGAGGAAGATGACTTTTTTTTTTTTTTTCTGTATTCAGTTGTGAATAAATTTGTTATTTGGTGTTCTACTTATAGTTGGTGGCACGAGTCATGTGCTATTTGATGTTCTGCCTGGGCAAAGATCGCTTTTGTAGCGAGGGTGACAAAACAAACCCGTGGACAGAGGCTATAGTGTGACTGAGAAGGAGCAGATGAGCAGAGTTTATAGACCTCACTGCACGGAGACCTTTCCCTTTGTAGGTCATGCAGGCCTTGCCTGCAGCATCATTCCTAGAAAAATCAGGCTACTGTAGGATTGATTGGCTGAGGCCAGAGCTCAGATGTAATTTTCTCCTGGCGCATTCAGAAGAGCCCTAAGTAATTGATTTTGTGCATACGCGTGCAGCTTGCACAGCCCAGTGATGGAGGGTGTGGCTGTGTCCTGCTTCAGCTCATTTAACTTGCATCTGACCCTGGGCTATGGCAAATTAGGGTTTGTCCCTTCACAGGAGAAAGCAGCTCTCATTTACAATATGCTGACTGCATTGTGAGTTATCAGCATGCAATGGAGAAAGAACCCTTGCAGAACAGTCTTCCAAAGGGACTTGATTAGATGGTAGGGAGAGGCAAACAACAAGCTCAGAACGCAGTGCCAGTGCAGGTTGTGTTAATCTGCTTGTTTCCCTATCCATCAAATATTTGGGTTCTGTCTACCCACATGGTTTTGCTGGTAAAACTTCTGTAAATATTCATTGTGTATGCCCTGGGCCCAGGCGGGTTATTTTGGTATAGTTTGAGTCAAATAGCATTGAACTGCTTTGAATTGACAGTGATTGAAAATGAAAAATTTCAATTTGAAAGTCAGATTGCTATGGCTTAATGTGCTATTGCTGATCAGATGGGTCACAGTTGCTCCCCAGTATTAACTCATTTCACCATTTTCCTGATGAATCTGCAAGAGAGGAAGGATATTTGGCTGGGAATCAACAAGTTCAGTTCCACTTGCAAAAAGTACTGTGGTAGAGTAAGCAATCTTCAGCAAATGGCAAACTTTTTCCTAGCCTTCATCTCTCATCAGAAATGGGGAGATAATACCCAAGCCCTTGCTTCACAAATGCAAGATGCTTTGTAATATCGTTGTGCGTTCTGTTTAGGGGCATTATACCTATTGTTGGTTATTAACAGAGGGAAGACCAATAGCAAGACCAGCAGTTCTTTGTGTCTTGCCTAAGCCCAGCACAAACTGGAAGCATGCTTTCTGTGATCTGTTTGTGTTATCAAAACTCATCTGGGGGCACCAATTGGACCAAACACAGTGCACGCTATGTTGAAAGAATTGTTTTATGTCCATGTCATCTGAATTCTTACGATGTATAACAGTTCAGCTGAAGTATCTACATGGGCTGCTAAGAAGTAGTGCCTGCTATCTTATTATGTTGGCCCATGAAGCCAGAGGCAGATTTTGGTGGCATGGTAGCAGAGATTGAACCTTTCCACCAGTTTTCCATTCAGTTTTGTTGCTGTGTGACAGATGACAGCAGAGTGGCAGTCTAACAAAATGGTGTCTGACATGGAAGTGCACATTAAGCAGTTGTGTCACTGAATTCCTCCATGGAGAAAAAATGGCACCCACTGATATTCATCAATAGTTGCTGAATGTTTATGGAGACCAAACAGCAAATACGAGAACAGTGAGGTGGTGGGTGGTGCGTTTGAGCAGTAGTGGCAGTGACATGAAAGACAGTGTTCTGGATGACCGTGCATGCTCATCACTTAAAATGAAGAGCATCCCAATCAGCTCATCCGTGCTAATTGTCTAATGGTGGTGACTGTGTTGAAAAACAGTGTTTTGTAGCCAGGAGTTTCTCTATCAGTGTTTTTGTGCTCTTTGTATCTTGTCATTTCCATGGAAATAAACTAGAGGCATTACTTTTGAAGTAACCTACAAGTTATATGTTCCCTTGTACTCCCAAAGAGGGATAGGAGAGAGATGAGCAACCTTCTGTTTCTGGCTGTAATTGGGGTCCAATGGATAATGTCCTGCTCTGCCTCGGTGCTTTTGTGCCGTTGTGGTACTCAAGGACTTACCCATACGATTGTAGTGGTAATGAAATGTACCGCAACCTTTCATACACCAATGGATGTGAGTGTTGTTTTTATTAATTTTGAGATAGCCTGTGTTTACGTTGCTGTCTTTCAGGGTCACTTCTACTTTTTATTGCTCTTTGATTGGCAAGATGAGTGTGTCAGTGTTATAAGTTTTTCAATTTTTGCAGCAGGAAGACCTTTAATCCAGCTTTCCAGCAGGGAAATCAGTAGAAATTTCCATTGACATGTGCGAGTTCCATCTGAAGGAAGGGCTTGTAGGACTGGGACCCAATTATATTACTTGACATTTTACGTAGTGGTATCAGAATGCTTGTCTAACAAATACAAGACAAAGCCTGACCAGAGACAGCTTACAACCTGATAAAATAATAAAATGCCCTGAAAGCCAATTACTTTTCTGCTAAATTGCAAAGAGTGAGAATGCACCATCCGCATCTTCAGGCTGTTGGTTTATTTATTTTTTTCCCTTTGGTCAGTTCTAGCCTGAAATGTCCTTTTTGCTCAAGAAAATCCATCCATTCCTGCTTCCAAATGTCTCTATCAATTTAATTAGATTTGGTATGGGAAGCTTTTAGAGGTAATTGCCATTTGTGGGAAGTTGCGTGGGTCAAACGTGTCTTCTGCTGCTTCTCTCAGGCTAGCATTTAAATAATGATATTAATGGTTTGAAATGTGTATTTCAGGCTTCCTCATTGTAGGATCCCTTAGCCAACTGAAAACAGAAAAGATGGTTGTGGTGGTGGTTGTCATCTTTTCTCAATATTTTCTTTGTTTGATTTCACTTTTCTTTTCCCCCTCCAGCACACTGTTCAGTGACTTTTTTAGTACTTAAAATGACAACTTGAGGGGGGAAGTACATTTTTGATGCAGAGATGCTCATTCTGCTCTGTTCACAGAATCATTCACTTTTTTTTAATTTATTTTTAGCATTACTTTTTCAGTGTTTAGAGAACTACATTTTGTTGTGAAGAATACAGTTGTTGCTAATGGTGCTGTGCCCTCTAATTGCTGTGCTGGAAGGCCTGACAAGTGGGTGCATTCGTACCCTTACATTTGACAGCTGAATTGCTTCCTGCGGTGCAAGTTTGCAGCTTGTGGGATGAGTCCTCTTTCCACTCTTTGCCAACCCACAGCACCTGCACAAAGCCACTTACCTGGGTCACATCTTCTGCAGGCAGTTGAGAAAAGTCCTTTTTGCAGCATTGCAGACATCACGGTGCGTGGTGGGCAGACCCAGAAAATGCATTTGCCTTTTCCCTAGCCCTCGGCCTGCCTGCAGAGTGCAGTCATTGATCCCTGGTGTGGGCATTGCAGAGTCCGGAGAGGAGCAGCTTGGCCCACAACCCGCTGTGGAGCAGGGTGGCACCGCAGTCGGGATCGATCTGCGCCTAAGAAATCAGCATCAGTTGTATTATATAATTATTGATGTAGCTGGAAAATGCCACAGGCAAAGCACAGCTTACTATTTGTTATGCTGTATTGTCTCTCTAGTCTGCGTCGGGCCTCTGTGTTTTGCCTCTTGTGTTCCCATTGCATGTTTATTTATACCGTGTGCCTTTAGCTTTCATATTTCTCCTGTGAATCCAACTTGGAAAAACCAGCTCTAGTTTTTGTTCAGGAGAAGGAGGGGTGGGCTGCAAAGGAAATGAATTCCTTCAGATGCTCATGAGAGCCTTAAGCAGAATACAAAAATCAGGGAGAAGGCGTGAGTGGGGAGAAGGAGCCTGGAAAGCAGAAGGCCCTCTTCATCTTGCCAGGGCCTGCAGGGACTGCCAATCTTTTGATAAAAATGTAAACCTAAGAAGCAGCCGCAGTGTACAATCTCATCCATCACAGGGTTGGGACAAATGGGCTGAGACCTCATTTCCAGTACTAATTAACTGAAGTCCAGCTGAACCCTCCCAAAGTCCTTTGGGATCTGACCTGCTCAGCACTGAAGCTCCTTCCCTTCCGGAGGAAGGTTCTCATGTCAAGTACTGTGCTTCCCATGACAAAATGGGAACACCTGGGAGAAGGAGACAGGCTATGGAATGGATCTGATGTGGAAATGGAAAGAAGGGGAGGCTGAAGGAGTTCAGCAAAGCTAATGTGGTGACCCCTGGCCAGGGAGCTGCAAGGCAGGAGGGGATAACAGTGGTAGGGCTGTCATGGGCAGCCTATAGCTGAAGTAGTCTGTGTGCATGAGCACAGACCTGGTCTGTGTGGCAGGTTTCCAGGTAGGAGTGAATGATGAGGCTTCATTAGGCAGGACTGAGATGGATACCTGAAGCTAATGCCTGAGGTTGTGCTACAGTGTGGGTGCAGGCCTCTCAAAGCATCATCCCTCTCCATGCCAGACGGCAACTGCTGGTCACTCACTTGGACTGGAAGAGAAAGTTATTAATCAAAATGTAAATACAAAATATCACAATTTGCAGGATTATCAGAACTGCAGGATTATAGAATTGCATGGGCTCCAGGTATCTGCAGCAAGAAGTCTTGGAGGAAGATGGAGTGGTGGAATTTCTGGGGGGTCAGGGGATTTTTCTGTTATTAACATCTGTTATTTGATTCTGGCATGTGATGTAAGTTTCTGGCACGTATATGCATGGGACTGCCCTCTCCTGGTGGATCTATGATCTCCTCTTCCTCCCTTTTTGTCTTCCTCAGCCCTGTGCTGCCTGATCTGCTGGTGAGCATGCAACACAGTGTGAGCATGGTGCCTGGCACAGGGAGCATGTTCAAGAGGCTTCTAAAAGCCTCTTGGGAGCCCTGTCTTCCCTCTGCTTTCACCACTGATAAACAGCTTTGTGTTGGCTTAGAGGAGGCTACAGATTAAACTGGTGGTCTCGGTTCATCATGGTCTGAGTGGTGTTGACCCAATGGACTATGTGCCAGAGTCTTTGGTTTTTGGGAGCCATGAGTTTGCTGCTTGAGTAATTTGAACTTAAAGTGCCGAAGGGAACCTGAGCTTTGGAAGGAGGTCTGTTGGGATAGGAGTGATTCCCTATACAGAACTGACTGTGCAGGTTGTGCCTCTGAGCAATGCATGGGTCTGAACTTCAGCAGCCCTACTTGACAAGCCAGCAGCAAGATGTAAGCATCCTGCACTGCAGCAGAGCACGAGCTCTGCTTAATTTAAGGCAGCAGGCTTGTGTAAAGTTGAGTCTAACACTAATTCCACAGCCAGAGGTGGCTGATGAGGAAGGGCAGAGGGATAGGGCTTGACAGATGCTTGGTCTTTATGAAGCCACTAGTATCTGCAGACTTCTGCTAAAACTAAAGGTGATGTCGCCATTGCCTTGGGAGAGCAGTCAAGCCACAGCAGAAATTTCTCCTTGGAGCATGTGGGTGCTCTCTGAGCACAGAAGAGAACTTAGTTTATTCCCTGAGCTGCAGCTGCCATGGGGTGATATTTTAAGTCGGTGCTTTTATTGCTGTACAGAGAGGGGCTATTTCTACCTGACATAGCACTGTGGTGCTCTTCCACCCGGCTCTTTCCAGCAGAGAGCTGTGGCAGGCAGGCAGGCAGCAAGCAATCGGCGGAGATTCAGTGAGGGCTGTGATGCTGTAAAATAGCCTCTCGGCACAAGATACAGGGAGGTGCTTACTGAGGCAACAGGGAAACCATACATTTTTTTCTCTCAATCCATTAATCAAAGCTCCTGCAACACCCGTTCCAGTGAGGCAGGTGAGGCACTCATAAATATTGAGCAGCAAAACTTGATCCAGATCCAGGCTCTCAGAGCATTTTCATAAATTAGAAGTTATAAACCAGTAAAATAAAGTGGGCTGGTTCCCAGCCACTCAGCTGCAAGCCCTTCTTTGCGATTGATAGGCTGTGCAGCTGGCCTGGCCGGGTCCGAGAGGCTGGTGATGGGGTGGCTGGGCACAGCTGAGTGCTGGCTCTGCTAGCAGTAGGAGGAGGCATCCCTCCTCCCCTTCCTCCCTGTGCTAGAGATGGATTGTGTGTGACAGGGCCTGCAGCTGGATTATTCCCCAGCGCTGTGGCTGTGGAAGGCTGTTTTCTCAACGCCCCCTTTGTACTGGCTTGATCTTATTACTGGTGAAGGCCTCAGAGAAGCTGATACAGAGATGGTTTCACATCTCGTCAAACTTCGGCAGAGGAAGCCCCTTTTCCAGGCCTGATTCAGCAGTCCTGATTTGCTGAGTAGCTCCATTGATCAATGCAGGGCTACCCAGATAAAGAAATGCTCTGTGCTACGTTGCTTTACTTTCAAGTAGGCCTTTCAGCTAATGTGATTTCAATCTTCCTTCTCCCCTGATCTTTAGCTTGGTGTCATATAGAAACCTATCTTTTAGAAGCTGTCAGTTTGCTAGTCTCCCATAATTTCTGAACACCTTGATTGATTTTTAGCTGAATTAAAATCTTAAAGAAATTCAATCGTAGATTCATAGATTCATAGATTCATAGATACATTAGGTTGGAAAGGACCTACAAGATCATCTAGTCCAACCTTCCTCACACCACCATCCCTACCCACCAAGCTACTAAATCAAATCCCTCAGCACCTCATCTAAACGCTTCTTGAACAGCGCTAGGGACGGTGCCTCAACCACCTCCCTAGGCAGGCCATTCCAGTGCCGGACCACTCTCTCAGAGAAAAAATTTTTCCTCAAGTCTAATCTAAATCTTCCCCGGCACAACTTGTGGCCATTCCCTCTCGTCCTGTCATTAGTTACCTGGGAGAAGAGGCCGACCCCCTCCTTACCACAGCCTCCCTTCAGGAAGTGGTAGAGTGCAATGAGGTCTCCTCTGAGCCTCCTTTTCCCCAAACTAAACAATCCCAGCTCCTTCAGCCGCTCCTCGTAAGACCTGTGCTCCAGACCCCTCACCAGTTTTGTTGCCCTTCTCTGAACACGCTCCAGGGCCTCGATGTCTCTCTTGTAGTGAGGGGCCCAAAACTGAACACAGTACTCGAGGTGCGGCCGCACCAGAGCTGAGTACAGGGGGATGATCACCTCCCTGCTCCTGCTGGCCACACTATTCCTAATACAGGCCAGGATGCCATTGGCCTTCTTGGCCACCTGGGCACACTGCCGGCTCATGCTGAGCCGAGCATCAACCAACACCCCCAGGTCCTTTTCCTCTATACACTCCTCAAGCCATTCTGCCCCAAGCCTATAGCATTGCATGGGGTTATTGTGGCCAAAGTGCAGGACCCGGCACTTGGCCTTATTGAACCTCATCCCATTGACCTCAGCCCAACTGTCCAGCCTATCCAGATCCCGCTGAAGGGCCTCCCTACCCTCAGGCAGATCAACACATCCTCCCAACTTGGTGTCATCCGCAAACTTACTGAGGGTACACTCAATCCCCTCATCCAGGTCATCAATAAAGATATTAAACAAGACGGGCCCCAATACCGACCCTTGGGGGACACCACTCGTGACAGGACGCCAGCTGGACTTGACTCCATTAACCACTACCCGCTGGGCACGGCCCTCAAGCCAATTCTCAACCCAGAGAAGAGTGAACCTGTCCACACCATGGGCTGCCAGCTTCTGCAGGAGAATACTGTGGGAGACCGTGTCAAAGGCTTTGCTGAAGTCCAGGTAGACTACATCAACAGCCTTTCCCTCATCTACCAGTCTGGTCACCCAGTCGTAGAAGGAGATGAGGTTGGACAAGCACGACCTGCCCTTTGTGAACCCGTGCTGGCTGGGTCTGATCCCCTGATTGCCATGCACGTGCCGTGTGATCTCCCTCAAGATCAATTGCTCCATAACTTTCCCTGATACCGAGGTCAGGCTGACAGGCCTGTAGTTCCCCGGATCTTCCTTACGGCCTTTCTTGTAGATGGGAGTCACATCGGCAAGCCTCCAATCTTGCGGGACCTCTCCAGATGACCAGGAATGCTGATAGATGGCAGAAAGCGGCTTGGCAATCACCTCTGCCAGCTCCCTCAGCACCCTTGGGTGGATCCCATCTGGCCCCATGGACTTGTGGCAGTTCAGATGGAGGAGCAGGTCTCTGACTGTCTCTGCTGGGATCACAGGGGGTGTATGATGCGCTTCGTCCCAGACTTCCAGGTCAGGGCGAGGAGTATCCTGAGGATAACTGGTCTGTCTGTTAAAGACAGACGTGAAGAAGGCATTGAGAACCTCAGCCTTTTCCTTATCCTCTGTGGTTACATTCCCTGCCGCATCAAGTAAAGGAGGGAAATTCTCCTTAGTTCTTCTTTTACTGTTAATATATTTATAAAAGGATTTTTTGTTCTCCTTTACTGCAGTAGCCAGTCTAAGTTCAAGCTGGGCTTTTGCATTTCTAACTTCCTGCCTGCAAATCTTGGCAAGTTCCCTGTAGTCTCCCCAAGTAGCCTGTCCCATCTTCCAGAGGACATATACTCTCTTTTTCTCCCGGAGTCTCAACAAAAGATCTCGGTTCATCCACACTGGTCTTTTTCCCCTCCGGCTTGACTTACGGTACTCAGGGACAGCCTGCTCCTGTGCCTTTAAGATTTCCGTCTTGAGGAGGGCCCAGGCTTCCTGGACCCCTTTACCCCACAGGAGCGAGTCCCAAGGGACCCTTGCAACAAGCGTCCTGAACAGGTCAAAGTCTGCCCTCCGGAAGTCCAAGGCAGCAGTTTTGCTAGTCACCCTCTTGATGTCAGCAAGAATAGCAAACTCTACCATTTCATGGTCACTCTGTCCAAGACGATCCCCAACCTTCACATCTCCTACTAGTCCATCTCTGTTAGTGAAGAGCAGGTCTAGCAGGGCACTTCCCCTGGTAGGTTCCTGCACCAGCTGTGTCAGGAAGCAATCTTCCACACACTCCAGAAATCTCATGGACTGCTTCCTCTGCGCGGTATTATATTTCCAGCATATATCAGGGAAGTTGAAGTCCCCCATGAGAACTAGTGCTGGCCATCGTGCAACATCTACTAGTTGCTTGTAGAACACCTCATCTATCTCCTCATCTTGGCTAGGCGGTCTATAACAGAGCCCCACCACGATGTCACTCCTACAGACCATCCCCCTGATCCTTACCCACAGACACTCCACTTGGTCGTTTCCAACCTCAAGCTCTTCAACATCAAGACACTCTTTGATATAGAGAGCTATGCCACCACCCTTTTTTCCCCGCCTATCCCTTCTGAAGAGCTTGTAGCCATCCATCCCAGTACTCCAGTCATGGGAGGGGTCCCACCATGTTTCCGTAATAGCAACAAGGTCATAGTTTGCCTGTCTTACAATGGTTTCAAGCTCTTCTTGTTTATTGCCCATGCTGCGTGCGTTGGTGTATATGCACTTCAGCTGAGACACTTGCCTCACCCTTTGTTCCAGCACAGCCCCCCTGGGCTCTTCACTGGGAAGCCCTGTTATATCCCCTACCCCCATCACAGCTAGTTTAAAGCTTTCTCAATTAGTCCAGCTAGCTCCTGGGCTAGAATTCGTTTCCCCCTTTGGGACAGGTGTATTCCATCAGTGGATGACAGGCCAGGAGCTGAGTAAACTGCCCCGTGGTCAAAAAACCCAAAGTGTCTGTCTCTACACCAGCCTCTCAGCCAATTATTCATCACTTGTGTTTTCCTAGCCCATTCCGTGTCCTTCGCTGCCCCAGAAGGTATGGAAGCAAATACCACTTGTGCTCCCACACCTTGAACTAATCGTCCTAGACCCCTGAAATCTCTTTTCATAGTTCTTAGGCTTCTGTGAGTTATTTCACTGCTATCTGCTTGAACTATGAGCAACGGATAGTAGTCATTGGGGTGAATCAGATCTGGGAGTCTTCTAGTTATGTCTCTAACCCGGGCCCCAGGGAGACAGCACACTTCCCTACGGCACGGGTCTGGTCTGCAAATGGGGCCCTCAGTACCCCTGAGAAGGGAGCCACCCACCACGATCACCTTTCTTTCCTTCTTGGCAGCTGCAGTCTCAATGCATGGAGTCGACTGCCTTGCCATTGGTGACTTCTTGGGAGAATCTTCCCGCTCCTCCCCCCTTATTTCTCCTTCAACATCCAACACCGCAAACCTATTGTTTAGAGGGACTTGAGGAGACGATGTAGGCAGAGGGGGAGATCGCCTACAGTACCGAGCTGGGACTCTCTGCCAGCCCTCCCCATCCCTCAGATACCCCCCCTCAACCTGACGGGGGCAGGTCAGGGAGTCCACCACCAAATTCGGGGGATCTCCTGGGTGCCTTTCTCTCTGAGAAAAAAAAAATATGAGAAGAGTGACCCTGTATGTTCTGTAGTGAACTCAGCCATAAGTGTGAACAGCAAGGACTCCATCCAGAAAAGAAGTCATCAATACCCAGGATGTGGGGAAAAGCCTCGTTTGGAGGCATCTCACTTTCCTCCTATTTATTTATTTATTTATTTGTTTATTTATAAGGTTGAGAGCACACAATGACTTACTCAGCCTCTCAAAAAGCAGATGTCATCAATCCCACTTCTTACCGAACGACTAGCTAACGCTATTGGGCTGTACTCCACTTTTTGCCAGGATGCCATTTACAGTACTGGACCACAGATCCAGCAGGGTCTGTGTTGTTGCATCTCTAACCTTGTACTTCAGAGGACAGCTGTCCATAGGTAGTCTGGTGTGTATTGAGGTGGAAAGGTTTAGGGCAGGAATATGGAGCACAGTCCTTTGAAAACCCACTGAAATTCCTGCAACCTTAGAATGTGGTGGTTACTGTTCTCTCTGCCAATCGATATACAACCAAGCAAGGTCTTGTTCAGGCAAGGGAGTTGGAGCTCTCGAGTACTGCAGGCGGATGGTGGCTCTGAAACTGTTTGTGCTGCATTTTCTTATTATTCAATAGTAAATGGGGCAGGATGATGCTTAGTCAGCTTTTATAAAGTGCTTAGAGACCCCAGGATAAAAGGTGCTCTAGGAATCGCAAGTAGCATCGTTGTTGTTATTAATAACATTAGTGGGCACAGTGCATTCTGTTTCATTTTAAAGCCATCAGTCAAGATGCTCTTTTAGTGGTGGAGTCACCATAATAGGTGGGTTGGTGTGCTCTCCTGAGCTGGTTCAAATTCACTGACCATTCTTCTTGTTTCCAGTGGTTGGACAGAGAGATTAAGAATGTTTATTTTGGAACTGTTTTTTTTTTTTTTTTTCCAATGTGACTTTCTAGTTTATTGCCAGTTGCAACAACTTTGGTAAATGTCTGAGAATCTCCACGACTTGCAGGCTCACTAATGCGTGGAACCAACTTTCTTTAACTTTCTATAAGTGTTAAGGTGCTTCCTGGTGCTTTCTGAGGTTCGGATACTTTGATATGGTCCCTTCAAGAGTACTTAGTGAAGGCTAGATTCAAATAGTTATTTATATTACTCTTTTATTCAGGCCTCTGGGCTGTCATTGGTTTCAGTGGAGTTGCATTACTGGTAACACTTGTGTTTCTGGCTGTAGATACCTTCCTATCTTGCATTGACAATCCCTTACAGCAAGGGATAGTAAACAAACCTAATAAAGCTGGGAGTTGAGCTGAATGGAACTGTTCTCTCTGCTTTTACATGTGAGCAAAGGAGCCAGCCCCCAGTGTTTGCTGGAGTGCCACAGTCCCATTTGCTTTTGGGTAGCCTGCAGCTATGTACACAATTGAGGATTTTCCTCTCTTTCTTTAGTACAAGCTATATTTCCATACATCGTGCATTTGTAATAAGCATGTGTTGCTTGTTTAATAACATAGAACCTACGCCAGAATTTTCTTGCTTGGCTTTAAATGTGACCTAAGAGTAGTTTTATTCTAGCTATCTGTGAACAGGAGCACATTTGTGTTCTCAGCGACCAAAGCTGTGAACAAGATTTGAGCTGAGTCTTCAGCTCTTGCCATGTTACATTAGGTATATCCAGAGGGGTAGAAGCACCTGATCTTTTGCCATTTCAAGAGCTGAGCTGTGACTAATGCAACCACGATGTTTATAAAACAGACTGTCGTTACTCTGGCTCTGGTTTTGCCCTACTGAAGTATTAAGGGAGTAGACCAGAAGAGGATTTGCTTTGGAGGCCTTTGAAGGAAGGATATGTTTCAGAAAAGGATACCGTGCAGATACAAAGAAGGCTTCCATGGCCTTGCTTGCTTCAGCTTGTCCCAGAGAGATGTTTCTTTCTGATGTGAAATGGAGTGCAATGCCGCACCGAGACGCCTCAGCAACTCTTAGAGCTGGGATGTGATTGTTCTGCTGTAGAGTCTGCCTGGATAGGATGACCTGTGGCCCAGACAGGGGTTGGTGTGAGCCGTGGCTTGCTGCTGGCGGTGGAGATGAGTGCAGTAGTTGCTTCACTTCAGAGTGACACTTCTGGTGTCACTCTTCTGTTCCGAGGAATGAATGAGTAATCTCAGTTGCATTACTAGCACCGCTTCCCTCAGCACTCTAGGTTTCCCTTGGTGGTATCCCATTGAGGTATTGACTAGGGTGAACATTGCTTATCTTGGGAAATCAATGAGATGATAGCCCAAGGTACTGCGGTACAAAGACAGGCAAGGAGATATGTATCTGTCTCTGACTTTTTTCCACCTCAGTAAATAAGTTTCCCCAATCCAGTGGCATTGTAACAGTATGCAGTAATTACAGTGACTGCATCCGTCTCTTTTGATTTAATCAGACAGATATTATATGTTAAGTATCAATTGATTATTAAAAGCATATTTGCTGATGCTTCCGAATCCACATAATGACGCATAAACAGTTATTTACTGCATAGCTATTAAAACTCACCGACTCAACATGCTTTTTACAATCAGTATTTATTTAACATGCAATGACCATCCTATCCTCTTAAAACTAAATGTGTTAACTGTGTTTTGGGCATTTAATTTTAAAGCTTTTTTTTTCTTTTTTTTCTTTTTTTACTGTGATATCAAGTGATTATAAAAAGCCATTGTGTTAGCAGACATTTGGTGCTTTGCAAACTTATTTCAGAGGTGTTGTGTTGTGATAATCTGCCGTGGTGTTACTCACAGTCACAACAGTTGAGGGATAATGGTGTTCAAAGTGAAGTAGAAATTGTGAAATCTTGTATGGTCTTGTCTTTTGTGAGGTTGAACACCCTGACTGATGGCCAGTTCCTCTGGGACAGGAGATATTGAATATTCAAAGAGAAAGATGATGCCTTTACTGAGTAGAATCCAGCTTTCCTGTGTGGGGAAAGCAGAGCTGCTCCTTACCCCAGGTCCCAGGATATTTAGTGCAATAGAGTATTTAGAGTGTTTTCTTAATGTTGCATTAGCTGTAGGAAAACTTAAGGTAGGTCACAACTAAACTACTGTTGCTTGCCTTCCTTCCTCAGTGTAGGCTCAGGAGCTCTAGCAAATAAACTCTCAGTAGTACTCTTACTGTTTGAGTGATTGGGGCTGAGGATCCTGAGGAGGCTGGGTATATCTCTGTAGTGTAATTAGCAGTCTTGGGACGTATGGTGGTGGTTATCTGGGCATAGTGTTGTGTTGTACAGTAGTGACAGTTGGTGTGCATGGCTGCTTGGGAGGTGAGCGCGATGAGTCTCCATTCAATTAGTTGAAGTCCAAACCTTTCTCTCTCTTTGCTCCCAGGCATCATAATGCAGTTCAGGGTATATTTTCTTTCCTTGCCAGAAAATGGTTGAAAGCTCCATGGCAGGGCCTGCTATCCATCTGCCTGCCCTTTCTGGAGTCTGCTGAGCTTTCTTACAATTCCCTTATGCTTCAAAGCAAATAAATAAATATTTGCAGAGTTATTAAAGATTTATTGAAAACGCAGTATATTTAAACCAACTTGCGAAAAAATAGATGACTGAATATTTATTATTTACATGTTAGGCATCCTCTACGTGTTTATTTATTCCTCCTTAATCCAATCCGTGTTTTATAAATATTGCAAAAGACCCGTCAATAATATAACATGTTTTCATTAATCCAGAGGAATAATTAGAAGACATTTAGGATAATATTGCTCTGTACAAATATTGCATGAGTCTGAGAAGAGAGATGTTTTGAACAGCTGCTGTGATCCACACAGCTGGGGCACATGTGAGCACCCCCTCACCACATCAGATAGCAGTGGGCATGTTCCTTGGGTGCCTTCTGTGCACTGTTCTTCCTCCTCCATTTGTTGGGACAAGGGCTTCCTTCTCAAAGAGATCACCTATCTCTTCAGTGAGGACTTCTGTCATTCTCTCATGAGCCATCATGGTCATCCCCCTGGCTGAGATCACTCCCAAATTTTATTTAGCTCAGTGATATGGCAAACATAGGATAATTGCAGTTGCCCCCACTCTATACTGCTAAATCTATGAGATGGTGCTACATTCTTCCCCATTCTCCACAATATAAGAATCTTTTCCAGGGAAGAATACAGTGAGCAAGTGATCATTTACTGTGTCTTTGGAAATGAGAATGAACTGCTAATGTTCTAAGATCATGAGGAGCTCTCACCCCAATCACTCATTCCTCACCCTTTCCCTACCCTTGCCTCAGGTCAGAGAGTTCTGCCTACGATCACCGTGTTTGGAATCATAGCTATAAAAGAAAGGAGGGGCTGTGGTTTGCTTTCTTCTTTTCTCAGTTGTTATAAAAACCATGCTCACAAGGCAGAATTAGAAGTTTTATTCCCTACTCTGTGTTCATTAAGATTTTGACCTTCTTAATGCTAAACTTTCATCAGAGGGGACTCTTCTGGATTCTTTACTGTCCAGTAGCACTGAGACTTTATTGTTAGAAGTGCAGAAATATTTGAGCACAAATTGCATCTACTCTAACCACCTCTATCTGACTCTTTGTAGAAGATTGCAGATGTCTGAAAGATGCTCATTTCTCTACTTTCAGATCCTGCTCCTACATTGAAGAGAGTTCCTAATCCTTAACACAGGTCAAGCTATGAAGTAAATTAATTTCTGAGGAGCTGTTAATTGGTTATTACAACCGTGTTTTGTTTTGTGGTATTTTATTTTGTTTTTAACTGAATAGCCCATGTGTGTCTATATCTTAACAATCTTTATTAGGAAAGACTGAAAGGCAGTAAAGCTTGGAAGCACGGGAAGGGCAGGGTTGTGTCTCTTTGCATGTGCATTACAGTGTTGTGCAAGTTCACTTCAGCTATTTTGGGATCAGGATAATGGTGTGGTAGCGAACATGGTCAGCATGCTGCAGTAATGTGTCCACACATTTTCTAGGACCTAAGCTAAATTATTCTGCATGACACAGGCATATTTGCTGTCCAGAGCCTAGGGCCAAGCAGCTCTTGCCTTTGGACAATGCGTACTAAAAATCTTAATGAAGACGGTGTGAGCTCCAGCCCTTATACAGTAATGCTACTTAGCAATATGCTCCCAAAGCCTGTAGCAGACAAACTGATGTATCCTTTGTATCTTTGAATAGGATGCAGTTTGATTGCTTAGGGAAGGAAGGGAATTGCTGAGTTGGGTTTAATCGGGGCGGGGGGTTATTGTTGTGGGTTATTTTTTTGTTTGTTTGTTTGGGTTTCTTTCCTTCTTCCAGACATTTTTGACTCATCCAAAGTAAGCCAAACCCAAAGATTTGGGCTGAAAGAATTGACTGTAACAATTGGTTAGCATAAGCAGCCTGCCTGTCATTTTGCCTGAGGAAACAGAGTGAGACATGGAGCATACAGACTTTATGTAAAATCCTAATAGGAATAGGACTTAGGGACATCTTGTTCCCATGGCACTGTTAAGCTCATTATTTCACCTCTATTTGCTCTCCCCACAGCAGTTTTCCCTACCTACTTGTTGTTCATAGCATTTAGATGAACACCAACTCTAAATTTCAATTATTATTTGCTATACAGTATTTCATGATCCCTTCCAAAGTCAGGATTATTTTAGGCATCCAATGAGGAGCTGAGGCATGGTGGTTTGACCAGTATCACGTCATGTCTCTTAGCAGAGCTGACAGCTTAACCTCAGTCTCGTGACTGTCTCTTTGTTGCCAGGCAGAACTTCCATCTTCCGTTGTACTTTTTTTTTGGCTTTAATATTGTCGATCTTAAAACTGTGCCTCCATTCAAAACTCGAGTGCCCAAATGAAAAGCCAGAAAAGAAAACCAGATGTGCATCCTAGTCCTTGCCTTCAAAGTTGAATCTTCTGGCTGTGTGGCTTGAGAAGTAGCATCCAGCTGTCTTGATTTCTTGCATCATCTTGCTTAGTAAGTTGCAGTCTCAGTTGGTCAGTATTTCTTATGGTTTTATCTGAGCATTTATTATGGCAGATCAGTCAGCATTAACTGGATTGAAGGAGAATCCTGAAGAATTGGAAAGTTTGTCATGATAAGCTTAAGGGAAACAAGAAAAAGGTGGTGGGAGGGAAAGAACTTTTCTCAAAGGAGTAACTGAAAATTCTTAGCTCCTACAGAAGTAGGTTAGGATTTAGCCTCGTTTAAGTGAGATGGAAGACAAACTGTGCTTGTAGCAGATGAGCAGGGTTCCTATACAGACCATGAGTTTGTTAAGAAATTTGTGCGGGGGAATGTAGTAAGCAGGTTAAAGAGCAGTGGATGAATGAGTATAACTTCTATGGAAGGACCACAGAGAGATGAAATAGGAAAATGTGATTTTTCTCCAGGGATGAAACACCAACATGTACAGTTATGTTTGGAAATGGTACAGACTGGCTAATTATCATAGACCTACAAGATCCTTAGTGCTCTAATACAGCTCACAAAAAGGCTTTTGTGTTACATCTTCAGTCCTGTGGGTAGCATGGGATATGTCATTAGGTGAGGTCACGGTCCAGCAGCAGAGTTCCGTCTTCAGCTGAAAGCATTGAGTCCTGTTCTTGAACTGTCGTGGTAAGAGTAAGAAGAACAGCAGAGTAGGCTATATTTCATCAGGTGATCTTGTCATTCCATCAGCCAGTGAGTGGAAACCTGTACAGACTGCAGATGCTCTTAGAACATCTGTCTCATGTTAAGCCTAGTGCAACACAAACATCTCCTGTCTCTTTTGCCCCATTCTTCTGGGCACGCTGCAGCAGGATAACTTCTAGAGGCACGTGATGTTTACACTTAGCCCATCCTATGAGAGGATTGAGGTGGGTGCACCATGAGCAGTGGTGAATGAGAGCATGGCAGCAGCAGAAGAAGGATAAGAAGGGAAAGATGATGTTAGGAAGAGCCTGCAGCTGTCCCTTTTCTTTCCGTGTACTCCACGTTTGGAGAAAAAAATCAATTTTATCTTTTAGCAGAAAGAATGTTTTAAGGGAAAGAGTTGGTTTTTCCCTTTCCTGTTCAGAAATCACTGTGCAAAAGAGAGGGAAAAGCATTGTGCAGGGAGCCCCTGCTGTCTCCCCAGTATGGTGGAGGCCCAAACAATAAGCTAGGAGAAACTGCATAGAAAATGCATCCCAGTGTGATGCAGAGGAGACTGTGAGCAGAGGTACATTGGTATTAGAAGCCAGAGAGAACACATGTTGGCATATTCAGTGTGTTGGCTTTTTTGGCAAACGGCTGAGCCTGGATTAATAAAATGTTCAGATAAAAATCAGAGTTTTATTAAAGTGTGCTCACACAGCGGCAGCACCCGGCCACGCTCCTGGAACGTGAGCTGGAAGCCTGCCAGGCTTGCTCAGGAGTGCTGCTTATCATACTTGATAAGAAGGTCCTGCTGTGAGGGAGTGGGAACAAGAGTGCGAGAGGAGGATGGGAGCCTGGCAACAGCCTGCCTGCTGCTTGGCCCATGCCTTACTCCAAGCCCACTGGCCCATAAGGGTTTGCCCCCTATATAAATCCAGTGCACGTTGGAGGAAAAGCACACAAGAGGCTTCCAGGAGAGCAAACAAGGCCAATTGCTCTTGCAGCAGCTCCCCTCTCCTTCCTCTGCTCCCCCCGCTCCTGCCCTACTCGCAATTCTGCAGCTAGCTCAGCACCGTATTTTAAACAAGACTTTCTCTTTACTTTGTCTCTTCTCTGTCAGCTTGCTCAGTGCCAGATCTCAAAGCTAATTAAAAGGGGCATGGACTGGGCTTACATTTTTCCTTCACTAGTGAGCTCTTGGCAGAGTTTCTGAGCTGCTAGGAATAGGGACTGTGAAAAGCGAGTTGGTGCTGGCTAGGGAGTGAAAAGCCAAAAGCTACCCTAGCTCCTCTGAGCAGGGAAATGAATAAAGCACAACTGCAAGTCCTTCAGCAGATTAAAAAACAGGCACGCAAGCACAGTGTCTCTCTCAGCTCGTCCTTATGTACTGTGCTCAAACTTTGTTCACACTTGACTCTTTCTGTGTTCCAACCCAATCCTACTCTATGTTCCCAAAATACACCCAGGATCCATGTGAACTCCATCATGTCACGCTCTGCTTACCTCTTACACCCCATGTGTGGAAACGTGGTCTGATTGCTGAGAATATCAGGCTCCCCCCGTCTCCTAGCAAAAACAGGCATGGTGGATTTCAAGGCAATGCTGCAGAATAGCTGGGTGAAGTGAGCGTTGAGCTTTCTCAAACCTAACTCCATGGGTTGTGTTTGTTCAGTCCTGCAACAGAAAGTAACCCTGTGACTTGCCAGGTCAGTCATTAAGCAGTGATGCTTGATTTTTTCAGGCAAGTGAAAAATGAGCTATTGTTGGGTTAATTAATGCACTTGGGAAAATTGCAGATGATGGATGTGATATTGGTATCTGTGTGCTACTTTGCAATAATCTTCCTGGCTAGCTTTCACCGTTTATTGTAAATATATAGTGTAGGGAAGAGTAGTAGCCTTCAGATGTCTTACTCAGATCATCCTTTTTGATATGTTATTTCTCATTTTTAAAAATGCAAGGTGTGATTCACCCTTAGTTTGCCTTTAAATTTAAGGCCTGTTGTGCCTGTGATTTCAAAGAGCCTTAAACCAATATGCTTAGTCTTAGTATGAATTAGAAGAGCCACCAGCATTACTGAATGCCTCCAGCACAGCGTAATGGCCACCTGGTGCTAATTAACAATTCCCAACTGTTTTGCTATCCCAATACTGCATCTTGTGAGTCACCTGCACTGGATTATCTGGGAAGCTGTTTCTTCTACTTCAGTAATTCAAGTATCCCAGTGAGGGGCTAGGGTATGGGGAAAGCGGTGCAAAAAACAGTACAGTCTTTTCCTCATTACAGGAGCTGCTTTCAATTCATCTATGCAACCTTAGCAAGGAGTGGGGCTGCTGTCTCTGGGATAAATGAGGTCTGAGATATTCTCTTTCCTCTTGTTCTGAAACACTATAAAAATACCAGGTGAATTGCCAGCTCTTTTTTTTCTTCTCAATCCTGTAGCATTCTTGTGTGCACAAGCAGGAAGAGAACTGTTAACATGTTGGGGATTACCATGTATTTACACCATCACTCGGAGTCTGTCTGCATAGCTAGGTAACATGCCAGTGTTTCATCTGCCTGCTTTCTGCATCTAACCCCTTACCTCCCGCTCTCTCCCCCTCCACCTCCCGCCTCCTAAATGTGTTTGTGCTGACGGGCCCATCTTTCCTCATCCACAGACAGGAGATGTGATTAGAGGGAATCTAATTTGTTTGGAGTGCTCTGGCGACGGAAGGAAATTATTCTGCAGCAATATTTGCAAATGCATTCATCATAGAGTCCCTAGCAGTCCGTCACTATGAGCTGATGACTTTGTGATCTTCATGAAGGTCTGATTAAAAGTGCTTTCTAATGATCAGCCCAACTTTCTATCCTTCTCCTTCTGTTGTACACCTAGAGAAAATGAAGGAATTGAGGTTAAAGGCCTGTCACATGCTGAGCTATCCTTTCTGTGTCTCTCGAATCCAGGCTAGACATAGAGACTTAGTCAAATGCCATTGAGTTGCTACCACAGTTTACAGTCCTCCACTGTCTCAGGTTTGCTCTCTGTGTGGCCAGCAGCCTCCTATCCACCTTGTGCTCATTATATTTGAGACTTTGGCCTTGCCTAGGGTGAGGAGCAGATATGCATAAGCCCTATAGCTGTCTCTGCACCAATCTCAGACGCCTTCTCAACTGTTTTGCAGGCAGCAAAATTACACATACAGATCTTTCCCAACACCAGAGATTGGCACCAATCAAGATATGTGACAGAGGGAGATGAGGGAAAGTGAAAAGGAGTGATAGCGTAGGTGGTGTTTTTTGTGATGTAGCAGCCACCAAACAGCAAGGTCCTGAAAGTAGCACAGTGTGGTGGTGGCTTCTCTTGTCCTGCAATTGCTTGCAGCAGTCCACAGACCTCAGACAACTGTTTGAGATGGTGATTATGGAACAGAAGTGAAACTGGGATGATTTACTGCAGACACAGGCTCAAGTTGAGCCAGGTGAAAACAGAAAGGGACGATAACACAAGTTGTTTGGGTGTGCAGGAGTTGGTGGGTTAGTCTGTCTGCAAGAGTTGAAGAGGTGGAATACCAGTGTAGATCCTACCTTCATGTGCAGAACAAATTGTAAATATATATGTGTGTGTATATAATCATATATGTATATATATATGGAAACAGAGCTAAATAAACTTGTTCTACATAGTAAAGTTATGTAGCAGTGGCTGCTCAAACAAAGCAGATAAGGGAAGCAGGACAGAGTAGAGCTAAGACATTGACTGTAAACCATGCTTCCACTATATATTGAGTCACATACTTGGCATGTATTGCCTGGACTTCCACTTAGGACTGTGCTTATTGTCAGAGAAAACTGGATATCTAGTTGTCGCAAATCTTCATTTTTGTCCTGGTGAATCCATCACAGACAAATTGCTGTGGCCTTCTGCATCACACTTTTCTATGTGATAACTTTTCTATGATAGCACACTTTGATGGGAAGGTACTGCATTCCTAGGTGTCCCAAGTAGTGTTCCCATGCTTCTACTGGCTTCCAAGTTAATATGCTGGGGCTCCTGTCCTCTTTCCCTCCCTCTGATAGCCTATAGTCTGGTAGATGATCTGGGTTGAACAGCTACATACTAAAATTAGTTACAGTGGTGTTCTCTTCCCCAAGTTTGCAAAATGCAGCTCTACAGCATTTTATGATCTGCGTTCCTTTCCTCTTGTGGGTGCCCTATGGCTTGGGAGGTCTGAATGACGTTTACTTACTCTGCTCTCTTCCACCATGAATTGGCACTGATTGTAATGATCTCCATCCATCTGGTTTGTGAATATGACTCAGACTCCCATTTGTACTAATACATAGAGTCATAGAATAGGGGTTGGAAGAGACCTCAAGAGATCATCAAGGCCAACCCCCTTGCCAAAGCAGGTTCTCTACACCAGGTTGCACAGGTAGGCATCCAGGCAGGTCTTGAATATCTCCAGAGAAGGAAATACATGCTAGTGTTCCATTGGTGTAGCAGCGTCCTAACAGGCTCTGCTGCCATACTGACCACCCATAGCATATTCTTTTCACTTTTCATATTTACTGCTGCATCTTGTGCAACATCTGTGTGGTGTTACCTTGAAGGATGTGCGTTGCCACCAGTTCAATTTGGTTCAGTCTAACCACTAGATATATGCCCCTTCCAGAGGGCTTCTTTACCCTTCTATTTATTTATTTAGTTAGGGATATAAGAGTAAAGTCTTTAAATACCACTCTGGTGAGACAGCTTTTCATTCTGCACTGGAGATGGGAAGGTTTCTCAAACCACACTTTTATGTTTATGCTGTGGATGTTTATTTCACATGATTTTTTTGTAGTTGGAGGTTTTTTAGCTCTTAGGAGTATAATGCAACTCAAATTCCATTGAGTTCAGTAGGATCAGAGTTTGATATCAGTGGTGCCGTTTAACTGAAACTCACCTTGGGCTCAGGTAGCTCAAGCTTCCTGTTGTCAGGGGGAGCTGTTGAGAATAAATGAATAAGTACAGTCTGGTCAGTTACGGGTGTTGTGTAAACACCATGCAGGTATGATCTATTTATTTATTTACAGCGGGATGCTTGTGTGTATGTAGGCATGTGAGACAACTGTAAAGAATATTGGGCCATTTGTTACCCACTCCGTGTCTTGAGTACTTGGTTACTGCTCTCCCACAGAAGGTAACCCATAACTCGGAAGCAGTTTCCATTGTGGTTCTGGTATAGCCTTGAAAACTTCAGAGCTGTCACTTTTTGAAATGATGTGTTTGTTGACCCCCTTGTGAAGCAGAGGTGTGTGCTTACCTGGCATGAACTCTGGGAAATGAAAACACAAGGGTGAGCTTCTTGAGGCTGCTTGTTCCATCCCTGGTACACTGGGAGGAGGTGGCAGGCTGAGTTCAGAATTTTTCTACATATGTCTTGGCTGTTTCTGGTAGCATTTACATTCAAAAGCACATACAGCAGGTGTCTTTTTCTAGATATCACTGCAACTCACTGTCTAATGCAGCACTGATCAAGACACTCTAGACCTTCTCATTTGAGCTGAGCAGTTGGGTGGTGTTCAATTTAAGGGTGGTGACTGTTGTTTGTAACATCTGGGGAAAATTCCAAACACATTGGCTGCTAATCCCTTACTTGGTGTTCTCTGACTTGTATGTGTGATTTTCACCCTGAGCGTAGTGCTATTCTTCCTTCATGCATGAGAGCTGGCACTCCAAATTTAGATTGCGTGCAGAACTGTCTCTACCACTTAATGAAGCTGTCTCTCCTTTCAGCCAGGTTCTGTGTTATGGGCAGGAGGATCATGCTGACTGATGGGAAGGAAATGAGATTTAGAAAGAAACTGATGCTAAACCAGAGAAAAAGGATTAGGCACTGGACTAGGTGGCCAATAGTTCTAAGCTGTCCTTTTGTGAAACTGGCTAGCTGGATGCACAAGCACAAGGTTAGAGGTGCTAATGCCCCTGCATGTGTGGATCTGGAACAGATTCAGTATCAGAAGCATTCCCACAGCAACATTTACTGTCTTCTCCCTTCTGTTGGTTTCAGTTCAGCATCACAGATACTGCTTTTAATGTAGGAAACTCTGCTTAAAAACACAGAAACTAAGGTGTGATGCAAATGGTGATGGCAAAGCTGCCAATTTGCTTGAACCATCAGACAGTCTTGAAGTTTCCAGTAGGCACTTTCTAATACTTTGATGTCTAGCTAAGTTGCTGTGTATGGTATACCTCTGGTGAGGTTACCTTAACAAAAATATTAGTGCTTGATTTACTACATGATATCTCCAGATAACTTCTAAGGAAAGGGAACTAAGGGTTGATTGGTTTCCTCAGTGGAGATGGGAAAGGAAAGAGTGCTATTAGAAGGGTGGATGTGGCAGTAAGGGGTTCTGAAACGGTCCTTCAAGAGACAGCATTTCATGAACCCAAACACTGAGGTATAAGGAAGAAAATGACCTAGTAAACCCTGTTTCACAGACGCAATTCTAAGTAAGGTGTGAAGCCTGGAGTGACAAAGTAGCATGTAGAGACAGGGTAAAGTGCGTGTATCTAGAGTAAAAATTAAATAGTCTAGTAATTCTAGTAATAATTCAGCAAAAGCCTGTTCTCCACCCACTCGATAACTTGCTGGCAAATATTTCTAGACACATTATCATCACTGTATGTATTTAATATAAAGGACTGCAGCAGTTATCTTCCCTAAGAAATTTCTAAGTTAGGTATTTCCTTAAGTCCTGAAACAGAAAACAGGCAGAGACAGTAACCCTGCTATAGGCATGGCAATGAAGTAAAATGTATTAAGTTGAGGTATGGATCTTTGTTCTTGACCAGGTTGGACTTTCTCCATATAAAAATGGATTAGGGTACTAGATTGCAGTGCAGAATTTGATAGCCAGCTGGTCTGAGGCAGGGAAGAAAAAGGTAGAGTTAGTTGGCAGCATCTCTCACTATGCCATATTTCATTTTATTTGTGGAAGTATGGTCTTGTATACAGTGATTAGGACTCAAATTCCTTTGCATTTAAATAAGAACTCTATATCAGGAAGAATTTTTGTTCTCAGGCTTGGCAGACTTCAACTTGTACGCATTTAATGACGCTCCCAATAGATTTGGCACCCTCCCTCTCACCTTGATATACATCATGGCAGAAGTGAAGAGTGTTTGGAAGCAGTGGGTCCCGTTCTTGTCAACTGGAGAGAGTCTGTAGCCCATGTTAATTCAAAGCCTTGGCACAAGGTTTTTCAGTTCATCTCCTCTCCCTACAGCCAGTGTCTGCTAAGCTAACTGCGAAGGCAGAGAAATGAAACCACATAGGCTGAAGCTTTCACGCGTAGAAAGTGTTCTTACAGGGGAAAAAAACCAGGTATCTTGGAAATGAGCTTTTCAGAAAGAGAGAATATCATCAGTTTTGGTGTGGAGTGGAGGAAAGAAAAAAAAGTTTTCCAAGGAGAAACTTGAAACAAACATTTTAGTTCAAAAATCAACGTTTTGACTGAAAATATTCAATTTCTATTTCTCAGCTTAAAAAAAGGAGAAACAAAATGATAGCTCAAGTGGAAATGTCACTTTGTTACGCATGCTTTTATTCCAGTCCAAAAAAAAATTAAAAAATTAAAGTAGGAATATGGCATTTAAAAGCAAAATAGAAGAAAAGTTGTCACTTTGAACCTATTCCAAACTTCAGTGGGAAAACTGACAGCTTTCTGACAGAAAAGAAGATGATCTTAAAAGATTTTTCAGCTGAAATTTTGTGAAAGAAAATGTTGATTTCCCAAACAGTTCTTGGAAGAAGAGACACTGCAGCTTGGGAATTAGTTGTGTTGTAGACTGTTCTACTCTGAAGTACTCTAATATTATATTCTTCTGAAGATGAGCTCTTCTACTGCTCTCACAAGGAAAAAGGCAGTGTCTACCATTGAATTTTTCTCCTAATAAGGTACTTTCCATCCCCACACAGATAAGAGAGCTGCTGCTGCCTGCCCACCATCCTTGGCAGAGGTGGGCGAGGAGGTAAATGCTTAGACTTTCAGCAACGCTTTTTCTCTGTGAAGGAAAGCTCAAGGGTTGAAAGCAAGAGCAAATTAGTGACTCCTGCTAAAACACTGTCCAAGATTTCCCTCAGAAATCACAAGTTCCCTGATAAGATAGCAGTTTGTTGATAAGATATTATGAAATATTTAGTTTCAAGTAGTGTGAAGTACTTTGTTTTGACAGAATTGTAGGCACGCTGGTTGGAAGGGACCGCTGGAGGTGCAGCCTTCTCTTCAAATATGAAAGCCACCAACACCAATTTGTGCTGCAATGGCTCTATCTGGCCACCTTGACAAGGTTCCAGGTGCTTCAGTCTCCTTGGGTACCTGTTACAGGACTCTCCCAAGTAAAGACATTTTTTTACATGTCTAGCAAAGTCCAAGTGGTAACAGCAGAAGCATTTTTGCCCTTGTCAATGCAAGGCACTTCAGTCTCACTGAAACAAAAAATTCTCACACCTCCTAAACAAAATGTTTTCACCAGTATTTTGTTTCACAGGAAAGCCTCTCATCTGGACATGTTTCTTTCCTGGCAAGAACTGTGAACTTGTGAATTTTTTCCTGAAGAGAAAGAAAGGTTTTGACAAGTGCTGACAATATGATGATTTTAGGCATAAGCATAGTGGTACATACCAATCAGAAGCTGAAGGCAGGAGACTCTCCTAGAAATAAGGCAGAAATTAGAAAGGATTGTACCAGCTGGTCTGGCTAAGTTTATGGTAGACGACCCTCCAGAAGCTGGAGTCTTTTAGTCAAAACTAGGTACCTTTCTTAGAGATTATATAAGGCAAAAAACTTTCTTCAGTAAGTGCTGAAGTGGCTGAGTGAGTTGCTTTGCAGCCCATGTTATCCTGATGGTTATATTAGCACACACGACCCCTTCTAACTTTAGATGTGGTTCCCGTAGCAATATCAAAGGGCCTTAAGTGGTGATCAGGACACTATAAGTGTGTACAGCAGTTCCTGCCCCAAAGGGTCAGCAATTCAGGATTGAATAAGAGCTAATTTCAGACCTGCTCCTTTCTATCTAGCCTGAGACAGGAATGGAGTTAAAGGCGCTAAGAGTTGCTGGATAAAAGGAGAAAAAAGGAAGGAAGGGTAGAAATGGTGTGCTTGAGAAGTAGTACTAAACGCAGGGGAACATGGTTCTGCATGCAGTTGAGGGAGTGGGGAAAGGAGACAAGATGGAGCATAGAGGAGTGGAATAATGAGTACTTCTCCAGGAGCCCTATGGAGAATTATGATCAAAACAAACACCAAAGACATAGCCAAGCTATCCCTCTGACCATTATTTCTTTAGCTTATTTCTGAGGGTCTAGATTTTTGGTTTTGTTTTGTTTTTTTTCTTTCTTTCTTTCTTACCTCATTTCTTTCATTTCTTTGCTTTCATTTCAACTTTTCTCTTCCTGCCAGCAGTTTTTAAAAGCCTGAAATGGTTTAATGCCAGTTAAAGTGCTTTTGAATCATTGCCCAAAGCCAGGCTTGTGAGGGCCAGAGCTGTTCACTTTGCTGTGGCTGCTTGCTTCCGATGAGCAAGTTTAGAAACCTATGGATATTCCTTTTCTAGTTCTGCATAGATGGTGTGGCTCTGCCCTTGCAGGATGAGATACAGCAAAAACAGACTCCAGGAAAATGGACAGGGAGCCAAAAAAAAAAAGCACAGAGCAAAGGCATCAGCAGAAAGATCTGGAGGATGGGCGCAGTAAGGGTTGTGAGTAATGTCTTGGCTCATTGCTGTAGCAGTTAGAGGTGCAGCCAGACTGTAGGTGCTGCAGCTTCTCTGTAGGGTTTAGTTATGTGAGCCCTCCTTTTGTCTTCAGTTTTCAGTGATGGTACTTTTGAAACGAGATGGTCAACAGATGGAACTGGAGACTCTACTGATGTTAGACATTGCAAGGTATCTTCACCAAATGGGCAGCTTGTGACTCAGTGGCTATGACTAAATCAGTGTCTCAAAACAAACTTAGTGTTTGGACTACTGAGCAAAGACAGATGCCTATGCAGTCTGGGTGTTTCTATCTACCTGAGTATCACTAGAGTTTTCCAATACCTCATGTTGCAAAAACCTTTCCTCTTCCTCCAGAAACTTTTATGAGTCTGCTTCCAAATCCTTCTGTGGTCCAAATTCCAGCCTGCTGTAGTCATCAAACACAAGGTTTCCCACTTGGCCCACCTTGAACTCAGAACCCACTTTCTGAAGTGTGGGTTCTGAGTTTTCACTTCTATCTTATGGCTTCCTTTTCTAGAAGTAGAAGAGCGTGTGTCAAAACAGGCTAGTGATGAGAATTCTGCCATCAGAAAATAGGCCACAAGCATCTGAACAGCTTTATTTGCAATAGGAGGATTCTGTGTTTCTATAATTAGTCCAAAGCATTTGTGAGCAGGCAAGATAATCAAGTTGGAAATCTTTTTTTTCCCCTGTGATCCAAAGATGTAACAAACCTAACTTCTTCTGATCTCTCTTTCTTCTGCTTGCTCATTTGCTCTCTGTGGTTGAAGCCAGCACTGAATTTCTTAGGCTTATGGACTTGCAAGTATTTTGGGCGAAGTTGCACTGACCAAATGTGCTATTACAGTATCTAACAAGCATATAAGCTGTTGTATCAGAGGTATCTATAACCTCCTCTGGTGCAGCTTGTTCGTAGATGAACCCACAAGTGTGGGCCCAGCACATAAACACCACCACCACAATATGAGACCATATTAATCATGAGTGTGTTGTGTCACCTCTTCAGCATCTTATTTTGCTTCTTGCAGAGCAGAAGGAAAAAAAACAACTTACAAATACTTTTAGTATAGACAAGGCCTAAGGGACTAAGCATTGTTTGGAAATGGCTGTTCTCTGTAGAAGCTGTATCGATTTCTGGGGTAGAGGGAAGAGGAAGAGACAAAGGTTTTCCTTCTGAGAGTGAAATGACAATTGCCACTGAAAAGATCCAGCAAATCTCATCAGAAGTCTGAATGCGGGTGGGGCAATTAATCCCTGCCTTGCCTCCACTGAGCCCTGTGCACTGTATGAGCATTACACCTGATCTTTCTGTATGAGAGATGCCCCTTCCTGTAGTGGGGCAGCATGACTCTGGGCAACTGAAACAGAGAGTAATGTCAGGAGTGGGAGGTCTACAGAGAAATCCAGAGTACCCAAAAAAATTCAAAGAAGGGGCAGAGATATAGCCCTTCCAGAGTGAGTGTAGGATGGAAGAAAGGCTCAAAGGCTGCGTGCATCTCCATTACCAACTTGCCAAGTGCTGCCTTCTGTGTGGAGCTGTGAGATCTATTCCCCTGTCAGGTAAAGCTGAGCAGCCATTGATTGGCAGCCAGATGGAGCAATGGAGGTGGATCAATGTGAATTGGATTTTTTTAACTTTAAATAAAATTTGTATCGGCATGAAGTTAATTAATAGAGAGCTGTCAGAGGGCTCCTTGGCACGTCAGTGTGTTAGGAGGCAATGGTACCCTTCGGGGAGGTGGTGGGAGGAGGCTGCAGGAAAGGGATTCAGCTAACAGCAAGCTGAAATTAAAAAAACAGGCCAGTCTTTCTCTTGGCCCCATTTCAACATTTTTTCATCCTTCCTTCCTTAGAGATTGCTTTTTCTCTACTGACATGCTGTCCCTTTTTTTGGCTTTTTGTTGTCATTGTTGCTTGCCATCTGAAATCTTTCTTTCCCCTCGTAATGGAAACGTTGTTCTACTGATTTCACGTGTTGGCACAGCTGTTTCTGATTTTGCTTGCTTACTCTACTCACGCTTCCTTCCAGGAGAATAGGTGATGAGAAATGTGATGGCAGCAGCCAAGCCTGAAAGAGAAGCGTGCAGGTGTAGCGGTTATCTTGCGTATGTAGTCTAACACAAGGCCCAGAAAGAGATCGTCCTGTCCCTCTAGAAAGGACAGGGTGGGTGGTGGGATGCAGGTTACCTTTCAAATAGAAGTAGCATATCGGTGACTCCCAGGGCTCTCCATTGCCAGCTAGTTGTAGACTTCAGTATGTACAGAGACATGTGCAGTAACACCAGCATTTCCTGACAGGCCTACGTAAGAACTAGAGGTGTGCATGCATAGGAACATTTCAGTTGACCCTCTGAAGCAAAGTGGCATAAAGGCCCCGATCCCACCTGATTTTTAATTACACTTGTCCAAACAATAGCAACATTGGCCCTCCCTGTGAAGAAGGTGGCAGCCCCTGGGTTGCATAGGCCATGCCGTGGCCTGCCTGCCTCCCAAGGGGCTGGCTCGTTGCATCACTGATCAGAGTCTCTCTGCTGGCTCTGAGCGGGGACATGACGGAAATAGAGAGAATGGAGACCAGATGCAGTTTCCATGGCAACATCCAAAAAAGAGGGAGAGCGAGTGGGGGTGGGGAGAATTAAAAAATAAATAAATAAAAGAAAAAAGAAAAAAAGAAAAGAAAAGAAAAGAAAAAAGGGAGCCTTACAGAGATTTAGGGTTTGCACATGACTGAATGAGCTCTGATGCTGGCTTGTCCAGTACTGGAGGGTGCTTTATTCGCTCTGCTTTCTTTTGCGTGAGGAACAGCACACAGGAGTCTCCCTCATAGGCTGTTCCAGCCTCAGCAGCTCCATGAGGCATCAGAGGCAGAGCTGCTCTCTGTCCAGCACACTACTACCTCAGTGGCTCAGCATCCCAGTGCAGGAGGAAGAGATGTCCCACTTATTTCCGTCCCTGCCTCTCCCTGTGAAGAGTACGTTAGGAAATGAAGTGAGAGAAGCTGCAGTGAGACATCTCACAGTTACTCCAGGCCCAGCAGCTTGCACAAGTGGTTAGATTTGGGCTTAGAGCGCATTCCTGGGCTTAGGAGAACTTCCAGCTGCTCCTGCAGGCTTCAGGTGGAGCTGAAGATAGCTGTACTCCCAGCCTTTCCCAGCAGGAGGCACAGGGGAGAATGCTGTAATGGAGCTGGCTTTGTGAAAGGCTTTCATCTCCTCAGAAATTCTCCTTTCTGTGATTTCCATGCATGCCCACTTATCCCATTATCTGTGTCAGGAGGAAAACAGAATCATCAGCAGTCATGATTTGTATCTCTGAAGATTTTCTTCTCTGTGCTTAACCAAAATCCCCTCTTAACTGCTTCTTGTCCTTGCCTTCATAGGTTAAAGCGTTTCAGTTCATGATTTTTCTTACATACTTTCCTTACTTCAGAGTTCAATCTTGTTGTTGTTGCTTACTGCTGCTTTTCTTAGGCTGCCAGATATGGCCTAACATGGAGTCCAGTAATACAGTATACTTAGACCTAGATCAATAAAGGTTTTAGATGCCTAACCCCTTGCTTCGGTGCTTTTACTCTCTCAGATCCCTGTAGAGCTGTAAAATTCCCATTTTACAGAGTGGCACACTCAAGTAGGAGCTTGCCGATGCCAGCAGAAGTTGTGAGGAAGCTGCAAATACCATTCACGGGCCACTATGTCTGTTTAAAGAACCTTAAGTTGCCTCCACACGTGCCATGAGTGGCTGAACAACATTCTGTAGAGATCTCATGACACCTTCCTGTCACCCCACTGCTGTATCTGTGCCCTCTGCCCTGGAGATTGCTCTTTACTACTTTAGTAGGACTCTCTGAGGAGAACACTGTGTAATATCCAGTGATGGCTTCAAACATGAAACCCAGACCACACTACTTTTTGGGGGACTACACACCTAAGTCACGTTTTTCAGATCAGCCCTGGTCTGTAACATCTTCTATTGGTAGTTCTAATGTCTACTGTAACCTGGGGCTTTGGGCCAGCTGCGTGCTCCTTTGTCCTGAGGCAGAGTTGGGCCATGGGTATTCTCTGTTGCATCAAGCACCCTGGGGATGTAATGAACTGAGACCTGGTGGAGAGGCTGGGCTCTTTCATTTACAGTGTTGCAGCAAGGTACTTGCCTTGAAATGTGCAAATTACAAATAGTCAGGTATAAGTAAAATGTGTGTAGTGGTGACTGGATATGAATATGCTTGCTAAGATTAGATTGAAATACAAGCTGCCTGCAAGCCTGTGCTCTCTAGGTCTATTCCTACTGCTGGTAGGCTTTACTTATAAAACTGCTGCACTCAAGGATGGCAGCAAAGCACCAGCTTTGTATTTATGCTTCCAACAAGCTCTGCATCATTAAGAAAGTTTTCTTTTTCTTTCTTTCATTTTTTTCAGAACCTTCGCTTTGTATTTAGAACAGGCTGGTTCCTTATCATTTTTTAGTTGCTATGATTGTTCCTGAAGTTACCTACGGCAGAAGTGGTCTGGCTTGAAGTCATGCTGTATACCTGGGAAAGGACTGCCCTGTGGCTGGAGGTGTAGTTTGCTAGATGGTGCTACCATGCAATTATGCATTTCTTTTCTAATGAGATCGTTAGAAGTGCAGTACTTGTCGCTGATTAGAAGTTCCTAGAATAGAACTTGCTATTTTCTCCTAATTACATTATATAACAGTGTAATTCACAAGGATAGTAGTTAAGACAAAGTGTATGGATTTAGGAGATTGGTTTCTGTTTTGTTTTTTTGTTGGGTTTTTTTTTTTTTTTTATTTTTATAAGGTGCTACCACAGTCTTTTTGTATGACATTTGGGTAAGTTGCTTAATATTCTCTGCAGCCAAGATCCTCAAAAAGTAAATAGACACGTAGATCATTAAGTATCTAATTATCTTTGAGGATATGGACTTCTGTTCCCTAGGTGCCAAATGAGAGGATAACTTCAGAGATGCACATAAAGCCCTTTTGGATACTACAGTAAATATTAGAAAAGACAGTAAATAGTAGTGTGTATATTACGAATCTATTTTACTGGAACTAGATCTGTTGCCATATTACGGATCATCCTTGGAAATAGTCAAGTTCTATGTTCTTTCTGAATTATAAAGATAGTTCTAAGTGGCAATCAAGTGATCAGCTTGTTGAATGTGGGGACTACACAAAATGAAGTTAGTCTGGGATCAAGACTTCATCTTTTTCTTTTTTTACTTGTAAACGGGATCTATGGGTTTCTTAGCTAAGCCTACGTATTTGAAGATTTTGGGTCGCCATCACTTATAAATGTCTTTTCTAATGAAGTGTGTAGGGTATGGGAGAAGTAGACTCTAAGAGACCCAAAGCACTGAGCATGTGTATAAAAAGCAAAAATAAATGGAACACTACAAGCTGGGAAGCATTCATTTTTGTATATATAACAGATTTTTATATGTGTATCTTATATATATATACATATGTAAAACCAATGCAATATTTCTCTCTGTGTATCTTTTTTTATACGCTTATGGAAAGGATACTGGCCAATCTTCTGATGCTAACTTAGGTGTTTGTCACAATGGAAAATGTGCCCCGTTAGTACGATAGCATCAAGGTCATTGGTTAATTACAAAGCTTTATCAAAAATCTTGTTGAAAGTACTGACTTTCCAATGACATCCAAGTTAAGTGGTATCCCTCGTAAGAGGAAATCGTAGTAGACAGTCCAAGAACTTTGGTCAAAACTGTATTGCTTATTTAGGACGTAATACTTTTTCAATCGAAGCTACTGTAACCTTGAACTTCAAGCCAGCCAGTAGAATTTACCTTCACTTGTTCAAAGAAGTAAACAATAAGATCAGGACCGACAGTAGAAGTAGTGCACTAGTAGTTAAGAGCACAGGGCTCAAAAGGACCTCTTTGGGTCATCAAATCCAGTCCTCTGGTATTACTAGCAGCCAGGTCATTATCCTTTTCATAAGTTTTGAGCCCATGGAGGAATGTTGGGACAGATTTATAATAATCAGCACTCCCTGCTCTGAAGGGCTTAACACTTAAACCCCCCTGTTGTAAACAGATGGATGACACCAAGAGGGGCCCAGGGGCTGGGGAGGACAGAGGTGATGATAGGTAGGTCTGCTAGCTGTGCCAGTAATTGTGAGGTGAAGGAAGTTGCTTGCTGGTAACATTCTGTGATTATTCATAACCTACATATGGTGTCTCATGTGGCAAGTTTCTGAGTACAGGTTTTAGCAGAAGGACGTTGTGGTGGCAATGTGTTCCATTGGATTCTGTGAATAGATAGAGGCTGGTAAGAAAATATCGTTGGCTTGCTAATGCATCTTATGTTGATTGGTGGGGTTTTTTTTTTGTTGTTTTGTTTTTTTTGTTGTTTTTTTTTTGAGGGGAGTTGTAGTTTTTAATTTTTTAACTTCATTCTCAAAATTATGTTTAAAAGAATTTCTGTGTACTACTTCATCCCCAGACGTGTTTGTTGTTGTAAGACACAGGACATTATAGCATTGAATGGCAGCTGAACATTTGACGTTTTCTTGCCTATTTTATGTCCACTATATCGTCATAGCTATCTGGTTATGCTTGTTATCAAGATACTGTAATCAGTCCTGCTTCTGCACTGAGTTTGCCTCAGGAAGAGTGGATGAGACCCATGAAGTGTGTTTACCTTTCCAAAATTGAGCATGTTCTGGTGGGCTCTTAGTAAGACTGCAAACCCTTGCTGAATACATCTCATGGCAGAATTTAGTCTGAAGTGTCTTGATTTCCCTCACTTGAAACTATGACCCTCAGAACTCTATTGCTATGCCATACTTTAATTTTCCAAGCTAGTCATTCTTTACTGATGAGCATATAGCTTTCATCATCTTGGTTGGCCTGACCCACACTTCTTTCTCTTCAAAGGGTTCTAAATAATTAAGTTAATGCCAGTGACACCTTTACCTAACTATTGTTTTTAAACATTAAATCATTCATACATTAACTGAAACTTTCTCTTCTTTCCCACTCACTCCTGACAAGGTTTTTACCTTCATTTGCTTTCATGGGTCTTTTTTTCTCTGCTTTTTCTTTCACTTCAGGCATTCTCAGAGGGCAACTAAAGTTCTTTGGCTATGCAGTTTTGAAATGTGCAATTTGGCAGCAGCATGAGCCTCAGATTGAATTAAATTAACTTGAGGCGCTTTTTTTTTAAATTTTATTATTAAATTACTTCTTTCAAAGTTACTACAGAACATTCCACTTATTAATTTTTTTATATTATTAAATAAAAGGGAAAAAAAAAGAGAAAAGTCATAAAAGTTGTGAAAAGTCTGGAGTCAGGACTTGTTTAGGTTTTAGGGGTTTACTATTGCAGACTTCCTGCAGTTTCTTTTTTGTTTGCTTGCTTGTTTTAACAAGTATCTCATTTTTAAGAAACCCTATTAGCTTGGGGATCCTCAAGGATCTAGTCCACTTTTGGCATATATTCAGTAGTGCCCTAATAATTGCCTGAGAACAGCCAAAGCTAATTTGAGCATCACCATTGTCTGTAAAAGATCACTCAAACTCACATGCCTGATAGTCATGGAAACTACGTATGCCATTTAAGCACGTATTTCCAAAGCTCAGAGAAACTATGAGATGAGGCAGCCCGTGGCATGAGTCCAGACTTTAGTCCTAGAGGTCAAAACATACAATTCCTGAGGACCAAAGGGGTGGAGTTGAGAGTTTTAGGGAAGGGCTTTTTGGTAGGGCTGATGATGACAGTCAGCCTCCGCCTGCTAGAGGAAACTGTTCATCATCAGTATCTGGGCAGTGTTAGATGAAGGTGGGATTTCATGTGTTTTTGGTTTCTCACTTTCTCTCCCACTGCTCTGGATGGTCAAAAGAGATGCATCTTCTGAAGTGCAGTTGCAACTTGCTCCTACTCTGCCTAAATTTGATTTTGACTCCCCTCTGGCCTCCTTTATTTCTAAGGGAAATTGAACTGTGTAGTAGTCCTACCTCCTCCTTGCCACTTTGACAGAAAAGAGTCTAGATCCCATGTGTGAGTTAGGTTTTAGCTCAAGCATTTGTCATCATAGTCTTCTTACAGCTGAGTGTCCAAAGTATTAGCTCCACCACAATTGTGTTGGGAGATCATAAAGCTATGCAGGGGATGACAGTGGCATTCGTAGGGCTTCACAGAGTGTTTTGTCCTAAATGCAAAGGAGCAGTGGCTTTGCCTTGTGGTCAGAGAGAAAATAGAAGATGGCTTGACCCAGAAACAAAAATGCTTGCTGTTGTGTTTTCTCTAGAAAGTAGTGGCACAGAAATAGAATATAACATTACTGCGCTGCAGCAGAGAAAGCGTCAGAGACTCAACAGCTCAACGTGGTTGCAAGTCACTGTGACCCTTCAAAAAGGTGAGGCAGAAGCCTTCCCTGGAGGTGGATGTGTCTACTAGCAGGACACAGGTACAGGATAGGTCTGCTTTTGGCTCCTCATGGACATAATCAGCCAAGGGCTCCCAAGTGGGCGCTGACTGGAGGAGTGGGGTCCATCTGCTAAATGAGATGGGAGCTCTACCTGTGGAAAATTTTCACTGGAGATGGCTGAAACTCCCTGGAGCTTCTGAGGGAGAAGCCCCTGCTGTAAGCAGCTGAGGAAAGTAACAAAAGGAAGGTTAGGGTTTAGTGCCTTTTTTTTTCTTGTTATCTCCTTCATTCTGCACCTACCTGCTTTGTGCTGTTTTCTCATGGCTCCTTTGGAAGCTCTTCTCTGTGCCATTGGCTTTTTGATTAAAAAGTTCTAATCACCTCAATTTGCTACATTTTTTTCTAATTATTTCCTTTGACATGAGCAAAAACTTCTGAACCAGGTAGCTTTTGATTTTGTATCTGTGATTCTGTCAATATCAATACCTGGTACTGTTTCATATCAAGAGATTCTGCCTTCCTTAGGGGTTATTAAACTAGAGAAATGTCACTGTGGTTGTCTTTAAAGGGAAAATAACAGATGACCTGTTTTAGCTTCTGTTTTCCTTGGAAGTAGAAGGACGTTTGTGTGTGTGTGTGTCTAAGGGAGGAAAAGGAGGCTGACTGCCTTGAAAACACGTTCCTGGTTTGTTTACTATAATTGATGAGGAACAATTTGACCTGAAGAATCAATCTTGTGTCTCGCTTCTGATAACTCCAAAGGACAGGAGAAATCAGAAGTAAGCCACTGAAGCAGATAGAGGGAAGGGAAAACAGAGGGCAAGAGTAAGGGTGGAAGGGGAGGAATAAGCATACAGGTTGTCTCACCTCTGAGTTCCTGGAAAGATGCGGCAGTGCATAACTGCAGGATTTCCAAGAACATAAGGAGAAAATTGACTTTCAGATTTTTTTTTTTTTTCCCAAAAAGCAAATGGGTTTTTATTAGTCAGCACTTCAGTATGTTTTCTTTGTCTCTCTTCCACTTTTTACTGGAAGATTTTAAGTCGTAAATGTTTAGTTGTGTGCTGGCTTTTGTTTCAAATTTCCTCACTGCTCTTATCACTGAAGAGAATAAATTCTTGGATATTTATTTCTTCCACTGCAGATGCACTTCTGGTGTTATTATTCTGCTGTAACTTTCCCTTTTTACCAAAGACAGTTCAAGCCTTTTAAAACTGCCTGCTAAACTATGAAGGTTTTGTAAGGAAGAGAACAACCCGATCAGAGCTCTGCAGATGGTGGAAAAGCTAATATAATCTTGGTATCAGGGACAACTCCTACCTTGGGGATAGCCGTCCCCCACAGAACTTTGTAACCTTCAGTAAAATCTTCAGGCATATTTCCCTCTTGTGCTAAGTGTGGATGGTGCAAATGCTGTCGCCAAGCATGGCACTGCAAGGTGCCAGATAAGAGAGCATGCAGCACCTGTCCTGTATCTGTCAGGGGGGATTTCAATAGCTATCCCCAATCCTGCAGAGATGAGCAGGTGGCAGCTTGTGCTGAGGGCAAAACAGGGCATGTAGGAGAAAGGAATAAAGTCAAACTTGTGATGGCCTCTTTTTGTTTCCCAACATGCAGTCCCTAAGCAATGTCTTCTTAGCAACATTATCTCGATTCAAAACAAACAAAAAATCCTGTGTTATTCTTGTTTTGTTTGATGTTGCTCCCTGAAATGGTTGTTGTTATACACTTGCATGCACACGTAGCTCTTACACAAAATCTTGTATTAAGATTCTTCACCACCTAGGAAGCGAGAGATCTTCCACTACATCATATTGTATCATTCCTCTATGGGTTCTATGTGGCCCATATAAGAAAAACTATTTTAGGAATGTGTTAGGTGGACTACTGTGTGTTTTTTTTTCCCCTTACTCTGTGGGTTCAAATAGACTACAAAATGTGCAGGTGGTGCCTCTTTAATAGAGTGCCTGATAGATCAGAAGGTAGAGTTACTTTCTTCAAGTGAAGTGGAATAGATTTGGGTAGGGACAAAGATTGATTGAGCAGGGGAAGTTGAGATACACTGGTAGAATATATTTTAAAAGGTTTGCAGGGAACAGTGAAGAACAAAGCAAAATCTAGTTGAAGTAAGTAATGTTTTGGAATGAGTTAGGAAAGGCTTGTGGGCAGAGTGCAGGGGAAACAGCTGAAGATGCGTAATGAAATGTGCATTTGTTCAGTGGTTCTTTGTTCTTGTTTTTGTTTTGTTTTTTTAATTTAATTTTGTCACTTCAGTATCCCTTCTGGAACGCACTGTGCAGGAGTATGCTGTTGCATTTTGCTAATCAAAACATCTGGTAGCACTTTATAGAACTCTGGCCTTTAAAATAGTGGGAGGCAGGCAGGGTAATGCATTTATTCTTGAATAGCTTAATTTGTTATCTGGTTTGAGCTCAGGAGTCTCTGTAATCTAAACGCTGCCTGGATTAGCTCACAAAAGTAGATGGGAGAAAATGTTTCAAACTTAAAGCTCTAATCAGGAAGGATATACCAGAATAGGATCCCAGGCAAAAACAAAACATGAGATGTTTTTCTTCAGATTGCTTAGCCATTGAATGGAGTTGAGCTGTTTTTTTCCTTCTTCATAAGTTGGGCAACCTCCTGCCTGGTCGATACAGAGAATGGGAGGCCTTCAAAAGCAGGGTGCTGAAGGAAGCGGAATGTGTGCTTCCTCCGGATCGATGCTGAATGAATAATCCAGTGTGGTGCTAGAGAGTGCTGTGGTGCTCTGAGTGCGGTGCTTTCTGTTGAGCCATAAAGCAAGGTGGGAAGTGGTTCCTTGAGAGTCAGTCCTGAACTTCTGCTCTAGCGGAATAATAGGCTGGGTCTGGAGTAAAACCTTCCCCTGAGGAGGTGTGTTGCGGTGAGCGGCAGCTGAGGAACTGAAGGGGCATTTATCTCCATAGTGGTAGCATTTGACTCTTTGTGGTTTCCACAAATCTCCTTTAAAGGCATTGATCGCCACTGTCGGCGCGATTAGTGGAAGCGGTCATGCAGAACGTGTTTGTAAAAATGTTTAAAAATATATTCTTCTTGAACATACCAAATCTTGTAAGGGATCTGACTATGCTGGGAAAGGGAAAGGTCAGCTTTAAAGAACAAGGGATAGACGGCTTTCTTTTCAACTGCTTTATTAGGGCAGGGGTTTGATTTTTATTAAAGTAGAGACTTGCATCAGTGACTGCAACCCAGCATGTTCTGTGCAGAGGACATGCAAGCACCTTTTCTTGTCTGAAGAAACCTGCCAGTGTGCCTCACCTGCTCTGCAGCCCTCCTGGTTTTCCAGTTCAGAGCTTCCCTGACAAAATGCTGCCAGTATCCCAACTTCTTACCAGCACCTCTCCTCCTGCCTTCTCATTATTTCTTTATTCCTGCACTGGTTTCAACATCCCCCCTTCCCCCAAGCCTGACCTTTTGGGCTTTGAAGCATAGGGTGTATTTATGTGAAAACTCAAAAATGCTTTCTGCATTGTGTTTGTGTGCATGCTACAGAGAGCAGCAGGAAAAATGACCTTTTGCCCAAGTGGCTGGGAGCTAAGTAAAGTTGACCTCAATAGAGATCTGTGTCAGATATCCCAAATTTAGTTCACTATGGCTGTCTCTTGAGTGCCCTGTAAGGTTGTCTTCCGATACTTAGGTGGAGAGCTCTGCACCTGCAGGTTATATCCAAAATGGATGATGCCAGATGGTAACAAAGATTCCTCAGATGGCTCTGCGTGAGTTGGTATATCCACATGGCAGAGCGCAGTGTTGGTCCTGGGTCTTGCAAGCGGAAAAGCAGAACAAAACAAAAACCAACAAACTCATGGAGATGCTGCATAGAGAAGCAGTGATGTTTTGGGGTATTGCACTGCTGAGTCCTCGACTTCTTCCTGCAGGGCAAATGCCAATAGGTGGCACTGCTAAACATCACTCCTCCTTTCTGTAAATGCTGTCCATGAGGGACTGAAGGGAGTATATTGGATAAGGGAAAAGGGTGGTGCAGACAGGTGGTGTGATGGGAGATTAATTACCTGCCTTCAGTGTCACACGACAGGTTAGTTAGAGTAGAGCCCCCATGGGCCACAGGAAGATGTTTGCTTTCTGCAAGCTGCATCCCTTGTAAATAGCAGCACTGGCTCCGGCTGCTGCCCTGCATAACAGCAGACTAATCCCACTTGTCATTCCCAGACAGTCCTCCTTTCCTCAGCATTTGGGCTGCTAAGAAGTTGTGATGTGCGTTGGCCCTCTGGGGAAACGGCTGTGGCAGGGAAGGAGATGGGTTGCGAGCACTGGAAGCAGGATGTGGGCAGCTGCCTGTGGATGTCTGCTGCTAGAGGAAATCAGATTGCCACTCGTTTCTTTCTGCCTTTTTGGCCAAGCTCTGCTATTGTCTTCTCTCCAACTTCCCAAGGACTTAGGCACTCTCCTCTCTAAGGAATGCTCTGGAGGTCTTACCTTGCTGCAGTAACTGATCCCAGCAACCATATGGGAGAAGGAGTATCTCTTCTGGCCTATGTGCTTGGTGCTGAAAACTATGGTTCTTTTACTGATAATCTGTTGCATGTCTTTATGAACTGCCATGTATCTGTCATGTGCCAGCTGTAAAATGACCCTTTTGGAAATCCTTCAAGTTCCAGTTGCTGAGCTATGGTGAAAAAAATGTGCTTTTTCTAGTTGACATTGCAGACTTCATCTGGGAAGTACGTTTACTTGATTTAGTTGTAATCATTGCATAAGTTGAAATATTTCAGTTTTCCTGTGGATGGACCTACCCCAGATACTGTGTCTCCCTGTAGGGGTGATCTTCCATTCGTGTCAGTTTGCTTTGACTGTACTCCAGTCTGGTGGAACTGGATCAGCCGTTAATGTGCCCAGTGCTACTACTGAAGTAAATGTGCTTGATGGGAATTGGCCAAGGCCTCAAAACTCCACCCAGCAGCCATCACAGAGCAGCGGACAGCAATGGTAATAGTTCTAATGTGTCAGCAGAATGCACAGGATTCAAACTCACAACCTCGTGGCATAACCTTTTGTAAAGTAGTGTCTGTACAGTAATGACTTTTGTAGCTCTCTCCAAACTGCTCTCCTTTATCAGTGCTGCCAGGCTCATCCAAATCTGTTTTGCATAACCAAACCCCAGCCCTTTGGTCTCTGTGCACGAAACTCTCACTCTTTGCAGTTTTGGTTTCTGCGAGCTGTATCTAAATGGGAGGTTGAGATTTTGAGACCATGTGGACCTGGAATTTATTCCTGTTTGCAGCAGACAGATGTTCACACTATGCTTCCATCCTGAAAAAGGAGTCCACTGCATTCTTGTCCATCTGCTAACTCTGCAGACCCAGCCAGTGGCCTTAATCCACCAAATAATTAGTTCCAATTTTGGATGATGTTCTTTCCACCTGAGACTTTTAAGCTCAACTATATTTCTCAAACGCTTTTTGAACTGTTGTTTTCACCCTTTCCAAGAGTCCCTTAGAGAGCAGAAGACCTACAGAGAAGGACAGAAGATTCCAAGGCATTTTAGTGCTGGCATTTTTTGTGTACTCCATGCCCTCAGCCAAGGGGAATGTACAGGGCTGTTAGCTAGAAATCCATAGGAAACAAAAGCATCCCATCGCTGGCAGCAAAAATTATACTGAGCATCCACATATTAGGGCTAAAACCAAAGTTTTTGAACAGAGATTTCTACAGCTCTCTGCATTGTTTCCTACAACCTTAACTTTGAATAGTGTGCCATTCCTACATTTTCTTTCTCATCTCTCTTGTAGGTTTCCCTGCTATAGCCCTTTCTCCACACACCCACTCTATACCTTATCTTTATATGTGATATATATATATATATATCACTATCTCTTTCCAGATTGTTTTCTCTTATTTCTTGCTTTCCACCTCCACTCTTTGAACAGGATAAAAGCAGTGCTGTCTAGCATTAGAAGTATTGATATGTGACTGCAACCAAATTCTTACCACCCTTCTACTTTCTTCCTTTACTATTGTGCTCAATGGGTGAAACCCACAAATATGAGCTGGGGTTTACCTGCGTGGAACAGGCTAAGAGGAGGCTGATAGTAATTGGCAAGGCTGTTTAAGGATGCCTTGAATAACAGAATGGCTTGGGTTGGAAGGGACCTGAAAGATCATTTGGTTCCAACCCCTTGCTGTGAGCAAGGTTGTCACCCACTCTCCATCCTTCTTACAAGAATGTCATGGCACAGAAACTATGTTTTATGTTATTACCTTGCACTGGGACAAAGTTTATGCTTCACTTTCATTTTCTTGACTTGGATGTTTGTCAGATCTTTCCACAACTTGATCACAGAAGGTGTTCTATTTGAAGATGATTCAGCGTTCGGTATATACTTGCCAGGCAGTTAGCAGAAGGTTCTGTGGGCATGGTTCGGGGTGAAAAGACAGGGCAAGCTGAGATGTGAAGTCCATTTGTCACTCAGAGTTGATGCCTCTGTCAGGGGTGGATTGTGCATGGTGCCAAGGCTATCTGTGAAGGCTGTGCTCTGTCTGCACTGCACTGCAGCTGGCTCCAGCTGGCTCTTGTAAAAGCCTTTCTAAGGCACAGTTCCCACAAGGGGGACCTTTGGCATGAAAAGAACAGGAATGAAGCTAAGGTGATGGAGTCAGGGTTTCCTAATGTTGTCGTCCCCACCTTGTTTCCCACAGATTGATTCAGAAAAGTGGATTTTCAATACCAGCCTGAATACTGGGGAAAGAGGGTGAGAGATTTTACATTTATAGCGATTCCCTAAAGTCTTCCACTTTTAACCTTGAGCGTGCGAGTGCTTTTACAAACATGGGTGCTGCATCAGTTTGGGTCAGTGGGCATCTCTGTTCTCTATATTTTAATGAAAGGTAAATGGAGGTGCGGCATGTCTTGCTAATAGCATCTCAGTCCTTGGATGCCCTATCCAGGAATACAACCCATGTCTCCTGAGCCTTGCTTTTTAATCTGACTCTGAGCCAAAACTTTATTAGCGGATTAAGATCTGTGCTCTCATATCTCATAGATTTGAGCTGAAGGACTGTGGAGTTCAGGTTCCTTTTTACGGCTTTGCTCTGAAAAACAGCATAATTTTATTTACATACAACATCCTTGATCTGAGGCTTATGTGAAGAGAAAGAGAGAGAGGGAGGGATGAAGAAAAGTAGATGAATGAAAGAAGGCAGCATGAGAAAGAGGAGAGGGCAAAGAAGGGTCAGGAAGGGAAGATGCTAGATACCTGCTTCCCAGTTATGGGAAGACAATGAGAGAAAGCAATCTGATGGAAGGAGGAGAGGCTGCAGGCTGGGATGGCAGGGGCAGGAATAGCTCTGAAAGCAAAGAACAGTGAGATATTTAATCTCAGAGTGACTGCTGTGCTTTAGCCAGGTGGCTAGTGGGATAACTGGCAGGAAGCTGGCATTTACCTGGATGCTAATTCCTCTCTTCCTGCCAGTCTGACAGGACGAGTGCCTGCTCTCCCAGTGAGATGAGATCATTTGAAAAGCCCCCCTAGCTGCTATTATGAGGAGCCAGTGAATGCAGGCTCCACTGTTGTGGTGCGTGATAAAGGATGGTGGCTGGGAGGGGAGGAGGCTGGTGGCGGTGGGAGTGCTGGAGACAGGCTGCTCATTTAGCGCTGCCAAGTTCTGCATCTGATTAATTACAGAGCGTTTGATAAATAACATTGTGGAGATGCGTAATTCAACGGGAAAGATGCAGGAAGCTGAGAGGGATGGACGGATTCGCACTGCTGGGGCAGCTCATCTCTCAGGCTTCTTGCCCTTGGCAGTGGCAGTGTCATATTCAGTGGTGGCACCTGACGAGAGTGGTGGGACTGGAGGTGGCAGCAAGTGGCATGGGGACAAGGCCACACCACTGCTTGGAACCTCACAAGAGCTTTTCAAGGTGCATAGATGGTCCCCATGAACGTGACGAACAAAAATCCCTTTTTCTGTAGACTCTGAGGCATTCATTCTCCCTGTCTCCATAGAAAGGGATGAGTGCTCTCCTTCTTAAGGAGGCTGAGGATTCAGAAGAAAAGGGCACTCTCTTTTTCCTCCAGACTTGGAGGTAATTCATTTTTTGAAAGATACATGTGAGACAGTCACGTCCACTGCTGAATGAAGGATTGTTCTCAACAACAGGTGCAGGGTGGATGCCCAGTGAGATCTGATGCCTCTTGCAAAGCTCTGTGAGAAGGTTGTCCTGAGGGACAGCTGTCTGTGTCTAGCCATCTTATCCTTATGCTCCTGACTCTCTGTGTCTTTGCTGTTGCCTGGTTTTATCCCTGCTTTCCATTGTCCTTTGTAGGTATTTAGCGCTTGAAAACAGAAGCAATGTAAACAACTACCTCCCCCTTGGCTTTGAGTCAGTGAAAGCATCTTAGATATTAGGTCAAACCTACCCAAGGACTAAAGATTGGGATGTGGTAAACCACTAAGACCTGTGCTGGGGACTAAACATACGGATAGTGTTTACACACCGCTGTTTTTATGTATTGGGTAAGATAAAACAAATACTTAACTAGAGATTAGAGTGGGGCACAGGAATCTAGCCGTGGTGCAGCCTTGACTCACCCAGTCTCCTGAGCAAGGAAAAAACCTCTTCAAATAGGACCAGAAAGTGGCAAATATTGACTTGATGTCAAATTGTGTGATATCTATAAATGTCTACATCTGAGATGCGAGGTGGCAGTCAACTGATGTGTCCTAATGCTAAAATGAAAGTCCATAACATAATACAAATCTTCAGTTTCAAGCAGGGGATGAGCATGAAAAGGTTGCTGAGGTGAAAGTAGTGGCTTGGACAGGTGGGAATGGAAAGATTCCTGCACATTTCTTCTGCAGAATACTTCCCTTCACAGCCAGGGAACAGTCTGTTTGCCTGAGCAATACGTGTATATTTGTGCCTGGGTGTGTAAATGAGCTGTGTCTAGCAGTCGAACACCAGGGCTAGAGAAATGTGGAGCACACCAGAGGGTACCAGAGTGTAATGGTAGCTTTTCGATATGCTGGGCCAACAATGAGGCAGAAGCAAAGGAGAACGCAGTGCCTGAACTTCTTGCATCCAGCAGAAAGTTTGGCAGTGTTTCAAACTGAATGAACAGAATAGAAGTAAACTGGCTCAAGAGAAATATATAAAACATGAAATTGGTCATCCCAGTGGGAAATTTACTTGCACGATACTTTGAAGAGCAGGGGATGCTGGTGGGGAAAAAAGTACTTTTAGTTCTTCCACATGTGCTTTTGATCTGCTCTGGGGAAGAGTGGACACAGGATGTTGAACAGAAGACTCCATGAGCTGTGAAGCAGCAGCTGCCTTTATTATTGTTTTGGTGTTGTTGTTTTTTTTTCAGTGCAGATAATTAAGTAGTTGGACAAGCATCAAAACAAGCAGGCAGCTTTTAGGAAAAGAAACCACATGGGACTTCTCAGCCTTTAGGTCTTCTGTTTCCTTATTCTACCTATTTTCATTTGGTTGTATGTTTGAACTATCACTGGAACGTGAAATCTACAAAGGTGAATTTTAGAGCTTGTCTGAAAGAAAAGTACCTGGTCAGTAATAACCAATACCCCACTCTACCATTCTCTCCTTAGAGAAGTACAAATCTGAGTATACCGAAAGTTAGTAAATGTTTCCATTGTAAATCCATCCCTGGGACTTGAATGATTTTTGATTATTTCTAATTTCACTACAGTGGCAAAGGGAGGAAGAAAAGAAAAATGGGTGCCAAAGTTGTTATAATTATGCTGCTCCTGTAAAACCTTCTTAAAAAGATGCTCTGTTGTTTAGATTTACAGTGAAACATGCCAAAATTAGGATCCATCAATTTAGAAGATTTTTCTGTTTAGAATTGAGCAGTGTCACAGGAGATCTAGCAACACAATAATTGTGGCTTTTTACAAGTATCTGGAAATGGAAATGGAAAAAAAAATCTGACCAATCTTGTCTGAAAATCCCAGTTGAGTGAAAGATAAAAGAAATAACTCTGTTAAGGCAAAAGCCACAAGTAATTTAAATCTGGAAAGTGTGTTCTATCCAATAATCTATTCTAAAGTGCTAATAGCACAGTGCAGAAAAAAAAATGTTATAACAATCTAATGAGGTCCCATTAAGTTTCCCTTCCATTGAGTTCTTCTGGGCCCTATCTAGGCTAGTAAAAAAGATAATTTAAAACAAAACCTGCTTCTTTGTCTAAACGTGTGTTTTGTTAGAAATGAAATGTGGGAGTTGAGTCAGCCTGGGTTTTGCTACTTTGTCTGTTATCAAGCTCTGAGCCTTGGGCTGCAAAACCTCCCTCTTCTGGGCCATCACTTTCCAGGTTGTAACGCTTATAATTATTCTTATGCATCTAACTGGATAGTGGAAAGCATGATTCCCAGGGAAGAGCTTGGGATGAAAACGTATATACATGCCTGTGTACATTCATAAGTATACATTCTTGTATGTGTGTTTGACTTTCAGAAGTGTACACATGGAACTCAGAACTTCTCAGGGTTTGTTCTTTTCAGAGAATGAACTTTTGAAATTTATTTTTAGCTTTCTTTCAGTGGAGCAAGCAGAGGAACCAGGCCGTGCATTTTTGTTCACCCAGCCATGCTGCAGTCCTCAAAGCATCCTGAACAGGAGCAGATTTCAGTCAGAAGTGGCTCATGACTGGGGGCGGGGGGGTGGAAGTGGACAGACTGGCTTGCCTTCCCATGAGCTTGATTTGCCTTTCACTGGTTTTAATTAGAAGCCTTTGCAAGGGTTCCTTTGGGAGAAAATTAGCCATCAGCCACTACAGCAGCAGACGAGACACCAGTTCACTCAAAAGCTGTCAGCTAACTTTAGCCCCTGTCTTGCTGAGCCATCCTTTATTTAATCAGGGTTGGAGGAGCATCGGTGCCCGACACTTGACTCTGCAGGTGGGGAATGATTTACTGCCCTGCTATCACAGAGATCTTTAATCTTGTCTTTATGAACACTTAGCACCTACAAATCACCTGTTTGGCTTAAAATACATTGCCTGTTTCATGCCTTGGTGCCCCGAAGGGGAGCGTGTCAAAGGTACATCTTGTTTACACGATAGGCTGCTTTATGGAAGTGGTCCTACTGCCAGCATGGCATTCACCACCTCACCACACACTTCACCTCATCTTGCTCCCTCCCGTAGCCCTTGAAGTGCATGGTCTCCTTCCCTGGAGATCTGCTGGCCTTCAGCCTGCTCCATCTGGCTCTCCTCTTCTCCTTCCCTCAACCAAGAAGCCAGGCAGGAGTGTTCATTTATGCTTTGCACCCTTCACTCTCTGCCAGTTTTCCTGGTTTAAACCACGTCCCCTTCAGATGCAAAAGAAAAGTGAGAGTAGCTCATGATCAGTGTTTAACATTTCTACCAATGCATTTTATCCCCAGCAGCTTCAAACTGCTTTCTATTCAGCCATCCCACTAGGACAGTGCAGCCAGCTTTGGGGTAGAGCAGGATAACCGTGACTGTTAGCTGTGCTGCATGCCAGTCTGGGATGAGAATTAAGGACTTTAATTGAAGCGAGATGTGTAATTGAAACTGCAGGGGAAACTTTAGGATATATAGCAATTATACGAATTAGGACGTCATAACACCATAGCTCCACTTTAAGAAAGAAAAGGCTTCTGATTTTAGAAAAGAACAATAACCAGAAAGAAAAACCTCAGGCTCTTGAGTAACTAGAGATGAGCAGCGTGAGAAATCCCACTGGAAAGGCGCGTCTCTGGTGGCCTGGAGCCCTTCAGTACTCGTAAGGGGCAAGCTTTGTTATAGGCTCAGAGAGCAGATATCTGCCATTTGATTCAGCAGAACATATTCTTTGTACACATTTTTGTGAAAGCTCTTTTTTTTCTTTTTTTCTTTTTTTTTTCCTCTCTACAAGCATTTGCTTACTACCTGGAAAAAAAGAATTGCCAGTCAGCCTTTCAAACAGAGATGGGTCTTGCCCATCAGAGTTGTCCGAGGCTTGATGCGAATCCCAGGGCTCCTAAAAACATTGATGAAGAATTTTTTCTTTGGGTTTCTGTGTCCTATGTGAAGAAGCCACCCGTTAAACCCTATAATCTGCCTTTGCTCATGCCACAGTGAAGACAGGAGCCTGGAACGCATGAAAGCGTCCTGTCTGTGTCCTTATCTACACTGCTGAAATTACTTTGTTACAGATATTAGACAACGTCCTGAAGTTCAGAACATTTTTCCCCTACCCTTCAGAGAAGCAGAAATAGGGTTTCTTGAATAGAGATGCTCCAGGCTTGCAGTAGAAGGTGATAAGTATGGTCACAAGTCTTTCAGTCAGCACGTTCTGCTATCTCTGGCGCCCATCTCTTTCCATAGACATGAATCTTGATGTTATTTTTAGTATGAACAGACCAAGTGGAGTTGGGGGAGGAACTGCTAGTATAATGTGAGCCAACATGCAGGCACTCTGCTTTACCACGAGATGAAAGATGACATATCATATATCAACACGAACAATAAAACATGATACATTTCTTAACCTCAGCATCAATCCTAGATATGCTTGTCCAGTTCCTCCTGAAACATCCAGGTTGAAATGGCTTAGCTCCTTCTAGAGCAAGAAACCTCTATCATACGGATCAGTTTCAGTGACAGCCTTTGCACTGTACCAAACTCCTTGTGCGAGATACCTGCAGTCCTGTCCAGAATTATGGTTCCAGGCTCTTCTTTTTGTCTGTCAAATAAGCAGTTAGACTCTATCATTTCCAGATCTGGGAGAGTCTGGAGTTAGCAGGCAGCACTTACTTGAAGCCTGAAACTCATAAATTGTGCTTGTTTAAAGCCTAAGACATCTTCCATATCATATTAGACTTGAGTGAGATTGCTGAGCATTCCTAATTCCTGAAATTCATTTGGAAAGGACTTTTTAAGTGTCTGGTATTTTAGGATTATATAGTCTTGAAAGGTCTCAGGCAGATCTGAATTTAGAACAACACAAGCTTTCAAGTGGTGCTTTCATTTCATTTCATCAAGAAAAGAATAAGCAAAATTTCTCCCCTTCTCCCCCTGGCTCCCCCTTTTTTTAATGTTTCAAAATATTAAATGCACTCAGGGAAAAAAAAAAAAATTGCAAAGAATCATTCAACACAGTGATGCAGAGTATGAGTCAGGTAAACCACTAAGCTGAGAGGGCATTTGGGAGTTAGGAGAAGCTCAAATGCTTATTCTATTCTGGGCAGTGTCAAACATAGGATAATGACTGGGCTGTTATGTGGTTTGACCCTATATGGCAGTGGTGATTCCATCTTTATCTAGATCTCTATTTATCTGGAGATGAGTAAAAACAGTACTTGAATGTCTAGACTACCTTCAATAAAAATAACCGTAATGGAGTTTAATGCGTGCTTTTATTGTGGAAAGCGCAGTTTGTTGTCTGGATCTCTTAGAAAAATGTTCTTCCCATCAACTACAGTAGACCTTTCAGAAAGTCTTCGCAATGGAAATGCCTCTTCAATATCACTTTACCTTGCTAGACAGCCCCCTAGCCAGCGCATCCACTGCTGTCTATTCATTGCATGCTTTTTCTTTAGCTCTCCTCCAAACCTTTTCTTTCGTAAGGTGGCAAAGGACACTTTTATTCTTCTTTTCCCTTAAAACAGGGTAATTTTTCTTGTCTTACTCCTGTTGTTAGTGAACCACTGTTCCTCTATTGAGCAGCTTCTGTTCCAGTAGTGAGTAGAGCACATACTGGTATTTCAAGCAGTTCTTAACAGCTAAGAACTAAAAACATTCTTCTGCAGCTTTCAAAGTCTATGTACTTCTTTGTACCCTCCATAGAAGATTCATATGTTTGTTTTTCGCGCCCATTTCTTTTGGTGTGAATTAAACTATAATCAGGTAAAAAAAGCTCTGAAGAAAACTAAACAGTAAAGTGTGAGGGAAGGCCTTTAGGTAGTGAGCAACTCAAGCAGCAGGAGGGAATACATGGTGATGGTGAATGCTGGGAAAGGCTTTAAAACCATTTGAAAGTAGCCTGTGTGTCCTCACACTGAAGTCAGAGATAAGCCACTACTGTGTGCTTTTGAAACTCCTACCTGTAAAACTCTGCATCTCAGGAGAGGAAAGCACAGATTAAAAAGAGAGGATTTCAAGTGGACGCCAAGGGGCCAATATGATGACCCAGCGCTGAGAATTAATGTGTCCTGTCAGAAGCACATACATCTTGTTCTTCAAACTTGATTCCATTTTTAGTGCCTCTGCATTTTTCTTCTTCTGGAGAAGCTTGTCCAAAAAGAGCCTATGCAGTGGCGCTCAGTTACATCTGTGCATTACATTTTACTATGTATGGGGGATATGTCCCTTATTTGCTGTTGGTAAGATTGGAAAGATCATTGACTGCCTATGAAAATGGATCCTAAAAGCTTGTAAGTATCTTTGATCAAATTGCTTGCTCATATTTAAAATAATAGTTAAAAAACAAATCACAATAAAAGGATATGATGCTTGCTCTTTAAAGCTTTACTCATCCAATTAGGTGGCATTGCAAATGCTATGTGATGTAAGTGGCTACTGTCTTGCTACATAAGATGACATTATAAAAAATGAGAGGATTAAAGAGATGTCAGGATTTAAATCAGTCCAGCTAGGGTGCTGAGTCAGGCTGCCATTTTGTGAACCACTCAGCCCCTTGTTGAGAAAGTGGGTGAGAGGAGCAGAGAAAGGTCAGTGTGTTTGTGGGGCTTTTATGTCTTGTCATGTTTTACTCTCATAGTTTCAAAGAAAAAAAAATCTGGTACATATTCTTCTGTCCATATAAATAAAATCTGCAGTGCAACCATAACAGAATCAAGCTGCCCTTATAAATGTCATAAACTGAAATGAGTTCACAGTAGGTTATTTGGTAATCGTGGTAAAATCCCAGACTGGGATTAGGTGATTCTTTGAGAAAAATGAGTATTTCTTGCAAGTAATAAATACTTGCAAACATAAAAGCAAGGAAATGGCTAGGGTCTTGCTCACTTCTGATGATGATGGTTCTACTGTACTGAGACGGTGAAGAAATTAGGCAGTCTTGCACGTTTTTTAGATGGTTCTAGGATGCTTTTCCAAAGAAGGCTCTGGAGTTAAGGCCTATGCTGGCTGCTGGGGGAGTGACTGGGAAGTCACTGCTGATAGAGCAGCAAAGCTTTGGAGCAGCCAGACAGAGCAACGCTGAAGAGCAGTAAGGTGGGAGCACCCTTTTCATGTGTTGCAGCCCCTTTTCTTTTGAAGCTTAGTGCTTTCTGCCGCGGGTTTCACTGGGAACATGTTAGGACCACTGGCTAGCCTAGCCATTGTGTACTTTGTATGAATCTGTTGGTCTTCTGTCTTAAATGTGTATTTAGTCTACGGACTCAGTACATCTCAATATGCTTCATGGCTCTGCTGAAAGAAGGACTAGAAGGATGCTGCAGGATATCAAACAGCTGTGTTTTACTTGTTAAGCAGTACATGCTTTAAAAGATAACGTGAGTTGAGTAGCTCTAAAACAGTTGAGATCATGCTTTGAGTACATTGTGACTTCTTGTCACTCCTACCATGACTATTTCTGTGGTCACCATTTTGTGATCAGCTCAGCTGTGACCATCTGCTGAAAGTCCTCTCAGATGGAGTTTTTTTTGTTCCTTGTAGTGAGTAGGAAACTACAGTGATTATTTCCTTTCTTCTGTAAAATTATGTCCACTTAAAATCATATGCATTCTCTTTGCTTAAAACGGAGAAGTCCTGAGGGGACAAATCAACGGGTGCTAAGTAAATAACATGCAATCAAAACTAGTAAATGAGGCTAAAAGCTGGCAGCAGTGTGGAAAACAGGGAGCAGAAAATAAAAGATGAATCTAAAAAGCAGGTATTGGAGAAAGAAGTAGTGTGGAAGGAATGAGAAGCAGAAAAGGCATTCAAGCGAGTTATTCATATTATCATTTGGGACTTCCTGCAAAAAATTCTTCCCTTCCATCAATGCCCCCTCCCAGTAATCACACCTGGGTGGTGCAAAGAGAAGGAAGCAGAGAATACTATGGGTATCTGCAGATTTATTTCCTGACTTAAATAACAACCATGTTTCGATGGAAAAATATTCCAGAAACTACTTCCTGAATCTGCTGCTGGGAGGGCCAAGGTCCAGCAGGCGTCAGCAGGAAGACGAAAAAGTTATTTGGTCCTTCCTCTCAGTAATATTTTTAGGAAAAACTGCCTTCAATTCCTCTGGTTTGCTGTCTCGAAGCAATGTTAGGTGCTTGAGTCAATTGCCATAGTAGCTTTATGGTGCCCTGGATGGCACCTTTCCACCAATACAGATGGAGACAGGTATTCTGTAGTCCCAGTCATATCTGCAACTTCTCTGCAAATGCCTTGGATGCCCCAGGGCATCCCAAATGGCACTGAGCGCCTATACTCAGGCAAGTGAAGAGAGCTGCAGAGAAATGTCCTTCTTGGCAAAGCATGGTTGCATTTGCACTCGGAGAAAGGAATAAAGCCATCTGGGCTGGTGGTTTAGTGGGGCTCCTTTGTGTAGTACTTTCCATAATATTTCTGGCAGGGTGGAATAGAGAAAGTGGCAAAGGTCTGATGGGACAGTGTGTTGCAGAGGAGGGAAGGGACAGATGTGGCAGATGGCTCCTGTAGCCATTGCATTGCTTCAGGATCCAGATAACACAGGCTTCCAAGGAAGTGGTGGTGCCACTGCTGCTGATGCCATGGCAGAGTTGATGCTCTCTTACTCTGCCTGAAAGCTTCCATGCACTGCTGTGTAACACAGCCAGGGGTGCAAGCTGCTCAGCTACATCTTCCTAGCGTTGGAGTGGAGATCAGTATTGGTGACACTGCCATAGCACTTTGCAATAACTGGCACTGCAGACTGGTCATTACTGAACCAGCCTGCTTTTGTGCTGACATCCTGCAGCAGTGGCTGGACAGGTAGGATATAAGCGTGTGTGCACTTGGGAGGAGTGCTGAAAGATTTTTCTGTCAAAGAGGTGGAGAAATGTAGAGAAACAGGAAGTCGGGGCATTCACACTCATAAAAATTATGTGTGGCAACAAAAGAGAACTTTAGATCTAAATGTTGAAAAGCTGGAAATGGAAAGCTGGTCTTTGTATTGGTTGTTTTTTGAAACCGTTGTGGCTTCTCTCTTTGTTCAAATCTGGATTTGTGCTGTCAAGACAGGTCTCTTCAACATCATTATTAATATTGTTTTGGAAAGTAGATGAACAGCATTCTTGCCAACTCTGAGTGTATACAGTGAGCAATTCTGGTTGTGTAGTCTTGTCAGTATCCCTTGCTTCAGCTTTCAATACTTCATCCTGCACAAAGGTCTCCAGGCCTCTCATCTACAGGTCTATATCCGTAGTCTCTATCCCATGATTCTCCAAGGAGGCAGTGTCCAGCTTGCTGAACTGTGGGCCAGTTTAAAGGTAGAAATGGAGAACATTCCCTACTTGTATCATATTCTCTAGATGCATAAGTAGTAAATCCATCAGAAACCTATCTAGTCAAGATTTTTTCCCACTCAGGGGCAGAGCAGGAGTTCTCTCGTGATGCTGGACTTACTTTTTCTATAAATTTTAATGCATGATTTTTCACTTCTCTTCCTGTTCCCCATTTATGTTCTTCCTAATGACTCCAGATGACTTTTCAAAGCCTCCATGAGTGAGGAAGTAGTTTAAAGGGAAAAAAAGAAAGTTAAATTGGTTCATGAAAAATTGTGTTCTGTGGTTAATGAAGCAATTTTTAAAGATTTTTTTTTTTCTTCGTAAGAAAGCAATTAGACTAAAATATTTCAGGGAAAATGTTGATTTTTAAAATAGAGCTCATTTCTAAATTAATGTAGAAAGTAGACGTTTTCAGCCCTTCTAATTCTGCCCTGTATTTTCATTTAGGGATTTTCTTCTCCACACACCCCTCCTACTCCCCTCCAGTCAAGCTGCAAGAGACAGCAACACTTTCTCACTTTCAGAAAGATTTGCAGACCATCTGCCCTTTCCTTTGGCACATCCTCAAGTGGACGGTAGCGAAGGTGGGCTTAAGGACCACTCATCTCCTGATGGGCATGCCTCCATTCTCCTTGGTTTTCCATGGGCCTGGGCACAGGAGTGGTCTGAAATGAGCAGCCAAAGCAGTCCTTCTTTCCCTGTGCTTGAGTCCTTCCCCAGGGCACTGGCTCTCTCAGCTGATCAATCCCCCCTAGGATTCCTGCATGAATGCTAATAGGAAGGGTACAGGCAACTGATTTATAATATTCTTGAAAATCTGAATAGATTGCTGTAACAATCAGAATTAATTACTCTTTTCAAGGTTTTATGTATTCAAGCTTCCCATTTCCTCCTCCTCCATCCCCCCCTCCCCTCCCTGCCAGCCGAGCCGTCCTCTTTTCCCTCTGGAGTCCTTCCACCTTGGCTCCCGGCCAGCTCTCTACAATAAAGTCACATGCTAATCAATAACAGTTTTATTGAGAGTGACAGACAGGAGCTAACTGCACCAAAACAGTAACAAGCTCGGCCAGTAGTAAACGTGCTCTCCTCAAATCTCAGCCCTCATCCTTTTCTTGCTGCCTCTTTGGCTTCCCTTCAACATCTGTCTCGGGCTCATGTTCCTTCCTTCAGACCTTGGGATGCAGTGGTTTTCTGACCCTGCCAAAAGTGATGATCGCCTCCAGGCATGCTGACAGGAAACATTTGGACCCTGGGATTTTGAGATCCTTTGGCCTTGACTGTGCTGCTTTGGTAAAGCACTGCAGAGGGCCGTGTAGCTGTTCTTATTCAGCTGTGTTTCCTGGGTGGTGAGAAGATAGAAGCTACCTCGAAAACATAGTTGGCCATTGCTGTGGCTGCTTGCCTTATCCTGGCAAAATTTGGTCAGAGCAGAGTATTGGCTTAGCAGGACAGAGGGGCAGGTGTCAAACTTTCCAGTGTGTCCACAAATCTGACACGTCATCCTCCTTCATTCCACAAGAGGCCTTTGTGCCACCTCTGGGGCCTACACAGCCCGTGCTTTGTCTCCATCACTGTTTCTGCTGGGAACAGAAATGTGCTGCCCTGATCTGCCTGGGCCTCTGTAGATGCCCCATGCTTCCTGCCTCGCTTTTTGCTTTTGCCTTGTCTGCACTGTGATGTTGGTCCATAGCTTCTGCCACGTGCCGTCTGAAAGACTGTCATAGTCCACTGTGGACTGAAGTGTTCTGCTTGTCAAGTGTAATTCACAAACCAAAACAGCAGGGAGGCTGCGAAAAGAACTGTAGGAAAGTAGCAATAATTTTGTTTTCTTTTCAGTAATTATTTCTCCTGCCAGAAATATGAAAATCAAGAACAATAATGAACAATTTTGAACAGTAATGCCGTTTCTGGCGGGACCCCTATACTATAAGATGTGAAAAATTCAATAGAAAGGTTTGAGAAACCAGAAATCGGGGCTGATCATTTTTCAGTTTTAAAATGCAAGAGTATGTGGGGGGTTGTAACGCGCACAGAGCGGATGTTTGGCCTTCTGAAGGATGAGCTGAGATCAGTTTGATGAATCCTTTGCTGAGTTGGTAAATCATTTATTGTGATGCTCTATTGTACAAAGCACAGAAATAGAGCTTCATAAAATATGAATAGTACAAAATACTTTGGTCCTATTAACAACCTGTAACTGATGCACTTGAAGTCTTTCTCATTTTCCTTTTTAATTTCTCTGTCTTGTAAAGTGAAGCTTGGTTTATGATCGCAAATAAAAGTGAATTTGGTGGATCTCATCTTAATTTTATCATCTCAAAGCCATAGTTTCACCTTCTGGCTTGTAGTTTATAGTCTTACGGCAAGGAAGAATGAGGGCAGGAGAGAGGAGTGGTTCCTGGCCTGTCACAGGGAAGCAGATCTCTGGTGATAGCCGTGCTTGGGTCAGGGCTGAGGTACCTTGTCGATCATCAAACCGTGTGGCAAATCTTGCTCTGAGCTGTTCTTGGCTCATGCTAGATATATTGATCCCTGACTTCCACGAATCACTAAATCCTCTTTCAAATTAAAATAAGTGAATAAATAAGCAGAGGTGGAAATGCAGGAAGCAGTCAATTTCAGATTACTTTGCAGATGTATGAAATCTGTGAGCCACTGCGATTAACCCACTTATGTCAGCAGGACCTGAAGAGGTTGTTTCAGATGATAGCAGACCCAGCCTTCTGGTGAGTTCCTATGCAGGGAAAGACTTGTTATGCTTACCTGTGGGACTGCTTCTTTAACTTCATCCGTTATGCTGAAAGTGGCTGCTGGCAAACCCCAAGACCACTTTCCCCTTTCTCACCTTCTTCCCCTTCTTAAGCCAGGGAATCTTTTTTGTTGTTGTTGTTCTGTATATGACTGCAAATGTAGATAATGCAGTGGTGGGAAATACAGTGACACCCTGATCTTTCAGACCAAACTTAAAATATCTGGAGATTCTCCCAGCAGCACCAACATTTGTTGGTGAGATCTGCATTCCTTCCTGCCTCCCTTCCACTTTTTCCACTCTGTCTTCCTATAATTTAATTGCAAGAGAGTGGAGGATATAAGCCAAATCATCCTAGTTTCTTGTAAGAGCATCCCCACCATGTTTATGGAATGTTAAAGGCTCATGTTGACTCTTAATTCCAAGGGTATTCCATCCCTATGGATGGAAGACAAAAATGGGGCTCTCCTGGTCTTTCTAAAATAACATATAAACTGGTGTTCCAGGGAGGTGTGTGTTCCCTTGTAACTTCAGTTCTGAGACAGTCTTTCCCCAGGTTACTGAACGGCCTCAGTCTGCAATGAAGAATACCATGTTGAACCCTACCTACAACTTTGCCTCACAGTAGGACATATAGGAACAAATTGATGGGAGGGAATAGACTGTGGCACTGTGGGAATGGGAGGGAGCAGATAAATTACAACCCAGCATCACAAGGAAGTGCAATTATCCTTGATCTGCAACCTGCTGATCTCAGTTTTACCTCTCTGTTGGCTTTTTGGACTGGAGTAAGAGTAAAATGATGTTTAGTCACCCGTAATTGTGCTGATACACAAGCCTTACCATAGCCATTGCCCCACAAAAGCTATACGTTTCCATCTCCATTTCTTCAGATGTTCATTCTTACACAATCTGACTTCATCTCTGCCTTGACATGAATTCTATTTTGAAGTCCTGGGGTATATGTAAGCAATGCTCTTCCCTAACCATCTTTCTCAGAGAAATGGGCAGTCTTGTGGATAGCTGACAGTACTTTGTCATGCAATGCATTAGTCAGATGTCTCAGATTTTAGTATTCTCCCACCACATCTAGCAGGCTGTGTGTGCAAGTGCGTGCATGTGAAAATCTTTGCCAACTTCTCATCCCTTATTGAGCAAAATATTGACAGGTTTGGAGATGGAGGGAAGATGGGAAAGAACATTGTGTCTTCTTGAAGAATTAAAGGGCTTTTGCATTCTGCATTCAGTGTATTGCTTGATCTCACGCACGCATGCGTGCACAAACACCCCGCTGCCCCTACCACTGCTTCCTTGCATGCAGCCAGAGCCAAGGAGAGTATATATTTCCTCATCATGGAGCAAAATCTTTTTTAGAAAAAATAATAAAACTTCATTAGAGTATTAATTCAAGGCTTTTATTTTTTATAGTCCCCTTTTTATCATTTTTATCGCTAGGTTTAAAAGGAGGAGATTCCCTACATTAGGGAGGCAGCGAGCTGTTTTACATGGAGTATCCAAGTGCCATTTACTAGCATCAACTTTGGGATGGAGGCTGGGTTGCTTTTCTGCCTGACTTGCTTAGTGCCACTTTGTGCTTTGCTCTGCTGCCACCTGAGCCTGTTTGTGTGCTTTTTGCCCTGTTATCCTATGTACATCCCATCTGTTGTGAAGGGCTGGAACCGGAGTATTTTTGAATTCCCACCTGTGTAATGCTTGTTAATTGTTTTCTCCTGCACTTTCTGCTATGGAGGCTGAGGCTTGGAGCAGTCGTGAGCCAATGCCTCCTCACTTTTCCCCGTGCAGTGACTCATGTAAGGGAGAAGTTACACGTGTCAGCATCTACCTAATAACAACATGTGGATTGTGCAGAGCCCTAAGCTCTCTGTGAGGGAGACATGACCTTCATTATAATGATACAGCTGACATTTTCCCTGTGACACTTATTGTAACATCATTGCTTCCTGTTGGCATCTGTGGGCTTATCAGGCGGCTTGTTCAAGCAATCTGGAGTTGTGATGAAACCAGGGAGGAGGCTGAGGTTTGAGGAGGAGGTGGAAAAAAAAAAAAAAAAAAAAGAAAAAAGGATTCTTAGACTATCAGAGCACACAGAGCATTTATCAATCTGATCTAATGTTCTCCCCCGTACACCTGTCTTGCTGCCTGTAGATTTGCAAGGACCCCTTGCTGCAGAAAACAGGCTCCCTGCAGCTTGCTGTCAGCATTGCTGCTGCTGTCAGGGGTGCTCCCAGCACCAGGAACCTGGCTTCCTGAGCAGACAGACCTGACAGAGAGGAGATTCAGAGACCTTGCTTTGTTTTGTGGTAGGAAATGAGGCAAGCTGTAGTCTTGCCTGAAAAATAAGGGTCAAGAAGGATGGCTTGGACACATAGTGTCTCTCCAAAGGCAGATGTTGAGTGGAGTTTGTGTTGGGGTAATCCAAGAGATCCAAGTGCACTGTGGAAGTGGCTGCAGGCTCTTGTGCGGATGTGTTGTAGCTGGCTGAGATCTGACTCACCCTGAGGGAACATCAGGCCATACAGTGGCTGAATTCCAAAGTCAAGTGTGCTGACCCTGCTCCATTAATCTTCCCTTTTTTGCCTTTTTTTTTTTTTAATCCCCCTGTGCCTCTTTCCTGTCCTTCTGCTGAAATCTTAAACTTATCCTTGCAGCCAGGAAGTCAATTAATGATTATAGTAGCAGAGTTTGAGAAAATATTCCCAATGATTTCTTTACTGAATTCAACTACGCATAGGCCACCTAATGCATGCCCAAAAGAAGGCTTTGCATGCTAAGAGCTTTCAGCCACCTTTTGTGGGAGTTTGTGAAAGACAGTATGCTGTATAGAAGAAGAGCTTTGTACCCTATAATGCATTCCCTGAGCATTTCCATTCCTTGTTGAAACTCTTGAACTTAAACCTTGGGTATAAACCCTGCATCTGTGTGTAATGAGGCTACTGCTAAGACCTGCACTTTTTCTTCTGGTCTATGGTGTATACAGTCTATAAGTATTAAATGTTCCACAAACTCATTATGATTAACCAGTGCTGCAATTTTTGTGTCAGGACTAAAATTAAAGGTCTCAGCTGTTCCGGTGGGCAAGTAAGCACTTGTATCTTCTGTCCCCTTTCTATTTTCCAGTCAGCTCCTCTCCTCTAGGGTACAGCTGCTGCCAGGTCAAAGTAAGTCCTGCATGTTGCATTTTCCTTGTGGCAGTGTATTGGCTGGCTAGCTGGGAGAGGAGAAAAGCTGAGCAAACTGGCTCCATCATTTTTCATGTGAGCATATTATTTGACATACAAGATCAAACTCTGCCTTCTCTAATGGCCAAATACATGATATTTCAGGGAATAGCAACACACTGCCAATAGGAAATATATTTATTGGCAGAGCTTTCTGCCAAGGGCTCTGGATTGAGATGCCTGACAGGCAAGAGGTGTGGCCAGAGCTCCTGCAAGATTGCAGGGGGGTGAAGGCTCTGCGTGTCTCAGGGTAAGGCTGCAGGCCGTGGGCTCCCTTCCTGAGCTCCATGGAAATCATAACACTTCTTGAAGCATGTGGTTTGTTTGCCTCAGTAATTATTGTGGCTCCCACAGCTGCAAATGCCATTAGTGGGCATCATATATTTTAGCCATAACATGGAGACTTTTTGCAGAGGAAAACAAAATTCTTAGTCACTGTTCACCTGGCTCAATCCCTTCCTTGAGGAGGGAATCTCCCAAGTTGCTAATATATTGTTTCACAAGCTATGATACTTGCATGCGGTGGAGGTGATGAGATCTATCTTTCATTTCATCTTAGGGACAAATGGTTCAGGATTATGAGAGATAAATCGAGGTAAAACTCCCTGTTATTTTAGAATTAGGTGGCATTTTAGGCCTTTTAGCTTCAGTAATACCGTCTTCAGCCTCCGTGGGAGAGGACACTTTGTTCCCTCATATACAAAGAGCATCCAGAGGTTTACCCTGTGAATGTCTTTAATGAGGAGAGGAAAACAGCATGAAAGAAATCAAGGGAAGCACAAAAAAGCATTACCCATTTCAAATAAAGAATTGTCGCAGCCTTAATGTTCGGACTGGGATTTGGGAAATTTTGTTCTGTTGACTCTTATGGTTTTAGCAAAATCCTTAGTCATTCCATATTTGATTTCAAGCTCTGCACCTGTAGCTACGTGAGCAAGAAGTCATATTTTCATCTTTTATTGCTTTTTGGGGAGAAGGGACAGTGTGGGGGTGGAGGTAAAAAGACTTGAGGAAGGCTTTTTGCTACCATGTTGTGATGAAAGGCCTAAAAATACAACCTAATTGTAACAGAATGATTCAAAAAAAACAAATCTAGAACATTCATTTCCATGGTTGTGAGAGGCCAGACTCAGGATTCCTGATTGCTTGAACTGTAGCACAAAGAAGTGAAGATGGAGTATTTAGAAACAAAGCTTCCTTGATTTCAGGGCTGTTTTATACAATAAAAATACGACACCATTAGCATTTCACTTAAAGCTTTACAGCAAACGTTACTTTTCATAGCTTATGAAGACTGGATACATCTCCAGACAGCACCCGTGCAAATACCAGCAATTTGTAGGATGTTGAAGGGTGAGAGAGAGGTTTTGGGGGGTTCATTAGAGAGCATTATTGTTAATTATTCCTGTATTATGGCCGTTGGTGGCCTATAGTGTTGCTATTTCAAAGCGAGATTGCCAGCAGCACTTAATCATTGCTGCTGCTGGCTCCATGTTATCGGTGTGTAGCCATACAGACATTTGGTGTATTATAAAGTCAGAGCACCCCTTAATAATCACCTTGCAAAATGCGCCATTGGTGTTTCCGAAGTGACAAGCCTGTCTGGAAATGCAATCGTGTCTTTAGCTGTAATACTATGGGTGTGATAGCACAGTCATACTCTGAGCACAGAGTAACTACAAATTAACTATACAATTGAAAACGGGCAAAGCAATTAAACACAACCTATCCTCCAGGCTGCAGAAGCCTTAGTGCTTGTCACTGATGGGGACATGTCTTCCTGTGGAGCTCTCCAGGCTGAATGTGTTAACAGCCTCTCTGTCCTCTTCCTCAGCAGCCACAAATGTTTTTCCTAGGCAAAGTGGTATCCATCTAGCTCTTTCCTGCTTCTCAAGTCGATGTCTGAAAGCAGATCAAAACCCTTCCTCTTGTTATGAAAGAAAAGGTGGCACTGAGAGACATTTTGACAAAGCAGTGGGAAAAATCACTAAGCTAGATTCAAACTTCAACCAGAAGCTGAGCACATTAATCTGTCCCTAGTGCAGTACCAAGCTGGCTGTGTTTCTCTGGGAGATGCAGTCCCATCTCCTAGTACAGCATGGCCTCCAACCTTCCTAGAGCTAGCGTCAGCACCCCTGAGGCTCTGCTGACTGTGTTGCTCCATGTAGATGTGCTGAGTTTGGAGGGGCTGCGTCACCCACCCCCTTGAACCCTTGGCCTGGATTTAGAACGCTAAAGCTATCTACTCTTTATCTCATCTCACTAAGATGTAACATTTTTAGGGAAAGATGCCTGTTCTTAATGTAAGATCCTCTTGGCTAGCCAGAGTTCTTTTCCAAACTTTGGCATCCCCCCTGCCTGGCTTGGCCAGGAGATAATTTCCTCTGTGGTTCAGCTGGCTTGGCATCTGCTTGCAGGACTTGGCCATGGTGCTCTGAGCCTCAGCCATGGAAACACACAGGCCAAGCACACACGCAAGTCTGGTCTGCCAGGCTGAAGCACTGTGGCCAGTTGGTCACATTCACTGTAGGGTCTGGCCACCAGCTGGGAGAGATGACACCCAAAATGTTGCTCCGTATGCTAAATGAATTGAGAATGATTACAAAACCTGCTTCTGTAAAGGCTTCTACTTGGTTCTTGGAACATCTATGTGCCATGTCACTCTTAGAGCTGGTAAAGCTTTGGGAAGTTGGCAGGATAGGTCAACAAAATGTAAAAGGCAACTTGGTACCAAGCTAAGCGTGTGCTCTCCTGATTAATTCTTTCTTTTAAAAACCTTTAATGAAACATAAGAGTGGCTTTACCTTTTGAAGTATCTAGAGTTACACTGAGGGTGAGCAGCAGAAATTGCTTCATATCCACAAGCAAGTTTGTCTTGTGATGCCAATGAACACAAGCTGCAACCAGGTCTTGTTGCAATTGGGTGTATTGGCTGAAAAACATTTAGCATGCCTCGTGCTCTGTCTGCACGAGTAGTAATGCACGCAGGTAGCTCTGTCTCTGTCATTCATGGCACGAAGCCTTCTTGTGTATTTTATGACATCACAGTGGGGTGTGATCTGGGAGAAAACAGCTGACCTAATCACATAGGCAGCTGATTTGCTGTGATGGTGCCATCCAGCTAAACCCGTGGCTAGGGTCTTCATTTAGCCAAAATTTACTCAAATCAGAGGTGCTACAAAGAACGAAAATGCCTTTAGGCAGCTTCCATGTTTCTGGGGTTAAAACTGTATGAGAATCCTGAGCTGGTCAGTGGTACACAGAGATCAGTGTGAGTGAGGACATCCTCTTTGGGACTGCTGGTGTAGTTTCAGCATATCGCCCATAGATCAGAGATGCAAGGTCTTAAAAGCAGTAAAAAGGTCCCTTTAATTAATGTATGTTTTTGTAGGTATTAAAGCTTAACCTGGATAAAATCCAGGAGAGAACATCGAGGTGTTTTGGAATGCTTGAAGATGACTGTCTGTGCATGTATTTGACTTCATCCAGGAATTTTTTGAGGTAGAGCAATAAGTGACAGGCTTTGATGGGACCCATACCGCTTTGAACCCTTCTGAAACAGTGAGCTGGCAGAACGAGGATTTCGGCTGTGTGTGGAAATGTCTTGCCTACGCAGGGGTGGTAGATACATTCTCTGTTCTGGTGCTGAGCTGAGCAAAGGTTGCAGGAGCATTTGAACAGGGTTGGAGCTCTAGGTGCAGTCCCCAGCTCTCTTTTTGACTCACTGGGCAGCCTTGAGTGCATCAGCCTCCCTGCTCTGTTTCTGGAAATGAGTCTACCAATAAAAACTTTAGAAGTTCACAAGCAAAAGTGCCAGAAAGGTGCCAAATACTATGGATCCTTATTTAAAGTTTAGGGTCAGGGTAATTTCTAATAAGGATTCTGTGCATTTGTAAGGTTATGCCATGTGAAATGCACGTAGTAACAGGAAAACTGGTTGTTAAAATGCTGTCATCTTTGTCCCAGATCTGGAGCCCCATCCACTGTGATGCAAGATCCAGGCCAGGTTTCATGTGCCCATGTAAGCTTTTCTTGAAATAAAATACATAATGGATCAAGCTGCCATATAAAATTTAGTTGTTTGCTGTCACATCACCTGGTACAGAGCCTGCTCCCTAAATCCCATACTAATCCAGTTGTTTGTATCTTCTTTGGTATAAAAGCACATTAGTCTCAAAAGAAGTAGCAGAGCCAGCACTCATAGGAAAAAATAAAAATAAAAATAAAACAGGCATGAGAGGGTTAATATCAAACTCCACTTCTAAGTTGATATAGCTTTTATATGTCTGCAGAAACAGCACCTCACCCTCAATATATATCCTTGATGCTTTGCTGGGAAGGTGATGATTTGCGATTTGTCTTTATCTTCTCACACACCCATCTTCTTTCATTTATTTATGGTAACCCCAATGTGTAGTGTAGTTTTAGCAATGTTGATAATGCACCTTTTACCTGGAGTGAGCTTAATGGGATTTGACAGTGACAGGGGATGGGAAAATTCTTTGATTTGATTATTCATCCAATTTCTGCAACAGTCTATGTAGATTGTGTACAGTTTGAAGAAAACATATGTCTTGGAGGTTTTCTTTCTCTCCCTTTCTCTTTCTGCATCCATCCTTATACCTTTCATCAGACCATGGGTATCTCTTGTAATTAAAACCCTTTGTGGGTGAGGGGCAGGAATAACACCAAGAAGCCACTCAGACACCAAGCAGAGTATGTCCACATGTTACAAAGCAGGTCTTATCCCAGAATGGTTATGAGCAGCACGGCCAGAAAAGCCAGAATCTCCTTGATTTGTTACTTGCATAACTTGTGTCTGACACTTGGATCTGTGTCCTGAAAGGATGGCAAAGGCCTATTGATGTTTTCACAGCATCTCTCTACTTCTGGGCATGATTTTCTACAGTGTGCTCATATTGCTCCCTGCCAAGCTGCTGTTATGGGGCCTGTACCTTTAGCCTATTTGAACTTATATCTATTTCAGTCTTTTCCTGCCCTTTGATTTACTCCCTGACCATCTCTCTTCTTTCTGATCTCCAAGGGTCCTGCTCACACATTGCTTGCTGTCACTAGAGGATTTGGGGAGGCAAGGTCTCAGCATGGTGCTGGCCTCTTGGCTCTGATTCCATCATTACTGCAGTGCAGAAATATATAACTGATCCCTCCAGTTAGGGAAGGCAAAATACCCTCTCCAAAGTCCTTCCCAAAAAGGTTAAGAAATTAATTTTGGATGAACATCCTTGCCCTCCGAGCAAGTCTTTGTATTAATGATCTCATGACAGATTGCTCCTTAAACTGGCCCTAGTGCAGGTCAGGATAGAGTGAGAATATTCTCTATTTAATGAGGCAGAGATCAGAGCCTCTAATATTTCATCATTCGTGTGCATGGGTGGAAGGCAGTTATGAGCTTGGAGAGCTGATGGCAGAAAGGGCCCTTGTGAGCAGTTGCAATGGCAACTCTCTCACTGTACAGTCCTTAGCCCCTAAGACCGTACCACGGTAGGTTCCTAGCTTCTTGGAAAAGCTAACCTTTATCATTAAACTCATCTAAATGATTGAACTGAGTGTTGGCAAAAGATCCAAGACTAATAAACCTTGGGACAGAAGAGACTTCTTTAGCTTGCAGGCTGGTACTGTAGGAGGAGTGTCAATGTTTATGGACAATCTACAGGGCTGTGTGGAACATTTAGCTAAGCTTTGTTCCTCCCAGCAGCTCTTGCCTAGGAAGGGTGGGCAACCCAATACTGAGACGTTAGTAAATTAGAAAGCCAGGTTGCAGATCCAGTGGTTTACAATTGTCTTAATTTATTAATGAGTGGAGGCCATCTCAGTGTGCGTAAATATAGATTTTAAATAGTTGACATGATGTATGTAAACAGTCAAACTTCTGGTGTAGTGCTGAGATGCTAATGTGAAATCCAACTCTGACTTGAGTGCCGCTTTTCAGTAGCTCTGTGTTCCCCGGGAAGCAGTGATATATAGCTCTGTGCAAATCACTGGTGCCCTTAAACTGCAGCTCTGAAATATTTACACATCCAAAGTGTGTGTGTAAATTGGGAGTATCACTACGCTCCCATAGGGTGACAGAGATTTGTAAATTTTGTTTTCTGCATGGTCCTGCTTTTCCTTGCTGGCGAATGAGAGCCAGAACCCAAGAGCATAAATTCCCTGAATAATTCTTGCAGTACTTAGGGTGAGCTCAGCTTCTGCTCTTAGGTACTAGAAGCAAATCTTTTCGAGGTGTCACGGTTATGATTTGCCCTTTTGAAAGGAACTGGTGGTATCTTTAAAGTAACAGCTCCTGCAGGCACACTTACAGCCATGCAGGGTGCTTTTCCATGGCATTGAGTAAGGGCATCCTGCTGGCCATAAGACTAATGAAGGAGATAAGAGCTGTAGAAAGGCAGGTGCTGAGTCCCTCCTAACTCATTAGAGCTGACACAGAAAGTACTAGCTAATGCATGTATAGCTAAGCTCTGCGTGTTGCAAGTATTCGTCTTTTTTTTTTTTTTCGCTTCCCCCCATCCAGCCAAATAAGAGCTGCTTCAAAAGATGTTAGCTCTGCAACCATAAGATGCCCTACCTCAGTCCACCGATGGTAACTACCTCGGGCACCTATTTGCAACTCAAAATCCAGCCACTAGATGTCTCTCTGCACTGATCTCTATTGTAAAAGTGGGGTTGCGCCTTGGTGAGCAGGTGAGGAAACTGGAACTCAGATGTAAGGGTGGCTTTGGTTAGGCTTGGGTTTTGCCCAGTCAAGCTGCTTTCCTTCATTTCGGCTTCCCTGTGTTATTAGTCATGATACTCCTTTGGGGTTTTGCCAGGGTGCTGGGTTGCAGAAAGTAACCTCACGGACTAGGCAGAGGGGAGCCACCCAACAGCAAGGTAGAAAGGGATAATTTTGGGGGCAATGAAGACATTTTGAATGGGAAACAAGAGAAGATACTGTGCCACTTGTGGCTGTTACTGTATGATATATTTTATAAGAGAAACTTTACCTTATTTCCTGATTTGAACCAGATTCCAATCGGGATAATTACATTCTGCCTAATCTCATACTCTCTCAGCACTTGCAATTCTTCTTCATTTGCTGCCTTAAACTATTGTTGCTTTTAAACAGCTGCTATGTTCCATCAAAGAGGAAGCTGCACTTCAGGGAAGGGCAAGCACTTGTCAAATAATATTAATTCAATAATTTATATGGTGTTTTTTCCCCCCATATTTTGTAATAAATTATTCACCTCGTATCATTTCACATTATTCATCTGGTTAACTGAGGTAGCCTAACAATTTTCAAATGTATTTGTCAAAAATTGTGTTGAATTACTTTTGTCAGGTTTTTTCACAATAAAAGCTTTGACAAATAATCACAGTCCTTAGCTGCATGGCCCCTGTGGTCCGTGAAGTGGTTTAGATAGATTGATGGTGAACAGTTTGGTAAATCAAAACAGGAAAGTAGAAAAAGCACAGAGAGAACAGCCAAAACCCATCTTGGAGATTTTGTGTACTGCTAAATGTAAATTATGTAACAGCCAGAGCTGTTTGTTAGCTCATCACTACTTGGATGGCAGGAACTCTGAGGGGAAGAACTTGCCACCTGAATTTTAGCACAGGTGTTGAAGAAAACCTGGTTGAAAATACATGGTAGGAGCTGTTTGCTGCATCCCACGTTCCTGAGACAGTTCGTGTGCATCCAAAATACGCAGGCTTCAATTATGTATCTTTACATTCACTGCAGGATTACTGAAATGGTTGTCCTCAAGACTGCTTTAATCTTGGCCCGCTTTGCACAAGATGTTGTCTACTATAGAGTAAGAACGTGTGTGCAGGTGGGAGGCTGGGTGTGGATTACATGCACGTCTTAAATGGTAAAGTGGCCTCTATTCAGCCCCTGAGATACTTGAGCTGGAATCAGCTGGGGATAGTGACAAAGGCAAGTTCTCCTCTTTCCTCTTCAGGCAGGCAGTATAGCTACAGGAGAGCAAACTGAAAGGTATTGACATGTAGATTGAGATCTGAGCCGAAGGCACTGAGAGATATGTTAAAATCATATCAAGTCTTACAGTGCTCTTTGAAGAACTGCTTTTCTGATCCTACCCAAATATTTGTGAATTTGCTGTGCTCATTTTCAATTGCTAATGATGGTCTTTGATAACTGCAAGGCAGACGTGCACCCTTCCCAGTTAATCACAATGTGAGCACTGGGGGAAAGAGGATTCGTGAAGAGTCCTTGATCCTTGGCAAAAGAGGCTGACTACACAGCAGTGCATGTCCTGCACTATGAGGTAGTGTTCATCTCTTTTATAGCAGTTCCTGAGTTTGGAGGTGAAATGAAGGATGGTCAGTGACTGTGGCATAATACTGGATTTTGGAAGTCTTTGGTTTGACTATTTTGCTACAGGTGACTCAGAACTGCCTTGCTTTTCATGCTGTATAATTGCAGCAAGAATGCTTATATGTTTTTCTTCATCAGGATGTTGAGCATACCTCTGATTTCCTATTTAGATACCGCAGACATTAGGACTGCAGAGGTATTTTGGCTATACGCTAGTATACGCTAGAAGTCTTTTTGAAGCATTGATTGGCCAAGAAATGAGAAGCAGCAGGAAGCCACAGCTTTCTGACTTAGGAGCGAGAAAGTCTTCCAAACAGTTCATCTTGTGCTTTGCTGACTTGATCTCACTTGCTAATGCTTTTTGCAGAGCATCCTATGTAACAACATAATTAGTGTAAATTACATTTTATTTTTAAATCATCCCCTTTCCTTCCTGAATTTTTCAAGTCTAAATGTCAACTTTTATGGTAAACAGCAGTGTTCTGAACAGGAATACTCTTGTGCAGGTAGAAATGTGCTGGGGAAGTTCTGAGGCTCTCAGTTGAATTGGAGCTTCTCTGGATGAGGTCAGTGTTCCTTTAAGACACTGCAAATTATGCTTGATTTTGTTTTCTTCTTCCACCCTAAGTCATCCTGGCATATTGGGTATTAAAGACTTGAAATTATGAGTAGTACCGGGGAATTGCTAACAAATCCAGATTTTACAGATCAAAGGTAATTAATAATGTTAGACTACCAAATCAACTCAAACATGCGGCAGTAAAAATTCCCCTTCTCTAACATGGTATGGATTACTTTGCACAAAGTACTTCCCTTTCTTTGAAAGATGAAATTCAAAGCAGTCAGAGCTCTGGGAAGTGATGCTACTAACTTTCCTCACCCAGTATTTTTCATTTCTGGACATGCAACTCCATCTTACTAACTCGAGATGGCATTAAGAATTCCAACACGCTTTTCATTTTGCTTTTTCTTGTCATGATGGTAAGCTTTTTGGGAGTAGGCATGGCTTCCTTATTGAATGTAAGTGCAGATCTGGCACCAGGACTTACTTCTTGAGGCCCTCTTGTCAAAAAAAAAAAAAAAGAAAAAAGTCATTAAGTCATTTGCCAAACTGGAAACAGAAGATGGTGGTATTTACTGGAAACCACACAAATTCCCAGTCCAGTTCTTGCAAAGCTAAGAAGAATCTGTAAAGTTCAGATAAACACCTACATGGTGTGTAACCACCATAATAAACTTGTGGGTGTTATTAGGTTGAAACTGAATCTCACAGTGCTCTTCAACACACATGAACTGAGTCAGCCCATCTCCACCGCGGAGTAATGCTATCACTGTTACTGCTTTGGAAAATCGAAGCATACATAATAAGAGGAGATTTGCCAAATGTCATAGGCATCTCATGTTTTCTGTCTCTTGTTCATCTGAGCTGTTTAAAGTTTTCTCCTTACTTTTCTTCGTGATACTGATCACGACAGAATGAAAAAAAAAAAAAAAAGAGAGACAAGTTTCCAAAAGCTGAGGGAAGCTGAGAAGACAATGCAGCACTTGGAAAAATGTAGACTCCAGAAATTGGATTCTGGGCATGTACTGCCAGGATGGAGAATTTTTATTTAATTTTATAGAAAAATGTTCGGGTTATTTTACACTGAGATGCGAAATCTCATTTACAGCCAAGCCCCGGAGGGAGTAAAAGGAACTTGGAGAGCTCATAAAGACAAGTGTAATAGGATTAATAAGAAAAAGGCCTAAGACATAAGCCTTCATTGTACACATTTCTTGCTATATTTTAGTACTGATGAAGGGTGAAATGCCAAGACTTAACCAAATGCTCATGTCCTTGGGGCAGTAACAGGATAAGTGTTCACATGGGCTGCTCCTGCCACCATTTTAAGAGAAACCACAACTACTGAGGTAAAAAGAGAGAGAGGAAAGCAGGCCATGAGCAGAGCCAGCTCTTCCAGATACTTTCATGGAATTGAATGTTGGCTGTGTCCCGAGTTGCTCTTTGTAATCTTCTACCACTCTGCTTTGGCAGGAAGGTTGTTTAAAGGCTTACACAAAAAACAGCCTTTCTTTTCCAATGGGCAAACCTATAGCCCCTCCTAAGTGGATTACTTCATTTTTCTACCTGGGGTTAATTTCTGGTGCAAGTTCTTGGTGTCTCACATAATATCAATGTGTATTTGATGCAAGGGAGATTGGAGAGGGGAAAGGTGCTGGAAAGAATTCCTGTGGCTTTGTATCAGAGATGGGCTCTCACTGATAGCATCTTGGGAGGGCTTGGACCAGATCTGTTCTGCTGTACAAGATGGGACAAGGAGCAGCAAAGCTCAGTTGCTTGTTCTGGAGTTCAGGTGAAACACAGAGTTTTTACTGCTACGTCCCTGTCCCAGCACCTTCACGAGGAATGGAGGATTGGCTGGGAAATGGTTGGGTTCCTTGTGACAAATGAGAGGGAGCACAGCTGGATGCCCACTGGATGAAGCAAGGGTTACCATCCATCACCACTGATTAGATCAGGCGAGACACACAGACAGGCCAAACATAATAAACGGATCCTAACAAGAAGCAGATCACTGTCACCTGATGTCTGCTGTGCATGAATTCTCTTGTGGCATCTCAAGGAAGTCAGTGAACCTTCACATCTATCCAACTGCCACCCAGAAGACCTCTTTGGCTGCACAGGGCACTCAAGCGTTAGAGCAACCTGCCCTTTGTACACTCAGACTTCTAACAGAAAGAAGAGGGAGGGAGATATGGGGCAGGCCCATCATATTTTCTTGTCTGCCTGCTTTACCCATCTGTCTATCTGCTGCTGCCAGTGCCTGTGTTGTGGGAGAAGGATGACTGCATCACTTTCCATCGAGCATGCTGTTCCAGCCCCTTGATTTAGGGTGAAATTTGGTTGCACTGCTGGGTATTCGGATGCTTGCCAGGTAGGTGCTACCAAGAACATTTATTAAAATAGACAGATGGACACTGGGGTAGGAAGCAGCCATTAGAATGTTTGAAATCAACCAACTGTGAAATAGAAAAATCAAGAAACTTTATTCCTGAAGCTGTTAGGACAATCCTTCCTGTTTGGGTCTCTTCATTTTACCCCTTTTAATACATTCACAAACAGAGAGCTGATCATAAAAATGCCACAGCCAGGTTTTGGTTTGTCTTTTTAGGCATTTCAGTTTCACTGGGATTTGGGGATAATCCTAGCATGGACTCCTGAGCCAAAACTGGTGCATGAAAAGTCAAAACACAGCTTTGTTTGCAAATAAACACCCAGGTTTCTTTGGGAGCATGGACATCTCAAACACAGGTGAGATCTGTGCTGACCCTGGTTGACTGCAACAGGAACCTAGTCACCGGCTTCTGGTAGGTAGGTGAGGCTCCTAATCGCTTGTCTAGATGCATTTGCAACTTACTCCGATTCCTCAGCAGCTCTTTCTGTCTGCTCATGTTCCTTTGGCATTGTGATCACTCTCTATTAGCTTTCTCAAGCAGTGGCATGAGATGCCAGGATAGATACTGTCAAAATCAAATGTCTTTGTTCCTTTTTTTTTTTCTCCTAACTTATCATAGGAAAAATTAAGGTAGTATGTTTGTGTGTTTTCAGGCGTGTTTAGAAGAGGGGGTCCAAGGCTATAAAAAAGTGTGTGTGTCAGATTTATCAGATGACTAGAGAGCTCCCTAATATTAGCTTTAAAAATGTGCTATGATCAGTCACTACCTTCAGATAAACTATCATGGTGTCAGTATTAGCAGTCTATTTTTGGTCTGCGTTGAATTCCCTATGGATGACGGGCAAACCCCAGTACTGCTACTTACTTCTCGCTGCTATCTTGACTGGGTCTCTTACTTTCTGATATACTTAGATCAGCCCCCGAGAACTGCATAGGTCTCTGGGAACTTTCTGAGAGCTTTTGTGACTCTAAACATGACCTTAGTCTCACCATCTTCCTGCTTGTATATCGCTAATCTGAGGGAATAAGGACAGTGCCAATGGGTGCTCAGGGATTACAGCAACAACAGGGATAGAACATTTATCTGATGGCTAGATCTGTAGAAAGAACTTCTTGAAAAGGGAATGGAACACATTCAGAAGATCTCCCTTAGTGCCTGTGCTTCATCATACTGATGTTAATGGCACCATCCCAGAAAAATCCCTGAAGTAGAACATGAGATTTGTACTGAGAAAGCAGAGTGGTTATCCACTGTTTTCCCAGGGAGTTATCTGAGTCTATTCAAAGCCAAGATCCTTCTGTTACTTCAGGGGAGTGATGTCATGGACAGAGAATGTAGGTTTCTTTTTATTTTACTTCTTCTCTGGGCACATGACAGTCCTGGTCTCCAGATGGTGTCAACTGGGGTAGCCAACTAGGGGTGTGGCTTGGAAACACAGACCCCAAGCATCCAGGGTGGCTTTTGTTTTTGTACTCACTGTAAATCTCTTTGATATCTTCTACAGAAAGGTGATATAAAATATAAATCATTAGTCCAGTACACATAAGTGTGCATATTTGTTCTGTTTCTCTTAGTGCTGCACAGTGTTCTGTTCCATTGGCTGATTTATAACCCCTAGATCTGCAAGGTCATCTCCATATGATTCTGCAGAGTTGCATTTTAAATGATGGTAAAGCCTCCGTTTTATTGCCAAGGTAGAAATAACACGAACTGAACAGACCTTTACCAAAGGAGTAGTCCAGTAAAATTAAGTTGCCTGCACCAGGCCAGCAACTAAAAAGCAATTTGCAAAGTTCAGTCATGCTTTCAGTTCTTTTTTTTTTTTTTTGACTCATTAGCACTCTGTAGAGCAGCCTACAAGAGTTTAAAAGCACACCTACTTCTTAAGTAGAGGTACTTCCTTCGTTACCCCTTTTCCTACGTGCGTTGGCCCTGGTTCCTCCTGCACCCTCGTTGGTTTAGCTGAGCCAAGGGTTTTTCTCTTTTAGCTGAAGGCACTGCAGCTCTTAAGTACTGGGGTTGATCGGTGGATGTACAGTATGTACTCCATCCTAGAGTTATGTAGTTGGTGGATTTAATGTACGATCTGCTTCTCCTCCTGACAGAGGCAGCACTTACTGGAACTTCATCTGAGGCTTATGGTTATCTTTCTGTTTTCTTTGAGACTTGTCTGTGGCATCTTCTGACTTTACAACTGTGGACATTGCATGTGGGCATAGGAGTCTGAAACAAGCCATCTTTGCTTTGTTTAGGTGCATTGTTTTAGCTAGATCAGGGAAGCGTATTCAAGTCTTGAACAATGTTCAGTGAGGAAATGATGCACCTCTTTTCCATTGCTCCTGCCTCACACAGTGACCCCTGAATGTAAGGCCAAGGACGCAATTGCTCCAGCTCCCTTGATTGTGAGTCATATTTTTCTGGCAGTGGGTTTCTACATTTTCATTGTCTCCCAAGGTGACGAGTACTAAAGAAACAACAGGCAAAAAGAAACCTTTTTCTATTTTATTTTATTTTTTTTATCTCTCTATGATGCAGAATTAACCAGGCATACAGGCCACAGCACCATGGGAAGCTGTAAAGCAAGTGAACTTGGCCTAAACTGAAAAGGTCATGGGACATGCTGTCTACTGATTGTAATGTGACGCAACGTGTATTCCTTAAATAAATAAGGGCAAACCAAAGTTTGTCTGGTGGAAACTTTCGAAATCTTAAAATAAGCCCAGGGCCACAACCATGCTTTTCTGGCTAAAGGTGATCTCTAGCTCGCTTAGATTTAGACATGAGCATTTTAAATGAAACGAAACCCAAAACATTTCATAGTCAAGCTGCTCAGTAGCTAGAGGTATGCTGGCACACTTCCTTGTGATGGGTCTGGGACTGGGGAGGCAAGGTCACTCATTCTCCACCTAGGGCCCTTGTCTCTGTACATGACTATGTTACTTCCATCTCTTCATCTTTCAGGGCTTCCTCCCTCTCTTGTTTGTGTGTGTCCTATGAAAAAGCCAGTACTGTTATGCAATGGAGTAGAAAACAGTCCTAGGGTGATCAGGTTAGACATATTTCTCTGTGGAGAGAGATCACTTTTTCTGCTGGGCTTCACGTTGCAGCACCTGGTTGTCTAGTGTCAGCACTAACCTTCACCCGGTTTTATACCTACAAAGATCAGCCCCTGCATCTGTGTCTACACATGTAGGTCACTCCATACCAGTTGCTTTCCTCCTTTCCTTTGGTTCCCTGGGGGACAGAGGGAATAGGTCTTTATGATCTAGTCTTGCAATTTTCATGTGTTTACGTTCATCTGCCTCACTGATGTCCTTAATTCCCCTTGCTCCAACCTGCACTGCCTTTTCTTTGCTGCTTCCTCCCCATCTCTCTTCCACTGTTCTTCTCTGCTGTCACGCTGCTCCCCTGTCTAAGCCCTTTTGCAAAGGATTTATCCAAGTCCCCCCAGCTGGCATGCCATATAGTCACTACTGCTTCTAGTTGATCAATTAAGATATTATGTTTCATGGCAGTGTTAGATTGTTGGGGTTTCTTTTCCCTACTCAATATTATTTTTCCAGCTCCATCTTGGCACCTACATTTATTTGAAAGAAATAGCAGGATAATTTGTTTTTCTAATTTTCAAGATGTGAACTCCTGGTTACGGTGGGGGTTGGTGTTTCGGGCACGCTGTGCCAGTGAGCTGGGATTGCTCACAGAGATTTGTGCTGTGTGAGGAAATACTTCATTAGACTTGTATTCCACGAAGACACTCTTGCTTCTTAACGCCTATGATTTTAATTAAAACCTGGAAAGTGAAGAATCCTCGGTTTGTATTAATGTTTTCATTTCCATTAGGACAGCGGAGTTTATAAACAGGAGCTGGGTTTATAAATTAGACCTTGTACGAATATTAAGTGCACAGTGCAGCAAAGGCAGATGAGAACTGGAGTGGAGCTGGCCCCATCTGTCTCTTTCCTTGGCTTGCTCTCATTTTACAGTGTCCTCCTCTTGGCACAGGCTTTTCTGAGCTGTACAAGGTTCTCCCTTGGAGATTAAGCTAATGGCTTCTTCCATTTCTTTCTGGGGAGGCTCTCATCACTCAGCAAAGCAGGGAGAGAAGCAGATATTTCAATCAGGAGCTTGCAGAATTACCTGCAAAGGTGACATTGGGTATAGGGATTTTTAGTGTAGACCCAGTTCTCCTGTGTGCACAGAGATGCACGTAGTGGTAAGTCGGATCTAAATAGGCGTCCCACTCAGGCATCCCCACACGGACTGTGCATATGTATTACTGATCATGCAGAGGAATGTGACAGAAGATGTGGACTCCTCCAGAGATGATGTGACAGCTACATACAGCTGTGCACAAGCTGCATAGGGAGGAAACAGCAGATACTGCCTACACAAGCATGGATACAGGGGGCCACAGAGCCCATACAGCCTGACTGTTCTCAGCTGTGCAAACTACACACAGACCACCGCTGTGGCACCAGTGACAACAGCAAGCACTTGTATGTTGTGTTCTGCTCAAGGACAGCAATTATTGTCCTTGATTTTATGTGAGAGAAGCTGAAGTGCGGATAGGTGAAGTGCTCAGTTCTGCTCAGCTACTACTGGTGGCAGCGCTGGGACTAAAATCTGGATCTTGTGTATGGATTCTGACTTCCCATTCAAGATGCTCACAGTCAGAATCTTTCATTCTTACCTGTAATTACACAACATCTTTGGAAATGACAGCACTTTTTCCTTGACAAGGTATTAGTGGGCAAGGACTATGTTTCTTTGCATCTCTGGTCTTTGGTATTTGAAGGTTGCCTGAATGCTCTCTGTTGAGGACAGCTCAGATCGGCCTGCCCTGTGTGCAGTGGAGCATTGTTCCGGGATGCTATCTAAGCTAAACAATGCAGGCAGTGTGTGGTATACAAGAGCACTCAGCTATCTATTCCCTGTTAGCATTTGCTTTTGGCTGGATGGTACACACCTTTCAGGATAAAGTTTGGCTCCTCTTGAGGGTATGGAGGTAAGGACCCTGTACTAAAACCACCCAGTCCCCCAGATGCAAAGGACCTGCATCAATGAATCTGAAAGTGTTTTGCATGGGAACACGCACATCTTTGCTGCCTAAAGTGTGTGAGGGGCATTGGCCGTCCCTTCAGGCCTTGCTGAGGCTGGGTTAGCACCACAATTGCTGAACTGCCTGAGCCAGTTTGCAGGGATCTCATGAACAGCTGTTTCCACCACTGGCAGAGGTGGTACAGCAGAGTGGGAAGAGAGTCCTGGGCACACCCAGCCCTCCTTGTCTCTTTCACTGTGTGACTGGATGTTTTGACACATGGGTAATGTTCAGGAGAGAGGAGAGAGGCGTGCTTGTTGTCAGTCTTTGTCTCTTCAAGCCCAGTAGTGCTGTTATTGAGATATCCTTCCAAGCAGCTTAAATAGAAATGTCTGGTGAAAAAATGAAAACAAATGGAGAAATCGTTGAGACTCACTCAGAGATTCCCTTCCCCTGTGCTGCCAGCCCCTGAGGGAGATGCCTTCTGACACCTCCAGCCCCAACAGTGCATCTGTGTCAGTGGAAGGGGTGTCAGTGAGGAGGAGGGGCAGCTTTGTGGGGCATTTTTCAGTCTCTCATGATACTGCTGAACCCAGGAAAGCTATTACTTAGAATGAGAATGCAGGCTCTCCCTCTTGATGAGTTTTGGAGAGCTCTGGGCTATCACATCTTTGAGGGGAGAGCTGAGGCCCATTAGTCAGAGTGGGGCCAGGAGCTCCCCACTGACAATTCCCAGTAATACTTATGACTTCCTGCTGCCACCAGTTAGGTCCAAGAGAAAGCCAGCGGTGATTCTGAAATGTTGACCACTTTTGCTTTCTCTTCATCCCCTTGCGGCTGCTTTCCTTCGGTATGTTTCTGCAGGAGTCTGCACATCATTTCATTTAAAGAGGAGCAGCTTTAAGCTACAAGGGGACAGATTTAGATTAGACATTAGGAAGAAATACAGATTGCAAGGCACTGGAACGGGTATCAAGGATCTGAAACCTCCCCTAGAATGCACCACAGGGGCTCCTTCCAAGAGGTTTGTTCCAAGGGAACCTTGCAGGAACTTCACCTTCCTGATGAGGGGATGCATGGGGGGGAGGAGAGGATGGGGTTGGAATGGAAATGCCCCGCTAACACCGCACGTTAATAGCAACACTTCTCCAAGAAGTTTCTCTTGAGAGCTCCTCATTATGCAAACAAGTCTGGCAAATGATAATACCTCCTGCACTTCTATGGATTAATATATGTAAATGGAAGAGCTGCTGTTCATTCCCAAAAGCAACATTCAGTTTCCCGCACCAGAGCTACTGCCTGGGCCAAGGGCAATGCGTTTTGGAATACAAGCAGGCTACAGTTTTCACCTCTTTCACAAGGTTGGCCTTCCCATTTTCAAACATGATTAGGCTAAACATTGTCTTCCTTTGAACGTGCGTCCACATTGACCGCAGCATCGTGGCCCTCCGTGTGCATGGGGTCAGGTTATGTCACTACACCCTGCCTAGGGAACGTGGGACACTACAGAGGAATAAGCAGAGGTAGTGTTGGGGGCTTGATCCAGGTAATAAACTGCTGCAAGATGATGTAGAGGGTAGGCTGGCTTCTTAGTCACAGAGTTAAATCTGATGTGGGAAAGGTATTGCTTATTGTGAGATGATGTTAGTATGTTTTGTCATTTTATTTTCTACATTTGAGCAATATGGTTAACGTAAGGAGAGGAAAAAAAAACAACAACGTAGGAAAATCAGATTGTTTTACAGAGTTTTTGTTTTGTTTTTGTGAAGTAATCTAGGTCAGGTCAATCCACGTTAGCTGAGCCTGGGGCTGACATCACCAAGTTTATCTTGTGGTAAAACCAAAGTATGCTATCAGTGCGATGTTTTTCCACTTGAGATAATTTCTGACAGTTGCCATGAGGTTAAAAACAGATTTTTTTTTTCATTTTTTCCCCCTTTTATTCCTTTCCTCCCCTCCCCCCCCCCCCCCCCCCTATTTTTTCTTTTGAGATCAGACTTGACACATACCTTTCACTCACTTGAATGTGCATGCATAGCAGCACCCTATCACAACTGTAAGCAACAGCAAGGCAGGGCAGTACTTCCTACCAACGTACTGAGCCCATGTCCTGGTGCATGGCCCACAGGAGCGTACCATCTTCAATCTGCTGTGCCTGCCCTCAGCACCAAATAACTGAATATGGATTAAATGATTTCTGATCACCAGAAATGATCTGTGCAGTACAGCATAGCGACTAGAGATCTTCCTGTTGAAACACATATGAACTGCTTTGAGGAGCGGCTAGAGATAGCTAGAACTAAAGTAGGTTTAAAATTTTTATAGGTGCAAAGCTAATTTCATAGCCTCTTTTTCCTTTACTGTTATCAGAAAAATGAAAGTGGAGGATTTTGAGTCAAGTTTTGACCCAAGCAAAAATATACTTTGCATTGTTGTTTTTTAGTGGGTTTGAACTTTTTATCGCTTTGGGGTTGCTTCCTTTGGGGGCTGGCACTGGATGATCTTCAAGGTTCCTTCCAATCCAAGCCATTGGTGATTGTGTAGTTAGCTCCTCGGTCCGTGAGGCACATCCTCTTTTCATATATCATGTTAGTTTGGGGAGTATGTGTGGCATTTTTGTCTTCTTTTCCAATAGCTCAACTTAGAGAAAAGAACAAAGCGCTTCGTGGAGGTGGTTTCCTTCCAAAGCAGATTTAAATCATGGGAGATTTGATCTGCGTAGTACAGTTAGCAGCAAGGGAATGGAAGCATTTAGCATTGCTCTGTCTTTCCTAAGACAAAAGGAAAATGCATCTTAATGCTAAAACAGCTTGAAATTAAGCAATTTGGGGCACTTTAAGATTTAAGACTGAAAGATTGGATGATAGGATCATTAAAATTCTTTCCCACTTTACTAACCAAAAGGAAGATGATGTGAAATTTTTCTGATTAATTTTGAAATTTCTGAGGGGGGAAAAAAAAAAAAAAAGTATTGCCCTGTATTTGGAGCATCATGTAGAAATGGATGTTACATCCTGATGCCAGTTTTTGCTGTGCTTTGGGTACAGCTAGTCTTCTGGTGACTCAGGGGTGTTGGTAGTGGGGAGAATGACTGGGAATGCTGCTAGATTTGGAGCTCCCTCAACTGCGTTTTTGTTTGTGGGATTATGAAATTGCTCAGAGATTGCAATTCTTCTCTGGCTTGGAAGAATCCTGTTGATATATGCTCCACATTATGATCATATATGAAGAAAGATAAGGCATCTTTGAAAGAAAATCAGAGGGGAACTTGTTGCCATGCATGCCGAAGTAATGGCAGCATAAGCATCACGTTCAAACCTTCCATTCTGATATACAGCCATAAGAAAGGGGGTGAGGGGTCTGTCTGTATAAAGAACGCTAGCTAATGATTTTTTTAAGGGAATATAAATCAAAATTGTGAAACTCTGAAGGTTTTTACACCTACTTACTGGATTCCGTGTGCACTGGATGTCTGCGGCTATAAAACCGTGCTGCACTCTGTCTTTGAAAGTTGACTGGGAACTAATAGCACCTTATCAGGGCTTTGCATGCGATAGCCCTAAGGTTTACCTTTGTAGTGCCTTTTGAAAAAAAAAAAAATGTCCTGCTAGTACGGAGCTTGGGTCTGTGCTTCAGCGGAGGGTGAAAAGGAGATGCAAGGAAGGGTAGTAATAAGATTACACCTAATTGCCTTAGCATCCACTTAACTGTTTTACATACGTGCTTTAGAACAAATGTTTGTAGAGTGTCTAGACTGGTGTTTACAAATGTGTTTGCGAGCTCCGGCTAATTGGGAAGCAATTAACGTGAGTTAAAATGCTGAGAAGTCTAGACAAAGCCCGCTGTGGTTGGTGTACAGGCACATGCTGCCTCCGTTCTTCCAGGGAGACGGAGAAGGGGTTTGGACATGAATCACACTGCTTCCTGCCCGCCTGAGTGTGGCATGGCCCTTCTGCCTCCCACCCCCTCCCTGCCCTGTTCAGACTTCCTCTTTGGTAATAGTTTCTGCTTTAGGAGGTGCAGCTGAAGATCTGGGCAGGGGAAGCATAGGGTACAGGCCCCTTGGCAGGCAGAATGTGTCCCCACGGGGCCAGGTGTAGGAAGGGGAGATTTATAGTGGTACATCCCTGCTCGTGCCCTCAGGGCCTTGTGCGCTGGGCTGCAGCACCTGTCCCCACTGTCCGATCAGTTCTGTGAGCCCATCTTGCTGCTGGGCTACGAGGAGGGCATTGTGACTGTGTCGTGGTGGGCAGCCAATCCAGAAGGACAGGCTTTGTGATGTCAGTGCCATCACTAGGTTACAGAAGGCTCAAGTGGAGGTGGTGGGCCCCGTGTTGCTACCAGGCTGGGCAGTGCTGGCAGTAGGGCCCTGCCGTCATGTAGCAGAAGACCTGGTCTCCTTGACTTGAGCCCTACTTTGGTCAATGCTGCTCATGTAGGAGAGATACTGACCTGAAAGCACACAGGATTATGGCAGCAGGCACCTGCAACACAAGAGCAAGTGACGTACAGGACTGGATTTCAGGTGGGCTGGCTTGTGAGTAAGCACTAGGCTGGTGTGGATCAGGAATACCAACACTTAGCCTCTGCAGACGTTGCTTTTAAAAGTTACCCAGTGGGGGAATGAAAGATTGCCAGCACTGAGCAGCTGGTGTTCCTTCGGGAGTGCTGTAGTGTTGCTGCCCTGGCTTGTGTGGAACTATTTTTTCCTTGGGTGGAAGAATACTGCCAAATGTCTCCTTCTCAAAAGTAGCGTTATGCCAGTATCAAGATTTTCCCAGAGTGCCAGCACGCTTGTCAGGTCCACTCAGCTGTGATTTAGTGCACTCATTTAAGAAGCTTTTTAGAGATCAGTGTCCTCTGAGCTATTGTAGAAGTGCATTACAGGTGTGGCTGTGTACCAGGAGGAGAACGTGTGTCTGCAACCTCCTGGCTCCTATTGATGCTGCTGGCTGCCTTGTGCTGTAAATCACAGTCATAGGAGCTGTGCTGTTGTGGTAGGATCAGAGCAGCCCCCATTGACTTCAGTTTCACTGGAAGGGGAAGAACAGAAACTTGCTTGCATTCCACAGTTACCCTCATTTGCTGTCTTCGTTGTATGCTGAAGAGCACCCATTTGCCTCTCAGAGGGTTAAGAACTAAGCATCTTCACATCCCTTTAGTATTTCTCTTTCCAACCTTTCTTCCCTCAGTCCCTTCTGTCAATGTCCCTCTGGGTTTTCCCCCTCCAGCAAACACTTTTGGACAATGAATTGCTGTCCAAGGGCTGCCCCCAGGTGCCTGGGGACATGGTACAGCATAGCACAGACCCAAAATAAACCTGTACCTTCCTACAGGGCAGGAACTGAATACCTTATTGGGACTGTGGGCAGTAAAAACTCTGTCAAGGGCAGAGTGCGAGGAGACAAATCTTACAGGGAAGGGATTTATGAGAGTAGACACAAACCTTTCTTGATTTCTTTCTTCTCTTTTTCTCTGTTGCATGCACATATATGGAAGTTAAATCCATTAGCTAATTGCAAAGCCACATGCACATATCTTTATATATATAAATAATAATAACAAACCCATTCATTATGTACCCTGGAGTGTCTAACCTGTGTTGCATCCAATAATTCATTTGCCTGGGAATCAATCCAATATTAGAGGAGCAAAAATGTAAGGTTGGAAGGGATCTCAGGAGTCAGTTTTCTTCTAATAGATGGGATCAAAAACACTAATTGCCAACCCATGATCCACTTCACATAATCATACGTGCACAGAAAGAGGTCAGATCTACCAGCCAAATGAATGTTCTTCTAAACGTGTATTTTCTCCCCAAAACTTTTCTAGGAAGATTCAGTCGTGAGGCAGTGAGAGGTTTAAGCTTCTGGTATCTTATGACAGCGCAGGACTGGAAGCTAATAATCATGAAGATTTTCTCATTTGGAAAGGGAGACTGTCAGTCCCCTGCTGGGGCATGCTATATTCACTTCCAGTTCCTGAATTAACATATTTCAGTCAAAGCTTCTGTATGCATAAAAATGTTAAAACATTTTGGAAATGTTGTAATGTTCCAACATATTTTAACATTCCAAAACTTGGAACATTTTGGAAATGTTTTCCATGCATTTGTTTAAGTCTTTCGCTCCTCCATATGTCCTTTGCGGTGTTTTTGCGGAGTCCTTGCAAGTTTTGGAATCACGTTAACAAACGGTATTATCAAGATCACTCCAGAGTTGGAGGGAATCTTGTCACTGACTCAACAGCCATCACCAAAGATCCTGAGCTGTCTAGGTGGAAGACAACATGAAATGTGAGGTGTTTGTAATGGCTGGGAATAATTAGGAAGGCATGAAATGCGGGACTGTTTGTTTCTGCTCTTGGGAGCTGTCCAAGAGAAATCTGCTTATTGTCGGGAGCGTCCTAATAGTGTCTGTTGCAGGTAGAGTCATTTTCAAGGCAGTATCAGCTGTCAAGCTGAGTGTTGCCATCTAGTAGGAAACATGACTGGGATTCCGCTCTCGTCATAGGTTGCAGACGTTCAGTGAGTTCACCGGTATTGCAGATTTATTTTAAGTTCACCGCTTTAGGAGAGCAATGATTTAAAGCGTTTGTCAGTTCTAACATAGGCAGTGTCGAAAACCAGACTGGTTTCCTAGGAAAGAAATGTGTTTTATTCTAGTCAAGCAAAAGTTTTTCATTCCCTACTGCAAAATCGGAGATGCGGTTTCAAAAGAAAGCAACACAACTGTGGCAACTGTCTGTACTTTTAGCAGTCTCTGGTAGAATTTGCTAAGCACTCTGCAGTCAAACCACACTACAGTTTTCAGATGTAATCAGTCCAGGCAGAACCAGTACTGTTTTTCTTGTTGTTGACTGTGTTCACTGGGCGTGCTCTCATCTAAAGGGAAGTTAACATCACAGATGCCATGTTGGGATTTTCCACCCAGGAGTCTCGCCGAGAGAGGGCAAGAGGAATTTTAAAGCATCATTTTTTGAGGCACCAGCACAGGAATGTTCTGCACAAGATGCTGCCACCACATGTTTAGGATGTCCAGTGACCGTGGAAGACTTCTAGTGTCGGTCCTTACAGGTCCTGTTTTTCAAACGTGCTCGCTCCCAGCATGATGAGCTCCATTTTTAAAACCTGGAAACTGGATTTGTTGCCTGAGTGGGATCCCAGCCTTTTGAAAACCCCGTTTCCCACTGTGAATGCTGTGCTCCGAGGAAGCTAGCCAAAAGTCTGCACCTGCTGCAGCTACCAAGCTTGGACTAACATAAGCTTTTCACCTTGCACAAAGCAGATAGGCTTCATTTTGCTGAAGGGAGTGTTGAAATGATCACGGCCCCTTCCATTCCTTTGCTTTCTGGAGCCATTCCAGGGGCCTCATCCCTGTTTTATAGGTTCTGTGCTTTTGGAGGCGCTACCTTTTGTCACACAGATGTGAAGTAGCTTCTTTGTGCCCTAGTCTGGTGTCAGAGTAGCGTGCTGTCTGTCTCCTGCTCTGAAAATGTTTCTTGCCACACCTCCCTTCTAATCTCTAGTGCCACGCTTCTGCAAATGGCATAAAAATCCCCTTGTTGATACTTAGTGCAATGTCAGGTGAATGAATGGGAGGAGGCTTGTCATTCACCTTCAGAAGTGGGGTGTACTCATCCTCTTGTGCCTTTGCTTGCTGATACTCCAGTGTGATCTAAAAGCTCGTTCTCTGCCCAAACACAGCCAAGGAAGTGAGATGCCTCCCTGTTTGTGGGGTAGGGGCCGTGAGCTCAAAGTGTCTGGATCTTCACACTGGGGTCCCCCTGGAGAGATATATACACCATCATTACTGAATCACTCAGTGTGCTTTTGAGCACATGGGACTGTCAAACTTCTGAGTTAAATCTACTCATAATCATTGCAAAGCCATTTTGATGCCTATGACAGTTAAAACCTCTTATGGTGAAATCATTTATTGCAGCCTAACATTTCACTACAGCAAGAGTAGGTGCTTCTAGTAATCCTTGAGAAAGATCAAATTGAATTGTAAAAGGTGCTTCTCATTGCAGCAATGCTAAATGCTTAACCATGTGAGGGTCCCAGGGAGCACTGGGCTTCCATTACTGTAAGGACATCATCTCAGGACTCCACAAGGGGAGAAATCAGCACAGATTCAGAAAATCAGAGGGGGAAGTGGCCTCGCAAATCAGTAGCTCTTTTCACTGAGGGCATGCATATGTACAAGCAGGCACGTTTACAGGGGTCTGATCTCCAACTGTTTTGCATGTTGCTGCAAAGGCACGTAGGATGTGGCATCTCGCATTTTCTGGGTGAGAATTACATATAAGCTGTCACACTTTGAGCTAAGTGGTCCTTCGCCCTAAGCCTTTGTTTTGTTTTTCTTGGTGTCATTTCTTTCTCAGATGCTTTTTCCATGGTATTTTCACCTTTCATGTAGCGTGTAGAATCACTCATATTCCCACCACAGAACTATTAGAAATGAAAGGGCACTTGTGTCCTTTCAGCTAATCAGTTATGCCTACCATTGCATTAGAAAGGCTTTGAGCAGTGTTCTGGTCCTCTGCTCTTATCTCATGGTTTACCTTCACAGTCCAGTCTGCCGAATTCCCATACAGCTGGGCGTGCTCTGAGGAAGTATTTAGGGGGTGGTGCCTTGGCTGGCCCCTGGAACATGGTCCACAGCCAACAGAAACTGTCACACCCATTCACAGGCAGAGAGGATGGAAAGGTATAAGTGTGTTAACCTGGAAACGTAGGACAGCATGATCTTTTCTCCAAGATTTCAGCCTTTGTTTTGGAGATCATCTCCAGTGATGCCAAAGGTAAATAAATACCTTGCTGGCTGCATCACAAGCTGATCTGTTTGATCAGGTGGAAAGAAAAATTTTACCCATGCCACTGTGCAATTTGAGCTCCATGTCCCTTGTTGAATTCACCACGGATACGAAGAACAATGCATCCTCATGTTTTTTTCTGAAGCCTATAAAGCTTTTCAAGAATTGTTTTAATATCTGCTCTTTTGTCATCTTTAAGCTCAACAACCTCAAAGCATTCAAGCTCCTTTAGAAATGGTGCTTTCTGGACCTCTGCTTACTTCAGCTGGCTTCTCCAGCTGAGCCACTATTTCAGTGGAGTTTATTCTCCCAAAGAGGACACTGTACTCTAAGCTGAGTCACAGTTGTGTTAGTTAAAGAACAAGATTAGTTTCTGTGTTTTGCAGATTGCACGCTTATATACTTAGATGGTGTTTGCTTTTTTCTGAATAGCGAGGTAGCAGTAATTCATGTTAAGCTTTTGCAGCACTATTGCCCTTTCTGCTGTAACCCCTTTTTCTACCAGTCTGCTTATTGCCTAGTTGTTCTTTGTCCTGCGTCTGTGGAGGCTATTATTTGACTTCAATGCAATACCTTGCACATGGGTGTATAGAATGTTATTCTGTTTTTTATCTGCTCATGTTGTAAATACATTTGGATCATTTTGAATTCTATTCCTGTCTTCCATGTGCAGTTCTTCTCAGCTTGCTGTCATCTTTAAATTTAATAAACGGACTTTATCCTGGTCATTAATGAAAATATTGAATATCACCAGACTGCGAGCAGATCCCTGCAGAACCCCAGCTGGTGTATCCTTGCATTTTGACTGTAAACTCTTGGTAACTGGTTTCTGAGTACTGCTTTCTAACAGGTTTTGTGACTATCACACAGTGCATTCATCTAAGCCATATTTTCTGTGCTTACCTGTAAGAATGTCATGAGAAAAGGTGGCAGAAAGCATACTAAGGTTAAGATGTATGACAGAACTGCTCCTCTGCTGTCCACAAGTCCTGTTACCCTTTCTCTGAAGAAAATGAGATTGATTTGACATGATGCTCCTTGACAAGTCCATGTTGCCTGTTACTCATCACCTTGTTATCTTGCAGGTGCTTAAAGGCAGTCTGGTTACTTGTCGCAGTCAGCTCCTGTGAACCAAAGCTAAGCTCTGCTTTTTAATTCCCTGGTCTTCACATTTTTCAAGATAGGGACTACATTTGGCCATCTCCTTTCTTTTGTGCAACCAAGCTAGAGCCTGTCTGAACTTCTTGATTTTCAGCTTGCTTGCAGATAAAGGCTGAGGCAGAAATGTCAAGTCCAGGCATGCTTGATTGAATAACTTTGCACCCACTGAAGTGATCAGCCCTACCACCCCCAGCACCATGGCTTTGCTTCATTTTTTGGGAAGCAGTATATGAGTCTGTACCCAAAATGTGAGGTCTCAGGAGATTTCTTGCAGTGTAAATGAAATGAATCATGCGTTGTTGGGTGTATTAGAGAAATAAGTGTACACAGCCAAGCTTTACGCTGGCCAAATCAGAAGCACTGTAAACCAGTTCAGCTGTATTTACCCTTATGCTCTGCATAGTAGTTACCCAAGGAAAGGGAGTCTGAATGGTATTTTCATACCACTGTTTGGAGATAAAGCGGAACAGACAAATACCTCCTGGTGTGTGTGTGAAGAACTAACCGCGTCTGTAGCTGGCACAAGCCTTTTGTGTAGCTATTTCTAGGCAAATAGGCTTTGACTGAGCCTTGGGGCTTGTTCTGGAAGATTTAAAAATATCCAGGGAGGTACCTTCCACTTATATTCATGGGTAGTCTTAATTTTACTTAAAAATGACAAAGAAAATGCAATTCAGGGTAGATTATGGAAAGGAAAAAGCAAAAGACTGATAGAAGAGCTTAGTAGCAGAGAGAGGTATCACAGGGGCGAAATGTATGGAGTAAGTGAAGGCAGCAATGCAGGCAAAGGGAGTAAAGAAAAGAAGGAAAAGGCCAGTGGAAGAAGCTGAGGGGAAAGGCACTGAAAAGCATGGAGAGAACAAAGGTAATTGTGCAGTGGTGGCTTTTAAGGTTTGCAAAGACATCCTGTGTATCAGGGAGTACAAAAGCTGGTATAGAAAGGTGGATGAAATAAGATATGGGGTGCTCGCAGAGCATCAAAATTACCTGGAAAGTCTTCTCTTGATGGCAGAGTGGGTACATTGTGTGAGCTATTTATGGTCTGTGTCTTATGTGCAAGCTGGATGATGCTCAGCATATGGGAAGTTGGGAAGCGTGGTACAGCCTGCATGGTGGGTGCTGACCATGTCTGAGTCAGCATTACCTGCACTTGGTCCTTTGGAAAACCCTTCAGCAGAGACACTTTTTTAATTCAGACATCATGTGCGTTGCCATCCTTCTAGCTAAAACACAGACAGTCACCTGCGTGTACCAAACTGTGTCCATGTCACCTTGGGCCTGTTGTCGAACAACGAGCAGGAGTGTGAGCACTGAGCTTTACAAGGCTGGGAACTTGTGCTGAGCTAGAGAGCACGGCTGCCCTCACTGTGGTTAAGGTGCAGTTGACTTTGAGGGGTCACAGTCAGTAAGAACAAGGCCGGCTGCCAGATAAAAAAGACAAAAAAAAAAGGCAGAGAATAACTTTGGGATCTGTGGTTATCCTTGTAGTGAAAACCTGTTGCATCAATTCATGACGCCTGGAGATTAATCTGTCTTCAAGTACATCTGGCTTTTAAAGGGGTTCCATTTTGTCTTTTCACAACCCGAAATAAGTCAAGTGAAAAAGAATTTTCTCAAAGTTGAGAGGCATCCAGTTCTGGAGATTGGTTTAGCCAGCTAGGGAGAACCAGCCAGCTGCAAACTCCAGATTTTTTATTCAGATGCTTGCTTTTATGTCTGTGAAGGTGCCGCTTGGCACATTTCTGCAAGAGCTCATCACTCGCCCTTCTGAGCCTTCAGTTCTGGTGGAACAGCAGAGTGACATGAAAGGCACTACGACCCAAAATGCGGGGAGAAATCTGAATCAGAATGTAAGAAAGGGGCTGTGATCATTTCCAAAGGCAGAAACAGGAATCTGTTCTGCGTGGGTCGCCCCAGCCAACATACAGCTGGGTAGAAGCAGAGGCAGGAGGTAGTTTAAGGACAGATGGGAAGTCTCATGCGGTGAAATATGAAAGAAAAAAGAAGGGTGTGCACTAAAAATGAAAGAGCAATATGTTTGTTTGTTTGTTTTTGTTTTCTGAGGGCTTTGTCCCATGGGCACTTAGTCACATCTTCACAAGAGCAAATAGAGAGTTAGGGGTGATAGAGGCCAAGACTTTCTTGGGGAAGAAAGGTGTATTTTTATTGAAGAAAACATGTTGTCACTGACAGGGCAGATACAGCACTCTGAGACCCACGGTCCTGCCAGTATCAGTGGTGGGAGCAGCCCGGTGCCAGCAGCCTGCTTTGAGGCTGGGGTGGGGAAGAGGCATGGTACTAGCTGGATCATACTCTGCCATCACACTTCATCCTGATCCGCGCAAGACCTTGCCAGGCTGATGTTGGTGTTGTCTTCGATAAAAATCAAGTGGGTACCCTACAGCATAAACAAAAGTTTCCCTTCAGACTTGCTTGTGTTACGTGAGTGTCACTGAGGCTGAAAACCCCTCGCAGGATCTGCAGGGCTAATGCCATCCTGTCTCCAGCAAACGCCACTTCTGGTCTTCTGAGAGAGGACAGGGCTGGTCCTCCATCCACAAGGGTAGCTGACAGCAGTGATGAGGTCTGATAGGAGCCTGCACCTGTGCCTGAACTGAAGGATTACTGTGCAGCTGCTGTGCTGTGCCAACAGAAAGGTTAAGCTGCCCAGCACATGTTGGCTGGGGCTGATGGCTCTGACACTGCCGCTTACACATCCCAGGACTTGGCCGGGCCTCACCACTTTAGCTTTCATTCTTAGTAAATCATGAAACGAAATGGAGTTTTCTTCCAAGTGACAGGTAAATCTTGGCCAGTCGGCGGCTGCTGTATGGGTATTGCTTAATTCTGTAATCCCTTTGCCCTCCGTTCCTTGGTGCAGTGAGCACATGCTGGGAAGCACCAGAATGACAAGCGATTTCTCTGCGCCTGACACCTCAGCCAGGAGACTTGATTAAGTGAAAATATCTTAGCATTCATTTTTTCAGGTGCAGAGAACAAAATACACCCAAGGAATCTGCTGGGGCTGGGAAATACTGCAGAAACTCCCTGCTCTGCTGCCCGCCCTGCCTCTCAGGCCAGTGCCCCTGCTGTGCTACAATCAGACAGTTTTATGGGAAGATGAGCATTTGCTTTGCTCTTTCAGTTTTTACTTGGGTGAACTGAGAGAGGTATTCTTCTGGGTCTGGTGCCTCTACAGCACTCCTCACAGTGATGCCTTCTACCAGAACTGGGAGAACCAGGTAATCCCATCAGCTCGCAAGGTGCCAGCCTGGGGAACCGAAAAGGCTAGGAGCTGCTCCCATCAAAAAGTCTCAAGATCATTCCCACCAGCATTTCTCATGCTGTCTTGAGTGGCATTACTGCAGCTCTGGGGACAGTTATTAGTATTCAGTGGTACACTTTTAAGCAAAACCTGAGAAAGGAATTAATCTGTCAATAGGAATGAATATACTGGACAGTGATTTATGCAGATCCTGTACTCAGAGTGACTGTGTTCGTTTCAACTGCATCTCTCAGGCTTGTTCTCGGAGCCCATACACAAACTTGCATTTAAAGTAACATTACAGATGGCTGATCATTTATCCAACGCTTAGGTCCACGCAGGCACCGCTACACTCAGAAGTCAAAGCTGAGGAGAATCACATGCGTCTGTCACTTGTTACAAAGCCCAAATGGCAAGGGACATGGTCAGGCCACAGGGCTCTGGTTAGTTATCCTGGGCACACACTGGGTTCTGTGGTATCCTGTGCACGCAGCAGCCTTATAACGCATGCTTCTAACTGCACAAGCACTGCTCTTCTTCTGCAGTTTGTGCAGGGGTGTTTGTGTGGAAAAACAGGTACAGCTGTGTAAATGCTGCAGTGTATCTGTGGGAGTGGAAGCACGTGCCCTTCCTGTACGGCTAGCACGGCTCTAAAACCCTGGCATCCACCATGTGTATAGCTGAAAAACAGCAGGGAAAAGTTCACTCGGGTGCACGCGATCCTGAGAGCACGTGTATGGTGATGGCCTGATCTGGCTGGCTGGGAAAGCGTTTGTGCGGGTCAAGAGACATATGCTGTATTTTTCACCATCTTCCTTATTTGTTGTGACACTTGGTACAAGCCACTTCACAGGTCTGCATCTTTTCCCTGGTTTGTACGCTGAAAGCAACAGCAGCATCGCCAATTGGAATTTTTTGTCATGTATCTCAGGGATAATTTGTGCTTTACCAGATGCTTCTGCTTCTGAAAGCAAATTGTTCTCAAACTTTTTGTGTATTTGATGGCTGAGCAAGCCTTGAAAATATGGCTCGGTTCACCCTGGAGGCTCATAAAATGACAAAGAGAAGAGGCAGAATGAACTTTTCTTATTATTTGGAAATCCTTTCTATCTTCTAGGAAACTGATTGATGATGTTTGTATGATTCAGGGCTGTGAATGTTTGTTGAAGTACTGACAGCATTATTCAGCCTGGCGTAGGTGGGACACCGAGCCTCGCCCCACGGAAAGGTGTTCCAGCTTTGTAGGCTGCTGCATTTCATACTCTTGTGTGGGTACATGTACAGTAGTGCTCCCAGCTCTACACTGAAGGCACATAGAACATGGATGCATATGTATCTATATAGAGTAATGCATCTGGAAATCAAGAGAGGTTCCAACCCAAACTGCCAATGAATTGGAGTTGCATAGAAAAGTATTTTGAGATATAACTGTGCAGCTGCACGTGCTTCCAGATTTGACCAGGGCTGGGATCAGAGGAGGAAGAACTCAGTTAAATGAGCAACATTTCTCCGCTGTGCTGTATGTGAGCATGTCATCCCCCAGCCCGAGCCCATTGGTGACGTGCGGAGCCGCACGGCTCCAGTGGCAGCGGTGTGTCCACATCTCCTGACTGAGCTCGGTGGTAGCCGGGGGCTTTTTCACAGGGAAGAAACAAAACAAAGCAAAAATAAACAAGGCAGTGCTTCTGCCGTCACGGCTCATTTCAGTTCTCATTGTAAAATAAGAGTGCAACAGAAGTGGGCTGCTTCGTAATAGACATGATTTTAGTATCTCAGGTAGGGGCGGCACTGGTCCTTACTGTTCTTGCAGGCACTGCTGGCTGTCCATGGCTGCCAACCCATGAGCACTATTGCTGCATGCATGCAGCCATCCTTCCCACTCCTCCCTCCTGCCTTCCTCTCGCTTTTCCATCTGCAGTGCAAAAAACACGTTTGCTACCTGCTGGCTTTTCCCACCCACTTTGCTGGTGGGAAGGGAGAGGCATCAGTTATTACCCAGTGCTTTCCCTCCCCCAGACTGGCTGTATTCTGTAGCAAGCTTCTCTTTCAGTTGTTGGGATTATTGCCGTTGTATATTTTATACATATGCATGCACATACACACACATGTGTTATATATATATATTCTTCAGTCTCCCTGTGCAGCTGAGAGACGCAACCAGGATTTATCTGTGTAATGAGAAAAGGGAGATAGGGAGAAGTAAGGGCATTTTTCTCTGACTTGGACTGTAAGTCATTTTGATATTCATTGTAAAAGATGCTTTTCAAATATTTAAATGTATGTGTGCTCACATATCAGTTCTTCAGGATGGATTGTATGCGATGTAATCACTGGTTTATATCCCCTGTGCTCTGTGATGTTCTCCTGTATCCACTCCTTTGGTAACTTCATCTGAGAGAGGTGGGAAGATGGAACTGGGATTACTTTGGTAACCTGTGCTCTGCTGTCATCTCTTTTATTGGGAGAGAAATACACTCGCCCTTGATCAGAGTGCTCACATCTTCACCTGGCACAGCCAGTTCTGGGTGTGGAGTGAGTTTAAAGTAGCTGAGCCCACCTGGAGAAAATGCCCTTACTACATCCTCACGGGAAAGGCTGAGCTGGGATTTTGCTTGACGATTAGCTTGGCGTGCTTGGTTATTAGTTCAAACAAAGGGCACTTCAGCTGAGGAGGGAAGTGTACAAATTTAGAGGTACCGATGCCACCTGCCCAGCTTCACCCTGGTGTGAAAATCTCCTCTTCCAACTGGGTGAGCGAGAGGGCGGGCGCGTTGGCTCCCACTTGGCATGGTAGGGGAATGAGGCTGGCCCTGCCGTGTGCAAACCCTCCCCCTTCGTCCTTGGAAGGTCTGCTCTCTGTCAGGTGTGCCATCCCGCCATCTGCTCCCAGCACCGAGCAGCTGGCACAATTGCCGTAAAGGCTGGCAGGAGTGGCCTCCCAGCCGCGTGAATGACAGCACGCGCCACTGCTTGCTTGGCACACAGAGCTGTGATTGTAGCTGGGAATTGGAGGCTTGTAAACCTGCTGGCTCGGCGTTATGGGAACAGCTCTTCAAGCACCCCCCAGACATGGGAACCTTCCCCTGTTTCCCACATGCACTGTCATGTCTGCAGGGAATTGCATGCCCGTGGCTGGGTGCGTAGACAAGGTCCAGAGAGGGTGAGGATGGGTTGGGAAGAGTGCTGGAGTGCTGCCTCCTCTGCTCAGAATTTTCCTTGAGTCCCAAGGCAGTCTACTAAATCCAGAAGAAGACTGAAGAATCATTTTCAAAGTTTGAGTTCTGGCTGATGTAGTTAAGTAGGCTGTTGGTTTCAAATGCTGGGATATGTTGTGACCTGTCTGTGACCACAAGTGTGAAAGTTGGGTCCACATATGAAGCAGTGTGCCATAGAAATTCAGAGACGTTTGCATGTAGGGTTCAGACTTGTCCTTAAAGTTCCTGGAAGCACCTTCTAGCTGGAGAGGTATTACTTATCCTGTGAAATGGATGTCAAGCCTTATTTAAGCCTTGTGCATTCTGTAAATAGGCGAATTGCTCTGATTTTACACCTTGGCCAAAGCATTCTTTGTCCTAATGTTTGCAAGGTGCCGCTGTGTTTCTGTGTTTCTGTTCCTCAGTCTTGGAGAATCACCAGTGAGCATAAGAGGCATAAGGATCTTTCTCCTTCTTGTAAGCAGTTATCAAACCAAAGAGAGATGGCAGCACTTAGAAAAGGGTGGAAGCCCAGGATTTGAGCTTGTATTGCAGGAGAGGATCCGGATCTTGAGAGTTGCATGTCCTAGGTGAGGAAGCCAGCTACTTGCTTGTTTCCCTTTATGGTAAATATATTCGTCGTAGGAAGGCTCCTGCAGAAAGCTCAAGGAAAGCTGCTAACTGTGAACGACTTTGGCTTTTTTATGAATTGGCTTGTTACCACTCAGGTCTTTCATCCAGACACTCCCAGGCACTTCTGAAACTTAAATATATTCTCTTCCTCACTTTGAACTTTGTTCAGAAATCTTTTTGAAGGTCCAAGCTGGAACCCTGGCCTTCGCTAATCCCTCCCAGTTGGTCCTTGTTGCTCTTAGGGCGCCTTGAAAATGTGGCTGTAAAGATATGAAATAAGTTCTTTGCCTTGCTTTCTGCCCTCGGAGGAGGGGGGCTTCACATTCTATGAGCTGCTGTCGTGCCTTGGCTGTACCACTGCTCATCAGCAGAGAAGATCTGAAAGGATTGACAAATAGATTAATACCTGGCAGCTATGGCTGAAACTAGCTACCTCTGAACGGGCAATCATTTATCACTAAATTACTTTCTCTAAGCTAGGTAATTTCTGATCAACATGCACAAAAACAGAGACACAACAGTGATGTGATGTTAACCAGAGGCCATTTCTATTCCCTGGGCTGATGCAGCAATGAATGCAGAGAGAATTGTCACTTGAAAGGTTTATGAAGCTTAATGAAAAGTGACACTGCAGGATGCTGGGGAGGGAGGGGTCCATAAAGGTTAGGTCTCATTTGTCTGGTAACGAGTGAAATGTGGAGAGGACATATGACTGGAATTGTTGCAGGGCTGGCATAGCTGGATTGGGGGATCCTGGTGCTGAGAAGGGGGAGGTGAGGCTTGGAGGCATACCAGCGACTAAAGTAGGTGAGGTTTGTGGTAGCCTTACTTTGGGTGGAAGCAAGAATAGCCATATACAAAGATTTTTTAGCATGAAGAGAGTGATGGGAGGTGAAGCGTGCCTGAAGGAGAAGCACAGAGCAAGATACTTTTGAAATTGTCAGCTGTTTAAAGCTCAGCACAGAGATGCAAATCCAGAAGTTGTGGTGTGGTATGACTGATGTATTTTGTCGGCACTGGACCAAACTAGGAGCTCAGTCCAAGCCTTTTCGAAATCTGGGACACTCAGTTCCAACGTGATAACTCCTGAAGAAGAATGTCTTTTGCATTTAATGAATTTTAAATGTGCTGCGTGTCTTTAGGGATCTTTAAAATTCAGAGGAGTTAGAAGAGGCATCTCACCTCCCAGAATAGGGCCTGGTGGAAAGGAGGAGCAAGGGCATTTCTGTGTGCCAGGAGAAGTCACGATGAAGTTCTTAACAGCGTGCCTTGGCTAACGCCATGCCAAGCACCATTGATGAGACACGTCTGTAGTATATCTCTGTGGCCATGCAAGGTTAATTTTATTGTGCCTCATAGGGATTCTGTAATTGATGTGCATGCATACTTCTAAGCTGTGCATGAGTGTCAATGCAAAGTAAGACGCTCCCCATTAACCTTCCAAGCTTCCCCTCTCCCTCTTCTGCTCCTTGGGGATTGCTAGGCAAGGACCTTGAGCATCTCAGCAGGTGCCTTTTCCCTAGTGCTCTGTACCTGTCCCAGTATTTCCCAACTGATACCTGGAAAGAGAGGAGCTGCTAAGATGCATAAGGTTTGTTTCTTGACAAATGTCCCATTTTCACAGGCAGTTGAACTGAACTGCAGCTTGTGCTCCGTTCAAACATGTCAATAAACATTATTGCAAAGACGTACAAGCAATAATGGGAATATATAAAACTCACCTTTATTACTTCTTGCCATGAATTTACACGCTGCTCTGAACAGCTTTTACTCCTCCAGGGGAAAGCCTTGGGATTTTGCCTTTACCAGCATGCTGATTTTCCCTGGTTTATACCAGAGACTGGTGCTGCCTTCTCTCTCTTTGCACCACAGGCACTGGGGACAGAAACCACACAGCAGAGCTGTGAGTACATGACTGAAGTTGTAGGCTGGCTCAGTTAAAAGCTGAAGAGGTGAAGTTGCCATTCTCTGGGATAAGCTGCTACAAATGTTATTGCCCGTCCTTTGCTTGATCACACAATGCCAAGGAGTAAATTACATTCGACAGTGCGGTAGAAGGGAACAGCTCAATTCCCCTCTAGCTGTAGCTTCACAAGTGTGGTAGTTGTATTTCTGCATGTAGGGACTGAGGCTGCTCGCTGCGCTCCTGAAACACTCACAGACCCTGGTTGTGGTGTTATGTGAATGAGGCTCTTCATCAGTGATTTAGCACTTCTTCCTGTACTAAGTGTCATGACACAGAGGCGTTCGGCAGTACTCTTTCAGTGTGAAAACTTCATGGAGAACATGAGGGTAAAACCCACTCCTAAGTTGCTCCGTGGCAGAAACGGGGTAAAAGGAAACACAGATGTGGGTAAAAGATTCCCAGTCTGGCTTTCTTTTTAACTGGGAAGCATGGCTCAGGAACATTAGCAGCACATTAGGAAAAGGACGTTCCCTCTCCCAAGGCAGTTGTGTTTTTTGTTGCGACACCAGATTCCAGGCAGCTTTGCTCTAAGCTAGGAATTCCCTTCCTTCCTCTCTGGGGTACTGTGGCTGCCCCCTCTCTTGTACGGTGTCTAATAATTACAGCAGGGACTGGAGCTTTGCTCTGACATCACACAGGACCAGCCACATGGCTTGCTCCTGGTCCCAGTGTGTATTCTCTATTTCCTTTATCAAATCACCCAGTACTCCAGCAGGACTCTACTCATACTGACGCTCGACATGAACTGTGTGCTCTTGCTATTTTATCCCGCTGTCACGTATACTCTGCTTGACGAGATCCTTCTGCTTGGGGAAATCGTGCTTGAGTGCCAGCTCCTGTGGGCAGGTGAAGGACCACTGGGAGCTCTGTGAGATGGAGGCTGCACACAGTGATCTCCTTTCCCTGTGGCCCTGCTTGCCCAGGAGCACCGTTCCTCTGTGCTGCCTGGGCTGCTGCCCAGTTTTCCAGCTCTGTGCCAGTGGGTAGGTTGTTAGTTTGGCTGTGGTTGCTGCTCACGGAGCTCTCGCTGTGCTTCGCTGCCCATGGCACTGATGCCAGTGTGTGGGACCCATGACTCGGCTCTGCCTGTTGGCCTGTTCTCCTGCAGAGCCAGCTCTGCTTGCCAGCAGGCAGGGCTCTGACAGTGCTTTAACAGCCTAAGCCTCACTAATGGCTGCTGCTCTCCTGTGTGATGCATCCCTATGGGCTGACCTCTCTCTGTAGCTTCCTGCCATTTAGTGACGTGGGCCCGGTGCTGTCCTTTGGCGCTCACAGAGCCAGCAGCTGCTTGGAGCTCATGCAAGCATCACAGGATTTAGGCCAACCTATCAGGAGGTTGATGGCTCGACACTATTGCTGTGTTGGCCAATTTGGCAGAAAAAAAACAACAGAAAGATGGGAAATTTCGGTATGTGGTCTCCTTCTTCCCAACCGTGGTCCTGTTGTAGCTTGGAGCACCTTGGGCAGGCCCTACAGTTGGTTGGCCTTGGTTTAGAGATGGGCTTCTTTGGCTCGTTGGTGGTATCTGGAAAAATATAACGGCCCATCCTTCCTAGTCCATTTAATAAGGCCCAGGAAAGGCTGAGGGAAAGCTGCAAGGCTCTCATGAGGCACAAGGCCGTGAAGCTTTGATCCTAGGGCATGTTTGCCCAGACTTAGGCACTAGATTGCGGCAACTAACCAAAGAAAGTGCTTTAAAATTTATTTTTAAAGCTACATTCATGGATTTCTGTACTCAGGCCTGCCCAGTAGGCTGATGGTATCTCAGTGGTTTCCAGCATCCTGAGCTTCGGACAGTCTGAGCACAACTTAGAGCAGCTGTTCAGCAACCCGTTCAGTGGATGCAGGAAGCATGGAAGTGTTGTGATCTTTAATTTTGCAAGGACTGATTTTGTTTTGGTCTTCTGAGGATCTGAGTTTCTGCCTAATCACAAGGAAACACGTGAGAAACAGGGATGATGGCTAACAGAGGAAAAGCAGTGGTTGACGACTGCACCAAGCTGGTAAAGACTCTAAAAATTTTTAGAAATAGATGCTAAAAAAGGAATTGACCCTCACACTTACTGGTCCTAGAAAAGGGACCACAACCAGAAAGCAGCTGAGGTATGAGGCTCCTGCTTTCATGTCTTAAAACGTTTGGGTTCTCAAAGTGTTGCCAGATAAAAGCCAGTTCCTATGACAGCTGGGAGTGGGCTGACACTTCTTTGCTAACTGAAATCACACCATCCACATAAAAAAGGTAAGAAATCCCTCCTTCCCCAAGCAAACAGATCCTCCTTTGTTTCCATCAGCACTGTAGCTTGAACTCTGGGAGATACTGGGAGTGTGAGACATTTTCATGTTTATGGCATGGCTAAATGTGGATATGTCTCTGCCTCTTTGTCTGCTTCTTTTATCTGCGTGCTTTCATGAAGTGGAAGAACAGGGAGAAAGTACCTTTATTTTTTTATTAAAAATGGAAATATAGGTGGTCATGCTAATCAAATAAGCAACTGCTGGGTTAAGATATCTTCACACTGTCAAAAGCTAGCTCTCTTGCAGCTGCTGGCATTGCTAGTGCACCGCCCTGGGACTTAGCTTGCAATGATTGTGTTAAAAATGAGTCAATTTGTGTATCTCATCAGAGTTTGCTCTGAAAAGTGCACTGTGCTATTAGTACATGTTATACCACAGGAAAGATATATATTTACTAAGATCCATTACTTGACTAACAAACAGTGCTGCAGGGATGGTATGGGCAGGGCTAGGCGTTTCAAGGGGAAGGATGCTTGAAGAGCTGTGTAAGAAAGCTTGTTATAAAATAGAGCAGGTTGTGTCAAGGCAAAGAGAAGAGGGCTCAAAGATAGAAAATGAGGAAAATCTGTTGAAAGCAGAGAGGGAGAAAAAGGCAATGAGAGAGCAAGACCAAAAATGGAGGCTGGAGTAAAGGAAAAGCTTTGTCTAAAGGACAAGGACTAAGGGAAGGAGAAGAAAGGAAATTGTATGTGGAAGAAAAAAGGCAGACATCTGAGCACTGAAGAGCTCATGAAAAAGACAGGTTCAGTGCCTGCAAAGGATCTCAGAGAGTCATAGGAGGTGAATTAAACATGGCCCCAAAGGGCCCAGAATCCCTGAGCAGTTCAGGAAAATGAGTCTGGGAAAGAAATAGTGAGCTGCAAGTGAAAGTGGTGGCTGGATTCTAAGTCCCTATAAGGAGGCAACTTGTCTTTGTATTTATGTGTAAAGTGCTGTGAACTCCTGTGCTACTGTCATACAAGTGATATGTCTCTGATAAACTAGACAGGAGAGTGTAGGGAAGGTAGAGGGGAAAGGATATGCAAACATGAAAGGGAGAAGTGTGTTGCATTTATTTTAAGGAAGTGTTTAATGGAGAAGACGCCGGTGCTTGGCTACCAAATTCCCTAGGTTTTATTCCTGACTGACTTTGCGACCCTATAGAAATCCCTTCACCTCTCGGAGACTGTTTCTCTCATTGATGCTGTGGGATGATGATACAAACACGCTTTAAGCACAGGTGAGGAGGTTAAATACAGTCATCCCCCCCACTAAGCTGGTGTTACTGTTATCATCGTTATCATCTTTTACAGGTGACACAGTGACATGTCCCTGCCTGCAGAGCAAAAGACAGGAAGAGAACCAGGGGGCTGCTCTCACTGTCCCTTCCCACTCCTCTTGCCATCAGACACGGCCGTCTCAGCACCCTGGTGCTGCTGGGCACTGAGGGGTGTAAGCTGGTAGCAGCTCTAAGGGCTGGGTGGGTTTTTGCCCACCACAGCTGCCTGCAGTGCCTTCTTACTCAGCTAAAGCTGCTGACAGCTATACTGCTATTTATTTATTTGGCTGCTGAGGACAGAAACAGCAGGAGATAATCATAAGAAAATCGTAAAAAAAGAGGGAAAACCAGCAGATAATATTCTGCAGAGGGATTTAACAGGGTGAAAAATTGTCTCTTGCCAAACTGTCTCTGACACTAAACACTGCCTCCGAGATCTTCACTCTTCCTCCTCAACAGAGGCTTAAGGAAAGCGACAGGCAAGGCTCTGAGCCAGCATCTGGGGGTTTTGAAAATATGACAGGCAGGAGCCTTTTTTTTTTTTTTTCTTCTCATCAGCATGTTTTTCTGAGGCATGGATGCCATCAGTCATCCAAGCTGTTTCTCTCTGTGCAGGACCATCCCCTCCTCCTGCCACAGCGAGTTGAGAGGAGGACACTTGGGACGTGCCACTTTTCCTATACCCCAGTCTTTCAACTGAGATGAATTTTGCCCTGTGCTGCAAGAGCACGGTCAAATAGCTGGAAGCACTGTGAGCAGCTTGCTACTGCTACAGGAGGCAGGAGTCTCAGAACTAATCCTGAGCTTGATGCTGCATTCTGGCATCAGTGAGGTGGGACTCGAACAGAGGTGGCAGATGAGATTTAATTCAGACTGGGCAGATCCTTCCTGCTGAAGCTGTCTTTGTCAGATTCCTCATGCCTTGCTGAAAGCTCCCTCTGTCAAGCGGAGGGGTCAAGCCTTGGGAAGCATTACTGTGCTGCTGTCAGGCTGTCATGGTGTTATAGTACAACGTAAAGTGTATAGTTTTGTGCGGTTTGATGATGAGGTAGGGCAGCTGCCTGGGTCTGTGTCCAATCACTGCTAGAGGCTGCAAGTTTGACTTCAAAGGCATTGAATCTTGCAGTTTCCCTCTTTCTGATGGGCACAGTATTTTTTTCCAGCCTCCCTGGAGAGCTGGTGAGTTTTCTTGCTTCTTCACATGTGAGGTACCCACATACTCCGTTGCATCTTGCAAATGCCTGGTCAGATTTCCTGAGTACAACTGCAGATGGATGAGCTCTCTGAGCCTCCCGTCTACCTGCTGCCTCTTCTTGTAAGGATGTTTTCTATATGCTTATTCCCTGTGTATGTCCTAAGCAGCGAGGTTTCTCTTAAGGCAGTTTCTTACAGCCTTCGTAGATCTTGCTGGAGTAGAGGAAGAGATCACACATCAGGCTGTTTGTTGTGCATCAACCCTCAGCTAGCTGACTATCTTCCTCTTAGTTTGTGATCTGCAACCATCCAGGTTTCTCCAGGGGAAAGCAGAATGGCTGTTGAGCTTTGCAAGGCAGTCAGAAAATGAGGGAAGACATTATTCCAGAGAGTACTGGGGTGGGTGTCTTCACAGGACAAGCCCCAAAGACTTGCCAGAAAACTAGCATGCCCAAATCTGGTTTAAAACCCACATACAAACAACCCTCTTCTGGGAAGAGATTCACCTGGAAATAAGTTGGCACAATTATCACTGTTTAGCTGGCTGAATATGGCATGTCTTCCTCAAGGCTCTTGTGTTGCAGAAGAACTAATGCAGATGCAGATTCCCTCATCTCTGTGTGGAAGAGCTGAGGTTTAATTTGAACGAGGATCTGTGTTTACCACCAGGGGTTAAAGTGCTTCAGTGAGGTCTACATCTCAAACAGAAGCAGCATTTTAATCAGCAAAGCACAGAAATAACGGCTCTTTACCTATGCAAATCACAGTCCCTTGGTGTTAAGGGCTCATTTTCGACATGGGGATGGAGGGAGATGTAGCATTACAGGTATTTCTGCTTCTGTATGGTGGTGAATGGGAAGGGGAAGGTTTTTTTTTTTTTGATTTTTTTTTTTGAGGTGTTCAGGGAATACAAAAGATGCTTAAAGATGGCCCATGCTCCTCCTAGTCCTGCTCTATGGCTGTCACCAGACTGTCAAGCAGCACTCTGCCCAGTTTGAATTAAACCTCATGTGTGGCAGGAATAATATCATGAAGCAGTGTATTTCCAGAACAAAGTCAGTTTACAGTTCTCCACTAAAGCACACGAGGCCTGCTCGAAGTACATCCTGTCCCAAAATGCTGTTCTTTTGTATGCCTTTTTGTAAAGACAGAAACGATTCTCTGTCATAATTGCTATGTAACAGAACTAGATAGGATACAACAGAAAGAAAGCATTTTTCCTCATGCCTGTAGCTCTGCAGTTCATTGTGGTGTCTTTGGTCAAGCAGCTCAGTGACAAAGCTGTTTGCAGGACAGCGTCCTTTCTCTGAGATTTTTTGCATGTGCTGTGCAGTGTATCTGAAGCCATTGTGCACCAGCAGTCAAACAAACAATTTCAGCTTCCTCCCAACCAACTGTGCTGCCTTTAGAAGTGCTGGGGGAAGCATGGAAAAATCCTTTCTGTTCAAAAGTCCTGAAGAGTTGGTCAGCAGGAGATCCGCTGCTGATAGACTCTTCTTCTTTGGCAATGAAAGAGATCATAAATTACCCCAAGTGACCCGCACTTTAGAAACATTACTTAACATTCTTTAAAAAGAAGGGCAGATGAGGACAATAAGATCCCAGGAAACTTTCAAAAACGCTGCTGCCAAACCTGCTCGGAGCTCCCAGCGTGATCTGCTGTTGCTGGGAACTCTTGCTTGAGCCACTCTTTGTGCCTTGGACATGCTCTGGCATTGCTCTTTACAGAGACAAACAGAGAAGGGCAGGGGAACGCGGCAGGCTTGGGAACACCAGCTATTTATGTGGGAACAGTGGCATTAGGATCAGGAAGTATAGGGCCACCTCCCGATTGCTTTCCTAATAGTCTGCTTTGGCAACACACGCCTTTGTACTGCCATTGCCCCCAGAGGCACTGTGTGATACTCTGCTCAGGGAGGGACAGCGAGCACATGTGGGTTGTTCTCAGATCACTTAAGTACATCTGGGCAGCTGAAGTTGCCACTAATAGCTGGATATGAACTGCGTGCACAGTGCAGATACGGAGTTATCTCCTAGATTCTCTGTACGCTAACATTTCTGTGGCCTGCATTTGTCCCACTGCTCTCCTGATCTCATGTGGTGCTGGTGCCATCAGCAGTCGGCTGCACGGGCATCGGGAGTGGATCAGCACTGCAGATAAGCTGCTGCAAATGCAGCGGCAGTGAGCTACAGTGGTAATTGGAAAGGCTTATTCCTTTCCACTTTATTTCCATGTGGGAGGGCCAGTATCAGCTGCCACTGACAGCCATTCCATTTTGATTTTAACCAAATGAAAATGAATACTTTCCAATGGAGAGTTTTCTTGACTGGGTTAACAGCCTCCTCCTACTTCTCTGCTCTCAACACCGAATTGTTGCCCATTAATCTCTTCGTGCCATCATCAGAGTGACCCACAGTACCAGCTGGCTATTGTAGGGGCCCCACTTACAGTCTCTGGTTGTCCAAGCAGTCCAAGCAGCTGCAGCTCCTGCTGTGCCAGAATTTCAGGCTGCCATTTCCAGCCCTATACACTTAGTGTCAGTTCAGGGCACCACGAGGTGTGAGCTGCTTCATGAAATTGCCTTCGTGGTGATTCATCCATGTTAGACAGACATCCTCTGACAGCACTAGCAAAGAAATGTGGAACTCCTGGTTCTCTGCTACACAGATCTGTTTTTTTGCCTATGCCATCTGGCTTTTTATCTCTACCATGTATATAGTGAGTATGACAGTGGTAGTCATGAGGACAGCGATTTCCTCATTAGGGGCAGAAAGGAGAAAGCAAGCGGATCCAGCATGACTCTGAGTGTTACAGGCCACCAAGCTTGTTTCAGGATGGAAAACAGAAGACGTGGGTTTGTCAGGGCAAAGCTACAGCAGGGATCAAAGGCTGCCGCTGGTGGCCTGTCACCGGTGACTGATTCTTGCTTTCTCTCACCTGCATCCCAAACTTCATATCTCACGGCCAATGCCTTCCCCTCTCTATATTCCCTTCACACGCCGGCACTCAGCCGGCAAGCGGAGAGGCAGAGAGCTGGCAGGGAGTCAATATATTTCAGTGTTTTATTACTACGGAGCTGAAGTAGCATTTAGTTGGTTAGGCTCAGCACAGAGTGAGCAGTCTAAAGTGACTCAGATATCGGGGACAACGATTAAAAGCACAACAAAAAATCCATGGATTAATTAGCAGGTCAATGGTGGTTGAGTAGTTATTGCTAAATTACAAGGTTTGCATGTACGAGAGAGGATTGATCACTGGATCTGCCGGCTTCTCTGGCTGCGTGGTAGAGGTGGGGGTTGGTAAGGTGGATTCCCATTGCTGTGAGGACTGGAAAAGGGGTCAGGAATGGCAGGGAATGGTGCTGCCCAGGGTTTACCTGCCCCCTGCTTGAGCACGTGTGTTTTGTCTGTTCAGAGGAGGTTTGAAATGAAGTGATATCATCTGCCAGGCTCATGGTGCTGACAGCAGGATGGAACAGGGGGCAGCCCCAGGAAGCTGAGTGGAGGATGTGGTGGGCATCCTTACGAAGGGATGGATGCAGTCTCCTTTCAGTGCAAGAAGAAAACAGAATGGAAGTTCCAAAAGAAGGGCTTAGGCAAAGTCTGGCATCATGACACTCTTGCCTCCACTCTTATTGTGGAATACTGGACAGTTTTGTGGAAGAAGGTGTCTATGCTTATCTATCTATCTCTACATACATACACACAAACATACAAAGGTGTATGTACACACAGACCACAGATTTCATGAAGCACGAAGACACAGAATTGCAAACAGCTCGTTTCCAGCAAGGAGCACGTTGGGAAGCAGAGGCTCTTCCCTTTGAGGGCACGGGAGAGTTTGAAGAGGGACAAAGTCTTTCCCGGTGTGGGGCAGAAGGGAAACCACCATTTCCCTCCTCCTCAGCCATGATCATTAGCAGCTCTTTAACGGTGACAGCTGGAATTGATCAGAAAGAAGGAAATTACCCCCAAGGTCTCCACGTAAATGCAAAGCAGGCTGTCGGGGAGGGGGATGGAAGGGAGAGAAAGGGAGAGACGGATGCTGCCTAATGGATACGGTACTGGGGGACTCCATGTGCTCTGTGTTGGGAGCTCACCAGATTGCTCTAATGTGCAGAATAATCAAGCCGTCAGAGCCCTCACTCCAGCTCTGCTCCGAGGCAGGCAGCGCCGGGAACATTTTATCTCATTTCCAAATGACTTTTTATGCCCGGTAAAATGCTGTTTTCATATCAATTAATAATTCAGCTAATAACACAATTAAGGAATCCGCCTTTTGCTGGGAGCCATTTCAAGGAGACGGCAGGGGAGGGGCAGGCATAGCATCGGGAGGCTTCATGCTGATGCTTCGCTGCACTTGTGGGTCGCTGCTCCTGCATGGAGTTATCCGATAATTAAATGTGTGCGTCAGGGAAGCCAAGAGTTATGGGTCTTGTGTCTCTCCATGTGACAAAGGCACTGTGCATCTGTTGGCAAACACTTCGCTTCTCTTTGAGCTTCGGTTTGCCTCTGGAAAGTAAGGTGTGTGCCGCTTCCGTGCCGTGTTCTGCAAAGGGAGCGTGTTGCTACGTGTTCTGGTGCTGCTGTCACATGGGCCAGATCACCCTTATGAGAAGATATATGCTGTGTTAGGGCTCTGCAGAAACAAAATACCAGGGCTTAGTGGGTCATCTGGGATTTATTGTCTACCGGGTACCAGCTGAAATCTTGGTACGTTCAGAGCCAGCTATTTTTATCCCGATTATGAGAGTCCAAGGGTGAGGCCTATTCTGTAGATTTCATATTGGCTAAGAATATGATTATTACTAATTTGAAACTGATGCAATTATACGGGTGCAAATCTTGATATGAGCAAAGCAATCTTTTTGCAAATGTGCCGTGAATATATATATAATCTATTTCTTTCTTTCCCCATACTTTGCAAGCCTGAGTGCACCTCCTCCAGGGTATTCTGTGATAGCAGCTCTATTCTATTATAGTTCAAATTGTACAGAGCATGACGGAAGCCAAAGCTTGTGTAGGACATTTAAGTGCTGCTCTGTGCTATCCAGAACTGGTACAACAGGGCCATAGTACACAGTGTCTGAACATGAAAATGTTGATTAGGCTTTGTTCAGAGCCGAGCTGGAGGGTATCTTATCCTTTCTCAGGACCTGACCCTTGGTATAGCTGGTTTCCCCCATCTTTGGCAGTTTGATTTACCTCTTGAAGGCAGGTTAACTTTTGGGAATAAATAAGCTATCTCTATTTAGTTATTTACTGCTTGCAAAGGTTGAGTCCTGGTTGACTGATTGATGGTTCTGTCTCCGGTTCTATAAATCAGCTCTTGAGAATGTAGCACATGCTAGCCACACTCTGAATGTGAAACTGGTCTCAGAGGAAGATCCACTACTGCTTTAGACCTGCTTAGCTTCCTTTCATCCTATCTAACATTCCCCTTATGTCCTCTTTCTGGCTTATTTAGGTAGCTCTTTGCTGGACTGTCATTATATGCCTGTGTGGTATTTCAGACAAAGGAACTCTGTCTTCATGACAATCTTTAGATATAGGGACGACAGAGATCTCAAGAGATCATCTGTTCCCTCCTTTAATCTGGCATCAGAACCTTCTTTACCTAAGCCTAGGTTATCAAAGCCTTTCAGTGCAACCATAGTTCAGAAAATAAATGTCAGTAATGCAGCGTCAAGAGGCAATAATTCTCGTCTGATTCTTCTGACATTGCTGTTGCCTCATCAGTTTGAGCTTGTTTTGTTGTAGGTTTTTGTGGTTTTTTAGTTGTTGTTGGTTTGTTGTTGTTTGTTTAAGCAGAATTTGCATGAAATGTGCCAGATAGTGTCCCAGAACCCCATCAGATTAGTCCACTTCTGAATGTGTGGGAGTCAACAGTCTCTTCCAGAGAGGATGAAAGAATGATATGTTTGTGAAGAGCAAGTGTCAGCTGCAACAAGCTGGATTAGGTCCAGAACCACAAAGCAGAATGGTCCGTGACCCAATCCACCCCTTCCTTAGCAAGGAAAGTCTTTCCTGCTGCAGTTCCTTTGGCCAGGCTTTGAGATCTCTGTGCCCTGCTGTTCACAGGCAGAATAATTTGTGCCCTCCCTGTGGTTAATGCTGTCATAGAACATCTCTTGTTCTTTTTTTTTTCATAATTTTTTTTTTTATCAGAACAAGATGTTGAGGAAAACACCTGCTCAGTTTTGCTTTTCTTAATGAATAATCTGTATAACATTAAATAGCACCACAGACCATTAAATACCAGGAGGGATAGTGGCCATGTGGTAAAAGTGCTAGCATAGATCATTCATGTCAGGAATCTCCTAACGAGGTGTCTGGATGTGGGAATCACTTGGGAAATAAAGACAACTAGCATCTGTATGTTTCAGGGAAATCCACTGACTGTATTTTCTCTCTCTCTCTCTTTCTAGGTAAGTGATGCTTTGGTTTTCCTGTGAAATAGCTACTAACTCACTGGCCGTTGGTGAACTGAGAAGGTGATGTTCCTTGGCTCAGATGCAACAGTGAGGGTCGTCCAGTCTCAGATGTTCCCGGGTCTCCTGTTTGTTCGTGAGTCTTTGCCATAAAGGCCTTTTGAAAAAGTTCTTGAAGTGGTGTGATCCAGCAATTGGGATGGTTAACCTGCATTGCTTTGTACCCTGTCAGTAAGTTGTTACCTGTGTCAGGATGCTAATGGTAGTACATATGGGTACTGTTGTCCTGTGCTAATGGAATGTCAACTGTGATCAAAAGTATGCATAATCTTTCTTGCCTGCCCTCTTTCCCAAGCCAGTTTATAATGAAATCATTGAGTGCTGTCCCTGTGGTCTGTCTTTAGCTCAGATGTTCAAAGCACAGTGCTCCTTCTGGAACAGGCACTTGTGCAATTTCTGCCTTGTGGTAACAGTATGAAGGTAACTGTATAGTGCCATAGTGCAATTTATGTGAGAACAACAGGCTCAAGCATGTTCATATCTGCAAAGCTGATTCCCAGTTTAGACACCAAGTCCTTGTGGTGCATGACCTGAGTCTGCCAAAGTATTTTTGAAGGTATTTTTATTGCTCTGGTTCTGAAGTTCTGATGCCACATTTGAAATCAAGATTTATGTCGGTGTGGACTTAGCATATGTGAAGGCTGTAGTTCATCCTTCCAATTTGCAAGCGCTTCACTGTTATGTCTGCACTGTTCAGCTTCTAATGTACTGAGTACAGATCTGGCCACAGAATAGCATTTTCTGTGCATTTGACTCTCCAGATCAGTTTTCATACAAATGCTGTATGATTTATAGTTGCTCTTCCTCTTACTTTGTACATCCACAGACATTAGGCAGTATGCCAGACTCAGGTCTGAAAGACCAGTGAATAACAAGCTAAGAAATGCAGCTATAAGGAATAAGAGATTTTTTGTGTATGGTTGCAAGTCCTAGTTGTACAGAAACAAATAGCCAGCCAGCTGCATAGGCACAGGTAACAGGAATTTTGCCATTGATTTCTGTCAGTCTGTGATATTAAGTTATCATGGATTGCTTCTATTCTTCAACTATGGTAGGAAACAGTATTGGACAGGTGATATTCATATACATCATTTGTACAATGTGTACTTCTGCTCACAACTGTGGTACTGTGGTCTGGGTTATTTAGAGAAGTTATTCAGTTTACCTGCCATACTGTAGTGGCTTTAGCTAAGGATAGAAGACCTGTATGTTGGTCATGGATATGTCCCAAACAAGAGGTTCATAGTAACTGTGCTTAGGAAGTAGCATACTTTCATTGCTTAACATTTCTGCTGAGATATTCCTGCTGAGCGTGCAGAGAAATTATGTTGAATAACTGAGTTTGTGTTTTAAAAAGAGAAAATAAGTGGAAAAAAATAAGGAAGTTTTTCTGTGTGGGCCAACTAGAATAGTAAATGTTTGAGAAGAAGCTGTGTGGGAACTTCGTGAGTTTGAGATACAGAGGTAAACCATTCAACTGGGAAAAATTGGAAGCGAGTTAAGTAACAGAAGAGCAGAACAGATAGCATTCATATTTAGAACTGCACTGCTTGTGCAGCTTTAATAAGGCTGCCGTGTCAAGAAAAGGTGGTTCTTTTGCTATGGCATTGTCTGGGACAAATATTACCTGGGGGACAAACTGTGAGTCTTGTGGTTGTTCCCTGTGTCCTGCAGGCTGTGTGAGTGGAGAAGAACATCTTTCTATAGCACCCATGTCACTGGCCTGTGCACATCAAGTTTTTGGGCATGTCTTCATAACAGGAATTTTCATCTGACTGCCTTATCTGAAGCAGTGCAGGTCTTTGTGGTCTAGGCCTTGTCCCTTTTGCATTCAGATTACCTCAAAGAACTTTACCGCTAACATAAAGCTTAAATTTCCCTCTGATGAGCTTCAGGATGCACATCACAAGAGCAAATGTAAAAAAATGAAAGGCAGATAGTACGGTGTTTTAGCTGTGTTCAGTAGGGTTTTCAGCACAGAAGCTCAGAGACCAAAACCTGGCATCTCTACCACCCTGACACTTCAATGTATTTAGATCCCCGTTGCACACTGCAGCCATGACAGACGATTGCAGGCCAGAGACACCCTGTGCAGTGACATCAGGCAGAAAAGCTGTGTAATTAGTTCAGCAGCTACAGAGCCAGAGCAGTCATCTTCTCTCTGTGTCCAGATGCAGCATGCAGGGGAAAAAAAAACCTTTTGCATTGGATGCATAACCAAAGCCTTGGCATTACCACCAAGGAGGATGATTTCTGCTTTCCCCTGGCCTAAAAGAAAAAAGAAGAGAACTCATCCTTGTTCCACATCTGGAAAAGCCAAAGCAAGATTTGGCATGCTTGGGACACGTGGGTCTTTGGAATCCAGATCTTCTTCCTGCATCTCTTCCCACAGTGCAACATGCATTTTCTCATAACAGGAGCATCTAAAACCCCACTCTTCCTGCTTGTCAGCTGTACCACCATGCCTGTCTGCAGGTCGGCATTGCTGAGCACATCCAAACGTTTGCTGTGGGAAATCTCCCTCCTTACTCCCTTTGTTACTCTTCATCCAGATGAGTTTTCCAATCTCATTCATAGTACAGTTGTGCAAAGAGCTGCTCTTGCATCCGCTGTGTAACACACATAGAGGCAATGATAACTGATAGTAGAGGGAGGCTGTGATAGGATTGGTAACGGCTTATGCCAACTATGACTTTAATTACTTGTTGCTTTTTTTATTTCCTTTTTTTCCCCTTCCTTTGTAGCTACTGCTATCCTGATATAATTGTATCATTAGTTCAGAAAGACTCAAACATCATGAGGTTTTACAGCCGTAAATAGATATGGGGTTCCTTCTCATTGGTATCCTCCTCTCCAAAAATCTTGATGGTTACAAATTTATCTGAAAGGCTTAATTGAGTTTCTTTCTTATTGCCATGGCTCAGAGAGCTGGCGCTTGTAAGAAAGCCGTAAAACTGTGGTGATATTGAATAAATCAGTCAAGCTGCAGTTTCTTCAAACAGCATCCTCATATGGACACTGGGGAGCAAGGAAGAAGTCCTTGCCCGACCAGGATTACAAAAGAAATTGTCGCATCATTTATGGCAGCCTTCTTATCATTATCATTAGAGCTAATGCCATCATCATTTTCCCCAGTGAAAGCAAGGCCTCTGGGGCTTCTCTGCTTCCTGACAGTGGAGACACCCATGTGCATATTAATACACAGCTTTGCTTATGCTAATGGCTGCTATTTGTAACATTAATATTTTCTTCCACCATAAAAAAATAACAACAATGATAATAATGCTTTGTCGTGAGGATTTGAGCTCTAATGCGCTTTGCAAGAGTAGAAGGGGAAGAGAAAAGCTTCTGACCTAATTTTTGTATCCTTGAGGGAAAGACCAAATTTGCAGATGGCATAGGTGCTGAAGCACTTGCTCTCCTCAAAAGCAGTGTGAAGGTCAGTGGGGAAACTGGTCCACTTCACGCACAAAGCAGGCAACACTGGCACTGAATCAGCAGCAGGGCAGTGCTGGGTGCAGTTGGCCATCAGGGCATACCTCCTGTGCCTCAACGTCCTGCTGTGGTGTAGCATTAGGGGTACTTCCCTTTGCAGATCTGTTCAGAACATGAAGAGGCTTTGATCCTACTCCGTCCCTGCAGCCCTCCATTCTCATCTTTATTTTTTCACAGTGTCATCTCCATGCAGAAGGGAAAGTTGGACCCCAATCCCTTTTCAGTCTTACTGTAGCCGCTGTAGTTGTAATACCCACACAAGGTGATCCCTCAATGCGAGGCGCTGTGCAATGGCAGATCAGGAAGGCTGTACGTTTTCTCAAAGAGTCTGCAGTTTTCTAAGCTCTCACGTGTCTGGATTTGGTTTGCTGAGATTACCTGTTTTATTCCCAAGCTTCGTTCCTTTCTTTGTCCTTTCCTCACAAGTTCAAATGACGCAGACAGCAGAGGGAAAACAAGAAAAAGAGCTTAAACGTCATCAGGTTTGCTCCCCAAGTCTGAGATGCCATTGGACTGCTCTGTAGTGTGGGGGCAACGTCTTCCTTCAGCATGGGTGCTGAATTGTTAGTATTTGGTTTTATGTAAGTAAATAAAGAAAGATGTAAAAGACTTTGGTAGGATGCGGGAGTCAGAACCTTTGAAAATGTCTGTAATTAGCTACTGTGGGAGCATATGACGATATTTAATGGATCCCTTGGTGATAATTTTACTAGCTTTTCCTGGTACCTGACAAATACTGAGCATTGTGTACTTAATTTTAATTAACAACTCTTTAAAGAAAATGTCAGTGATGTGTCAGTACCTATAGTTTATTTGGGAGCAGGGGGGTCACTCTGTTTCTTGTTGTGAAAAGAAAGATGGGAAGATGATATTTTACTGGGTGGAACTGCATGACTTAAACAGGGATCTGTCTTCTCTTACATTCGTTCTGTGTTAAACTATCTAGAGCCCCTCTTTCTGCATTAAGGGCTTGTGGTGGTATTTACCATTTCATTTTATGACGCGAAGGGAAGGAAGGAGGAAAAGATCACACCATCTATTGAATCCATACATTACAGGATTTGATCAAAGGAGAAGAAATCAAGAAAAACACCCCTAAGATTACTTCGCTTTCTGAGCTGATGTTCAGAGATGTCCTTTCTCAGCAGTATCAGGTTCCCTGGCTGTCTCAAAACAAGAGGCTGACTTCAAAGTGCCATGTACCTCAGAAATGACTGACACCATCCTCCCTAATGTACTATCAGCACGAACAATTCTCAGATACCTGCATTTGTTCTTTGCATCGAGGTTCAAGACATTTGAAGGTTACAGTTTCATGCTTTTCGGTAAATACACAGGGGTTAATGAGATTCCTTTTCTAAAGTGAGCTGAAATTTTCTTGAAGGTTCATAGGAGTTGAACCCACATATCACAAATGGAGCGACTTGTGTCAAAATCATGAGATTTAGGGGTAATTCAGAAACAAGAAAATTATGCTTACAGTTTAAAATAAGGTAGAAATGACACCTACTTTAAGTACTTCAGTTAAAGTAATGCTAAATCTAAGGACAGCTGCAAACCTTCTACTCTAGTATTTGCGATTCTTCTGTATCACAGCCTTTACTGCACAAAAACTTGTGAATGAAACTCACAGGAGGTTGGACATGGCTTTGATTTTTGGAGCTCCTTGTACATTATTTCAGAAACATAACACTGAGCCCACTGGAGTCTTGTTGTTTTTCAGAAGGAAGCAAATTGCCTTCGATAGAGAAGTGAAATTCCAAGTGAAAGCAAAAGCCGTAACTAGTGAAGAACTAGATATTCAACAGTCTTTCAGGAGCAATTAGTTGAAGGTGTCATTGGCAGCATAAGCAACACCTATCTGACAGTATGCTTTTGGGAAAGGAGAAAGTTTCAGCTTTTCTTTACAAAGATGGTTCTGCAGTAAATATTACTGTTTATTATCTTCGTGTCAATTTGTTACTGCTTTGTTGATTCTACTATAGTTGCTTTGGTTTTTAACTATGTGATGTAATAAGAAAAGTCATCTCGCCGGGTTTTCAAACAGGTAGTTCCCCCATAGATAAAGGTCAGTCATGGCTGTGGTAGAAACACACCAAGAATTCTTGAAGGGTTGTTTAAAATAGGCTCTGAGGTATAGGAACCTTAAAAGAAAATGTGTTCTTATGGCAAGAAACACAGGACTGAATGTGCTATGTGCAGACATCCCCATGTCCAGATTTGGTCAACAAAATCATTTAGCTTTGCTGCGCAGCTCTGCCTCAAATAGATGGATATATTAGGTCCATTTGTACATTCTCTGTGTCTGCATTGGCAGGGTTCCTCAAATACCTGTGGAGAGCCACAAGGTATTTGTCAAGTGCAGTGGCATAAAAGAGATGTCATGGAAAATGATAGCACTGGCATTGCAGCACTGAGGAAGGCAGTAAGACTTTATGGATTCTCTGGTACCTGTGAGTAACACGCATTGATATTCCCTCTCTAGGCTACTGGGTGCTTTGAGGATGCAAAGAAAAATGGTACTAAAGGGAATACCTTGCTTCATTGGCTGTAGAACTTATTTAAAGTGCACAGATAATAAAGCAGCATTGTCATTTGTGCCAAGAGGTGGTGCAAAATGCTTGTGGAAGGGAGCAGTATAGTTTCACAGGCACCAGTGGCAAAGGGAAAGTACTATGTAAGGGTAGAGGTTAATACTATGTGTGCATTTGTCTTTGTAAATGTTCCTGCTCTTTGTTAGTAAGCAGGGGATATCCTCCTCCTGGTTGGTTGGTCCCTAAGCTTTTCAGGGTCTGAGCTAGGTGAAGCACCTGCCCTTAATTGCAGCCTAGGCTCTTGCATAATAATGATGTATTCAACTAAGTCATATTGAAAGTCATTCATAGCAAGTGAGATGGCTCGTCATACATGATATGTTTGTATGTGTACCTAAGCTCGAATAGCATCCTTTCTCAAGGAGCCCAGAAGAAGTCTCTGTTAACAGGTAGCATCTCACTGTTGATTTCTTCTTGGTTTGGTGCAGTGAACACATGATACAAAGCTTGGCAGCGACTGCTTGCTTTTATTTGTGCACCAGGAATGTCTGGGGTAGGTGAGATCCGCAGTGTAGTCTCGTGGTTCAAAGAGTGCTTGGTTTAGCTCTCTGTCTCTCAGCTGTACACGTCAGCTCTGCATCTGTTGCCCCCTCATGACATCAACTCCCAGACTGAAGCTCATTTGACACTAAGGTTAATTTTCTTCAGCCACTGACAGACTGATTTAAGTGTCAGCTCGTTACAATGGCATTCTAATTAAAGCCTCACAATAGCCTTTGACCCCCAAAAATGACTTGGGAGAGAAGAAGCAAATAGGGTGATAAGCTTTGATACTGGCACATGGGAGGAAATATATCCTGCCTGACGTTTGTGGGTGTCAACTCTGGTTTTATCAGATTGTCCTCTGGAAAGGACTGATTATTAGTATTTATCTCCCTGAGAAAAATTCAGCAGCACTGATTTCTTTTGCTTCAAAGGAAGTTGTACCTTTTTGCTGGGAATAGATTTAGTCCTCTGCCTTTGCTTTCAAGGTGTATTTTGTGTAGTTTCTCTTCCAGAAGAGTTGAGCACTTTGCTACTGTGTGGAAGGTCAAACCTTTACTGGAATGTACAAGCCTGTGCAAGCAGAAGAGCTGATCTTTTTTTTCTTAGGCTACAGCTGAAGGAAAAAAATGAGATTTGGATAAACTATATATATATAAACATATTTATATAGATAGTTTTTGTAGTACATTTGTGTCTGCATCTACATGCTAGAAAAATTATTTCCTTTGTTTGTGATATGATACAGCCTTTGGTGAAAAAAAAGTGGGACAGCCATTCTGGGTCTAAACATGTAAGTCTTGCACAGTATCAGGACTATCTGCTGTCCAAAGCAGATCCTTTCAGCCACGCTATTACAAAATAGCAAACTCAACGCCTCCTAGCTAGGAGTGCTCTCTGCCAAATGACTTAGTCTCATTCTTGTGTACCTTGATTCATGCCATTTCTTTCCTATCCTGTCAGGGCTCCTTGCTTTCTATTTCCCTGCTTCCTTTTGCCTCCTGTTCTTTAATAGATTTTACCCTCTCTCAATTCAGTGGCTGTGTCCTCAAAACTTACAGAGGATAAAAAATCCTTTTGTTTAACTTTGGCTCCAGCTTTCTTACGTTGCAGTGGAGAAGAGGGAAAGAAAAATGACTGACAAACAGAAACTATGCAAGTGCTGGTGGATCAGACCTTTCCTTGCTAGATCTTTGTAGCTTGACATGCCTCAGTTGCTTGATTTAGTAAGTCAGACATTGATGGTCTTAGCACATGTGGTGAATAGTTTCTTTTTCAGTGAGAGTTTTCCTTCTCATATTTCACTCAATTACTTATTGTGTAGGCTGTACGTGTGAACACAAAACAAGGACTCTGAGCCTGAAGGTACCAGTGGGCAAGCCAATGTGGGAGGATAATGCTATGATGGGGAAGTGCTGGGTCTGCAGTAACAAAATGAAGATATCATAGTATTTTATTGTTGACAGTAAAGGAGCCTGGAGGATATGATCCACTTGAGTTAAAAAGCAGTGGCAATCAAATAGTATCCTTTACTGACCACACCTGGTGCATCTGAAGATGTCCCAAGGTACACTAAGTCTGTGGCTGGAAGGGAATAAGGGTGTCATGGCATCACAATGTCAGAACATGCTTGAACTTGGCTGTTGTAATTCGAACTTGATCCAAAGTTCACTGAAATCGTTTAATCTTTGCTAACAGTCAGACCCGGTTGATTTTATGTATTTATTTATTACGTATATATAAATACCAGTTAATTGAAAAAGAAACCTTAGGTGGAATTGTCTTCATTTTGTAGAATCATAGAAAGGCTTGGGTTGGAAGGGAGTGTCCCCTCCTCTAAATGCATACATGCATGCAGGCACATACTCATTGCTATCTCCATCATCTTTAAATTAGAGTAAAATACTTGGTTACAGAGACTTTCAGCTACGAGCATGGTCCCTAGGGGGTTTATTTTCATACAGATGTATTATGCACAAGGTTGATCTGATCACAGACAATTTTGAACCAACTTTGCAACCCCAGGAAAATTCCTTTCAGAAATGTAAATGATGTGACACTCCAAAGAACAGAACAAAACAAAACAAAAAAAAGGAAAAGAAGGAGAGAAGAAAAAAAGAAGTGTGAACTGATGGAGATTATGGGCATTTTCAGAGGCACTGGGTCCCAGGTGCAGGGCACAAGCCATCAGAGCTCTTTCACCTGCCCTCCTCCTGCTCTCAAAGCATAACCTTTCCCATACAGCAGCAAACTGTTGCAGGGTGCTGGAGGGAGGGAGTGTTGCATTAAATACAGTTTGAGATTACAATAACTGTTTCTATGGCAACAAGAAAATGCCCTCAGTGGTTTTTATTTTTGTTTTGAGCAAAGAGGCACGAAGTGAAGGTTTGTAAACAGAAGGCGGTTGACATGAGGTGAGCAGGGGGCTTTCTGGTGCCCTGCCTATGGTATTGGTCCACCTGGGTACACATTTCTTCTAGTGGGTTGGACCAGGACATCTTCAGCCTTGTTTCAGTCAGCTCCAGCTCTGATTTTGGACTTTGCCGGAACAGGAAGGAAAGCAAGAAAGCAACAATTTGTGCTTTTCCAGGCCCTCCATTACTGATCTACTCAACAGTGCCAGACTGCCATTGCCTGTCCTTTCACCAGGGAGTGAGCACAGCCTGTTTTTCAGTGGGGTTCCTGTGTCCTGCCTCATCGGAGGAGCCCACTCCTGACCCTGCAGAGATCTCCCTGGTAGAAGTAACAAGTGTAATAAGGGCAGGTTAATCCCTGCTTTCATAGAATATTAATCTTCCATTCAAAAGAATTCACTGGGCAGAAAGATGCACTGTAACTGAAACCTCTTTGGCTTCCTCTCGCCAGCACTGCACAGAGAAGCCCATCTATTATTAAAGACCCTATTAGTTGTGGTGAGATTGTACCATACCCTCTCAGTGTAGCTTCTAAGCGTTGTCTAATTGGTTTTTATTACTACGCCATCCCTGGGAGCATGTGGAGCTGAAATGCACATTTGCTCAAACATTTGTGTTCCCTCATCCTTGTTGGGGATGCTTTTAGACCATTTAAATTTTTGTCAGCAGGATTAAAAAAGAGAGCAAGAGAGGAAAAAAAAATGAGGGAGACATTTCCCAGGCTGGAAACAACAAGTAGGTAGGCCCAAGAAGCTCAGTTTGGCTGATCCCCACAAGTCTTCCAGTGGCCTTATCCCTAAAGACACACACATTTTGTGTCCCCTAGCGAGTACAGCTGGCTTGAAATGCAGCTGGCGTTAGCAGCTGTCACCGTGAACCCAGGGGCCCTTTCTGCTGAGCTCTCTATACATATACACAGACACTTAGAGCAGAGTCCGCTTACCCAGGAGAAGATCTAGGAGCAGAGCTCAGTGAGGGCAGGGCAGACTATGCTCATCAGGCACAGAATATGACCAGATTATCCTGATGTCTAGCAGCCTTTTTCCATGAGACTGGTTCCTTCCACTGCCTTATCCCTCTGTTTTACCACTCTGTTTCTCTGCCTTTGGTCTTTCCCCTAAATATCCCTTAAGTCCTATATGATCCCCTGCATCCCACAGTACTGTACCCCTTAAGCAGTACTCCCATTGTCCTGTAAGAAGACCTGAAGGTCTCCTTGGTTGACTAATCATCATGATGTTGCTGGGTTGTGGGGACAGTGCTGGCATTTCTCTGGCACCGGGGTTTCCCTGCCTGTACTTGTGCTCCTGTTCTCGTTTTGGTTTGAGCTGATGAGCCTTCTCTGTGCTGGTAGTTCTTTTGCGATGGGCTTCAGAGCAGGGGATTTGGAGGTTATTCAGACTCCCACTTGATAGCATCCACAATCCTCTGTGTCCATGCAGTCGAGATTTTTAACACATCACCTAAACTGCATGGGCTGCAAGTACCCAAAGGAATAAGCATCTTACCCTGTGTCACACGTCTTCTTCAGTAGTAGCCTCTCGCATGCCTCGTGCTCTTCTGCATTCGTGATGTACGTGGCTCCAGATGGATGTGTGAGGTTTGCATATGGAGAAATTCTGGCTCTCTAACTAATGGTTTTTGAGTCATGAGATGCCACATGGACTCAAAGTGCTGGGAGGGATTTGTGAGAGTTCCATGTTACTGCCAAGTATCCTAGGCATCTCTCTTTTAGAAATGAGTGGATGGCAAGAAACCGTATCTGGTGAGGCATTTCTGAAAAGAAAAAAAACCACCAAACCCTCAACAAATCTTTCTGCCCCTTTGATCTTGCAAATATTTTACACATTTTGGGCCCAAAGACCTTAGCAGTAGGTACAGATAAGACTGATTCTGTGATTCTTGGGAAGTGTGATGTGACTGCCTTCTACATGTGAGCTGTCCAACCAAGAAAGTGTAACAGCTTGATACATACGCCGTGCATGGCCATTAAGCAAGCTGTAACACAGCATCACCACTTGCTTGATTCAGTCTGGGACATTCTAGATTTTGTGGTCACTGATCAAATGAAATTGTTTGTTACGGCTGGGTAGTTTGGTGTGTGGTCTTGATTTCATTCATTCATTTCCCAGGCACTGCTGCCACGCACCAAGCCGAACAGCTTTGATAGGGCTATCCGTTGTTCAGGCAGGGCAGCTTGGATCTGTGTTTTGATAGTTTTACAGTGCCACAGAACAGGCATTCGTGTCGCTGGTACGTGCTAATGAGAGCAAAAGAGTGTTTTGCAGGGATTAAGACCCAGTGAGATGTTTATGGTCTCCCTCATGTCACACAAAGCCTCCCCCTCCTTGCTTTGTGCAGATTTTGTGGCAGGGCATGCTCACGCCAGGAGCTCTGGCAGGTTTCCTATGATGCTTTTTTCCCCCTCTCCATGCAGTCTCCTGCTGAATGTAACTGGGTAAACAGGTTTTTCTCTTTCCTTTCTGGAAGAGACTATTTCAGACTGCTCCGCTCTGCCTGTCAGTGTTTCACATTAGTGCGCAGAGAATGTTATTCTTTGAGTGGTGCCCGTTGTTCTAATGGGATCCATTTAAAGCAAACTCTACTGTAATTTCATTTTCCTTAGGGAGAGTGGGGAAAGTACTTTCTCCTTGGAGCTACATCCATACTGCTCACTTTACTTCCCTCTAGCAGGGTCTGCAGCACACTGATTTCTCTCCAAGATCACTGGAAAAGCCTGAGAGCTGAGGGGCCCTGCAGGAGTGTTTGTGGATGTGCTGCTGCTCTGCACCACTTCCCACAGCCAGAGCCCCATCTCCTATCCCTGGAGCAGCCACAGCCACGGCTCTCGCTCCTGTTTTTTGTTTGGTCTGTGACAGCTAGACCATGCAATCTGCAGCAGGCTGCACCTTGCATTCAATTGAAAACCACCCAGTGCAGAAGCTTCTGAGCCATTTTCTTTAATGTGAGAGTTGCCTACTGTAGTTTGAGGTTTGTAGTTTTTGGTCCCTGCATTGGCATTTACTGACTGAAATCACTTGAGAGCCTCCCACACGAGCGAGTGTCCCCTTCTCTGCATAATGTTGATGCATTTGTAGTGCCTGAGATGCCCTGTAGCTCTGGGCAGAAATTCAGCGAGGAGCTGCTGAGCAGGGCTTTTTCCCAAGGGCCCCACAACGCTGTAATTCAGTTCCCCCCTAGCATGAAAGTCCTCTGTGCATTAGCCTTCAGGGGATGCAGAGAAAGTTGTCTGCTGGCCAGGGCATTCAGGGCTGGCTGAGATGTATGGGCAGCCAAAAGAGGGAGTTGTTTTTCTGTCTGAACCACTTGCTGTTTTCCTGTTGTGTGGGTTGGGATGTGTTGCTGGATTTGCTTTTGGTTTGATGTATTGTTGTTTGTTGAATGGCTCAGGGGTTTATATATAACATTGAAATGACTGGGACCCATGAGGGGTGCTTTTTTATCTTGGCATTTAAAAAGAAATCAAAATAGATGAGATGTTTTTCGCATAATTAAAGATCACACCTAAATCAAATGCTCTAGACCTCAGTCTCCACCTATTTCCCCACTTCCCACTCGTCTCCCCCTCCTACACACAAAGTTCAGCTGTTTGGGAATGCAGATGAGAATTTCCTACTGTCTAGAAAGCATGAACTAAACCTCTTTTCCTCCCTTTTTCAAAGAAAAAACAACACCGTCGACATGCAGCATATTCGTGGTCCTTGTGTCAGCGCTGTAGCTGGCACTCCTCTCTAACTTCAGTGTAGGTTATTTCTGAATTACCCTAAACAGACCATTCCTCCACTCGGAGGTCAAGGTGAGTGCAATGATAGCCAAGTCCCCTTGTTGGCAGCTCTCTGTGGGGAGTGATATTAACCTGCACGCCTCTCCCGCTCCTACTCCCTACAGCCTGTTATTAAACAAGGACAAGTGGGTAGCTTGTCTGTGTCTGTGTGTGAGAGCGCGACTCTGTCACCTGATGCATACAGATGGCTTATTAACCAATTAATTCATAGGACTAAATTGGTTAAATCAAACTAAATGACACCCAATTGCTGTACAAGGGTAGAAATGGATTGGAATAAGTGTTTCTTAAATGCCAGCCTCGTTGCGCAAAGGAATGAGTGGTGGAGGGAGGAGGGGAGCTTGTGGAGGAGCAGGGGGAGCAGCAGACACTGGCAGCAGCACAAGCAGAGCCATTCAGGGCATCATGTCCTAGGGAAGGAAGCATCTCGCGAGCCTGTGGCAGTTTGTGCTGCCAAGAAATCAGATCCCTCTTTTTGCTGATGACATTTTAGGGCTGGGAATTGCTCCTGAGGGAGACTTCTAGCTCCTGCCTTCAGTCTGTGGGCAAGAAGAGGAGGCTGCTTGGGTCCCAAACTTTAGCTGAAGTGTGAACAGCCATTATTGCTATTTTGTCTCAGGAGTAAGGGTTCGATTTTCAGAAGTGCAATTTAGTTCTCTGTCTAAAATCTCTGGGAGAAGTTGATGTTCCTAGAAGCTCGGGATTTTAGACCTCCTTTTAACTGGGCCCCAAGGACCAGGCGGAAAAGCTTCATACAACTGCTTTAGTGGAGAGTATGGCTTCAGTGCAAACAATAACATATTTTAAGTCGTCACATAGGAAAAGCACAGAAGATGTCATATGTGCATCCATTTTCTGGAGGATAACCCCACTGCCTACCTTACTTGCAGCAAGATCGCCAATTGCTTAGGGACGCTCCTCTGTAATGTTTCCCATGGTGGCATTATCTGTCTGTGTGTGTTACAGAAGACTTTTCTCCATAGGATGGCACTCCTTTTTTTTCCCACACCAAATGCTAACCTTCTGCACTGAGTTGTGATATAGATGATGGACTTGATAGGATTGAGTGAATGACTGGAAGAGAGAGGTATTTCCCCTGATCCCAGTTCAATTTAACAACTAGTGCGATACATAAGAGTCATAACCCAATTTGGAATAGTGGAGGGAGTACAAAAGCAAAAATACAAAAAGCAGAGTTGTGCATCAGAAACTACTGAGTGGAGTTTCATCTTTACAGTTTGAATGTTTTGCCTGCCTCGAGGCTAGATCTTATATCAGCATATCAAAGCTGGGTTGCTTGTACCACTGTTTTACTGGAGTTGATAATCAGAGGGAGGTCTCCTAGTTGCTCCCTTTGGCCAGAGCTTCATCTTGCTAGTCATGACTAAAGGGGAATGTGTGTGACTTGTGCTAAGGGAGATGTTCCTTATGGGAATATTGAAGATACTGAGGTACAAGTCCTGCATGAAGTAGGGGTGTGCAGCATAGTTTATGAAGTTTATGGCCTTGTTAGTCTACCTTGTGGTCCCTTGGTAAATGCCATATCCCCTGGATAGCACTTGAAATCTGTACCCCTGTGCCCAGTGGCACAAAACACAGTGGCGCAGCCCTTGACTCAAGCTTCACAGGTCACAGCCTGTGAATCATAGACTTGTAGAATGACTTAGGTTGCTAGCGACCTTAAAGACCATCTGGACCCACTCCAACAACTCCACATCTTTCTTGTGCTGGGGTTTCCAAGCCTGGATGCAGTGCTCCAAAGGGACAATCCCCTCCCTTGCCCTGTTGGTCATCCCTCTTTTGATGTAGCCCAGGGTATAATAGATCTTCCAGGCTGCAAGCAAGCACTGCTGGCTCATGTCCAGGGTTTCGTCTATCAGGTTGCCCAACTTCTCTGCAGGACTGTTCTCAATGAGTTCTTCCAGTCTGTATACATCTCTGGAATTACTGTGACCCAAGTGTGACACCTTGAATCTCATTAGGTTCACATAAGCCCACTTTTCAAGCTTATCCAGGTCCTTTTGGATGGCAACCCATCCTTCCATTGTGTCAACTGCACCATTATGCTTGGTGTTCACAGCAAACTTGGTGGAGGTGTGCTTGATTCCACTGTTCAGGAGTAGAGCTTGCTTCTGGGATGGGGCCATTCACCTCCTTGCTCTGCATAATGCAGGAGCTGTCTGATACAGGGAAGGGCATTCTGCCACAAAACCCAGCAATCTGTAGAAGAAATGGAGGAAACTGTTAGTGTGGAGCTGGAGTGAGTGGTGTATTTCAGTGGTCAGCTGGAGAGAAGAATAAAAACATACCTTAGTAGACCCTGCAAGATCAATCATACTCAGAGCATGTACCTGATGCTAACATGTATACGGAAAGAAAACCTCACAACCTAGAATGCATGCACATACATGCATTCATGTAATTCTGCTTGAATGCCATTAACAGATTATACATAGGCGTAAACTGAAACATATGTGCACGTCGAGTACAACCCATTAAAAACAAAATCTGTGCGTATACAAAACTGCCAAGAGTGTGTTCACCAGCATCCTGGTACTAGCTGTGGATAACTGCCGAACAAACACATGCTTGACTATTATGTCAGCGTTAAAATTGCTCTTCTTCAGTTCCTGCAGCAAGATAAAGTCTCCAAAGCCCGTCATGCTGCAGCATCTTTTTCAAGGCTGCAGTATACGGAGTGTGTATAAAATATTGAATCATTTAGGAGCTTTTCATCTTCGCTTTATTTATTTATTTATTTTTTTAAGGAAAGAAAAATAGGATTTACACTTTGTCCACTGACAGAGCAAATGTTTTATGTGCTGGAGCCATGACTACTGCTCTAGAGCATTGTATGCATGTATTCCTTTGTGTGTGTTTGTTTGTTTCACAATCATGCTACTGAAAAGGGTCAAACCAACCATTCGGAAGGGTAATTTATTATTCGTAGATCAAGCTGCACTCCAAGAGTTGTAAGACTAGCTTTGCCCCCTTCTCACTAACGTTTGTCCTGGAAAGATCCCTGGCTTTCCCTTGGCCCTTGGTGTCTGAAGCTATCACCAATGCCATTGTTGGAGTGGAAAGTGTATGTTGTTCCTACACGTTGAGAAATGGTCTGAGACCCACCACACTAATTTTTGGGGGGTAAAGAAGATAGTGAGGCACCCACAGACAAGCTGGGTCTCTAAAGACTTCTGCAGTACATCTCAGTTTTCCTTCCTTCAGTTCTCTTCCTGATGTAGCTGTTTCCTGGAGGCTGTCATGATACTCTCTAGTTAGTTGGCTGAATGCATTGCTTCACAGTCTGTGTGTTGTACCAGGCTGTTTGAGTTGGTAGCACCTCTTCATGCTTTGTAGTATCCCTTCAGGGAGACCTAGCTTGAAAGGCCTGTGGTTAGAACCAGACTCTAGTCCTGCACCTGCACTTTGCCATAACCAGCCTTGCACAGGTGACATCATTTTTCCATACATCAGGAAGAGCTAGAAAGGCCAATATTTTAGTATGATCAAAAATGTTGGGAACAGGTAAGCCACTCCATTCCTCTGAGCTGTTTTATGTATCACTATTTTCCATTATTTGGACTGTCTCTTGAAGTCTGATGTAGGAGCAGGTTGATCTTGTCTGAGTTTATGTTTTTAGCTTTCATTAGCACAGTTCAGATAATTCAGAGTCCTTTCATGGGCGCAGAGAACTTACTTTATTGTTTCTCTGGTCAGGAACAGAACCACTCTAGACACAAAGCAACAGCCCAAGGTAATAAGAGAAGAGAAAATTTTAATTAAAAAGAAAGTAGGAAGAAAAAAAAAAAGAATTCTATTTTATTGCAGAAATGGAAGGGCTGAGGAGGCTGTTGGTGTTTGTCAGTGTAGTTAGGTAGGTCTGTTATTGCCAGCCTGAGAGAAACCTCAAAAGATTTTGAAGTTCAGATGAGGAACCAAAAGTTCTTACAGTTCTCTGAATCTTATGATTCTCTGAATCGTAAGATAATCCTAACATCTTTGGCCTGTGCTTTTCATATCACATTCGGAGATGTAGTTTAGACACCTGTACAATTGCTCTCCCTGAAGCAATTCTCCAGTTGTATCGATGAGTGTAAGATGGCAGCACTCATGTAAAGAAATGTGCACCAACTTCAGAGGCAGATATGTCAACCTATAGTTTGCCATTAGGATTTGTTGAGTAAATCATTTTTAGGTCTAAGAGCCTGAAGATTGAGTGGGACTTACGAAGATGGAGTGGAGTCCAAGCAAGCATGAGGAAGTCTATCTAGTATGTGAAATTCTGCGGGTACCTTAATAATCTCCTTCTTTCCTTTAAGCCAGCAAGAGGAAAATCTTTCAGGGAAGTCATATCATATTTCAGCTTTACAGGGAGGTGGCCATAGATCTCCCTGGAAAGCTGGGAAGGAGAATGAAGGAGTTGGAGAACCTGAGGTTTGAAACATAGGTAATATCAAGGTCCAGTGAGTGACCAGTCACCTCCTGCTGATCTTCTCTGAATTGTCATTCCCTTGGAAGTGTATCTCCTGAAATGACAAAGAGCACTTAAAGTGCATTAGCAAGAGCAGATCTCTTGGGCCAGCATTCTGTAATTCCTGAATTGTTGTGCTGCAAAATGACAAGGAGTGGAAAAAAAAATCCCTCTTGCTGTCTTATTTTTCTTCTCCCTTTCCTGTCTTCGTTTTTGAAAGATGTAGGAGGACTCAGGTGTAAAATAATGTCCAGACAATGAGAAGTACATTCAGAATGAATGTATGCCCAAATGTTCATCCTCTTGCTTTGAGTATTTATTTTCTTGCTTTTCTTGTCACTTCTCTGTGACCTTTAGCAAACTAGGTGTTTTGGCATTAAATACAGAAGTTTGCTGTAAAACGGAGCGGCAGGGTAGCTACTTTCTTTTGCTAACCAACATATTTAGTCTGAAAATGTATTTCAGCAGGTTTTCATGTACTGTTTAGGCAGGAAAAAGTATTTATTGTCTTTTGCACGAGCCAAAGATAAAGAAATTTGGACCTTTTTTACTGGGAATTGCTTTATTTGTGCCATCTTGCTTTGTAATGGCTTTGGAGCACATCATATTTTCTCAAGTTACTGGATGTGTGATTCCAAGGACTGATAATAGATTTCAGTTGCAAGAAAGAGGAGAGAGGCAGCTGTGTGTTTAATGCAGAAGGCCTGGATCCTGCACTCTGCAATACCATGCACTGCTTTTGTGACCTTGGGAAAGGCACATGGCATTTTTGTGGCTGGATTTCCCATTAGTGAGCTGCAGAAGGCTTAACTACTATGTTAGTGATATTGCAAGGATAAATGCAGTCCAGTCTGTCAAATGTTCCATTGAAATGGTCACTGGGACTGCAGGCAGGTTGAGCTGAGCTTCTGAGAAAACACTTTGGGACAGATTCATTCCCTTCTTCTGGAGGCTTCGTGATCAGTGTTTGCCTTGTTTGTCTTTGTATAACAAATATAAGAGCCTTGTAGCCCTCAGGTGAGGCAGCAATGTTATTATCTTTATTTCAGTCTTGGGAAACTGAGTCATGGAAGGGCTGTGTGCAGTGGCAAGGTCTGGAGAAAGAAACTGGGAGAAAAACTGTGAAATGAATGATTCCTGCCTTGTTTTCAAATAGCTAGAACACGCTGATAATAATTCTTCCTGAACTCATCTCAACTGCATATCAGGGGAGAAGTATGTGTGTAGCAAACCCAGCTGTGCATTGCAGTCATTGCATTCTTGCTAGGGTTTGGAGTGCAAAGTATTCTTCTGCAGTAGATCTGAATAACTGCAGTTTTGGGATGAGGAGCCCTGGTGCGCTGGCCCACACAAGTCACTGAGCTTCCTGCTGTGGATTTTTAACTTTGGATCACTGACTGCATCATTTCCACTAGAGAGATTTTAAACACTGCTTTTCTTGGGCAATGTCAGACAGTGTTTAATGAAGAATAAAAGAAACAGGGTGTTTCATATTGCTCTGGGGAAAACAGAAATGTCCCTATAGGAGCACTGAGATGCAGCAGCAGCAGAGATGGGTGCCAAGTTGGCAGTCCCAGAGCTCAGCTTGCATGGTATGGAGGAGTATAAGTAACAACCACCATGTCTATCGTGGTGGAGGGAGAGGGATCACTACTCCCCGTTGCCTGGCTGTGATGAGCAGGAGAGGGATGTGGCAAGCAGCTGTGCTGTGAATGCAGCATCAGAAAATATTCAGGGACTGTGTCTGTCTGCATTTCTTCCTGAAGTCACAGTGCTGTCCCTTTACTGTTCTTCATCTCTCGCTTCCCAGCTGAGCAGGCATTGGCATATAGCAGGCAGCTGGCATGTACTGTGCCTCTCTCCCTTCACTCCTGCTCTTGCTGCCAGTTTTGTCAGTGTGCCACCTTCCTTGCACATTGAGCATGGGTTCTTTGGGGGTCTTTCTTCTACTGAATGTCTGCACCCTGTCTGGCATAGGCAGGACCTGTCTTCTCTTCATAGTTGAGTGGATAGGGATGGATTCTGCCTCCATCTCCACACAGTCTGTGGGTTCCAGTGGTGTTGGAGTTTCATTGGCCACATTGAGGCACGTGGAGTGTTCTCTTGAAGCTGCTGTTGCTGGGTTGTTCGGCCATGGATTTTGTTTGTTTGTGCCAATAATGGAAATGTCTTAGTACCTACCAATTACTAAAAAAAAAGAGGCAGCAGTAATCTCATTTATCTTTCTCTTTCTCTCTCTCTCTCCATTTTTCTCCCCTCTCCTCTGGGACAGAAGTAAATAAAATGCTTGATAAAATTTAGGCTTTATGTGTGCGAGAGAGATACTTATTGTGGTGAGCTGGGCTGAAGAAATGAGATTTGCATAGATATGGATGGATAAAAAGGAGAAGAGATTGGGAAAATAAATGCCTGAATACTGAATAACTGAAAATATATGGAGCCAAGTGTATGCTTGTAAAAATGCCATGGACTTCAGCAGAGCTGTACTCACTTGAGCTAGCTTTGTGCTCAGCCCCTTATTTTCCTTATGTACCATATTACACTTTTTGGCTTCTTAAGTGTCTCATTTGCAGATATTTTTTTCTCATTAGGATATGAGAAGGGAGAATTGGTGTTTGCTGTTTTGTAGGTGGTTCTCTATCACAGAGATCTATCTAGCTGTGCTTAGAGTGGTTGATGACAGAATTGTACTCCGGACAAAGAAAGGGCCCGTTGCCAGTAACAGTCAGAACCTGATGAAGCCCTGGGACATAGCCATGGCAATATAAACAGACAAATGGTACAAAATCCCAGGAGATCTCAACTTGTCTATTTGTCAGGACAGTGCCATAGGCTTGGATCATTCAACTAAGCTAGATGCTTTTCTCTTCATAACCAGTACTGGGATTTTTGAGTCATGCCTAGGACCATTATGGCAGATGATGCTAGAAGATGAGACGATCCTGAGAATGGGTTTTCTTCTTTCGTGTTGCAGATGGTAACACATAGGCTACGTGGTGTGGAAATTGAGGACTGAATTGTATCTGTAGCTTCCTTAATTCAGAAGACCAGCTCTCATGATGGTCAACAGATACATCAGAGAAAATGTGCAAAGCAAAGGCACATTTGGAGAATCCGATCCTCATGCTAAGTTTCATTCCTAGGTGTGAGAATTAGGAATCAGTTTACTTTCCGAAACTTTAATATGTCTTTAGTAATGTTACTGTCATTCATTGTCATAATTCTGGATGTTGCGATATGTCTCTGTCCTGCCCTGTCTGCAATACTGTGAGAGTCTTCCTTTCAATTATTTCCTTCAGCTTTGAGTCCTACAGTCTAATAATATAATGTGCGGAAGGTGGAAAAAAAGGAGGAAGAAAGGTATTCCAGCACTTTTGAATTCAGCTTTTCATTTAGTTGAATGCCTTCTTAGTCCTTGTTTCCCAAGCTTGGACAAAATCTAAGCTGATGAAGAAAGGTAGCTACCTACTTTTCATGTCCTTTGGAGAATCTATGGAAAGTATATCTGTGATCTCTCCAGGCCAGCCCCAAACCTGAAAATTGAACACATTGGGACCTTTCTTCCGCATGACCATTTCGTGGTCACATTTTTGGTCCCCATACGCAGATAGAAAGCAGGTTTGCTTTGTCGCAATCCATTTCTGGGCAGCCCTGTGTGTAGTCTTTCCAGATGATGAACGGGCTAATTAATTTACGGGACAGAAAGAGAAAAGAAAAAAAATAAAGGAGGGTGAGGAGGGGGACTGGATCAATTGACAAATTGAAATGTCATTTCCCAGCCTGCAGCTGGATTCTGCTGTCTTCTCTCCCCCCCTCTTTTTTTTTTTTTTTTTTTCTATTTTAGCCTTTTGTATTTTGATTTGGTTATAAAAGCCAGGACATAATTGAAACTGGCATCAGAATCAAACAGTGTGACCTTGTCGTGTTTCTTGCAGTCCAGCACTGCAGCCCACTGGGAGTGAGGGAAATAAAAGAGGATGAGGAGGGGCAAGGGAGCCCGCCAGCCTGGGGACTCCCTTGGCAGTGGGGCTGCTTGCCTGTGTGTTTTTGAAGAGCTTCTCTTCTTTGCCTCTTATCCTGCCTCTTATTTATTTAGCTTTTATCCAAAGCAGCTGAAGTGTTTTGGCGGGCAAGGAGAGTGTGATGAAGGAGAAGGAGCAGGCCTGGAGGATGACAGTGGAGCACACCGGCCCCTTTTTCTTAGGAGCTCACACAGAAATCTGCTATGGGAACTGTGCTATGCAGCCTAGCAGTTTAGGAGAGTGATACCATCCTGAAGTACTGGGAAAACAAGGGCTTTAATATCTTCCCCCTCTGTGGTCTGACTGGAGCTAAAAGGAGCAATTTTATTTCCAGGCTGAGGACACGTGGCTCCACGTGTGCTCCCCACTTCTGTCCTGCAGCAGCACACCATCAGAGTGATTCAGCTAAGAAAACTAATCTCTTATCTGAATTGGGCCTTTGCTTTAGTTAGATCTCCTCAGAAGAAAGATAGGCGTAGAAAGACCAGCTGTTTGGGGCTCATCAGCAGAAAAGCAGGTCTTGGGTCTAACAGCACTGTGCCCTCCAGAAGCTTTTTGGGACAGGGCTGTGGCACAGCTTTCCTTCTGACCCCCTTCTATATCAGGGAGCCTGCAAGGTGGGAAGGCATGGCGCGTCATCAGGAGTCTCCAACTTTTGGAGGGGAAGCAGTGCAGGGCTGCAACTGCATAAACTGTCAAGGTTTAATCCCCACTAAAATCCGTCCCATCTTTGGTGCTCTAGCTGTTACAGACCAGAGCAGGAATTAAGAATGAGAGGAAGGCAGAGACGAAGAGAGGATGCACGAGGAGAAGGGTTGGAGGAGAAGCTGGTGAGAGCAGTCTGGGTTTTCCATGCTGCATTATTTGTCTTGGAAAGGAGGGCTGTAAATCTGTTACCCTGTCACAATCCCCTAGGCGTTCAGCCTCTTGAAGCTGCCTGGCAATCCTGGCTCATTTACCTGGCCAGCTTTCTTTCTGACCTGACTCAGCAGTTCTTCAGCTGCAACCTGTTCTCAGCCTTTCACTGCTGCAGGACCTGAGGGGAGAAACCAGCAAGCTTGTTTACAGGCTATTAGGAAGCTGGGTTTGAGCAAGAAGTAGTGGGTGCGATTGGTGTATCCTGAATGATGTCCCTGTGGCCCTCATCCTCTTTGCTTGTATGCTGCACTCTCATTACATCACTGTAGGTTTACAGAGAAACTGCAGCAATAAAAATAAAAATATGTATTTATGTATCAGCCTGCATTTCTTTGTTCTGATATAAATGAAGTATAGAAGAAGTGAGCAAATGGTGCTCCCGTAGGAGAATAGATGAAGAAGCTTGAGTCAGCAGAAGCAGAGCGGGAGGACCGTGATGGTTTATGCAGGCCTTGATGCTGCCTCATGGAAGACAGTGATTTGTGAGGTAGTGGAAATGAATAATACCATTTAATGCAGTCACTTCTTTGCAGACTTAAGCCAAATTCCAATGTGATTTTGAGATACTTTCCGTTACTGATGTGTTTTCTTTTAGGAATAATTCAAACGTGAGACTTTGTTTACACTCAGCTATAGCAAAACTTCCATGAACTTTTTATATGGATCAGAACTGGGCCCTTCTGGGAACAAAAGACATATTTAAACTATTATATATCTTTCAGAGTTTATACTGATTTGTCGTTGTTTGCTTTTTTTTTTTTTTTTTTTTTGCAGTTTGCATTGATTCTTGAGTGTGCCTTTTTTTAATTATTGCTCACTATCAGGTCCTCAGGTGCTGGCATCATTCTGTAGATCTGAGCTGTTCACCAAGGGCTCCAGAGTGTAAACACTTACAGCTTTCTTCCAAGTCACAGAATGCTCTCCTTCCATGAACATCAATATAATTAGGGAGATTAGAACCTTTGCAAAATGCTACTTGCTCTCTCCCTGAATAAAGTGTTTGCTAGTAAATAATACAAACTGTATTTTATGAATGTTAGATCAAGCTTGTCAGTAAATGTGCTGTAGTTTCGCTCGATGCCATTTCATCCTCACTCTGCATGTACTTGAACATCTATTTTATTGCAAAAAAAAAAAAAAGACAAAAAAGAGTTTTACTATCAAGAAAATATTTATTGAAATTAAATGCTAGAAATTCCACCAAGAATGTTCAGGTTGGGAGGATTTGTGCATTACTCTAACCTTAGCAGTTGTCAAAGAGAATCAGTCTTGAAGTCTCTTGAGCCTTGATTTGACCTATCAGTGGGCAATAGCAGATTTTCAGCAAAAAAGGTAAGGGAACCACTGTAGCTGGCAGTTAATATAATATATATATCAATAATAATGATTACCTTGTGCCTTAGGGAATGAACTAATACAGTCTTTCTCATCAGGACTCATGCTTTGTATTTGCGTAAATTCTCGTAATTCTTTGTTTCATTTTGCTGATCTGTTGGCTTTAATATAATGTGGCAGTGAGTTCCCCTGCCTAAGTTCAGTGTTCTGTTAAAACAAAATTTCTCTTGTAAATTTGTAATCACCACCTTTCAGCTTCATTAACTGCTCATTTTTCTTGCATTATTAAAAAAAAAAAAGTATCTCTTCACCTCCTTTCTTGGTGTCACTCAGTATTTTATAGACTCTTAGCATACCTTTGCTTATTTGTCTTCTCTTTGATATAAACTGCCCCCTCCTCCCCTTCCCCTTTATTCTTGCTTCATATATGCTTTTTTTTTTGTTTGTTTCTGATATCATTCTTGCCACCTTTCTGAAAAAGAAACTAAAACAATATATTGAGACTTATCTGGCCACTAGTCAAGCCATCTGGAATTTCAGCCTTCACCTCTGAAGGGGAAAAATTGGGGGGAAAATCCATCAAATAAATTGGAAAAACAAATACATTTATTGAACTCACCATCTGGTGGTGCACATTCCACCAGCAGACAAAAAAAAACAAAACAAAACAAAAAAAACAAGCTAAATTCAACAAATCAATTATTCATTGTGAATTATTCACTAGCTTCTATTCCAAACACTGCCAAGATGTGTTTGTTTATTTTTATTTGGAGTTTAAAAAAATCCATGGCAACACTGCTGTTTGTCTTAGCATTCATGTACAAAGTGCAAACCTGTGCTTCTTTTCTGAATGCCTTTATTTAACCAAAGGAAAGCAACAGAGCGCAAAAGAATAAAAGCAGACTGCTCAGAAGAGAAAATACTGCATCTGTAAAAGTACCATTTCTCTGTGTCTCATAGAATAATAGATGTTCTTGGTGACCAGGCTATTCTAGAAATACAAATGCAAAAATCATTGAAAGTGAAATTTCATCTGTTAATATCAGCGCTATCTGTTGCAATGGTCTGGACATTTTGGGCTCATCTGTGCTGGTCTCTGTGGCTGCAACCTTGATCGTGGGACTTCAGCAGGGACCTGGTTGTGATCTGAGGCAGGAACAATTTATGATCTGTGGCCTGGTTTGTAAGCTTTCCAGGAATAATGCTTCTCCTTTGCTCCCCAGTCTGCAGCCTACTGTGTAGGAAAGCTCAGTAAAAGGGGTATTCCCTTTTCTTCCTACTTCTGTGTTGTTGTTGTTGGTTTTTTTTTTAAATCTAGACTCAGTTACACGTAGCAACTAATTACCTTCTAATTGAATATTGACTGAGGGGCAGTCAGATAAGTTGTTTGTATTAGGAAAGCAAAGGAAATAAAAGTGCACTATGAATTATACTCCATATTGATTGTAGTCTTCTCCAATGTTAGGTGCTAAGTGCAGGGCCTTAGAATGAAAAGCTTTGGGGCAATGAAAGCATTTTTCCACGCCTTTGCACAGTGCCATGCACACAACCTGGCTCCCTTTTCCACTCTCTGATTGGAGACCAACATTAACACTGGCGTGCAAACATCCATCTGCAGGTGCTGATCTTGACAACTGTCCGCAAGATTCACAGTGCCTCATATGAGATGATCAGTTCTGACTTTATGGGTGTGCTGCCCCAGAAAGCCCTTGACGCCTTCACTTGGAAATGAAATCACGTTATTTGTTGATGTATTTCTTCCAGAGAGTAGACACAAGCTCCCACCAGAGTGCACAATTTACTCTACAAAATTATGTTTATTTTCTTCTTTGTTACAACAAAGCAAAAAACAAACAAACAAACAACAACAACAACAACAAAATACAACAGAACCCTACTTGCTTTTGGATGCAATTTTTATGCCCCCTGATAAGTGCCTGACTGGTCATCAATTTAGTATTTGCAATTAAATCCGCTAAGCTGTAGACAAAAATGCTTCTGTTCCAAACTGCATCTAGGGAGAAAGTAAGAATTCTTGATTAAGCTATACTCTTGTTTACATGCTCTCTGCCTTTTAAAGTGGCCCAGATTTTAGGAGCTAGGGTTAAAGTATTTGAAACGGTGGCATTTTCCATCTGCTGATGTCCTCAACTTCCATGTTGCTGTGCCGAGCAGTTTACTGTGCTAGAGATCTCTACTGCTTCTTTTGATACTGATGCAAAGATACATTCAAAAAAAAGGGACCATGAGATTGAAAATGAAAACACACAAGATTAAAAATATAAAAACAAAAACAAAAACCTGAAACAAAACAAAAAGCCCAACAAAGGAAAGATTAGAGACTTTTTTTTTTTCTTCCTTAGAAAAAAAACCTTCGCTTTAATCATCTGATTTTCCTGGCTTCTGTTCAAACATCGCTTCTGTTCAGCTCTTTCTGTTCTTGCTGTGTTGTTCTCCATCCCTTCCCTCATCTGCCCATCCTCATTTCCTTGCCGCAGATCTGCCTGAGCAGGGCTGAGGAAGGGAACTATGTAACATCAGGGCTTAGGTCACGAGGTGGAGATATTAGTGCATCTGAAGGAAGAAGGATAAGCTAAGTAGGGATATCTGCAGGAGATATATCTGTGTCCTCACCTATGCAGCATCTGAAAGGGCAACAGCTGAACCAGCAGTGGACTGTTCAGTTGTGGTTTGGGGGTGCCCATGTTCTCATGGGGAATGTCTGCAGAAGTTAAGGGCTTTGAAGAGTGTACGTATAGACACTAAATCTTTCTGTACTTTGTACAGGCCAAACTAAGCTGTATGAATGGAGGGGGCACAGAGAATTTTGGGATTGATAACAGGAAGTTCATAAGAAGACTCTGGTTTGTTTGGGATTTCTTTGAGGGGGCTTAAAATTAATGGCAGCAATGCACAATGCTGCCAGTATTTTTTCAGCAACATTTTTCTTTAAGATACAGGGGAGTTTTGTTGGCCTTTACAAGTGATTTATTCTGACAGTTATTGTATGTTCAACAATAAATTAAGTGAAAATAGGCTAATAACACATATTCACTGGTGCTTTAGCAGCTCAGAACTGGATCGGAATTTCCTCTCTGACCTCACTCTCCTTCTCAAGTAAACAGACAATTGTGTGTAAGCCAGACAAAAGCAGGCTCCTCAAACAGAAAGGATAGGTAGGTTGGCAGCGGCAGAGGACTGAAGAAAATGCCTCTCTAATTACTGATGTATGGTGACAGAGGACTAAGGAGATCATTGGAGGCTTCAGTATGCCGTTTTCTCCCAGCAAATAACATGTACCATGAGAAATCGCTCTTTCTGGGCTTTGAATCTTTCTGTAAGTCTGAAATCCATGGCAGCTGAATGTTTCCCTAAAGACCTTGCAGCATCTTACACATCTCAAGGATCTCAGGGCATGTCAAAGACACCTCTTCCTTGCCAATCTGCTGTGCCACCCAAAATGCAAATGCCATGTCTGGAAGTGTTATTCAAATGCTCCTTGAACTCCGTCGGAATGGGACAGTGCCCCCTGGCCTGTGGAGCAGGTCCTGTTCTGTTTTTTTGTTTCTTTTTGGTCCAGTGCTTGAGAGCTTGCAGGCCTTCTTATGGGTATGTTAGGACAAAACTGAAGAAGAGGCTGAAATTCAGGAGGAACATGTGCATGGTACAGCACTTTGTCAGGGATACTGAAGTGTGTGTATATATGCCAGGGAGTGAAAAATCCTGTGGAAGAGTAAGCTGTGTATCGTGACTTCAGATAGTTTTTAAGCATTTAATAATTCTTGTCCTTTCCATTTCCCATTTCTCCTCCCTTACAGTAGCCAGGGCATTTGGTAAACCTCGTGGCTGATCTCCTATGCATCCTTGGCATCTATAAGTCTATGCTTATGCTATAGTAACTGTCACAGATAGGTGATGGGGGGTTATGGAAGGTTGTTTGTGGTGATTCAAGGTGAAACACAAACTCCAGCTCTTCCCCTTTTTCTCTGCCTAGTGCCTGGACAGGTCATCTGGCATTCAGTTTTCTGTCAGCTCAAATGATGCAGAGGCTGGAGACCTGGTGCCAGTAGCATGCCTCTGGTAGCAGGGAAAGAATGAGCTAAACAGGTGGAAGAATCAGGCAGAAGACAGCAGATCAAATCAACATGCTGTAAAAATGCTCTGCTGAAGCATAGTGACACTTCAGGGGCTGCTTTTCCATCAGAAATGGACTGGAGGATCCCCAGTGCAATGGCCGATGTGCTCACCTGTCCAATTCCTGCTGAGGCAGTGCAGACAAGAGCATAATTCTTAATGTTTGTGGGGCTGAAGGCAATCTGTCTGTCACCACCTCCTTTCCTTCCCTCTTCAGCTACTTTCACTCCCCCACTTGCCGTGTCCTGTTTTCTTGTAAACAAGGTGGTGCTTGATTTTTTGGACCTGGAATGGTAACTCTCAACAGCTCACTCTCTCTCTCTAGTTCTGCACCATCTGTTGTAGGTGCCTGTGAGTTGCGGGCATTTGCCTTGACTTTACTCAATAAACAATTGTTAGCTTATTTGTTATAGCTCTTTTGTATTTGTGCTTCCTTTTCCTTCTTTTTCCTTTTCCTTTTTTCCTTTTTCCATTTTCCTTTTCCTTTTCCTTTTCCCCTTTCATCAGCAGCAAGGGTGAGAGGTTTTCTATTGGATCTGCTTTAGCTCTGCTAAATCGCGCACTTATTTTCCCAGTTCTCTGAGGCTATCCCCTGTAGCCAGAGGGAGTAATGAAGAAGCTAATGGCCTTCACTCTCTCTGGAAGAGATTATGAAAGGGGAGTATATAAGAACTAGACCACATGCAACATGTTTAAAGCCTCTTTTTCCCCCGGGCTTGTCCTGAAGCATCCCTACTAGGAAATTTAGGCAGCTGTTCAGTTCTGGCTGGATGGGAGTTTAAAGGCAATCTTTGCGTGCACAATTGCATAAAGTAATCGTGTGTGCATTAACATTTTACCTGGAGTTAGGCACGTGCAACTGAGTTGCTGAATTACTTTGGAGCTGTAGTTACAGTAAGAGTTTTTGGGAACTCCTCTTCTTTGCTGTGACAAGCAGCATCTGGTCCAATGTAAAGTACAACTTTCGGCACAAATATGTAGATATGTTTGAGCTTATTCTTTGTTCTCTGCCATTACCAGGACGTGGGTTGGCAAGCTGAAAATGGCTTTCCGCCAACATTTAATGGGAGCTTCTCCCAACTGCTGAATGCGTGTGCAGAAAGTAAATGCAAAAGAGAGAAGGTTGTGGTGGTCAGAGCAACCAGCTTTTAACTGGGGAAAATTCTTGTGTAATATGAATTCTGTAACTTTCCCAACTCTGGTTATGATACACTTTAGAATCCATACTGCTGTGAAGGAGAAATTATAGCCAATTAAACAAGAGTACCAAACAGAGTCTGTCCCCAAATTTTCCCTTTTTGTATTTGTTGAACTGCACAATTATTTTAAATTGAGTGTTGCATATTCATAAACTGCATTTCCAACCGCCCAGTCTTCTGCTTTATGGATCTAGTTGAATTATTAGCATATATTTCAGCAGCTCATTTCATTTCATCGATCCCAAAGTTCTGTACAGAAGACACGTACAACGATCATACCGATACCAAAGAGCAGCCACCTCTGCAATGGAATATAACAGGTGTTTAACAGAGCTCAATTTCCTCCCAGCACATCAGCTAAACCAACGTACAGCTTCTGCTTTTTCCAACAGGAACGTCTAGAGGGATTGCTGTACAAACAGAACACAGCAGCAGGATTATAGCACAACCACAATGCTAGCAAATTTCTTTGCTTAGATAGGTACTAAGATCTGTCATTGAGAATGACCTTAGACCCCAAGGGTTATTCTAGGTGGATAGATTGTGCAGCTGTGACCTGAGATGCGGATTTCAGCTGCAGTTGCAGTGTAGAAATGGGTTCACACATCTACTGTTACAAAAGCTGCTCCAGGTGTTCAAGTGAATGAGGCCATTTGTGAGCAAGGGTGAGTTATGCAAGGGAGTTAATGGGTGCAGCTACGTTTTAGCAAAATCACACCATATAGATGAATGGTGTAACTTTCCTGTGCAGGCTAACTCAAAGACCCACTTAGTGAAATGAATGTTATCAAATGCCTGTTGCTTTTTGAAATACAGAAGAAGATTTGGTTCCTCAGGAGAAATTTTAGGACAGCACCCAGCACATGTCTCTCTGAAATGTCTACTAAGACTTCGTGGTGTCATCAGTACATCCCTGAGTCACTAAGAGCATTATTTGCAGTTTCAGGGATCTCCCATCCAAATAGTGACAGTTTGTTTCTCAGCTCTGCTTAGCTTGTCAGATCTGTGGCAGGGTGTCATGGCTGTTCAGTCAGAGTTACTGAATGGAGGGAAAGAGAGACCTCTTTAATTTCTATCGCCTTTCATTCTGATGACATTTATCAAATTTCCTCTGTCTGACAAGGCATGCTTCTCTGCCTTCCTGCAAGTGCCCTGGTGAAGGGAAAGGAGGATGAGCCAGTGGACAGCACTTGCTTGTAAAAGAGGGTTGGATAAAGGAATAGAAGGTGAGATGCTCTAAAAATAAAGAAGCCCCAAAGCAGGTGACAGCAAAAGGAGGAAAGGAATAGACAAGAGAGGCAGAAAAAGTAACTAGTTGAGTCTGTATAAAAGGCTTTTTAAGCCCCCACACTGCAGTCTATAGACTTCAAAGTACTTGAAAAATCAAGCAGTACTTTTACTGTGCATCTGCAAATGTCCTCATCATATAGTTAATTCTGTACCATCCAGTTCCCTTCCCTTCCCTTCCCTTCCCTTCCCTTCCCTTCCCTTCCCTTCCCTTCCCTTCCCTTCCCTTCCCTTCCCTTCCCTTCCCTTCCCTTCCCTTCCCTTCCCTTCCCCTTTTTTTTTGTTCTTCAATTAATGCCTTTCTCGTATTCCTTCAGGACATTTTTTTTAATCCCTTCTTTCTCCAGTCCTGGATCTAGAAGTGTCACAAGAGGTTTCTTCTATTCCTAAGACAGGAAGTAGGTTATGCTACTTCTATGTCCTTCTATGCTATGTCCTAAGACAACCTCAGTAGGTTATGCTAGACCAGGAGGAGAAAGGCAATGAGGGATCTGTAGCAAATTTGTAGATCTTTCTGCATCTTTTTTTCCCATCTTAGACTTGTTGATCTTGGTGCTAGCAGGACTGAGAGCAGTCACTGCCTCCTGTAGCTGCCTGTGTTAACCAGCTGTCCTAAGTGGGTCATTTAGAGAAGGCCACTGGGCCCATCACTAATACTCCTCTCTTGGTACATAAGCTTCTCACATGCTTCTTGGTGCATCACGAGGTGAGTTTCATGGGGATGCTACATGCTGGACTGGTAACATCTGCTGTCTTCTCAAAAGGATGTGTTTGGAAGTCTTGATGACATGCAGACATAGGTCTGGTCTCCCTGTGGTTGAAGGATGTCATGGTGGGGACAGCTGCCCTAGGAGCTCGGGGTCTGCTTGTAGAATTGCCAAGAATCAGGAAGTTGTCAGCATTTATCAAAACATCTTATGGGTCTTTTTAGTATTTGCTACCAGTTGTGGAGAGGAAATGCTGTGGCAGTGGATGGCTGAAAGAGAAAGTGAATTGGGTAATGCAGCTCAGGTATCCATGTCCTGTTGGGAGTGACAAGTGGAAAAAGTCAAAGATATAGCCGTTCGTCGATCCCCTGTGCTTGCAGATATCTGCCTGAATGTGCAACATATCCACATTGATAGCATTTCTGTTGCATGTTACTGTCCATCTGCAAAGAGATTACATATTTAGCATCTGTCTACCCATCCATCAGCGTTAGGTTTCTTTAGGCACCCTTTAACGTGGGGTTTCAGTGTCTGCCTTGCCACCTCCTCTCTGCATTCTTCATCCTGCATCTTTCTGGGCAGTAATTTCCCTCTCTAACATGGATGTTAGCTACTTTGTGTCTCAGTTCAGCAGAGACATCCTAGCTCCCTCATGGAATTGTGTTTTTGTTGTTTTTTTTTCCTTGTATTTACCTATTTTCTCTGTAGCTTTTCTTGAACACAAAATAGAAGTCAGGTAGGTTCAGATGTTTGGCCTTACTGCTGGAAGATCATGACCTGCTGTTCATCAGTTGCTGATGGTGTAGGACAGTATTATATTAGCTCCTTTTTGAAAGTACTCAGCATGTTAGATTCCTGACTTGCTAAGCTTCCCAGTTCTGATTTTCCACTTGTGATTACAAAACACATTGGCATTTTTATTCTTAAGTATTAAAAGAGCCATCCTGCTATAGGTAAAAGTGGCTGACTTACATGTCATTGCACATGCACAGGTGAACATCTTGAACTGTTAACAGCCAAGCTATTAGCCATGCAGTCACGTAAAGACAGTCACTGCTGAATCTGCCAGAATTGGTTATCTGCAGAGACTAAACAGTTTTGTGTGGGGTGGTTGTATCCTGGGGGCTCAGGGCAATTAGCTGTGGATGATGAACATGGAGTATAATGACAAGTCCTTGGGGCCAAAGTGCTCAGCTGCTCTGCTGCTGCAGATCTTGGGCACTCTGCAGGACCCGACCTTCAACTTGAGCTTCACCCCTGGCAAGTAGATAATCAGAAAGTTTGACTAACTGGGGAAAAAACTGTGGTAAACACTGTGCAGGGAGTTTCAGAGCTCTGCAGATGGAGGTTGTGGGTTACAGAAACAGTGCCAGTCAAATAATTTTGGCTCTTTTTTCTTCTTCTTGTTGAAAAGAAGAAAAGTAGAAGCTAAATGCAGTCTGTCCCCTGTCCCTAGTTGAATCGCTAACTTATTCTGTCTTGTAATAGCACTTAGAAACCCTGGTGTCATTATTAGCATTGTACAAAAATATATCAAAGAACCAGTCTCTTCCTCAGACAGCTTGCGATCTAAAGCCCACATCCTGCAAAGCCTTAAGAATATGTTTAACAGTATGTTGCAATTATTACTGATCATAATTGCTATTATGGAACACGCAGTTCCCAAATATAAATCAGGAGCCCAGGCTATTGGGCCCTCTAATGATACACAATAAAGGCAGTTCCAGAACCGACAAGTTTACACTGAAAATGTTGAGCATTGACCCTCTGTGGGATTTCTCGCAGTGCATACAAATTCAGTGCCTGCATAAGGCCTGGCAGACACTGTGCATAAAGTAACGGAAAAGATAAGAAATAGATACAACAAAGATATAGGTGGAAGCATAAGGTAACAGTGTAATGTAATATTAAGAATATAAATCTAAGATAGAATTGAGAATATTCCAAGAGCTTGGTTTTTTTCTGCACCATTAACTTGATCTCATTGCTCACTAGAATATATATAGATTCTCTGTTCTTACCTTACCTACAAAACGTACTATTTCATATATAATGTATGATACATAGGATGTACAATGGGGTGGACTCAATGGTGCAGGAGAAACTGTAACATATGGAAAGGCTTGACTTCTAAGCACTTGATTTCTTAGTCTTAATGTTTTATCAGTGCTGATTTTTTTGTACTGTAGATAAATCTGTATGTGTGTAGCCATCTGAATAATCAGGTGAAACCAGAGCCAGACTCAGCCATGTGAAAATGGAGAGTCTTTAACAAGAGAGCTCTAATGAGCTTATTGCAAATCCCATCTCTGTTTGACAGGACATTTGTGGAGTACTAGCACAGTTGGAGGGGGATTCTGTCTAGTGGGAGTAGATGGGAAGGCTGGTCATTTTTATATGGGTGAGCTGGAGATCTGAGGAAGAAAGAAAAACTTTTTTTGTGTGTTATTTGTTGTTATCTTTTTGTTGCCATTTTTTTTTTTTTTTTGTTAACATCTAGACTTTCTTGAGGCTCTTTTCCTTTCCAAATTTGAGATAAATAAATAATCCTGTTTTTTTTTCCCCCTAACCTTGGGGATAATCTGGACGGCCTCTGTGGTATCACAGAGTTTTGCTGCTTTGGAGTGGGGAGTGGTGGGGTTTAGAACATGTTATTTTAGACAGATATCTATTTGGACAGAGTGAAGAACCTGAAGATGATTAATGGCCTGTATTTGCACATTTCCCAACTGAAATGCTAGCATTACTGTAGGCCTATTTCCCAAATCTGATCTGAAAGACATGCTTCATACTTATGTCTCTTCCTAGTGCTTTTATGCCATCATAAAGACTTTACTATCCCATCAAGACATATTAACATTTTTCCTTGAGCTGGGATGGCCTGAAAGTGGCTTATTTTCCAGAACTCATCATGCCTTCTCTTGGTAACAAAGAAGTCCCATATATCCTCACTTTCACTGCTTTTAGACGGCTTCAAGGAGGCTGTGATGTAGCAGTAGAAAAGGTAAGGACTCAGATGAAGTCTATGAAAATACAGCCAGAGGGGCTCAGGGGAAAATCATCTTTACCATCAGTGCCCTTTCCCAGTGTGATGGCCACAGCCCAGTTTCAGTTGCCTCCTTTCTTGAGGGAGGAACATATGGAGTGACGAGAATATTCAGTGGAGGAAGGTAACAGATGATGCATAGAAGCATTATGTATGAACATAAACATAAATATGTTATGGAAAACATCCCATAGCCCCAGAAAGAGCTTCCTTCTTTCCTTCTTTCCCTTTCAAATCATTTAAATTAATATTTTATTTTTGTGCAGCTGTAGGGGAGACATATATTATTGACGGGATCGTGTTTTCTCAGAATCTCTCCCAGTTCCCTAGCTTCTGTGGCAGGTAAAGGAAAATTTAAAGGAAAATAAAGCAAACAGTGACTTGTAGGTTTAAACTCATGGCAGTACCCAAAGTTACATTCAGATGCTTAACGGAAGTACCCTCTGCATGCTGAACTTTATGGCTCTAGTCCTACTTGTCTTACTGGGACACTCAGCGTGGCCACCATTAAGGCTTCCATGGGAAGAGCACCTGAAGTTTGGTTCTTAGTAAATTATGGAAATGTGCAAGATCTGGGGGTGGATTTCACAGTCTGAAGGATGACAACATCATGCTCCCAGCCCTACCTGTGTCAATTTTTAAGCAGTGCTTCTCTGCCAATCCAGCATGCTGTTGTGATATGTATGTGTGAGGAGCTCTAGGGAGGGAAAAGTATTGTGGTGTTGCAGTCCCAGGCTGAACAGAATTTGCGGTTGTTTCTTCTGGAGCAGGCCTGTGAATTTCTCACCCAGAATTAGGAAAATATCAGGTGCTCCAAACTTCAGCAGAGACTTTCCTTGTCTCTGCTTCATCCAGAGAAGAGATGACGAATCCAGAAGACTTGGATCCAGCCCAAATTTGCTAAACAGGGCACCCTACAGAAAATCTGGGCAGAATCTTCAAATGCAGGGTAGCAAGTGCCCCAAAACAGCCCTCAACCTGCCAAAGCATGAAGGTGCTGATGAGGCTGTTTGTCTGGTGTCTGCTTCACACCAGAAGAGACAGAAGAGCTGTCTCACTGTACCTTGCCCTGGGTCCCACCTTACCTCCCCATCTACCTTCAGTGCCACTCCCAAACACGATCACTCCTCTGCTTGCTTTGATCACCCCTCTGCTTGCCTCATGCCTGAGAAGACTTGCACAGCTGGAGCAGAAATTTGCATCCTCCTCTGTGTCCTCCCCTTCCCAAGCATGCACAGAAAGAAAATTCAATTAAGCAAGTGATTTGCTGTTGTGTTTAAGTTACAATAGTAGTAATCACACCAATTATAGAAATCAGGTTGGCAATCATGGACCCTGCCCTCTGGGTTGCTATTAACTTCATTCCGGTGTGTGATTTCCCTCCGCCCCACTGAAATTGGTGAATGTCACCTGCGTATATCCCTGCTCCTCCAGGATGTAATAGCATCTTTAAAACCTAACAGCCAATTGCTGCCCTCACATGTGCATTTAGATTTATCCCTACCTCTCTTTATTACAATAATGAGTGGGTAGCAGATGTAGTCAAATGCTGTTGCAGTATTCTCCCTCTGCCCTCCCTCCCTTTTCCCTAGCAAGCAGTAGTTTGAATCTTAAGCAGTGTCTTGGATTACTTAGTGGAAACATTCCCCAGGCCCAGGGGAAAAATAGTTACACAACTGCCTAGAATCTTTTTTTTTTTTTCCCTTTTTTCTTCATTTTCAGTTCTATCATTCTCTCTACTTGGGTGAATCTTCTTTAATTATTAAAGCTGTACAATGAGAAGCACCACTAACTATGATGACAGATGTCTTCCTCTGTTCCTTCTTTCCCATCCCCAGGATTATCAATGGAAATACATGCTTGGCCAAAACATCATTTTGTTGCAGTATGAATTTCCCTGTTATTTTTTATTTGTGTTCTGTTTTTCTCAAGAGTGTAGGCAGATTTCTTGTTGGGATCCTCTTGTTATTACTCCCTCCACTTCTGAAGGTGAGGAAAGACTCAAGACACATTTGACTGCTAGAGCGTTTTTGAGACAGATGCATTTGGTCCATTGTCTTTGACTCAAGCAAGATGGTTCCCCCTTTCTGCTGTGAAACACTGAGACGCTGTGTTTCAAATGTGGCCCCTGTTTTTGGGGTCTAGCAGCTCCTCTGAGTACTCAGGTACCCTCCAAACCTAGAAGCACTGAAATCACCGGCTGCTTTCAATAGAATTGGTCATCACTCAAATGTACATATGTATGAATGCAGAGCGAAATTGGGTTGTGACATGCAGAGGGAATGAGCTGAAGTGATGAATGAGATTAATCTGAAACAATTTTTAAAGGGCTTTGAGATCTTTGAATAGAAATGCCAGTGAAAGAGGAAACAGAATTACGATTGTTCGCATTGATACTGTTCTCTCATCACCATTTTGCATGCTCCCAGGGCTGGGAGACCTGTGCACGTCTCGGGGCCAATCTGAACTGTAGCGTGAGGTCAGAGAGCTCCATCCCATTGCTCTCTTGCATGCTTACCTCACCTGCCCTTTCTGGCATACAGATGCTTCTGCCTTTCCTGCAGTCACTGCGGCTGGATTGGGTGCTCACCAATCACTTGTGGCATTTGAAGAAGCTGGTAGGGGGATGCTAATTTAGCTGTTAGCTGCTTGTTCAAAAGTCAAATTAGCCTCTCACATCTCTGCCTTTTTGGGATCATTGTTTTTCCTGTGGTTGGTCTGCTGTGTTATTTACACTTTTCACAAGAGAGGTGGAGTGCCATCTGGATTTGGTGTGCAGCCAAAGCTGATCTGAATGCCCACAGAATTAAAACAGAGCTGACACGTATGGGGAATATCAAGCCCTTTAACAGGTACGAGAGCAGCTCTGGAGCAGCGTTTTCCCAACATACTGTGCTTGGTAAATTGGGCAGCATCGAAGCATTGAAAAGATTTTCTTTGTTACGTCTGTTGTCTACTGCCTGTCTGATGCTACAGCTCTCTAAACAAGCTCATTACAAATCAGTGATGTGCTTGGCTCAGCATGTCCACACTGCAATGTTAGGACCCAGCCAGTGACCACAAAACTGCAGGCTCTGGGGTGGTGCTGCTGCAGCTGGCAGCGAGATGGCAAGGAGGCCATTTCTGTGGTGCTTGGGCTGCTATAGGGCCTTTGCAAGAGGCCAAGGCTGCAAAATGCTGGGCTTTGACAGCAGTACTGGGTCAGGTGCCTGGCTGCTCTCTGAACAATTCCCAGGTCATGTCATTGTACAGAAGGGAGTAGTTTAATCCCAGTGAAGGGAACAGATGGGAAAGGGCTATGGCAGCATTTTGGGATTTGCAGGTGTTGCTTGCTGCGGTGCCTCTTTTGGTTGCCTGCACGGAAAGGTTTCCTTGCTGCCACCTTTGCACCCTGTGGGCTAAGGAGTCCTTCAGCCCCAGGCAGACAGGGGAGGGATGCTAAGTCACAGCCAGCCCCTGTGGTTCTCGATCCAGTGTGCTTTCCCCACCCAGCTCTCAGCCATGTGTAAATCTTCTCTTATTCCTCACCTGCCAGAGCCCAGGTGGTGAAAGATCTGGTGGCAGGTAAAGTAATCAATCTGGAGGACTTTTAGCACCACGTCCTGACATCATTTGACAGCACATCTCTGTCAAGGAGACTGTGCCTTTCCTTGATCAATAAATCAATCCATCCTTTTTTTACCTTTGTGCACCTGCGTGTCGGTCAATTCATGCCATGGACAATGTAGAGCTGGCACTCAGGTGGCATGGTAAATATTCCCTCTCACCAAGATCTTTCAGGGAAAATTCAAGCCCAGGGCTCCTGCAGGATCTCTGCAAGTAGCTGTGATGGCACTGCCCCACATCTCCTCACTTGCTCAGTCGTTGGGTGGCATCTGCTATGCAGGGTATCCGTATCAGGACGTCTCCATGCTGTGCAGAGCATTTCAATGAGAAGCCAGGAGCTTTATATCCCTGTAAGCCAGAGGGCTTTGTTTCCCCCAGGTGCCATGGTCACTGAGTATGACATCTCCCCTAGCACCCTCTACAGTGGAGCTCTGCCAGCATGTCCAATGCATCCCTCAGGAGCTCCCTTCCATGTACTAGAGAAGAGACTGTGTGGCCGAGCTGCCTGCGTTTGCCTGCTAAGGTTTCTAGAGACACAGCTTGTGTCAGCCTCAATCTCCTATTTATCTCCTCTCGTTCCTGCTGTCACAACCTCTTCCTGTGAATGCAGAGTGAGGAGGGCAGTAGCGTTGGGCAAAGAGAGACTGCCAAACAGCTGGGGCCTCAGAGGCCGTGCCATGAATGATACCATGCAGTGTGTTTGCTTGTTTGCTAAGGACCAAGGGCCACTAAAGTCAGTTTGCTCAAGAATGTCCATCTGTAATAGCAAGGGAAAGGGCTGTGTCTCTACGAGCATCTGCTCCACTGGGATGTGATTGTGTGAACTAGAAACAACTGGTTTGGATACTTCATGCCAATTTAGGGCAGCTGTCTTGGTTATTTTTTGCTCCTGGCTCTCTTGGCAAAAAGCTTTGTTCCCCTTTAGTAGCTTTTTTCTCCAATATCTCCTGTCATCTAAGCATAGTACAGGGGATCCTGATGTTTGGATACTGTTAAAATGCCTCATCTTGGGCTTGGGAAATCTTCAGACTAGTCCCAAAGTATTCAGAAACACTGAAATTGAAATGTAGAGAGTTTCCCGGTGGAGTCAGGAGGAGTCACTGCAACACATCAGAGACATCTGGGAGGCAGCACCAGACTGCAGCCTGTATTATCCTGTCCCCTACCTTTATGCTGTAACAACAAGATCAGCCTTCCTCTCCAGACACATCTAATTGTGTCCTTAGGCTATCATGACTATAACTACACCACTTCTCTAATTAGGCTTATGGTTCAACATCTTTCTTAATTTCTCCTTTCTTTAATTTCTTTGAAATGTTTTAGACAGCCTTCCTCACTTAAGCAGCCTTTCATCACCTAACATCCTTCGTCACTTGCTGCCTCTCCCCTGGATGTAGCCTGCAGAGGTACCGTGAGGCTGTCCCAGCTCCCATCCAGCTAACGCTTGCAGCTGCCAACAGGGCAAGAGGAGCCCCATTCTCATCACAGCCACGAGGTCCAGGCAAGGGCTTGCTGTGCTGCAGAGTGACAGCTGCAAAATTCCTGGATGACCCTGGGTTTGTTCCAGTACTAATTGTTCTTACTTCTTTTTGGAGGTCAGGCCCTGCCGCTGTTCGCCAGCTCCTCAGAGAGCTGAGAGGAAAATGGAGACTAAAAGCTTAAAATGTGGTCCTCGCCTCAAAAAAAAAAAAAAAGAAAAAAAAGCAACCTGATAAAAATAGCCTCTTCCTCCACTGTTGCTCTAATTCCTGTGTGACTCCAGGTCAGTTTTGCTCACTCAAGACAGAAAAGAAGTTTTTGCTGTCTCTCTCTCTTGTTCGCCACATTGCTTCAGGAGAGAGGCCTGCAGTTTCTCAGTGGGACGCTTAACTAAGGTCTAAAGGAAAAAAATGAGCTGCTTCTTGGCAATGAGGAAAAAATGCCCAAAGCACTGGTTTAATCCAAAGATCCTCACTTAGGTCTGCATGGTTGAGAATAAGACTGAAGTGTGACCAGCAACTTAAATCTTTCAGCAGGGCGCAGCAGGAATCACAGATTTATGATGAACACCATTGTTAAGTATCTATTTCCTAGGAACTTCTTTGGGAAATTATCCTTCAAACGTTTTGGCCAACGAGAGACTTGCCAAGTGTTTATGATGTAAGCCTGCTGCTTGCCTTCAGTTCAGAAGACATACTTCTTCCCTGTAGGGTTCTGCAGTTTCAGGGTGTAAAGCATGCCTCCTTCTCTTGCTTCTGTGATTGCTGTGACTGGGTAGGGAGACCGTAGTCTGCTCAAGGAACCTTTCTAAAGAAAGGAAAACATCAGATAATCAGAAATAGGTTGCAGACTACATTAATGAAGTGTGCACAGACTCCTTGCTTCAGCCTATCCCAGGTCCAAGAAAAAATGCCCTCAGGTTGACTCTCTGTTAAGCTTGAACACACACCTCTTCTTATGTGCACATCTGCTTATGTGCACATCTGTATATGGAGTGTGTATTGGGAGCATCCATCAGGATCTGGACATGAAAGCTCTTCCTCTCTATCAAATGAGATTGCTTTTTCTGGGTGCTCCCCTTTCCTCCTTCTCACCAGCTCTGCTGCCCTGGCTTGTTAAGGTTGCTGAATGCAAGGGACTCATAACCACAGACCAGGCTTGGGAAGCAGAAGACTTTGATCCAGGGAGATCTAGCACCTCACCTCACTGCATCAATGCTCTCATCTAGCTTCTCTGCTAACATCTCTCTATCCTTCCTGAGAGACAGTTGTCCCAAGGGCTAGGCAGAAATTTGCCCTCTCTCACCCTGATCAGAGTTGCTTAAGAGAGGAGGAGAGATCACAGCCAAGGCTCCCTGTGAGCAGCTGTCTGGATGGGCACTGAAAGCTGGAAAATCCGTCAACTGAATCTTAAAACACTCCATGACAGGTCCCTCTACTGGTATTGTTATCAATTCCAGGACATCCTGTGGGGACAGCACTGCAACTCAGGTCAAGAAATAGGGAAACCAGGCTGGAGCTTTGAGAGATATACCATTTCCATTCATTTCTGCCCAGGAAGCAACGTAGAAGCAAGGGAGGAGGGAACCAAAAGCTCCTTCCCAGTTAACAGTGTGAGTCTGCTAGCTGAGGGGCTTTAAGGGCAGCTGCCAGCTATAGTAAGGCTTGCACGAAATACAGAGGAGCTGGCTGTTCACATGTCATATGAGGTAAGGAAAAGGAACTCACTGATGTATACAGAAATAGCAGTCACAAGCGAGCTGGGGAGGAGAGCAGGAAATGTTCCTTACTCACAGGAAAAAACGTGTGTATGTGTGTGTGTAATACTGTTTTGAGTGGAATTGCCTGCTCTCCCATTCTTTTCCTATTCCCATTTTTTCATTCTCTTGTGACTGGCAAAAGTCACCCCTCAAGCATCCCTAGATTACCACCTCCCAGGGAACTGAAGCTCTCAGTGCACTGAGAAATGGTGGTGTGGGCTGCACAGGGGCTTTCCTAAAGCAGAAAGCTGACCTCAGAACCGATGTGGAAGAGGATTTAAATCAACGCACTATCATTTGGAAATGTCCCATGCCCTGTGTCCTAGAACTCTTCTGCTGGTTCCTGCCTGTATACTCTTAGATTGGTGGGCCCTGGTTGCCTAAGGCTCAGAGCCACATGCACATGGACCCTGCTGTCCTGCCTGCAGTTTCATCTGCACCCATCCTCCCTCGAACTACAGAAGAAGCAAGGGGAAGGAGAATCTAACCCCAGCCACACACTGTGTGGTCTGAAGCTGGTCCTCCCCGTTCCTTCATTTCTGTTACCCGTTCCTGGGGGCTCTCAGAGTCCTTCTGCAGGATCAGCCAGTCTAGCTGGAAGTTGTGAGAATGGTGAGGGATGAAGTCCGGGATGAAGCCAGGGTGAGAGACAGCAAGTGAAGCAAAAGCAGAGAACAGGCTCTGACTGCAGATGGATTTTGCCCCCTTCTGTCAGCTTCCTGCAACAGACCTGAGCTGCTGCCTCAGGCTGGCTCTGCATTGCTGTGCTTGGTGCATTTGACTGTACAGATGCTGTCGACAGCCACTCGCATCCGTCCCACAGACACTTTCTGGTTACAGGCAAGGAGGCCAGAGATTATGACTGTAGTGTTTGGTGAGCTCAACTTTAAAGAGTCAGAAGTTATTAGGGTAGGGCAGAGAAGTTTGGGGGGGAGAGGTATGGGAGGGATAAAATGTCTGCTTGGGCAGAGGATTTATGTAGCTGAGGCAGTGTCTGAATAGATCTTAGAAGATGCCAGTGTATTTTTGCCTGCTAGATCCTCTTGTGAAACTGCTGCTGTCCTAAAAACTGTCAGTACCTGCATGTTGGTCTCACAGGAACGTGAGGGCAGGATGCTCTCACAGGCCCAGTCTCCTAATGGATAGCAGGATAGGTATTGCTGGATAGGACAATTAATGGATAGGATAGAATTGCTAAAGTAATACCTGTGATTGCGTCAACCTCCTCCCCTCCCTCTCCTCCCCTCATCAAAGCTACTGTGGTCAGTGTGTTTGCTTGGAATGCTTGATTGAGGAGGGCTCTGGAGCACCAGGGGGAAGCCAAAGAGAAGTACTTGGAAAGGAGGGAACCTGGGGTGTACCTGATTTCATGTAGTTCTGCATGTATGTGGCACGTCCCCACCAGCCTGACTGTGTGGTAATCATCTGAGGAATTACATTCTTCTGTTCTTGGCTCCAGAGGAACAGCTCTTTCTGACATTGTATTGCTGTTCATAGTTCTGGGCTTTGGTAGGAAGGTTCCTACTTCCTTCCTCTCCGGTGTGATCTCTGTGCAGGCTTGGTGCACACTTCTAAGCAGCTACACGTTGTGACTGCAATCTGTGCAGGCTCAGCAACGTCCCAGAGCCTTCTCATGGACATGGTTTCTGCATGCAACATACGGGGGCCAGAGGGCCACCTGAGATGCAGTACTTCCAGTAGTGTCTTGTTTTTTTTTGTTTTATTTCACAGTTGTTATTTTTAACAACAGTCTGACCAACAATAACATTTTGAATTGAAATAGACCCAGGAAGATGTGCCTTCAGAGCTGTGCTAACCTCCTGCTTGCATCCCAGCTGAAAAGCAGGTCTGCTGGCCTAACCCACTTCTTTTCAGCCACTGTCAGGACAGGTTCATCTCTGGAATGCTCCTGAACTTGCTCCAGGGCACAGCTGGCATTAGCAAAAGTGAGGTGGAAATCTTAGAGGGAGCTTTGCCTTTTTCTTCCCCATGGCGGTGTTGTGTACCAGCTGATCCCCACTGCAGCAAAAACACTGTTAGTCCTTTAAATTGGTGAGTGGGGTGACCCTGCCTGGTGGAGGGGGTCTGAGTAAGCCCAGGAAACGGCATGGAAGTACACCCCAGCCTTCCTGGCACTGCAACAGCAGACTGGTATCCAAGTGTCACGGTTCATCTTCTAGTGCATTGCTCCATTTTCTTTTCCTCCCATTATTTTGCATTTATCTATGGCCTTTGTATCTTTTGGCTGCAGCTCAGGCCAGTCACGGGCAGCTCACCAAGGCACCTGTTCCTGCATCATTCCCTATCTCTTTCCCTCTCTTCCTGTTTCACAAGGCAGTATATACAGGTTACTGGGTAAAGCACCTAGCCTTCCGCATGCAGATTGTTTCCACACAAAGCTTGGCAAATTCTGGTCGATCTCTAGTGATGAACATCTTTCTAGGTTGGCCAGTGTGGGAAGAAAACAGCTGCCTGTGGTATATTGGTTCTATTTTTCCTCAGTGAGAAAGAAGAGAGGTCTGCAGCCCTCTACCCTCCTGCTCGATGGCCTTGTGCTTTGTCTGCTGCCTCAGTCTAGGGAGACCAGAAACCAGGGCTGGTAATCTTCCCGCCTGCCAGAGCCACGAGCTGGTGCCTCCTGATGTCCTGGCAAGAGCACAGTGTGGCAGCCTTGTCTTTTCCCCAAACAGCTGAGAGTGGCACCTGTGACTCTGGGAGGGAAAGCTGGACAGGTTTTTGAAGTGCTAATGATGATTAGTTTGTCTAAGCCAGCACAAACTATCAATGGGCTTGAAATGTTAATCAGGAGAAGGGCCTAGTACTGAAGAACTGCAGAATGAGAAACGAATTGAGAAGCAGGGGGAGAGCAAGGCCTAAGTGGGGATTTGACACAAGTATTTTCAGCTGCTCAGCTCCGTGCTCTGTGAGTGGGACAGATGCCTTCTTCATGTCTGAAATACCTTACTTCACTTGCAGAAGCGTTCCATTTATGAGGAACTTCATTCTGACAGCATAGGAAAGCCTCCTTAGAAACTGCTCTCCAGATCTTCCTCTTCTCTATTTGGGTAGCAACCCTGTAACCCACTCACATGACTCCCCATGAATTTGCCCTTTTATCCTTACACTACCATTTTCTGCTTGCTTATGTTGGAGTGCATTTACTTAGCATGGTCCTGTAAGATACTTGCACACAAACCACTGCCACGCAGGCTGCACTTTCCTGTAGACTGCATGGATGGTTGGACTCTGATAAACACTATAAATATGTGCTCTGTAAAAAATATTTGCAGATATTCTCCTCTCTCTCCTCTCTCCTTTTCCTTTTGTAGATACCTGTGCATCTCTATATATTTATCTCACATTTGCACTTGCTCTGCAAGCCTGTACTATCACAGGCTCACCGAGACACAGAGGAAGATGTTCCTCAGTGAACCTTGCCATGCTGTGCTGGCCCTTCTAGCTCCCAGGTCTCCTTAGAATGGCATTGCTGCTTGCACACATCTCCTGCTGGAATCACGTTACCAGTGAGTGAGGGTAGATAGGTGCAATGATGATGTCCCCTCATCACACTGAATCCTGGTGCTGCATAGATGGGACTGTCAGTACTTGCTCACAGGAACAGAGTGCCAGGCACTCCCGTTTTGTTCTTTGAGATGGTTGGTAGGCTCCGTGGAACAACATATGCATTAAAAAATGGAAAAGAAGAAGAGAAAGAAAAAGAAATGCATCATTTCATAGCTCTCCAAGCACAGACTTGCCTAGCTTCCTGCTCAAAGATCCAAACAGCACAGCTCACTCAATTAGTCAGTGACGTAAGGACTGCCATATCAGGCAGAACCAAGAATCCATCTAGCTACCTTTGCTCCATATGTCTCCCGCAGTGACCTGCAGCAGATGCCAAGAGACAAACGTAAGAATGATGTGGGTGTGTAATGATACCTCCCTGTTACACTGTCTGAGCCTCCAGTTACCCTGCAGTGCCTGCTCCATGCTGGATGGTTCATGGTCTGAACTGCTCCCCACCCCTGCCCTGTCCTGTGGCAGTAAGTTCCACCACTGAAACATGTCCTGCCTGCTTTACTGGGCATTTACTTATCACCTGTCCACTCCATTTGGTTCCCATTGTTTATAGTGGAAGTCTTCCTTACTTGTTACCTTACATTCCTGTCGTGTTTCTTCTCAGCTGATTATGCTGTAACCTGAAGAAATCTAATCTTTTTGCCAGGTGGAGAAATACCCAGACTAGAGTGAGTTTGAGGTAGCACCCCAAGCATCCTTAGCTCTTGGCACACTGCACATCTAGTAACCTCTTCTTTAACTGATGCTAGAAGTCAACCTGGCAATGAGTGCACAAGCACTATATTCCAGTCCAAAAGGAGCACTTGTGTAGTCTGTCTGCCTTTTGTATGCTAAGGATATTAATATCCTGTATCTAGTTGTCCACCAAAAAGGCCTTCGAAGAACATCTGCTCACTGCATTTCCTGTATTCTTGCTCATTTCATGACCCAGACCCTTAAGCTGTCCCGTTTGTGCCAGCCAGCAGCACTGTCCTGGGCACCACACTCCTCAGAGGAGGCTGGCACATCACAAGACAGACCTGAATTAATGCAGCTGGGGACTGTCACCAGTCCTGTGATGTGCAAAGGGTTTCAGCCTTTTCTCAGATTGTGTGTTCCTGAGTATGTTCTTCTGGGAAGGAGATAACCAGGAGCTGTTATCAAAGCATCTGGCAAGAGTCCTGGCCTTGTGTGGCTATGTAATTATTTGCATCCCTGGCACCTTGGGAGTGCCACCTTCTGCATCTGTCCTTTTGCAGAGGAATAGTTCTGCAGTCAGCTGCGTAGTGTAATCACATCAGTGGCCATTAGGATTAGCTCTGATCTTTACAGAGGCAAAATCCACTTGCTGTAAGCGGCTCAGACAAGATGGAGAGAGAGCAGAGCTCCCATCTTGGAAACTGATGTAGAGATAAGGAATTCCACTGAAGAGAAACACAGAAGTGAAAGCAATAATAATAATGAATCTTCTTAATCAAGTAATCTTTTCACGCTGAGCGAAGCCTTTAGTTAGTTTAGCCCCATGTGTTACAGTATAGCAAACAAACCCTTTAAGTCAATGGACAGACACATTTTCCTTCAGCAAGCTTTGGAACAGAAGCTGGTGAATGAGCCAGGCACCAAGATTCAATGTAGCCGTTGTTCCTGAGCTTTCCTTCAGTGGCTGATAGGAATGCGTTTCACTGAGAGCTGTCAGGAGATTGGTGTTTTTCAGTTCAGGTACTCTGCTCATCTCATGTGCCCACCTCTTGCACAGCTTTACTGTTTCATCAGATGTGGCTCTCAAGTTTTCCAGAGCATCATGCAAAATCTTCCAGCACCGATACGTAGTCAGCATAACTGTGTACTCCTGTCTTTGTCTCGCTCCCTGGGGACAGTCTTGCAAACCAAAGCCATTTGTGTTAATGTTCGCAGCAAGCGAATAAAATGGGCCACGAACACCATCAAAACAAATCTGCTGTTTATATTTGAATGACTGTTTGGTCATGCTCTAATAGCAATAATCATCAGCAGTAGCAGCAGGGAGCCAGCATGCGCGTTAACTGCATTACATTTTCATTTGACATGAGTAATTGTAACGTTCAGTGAAGTTGTTCTAATAGTTACAAGGCACTTGTTGGTCCACGAGGTGGGAAGTGGAAGAAGGCCAAATTAGGGTAGTTTTCCTGACCCCCAATAACAAATTGTCTCACTCTCAATCCGTAATGTAGTAGAAGTACTTTGACTGCTGATGATTATTTTTAAACTATATTTAAGGCACATTGGCAATTTCCTCTTCTGCATGAATACAGATAATGATAAGAGATGGCCCCAGCCAGGAGCCTGGTGTCTGAAGGCTGGATGTAGTGGCTGGATCTGATGTATAGCTTTTCTCTTTTCCAAACTAAATGAAGGTCCCCTGTATTTAGCCGCTCCCATGTTTTGTAGGGGAAAGGCAAGGATCAGTTATATTGAGCAAAGAAAATTCTCAGCTAATAAAAAAAAAAGTGACTGAGTCTCCAGTCTGGTGATGCTCTGTAGGGTATCTTTAGGTCTTCGCCTGCACTAGAAGTTGAGCCAGGGGTCACTGACCTTCCCACTGTGGGTTCAGGCTCAGGGCCTGAGGTGTGCTAGCTCTGGTGTGGGGGTGCCCAGCCTGTCACACTCAGAGGCTCCAGCTAAAGGCTGAGCCCTGAGGCTCTATTTCAAACTTATCTCTAGTCAGCACTAGAACCACTGGGTGGTCATCCTTCTTATTCTCTAAATAATAATATATAAAAAAAAGTTGAAAGCCAGGGGCCTCACAAGGAGGCTTTTGCATGCTTATACATGGTGTGGCTAGGCCCCAGAGGTCTCTGCCTTGGTGCCCTCCCTGCTAGTGGCTGGCACGTCACTCAGCGTCACCCCGGGGTGACCTCCTTGCTCAGCACCATGAGGTTCTGGCTCCTGTTCACAGCAGGGCTTAAACGGAGTAGAATGAGGCTCCGATTACAGTTCTAACGAGGATGAAATTCCCGATTCCCATCTCGTGCTGAGATCCCAGCTGTAGGAATTTATCTGATTGTTACAGCCATGCTGATGCTTGCTTCTCATTCTGCCACGGCCTCTGCAGTGCCTGCAAATAGCGGAGTGCTCCTTGAGCAGCCAGGCCAGGCAGCTTTCTCATGTGGCAGCAAGAAGTCATTTTGTTCACTCACCTGTGCTTGCATTAATAGTTTCCTAGTTGCCCCCTATGAAACACTTTTCCAAATGCATACCTGCCTCCCTTCTGGACTACAAAAGGATCTTGTGGGATCAGGTATCCAGCTTCACTTGTTTCCAACTGTTCTTTTTTTCTGGCCCAGGACCAACCCAAACCCATAACACCAGGCCTTGCCCAAACTTTGCTTGGTTCTGTACAGGACCATGATCCATGAGCACGTGCTCCCTCTAGCTCTGCTCTGGAGCACTCCAGAGCAATTCAAAGTTTCCTTGTGCTCAGCTGGATGCAGAGGTGTCCTGGACCTGGCCACTGGACTGTGAGGATGAGTGGTTCCTGTGCCTTACAGCTGTCTTCCTCTTGAGCCAAGGCTGTGACCTCAGTTTGGCTGTGTCTGGTTGACCCTTTCTGCTCTGCTATGTCTTCTGTGTCATTTTGTTTCAGGTGAGTTTCTTTCATGTAGTTTTTAAGGGATGCTGAGACTGCCCTGTGTGCTGCCAGCGCAGCCAGAGGCTGCTGGAATCTGGTTCAGACAAGAAAGGAGGAAAGGAACAAAGATACATGAAATGAAGATGGAGAATAGGGTAAGGAGTTGGCACAGGTGTTCTCCATGTAGGGCCAGGCAGCATTTTCAGGCAGCAGCAGCACGTGGTGAACATCACTTTGCATATGAAAATCTAGTTAAGCTAACGAGGTCCTTAATTAGGGCTTTTATTATCTTTTAATTCTTTGCTTAAAGGAAAGTGATTACAAAGCTCATCTTTATGATACAGCAAACTAATCTTTCATTTCTGAAGTGTTTTCTTTGCTTTCCTTCCCTTGCCACAATAATGAGGAAAGGGAGAGAGAGAAAAGGGAGGGGGACAGAAAAAGGGAAACAAAGCCTTGAGAAAGAGTCCACAAAGCAGAGCGTTTGAACCTGTGTACTCCTGCAGTAGCGTTTCATTGCAGATCAGAAAGAGCCTTGGGAAACTGTGACTCAGTAGTTGGGAACAAGTGGGCGAGCGACGCATAAAGCCCAGGAGCACAGAACACTGTGCTGCAATATCTGCAGATCTCTGTGCCCAGCAGTAGGTTTGCTGCTCACAAATAATGCTGGCAGTGGCTCCCCGCCTGTGGCCTATTTTGCTTCATGCCCTACAGTCCTATAGGATGGCTTATGGAAGGTGCCTCAAATAACAAAGCAGAGTAACTGGAGCTGTAGGGCTCATGTTTTATCCCATCCTGTTAAACTCACCAACATACAGACCTGGGCTTCACATAGAGAGCAGTTAATCCACTCAGTTTTAATGTATTGCACACTTTGATATCTCTGTCATGAGAGTCTGACAGTGGGTAACACATACATTATGTGTTTCATGTTATGGACATTCGTTGAAAACCGCTGAATTTGTGTTTCTTATGAACTCTGCCAACTTTAAACCTTGGTTGCCACTTCATTCACCTACTTCTGGAGGCATAATACATTATGGCCTGGAGCCATGTCAACTAATACTGTGATCGTGACTGATCTCTCCAACTAGAGAGCGTAAGGTGGGGTCAGTTCTCTGACAGTGAGAAACCCACGAACCTCTTGGTATGAGCTCCACAGAGGCAAGTTTTGTGAGCCAGAACTGATCAGTTGCCCTGCTGCATCATCACACAGATCCCTGTGCTACTGGTGGAGTGGTCCTTTGGATATCATATAAAACAAGGTGCTGATCATCTGATGCCTTTCAAAGTCATAGGGAGTTTCTCATCAACAACTTGGGCTGAATTCTGATACAAATTATTACATTCCTCTTTCTGAATTCCTTCTCTTTGCAATTATAATTTTCCTCCCTCTTCCCCCTCACCTCTCCCCCCCCCCCTTTTTTTTTTTTTTTTTTCTGGCCTACTTCAGCATTGCAGAACAATTGCTGCATCCTGCACCATGGGTAGCTGCACTTCGGTTCTTGCTGATGTGATCTTTACTGTATGTCTTCAATATAACAGAAAACACAGCTCAGTGAATCTAAATACCATCCACTTTTCATTGCTGTAATAGCAATGTCTGGCATGCAGATTTTAATTCAATTAGAGCCCAAATTAACTTAACGTAGATTTTTTAAACCTTCAGCTTTCAGCCTGGAATACAGCTGTGCGTTGGACACTGGGCATCAAAGCAATTTGTATCTATGCAATCATTTTCCCTGGTAAAAGAACATCAGCTTTATCTATGAAGTTGTAGATGATGCTGAAGACAAATGGACTGATTTTCCAAGGTGCTTGCTGTCTGCATTTCCAATTCAAGTTAATGCTTAGTATCTGTGAAAATTAGGCAAAAGATTTTTTACAACCACTTCAAAGTGCTTTGTTGTCTCTTTCCTCAGTATCGTTCATATTTATCTAGATTGAAGGAAGTTTAGAGAAGCAAATACAATTACTGGCACTTCTTTGTCAACCTGGCAATAGCTTCTGTCTATTCTGCTTAGAAATCTTGGTCTAAGAAGGTAGGATACGTGTGTATTTTGGCTTTTCAGACAATGTCTAGTGAATGCCCAAATAGCTTATTCATTATGATATTTTTAAACTGAAGGATTAGAGTCAGTGTTTTTAACTGTTTGTTAGCTTGTTCATCTTAATCCCTCCAATACCAGGTAGCTTAATTTTCCACTAATTCCTTAAGGACACAGTGACCTTAGTTAGAATTAGTATGAGTTACAGAACAGTTTAGCATCTCCATAAATCTGCATAGATCTAAACTGCATTATAAGATGAACATCCATGGCATTTGCTTTGTCTGGAGCCCCAGTTAAGTCATCTTTGCCCGATCTCTGCCCACAAGGTTCTGTTTTAGATTCACAGGTATTTTATGTACAGGATCAACATCACTTTCTGGCTTCCTGCAAGACTTGCCAAAGTCCTCCTTTATGTTAACTTCCCTGTACCCAAATTAAAACATCATCCATTAAAAGTCTGACACCTCGTAATCCCTCAAAGATCTGTGCAATTACTCTTCGTAATACCTCGGGAGCAGAACTTGTACCAAATGGCCTTTGCTTCAATTCATTGTATAATATCCAAATGGTGTATTAAAAATCACTAGCTTGGAGCCTGTGCTAATTTTTTTCTCCCCCCAAAAATCATGTTTTATACATAGCATTTAGAATATTTCTGGCTTTTGTTTGTTTGTTTGTTTGTTTGTTTTTCCTGCTAAGATATTAGCTGTCCTATTTTTTTGGTGATTCTGATCAGATGCTGTACGGATTTTATGGCTTCAGTTCATTCATGTGAATCGATACGCATCCGTAGTGTATTTGACTACTCAGTTACAACCTCATAATTCCTTCAAACTGTAAATTTTTCTTCTGTACATTCTGTACATGAAAAGCATTTGCTTTTTCATATGGTCAGGTTTAGGGTGAGTTATACCTTTTTCTGTGTGGGCCTTACATGAGAATTAGTAATTTCTCAAAGTTGTGTTTGGAGATGTGAGGATTCCTGTAAGTCTGTTTAGGATTCTGCAGAGATTACGGCACACATCACTTTTTACTAACTCAGGCTATGTCACTTTCAAGTCCTAGTATTTTCCCTGGAACACATTGCAGTTTCCCAATTTAAAAAAATACAGCCATGCCATTAACGTTTAGCTGTGTTTGCCTGTCTGAGCCATTTATTCTGCACTCTCCGTGCCAACAAAAATATATATGCCGTTACTTTCCGCTCACTAAATGTGCAGGCATAATATGTGTGCCACAGCTTTGAATTAATGATTCTGGGCCTTTCTTGGCTTCTTTACGCAGCATTGTTGTGTGGCTGGGGGGATTGTGATAATGAGAATTTGTATTTCTCTTTTGGGTTCTTTTTCAGATTCCCTTCTTCTCCAGTTTTCTCTCTTTGAAATGATGCAGCATGGACACACATTCATCACTGAGTCATACAGAGCCCAGCTGTGCGTTCTACTGCCTTTTAAAATGTCTCTGTTTCTGGGTTAAGATTGTGTAACTTCTTCAGAGGTTTGCATCCATCTGGGGTCTCATCCGATGCCCCCAAAAGCCTGTGGAATAATCCTAGTTGCCTTCAGTGGGCTTTAGATAAGGCTAGGTCATTTTGTCCTGAGGTTATGAATTTCTCTTTCAATTAAGAGTTGTGGAGCTCTTCAAATCCATACAACCATGCTTAAATTTCTATCCAGTCCCCAGTGCATCAGCTAGATCACATTACCCATGGTTGCAATGTTTTTAAATGATCACATTTATATAGTAGCAGCTTCTCCCTCTGATTATCAGAGCTCGAGCCAAATCCTTCCCAGTTTCTTCTCCTCCCATGCAAAAGCGGTGTGTGCCAGCAAACACAACAGCGTCCACTGAGTGAACGGTTCTGTGGCGTTTTAAGTGCCTCCTCTGCAGCTTATTGGCACTGGGCAACTGTTCAAATTCTTCCTGATGCTCTCTTTTCTGTTACTATTTCCTGATAATTTGAAGAATTTAGGGGGTATAAACACTCCTCTTCCAGCTATGACTTGGGTCACGGTTTAGTGGACACTAAGAAGGAGAGGCATGTTGCTTTTATGAAAAGAAAAGTGTGCCTTTATGCACAGAAGTATACTCAGGATTCTGGAAATGTGTGAGTGATACTGAGCATGCTCAGAGTATCAGGACACACATCTATCTAGCCAGTCCTGTGCTAACATAATGCCACCTCAGCTCTGAGAGCTAGGCCTGAAATAAACACCTCTAGGGGTTGACAAAATGTTGATCCTGGGCTTGGTCCAAGCCTGGCTTTGGGCCATGAAGATACAACACCTCTGGACCAGAAACAAGGCAAAAAGCTGAACATTGCAAGCTAGCTGTCATGAAAGCGAGAAGATAAAACACAGGAAAAAAAGGAATTAACTAGGAGGCATCCATCAAAGTCCTTCTTGAGGTGAATAATTACACTCTCTGTTAATTACACGTAGTACTATAGCTTGGCTTTCATGATATATGTCAGTTTTTATTGCTCTTGTTGTCAGTTTCTGGATGTCATAACTCTGCTCCCCAGCAGCCTGTCATCAGAAAGAGCTATGCTAAATGAATTCCATAAAGAGAAGCATTTGCTAATGTTTGTTTCTTCAGGAGCTGCGGTGCAATAGGATAGCTGGAGCTCCTGTACCAGATTTTCCAGCAGGGTTGTGCTCAGAGTTTGCCTAGTTCAACAGCTTCTCTATAGAGTTGCACCCAGAGCCTGAGTAATTCTTGCTGCTGCAGGCAGAGAGGAAGGACGTTGTCCCTTACACAGACAAAAATAAATACATTTCAGTGTGCATTTGAAAATTTTAATTTGTTGTAGCCATGTGGAAAAGTTTTAAGTTTAGTCCACAAACTGAAATATGTTCTCATCAATTTTGCCTTGGATACGTTTGCATAAGGAACAAATTAGTCAAAAATGTCTGTGTGCCAAAATTTCATGAAGAAACATTGCCAATTTTCTTAGAAAACTGTGCTGCAAATATTTTATCCAGCTCTGGTGATCAGGATGAGTAAGAACAAGTGAATGTTTTCAGAGTAGGTTTGCGTCTCTGGTTCTCCTGTGCTCTTGATCAGAGTGTCTGCAGGCCTGAATATATCGAGGCCTGTAATATCCCTGTGAAATAAATGAGCATTATCTTCTCCTTCTTCATGGGAGGCTTAGAAAATAAGAGGCTATAGACTAAGTACTTAAGGATGGGATGAAAAGCTGTCTGGAAGTATGTAGGCTATAATGGGAGACTATGGTAGAAGTCTATTTTGTAGGTAAAATATTAGGTTAGATAAACCTTACTGGAAGTGAGGTGTCTCTGACAGATAAACAAAACTGTTGCAGGGATCCAAGGCAATTTATGCCCTTGGTGGCCATGCTGTCAGCGGAGATTAGACTAGAGACCTCAGGAAGTACTTTTTCACCTCCAAAGTTCTGCCAGTCTCTGATCTCATGTTTATCCTCTGGTCTAGTCTCATTTTCTGAAACTCAGGTCTTGCACAGATCAGGCACTGTGGCTTTTTCCCACCAGTCACATATTTTAGGTGCTGAAGATCACTGTGGACTTTTCTTGCTGGCTGTAAAACCTTGAAGCCATCTACAGCCTTTCTGATCTGATCAAATGCTTCTAACACAGCAGTTTGTAGACATCCTGGAAACACTGGAGAGCCAAGCAGAAATGATAGGGAAAAGTTGTGCTTCAGGTACTGTGGGGGACATGCAAGTAGGTGGGATCAGCCATCCAAGCTGCACTTAATTGTAGGAGGGGGATCAGCCTGCCACTTCAGATGCTTCCCTTTAAACAAAGGGCTGCCTGGAAATACCACAGGATTGCACAGGCTCAGTATTTTGCTCCAGTCACCTGTCAAATCATCACCTAACCTGCCTGTCGTAGCCATAAGCCACCATTCTCAGCCCTGGCCCTCTCAGCTGTTGGTGCAAGGACTGTGGGGCTGCCCCTTCTCAACTACCTTGCCTGCCTTTCCCCTCAGGGCAAGCCTAGAGAAGCAACATGGGGCAGCCTTAGTTCAAGGCCAGATCTCCTCCATGGCTCTCATTGTGTTTTCAGACCACTCGGCACTGATTTGGTTTCCTCTGGAATATAGAATCTCTTATTTTGTCTGTAACAGTAGCCTAAAATTGCTTTTAACTGAGCTAAAAACACATAATATCCTGGGTGCTGGAGCTCACATAGTCTCATTTGTTCTGTGGTTGGATTCCCAGGTGTCATAAAATGCTCCAGCTGAAGCTTTCCATTTGGTTAGTATAATTGTAATTGCACCAACTGGTGGGCAGGGAGGGGTTCTCTGATGTCTAATAAGTCAGTCTTCTTTTTGGGAATAAGAGGAAATTGCTGAGCCTCTCATGTTCTTATCTAAAGATATTTATGAGCTTCTCTGAACTTATTTCTGAAGTTTGTAGGGATATAGCAGCTGAGAGACCGCTGTTTATGTGTCAGAACTAATGAAAACTGATGCTTCTCTGGTGTCTTAGACGTCTTTGGGTTTAACTGTGCTCTGCCTTCTTGTGTAAATGAAATAAAGTCAGATAAAGGCAGACCCATTAAGGCAGTACACTTTGTTTGGGTTCCCCATCATTAAAATGGAGTCCAGGGCACTCTTAAGATTGTGGGGGTTTTTACAGGGAGTAGGCATGAAAGAAATCAGAAGAGTCTGTATGGAGGCTTTAAAGAGAAACAGGTATATGCTTTGACTAGTTGAAAGAAGGTAAGGATAGAACTTAATTTTGCAGTTTGGATTTTAGGAAGGGAGGGCAAAGAAGGACAGAAACTTACTTAGAATCTCATCTGTTGGTATCCCCTTTGAAAAGCTTTCAGCTGGACCTTCTGAATGTGGTTTTTCTGCTGATGCACTTCTGGTCAAGTAGTATCAAGATCTCATGTGACAAAAAAAAACAAACAGGTTGAAGCCCCTCTGGTTTTTCCAACTCAGGGTTTTTCTCTGGTAGGCTTCAGGTTGAATTGTGGTCCCAGGGACAATTCTTGTTGCCACAGGGCAGTATGTAATACAGTAAGGTATGTTCACCATTCAGGCAGAATTTGCCATTCTGGTCATCAAAGAAGTTGGAAAGGCTTCCTCTAGAAAATCAATGTCCTTTGGAGATGACAAAAAAAAAAAGAAAAACAAAAAGAAAAAAAACACAAAAAAAACTAACTGTAAGTGATCTTAATGAAACCTTTATATAGGTATTATTTGTGTATTTATTGTTAGCTCTCCTTGTGAAAAGTTGATGTGTGGAGGAGTGATTTAATTCAATTACTTGAAGACCATGCTTAAAAGTATTCCCCTAAGATCTCAGCATGTCTCTTAGCCTACCAGCATACTTAAAGACAGTTTGCACAATGGAAATCTGAGATCTCACATTCAAGTTAAATCCCACACAGTTGCTCTTGTTTTACTCAAATCAGCTTACACTTCTCTCTAGGAATATGTTGCCCAGATGCTTGGGGCTTTATAAGAGCAAGTGTTAACAAGCTTTAAGCCACAATACAATGTTAAGTTTTCTCTGATAAATAATATCTTTGAATTGGTGCCAATATAACCCTTGCTGTAGCATACTCTCGCCATCTGATTCTCAGAAGGCAAAGTTCTGGTGATTTCATCCTTCAGAACAGCAACCACTCACGCACTTGTCAGGAAATGCACCTAAAGCATTTTTCCATTTTTGATTGAGTCTCTCAAACTGATTTTCAGTGGAAAGTCAAGTTGATACCAGCATTCAAAGCACTTCTACATAAGCATTTTCATGGAGTATTTAAAATAAAACAACAACAAAAAAAAAGAACTAGAGCAGTCCGAAAGATATCACAAGCCCATCTCCCTACCCTGAATCAGAGTTACCTTTACCTGTTATTCCTTCACGTGATATGGTTCGAAAGCTGTTCAGCAATGGAGCTCCACACCCTCCCCAAGTAGACTTTTTTAGTAATTTACTGTGCTTATCAATTGAACTGTAATTTCTCTTTCTAGCTGCCATACATTTTTCTTTCTGAAATTTAAGCTGGTTATGTGTTGCTCTGTCCATGTTCCTCCCTTTCCTTTTGTAAACAATCTTGGGTATTAGTCGATGTTTATTGTCACGCCTCATCCAGACTTCCCTTCTGATTACTGATTAGCTCAAGTTCTTTCAAATTCCCCTTGAAACAAGTGTTTTCTATAATTGTAACCATTTCTGCTTGCTCTCTGTTAACCTTTGTCTGCATCTTTCTGTAATGGTCCTGTGCAAAACAGGACACAGCATTCCAACTGAACCCACTCAATGCTTGGTAGATTGGAAGGATCAAAACCATCCAAATTCCTGTGTCTAGACAACATTTGCCTTTTTTACAATGCTATAACACTGCTTATGTAAGTCCAGTTTGCAAACCACTGCATTCCACCCTTCTCAGATTTTCTGAAGGGCTTCTTACTATCTGGTTGTTCCAGTGTCTTATGAGCATACAGTTGTTTAATCTTGGTAAAGTCTTTAATTGATACTTTAGTTGAATTAATGGCATTTTTAAGAGTGCTTCTCCTCTTTGTAAAAATCCTGTTAAATTTTAATTTTAGCTTTTAGCATTCTTTCAGTCTTCCTAGCAAGGTGTCCTCTACAGATTTGTAAGCCAGGTCTCCATTGCACTTCATCATTCACCGTGAGGAAGATGCTCAACGTATTGGGCCCATGGCATCTCCGTGCAGCTTTCCTTTTTAACGCAAACTACTGAGAACAGCCCTAAAGTAAGAGTGTGCCACTGGTTTTACACCTACCCTTGAGTCATTACTAGTCCATGTTTTCCGAGATTGCCGAAGAGAGTATTGCAGGCACTAGTGTCACAAATCCTACTAAAAGTCAAGATATATGGCATCTATTGCTTGTCACCTATGCCCAAGGCCCATTACCTGTCACACAAAGAAATTAAATTGGCTTGACACAATTTCTTTCTGACAATTCAACAGGGCATGTTACTCATCTCTTCATACTTATCCTTTTAGCTTCTTACATATAGTTCGATTATTTGCTTCAGTATTTTTTCTTGGGCTGAAAGTTAAACTGAGTAGTCAGTAATTCCCTAGCATAATTTTTTAAAGCTAGACACCATGTTTCCTCTTTCCAGACTTCTGAAATCTTTTCTGTTCTCTATGATTCATGTTCTCCATGAACTGAAATTGCTTCAGCCATTTCTCTAAGTATTCATCAGGACCAGGCAACGTGAAAGAGTATTCCTCTGGGTGTTTTTTTTTTTTGTTTTGTTTTGTTTTGTTTTCTCATGTTCCTTTTCCCTAGGCAATCATAGCTTTAGCTTTCATAGCTCTGACGTTAATAGCATGGCATTAGATGCTTACACTCTACCTTCTTAATTATCTGGACCCTAATATGATTTGGCTTTTAGCGTGTCATCTATTCCTTCCCCTTAACACTTTCCTTTGTGTTCTTGCCTCTTTTGGTGATGGAAGGGGATATTTCTTGTTACTTTTCAGCTGCATCCCTGCATCCTGCAGGTAAACACATCCCTGCATCCTTTCAGTGGCTTGGTCTCTGTGCTTTCTTCTGATGCCTGAGCTCAGCAAAGTGCTTGATTTATTCAGTTTGGTTTCCTGCTTCCTTCCCATCTGCCTTTCCATGTTATGCAAAATGACACTTAGCATTGGGTCTCTTAGTATCATTTTTGGAGTCATTCTCAGCTTTCTTTGCCTCCTTTCTCCTTTAGACTCCCTTCATGAAATTTTACCTACCAGAATTGATGGAAATCTGCCTTGCCAAGGCTTCTTGCTTTCATGTTGCTGTCTTCTTACTCATGTCATGGATTTTGAACTCTGCCCTTCCTTTTACACTCTCACCAAAGCTGCCTTCTGCTTTCATAACCAGAGTTTACTTTGGTTCCAGGTATTAAACTTATTTCACCAAAGAGATGGTGGCTTTGTGACTGTAGATCTTTCTGCTCCACAGCGCTTGCTGCCATAATGGTGTTTCCCTTTCACATCCTCCTTCTCCTTGTGTGTCCCCCTAGTTGATGTTTATGTGTAGCAGCAAGACTTGAAAGCACTGACTGAGCTGTAAACACAGAGGATGTGAGCTGCTGTAACTGCCCTTCTCCCGCTGGGTCACTGGTTAGCAGTTTTGTTTACTTGGGGTTTTGAATTCCTTTGGGCTTGCCTCACATTGCATGAACTTCATGGATGCTTTGCGTTTGCTTTCTCTCATTTAATGCTCATTGATGTTGAACAGCCCATTTCTTGCAGCTCTGCTTTGATTTACGTATCAGCACCAGTAACAACCTGATTGCATTATCTTCTTGTGTCAAATCCGGTCATTCCTGCAGTTGATGCAGTTCCACATTAAGATCTCTTCTCATACAGAAGTGACTTCTGAAGTGCCTTCACTTCTACATTTTCCATTTGATTTTTTTTTTAAACCAACTTTGTCACTTTGCCACAATTCCATAAAAGGAAAAAATTGCAAATGCCTATTTGTTTCCTTACTGTTTTGCATGGAAACTCTTTATGCACTCCAGTCTTAAAGTTACTTGTGTTACAATGCAAATTTTAATGTGCGTTTGCTTCTGTAAAATAATTTGTTGTTTGTAGTTTTCTGCATATGTCGAATAATTTGTTCAAGGGCTCTGGTAAATGAGTTCTTCTAACTGAAGTTATCCTGAATCGTCTGTAGCTATTCTGTAGTTAAAGTTTCAACTGGAGTTTACCTGATTTTGAACAGATGTTTGCCTTATGAGATAGATAAAAAGAAGAATAAAAACGCTCTCCAGAAGACAGACCATGTGAGGCCTTGACTAAGAGTTTTTTTCCCAGTGTGAAACAAATAGGATTCTCTGGGTTCTTGGTCAGGGCAATCTAATCTAGGACTTTTTCCAATGCCAGAATGTCCTTTATTCACTTTGCCATTTTATAGCATATGAGAAACCACAACAGCAGCAAAAAGATTAAAAACCAGTTTCGCAGGCTCATCTTGTTGAGATCTGCTGCACAAGAGCACTGAAAATTAGTTGATTGAACTCTAATTTTAAAAGTCACTGACATTATAAAAAAATGTCAGAGGGCATGTCATCACAAACAGGCTTAAAATAGGATGTCAGATGACTGCTGAAGACCTAATTCTTCTTTCCTTTTCTTTTCTTAATTTGTTTAGCAGTACACATGTCCTGAAACTGTACAGCAATTGTCGAAGCAGCTTTATTAGTAGAAATTCCCCCATGCTCTCAGATGACCTGCATTTAGAGATTATATAAATGGCAGAACAACTCTCTTCAAGAGGATATGAACTAAACCTCAAGAGAAAACTAGCTCCATAACCAGTTCTCTCTGTTCCCTTTGAATTGCATCAACCTTTGCTCACGACAGTGCTTTCAGTCAGAAAAATTTAATGCTGGCGTCTTTCTTGTGTGATGCTGATAAGGATTACATTGTTCAGAAATTCTCTCTGCTAATTTGGACTGAGCAAGGAGACCTGTTGTTTTGTTTTCCGTGTCAGAGGTGTGTTCTTAGTTTGTAGATGTTTGCTAATTTTGGATGTAGTTAAAAAAAAAAAAATTCTGTAGTCAGAACTCAAATGGAAAAGCTCTGTGCTGTGAACTGCATCCAGTGTTGCGAAGCTGTTGTGAAGGTGTTGATGTAGTAAGGAAAGGTCAATAAGTCCTGGTGAGTCTCATTCAGACGGGAACAACCTGAGCCTGAGGGAAAGAAGAAAGCAGGCAGACTGCCACACACACAGCAGATGCCTGTTTCCTTCAAAGAAGAAAGAAGGATATCATCCACCAGAAGAGTGAAGATGTCAGGAATTAATACAAAGTCATGGCACGCATCCCATTGCAGAGTATGCTTGTCCATTCCTGGACAGCTGAGCTCCTCCAGAAGCAGCTCCTGAACAACTGCAGCTGTGGCCCACTTAAGGCACACTGAAATTTGTAATTCATCTTAAAATTCCAGGCTGTGAACTGCAGAGGTTTAGGAGCTTTTTATGATCATCTCGAGTCTCTCTGCATTAGGACAGAGGTAGGACATTTTAAATCAACACAATGGCTGTCAGACTTAACTTGCAAGCCGCAGCCTTCAGGGAGAATGAAGAACCAGAAGAGTGCTGGCTACACAGAGAAGCAAAAATGCATGTTTTAATAGTGGCGGCGTCTGTTTCAGTTGTGACCCCGGGTACAAGGAGGTGCTGAAAAGAAAAAGAGATCATTCTTGTTTGTGAGCTGGGATCCTTGGCTACCTAGCAGGCCCACCCCAAAAATGTTTCCAAGTGACAAGGCAATAGAGTCAGAATGCGATTGCGAGTGCTTTTTAGTCTTATTATAGATTTTTCTGTTTCTTATGCTAGCCAAAGTAAAGAACAATTGATTTGCAAAAGCTCAATAGAACCCGTGCAGTTCCCCTAGGATGCCTTTCAGGAAGGGTGAGAGGCGATTTCCAGCCTTCCCTCGCAGCTCTGGAGGTCTGGGGAAAGGACGGACATGAGTGCTATCAGAGGAGGGGGCTGGAGCCAGCCCTGAAGCAGGGCTGTGGTGTGGGCTGGCTCAGCTGTGTGCCACCAGGGCACAAGGGGAGTGTGGCTGTGATCTGAGTGTGCCAGAGGGGCAGGGGAATGCGCGGTGCTGCTGGCATCCAGGGACGCTGGGTAGCACATGGGTCCCACGCGTGAGGCACAAATATAGCAGCTTGGTGAGTGCCCAGCTGGGGCGAGCTTTAGTTTGCTTTCTAAAGGAATGCTGTCAATTCACATTTGGCTGACAAATGTTTCGTTTAAAAAGCAAAAGTTGGGGGGCTAGAAAAAAAAAATAAAACTTTGTTTTGCTTCCCCCCCACACCACGCATGAGCTAAGAACAAATAATTCCCATTAAGTAGTTCACTTCTTGAAAGTTACAGTGCAAAGGGTGGCCTTAAAACAGAACCCGCTCCCCTGTTACCTTCTGCCAAAATTGAGCGGAGAGAAAAAGGAAACGAGCTGCATTGATTTTCATTGTCCGAGCTGAGAGTGCAACAAAGCCAACAGGGAGAGGGTAAAAGACGGAATGTATTTGGGAGTACTCTTCTTGAAACTCATATGAGGAGCCGCCTGCCATGCGACTGAGGGATGTGTTCCTTTAAAAAACGTTGCTTTTTAAGCGGCTAGTTCTGCTGTAAACAAATCTTGGAAAGCGCCTGTGGAATCAGATGTGTTTCAATTAAAGAACTCAAAGGAAATGGTTTTTTACCTACAGCAGAGTATGGAAATGAGGGTGGGAACATAAAGCGTTTTACAAAGCAAGATGTGAGCTCCTTTGAGTAAACAGGGAAGGAACAGCTGTGAAATGCTGCTAGCAGAAATTGGATGTTGTGGCCAAAGGTTTGTTTCTCTCTTAGACTGTTTGCTAGGGCATAATTGTTCAGGTACAAACAATCAATCAATCTTCAAGTGTAAAGAAAGGGTCACAGTGTCCGTTTCATCAAACCAGACCGGTACATTACTTATATGCCAGCTTAAATTGTCTGCGGGAGGGAAGGATGTCAAAACGTCATGCCTGCCTCAGATTTGTTTTCTTGTAGACAGTGATTTTTTAAATGTCTGGCTGTGGCGGCTGTAAGTGCGTTGCTCTGAAACGAGTAGTCATTGCCCACCAGGGAGGCCAAATTAAGGGTATTTTGGAACATGCAGCAGGGTGCTGAGTAAGTCAGCTCTTGCTTTGCCAGACGTCATTCAATAATGTATTTGCTTTCTTTCTACGTTATTTTTTTATTTCCTATTAGATGCCTGCAAGATGGGGTTGTGTGCTGCAGCCTCTGGTTGCTGTGCCCATGTAGGTGCATGAGTTGGATCAAGTTTGTGAATTCTTACTGGCATCAGAAGGACTGCCTGTGACTCAAGTTACACGTGTGCATAAGTATTTACGGATCTAAGTCACAGTAATCATTAAATTCAAGTTAATGAGGCTTGTACAGGTTTTAATTTCTTTATGTGGGGCCCATATTTCTGCTGTTACTCTGTGCAGGCCAATTTCACTAGCAGCTTAAGGACCCTGTATGCCACATTCATCTTTCTGCTCTGGGCACGTCTGGATTTCTGCCCATTGATTGGATGCTTCCATGCCTTCAAGCTTGCAGCCTGAGTAGTTCCCCATTTCTCACAGGAATCTACCCCGGGTATGGGAATAAAATGACGTTCAGACCAAAAAAACAAATGTCTGCAAGGCTTCCCAAGGCTCCTGTCAGGGACAGACAAGAGATGCACAGCTCTGCTGCATGATGTTCTCCATTATGGCAAGTGCAGTTGAGTTCATTGTAGTGATATATGTATATATATTTTTTAAAGACTTCTTAGTTGGCCGCAAGCAGTAATTTGAAAACAGCTATTAATATGAAAAACTGGAAGGTTGACTATGTTCAGAGAGGGGTTCTTTTTTTTTTTTTCTTTGGGAGGAGAGGGTGTAGGATTGCAGGAAAAAATAATTGGTTGGGCTATATTTTATTTTGAATCCAGTGCAAACATGGGGTTTATGCAAATTATGAAAATACTGAGTCCCAAATGTAATTGGGGCCAAAAGTTTAACCTCTAGAAGTAAAAACACAGCCGAAGTAATGGAAAGAGTAATCTCCTTTAGTGCAGCATAGGATGAATCTCATGTTTTCTATATGCAGTAATATGCTACTTCCAGAGCAAGTGGAAAATGCTGTGATACTTTTCCATGTTTTAAGTGGAAGCAAGTCTGGTTCTCAGTTAGTTTGTCTTTTTCCTAAACTGGAAAAATTCCCCAGCTTTTGGGAGGTTTTCCAGCTAGCATTGGCTACCAGTGTATCAACTGCACGTATGTTTGCTTTATTACAATTATAAATGTGTTGGTGGTTTATGACTTTATGACTTGCGCCTTGTTTGCTGCAACTGCTGCCTATGCATATGTTTTCTAAGAGATTTGATTTTTGAGTCCTTTGCGGAGAAAAGAAAAATCCTCTTGGTCTTTTTTAGGGGGAAGCTGCTTTGTTTTTATCTTCTGAAGTGAGAAGCCTGGCAAAGGTTCAGTCTGGTATTGCCTAACTCTTTTAATTATGGGGCCAAATTCTTCAAATTGTAGTGAGGAGGAGGGAAGGGGAAAAAACAATCTTTTTAGCTTCAGTACCATACCCTGCAATTATGAGCTGAAGTTTGAGAGATGCATATGAAGAGTTATTTAAGTCAGAGCTTAGAGTGGGAAATGATAACAACATCAGCTATGGAGAGACTCCAACTTAGAATTGTAGTATATCTCGAGTTGGAAGAGACCCATAGCTTCTCCATAGCAAAGCCATAATGGAAACCCTTTGAAAGATTTTTGCTTTTCCATATCTGCTGTCTGCTCCTTTAGTTGCCTGTGACCAACATGTAGAGAATTAGGTAGGGGAAGGGTGTCAGAAACTGAAGGTCCTCGTAGTCTGTTGCTTTGGAGATGTAAACTTCCTAAAAACCTGCCTTTGATTTTCCCTAAATTTTTTTTCATGGGAACAAAGAGAAAGGGGGAGAAGAGCTTTCCTGCCAGAGGACAGTGGGGAGTCTTTAGAGACAGAAAAGATGGAGTTCTTTTGGACTTTGTCCCTGTTAATGCTCTGGATGTGGCATCCTATTTCGGCTCTAAAGGAAAAGGTCTCTCCTGAGCTCTCCCAAACATGTATATAAGTCATCTCTATACTAGGACCCTTGTCCTAACATCTTGGGCTGTTATTTCAGCTGTCATACCACTCAGTCCAAGGGATCACCACGTTGACCACAATCTTTTTTATCAGATGGGAAATCCAGTGATGTGGAAGTGGGATGCCAGAGTGATCCCCCAGCTTGTGCTAGGAGGTGATGATGGAGGGATGTGCATGGAAAAACTGCAAGCAGGAACGCCCTTACTGTGTCAGGGCAAAGGAAAGAGATTGGAGCAAACCCAGGGGAAGCAGGTCATGTCATGGCACTCTGCTTTCAACTGGGTGAGCTTCAGTGCTGGGGGGGCTGCCACCAGTCCTCATAGGGAATCAGTGCCATTTTGTTGTTATTTTAGTGTTGTTCTGGTTTGTTTTGTGTTTTTGTTTTTTTTTTTTAACTAATTGCTTTCATTTTATTTTCTGTGGCCTGAAAGTATTGTTGCAACCAAAAAGATGTAAATAGGGTTCAGACGCGAGGACAGGAATAATGGGAGAATCTTCCGTTGATTTCACAGCACCAGAACATCTACATGGGAACCCAGGTCTTGGTCCTCTCAGTATGTCTGACTTTGGGAGCCTCAGTAACTCAGCCACTGGCTTCTCATTTTATCAGGCATAAGCAACAGAGAGGAAATTAAGGCAATAACAACAGCTGTCAGAATATAGCCTTTTTAGTGGTATATTGGAATGGAAGTTTGGCCTGCATCCGTCTCAGCTGAGAATGCATCAACGAATCCCAGAAAAGATGAAGGAGTGAGTGTGTGGCAGAGTCTGTTCCCCAGTTTGCTGTAAACCATATGTCTGCCTGTAGCGTACACAAATACTGAGTAGGTGAATAGGTGACTCAGATGTTCAGTTGGCCAGATTTTATGATTACCGGCACTACTCAGTCATGCAGGCACTGCCAAATAACTTTCAGGCACTTAACACCTGTGGATGCTGTCCCTGTCAGCGTGCCAGAACCGAATGCCATCTGAATAACAGCAGCTCTGGCCCCTTGATGTTGTCTGCTCGTCTTGCTGAGCCAAACTAATGCACACAGGAATTGTTTTACCTGCAAACGAAGCAGAGCCACTCTGCCTGGTGTTGCTGTGTGTGTTTGTACTGTGCGGGCAATGACAAAGAGACTATTTCTCATTGAACTGCAGGTAATATGAATGCAATTATCTGTGTTGGTATTTGGCCACTGAAAATACAGTAACGTGCTTGGAAGCCAGAGAGTTAATGATGTTAAATCTTCATGAGCGGCTGAAGCCGGCCCTCTCCCCCTACTTTCTTTTTGCCTGACTTAATGTAGAAGTTCCTACCTTTGAATTGCAGGTAATTAAGCTGGACTCCTCCGTGTTGAAATGTCACACTTACCGCCTATAGGCTTCCTATCTCCAGCTTTAAAAGGAATTATTCTTCCTGCAGCTCCTGCTGCTCCTGTGTTCCACTCTTATTAACCTTGTGGTCACAAAGAACAGACCCTCCTGTGTTTTCATTAGATCTGCCTACTGAAGAGATGCAGCCGGGAACCAAAGGAAAATAAGCAGAGAAAGAAACGACTTCTTTCACTTGTGAGGTGAGGATTGGGAAGCAATCTTTCTGGCTTTGTGGTTCCCTCTGACCTGGTCCTTCTGCTGCATCTGTCACAGCCATGTTTTCCTAGTTTGTCTCTCAGCAAGGAAGCAGTTGTAAATATACTTTGCTATCATTCAGCAATATCATGTTGCAAAACTTCTGGTTTGTTACTGTCGTAGAACTGAAGAATATATTCATCCAGACAGGGACTCCGCATTTGGAAGGGCTCTGCAGCATAGTAGTGTGCTTCTTTTGTGTATAATCCTAATTGCAATTCGAGGGCACTCTGTGCCAGAGTGCTGGAAGGCACAGGCAGTGCTAGAGTCTGTGAATTGATGTTCTGGAGCTGAGTCAGAGAAACTTAAATCCATTTGAGGAAGACAATCCATCAAAATGTCGTGCAGTGCGTCAGAAACCCCGTTCAGGACCTTTCGCCCATTGCAGCATTTGGCTAACTCTTCTTCATTACTCTTTGCCTGCTCTGCGAGATCCGTGGATGTGCCATGGTGGAGCATGAAACAGGTCTGGATCTGCAGTGGAGGCCAGCAGGAGGCTGATTTACAGAGATGACTTGGTCTCTTCATTAGATATTCCAACTTGTCCGTTGTCTCACAGGGCCTCACACACCTCAATGACACAGAAAAAGGCAGAGGAAGACGAGTGGCAGCCCTTCCTTCATCACAAGGGAGAGACTGTCAGGGCTTGGGGTGGCCATACTGGTGCCCTCCATCTCTTGGCCTCTCTGTACAGTCTGAAAAGACTCCCAGTATGGCCTTTCTGATTTGGGGAAAAGATGTGTTGTTAGAGAAAGGAGAAGAGCAGAATGTGTGTAACAGAAGGTGGTTTTCAAGTCACGAGAAATTGTAGATTTTTCATGATTACACACAAGCAATATTATCAGTTCACATATGCTAGCTCTGTTAAGTATTGAAGTCATTACCAAATCAGAAGGAGATCTGTAGCTGCTTTGCCCTCATCTAGAAATGATAGTTCAGGATGCCAGGTGATTTTCTAAAAAACAGTGCTCAAAGCATTCAGGAAAGATGGTTATGCAGCTGGAGGGACAGGAGCATCCTTTCCCCTGGCAGCACACAGACACTGAAAAAGCCAAAGCTCGGGAGCTCAATATTCTAACCTTCCAGCCCATGCTATGCAACCATACACTGCTGAGAGCTGTGACAGACATCACCCCAAAAGGGTGTGATATACAGTTTAATATCCCAAAGGATATTAAACTGTAACTGTGTGGCTCAAATTGATGTGCAGCTCATTGCCATGATTCTTACTCTTGCAGTTTGAACTGGAAGAAATGTGGATTTCATGCAGTGGGTGAGGATAGCTGCAAGAGCTGTCTCCAATCATAGCACCACTGAATGCTTGCAGTAGGCAAGCAGCTGACCAGTATTCCCTATGTCCTGGGGCCAGCTTGATTCTTCCCCTGCCCTCCAAATGGGGCAGTAGTTCCCTAAGCATGTAAAGCAGAGGCATGAGGAGTGCTATTTGGTTCTCTGCCTTCCGATGTTAAAAGCTTCTTCCCTAGAAAATGTTTTCCCTTCCCTCAGGGCTCTCTTCTCATCAATCAAGAACAGGAGTTAGGCAGACACACAACTGATTTTTAGATCTTCATAATAAACAGTTAGCAAGGCTTTGGTATGTACTGTGCTCTGGAGCCCTGGGATATGCAGAGATACTGCTTTTCATCACCAATTCCACAAGATAATGAAGTCTCAGTTCTTCCTTTCAGCAGTCTGAGGACACAGTCATTTCAGATTGCTTGGAGAGGCCAAGAAATGAAGGGTACTAGCAGTAGGACACAACTACCAGTACCATCCTGAGCCTCAAAAGTCTCTTCCTTGTGATGGAAGAAGGACTACCGCTCATCTTCCTCTGCCTTTTTCTGCGTTGTCAAGGTGTGTGAGGCACTGTGGATGTTAGATGGAATGAGGTCTAGAAGAAGGATGAGTTGAGAGAGGCAGGAAGGTCACATCCATATTACTGCAGTTCTGCTATTCTTAAGGTGGCTTCTCTGCTGTAGCAAAAAAAATTAAAAACAAATTGCCCAAGGAGTTGTGTGTTCTATTCAAAGATATCTGAATATGAGGAGGTGTGAATTCTGTCCTGTTCATCCAACCTATGGGATGGCTCTGCTCTGGTCAGGATAAAGAATTGGCCTCTGTCGAGAGTGGGACACTTTCTCTTGTGGGCATGCTCTTGTCATAAGTAGAGAAAAGTGCTGTGATTTCATTACTCACTGTTTACATCCTCTCATCTGGTTCCCCAGCCAGGTGTGACCATATGCTCTCAGTGACAGGCTGTGGCTAAGCTGTTAATTGCAGGAAGCCAGGTACATGTGAGATGAGTGCCCATCCACTGACCAGCAGGCACCTGAGGAAGGAGGAGTTCAATGGAAGGTTTGATGTGGGTTGGTGGCTTGGCAGGGATGAGTCTTACCAGTAATAGTTTACGCAGTGAGAAGAAGGAGGGAGAACTGAGGGAGCAGTTGTGAAGATCTGAGAAAGGAGTTTGGTGATCAAGGTTCAGGAAGAGAGACTGCCAGTTTTGTTGGAGGGTGAGAGAACATGGATGAGGCTATTTTTAGGAACATCATGTCCAGGCAAGTGGATGACAGTTGTACTTCACAGCAGAAATTCTGATGCTGAAGTGCAAGTGCTGCTGAGCTTGTGCTGCCAGCCTAATGAGCAGAGGAGCACGATGAGCCAGCTACAGTGAAACAGGGATTTAAATAGCATGGATCACAGGGGATTTGAATGAGAAAGAGGAGATGTGCAGGAGTCAGTTGCAGAAAGAGCGCCTTCTTTTTGGGCAAGAAATGTCTACAACTTTCCCCTTAGGGGGCCATGAATATGTGCAAGAGGAGGTAAGGGTCATTCTGAGGTTTATGTAGGGAAAGCTGATCCACAACTCTATACTTGTGCTTTTCCCAAATTTGAACCTTGCAAAGACTGCAGAAAATGGCAGCTAGGTCAGAAGCCTGATGTGAAGGGAAAGGAATGGGCTGAAGGAACAGCCTAGTAATAAGGATTGTTACCTCACAGCTCGTGCCATGGCAATGATGCAGACCCAGGGATTCTGACAGCTGGGTGTCAGCCTGCTATCACCCAGAGGTTCCTGTGGTAGGAGATCACAGTCACTGTCACGACTGATGAACAATCTGCCCTCAACGATGGGATGGATGTCAAGTGTTGTGTGCCGGCAAGGCTTTCTTTTATCCAGCCTGCTCTATCTGCCAGATGTTTGGTATGGCCCTACACATGAGATCTGCCATGCTGTTAACTAAGTTGGCATAGGGACAGGGTTAATTGAACTGCTGGAATGAGTTGGTGGAGCTTCTTACTGTGGGATGAGGGGGCTCCAATTAGATGTGCTAAGCTGACATCAGAACGTCTTTAATCCAAAGCAAGAGCAGATATGCACAGAGACAAATTTAGCAGACTGTCTTAGAAAATGATTTTATTAAAACAGGTACATTTTCTTTGTGCAGATTGGACCAGAGCTAAAGCGGTTGTTAAAGTGACTGTAGTTAAACTCGTATAAATTTGAGTGCAGACAGGCTTTTACAAATTCATTTGTGTGGATCAATCGTGCTGCCGATTCAACAGAAGCACTTTGCAGAGCACAGGAAATAAGTTAATTCGCAGGATGTCATTTGCAGGCCAGAATTCAACGAGCTCACCTGATGGTCAAGGCCATGTCCAGGCCCGTGGGTGAGACAGTGCCATTAGTTAGCGTGGTGGCATGTCAGCTGTATCTCACCAGCCTCCACCCCTGCTCTCCCTACTGTTAGCTCTGGTCTGTCTATGTTAGAAACCAGTTCAGCTGGGAGCTTTGTTCCTGACTCTGCAGGGACATTGAGATGACTCTGTTTTGTGGGGGCAAGATCCAAAGCTTTCAAAGTGTGATGTCGCACCCAACATCTTTCTCATGCTCAAAATAATAAGGACGATTTCCATACCAGCTCCAAAATACCAACCCTTTCCTAAAGGAGGCTCCAGCGCGAACGAAGCTGTAGCTCATCTTTAATAATGCTACTTTTAAAAATAAATCATGTTTTATGGATCTAAACTTAGCCTCTCCAGATAAGTGAGTCCCGAGGCCGCTGTGATTAATATGCAGCGCTGGAGCGTGGCCCAGCAGGGCCCTGATTAATAGCGATGACATCATGACTTTTAAACATTCAGTTAATGCTGGCCCCAGTGACAAATGGGGATGCACGGCACCGCTTCCCATGGCATTTGTGTTGCCGGTGTGAGGGCTCAGAGTGATGCCCCTTCACCTCCTTAGCTGTGGGGATAGGATGCAAGGGGCTGGAATCTGTGGGACTGGGAGCCGTGCTCCATCCCTCCAACCCTTTGTATGAATTCTGAGTCTGCTGAGGGATAGGCAGGCATCCACCTGCATCTTTCTCTGCCATCCTGCTGTTAAGAGAGCTTGTTCAGGAGCCTGAGGCTACCTCCTGCTCCCTGCTGCAGTCCTCCCTGCGACACGTGCCCCTACTGGGTGTGAAACCTGGAAAACTCTGGCAAGATCAGTGCCTGGATATCATAGCTTGGGTCCTGTTTATATTTTCTGATCCCAGGGCTTGAACTGGACAAGTCCATAGTCTGGAGGCCGGTCTTGTAGACCAGATTACTATAGCTTTAACATCCTACTGGGCAGGTTTCTCAGACGCCTAATATTTTGCAAAGATTCTTTTGCCTGCTTTCCACGTAAATTCTTCTCCACCATCCCCTCGGTACCAGAGAGAGAAGGGTTGTTTGAAAAGCTCTGCTTGTGTGTTCAACTGGTAAAACCCTATAAATGCGGATCGCATTTTGGCATCCAAAAGCAATTCCAGGAGGGCTCTTGGCTGTTTGGATTTTATAATATGATTTGTCTTTTGCAGATCTCTGTGCCCCACTGGCATGAATCTCAGGGACCAAATCTATGGCAAACTCTGGACTGGCAAACATCTGCAATAGACTTGCTGCTTGTGCTAGGCTGGGGGCTCTGCCAGGCGCTGCTCTGTAGCCCCACAACTGTTAGAGCTCCACAAAAAGCTGGTGGCTGGAGACTCTTGCATTAAAGTTATTTTTGGTCTGTTGCTGTCTCTTTGAACTTTCCTATATCAAACGACAGCACTACATTTTTAAGAGCCTTTACTGTGGAGTAGCTAGGTTGCTTTGGACTCGCTAGGCTTGTAGAGAAGCTTTTTTCTTCCCAAACCCCTCCCTCCAAATCCCGAGAAATGTTATGCCGTGCAGTACAGAGCATATTTTACTATCTTAAAGGTCTGAGAATGTAAAAGTGTTATAAATATATAACCTCAGAGCTTCTGAGCATCTGCCAGGGAGATGTCCACCTTCCCCTACGGCGTGACGGGGAATGCAGACATACTGTCAACGAGATCTTTGCTTTGTCCCCCACCCATTCTAGAACGCCTCACCCTCACAGCAGACCCCCTTCACTCCCTTTCTGCTCAGTCTCATTCTTTGCACTTCCAATCCTTGCCACCTTCAGCATGTGCTGCTGGGGCAGTGATGAGGCACATCTTGGAGTGAAGGCAGCGCAGATGGGATCAGGGGCATCTATTTTCATGTCGCAGCCATGGACTTGTGTGTGCTCTGTTTCTCTGTGCTTCAGCTTGCTCCTCAGTGTCGGGAGCAAATTGGTATTTGTCATAAGCTCTTCTGATCCTTGAAGAAAATGAAGGGCCATTTAATATTTTTAGAGTAATAATAATAATGGAAGAAAAGGAACATATTCTGGTATCTGAGAACAGCAGGTATTTGTTTAAGAGTGTACTTTAGAATAATAGCAAAAAGGACCTTTAATCTCAGAATTTCAAGGCACCTTGTAAACTATAAACATCGATTCTCCTCCGTCTTGCTATTTCTTGTGGGTGTTTTACCGCTATAAAATGAAGCAAGGAGACCTGATGACCTTACAGCAAGAATAAATGAATATTAGAGAGAATTGGGGATAAGTACAAGTGGGATTTGGGTGGCAGAAACAAGTGGGGAGTGAGCTGGGAATGGGTGGTTAATGTCCATGGTATTTCATCCATGGCGATGTGCATTCTGGGTAAGTCAGTCTCACAGACACCTGTGAAAAAGAAATTTATATTGCCCTGGGGAAGCTGAGTAGTGGGGCATGTAAATGAGACTGGTCACTCAATAAATTTCTCTTCCAGAGACATAGCTTTTAACCTGACAGGGAGGTGAGCGGGTGAGTGGTGCTGGATAACAGAGTGGACAAGCAGCAGCCAGGGGAGTTTTCCTTTGGCTTCTGTAGGTAAAGATTTCTTCCTAAAAGCCAAAAGAAGGGGCTCTAGATTTGTCTGCTCTGTCACCTCTAAACTGATCACAATATGCCTTTTTTTTTCCTTCTTCTTATCTTACCCAGTTTCTATAAAGCAAGCACTGAAAACCAATTTGAGCTGTTCTGAAATTTTGGTTCCCTTTGTTTCTCTGCATTTCTGTTGGATTATGTCCCTGACATTATTGCCAAGAAGTTAAATAATACATCTAGAAATGGAAGAAACTGAATAATGCAGCTCTGCAGCTTATAGCTTTCCTAGTGCTGTGCCAGAGAGCTTTTTGAGTTGAAAATTGTGACTGGCAGGCAAATTTAGACAAAAATGTTTTGGAAATTATTTTTTCTCTTTTCTTTTTTTTATCTGATAAGCACCAAAATGTACTGCTGAAAACTGTAATATTCACAGCAAAATAACCAGAGAGATTCAGAAAAAGTAAACACAGATAAGAAGGAAACCTGTTTGCTTAACAACTGTCAGTGGCTGCAGACCATAGATTATTTAAGAAGCACAGGCTGTGCTGCTCTGTAGCAGGAGCTGGACATGGCTGGCTCATCTGGAGCCCTGCTCAAGATGAAGTGATAAAGGAGATTTGGTCCGAGTTGGCTGAGGACTTCCACTTACTGAAGTGCGTGGGAAGATTTGCATGGATAGGTATTGTAGAGTTGGGGACACTCAATCTTGGACCCTGGGTGCCTCGGGAGCATGTTGGACCACCTGGATGTCTCCATTATCTCCTCTGCTCTGTGGATCCCATCTTTTGCCTGCTCACACCATCCCCAAGCCTGTTCAGGAAGCTATTCCTCTTTCTCATGGGAGTAGAAAGTGCTAATAAAGCCCCTCCAAAACAAGCTGAACAGAACCCCTCATTTTATGTCTGGGCCTTGCTGAATAATAGCCATCTGCCTTTAACCACCCACTCCTTCCTCTGCTTATCCTCCTGGTTGTTTGTGACCTTCTCTCATTGTATCCTGTTGAATGGAGCTTGTGTATTCCCGACACACAGGAGCTGCATCTTCATTCGTTTGTGGTAAATGCCTCAGACACTTAGGGCACTTGAAATTAAATAATCAGCCGTGAAACAAAAGACCCCAAATGAGCGCACAGACACATTGTCTGTTTTATTTGCGGATAAGTTCTGTCTAAAAGCCAGCAATGCGTGATGCTCTTTGCTGCTTTTTGAGTTTAAAACAGCTGTTGTGCATGTTATTTGAAGCCATATCCTTGCACTCTGTGATGTAATGACAACAGGAAGCAAAAGGTGAGGAGCAGGGATCCCTCCTGCTTTTATAGGTGGGGCTCTGGGGAGCCTCTGGGCTCTAGTGTAGGTTCAGGGGGGTCTTATGTCCAAAGACATAGCAGCTCAGGTTGCTGGTCACCTGCCACAGGCAGCCACAGCTTATTCTTTTTTTATGTTTATTTGCTGCTTTTGAAAGAGCTGTGCAAGTTCTGCAGCAGGTCTATGAGTGTGGTACAAGACCCTGGGTGCGGTTGTTTGATTGTCAAATGAGCTTGTTGAGTTGCAGCCCTTTCCCATGTTGCAAGGTGTTCAGGTTGTTAAAAACACCTTTCAAAATGGAGGAGTGGGCAGCCAGCTTCAGGACTGGGTTTGTGGAAGTCCTCCCTCCTTGTAAGAGTAAACATTCTGACAGTGCACAAAATTAGATGATAAATGGAAAAGCACATTGGTGCTTCAGTCCCCCAGAAAGACCAGCAAGTTTCTATTTGGGTAGGAAGCAGGAAAACTTCCCTTCTGTGCTGTGTCTGTGTAATCAGAGGACTTTCTGTTGAAATTACCTGGTAAATAAGTAGAAGTTGTCCATGTAAACCACCTCGGGAGCTTTGGAAACTTAAACTATAAGCTCCAGAGATGTCAGTTTATTCTTATTGTCTACATTTAAAGTCATGGTTTATTACTATTATTATCTTCATTTATTAAGGAAGAAAAAGAAATATTGAAAGGGAAAAAGAAAGATGAAGCATAAAGTAAAAGACCTACCTTAGGAAGCTACGAAGATTTGATAAGGCTTGATACAAATGAGTCTTGGATGATAAGTCTGATGTTTTCAGTTTATCAATGCTTTTTTGTCTTTTTTTTTTTTTTTTTAATCGTGTTTTTCAGAGTGAGTTCTTGGTTAGAAAAGACTTAAAGCCATAACTTTTCATGAAAACCGCTGCACAGTCCCAGTGATGGGACAGTGAAAGGCTCACAGAACAGCTGAGTTTGGAAAGGGACTTCTGGAGACCACCTGGACCAGCCCATCTCCCAGGCAGGGTTGGCTGGAGCAGATTTCCCAGTGCAGAATGCATTTGGGTTTTGAGAATCTCCACAGACGGAGACTCCACAGCCCATCTGGGCAACCTGTTCCAGTGTTTGACCACCCACACAGTGAAAAAAAAAAAGGGTGATTTCTCAAGTTCTGGTGTAATTTCCTGGGTTTTAATTGCAGTGCTGCAAGGCCCTGCCTTGCTGATGGTTTGTGAGAAGAGTGGAAGAAATAGCAGTGTCCTTTAAATGAAAGGTGGAAAGCCAACCCCAAAAGGGTTACTTTCTACATTTACTTTAGTTTAGAGAAGTGATGGGAGGTACCATGTGGAGAAAGCAGGAACTGATTTGAATTGGTATAATATGGCTTTGTCTGAAAAAGTTTGATGTAGCGTTTTAGACGTAAACCTTGCCTTGTGAAAAGAGCTTCACATTCTGTTTGTACTGAAGACAGACAGGTGCCTGTTGTAAAATTTATTCCTGGATCCGGACTCAGTTTTTTCTGCTCCACAAGCTTTAGGAAGTCTTGATTCAGATTTTCTATCTGTTTTTCCTCCTTTCTCTCTCTGGCCAAGAAGAAATGCCTAAGCTCTGATTTGGGATCTAAGAAGCAGTGAATGTGTGTATTTCTTAGGAACTGCATCTTTGTGTATGTCCTGGGATGTTACAGAACACATTAAATAGAAGTTCCCTGCTTTCCAGGGATGCTGGTAAAAATTATCACCATCTTACAGAAGAGAAAAATGGAACAAAATCAGGGGCAAAATGGCATGGTGGCCCAAGATGTCAGTGCCAGATATAAATTACTGCAGCCCTGGTTCCTCAACGGGACCCCTGGCACCTGCAGGTCATCCCAGATGACACCTGCCTCTTCTGAAGTGTCACCTGATCATGCAGGGTACTAGGTATGGCTTGGAAGATCCCCTTAGAGCAGTGTGGAGGGGATCTACACTGACAGGGATTAATTGAGTGGGTGCTACTCAGGGCTTTGGTGCAAAACAGGGAAGAATCTGGGTCTCAAGACCTTGGTCAGAGTGGTCCTCTAGGCAGAATGATTGCCCATCAGTAAAGAAGACTCTGCAGAGAACCACTGCTTGGTTCTTGACAGTGTAATGGGATATTCATGACAGCATAATGGGATTTTGGTGAAATGTGATATTTGATTCTCATTACTGGAATACAGCAGGGGCCCTTTAAGTCAGAGGAATTGATTTTAGAATAGGGTTTGTTAGAACCTTTCTGTCCTACAATCAATGTAAATGGGCAAATATCATTCTCTTTAAATCCAGTTTCCTGAGACACAGCTGTGCTGGACACACATCAGAGAAACAGGGAGAACACACCCATACACCATTAAAACAGAGAAAACCCAGCAAATTCTTCATGAGCAGAAAGACCTCTGAGGGGAAGGCTGAGAGAGCCAGGCTTGAGTGAGCCAGGTTACACCCTCATCCCTGGTGAAATGCCATTGAAGTCTGGAGAAGAGAGAGCAGAAAGGAGCTGTGAGAACTGCCTGCTGGCACATGAAGGGATGTGTTTCATGGAGGAGAGAGACCAATTATTCTCACCATCCAACAGGAGAAGTGCGGAAAATATTTAGGTCAAGTATTAGGAGAAGAAACTTTCTAGTGGGGGAGTAATTAATCAGGAAAGGTGAAACTGGAAGCTGGAACACCAGGCCTGCACTTGTAGGCTGAGAGAAAAATTAATGTTGTTTTGTCTAGAAGAGCAGGGACTTAGGAATTTAGCTATGTGAAGTTTACATCTAGTCCCAGGCTCTGAGTCCTAGAAGTCCTATAGAGAGGTGGAATTTGCAGGGCTTTCAGGAAAACCTACGCTATCTTCATTATGAGCAGGTCCATTGCCAAATAATAGATGTCCGTCTGTGAGGACATGGACACTGGGAGTCACTCAGTCATTGGCCTGCATAACTGCTAGATCAGGTACACCTGCCCAGGATTGGGGCTACCTCCACTGAAAGGCTGTATGTACCACTTGTGTTGCTGGGGGGGAAGGCATTTATTGCTCTGTTACAGAATGCTAGGTGGAATATTGTCGAAATGCGAAAAGAAACACTCTTGGAAAAATTCTAAGTGATTGAAAAACAGTTTTTTTTTTATCTCTGAAAAGTCTTAAGAGTTTAAAACTTGTGTCACCTGACCTGAAAGAAAATGGTGGGGAACGTTATAATCTTGGAAGCATTTATAAAGAGTCTAAAAATGTTTTGCTTCAACCTTACTGAAGCATTTAACTTCTCCTTTGTGTTATATTCATATAATGCAAAAGCAATTTTTTTCAGCCTTATCCAAATGAGATGCTGTCACGAAAACTTTCCTTGAAGATTTCAGCACAATTGATATTTTCCTGCAAAACATGCCTTTTCTGTTCATCTTGAGTTCTCTGCCAGAAAATGTTCCTTTCAGAAGCCTTGGGCCAATGCTAATTACCATTATGCAGCTGCTGTTACTGTGGTAGATGCTTTAAAAACATAGCCAGTGAGAATGTGAGTTTGTAGCCTGTACCTCATGGCTCCAAGATGCACTGGGGATATTTCATTTCCTCAGCTGACAGCATTGCTGCCTGATGGATGTAAGTGGTAGAGCCTTAACTCTTACTCTCTCAGTGAGACTTGACTTCTTTCTATAAGTGCAGTGTGATGTGAGTCAACACCGCGATGCTCAGGTACACATACCTGGACCATGGCAGAGGTACCATGGCTTCTGTCCCTTCTAGGGACATAAGTCCCTAAAGGCACTGTATGAAGGTTTTTCTCTTCTAACAGCAGTTCGCTATGGAAATGAATATCATCTCTGTGTATTAGAAGGGTATCAGACTGGGGAACCCAGAGTGTGTGATTTCAGTCCAGGCTGATGATGCAGCTAAGACATGTGCATGTGTGTCTGCCAAGGCTTCCTTTGTCTTTTGTTGGGCATTCATGAGGATAAGTGAATAGTGTGAATGTTCCCAGTCATCCACATTTCTCTCCTCTGTCTCGGTCCCTGAAACGGTTGTGTACCGGGATTTTTATGATGATTGAACAAACAATGTCTCTTGCTCCATAAAGCACAGCTAAATGAGAAGATGTCGTTTCTTTCCCCCTTCCTCACATCTACAAGAACATAGATATATCCCTGTTCAAGTACACTTGTGTGGAGCCTGGTTTCTTTGGGGGAATTGCAGTGGTAAGGCTTTTGAGTCTGAGGCTACCTTAATGCCAGGTGCAGGAACATTCAGAGCGAGGTTTGTTTGACTGTGGATGGTCAGGGTGACCACACCTCGCAGGAGGTGCTAAGGTGGCTCACAGGGCCACTTAGCAGCCAGTGCCAGGCCCTCCTCAGCTCCTGCCAGAGCAAGGGGGGCTGTTCAGTGCAGCTGGCACCATGTCCCCAGCACCACCTGGGAAACACAGTGACATGGAAAGCAGAAGAGCAGGAGAGAAGCCTCAGCTGTGTATGAGGTGGTTTCCACTCCAGCTGGTTTCTGTTCTCCCAGAGTTTCTGAGTGCATGGGCAGTGAGAGCAGGATCTGCCACAGTGCAGAGATGGAAGAGGCCTGAGGGCTCCATCCTGTCCCTCTCCAGGCAGGTGCAGGGCTTTTATTTGAACATTGTGCTGTTTGAATTTCCTGAGTTGACATTAAGTGAATTCATGGCTGCAGCTGAGCCCTGACACCACAGCGAGCCCCAGCACGTTATGGTGCCATTATTTGGTCTAATGAGGGGAATAAATACACCTGGAAGTAGGGAACCCTCTCTCATCCCGGGGCTGGCTGGATGTGAAGCCTTATCAGTCCAGTGCCATGCAGGAGGCAGCGGCTGATTTTTAGTCCCTTCGTTGGGCAAGAAGCGACACTTGAGCCCCGTCGCCTCCCAGTCACCTCCATCCCTCATTACCCTCCCTCTCCTCCCACTACCCCCCCTCCCTCTATTGCCACCCACCCATAATGTATACTGCACCAGCACAGCACCGCTGCAATAACAAACACCGCCTCATTTCAGCATGATGAATGAAGAGTTTTAATGAAACTGGCCTAAGCCGTTGCTGGCAAGCTGCCTGTTTTTTGTTTGTTTTAAGCAGGGGTGATCCATCACCCTCCTGCCTTCTCTCCAGCACAGCATCCCCAATCAATGCACTGCGCCAGCCTCCCTCCTGCAGCCCACAGTGACCCATCCCCAGCTCCCCACCGGTGCCGTGGCACTCCCTGACTCCATCCCCTGCCAGAATTGCTCCCTGTAGTGTGGATTTTGGTTGGGCATCTCTCTTTTGTTAAGGCAGCGGGTTTGCAAGGTGCTCAGGAACGTGTGTACGCAAATATCTTCTCTGCCTATTCCTTTCCAGTTGACGGTGCTCACATAACACATGCATTGCTCTCTAATAGTACAGTTGAATGTCTGCTGAGTATTAATTACCCTTGCAGTCTGTTCTTTCATTAGGGTCTCCTGTCTCTCCTGGGACAGGCCGTAAATCAAAGGGTGACTCATGGCTTTCGGAACTGGCAAATATAAATAAGCAATCCCTGAACAGGGGGAAGAAATAACACTGAGCTCCACCCAACATCTTGGCAAATATATATATTTGTGTGTATATATATATATATCTATATATATATATATATAGATAAACTAAAAGTAAATGCAATCTCAAAAGCAAGAAGCATTTCAATTAGGTGAGTGGGTGCCAGCTTCCAGCTCAGCATTTTAGAGACTGTGTGGGAATATGGGTAAGAGAGGTCTGTATGCATCGCTTTGTCCTCTTGCACAGTTTTTCATTATTAGAAGGCAGGGAAAAGGAACCATCTTGTTCTCTTCACAGCTGTTGAAGGAGTGAAGCTGAAGTGCATGTGTGTGAGAGGTGGAGTGAGGCACAGCAGTGGGATGGAGCAACCCAACTCCAATCACAGAGCTTGGTGTTATATCAAACATGGGTCTTCTGCAAGGAAGGAGTAACTTGCTTTTCTAACCTTTCTCCAGCTGTCCTCAATATTTATGTTTTTCAGAGCAGCTTGATGAGTTGTGCCAAATAAATGCCATTTTAAGGCATTTCTCCAAGTATTTGTCAACTTTTCCTCGGATAATGACCTGCTGAAGTCTATTTACATCTGAGAAGTGCCTAGGCAAAGTGGTGTGATTCCTTTAAGCAGATGAAGTAGCAAAATATGGGGTGGAAAAGAGGCAAATGGGAGAATCCATGAGAGTTAGCAGAAATTTCAAGAGAGAACTGGAGAAGTTTATGGATAAAAGCATGTGTGGCTGTTTCCATCTGTTGAAGTTGTTCTGCGTGGCCGTGTTCTTGATGTCTTTATGAGCACAGTGAGCACCAAACTTTGGAGTGTAGCTGCTCTTAATGTGAAATCAGTCTTAATTTTGGAATGAGGAGATAGACACTGTCCTCACTCCTAGTTTTATCACTGAAGATGTTTCAAGACCATTCAAATCACAAAACAAGTTTGTAAGCTTCAGCATTTTATGACAGAAGAGGTCTTTTCTTCTTTTCTTACCTACTTACTGACTCATCCTATGACGATGAAACCTCCTGGGGAGTTGAGGTAACCTTGCAAGTCCCCAGTATGGCAATACAGATTTTCTTCTTTGTCTGTTTCAGCCAGGAAAACCTTGTTAAAGACATCCAAAATCCCACATGGTTTATCCAAACTTGTTCTTTTAATCCCAGAGTTTTTTTCATTCAAAGAAATTGCATCCTGTACAGCTTGCCAACTAAAATGACCCCATTTTATTGTAGGAGGCTGATAGTAGTTGGACCCTATGTAGGGGACTGGAATGCCAGTCTTGTGTTTGTGGGTAGTTATTTTCATCTTTTTTCGCTTGCTGTAAAAATAAAAGCTGACCTTGAAGAGAATAGCGTGACCTTTGAAATCAGGATATCCCTCAAATCTAAATGCCTCTTTTACAAAATCTTTTCCTGAACCTTGGTCATTTTTTCCTGAAAAGAGCTTAAAATAAATGTACTAAGGTCTCTCATTACCAGGAATGCATGCAGGGATTCAGTTAGTCGACTGCTGTAATGCACAAGAAGATAGAAAAAGCATATGGAGCCTGGGCTATCTAATCTAATCTCACTATGTCTATATAATCTGGGTAAATGGCTAATCTATTACAGAGAGATAATAATAATTAAGGCTGCAACCAGGTTCCATTAGCAAAATTGATGTGCCCTGATCTCTATTGGGTTTACTTTGAAAGCAAAGGGGATTTTTTTTTTTCCTATAGCTCAAAGAAAATTAGTCGAAGTATTTCCTTCCCCTTCAGTTGCGAGGCGTTAACAAATTAACCCAGATTTGAAAGTTTGGCTCTTACCTACCATTTGTTTTCTCATCTTCTAGCTAAACATAGCTTTATCACTGTCGTGTATTCCAAATTTGCGCACTGTGAAAGCCTCTTGAGGATCCACTGTTGGATGTATTAGTGGAAAATAGGTTGTAAATCAGCAGAATTGTTAACTCTTGCTTTATGTAAGAGCAGTGATTGCTCTGTACTTTGCTAAGAGATGTTCTGCCACCTATTTGCCTCTCTCTAATCCAAAGAGAATATGTTTCAGGATGCCTAGGATGGTGCTTTTCATTTACACGTGTCCTAGATCCTCAGCATATTTGCAGTCCTGGTGGTGGTGACAGGGTAGCCCAGATATTTCTCATGATGAGATTTATAAGTATGGCACAGTTGAGGTGCTTGGAACTGACACTTGACATGTGGGGTTTTGTCTTGGTTTGCTTACACAGCTCTCCACAAAACAGAGCCATATTTCAGTCAGGACAGGGAGGAGAGGTCATACAGAGCTGGGATTAGCAGTACTGCCTTGCTTCTTCCACATGTTCTCCTTGCAGCTTTCCTGCAGCTTCAGAGCAGATTGCCAGGCTAGGAGCTGAATTTCACTGATTGCTCCGTATTTGAAGGGACCAGGTGCGTCATCAACCTTGACCTCTTTAAGTCATGTAATATCTTTAGTTTAGAAAGGTCCACAGGAAAAAAAAAAAAAAAAAAACAACAAAAAAAAACCTATTTGAACAACTAATCCAAAGATCCCTAGGTACAGATCATAGAATGCTGCTTAAAACCCTATACTGCCTCAAAAGAGAGGCAGATTTTGTTCTTTGTTTTTTCTTTTTCTTTTTTTTTTTTCCATGCAGAGCAGTGGTTGGTAAGCCCCGCTCTGCAATGAAGAGTTACTTTTAAGTTCTTGGAGTATCTGCCAATGTAAATGGCAGGGAGCGTTCATTCTTGTTAACCATGGGCAAGTACAATGGTGAAACCATAGCAGATGGGATCTGGATTTGAACAAGTGGTCGCTTTTGACTACAGAGCTCCGATGTGCAAAATGGCACAGGCTGTAGAAAGGACATTGACTGGGGGAGTTTGTACTGCAGTATTTTACAGATATCCATTTACTGAAGAAAATTTGTAACCTGGAGGGAGTTTAATTATTTACTGTGGAAGAAAGGTAGAAATGTTTAGTAGATTGTGTGTCTGTCTGCAGCTTTCCACCACTGCTCCATAGATGATAAAGTGAAGGGTTTGTCTTGCTGCGAGCAATTAGCTTTTGGCTGGGGGTAGGGATCTGCACCCAAGGATGCCAACTGTCTGGTAACTCCAGCTTGTCTTGGTCTGCAGCACTCGTAAAGCAGGATGTAAAGATACATGTCCTGTGAAGAGAGAGGCAGTGATTTTAGTGTTTGTGAAGAGTTAGGCAGGCGTTTAAACTGGTCATGTGCAGAACATGCCGAGCTCAGTCAGAGCTGGTGCTCGTGCTCCCTGCCTCCCGGCTCCTGCCATCTTCCTTGACTTATTCAAAAAAGCAGCTGGTCTAAGCTGCTCTGCTGAACTCAGTACCCAGAGGGGATGGGGGCTGCACTGTAAGAATTTATATTGTTTTTCTGGTTTTAACTTCATGATGTTTATGGAAGCAAGCAGACAAAAACAAAGGCTGGAATTGGGCAATACATAATTGGGAGCCACGTTAAGCCCCTCAGCCCTGCCTTCAAATCATCCATCCCTGTTGTGCCTGGCAGCCTACCAGCTCCTCTAGCAGGTCTGCCCATGCCCCTCATGCCCCACAGCCTCTTGGCTCTCCCAGCCAGTGAACCCCCTCACCATCTCCCCCAGCACACCATCTCTGAATGCTGCAAGCAGGCATTGGTCCTCATCTCTCTCTATGTGCCTCATATCTCTCCATCAGCTTCCTCAGCTTTCTAAGTATTGGCCTTCCATTTCAGGGACTCTGGGAAGTGACCATTTTCTCAGTTCAGATAACACCAGATCCTGTGCTCCGTTCCCCAGCACTATAAGCCTCAGAGCCTTGGAGATAAATATTGAAGAGTATAGCACAGCAGAAACCACTCCAATTAGATTGAAAGCTTCAGTAGCTTGGCCAGGTGACCAAGGAGATACGGAGAGATTTCAGAGTCACTTCCCTGCTTCTATTTTCCTTTATTTCATTCCCTACTATTTCTACCCTATCCCGTTTGGTATCTGTCAGATACCTTACTCTTACCCCCAGAACTCTTAATAATGAGGAGATAAAAGTGTTCCTTTATTAATAATTGTGAAAAATGTTGTGCATGGAGTTCAGAATCAGGAGAGTAAAAGAAAGACGGTAATTAGCTTGTTTCTGTATCTCTGCTCACTGAGGCATTTTGGATACAGTGAGAAAATTTTTGACAGATTTTCTTTTCCTTTGGTTCCCCCCCCTCCACCTCCCTGTTCCTTCTTTTCTTTTGAAGTATCATGAAAAGTTCTTGGGTTTGGGTTTTCTTCTTTTTAATGATAAATTCTATAATCCATGTACAGTTTTTTGGTTTTTTTTTTTCCCCTCTGACTTGTCAGCAGTATCAGCTCACAACATATTCCTTTGTTTGCCTGTTTTTCTAGGCAGTTCTGCATTTGGTCTCTTAAAAGGAAGTAAACATGCCAATTTTCCATTGACGTGCAATGTTTAAGAAGAAGTGATTTCATTAGAAGGCCCTGGAAAACCACTGTTCACCAATTTCCTTTGTCCCTTTGCAGGGGACAAAGGAAGAGAATTTATTTAACAGTCCTCATTTATTGTAGGGCTGAGCCCTACAAAGACGAGTGCAGGTGGTGTTCTCTACAAGTAATGCACAAGAGGAGACAAGCATGCTGCCTACTGACTAGACCTGCTCTACCTCTAGGGAAAATCCTATAGGAGAGCAACAGGCCTGCCTGTGCTTTCAGGAGCTCTGAAAGAGTTCAGGAGCCTAAAAGCAGCCCTTGTCCGTGGTGCTGACAGCCTGACCAGAAAACAGAAAGGGGACGGTGAAATGCCTTCCCGAAGGCATCTGCGCAAGTCGGACTGAGACAGACATTTTGTGACTCAAAGCCAGGGGGCATTGCAACTGCTGTAGCCTGTCTCTGAGTCATGTCTGTTGTAAGAATAGCAGGTGTTTATTTTCCTTTCTTAAGTCTTACGGAGAGGAAGGAACTGAGAGCGTGGAAAATGCAAGAAGAGCACTAAATCAGTGTAGCCTTGTCCCTTATTTTCTTTTTGCATGTAATGGATCTAAGTGGCAAGACAGAGTTCATGGGTAGATAAAAGAGGGGAGGAATGAAACATCAGTTTTGTTGGCCTCAATAACTGAGAAGTCTTTCTCACCTAATTTTGGAGCCCTCTTTCTGGAGTCCTTTTTTGTTTGTTTGTTTCTTTCTTTCTTTTTTTTTTTTTTAATTTTTCCTGCAGGGAACACTTTGTTGATTTCCATTAAAAAATAAGTAAAAGACCAAAACCAGTATGGGATAGGCTTGAGAGGTTGTTCTGATTTTGAAAAACATTTTGCAGTGGATGGTACCAAATGGGTACTTGAAGCCGGTAAGAGATATTTTGACTGTAGCCTTTTCTGCAGGAACCAGGTGGCTTTTAAGGCATCCAGTCTGCATAGTGTGCAGACTCTTTCCAGATTAGTATAGGGACACCTGAGTAAATTTGGTTAATTTCTGTCCAGTAATGAAAAATGCTAGATTTTTTTAAATGCTAGTTCTTCATATCAGTTCTCAGTGCATTAATTAAAAGCTCCTATGAGGCAACAAGGATGAGTGGGATGCAATAAAGACGCTAAGAAAGAATAAGAACATTATTGTAACGAACACTGATTAATGGGGCTTCACATAGTGGTGCTAATGGATGTTTTTGAACTTAGAAAGGAAGCAATGAGACAATTGAGTAATGAATTTTGCCATCAAAAAATCACAGCTGAGCCAACATCACCATATAAAAAGGGAACTGATTTATTGATTATAATGGAAAGGACTAGGAGATGGATTTAGTGAAGACACAACACATTTTTTTTTTCTACAGGAATATCCTTAAAAGGCTACTCATTTATGCGTCCCTCCCCAAACTGGAGGAGTAGTAATTACATCCTTTGTTTGTACAGTTCCTGAATGTACTCAACATTAGTGCCAAGCGTGGGGCATATGAATGCAAAGCTTAAATAAAAATTCACTGTTGGAGGAGGCAACAAAAAGACATAGACTTCACTGTTAGAGCACTGCTGAGTTACTGCAGCAGCCTGCCTGCAAAGTAGAGGACTGGGGACAGCGGGGACAACACTGAAGCATGTTAATGGGATGGTCTATGGGATGTTCCCACATTCTCAGTACTGGAACATCAGATGAAAAAAAATGTGTGCAGGTTTGGGCACACTGTCTTTGAAGGAAGGTGGCTGAGATCTGGGCAACAGGAATAATGATGTGCCTGGGAGGATTCACTCAGAGAGAAAGATCTTTGAAAGTTTGGGACAAGCAGAGCTTGTATGTTGCTAAGAAGAAGGGATATGCAAAAGTCTTCATATTCATGAGAAAGTCTATTTTCAGAGGAGGGAACAAAGAGATTTTTTATGATGCTTCTAGATGAAAAAGGAGGAGTATTTTTTCCCATTAACAGGCAGGTTGGCTGCAGAAATCATTGTCACATAACATCAACAGCAGGCTTTCAACAGGCCTTAAAAGTAGAAAAGATCCAATGTACACTGAGAGTATCCAGAGCTGTCTTAATCAAGGATAATACATTCCATGAAGGAGAGCCAGCTATGTGTGGTTGCTAGGGCTTAGGGCTTCTCTACATCTCAAAACCCAGAACAAGGGCTAATATTGAGGGGCAGGCTGTTCTGTGTACATCTGTGTGGTGTACCTGTACCTTTTCTGCAGCATCTGTGCCGAGTGTTGTCATGGACAGGGTACACGACTCCAGTGGCACCATGGCCAGTACGTCTGGTACTTCCTGTGCTGCTCAGTGGAGCTTCTTTTCTGGCCTCCTCGGCAATGAATAAAGGCACGGATGTGCAGAAAAGCCTTGACAAGTCAGCTGGCCTTATGAGCATGCCTTAATGTTTTACTTGTGACAAGTCCCACGCCTCAATGGCACAGGAGTACAACATACAGCCCCCGCTGCATTCTACATACAGCCTTTTGGGGGCTAATTATCACCTCATTCTGAAACCACTTTAACTATGGGAGGGAGGTGGCATCTGCCTCACATCTGCACAGCAGCAGGCTGCCCACCATCTTGAGACATGCAATGCAGATAGAAACGTCATATTGAAAGTGCAAGGAGTGCTAAGCGTAGCTGGCCATTGCTGCAGAGCAATTGTGCCTCTTGGGCACTGAGCTGTGTGGTGTCCCTTGATATATTTTCCAGCAGCGAGGACCCAGTTGCATGCTTTGGGAGACATTCCTCAACCTGCTGTACCTTGCTGTCAGGAAGCTTTTCTCACATTTGCTCTACATTTGATTTTTCCCTTTGCTGTTGGTATTGATATCCTGTCTCCTATTTCCAATCAAGACAAACAGATTTGACCCTTTCGTTCTTTGACCATTCTAATTATCTGACTATTCTGTTGCTCTGCTCTGCTTTTGTTTATTTTTGTCAATGTATTCTGCGTAATTAGGTGCTCAGGAGTGAACATGATGTCCTGCATGCTCTCACGTGGCAGCTTCACATAGAGAAAGTGACTCCCTGCCTGCTTCAAGCAACTCCACACACCCACAGAAGTGGCTGAGGGGAGGTTACATGGTCATTGAAGATTTTCCTTTGTCTTTGGAGACTTCAGGGCATAAGTTGAGAGAGCAGTGACAATTGTGATGAGCCTCTGCCCCTGGTACAAGTTCTCAAGACCTGCTCTTCACTGCAGCAAGCCTTTAAGCCATTAGTGCCCACAAAACTCTCCCTCTTCACACCACAAGTTGGCAAAACATGCCAATCCTCTATCCTAAACAATGGCCAATTCTCCAGAGGTTTGGAGGTTTTGTGTACTGGAACCTCTCCAAGCCCACTCTGCTTTGATTCTGAATCTTATCCAACATTACTGATTCAAAACACACTCTTTTTGAGAGCTTTTAGCAAACTGCAGGAGCCTCACAGTGATGTGAACATCATAAATCATCACACGTGCAATGTAGACAGCCCACAGACCTGAAGGATCTTATCAGTAATAACTGCACAGAGCCATCCATGGGCACATCCAGGTACCCTTTTTCTTTCTGTTACTCATAGTGTTTTCATTCAAAATGCTTGATTTTGCTGCAATTATCCATCCACTGATGTCAGTGATGAAGAAGACACTGGTTTGATTTGGAGTGATGAAAGTCAGCTGTCTGAAAGATGTCTTTGGTGCTGAGTTTACTATTTGTGAAGTAGGAAACAGGGCTGTTCTTTCCAGCAGAGATTGAGGTGAAATGTGAGGCATGTTAATTGGTGAGGTGGGGGGACACATTACCGTCTGCTGCTTTGGGACGGCAAATACTGTAGCTGCCAGACTGTATGTGTTGTGGGATCAAATCTGGGTGTTGCTGAGGTTGTCAGGAGATTTGTTGTGGAATAAAACTGGGTCACTTCCTGCTGTGTACGAGAACAGAGTTCCAGTACTGAAATCCATCTTTAGATACAATTCTGGAGTAGCTCTATTGACTGTACAGAGAGTTTGTACAGTCTTGTTCTGCTAGAGGTATTTAAGACCCACCTGTACACTTTCCTGTGTGACCTACTGTAGGGAACCTGCTTTAGCACAAGGTTGGACTCGATGAACCCCAGAGGTCCCTTCCAGCCCCTATGATTCTGTGATTCTATGATTATAGCTGGGCGTAACCTAGGCTCACAGTGCTGTGGCTGAGAAAAGGATTTAGCAGGTTGGTCACCAGGGCTGTTGAGCTGGCATCTCACACCATGACTACGTTTAGTTAACATTTACGGTGATGAAGTGTCAAGGAGTGATACTTCACAACTTCAACCCCATGGACAGCAGGTTGATCTTGAATGCTAGCGATCATGCTGACATCAAGAGGGTGACTAGCAAAACTGCTGCCTTGGACTTCCGGAGGGCAGACTTTGACCTGTTCAGGACGCTTGTTGCAAGGGTCCCTTGGGACTCGCTCCTGTGGGGTAAAGGGGTCCAGGAAGCCTGGGCCCTCCTCAAGACGGAAATCTTAAAGGCACAGGAGCAGGCTGTCCCTGAGTACCGTAAGTCAAGCCGGAGGGGAAAAAGACCAGTGTGGATGAACCGAGATCTTTTGTTGAGACTCCGGGAGAAAAAGAGAGTCTATGTCCTCTGGAAGATGGGACAGGCTACTTGGGGAGACTACAGGGAACTTGCCAAGATTTGCAGGCAGGAAGTTAGAAATGCAAAAGCCCAGCTTGAACTTAGACTGGCTACTGCAGTAAAGGAGAACAAAAAATCCTTTTATAAATATATTAACAGTAAAAGAAGAACTAAGGAGAATTTCCCTCCTTTACTTGATGCGGCAGGGAATGTAACCACAGAGGATAAGGAAAAGGCTGAGGTTCTCAATGCCTTCTTCACGTCTGTCTTTAACAGACAGACCAGTTATCCTCAGGATTCTCCTCGCCCTGACCTGGAAGTCTGGGACGAAGCGCATCATACACCCCCTGTGATCCCAGCAGAGACAGTCAGAGACCTGCTCCTCCATCTGAACTGCCACAAGTCCATGGGGCCAGATGGGATCCACCCAAGGGTGCTGAGGGAGCTGGCAGAGGTGATTGCCAAGCCGCTTTCTGCCATCTATCAGCATTCCTGGTCATCTGGAGAGGTCCCGCAAGATTGGAGGCTTGCCGATGTGACTCCCATCTACAAGAAAGGCCGTAAGGAAGATCCGGGGAACTACAGGCCTGTCAGCCTGACCTCGGTATCAGGGAAAGTTATGGAGCAATTGATCTTGAGGGAGATCACACGGCACGTGCATGGCAATCAGGGGATCAGACCCAGCCAGCACGGGTTCACAAAGGGCAGGTCGTGCTTGTCCAACCTCATCTCCTTCTACGACTGGGTGACCAGACTGGTAGATGAGGGAAAGGCTGTTGATGTAGTCTACCTGGACTTCAGCAAAGCCTTTGACACGGTCTCCCACAGTATTCTCCTGCAGAAGCTGGCAGCCCATGGTGTGGACAGGTTCACTCTTCTCTGGGTTGAGAATTGGCTTGAGGGCCGTGCCCAGCGGGTAGTGGTTAATGGAGTCAAGTCCAGCTGGCGTCCTGTCACGAGTGGTGTCCCCCAAGGGTCGGTATTGGGGCCCGTCTTGTTTAATATCTTTATTGATGACCTAGATGAGGGGATTGAGTGTACCCTCAGTAAGTTTGCGGATGACACCAAGTTGGGAGGATGTGTTGATCTGCCTGAGGGTAGGGAGGCCCTTCAGCGGGATCTGGATAGGCTGGACAGTTGGGCTGAGGTCAATGGGATGAGGTTCAATAAGGCCAAGTGCCGGGTCCTGCACTTTGGCCACAATAACCCCATGCAATGCTATAGGCTTGGGGCAGAATGGCTTGAGGAGTGTATAGAGGAAAAGGACCTGGGGGTGTTGGTTGATGCTCGGCTCAGCATGAGCCGGCAGTGTGCCCAGGTGGCCAAGAAGGCCAATGGCATCCTGGCCTGTATTAGGAATAGTGTGGCCAGCAGGAGCAGGGAGGTGATCATCCCCCTGTACTCAGCTCTGGTGCGGCCGCACCTCGAGTACTGTGTTCAGTTTTGGGCCCCTCACTACAAGAGAGACATCGAGGCCCTGGAGCGTGTTCAGAGAAGGGCAACAAAACTGGTGAGGGGTCTGGAGCACAGGTCTTACGAGGAGCGGCTGAAGGAGCTGGGATTGTTTAGTTTGGGGAAAAGGAGGCTCAGAGGAGACCTCATTGCACTCTACCACTTCCTGAAGGGAGGCTGTGGTAAGGAGGGGGTCGGCCTCTTCTCCCAGGTAACTAATGACAGGACGAGAGGGAATGGCCACAAGTTGTGCCGGGGAAGGTTTAGATTAGACTTGAGGAAAAATTTTTTCTCTGAGAGAGTGGTCCGGCACTGGAATGGCCTGCCTAGGGAGGTGGTTGAGGCACCGTCCCTAGCGCTGTTCAAGAAGCGTTTAGATGAGGTGCTGAGGGATTTGATTTAGTAGCTTGGTGGGTAGGGATGGTGGTGTGAGGAAGGTTGGACTAGATGATCTTGTAGGTCCTTTCCAACCTAATGTATCTATGAATCTATGAATCTATGAATCTATGTTTCCCTCAAATGCAAATAAGCATTTATATGAGTGTCAGTAACATTTTTCTTCCTGCTCTTAAAGAATGCAACACAGTTCAGATTTTATACCACAAGAATGATGTAAGATCTTTCTCCAGCTGTTTCCATATACAAGTATTTGCCCTTGCTTTGAGCGGTATCTATCCAATGTGTCTTACACCCTGACTGAAAGGTGCTAAATGCTGGGACTTGCAGTGGTATTTGTTGAAGGCTGGTGGCTGACTGGAGTGAAAGACAGGTCACGGCAGACCAAGGCTGTAAAGTGAGTGGTTATTTGTCAAAGAAGCAGAAATTGCAAAGTCACAAGAGAGGAACAAAAGATGTGTGGGGAGAACTCCTGGTGTGTTGAAATAGCCTGGCATGGCACCTAGGTTTGAGTTTAATCCAAGGCTCAAGTGGCAGGAAGTTAGTGCTGTGCAGGGTGACTAGTCAGGATGGTCAGAAGCAGAATGTGTTTGAGTTTAATCCAAGGCTCAAGTGGCAGGAAGTTAGTGCTGTGCAGGGTGACTAGTCAGGATGGTCAGAAGCAGAATGTGTGTGGTGTGGGAGCAGCTGGATCACATTTCAGCAACTCTCCTGTCTTAATGAGAATAAAATATTTGTTGTAAAAAAAAAAAAAAAACAAAAAAAAACAAAACAAAACAAAACCAACAACCCACAGAAAAGCAATTACCTAGATTGCAAGAGTTTGGCGGGCAGCAGTCCTGAGCCTCTCCCTGCAATAAAACTTTCTGTGAGAGGGTGGAACAAGCTGCAGTCATCCCCAGCTATTCCTCCAGCACAGTTCTGGCTATATTGTTGAGAGACTCCACAAAGTCTGCTAGGGATTCTGTTATTGCTATTGATTTTATATGGGAGATGCTTAGATATTGGGGGAAGAGGTCTGCAGCATAAAGCCCATGACAGGGGGATCTTCAGAGCGCTTCTGGTCTGTGCTGTTACAGCTGTGGGCAGCTCATTTCTGTTTTGCTAGGCTTCTAGCTGCTCTTGCTGGGAGAAAAGAGAATAGCCTCTTGGCTCTGCTCAAGGCACAGGGAGAAAGAGGAATTCAGCTTTTCCCCCTATTAACAACATGCTATGCGCAGCACAAAACACCCTAATATATATCTTTAGAATATACTGCAGAGCTATTTCTTCTCCTTTTTTTTTTTTTAATAAAAACCTCTCTTTTATAATAATAATAAAAACGCAATTTATATACAGTATCTTCATATCCCAAATATTTATAAACATAGTTATCTTTGGTCGACTGATTCCAGGAAGTTTGCCAGCACATCAAAGCGATGACATTTTACATCTCATATTCTTTTCGTTGTGAGGAATGAGATGCTTCTCAATTTCTTAACTGATTTTTCAGATTTTCTTTTAAGGCTGATGTAAGCAGGGTAAAAACTTGCAGCGCCCAGAACAGATAGAAAATTTCATGAGATTTAATAAACTCCATGGTTGGCTTGATGTTGCAGTAGGGTATTGAAAAGAAATATTATTGACCATTAGTCTGCCACACAGAAGCATCTGTGTGTTGCTGTCACTGGCAATAAGCCTGTAAGTATAACATGTTACAGACAACTTTCTTAGAGCATGGCCTCTAGTCTGACAATTTCTAGAGCCCAAATACTGTAGCTTCATCCCACACTGCAATTCTGAAGTATGGGGCCCAGTGGTCCCTTGGTGGAGTATTTCCTGGTGCCCACCTTCGTGTCAGATTGCAAGTGTAGATATCACGTGCTTTTGTGCTGGTAGCTGATTGTAGATGCAAACTGGGGAACCTTTGGAAATGATCGTCCCTTAATTGTCATAATGTCATTTCACTAAGACTTGGCATGTTGTGTTTGTTACGTATTTTGCTTAGGACTTTCTCTCTGTGTGAATCCATAAAGGAAGTGCTATTGGCATTCTTGAGAGTTCTACTGGATATACTCTTTGGATGTTTTTAAAGGTCCATCTTCTAATTCTGTCCCCAAGAGGCTTTTCAGAAACTAAAGTGAGCAATTGGAGGCAGCTACATAATAACCCAAATGGTCTACTCAGTGCTTTCTTTCTTGATCTCTTTTTTCCCCATGTAGGTTATCCATTTGCAATGAAAATCATAGCACCTAAGCCATTTTTGCATTGTGTAGAAACCATTCATGCACTTCAGTTTAATGGCAGGGGAGCAGACCTGTTGAGAACTAGCTTAACATATCTTGTAAGTGGAGGCTTTAAATGGAGAAGATGATGGATTGATACAGTATATGGGGCTCAGAAGACAAATGAGCATAATGAAATGAGTATGATCTTTGTGGATTTGAATAATGGTTTGGGTTTGGGGACAGCAAGGAGATGGCCTCATTTTCAATGTTCAGTCCCCTGTCAGAGAATTTCTTCCTACGTGTAAAATAGCACCGTAGTCTTCCTCATTCTCCATCCTTTCAGGTATCCTCCATCACATCTGCTCCACCTATCTCTTAAGAAACACGTTAACTTTGGGGTCACTACTAAGCAAGGGACTTTTTTTTCCTAGAAATATACAAAAAATGTGTCTGCATGTGTGTGTGTGTGTGTTACACAATCTTTCAGGAGAGTAAAGCAGGAGATATTTAGGAAACAGATGGGATTTGGGAAAGGAAATCAATCTGGTCCTCTACCTTTCATGACTGGACATGGCACATGTAAGGGGTGAAAGCTAAATTCATGCAATCTGCTTTGGGTCCCAAAGCCACGATGTATTGGAAGAAGCTCCAGGAAGAGTGACAAAAATGCTGCTAAGTTTGTAAAGTATAGCATAACTGAGAAGATTAAGGAGGCTGGTATATATTCATTGAGGAGGAAAGATGTGTGAAGAGAGATGTAATCACTGTCTGCAAATCCATAAAGAGACGCTACTGAGAGGATGGGGATCCATTTTTCTCGGTGGTTGGTACAAACAGGCATAAGACATAATGGTCTTGAGGTGCAGCAGGGAACAGTTAGTTAAAAAATATGAGGGAAAACTTTATAACTCTAGTGCTAAACAGTTTGGTGACAGAGCAGGCTGCCAAAGCAGGCAGTAGAGGCACCAGCACTCGAGATATTCAAGGCAGAGACGAGTCACCCATCTGTCAGGGATGGTTTAGGTGTAATCAGACCTGTCACAAAGTGCAGCAATGGCCTGGATGATGCACCAGAGGTCTTTTCTCACCCAAATGAGCCTGTGATATGTCATTTGTGCCTAATTCAGCGCACGGTACTGTGTGTCTGAATGTTTGCACTTGATGCCTAATGTTTCTGTACACATCTGCAGCTCAGATGTCTCCTGGCTGCTACTGCCAGTTAGTCCAACTCTCTCTCTTTCCTTCTTGCTGGTTTGCTTGCCCTTGGTCCGTTTCTCTTATATTTTTATGTTTACTACTTCTTTGCTGACCCTTTATTTTCATGTGATGTCTTGACTGTTTTTCTTTCATGGTGATGTACATGTGCCCGAGAGTGCATACATATGCCCCTCTCCATGTTTCCTGTCTTTATTTTCTTTCTTCTAGCTGTCCTGGGCTGTGAGAGAAGTTCTATGACCAGAGCTACTGAGTATCACCCTATTCTTGTTTGAAAGCTGTAAGGGTGTGCCTTTGGTAACAAACTGAGCTGATGGGCATTTGGCACCCAACAAGAGATGGAACATATTAAACTCTGATGTATAGGTCTGCTTCATATCTGATAATCTAGGACTCAGGTGGGAATGTAGATCTGCTTGAGGGTAGGAAGTCTCTGCACAGGTGTCTGGATATACAGGGTCAATGGGCCAAGTCTAATTGCATGGTATTCAATGAGGTCTAGTGTCCAGTTCTCCATTTGGCTCATAACAACCCAGTGCAGCTGTACAGACAGGGGAAGAGGGGCTGGGAAGTTATCTAACAGAAAAGGATTTGGGAATATTGTCTGACAGCTGACTGGACATGAGCTAGCAGTGTTTTGAGGTGGACAGGAAAGCTAATGGAATCCAGGCCTGCATTAGCAATACTGTGGCAAGCCTGACAAGAGAAGGGATTGTCCTCTTGTACACACTACTAATAAGGTCTCACATATGTTTTCAATTTTAGGCCTCTCACTTTAAGAAATATATAAAATTGCTAGAAGCTGGTGAGGAAAGAAGTTGGGCTAAAAAACAAGTTATGAGGAGTGGCTGCAGGAACTGGAGCTGTCCAGTCTGGGAAAGAGGAGGCTCAGGGGTGACTTCATCACTCTCTGCAACTACCTGACAGGAGGTTGTAGTAAGATGGGGATCGCTATCTTTTCTCAGATTACAAGTGGTAGGATGAGAGGGAGTGTTTAAAGAGATTTAAGTTGTCCATCAGGAAGAACTTCTTCACAGAGAAGGTGGTCAAACATTGGAACAGGTTGCTCAAGGAGGTGATGCAGACCTCTTACTGGAGGTATTTAAGAAATGTTTTGATGTGGCACCATGGGATGTAGTTTAACTCAGTAGGACTCAGGTCTCAGTAGTGGGACTCAGTAGGTCAGGTGGATGGTTGGACTTGGTGATCTCAAAGGTATTTTCCAACCTAAATGATTCTGATTCTATGGTTGTGCCAGGACAAGCTTGAGTTGTCCAACACCCCTCCTTGTGTCTAAGCTTGAGCCCTAGTTCTCTGCAAGCTCCCCATGACAGCTGAACAAGCTATGCCAGCCAACCAGCAGAGACAATACAAACAGCTCACTGACAAAGACCGGGCTGACAGTGATGTGTCTTCCCAAACTTGAGGCAGCGTTAGAAGAGCTTAATTAAATTAATACATGATAAATACTCATGCTGAGTGCCAGGTGGATTTTAGAGGTCAAAACTGGGAATGGTTTCCTCCATCAGCAGTGAGCATGCTTGAACAGTCACCAAAGCAAAGTGACATGTGCTTGCTGATGTTCTGACAGAGAAAATCATTAATATGCTTTTATTGTGAGTGGATGAGCGTGTGCACAGAAATCTGTGTATTCTCTGAATTTATTTCATAATCTACTTTAGATTACCCAAATATGTGTTCATCTCCACGCAACTTACAGTATCCGAATCAAGATCAGATGTCTTTCTATAAGACTTTCTTTGCTTCACTCACAAGCTATCCACTTAGAATGAGGAAGCTATGCGTTAAATGTAAGGTCTGCATCCCTCAGGGAGAAGCCCTGTGTGATCTAAGTTCTTCCCTTCTCATCTTAAATATCAGTGAAGCTATCTACTGTATCAAGAAAAAGTTAAACATCAGGAAGTAGACAAGCTAGATTATATGTGAGCCCTCTCAGGGAAACAAGGAGTCTACGGTAAATACATTAATAATGAGAATGAATATGCATGTTTACTCAGAAGTCATCTGGCACTACATTATAATGGCTGCACTAAAATTGCTTCCCAAAATTACAACTGAGCTTTTTCATTTTAATACTGGTCTACTGCAAGTATGTGTTACAGTGAAGCTTTTCATTACATGGCTGCATAAAAGTTTTCACGTAATGCAATGCTACTCTTTTTTTTATTTATTTTTATTAATCTTAATCATCCTTGTGTAGTGTTTTCTGTGCTTCTGTACTGTTCCATATATGGCAGATGAACAGAAGCAATGAAAGTAATTCATATAAAGAAATACACAGTAAATTTTGTTACACGATACTCTACAGATCAAGAATGGCAAGAAAAGCAATAGTGAAGATGTGCTGGCATATAGAAGGGTTTATAATTAAATTGCAACATTAGCAATTTCATTGTTGGTGTTTCTTTAATGTATCTTACGAGAAATGCTCTATTACTGCTTAAAGTAATTACTTTGTACTTGAAAACATGTATATATTTTAATGTCATATAGTGGAAGAAAATTTCACTTTTCAATTTACTTGTACTTGTCCATTTAGAAGTCCATCGATAACTTTCAGATCAGTACTTTTGTAGGATAAATTATTTATTCAAACTCTCACTCGTTAAAGAAAGAATTTAACAGCAGTTTAAAGAAAGTGGATTGATTACTCAGAGAAAGTAATATTTGAACTTTATTAAAACAGTAAAAAATAAATCAAGTGCAAACCAGAAAATAGTTAGATTGATACATAAGAGACCTAGTCAAACAAATCATCAGTTATTGTCATAAAAACTATACACTGTTAATACAACTCTGTACACATATTTCTCAGAGAAACAGCTTTGGAGATGGTAACATAATGAATTACTGTGCAGAGGTGTATCTGTCTGCAACAGAGAAAATCTATCTTATTTTAAATGTGCGTGGGTGCTGAGAAATTATTAGCATAGAGGCCTGGCATCAAGGAGAATATGGCATAAAAATAAGCTTAAAGGTCATTTGCTGTGATGGACCAAGAACTAGCAAGCCCAGTAAAAGAGAGGTAAAGCAGAGAAGAAGAGGAAGGTACGCTTAGCAGGAGTTCAGAAGCTATAAGAATTTTGCCCTCAATTGCTAGAATTGTATGGGTCCATTAGGACAATTTTATCTTCCTCATGAATACTGTCTTTTGATAAAGGAAAAGCAATGGCAAAAAAAAAAGAATGGCTAGAAATTTGTGTGCCACTTCTATCTTATCCCAGGCATAGTCTTAACTGTGTACTTCACTGATTCCTGTGCAGAAGAGAAAAGCAAGCCTCCTTTCCCTTTTCTCTAGCTCTATTATGCATCCTTGTATGACCATGCTGTTATGAACATTTGTTGTTTGGACTGTTAGCGTGTTTCTCACAGAATGTTTCATGGGTGTATGGTGAAATGTAATCAAACATGCATGTTGCTGGATCCTGGAACTTCAAGAAGCAGAAAGGAGAGCCCTTCCCTAAGGCTATATAGGAGGTAGAATTGGTATCTGAACTGACAGGCTGATATGCTGCCCTAAAAAAATCCCGTAAGTGGACTGTTTGGTTGATAGCAGAAGAACAGAAGGCCAGCCTAGTAATCTTCCTGTCCAACTCAAAAGGTTTCTCTAAAGGATGTTTTCTGGACCTTCACCCAGACTAGGTGCTTCTAACGAAGGAAGCACATGCCATATTGTGGCACTGGGTTGATAGGGTGGTCAGCAGGAGGGAGGAGGCATGTACCCAGAAGCTGTCATTCTTTGCAGCTGATCTTGTGACACAATTTGGAGAGCAGTTGATAAAAAAGCAGGTGACCAGCTTGGCACCTACAGGCTCAATGCTGACTACTCAGGCCCTTGGCTTTCCTGTTGACGATGCTCCCCTTGGGGGTGCTGCTCCCAGCCGAGTGAATTGGAGAATGTCAGTCTGATCCTGCATTCAAACTCAATCACTTCAAGATGAACCAGGAAGCTGAAATGACCTATTAGCACAGCCAGCAATCTTTGTATTTTTCTGATTATGTTTCATATATTTCTTTACCCTTTGTTCAATTACAGCAGGATCCCTTTCTTCATGTCCGCTCATGTTCTCTCTCAGTGCTAAGTGCCAGCTGTCACTGCCTGCTGGATAATTACCATTTTACAAACAGTGTTTAGGGAAATGCCATCAGTTCCTGAATATGTGGCTGTCAGGGCTTATTTGAGGGGCTTTCCTATGTTAACTACCTCTTCTCTTTTCAGGCAGGAGGGCAAGGGAGGGGAAAGAAGCCGGGAGATCTGTCTTGTCTCCAGGCATTTGAAGAAAAATTGCGTTCTATCATTTTCGCATTTTGACTGTCAATGCTTGCTCCTTCCTCCACCCTCTTTCCCCATTTATGCACTCCTCGCACTTTTTCTTCATGACAGGCTGCTCCGTCTGTCCTTCTCTGCAGCTCCAGTGGCCTGCAAGCAGCTAGTGGCAGCTGTGAAGATGGAGCTGCTTATCACAGGGGGTTACTAATGGGAAGGAGGGCATATTCTCAGAAATGGTCTTGGCCCCTCATTACTGTAATATGCTTCTTAAAGCTACATAGGTCTGCCTGAGGTGAAGCAGGGGATCAGGAAAGAAGCTTTAACTCTGATTGCCTGGCCATTTGAGATGGTAGCACAAGCACAGCCAAGGTGTGATGAAGTCCAGCTGTTGCTGAGAGAGGCTGAAATCTGGGGTGTCAAAGCCAAATTCCAGTAAGGGAGTCTGCAATGTGGCTTTCTCGGGGCACAAGCTGCATGGAGTCTTGCCTGTGAGGGTGGCAGGAGAGCAGGCAGCGTTGCTGCAGCAGTTGTTTATGGTTTAATTTGCCTTTGCTGAGAAGAGTAATGACAGACGCATAAAAAATACATACATTCATCAGGAGAACCCAGGCCAAACTTGAGATCTGCCAGCTTTTCTGTCATTGAAAGAAGTTTCTTTCCCCCTGGTGACAACTGGTAGCAGTTTCTTAATCATTTCTTTGGAGCCTTAGTCAGCAGAGGTCAGCATAAAAATTAGAGCCCTGTGCACTAGTGGCAAGACATGGGTGGAGTTGCCCTAGTAGTACTCACCTCCATGAAGAAAGAATTTCCCTAAAATGCTGGTATTTTTTCTCTGTAAGCATTTTGACCAGCTATCCATTTTTGGGGATGACTGAGGAGAAGTCAGGAGCTGCTCCTTCAGCACAGCAGTAGCTCTGAGAACTCTCAGCTTTTTGCCCTGGTCCGAGCCACAGGGGCCTGGTAGGGGAAGGACCCAGGGGGATTCATCTCAGCCTCAGTCCTCTGACAGAGAAAGATAACTCAGTCCCTAGCAGAATCTGAGGAATGGTGTCAGCCATTAGGGTGCAGGAGCCAGCATGAAGTGTGCATGAGAGCTACCAAAATGAGCCAGACCTGGTTGCATAGGCCTTTCCCCCACTGTTACCGCCATGACTGCATCTCTGCACCATGCTGCATGGATGTCTTTCTCTGACTTGGACTTGGGCAGCTGGTCTGCCGTGTGTTGTTGAGCTGGCTGGTGCTAGTGCTCTTCGAAGTAACACAATGGAGAAGGATTTCTGCAGCAAAGCTTAAATACTGGCATAAAGAATGGAGACCTTAGTGCAGCAGTGATTTGGGCTCTCCAAGTGGCACAGGGTTGCAATTCAGTGATAAAGGTGATAATGTCTGCCTGACTGGAGGGGTTCAGCATTGAGACAGTCAATACCTGTCCTGTGTCCTCAAGCATTGCCTATTTTTTTTCATTTTTCCTCATTTTCCACAGTGGGCCAGGGCTCGTTGCTGTGGTAACACATGGTGGATGTGGCTCGTTTAATGCATGCAGCTCCTCAGAGTGGATTGATTCAGGGCCTTGGGAAAGAGGAGGAGAAGGTTGTCCTATGCAAGGAGGGAGATCTGTCAGTGATGAGTCTCTGTTTCCCACAGCTGGCACAAAAGCAATTGTGAAATTGCCGAGCTGTCAGAGTGAAGCGCCCAGCTCTGGGAAACTCTCCCGCAGGATAGAAAAACCTCCTGGAAATTTAAAGATCCTATTGATATTCACACATCACGTCTCACTCCCCTGTAAAGGTCACTTCAGCAGAGACAGCATGTATACATGTATCTCTCTAGCAGGGAAATGTGGATGTGCCCAGCCCCGTGCCTCCTCCAGATAGATGGACAGCGGCAACCATTCCCATTCAGAAGGCCTCTCTCAATTTCTGCTCACCTTAGTGCACAGTTCTGCCCAAAACTAGCTGTCAGGGAAAGGGTCAGTGAAGCTGGAAATGACAGGAGGAGAAAAGAAAGAGACTGAGCACCTCAAATTCTTTATGCAGAAGCAAGGAGCATGTTACTGACATCTTTTTTCCATCATCTGTATGGTGAAAAGGATATGTCCTAGCCAAGCAAATTAAATGGGAAGAGGGATATAAGTTCTTGGAAGCCCTGTCACCAGTGTTTAGTGGTGTCCTGCATGGCTCTGTAGCCTGCTCTCTCTGCAGTCAGGCTGGGCAGCGCACTGGCCCCTGCTTTACCGTAGCAGACAACTTGCTCCTTTAGGTTGCTCTAAAAAATGGAAAGTGCTTTTGAAATCATCTCTTATTTTGAAAAGTATTATGTCAGCTTGCTGCTCATACTCAACATGTAATGAAACACGTTCATTAGCCATTTGGGTCATCACTTCTCACGCTTTTCCAAGTTTGAGCTGCTCAGCAGCAGATTGCAAGGCATTTTTCTAACCATCCTTTCCAGCCCTCTACAGTGATAAGCAATATGTTGTGTACTGTTACTATCATGGTTATAAATGACCACCGTACCACATGCTATCCAAATTTAACATGCTCAGACTGTTCTGTCACTGGCAGCTACTCCATTCCTTAATAGCTGTCCCCAGAGTGAAACTGCTTTTAAGGAATACAATGGCTGCTGTCTCCTCCTGTCGTACCAGGTCCTACTGCAGCAAAATTTGCTTTTTACCTCCTTATTTCAACACCATTTGCTAAATTATTTCAGTGTCATTGGTGAGGTATTGTGATTCTCTTTTAGGTATCAGTATCCTGAAAGAAACCTGAAAGATTCAAATTGCTTTGTTTGCCATTACCTTCCAGCTCACTTCTACCCACTCAGCAGTTCAGTAATATCAAAGAACGCTGCAGACATGGATGCCTTTATCTCCTCTCAAGATAGGGAAGAGTTAATTACCAGAAATTGTGTACTGGAAACTTAGTGCTGGTAAGGTCAGGCAGATGTTGAAGGTCAAAAACATGAAGTGGTGGCAGGGCTAGGAGCTAGGTGTGCAACCATCGTTTCCCAACCCAAAGCCTTACTTCTTCCCTCTAGAAGCAGCTGGATTTCTTCCACCATCTCTGCCTCTTGATTTCTTTCTCTCTGTGCAGTTATTTATCACTTAGCCTGCAGAGCAATTTTAGTCCTGTTTACTTGAGAGATGCTATACAAAATACAGTTGTATTGTATTTCATTTCATCCGTAAGGCAGCTTTCTCACAGGGAGGCCAGTTGCCAGTAAGGACAAAGAACCAACAAAGCAAAGGGCAGGAGTGCTCAGCACTTTCTTGAATTTGATCTACTTCCTCCTTTAACATACACAAACACAAAACCAAACAAAACTACTTTACTGCATGGAAGGGGCTTAGAGTTAAATCTTGGGTATAGTACAGGCAGAGTCATTATCTAATGAAAGGAGGCCTACTGTCTCTCTTCTCTCAATTTAAGACTACCTCTTCCCCTCCAGTCTTTCAAGGGTAAAGCTATTAAGGTTAAGCAAAACCTGAAACAAATCCAGGCCATGTCTATCAAGAAAATTGCTATGCTGGCTGGATTGGAAGGCCCCACGTTTGCTCTGAAAGCACTGGCATATCTCCATAAGCTAGCATGATGCTGTAGTGGACCAAGTCTGAAAACCAGAACAGCCACCTTGGTGTGCTGGTGGACAACCAGTTATTCCAGTCAGGAGCTTGAGAAAAGCTGGGACCAGAGGGATGGAAGGAGGAGGAGAGTTGGACTGCATTTCATTGCAGGTTAGTGTGAACTGATCAGTTATGCAGACAGCTCTTTCCTAAATTGGCTGTTCTGTCAGAAGCACTTTTCTCGCCGTCTGAGCTGTTCTTTCCGTAAGCTGGCACTTTTTGTGTGAGCACATTTTTGGATCAGATAAAAATACAAATGGAAACACCATTTCTGGTCTTTCAGTCTCCTTGTCATGCTTCTGCTCTGATCTCACTCTGTATCTATCTACTCTCTGTGTTTCACACTGGTCCTTCCCCTGTTACTCACCATTTTTCCCTTCCTTTGTGTGCCACTTTGTGTCCAGGTCTCACCTAAACGAGCTGCTGTCCACTTCTACCTGGCCTCCTTTCTTATTGTTCACACGCCTTGCCTTTGTTCAGTCTTGTGTGTCTCCTTCCTGCGCGGCACAAAGGCACCTAAGAAAGATTGCGAGGCAGGAGCCATCAGCTCTTGATGGTGGTCTGTGCAAGAAATATCCAGTTACCAAAAGCTGTGTGAACACTGCAGATGAGGTACTGGGGACTGGAATGACAATCCAAGCAGGCCCCACTGGGGGAGATCAGCATTTCACTGTGCCTTTCATCAGTACTGTGTGAGGATGTGTGTCTGTGCGTTTGTGACAGACCATTGAGTGAAGGGCTGAGAGGCCACATATGCAGTGCCTGTTGGGGCTACCACTGTTGAAGTGCTTACATGTGTTCACTTTCATCTGAATGAGTTCATAGGATCATGGGATGATTAGGGTTCGAGGGGACCTTAAGGAGTCTGTTGGATGTACTAGGATGCGTAGATCTGTGCTTACAGCTGGCTTCAACTGTACTGGTGACAACAGGATGAGCAGTGATGAGTGTCTGTATGAGGCTGGGGAATGGGAGCTTCAGCATACTCTTTCTCAGTTGATCTCTGGCCTCCCAGCCAAGTACCAAAAGGGGAGAAGGAAACCCAAGCCTGTCCCTTGAACTTCCCTCTGGATCGTGATGGGCAAGTTGCCCTCCTTCTTCATGGAGTACAGTGCAGCCAGCTCATGTTTAGCACTTCTCCCCTGCACTAAAAAAAGTACAGTTTTTACTTTTCTTTTATCCCACGTTCCCGGAACAGGCAGCCATGAGTTGAAATCCCACAGCTATCTCCTGTCAGTGTTGTCTATCTTCTTCAGCAGAGCTTAGTGCAGGAGCAGCCACACTAATTAGCTGGTCTGGGAGGTCTGGCTCCCCAGCACCGAGGAGCGTAACGCTAGGCACGCCTGGAGTAGTGCAGGCTTAGGGTACAGGGGGAGCACTGTGGAAGGTCAGGGGTTCTGACATACCTCAACTTTAGCTGCTTTCCACATTTCCTCAGTGTGACATTGTTCTGATTGTGCTTGCTATTGAAAATATGCTTGGGTTAAATATATATATATATATATATCTTGTTTCTAATGTTTAGATCTGTTGCCCTCCAGGCCAAGAATAACCTTAGCACGAGCACTGTAGCATAGAGGTGGATTCTGTTGCTCTATACACAAGTGTATTTATACAGTGTCTTAATGGTCTTTTTTTCCACATGTCACATTTTTAGGCTCCCTTCCTTTTCCAATGCCTTGCATTCATGTCCAAGTCTCTACTAGCAGTGGATGAAAAGCTTGCAAACTGTATCTTTATAAGTTATATATGACACTTTTTTATTGTTTTTTCCAAAACTTCTCTTCCTTTTTCTTTAATGAGCCTTTGACTCTTGCTTGCCCCCTGTGGAAAGCATGGAGTATTTCTCTGTTGTTTTTACAGAAAGTCCACAACACAGTTACCTGATGAATCTGTATCATTTACTAACTAACTGCAAAGTAGCAACATTTCTTTCCTGGAAGGGGAAAGTGGGCAGGCAGGCAGGTGCTAAAAAGTAGACCTTTCCTCATGTAAACAAAGCTACATGAGGTGAAAGAACAGAAATGTGAAGTTTTAACGTCCTGGGGAGGCAGGTTATTGAAAGCAGCCTGGCAGCATAGCTGAAGTTAATGGCTAAGGCTCTGCAGTGCAGCTCGGGGGCCTTGAGATGCCCAAGCTACAGGCTGGGCCACACAGTTGTTCATTTGTGGACCTTTCTTATTAATGAATACTATCTGGGTGAAAAAGGAGCTACCTTGAATTGTTGCAATGGGTCAACATTTGTGGTAGCTCACTGGAAACTTGAATCTCTTGTAAACAGCTCATACTCTTAGAGCATTTCTGAATAGACCCTTGCAAGTAACACTGAAATCAGTTACCATACTGTAGAGATACAGGGTATCCTTTTTACACAAAAAAGTTGTGTTCCCAAGGTGTAGGAGTCACTAGGGGAAACTCACAGAGCACCTATGTAGAGCTTCAAGATAGCATATGCTGTGGCACCATGATTTACTTGCATCGGCATGTCTTGTGTAAAGCTGCCGTGCACAAACAATATCTCTTCTTTTCTTCACCACGGCCTTCACAAATCTAGTCTTAAAGCATTCCTTACTTTCAGTTCTCCCTCAGTAATCTCTCTTTTCTTTTGTTTTCCTTCTTCCCTCGTTGACTTCTTTCCCTGCTTCCCATTTTCTGTCCCTCCTTCTCTTCTTTCCTCACTTTCCCTGCCTCCCTTGCGAGACCCTAATGCTTCTCATCCTTCAGTCATATTGCAGAAGAAAAGTAATGTTGCTTCATTCTCTCACATGCTATGTCAGTGAGGCTGGATACCAGCACTGAAGTGTCTTAGTGTGTAATAGCTGTCGTTTGTGAACAAAGACTGGAGTAGTGTTTTGGGTTTTTTTTCTCCCTTACATTTTCAGGTAAGGAGGCAAAATGCTTGATTGGGTTGGTGTGGTTGAATGGCTAAACTCAGGACAAAGAGTACAAGTCTTGTCATGCAGAACAGCAGTTGATCCAAAACCTCAGTTATAGCCAGTGAGTTTCATTGTATATCTGGAGAGTACTTGTGATTGCGATGGTACTGAATAATAGAGAAGCAAAAGACAAGCCTAAGACCTACATACACTCTCTATGTAGCTCTGGATAGAGACACCTTGGATTCTCTTATTCCATATGTATTATACATAAAATCTCCAGAGATGTGTTTTACTGAATTTTTTTCTTATGCTAGTAATCCTACTGAAGCTGATGGGAGTCAACATGGATAAAAGCTATTGAAGTACAGCACTGAATGTTCATTGAAACAAAACATGCATAAATGTATGCACAGTCTGCAATGTAGCAGGACTTATCAGTGCGTAATAGGGGAGTATCCTTTATGACTGGTGTAGCTGTGGATGTGTCTAGCATCTCTCATCTCTCACTGAAAGCTGCCATTTTACTTTGCACTCTTTTCTCTCAGGAAATACAGCTTGCATACAATACGCCAGTTTGTAAATGAAGCTTTCAGAGGTGTTCACAAGCGTGAATGAATTAAACCTCACGACTCCTCTGTGCAGTACAGGAGACATCCTCACCTCATGCTGAAATGCAGCCACCTGTGGAAGGCAGCAGCTGTTTAATAGTGCATGGTAACGTTTTACAACTGTTGGGTACAACAAGCGATGACAGAAAATATCCAGATTAAACTTGTGGGAATTAAGCCTAGGAAACATAATTGCTGAAATTAAAACGTGTGTAGTTTAAGTTAGCACCTATGCAGAGTACAAACTGCCACTAATACCTTAATGAACATTTCTGGTTAGGGTTAAGGCTGTGCAAATATTTTTCTGCGAAAGCATTTGGGATAGAGAAATTGGCTTGCGCAGAACCAAATTCTCTTTGTGTTGTTATCCTGTCTCATATTCAAGTGCTATCTTTTTTCATATTGGAGGGGGAAGAAGATGGAAAACTTTTCACTTGACAAAAATTATTTCATTTGGCCGAAAGCAAAACCTTTCACAGCAGTGACTTGTGGGAAAAGGCCAGGGAAGGCAACCTTCACAGAGCTACTCTTATTGCTGCTGATGTAAAAGGCAGTACTACGAGGAATACAGCACCTCCTAAGGGTATTCGCCACGCTGTCAGTGGTCCAAGCTGCCAATATCCTGCCTACACAGACAGTCTGAGTCCAGTGCCTTCAGCATTATGAGTGGTACAAGAATTAAAGCAGAAGGAAATATTGTTACGTCTGTAGGGGAGAAAGACAGAGTGAAAAATCAGGAAAAGAGCATGCCATATCTGAGCTCTTTAGCTAATCCTGCCATTTTGAAGGAATCTCTACATGGCTGATCTGAGCTTCTTTCTCAGTTGGCAATGAGAGCACTTGTCCAGTGTAGACTTAGATTTCCACTTTTAATAGAACTGAATGGTTAATTTAGTAGCAAAAGAAAGCACAACAAGCTTGTTTCATCTCAGCATTGTTTTTGTCATGTTTAACTTACCATGTGGAACGATTTCAGTAAGCTTTATTATCAGTTGAAATTTCTTTTTCATTTCTTTTTGGTTGGTGCCCAAAAGCAGCTAGGCGGATGCATATCCAGTTGTATTTAAATTCACACTCTCACGGTTAGAAATTCACAGTATTGCTTTCTCCTCTGGTGCCAGAGTTGCGGATGCCTCCTTATGATGAAGGATCTTATTAGAGTTAGCGCTCTGCATCAAGGAGAGACAATCAATTCCTTTAGGAGATTTAATTTTAATCATCTGCTCTGGCTTCTGTCTCCCTGTCTTCTATAAAACTTTCACCGTTCCTTAGTCCTTGGTATTAGTTTCTGTGGATGGCAGGCTGCAGAGCTTGTCCTGATAATCGGAAGCAGGAGGTTACATTAGTCCCAGGTTGTGTTGCACACAGCAATTCTATTTGCAGAATCTGTTTGCTGCATGGTTAACGGCTGCTTCAAACAGCGCACAAGTAATTTCCAAATGACATATCCCCTCTCCGTCTGCAGCTATTTTAAACTTGGTTTGCCACATGTGGTGTGGCCGTGGCTCTGGAGGGAGTTATTTCCTGCACCCTTCCCCTTCCAGAGCCTATGTTCTGTTGTCCTGAGCTGAGTGCTCAATGTTGAACTCTTTTGATAGGTGAACTTTGGGCCAATTATTATTCAAAGGATAATTTTAGTAGCTCATACAATGAAACTAGCAACCCACCATTTCCAGATGATTTCTAAATGGGAAAAAGAGACAATACGCATCCTTGTAAGCCGGGGTAAAATTAGCCTCAGAGTTCTCGTGCTAAGGAAGAAATTCAGAGCAGGCACACAGAGCATTACTGCAGTGACTTCTGTGAAATTCTTTCCACTTTTGTTCGTAATCGTGCTGTCCTTTAACCTGCAAATTCCAGTGCTGCTGGGAGGTATCTGAGCATAACTACCTCTGTCTTGTACATTCCCACATTCATGCAGCCTGGGCCCGTCTCCTGCTGGTACTGCAGTTTTTCAGCAGCATGACTGATTTATATCATGGTGGGCTGGAGGAAATCAGACTCTTTTACTTTGGCCATTCTCCAAATAAGCCTTTTAGGAGCACTCTTCTTATTTGCATTCCTAACATTGACTTTAGTGCTGGGATTCAGCATATTCACTCTTGGGGTTTCTTTGGCTTTAAAGCCAGATGTGACTTTGGGATTGCCCTTTCTTTGAACATGGTCTGAGTGGAACTCCAGATCTAAATGGTAGTGCATGGCATAGCTTCGACTTTCTGAGTGTAGGGCCCTCATTTATGTTTTTGTCCAGAGTTCAAGCATCTGCAGTAAGGTCCAGGGAACCTCATAGTGACCTTCCAGTACCTGAAGGGAACCTACAGAAAAGCTGGGGACTTTTTATAAGGACAGGTAGCAACAGGACAAGGGGAAATGGCTTTAAACTGGAAGAGGGTAGATTTAGACTAGATATTAGGAAGAAACTCTTTACTGTGAGGGCGGTGAGACACTGGAACAGTCTGCTTAGAGAGGCTGTGGATGCCTCCTCCCTGGAGGCACTGAAGACTAGACTGGATGGGGCTTTGAACAACCTGGTCTAGAGGGAGGCATCCCTGCCTATAGAAGGGGGGTTGGAACTGGTTGATCTGAAAGCTCACTTCTTACACAAACAATTCTACAGTTCTGTGATTCTGTGATCTGAGTTCCCTCCACTTGCCCACACAGATCTCCGTTGCTCCTACTGGGCATATTAGGAGTGGGAGATTGTTTATCTCAGCTAATGGAAATCTTTAGAATCATTTTCTTCGGGCAGTTTTAAATCTCTATGGCTAGGATTTTGATCTGGGAATCCTTTCTGGTGCTTCTGCCCAACTCTCCTTTCCAACCTTCCCCTCATCGTTCAGCCTGTTCTTGTTCTGTGATGCTTAATTGCTCTATAAGGCTGACACTGAGCAGCATCCACCTTGGTATATTAAACCCAACTGCACTTTCCATTTCTGGTCTGGCACAATTTTCTAGGCAAAACCTACTGGCTCGTTTTCTGTAGTGTTTATCAATAAAGATGATTTTTATCTCATTCCAAAGAAATCACAGTGAGACTACTGGAAGCCAGCAAGGAAGCAGCCATGCTCTGACAAGAGACTTAAGAATGCTTGAATGAAAATACTCACCTTGATCAATACCAAGACTTGGTGACTGCTGAATTCATAGCTGCCACTCCACTTCTGTGCTCACAGCAGCATAACAGATGAGTGGTAAAATAAAATAATAATAATAAAGCATAGAATTTAATGGCTGTCAAAAGAATCTCAGCTGAAATGAGGTTTACCTGGTGAATGACTATTCATTACTCACAGCTAACAGAGGTAAAGGTCAGGAGTGGGCACAACTCAGCGATGAGGCCATTGGGCATACACAACTCCACTGGCTGCCTCTGCACTTTTTTGTTTTTAACCACTTGGGTTTTTGCATCCTTATTAGTTGAGTCTGAGCAGTAACAGGATTTTGTGTTGAAGGAGCTGGTAGGGAATGTTTGAGTTACTTGGTGGTTTCTTTTTTGGTTGGGAAATGTTGGTTTATTAAAGCTGAGGCTATATAATATAAACATACCAGTTTTGATCATAATGGACAATTTTTCACTCTAATTTTTTGTGAATGTGAGATTACGACAATTAGTAGCTGCCTGAGATGTGGGAAATGGGGTTCAACTCCTACTCTACCACAGTTGTAGCCAGGATAGAGATGTGGCTGTCCACGTCGAGGGAAACATAAGAACCACCAGTCCTGGAACTGGCTTCTCTTTTTTGCATCCTGTGGAGCTTCACTAGATACCTGTGTTTGTCCAGGCATGAGATAGACATGAAATTCTGAAATTTTAACTTTTTTGCCCGTGTGGAGGACAGGAAGTTTATTTTATTTTATTTTATTCTGTTCTATTTCATTTAACTTCCTCTAGCATTTCTTTATCAACAATTATTTGCTAAAAGGCTGAATCGCTGTGTGATCGTTACAGGGAACACGCGGGCAAAGCAAAGCAGTAGCCTAGGTCAAGTATTCCAAGAGCTTTCAGGCAAATGAACAGGCTGAGAGCTATGAAAAGCTGAAGCTCCAACCTCAGTGGCATGATGGTTTAGCCAGGGCTGAAGGGAGCAGTACCTCATTACGGAGTAGAGGCAGGGGGCCGGGCTGCGGCTGTGCCCCTGGAGAGACACGCATGCTGCGCGCATGCGTGCACACATTTGCCTTTGATGTTCCTTAATATCTCTCTTTTGAAGTTCCTGAATCCTGGAGCAATATCCTCAGGTCTTTCTTTCTCTTTTACTAAACTGAATGCTTTCAGAGCTTGGATCCTAGAAACAAGAGATGAAAAAGATCTCTTATATCCTTATCAAGTTTCGCTTCTATTCTGTTTTGTATTTGCTTTAAATTTGAATTTTCTTTTAATAATAATACAAGGATCCTGCTGATATTTTCCAAATGCTGATATTGAATAAAATTTTCTCTCTTTTTTTTTAATATCAAGAAAATTTTAGCCTTCAAAAAGAAAAAATGAAAACAATTTTTACTTTCTTTTCTTCATTGCATCACATGAAACTCTAATAACACCAGAGCATTTTGCAAAGAGGTTGACAGCTTCACCATAGAATATGATATCTGTGTAACTGTTTAGCTAATATACACAAATGCTTAGAGCAGCAAATGGAGATAGGAAATGTACACTGGGAATGGATATAGCTGTGATGGGCCATTGCACACTCCCCATCCACGTCAGCTGTTCTTCCATCAGCCTCTCCGCATGGCAGTACTAGTTTTAAGGAGTTAAAATCCCCTTCATCTGCATCTCCCTCAAAATCTGTCTGTGTGTATCATCAAAGTCCTGTACAGTTATCAGGCTGCTCTGCAGTCTGCTGATGAATAACCACTGGATTCTTCAGCTTCTGCTTTTATCCGTGGAAGCCTCTGGTTCAAGCCCATGGTGTCAATCAAAGAACTTGATTTTGAATTTGTTGAGCACGCTAGAATTTTCCCACTCTGCAGTTAGGGAAGATGCTGCTGAGGCTCCTAATATGTGTAAAGAACAAACATTTCCCGATGTGTTCAAGATAAGCTATGTTTACTGGTACAGTCACCTTTCTGTTGTGCCAGGATGATGACTACACAATACTTGTGGTGCTTAGGAGTTTCCAAATAGTCTGTCAGCAGTGAGGAGCTGTCTCCCCCTTATTTAGGCAAAGATGCTCCTCTCCTGTTAGGGTTGAGTGCTGGGAGGTGAGATACATCCTTCCACTGCTAGCACCCCATTCCTTTGCATTGCTGACATGTGTGGGGTTTCTCTGGGAAACAAAGGAGTATTAAGTGCTTCTAAAAAGCATGGACCAATAGGCCTGCTCATTGTAGGTACCTTGTTCTTAGACTGGTATGACAAGTCCTTGTACTGCTCTATGTTTACATCCCATTGTCTTCTCTCTTTTGTGTTTGATATCAGTCATCCTTGATCCTTAGACTCTAGATAGCACTGCTACTTCTCTTGTGGACACGGTACTTTTCCTAAGCAGCATCAGGTGACCTTCCAGCTGCCTCAGTACAGTTCTCATTCCTGTGCTCAGTCCCCATTTACTGAGTTCAGATGGACCAGCATTGTGCACATGTCCCCTTCACTGAAGAACCGTAATGCAAACCCGGTCCTGACCAAATTTAACATGAACTCTGGTAAATATTCTTTAATAGAAAGACTGGCAGGGAAATAGGGCTTGTTTATTTACAGTGAGATTTCCAGTTTGGTTTGATTTCTTTGGGTTCAGACGCCATGAGGACAAACTCAACTTTTTGTCAGATTAAACCGGTGGGTGGAAAGGAGGGAAGGAGAATAAAAAAGACTTTTTTTCCTTCACAAAAGGGTTGTGCTGTGCTTAGACAACAGATTCAGGCCACTTGTCTTCTAAATCATTCTGCAAAATGATGAGGATAATTTTGGCTATGTAAGTATGCACTTTAATGACATACTTGAAGCAATGTATTTGCATACACAGGTTTAGAATAAGTCAAGGAAGCACAGACAGCATGCAAGTAGAGACAGACAGCACAGAGAGCAAGTGAGAGCATGTGAAAAGAGAGTGCAAAGGTCCCAGTCTTTTTCTTCTGAACTCAGTGTCACAGAAGGAGGTTGCAGAGAAACAGACGGATACAGCCATGTCAGAGACCTGCTAAGAGCTATAGCTCCGTCAGAGGGAGAATGCGGAGACTTCTGTATGCGTTATTGGAAGTGAAATATACTTTTTCCTCCTCCTAACCCTTATTAAGGCTTTAATCTTAATCCTATTCATCATCATTAACTTCGGCAATTGGCCAAAATATTTAAATGAGGTGAAATGAAAAGATTTAAGAGTCTACTGAAGTCTCATCAAACCACAGAAGAATAATCTCCAAAGATTAAGAAAGCTGCGGTGACCCAACCTGTAAGGAATGAGAGGAGGAGGAGGGAGAGGGGGTTTCAGAGATGAAAAGAAGTTACCAATTACATCCTTTGACTAACAGTATTGAGTCTTTTTCTCCTCACAATAGCCAAGTGCAGAAAAAATTACAGAAGATGAATTAAGAGTTTAAATCCAGTAAAAGGCAAAAAAAGAAAAAAAAAGCAGGTAATATTTTAATAAGACTTAAATGAGTCTTCCAGAGGGACTGGAGAGCTCTTGGGCCTGCATCTCTCCCCATTTCTGGGTGTAAAATAGGCTTTTAACTATCACTGCGCTATGAAGTGCTTTGATGTTTATTCCACAAGGCCTGATTTTTGTGCCTGACGCCATTTGCTGCTCCTGTGTGTGTGTGTGTGTGTGTGTGTGTGTGTGTATTTTGTATGTACGTTCCCCGGAGGCACTCATTGTAACTCGGTTTCAGTTACGCTTTTAGTTAATGGGCACTTAAAATAAAGTGGCACCCATTTCACTTTAATTTTGTGAAAGGGGTGAACGCCGTTTCCTTTCCATTTCCAGATTAAAGGAGCAGGGCTGCAGCTCTATAACGAACCTCAAATGAATTGGAGAGAGCTGCTAAATTTAACGATCAATGATTTTAACATTGGTGCATAAATATACACGTGAGTGTGTTTATCCACTCCTACATACAGTTTGTGTATGGAAGTCATTGAGATAAAATACAGCTCAAGAGAGAGGTACAGGACCACCAGGTAGTAGTTTCAAATGCTGGATGGAGGTGGGTTAATTTTGTTGTGCATCAGTGACCGAGTGCAGCCTCCATTCAGAAGGCAGAAGCTATCAGCGTGGCATGGGTGCAAGTCTGTTGTTTCAGTGTAATCATACAATCCCGTTTTAAACACATCATGTCTCCTGTTCCTGTCCCACATGTATTTTTTGGAGACTTTGGGGCATTTTATGTGGCCGCTGATGTCGGGCCGCTGAATTGTGCCCTTGAATTCCTGCTGCATCAGGACTCGGCTTTGTGGAAAAAGAGAGTCACGTTCTTTCTCTATCTCTCCCTGCAGAAGCTGAATGGGCAGATGTGCAGTAATTTGCTAAAGTCTGTAAAAGCCAGCTGGGGTGACAGGGGGCTGTGTCCTAGTCCAGAAGGTGTGTGCATGCCCAGAACTCTCTTTTACAGATATTGGCAGTCCTGGGTCAGCCTTGCCCCAGGGAGTTGTGGATGTGCGCGTGTGTGTGGTTGGCTATTTCCACTATGTGGTCTGACCTCTCTATTATGTCACATAGGGCTGCTTGTGCAGTGCCTCCTGATTTCCCTTCCCCGTGTAGCTTGGTCTAATAATGCTAGAAGCAAGATGGGTACAGCAAATACAGAGGTTCCTAGTAACTTTCTGCCTCACTGCTAGCAGCACAAGTAATGTGTAGCCCCCACACTGCAGAAACTGAAAGCTGAAAGGGTAATTCTTGGAAAGCTGTGTTGCAGCCCATAATTATGCATTTGTAGCTCTCGTATTTTCTCATAGAATCCATACCTTAAACTGAACCTATCCCATGCAGCTTAAGGGCAGACCTTCCTTCCCTCAGGAAATGGCCTTTTGATGACAGCCAGGGCAGAAGGCAGTGTGAGTTCTTAGAGGAGAAGCTCAGCTTGAGTTGGGGGATTTTGCATGGGCTGCATGTAAGAACTTATCAGCCTGTGGCATCTGTGCAATCTGTATCTTCATTCCCGCTGCATAACCCTCCAAAAAGCCACAGCCACAGCTCTTCCAATCTTGAGAATCCACTGCGCTTTTAGAAAGATGAAGTGGTAAGGATTGTCTGCAGTCCTCTACTAAGTGAGTTTCCCCCTTCTCTTCCCTGGTGACCGTGGCACTCATTTTTCCATCCTTTGACTGCCCTATTTTATCCCAGTGCTCATCATCCAGCCATCCTAGCATACTGGATCCTCTTCTTTCACCTACCCATCTACAACACAGGCCACACCGCAGGGTAAAATATCATCTCCGTCAGCACGGACATCCGTCACTTTAATGAACAGCAAAAATCAATCTCTAATTGACAAAAACATTTTTAATCAAAGTATGAGGCATTTAGAGCACAGAAGCAGCCTTTCATCTTCTGGCAGTGTTTTTTTTCCTTTACAAGCGGAAGCAGCACTGGTGTCTAGCTGGCCAGGGAGGCCAAGTGGTGTGTCTGAGGGAAAACAGAGAAAGATTTCTAATAACATCATTAGAAAAAATATGCCGGACTTTACCCTAAGCCCACTGAGTTTGGTTTGTGTGTCCATGAAGAATTTACAGGAATGGTTGGTAGAATGTGTTTTAACCGAAATTCTTTATGACGTCACTTAGAACATGAATTTTTCCTTTCTCTTACCACATTCTTGGGTTCAGCCTATCTGAAGATTTGCAATTGATGTTGGGTGCAGTGTGCTGCTGAGACCCATCATGATAAACAGGTGAGGTGAAGAAGCTCAGTTTAGCAGCTGTTACAGATACTACCTGTGCATCTTGGAGTTTGCATTTGGGAGGCTCTGCTCATGGTAAAGACAGAAGAGGTAGCAATTGTAGGAATAGTTGCTTATAAACCTGTGGGAAGCTATGTTAAATATGAATATGGGAAACTACCCAAATGCAGCAAAAAGTATATTTTTTCCTCTGCTTATGGAGTCCCTCAAAGATTTGTAAGTTTATCGTGGGCAGCTTGGTATCCTTGCCAGTGTTTATGATCCATAAAGGGCAAGGGAAGGTTATTAGAGCACCATCTGGGCACTTTGGTCTTTTTGCCATTTCTTACAAGAGGGGATTATTGAGAAGGCGGCTTTATTGATGCCTGGCACAGTCTGGGTACCTTGGCATCGCTGCCTGTACTCGTGATGGAAAGGGCATGGAGAAGTGCATTGCTAGTGACGCTGCCTTAGCACCTTTGCCAGCGTTTGAGAGGGAAGCGATTTGGAAGGTGCAGCAATATTTGGTGCTGCATGCGCCCACTGGCAGTACTGCCTTGCTTGTGAGAGGAGCAGCAGGGAGATGCAGAAGTTGGCACACCTTGCTGATGTTATGAAGGGAAAGATGGAGAAGGAGGGTGCATCCTCACCCGTTGCAGTTGCCAGTGTTTGCAAGGGAATCGGGCCAGGGGGCTGCAGTGGTACCCGAGCACCATCTGGCCACGCTGGCACTCTTGCTGATGTTTGCGAGATTGGCTTTGGATAATGTCTTTTCCTGATCAAAGGCCAGCATTTTGGATGTAAGCCTGGAATACGTGTTACATAAATAGTATGTACTCCTTTCCAAATGGCTTCCACAGCCATAGAATCGTAAGATCTACACAGGAACTTCAAATTGTGGTCCCTTGCAGAGAAGTAACACCTCCGAGTGTACTGACTAGAGGGATATTAACTCATCCTCTCCTTCTCATGCCTTGGCCAGGGAGGGCTTTTTTCAAAGAGTACATACCTTTGGTTTTTCTCATTTTGAATGTAAGGGGAAGAGCTGGTGGAATTCCCTCGACATCCTCTGGAAGCACTCTGTGGAGCTGTAAGCTGTGTTCAGTAGCTGATAGTAGCTGATGTTCAGCTGGGAGGAGATTGTTGTGGCTCATTCTGTGTTGACGTTCTTGTGCTCAATCAGACTTCTGAATGTTTCAAAGAAGTCTCAGCGTGTACACACAGAGGAAGAAATGGCTTTGGCACAGCAGCAAGCAGAACAAGGTCCAGAATGAGGCAGAACATCAGGGATTTGGCATTGCAGGTGGATAGAGGATGCTCATCACGAAGAAAATAGAGAACAAGGCAAAGATGGACCACAGAGCTGCAGTAGGCATGGCTCCAAGGCATGTTTCCCAGAGCCCTGTGCCTCCAGCATGTGCAGAACAGCTGTAAGAAGCCAGCATGAGGATTACACTAGCCGGTGGCTCACCTTGCTTGGTGTATGAACATTTGCATGCTGCATAAATAAGACAGAACTAGGAATTGCTGCTATAGTGGACATGCCAGAAAGCACGACAGAAAGCAGAAGAAATTAATCAGTGATGATTTCCTCTTACAGAAATGCTTACCATTGCTGCCCCTTCTTAGGGCTCTCAAGACCACCTTGGTGGCATTTGCTTTACCACTGGCTGAGCTAGTGTAGATGCTGTCATTCATAAAATATGCAGAGTGCCTGCCCAGGTTAGTGGGTTCTCCTGCAGCACGTCTTTCCCAGGCTATGCTGAAATATATGGATGTCCTTCACTTATGAAGATGGATGAGATCTATAGATCGCAGGTTCCCCATGCGTCATGCCAGATGTCATGCTTGGACCTGAAATATGGTGGAGAAGGGGGAGGGAAGTATAAGTGAGCTCTGATTTAGGCAGAACCACTTTAGATAATTTTTCCTTGAAAGGTGAAATGGAAAGCCATTATACAGCTGTACAGCTTGCCAGTTTGAATCCATCCCAGTTCAGCAATCTTGGAAGCTGCTACCATGCAGCAGCCTATGATATACAAAATGAATTTATTGATTCTTTCCCATTTTGCTGGACAGGCGCTCGCATCAGAAAACCCTCCATTTCAAACTGCCCCCCTTGCTGTCAGACTCTGCAGAGTGGCCAAGGGCTGAACAGGACATCGAGAGGTATTTAACCTCAAGACCAGAGTACTTCCAGGATGAGATCCAGCAGAGTCAGAGAAGGAGATCATGAGATTAAACATTTATAAGCATCATTACAGACCTTGAGTTGCTGGGAGCAAATCTGCTCCCAGCACTACCAATGGCGTAGATATGGCTTTCAGAACATATGGAAGCTGTGAAAATCTTCCACAGTTCATAAGTTCCAGTACTGAGATTTTAGTAACACTCAGGTCTGCCCTTTTTTCTTTTTTTCCCTTTCCTACTTTTTTTTTTTTTTTTTTAAATAACTTGGTGTTTTCCCAAAACAAATGAAGAACTCTACTACAGACAGTAATGCAAATTTTCTTATTCCCCACTCCTCACTTAATTGGCAGGATGCACAAGGAACACGTACACTTTAAATCTGTGTGTATTTATGTACATGCATATGCACATGCATGTTTCTGGTGACAACTACGGTAGCCACATCAGTCCTCCCCCTTCACTAATCCAGCTCCCTCTTGGCCAGTTTGACTAACAAAAATTTACCAACTGAGCAACAGAGCGGAGCAAACATATTAAAAAAAACAGTATTGAATGCAGTCTTGCAAAGAGCCATCGGCATCATTCATCCCACAACAATCTGTGCCATACGCCTCTTCTCTGTAAGGCCAGAGACAGCCTTTCCCAGCCTGCAGCCCTCTCCCAGTAGTAAATGGAGTGGCTTTCTACCTGCTCCATGACAACAGGTAGGAACTCTGTCAAACACCTCTCTTCAGAAAACTTTGCTCCTTTAAAAATTTGGTTTTGACTCTGCAGAAGCATGATTCTAAGTTTGAAAAAATAGCTGTTATATCTGGACTGTTTGTGGTTCCTTCCAGCACAGGATATCTCCACATATTGCTCCCACATGAATAAATGATCCTGTCCAGTTTAAGGTGGAGTTATCAACACATCCACTGGGATCATGCATAACTACCAGATAGACTGAGATCTTCTCTATTCTCTGTGCTAAGATAATTTCAGCCTTTCACTCCTTGTCATATCCCCTTTAATCATGCAAAATATTTCCTCCCCTTCTCTCTTTCATCATGCTTGTAGGCTTATCATTTTCCCCTTTAGCCTTCATTTAGTTGCAATATTCACATTGTATTACATATACTCTATACAATTAAGTAGGAAAACTGTCACCACAGGATGTCTGGGAGGCCAGAAGTATGAATGGGTTCAAAAAAGGATTAGAGAGTGTGTGGAATAGCCCATCAAGGGCTGTTAAACTCTGATATGTATGTAAACATTGACTCAGGATGTCCCTCAGTCACACCTCATGGTGTACATGGAGAAACATCAGTGTATTTTGTCATGTTTTTTATAGGCCTTTCATAGGGCATCTGCTCTGGACAGTGTCAGAGACAGGCTGGGGCCTAGCAAGACCTGTACATCTGATACCATTGGGTTTACGTTCACAGAGAGTTAGGGATGAGATGCTTTATCAGATTATGGATAAAACACCTAGCTCTATTGTTAAGATAACGGCACAATATAACTTTAAACTCTGTTCCCTGAGATTCATTGTGTTGTGGAGTCTTCCTGGATTTTTTTGTGGATCTTCTTGGTTTTGCAGACTGCAATTACTCTTGCTTATTTCTGGTTCTGCAGAAACACTTAAAACAAGAGAGGTCTTTTTGTGGAAGGGGCTGTAGATATCCAGAACAAACCAATTCAAGTATGTTAGTTATATGTTTTCCTAGTTGCATCTCAGTTGTTATCAAAGTTAGAAATCTCAGGGGAACACAGGGAACAAGTAATTGAAAGGTGGAATTTTTTATAGCATTTAAATGTACTGCAAAGCAGTCATTTTTGACTTTTTGCTTTTGTATGGGAACTGCTAAGTCACAGCCTGAACCACTGATAGAGCACCTGGAAAAAAGACCCAATCAGCCCTGGAAACACAGGTGAATGTAATTCACATTTGTGACCAGAAGCCATGCCCCAGGCTCTTTGACCTCATTTAAGGGCTGACTGCCACTGAGGAAAGGCCTCTTGCTGGGGGTTCCTTTTTTGTAAAGTCTTTCTGTGAGCCTAAATCTTCAGAGATGGGTAAGCATCCTTTTTATCACACCTTCTCATTGTATTGGTCCTGCCACTGTTACAGCTCTTGACTTTTTTTATACAGACTCTTGTGATAGTGTCCTGACAGTACATGCTCCTGCTTTGTTTTTGACTTTTAGAAATACTGAGATTTTAAAGCATTCTCTTTCAGAGTTTGAGAGAAATTCTAGTCTCCTTTTTCTCCATCACACTCTCTTTCCTAGTTTAAAAAAAAAAAAAAAAAAGGAAAGAAAGAAAAAAAGGACTCAAAGAGTATTTAACAAATTGTGAGGGACCAGATTTTGTCTAGTTTGGAGCTCTCAATTCTGTGTGAAAGCTTCTGCTAACTTGACCAGATTTTTTACCTGAATTTCCTAAGCTGGAATTGCTCTGACTTCAATGTGTGGCTCATCTCTCTGCAGCCTCTCTTTCCCCTTGCAATGGATGTGAGCTTCATGATTTAATGCTCAGATTTTGCCTTGGGTATCTTTCAGTCACCAGCTGGTGGGGGAAAAAAAAATCAGACATCTGGGGAGTAAATTAGTGAGGAATTACTCTCATGTGACAGGGAGTTGGTAGAAAGTGGTGCTGCTGGTTTCATATTGCCTTGTTGGTGCTTCCAAGGAAGGATGGGTATGACTGAAGTATCCCTGTGACTCACCTACTTTGACCCAGTGTATGGCTTTCAGGGCGTAGGCAATTGCAGGCAAGTTAGATGCATACGGAATAGCAGCAGCTACTCTAAGTTAAAGGCTGAATTAATGAGATGATCCACAGCTATATTTTGCCTCTCTCTTCCTGCCAATTTGAAGCAGTAAACCCAGGCTGTTTGTATTTTCCTATAAATGCAAATGAGAGAGAACTTTCGTATCAGTTTAAAATTTTCAGTCTGCCTTTGTGTATCATAAAAATCTGATAAAAAGAGCAGAAGTGCAACTTTGTTTGTTTTGGAGGGTTTTTTTTTTTTTTTGCTTTTCAGTTCTTGTCTAATGAACTAATTACAGTGAAATACACTCAAAATTCAAGACCTAATTAAAGCAAGGAATAAAATCTCGATTGATCCATTATTTAGATTGGTGAGAAGTGAGCGAAAGGAAGCAATGCAGAAGTTAGTATGTTAGGGGAGGAGAGAAGTATGCTCTCTCCTGGACAATCATAGAATCATTGGGGTTGGAAGGGACCTCAAGAAATCGAGTCCAACCTCCCTGCCAAAGCAGCTCCCTCCACCAGGTCGCACAGGTAGGCATCCAGTTGGGTCTTGAATATCTTCAGAGAAGGAGATTCCACAACCCCCCTGGGCAGCCTGTGCCAGTGCTCCGTCACCCTCACCGTGAAAAAGTTCTTGCGCACATTCGTGTGGAACCTCCTGTACTGCAGTTTCTGGCTGTTTCCCCTTGTCCTGTCTCCACACACTGCTGAAAAGAGTCTGGGCCTCACCACTTTGCCCCCCGCACCTCAGATATTTATAAACCTGGATCAGGTCCCCTCTGTCTTCTTTTCTCAAGGCTAAAGAGACCCAGTTCACTTAACCTTTCTTCATAGGGGAGATCCTCCAGGTCCTTCACCATATTTGTGGCTCTCTGCTGGACTCTTTCCAAGAGATCCCTGTCTTTTTTATACTGGGGAGCCCAGAACTGGATGCAGTACTCCAGATGAGGCCTCACCAGGGCAGAGTAGAGAGGGGAGGATCACCTCCCTTGAGCTGCTGGCCACACTCTTTTTAATGCATCCCAGAATGCCATTGACCCTTCTGGCCATGAGAGCACACTGCTGGCTCGTGGTCAACCTGTCATCCACCAGGACACCCAGGTCCCTCTCTACAGAGCTCCTCTCCAGCAGGTCATCCCCCAGCCTGTACTGGTGTATGTGGTTATTCCTCCCTAGGTGCAAGACTCTACACTTGCTTTTGTTAAATTTCATCTGGTTTCTGACTGCCCAGCTCTCCAACCTGACCAGGTCTCGCTGAATGGCAGCACAGCCTTCAGGCGTGTCAACCAATCCTCCCAACTTCATATCCTTAGCAAACTTGCTGAGGGTGGCCACTATCCCCTCATCAAGGTCATTGAATACTGATAGCAGGGAGACCCTGGGAGGCTTATAGGTGGGTAGGGGTATGCTTATGGATTTACCAAGAGTTTATCTTCAAAGAAAAAAGCAAGATTAAAAGCAAACCAATCAGTCAAAAGGATGCTTTTCCCAAACAAATCCAGGTGTTGCCAAATGGGTTTGAATTGGAAGCTGTCTTGTACAATATTCTCATTTTGGCAGATTGGCCCTCAAACTGCTCAGTAAGTAGCACACTGTTAACTCAGCAATAAAGTTTCTTTCTATCTGCGCATGGATATAATTTGTTGTGCATTCTGGCTTGCTCGCTGCCTCTGCTTCTTCTTCACAAGTGTAGGATAGAATGTCCTCCAGCATGGGACTGCTCAAGCAGACCCAAACCATGCTGCTGAGGCATATCCAAAGCAGGATATTTTGTTTTCAGTTTTTGCTGTAATTCCACAGGTGAAGTTGTAACCAAGTGACTTTCCCTGCCCTTCTTTAGCAGTTGCTGTGAAAAATCAGAGTGACAAAAAATTTCTGTTTACATGGAAATGGCTTTAAGCTCTAAGAATCAATGTGTTCTGGTGATGTTATTTTTTTATGAAGATAAACCAAATTACAATAAATGATTTTGTTATGCTGAATTTCCCAGGTGCCAGCACTGTCTGGTTGAAAACACATCCCATATTATCTTATTTACTAAGGCATCTCCCATATTTCTTTCAGTACTATCTTAAAGTCTTGGATAACCGCTCTCCTGGCTCCAACATCCCTCCACCTGCATTATTATTCCTATCACATTTATGCTAGAATGATACTATAAGGGGCAATATCTTGTTTGGATTTATTTTGGTAAGTTAGTATATTTTTCTGCGAAGCAGCAGCTTTCTGTGTTTGCTATCTGAGTCACTAGCAGTTGGATTTACCTTCATCTTAACGTTCTCATGATTCACCCTCCTGTCCCATGCTCATGTCTGGCTGGACAGCTGCCCAGAACTAGTGATTTGGGTGTTGGGGGGCCTTTGTCACTGAGTCTCCCTGGAATAATATAGGTGTCTGTGGTCTTTCCTTGGATCAAAAGATGTGCTGATAACTTTATGATGTCATTTTTTATTTTTATTTTTTTAACAATGAAAGAACTCCAAGTGCTGGGTTTCTTTGTCACGGTGCAAGTGAATGTTACCCTTCCATTATCATGAGAGAGGAATCATCAGGTTTTGCTTGCTCAGAAATAGTCAGTTCGCTTTCAACCAAATGGGTGCCCTGCCTGTGAGGGATAGTAGTTGCCCACTGTCTTCATCCTGAGCTGTGAATACTCAGTGCTCCTGAAATTCATCTTTCTTCATTACACGCTTAGTTTCAGGCAAACTCTTTTGAAACCACTGCTCCTTGTTCAGACTCGTGTTGGAGAACAGTGCTTGCAAGGCATGTGCAGGAACAGCCTCATCTGAACAAACATCTTAGACTGGAAGTCGTGTTACTTCTACTTGTATTTCTCTTCTGGGCAACTAAAGTAAAGCTGCAAGAAAGTTACAGTTGGATGTGTAATGGTGGAATTCAGTCAGCGAGTAAATCTCTTTTGCCCTTCTGCAGAGCTTCACTGAGGGACAAAGCAATTACAGCTGTGTGCGTAGATGAATTCCCAAACTGCTTTAGATGGTTTTTTTTTTGCCATAGATCAGTACATGAAACACACTGCTGATTCCCTTGTTGGATGGCACAGTAGTCAGGTTGTGTTTTCCTAATGGTTTTTGGGAAAGCTGAGTGGCTCAGTGTTGTTCAGGTTATAGCAGAAATGCTGTAGCTTAAGTCCTTGCAGTGCCAAACAGCTAACAACTGTTTGCAGCAGAAGTAGGAGAAATTCTGCCTTCTCCAGTCAGCTGTGGATGCCTTAGGGTCACAGAGTTGCTTCTTGCACTTCTGCTTAACAAACAAACCCTTAGAAATGTGCATGGAAGACAAAATAAACACTGGGCTTAACTCTGCTTTGTGAAAATGGACTGTTACAGTCTCAGCTGGGTGTATATCTGAATGCATACAGAAAAAAAGGAATAAATGCTGACTACAAGACAGCTTTTGTGTCTATTTCAACAGTTCTCCAAGTAGTATCCCCAAATTCCTCCGAAATCAATATGTTCTATTTTCCCATTTTCAAAAAAGTTTAATTCTTGGGTTTGTGTCAATTGGAATCAACTTTTCTTTAAAATAAAACCTCTAATCATTTTTAATTAAATGCTTGAAATAGAAGAAATTATTTGGTTTGCATTGAAACAAAACTTTCGCTGACATTCCAAAATCACTAGCAAACCGAAACATCAGTCATGAGTCTGAACTGTTTAACTATATCAGTGTAGCTAAGGACAAATGACATCCAACACCCTGCCAGCAGCAGTGGTTAAACTCGATAATTGTTTCTTCTATTGTCCCCCTTTGCAAAAAATTTTAAATCCCTCGTTACGCAATTAACTCCTCTTTTCTGCTAAAGGCTCTTGTCTCTCTTGACAGGCTCTCTGATTACAAAATGTCTGCTGCAAACTCAGAGTGGCAGCAGATTCAAGGGTAGGAAATTTGCTTCCTCCGGTCATTACCTGAGCAGATTGGAGTTCTTTCGGGTCTGTAATGGACAGAGGAGGGGGTGTGTAGCCAGAGCTTCCACACACAAGATTCCCAACTGTCATCCTCTGGTTCTGCTTTCTTTATCTCTTCCAGTCCCTTCCCTCCTTCCTCTGATGCCGCATTTTCTTGGGAAGCGTTGGCTAGCTGTCACTGCTGGAGGGAGCAGTGTTTTCAGCGTCAGACAAGTAAGCAAGTCAGATCAGCTCTTTCCTGTAGCTGGTGGCGGTTTTCCTTCTGCTCACTTCCATCTCAGCGATAAGCCCCTTGCTCCGCTTTTCATTGTCAGCCATGAAATTGGCTACCATTTCAGAGCACCTCTCAGTAGCTTCCAAATGCTTTTGACGCATTTTGCCTAAACAGGAGACTGCTGAGAATAGCTGCTAAATCTTTAAATCTGGTTTCACACTTAGCCGTCTTTGTGACTTGAAGTTTGTTGTTAGCATAGCTTGTGTTCCAGGTCACTGAGAGCCTGGGATTAATACACTAAGACTAGGTATTAATATGAGAGACTAACAGTTTTACTGAGCCTCCCTGCTCTGGCTAGGATCAGTTTAAACTAATTCTCTGCAGACTTGTCCCAGTGCGCTCTGTGTCTTTTGTAAAGCCCTGGATGGGCTGGGGGAGTGGGAGGCATGTCCTTCCCTAAGTGTTTGCAGAGGATCAGGGAAAACGTTAAGTCAGGATGTTACTGTACCGTTGATTCTTTTTTGATTGTAGACAAGCAAAACTTTTCATCAGGGCACTGCTGAGGCCTTCAGTCTCTCTCTGAGCGATACACGCCCACTGACTTGTAGCTGGTTTCTAAATACACCGTGTCTTTCTATGTACTTCCTTTCCTCCTTAGTGCTTAATGAAACCATTCACTCACCTGGCTTTTCTCCCTCCTCCCCTTCTTCTCCATCTGTCTGCTCCAGGTGGCAGCTCATCTGGATGATAGTGTGCATTTGGTTTCATGGCTCTTGCATGGGTGATACTTCCTAGACACAGCTTTTGTTGGAAGTGCTGCAGGTTATTTCTTCTGAGTTTTGGAGTATACCCAGTTGAGGTGGGGAGGAAGAGAACTGTATGGTTTTGACTAATTACTTTAAAAGTCTGATGATACATGACGATTTCTAAAGCAAAGGAACTTCTTTTGCACGTCTGCTTACATATTTACTTCCTGAAAGTATCTTCCTAAACATTTTACAAGCTGAAAATGACAGTTGCACATTACAGAATGACAGAACCATCCAGGTTGGAAAAGACCTTTGAGATCATGCAGTTCCCTGTGTCAAACTGTCCAATGAATAGTAGACTCCTTCTGCGATTTCTGCACTAGTGTGAGTTCTGAAATCAGGTCAGTCAGTAGAACTTGGCATAAAAACATAAGGGATCAAATAATTTTGGGGCAGCTAGATGTTTCCAGACTGGTAGCATCAAATGAAACATATCCAGAGCCAGCAAGTACCTTTAGCACTTCTTTTCTAAGAGAGAACATTATCTCTATCCTAAGATTTCTTAGATCTTTCCATCTGGCTGATAGATAAACATTGCTTTTTTTCTCAGCACTTCCCAGAACCTTCCTCATCTTTGTATTTTTTCCCTGCAGCTGTGATACCTAAGGAGCTTTTCTGAATACCTTCCCATTTTTTGAGTTTACTGTCACAGTACCCAAAGAACATGATTATAAAGCCCAAATTGAAAACAGTATTGATTTTACTGCTGAATAAAAGGCTAGGCTTCATGTCTTCTTTTGGTCTTCGCTTGGCAATCAAGACTCAGACTATGAGTCTTCCTTCCTATCTCTGGACAGTGTTTCCTATCTGGTGTGTGAAGAGGAGCAGTATTTCCTATTTCATTCACTTTTCATAGCTGTGGTTGGTCTCCTTGCTCATTCTGTGTAAATCTCCATCTTCAGCTCAGCTTTTGGAACCATCTCTGTTCAGCAGAACTCATTCCCCTGTTGGCTGTACCTGGGTCACTTTGGTGTGCTGAAAGATGCAAAGCTAAATGATTACAAAATTCCGTTTAGTTTTCAGATGCTGCTACCCCTGGCTCTACTACTGTTGGATTACACTGGGTTGATGTTTATTTTATTGTGGGAAGAAGTTAGAAACCTGCCAGCAGATCTTCCTGATCCTTGTCTGCTTTTCTCCCTGGATGTTGTGTCCTTGTTTAGTAAACCTGCCAGCAACTTTCCTTAAGTCAGGCAAATTGACTTTATTTTACCACAGTGATTGAGTATTTTCATAGAATTTCTTTCACTTCCTTGTACTTTTCCAAGCCTTTGTACCATGTCCTCAAATCTCTCAGTCTCTCCAAAACCTGAGCGAGTTCCTTCACTTGTGGTTGCACCTGACCATCCCTGCTTTTACCGCCTCCGAAGATGTGCAAGTCGTTTAGTAAGTGTGAGGAGGCAGCATCCAGCTTCCCAGTGTGGCTGCAGCCCCTTGCTGCTGCTTCCATGTCCCTCTCTGAAGCACACTTCTGTGCTGTTTGGGTGTTGAGGGAGCCAAGGAATTCCACGCCTCCTCCTTGTGCAGGTTTGTCTTCAGTGTCTGGTTGAGGATGTGGGGAGGAGGTGGCAAGAAAGGATAATGCTTGTTACAATATTAAATAAATCAGTGAAATTAGCTCTGAGCAGAAAGCAGCAGCTGGCTTTTGCAGTGTTGTGAGAGGCTCTGCCAATTATGCAATGTAAATAGAAATTGTCTGACTTCCGCGGCACCGGGACCGTGACAGGTTTGGAAAGTCTATTTGGCAACTCCCTTGGAACTTGTCCATGAAATCCATCCTCTGTTGAGCCTCAGAGAGCCTCTGGCCTCCACTGAAGAGCAGCCCTTCTTGAGATCCATTGTCTATCAGAGCTGTGACAATGGGGACCTCCAGGTGCCAGCATACACCTTCACAGACTGACGCAGACTCAAGGAAAAACTCAGTTTTATTCATATAACTGGTGGCACTGACTGTTAGTATTATACTTGTTAGCTGGGAGCTGAGCTGTGGTAGTTTTTCAATGCTTAGAGCAGCAAAATGAGGCCAGCGTAGCAACATCATGGCACTTGCTCTAATTACTCTGCAAGGTTAATTTGCTGAGGCTGTAAGGATATGTGTGCCTGACAGATTGATTCCTTTGTATTCTATTAGCTAAGGGAGGAAACTGAGTTTCATATGTGTATGGGGGAAGGTGGACAATTAGGAGGAGGAGATCTTTAGCTCTAGTAGCATAGGCAGGTCAAGGTTATGCTGAAATGAAGTTATAGCTGAAACACGAAGTGCAAATACCCTGTTCAAGGACACCAAGATGGATTGGGATGAAAGGTATCAAGGAGGAGATGGATTCTGAGTTCAGATGGTAGCAGACTCGTAGGGTGTTCAGCCTTGACATGAAAACGTGGAGAGAAGGGAGTTGTATACTTGCGTGGGTATGCTCAGAGAAAGTTTTAATTGAATCTTGTTTGACAGAGTGTGACCGTAACCGAAAGTTTAGAAGATTACTATCCAGGTTTGAGAGCCACGGTGTGGAACTCTTTACAGAGAACACATAAATCTGTAGCCAGGAAACCTACAAATGCAGTTGTTAAAGTAGAAATGCTAGATAATGGCTTCTATCTAGATCACAGTGTCTCTTGAGAACTGGAGACACTCTCATTGTTCCTTATTCCAAAAATCACTGTACTTAGAAGTGTAGGATGTTCCTGTTACAAGAATACCATCTTCCTAACTGTTAAGAAAATGAGATGGCCCTTTTTGCTCCAGAAGAAGCTGAGCACGAAGCAGAGATGCTCTGGAGCATATTTCCACAGAAACATCAGAGAGCAGAGCAGTGAAGACACTAGTGGAAGAATTCTGAATCTTAATAGGATGAGGTGCTGGTTCCAAATGCAGTTCAAAGGCTAGAGATGGAAAATTACTAACTGAAGAAGACCACAGTGACATGTTTAGTTGGTTACTTCTAGGAAACACACTCACCCCACAGTAATGTCCCCTTGTTTTGACAAATGAACAATCTGACAGTGAGGGGGCAGTGCCATGAGTCTGAGTGCATCCTTGTGTACAGATGTTTTGTTCTGGCCGGAGGTTAGGTGCCCAGTATAGATGCTGCTTGCTCAGGATTTGAAGTTTCAGCCTTCTATGGAAAGCTTAGTTTAGGGCAGAAAGCTGCTGATGTGGTAGCAAAGGGAACTCTTCTTTTGCTTTTACCATAACCATGACCTTTTCCCCAGCATGATGTTAGTGAATCCTCGCTTGTTGTGATTTCAGACATAAATCTGAAATTCTCTTTTCTTAAAGATGCCATAGCTTTTGTAACATGAGTAAAGGGAGTGAGGCAAACTTCCATTCTTTTGTAATTCCACAATTCCACTCTGCCTCTGTAGCTTCTCCATCAGCTTTAGTATAGAGTGGGTTATTTTCTTCAGGTGGCAGCAGGCAGAACAAGAGATGTACTGGTAAGAGTTCTATTTGGATTTGGTCCCATCCAGCATGTTATGTGATGTGAATTTCCAAAAAAAAAAAAAAAAACAAAACAAAAAAAAAAAAAACAACCACTTCAGGATTGTGTGAAACCACTGGGGGTCTGTACCCCTAGAGAACTGTTCCAGCTGTGGCCATGATCTCTTAACCAGTTCTGCCGATCAAAGGATGGAAAGAAAATGTATTTTGCCTTGTAATAATTTAGATAGCTTCTGGAAAGGATCTGAGTAAGGTATATGGGAGGATAAAAACTTCCCTGGTGCATTTTGTGATTTAAAAAGAAACCCAGTGTGTTTTGAAAACTCTATTAGAAGAAGTGTTCTGCAGGAGAGCATAATGAAAGAGGAGAGTGAGGGCGTCAACAAGGTGAATCAGAATTAAAAAAAATATTTTGGGGGGCTGATTTCAGGGAATAGAGCTGGGAGCTGAATGAAACACATGGTATTGGAACATCTGAAGCACATGAAGTCTGCTTTATATGTACTCAGAGTAGCTGGTTAATTTAGGCTGAACATGGAAGCGGATGAGGAGGAAATAGTGTTCTTATGCAGACCTAGCAGTGGAAAGGATTTTTTGTCTGTCCCACATAGGCTTATGTGCCCCTTTGAACTAGCAGTGTAAGAGAAGCAAACTAGTCAGGAGCTGTTTTGAACACGCTGCTGAGAGAGGTGGAGGATGCCCTGTCCCTGGAGACATTCAAGGCCAGACTGGACAGAGCTCTCAGCAACCTGATCTAGCTGTATGTATCCCTGATTGTTGAAGGGAAGTTGGACTAGATGACCTTTAAAGGTCCCTTACAAATCAAATGATTCTATGATTCTAAGAAGTTCACAAAAATAACTCCTAGTTGTAGAGAGAATGACTTGAGTTTTGAGAGCAATCTGATTTACAAATGCATGTAACCCCATGTCCATCCCTCTGCTCAGCTTAGGGAATGGGAGGCTATTTGGAGACCCTAAAAACAAAGAGGTGTCTGTTAAAATCAGTGTAGTATTTGTTGTGCAGAAAAAGAAAGAGGGAGAATGTTGCTGCCTGGTGCTCTCAATACAGATGGCAAATTTCAGTTATAAGCATTGGAAAAGGGCAAGCAGAGGCACTGATGTGAGAGCAGTAGTGGTGGGGAATAAGTGAGAAGAGATCTGAAACAATAAAGGAGATGAAATGTGCTTTTTGTTTGTGGAAAGGTAGGAACTGTGACAAACTCAAACCTGAAGCTTATGTTTTATTCTATATTTTCTCCTTGACCCCTGGAGAATACACAAATAAAATCAATTAATGGGCCTTGAAGAAGAATCATTTTAAACTGTTCAATTAAACCCCGCAATGCAGAGAATAGAAAGGAGAGGGGAGAAAAAAAACACAATAAATACGTCTTAAAAAATGGACTTGTCTGAGGTGCCTGGGCCCCGACATGCACCATTACTGACGGATCGAATCACACTTCCATTAACACCATAATCTTATAGACTCCACAGGCCGTAAAAAAGGGATTTACTTTAATCAGGTTTGGTTAGGGCTGAATTTGAAAAGCGCTACAAGTGAAATAAAACACGACCTCGTCCCCCCTTTGATTTTCTTTCTTCTCACTCTGGCTCTCTAATTTACAATTTGCCAGCCGCCAATGGCTCGTTTCTAATAGCCACGATCCAGTGGTGTATATCGAGCTCTCTCCCTTATTGTGGCGGAAATGATTAGGAAGAACATCGACCTTTCATTTCCGCCCGCACCTCCTTCTTCCCTGGACAAATGCCCAGGACACGGCATTTCCTTCCGAGCAGCCTCTGTGTTTCCCCCATTCCTTTTTCTGGACGCTCTGGGGTGATATTTGGTGGGGAGGGACTGAGGAGCCAGAGAAGCATAGGTAAGAGGTGAGAAGGATGCCTGTTGGCTTCTAAGCATCAGTAATCCCCACCAAGGAGACCAGAAAGCCACAGGAAGTCAATATAATGTTTTTAGTTTCTCTTGCAGTGTCCATTCTCTTTTCTTTGTCTTCATCTTTCAGTCTGCACAATTTATCATATGGTCTTAGAATCTTAGAATCACAGAATGGTTTGAGTTGGACGAGACCCTGAAAACCATCTAGTTCCAGCCTCCCTGACGTAGGTAGGGATACCTCCCACTGGATCATGCTTTCCAGGGACCCATCCAGCCTGGCCTTGAGTGCTTCCAGGGGTGGGCATCCACAGCTTCTTTGGGCAGCCTATGACAGGACCTTGCTTCCCTCTGAGTAAAGAGTTTCTTCATAGTGTCTAATATCTAAATAATCTAAAGCTACTCTTTTCTATTTTAAAGTCGTTCCTTGTCCAGTCACAATAAAAGGAGTCCCTCTCTGGATTTCCTGTGGGCCCTCCTCTTAAGTCCTAGAAGGCAGCAATGAGATCTCCCTGGAGTGTTCCCTTCTGCAGGCTAAACTCACTGTTGTGGCAACTTTGTGATTCCCAATACTTTTTCCTTTGTCTCCAAAGGTAATTCAGCACATGCTGTGTGCAAAGCATTGAGCTGCCAAGTGCTGTCCTGACCATTGGAGCTTTGCTATCCTTAGTGATAAAAAAAATACCTTATTTTGTGTCATTTAGCGAGGTGCCTTACCAGGATGGTTTTAATCAGCCTATGTTCTACTGGGTTTTGTTGTACATAGATCTCTCCAAAAGTAATGCCTCCTATTTATTTCTATGGAAACTACATCAGATACAAAGAGCACAATATCACTGTTTGATAGTGCAAATTCTCAGCTATGGAGTGCTGCTTTTTTTTTTTTTTTTTTTTTTTTTTTAAATCATAGTCACTACTGTTAGCTGTGTGTTTTTGTCACCAATGAACAAGAGCTTGCATGCTGTGCTCATACAAACCTGCACCAGTGGAAATGTCCCACTGATTTTGTTGCCACTGTGGAAACACATCACTGCCACCTCACTGTGCTCACTTCCACTCATCAGTAAATGTCAGTGGGTGCAATGTTTCCTTCATGGAAGGATTCAATTCCATACCTTTGCTTCATGTGCACTTCCACATCAGACACCATTCTGTCAGGCTGCCCCTCTTCTGTCATCTGTCACACAGCAGTGATGTGTAAGGTAATGTTGGTGGGAAGGCTCAACCTCTACTGCCATACCAATGACGTCCATCTCTGATGTCGTGGGCTGATGTAATAACATAGGCATTGCTTTCAGAGCACTCCTTGTACATCTCTGGATGTTAGATTCCTGACCATAGCAATGTTGTCACTCAGGTAGCAGTGGTGAGGAACTGTAGGTCACTGTGGGCTCCCACATGTGTAACAAAAATAGAAGAAAGCAGAAACAGTCATGTTGGAGTAGCTGTTGCTGCCTGTGCCTGCCTGTTTTGTGCTTCGCTCTGACAGGGCCTCCATGTGCTCCTCCAGTATAACTGGCCAGTGTGGTGAGAAACTGGCTGGCTAAGTGCAATTCAATGAAATTAACTCACGGTGTCTGTGCAGGACTCTGCTAGGTCAGCTGTGGCTAAGAATTGTTTTGTGATAGCTGGATGTTGGCAAGTGTATTTTGGCTCCCAGCAGGGCACCTATGTAAAATTACTTGGTTGTTTCACAGAGTTGCAGCTCCCTGAAAATTTCCCTCACTTATCTTATATTCCCTCATTCTGCTCCAACGCACAGCCCACATCTGTGGATGAATATGTAAATTCCTAGTGTTCAACTAGAAAACACTACCCACTTCTCCCACGCAGCGCTAGCAGTGCACACAGCCAGACTGGACATGTTCCTCAAGGTTTTGGGATAAAGGCAGAAAAAAATAGTGGGGAGGAGTTCAACTACTGAATGAAAGATCTGGTTGTATGACCACTTGACTTCCTGAGTGCTGGAAAATTGGAGAAACATTCAGGACAAACTGCTTCTGGAGAGCCACACAGGAGGGGCTACATAATGCTCTTTGGGTCACTCGTTCTTGGTGACTGCTAAGGAAAGGGTTCTGTAAGGAAAGAAACTCACCAGAGTGCTTTGTAAAAATAGGTTCAAGCTGCTCAGTTTACATAGCCCTCCTAAATACGTTAATCTCTGAGATCTTGGAATTCCTCACAGCCGTAAAGCATCACTTTGCATCTGTGTTGGGGTAACATCTGTACATCTGACTTCATGCCTGTCTCTCTTGGCTTTTGCTCCACACACCTGTACCACCCTGAAGCTGCCCTGATGGGGCTAGAAAAGCTTATGAAAAAAATACTCCAAGGCGGGCATTCTGCTGTCCTACCTCCTGAAGGTGACAGTTAACAGCTACACAAAAAGTCCCAGGAAGCAAGAGGTGTGTTGGCAAAGAGTACTTCGATTTTGGAAGGAGATGCTGAAGGCTGAGGCTGTGAGATGGGCATTGTGGGTGTTTGTGTGTGTACCCGGCAGTGGAGGGGGAGAGAGGAGCGAGAAACTTGAGAGAAGCAGAAGAGAGGAGTCTGAATGACAGTTTTGTCATGGGAAGGCAAGGCTAATGTTAGCAACCGATAATAAAGGCAGGCAAAGGGGGGAGAAAAAAGAGCATAAAATTCACTTTAAAAACTCTCCAAGTTTAAAAGCTCCCCAGAGGCTTTGTAATAGAAAAGGGCTTTTAAGTGCTATTTTTTCCCCCTGTTTTTCCTTTGGGGATGTCTCAGAGGGATGATTTATTGTCTAATGTATTTAAAGTGACAAGGCCAATTCTGGAGTGCTCGCAGCGGCAGTGCCAGCAGTGCTTCTCGCGGCGCTGCAGAGCACACCCTCTGCTGCTGGCTGCAGGGTGCAGGGCTGTGCCACTACCCTCTGCACAGCGAGGCAAAGGAGGTGCCCTTGCGGAACAGCGCCCTGGTTTGGCTGGTGAAAATGGAAGGAGCATGCTTAGTGATGGAAGAAGACAACTAGAAGCACGCCCCAGTGTCTGTACCCAAGTCAAGTATCTTTCTGGTGCTCTTTGACAGAAGAACTCCACCACCATTCCCTTCCCATGCTGCTTTCTGCTATGGCAGCTGGTCCTCTTGCTGTGCCACAGAAGCCATGGCTTCTGCTGAGCTCCTTGCAGGCCAGTTTGGGCTGTTCCTATTCACTGGCAATTCATGAGCTCTTACCTTCTTCCCTGGGCCCTATTTCTGTGGAGGCTTGCTGCTCAGGCACGACTGCACCCTGCTCTCTTCATACCACTGCAGCTGCTGCAAGCAATAAGCTTCACCTTCCCAAGGAGAATATAACAAATTCTCAGAGCAAAGGATTTTTTTTTTTTTAATATTGAGCTTGTATTTACTTTTGCTCTATTACACTTATATTTATATTCCTTAATACAATTCCTCTACCTTCCTGGTATTTACACACTTGTAGACGGTTAATCTTACCCCTTGCCAAGCAATACATATTTAATTATTTTAATCTCTTCTCATATGTCAGTGCTTTCAAACCCTTACTGTTTGGGTTTTTGTGTGGGCTTTTTTTTTTTTCTTCCCCATTTGCTACTCTTCTCTATTATTCTCTGTGCTCATCAACATCTCTTTAAATACATGTTGCCCAGAACTGAGGACAGTGTTCTGGCTGCTGTCCTGCCAGATATGTACAGAGAGCCAGTACCTTTCTCATGATTTCTGTGCAGATGGAGCACAGCAGTATGTTAACTTTTATGTTTCCCCACTTCTGCTATAGAGCAAAGCAGATCTGTAACTTAACTTACTGCCCACTATCTCAACAGCCTGTTCGTCTGCCCCATCACCGTTTTCCACATCTGCCTCTCTTTTAATGTCCTCATTTCTGTTCATTTTTTTTTTCTCATGTAATAGCCTAAATTATTCTAAGTTGATTCTCTTTTTTGCTGTCAGTCCCTCCTCCTGGCCTTTCTTGTTTATATTATATATTCTCTGTCTATAGCAATGGGTAATGGAAGAAGCTTTTCATTTTTTCCTTATTCTTCTTGATGCTTTGCTCCCCCATTATTTGTGCTTGTTTGCTCCCTCCCACCCTGCAGCAATACCCCTTCCTTAAAAATAAGTGGTCAGTAGTCAGGCAGCTGTGTCTTGTCTCTGAAGGAGCCAAGGAGAATCTCCTTGACCTGAAAGGCAGCAGAAGCAGCAACAATCTCATGCTCAGCTCAGCCGTGTTAATGTTGAGCGTGCCAGCCAGCTTTGCATGTTCTAAGTACTGTGTGATGCTTCCTTTTATAATCAATCTGAGCATCACTGCTTCTCCCAATCGCCTCCTGCACTTAATTGACCAATAGAGCTAGACATATGGAGGATCGAATCACAAACCCAAATCAGCAGTTGTCAGAGGAGATTAATTCAAACAGGAAGCTACAAAACACTTGTTTTCTTTTTTTTTTTTTTTTTCTTTCTTTTTTCCCCCCTCAAGCTCCAGTGGAAGAAATGATTATTAATATCCCCAGCTGTACACTCAGGCAGATGGCAGTGACTCCAGTGCACTTTCTCTACCCAACTTTCCACTTGATTTCTTTAGCATTTAAATGACAATAGGAAATTATTGAGAGAGGAAAGGAAGGAAAGAGGAAGCTGTATTTACACTGCCTAACTCAAAGCGCCTATGTTAGATTAGCCTGTGTAAAAGGATAGTCTGTCTTAATTCACTGTACAGTCAAAGCAGAGACAGACAGGCACGCTCTGGAAATACTTGCCTGTCACCACTGACTCTCTGGGAGTCTAAAGAGGTGAATGTCTTAAGTTGGGTACACATATATTCCCTCCTTTTGTTGCATCATACCTTTTGATCGTGGTCAGGGGTCTCCAGCTCTGAAACACATCCATCAAGAGTGCTGTCATGGTATCCCACTCCATCTGCATGCTGTAGCTGTGCTGAGGTCCAGGCTCCTTCAAGTTAGCTGCTGCTTGTTTCTGTGCCGGGGAACAGCCTTTCCCCACACCTGCAGACTTAAGAAACAGTGCTGTTGTGCTGCTTCAGATCCACCCTTTGCTTGCAGTTTCCCAGTGTGATGTTATGGCTTGTAGGTGCTTCCCACCACCTTTTGCTGTGTAGACCCATGTATCATGCTGCATTTTAACAGCTGTCCTCAGAGCCAATCCCAAAAGCAGCAGCTCGTGACTCAGAACTGCTCTTGAGCTGAGGACAACTGGAGTGGGGCAGTGAGGTCTGTGATTATGACAGTTTCCAGGCTCAGACCTTCATTCTGCGAGGTTTCTTCAGGCATCTAAACTTCTACCTGTATAGCTAAGTTTGTGACATACCTATACTATAAGGGATGGTGAAGCAAGGTGTCCTGCTTTGTAAGAGGGACTTTAGAGAAAAGCCTTATTCTCTCCCAGTCCCCCTGAGAATAAATCCCCATCCTTGTCTTTTCTAGTTGATGGTGGCTACAGCTGCAGGCCTCTTTCCCTGCTCTAATGTGGGGGGAGGAAGCCCATGCAAGTGATGGGTATGATGCTAGATAATTGGATGGGAGACTTGTGATGAGATCCACTTGAATTTAGGGGTGGGATGGTAGGTAAAAGCACTAAGAGACAAACAAAGCTTCTGGCTTCAGCGTGTGTGAGGGTTGTGGACTAGGCCTGTGTTGCATACATTTGGGATGTTTATGACTTACTCCCCTGCTCACCTGCTCCTGGAAATGATTTGACTGCTTGCACACATTGCTGGGTTCTTGATTAACTGTAATCAGTAATGGAGAAGAAACTGGAGCCCTTTGCAGTGAAACCCTCTGCTCGATACCCAGAAGTAATTTTGCTATATTCTATTCTTCCCCTTCAAAGAAAAATAAATAAATAAATAAAATTAAGAAGCGTGAGGATGCATGAAGAATGGAATAGAAAACATTGACAATCTTATCATACTACCATATAAATCAATAGTATGCACTTGACTGGAATAATACTGATTGCTGTATCCTGCAAAAGTTATAGAGGATTGAGATGGGATTTGAAACTCTGAGACTGGCCTTTTTCAAGAGATGCCCAGGCACATTACAAGCTGTCTCAGAGAGCACTGAGTGAAAACCCACAATCAGTTTGACACGGGTGATCTGGGAAGATCTTCAGAGTGGTCCAAAAGCGTGAGCATTGGGGTTAAACAATGCTCCCCACTGCAACCCTAGCAGCAGGATGGGAGAATTCAAAGAGATGCTTCCAGCCCTATACTTAGGAGCACGTACTGAAGTTACGAGGGTGCAGAACAGCTTTGTACAAATACATGCATGTACATGGGGGAAATGCATTATCATAGTCTGAGTGGATGAAAAAGTGCTTTGAGACTAAAACCTGACTGTTGTTGCCTGAACTCTGGCACAGAGCAGAGTTTACTGGGTAAACTCTATTTTCCTGGAAAGCTAATAGTTGCCTGAAATGAAGAAATGCAAATACACACTCCTAACTAGGGCAGCAGAACTCAGTGTCACAAGAGATCACTTGGGTTGTCAAGTGTGCAGGATTAGAGTTGGTCAAGGAATTTGAGAATAAACACAGTTCTGTTGTGCAGGATAAAAGGAGATGGTGATCGATATATCTTAGAGCTTCAGGGCTTAAGCCAAGCAGCATCTGACAGGATTAGGAAGGAACTTTTTAGACATAGACTTGTCATCCTATAATTGTCTGCCTGGGATGTTCACACATCCTTTTCTGATACCCTAGTGGGGCTGGCTGGCTGAGAGAGCCAGCAAGTGTGGTGAGACCTCTGAAAAAAGTACCGGTGTATTTACAGTTCTATGTGCAATAGTTACAACAAAGCTTGAGTACAACAAAGCTTGAATTTCTGGGTGTAGGTTGCTAGTAGGTGACATACCATGTTTCTCAGTCCCAGCTAAAGAGGGTGGCAGGGAGGAGCTGCAGATCAGGAGCTGTGATTGTATTCTGCCTAGGACTGAGCTCTCACTTGGGGAGCGGATGGATGCAAGAGCTGTGGTGTGGGTGAGGGGGCTTGCCAGCTGCTTTCTGGCGCTGAGCGGGTGTAAAGGGACTCATTACATTCTGCAGTCGCTGTCATTAAAGCAGTGGCAGATGTTGTGGGATGTGACTGGTGTAACCACAGGGGATAGAGCAAACCAGGTGTGATGGTCAGAGCAATAGAAAGGCTCCAGCAAGCTGAGGACTGTAGAGCTGGGTCTTGCTGTAAATGTGGTGGTGCCTTCTGTTATGTGCAGGGGGCAAGCACTTGCTTTCTGGGTCTTCTCTGTGGGTCTGTGTATTTTAATTCCTAAACTCAGTGTTCGTTGTTTTCTCTCACCTGTTCCATGCCCAGTTTTTACATCTAAATGTAACGTGATCTGGGCAACATGCATAGTTGTGTCCTGCCACTGTTTTTAGATAAATGTCTTCTGTGTTCTGGCCACCTAATCCCCAGTGGCAATCATGAACAGCACACAGTAGTGTACTCTATAAAAAGACATCGGACTTTTGCAACTTCTTGTTTGTGTGCTGTTTTTCTGATAATCACGCAGCACCCACCTACTACACTCTTCTGTTTATCACAAAAGCCTAATAAGTAATGAGGTGATAATGGGAGAAGAGCAGAGCTGGTTGTGTCACAGCTCTGCCTCAGGAGGTTCAGTGCATTCCCCTGTAGGAATGTGGATTCAGCAAAGGTTAGATTTGTTTGGCCTGTTAGAATCAAGGTGCAAAAGGAGCACTGTTGAATTCTGTAAATACGCTGAAACAAAAAAAGAGTGCAAGGGGAAAAGGACTATTTAAGGTAGAGAATGATGTTGGCCCAAGAAAAGCAGGGAATGAACTGGCTTAGAAGGTTGCAAATTGGGAAGGAATTTTCTCAGTGCTTGAGTAGCAATGTTCTGAAGAAGGATGCCTGCTGAAACTGTTAGGGTAAATGCTCCAAGCCATTCTTAAAAGAATATTAATCAAACTGTGAGGAAAATGAGTAAGTCACAGCTTGGCCTTGCCTACCGTGAATTTTCTCTTATGTGTGGGACTAAACCTTCAAGCAATGCTGGGTTGTTAGTATCTCTCACCTCTGGGAATAAATAATCTAATAAGGATGTAGGTGAAACATCCTTGGAGCTATTTTTGTCTGTCTCAGGTCTTTGACAATCAGTACTGTTGCATTTTAGAGCCTGCCTGAATGTACTCCTTCATTTGAATTCCTCTACTTTAAGTATCAGCATTTCCATTTCACAGATAAAGAAATTGAGACAGAAAGGTAAAATGACTTGCTTAATGTGCTTGCAGTAGAATCGGCACTAGCACCCTGAATGCTCAGTGCTGTGCTGCATCTGCCACTTCATACTTCTGTTACCGTGCAGAAGGTCTGGCTAGCAAGCCTCTCTGAAACCTGGTGGGATACAGGCTTTCTGGCAGTTCTCTGAGACATCAGCATGTGTCTTTATGGAAGTTTTTAAGGTTATGGAATCTGTTCTTTTTGCTTTTTACATCTTACAGAGCATCATATAAAAAGCTCCACAAGTATTTGCATCTCTTTTCTACTCAATCCCAGTATATGCATGTGACACGTACTGTGACACATCCAGAAACAGGTTTTTCTGTTAGTTTTGATGTTGGAAGACCTGATAATCGCTGGACACAAGGTTAATCACGCAGTTGTGCAATCTGGCAGGTTGGGAAAGAAGAGAAAACATGCCCGTCCTGCTTTTCCCTGCCTTGCTCACAGTCACAGGTCCTTCTGGTACCACTTTCTGACTGCTATAAACTGACCAGCTGCTGCTGTTCCCCATTACCGAACAATGATGGCACAAGGACTGTAGTTAAATACAGATTGGTTCGTTCCTGCTTGCATAATTGGAGCAAGCGGGGTTTAGAATATCATCTGTGATGGTGCTTTTGTCACACTACTGGCTGTGGGCTGGTAGCTGAGCTGCCTTGCTACTGGGAAAGGGAGAAAGCAGTCAGTGTCTTTGTACATACTCCTTTATGTTTTCTTTCTGCTTGTCATAATTCTAGGTCCCACTGGCTATTTCAACCAATAGATAGGAAGGCTCTTTTTTCCTAAGTGATTTGGGAAAATAGACATCTGAGTGTAGGGGAACCAACCTTTTGTTTCGATCTGACTGAGGAAGAAAGTCACAGGACCAGCTCTTCACTAAACCTTGTAGAATTTATCCAGGAGAAAGCCCCCAGGAATGCATCTGCTGTGGAGCTTTCCTTGGCTTCTACACCTTCTTAGCCATTAGAGCTGTACAGCCATGAGGCTCACAGCTGTAGGGAATAGAGCCTCATTAGTTCTATGGCTCGTGGAGCGACTTGTTTAATTTCATGTTTGATTTAAGAATGTGTGTATATCAAGCACTTAACATTCCTCTTCTCTACATAAGTTATATTGAATCACATATGCTTATTCTTTTACTGTTTGTTTTTCAGAAGTAATTGCGACATAAGCCATGAATTATTTTATAAATTTTAGCCTAACTGTAGTATTTATGTTGGTCTCACACTTCTGTTATAGAGCGCAGAGGCTCTACTTAACCTGCTCAGCTATTGAGAGCAGCCTGCCTATCTTTTTCTGTAAGTATAAGAGGTATTTGTTTTATACTGCTCCATATCTCACATACCATGTGGCAGTGTGGAAGAGATGGAAGTTTAGCCCAAAAATGTATCACATATGTGTGTAAAAGGGTCTGGTGGACAGAGCGTAAAAGGGGTAATATTGGTGGCTGGCTGTCTTTGTAGAAGAGATACCTCTTGGTAGTAGAGGTGCTCTTGTGAATCAAAAAAGGGCAGGTTAAGTGAGGATTAGCGTTTAAGGCACTGGGCTAGAACTTGAGAACAATTTTAAGCTATCTCATGGACTTTCTGAATGATTGTGAACAGTTTACGGGATTTTCCTCGTTCTCTTCTGTGGAGGCATGTAATACCATCCCTTATCATGTGTGTTTGTATGGCTTTGTGATCTGGGAGGCAAGTTTCTGCTGTGTGTTTGTACAGCTTAGCATGAAATTAGGCACTAATCTTGGTGTATCAAGTTGCTACTGTAAAAACAAATGGTGATAGGTTTCCTAATGGGACATGGAGCAGCCTCCTGGTTCTAGGGATTGATGGGATTGGTAAGTGACTGGTAAGAGAGTCATACCAAAAGAAGAGAGTAGAACAGGAATGATTTTGAGTATGCAGAATTGTTTTAATTGGGAAGCAGAACTGCCAAGATTTTGAAGAAAGCATTTGAAAGACACAGAAGCTTAACATTTATAAACTTTCCTTTTTACATAGTGTTTTGATTACCTAGCCAATCTCTTTACAGGGTACAAATGTTTAGTGGCATTGATCATCTGGGGAGGCCGAAACAGAAGCCTCATTATTCATCTTTTGTCCAGCTGCAATGTTGGCTCAGATCGAGGAACTTAATTACCTGGTGTTTAAGTACAGCATTTAGACAGTGAAAATTCTCTTTCCTGAATTGTGAAGCTGCATCTTAACTTGGGAGGGAAGGCTATCTTGTCACTGTGAGCCCATGTGTGATGTCACTCATCAGTCAGATGCTCCCTGTTAGCAGGGCAGACTCCAAAATGACAGGCACAGCCTTCTATTTCTAGAGGATTCAACATTTAATTACTTTGTTTCTGTCAATTGCTTCAGGCACAAGGAACATCTCTGGCTCCACTGTGCTAGGGAGAGGCTGCTCAGCCCAAGGACATGACACTTGGTTGAGCTTCTGGTGCTCGGTTCAGTCCCCACAGCAACATGCCTGCAGTGGTGATGGATGATCAGTGCTTGGTGGGGTTTTCATACACTTGTCAGGACAAGAAACCTTGAGTCTGCTTGTGCCTGTGCTGCTGATTCCTCATGGAACTTAATGGTAGTGTGATAGGCCCTCAGTTTTCAGCTTTGGGTCACTTGTTTGAGGGGTCTCCAGTTTTGCAGCCATGCTGCCTGAGGCCTTCAGGACTTGATTCTTCTTCTGCCACCCAGACTGCTTTGAATAGACAGCTAAGGGCAAGTGGGAACTGTCAGTGCTCTGCCTCTCAAGTGCAAAATGCTATTTCAGCATCAAATGGTCAGGCAAAATCTTCTTTGGAAATAGTGCCTGAAGGCACTTGACAAACCTGTTTGGTCATAAATGTCCTCTTTCCTTTCCCCCATGACAAAACGTGCCCTCTGGGCTCCATCTTTGCCCAGATCAGGTAAGATGAAGTCATCTATGGACTCAGACTCTGTCAAGTTACTGTGTGCCAGCAAATTAATGGCACCTTTCCTTCTCTGTCGCTGCACTTGTACAGCCTCCCCTTGGAGTGAGGGCTAATCGAAGCGGAATTACATCCCGTAGGGCCTTGTGAATTCCCTAGTGGCAGGAGAGGCTGCAGCATGAACCTTAGTAAACACAAAAATCCACAGGAGTGAGTTGTTATGAATGCCCCAAGGGCAGGCAAAGTTTCAGCTGGTGCTTTCTCTTCTTTACACACTGAAGTCAATCAATCACAAGATGCAAATCTGTAGAAAATGAGGCTTCATTAGTTCTGCTGCTCACAGCACTCCCTTGGGGTTTTCTTGGCTGCTTTTTTTTTTTTTTTCTTCCCCTTTAATGTTACATCACATATTTCTGAGCTTCTTGTCCTTAATGTGGACAGGTAAACCTGAGAGAGAAGTGTGAGGTGTGGTCTTGCTCCCTTGCTGTCCTTTGGGAGTCCATCTGAGGTTTCTGGCGTTTCCAGTCAAAAATGGAAGTACAGTCCCTCTTTTACAAACACTATCTGATGGACAAGAACTTGCAACCTTGTATGATTCTGCCTATGATCTGATCAAGAAAAGGAGTCTCTTTTCAGTAAGATTCTCATGGGGATATTTTGGTTTAACTCCATGGGAGAGGCATGGTGTAGGCATCTTAAAGTGCAGGCTTTTGTCCCTGGTCTTTGAGGACCTGGTCAAGGACTCTAGAAACAAAGATTGGGCAGTGTGAAAGGCAGCAGTTTATTTTGTCACCCCTCTAGCTTGGAATATTGTCACTGAGTAGTTCTGTACACCCTCTCAGAAGCATCAACAAGTCCTTTACAAATGAATGTGCTTTGTTAACCAGCCCTTGGAGGTACAAAAACCCTATTACTGCTTAGTCAGGATCTTTAAAGTTACTTCTGCATATGAAGCCTCTATGGACATTCTACTAAATGGTTAATAAGCTAGAAGTATATTTCTCTTCCATATACATTTTTTTTTTCTGTAATTTTCTTCATTTCTGTTAGCCATTTTGAGGTAAGGAGGCAGTTTGTCTTTGCATCCTGTTTTTCAGTCCCATAGAAGCAAAATAATCTGGATAGCAGGGAACACTGAGAAGGGCTGCCGAGACAGTCATGTCTGATCTTGGCATGGTCTGAATTAGGACTAGTGACGTAGTTCTCCCCCAGCTAAACATGGCTATAGGTCAGATCCATAAGATGCTTAAGCAGATAAATGTTTAATTACAGAAATGGGTTCTTTCTAGTAAGAGCTAATGATTAATACTGATGGTGGCTTATACTCTGGTTCTGTCCTGATAAGGATTGAAAGGGAGCTGAAGGTGCTTCATTTTTGTTTTTCCTAGGTGGGATTTTATCTGTCTGTCTGTCTGTCTGTCTATCTATCTATCTATCTATCTATTTATTTTAAGAAACAAAACCTAAACACCTTTAAAATGTTTTGAGACAGCCTGAGCTCAATCCCCTAGTCAGTGAGCCTTATTTATTTGAGGGGCCACTTGGAGAACATCTCTGCTTAGGCCCATATGTGTATGAATATAGCCCCCTGCAATGCATTGCAAGTCATGACTTGAACACAGATGTGTGTTCCACTCATCCTCCTGCTGTTGCAGAAATGTCTCTTTTTTTAGAGCCTTCATTCTTTGTGGCCAGTTGCCGTATTTCACCCCCGTCCAGCTGGAAAGTGCCTTCCATAGTCTCCATCTAGCACAGCAAGAGACCATGATTGCAATCAGTTACTCCCAGGCCACTTCACCAAAGCCTGATGAGAGTGAAGAGCACTTCAAGCATGCAGATCTATTTCCCTGCCCACTCCCTCACTACTAGCTTTGCAGTACTGCTGTGAGTTATGTGTGCCTGCTTCTGTGCAGCAGGAAGAGGAAAGCAGTGGCTGCATCACTGCCTTGGCTGCTAGGGCTCGAAGTCATCTGTGCATTGGCTGTGCCTGAGACGAGGAGAACCTATTTGCATGGCCTATTTAAATTCTTCAGGCAGCTCACATGTCAGTGTTTTCCATGGAACCAGCAAATCTCAGCATTTCTAGACAATTTATCTCTGTGTGTTTCCCCCATTGGGGACAGCATGAAATCTAGTCCCAGCAAGAATTTGTTAGGAGAGATGCTTGTGTTTTGCATGAGAAAGTGCTTGCAGTTTTAGGTGCTAGATGTCAGCAGCCATTCCAGGGCTGCTTGCTACTAGCGCCGTTAGAATTCACCAGCAGAGACTTGTAGTGTTGGATGTGATGAAGCTGCCTTCTCCTCAGTTCATGGTACCTTGTGATTTGCTCAGTTCAGTATCAGAAGCCTGAGAATGCCCAAACTGACTGCAGATGTTGCTGTCCAAATCTGTCCTTTTTTCTTGCATCCATTCTTTTTTCTGTCTACCTGTTGGCTACATTCTTTATGCTGCAGAAAGCATCCCAAGGAGAGCTGTCTTTCAAGTACTCTTATTACGTACTGACAGGATTTTTCCAGGCAAAAACATGATTCAAAGTGTGTGTGTGAGGCTGATATCCTAGAAAGGAGCTGAAGTATGAGTGGTCTCTAACTACCAGATTATTGATAGATCATGCCCTATCAGAAATGAGCCAGGTCCCTCTAAAGCATTAAAGTATTCAGAGCATCTCAGTTTACTTCAGTATGAGCACCACCTCCGTAATGAAGTCTCCAGGGCTCAAATTGTTGTCTTGCTCCGTTAAATTCACATTTACTGGTCAAGAAGCTGTTGTCTCTATTCCTCTTATGCACGAGGGATTTTTCCTCAATAAATAGCAAATGCTTCTATTTATCTTCCTTTAGATTTAGTGATCGAGCTGACTGGGAAGTTTCTATTGAAATTGCATTTCTGCTATTCCCCTACAGAGCAGACTTGATTCCTGGGATTTGTGTTTCCTTAGCCATGCTGTGGTGTCTTCTGGTTGAAATGACAGCAAACTGTTGATCAAACAGCCATGTTAGATCATGGGGCAAACAATGGGTCTGGATCATTTGACACGGAGGACAAGGAAAAAGAGAGACTAAGTTGTAAGTTTTTCTTTATGAAAACAGGGTCCCTTATGGAGCTTGGCTATTCTAGGAAGAGGAAAATTGAACAACACACTGAAACAAACATTTTATGCAAGGAGAAGTTAACATTTATTTTTTAAATCATTAAATTATTTAATGCGCTGAGTCAAAGTTTTCAAAATGTTCTCTTTCCTGAAAGCCACAGTTCTGTGTTTTTATCAGAATTTGGAAAGGGAAGTGGGTACTGACATACTAGAATTTTCTGTACTATTTACCACCTCTCCGAGTTGCTACCTCTTGCTATTTGTGTTCTGTGTGAGAGGGGGAATAGTTCCATAGGTGTGCTATAACTTGAGCTTCTGTACACAGAAACTGAAAGCATCATCAGACCTCAGTGAATACGATAGCCTTGTCCTGCTAGTGATAAGACAGTGAAGTACCCTAAATGTGACCTATCTCAGGAAGTAAGCCTAGAAACAGGCTGCCTGTGAACGCTTCTTGCCCTACAGGAGTGGGGTGGGTGCTGGCTATAGGTCTTTTTAGACTGGACTACCTTCCAAAAGGCAGAGAGGAGGACAAAAGCCATGTGATGGGATTGCTGTAGGTTGGGAACTGTCTTCAAGTCTGTGAGCAGGTTATGAGCAGCATTTGCATCCAGGTCTGAGGGAACAGTGAGCGTTCCTCTCTGCCTGATGGTCTCTTCTCTTGAGTGGGGAAGAGCAGCGTTTCCCTCCTCTTCCACCTGAGATTGCCTCTGTGGAGACCATTTAATGTTTGGGATGGGATTGATTTCACTGCTGATGTCTGTAAGAGCGGCAAACTAGGAAATGATATGCTGTAACAACTATGTAACTATAGGATATTTATACATTCAGTCTGATTACTCAAATGTTACTTGGCACTTTATTCCACGAGTGAGTGATTAGATGATAAACTTCATATGCAAAAATTTCAGCATCTGCATGCATTATAAAGCTGCTATATCTCAGTGTTGGAGGGGAAAAGGAATATGTTTGGAGGTGATACTGGAGAGGTGGAAGGAAGGAGGCTCTGATTTGCAAGCTGCAGGACCTGGGTTCTGTTCATGTTGATTTCTGCTGTGATGACGAGCAGTGCCCCCTGGGCCTAGATTTTAGGCAGCGGCATTCACAGAATGTCTGATAAGGAGCAGTTCTTATTCTGGGTGGTGAGTTGGCTAACACATGAGTGGCTGTTTTTATGCTTATTTTTTCCACTTGGGCAGCTCATTCAATACACACCAAACCCAAGGTTCCCTGGGGACGAGAGGGGAAGGAGTTGTTGGAGCAGTATCCTAGCATCAGCCTGTTGTGGGACAGATGCCTGTACCTCTCATCTGTATCTTCAGAGCTGTGTGAATGTTTTTCAACCCAGTGAGAAAAACACAGGGGTGAAGTAGATGGTGGGAGCTGGTAGGGATTGGTCAGCCAAATCAGATGCAACGTCACAGCCTAAAACTGTGACAGAAAATCTCAGTCATCAGTGAGACCACCACAGTTCGCTTCTAAGATTCCTGCCCTGTGCTTCAGCAAGGATCTCAATGGGCTGCTATAAATTTCTTTTCATCATGCCTCTGCAGCCTGATTCTGTCTTCCAAAATGCAAGTTTTGCTTGCCCTGCTACTGCTGCCACTTCAAAGGTTACTTCCCAGGCATACTGTGCTGCAGGTGCTTTCTGCAAAGGTCTTTAGATGAGATATGAGTTAACGGCTCTGTTGCTGTCCTGACTACATTAGAATGAGTCTGCCTTATGGAGCAGTTTCCACACTAGTCTCAGTGCCCTGAATTTGATTACGGCTGTGGATTTCTTTTGTCTCTTTACTTTTTCAGAGAAATTTGTGAACGCTTTGCCAGGCGCCTACGCAGCCTTGATACCAATCATGCAGGGTGAGCTGTAGGAAAATCGATGCATCACTTGTCTTGGCAGTTCCAAAAAGGAGATAGTTACTGAAGTTAGAAATACGCTAGCTGTAGATGTGGGCGTTTCTCTCCCTCTCAATATTATGCAGACTTCCAGAGAAACAGTGGATTTACCTTGGGATACAGTTGCATTGCTACAGATATCTTGTCCAAAGAAATGCATTGTGCAGTCTGATATCCATCATTGTTCAAGATTTGACTGTGATTTTGAGAGTTGTTGTTATAAGCATGAGGGTTTTGTTTAAAATCATCTTTCTCTGTGTGCACCCACTGGACAGCTATTAGAAATGGAGATGTATAGCACAGTCGACAAAAAACTTGACAAAAAACTACTTTTGCTGGACATGGAAACATGGAAAGGTAAAGGATCAAAGGTGTTTGAAGCTGGCCTGTGGTTAGCTTGGCTTTGATAAACTCAGACTAACAGTAAGATTGTTCTGACTACTTCTACCTGGTAACCAATGAGGGTCAGTGTATATGATGCAGAGTTGCTGATGTCTAGTGCACACCTTACTTCCTCCCCCTATCCCCCTAAATTAATTCATGCCTAATGATTTCAGATGGTTTGAAGTCCCTGCTGCAGCTCAGGCAATCTCAACTTGTTTCATTCTTTATTTGCAGTGTTGATATATGACTTCTTAATGTTTTTCCTCGTGCTTTGATCCTCTTCTCTGGAAAGAAGTCAGAGCTGCCTGTGAAAGTGAGCACAGTGACGTGGTTTCTCCCTCCTCAAATCTCTTCTGAAATTTTCTCTCATTGTGATGCTTTTAAAAGCAACGCCTCAAACTTGAGTGCTCAGAAGATGGCAAACGTATGCTAAGCAGAAGCACAAGGAAGTTAAATATTTAAGGCTTTTAGATTAAAACTCCAAGGAACAGTCCAGATTTGGTTCCTGTCTGAGAATTAATATAAGGTTTGTGTTTTTTAAATTTACTTAGTTTTGCACTTCATCCAGATCAGTGCGTCTCAAGCTGCTTGTTGTTCTTTTTGTTTCTGCTTAGTGTACCATCTCTTTATGCACACCTTTTAACTCTGGCTTTGCATATGGATCTTAAGTCATTCTGGTGAACTTTTCTTTGTACAGCATCATGATATCAGGGAGTCCTGTTTGTGATGGTTTCCTATGTTCTACACTAATGCACGCTTGTCTGACTGCTGTTACCAAACTGCCGGGCAGGGATGTCCTTTTGGCTCAGTGGAGTGCATTGTTCAAGGCAATGACTCTTGGCATCACCAGTGCTTGCTCGGCACAGCTGGATGTGAGTGGGACAGCTTGAAAAGGACTGATCCATGGCATGAGGGTGCTTTTTTTGCAAGTACTCTTTATCTCCTCCATAGTTCAAAAGGTTTTGCGTTGTGTGCCCAAGTGTGTTTGTCTCCTCTTTGCTGCCCTTTCCTTGCTATCAAGGACTGGCAGTGGTACCTGCCATGTTGCTCTCCCTCTGAAATGTCAACTAAAGCAATTCAATCTTATACCGATTAGCTCCAGCTAAAAAATGTCAGGAAAGCATTCCTTGCCATCAAAGCTTGCCTTTGTCAGAAGAGCTGGCTGGTGAGTAAAGAAGTCAGAGATTACAGATATGGAGCGATCAATTGAAGAACTGTAATTCAATCAAATGGTTCTGCTGGTATCATAAACTATGAGAGTAGGGCTCAGTCCGTTTTAGAGATCATCAGAGCCCTGTGACTGAGTTAATACAGACTCTGAGATCGATGAAGCTCTCTCTCCCTTACCTCCTTTTAACTTACCCTCTTGCTGCCTGCTTTTCCATTTCTCCTGTTTGTCCTCTGCTCCTCCACCCTTGCATGCTATCTGCTTCTGATTTCCCTTGTCGCCTTTCCCTCCTCTTTTACCACCTTCCTTCTGCTTCCTGCTCCACTCCTCACTCCTGTGAGCCCAGCCTGATATACATGACAGATGTATAACAAGGTTGGCAGATGCTTTGTTGTTAAATGAAGGGGGCTCTTCAGTATGCCAATTCTGGCAGAGTGTATATTTTTCCCATTTTGGGACATCAAGAATTCACGTTGGGGATCGGGAATGCAGATTTGGATTTTTCCTTTCAAGAAGCTTCTAGTCTGTGTGTGCGCCTTTCTGTTATTTCATTAGAATCATAAAGGGAATATCTGTCCAGGTGATGGGCTCATAAACACTATTAATGCCACTTAGATTCTCATGTATTTTTCATGAGGTGAGCACATGGCTGTAGATAGCGGGCATACGCAACCTATGCAGTGGCATAAAAATTTAAATTTGCTGGTGGGCAGCATGTCTTATGACTGGCAAGGGCTGCTTGGCCTTTTTATTTTATCCTTAATCAGAACTTTTATTCCTTGACATTTTGGGTTGACTAGCTGCACCTGCTGTCCAACACAATTGTGTGAGCACTGCCTGTGATCACTTTGTAAAACGACTGTGAGCGCATGTGTCTCTGACTGTGCTGAGCCACTGCCCCAGGGAATTGGGTAGCTGATTGTGTGACAGTGTGAAGGGACAGCGCTGAGAGCAAATGTAAGCTGTGGCAGGATGTCACTGTAAGAAAGAGGACAACTGGACAGAGTGTCAGAAGTTGGTGTTGTCACGTTGTCCCACTAGTCAGCAGATTGAGGAGGAGATGCTTTACTATGTCTGTGGCTCAGCATTCGATTTAGGCCATGACTACAGGATTTGGGGTCTGTTACTGGCTACAGAAAAAGTGATTGGATCCAGGTCACCAGTAACACCTCAGCTGCAACAGGAGACCTTTTCTTACAGTTCAGGTGTCTGGTCAGTGTGGTTTAGGGTGCAGTCACACTGACGTACCTCTGCACTTGGCTTAGTGCTTTGCTCTTATTTCCTTTTCCCTTTTCTCAACGTGCAGCAGGAAAGCCCAGCTCTTTTTTTATCTGTGGGTGGTACATATTCATCAGCTTAGCTCACCAGATCAGAACAATCAGCAATTGACCCTATGTTGAAAACAGACACGCTCATTAATTTTAGGAGCCAACGTTCACTAACCAAAATGGCTCATAAACTACCCCAGGGGAGCAAGGGAAGATTGAAAATTCAAGATGTGGTGCCTTTGCAGCAATGGGACTGCTGGCCCTCCTCTCAGCTCTTCAGCGATTGTCTGGGATCTCACGTGTGGCATTCAAGGGCCATCTTTCTCTTGCCTTCGTCCCTAACCTGTGCTCAGTGCTGATGAATAGCTGTGGGCTCTGGAGGTGTGAGTAGCTGACAAAGAAAAGCACAGCTTGGTGTAGCCTCCTGAAAACTGAGCCATCCTCTAGGTCCTCTGTGAATTTCACAGCAGTCCAGTTAGATCCACAGTGCAGTCCCCTGGGCATCCTACTAAAGTCACTGCTGAAGTAGGAATATCAAGCCACAGCCACCTCAGCTTGTTTAAGCTATTCTGGTAGCTTTGAGTTAGACATCTCTTTGGTGTTCCTAACACTGAAGACTTTTCCCACCCCCACATACTTCAGAACTTCTGTTCTCTTTCAAGTTTTCTTTTTTCTGTTCTTTTGTTAAAATCATTTCTCTTCCTTGAAGCTTTTCAAAGTACTTCTGAGGCTTTTCAGTCACACAAAGAACGCTTTATGGGTTGAATTCCTAGTTGTATTCCCTGTATTTCTGGCTATTTCATGTTTCCTATAATATAGGCAAGGTCTCTAGCAAGGACTGGTGATTATGGGCCATTCCATGAGACAGCTTGGCCCACCTTGAGAAGCTATAAAGAGACTTAATCATCAGAATGTGTTGAGCCCTCGTTATTTAAAATGAGGTTCCATTTAGTTGTTTTAAGACAGACTTCAAATATGTATACATGAGGGTTGTGAAAAGAGAGATGGGCTCACAAATGACTTGGTCATTTGTAAGAATTGCTTACCTTTTTAAGAGATGTGTTTTAACTACCCAGATAGAATTAGAGTTGCACTGCAGCCTGAGGTCTGTTTTAGAGCAGAATAGACTTGAATGGCTGTGAGAATTTTGGCAAGTAGATGTGGAGCTCGTCATGTTCTGGTGGGTGTGAGTATATTCACATAGAGCAAAGGGGTACTGGCATAATGCATGCATGCATTTGTAATCAGCGTTAATAAAATTACACAGGCAACAGCAATGGTATCATGTATTCTTTTCATCCTACAAAGAAGCAGCGTTCTCTGCGACCAGTGAAACATTCTGCCTTCTCCTATATTATTTGTCAGCCAAGATGTGTGGTTTTTTTTTTTCTTTTTTTTTTTTTTTCTGAAATATTCAACTATAATACACATCTGAGCAAGATCTAATGAAACCAAATGTGTGTCTGTGTGGGGGCGGAGAACTGTCAGCGTTTATCGCAACAAAAGGAGTTAGTCATCATAGGGCTTTGTCATGAACTTCTGTTCGTCTGACTCCTATCCCGGAAAAAAGCAGAGAAGCTGCTTTTTATTGCCACTTCCACTTGGATCCGCTTCTTCCAGTGAAAGTAATTCCCACCGAAATGACTTTTCCTCCTCATTTCAGAAGTGAGCAAAAGTTCTGGGGAAAATACTGCTAAGATTCCTGATAAACTGGTGAAGAGTACATAAAGTTAAAACTGTTTCCCAGAACTTTGTATTAGAGGCTCATCTAATACAAGTCTCAAGAAATGAACGACTTCATTGCAGATGCAGTCTCCTGCCTCAGAAATACTGAATTTTCAGAAATGGCTTGAAAATGATAAAAATGTGTAATAAAACTTCAGAGGCTTACAAAGATTGAAGAAACATGCAGGTCAGTGGATTTGTTGAAGAAATAGAAGGAATAAATCCAATTTACTCTTTTAAAAGTTATGTGCAAACAGCTGCAATGTGTCTGTCTTGTTCAAGCCGTTTCCTTTCTTCTTTATCACGTACTTAACTACATTGTCAACAGCGATCACATTTGTGGAGTACTGGGTAAACAATTTATAGATAATAGATGTGGGGTGAAAAAGTATGACAGTTCTGGAAGAATCCTGTCTTCATTTAAATTTGACCGTACTCAAACCGGCTGTTGTTCACTAAACTTCAAAGGTAGCCTGCTGTGCTCAGTCAAATCCCCATACTAGTAGTGAAAATTATTTAAACTTTTAAAAGAATCCTGGCAATTTTGGCCTCCTGTTTGTGTTCTTCAGTGGTTGATAAGCAGATCGTCATTCCCCATCCTCCCTTGATTTCTTGTCTGGTTGAGATTATGCAGAGAATTTATTTGAAAAGCTTAGGTCTGTTGATGTATGAACTATTTGTCTGATACTCAGTTTGACCCATGTCTGTAAGGTCTGACTGGACACAGTAAGCCATGTGCTTTTCTTCCTGTTTCCTAATTGGATTATTGGAATGCAATGGCGGGTAACATAATAGATTTTATGAAATTGTAGTCTGACTAATGCTGACTGTCGCTTCTTTAGCCTTCCCTGTTCATCAGCTCAGTCTGGTGAGAACAAGTCTTGGGCAGGGCAGTGGTACTCAGCTTCTGGTATGTGAAACTGAGAAGGGTAGGAACAAGCAAGAGCAGTTGTCCAGATGGGAAATGCCACTGTCTTTCATACATGCCATGCTGCTGGCATCTGCTTTGGTGAAAATGTGGTCTCACAAACTGGGTGCATTTTGTTCAGCTGAACCGGGCAAAGACCATTTGCCATGCAAACAGTTAGCATAAAGGTGAGCGTGGTGTCTTGGAAATGACACCAAGCTCTGAGCTGTGGGTCAGAGCAGACTGTGTAACCCTGCTGCCACTGATCATGTCTCAGCTGACACATTGTTTGACGTCCCATTAACAAACAAAAAAATTGCTTGTCTTCCTTGTTTGCTCATTTGTGAGTGGGAACTTATATATTTTAAGGGATTTTATGACTCAAGATTCAGTTTGGCTTTTGAAGATGAGACTGCAGGGGGTCCCTAAGTCATCTTCTGTAGTAAAAACATATGTCCCACTAGGATGAAAGTGAACTTTGTACTTAAAAATATGTGATCTCATACAGGCAACTCATTGCATCTATCTGCTTACATCCCTTATGGTTTACCTGTGTGGTACCATGGAGGTAGATGGGGAATTGTTCAAAGACTGGAACTCAATGCAGTGTTGTAAACGGGAGAGTACTACTGTTTTATATGATGGTATTAGAATGTGTTCATGTTCCTCTGTCAACCAAGCCTTTGCTTCCCCCCTACCTTCATCTACTAGCTGTGTATGTCGATAGATTTTTCATTGAGCTGCCCACAGCCACCCAGGTCTTTCTGCTGAGTGGTAGTAATTAATTTAGGCTACAGGTATCAGTGTGGATAATTCAAACAGGTTTGGTTGTTTTTCCTTCTATTTGTCACAGAAGATTTCTGGTATTATGCTGTAGGTATGCCTAGCTTGGCAAGAGATCTCTGAAGATTCTTATTATATTGCAGTCTAAACAAGACAAATCTTTCTATATTTTTTTGCATGTTACTAATGATTTGTAAAAATAGGCACAGGAAAAATAGTCTGTTTTGAGAATTACCATACACTACATTGCTCTTCAGATGTAATGGAAATGTTTGGGGTCCATTTTGTCTTGTGTATTTCTGATTAAATGGTGGGACCGTATGAATCTGAAAGACTATTAGATGTTCATATTGCTGTTCTAACAGCATAAAATGAATGATATTCTAATCATGGATATATACTAGCTCATCAATAACCAGCTTCATTTTAACTTCTGTAAAGTAATGGAAAAACAATTTTGGAGAGTTGTGGGTTTATTCCTTCTTTTTATTTAAACTGCCTAGAATTGGCAGTATCAAGAAGTTCTCACCTATATTAACAATAAATTGTTCTCTTAGTTTTTGTCCTGTGCTTGGCCATGTAGCTGTTATATTAGGCTTTCTTCTTTGATTTCCTTTATCATGGCAAATCTACTTTTTTTTTCTCTTTTTTTTTTCTCCTGAACGGAAAGTATTACACCATGAATGTTTACAGCTTTGTGTTTTCATCACAAAACATGCTAAACTACAACTCTATGCTTTTGGTGATGTTATGTCACTGGATACTGTGTGAGCTGAGACTACTGCTACTCCAGTGGCCTCTGTATTAGAGGACCAGTGTCTTTACAGTCATAACTCTACTGGAGTCATTGGAGCTCTGCTAGAAGAAAACTTGGCCCCAATCTATCCTTCTTGAATACTTTATAGCCAGGTAATACAATATCCCATTGATTTCATTTTTTGTCATTTCTCCACATTTTGCTATCAGAAATGCTTGTTGAGTTATGATCCCATTCTTTTGCTAGGAATTCTGCACTGCTTCTCAATTTGGTACAATAGCTATCCTTCCATACGTCTTATTCTTGGCGCTATGCCGTTCTAGTCCCTTAACAAAAGGAAACTTAGGAAGCCATTTCCTGCATGTGATTTTTGCCTCACTCACTGCTTGAACATGTCAGCTGATTTCAACCAGAAGTGTCAGAAATTTAGGCAATTAAAATGTTTTATCCTCTACGTTTTACGAAAATAAGTATGCAGCTATTTAAAGTAATGCTGCTAAAAGTGAAGCTGTAAAGTGAGTTCTGCTGTTCTGGGTGCCGAAGAACTCTTTCAGGAGGAAAGGAAGACCTGGTTAAAGCTTCAGTCAGTACTTTTACCCAGGACTGAAGTTCTTTTTGGGAAGCTTGGCTTGGTTCAGTTCTTTTGCCCATAGTTTAAGACTCTTAATTGTGTACTCCCAATGATATCCATGATTCCTCGTTGTCTTTCTTCGTCTGCTGAGATGCAGTTTCTTATACCTTGTGTGGGCTGAAAGGTTCTCTTCACCCATGGTTCCCAGATTGCTTTGACTGAGATGAGTACCCATAGCATTTCAGTCTTTTCTCCCAGCAGCTAGCTGCAATAAGCTCTCTAACCTTAGGGGTAAATATAAAACCCCAACCAGCACTCACCAGTGAATTGCCTAAGCACTGTGTAAAATACACAGCTCTGATGCTAAAGGATCAAATCTTTTTCATATTTACCATAAATACAGCTGATCATATTTCTGAAGATCAAAGATGGTCACTCCTTCCATTGTGTGAGGAAAATATTAGCCAAATCTCATTGCTGGAAGACAGATCTCAGCTAACGGATTTGCTCTGTTGTCTCTCCTAGTTTCTTATTCATTACAGCCTGGAACACTGGAAGAGTTGGCTCTCAGGTGTGAGCTATCATCTCCATAATATCCCTGTAAGCTGTCTTTATAAATAATTCTGTCTCTCTACCAGTTCAGCAACTCAGGCCTCAGCAAGAAATGCAAGATGCTTTAGTTTTCCCTGCCAGGTGGCCCTGAAAGGAAATTTCTGGATGTAAGTGATGTTTGGTTTGTCTCAGCACAAGGGCAGCTGCAAAGAGCTAATCTCTGACCTTAATTTTCACAGAGTACTGATAGAGGATTGGAAAATGAGCAAAACAGAGAGTTCAGAATGACAACAGATCAAGAGAGGACCAGGTACAAGGATGTTCCTGGAGAGAAAGAGAGAGGAGGCAAGAGGTAAAAAGCAGGGGGGAGCAGAGATAAATGAAAACAGGGAGGAAGGAGGTAGTGAGGAGACCCCAGTTTCATCCGTCTTCAGCACTGCAGCAGGTGAAGAGGCTTAGGTTAATGGAGTGTCTGGGTAAAAGCTTGGCCTTCTCAACAAATGGAGGAGAGAAATAAAAGGGAAGCCATCAAAGGAAGCAAGAGGAGAAGGGGAAAGTAAAGGCTGTAATTCATGGATGGAGAGACAGGAGAAGATAAAGCTCTAGGAAGACTGCAATAAAAGGATGTTGGAGCAATAGAGAGAGAAGGGCAGGGAATTAATAAAATGATGGAAAATGGAACAGGGGGCAGAAGAGCTTATGACAACTTAGAACAGCTTGAAAAAGGTCATGCGTGCCCTCTGGGCTCCTAGCCACACAAGAGCCAGAGAAGATTGTCATGGTAGATAAACAAGGGATGGTAGGACTGAGCACTATTTATAACTTGCTTGTCATCCAGCATGGGAATGGAAATGAATATCCTGCCTCTGTAAGGTTGTTGGGGCACTGGGGAAATTGGTGTCTGGTTTCTCTTGGCTGTCAAGTGGGAGGACAGGTGCCAGATACTCACACATGTTTCTCTTCCACTCAGTGGTGCTGGAAGGGTTTGTGAAGGAAAAGAACAGATCCCTTGAAGAAAACAGGCTTATTGTGTTGAAATCTGTGCTTCTGTACTACCTTGTTCACTGGCCTAGGAAATGTGACTGAGAGATAAAAGAATTCATGTAATTTGGTGTTCAGGTGGCAGTCCGTGGCTTGGGTAACTTACTACTTTGCCTCTTTAAGGGCAAGTGGTTTTGCCTAATTCTTTTGTCTGAATTCAAGAGCACTGCAAGCTTTGATAAAAGTTTTAAGACTGAAGAAGAACAGTTTGAGTGCCTCGTGTCAGGTCCTCTGTCTGGTTCCTTAACAACTTCAGAGGTGGTTCCTTGGAGGAAGGTTTATTAGTTAGGGATGAAGAGCAGGAGGCTTCAGAGAGTTAAGTGCTACTCTGTTGTGTCACACCGTAGCTGTCTACCTACAGCTAAAGTCTTCATGGATACAATAATGGGTAAAGAAATTGGCAGACCTGTGAGACTGTTCACTTGTGGTTCATACAGTGAGTCCTATTGAGGGCTCAGCAGGTTGAGAACCGTGCAACACGCAAATGGAATTTGTGCCTTTGGCACACGGAGACAAATTCTCCTTCCCTGAAATACAGCTCTTCTTGCTTCAAGTTCAAGTGGTGTGGAGGAGATAGGGTTTTGAGATGGAAATGGATTGAGAAGTTACTGGATGTCACAGTGCTGCTCCTATTATTGAATGTCTGTCTGTTTCTGGGATGCTGGCAATTCTTCTATTCTCGCAGCAAGCCCTTTGTGCTGATTAGCCATATGGACACTTTGAAAAACAGCTGAGCGAGGAGGTCTGAAAATCCAGATTTTTCCAGTATGTGGGGGCTCTGCCCATCTGTGGGTATCTATAGGTCAGATGATTCCAGTAACAACCCCTTGATGGAGGCTAGAAGTGCACAGCTGTTCTGGGGATCTTTACCAGTTAGCCAGAAGGAAGGGAGCTCTTACTGAGATGCTCTTTCACAGAACAAAAACAGGAATGCTGTTGAGCTTTGACAGGAAAGCCACTTCTGAATGTTCCTCTGGCCAGAGAATGTACACGGATACTACAGAACAGCAGTATCAGACTACCTTGCCATATTTATAGGCCTAATGTCTACTTAGCTGAGGTGAAGTTTTAGCTGTTATGTCCTGGGAGGATTTTTGGGTAGGTGGGCACCTGAGCCTGGTAAGCCAACTATGTGGCAGGCAACTTTTATAATATATATGTGTACTCATCCCTCAAGAGTTTTGTGTGTTTTTGCATGGACACGAATCCCTGCTCATTTGAGCACGTAAATCATCTTCTCTTCTATAATTCCTCCTTTTGAAAATCTGTGTGCTTCCTAGAGAAGGGGGAAGACAAGCAGGATCATCTGTCTAACGAGGTTACCATCACTTCTCATCAATGCTTGAGGGCTTTTGCAAGTGATCCCTGACCAGCTTCCCTTCCTTACCAGACTGTGGGAAGCAAAAGGCCACCAAGTCCACATGCTGTACTTTATTTCTGGAAGCATGTACTTCTTCGGGTCACAGTCTGAATGCCCGGTTTTCTTTCTGATTACTCCCATTCCACCAGCAAACTGCCCTACCACAATCTCCTGCATGTGCCTCAAGGCTTTAAGCCCATCTCTACCTTCCAATGCATGTGGGAAGGGAAAAAGTGAGCTCATCTGAAACATCAGTTGTATGGTTTTTACGGATGAAGGCAGAAAAGTGTGCCATATCTCCTCCATCCGTGGCTTTGAGCAGGATTTTAATCTTGAGTTGAGGTCTCCCTAATGCTTCTTTTGTTTGCATTCACCCATTCCTGCTTCCTTCACTTGATGGTCTAAGGTATGTATCTTCTGTCATATTTTAATCCTCGTTCACAGTGCCTCAGGGATCTGAGGAGTACCTGTCATCCCTGTCTCACCGATAGGCAATGAATGCAAAGATGCAGATTAATGGTGTGACTCTGTCTTGGAGACAAAGATCTGAGCTCTTTCCATGTGAGTTGGCTCCCAAATCTGGCACCCAAGTCTCATGTCCTGTCCTATCACTGTCATGAAGGGTGGCTCATTATTTCATGCTGACTGCTGCCTACTATATGTTGGCCTCTGTTTCCTCCATGAACTCATGGTGTCATTATAATGGACAATGAGCTGATAACGGGCATGTAGTAGGTGATCTGTTTCCTATTCCTGACAGTCACTGATCTTCTCATTGCTTAAAGCAGAAGGGCTATGACTCCCCATTGAAGCTATAAAAAATGGTAAAGCTACATCCCGCCCCCGCCAGTCTCACGGGAGCAGTCAACACTTACTTAACCTTTAGTGACAGGTGACATACCTCAAGGAGAAACAATGGTTTGTGGGTAATAGTTTATTTATTTCTTCAACAGCAAGCTGTAAATCCACCTATTTATGGAAGCCACATTTCTTGCCTATTGTTCAACTGTTGCTCAGAAGTGCCATTCTGTTATCAGCATGGATGTCAAATAGTCACAGCTCTGTCAATTTGATGTCATGTCTGCTGCGGGAGGAACTAAGGTTTTGTGTGTGTGTGTGTGCACTTGCATTTTGAGAGAGTTAGTGTGAATGAGCTGGAGAGGGAGGGAGGGAGAGAAAAGGCAACTTTGCATCAGTCCTTCACTCCTTGTCATAGAATTATGAAATCATAGAAGCATTAAGGTTGGGAAAGACTTCTAAGATCATCTATTCCAACCGTCCACCTACCACCAACATTGCCCACTAAACTATGTTCCTTAGTACTATATCCACACTTTCCTTAAACACCTGCAGGGACTGTGACTCCATCACTTCCCTGGACAGCCTGTTCCAATACCTAATCATTCTTTCTGAGAAGAAATTCTTCCTCATATCTAACCTTAACCCTCTCCCCCCCCAGGGCAACTTGAGGCCATTCCCTCTCTAGCAGCTCAGGAGAGGAGGCTGACCTGCACCTTGCCACAGCTCCTTTCAGGCAGATGTAGGGAGTGATAAGGTCTCTCCTGAGCCTTCTCTTCTCCAGACTAAACAATTCCAGTTCCATCAACTGCTCCTCATAAGACTTATGCTCCAGACCCTTCACAGTTTTGTTGCCCTTCTTTGGACACGGTGCAGGTCTTCAATGTCTTTCTTGTAGTGAGGAGCACAGTACTGGAGGTGCAGGCTCACCAGAGCTATCCTGCATTTGCCATATGATTGCACTCAAGATGATCGGTTCCATAACCTTCTTTGGCACCAAGGTCAGGCTCACAAGCTTGTAGTTCCCTGGATCCCCTTTACTACCCTTCTTATAGACAGGCATCGCATTAGCAAGTCTTAAATCCTCTGGGACCTCTCCAGTTGATCAGGACCACTGATAGATGGTGGAAAGCAGCTTGGCTATCAATTCTACCAGCTCCCTCAGCACCCTTGAGTGGATCCCATCTGGCCCCACAGACTTGTGACAATTGAGATGGAGTAGAAGGTGTCTGTTTCTACTTGAACCACTGGGGGGTTATTCTGTTCCCCATTCCAGGCTTTCAGGTCAGGGGGCTGAGTACTCCAATGATTACTGGTCTGACTTCTAAAGATGTAAAAAAAGACCTTGAGAACCTCAGCGTTTTCCTTATCCTCAGTGGTCGTGTTCCTTACTGCAACTAGTAAAGGATGGAGATTCTGGTAGGGGTACCAGTCTTCTGAACAGTTCAAAGTCTGGAAGTCCAAGGTTGCAGTTTTTCTGACCCCCTTCCTAACTTCACCAAGGATTAAAAGCTCCTATCAAATCTGCAAGGTGGTACTACCTGTTCTTTTGCATATGAGTGTGTGTTTCATAAAGCCCACTCACTTCTATTATTTGTGGAGGGGGAAATAAGAAACGAATACCAAATCATATAACCATAAACTCAGTTAATACAGATCATATTAGCATCACTAAGAGTGTAAGCTGTTCTCCTTTCCGTAACCGGTCTGCAGATTGGCTTTGTGCGTGTACATGCACTAGTGTACTGAAAAGTTTTCTCTGGCAGTGTTTTGTTAATGAGTACTTTCATTAATATGGAGGTACATTATGTTAAGGGTGTTCATTTAGTCAACCACATGACTTCATCCTTGTCTTGTAAGTTCACGTGAGATGCCAAGGCCACAGATTTTCAAATGTGTTATCCCTGCTTCTGAGGCTAAACCTAACTTAAGGAAAACTTCAAAACCCATAGGGATGCTTTAGTCCCTAATGTTTGATGAGCTTCATTTCTTTAAATATTTCCTCTTATATATTTCTTGTATCTTCCATACTGCTTCTGAATTTCCTCGTTCCCTCTGGTGCGGTGCCTCAGTGCTTTTATTCAGTGTACGGTGGTATTATATTTCAGCAACGTTCAAACAAGCCTTTAATTTTTCTGGCATTTCTGGATGTGCAAATGACCATTTGCATGTGAAAAATGAGCACACTCACAACTTTGCAGCTACCCATAAATATCGGAGCGTACAAAATTGGAGGCTGCAGTATGCAATTTAGCACAGTGTCTTTGTGCCCTGTTCTGTTCAATTTATTGTTGGTGAAGCATGCACCTATGCATAAAGCTGAAGTTGTACACGCATTTTCACTCTAAATGCTAAATTTCAAATAGAGCTGGATGGGATTTTCGGTTGTGTACTTCATTCATCAGAAATAAGTACTCTGTTTGACCAAAGTGATTTGTGAAATATTTTGGCCTCAAGCCTCCTCCTTCAGATTTAAGAATTTTATATATTTTGCTCAAACTTTTCAAAAGTTTTTTTTTCCTTATTTTTGACACTTTCATTCACTATTCCTCTTATTAATTATTCTAAGAGAGAAAGGGAAAACCAGAGATGAAATGACATTAACTGCAAGTGTTTGTGAGTATCTGAGATGGAGCATCTTGGCAAGAAGATTCAGTGTTTCAGATAAACTGTAAATAAAAGATCTTTCTTTGGCCAAAAAATAAATCGACCAATACTGAATAATTCATTCCCAGACAGTGCTGGTCATAGATAAAAACAGGTTGCTGAGGTGCAAGGGCAACCACATGGGATCTACACTGATCAGTTTAGGTTTGACAGAGCTTAATACTTCTGCTGCCAGATGAATGCAACCGGGCTGGTTCTGAGCATTCACTCAGCACTCTTCCCCGTGAAGGTGCATTAGCCTGATTGTGAAATATGGTACAGAAAAACCTGAGTGTGTCAGCTTGGTATGGAAGTAGTAATACTGTTGTTGCTGTCTTCTTTCCTGGATCTGGCTTTATTGTTACTGCGTCCTGAGGAGAACTGATCATGTTTGCACATATTCATTTTAAGATGCTTGAGATGTTTGGATGGAAACCAAGCATCTTTCTTGTCAGCTTTTGAACTGAGCTTGGAGAAAAGTGATAATACAGTCATCACAACTGTAAATGGCAAAGCCTTTCTTCTCAGTTGCAACAAATGAAAATTGTCTTGCTGTCTGGTTTGCAAGTGGATTTAGTTCTTAACTTTGTTATGATGTGCAGAAATTGTAGTTTGATTGGAATTCAGGTCATTGGGAATAAATGCCTGTTACCAGCCCCATCTAACTTGGCCTTGAACACCTCCAGGATTGGGGCATCCACAGCTTCTCTGGGCAGCCGGTGTCAGTGTCTCACCACCCACCGAGTAAAGAATTCCCTCCCAGTGTCTAATTCAAAACTCCTCTCTTTTGTTTTATATCCATTCCCCCTTGTCCTATCACTACATGCCCTTGTAAGAAGTATCTCGACAGCTTTCCTGTAGGTTCCCTTAAAATACTGGAAGGCTCCAATGAGGTGTCCCCTGACCCTTCTCGTCTCCACACTAAACAAACCTATCTCCCTCAACCTTGCTTCAGAAGAGAGATGCTCCATCCTTCTGATTGTCTTTGTGGTCCTCCTGTGGACTTGATCCAACAGCTCCACATCTTTCATGTGCTGGGGTTCACAAGCCTGGAATGCAGTACTGCAGTTGGGACCTCAGGAGGGTAGAGTAGAGCAGCAGAACCTTCTCCCTTGCCCTGCTGGGTGCCCCTCTTTAGATGCAGCCCAGGATGCAGTTCACCTGCCAGGTTGCTAGTGTCCATGGCCACTTCATGATGAGTTTATCAGAGCACCCCTAAGTCCTTCTGTACAGGGCTGCTCTCAATCCACTTGTTGCCATGACTTGATCTGGTGTGAGCAGGCTTTTCTGAGGCTGGGAGTATATATATCTGGGGGCTGGCACAATGGGACAATGGCAGAGCTTACTGAAGCATGAATAAAGCATGGTTTTGCTGTCTAGTAATGTAGTTGGGGCCCTGGTCCCCGCAGAGCCACCAGCCATGCACCATAAGAACACTTACTCAGCCCTACCCCATTGTGTAATTGGGCTAATTCATAGCCTTGTATGGCCTTTCAACTGTTAAATCCGCTTGAGGTATATTCAAACTCATGCACTTAGTTTATAAATAATAATGAAGAGGTGAAAACAGAACCAGTAGGGAATCCTGCCCAGTCAATTGCTTTAAAGCAGGAGCTGGGCAACCCTCCTTTGTATTTTCTGAACAGATTTTTATAATAATAATAATAATAATAAAAACATGCCTTAAGCTTGTTGAAACTCTCCTGCATTGAAATGATGAAAATAACTTTGGGGTGGGCATGGAGAAGGAGGTGGAAGAAGTAACTTTAGGGAAGTGGAAAGGTGAACGCAGCAAAATGTTGGGAGTTTAGTTTTAAAATAATCACTTAGAAGGGAATTAAAACTTTGTTTTGAAAGCGTTAGTAATTTTAAAACAGAGTCACTTATTCCCAATGCAGCACTTTGGTTCATCTAAACAAATTAGTTTGGGGGTTTCATCTGTTTCTCTTTGCTTTTTAACTTAAACTAGACTTTTCTGTAGGCTTTTTAGGGTAGCCCAAAAATAACTTATTTTGATTTGCTGGCAAACCAAAAAATCAATTATTTCCACAGTTCTAAATTGTGCATTTATAAAAGACAAGTGCTCTATTGCTGTCTGTCAATGTGTTGCTCATGAAGGAATTTCTTTGTTTATCCATTTTTCTTTTTTAAAAAGGCAATGAAATTCAACACAAAAGACACGGATTAAAGCAGCGTCAGAGTGAAATGCACAGAAGTCAAGAAATGCTGGAATTACATGGTGGTCTTTAAAAGCTCACAGGCTGCTCTTATGGCGGGATTTCTGCCTTGTTCAGTGAGGGGCTTAGGTGGTGTATGATAAATAAGATGTATGGCCACACAATGAATAATGAAGGAGAAATGAAATATTGAATAGCCACTTGTTCAGCAAATTGCAGGCTTCCCGTGGACTCAGTGGCAGGGTCCTGCAGGGAATGGCAGTGCTGTGCACGTATAGGAAAGCTGTGTTAGAATGTCTGTGCAGGAGGCTGTGGTTAGGAGCACGAGGGGGGCTGTTACGTTGTCATTTGACTGTTTCACTTCGCAAATTTCACTTTATAAAAGTAAGATCAGTTTGAAATTCCAGATGCTACAGTGGATTTTAAGGGACTGTGAGAGCTCTTAAGATTATCTAAATCAAGCCACTATGTAAAATAAGGTCACGTTCTTGCTAGTCGTTCCGCATGGGAAAGCTGTGAAAGTCGGTGAAGGCTCTACGTGGTCAGGGTACTTGTGCACATAGAACAAACAGGTTTGCTGGAGCAAACACTATACATCGTAGGTTGCGTACAAGATCGTTTGCCAAGCTTACAGCCTCTGCAAGAGCTGAACTTTGTTTCTTGCCACGTTCTTTGGAGAATATTATAGAGCAGTCATATAAAGCAAGATGACAAATCTCAGGGGGCTCCTACGCTGTGGCTGAGTAATGCTGCTGTTTCCCAGTAACTTGGTAGCAGAAGGAAATGGAGCGTAGCCCTTTGCAGTGTTTCAGTAAAATGCAAGATGTATTTTCTGCTTGTTCTAGGGATGCTCTTAAGTACAGACTGGAGGCACTCTGGAGTCCCAGTGCAGTGCTGCAATGGAGTGCCTCTGCTTAGGCAGGAAGATAGCTAACTTGGTGCTTATGTGTATGGATCATTACTATTGCAAGTATGGCTTGACCACTAATTGATTTTTAGGTAGTTTAGGAAATTGTGTTGGTTGGCAGTGAAAGATTGGTCCAGCAAGCACTGGAGTTGGTCCAGCAGCAGAGCTATGCAAGGGGGAGAAGATGGGGCAAGTTTCCAGTGACCTGCTGGATCTGCTCAGCTGCTCAAGGAGTAATGGCTTCAGAGGAAAGGTCATACAGAGCCATTAACAAAACTTGTACCAACGTTTGTTCAGACTTTCCCAAGTTCTTGTGCTATTTGTCTGTGCAAATAAATTTAGCAGGGAGTTGGCAAAATGCCCTCTGTGCTGTTAACTCCAGTAGATTGGTTACAGGATCCCTGGCCTTCTAAATTCACCTAAGTGAAACCTGGAGGTGTAGTGCCATTTTGAAGCCCAACTGGCTCACCAATTTGGAAATGGTGAGTGAGGACTTGGTAACTGGCACGCATTTGAAATGACTTGGCAGATACCTTTTGCTTTTAACTCTCAGATCTAAATCTTGTGGAGTTTAAAGCTGCTCAGTTATGTTAGGGTTTTTTGGCTAACAGTGATATTGCACAGTGCTCTGTAGTGGTTAAGTCACTTTTGCCATTTTCTTTCAAGAAAGATAATCACTATTGGATGTCGGCCAGATCTAGGAAATTTCATCACTAAAGAGCAAAAATTTTGGCAAGTCAAAAGTCTGGAAACAGCAGAGGAACTCTTTTGAGCTCTTAACTGAAGCAGATGTTGCTGCTTGTTACCCTTCAAGCCTGACAGCGTGCTGCAGAAATAGGGGCTACCACACCGCCACGAAACCTATTCCTGCTGCTTGTTTCTTCTTCTTGTTCTTGTCCTCAAACATGAATTAGGACAGTACAGAGCATGTTCCACATTTTATCTCCCAGCAGTGGTATCTCAGTGGTACCAACTATGTTTTCAAGTGATATTATTTCCTCCTGTGTATGCATGCACCTTCCTACACGTGCTTTAAGCTTGGTTTTGGAAGCTGTGAGTAGGGAGAACACAGGTGGCTCAGGGAAAGTGAGTGTTGAAAGCAGGGACTCAGGAGAACACCAGGCTGAACCATAAGCCAAGTCCAAAGACTTGAGTCTGCAAGTGTCTGATTCTGAGCTGTGGGGAAGTGAAAGGTCCTGAAATCCTTCTTTGATAAGCTGAGCTTTGGGAAAAGTTCCAGGCATAGGATTGTAGTGTCAGGGCTGAACTAACACCCAGTACAAGATTTTTTAATATCTCACCAGTTAGCTTGTTGTTTTGGCATCCTAGAAGTTCTTCCCTACCCAGAGGCAGAACATAAAGGGGGGGGGAACTTGAGTGGAAAGTCTTTGAAAAGGATCTTGCTTAACTCACTAGCACTGAAGCATACGTAGGAAGCAGAGGGTCTCAAAGAAGTGGGCATCAGATTTGCTCTAACCCCTTCTTCAGGAAGCAAATAACGGGTTGCCATAGTCAGCTCACTGTTCTGCTTCTGTGGGAGAGTGTTTTTTTCCTCGCCTCTGTTATTAACACGATGACAACAGACTTTCTGTTTGGGTGCAAGCATACACAAGAATTTGCCTTTTCTGTGTAACGAATGTAATATGAGGTCGAGGTTGGAAATGTCAACTCTATAGCTGCACATTGCTGGAAAGGCCAGCACAAGTCAGGTAAGATAATCCAGGGCGTGTAAAAGATTACTGCACAGTCCAGGTGACACACCTAAATACATAGGATGGGAATTATGCTGCCAGGCATAGACTTGAGCCTATTAACATATGGTCTTGCAACCATCCCTTTGGGTGTTGGTTTTTGTTTTCTGAAAATTTTGAAGTTCGGAAGCGAAGTTGTGCATATTGAAGTGTGCACTGTTTCTTCTGATTGAAACCTGCCACTTTCAAGTGCCAATCCTTCCAGGGACTGGCCTGTTCTGTCTCATGGCATTGCCAGAGTGCTGAGCCCATGGCAGCAACTGGAGAGATGGTCAGCCCAGGTTAGATTAGCTGGGAGAAAACAGCAGTGTTGCCTGTGAGTGAATACACAGTGAGGTGGCAACAGAGCAGTGGTCATTAGCTGTTCCTGCACATCTCAGGCTCGCTAACACAAAGGGGAAGAGACCTCATTCAGTGGTGTGAGCTTGTGAGGATCTGGTTTCCATAACAACTCCAGGTCTTCTCTTCATGTTCCAGCATCATCTTTTTGAGCTGCTCCTAGAACTTAACTAGTTACAGCGCAAGGCACTTGAACAGCAACTCACTTCTCTGTGTCAGCTGGAGCACCTATTGTTACCTTGGGAGATGACTTATTCGTCATGAAGGTAACACAGAACGTGAAACGCAAATCTGCAGTGTCTGTCTGTTCTTTCCAGCCTTTTCAGTGACTGGTATGTTCGATCTTCCCCCAGGTGGTGACCTGCTGTCTTTAGCTAAACTGTCTGTATAACTGTAGGATCTGTGTATGCATCTAAGCTCTGACTGCAGTTACATGGGGGGGTAAATCAAACCTCTTCTGGCACACTAGGGGTGCCTGAAGCACACAGGAGTAGCCACTCTTTGGAGTAAGTGGGTGTCAGTGATCACAAAGGAATAGTGCCTGACTGCAGGAACATCCTTTAGAAAAGTATTAAAAGCTGACATGGGTCGCAGCTGTACAGAGGCTAAGAAATACTCTAAACCTTGAGGAGCTCAGCAGTGGGGTTGGACACAGTGAGCATCTCTGCAGAGCTGGCTGCAGGGATTCTCCTTTCTGCTGCATCCTGTTCCATGCCCACCGTCCTGTGGTGCAGCCCCTGTCCCTAACCCCCAGCTGCCCCTGCCCTGACACAGCTCCATACCATTCCCTCGGGCTCTGTGCTGAGCACACCACGGGACCTCAGCCACTCCTCACACACCCTGCTCTCTAGACCCTTCCCCATCTTCATAGCTCTCCTTTATACATTCACTCTTAGTTTTATGTCCTTTTCATACTGTGGTGAGGCTGTACTGTAGCATCAGAGTTCAGCTGTGCACTAGTGCGCATCTCTAAGGTGTGCGTGTTGTTTAATTTTACTGGAAAAAAAGTTGTTAAAAGATGCAGAGACTGTTGGAGGGAAGGTGTGCCTGGGAATGGTGTCTAGCTCTGACTACTGACTCCAGATGAGCTCACAACCCTGCCACTGATGAGGCGGCCCTGGGAGCAGCTTCATTTTGCAGCCTTTCAGCCTGCTGAATGGTAGGCCTCTTATGCATCGGTTCTCCTCTTTCCTTGCTAAAAAAGCAATGCCTGCAGCCCAGAGCAGGGGCCAGAAAGGCACTAACACCCTCTGCTCCCGTCTGTTTTTGCTCTGTCCCATGTTTTCTTGTTTGCTCTACTTCAGTATTTGTCACCAGGGGAGCTTGAATGCATAAAGGAGAACCACAAGTGAGACTGGCATTGAAGTAATAAATTTAACTTTGAAATAAATGATACCTGTGGGTAATAGGTTTGAAATTGCTGTGTTCCTTGGTAACAGGATATAATTACAAGTACCACAAGATCTGCAGGGCAAAGGTGCAATTATCCCCCTCATTTCGAAGTTTCAGTGAAAGCATTACCGCAATGTTGCCACAATTCAGCAACACGGAACAGCGAACTTATTGGGAAGAAACTGTGGTTGAGCACATGCTTCTTTGTGATCTCTCCATACTGGAGCCTCCCGCCCAACAGTCTTGAAAATGCACAATATGCTATGATAAAATCCACCCAGCCACAGTGCAACACGGTTGCTGTGAGATTGCTGAAGGGGTTCCCTTAGTAACTGCCAGGGAATGCTTGATGAGTGATGGGAGTGCTTTATACCAGCGGGCAGGTCATCATTTGTTACCATGCCATCCTACAGTAATTAAAGGCTACTGAATGATATTTCTACACTGTAACCGTTGGGGGGTGGGGGGGGGGACTGCTGCCTTTGTGTCCCTGTGTACAGTTGCGCAGTAATTACAGAGTAATGACTGATAGCATTCCTGTGCTACACTGGGCTGCTTATTGTGTTCCTGTGTGTAGGGTTTGTTGTTCTCTGGGAGCCTGGGGGTGATGCCCTGATGGAAGCTACTTCTATCAGCAGCCCATCTGCATACAGCTTTATTGTTCCCCTTCTTAAGGGGCTGACAGCAAGGAGGTGATTGTGCCAAGATCCTCGTGGACTGAGGATGTCAGAGTTTGGTTTGTTGCTGTTGGGTGGAGGTATTCAACTGATGAGTGGGATATTAGCTGACTTTAGAGCTTTGAGGGGTAATGCTCTATTTCCAGTAGGGTGCTGTCTGTCTTTCTTTTCACTGACTTGGACACTGATAAGTAACCCAGGTTTGGGATGGCTTTTTTTGTTCAAGTCCAAGGTTATCTAGACAGCCATCATAGAATCATTTGAGTTGGAATGGGCCCTTAAGGGTCACATAGTCCAACTCCCCTGCAGTGAACAGGGACGCCTACAGCTCGATCAGGTTGCTCAGAGCCCTGTCCAGCCTCACCTTGAATGCCTTCAGGGATGGCAGATCCTCCACCTCACTGGGCAGCCTGCTCCTATGCTTCAGCATCGCTGGACATGTAACTCGAGGCACAGCATCTACATGGTCTCAGAAGACCTTCCTGGAGTTGTACTGCTGCAGAACAGCACTGCAGGTGTAAGCACGCATATAGCCTGGCCTAAACTTTTGCTCACAACCCAGAAAAAGGGCTCTGGGGGTTGTCAAACTTTAGTTGAGTTCACGCATTGTGTTCCAAAGCTAGTGGCTGAACACAGCAGTGGGGCTGTGAACCAGCCCCGCCCATTCAAGGTAGTGAATCACAATAGGGCCCTTTGTGACCTATTCCTGTTCCACTCAGATATGACAGACGCTGCCGCAGCGGCCCCAGTGTCCATCAGGACAGCGATGGGACAGGGCGGGAACGTGTGGGTCTGGCAAGGAGAATGGCCCATGACATTTCCATTGCAGCTTTTCCTGGCACCCCTTATCCCACAGGATGGAAAAGAGACTCCACAGCTGCCCCAAGGTGGCCTGAGTGGAGAGTGGGACTCCCCAGACAAGGTGTGCAGAGTAAAGCTGCTGTGGTTTGGTAAGTGAAGATCCTCAATAAGCCTGGGGCCACCAATGTCCAGTGTTCTGTGCCAGCCCTAAGAGCCATAGGCATGGGGCTGGAGAGGGCAGAGCTCATTCGTCATGTTGGATTTGTACTTCTTACATTATATAGGTTATATTTAAAAGTAGCAAGAAGCATTTTAATGCCAGTTATGGTCCTTTCTTGAGTAACTTTTAGAAATACAGCCTTGGCTTGCCTCCCCATATCCTTACTAATCCTTGTAAACCCTGCCATGCATTGCTTGCATGTTTGTAGGTACAAGCTGCTCGTGACTTTCCCTTGTAGCATCCAGATCTGGCTATTTGCTGAAAAGATAGATTGGATAGTCCAGTATGCTGGCTTGTCATAGCCCTGGGGCCTTGTGAAGCCAGGAGAAATAAGGCCATGAGCTGCAGTACAGAAGCTCTGGGACTGCTGCAGTTCTTGCTCTGCTGGGAAGTATTTGGGAAGAAATCTCCAATTACAAAGCCACAAGGAGAACTGCTTGTCACATTTGAGCCTGTCTCTCGTTTTGGAGGCTGCTGCAGTGCTGCCAGATTCACTTCTCCCGTGTGTAAGTCTGACTGTCTCTGTTGCTGGGAGTGATGATGGTGGCTCCTTTCTTTTCTTTCTTTTTTATTAAAAAATGTAACATTTGGGTCTTTGAAATTGAAATGGATTTCAGTCTTATATTAATTATTGATAAATGGAGCCTCAGAGATGGAGATGAAGCCTGGCATGATTAAAGACAGACAGTTTTTAATTTTATGTCTCTCACAGTGACAGAGGAATCCAGTTTAATAGGAGTCATTTATTAAAAGGAACTTAATCACAAGCATGCGAGTAATTGGGAGTGAGATAGCAGGGGAAATGGGGGGGAGAGAGGTGTGTGTCGGTGCAGGGGGGCAGTCAGTAGGGGTGGGGATGATGCTGTGGTGTACAGAGGCCCTTTTCAAGTCTCAGCTTGTGTGGGTATCACAAGTGGAAGCCACAGAGCCTGCCTGCAAAGGCAAGGGAGCCACGATCTGGCAAAACAAAGTAGTGGTGAAGCTGCTGAATCCGAGGCTCGAGATGACTTCTGAGCAACATTAAGGAGGCCTTGCCATTTGCTAAAACCTGCTGCCCTGCCTGAATGCAGAATGAAGATGACAATTTTCTCCTCCAAAACCTTTACAGGCTAATTAAAAGGCATGACACAAAAAATGGATAAAGAGAGACAAGGAGATTATATTTTCCTCTGAATGTGGGAGTAAAAATGTTACTCTTCCTGTCAGGCTTACTGAAAGCCTTGTAGGTAGTTGGTATGCCTTTTTGTGATGCTGCCCTGTAAGAACACCACTTCAGGAGGCCTGCAGCAACGAGGTCCTTCTTTAGTGTTCCCTGGCTGCACTGCCCACTGGCTTAGCATGTGGTAAGAATGATGCTGCTTTGATGTTTATTCATTTCTCAGGTTGGTTGTTACTTGGGCTGACTGCATTATCGGTCTGCAGTTCCTTTTGTAATGCATTGTCTGAGTCGTAAGCTAGGGGGATTGTGTGTGGTGTGCACCACCAACTGCTGCTGCTTGGTGAGCTAGAGAAACCGGGGGTGGTTGCACCTCACTCCAACAGTTCTGATACAGACTCGGTTCCCACAATTTCAACTTAACATCATTTTGTTACTTTTTCTGTAATGGACACTGCTAAATTTATCATTCTTGGCTGTGCAAATCTGAGTTTGCTGTATTTAGTGTACTCTGGGATGGGGATGCGGTGTTATTAATACTGCAAAAAATAAAATAGGGTAAAATACTGGGCAGCTCCTTGTCAAGCAAAACCTGTGACGCCACCATTTAGCTAGGCAGACTCAAAGGGGCCATTGAAAAATTTTTACCTGCATTGCTAGCTCATTTTGCAAGAGCTTAGTATGAATGCAAGCATTTCTGAAGTGCAGTTTTACTGTTACCTTTGTCTTGGGATGGTCTCCGTAGTAGAGAGGGGGCTTGCAGTGCCCAAAAAGACAGGAACAGATGTGTCCACTGCCTTTTGTTGATAGAAACCCAGGCTGAAGAGCTTTATACCATTGCATTATAGCCTTACAGGGGGCTAAGATGGGGCTTTCTGGTAAAGACTATGCATTGAGGGAGAAAAACAGTAGGAAGGCTGGTAACCAACTCAAGGAGGTTTCCAATTTGTTCTCCTTCCCTCTGTTCCTGTCTACTACACTCTCATGGAACCCATATGGTATTCTGTACTCTTAACAAAATTTATATGAACTGCCTAAAAGGCTTTAAGACTTCATTATTCCTTTGGTTTCTTCAGATGAGAAGATCTTTTTCTTCCCCACATCATAATATTTTTTCATGTTAAAAAGTGCATGCTAGTTCGGACTTTTTTTTTGGTGTTGAAATGAGTACTGATATTTTTAGAGCAGTGAATATTACTCCTAGGGATTTTAGAAGAACCTTGTCCTTTCTGAACCCATCTATATCGCTTCTGGCATGTTCTGGCTGTATGGAGCTTTGCTTTTTTTTTGTTCAGGAATGTTCTTGAGCTGCTCCTTCCATATCTGTTTGTGCGTACCTTCCCAGCTCTTCTGTAGCATGTGCGTACATGAAGGAAATACTTCTCATCAGGATAGCTGTTTACATCCAAGATAAAAGGAAACATCTTGCTCTGTCCTTTTCATCATTTTTCCTCTTTGTTTCTTGTTCTCAACTTAGCTACGTGTTAGAAATACTGCAAAGCTGTACTTAGGGAAGAGTGTGGTACCTAATGATCAAATGCTAGGTGTTCAGAGCCATGCTTGTAGATAGGCTCCAGACCAGGCTGCCTGAGACCTTCATGGAAGGCTGGTCTGGCTGAGAGGGTAAGGGTTTAGCATCAGTCATGCTGTCCTTTGAACGTGATAAAGACTTCAGCCATTTCCCCAGGGCGCTAATGCAAAAGATTATAAAGCAGCTCTATAATTTTTGTCTATTCAGAATTTAAACTACCATCAATCATCTCAAGTTTTTAGTGTCAAATAAGATAATGTAGCCAACTATATTATTAGAAAGAGATGTGTTTCTGGAGCAGTGAATGTCTGTGGGTGTGTCTGAATAGCTCTTAACTAGATACGTAGTCTCTCCTCGACAGTGCTATTTAAAAAGAGCTTTGGCTTGTGGAGGTGGACTCTGACTCCGGGAAGCTATGCTGAGGGCCATCTACTACTTCTTTTGCAGCTTGAACATTTGGTGGGGTGACTGATTGATGATCAAAAAGGAAGGATATAAGATCCCCCAGTCTGAAAGTATTTTTCCATTGTCCCTGCATAAAATTGCTCTGTGGCTGGGGAAACTTGGTTGAGATGTGGTCTGGAAAAGATTTGATTTGCTTTATCAGATTGTCACTCCCTCTTTTGTTTTGCATTCTCTAAAACTGAACTTTTGTGCTGATGGAGATGCTGGAATGACTGGTGTAAATGTGTATAGCTTGATGCATTTGGGCAGCTGGAAAGCAAGTGTGGTGCCACAACTCTAGTGTAATCAATCTATCAAGGGATAGAGGCTTTCCTGAGCTGGAAAAGTAATGAGTCAGAGGAATTCTGGTCCTCTGTGGAAACCAAAGAGGAGATGTGAGAGTAGAAAACAAAGGAGGAAGGGAAGGCACACTGGTGTTGGGGAGGTATTTCAGGGAGAAAGAGGGGAAAGCTGTGGCCCATGGGTAACCTAGAACAGAAATGGGATTCTCCACAGGTGCCACAGCCATGGGTGACACCAGAACAGGAACACTTATGACAGACTGTAGTCTGCAAAGGACTCAAGTGCAGCAGAGGAAATAAGCAAAAAAGGAGGAAGCAGAGGAAGGGGGGGGGTTGTGGTGAAGGAAGAAAAATGAGGAGCAGCAGCAAGAAATCACCATATAGTGCCCCAACCTCTTGCACTACCCTTTGTTTCACCCAAGGAACTAATGAGACTGAATGCAAAGTGTGGTCAAAAACAGGAGGACAAACCAGCTGAGATGAAGGGGTAGGAGATATATTAGTCTGAAGTTGAGTCTGGGGACCTGGGAAGAAGTAGTGCACCTAAGTGTTTAATTATGTCATCTTTGTTTTTGCAGTGTCTCCTTCAGTAAATAAAAGTTTATGTTAATTGGCAATAAATCAAATTAAGTGAAATTCCCAAAGTTAAGACTGTTTTGCCCATGACACTTTAAACTTACTCTTGCAGAAACTCTTGTATCTCCCTCACAGTTATTTATAATCCCTTTCATCTGATGATTTGCCTAAATTTTAATAAGCAATAAGGTAGATTTTTCATTTTCAGAAGGCTGTAACATTATGCCTCCCTAGAAAATTGCTGAGGCTCCAAGCTTGCTCTGTTTTGTTTGGTTGTTATTTTTTTCTTTATTAGCCCTATGCAATCAAAAGAAGCCTACTGAAGAAGATAATGCTGGGAAAGAGGTGAAAAAAAGTTTCTTGGCCTCCTGCATACTGGCGTTTCTTATCCAAATAAAATACTGACTTGATTGTCCATGAACTCTCATAATGCCTTTGTTACAAGAGTGTCCAGAGGACAAAAAGTAGGGCTCATTATTTCCTGTACTGGCAAGTGACTTTAAGATAGTGACTGCACTCATCATGCATTATAGTATAATGAGAAGAGATACTTGTATTGATCTCTTAACAGAGAAGGCACAACGAGCCATAAAAATGATGTATGGATTGTTTCACGTCATTGAAATGCAGCCATCTCAGGTGCAGGGCCTGCTAGCTACTGATGCATGCAGAGGTTTGGGGTAATGAAGGATACTGAGGAAGTGACAAGTGGCAATGTCACTGTGCTCTGATCTCCATGCTGGGCTTTTCCATATGGTACTGAACACTTCTTACCCAGGGTTTTCAATCACATTTGAATTGTGCTCAGGGCAAGGCCTGGCTTACTTACAAGACTGAGGATGAAGGGAAGAGTACGCAGATGGTTGGTACGTTTAATTTTATTCCCTTCCACCAGCAGGGAGCAAAGAGATATCAGTTTTACATCTAAATTCACTTGGTTGCTTTGAGGCTTTTGTTTTAGTATTGTAAAATTCCCCATGTGGGTTCAATTCTTCTCCCCACCCTTGCATTCAATAGCCAAACTCCTACTCTAGAGAAAAACAGTGACTGGAGGTACCATAGAAAAAGCTCCTTTGTTTTCTTCTGGAGTTTTTGTTTTTCTCTTTAAAAGCTCTGAATAGACAGATTCATTTTCAGCTATTATAGTAATAATGACCTTTGCACTAGAAAAATAATAATGGCCATAAGGGTCTCCAGCCAGGCCATTGTGGGACCCCCAGTGCTGGAGGCCAGGAGCCTGGCCCAAAAATCACATCTCAAAATATAATTGGCTCCAGTAACAAAGAGAAGGAGAAGGAGGAAGAAAGGAGAAGCCAGCAGGTCGAATGGTGAGGTTGCAGGTGTTCCTATCTAAATGGCCTCCCGATGTACCATTTTGCTCCTAATGGCACAGGATTAGGAGAGGAACATAACTGAGGTCTTATCAAACATACAAGTGCAAGTGAACAGCCCATCCCCCTCTCATCCCCTCCTTCAGACTCCAAAATAAAGGACTTTAAGGATTTGGAAAAACTAGATTTAGCAGCTGGAAGTCATTCTCTCCTTCCCCTCCTTCTCCATCCCCTTTTCCAGTGCCCCCTCCATGTCCTATTTCTGTTTCATTCAGTAATTAACCTTCGGAATAATCTACCAGAGCTGGCTAAGCTGCTCTTCTTTTTCCTTACTGTTGTATCCTTAAGACACAAGCAAGACCATATGTTGTGAATTACTGATGAGTTCCACTATCAGGAAGGCTTTGTAGGATGTTCCACTATAGATGAGCTTTGTAGGGGAAAGGAGTGACGGAGGGGGAGAGGATTGAGTGTCTTCTGCCAATAGGGAGAAGTTGTGCTTTGGGATTTTTTGGTCACACCTAGCGTTGCTGTTTGTGGGTGGTTGTCCTCCTAGGCTCTGCAGAATGAGAGCCAAACGTGTTGCAGCCTTATGAAAGTGAACAGCATCACAAACAGTGTATGCGGAGGAAGGTTTTGTCCCCCCCTCTTTTTCATCCTATATTGGAAGCTGTTATTTTTTCCATCGTTGTTCGTGTTTTATTCTCTACTGTTCATTGCGCTCTCTCTTTTTTTTGCTATCAGTTGCGCCCAGTTGTCATCAGTTCACTCTATTTCTAAGAATTAGAGCGGGATAAACCCTTGGCAGGCAATGTGTTATAAAACAAAGTATCCATCTCCTTACCTTTCTGTTCAGTAACTTACCTGGGTGCAGACTGTGATTTTATACCATATTTTGCACTAATTTGTTTATTATTGTCAGTTGTTAGATGAGTAGTTTGCGTGACTGAATTTTTAGCCCCTGGTTTATTGGAGAATTGGGTTTTTCTGAGAATCTGTTTCTAATTTCCCATGTCATTTGATGGATCGTTGATGCCACATGACATTATTCTTGCTCCTAGATCAGTGAATCAGTTTGTTACAAGTTACATCCTTTAGCCTGTTGACAAGCTATCTATGAATATTTATAAGTATTCAGTGACTCTGATATTCACACAGCACAGGGGGCTGTTCAAAATATATGCAAGGACACTTCTGAGGAGTATGTGTACATTGAGATATAACTGGGTTCAGAATGTGCACGAATATTTTAGCATTATCTGGTTTTCTATCTCTGAACAAGCATCTTTATCCTTTCCTTTCTTTGCATATGATTTTCTTACAGCTTCTCCTTACTGGAGAAAAAAAATAACAACAAAAAAAGATCCTAAGCCTGTCTTAGAAATGAAGCACCCAACCTTGCTCCTTCTCACTGAGCCCTTTGGTCCTTCTCTCCATTCAGAGTTTTTCTGTGTAGGTGGGTGGAGCTGGCTGGGTTGATGGCTGATGGAGAAGGCAGAACGACAGCAAGAGTATGCATAAATATTACTTGTGAACATCTGTCTTGTTGACCCTACTGGCAGTGCTCACGTTACCACAGTTTGATCTGTAAGCAAAAATACTGAGCTGGTACAATGTGCTGCAGTACTTCCTTGCACGAATGAATAGAAAATTATGTAACCAGAAGTCCTCATGTTGATGAGCTTGCTCAGCTGTCTGTGGGCTGAGTCAGAGTTGTGTACAGGCAAGGATCGCAGCTTGCTCATATGGGTCTGTAGCCCACACTACTGATGTTCCTTCTCCGAAGAATCTTGACTCTATGTTGCTCCTTTCTGCTTTGGGCTAATGACTTCAATAATTTTAGATCAGCCTCCACTGGAAATAAGATTTTGAAGTGAAATAGGAGTTGCTTCTGTGTTCTTTGGGATGTGAGCCTTTGGGTTGTGGTTTTTTTTTTTCATTCTGCTCAGAAGTATTAGCAAAGCAGTGTGTAAAACATTTATCCTTATGAAGTGCTATCAGTGTTTGCATCTTTTCTGTGCAACAGCTAATACAAGAATTCACTTAATTCACCACTTCATTTTTAATTATAATGGCAGGACGGGAGAAGCCTTGAGCGGGAATCCTGCTCAGGATTGGATTTTCAGTTGAGTTGAGTGATGCTTGTAGCTTTGCTACTAAGTTCTATGGTTTCATGTTTAAGAAGTTAGCAGAATTTAATGGAAGCATCTTGAAACTCTCTAGAGCAAAACAGACTTTGGTTTTCTGTATGTGCGATGACCTAGCACTGTGTATCCTTGGCCTATAACAGCATGTACCTTGAAGAACTGGATGGTTAGTAATGATGAAGAAAAGGATCTCGCAAAACTCCTGCTTTTGCTGCATGCAAAATAACCCTGGGAAATAAGCCCCCTTCACATTATAGAGCCAATTCAGGACTAATTTATTATATTTACTTTTAATGGCTCCCTTATGACAGCTAATACAAGTATTCCACATAATCCTTAAGATTTGTCTGATATTCTCACAGCTAAATATGAGAGCAGTGGTATTTTCTAGTTCCCCAAGTGATCATCTTCTGATGTGCTCATCTTAAATGAGAATGGAAGTTCTTTGGGGCAGGAAGCTATACGTTTGTTTCAAGCATACCTGTAATTCTGATTAAAATAACCCTGATTCTTCCTGTCAGCTGCTAAGTTGGTCCTTTCTGATCCAAGGGGCTGTCATTGCAAAAAAATTAGATACGCTTTTCTTGGTATATGATGAAGATTTTTGTCATTTCTGAACTGAATTTTCAAAGAAGAGTGGAAGGAAATTCCATGGAACTGCAGGCTGGAACTACTGCCAAGGAAGGCTACAAGGAGCTACAGTCCAAGGCTGGTCACAGCCAGAGGGTTGTGGTTAACAACTGATCAGGATTAGTGTGCCTTAGGGATCTGTCCTGGGACTCTCCTTTGAAGAAAGGTTGAGAGAGCTGGGCTTGCTCAGCTAGGAGAAGGGAAGGCTCAAGGGACCTCATTGTGGCCTTGTTAGTACTTGTTAGGAGCTAATAAACAAGAGGGAGACTATTTTTTGTATAGTCCAATAGTGATAGGACAATGGGGAATGGCTTTAAACTAAAAGAGGAGTGAGTTAGATTAGACATTAGGAAGAAATTCTTTAATCAGAGGGTGGTGAGACACTGGCACACGCTGCCTGGAGAAGCTGTGGTTGCACTGTCTCTGAAGGCATTCAAGGCCAGATCTGATGGGGCCCTGAACAGCCTGATCTGATGATGGTGACGGCTTTGCCCACAACAAGGAATTTGGAATTAGGTCCCATCCAACCTAAAGCATTTGATGATTCTCTGTTAAGATCTACTGTTCTTGTTTGCTCATTCCATAATTTTGTTTCTTTTCCTTTACAGGTAAGTCTTAAGGCTTTTTAATGTTCTCCTGATTGTCCTGAAATAATGGTAAGTTGCTTAATTTTATTTAAATACTTTTACGTAAGTATACTTTCATATATACTTTCACTAAGTAATTTGAATTGACAACAGAAATGCTATGGTCACGGTCCTGCTCGTGATGAAGATATTGGAGGGAAAAGATGAATAGATATGTACAGCTTGTTCTGAGCCCTAGTCGTTGTTAAGTGTCTTGATGCTGTTGAGAGTAGCTGTAGTAAATACCAATATTTCACTATAAATGATGATCACTCATAGAGTTATGACAAAGTACCAGAGCATCATGTAATTCAAATGGTATTAGCTACTGTTTCTTCTATGATGACTAGAGGAAACAGCAATCAATGTGTGTTCTGTTGTTGGAGTGGTTATATCCAGGCACCCTGAGACTTTGTCAGGAGTGTTGTATTAAAAAGACCTTGGCACTGGTACTGCAGTGCATTCCTTTCTGGTTGTAGTGGAATGCATATGGCACAACAATAGGACTGTTCTTGGGTGGCAAGGAAAGGAAATATATTCATATGGGACAGGATTTTAGCCAAATCCTCGGGTTTTCAAAGAAAGTTTTGTCTCTAAGTTTTATCTCTCTTTGATAAACTTAGCTGTCAGGTGAAAGCAAAGGTCAAGTATCACATAGAACACACTGAGTTCTGTTGAAGTTCTGGTAAGTCAGAGCAAAAAAGTCAAGACTAAAACGCAGTCTGGAACAGACTGTTAGTGTGTATCGTGCTCACATCGAGCTATTGACTGAAAGTGGGTGGTGGGAGCCAGGGCACAGGCATCCCAGCTGGTGTCAAGCTATGTGGCCTGCTGAGCGAAGTAGACAAGCTGTTTCCTTACAAGAAACTTCTGATGCATATTGTAAGCCTTGTTCAGACTAAAGTACCCAGAGTGGTGCATTTCCAGAATTGTTTTTTTGTTGTTTTTTTTTTTTTTAAGTAAGAGTCTTCATTTTACAGGTAAACCTTATGGCTCTGCCTCACACTGTCTGCCTAATGTGGTAAAATGTGCAAATGAAATGTCTCAAATGCTGTCCTTGGATTAAATGAAGAAAATTAAGTCTGTATAATTGATATTACTTTTGATGGTCCCTGCTATAGTTAAGCTTCATCCATTCTTGCTAACAGTTCTACATACATCAGTTGCAATGGCTTTTCCAAGAGCCAGTGTGAAATTAATTTAAACAGCAAATAGTTAATTGGCATGTTGGCAATAGGACAATGCTTATAGTCCAGATGTGGTCTGTCAGTGTCATTACAGCTTTGTACTTGAAGAAAATCTCTTTTACTTATGTATACAGTTTTCTCAGTGGTTGAGGAGGGTAGAAGGATACTAGAGTTATCCAGATCCCGTACAAAAATGTGCTGTGGTTTTGATTACCATTGCTGTGCAGTAGCAGGTAATACATGGGTTCTGGGTTAGATCTGGAGCAGAAGTTGTCAGCAGCTGAGCTTCCTTTTTTTTCACCCTCGTCTTTCTGCAATGTGACATGGTCCGTGATCCACAGTCACACTGAAAGGAATAAACAAAACTGAGCAAAGTTTGTCATCTATCCTAGTATTTCAAGCTCCATTAGAATCAAAAAGGTTAGAGACATTGTTTTCAATATGGCACAGGACAAAACTACGCTTTGTGACTACAAAGCAAGAGTAAATCAAAGTGCCTAAAATGACATTAAAGAGTAGGGACAAAACTCTCAAAAGCACCTCAGCTGCTCAGGAGCTTGTCTTCCTGAAAAATCAAAGGAGTTGGGGATCTGAGTTCTTTTTTAAAAGTGGAACTTGTTTTTGAAAGCTGCTTTTGAAAACACGTGCTTTGCATTTGCAAACTTGTTTGTTCCACATCAAGTGAACACACTTATTAAAATCAGTTGCCGTGATGTTCAGGGTACTGTGGTTTCTTAATACTTGCACATAGTCCTGATCAAGAGAAAAGCCTTCCAGCATTTGGTGCAGGGTGATTGCCATATGGCAGAGTGTTGTGGGTTGGTTCTTATTATGGTGTAGGATAGAGTGGAAACCTGTGGGTTATGTGGTTTGACTCTAATTCCTTGTAAAGATCACCTCAAAAATGTGCAGTGTAATAGTGACTTTATGCTAATTTTGAAGTTCAAGATCCCTGTGTAATCTCACTGTGCTGAAGTTTTAGAAGCCTGTGGTGTTTTTTTTTTTTTTCAAACTCCTAGTGTAAGTGTATTCATGGTCAGTAAACATCCTTATGTTCTAATGTCAACATGATCTCTTAGTTTAAAGAGCTTTTTTTCTTCCCTGGTGCTTACCTGTCTGATGAATTTACAGCCTGTAATCACACAGCCCTTTATCTTCTGCTGCCTTTTCTGTCCTATCTTCCTATGCATTCACATGGGGAATGGAGGGAAGAGTTGTTCCAAGCAGGTCTGCTGAGCTGATGTAACACCATCTTGATGAGGTATTGGGAAGCCACTGTGCAGCTGTACAAATCTTCACCTCAAATGTACTGAGTTTCTACAGGAGAACATGGCTATAAAAATAGCAGCCCTGTGTTGCTTCAACAGTGCTCAAGTGGCGAAGATGGGTATCAGCCTAGCAATATAAGGACTCCAAATCTGCACAGTGACATCTGATGGCATATTTAGTGTTGGTGTTCAGATGGACTTCACTGCAATGTTTTTTGAACACAGCTGCTAGTTTGTGAGCTTTCTTTATTAATGAATCACAAAGAGGCACTGAGAGTGAATGTATAGTTATAAGTGATTGGTCTGCAAATATTTTTTTTCTCTTTGGCTTTTTAATTGCCTACTTGATATGCCTAAGAGTCATTTGAGCGTCTGGAAATCTCACTCATAAAGCCGTTCTCTGGTCAAGCTTTCAGGTGTGTTTTATTTGGGAGAGTTCTGTTGATGCCAGTCCAGAGCCTGTCATATGCTTTATGACTGTATATTGGTGCCTGATACGAAGATGGAGTCCAAAAACTGTGCAGAACATGCCACCTTGCTGTGTCTTTAAAGAGCTCATGAACCTTCAGCATTGATGTTGTGACCTGCCTTGTACCTTTTAAATAAAGTTTTCTGAACAGTTCTTACATAAGGCTTGAGTTAGGACTGTGAGTTTTACTGAATTTCGGTGTCTTAGGCACTGTTGTACTTCTGTACTTCTGAGGATATCATTGAGTTGTGCATAGTTGGTTATATTCCCAAGGCTCTAGGAAACTATTTCCTGGCTGTCAGGATGAACAAATGGCTCCTGTAATACCTTCGATCATTTTCTTATTTACAGACAATTTTATTTGTTTTACACTGCCTGAATTGCCTTTGTAGGTCTTCCAGATGACACCTGCATTCAAACATAGCACTAGTATTCTTCCATTCTGTTTAGTCCCTGTTGCTTGCTCTTTATATTCTTTTCAATGGAATTTGTGTGAACCTTACAGGAGTGACTTCACAAACAGAAAAATAAATTTCATATGAAACTAATTTTGGGGGGAGCAGGAGCAACGTGATTATAGTAGTAAGCCAAATGCTGCTTTGCAGAACTTTACCCCTCATAGAGTTGTCTTTATGGGAGACACTGGGATGCATGGTGTGGCTAGTTTAGTTAAGAGCAGAGGTAAGGATGTGATGTTAGTTATTCATGCCAGGTATTTCTCCAAAGAGTAGATTAGGCAGTTGATGCTTGGTGTGTGATATAGATTTACTGCGATTAATTTGCAGTCTTGTGCCAAACACTGCTGATGCCTGCTAAGCTGTTTCTTGCAGAAGCCAGGTGGGCTGTTGGCAAGAACTGCTCGTTAACAGCAGGAAATGCCAGTTCAGATTGTGTCGCGTACAACCCACCGAGCACCCTAGTGGCAAAAGAGCAGTGCTTCTGTTTGTGTACAGGTCCATGGCTGCATGGGCCTCAGGTCTCCATGCCATTTCAGTGCCACTCAATGCTATAGGGTTTTTTTCTGGAAGCAGTGGTGAAGTCTTGCTAAAGAAACAGTGTCAGTGAGCACGGCTGAAGATTCAGCCTGGTGCTGATGCTTTATCTAAAGGGTGTAGAATAAGTAGGGTTTTGCTGACAAATTTCTACAGCTTTCTCACTACTAAGGAACAGTAAGGCGAATTTGCATTGTTGGGAAAATTTCTACTCTAAAAGGCTTGTTCAGTTATCTTCATCCCAAAACGAGACAGAGGAGTTTTTATTTTAATAAAGAAAGGGAAAGGGAGAGTCCACTGGGACATAGCCCTCTGGGCTCTCTAAGTATCGGGGCACAGCCCCTCTTTTATCCCTACACTGCTAAGTCCTTTCCCCATTGTTTAAGGTAGTTGGAGTTTGCGTTCTTTTCAATTTGCCTATCACATGCTCATGCTCCCCAGTAGGTACCCCTCCACACCCAGATTCCTTTATTTAAACATACTTACTAATCTGGATTCCGAGTTTGTTGTTTTCCACAGCTATTACTATCTTTATATCCTATAAAGTCAATCACTCTTTGTTCTGTGCAGCAAACAAGATTAACATGCAGGTACTAAGCTAGCATCTCCTGCCATATACCTACAAAATAAGTGTATTTAAACAGTTCTTCTCAGATTTTGTTTTGCAAGGACATCTTATTGTTCCATCTCAGTCTGTATTTGGAATGACGCTATACTGTGCATAGAATTAGGATCCATTTCACTAGTTATCTCCAACTTGTGCTCTGTAGTTCAGGCTATGCAGTTTGCAGTGGATCTCATCTTCAGAACTTCTAAGCTCTCACCTGTGCTTGCTTTGAAGGATGGACTGTAGTCTTGACTTGCAACAATAGTCAACTGTGGAGTCACATATGCCCATTGCTTCTAAGATGCCTTTGGCTACACAAAACTCAAGATGCTCTGTCTCCTCCTGGTGGGTGATCATGGGGAAAAAGAAGGTTGTGTATCTAAAGTGCTAAGTGGCTGTTATTCATTAGTATCTGGCAACAGACAAGGGGTGGTGTATCAATAGCTCTGGGTTGGAGGCTACTCCAGAAGTAAAGTACCAGAGGAAAAAGAAAGATCAGTATCTAACGTTTAAGATGTGCTTTATTCTCATCTCATTCCACTCCTGCTTTTTCCTCCTGACTGTTTTTTCCTTTCTTTGTCTCATAATGTCTGTTTGTTAAAATAATCTTTTTTTTCTCTGCATGAGCTTCTGTCATTAGATGAAAGGTCATGGATATAATATGAATCTGCAACGATAAATACAGTGCAAAATGGATTGAAATGCACACGGTAAAGAGGGTTTCCAATTAAAAAACACTTTGCCGAGCTTGCACCAAACAAACAGCCACACAGCCTCTGATTTCCATGCTTATAATTAGCTGCCATTGAAAGTTAATTACTTTCAGGACTTAAGTGAAAGTTAAACAGAAAAAAAAAAGAAAAAATCCTTTCAGAAGGTTTGTGCTGAAACTTATTTAGCTAAAGTAAGTGTGCAGTTGCCAACTTAAAATCTTGTTTTGTTGTTTTACACTACGTATCGCTGATAATTCATATAGGCAAAAACAGGAAGACTGGAGAGAGACCAGGATTTTCAGTGCTGGTTATTCTTGATGACTCCTTTTTTAGAGCGTGCTTGTCATCTGAGAAGACTGTTTGCTTTCAGTAGATCTTGCTGTGCTTTCTACAGATCAGGATACTTCAGGGTGTTTTCAGGCTGGGCACCTAGAGAAGCATCTATGCTTTCAACTCCCCCTTGATGTGAATCAGTTTCCTTGAGTGATGGTGTATATCTCCTTTGTAACAAGCTGCAATAGGCTTGGTGAGGGATAGAGAATTGAATGTAGATTCTCTGTAAAGGCAGTAAACTGAGCTTCTAATACAGAGAAGGTAGATGTAAGTCTCTTGTTCCCTATTTACACAAGATTCGTGAATCAAGTATATACTTCAGTCTATCACAAGAATAATTAGTTATATCCATATAGTACACTTAGGCGAAGTTTTTGCGTGTTTTGGAGGACATGACAGGTTTTGTTAATCCCAGAATAGGGGACCATGTTTATTCTCCTTGCAGCTTAAGGAATAGTGAGTGTGGAATTCTTCACCAATGCAGCATCTCAGCAGCAGAAAAAGGCAAGCCATTTGGAATCTAACTTAGTGTACAAGGGCTCTGTTTCTACATCATTACCTTAAGGATCCTCTTTCTCTTGCTGGCATTGCTGGCGGCAAAACACAGGAATACTGACATAACTGGGAAATAAGAGAGCATGGAGAATGTATGCTGAATAGAGCAAGAAATTTAAGTAGAGTAGGGGAAATGCTTTATGAGGATGGAGGAGCGGTAATTGATAGAGCTGATAAGCTTTCCTTTTGCAAAAAAAAAAAAAAAAAAAGAATAGAAAAATCTATTCAAAGAAAGAAAGCAAAACAGTTTTCATTTAATTTTTATAATTATCTTGTGGTTTTTATGTGTAAAGGGAAACTTGGAGAAATGAAAGAGGCTTATCAGTTGGAACAAACAATGAACACCACTCATGGCTGAAACCAAGACAGACTGCAGGCCTCTTGAAAATGCTTCTTCAGCTAGAGAGAGATGCAATAAGTTTAGGAAAATAACTCCTACATGAGTAAGACTGTCAACTTTAAAAAAAAGCCTGGTGGCTTATGACGTTTTTAGATGGAGGAAGAAACAGGGGTTGTAATCTTAGTGCTAGCTGTAGTCAAAGATTTTTCTTGGTGTTGCTTTTCAGAAGTGTGTGAAAGTATTTCTGGAGCATGTTTATATCCTCTGTCCTATGCTGACAATGGTATTAGCTGTAGAAGGACAAGTATCTCAGGTCCTATGGTCTCAGGTACCCTTCTCCCAGGTGAAGTTTCTGGCCCTACTTCTGCAGTGAAAGCTTCGAAGGACTCAGACTATCTGTAGGCTACATAAAGCTTTCCTTCTGATCAGAGAACCAAGAATTTGCAGTTTTCTACAGCAGAGTAGGCCAACATACCACTTGAGAAGCCAGCTTCCCTCTGAGCCAGAAGAACGTTTTTATGCCAAATGAGCAGCTTTATTGGGGAGGGCTTTTGATAGAAGCTTTTGGAGGGGCAGGAGAAAAATAGAGCAATTTCATTTCACTTGGAGTCTCCATGGCAGCAAATCACTCCTCCTCTTTTCCCCCACCTTGTTTTAGAAGAAAATGGGGAGGAACAATAGCAAGCAAGGTCTTCAGTGAGAGTGAGCAGTAGAAACTCATTTACAGCTGAAAAATATAGAAAGAAAGTCAGGAAACTATTGAATGATTTGTAAAGGGAGCATGGTTTGCTTGTTTGCTGTTCCATTCACTGTCCTCTATGTTAATCTCTAAGAGAGACAGGGCATTCTCTCAGCCAAGAACAATTTACCTGTGTGCTGGCACACAGTTTAGAGCAACTTAGTAAATAAAGAAATCCCATTCTAAATTAACATTTAGCTGGTGACATTATGGGGATTTTTGATATTTTTTTTCCTTTTGCCTTCCATTCGGAAGTTTGGGAACCAGGAGCATTCTTGCTTTCAGGGTGCATGGGAGGTGTGCTGTTTGCAGAGATGGAGTGCAGCGTGCCCTGAGGCTTGTGTCTGGGCCCAGAGTTCCATGGGCATGTAGTGTTGTAGTACAGGTATGACTGCGAAAGGAGTCCCCACTAAGCCTTGTCCTTGCTTTTTTTTTGAGTCCAGAGATATTGTCAGGGTTACTACCTGCTTTGTGGGGAAGCATGTTCTCACCAGAATTATTTCTTGATGTGGACCAGTAGTCTTAAATCAGTGGATGAAAAAGCTGCTGCCTCCATCTGCCTGTGAACCCCTACAAGCACATAAGGTGGACCTTAAGCACTGGCAGTTGCATCACCCCAGTCTCAATGTCTGCCTGCCCTAATCTACAGTGCCCCTCAAGATAGTGATTGCTAGAAAGGAGCTGAGGTCTCACCAGTTCCTTTGCAGCAAGGTAACAACTCCCTGTATGTGAATGCATATATCTTCCAATCCCTACGTTCCTATGGAGCCTCAGGTTGAAATAAAGATGTGAGTGGCTCTAGAAGTAATCCTCCTGATAGTTGTATACTGTGCATGTTCACACTCATCTCGTTCTTCCTTCCTATGCTTAGAAGGCTCTGATCCTTCCCTCCCCTTCCCTGAAGCAGTCCATCCCATCATGTATTCTGCTGCCGTGCATGCCATGTAGTTTCTTCTTTTTTATTTAATTTAATAAAATGAGTGTGTGGGCTGATTTGCATATTCATGGATCACTTGATTAATAATTGATGAGAGGGCCTGGGGCAGGTGGTTGAGAATAAAAAACATTTAGCAGGGAGCAGAGTGGAAAGAACAGATCCCTGGCTGGCACGTGTCCACAGGGGGAAGAGCTGCTGGGGGCTGGCAGGGAGGGAAGGGGAGAGTGAGAGGCAGAGCAGACAGTGCTGAATGTCACCAGTGGAATGTAGTTTTGTCAATTTAAATATTTAATCGTGTCCTCTGAATTGGTGACATTTGAAGTCCCAGGGGCTCTTTCTTCATTGAGCTTTTGGTAAGAGAGCAGGGACAAGGAGGTTTTCTCTGCTTGGAATGGGAGGAGAACAGGCCAGAGATCGTAGAGAGTCATGTACTGGGTTGATATTTCTAGTTGGCTTGGGGAAAAAAAAGGCTGTTTTGGTTTATTCCTTGGAAATTGTCTTTGGTGACGCTCAGTATTGCTGGGAGTAATGAACCTATTAATGTAGACACAGCAGTGTAAGGGAGACCTGGCTAGCACAGGAACAGTAGTAGAAAACCTGGAGTTGCTTATGGTTGTTGAATGGTTTTAGTTTTCATATTTATTACAAAAGGCTTTGGAAGCTGGTAGGACTAGCACCTTCATTGTTAGTAGCTGAATTTTATTGATTGTCTGCAGTATTGGGTTTCCCACTCTGACAGGGCATAGGTTTCCATTCTTAATCATTGTGCAAACTTTCCATTAGTTTCCTCCAACGCTGGAACTATTCTGAATCTGCTTAGGCAAAAATGAATTTTGATCTGGAGTGATTCTTGCCCAGGACTGAATTCTGATGCTTTTATTACCTGTCTATGTCAGAATTCCTGATGTTCCCATTGATAGTGACAGTGCATGGGGGAACTGGGATCCATAACAAATTTCTATCTCCTAGTGGATGGTTTGATGGTTTATTTATGAACGGTTTTCATAGATAAAAATAAAAGCAGCCTTAAATAACAGCTCAAGGAGACACTGACCAATTCATTTCCATTGAAGTCCGTCTATCTATTAATAGTAATGATAACATATCTATTTATTAATAAATGATAAGACAATACAATTTACACCATGAGTTATCTCTGTTCACAATGTAAGTAGTTGTTTATCAATAGCATAGTAGTTAATGATACAGCTTTTCTTATTACACTGCTCCCTGCTGGAGAAAGGAATCAGTGATGTGCTTTGCACCCTCCGCACTCTGCTGCTGAATTTCCCAGCGGTCTCAGGTGGGAGAGCTGGGATCTTGACAAGCTCTGAATTTGCTTTAGCTTCAACATTAGCATCTGCCATACAGTATCCCTAAATGGTACTATACATACTTCATGTTAACTCTGGTTTATTTCTTAACCTGTCTCAGAATCTCATGTTTCTCTTGTATACTTTCAATTTAAAACTGAGTTACTCTCATCTGAGGTACTGCCTTCCTTCCTTACTTGGAGGTGTTCTCTTCTGACCACTGTCTCATGCTGTCACTTTGAGGACAACAGCTTGAATCCTCCCTGCATACATACAGAAGGATTTGGGATCAGGATCTCTACTGGGTACAGAGAGGCCACTGGGAAAGCAAAGTGTCACTTTGTCTGTGAGCTGACTTAAGTCACTGCAAGAATTTTCCTAGTAAGAGCCTTGGCATAATGCATTTTTGTAAACGTATCAGGAAAAGCTGCAAAGACATGTCCAGTCTGTCACTGTTCTTTTGTCCTGAAAAGGAAGGCCAAGAATAGATGAAGCTTTAGTAACAAGTGAAGCAATCCAAGCATCCTGCAACTCTTGTCTTTTTTCAGGAGTTGATACGTGCTTTGGTAATTTTACACTCCCAGCCTCTTCCCCTCTGAAAATTCTGAAGTAACATCAAGAAGTGGTTTGAGTCAGTACACAAAATAAAGCAACTTTTCTAGACTTTGCAACTAAATCTTTTGAGATAGGAAAAAAAAGAATTGAAAACATTTAAAGTGTAGACTTTAGTGGAATACCCTCTGCTATATTTTCCATGCCTGAGGTAGAAAAATTCTGGTAGCAAATACCAAATAACTAAACCTTTGAAACCCTTTTTGCTTAATACCAAAGGTATATGGAGAGGGTGAGGGGGTATTCGAGGTCCTGATTATGCTTTTTAAACTTTCCTTCTGAAATTTAGGTCAGTCCTTATTTTAAGAGGACTCTATTCATTCTTCTACTAATTAGGAGCCCATGATCCAAGAGAAAAAAGAGCATCTGGGGTGAATGCAGCTAGATATCTTTATTCTGCCTCTGTGTGTTTGCACATTCCAATGCTAATTTCAAAGCAAATGTTCGTATCCAAAGAAACTTGAATGGAAGATATGACAACTGGTTGGAAATTTGCAGAGCCTTTTCATCCTTGCTTTTGCAAGGACTTGAAATTTACTCCTGGATGCTAAGATAGGCACGTAACTTTTATCTGGATCAATTTTTCTCCTTCTGAAGAGAGTGGTTAAGTCTTCTCAGTCTCTCTAGTATTTTTGCCCCTATTATCACTGTATCTAATCATCACTGTGGAAATGATTAGCTGCGTATGTCCCTGGTGGAAAGAACCTGTTATTCTTTCCGTTTCACAGGAGGGGAGAGAGATACCCCAAACAACTCTGTGAGTAGTACAAGGTCCCAAGGGAATAAACTGAAAGCAGCATCTAGGGAAAACTGCAGGAAATGCTGCTTTGGTACAGAATGCTACTTTACTGAGTGGTTGATTTTGTAATGTGAATCCCACTCACTGGAATCTGATCTGAGATCAGATCCGTGTACTTGCAAGCTGGTGGTAAACATCAACCTCGATCTCCCAAGACCATGGTTTACCATAGGTGCATCTTTACAAAGTTACCGATTTGGTTGACCGAAATTTTTTCCACATCTGGATAATTTTAGTCAGATTCTTTTTTTCAGGTTTGATTTTTATCAACATCTGAGACGTTGGCCAGTGGTTACAGGAAAGAAACTCTGAATGTTGAATTCAACTCCAAACTTTCCGTAGAATGTGAAGTGAGAGACGATGGTTTGTAGTTCAGGCCTGTTTCATTGCTAACCTCCTTTGCTGCGTAGTTAACCTCAACAGTGATTGTAGGCATATTGTACCTGTCTTACAACTGTCCTGCTGGTACCACGCACAATTAATATGACACCGGGGAATGTAATACATGCTTCATGTCACAGAATTCAATTCATTTAGCCATTTTCTTCCCTGGATGTGTCTTGGCTAAGGTCAGTGGATTTGCACTGAAATTTCGTTTGTCTCTCTGTGCACATACTGCTGCATTACCACGAGATCCCAATTAACAATGTCAGACACATTTTTCTCCTTTTCTTTTAATAGGAGAAGAAAACGCACAATAAGCTGATTTTTCACAATGCTTTTCATGCACACAGGCCTTGGCACAACCTAGGGAATAGCCTTCTATTGCTAAAAATAATAGCTCTAAAGTCTTTGCCCAACTGTTAACTAAAATTTGTATAGCATGGTGGATAAATCATCTGCTTAGTACGTCTGAAGCATTATGTTCCAATCCTGTTAAAGTTGTAGTTATTCAATATTTCAATTAACTCTTTTCTGCTGATATGATTATATATTAATTAAATCTTGCTAATATTTCCAAAGCCATGATAGAGGAGTATATATGATCAGATAGTTCTTTTTATGTGTATGAAAGGCCTGCTAGAGAAAGAGCTGTGGAACTGCAAAGAGATATACTATCTCTAAACAGAAATGACTTTAAGGGAAGGGCTGGCTGTGGGAGATGCTTGCAGGCATCTTACTCTGTTATGTGATTCTGCTTTTTCCCCCACACAAGCACAGCTGTGTCTCAGCAGAGACAATTGTAAGGGAAGTCAGAATTGCAAAGCAACAGTGATACAACATCTCACCTTTCTCCTTTTTTAGCTACTCCTGCAATTATATTCCTGCGTAGCAAGAGGGTTTCACGTGCATTCGAAACGTTTTCCTATTCACAGAGTCATATAACAGAATGGTTTGGGTTGGAAGAGATCTCACTGCCCACCCAGTACCAACCCCCTACTGTGGGCAGGGCTGTAACCCATCACCTCAGGCTGCCCAGGGCCCCATCCAGCCTCGCCTTTTTGAATACCTCCAGAGATGGGACATCCACAACTTTGGATCCATTTCAAATCACTAATTAGGGGTCCTGTGACGTTTCCAATGAGTACAGGTGACATTAAGTCACCAGACTCTCTAAGTTCTGAACGAGGCCATTGAATCTTGGTAGTGCAAAGCTCAATTCTCCTGCCCTTTTCATTGGAGAGTGATACTTTCCTCCTGCCCCTATGCTATGCAAATGAAGGCAGCCTTCTATCTGAGGATGAGTGAGGTGGATCCTGCTTCTGTATTTAGAAACAAGGCCTTCTGTGAAACATCAAGCACTGGTTTTTGAGCCATGTAGGACAGAGTTGTGGCCATCTCAGTCTCTGCCTTCTGTGTGTTTAACCCCTGAGCCCTTCCAGGACCAGGGCAAGCTGCTCAGGATCCTGTCTTATTTCATTTGGCTGTACAAGCAGCCCACTTGTGCATAGCCTGGCAGCTTCAATCTCTCATTCCTTCCTTATCTCAGCTCATTGCCTGTGTGCTGTGGTTCGGATCCATCCCATGAGTCCCTGATGAGACCCCCATTCAGTGTTTCTTTCTTGAAACCCCTGAGCTAGGCCCTGTCAGCAGTGGGGCAGCCTGGAGCATGGGCTGTGCAGGCTGCCTCTAATGGATGGGCTGGGAGCACTGGGCCACGGGGCTGACTGACAGGATGCCACCTCTGTGGAACAGAGTGCTGGTTTCTGCCTTCCCATGAGACTAAGTAGTGATGGAGAGCTGTAATCCTGCACATGTGGGGGGTAAAGGGGCAGGAGGTGCCCTCCAATAGGCATGGGCTTTTGCTGTGTGACCTGCTGTTTGCTTTTTGGTAGTTTGAATGCATATATGCAGCCTGCAACCTAACTGCTGAGGGAAGGACCTTTTTTTTTTTTTTTTTTTTTTTTAAGCAAATGCTTAGGATTCTGTTTTTTCTCTACATTTATCTCATTCTTCTATTCTGTTTTCTCCTTTCTTTCCTTTCCACTTGCTCTCCTTTTATCTTCTTCCCCCTGCTCTGCACCTTCCATTCTTTCCATTCTCATTTTCCCTTGTGATCAGGAGAAGACAGCATTTCCCTGTTCAGATCAGGTCCGTTTGTTCCACCTGCTGTCCATCACACAGCCCCACAGCGTGCATCTTTCAGAAGAGAACATGTGCATGTGTCATACTGTACATAAATGAGGAAAGCATTTCTATTCTTCTCTTTCCAGACCCTGTTGCCCTGCATTCCCCTTCACATTTGTTCAGCGTAGCTTTCAACATTGTTATTTCTCCTGAAATTATCCCGTTTCACTATGTGAGCTGACAGCCTCCTGTGGTGTAGATCCCACAGGTTCTCCATCGCAGAGGGAGGTTTTCCTTTCTTCCCAAATCGACTACCTCCTAACTTCATCACCTCTCATCCCCTTCAGGTTTCATTCCTGCAGTTCTGGTGATGACCATAGCTTGCCCATTGGTCAGATATGGCTATGTTCCCTCACAAAGTGGACTCACTATTCCTTGGACACTCTCTGTGCAGCACCCCTGTGGCTCTAACAGCTCTGACTGGTGTAATAGCATAGGCTCTGGACGTGCTTGCTGTGTCAGCTGTACCCCGGTTTTCCGGCATAATCTTATGCAGGACAATAAATCTTCTGCTGCCTTTTCCTGTCTGTAGAGCAGGGATTTCATTTTTCTTTCTATACAGTTTTCTGGAGGTTTTGCCTGTCTCACTTAGTCCTGTTTCAGATAGGCTGTGTCTGATTGTGCCTGTCGTTGGAGCTCTTGCTTCTGTTCCCTGTGTTTCAGGGCTAGCAAAACTTTTCCCCCAAACGCATTCAGAAGAAAGTGCCAACATCCAATTCATTGATACAGATTAGCTGAAGACAATCTCTGTAAGTGGACTAAACTGATCAGTGGCAAAGGGAACACATTTTATTGGATGACATCAAGCAGCAACCCTGCTCCTTTGATAAGGTTCACCAGACCTGGCTTAATGACCTGGTGGAAGAGCAGTTTTTATGTATTGATGAGTTCATAGCATTGGGCTGATAATGGGTTGTTGGGTTTGTTTGGTTTTGGTTTGTTTATTTTTGTTTTTCTGTTATTCTTGATAAAGCAACAGTTAAAATCTGAGTTTAGGAATGAGATTTTTAGCAGGTAATCTACCCATTTTCAGTTGATACCACTTTTGATTTAGCCATGGCCCAGCAATGTGGCATATGGATATGGCCCTATGCTGAATCTCTCCTCAGTCTCTGAAGATAACTATTTTTAGTACATAGATGAACCTAGTATCAACTATGGCAAATATGTAGGTTGCTCTGAAAGGAATGCCTCCTGTCTATTTCTGTGGAAATGGTAACAGATACAAAGAACACAGTATCGCTATTTGAAGGTCTTTTCCTATGTTGACAGTTCTACTGGATTCTTCTGGAAACTTAATTACCTGTTTCTTTTCCTTCCTTGATGAATTAAGTATTTTGTTTGTTCGTGTAGGTATTTTGTTTGGTCATGTCTTGGATCTTGATGCTGAATTATCCCTGGAGATACAGGATTGTGTTTGGCAGTTGTGTTTAAGATAACCTCTGCTGCTTACCTCTCCACTAGCCTTTTACCCTTTGAGCAAATTATTGCTGAAGATGGGGTTGTAAAGTTCCACTTGCAGAGTGGGATACTGAGCACCGCATGAGTGTATGAGGGTGGGAAACTTCATCTTGTAGCCCCAGAAACCACCAATTGGACATCTGTACTGAATTTTTAAGGTCAACCAGGAATAAGAAGTTCGTTTTTTGAGGGTCTGATTTAAATACAACCTTGTATAAGCACTAAGTGGCATGACTGATGCATGGTTGATATGTTCCCCTGCTCTGGGATCCCCTGACCTCTAGCTGGGTTACTAAGTCACATTCTGTTGTGACCATAGCATTTCTGGAGATTGAAAATCCTTGAGTACCTAAAAGCAAATTCTTTTCTTCTTGGGGTTGAGAGAAACTTTCTGAATGTAAACAGCTGCTGTAGTTAATATTACAGAATATATAACTCTAGCCAATGCATAGCTCATGAAAATTTCAATAAGAAGATATGAATTTTGTTTTCTTCAATGTGAAATATGTAACAAAAAAGGAAGCATTGGACCCAAGAGCCAAATTTAGCCCTGTGTGGAGCAATGAAAATAAATAAGACTTTATAGCATTTTTGTTCTGTTGTCTAAAATGGAACAAAAGACCGTGAGGTGTGAAGACACAGATGCAAACAGAAATGAAGGTTGAAAAAATGAGCAAATTTAGACCTACGTACTCTGACAGTGGCCATATCATGCCTCTATGATTAGACTCTTGAGAGACCTACGGAGTGCTGCAGGGGAGAGAAAGATGGAAGTATTAGTGGAGATTTGTTAAATTAATTATTTTGCAAAAACTAATATTATTTTCATGTATATGAAGTTCAATTATAAATATTTTCTAAGACTTCCATAAGAACTTCCTGAAATGATTCTTTGTGAAAGAGCAACAATTAAATAATGCATTTTTTGAACTCTCCCAAAGGCTGGGGAATTAGCTTAAATATGCAGTAACAGAAAATCATCCAGGTTTGACACTGTGTGGGAGGAATCAACTGATCTTCAGCATCATAGATTGGTGTTATTTCATTTTCACTAGCTGGTATCAAAAATTTTAAGGGAGGCCGCACACTGGCAGGTGGCGGGGAGATGTGCTCTTTGGATCTTGTTTGCAAGGGAGAATTCATATAATCAGTGTCTAATGGATGTATCGAAACCTATCTCCATTCTGTTCCTTGTTGGATATGTGGGGTCTTTTATCAGTTCCGAAACAAGGTAACGAGATGTAGCGAACCAGAATATCTTATTGGTTCTTTTAGTATTTGGAGTTAGCTTCGCATTTGAAATACTGAAGGCCTTCATTTACTGGGAGTGGTGGGAGTAGAAGGGGGAAGTTACATGACGCAAGAAGTTATCTGAATTAAAAACAAGAGCAACAGTGAAAGCCAACTGCAGTCATTAAAAATGAATCTCCAGGAAGGCTGGGGAAGGGAGATTAAAAAATATTGTGATTTCTGTCACGACTGCATTTAAGCTGGGCCATTAAAGATGGCATTGTCTGGCCCAGCTGCTTTAGAACAATTATCTGTCTGACAACAGGCAGAAGGATAAGCTGCCTATTGCCCCTGTTTCCCTGAGATACTGTATAGAGACACATATGTGTGCCTGTACCCACTCCTATACCCTGGTACTCCTTCCTGCTTAATTCCCATGTTAAAAAATATAAAATAAAATCCTGACCCCCCTATTCAAAGAGTTGAAGAAGGCAGAAATCTCAGCCGTGGACCCTCCAAGCTGAAACATTTAATGACATGCATGCTGCAAGAGGTCCTGACTTTATTTCTTAATATTCCTCCTATTTGGTAGCTTTGTCCCACTCAAGTCTGACAAGATCACAAATGCAATTTTGGCATGTGACTGTGTGTATTTTAACACCCACTACCACAATCACTTCTCAGCTTCTTGTAGATCCTTCTGCTGTTCCCCTCTGCTGTATGAAAAAGCAGAGGAAGGAATGCTTAAGAAAAACATAAGCAACCCGCCTGGGGAAATATTCTTCCCTCTGTCCATATTTCTGTTTCTGATAATGCTCCCTGCATGTATCCTCAATCTCAGTCTGTCTCCATCTTTGGTTCCCAGGGATGGCTAGGAGGTCTCCCACAAAAAATAAAAATAATAATTAAAAAAAAAAAAAGTTGCAGATTTCTTAAATATTGTTCAGTAAGAAATTCAATGAACAGAGGTCCTTGGGGCTGGTTGTTTGTTTCTTACTGACTGCAGGAAAGTTCCTGTCACTTTGCATATCCAAAGGGTAGGTTGGTTTTCTGTTTGTTTTCCCTTCTCTTCCAAACTGATAGTTCATCCTGAAAGCCAAGCTGTCTTCTATGTAAATCACATCTACTCAAAAGGGAGATGTGGCAAAAGGGTCTTAGTTAACAGAATAGACGTGCATGTCTTTTAACTTTTCTAAAATGCAGCAAACAGTAATGTTAATCACTCCTCTCTGCAGATAGGGCTCATGCAGAGAGGGACAAACTCCAAGGAAACATTTTACAATATTTATTTTTCAGAAGTTTTTGCAGCTGTATTCCTCTAAAGTAACTCCTGTCAGCTCAGCTATACAATAACAGTAATCTGTTTCTTAAGGAAAAGATGAAGTTTGTGATTTGGCTTTGGTTTTCAGCCCAAGATTGCTTCAATAACAGGCCCAGGCCTGCCAGTGTTCAATCTCAGGCATCGTGTGTTGATCTCAGAGTCCAGGCTCGTTCAGGGAGGAAACGCAGCAATTTTCTCTGATCACCTTCCCTTTGGAGCCCTCATTCTGGACCCTCAGAGACTTGCTTCCCTTAGTACAGGGACTGAAACCTGCATGGGCCCAATTTTCCTCCCCAGGCCCGGAGTGAAGCAGGCAGATTTGTAGTGGCTGTTTTGAGCTCTGCTCCTGCCCATGCTCCTAAGCATGGTTAGATACTGGTGAGGTGGGACCTCTCCAAGGAGAAATGAAATTGCTCTTGTTGAGTTCATCTGCAGTGGATTTTCAATTGCTTCATGGGGTGAGGTGGCACACTGCCACTGAAGGTACAGCCTTAGGAGGTAATGATGGCCATCTTGGTCATTAAAGATCATGCAACACTTCTTATAGGAATGGGCACTTTGCTTCCTGTAGATGTCCAAGGAGTGACTACTTCTTCCTGCCCTAAATGGCAGTGTATTGTTTCTGAATCCTTTTCTGTATGCGTTGCATACACAACAGTTTTGTGAAACCTCTCACAGTACTAAGTCTGTTGTGCTTAATAAAGCTGTGTTTCAGTGCCTGTCTTGCCAAAACGTTATGAGCTATGCTGACTGCATGATCTCTGTTACCACTATGTTTTATGCTGTGGTTGTTTGGCAGCTAGGCAGAGAATTTCTCCTTTGCCAAAGCTTCTGCCACTGACACTTGTGTTAAATCAATCTCTCTGCTAAGTGCTGACAGTATGGAGCCCATGACACATGGCTCTGCTCCTAATTCTAGTTATTAGAAAGTGATAGTGATACACACCAGCCAGCCAACTGGTTGCTGACTGTAACAGTTGCAACAACTGCTTGTCTTTGGTTCCCTTTCACTTTGGATTCATCCCTATTTCTATCAAGCAGATGACCTGATGGCCACAAAGTCTCATCTTGTTAATGGCTAATGAGCAGTTTGCAATGGCTGTGGAGCTGCAGCATCCCATCCAGGCTAGACATTGACAGGCAGTGCATAAATATCACACTCTGCGCTTCTATTTGGAGTGCTGATCATGCTGTAGTCATTGCTCTGCTTCCTGTAGCTGCTAGCTTGCATGTCATTTTCGTCCTGTCCCTTGGTTAATGCATGGGAGGGAGGAGAGGGTTGCTTTATACAAAGTTAAAACATGAAATCTGTCATTCCCAGGCTTTATGGGGCAACTTGGAATGTGGTGTGTCCTTACAATATAAGGCTGTTGATACAGTGGATCCTGATGCGTGTTGAATTTGTTTTAGGCTCTCTTTTTCTTCTTGGCTTTCCCAAGGTCTCAACTGGCTCTCTTTTTCAGATCACTTAATATCACTTAATGTTCCTCTACCTGTGTCTTGGACCTGCTTAAAAGTTCTCCTCTCACCCAGAATTGCTGAGCAGCATTGGTTTGGGAATATGATACAAGAAATATTCATTGTAAAAAATAAATTAACAAAAAGATGAATATTCAAGCACAGGAAGATATTATTAGCTTTTCTAACCCTTTGTAAGAACAGCTTTGCTCAGATTGTATTTTCTGATTGCAAGTCTCTGTTCTGTTTAAGATTTCTCCTCACATCAGCTTTCACTTTTGAGGTTTTATAGGGAAGGGATGTGGATAGTGCAAGGAGATTTTACAAGGTTATAAGAGTGCAAAATCTACTGGAGATGATAATGAAGGGTTGATGAAGAGATGCACCATGAAGCAAGAAGCGAAGAACATGACTTATTCTCCAGAGGCAGATGTGGGGAGTTTTTATATGCTCACGTTATTGGTCATATGCATGCTCCCAGCCAACTTCTTTGGTGATTACTCCACCTCAGTGGAAGTCTCAGTCAAATCTCTAGACAGCTGCATCTGAGGTTTGCAAGCAGTCCTTTTGCAGTATCCCAGTGACCTTCCCTCTGACACAAGCCTCAACGAAATGGCGCTGGGACGAGATGACTCCTTTATGTAATAGGGATGGATAAGTTTTCAAATTTGCAAGCTTTCTCCTTGCCCTGTGTCTGTGGGCACAGCTATTCATCCACCTACACAAATGTTTGTTGTACAGCCTTCACTGACCTGTGCAGGGACATATTTTGTTTTCTCTCAACTGTTCAAAGATTCACCTACAAATAATCCAGGTCTTATCACTCAGCCAGCTGGAACAGCTGCCAGATCTGTAGCACCATCACCTGCTCCAGGCATGGCTGTCCTCATCAACATCCATTAACCCATGTGAAACTTGGAGCACTTCTCAGGGTAGTGGCTGACTACCAAGTAACACAGACCTAGCCCTAAGTGCCCAGCTACGAACCTAAAGTTGCACAGACACTTGTTTGGGTTATGCAGCATCCCAACTCATGACCTACAGTCACATCTGTATGTGTTCAAGTGTCCAGCAGTTCTTTAAGATTACCTGCACTTTTGGTGTCAATGTCACAAGTCACCTAAAGCAGTCAAGATCCTGGTATCCTCTCAAACGTCCCATAAAACAAGCTTGTTGAAATCAAGCAAGGCCAAATCCTTGCAGCTGCTGGAGCTTAGCAAAGATTTGTGAGGTGTGGCCGTGTACATCTGCGGAGCTGCTGAGTCACACAAATTCTCTGAACCCTTTTGTATATATTTATAAACACGATTGTATGCATATCGTTTGCTACCCGTGTGGCTGTATGTGAAGAATACATTCATTCTTTCTTAAACGTTGTGCACGTTTTTTTGCAGGTTGACTATAAGCATGCACTGTAGACCAGGTTGTGAGCTCATGCATTGCCTCTCACTTGCGCTGACTTACCTGGTGAGGGAATACGTTTTCAGAACTGAAAGACTGCTTCTGCAACTCTGCAGTCTTCATGGGTTTCCCAGGCTGTGCCTTGCAGTCTGCTTCTTATGAGCCAGACAGGCGTACATACAGCACCTGAAATATATTTTGAGAGACTTGATTATTTCAAGCTGCTTGTGACTCTGGAAACAGCTTTATTTAAATACTGCATGCAAGCTGGTTTTTCAAAATAAGAGAATAATTAAGGCGAAGGGGAGGAAGGGAGGATATCAAATATTCATGTACTTCAAAGAAAATACAATCACCTTAGGTGTCCTGTGGCTACAGAATATTCAGGAGCAAGATGTGCCACAGCAGTTTGTTGAACTTCTCTCTGTGTAAGTGTCTCTCTGAGAACTTGCCCAAGCAACTGTAGTAGTGTTCGAGGATGAGCAGAATAATGTAGGGAAAAATAAAAAATGTAGGAAGGCAGAAAAATGCCAGCAGGAGTGATACTTTGTTTTCCTAAGCACAGTTTGGGGAAGGTTTATGCTCTTTGTGCGTCATACTTGTTTTTGGGGAGGAAGAAATGGAGAAATTATTTGGAGGAGATGAACTATTTCAGTTTCTCATTTTGCAGTGACATTGTTGATTTGGAAAACTTCCTTTCAAAAAATAAAAATACAAAGAATGCTTGAAAGGAACAGGCATTTTTTTCTTGTAGGTCAAATAAAATCCCTCAGCCATTCTGAAAAGATTGTTTTTCTAAAAAACAAACAAATTAAATGATAGGTCTGAGTCTTCCTGGCAAGAAATATTTTCAATTTATCACTTTGACCAGTGGACAGAAAAATTGTGCCTGGCGCTGATGAAGTGTTTGTTTTAGGGACAGGGGAGAAAAAGGAAAAATGTGGTGAGATTGATAGAAAGACCGAAGCTGGTGCTACCAAGGTGAGATGAGGGACTGGAAATGCTCATACCTGTTTCAGTGTTTCATGAACACGATCTGGTCCTTCAAAGGAAAAGGGACTGAGCATGTCTGCACCACCATTGCTGAGAGTAGCCTGGAACTGATGGGCAGCATGGTTTGGGCTCATCTGACTGCTCTGCTTGGATGAACAGCAGCACACTGCCTGGCCCTGGGCACCAGAGGCTTTGCTGTAGGCATTTGTGCTCCTGAGTGCTGGAGCAGGAGATGGAGAATGCTGGAGCCAAGGAATTGCTCCATGCCTAGTGAGCTGTGGAAGCAGAGCTGACAAGAGGTACAGCTGGATGGTGAGCTCTGATGTGCCTGTATTTCTAAATGTCTTAATTAGGGAACATCTGTATGAGAGTTGAGAGGCCTGGGCCCTTCAGGTCTGAGCTTGTCAGAATTGGGCACAGCATAGGGATGGGCACGGAATGATGACGAAGGTGGGCCTTACATTCAGGGACTGGACTCCTGGCCCAGGGAGAGACAATCCTTGTTCACACAGACCCTGAAGAGAGACGTGGTGTGAAGGGAGAAACATGAGGAAAGAGAAGGATAAAAGAATAAGGGCAGGGAAAGAATCCAAATGAAACCAAGCCAAAAACTAGCGTTTCCCTGTGTTTAGTGCAGCCTTGCTACAGGAGAAGCAGAAAGCATTCTCTTTAAGCACTGTTTTCATTTCCAAGCCAAACACTGTTCCAACACAGACATATTTCCAAATTGTCATATACGTTAGAGCGAAGTATACAAATACTTTTGAACTCTTTTTACCCTGTAAATAGTTTTGTCCTAAATGAAAAGGCAGTTGCATAGGCAAAGGAATTGAGGGCTAACTCAAGTCAACAGAGTGTTTTAAATCATGGAAACCTAAGTGTGGAGCACTCTGGGAATAAGTGGAAGGGCTCCTAGACAGGGTTTTGGGAGGCCTAGTCTGATGACACTTCAACAGTGCAGGTTCGGTTAGACAGGAACCTCGGAATCTGGTAAGCCTTGCAGACATCATCTGGCAGCCTCAGTAAAGAATTACCTTTTGGTCAGTTAGATCCTTCAGACCACTCTTCATATCCAAAAGATGCATTATGTGTTCATGGAGCTTTTTGCACTTGAATTACCTGTTTCAGTCTGGGTTTATGTTAGCAGCCATTGGATGCTGTTTTTGAGGAAGGAACTGGTAAATCTACAGCAGGGCGATAGAAGAGGTGGATTTTGCCTTGGATCTTGTCTGCAAGTAGATTTTGTCCGTACCATGTTAGGGTCAAATTGCACGTGTCTTTTGTGCTCTTCCACCCTTTTTTATGGCACCTTTCCCACATGTGAGGCAAGGAACTGAGCATCTAGTGCTGTTGATTTGGCTCTCAGTTATCTTTCTCTGTTAATCTCCATAGTCTCTGGAGAGTAGAGCTCTCTCTCCCTGCTGCCAGTGCGGGCACTTGAGGATCTTCAGTCATCCTCAGCTCTCCTGCAGTGATGAGGTCCTATGGGCACATCTAAAAATCCTGGGATTTCTCTGCTTGATGAGTAAGTCCCAGAAGCAAAGTCCCTGTGGTAAGCCGGTAGGCCTCTGTAGAGAAAAATCCTCCTTTGTTGGGTTATGTCAGAGTCAGAACCCAACGCCAAGATGGATTTAAACAACTTAGCATTGGGTTTTGAGAACATTTAATGATGATAATTGCAGGTCTGCTGCATGTGAAGATAATAAATTTCCTGTGAAGGCTGATTGAATGTGAGTACTCAAAAAAGACAGAGCTTTTCTCTTTTCATCAGCCTTCTCTTCAGCCTCTTCCTGCAGAGTGCTGCACATTGGTCAGAGGAGCATTGTGGTTCTGTTTTCCACTTATATTTAAAGCATCAGCACCGTCTACTGCTTCCAACTAGAAAATGTAACGCAGGACCAATTTCTGGTCACTTATTAAGGGAAACTCATTGATTTAATTGTGCAGTCCTATATGTGCCAATAGTTTCTCTTTTTGAGGACTTGCAGATGTGCTCAATGTTAGGTGCTGCAGTTCTGCTAATGAAGTGATATTAAACTTGTACCTATGTGTAGGTGCATTGACCTAGATTTATCAAGCTGTTACACTTAATGCTTAAATTGCACTTGATTGGCCCAGTGCTCTGATCTGGTCTGGCAAATACTATATATTCTGTACAAGGCTCCTAAGAGGAATTCCCTAGCTGATCACACATTTCTTTGCACTATTATAGATCTCCTATTCATTTCTTTTTGCTCATTTCTACTTATTATCTAGGGAAGCTGTTTGCAGCAGCTTGTTCACAGGAACATGTGAAATTACCTTGTTCTTCTTTGCTCAAAGTTTCCACTGTTAAAAGAACAAATATTTGATTTTTTTTTCCCCTTAGCTGGAAACATCTTTTTGTATACAAGAGGATTAGTGGTTTTTTTGTTTTTTTTCTCTTCCTTTTTTCCAATTTCCTCCCAGAGAGAAAAGCAGTTGGGAGTTTTCCACTGAAAACAGGTTCTCATTAACAAATACCATTTGTTGAAATCAAAACACTCTGCAGAAACTTACTGCACAGTTGATTTCAGCAAACTTATGATCAACCACCATCCAAGGGCTGCCAGAAGCCAGCACACTGGGCAAGCTGCTGGGAAGCATGGGCTTCCAAGAGCTGTGAAATTCCTAAAGTAGAGATTTTCACTCAGTAGAAACTCTCAGTTTTAGCCAGTTTGTTAGCACTTTGTTTGTATCTGTTTGTTTTTTTCCCTAAAGCATTAAACAGTCGGGTACCCTAAGGGCAAACGCTAAGTGATAAAACCTGCTTCATCGTTAGCGTGACCATGGATACCACCTCCCATCCATTTTTTTCAGAAGCCCTCACGGTCCTGGGTTAATGTTTATAAATCCCTTACACAGATGTGAGGTTTTGCTTCTGGAGCACGGGAGTGTTATGATGTCCCAAAGGACATAGCATAGGCAATAGCTGGGATTTGCCTCTGTATAAAAATGACCTGCATAATGATGCATTGCCTGTTGACTATTTGGGGACACGAGTTGTGTATGACTCACAGTAGCAAAATAATTTGTTTATAGCACTTAAGCTAAAGCAGCAGCTGTTTGGATTCAGACCGATAGGATTCTATCTTCCAGGTAGGCTGAATGCAAAAGAGTTATTTTGAATTTAGCCAACCTCTGAAATACAAAGTACTGAGAGTCACGTAAACAGCTCATTTATCCCTGCAGTCTAGGCCGGATAAGCGTATTCAGCAGTGCTTTCTGTGTGAAGCTCGGACAAGATTCTAAAACAAACTCTGATTTTGTCCCAAATTAAAACTCCTCTTTTGAATGGAGACAGAAATCTGCCGTATTCCCCAATACCAATACGTTCTCTGCTCTCCTCTGTTTTTGTCTTACAGGCAAGATATATGCCAGTTTTCTTACCGAGACAGTCAGATATTTATTTCAAACCAGATGAATGTGACTGAGGATAAAAAAGCAAGCGTGAATCTATTTTAAAATGTGAGATTCTGTTTTAAAACAAGGGAATAAGCAAAAAGTTGAGGAGGAGAATCAAATATTTATGTACTGCAAAAGCAAAGTGATATAATTTCAGTGACACTGTTGCTAAATGACATTTCATCCCCCATCTTGACTGACAGATAAAACAGGTTGGTGTCAGTTTGAAGTGGATCCTCATCGTTTGACTTCTCCTTTGCAGTCAGGGCTCTGGCAGCTTCCTTTAGAGATCTCCATGGGGAAGAAGTGAGGAAGATTACAGATGTGAAAATATACCAGCCATTAATTCAATTGTTTCCTTTGCTTGTTCCATTGTTGTTGCTGCTGATGGTATTTGTTATGTATTCTGCTGACTGTAAGATTATGTATGAGGCCTGTAAGTTCAGTTCAAAGGAGCCCAAATTCTAGTTGCTTACAAACAGGGAGATGGTAGGGAGCCTTAAGAAGGTGGGAACACAGAGTTCATAATGTAAACATCAGCTTGTGATAGTCCTTTTCAAGCATCTGCTGCTCTGTAATCCTGGATACACTCACAGCAGTTGATTTACCTGGGTACTAGGTAGCAGCCCCACAGGGACTCCGGTTAATGTGTTTGGGCCTGTATCCTGATGGTAGGATGACGCTGTGCTGACAGGAGATGGGATGGAGAGAGGGGAGCTGTCTCCACGGGGCATCACTTACAGGAGCCTGCCATCAGTCAGGGAAGCACTCGCTGCTGCTGCCTGCTCAATCTGTGTGGAAGCGGTCAGCTGAGGGGATGCACTGATTTATGGCCAATACACTTAAGCATTTCCACGGAGGCTTTATTGGGTCTCTGCCTATAGAAATGGATTGGGTTGGAAACAATCCCAGCAATTGCTGGGCATGTGTAGGGCTGTGAGCGTTGAAAAAAAAAAAAAAAAAGGGAATAAACTGAAGGGAGTGCTAAACGGGAAGAACAGGACACATCTTGGGCAGTGGGGGGAGGGGGCTGTCTTTAACAGTGCTAGGCTTAATAAAAAGTTAACAATTTTTCTGGACGTGTTAGGCATAATCTGCCAGCTGCCAGAATCGAACCTGGTGTCCCAAATGGCTCAGTCCCAGCATTAGTGTTTGTCTTGTCAAATCCAATTGGAAAACATAGTGAGGGATCTTTACAAAACATTATACATAATGTATCTTAAGTCATACCTGATGTGAGCAGCTTCAGCTCTTCCGCTTCGCTGGATTGAAGTACACTGAGCATTTCCTTTCATTTCAGCCCGGCTATCATGAAATGTTGTTTCCTCTACAAGGCAGCCTTACTAATCCCTAGTTCTGTTTCCTCGCCTCTCCCCACTTAGAGGAGGACTGTGCTTGCAGCAGTGCTAGGGTTAATTAGCATGATGTTAGTATGGGCAGCCAGCAACAGCAAGAGTAGAGCAGCACAGGCTCTCGAGTAAATGTGGCATCTTAGCTAGATTAAAAACGGGGTTGCTAAGCCTTCTCACATGCACCCGCATTTATTATCCACTGCTGATGTACCAGCAGCCTTTCCCTTTCATTTTGTGCCAGAGAGAGAGTGACTGTGCTGCTTCGTGCCCTCTCCTGAGATCGCATTTCCGTGGGTCAGGCTATGGCCACGCGTGCAGAGTTGGGACTGCAGCACGGCCAAGAGGACCCCACCGATGTTGTAAGGACAAACTGAAGACAGGCAGCGAGGAGTTCAAGGCTTCAGGCAGCTCTGAGGGAGATTTGCACAGCTGTGAAGTCTGTGTTGTGATGTCTGTCTTCACTGCTAGGGCGTACCCCAGATTAACACTCCCATGGTTGTCCTCCAGCACTGTGGCTACTGTTTGTATGCCTCAGTGAGTACTCTGGCCCTCCCACTATCCTATTCCATCCTCTCTTTATTCTTTCCTTGCTTCATTGTGATGGGTTTGCAGAAGAGCTATTAACAGCAGGGCTTATAAATGACGGCTCTGTTTTCTTTAGCTGCAGATTCCATCTCTGCATTGTTCTGCTAAACTGTTGGATGAGTGTGCCAGAGCATTCTGTCATAGAAAGCATTCCTCATTATCTCTCTTTTGGAAGGACAGTAGTTCTGTGATGCTGTGAATAAGGGTAAATATATACACAATGAATTGAACTGAACCTCTCAGTCCTTTGCAGCGCTTAGAGTTTGTTAGCATCTCTACATACTCAGAATTGAGCATTAAGCATCTTTAGAGGCATGTTTTCTTTATCTCTTCAAGGCTGCTCAGCTCTTTAAGATGGTCTGAAGATACCTTTAAAGAAAAGAAAATCAAGTCTCTCAAATCAGCAACAGCATCTCTGGAGAGGGGAATGATTAGTGCGTAGTAATACAGAACTCTGAAATAACCATAGGATTCTCCTTTCTATACCAGCTTTTTTCTACATAAATCATCTCAAAAATCACATATTGAAACAACACCCATGGTAAATTGCCTGTGATAGATGTATGGATGGCAGCAGCAGCGCACTGCAACCTGGATAGTGCGGAGAGGGGAAGATGCTTTGGTCAAGATTTTGGCCAGATAACATCCTTCTCTCCAAAATGGAAATATATGGATTTGATAGGTGGGCTTTTCGATGGTCAAATAATTGATTTCAAGGTCATGCTCAGAAAGTGGCAGTCAGTGGCCCAATGTCCACATGGAGGTGATCTTTCAGTATTTAAAGGGGACTACAAGAACTTTAGCAACGTCTGTGGTGATAGGACAAGGGGAAATGGTTTCAAACTAAAAGAAGGGAGATTTAGATTGGACATAAGAAATAAACGTTTTTTACAGTAAGATGGTGAGGCACGGGAACAGGTTGCCCAGAGAAGTGGTAGAAGCTCTGTCCCTGGAGATATTCAAGGTCAGGCTGGGCAGGCTCTGAGTAACCTGATTGAGCTGTGGATGTCCCTTGTTTATTGCAGGGGAGTCAGACTAGATAACCTTTACAGGTCCCTTCCAACTCAAAAGATTCTATGATTCTAATACTTGAAAGGTGCTGACCAAATCCTTCAGAGGGCATAATGCAGTATGTGCATGTTCCCACCAAAAAGAAACATAAGCTGTGTGTTTTCTTAAGGTTAGTAAATCAGAGAATGTTCTGGGTGTAGATCTGATGGTAAGGTGCTCTCTGTGTGCTCAGAGGGGAGAATGTAGAAGGGAATTTGCCATCTTTGGGAAAAGGGAGAACAGCAACAAAAATTCTATCCCACAGCTCTAAACAAGAAGTGATGATTAGAAAAAGTCAATAGAAAATTTTCCTGTTGGGAGACACAGTACCAACAAGATCAATGATTTAAAAGTCAGGTTGATGTTGACAAAATTCAGATTGGATAAGAGAAGAAATTGTTGCTATTTTCTGAATAGAAAGGTGGGTTTTTTTGTTTGTTTTATTTTTTTATTGCTTGATTGTATGTTTTTTGTAAAGCAATATTTCATTCTCACTTGGAAATTTAACTTAGATGTTATTTATCAAAATGCAGCACTTAAACTGTCCTCAGTAGTTTTTCCTTTCAATATAATGTTTTGGGGAAGGTTTCAAAATTTTAAATAAAACAATTCCTCCTCTCTGTTCCTGGATGTATTTTTCCCCATGACCACAGCATGATGCCTACCTGAGGCAGCTGTTTTTTCCACCTGAGGATTACTGTGCGCATAGTAAGTATGAACTAATTAATGCTCACACAGTTGTTGCGACATAGGTATTATCTGAATTTTACAGGCACGGATGTGGATGTGTGTTCTGAGGGGAAGATGAAGGAAGAATCAAATGCAGAGAGGCAGTGCCTCCTGTCCAAGGTCATGCAGTGAAAAGAACTGCATTAATTTCATACTGTCCTCCATCTCCACATGGTTCTCCCTTGGGGCTGGTCTGAGGGCAGAAGAGAAGAGTTTGTACAGTCATGATTATCTAAACTTTGGTGGCAGGGAGTGCTTCAGGAGGTGGAGCACAACATGAGGCCTAGAGCAAAAATAAGGAGGAAGAAGAGGGATGCAGTGCAGTGTCTGCCCAAATACCTGCTGTAAGCCTTAACAGAACCCATTACTTTGCCCTCAGGCAGGCTTCCCACATCTCCATACAGTGCTTGTAAGGCAAGGGAGGAGAATGAACTGCACTTCTCCTTTTCTAAGCACTTTTTGTCTTCATCACTGCCTGACCTGACAACTTTGTTAATCAGTGACTTGCCACCTCTGCCTCCAGCCCGGTACCCAAGGATGACTATATATATTCATATATTCTATATTTTCCCCACTGCACTGGGGCTTCAAATGACCACTGTCTGTTCCTCTATTACAAGAGAGAGAATGGCAAAGAAAGCCCAAGAAACAAATGCTGGAACCCTCCTGCTGTCACTGGGTGATTCTCAGTTGCAAAGGTCGGTCTTCTCCACTTTGAAGAATGCTGTCAGCTCTGGAGTGGGCAGAGGTTCAGTGTCTGGCCTCCCTGTTGACACATTTAAAGATTTCGCTCGCATGTCTCTCCACTTGAAATACTTCTAACAGGCCCTTTTGAAAAAGCTGCAGCCATGATACAGTGCCTCTGCTGCTTTCTGCTTCAGCTTGTTACCAAACCAACAGACGTTATTAACAGACAGTCCCCTGTAACCTTGCAGTGTTCTGAAGAATTTCACCCTTTTCCCATGCACTTTGAAGACCTTTAATCTTTTCTCGCAAGTAAGGAAATGCACCAATGGAAACAGATCTGTTAAAACAGTAAACAGGAGCTCTGAGGCTGACAAAAAGATGTAACTTACCTGATCCAAACTCCCAGGGGAAACACCTCCTGCATTTGCTGATGGCCACTCCATACAAAAGATGCATTGTTGGGGGCTGGTCAAGAGTGGGTTTTGTCCTTAGCACCTGTAGTGGAAATGCTAAGACACAGCCTGAAACAGTGAATGAGCACCTGGTGGGAAGGCAGGGCAAACCCAGGGGAGCTCGGGTGCAAGCAATACACCTGAGTGGCCGGAAGGATCCACCCCTTCCCAGACCCCACTTAAGCGTTGGCAGTGGAGGTGAGGGTATCTCTTGTTAGAGATCCCTACCTGTCTGAGGCCTTCTAAAGGTAAGCAGTTTTTTCTTTCGTTTCTGTGCCTGTTGTGTTTGGACTTGTTCTTGTTTGCTGTAGCCAAAGGCTGTGCCTCCCTGCTATTGTCGTGGTGCTTTCCATTCCATCATAAGGTGACATCGCTGTTGATTTTTTTTTTTTTAAACATCTCTACAGTTAAAACTTTTTATTCAGGTTTTGCTTTTCAGCAAAATAAAGCCTCCTCATGTGTTTCTGTTGAATATGAAGAATACGGAATAGTTTTGTATACAGCGTTTGACTTTTTTCAATTTAAATACAAATATTTTTCATGGAGTATATCTAAAGAGTTAGTCTCCAAATTTCACTGAAAAACTTTCGAGCAAAAGAAGCTTTCAAAGACAGAAAAGGATAAAATTCGTTAATTGCTTTTTTTTTTTTTTCTTTTTGCCTTTAAAAACGTGTCAAGTTCAGTACAGGCGCTAGAAAGTTGATAGCTTTATAACTATGAATATTCTAAATGCAAACTTGATCAAATGTATTTACTTTAATCTAGAAAATTACTAGATTCAGAACTGTTGGTTTCAGAACTGGTTTCTGTTAGCTTAGACCATGAGGCTGAGATTTTGATGTATTCATACCCATGGAGTAATGTCCAGTAATAGACTTGAGCAGTTGTAGAACGTGTGATATTTTTGTCTTCCTTCTACCTCTCAAGTCTAAAGCAAAATTATGAAAAAAACTACTGTAGAGCTCAGGGGGATGCTGCTATTAGCTCCTCCCTGCTTCACGTTTCCTGTTTGTAAAGTAAAGCTGACAACTAGAGTTAATAGATTCATTTGGGTTGTACAATTAATTTAAGAAACGTCGATCCTTTTGTTTGCAAAACAACTCCAAGAGGATTTTAAATTTTTCAAATGTATTTGCTGCTTGGCAATTATTTAAGTCAAATGATTGAAAGTTAAATCATTTCTGCAAACAATTATTGGGCTGTAAGTTTACTTCTGAGATCTTCTTTCTGAGTTTCTCAGGTGTACTGAAGAGGGAAATCCAGCAAGATCTTGATATGCTCTAGGTATAAGTTACTGCTGCTCCTAATGTTTGTTGCAGAGTTTGGGAATTTGATTGCTTTTCTTTTTTTTCTTTTTTTTTTTTTATTCTTTTTTTTAATTTTTCCTCCCCTGCTGTTTTTAAAGACTTGTAATATTTCATTTCCTTGGAGGAGCATACTTCTTCCAGCTGGCTTGTGGGTACATGTTTGTTTTATACATTTGTGCATTGAGACATTTGGAATTACAATTAGGTGGTAAGGGAAGTCTTTCTGCCTCTACAGCAGTTCCCACTAGAAAATGAATTTTCTTAGGTAGATAAGGAGCAGAAACCACTGATTAGTGAGTTGCAAGCATCCCTTTGCCTGATCTTTGGCTGTTGCATCTGTTGTTCAGCATGTCCTTGGCACCCCAGTCATCATGCATGCAGAATGGGACTATTTGTGTGGTGGAAAGCAAACTGGTTTACAACCTGGAAGCAGAACTACTTGCTAAAGTTCTCTCCTTCAATTTAGCCTCTTAATTAAAATAAATAAATAGATTAAAAATGCATTAAATCAAGCTTGTGCTGACAATGTGTGGCTTGACATTTAGATTATTTCCCCCCGTACAGAGAGGCCTTGTCTGACATAGCTGCTCTTCCTGGTCTTTGATGGGACGTGCTCACATGCCTTTCATAAGCAAATTATCTTGTGTACAACTTTGCAGTTCATATCCTGCAAACCCTTTGTGACAGTAAAATTTGATTGCTTGAAACTCTGCGGAAATGACAGCACAAGGGTGCAAGTGAAATGAATCAGTTCATCGTCAGTCAGATGAGTATTTGTGGAGGGTTTTCAGTTTCTTACCTACCTCTTATGAAGGTATTTACAACACCTACATCCCAATGGTGTGATGAGACTCAATTTAATAGAAGCTTGTGAAGTGCTTTACATAAGAAAAGAGGCAAGTGGTGTACGTTGTTTCATCATCTTAACTTTCCTTTGAGCGTTGTTGTTCTACCTGATTTTGCAGGTTGGAGAGCTAGAACATCTGTCCCCTGCATTTCAGCATGAAGGGAGTAGTTTATTCTCCAGGATATTACTTGAACATGGCCCACAACCTGCTTTAACTTGCTCAGTTGAGCTGAAAAAGCCAGGAACATAAGACCTCCAAAGCCTCATGCAGACACTGGAGAAGGAGCTCCAGAACCTGTGAACCTTCCCAACCATCATTTTATGTGCATGGATATGTTTTGTAGTAGGTCAGTGGGACGGAGGTGGCACCGTGTCGAGAGTTTCCACCTGGTTTCTGAAGCCAGACAGTGCTATGATAATGAGGCACTATACCCAAGCTGATATATCCTGTTTCTCAGCAGAGCTGATGAGCTTGTGCATAGGTCTGTGCTAACCCTGTGGAAATCCTTGCACATGGGAATGGCATTTGTGCCATTTGTCTAGTGTGAGGATGTCTTTGGTGCTCTGCAAGGATAACTGTTTTGCCCAGTATCATGGTTTGGCAGCCAGCCCCTTCCTGGTGTGCTGTCGGCTTTTATGATCACCCACAATTACCCATACACAAGCACTGCTGAGGTCCTCTGTGGTGTATGGTTTTTCTCAGTGCACACAGTACATGAAAGTTCTTAGTCTTGCTTCATAAAAAGAGAGGAGTGAGGCAGAAGATATATAAATCTTCTGTTTATGGTCACAAGGAAGCTGAAAAATAGACTTCCTTGATTCACAGAATAGGCATTTTAATTTGAAGTTAACCTTAAACTTTCAGGAGTCTTTCTGTAGATACCTGCATGTGAGTTGATGTCTAAACACCTATTAGAGCTCGTAGAGATTCAGTGCAGTCAGTTGAGTTTAGGAACTTAATTCAGCTCATCCTAGAGCAGGCACCTCCTGATCAGCTGAATTAACCTTTTGACTTTGCTGTCTGTAAGGACTGAGTCTCCATTAACTGCAGGGGGAAGCAAGACCACACAGCTCCAGCTTGTGGGAGGTTCAACCACAGGTTGATTTCCATCTCAGCCTGCAGGGCAGCTGTGCCTATGGCTTTGGAAACTGGCCAGCAGATGGAATTTAAAGAGACAGGAGAAAACCTTCCAGCCAGATCAGACTGGGGACTAAGAAGTCTCGGAGAATAGTCTTGTATGAGTCAGAGAGGACTCATTCTTCTCTATGAAACAGGATTACCCATGTCTGTCTTTCACACTGAATCAAAGGAGGATAAAAGCCCACTTTGGGGAGGGAGAAAAATTAAAAAAGGAAACTAATAGATGCACGCAGACCTGAGACAAGAAGGATTCCTATGTCAGTCACAAAACAAATTTTCCCTTCTTTCTTGCTCACCCTTCTTTCTACCCTCTTCTGATACTCACTGGAGAAAGAACATCTGGTTTCATTATACTGATGGACTCCTGTATTTGGCTTTGTAAACGTTGTTTCTATACAAATGTATGGGGACTGTAGGGCATAGCAAGATTGAAGTTTCATTACTGTATTTCCTTAAGGAAGTGTTTGGATTGACTGGCTCACCCAGCTGTCTGGATCCCTTCTGGGTGAGAGTGCCAGGACAAGAATCTAAAAAAACATCCTGCTTGGAAAAAAAAAGGATAAGAAAGAGAAATGGGTTGGGGGGAGCAGGATGAATCTGGGTACTTCTTGTGAATTTATCTCCTGTGCTTGTTCTGATTTTTATAATACAGAAAGCACGTTTAAAAAGTTGTGGGATCATGTTTCAATTCTATGCGACATTCTCTGTACAGTATGTAACTTTCAATTTTAAGCTTGTTTCTGAATGTGCTGGTGACATACTTTGCATTCTAGCTGCTTTCGTATTGGTAGGGTCCAGTAGCACTGCTGTAGCTGGGTCTATGATGCTTCCACCAACCTTTCTGGCTCTGGTAGATCTATTCTGAAAGAGCTACGTTATCTCCTTTACCTCTAGGAAAAATATGTTATGCCTAGTGGACATCATTGTCCAGCTACTCCTTGTGGCCTTTTTTTTAACAGTTTCTTAAGGAGAGGCATGCTCTGGTAGAATTGTTTTCTGAGCTCAAGAGCTGCAGGCTATAGCCAAGAAAGTCTGGAATAGACCAGAGGGAGGCAAAATTTCATAAGCTTAGGCATGAAAGCAGGAAAGGAGGTGGTGAAAAACTGGACTGGTAAGCAAATTGGAGGTGGGACAGGATGATTTATCTCTTTAAGGTATTGTTTCAGCCTCCCTTGAAAACTCAAGCAAGCGCTGATGTGTCAAATATATCTACTTCACATTTTCCTTCAAAGTGAAAGCAAAATGCTGCAACTTCCATTAAAAAAATATTAAAAAATCTGAGCACAGTAAGCAAACGAGTACTGAGCTCAATGCCTGCTTGTAACTTTCTCAGACAGTTCCCTCTGGGCTGACATTTTTCATGCTTGAAGTAAAATAGCACGTATATAAAATACACATGCACAGTGCTACTCTAATGGGAAGTTTTGTCAAAATTTCAGTGATAAAGTTTTATGTGGTTTTGGTGGTGTTAGTTCTTAGTTTCTCGAAGCTGGCAAACAGTTTTCAGTTGCTTCTGTTGTACTGAGATGACAAAAACTTCTCATTTAATTGCCAGTGTGCTCCTGAACATATGCTCTGGCTGTCTCGCTTGGAGGGGTTGGGGATCTGTTTCTGGCTAACTATGATGTCTATACACAGACATAAAGATTGCATTTGGTGACAGCATATGCAGGGAAGGATGCCCTGTACTCTTGTGCCTATGCCTATATCCAAAACCAACCCCATGCTGTGCACAATGCACGTGACGTGTTCTTATAGCTACCATGATGTTTAAATTTCTGTTTTTGCTCCTTGCAGTTTTAATGTGTTGTTTTACTCTTTAGTCCCTTCTAAGGCTCTCTTTCAGCTCTCAGTGCCATTCTGGTTATATCTTTGTGGTGTTTCCTTTCTCCATTCACTCCCACTTAGTGTGTTGCACTCTATCTGCCCAACTAGAAGTTGCAGTCCCGTGGCCTTGTTTATTTTCCCTGTACTGCAGTGGAGAATTTGATTGATTGCACTAAGGCAGGTTTTGAAATGGGTATTTCAATAGCTCCAGTGCTGGCTGTCACAGTGCTTCAGGACGAATGTGTACGGACTTTGTACTCGTCTCACAAGTGTAACTGGGAAAGGAAAATGCATATTGAATAATGAAATCAAATAGAAACGCCTTTAAAGTAATAACAGAGTAAACAATCTCAGTGTGTCATTTCCCTTAAAGGAAAGCTTTTGCTATTTAACTACATAAACATGTACATAAACAATAGTATGGGAAGAGACAGTGTTATTTGCTTTGTATAAAGCAAGCTATCTGATCTGCTGTTAGGAATCTGATTTCATTCATGCATTTGTGGTGTCTGTGATGTTGAGAGGTAACACAAAATTGTACACATTTTAATAGTTTTTTTTATTCTTTTACCTGTTACTGGAATCCTACATTTTACAGACTGAAATCTTCACAGACTTTGTAAATCTTTTTCCTGGCTGATGGTCTTGGTGGGAAGGCTCACAACCTGCATTTTGTCTGGTGTGCACCACCTAGGTAGGCACAGCACCCTCAGCCCCATACTTAGGGGTTTCTTCACAAGCACACCTACACTTAAGCTTTACAGCTGGCTTTTGAACTTCTGCACTTCACTTCTGAGACTGACATCTCTCTGGTGGTGGTGTCTTAATTTAGGCCAGACCCTTACTCAGCCAGTCTGAACTTCCTGGCGTTTTTTACAGTACTGCTTCCTCAAGGAGGAGGCTCTTCTGAGCTCTTTTCAAGCTGTTCAGGGCAAAAGCAAACTACAAATTCCAGACCTGTAAGGTAGGGCAGTGCTGTGGCAGCTGAGAGTCGGGGCTGAGAGCTGCAAGATGTCACAAGCCCCTGAGTGCTCTAAGTGCAGGCTGCTTGTCACGCTCTTTTCCATGTCACTATTTAGCTTTCCATCCTTTTACCGTTCTGTTTATGTTCAGGCACACCTGTAGTTTCTGTATAAGCAATAAGGTAACAGCTGGGGCTGCTATATTAGTATTGCAAACACTGCAGGGGCATAATGGATTTCAAACCACAACACTTCTTTTTCTGTTAAAATAATAACAATAAAAGAAGACAGGAAATGTTCTGAGCCAATTGCATCTTTCCATCCACTTCCTTGCCCTCTTTAGTGCTGAGCTGAACTAGCACTGTTAGTTAAAGAATTAGAGCCTTCCCTGTTAGTGCTTGGTGACTCAGTCCTGGCTTCAGAAGACAGGGCTGTGCTCCCTGGTGATAGAGCCACACACAGCTGTGGATCTTTTGCTTCTTCTTGAGGTCCCAGTCCCAGGGAATCACATAAGTCTTCCTGGTTTTAAGGAGTTGGTTTGTCCCTTTTACTTCCCTACAGTTGCCGTTCTGTTTTAAGTTAAACAGCGCAGGATAAGGGCTTTGGGGAGTTCCCAACTGGATCAAAGCTGGAATAGGGCTGGCTCTGCTGGCATGGGGTGTATGTGTGCATAATTGGCTGCTTTAGCAATTACAATATGACTACTGTAAATACAAACACATTCCTAAAGTGATGAATTTATAGGCATCTTCGATGTGTCCATTGCTATTCAGCGGGAGGAGGATGCCTTGAGATGTCCTCTGTGTCACCCAGTTGTCAAAATGCAGCTTCCTGGCAGATTTTGAAATAAGTATCATCTATATTTCTGTCCATACTTATATATATATATTTTTAGAAAGAAGATTCGTGATTCATTCCTCATAGTAATTTGATACTGTTTGTTTATTGACTTATTTATAAAACACCTCTGGCATATATGGCTCTGTACTTGTAAATGGTATCAACAGGTCCTTCTCGCCTGCATCCTGAACACTCAGTTGCACTTCTTTCAAACCAGTGTATGGTGGAGCAATGCTGCACTGACCTAGCAGGGAGCAGGAAGCTCTTAGCATGCATATACAAGCAGGTACTGAGGGAGGGAAGATGTACCTGCTGCTGTACCCTCAGGGAGCAGCACTGAAAGGCAGAACCCCTTCACTTCCCAGTTACAGAAAGACTTTACTCAGCAGTCTCATTTAGATTTCTCTTGTTTGAACAGCAGCTGATGGCAAATCCACACTGCTTAGGTCTTCATCCAGGAACAAGCTGTGACCTAGGAGGGAGGCTTGCAGTCTGTATGCCTGCAGCAGATGAAAGAGGGAAGATGATTGCTGCAAAGGATTTGGAGGCGACTTTTGCAGGTGAAGGAGAAGGTGCCTTCCTCTGCAATTCCTTCCCTAAAATGTCTACCACTCCAGTGTCTTTGCCTTGGCAAAATGTAGGGAGAGAAGGTAACAGAATTCCTGTGTTACCTCTGTCCATGTTTTCTCTATTCCCTGGACACTCTCCCTTGCTTGCTGTATCACTGCTGCCTAAGTTGCCTCTTCTATCCCACCTGCTTGTTTGCCTTTCTCATCTAGTATTTAACTTTACTGTTATTTTGGTAATCCACAGCATTTAAAGTGAGCTCTTCTCAGCTCAAAGAAGCTGAATGCAAATCTTTTGGTGCTGTGATATTTCATTCTGGAGAATGTCTTCCATTTTCTATTGATAAGAGGCCAAGCCACCGTCAGAGCATAGCGGCACTGAGCAAAGGAGATGGAAAGGAGAGCAAGAAAACTGCTGTCTGTCACGCTCCAATATAGAGGAGGGAGACGAGGTTCTTTAAGATTATGTGTATACCCAGCGTGAGATTAAGAAGCAACGGTTCAAATGTTGGTCCGACCAGTTTATTACCAATATTGGCCAGGGATAATAGGGAAGGGGGAGGCGGACATTGTTAAGGGTAATGGGGAAGGGAAGGTGAGCGATAGGAAAGATAGGAAAGAAGCAAGGGTTTGTACAACGCAGGGATAGTCACCAGTCAGGATCCTAGGGGCGGTCCGGTTGCAAGTGGCTCCGATGGTCCGAGGCCGAAGGGCAGGGCTGGCAGAAGCGGGGAGAGCAGCAGCAGCGGGCAGCCTTGAGCAGCAAGCAGTTGTCCGGAGAAGCAGCGAGGGGTGAGGGGTCAGCACCAGGTCCACACCGGAGGAGCAGCGAGGGAGGCAACCCCGAGAGGGGCAGCAGCAGAACAGTGATCAGCTCGGGAGGTCTCTCCAAAGAGAGGGCCTCTCCAGGCAGCAGCAGTGATCAGCTCGGGAGGTCTCTCCAAAGAGAGGGCCTCTCCAGGCAGCAGCAGTGATCAGCTCGGGAGGTCTCTCCAAAGAGAGGGCCTCTCCAGGCAGCAGCAGTGATCAGCTCGGGAGGTCTCTCCAAAGAGAGGGCCTCTCCAGGCAGCAGCAGTGATCAGCTCGGGAGGTCTCTCCAAAGAGAGGGCCTCTCCAGGCAGCAGCAGTGATCAGCTCGGGTAATTCCTCCGAAGAGAAACTCAAGCTTCGAGAAAATCCCTCGCAGAGAAAATCGCTCATCTTCGTGGCTGCAGGACCCCTATTTTATCTTCCAGATTCCTCCAGTCTACGTGACAAATCCCATGCTGCAAGCGTCTCCTGAGATGGTTATCTCCCCAGAGATGAGTACCAAACAAAAGAGTGTTCAGCGGCCATCCCTGCCAGTGTCTCCTGAGATGGCTATCTCCCCACGGAGATGAGTACCAAACAAAAGAGTGTTCAGCGGCCATTGAGCTGCCGCTTATCTCTCTTTCATTGCCCCAGGACATGTTCATCAGCAAACTTTGAGTCAATGGCATCCGAATAGTCTCTTACACTGTCTTAATGGGTTTTGGAGCCACTGACAATCTCCAGAGTGTAATGTCTTAGATCCACACCTCATCACTTCCCAGGGAAAAAAAAAAGAAGGAAAAAGAGTGGAGAGTGGAAAGCCAAGACTGACTTTGCTAGCCTGCGTTCCTTTTCCTCCCCCCCTTCCCAATCTGCCTTCAATCTAATGGAGAAACCTACAGCTCCAGAACTAATACTTTCCCACATTGCATTAATCCTAATTGACTTGGATATAAGTTCCCCCTCCTCCTCCTATCTTCAGCATTGCATTGCCACCTGCCCCCTGGGAATCTGCAGCCGCCTTTACTTGCTGACTCTTACCAGCAGTTTTTACACAATAAAGAGGTTTCCCAGTGGGCTGTGGGCTGCATCAGGTGCCGCTAGAAGGACAGAGGCAGTGACCTTCTTGGACAGCTCAGTGCTCAAACTCTGAGAAGTTGCTTGTTAGGGGTTAGCTGAGATCTGGGAGGAACTGAGATTGGGAATTAGTGGGGTCTGCATCCCCTTCAGTACTGGTGATGTTTATGAACTGCTCCTGGGCCTTCTGCAGAATGGGTTCTGATGGGTGTGTAACAGGAGGGACTGTTCAAATCTTTCCTGCTTCTATGCCAGTCCCTTGACAGGGAGTGGTAACAAATGTAGTACAGAAATGAGCTGGAATGCTGAGACTGCACTAGCCAGAAAAAAATGCAGGACAGAGCAAGAATCTGTTGTGGCTGTTCACAGTTGTGAAATGACTTACATTGTGTTGTCCTCATGGTGACTTCAATTACTCCAAGACCAGGCATCTTGCCTTCCTCCTATCTGTCTACCTGTCATTCCCCAGTCAACTGTTGACCTCCTCCTCTTTCCATTATCTTTCCTTTTGTCCATTCTTCTAGATTTCTGTATTCCCATCTCTTCCATCTCCTTTCTTCTCACCAGTGTAGCTAGAATTAGTTAATCCCTTCTTTTTACAAATGGGAAGACTGAGGCAAAACCAGTTAATTGACTCAGAGTTTCTCTCAATCAATGACTAAGCTTGAACTCCTGCATCCTGAATCCTAAGCCCTGCATAGAATCATACAATGGCTTAGGTTGGAAGGGATCATAAAGCCTATCCAATCCCAATCCCCCTGCCATGGGAAAGATTGATATTCACCAGCTCCAGATGCCCAGAGCACCATCCAACCTAGCCTTGAACACCTCCAGGGATGGGACATTCACAGCTTCTCTGGGCAGCCTGTGCTAGTGCCTCACCACCTTCTGAATAAATTTCTTCTTAACATCTCACCTAAATTCCTCCCCTTTTAGTTAAAAGCCATCTGGCAGCACAGCTGTTCAGAGCTGGTTTTCCACATGGTTCCAATGGTTCATGTGGACAAAGCAATACTCTTACCTTGGTTGTTTCTCCACTCAGTCCAATCTTCTGTGGTCAGAATGGTCCTGCCAGCCACGCACAGCTGGTCCTGAGAGGCACAGTGAAAGATACAGGCAGAGAGAGCTTGAGTATCCAGTTATTTACTGGAAATTGGATACAAGGAAAGGAGCAAAGATGAAGAAGTGCAGTGAAATAGGTGCTCAGGAAAATGCAAGGAGACAAAAAAAGGTGTGGTGACTAGCCCCAAATGGGCAAAGGGGAGTTATGTCTGCATACTTCAGCTTCTTTTGCACAGCAGGAGGACGTTGGTGTTTGTTTGTTTTGGAGTTGTAACTGCAGAGAATTATGTGCTGCCAATGTTACTTAAGAAACTTGAAATCCAGTGCCTGTGAGCTCTCTTCTATATCTGCAATCTAAGCAATTTGTTGCCACTGTGCTGGGATTTGATCTCCAGCAATAAGACAGAGAACACAGGGGAGCAAAAGGGGATTAGTGCAAGAGCCTTTCTTGCCTCCTTCTCTGCCGCTGTGATTGCTTTTCCTTCTCAATAACTCACTCCTTCCCAGTAGTGGCTCTCAGTTTTTTCACTCTCATGTGGCAACACCTTGGCTCATCCTAGCCTGAATGTTTTTCTTTTCGGAGCACTCCTCTGAAAAAGTGTACCCTGGCTGACAAGCACCTGATTTTTAATCTCCATCTATCTCTAGGCAGTTTGCTGTTCAGCTTTGCTCCACTGTGAGCTCAGGTGGCCTGTGACAGGAATGGGAGCTGGGGACAGCATTTCTTGTCTTTTCCTATTACTCAGACCACTCTGGTTTTAGAAAGAAGGCAGAGGTTTTTGTCTTCCTTGTAATGAATGGATTGGCCTCTGAAGACTCTTGATTTTTCCCCTTTCTGAATACCCTTTATGGCATTTTTGTGGGCCCAGCTTCTTTCTCAGGATTGCTCCACTGCCTGCAGCAGTGGTGGCCCTAGCTGCCAATCCTTCAGCTAGGAGAGGGGAAAATGTGATCCCAGCTAGGATCTGCCTCCCAGATTAGCTATAAGAATTTCATTTTTGTCAAAAGAGATGTGTGTGGGGCTTAGAAGATACTGTTAACTACTCTTATCTATTGAAAGTGGCTGGAGGCTCAATTTATTTCATGCTCTTCATTGAGCAATACTAATAGCAGTGTAATTTATGTAGAAGGCAGCGGATAACGAGCAAGTTAGAGGACCTTGCAAAGATTCTTAATATATTTGGTTTATTGTTAGGGACTACAATACCATGGGCACATTGTGAGGTTATCCCACAAACAAAGACATGTGAAGTCTTAATCCTGTGCTCTGAAGGAAGGGGCCATGGTTTGTTATGAGGGACTAGCTCTTGCTTAATGGGTCTGCCACTGGAATCCTTTGCCTCTCTGTGTCCCTCTGCCTTCTCCCCACCTGGCAATTCCAGCTGGACTCTCTGTTTAGTTGTTTACACCTCAGAACCTAACCCTGTGTTTTCAAGAGCAGAATGAGAACTGGTTGTTATCTGATAATAGATAAGGGACTGCTTGCTGAGGATGTTTGTTGTTTTAACTGCTGGAGTCTGCGCTGTATTGCACGAAACATCTTTGCCTGGAGGCCCCTTGCAGTGGTTTGGAGAGGCCGTGGAGTGCAGCAGAGGTGCTGGCAGACCAAAATTGAGCCCAAGGTTTACCCTGCTGCAGGGCTGCAGCAGGGCTTCCCAGTTGGTGAATGGACTCAGAAACCTCAAGGAAGCAGACAAATTACTTGCAATAAGCGCCTCGGAGTAGGAGGCTATGTAGCTAAGTGCTTGCTTACAAAGGCCTCACAGGGCAAAGGACGCTGCCCAGGTTGTCACCCCAGCATGGGAGCTGGGAATGAGGAGCCAAGTTCCTCTTTACCTGCATGATAAATACCCTCCATCTGAATTAGGGTATGAAAAAAGATGTTTGGTCCAGACTTGGGCTAGGCTCAGCTTCTAACTATTCTGTGTTTTAACCACTCTGCTACTCCTGCAAAGTAAATACATGAAGAAATCTGATAGTCCCTAAGTAATCATTAGCTGGTTGCCGTGTCTCTCTGAAGACCTGAAATGCCATTTTCCTCTCTCCAGCTTCTGTATCATGCCAGCACTGCAGTTTTTGAACTCCATTATTGTTGTAGTAAATATTGATCATGGTGTATGAAAGCTGAAGTTACTTCTCACCACTTTCCCTCATATTGCTCTTTTAACCTCACAAAACTGCTTGGTCCTTCTACTATTGTCCCTGGGGCAGCTGCTCATGGGCGTCTCAGAGGCAAGGAGCTCTTCCTGTCCCTTACAACTGATGCAAGAGAGTAGTGCAGAAGGTAATAGCTGAGGATGGTGGTGTGAGAAGTGAGTCTGCTCGAATTACAGGTACATTTATGAAAGCAGAAGTGTGTGTGACAAATACCAAGCCATGGGAACCTAGCTGATCCTCATCATTTTGAGGTCTTCCATAGTTCCGGCTGCATCCGTCTGGTGGGTTGGGGGCTGAGGGAGATACTGGGTCATGCACACCTCAGGTGAGAAACACCAAGCTTCTGGTATGTGATAGTGACAAATAGAACTGTATTAAAGTAAGTCTTCATTTTCCAGATAAATGTAATTATCTGCTGTATGCAGCAGCCTTTCATATCAGAGGACCTGGTTGCCCTTTATGTTTAGATCACAAGTGAGTGATTTGAGTAGCTGCAGCGTAGTCCTGAGGGGACATTTATTCACATCACTAAACCATCACAGAACTGGGAACAATTAGGCATGATTGTCTGTCTTAATTGAGGAAAAGCCGAAGGGACTGCAATAAAGGATAGTGTATTGATGGAGCTCAGTGGGCTCACAGGACAAACTAAAAGAGGGGATATTCGGACTGGCTGTGAGGAAAAAGTTCTTTTTCAGTAAGGGTGATGAGACACTGCCCAGAGAGGTGGTGGATGCCCTGTCCCTGGAGACATTCAAGGTCAGTGTGGACAGGACTGTGAGAAACTTGCTCTAGCTGTAGATATCCTTGTTCATTGCAGGGAAGTTTGACTATATGACTTTTAAGGATCCTTTCCATCACAGATGATTCTACGACAAACTGTGTTCTGTGATGGTGGCCTGGAGGCTGAAGCTGATGTGTGAGCCCCAGGATGGGGCAGCTCTCAAAGAAGAGGTGTTTTGCAGGATGGGCTGAGTTGCCTGAGGGGAAATGGAAATAGGTCCAAATTGCTCTGTGATTAACCTGACAAAAAAACAAAAACAAAAACAAAAACGAACAGCTGAAAGATATGTTACATGGCAATAGAATTCTTACGTATATATTGAACTGGTAAAATTAAACTTTTCAATTTAAAGCAAAAATCTTGACAAATGGACAGCATGGATGAGAACACGCAAAGATTCTCCTTGCCCTGGATGTTTTCTGAACAAACCTTTGGTGGTGTTCTGAATGGGTCTCTACAGTGCCCCAGGTTCTGCTGTGACCCTGAGCTGCACTGTGTTTCCTGTGTTCTGAGTGCAAAAGCACAAAGCTTCCATTTAGGTGTTTTATGTCTGAGATTCAGGAAAAGGGCAAATATAAGGTCTCCTGGCCAGAGTAAAAGGAAGGCACAAATTACCCACAGACATGGTTTTTGATGCTGAGGCTCAGAAGTCACATCTACCAGTGCCAATCCTGCTGGCACTTTAAGAGCTCTGCCCAGTCATGCTGAGGCCAAGAGCAACCCCTGAATGGTTCATCAGGAGCTAGGGTGAGCATGATGCCCAGGGGAAGGGCAGCCAGGTGGGGAGCATTGAGAGGTTTTCCTCTTCGGTACAAGAAAGGGTATTCCTGAAGTCTTAAAGCAAGTTCAGAATTGAGATGCACCAAATGTTTAGGTAAGCTTTACCTCTGCTCTTCCTCAGTAGGAAAAGACTCAGCATTTCTGACTGCCAGCTTCTTAATGATGCTGTAGGAGGCTAGGTTCAGCTCTGGCACGTAAATCATATCCCCTGTGAATCTTCCCAGGCACTGTTTGTCCAAGCTCAGTGCTCTCAGCTTCCCTCTATCACAATGTCCCATTAGTTTGCCCAGGATGGGTTAGATACTGAGAGATGCTGACATTTCCCACTCATCCTCAGGAAACGTCTGCTGGAGGGCTGAGGTTAGGGCTTTGGTGCCTCCAGAATTCAGGATAACCCTCTGTATGGAGACCTTTTAAATGTGATGTTTCTAAGGGATCAGTCTGCCTGGTGTTTTATCTTTCTGTCTGTTATCATGATACCTGAGTGCTCTTTTTAAAAACAGAAAAGCAGATTTCAGATACTTGCTTTGCAAGGCTGTTCTTTTTTTCTGTGGGCACAGTGTTTCCCTTCACTACAGACATACATTTTTGTGGAGAGGAAAACAAACAAGTGCATCCCAGGGCACAAAATGTGATCCAGTAATGTGGTACTCTGTGAGCACTGGGCACATTCAAAATGAGAAATGATGGAGGTCAGCTTCCACCACCCACCCTACACTGAGAATCAGCTTCTTTTAAAACACTTGCTGCTAATAGGACTGCTGGGGGACTGCTCAGTGTCGGCAGAGGTTCCAGAAATAGGGTCAGCATTGATATGTAAGTGACCTCCTGAATTAATGTTTACAGTAAGGAGCTGCAGGGGGGCAGATGCCTATCTCTCTTGGAGAAGAAAGCCAAGAAGACAGGTAATGGCGAGGGCCATGGCAAAGCTGCTCATTAAATAGAAAGCTTTCTAAAGCGCTGCTTTCCTTTTCAGCTTATTTGCAGGATAAGGATTAGTTTTAATTGCGAGGTTTTGCAGAATGGAAGTGCTTAATAAGCAGAAGACACTTTGCATGTGTGACTGAGAGCAGGGGAGGGTGGCAAGGGGGTGCGGGGAAAGAACTGCAGAAGGGTGAGCAGGAGTGTGCTACTGGACATACACAGCAGGCAGCAACCCACACATGCCCACTCCATGTGTTGCTCCTGTTGCAGTTTTTTTGTTGTTTTGTTTTGCTTTTAAACTGAGGGCAGTGAAGTTGCAGCTTGTCATGCAGCACATCAGTGGCTGAGCTCTGAAGGGGAATCAGAGCTCCCAGCTCCGGTTTCCCTACTATAGTTCGCAGGCAAAGTTGCCTTATGCTGCCATCCCTCTCTCTCTTCCTCCTCTCAAAGACTGGCCTTGGTCTCCCTTTCTTTTAATGATGGCTCTCTTCCTTTCTCTGCTGCTCAGCCCCCTTCTCTAAGCAGTGTGGGAGGTGAGCCACAGCTTTGTCAGTCGCTGTCAGAACGAGGTGAAGGAGCCTGTGAGTCTGCTGCCGCCCTGTCAGCAGAGAAAAAGAAATCCCCGTGGCCAAGAACCTAAAATAGAAGCAGACAAAATAGGCCAGGAGACTGCGCTGCCCGGGCACTGCAGTCCTCTGTTCTGTTCTTCCGCTATTCCCTTTCACTCATCTGCAAAAATACAGTTTATGTGGTAGAGCAGCAAGAATAAGCACTGGGCTTTTCCACCTGACTTTCCTACAGAGCATCAGTGGATGCTATACACATGCAGTCAGTATAGTGAGTTGTGCTCCCATCTGGTCTAAATGACTGGGGGAAAAAAAAAAAAGAATCAGATGAACTGTACCTTTCTGTTTGTATTTGGATTTGGTCTGAAGAGAGACAGCTGGAGACAGGTGCGTCATATGCAAAGCTGATATGATTGCTTATCATTAAAGTGCCTAGCATTTTCATTATCCAATGTAATTTTCCATTGCTTATCAGTTTGCCAAACTTCATCCATTTGATATGAAGTAGTTTGTGCTGAGGATTAGCCCAGGGCTGAATATTTGTGAAAATATCAGCTAAAAAGTCCAGAGATGATGAAAACATATGTTGTCTTATTCATTATTTTTTTTTTTCAAGTTCCTGATACAGTTTTGAATGAAAATCTAGCGTTTGTGTGGTTTGGAGGGGAGAATGAAATTTGGCAGGTGAAGTAGCTGTGGTGTCAGGGATTTACCTTTTGCCATTTCTGCTCTTATCTACCTAGATATGGCCAAACTGCAAGCTTCTGAAAAATCTCTGTCCATACGTACTCAGCAGAGACTTGTTAGGGATTGGCCACTAAATCTTCCATCTGTATCAGTCATGCTCCATCCAGTCTTGCCAACTGCTGAATTATTTGTAATTCTCATACCATTTGGTGTTTTACTTAACTTTCCAGTTCCCAGAGAAAAGTGAATTTTTTACTTTCTTTTCAAAATGAAGCAAGTTTATAAGTAACAGGGAAGTGGGGGACTACATACTCTCAGCACACAAATCCCATTCCCCACTCAGCTTTTAATTCTTATTTCATTACCACCTGTTCATTTTAGGCTAACGTGTGCCATTGGTAAATGGAGAACAGAGATCTAGATAGGGGCTGGCTTGTTCATTCAAGACCCATGACCTTTGAATGTAGTGTATTCATTTGTCCTATATCTCACATACTCTGATTTTGGGGTTGCTGTTCGTGTTGGCAGATGTGTTGTCTTTGTGAAGGCATGGTTCGATTTCTGTTCAACCCATACTGTGCATCCTCATGGCAACCTATCCTATAATTTTGGAAAGACTTAACTGTGCAAGGAGGTTTGCTATGACTGTCATGCAGCACAGCCCATTCTAAATCACGTATTCACTTTACTCGGCAATATAATATAGATGTGTGAGGTTTTGTATCGGAGGCCACTCCTGCACACCTGCAAGTGAGCCAGTCCAGCAGAAGCAATTTGTGTGCTACCTTACCGGTATCATTCATGAGAAAAGCAACTGCTTTGTTTTGTTTCCCTCCCCAACTCTATGACAAAAAAGAAAGAAAGAAAGAAAACCTGCCCTTATGAGTTAATCAGAGCAGTCCAGCACTTAGAAACTCATTTACATCATGAGCTTCCCTTTAGTTTTTTTTCAGGGATGTCAGCTGTGACTCATCTGATGGAGGTCCCCCCTCAAATCTTAGCTTCCATTACCTTTATGCATGTTTTCTTCCTCCCAGAGAATGAAAAGTATGTTGAGACTTTAAGGCGTATATTACAAAGGAATTTTGTTACGGTTAAAAAATAAAACCCTTCATTTTTCTCTTAAACACTGAAGGGTGATACTGGGTGAGTAGGTGGTAAGTTGAGAGGGTGCAGCCCATTTGCTGGTGGAGGATTGGGTGAGGATTTTGTTGGGTCTTTCTTACGCAGAGGACAAAAGTGGGAAGCTATAAATGCAGAGAGCCACTCATCCTCTTGATATAAGTGCAGGAAACTGTCATGAGTCTTGCAAAGTATATTTGTGTGAGGCTCCACACTGATCTTGGACAGTGCACTTCTCTGCAGCTTTTTTAAGGGGTAATACCTAACATTACTACTGGCAGGCAGTTTTACATTGGCTCAAAAAAGGCAGTTCTGGATTATTTGATTTATTTGGGTAGATTGAAACTCTCATAATTTCCCACAGGAGCCCACTGTTCACAATTCAGTATTCAAGAGGCATTCAAGATGAATCATTTTGGTTTTAACTTGAAAATGATGACTGTAATTCATTGATCGCTAGAGACGTGCTATCCATATGGGTTATGATGTTCACGGCTCTAGGTTGGGGGGCCAGCCAATGCCTGCTCCTCCTCCAGAGAATGTCTGGCGATGCTCCAGCCCCGTGCCATTGTTGTTCTTGCTGCAGCATTTATCCAGACTCTCTCTGATTCAGATCTCCGGCTCAGATGCCGTCTCCCAAATGAGCAGTTGCATATCCAGACTCTCATATTGCTGGTTCAGGCACAACGCTGCTGAGGCTGAAGCCTCTGTTGACTTTTGTGATACTTAAAGTAGTAGCTTGCCATTGCTGGAAAAGACTTAATATCTCTACTGCATGAAAGTAAGTTCAGGCTCTTTTGAGAAATGTCAGGGGGCCGAGGTAAGCAGTCTTTTTTAATTAATATGAAGTTTTGCTATGACTCACCAGCCCTACCTCCTTCATTTATTATTGCTAGCTATGGGATATTAGGAAAATGGTTATTTTTTGGTTATGCAATAAACATTAAAATTATGCAGAACTGTTGGAGGGATGTTTTATGAAATGCATGGATTCCTTTGTTTAAGTTAGAGAGTTATTAGTGGAGAGGAGTGGCAGAGGGAGGAAGAATAGGTTTGTTTTATTTGTCAGTATATTATTTTGGTGAAAGAGATAAAGCAAGAGCTACTTGAGGGACTGTAAGATCATAGAGAACACATTACCTTAGAAAAGCTGAACAATTTCCTGATGATTGTTATAACAATCACTATTGTTGTGCCTTCGGCCTTCTCTTAACTTAGGGACTTCATAGAGGGAGCTTGTCTAATGTCTGTCAGTTGAATATAGCATGCAAGTAATAGAAACTGTACAGCTTCAAAAGGAAGGATATTAAAAGTTAGAGCAGTCTTAACAGTCCACTGCCACTTCTTTGTAATTCCTAGAAATCCTCCAAGCACCCTAAGCACTGCTTTTAACTTCTCCTGAGATATCCCGCCTTCCACCACACTATTTCCCAAAAGAAAAATGTTTGCAGACCCATCAAGAACTGTCGGTGTCAGGGAGTTGAGCAGTTTAGTAACTGGATGAAGGGGAATGGTAAGAAGTCATGCTTCTGATGTAAATAGAGCGCATTTTCTTTTCTTTTTTTTTTTTTTTTTTTTTTTTTTTCTGCTTTAAACTTTGGTTGCAGGGGCTACCAGCAACCAAGTATGCAGCATAAAGCTGACTCCTCAAATGGCTGTGGATAGCGAGTGTACTAGGTGATAGTTTTAGCTCAGGTTTTGTACTACTCTTGTGTTCAGTGCAAGGGAATTAAGATGTCTTTCTTAAGCTGTCTCTCACATTCAGGCCACAGGTCTGAGAAAGTAAGAAGCCCCATGTCAGAGCTTCTCTTTTAGACACAGTAGTTTGAAAGAAACAGATTTTTTTGGTTCTTAAACTTACTAGCACTGAGTGAAGTGTTTTAGAAGAGCTCTAATCTTAAAACAAATTGATTGTTTTTATTAAAAATTATGAAGAAGGTATAATAGCTTTTCAGCTATGTGAGTTGCTAGTGGGAGGTTGACAAAAAACAACTCCCATTTAAATGCCTTGATTTTTTAAAGGGTTATTTGTGCCAAAGAAAATATATCCTGCCTTGACAAGGAAAAAGATGAGTAGAGGAAAAAAATAAAAAGGCTGTTTATTGCTGCTTCATTTCTTCCAGTGATGTTCGCTTATTCAAATGCTTCTTTTATTCACTTCTTTTATTTGAAAATCAAACAACTAATGAAGAATTATTTTAATGTTGTTTAATTTCAGGAAAATTTCCTGAAAACTTACTTCTGATGGCTTTGGAGCAGTTAGCATGATAAGATGTACATGTGCCATTGAAGACTGGTGATGTGTCATGGGAGACCAAATGTATATTTGATACAGCTGAAGTCTTTTCAAGCTTACTCCAAGAGGGAGCAAGTTGCCTTTACACTGAGTGCTGTCAGCAGCACGTTGCTGGCTGAGCGTGCTATCCCATCGTGGTATGGAGCAGTTAGGTTAAGGTAATTAAAAACAGTATTAAGTCTGTAATTGAATTCTGTCCAGGAAGGTACTCCTTACCTTGGAGCTTTTGTAACTGCTACAGTATTGAGATCGTGCTGTTATTTTGTTTATCAGGCAGGATTTAAGGGATCAGTTGGTGCAAGTCTTCAGCTGTTCATCAGAATATCGCAGCCTCCTACTCTGTAGGACAAAAGAGTTCCTCTGACCTAATTGAAAACAAACATGCTTATGAGCCCAATGTGCAAGGGACTAAAATCCAGAGCCAGATCTTACTGCTGTCCATGGGATTTTGTCCAGTGGCTCCCAAGGATTTTGCCCATAGTTTACATAGTGTGATGTTATGTTTTGTGCCAAGCCCAGCTTCTCTTTTCTTCAATTTCTCTAAAGGCTGAGTCTAATGACTATAGACGGTCAACAAGCAAGCATTGCAACCGTTGTGCAGCCATCCCTGCCTGACCCTCTCAATGAACTGCAGCTAAATGAAGACCCTTGGGGAAATCTGCTGTAGGCAACAACAGCTGTAAAAGGGGATGACTTTGAGTGGTGCCTTGTCATTTAGTAGGATTCCCTTTGCCTTGGGACTTACTTTTTGCCCCTGAAGCAAAGATGTTCCCTCAGGAAGTGGAACTGGTTCCTTTTGCCTCTCTCAGGCAGAATTTCTGTAAGGAAATACAAAGCAAATAGGGCTTGTTTCCTTTGAGCATCTGCAGAATGGCATAGCAGGTGGCAGTGAGAGTCTATGCAGGCCAGTTGCCTGGTCACAGAGAGCAAAGTGCCTTTGCAGAGGAAGGAAACAGCACAGAAAGAACAAACTGGTTATTCAGCGAAGGAAGGCAAAAGCATTCACATGGTGCCAGGAAGATTTTCCCTACCATCACCAAAGCCTATGAATACACAGGCAATTAAGACACAGAAAAACAGAAGGTTCTTTTCTTTCCTCTACTGCATATCCAGTGCCTGATGCATTTCTCCTCATTACCAAGGACTTAAAAAGAACAAAGATCTGCTCATATCCTTTCCAGTTGGAGCAGATGTAATGGATGGGAGCAGCTAAATGATGAGCTAAGATCTACCCCTCAGCCCATGTTTGATTTCCTTGGACACTGACCTAGATGTTTAACACCGAAATCAGCTCAGTTAGGTCAATGCTGCAGCCACTCTTTCCTGTTGCATTGCAGGCAGTCAGAAAACAACAGTAATGCAGATCCATGGGGACAGGACTGCACACAGATCATTTGTGCACATGTATCCAAATCATCCAGGCATAAGAGCCACAGATAGTTCATGCATCCAGAGGGTTGTTCTATAGACCATCCATTTGTGAAAGCAGCTGCAAACACTTCTTCCAGTTTTCACTGTTTGATAAAGTTATAATGCTTCTTACTGGAGTGGCTTCAGCCACCTTTGTCGTGGCTGTGCAGGTCCTCAAAAACGTGTTCCTGAGAAGAAATGAAGGGAAGTACACCTCTTCTCAGCAACGACAAGAATTGCATATAGTTCCAGTTTAGCTCTATTTTTTTTTTCAATGATAAGTTTAACCAGTGTTGACCAAAAATGAAGGAATGCAGCTCAGCCTGAGGTTGTGTTAAATGTAGGTGCAGTTGTCCCAGGAAAATGCCTAGTAGTGGGTTGAAGTTTTGAGTTATCTCTTCATCGTGACAACTGTAATTTGAGTTGGCAGCAGTGTCAGTTCCAGGTGTAATGACACTCAGAATAAGAATGTAAGGCAGGAATAGCTAAAGAAGGCAGAGTAGCTTTAATTGAGGAAAAACTTAACCTGACCTCCTCACATTGGTAGTTGGCATTCAGAAGTGGTGCAAAAGACATGCAATGATGAGGTAGGAAATGGGGCAACCAAGCACAAAGTGACAGGTATTCATGTCACCACACATCTTTGATCTGTCTGCATCTCGCAAACCAAGTGTGGTTCTTGGTGCCCATCTCTGAAAGAAACGTGCAGAAATAGAGGGGGGCCAGAACAGGAGACACAAGTGGTGAGAGGTAGGGAGTGGCTTCACAGGCAAAAGACAGTCACCTCTGGCTGCTGTAGGATGGCCTTAGAGGACTATGAAGTAGGTCTGCATAATCACCTTTCAAGTGGAGAAATTAGTCATAGAGCGACTGTCACCTCTTACACTGATAACTGTCATCATCCAAGGAAACAATCAGGAAGCAGCTTTAGGTAATACAGAAAGGAAGTACGTAGCATGTAGCTATTGCAGGCAGCCTGTTGCCGCAGAATAGCTAGGGAGTGAGAAATAAAACTGATTTTGGCAAGTGACTGGATAAAGTCCTGGAAGAGGAGGCCTAGTACTGTGTAGAGGCTGATGTGAGTGCAGAGCCTTCCAGAAGAAGGCCTAGAGCAGCAAAAGGCAGTAGGCTGGATGAGCAGACATGAGTTTGAGCCCTTGGGCACTGACCTGGATTCTTACCGTTTTCTGCAGTGTCTCCTGCTGCTGCTCTTGCAGGCAGGGCACCGAGTCAGCTTAGAGAATCCAGGTAGGATGTATACAGGAGATTCGGAGTAATGACCTGGGTCCTTTTGGTAGAGCTTGATGTTTGTTTTGAAGCACCACAAGCCTGGAAAATATGCTGATGTTGAGAGATGCTTTCATATATATAAAGTGCAGATGGGATGAGCCTGAGACATAAGTCCTATCATTCCAATGCTGTTTCCAGGTAAAATAGTGCAAGAACTGGTATGAGATTTCTTTAACAGGAAAATAAAGAGGGGAAGTGTAATTAATGACAATCAAAATGTGTTTATGGGAAATAAATCTTGTCATGCTTATCTGATGTCTTTTTTTTCTTTTTTTGAGATTATAAGATTTGTTAGTAAAGGTAATTAGTGCAGATGTGTTGATTTCTTAAATTGGGTGTTGTACCTTGCAGATCTTGATAAAGAATTCAGAATAGTAGCAAATAACTTGCAGTGTACTAATAGTTTAAAAACAGGTTAAATGGCAATCAAAATACAACTGCAAGCAGGGAGTCATTATCACATCATGTTGTGTCATGCTGCACAGATTGCTTCTCATCCCTATTTTATTTATTATTTTTTATCGATAACAGGGAATAGTATGTGAAAGCACCAGAAGGAACACTTGTTGGTGACACAAATGATAAAACTCTGCAGACAAACTATGAAAAAGGACAAGGTCACAGATGGAAAGCAATAGCAGATTTCTTGTTAAACTTAGCTTAGGGAAACAATGAATTTTAATATGGTCAATTATGAAGCACAGTGTTAAGGCATACGGAAAAGTAGTAGTAGTTAGCTGTGTTTTTAACCTGGAGGAGTCAGTTCTGAGATGTAGCAAATCTGAAAAAAAATACGCTAGGTATTTTTTTAAATTATTTATTTATTGTTATATGGGAACCCTAGATCAAAACTATGCCAGAAGACATAGTGCAGACTTACGAGTGTGAACAGAGGTACCCCTAAGGTGAGAGCTCAGGAAGCAGTGCATCACTTCTGTGCTTGACAAGTGCTCAATTAATGCAATGCTGCCTAATGTTTTGGTGTCCGCAGTTCAAGAAAGACACTGCTCAACTGAAGGAGCATGCAAATAGTGATAATGAGAGGGGGCGTGCTTCACAGCTGAGACTTCAGGAGAGCAGTCTCTTTAGTTTATCTGTGGGAAACCTAAGGGGCTGCAGTTTGTAAATACCTACTTAGAGAACTAAACTTTAATAAGAGGGCACTTCACGCCAGCAAACAACATATAAAAAGAGCCAGTGGCTGGAACCAGAAGCCAGGCAATTTCACACTAGAAATGAGGCACAAGTTTTTTCAGCAGTGAAAGTAATTAAACATTGGAACAATTTACCATGGGAATGTGGTGGATTCTCTATCACTGGCAATTTTAAAATCAATACTAGCTTTTTCTTCACAACATATGTTCTACCCAAGCATGAATTAATTCAGGGCAGTCTTATGAGCTGTGTTATTCAGAAGATTGCAAGAGAAGTATGCTCTTCCTTCTGGCATTACAGTCTCTATTTTTTAACTCTTGGGTGATCCTTTCCTCCCACCCAAAACCCTCCCCCCTCCTCCGTCCCCCTATTTATTTATTTATTTATAGGTCTTTTAACATTCTTACGTGAGTGATCAAACATATTTCTCAGTGTTGTTTCTGATTTGAATACAAGAAAGTGATTTTATTTTTCCCTCTTGGATAGGCTCGCGTTTTCTATCTCCAAGTTTTGAACATGAGTTTATTGTCATTAATTTTGGTTTTGGCCATGGTTTGCCTTAATTCTTAATTTTATTTTATTTTTTTTTTTTGCGCGCTACAGTGGTAGTTGCAGTCTTCCTGAGGGATCAGTCATGGCTTCATTGGTACTCCTAAATAAAACCGTCACGGCAGTGTCATCAGGTCCTCAGCCAGCTGGCACCACATCACTCATTCCCTATCTCAGTGAATTCTCTTAACTGTCAGAGCAGCGAGGCCATGCACAAATGGCCTGTGGGGAACAATTCCTCCTTTTCAATAACCTCCAAGCCATGCTAGCTGGCGTAGGTACCAGTGACCGCATTAGTAGTTCAACAGCGTAGACCTGTGCCTTTGCCATCTTAGTTATGAAGTATAGATGAAGCCCTACATGTCTCTCCTTTTTTTTTTTTTTTTTTTTTTTTAATCAAGCTCTAACAATTAAAAAAAAAAAAAAAAAAACCTTCAAAAGTGTTTTGTAGGAGGTTGAAGCCTTTCATGGCAAACAGTAGATTTTTGATGAAAATTTTGACAAGTGTATGTCCAAATAGTGGATTCAACTTTCTAAATTCCTTTCAATAAGGCCGATCCGTTCCTTCCAAGTAGCATAAAAATACCTTGATTAAAATGTTTTGATAGATTCTTATTTGACTTTTTCTACTAAATACTATATATTGTATTTTGTGTTTCATGTTGCAGTGCTTTGATGTTATCCAAATGCACCATGCCAATATCATCAAAATGAAACAATCCATCATCATTCTGATAGAATATTTCATTTAACTCTAATCTTGATTTTGCAGAGCTATTGTTCTGCAGGAGCTTCCAAAATTTCAGCTTTCAGCTTGACTTGAAATGAAAACAAATGATGAATTTCCAGAACTTCCCTCAGAGAAGCAGCTTTTTTTTTTTTTTTTTTTGAGGGAGATGAGGACAGGCTAAGCACACACTACGCATTGCAGTGACTCTTACAGCCAAGCTTTTAAGTGTCAGTGTGACCTCTTGAGATAAGTTTGTTGCACTTGTCCACAACTAACGATGGGTATCAACTCTGGACTGTATTCATAGCAAAATGCAGACAACTGTGTTAGCCAGGCACTTAAGTTCTCATGCCTTAGTGTTTCTTCACTGTCTACATACTCAGTCGAGTCAGACACATTTGGTCAGCAAGACTGCACTCCAAACTGGTATAGACAAAGGCTGTGACTCAGCTGCCCAAAGGTGAGCTATATGGAGCTGTTTTAGTTGCCTTAAAGTGTAAAGAGCTTTGCAGATGACTTAAATGACAATGTCATGGGACTTTTTGAAAGACATGCATGCTACTCTATAGACGTGATTCCCTTGTGTGTTATTAAGAGTACAAAGAAATGTAAAAGCATCATCATATAAAATTAAGTAGCTTTTGGTTCCTTCAGCTGTTTCAGCTCCATCTCATCTGCCTTTACAGAAAATGAGGCACTCCTTAATGATAAACAAGAATAAGGTAAAATAACAAGAAAATGAATAATTCTCTTCTTACACCACCATCTTTTATTTTCAGCGCTATATTTAAAGCGCTCTACTTAAGGAGAATCACAAAAGTCTTCCAAGCTGCTTCTCAGCTCGGGATAGCTCTGCTAGACTCGTAACTTGGAGGAAGGGATCATTAGACCATTGAATGATGGTCCAGGGCTCTGCTGGGGTTGATAAAAATTCCCTGAAAAGGCTGAGACCTGGATTCATATACTTGAATGAAGACAGCAGTAAAGAAAATTCCAACCTTACTTTCTTTTGCTATTGTATACAGAGTCAGATATCAACAAAGCTAAAACAAATAGTTTCTTTGCTTTTGTTAGCCCTACTTACATTGTTGCAGCAAGACCTTCAACTACCACAGTTTTCTAGTATTTTTTTTTTTTTCTTTTAAAACATGCATCTAAGTGTCTGAGGAAAGTAACCAGCTCCAGGAAGAATTCTGAACTCAAAAAAGGACAAATGCCAGCAATTCTTGTACCTACCTCTACAACCTCTTTAAGTGTGCTGTAAGTGACCTGTAACCTGATACTGAGTCATTGTCATGGAGTAGCCCACATTCAGGCTCATAATGTACCATATTGCCCAAAACAGATGGGCGGAGTCCAAGTGGCCTGCTGGAGAAGAAACATGACTGTTAACTGTTTGGCATACTGTTGGTTGTCTCAGGTCTAAACTGTCTTGGGAACCACTCTAAAAGCTCAGCAGTGTTGGTGGCTCCAGTGTTGTGAAACATTTCCAGGCACTAGTTTGTTTACTAGTAGAAGAACTGATGAGGAAGGTAGCTCAGAACTTTGTTATTGCTATTGATCTTACACCAAAAGGGTATTTCAGTGATGAGCAGCAACATAAAATGAAGAGATGGGAAGGTATAGAAATAGGTCATGTTTTCATCTGGATTCAATTTCTGATCCTCCAGTGCTTTGTGATGGTGTTTGTGTTCTCTCGGTTGGTTGAACTGGCATCAGGACAGACTGCTGTTTTCTGTAGATCTATTGGCAAGGGAGATGAGCCCAGTTCTGTTCTGCAGCTGTTCTTGCTGAAGCTCATTGCATGTATGCCATTTGTTTCCAGAACTTGGTATGAAGGGTTCTGTGTTGGAGTTCTGTTCTCATTAGCCTGTTCAGCTGTCAAAGTTGGGCTCTAGCCTTAGCTTCCATATAGTTGGCCAAGGGTTGCCCTATTGACTAGTTTTGGAAGATTTTCTTTGTGGAGTTGTATCCGCCTAGAGGATTCTTTATGGCGTACAGCAAAGTTGCTTTTTTTCCATAGTAATTCTTTCATTTTTAGACTGAGACTTGGTCATTCATTAATTATGAGGCTTCTCCATATATAATTTAAAAGATATTCAATGTCTGTTCTCTGTAATAAAATTTTACTCTGTTTTGGTAGTTTGAGATTCATTTTATCTAAGTTTGATCTACTGCTTCCAGGCAGTAGGCTGCAGAAATCATCCTATACTGCTTAATATAAACATCATCTGGTGTTAGCACCTCTTCCTGGGTTGATTTGCTGAAACTCAGGATTTGAAGAATGTCCAAGGAGGCTAGCGGGTCACAGGTGTCCATGATGCAGAGTGCTTCTCCAAGCCTACAATTATTTTATTTCCTATGCATGTTTGTGTAGGTTTTATTTTCAGCCTTCATCTTTGAGTTACTGTATGAATTTAATGAGTGGCTGTTTTTCTATCAATTTAATTCTGAGTGCCAGCCTGAGTCAAAAGCCTTTATTTAAGCCTGTGCCTCAGAAAAATACCTTTGCAGTTTTTGTCTGATACATGCTTGTTAATGAGCATCTGCACGGTAATGTGGTTAGCACTTAGTTTCCTAGGGAAGAATCCCATTTGAATTCTCAGGATTATGTTATTGTTGGCCGGATACCATAATGCTTCTTTCTTGACGATACCACTGACTAGACTGCTTAAAAACATAGCTGTGGTGTGGAGGGATTAAGTGCATCTTGGCTTTTGTGTATCTGGGGTAGTTAGTTAATTTGACTGTATGTGGTCCTGAAGAGAGTCAGGCGGGCACACATGCCCCTCTCCCAGTATTCAGCTTGCAACAAACTTTAGAGAAATACATGAGAGGGAAGTTTTTGTGATACGGAAAGCCAGAAGGCCTGAGGAGTGCCAGAGCCACAGCAAGCACACAGAAGGTGGGGGGGAGTGATGTGTTTAAACATTTAGCCACAGTTGTGAGGAGGAAATTGCAGACAGGGTAGAGCGGAACGCTTGTTAATTGACGATTTTCTGGGCATTCTAGCATACAGGCACTCGCTCCTGTCTTGTTACTTGCTGAAGAGGAAGAGGGGTTGAAAAAGAAAAGCCATTTATTTTTCTGTGTGTGTTTTTAATTGTCCCTCCTGAGATGGGCTTTTGCACAAGTTGCGTGTTCAATCTGTTGCTTACAATTTGTTTTCTGACAGTTGAGGCTCAGCTATCAGAACACACCAGCTCCAGAGGGGTGAGACAAAGGGTGGCATTGCTGTCCCATGGTGTATAGGCTTTATCAGATAAGTTCTGGGGGCCTGTAAAGTTGTCTCTTCATCTAGGCTCAAATGGTAAGAACTTGTCCCTCTAGTATCAATTTGAAGTGTGACTTCTATCCTGGTGGGCCTGCATGGTTAGATGCTCTGCCCATTTACTCTGTGCAGCTGTTGTATGTTTCTTCTTGCAAAGACAATGCCAATCAAAAACACTTTGTAGTTAAGGAACTGGCATTCTCTCATCTTATAGAGAAGAAAAATGATAAGGCAAGTTGTACTGATCTACTGCTATTGTCGTATCACTACTTGGTGATGGAAGGCAGTTGGGTCTCCGCTGTCCATTTAGTTTTACTGATGGTCTTGTTCTTCTTGCTTCTAGACTTCTTCCCAGTACATTTAACAACATGGCTGGATATGTGTGCTGAGATGAATTCCTCAAAAGCAAAGAGATTACTTAAATGGACACATTGACTTCAATAGCGATGATGACTATGCAATATGAAGATACCCAATCTCTGTGTAACTGCCTTGTTTTCAGTTTGGTTATGGAAGCAGGAACTCACTGGGAATTAAACCACCCTGCTCCTCCAATGTACTTTGTGGGCCTTGCCGAGCTTTGTGATGTGGCGAGGCTTCTATTAGTACCAAAACACATCATTTGGACTTGCCAGCAGTGCCCTGCTGTGTGTAGATGGCAGCTGGCCAGATGTGTTTTACTCTGCTCAGAGCAGAGCTCAGGGAAGCTGCCCTGAGGGGTGGCAGCTGTTTTCATTAGCGGTTCCGGCAATGCTCTACATAAACCTGAACCACAGATAACAGTAGTAGGGAAGTGAGAATGCATGAAAGAGAAGAACAGATGAAATTTCTTACCTTATACAGGAAGAGAAATAAAGGGGGAATGTCAGATAACTCAAGGGAGCCCCTGCTGAGTGTTTTTTTTTTTTTTTTTTAATCTTGAGAGCCTAGCAAGGGCCATTTCATTTCTTAGTCCTTAGGAGAAAGCTTGATCAAAGAGATCACAGTTTTAATAGCTCAGATTAAATGCAGTAATAAATAGGAAGAGGTGGGTTCTCATTATCTGTGGGCTCAATATAGGCTTTCTGGGATAAACTGAATATATACTATAAGTTTTCTATACATTTCCACTGTTTCTTTCATAATTAATATTCTTTTATTCCACTTCTCGGCGTCCCCTCTTCCTGTACACAGGTCCAATTCACTGAGTCCTTGTGGTTATTAGGATGTTGGTGATGATCCATTTGGAGTTCAGTAAGCAGGTGTCATGTAACATATAACAAACTACAGCTACCGAGAGGTTGTCTGACTGTGCCTTGAATCCAAACTTGAGGCAACCATAACCTAAAGAGTAATCTGGAAATAACTTCCATAAGGTCTTTACATTCAGTTCTGCTGTAGGTTGTAGATATGGACATGATTTTGCTGTCCCCCTTCATGATGTGGCTGTGGAGCTCTTGGTGTTACTGAACGATTTCAGGATTGCTGAGTAGACAGTAATACAAATATTACATTCCTAATGTGAGCCTGTTGGTCTACTGGACGCCTGACATTGAGTATGAAGCAATACAGTGGCACTTTAAAGAAGAGTGCGCTTTGATAGAGTAGATGATGCATGCTTCCAAGGGAGATTCTTTGAATTTGCCTTGTCAGTAATTGTCATGATAGAAGACACTGTCTGAATTATGTTTATAAGTCTGCTTTCAGGAGTTTTTCAAAACGGAGTTTCATCCCATTGGTAGTGTTGAGACTTACAAATGTGTGCTATTCTTCCCCAGAAGCAGATGGAAAAAAAGATGAAATCTCTCTTTTTTTCTTCTTTTTTTTATGAAAGAAATATTTAGGCATATGGAATGCTTTTCTTTTGACATCATAGAGATTTAATTTCAGAGATTCTGAAACATTGCGTTTCTTCTTTATCATCTCAACTGCTAAATGACTCAAAATATTTCAGCTTTTAAAATGGAACACAAACTGGTACATACTCTTACCTGACTAAAATTAAACATTTAAGTGCTTCCTTGTAGAAGTGTCAATGAAATTGATTCAAATTTCCATCAAAGTATTTTTACCCACCCATGACAGTGTTTTGCTTTGTTTTTACACCAAAGTTCTTTTGAGGAACTTCTGACAAAAATCTTTATAATGTGCTTGGAACTGGAGAAGTTCCAAACATGTATTTTTATAATAATAAATATATATATATGTATATTCCAACAGAAATGCATTTAGTCCCCTTCCAAAAGTGCTTCCTTGACAGACTGTGTTGACAGTATCAGATATTACAGTCTTTGGAATCAGAATGGGGAACTGGCTGAGAGGTACTTGTCATGAATTGCAAATAGCTAGCATTTAGCCTAAAACAAACAAACAGAAAAACCCACGATTGCTTGGAAGATGGTAGAGAAGCCCACTTAAACCATGCTTTCTGGAATAAGAAGATATTTCTGATTTTCCCTTTATCCTTTTTTTTTCTTTTCCCTGCTAAAAGATCCACATGTACAAACATTTTCTTTTTTGGTCTCATTTGAAAAACTTAGAGACATTCAGATATGTTGTGTGTACTCCCTTTGGCTAATTAATACACTGCAAGATATCACTGCACTCCAGAAAGCGGTTCATTGCTCAGACAATAAGAATATTACTTATCTGACCAATTGCAATGGAACAGTACCATTTGAATTTGGAATATAGCGTGTGTGTTAAAGCCATTTATGAAAAAATGTGAACAATTTAACAAACATAATTGGAAAACAAAAACAAACAAAACCAAATTCAAAGCAATGGCCCTCTGGTCATGCACAGAAGCTGAGTATGTTGGCTGTCTTATCTGGCATGCGTTTCTTGCTCAGCTGTACATACAGACATTGTCCACCAGGATTTGGATTGGGAGCCAGGAGCTCGTTGCTAGGCCTTCAGCTGGTAACATACTTCTATCATTAAATACTTCCCTGATAGAAATAGCTGACATTTAGAAAGCTTTTATGGAATGTGCCTTAGTATTTAATAAAGAATTTGAGCCTTCGTATGAGAATCATTTTTAGTTCTGTGTTTTTGAAAAGATATTCTGTAGATTGCCTATTAAGTTTCTCAAGAACCCTGTTAAATGCAATATGTATTACAATCTGTAGGATTGTTCTGTAGGGCCATCTTGTAGCCTGCCTTCTGAGAACAGTTCTGTTAAGCCAAAGAAGTCAGTCAGTCTTCCTGGTAGGTCAGATACAAAACTACTGCTCATCAGCAGAGTTCCCAAGATCTCCACGAGCTATCAGTGAAGCTGTATCTGTTTATAAGGATCATGGAGCAGTCCCTATGAATTTCTCTGCTTTCTCTCTCATGCCTTCAACTATTGAAGCTAATTTTTGAATAGGAACAGAAAAATGGCAACTGAACAACTGGAGTTGTACAGTGACAATTGGACTTCAACATTTTTATACCCTTGCCAATCTAAGTAGCATTGCAGGTGTCTTGCACCTTTTTTTTGCAGCAGCCTCTAGTACTGGAAGATAACACTGTTTTTCTGCAAAGTGTTTGGCAGAGCGTGACCAAAGAGGGGAGCCAGTATGTTAGTAAAGCAAGAGAAGTAGCAGCAGTCAGGCAACAGGATGTAATTAAGGATTTCTGGATGCTTGCGTGGGCCTGTCACTGGTGTGTATTACTGTCTTTCAGAACACATCCACTAGTTAATTAAAGCTAAATGCAGATCACCTTCTCTGCTTTCTTTCCTGTTCTGTTTTTTCCTTTTTTTTTTTTCCCCTTCCCTTGAGCTAAAGGTCTTGGATCACTCCACTGATCAGAAGCACTGATTCAAACTGACTGCAGAGTCTTTAGCTAGATGCATGCCTGTCTATAGAACAGGAAGCAGATGCAATACAGGAGGAGTCTCAACTTATTTATCTTCCTGTAATCCTAGTTTATATGGCACTCAGTGCCTCACCTTTGTATGACTCAACTGAATCAAAGGACATGAGTTGCACTGGAAGCAAGCCCATCTAATAAGCTGTTCTTTGGGTTAATCCTTCGTACAAATCAGGTGGCCTCAGCACTTGAGGGAGCATCCCATGGGGGCTCTGGGATGGAAGACAAAAAGGTAGTCACTGGGAACAAACTCTTTAGGAGTGGGGAGTTGCTGCTGCGTGGTGTACTAGAGAACAAGAAAGAGGATGGGTCAGCAGCAAGGTGCCGCATGTCAGAGTACAAGGATGAGTTAGGAGTCATATATCATCTGTAAAAGGCATGCCTTGAGTTTTAAGAAAGCCTGGTCGTGTCTTTTCCTTTCCACTAAGCAGTTCTCTGTGACCCTGTCTGCCTGGCTCAGCAGTTAATGTATTGTGCATGGGAAATACTCGTATCTATTAAGTATTGAATATTCTACACTCTTATTGCAGGAACGTTTTCCTCGGGATTTCTGAATGTAGTTAAATGTCATGTATATGTACTGGGAAATCAGAGTACCAGTTAGAACCAGGAAAAGACTGCATTTATTCCCATGGTACTTCTGCTAACATTAAAATATTTATAATCTGTCTCTACTTGGACAATTTTTCCAAACATGGCACTTTCTTTAAGAGTTGACCAATATCTATTTTAAGAACCTCTTAAAAACTATAAAAGCATTTTTATGTAGTATGTGCTTATAAAAGTATGTGGCTACAAGCAGCATCCACAGGACACATTTGCAGTAACAGACTCTCATCTTCAAACTGCAGAAGCCAGAGTCTGGCACTCTGGCCCTGATCATCCCATGTGTGAGACACTAATTCCCTGTGCTCAAGAGAATGGATAAAAGGCAGCCCATCCTATTTTCACTGGTGACGCTGACTAGATGGTTAACACTGGGACTGGGGAGGCATTGACAAGGATGTTACCACAACCCATGTGTGAGCCACCCAGTGTCCCTTTTTTCTTGCAGATGGAGAAAAAACTTTCTGACTTGACAGCATAAAAGAAGGGGTTTTTGTTTTTTGGGTTTTTTTTTTCTAATTTTTTCTTTCCGGGGGGAAAAATTATATAGAATTATGTCACATCAAGAAAAACACAATGATTAAAATAACTTGCTATGAATATTCATTCTCAGCTTGGCAGATGGATGAAGTGGGCTGAGCATTTGCAGAATATTGCTAACTGAGCTCTCTTCCAGAGAATAACATTTCAAAAGAATTTCCGATTAGGTCTGTTGGCCAAAACTATAAAGGATTTTTCTCTTCCTTCTTTTCTTTCTTTGGCATTCGGAGCTTCCACCTTCCTGCCGAAATGATTTTCTCTCTAATCAACAGTTTTGGATACTTCTGAAGCCTCACACTGAGGCCTTCCAGATGGGTTCACTGCAGTGGGAAGAGGAATAGTCGTTACCATTATTATTATTATTATTATTATCATCATTCTTAACTCTTACATTTACATTGTCACGCTTGTCCGGAAGGATCTCAAACTGCTTTACAAACAAAGGGTCATTTCCACCCTCCAGTGAAACAGTTGCTTCTGAAGGAATGAACGTTTTGTGGAGTAGCTTTGTGATAAGGAAAAAAAGAGACTGTGCATGTTGGGAAGTTTAAAAAAAAAAAAAAAGTAATTAATGAGAGCAGAGTGAATCGAACTGGAATTCAGCTGCGTTTGTGTGTAGGGTATGGTGAGAGATTGCATGGACACAGCAGCAAGCAGTTGGTAGCAGAGTAGGAGTACCTCCTTGGAGTGTTGCAGTGCCCCCTAGCAGCAGCTTTCATTATTAGTCAGAATAGGCTTTAAAGGACTCCTGAATACAGTCACCGATGCTGTCTCATGTTCGTTTTTCAACAAAACAAGTTAAGAAATACTCCTCCAGGAATAGCGTTGAACAAAAGGGCTATGTTGTGAGAATGTATTTAGTTCTGGTGGCAGTGTGACATCAGGGGAAAAGAAAAAAGTCCTTTTTTTAAAAATTGAAATATTTGGTGTTGCTTCATGTTTTTCTTGAATTTCAACGCTATTCCAGTTTTCCTCACAACTTGAAGCTGTACTGGGGTCTTGGCTTTCTGTGCCATTGCCTTCCTTGTAGGCTAACAGAATCTTCTGCCCCCGCCCCCCCCCCAGATTATTTGCCTTGTTCCACGATGGCTGTGCAAAGCTACACACAGCACGTCTAATGCCATTTTGCCTAGTCACATGGGAGTGCAGAAAGGTGTTCAAGGTGTTCCTAACGTTTCCTTTCCAGAGCTGTCAGTGCCAGTAGGAAGCGTGTGTTAGGGAAACCCAGAAGCTTTTACTGCTTTGGACAGATAGAAGAGCTGAAGAAAATATGATCATTCAGGAAAAGAGCAGAGAAAGGCGAGTTTATAAGGAAAAGAGGAATGCAGCAAGCAGGAGTTTGCTTCAGAGTGATTTGTTATCATCCCAGTGATAGTTCTTGTTTCAACTGAACGTGATCTCTCCTGAGAAGAGGAGGAATCTTATCACGATGATTGATAATTCCTTCAGAGGTTCCCCAGTAGGTATCAGGATGCAGAAAACCGCTCTCTTCTGAGAGAGCAGATAGGAGCCAAGCACGTAGCATACTGCTCCAAGGATCTCCCTTCTCACTTCAAGTTCAGCCCTTGAACCAGGATGTTTCATTGCTTTGGAGAGCAGAAACAATTGTTTGAGGGCCATCCCAGGAAGGCCTGTGGCAGGCTGATGTGTGAAAGCCAGTGCTCCGGTTTAATAAACTCAGTACCACTTGTACACCTCTCTGGCAAATGGATAGTGACACAGAGTCACCAAGCTTTGCCGGTAGTGTTGCCTGAGGCTTTAATTGCTTTCCACATAAAGTTATTTATCTCCACATCAAGAGGGTTGAGACCACATTTAGGGAGTAATTACAAAGCTGCCAGAGGGACTGGTGTTTGCCATGCCAGCCAGGCTGTGATTTATTGGTTCTGCTTGCGCTTAGAAAGCAAGCTCTCCCCTCACCTCTTCCCTTCATCCTCTGCATTATGGCCAAAGGCATCCGTATCCCCCAATTCCCTCTTATACTATCTGTATGGAATATATTGGGCAGCTGTAAAGAATCAAATACTGTGAGCCTAGTCTTGAACACTGCTCTTATTGCTTTGCTCCTGAGGTATTTTTTCCTTTCTCTTTTATTTCTTCTTATATAAAAGTAATTGATATTAGAATTTTCAGTGGGATTTAATGATGGTATTTGGGGAGTCTCTTCGCTTTGCACGAACTCTTGATTCTTCTGTGCTCTTCACAGCAGTGAAGTCTTATTTTTCTTAGAGGATTTGAAATGTCTGTGCCTCATCAGTGGGGTCTCTATGGTTTTCGTAGTTGTTTACTTGTGAAATATGAGTAAATGCAGTGGGCTCAGTCTGTAGTCTTATCTAACTGATCTGCAGATCCCTGTACTGTCCCTCCCTGGGGCTCCATAAACCCACCCAGGTCCAAGTGCCTGTTGCTTCTGATCTGCATCCATCCTTGCTAATCTGTTCTTTCATTAGTTCATTCCTTTTTGATTTGGTTTTGCATAACAACAGCTTTCAGGTAAAGCTCTATTTAATCTGAGTATCACACTCTGTTGGATATTGGACCTTAATACATCTCTTCTGCTAACCCAGTAGATTTTTGTGATCTCTTGATGCATTTATGTTAGTGGACTGGAAACCTTGCCCCAGCAGAAGCGTGATACTGAGATTTCTCCGTAGATCATAAACTGCAAGGATGAAAGGGATCTGCTTGAGTACAAAGAATACTTACCATAAACATGGAAACAGTGAAAGAGACACAGCAATTGCCTAGGTAGCATGCTTTAAGGCTTTGCTATCCTTAGAAATAAAACTTTTTCCTAATTCACAAATCAAGTTCACCATTTTGTATGCTAAGCTGATTTATTTCCTTTTTTTTTTTTTTCCCTGACTGCTGCAGACACAGAGCAGCCTCCTAAAAATAAGTTTTCATGTATTCAAAGACTGCTAGTCCTGTAGTCCTCACTTTTATAGATAAAATAGAAATACTTGTGCCAACCTTTCTTCATGGTTCAGGCTTTCTAAATCTCTTCAATTTTTCTTCCACTCTGGATTTATTCCAGGTAATCTGCCTCTTTCCTGAAATCTGGTGCCCAAAACTGGAGAACTGCTCTCCCAATGAGGTTTCTCAATAATTGTATTCACCTTTCTCATTACACCTTGTACCTCTTGTGCATTATTGTCCTTTTAACACAGCATGTGTTTTCTTTACAATATTCCTCTGTTGCCTGGTACTTAGTTTGTGAACTCAGGTCATTACTGTAGCACCACTCAGTATCTAATCAGTGATACTGCTGAGACACTGTGTGTATGATGTAATTCCCCTCTTTGATGTAGTATTTGGAAGCTCTTTCTGTCAGGTTTCACCTTGCTTGTTTTGGACCACTTCTCCAATCTTCCAAGATCACTTTGAAATTAGTTCTTAGTCTCCAAAGTGAGAATACAAATAATCACTCTCACTTCAGTGTCTTTCACCCGTTCTCACTGGTGCAAAGAACCACAGAGTAACAGCAGTATGACATCAGTCTTTTCCCCCAGGCATCTTCCCTAGCAAAATCGCTATAAGAAAGTATAATTATTTCAAAGTGGAAACAAATAAATTTTGTATTTTGCTTGTTTGTGTGGGTTGGTCACAGTGGGACTGGATTCCTTTTTGCTGAAAGGATACCTGTGTAGCTTTGATTTCTTCAACCTGTCCATCTCAATGTTTAGATTTGTTTTAAGAGTTTCCTCAGTTGGATTTCTAGATTCTTGTTTACTTTTCTCATTCAGAAATGTCTTTCTGACTCTCAAATAATTTTATTTTCTTGTCCTTATTTATTAGGATAGGGATTTTAATCTTTATCTCTTCCAAAATTACAGTTTTTTCAGCCAGCTTCCTCATTAGTTTTACAATCCTCTTTCAAACAATTTAGTGCTTCACTTCAGTGGTTTGTTTTTTTTTCTCTTTATTTCCTTTTGTGGAATTCCTAAAGGACACGCAGCCTGTTCATGAAGTGGTCATTGTTTTTCAGTGCATCAACAACAGTTGCTTTGCAAATAGACTTCTGTCTTTCATGTCAAATTGCACCGAAAATAGCCTCCTCTCTTTGAGCTTTGGAGTGAGCTGTTCTAAGTGATAATTTATTTAACACATCAAGAAATTATTTTCCTAAACTGTCACCCAACATGACACCTGAATCATTTCTGTAAGCAGATAACCAAAGTTATCCACATTTTTCTGCTTTATTAGAATGATTGCTGCTTTGATGTTCATCAGCATTATGCATTTAGTATTTTTCTGTTCTCTTGATCAAGAGGATGGTGATGTAACCCTGCTAGTATATTGATATTCTCATAGCTGGGGCTTTTGGAGTTTTTTGTGAACATGTCAAAACGTTTTATCACTGGAATCTGGTGGGGGAGTGCAGCACCCTCATCTCTAACTGCCTAGCATGTTCTTCGTGTACAGCTTGGAACCCAAGATTATATTCTCCCATTGATCTTTGTCATTTCATTATAGCAAGCTTTTCTTCCATTACCCAGTGTTCTCAGTTAACCATTATTGCTCTCAGGCTTCCACAATGCTATGTACACACACGATGATTTTGCTCTTGGCTTGGAACCTAATTTTATTGAGATTCTGGGTCTGAAGCTCTGTTATTTCACAGAATTTATTTCTGAAGTTACAGCGTTTCTCAGCTTTGCTTCAGCTAAAGTTTCTGTCCTGTCCTTTGCTCCTAGATAACAGTTATCTCTCTATTACTGACAGCCCTAGCAGATGTCTTTGTCTGACTTGAACGCTCCTCAGCACCTGCCAGCTTTGCTTAGCTCTAAATTTAAGAAAATCCCTTCCAAATCATATTCATTTTCCAAAGAACGGTTGAGGTCTACTATATTTAAGATGGAGCATACCCTGAGCCCGCCCTGTCTACAAACACAGCATGTTTGTCTGCTGTCTCTGCATTCCTAGTAACATTTATATCCTTCCTCTTTATTTGATCTTTTCTGTCCCTACAGAGTCCCTGTAATTCTAGCCGTCTGCACAAGGTAATATGGTACCTATGAAATATTTCAAAGAAACCTGTCATAGAGACTTATGTGTATTTTAGTTGTAATTCTCTAGGGTGTCTCTTATACGACTATGTTTTATTGTTACAAGTACGTGCCGTGACCGTGGACCTCTCCTCTGTGCTCAATGGGTATTGGTCTGGATGCCTGAGGAAAGATACGAGCCCTACGAGCCCTGCTCCTTCACTTTCAGGCCCGTAACTGTGTGCTCTACTCCAACTTCAGGCCATGCTGATTCTTTGTAAAGCACTCTTAAAGTGAGGAGCAGAAGGGCAGGTTTTGGATCTTTTTTAACTTACTACGTTGAGGGTTTATTTTAGGTCGAGCAATTTTTGTTTGTGATGGTTGCCTGCTGGAAAGCTCATGTGAGGCACTGCCCTTATATCTTTCCAATGCTCTGCTGCTGTAGGAACTAAAACAGATTACTGCATGGTGATGGGGAGCACCTAGGGAAACAGATATGATTGATAAATTGGTAAACAAGCACTTTACACCCAAGTAAAAGTTGGCTGCAAATGTGTCAAGGTCAGAAGAGTTGCTTTGTTGAAAAATGAGAGGTTACATCTATGCCACTGTTTGCAGATGCCACAGATATTAAGCTGGTTTCTGTAAACAGACCATGATCTGGCATCTTAGATAATTTTGTGAATTCAAAAAGCAATAAGGTGATTATAATCAGGAGTATGGACCAAAATGCAAGAGGAAAAACACTGAGGTGCTAGAAATGTGGATTCAGAACCCAGTGTTAGTGCATATAATTTCTGTGCTCTCCTTTTTCTCTTTGTTTCTCTGGCGTTGAGTATAATGTTTGCCATTGTAGCCCTGTGCTGGCACCAGTAAACTTGATATAAATGAAAACCAAACACCCATCTTTAATCTGTTTTTATAGGAAAACTCAGCAGCATTGTGTTTTATCTCCCTGTTCATGGAATGTGCTCTATCAGGGATAGGATGGGAGTGGGATGTTGCTCCAGCCATTAGAGAATGGGCCATGTCCTCAGTTCTGCCTCTGACATTGTGAGCACTATTGGAAATGTCATGTTCTGCCTGTGGATTTCCATTACTTCTGCTAAGATAAGAGAGCTATCATTCCCACTAGTGTTCGAGCTGTGTTTTGGAAATCTTTAAAAGCACGCATTCAATAAATGCAGGGCCCTATTTTTACTATTTATCAGCTTGTAACTGGATCTCTCCCTTCATGTAGGTACATAAGTCTCATTTTTATCTGATCTTTGCCCCCTTGACCTCTTGTGCTCTTTCTCTTTTGGCTCCTATCGCTCTGTGTGAGCATGAGATATATTATTCAAATGCCCTCACACTTCTCTTATTGCTAATTATATATTAAAGAGGTTCCGACTTCATTTTTGCTCTCTTCAGAGTCTAAGTCCAGCCGTGACACTGACAGAGAGGGCTGCCGGAGCTTGGCAAGAACTTGTGCAAATGGCACTTCTCTTTTTGGACTGTCAGTCTTAATGGAATATTTGATGAGCTGGTAATAACCTCAGCACTCCTTATGTGCAAAGCTGAGGGAGAGAGAGACTTCTACCAGCTTTCGTTTATTAATGTATGCTTGCAAAAATAACGTTTTCTATGAAATGTTTTGCTGTGATTGATGCCACTTTCCATCAGCTCGGTGCAGGTCAGTGAAGCTGTTTGAAAGATCTCTTACTGTTAGTTTGTGCGAGTTTCATAGGATCACAGGGAAAATAGTGTAGAGGGATTTGGAAAGCTCATCTACTTCATGCTCACTTCAGTTGCAAAGTGTTCAGGCTGTTCTGCTCCCTGAGAGGTGTTGCTTAGGGTGCACTAGTTGTTACAGTTGGAAACATGAAGAGGGTGGTGTTAAGAGAAGTACACACTACCGTTTTATAAATTCACAGCTTCATAGCTTCAGAAAAGGTTGTCGCATCATCCTGATCCACCACTAGTAGTTTCATAGATCTGAGAAATTCACGAGCTCTAAGCCTGAGACTTTGGCTTAGACTTATGGTTATGGGTAGGTGCATTTGTAAGCAACTGTGGAGGTCTGGCTTAGTGTGTTCATTGGATTTTGCCTGGTCATTTTTGGTCTTTTGCTCTTGAGAATCATGCTATCTGCTTCTCTGTCTGTCTGAATTTAAGAACCCAAATTTGACCACCTTTTTTTTTGTGCGTGTGTGTGTGTGTGATCTTGACTGTTCATTGATTTTGCGTTTGAACATTGCCAGCTGCTGAGACACTGTATTGATGGATGTAGTGTAGGGACCTAAAGATGACAGGAAAAATTACTGAATCCAGTGACTTACTGAACCAGAGATGAGTCTTTGTTCTGTCACCTGCTCTATGAAAATCTGACCTAACACATGAATTGCGCTGTATCTTGCATATCAGGGAATCAGGATACCACAGGCAAACGTCTGTCGTATCATGAAATGCCAGAGGCTATAGCAGCAAATTCTCTTAACAAATTCCCTTTCTAAGATATACATAAGTTATGTTTCCCTTTGTTTCTCTAAGCTTTTGTACAGCATTTCCTTCCCAAGCAAGCAGGCATGAGTTGTGCCATGGCCAGAAGAACTTAAAAAGGCTTGCTAAGGCTGTGGATGCTAGAATTTCAGCCTATGTAGATACACTGAAAGATGAATTCTGAATTTAGTCCTCAACTGTCTCATTACACAGAAGTGTTTATGTCTGAAAAGAGTACAATGAGACCATTTGCTACCTTAGAGAGAACCAAAATGTTTTTCAATGTGTAGTACAAACTGTGCATACTTTGGCATCCAAATAAACAAGCAAAGCTCCATCACACTGTAGGCAAGACCCGTTTCGTACTCCTTTGAATACAGAAGGCACCTCCATCCCCCGTTCTCACAGAACACCAGACTCACAGAGTTGCCTTTGTTAGGGACTATTGGAATTTCTTACATTAAAACTCTCACTATTTCCTTTTGATTTGCTGTCTTTATTTTGAGTCTTTTAATGCATTAAGCTAGTAACTAAATAACAATCTACATACAGCTGATAGAGAGCAACAGATTAAACAGTATATTAATATGACAAAAATCAAAACAAAACGGATTTAGAGAAAATGTTCTGAGTCTATTGCAATGAAACATTTGAATGCTTTTGCTATCAAACATTTCATTGAAGTTGACAATTCCCGTAGAGAGATTTTACTTTTGATTTTTAAAAGTGGAATCAAAACTGTTTGGGCAGGTTTTTTTCCATAATCTCCAACAGTTTTAATGATAGATCTGCTAAATTTCATCAGGACCTTTATCCATAAGGAGAGTGTCAGTTCACTGACCTGAATGACTGTATGTTTTTAGAGAATACAAAGAATCAGGAGATTTTGTCTTTTGATGCAAATTCTGATGCTGACTGCCTGGCTCGCACCACATTAGTTTTCTCTTGAGCCCTTCCTTTCAGCAAATGAGGAATAGTCATTGTGACTTTTTTCACAAAAATGTAGTCAATAGGTGCTTGCTTGTATACAACCTGTATTACTGAGATGCAAGGAAATATACTGCTGATATATATGAGTAGCAGACCCAAAAGAAGCTGCTTAGCTTGCTTTTTTTATATCAAAAAGTGAAAGGCAGGGAAAAAGCTTTTCTAAGTCATTCCTTTTTCCCTTGATAGGAAGAGAATGATTTCTGCTTGGTCCACTTCCTACTAACCATCCCTCAACAGAGCTCCTGAGTCTGCTGGCATGTTTTCTGTGGCTGGGAACTCTCTCACATTTTCAGGAGAAGGACAAACATGTAAACTTGAAGGGAGTCTAGAGCTGGTGTAGTAGGTGTTGTGTCCTACTGCAGTGCACCTTGGCTGCTTGCACTCCATGGCAGGACAGATCACAGCATCACACTGCAGTTGTTTCAGGTGCCTGCAAGATGGTGCCAGGGCATCTTTTGTAGACGAGGACCTCAAGACACCAAGCTGATCATAGGATTACAGAATCATAGAATGGCCTGGGTTGAAAAGGTCCTCAAAAATCATCTAGTTTCAATCCCCTTGCCATTGGCAGGGTTGTCAAGCTCCAGACCAGGCTGCCCAGAGCCACATCCAACCTTGCCTTGAATGTCTACAGGGATGGGGCATCCACAACCTCTCTGATGTGTGACATTTCAGCAGGATGCAGTTTGTGACTGCTGTTCACATTTGGCAAATATTTAAACCAACTATTGGAGGGGGTGGCAGAGGTTCTGTGTCATTGATGTTGTGAGTAGATACAAAATGGATGGAAAGCTCCCATGCAACTGCTAGTAGGAAAATGCTTAATACATACCCCTGGAAATTCTCTCTTTGCTGCCTGCTTGTAACAGGAAAAAAGGAATTTGCATAATATGGTAATGACATCTTAAATGGAAGTAAAGATATTTGTGGCGGTATTTGCGTATTCACAATCAGTTTAACTCAGTATCACATGTTACATTTGCAAATACTTCAGCAGTCTAGAATTATAAAAAGTGTTATGCCCCACATTGTTTTTCCTTGGGTACAGCCTTGGAAGGGAAGAGTCTCAAAGACTACCTTGCCAGCTGTGGGACACCCAGGGCTCTGGCACTCGGGAGAAGACTGCAGGGACACCTGAGAGCAGCAGTATCTAAAAGGGGGGGGCTGTACGAAGGGAGGGGAAAGACTCTTTGGCAGTGTCTGTTTTGATAGGACAAGGGGAAATGGTTTCAAACTGAAAGAGGGGAGATTTAGATTGGATATGAGGAAAAATTTTTTTACAGTTGAGATAGTGAGGCACTGGAGTGATTGCCCAGAGTGCTGGTGGGTCCATGGAAACATTCAAGGTCAGGCTGGACCACGTTATGAGCAACCTGATCTAGCTTTTATCAGTCCTTGCTTATGCTAAGTGTTCTTCCTATGAGTTCCTTACTATTGTGTCTGCAGTTTACAAAAAACCAAGACACACTGTTGTTTTCTTCCATATTATGAGAAGACTGTAAAACTGATCACTTTTTGTTCCCAGTGATTTTGTTTTTAGCTTGAGAATCTCCCGGGTGTCTACCACAATAGTATATCGGTTCTTGTGAATGCTTTCTGAAGCTGTTTTTCTTAAAATGCTCAGACAGGGCTTGTTTTAGTATTTGGAGAGGTGTCAGTTTGGATGTCTTAGCCAAATTGAAATGTGGCTGTCTGTCTTTTTAGCTCCCCCATCTGTGTGAGCTGGTTTCTTTACCCCGGACATGAAGGTATTTTGGCATTAAATGAAATGTTTTCCCCTGCAGTGAAATGCTTTGCAGCCCTTTGGGATGAAAGATATCATACAAATGAATGATTATAACAGGAGAAGTAAATACAGTGAAGATACTGTATCTGTGTTTAGTACTTAAATGGACCAGTAGTTCTTTTCCTAGGCAAATAAGCATCATTTGTAACAAAAGCCGTGTGAATTACTGAAAACTTGAAATGGTGGTTGGGCCATACCATTTCCTCCAATACCAGTGTAAATCTTTGCTCTGTGTTGACGTCAACTTTCTCTTTCGAAATCATTCCACTTTCTTGTATGAAATTCCACTGGATTTACACTGATGAGAGTGGATTTTGGCCCCTTAAATGTAGCCCAAGACAATTACATCTCCATTAAGAAATTAATTCAGAATTAATGCAGTTATTGTGCAGTGATTAAATCCCAAACTGCTGTTGGAAAAACTGAATTATTGAGGTTTGCCATTTAAGCTGTAGCTTGCGGAGACATAATGAACTGGCCTTTTATATTACACGATAAACCTCATGTTCTTAATAATCACTTGGAATTGACTTCATGTAAATAACTAGTACAGCTGCAGCAATCAGCTCCTGAGACGGTGCAGCTATCTTGCCAGGATTTTTCTGGTTGCTGCATTTCATTCTACTTTATTTTATTTTTTACTGTGGAATTGCTACAAAACCAACCTGTATGGTCTCCTAGCTGCTCAATTAATACCTCGTGTAACTTGTAAAGAGCTCTTTATGGATATAACAGGTTGCTTATTGTAGGTTAAAAATGTACCAATTGAATTTGAGTGTTGCCATTATTATTGTTGATGGAGTTTTTCCAACTCTGAGAGACGTATAAATTACACAGTGGTTAAAGCTCAATAAATATGGTTTAGCAGTAGAGCAGTTTGTATTTAATCTTCCATACAAGGGCTGGTCCAGTAATCCAGTGAGTGATAGTGCAGATGTGCGTTCATGTGTAGAAGACTATGCATGTATTTTTAAAAGTGGCTAAGGGACTCTATGGCTTTTGACCATCTAATTCCCTTTGCTGCTTTTGACAGTTGTCACTATAGAAGTAAGCCCTGTTTTTCTGTTCCTGTCTGTGTGACTTAATCTGAGGTTGGTTGGTTTGCGTTTCCCAGAAAGAGTACTGATTTCTGTTACTGGTTGGAGCACTAAGGCATAGATCAAGCATATTATATTACTGGTCTGTACACATGGAGGGATGTAAGAACTGCTCCTTACCCGCTCTGGGATAATGTTCTTACCTCTCTGCTTGGATTAGAGATTCTGAAATCTGAATGTCAAACAGTAAAATCAGAGAGAGCAGCTGAAAGTTCAACTCGTTTCAATTGCAAGCCATTAATTTAGGAGCTCTAATCTGAACTTAAAAAATCTGTTCAGCTGTCTATTTTTCAGAAAATTTCAGCCTAATGACTCATGTTCAAATATGAACATAACATCTCTCTTATGTGAGAAGACACAAAACAGCAGGGTCAAAGAAGCTACGTTTTGTAGGACATCTTTTGCTTTTCTCTAGCAAGAAGTGGCAGTGCACATGCTAGGAGAAAGCAGCATCATCTCTTTGTAAGTTTTGTCTTCCTTGTATTCACACTCTCCAGCAGCTGTGCCACCAGGCACAGGCTGCACCAACCCTAAGGCACTGTGGTTTTGTGGAACAAGAATGCTGATAAATTTATAGCTCCTGTCCTCTCATGTGATACAAGCATCTGGCGATTGCAGCACATTCTCAGCATAGCTCCAAAGGGTTAAACACAAGAAAACTAATCTCCTCTCCAAATCTCTCAGCCACCACTTGTTTCCCTTCCATCAGATGGCTTGCCTCTGTTCAAGTGCATTCTGGAGTTTCACAGGTGCAGCTGCCTGGGTACCCATTTCTCTACAATGTGATTATAATTATTATTTCTTTTCCAAATCAACTAATTGTGTTTTGTAGCTTCTTTGTCCACCTCCTCCTCAATCACCTTCTGTTTCTATTTTCTCTTTTTGGGGTGAAAATTCCCCGAGATGCTGTTCAACAAGAATTTATAGAGCAAGAAACAAATTGTTTCTGGAGAGTGCTGTTTACCTTTTTTATTTTCTGCGTTGTTAGCGACGCAGAGGTTTCATTAGCAGGGAACAAAATGAATCCCAGGGACAGCAAGTAATATGCACACAAATTATTAAAAAAAAAAAAAACCCAACAACAACAACAAAAAAAAACTCTAGCAACCTTCAAGCAGGAAAATAACGGAGCCCCTGGAAATAATACAGCTGAAGTATGTACTAATAAGGCAGTGAACTGCCTTCTGTATGATACTGGAAGGTGGAATTAGCCTTTTAAAACCTCGAGAACTAGCGGTGCTGTAACCAAAACCAGCAGGGTCACCACGCCTGCAACACGTTTTTAATTCTCCTGAGACTTAACTCCAACTGAAAAGAACGTCAGAAGGGTAATCACCTTTATTTCTTGAAGGGTGCTTGTTTCCTTTTGCTCTGGCAGTTATTACAGTAAGCATATCAGGAAAAAGAAAACGCGTGTTATATGGCAGTTTCTGCACTTCAGATATTTCATCAGAAGTGTGGGGCAAGCACCATGCTTGCTAGTGGGAGCAGTGCAGGGCAGGTGAGCATGGCACCACCACAGTTTGACTCAGATGTACGTTCTGGAGACAAAACCACAGGTGATGCTAAGGCTGTGGTTTAGTTGTCTTGCATTTATGGGAGTTCTTACACTAAACCTGCCTATTTCTGCTCTTCCTTTCATCCTGCACGTTCAAAATGTGTTAGCAACTGCAAGACCAGTGTTGAGTTCCTGTGCTCTACCATAGGTGGCAGAACTGCACAGCTCACCCTCTATATCTGAGGGGAAAAGCTTATATGAGTGAGCATCTGAAGCACACCACCTTGGGAGCTGTCTGGCTCCTGTGCACCAGTTTATTGCTGGGGAAAACTCTCCCCCTTGCAAGAGGTTTCAGCAGAAAAGCTTTGAATCTCTACTTAGCATTGAGTGGGGAAAATAAAACAGCCAATAGCCTCCTTTGAGCCCAAGGGAATGGAGCTTGTTAGAGCAGATAACCAGGATACTTTTATGAAATGGATCAAGCCCCCTCACCTCAGGGGAGGAGGTGTGGGGTGTTGATAAGACCGTACCACACAGAGGATATTTGGTAATTAGCTGTATCTCTAATGTAATCACTCACTAAGAGGTTTAGCAGAGATGTGACTTACCCAGGAGAGGCACTAGAGGAAAGGGGAAGAAAGGACAGGTGAGAAGAGAAAAGTGTAAGCAGTCATTGCCCTTCTTTAATACTATCTGTGGATCTCCAAGAGCCCCCCCCTTTTTGACAACAGATGTGTAGTATCTCTGTGACCTATGTGGTATTATTCTCCTTTTGCGTAGGTGGGAATAAGGTACAGAAATGCTGATGTCTAATGGCCACCTGATTTGTGAAAAACATCTGGGAATAGAACAAGGGCACCCAGAATAAGAGTTTGGTGGTACTGGAATACTTGCAAACCTAGATGTGTGAATGAGGCAACTTCTGTTTCTACTCCAGAGCAAGTCTTGCCTTGGCAAGATCTTTGTTATGGGTTTACTGGAAACACCCTTTCAATCCTATTACAAACAATAACATTACTGTTTAGTCTTGCTGTTTAATTTCCTTTTTTCTTCTACATGTTACCATAAGCCAGTCAAGAAAAACTCACTGGGATAGCTTAGCAATTTCCTTGTTGTCAGCAAATAAACACACAGTGTGAGATTTAACACTGCCATCTCTCTATGATATGCTACACGTACCAATAGCCAGTGATAACAACTTGGTGAATTTGGCCTCCAAATGTATATACTCTCTTCTTTGATCTTTGTGGGGAAAATCCTGACACAGCATTTGAAGGAGATATGATTAGGTCATTAGACATTTCAAAGTTTTCCCCACTTGCAGATCTCTTCTCATGCCACAGATTCATAGTGAGGAAGTACTGTTGTGTTTTTCTAACTTTGAAACTGAAACTTGTTCTTCAGCCTAGGGGGAGGCCTTCATGTTGCAATTCTGATCCTTAGCTTCTTGTGATCTTCTTTCATCCAACACCCCAGCAGTCTTTCTGTGCACACATCTAGGCTTCTTTGTTTGCACTTGATTCCTGCAGAGGCAATTGGGGTAGCTGGCTTCTCTTCTCTGTCTTTCTTTTTCTGTAGTCCAGTTCCCTAAGGCATCACCTTCCTCTCCAGACAAATAATGCCTTGAGGCTAGCCAGCATCACTGTTTTAGCCTCCTTTGCATGGGAAGTTGTCAGGCCTGATCTGACCTGCCTTTCCATCAGGATTATAAAGGTGACGGATAGTCAATTTCAGGGATTCATGATCCATTTTAGCACAGTGCTTCACCTTGCAGCTAAGTAATACGGCTGTGATAAAATCAGCCATAATCACTGCATCTTACTCAGCACTGCCTTGGCTGTAAATATTGCCTTCATATATTAAAAGAAAGAAAAAACTCAAATGGAAGGAGAGGAAAAAAGAGATCTAAGGAGAAAAAGTCTGTTGATCATCATTGACCAGTGTGATATTTCCATGTGCTGTAGGTGCCCTCAAAGAAGGAGGAAGGGCTTGGAGCTGGTGGCCTCCTTGGAGTTCAGTGTAGGGTGCACGTGTGAAGTCCTTTTGGTGAAAATATGAATACACAGAAATATAAATCTCTTTATATATGCATATATCCTCTTTGATTCTGCAGCTGTTTGTTTGCTGTTCTCCCAGCATCACTGGGACTTTCTTTGGAGCAACATCTCTCTCTCATAGTTCATTAGCATCACATAGCCATCCTGTGCCTCATGAAGTCACTACTGGATATGAAATCCAGACCCTTCATCTTTTGGCCCACATTCCAAATTTCTACTGTGTTATTTGCAGTGATGTGAGGTATGTGACTATAACACTCACAGCACATGGTATTTTTCAGTCAGATGAAATTAAAGTTTTCTCCCCTCTGACCCTGCTCACACTGTCCTGATCTTACAGTGAAAAGCCACCATAATCAGAATGTACATGATGTATTTCAACTGTGGCAACAGTGAGGTTTTTGGTTGAGTCAGTTGTGATTACCTGCCCTTTGGTTTACTCTGGAATAGGATCTAACACCAGGAGAAGCACGATGAAACTCTGGTGTGAAGGGCTTTGTGCATACCCCTAATGGGAAGCCAACAAAGAGAAGGATTTCAGTTGCTGTCCCCAGATGAAGGCTTGATAGACACTCAGCTGCAGATAAAAAAAATAAATGGCTGAGATATAGTGATGTGTGTAAAGCAGAGGTGGATGAAGCTGTTATACTGCCATTCTGCATGAAACTGTGCAACAGTTTCATAGCTGGGTTGAAGTGGATGCTGTTCTTCATCTCACTTTTTGCAGTGCCTTCTCCAATCTAACTGCATTAATATACCATGTTCTGCTCTGTTTCCTTTTTTTTTTCCCTGTGAATTTCTGATAGTCTTTCTTTTGCTCACTTTGTATCTGGAAATAGAAAATGAGGAGGAGGGTGAGAAAAAGGGGCACACTTCCTTGACTTCAATCTGGAAAGGGGAAACGGTGCAACATCACAGACAAGTAACTGTGAGCTTACATTATCTGAGGGAGTAACCTGTGTGCTGGACTCTGGGGCTGCCTTCTGGCTGTCTCCTGGCAGTATGTGTTGCTTAGTTGTCTTTCTGATTTGCTTTTTTTGCTGCATACAGCTGCCTCTGTTGAACTTCAGCTGAACTGCATTGATCATCAGTGCTCATTCTATCTGCTTTGGAAATTAGGAGAGAGAGAAGGGAAGGAGAAGTCTAGCTTGAAGTTAGCATGTCTTCAATAAGAATTTAATTTAGATTTTGAACAGTTACACTGTGTTGGTTAAATCACACTATTATGAGGGGGAAAAAAATTACTTCTGTTTCTTATTCTGTAACCTCTGGATAAACCCAAACTACCTGTTCAGTAGCTACATTTCCACTTATTCTTGCCTCTAAGGGCAAAATAAGTGAGTACATCTACTGAAGAGAGAAAAACAAGTTCTCTTGGATTCCTGCATCCACTACGAGGTGTGTGCCTAGACAGCAGGCATAAAGCAGATTTCCTATGGCATGCCATGCTGCCAGCTGGGCCGGATCCCTTGCACTGCTCCTTCCCTTGTGCGCTGTCAGGGGCTTGGCTTCAGCAGCTGGCAGAGGAGTTGTCTTCCCCAGCAAAACCTTCAAATAGCATAAAGTCATCCACACTAACCTTCTACTCCTCTAGGGGAGAGAGGGAGACAGGAGTGATTGTGGCATGTCAGCCCCATGCTCCTGGAAATCATGCCTCTGCCTCACCGTGTGCTGATGAGAAATCAGGGGGAAAACTTTGAGGTTTGAAAGTTCCCAGAAAGAAATAACGTGTGGAAGGAAAAGAAGCTTCAAGGCATTCTTGCAGTGGCAACGGTTGTATATGCAGGGCTGAATGTTATTTTGCTTAAAACATCAGCACTGTAATGACATCCTTGGTGCCTCCTGAAAAGCTTTTAAAAAAAAACAAAACAAGAAAACAGAATAAAACCAACCACCCAGCATGTGAGGAAATGGGTTCTCTAAAGGCTAATTATAGGATATAGGTCTTGTTGTCTTGGCTTTCTGAATCTTTTCTTTCTTCTTAATTGCTACATCAATAACTTACAGCTATTCTGGAGTTTAGTTTCAGCATGCGAAATGAGTTTTGCCAGGCCTTAGTCCATGTTGCTGGTAACCATTTCCACATTTTTCAAAATACTCTGGCTCCCACTGCCCGTTTTAATTGGTGTAAAGGCACAGTGGCCTTGCACGCGGTGAGACTCACTGCTATTGTGTCTTTACCAGGAAGAGTTCCTGCAGATGAGAAGTGAAGCAGGATTTAGAGATAACATCTGGGAGCAGTTCTGTACTGTGACTTACCTCTCTGTGTTTTTAAGGAGGAACTTTGTCCTTCAGGGCAATCAAGCCAAAAGCTGCCTACGTTGCAATCACTTCTCAAAATTTAGAAAGCTTTCATAGATATAAAAGCAATCATTTCTTTCCTTGCTTTCTTACAATGTTTCATTTTCTACAGGAGAAACTAAAAATAAATGAATGGGTAAATTAAATGCATATTTACAGATGCCGCAGGATGAAAATGCTCCAGTCTTTTATTCTTTAACATGCTCCAGACACCACTTCTGCTTTCCTGCTGTTTAAAATATCCCCTTACCATTTAACCTGTTTTGCCTATCCATCTCTGGTTGTCTCTTCCTATTTCTAAAAAATCTCAAGATTTTTTTCCCTAGGGGAGAGTTGAAGAAAGGTGATGTGAGGATAGCGAGTGCATGCATACTGCATCAGCTTTAGGTAGAAACTACTTTTCCAAGTAAAACATTTCCTGTTTCCTGCCCATCTGAAATTGAAATTTCTGATTCTACCTCAGGAAATGCTGGCACAGGTAATAGCACAACATTGCTGTGCTGCCTGGCTGGAATAATGTGCCCAGGAACAGAGAGAGAGTGCTGATTCTGGCATTACTGTGCATCTCTACTGGGACAGTGCCCAGGTTGTAAAGCCAGGTGATCACAGGCAAGGCTCTTCCTACCAGAGTAATGGCAGCCCTGGAGGGTTAAAAGGAACAGCACACCTGGTTGGGAGGAAATTGTTTTGCACTGGGACCAAAGCTGGATGGAAATCTACTCTCTGGTGTTACCTGTGCATGGCCAGTCCTCATGTAGAACTGAGGCATCGTGTTTCTGTGTAGCAAAAAGCTTCATCTTTGAGGAGATGTTTACAGGAAAGATGAAACAGTGCCAAGCCTTTGATTCGCTGGTGAGCTCGCACCCTTAGGAACTGCAGTTAGGAGCACCCTGCCCAGCCAGCAGATCACTCAGGAAAGGAAATGTTATGCTTCTGGGTTGTTACCTCAGGTTTTGCCTGAAATGAGCTGGTTTGTTGCTGTTCCTTTTGGGTCGATTTGGTTGCAAACTACTTGTGCTAGGATGGCTTTATTACAGTAGATGCTGTGATCCGATTCATTAAATGTCATCTTTTGAGTCACCTTCTTCTCTTGAAAGAGAGACTTCCTTCCTCAGGGGTGTACTGAAAAGAAGCCTGGGTAATACATGTGACATACTTAGTTTTTGATGTCTTTTCTTCTCCTTCCCCCTTCTTTGCCTTCCAGTTCAAATTCCTTCCAGAACACTCCTTCCTCCCATCACAGCAACGCTTCTCTCTCTGTTCCTCATCTTTCAGCACCTGGTCCTAACAAATGAGAAACAGCACGTTGTTGCTTTTAGTTTACTAATACATCATCTTTATCATCCAGAGGTCTTCCAGATGCACAACTGAGAAAGGAGTGCTGTCTGGACGAAGAGATTGGTGCCATATTCAGATTGTTAATGTAGCTCTTGATCGTTAGTTCCAATCCACTGCAGGTTAGTTATGGCCCTAGAAGTAGTTATTCTGATGCCCAGTTGCTTTCTCATCCATATTAAATGGATGATCTCCTTCCGGTAAATTAATGCCAATCCTTTGCAGCGTGTGTGATGGGTTCCATCAGCAGCTGTGCGAGCATTCTGAGAAAGGCTGAGAATTTTGGATGAACTGACTTCTTAGTGCTAGTTCTGCTGTGCAGTGGGCTGGGAAAATACACACTTAGTGTACAGTGCTTGTGTTACTGATCACAGTAAGACAAAAACTTGGTACGGTTAATGGGTTATCAGATGTCTGTTGTAATACCTTTCAAATGTTTAGAATTCTTCCTGCAGTCCTGGAGATTTGGCTAGTTACAGACAAATAATACTCCAGTTTCTACCTCCTCAAAGAACAAATACTCTGACTTGTGCAGGTAGCAGCATTTCACAGAATCATCAAATGGGTTGGGTTGGAAGGGATCATTGAGTTCCAACCTTCTTACCACGGGAAGGTTTGCCATCCACCAGCTTAGGCTGCCCAGGGCCCCATTCAACTTAGCCTTGAATGCCTCCAGGGATGGAGCATCCACAGCTTCTCTGGGCAGTCTGTGACAGTGTCTCACCACCCTCTGATTAAGGAATTTCCTCCTAACATCTAATCTAAATCTCTCCTTTTTTAGTTTAAAGTGATTCTGACTTGTCTTTGTAAAAAGTCCCACTGGTTTATAAGCTCCTCACAAGTACTGGAAGGCCACAGCGAGGTCTTCCCATAGCCTTCCCTTTTCCAGGCTGAACATCTCTTCAATTCACTCATCTTTTCTTGACAGAAGAGGTGCTTCAGCCCTCTGATCATCTTTGTGGTCCTCCTCTGGACCCACTCCAATGGCTCCACATCTTTCTTGTGCTTGGAGGCCCCAGACCTGTATGTAGTACTGCAGGTGGGGGTTCATGAGGGCAGAACAGAGGGGGACAATCCTCTCCCTCTGTCTGTGGTCACCCTCTTTTGATGCAGTCCAGGATACAGTTGGCTTTCTGGGGTGTGACCACACTTCAACAGCTTTTTTTTTTTGTTGTTGTTGTCTCTCATGCCCCAAATATCCCCACGTTCTTTTCCACATGGCACCTCTACCTCCATTCATCCACATCTGTAACTGATACTGGGGGCTACCCACAGCCCAGATGCAAGACCTTGTTGAACTTGGCTTTACTGAACTTGCTTCACATAGACCCACTTCTTAAGTTCATCTAGATCAGTGGTCCTCTAGCTCTTCCAAAGCAGTGGCAGGCTGTTTTCTATCACAGGCAGTTTTTATGGGTGTTCTGCTGCTGTGGCAGTGCCAGGGCTGCTGCCAACTGCTAGAACTTCTGCTAATGGTGCCGGAGAGTTCTTTCCTAGGCGTCACCTAGAACTGAATGTGCCTTATTCTTTCTTGCTTGTGTTTCAAGTATGAAGATTTTTTTAAACTATCTGCTTTATTTAACTTCCTGCTGCCTCAACTAGATCCTTAAAATACATTCAGATAGTAGAAATCACTGGCACGACAAGGAGCAAGTCTTTTCTTTGCCTTTGTTTCAGAAAATTGGCATGCCTCTGTCCAGCCTTAGAAATTCATAGGAAATGTTTTGCCAGTAGTCTTAAGAAGCTTCCATAACAAGGCTTTTCAGGGGATTTTGTATCCGTTTTTTATTGTTAGGTAAGCATTACAATCACAAAGCTCTGCAAATCACAGGGAAAGGACATAGTGCAATTACAGATGCAAAAGTGTGCAGCATAAGTGTGGCTGCTGAAGTCTGAACTGCAGAGATCTAAGATGCCCTCTTTGTTTCTGTGGAGTTATTTAGCCTTCTTCCAGCAACCTTCAGTTTTCCTGTGCACAAAGATAAAGACAGAGTCGAGGTGGCTTACTTTGCTATGGGAATGCAATTAATCACCTGCACAGCAATGGTTCATGCAGTCTAGTGGCTGTATGCCTTAATAGTCACCTAAGGCCAAATGTACTGGAAGAAAGTAAGCCATAAAATAAGAGCCAAAGGTAAGAATAAAGCTACATCGTACAACTTTGTTAGATTTCATACACTGATTGTGGTCCTGTAAGTAAAAAAAAAAACTTCTGTGTGAAAAGGTGGCTGTTTTGTGTGTGACATTACAGACTTGGAAGGTAAGATTTTTCCCCTCAAGTGCTAGAATTGGTGCGCCAGTGTTGGTATCTGGCATGAAATATGACATGTTTAGATGGATGTACTTGGGCTTTTCAGCTAGTATAGAAAGGAAAAATGCACTGGAGGCTACTGAATTTCTGATGCGTTGTTTGTAAAAGTGTTGGTGTTTTAATCTTGGTCTGAACAGATATGTTGAAAATGTCAAAGACAGCTTGTCCCTGTTCATTTTTAGTGAAGATGATGACCTGATCAGTCATTGTTCATACAGTCCATTCAGTTAGAGGACATAGGATAGATTTTTAAGTTAAGAGAACTTTTTGTTTGTTTCTCAGAAAAAAATGTTCTGGTGGCTTCCCTTTCATTTCAGTTCACTGAGGTTTAAAACAAAGTTAGCTCACTATTCTTGCCAATCCCTTCTTCTCGCTTTTTAAAAGTAGATCCTCAGGTGATATAAGGAGTCATGGAGTTACAACAATTTAAAGCCGTCTGTGGAGATGCCCCTAGGTCTCCTGGGACGCAGTAGTTTTCTGAATTTTCCACTCATCAGAGGGTATCTCGGGTAGAAAGAATATGAATTTCAAATGTTGAATGGAAGCAGGAAAAGAATCCCTTAGGGCTTATTTTACACAGGGAAATGAACTGATAGAACTATAGTAGAATAATTATAATTATACTACTGTGGCATAGCCATAAATGAGATAGAGTAATTGTATCAAAAGCATCTTACTTTTATTCTCAAATACTGTGCTTTCATAGGGGAGTTATTCTGCCAGTGCTACAGCAGATGATCATTATGATCATTATTGTTCTTATTTATTAACCAGCATTTAATTTAGAACCTTTTTGCTGCAGTTTTCAAAGTGCTTGAAAATACACACGTATCACTGTTCCTGTTCGAAATACTACCATTGTCCTTCGGGCCAGTTTCTACAAACTCTCAGAAAAAAATCTTCACACCGTCTTTATTCATCACAAAAATGAAACGAAAAAAATGAGCAAAAACCCAAGTATTTTTCTTTTGCAGGTCACCTTAAATATACATAGCTAAGAGCCAAAAGAGATGAGTTGTTTTCCTAGCTCTGCTACTGACTATCTGTACGTGACCTTGGCCAAGTTATTTCACTTCCACAAATGAGAATAATAGCGTTGACCTCGCAGATGTATTATGAGGCTTTATTTCTAAAGCCGGCAAAGCCTTTCGAGGTCTTAAAGTGGAAGGAGATAGCAAAGTTTAAAGTCCAACTATTATTAAACACATTTATCATATGGGTTGGATACAAGCGTTTCAGCAATCTGATCTTGGTCTTTTTCATTTTTATACTTCAAAGCCTAATTGAGATTTAGATTCTGTAAAAGTTTCAGTGATTGCTTTATTTCCAGTGTATGGTTGATACTGTACATTCTCCTTTCCATTCCCACAACCCTGTGAAACAAATCTGTGGCCAGTGTCTGTCCATTTCACTTCTCTCATGGCCATTCACCAATAGATGGAAGCTGATGTAGGGGGTCTGACAAGATCAAGCATTGTTAGGTCACTGATCTCTGCGCTGAGGATTTTAATTACTTATCTTTGTGAGACCATGGTGGCTTAATTGTTGCTGGGGCTCTTGAATCTTCCTGAGAGATTGGGTTGCAATCATGGCTTATGATATGCTTATGATACCTTATCTTTGCTGCTAAAGGAAATCATCCCTTTTGTTGCAGTCTCTAAACACCATGAAATGATTCCATAATGGCACCTCATTAACACCTGGAGCCTTTGCCTGTTAGTTTCCATCTTTAACAGCCTTTGTGGTTGGATACCTTCCCTGTGCCTTCCAAAAAAGTAAATGCCATACAGTTTGTTACTAGCAGATCAAAGAATATTCTAAGCATAAGGGGACATTGAAGTGGAGAAGCTGTATCTTTTACTTAAGGGAATCTATTTTTCATGTCTCCTAAGTAAAGCAATGTTTTACTGGACAGGACCTGGTAACCGTGAAGCACAAACCCTCTGTCTAAACTCATCAATGACATCTGAGAATTGAAGGAAATGTAACTCTAGGTGGTCACTTGATTAAAAAGTATATTCACTATAGTGGGATCCACAGTCCCTCTGGAAAATGTGGAGGGATCTGCTCATGGAGAAAAGGCTGAAAACCATTGCTTTAGAAAGTCCCACTGGTCTGTTTGCATAGCTGTTGATGGTGGCGGTCTGAAACAAGGGAGATTTGTATGAACGAAAAGCTAAACCAAATTCCTTGAACATTTCTGACTACGTTCCTTGCCAAACAGCAGAGGTGATACGTTAAATGCATTGACTTAGCCTGATATTTATAGCAGGCAATGACGTTGTTTCTCTCTAAGCCTTTTTCTATGCAGTTCCAGTTAGGTGTAGATCAGCCAGAAGCTCTGTTGAGGGTCTCCAGCTTCTGAAGCACCAAAATAAATGTTCTTTAGTAGGCATCTTTACTTGGGAGTTATCACCCATCCTAATGAAAAGCTCTTTTCCCTGTGCCAATCAAATTGCATGGAAGACACAATTTTCTCCTGTCACTCCTCTGTGATGAAAGGTATTCGTGGACTGCCTAATCAGGACTTTCTCAGTGTAGGTGTATTTTTCAGCCAAGCACAGTGCTTCATGTGCTCTAACGGATTAAAAAAAGTGATTAACAGAAGTTGAAGGCCTTAGATTTTGGCTGTGCTGTTTGCTTTGCTATGTCATAGATGTCACTAACTTTATTTGAGAGATTGAGGAAAAACTGGGGGATGATTGTTGGCATTATGATGTTGAATAAGGTTTATAATAGCAATAATCCTCCATGAAAACAGTTGTTATCATAGTTAATGCCAGCTTTGTCAGTGTGTTAACCTTCCTTGGCTTTGCCTCGGGCCATTAAATGACCAACCATTCGTTAAACTCCCGGGAGCGGCCAATTTCAGAGGGAATATTATGGAGTTCATTTGCAAAGTGAAGCACTTGGAATAGCATGCATGTATCATTTGCTACCACATACGCATGCACACCTATACCAGTTCTCATATGCGTGAGCTTGACTGTAGGCACAGTTCTGTCATCACACATGGCCTCGTTTATGTTCTGGTGTGCACTGATTTGTGTCCTGTGTTAGGTGTGGATCCAGGTGATACCGATTGGCTACAAAGAAGAGGGGACTAGAATAGTCATTCACATGAGTCCTACAAGAGCTGCATTATCACTTTTCCTACTTTGACCTGCTCTCTTCTCCAGAGATTGACTCTTCTGATAGTTCTTCACCACGAGAAGCTAACTTGTCTTAGTGTCTTTTGTGACAACTGTACATAAATTTTAGTCATTTACTTTTGAGCTTGATGTTGCTTTTACAGCCCCTTCTATAGTTTTCCACTGTTTCTTTGCACTTCTCAAGCAGCTGAAGTTAAGTCAGTTGCTTTCCAAAGTGAATAAATAAGCTGTGTTAGAGGCTTGACTGATTGGTGGGAGTTGTTTTTTTTTTTTCCCCCACAGAAGAGTTTGTCTGACCATATAGCACTGGGAGATGCAGCATCTCCATGTGATCTTGTACACCAGACACCATCTGGACTGGTTTTCTCAGGGCCAAAGATTTCACTATGTACCAGAAGAGTTGTTGTTCATACATTATGGTGAATGTGAATCCTGCTACGTGCCCCTTGGCCTCTTTCTTTCTGTCTGTAAAGTGTTACATAAAAATATGGAACTTTATACCCATTATCACTCACTGAATGTTGAGCATAAATCTGTTTTCTCTCATATCAATTTCAGAGAGATTTACTGTTTTGTCAACAGTAAAAATGGCGTGTGTGCATTCTCCTGCTGATATCCTCCTGTGTTTCAGCCTTTAAAAGTTCCCCCAGGCAGCGATCCCGTCTTTCTGAGTATCTGGAAAGCAGCTAGAACAGCCGGCAGCTAGAACATAGAATTTCTTCATGCAAAGAGGGGGAAAAAAAAAAGAAAGAAAAAGATTCTGCGGTATCATTAGGATTGCAGAGGTTGCAGTGAAAGCCCCTACTGTTGAATATTGAGATCTATTTGAAAATATAATGTGAGGCAGCACACTGTGGCAGGAGCAGCAAGAGGGCACACCATGTCCCTGGCACCCCTTTGCTTGAAAAGAAAGCAGTACCTTTTGCTTCAGATATGCAAATGCAGGTGCTCTTTTTACTTCCTCAGCACTTGAGAAATTAAAACGAAAAGAAAGGGTTCTCCTTTGGTGCCAGCCGCTCTTAATTGTGCTGCTCTGTCTCAATATGAATTTCGTTACTTTTTGAGGGCTCCCCTGCTTTCCTCCCTATCTTTCTGGAATAGTAAAGTGCTCTCACTTGCTGCTTGGACACTCCCAAGTGCTGCTCACTGCAGGTGTCAGTCTGACAGTTCGTGAGAGCACTTCATAATCCCATAAGGAGACAGAGAGGAGAGCACTTCGCGGTGCACAGCCAGAGATGCTGCTTAGATTCTTTTGCTCTTCATATGCAAATTAGGAAGGCTGCTTTCACTACACAGGCCCTTCAAGGCACACAAAAGTGCAAACATTTTCAGAAAAGTCTGTATCTGGTAAGCAAACATCTTTAACTTTCCACAAGTGTGTCTCCCTTGTCCTCCAATCAAATAAAAAGGCAAGGAGACTAAACAGCTAACTAAATAGTTCTTAGGAATAGAAAGATTGTCAAAAGCAAATGAGCTAGGTAGCTAAATAATGATATTTCTTTCTGTCTCATTATTCGCTGTGATACCAGCCCTACCAGGAAGGATCTGGGCAAGAAGCATGGGCAGTAGTTAGGCCATTGGTAAGGTGTGGGCATCCAAAGAACTCAAATAGTGAGCTCTGAGCTTGTGTAGTGTAAAAAATATGTTAAGCCTGAGGCTTATCTGATTTCTAAGCCTTTAGGATGAAACTGGCTCATGTTGCTTTAGGATTTTTAAAATTGGAAAGGTTTCCTTAAAAAAAAAAAAAAAAAAAAAAAGTAAAAATAAAAATCAACCATATACAGAGAAGAAAACAACAAAAATACCTAACAACCAGGGATGTGGGTCTCAGCTCCAGAGAACAGTGACTTGAAAGAAAAACAACACTGCTCATAAGAAGCTGTTTAGAACCTGACACAATGAGTGCCTTTAGGACACTTCATTAAAGCACAGCTAGCAAGGGGATGAAATGTTCAGTTTGTAATTCCTTCTTGCCTCTCTGGTACATTTAATTTACTTTTAATATAATTATTCATTACTTAATACAGCCAAACATTATTTACCTAAATATCTGCACTATAAATTGTGTTTATCCATAATGAGGTCATATCCCTCAGTTGTTTCCATCATATCAAACAGTACTTTTTTTTTTTTTTTTGCAGAATGCTTTACCAGCATGCCTTGTGTGACCTCCCCTCTCTGTCAGATAGATAAAGGAAGGTGAGGATGTGTTTTTAAGCACAGTCCTGCCTATCTCTGGATTTATAAAACACTAATGCAGAATATTCGGCAATGGGAGACGTGCTGTTTGCTCACTAGCTATTCACACAGCATTGTATGACCCAGACAATGAAGGGTGTTTTCCTTAAGCAAAAAGAGACAGTGGTGTGTGCTGGGGAAGATGTTAAGGATACATAGGATTAGGGCTTGCTTTCTTTTCTGACTGATACCAGTGTAGAACATTTCTTTCTGGAGTCAGGGAGAAAGACCAGTGACTTAGCAGTGAATCAGATCTGTGATGTGGTTAGGTTTTATAATGTCAGTGTGCATCAAGTTATGCTACTTCTTGGGCTTCTGTGGGTGATGGGAGTTCCCGCAGTTCTTGCCTCTAGTTAACATCACATGCAAATGAAGCTATTATAATTTATACTTTTAAGGCATATAAGTGGCAAATTAGCAACCACTACTTCAGGAAGACATCAGACAGCCTTCTCACAGCTAGCACTGGGCTGGAAATTAGGGATGTACATGTAAAACAGAAACTGGGAAGCTAAATGCCTTTAGGAACTGATTATACGAGTTCCGTGGCTTTTCACTTCTGTATCAGATGTGAATGATGACTAGAGAGTGGATGCTGTTTTCTGCATCGTGGAGGTATCTTAGAAGAGTGTTTAGGCTTCCCATCATTTCCTCCTTCTTGGAACTAAGAATGCTGAGCCAAATGGAAATCCTTCCACTGGTTCCGTTGACTCCTGTGACTTCGGGTTACATAATGGTCAGCAATGTGAAGTGCATATTCCCAACCTGTAAACTGTGTTGAACCCTCTAGGAGAGAGTCCTGGCTGAAGAGCCAAGCCTGAGGCACTCTCTCTGTATCAGCATTTGGGTGTGCCAATGGAATAAGGTGCAGAAAAACAAGCACTGTTCCCTGTGCTTTGGACTAATAGCGAATTTTCTGGGACTGGTAAAACAGTACTTTAAAACAAAAAATAAAAGAGCAGCAACAACAAAAGCACTTTATAATAGATTTCCACATAAGGAGTGCCTATTTGAAATTCTGTTTTCACACAATTTGTTGCGGTAGTCTATGTGTAGCATCCTCACGTGTCGTTGTCCTTGCAGATGGTCAGCGCTTTTAATCCACAGTACTCAAAGTCACTGCAAAGCAGTAATGAATTAAGCTGCAGTGTGCCCCTGCTAGTTAGGTAAATGCCATTTCTGTTCCCACATATGGGGGGAAATGAGGCACAAAGAGGTTAAATGCTTCACCTAAGGTCATGCTTTAATGCGTCATTGTCCTTTTTCTGCATGGTGAGGGCTCTGTCCCCCCTGCCGGAAAAACTGCTCAGAACTGTTCTTGGACTCTAAGCATATCTGATGAATCCCATTCATACTGACAAAACTTGGGAGCTGGAATTGCACTCTTGTCCTTCAGCTATCTAAAGCGGACTTCTGAAACTTGGATTAAAGGACATCTTTATTAGCTATCTCTGGTGGTAGGAGGTAATAATTTAATAGCACCTCTCTGTTGTCCTATCCAACACAGGGCTACATGATCATTGTGTACAACAACCATGTAACAAACCATGTAAAAAAATTAGTCCTGGTTCTGTGATATGAGAAAGGTCTTATGGTGGCTTGAAGCTCTCTGCTTTCCATTTTGGGATGTTTTAGGGAGGTAGCAGCACTCCTGAACACAGTAATGCTTGTTTCTGTATTGATTAAACTTCCACATACTCTTCCATCTTCACCAATTTGTCATTCCCCTCCTTTCTTTTACCCCCATAGTTTTGGGAAACAGCTGTCATCACCATCTCGCTGATGAGGACAAATGGTGGAAATGACAGAAATGTCATTCTGTTTGCAAACAAGATAAAAGCAAACCTGAAACTCAAATGCACTTTCAACCATCAAGTGGAGAAAACTGTCATCAGATCAAGACTCGATGGTAAAATAATCCTCTCCTGCTCTTATTTTATATGCAGGCAGAGAAATGAAATGATGAGAACTAGAAAAAGCAAGTTTCAGCATCCAACACCCGTAATCCCTGAGGGGTTGATAGGCTTTTTAATATATTTTTCCTTCTTTATCACAAAACCATCCGGGACATGTGAATGATCATACTCTCTTCCACTCCCAAGTGGCTTCCAATCTGTTGTTCAGCTCATGATCACAGTCTCCGTATGAAAACATAGTGCCTCTAAATGTGTCAGCTCTAGGGGACGAGCCAGAGCTGATGAGACAAAGTTTTGTTGGACAGGTGTTTTGTAAAAACTTTGTTTTTAATGTAAATATGACTTTCTTCAGAAGTACTTGCAGAGAGCTCTGTTTTTCCTGCATTGTTTTCCACCTTATTACCTCTCTGACCAGTCAGCAGTGAACAACTGCCAAATTGTCTTCTCACATCTGTGTGGATAGTGTGCCCATTGCTCCCACTGTCTTTACTCTGGAGGTGTTGCGTATAGAGGCGGCAGTGCCAGATCCATCATGGTGTACAAAAGCTTCATCAGCATTGAGACTGGATGCTACTAATTGGAAGGAGATAAGTCGTTCCCCATGAAGGCAGAATGAAGGGAAAGAGAGTGCTCTGCCTGCCTGGATATTTCTGTCCTGTCTTACACTTCATACATTTACACTGGTGTGTGTACATGAGCATACATCGTTCAGATGAATGAAACTGCTGCTTCTGAAACTCAGCAGGTTTTGATTAGCTTCGTTTGTTTGTTCATTTTAATTTGGATATCTGTTTGGCTAAAACTCTGTCCTTCCAACTTTACCTAAACAAACCTGCAGTGTTTCTCTAAAGAGATCCTTTTCTCTCAATTTTTTGCAGTTAGGAAGAGGAGCAGTGTGCTGTCCTTGCACTGGTGTTCTTATTCTTTTGTATATACCTTCTTCCATCAAGGTCAGCTGGGGAGGTGGGGACAGAGGATGTCCTCAGCCTTTTTGAATCTTCATGTCACATATCATCAATTACTTTTTGACAAGTTCAAGCAGTCAAACTCCATAATGAAATGCCATCCCCCAGGAAGCTGATGTGTACTGAAGGGTTCTAAAGACTGCAATAAGCAGGGATTCTCTTCTTTGGTCCTCCAAGCAACAATTTTATGGTGCTGATGTAGTAGTTTCATCAAGAATTCTTTTGACCTCTCAAAGGAGAAGATAAGTTCAAGCATGTAAATTACATATATTTGATGGTATAGATAGACCTTTATGCTTTGCATACCATCTCTGTCTAGTGAGACGGTCTTTATCCTCGAAGCCAGTGCGGCTTTGGTCCTCTGTTGTTCAGATTAATTACACGCTTTAGGGATACTAAATGATGCTGCTTCCTCTATAAGACCAGACTTCTAAAATTGTGATTTTATTTTAAATTCTTTAAGTCCCACTTTGTTAGAAGCAGACAGAGAAATGAAGGAAACTTTTGTAAATTCTGAAGCATTTTTATATCAAAATTTTCTGAAAAATAAAATAAAAGGAGGAAAATGTCCTTCATAAGCGCATTCAGTGTGCAGTGTGCTTATATTCCATGACCTCAAATAAATGAAACAGCCTTTCAAGTAAATAGCTAGTCCTTGCTGAAGTTGATGGGACTTAGACCTAAGTTCCTTTGATCACTTACACCTTAAGGGGCTGCAAGAAGGTGAAGTCCTGCAGTGGGAAGAAAAGAATGCGCTCAGAAGTTTTGGTACAGAGACAAGTATGGGAGGAATAGAGTATGCATTTCCTTTATGCTGGTTCTTTAGGTGCTACTGGCAACTTTCTTAAATATTTTAACGTTTTCCCTCTTACAGCCTCAGAAGTTCACCTGCTTAGGTAAATCTCTTGGGCTGGAAACCTAAATTAACAGCTATGTTGGCTCCTGGTGGAGGGAGATAAACAGTGGCGATTAATCAAACTCAAGGGAATGCTAATCATGTGGTTTTCTGAATCTCAAAGAAGTTGCAGAGTTTGTTTATAGGTCAGGGAAGTGCTTCTAGCCCTAGTGCATCTTTCTCCTCCTGCACTTAAAGTCTTGTTCCTTTCTGGTTTTCATTCTTAAATTGATTTACAAACCAGACAAGGATGGGACACAGATCAGGATAAAAAAAAAAAAAAAAAAAGAATGGTGTGGAGTCCTCTATTGACTGTTCTAGACCCCATTAAACATCCACTCATTGAGTGTAGGAAATAAACCCTGAAAAAAGTATCAGCACTGGTGGGACTATTCTTTTCTACAGTGCTTCAAAGAACAAGTGAAAAGTAATGATTAAAAGAAAAAAGTTCACAACTGGCTCTTTTTGCTGGTGGAAGCAGCAGGGTTTTGGATGGACCTAGAAGTTTATTTTTAAGAAGATAATCCATTGACAAATCCATTGACAAATCCATAACCAGAATTAGTGATACTTCTTACATCTTCTTGGGAAGCCTAGACGTGTTTCTGGCAGCATGAAATTGTACTACGTCCAGCGGGAAATTCTGAAAGCAGATATATCACACTGGTGGTATATCCTTTGGATTGTACATCAAGGGGCTAGATGTTCATCCTTGATTACCCTTCCTTGGCATATCACTGATCCCAACCAGGGAGGAACTCCTCTGTGGCATATCACTGGGCCATACACACTACATGTGAAATGGCCTCAGCTTTAGGTTAGGATGTTTCCATTTCTTGGTATTTTTTTTTCTTCTAGGTGCATAGCACCAATTAAAAACTTTGGTTTGTTAAAGTTGCTAATATGAAGACCTTGAAAAGAATTTCCATTTCTTGCCTTGCGACTTTTGTAGAAATCTGGGAGTAAAGTTGCAAAACTGTGGATGTTCTTCTAATGCCTGTCTTCTTGTAAGTGCTGTAAGTGCCTGTTCTTTTAAGTGCCGTGGCATGTGTAGAGGGATCTGCAGGTATTGTAAAAGCAGCTCAAATATTACCAGCAGAGCAGAAATTATTTCTTTAGAGCAATATTCGGAATGGGGGGGGGGGGGGGGGGGGGAGGAAGGAAAAAAGAAAAAAAAAAATCCATGCACACACAACCTTCATTTAAAACTCCTTCCATTGGGAAGTTTTTTTTTTTTTTTTCTTTAAAATTCATTTTGAAGGATAAGTGGAAATTCCCTTTTAGATGTTCTAGAATACAGCTTTGATTGTTCTTGTACCGAGTGACTTTCTGTCATGAAAACTTTCTTGGGTGATTTAAATTTTGAGGAAAAAGGAAGACGGACCTAGAGTTGATTTTTAGAACGTTTGCTTTGGAGGAAGTTTTGTAGTCTCAATTTTCAGTTCTCAGTGATTATCTTGCACTGCTGACTAAAAATCTAGAAGAAATCTTTAAGTAAGACATCTTTCATTACAGTTCTACTGATTGTATTCACTTTCCTGTCCTCCTGAAGGCCTCATTATAAGCTCATGACATTCAAGGTTTGCTTGTAAGTGATTTTCAGAGCAACACTTTTCTACTAGTGAACCATGACAATGACAGTGAACAATGGTATTCTGGATGTATGTTCTTCATCCAGTGTTATTAACCCTGTTGCAGATGGTCTGCGTCCTGAATAAGCACTGTAACCCAAACCAGGTTATTTGTGTTCCTGCCTTTTGCCTTTGGGCTTGAGTAGAAGCCTTGAACATTCTCTCCATAAATATCTCTTGTAAAGTGGGTCATTAGTTCTTCAAAATGTTTCACTGTCAAAATAGCAGTTAAGGAGTGTTTGTTTTCACATTTTCTAGTAGTTTACAGAAAAGATCTTTTTCTGGCTTGCAGCTTCAAAAGCTTTCCTGATAAATTCGCTTGCCCACCTTGGGCAATGGCAAAAAGTGGGAAAGACAAATCCTGCCCTCACTCATGTAACGTCACTGCTATAAATCCTGTCTTCCCTGGCTTTAGAGTAGGCTGTGTTTTCAGGTTGAGTGCCTGTGTACAGCATGAGGAGATGTGGGCCTTACATCTGATTATTGGTAGAGCTTTGCAGAGGCTCAAATGGACAGGAAGACATCAGTTACTGCTGTATGGCCATGCCTGGGTTTGCTACTTTAGCTTTAGTATTTTTTTTTTTTAAACAGCTCTGATGATGATGAACAAATAATGATAGCTGTGGCTTATTCAATCTACTTCTTCTGACACTCCATGGCTGATTGAAAGAAGGAGCAGGGACAACTTTGGTCAGCAGAAACAACAAATTTTATTAAATCTTCTTGAAGGACAGGTCTGTGATAGAAAAAGGAGCACATTTTGCAGGGCTTTTTTTCTTCAGAATCTTTAACACTCTTTACAAGATTAATTTCCAGCTAGTTCTAATTGGGAGATCTGCCGTTGCCAGCAAGATTATTTGGGGGATATTAATCATTTCCTCAGCGGTCAGTAGGAGGAGGTGCAGAGATGACATCTCTGCTGCTTACCCATGATTTGAGATAACCTATCAACTCTTCAGTCATGATGCGCAAAACCATTTTTAATGCTCTTAATGTTACTGTTTTTTTCCACTCATTTGTGCTGATCCTTATGCAGCTCTTTCTCATTTGTTTGTGTACCCATTTTTCTGTGTGTCTCTCTCTCTCTCAGTCTTTATCTCCTTCTCCCATACATCCTTGTTGTTTTTCATCATCCTCCCGCTTCATCTTTGTCTTTACTCAGTCTCTGTTCCCTCTTTCTCTCTTGTTTTTCCCCTTTGTCAACTTGTTTTTCTTTAGTCTTTTTTTTTTTTTTTGTGCATGTCTCACTTCCTCTCCCTTCTCTACTCATCCTTTATCTCTTTCCCACTCTTTCTCTTTTTTCCAATTCCATTAGTGAAAGTAGATAATAACTTGTGAATTCAAGTGGAACTTCATTTCTGAAACCGTACACTCATGCTGGAACCCATTAAGCTCGATAGCGAGAAATGAGAGAAATCATAATTATCAGGCCAGTAAAATACATGAAACATAAAATTTGTCAGGGAAAGTAATTGAAATTATTGGAGCAGTTGGGTCCTGGTGCTGTGCAGACCCTCAATGATAATGGAAAGGTTACGGGCAATGTTTAGCAATGCTGATGAGGCCCAAGGTGACTCAACGCCACCACAGTCAGCAACTTTATGCTCTGCTTACATTAATTTGCTAATCCATCTTTGGAAATGGCCAGGCTGAGCAGTGCATTGGGGTTCACAGAACCCTTGCCAAAGAGCCAGTATAGGCAATGTTGCAAAACTTCTGCTTTCGTTTTCCTATTACTTTACCTCCCTCTCTTCTGTTCCTTTTCACATCTATGCTTCTTTCCTCCCGTCTGGTCTTCCCACCCGTTTCCCTCCACAGCCATTGCAGGGTCTGTCTGTACAGTCACAATATGTTGATTATTTCAAGCTCATACTGTAGCAGTCCCATTCATTCCTTTAGTATTCACCTCTGAGGTGCTGTGTTTAATTGCAAACTACCAGGGAAGTCCAAGGGCTGTTGCTGATGTTCCCATTCTCTTTTTTGGGTCGGGAGGCTAAATAAAAAAGAACCAAAAAACTGAAGCTCTCAGTATCCAAGCTGGACATAATATGTTTGTCTTTGGCCATGCTCTCTCTTACTACTACATGAACCTTTATCCAGTTCTTGATATAAGAGATTGCTGGCAGTTTTGCAGAGCAGTGCAGCCTTCAATGCAGCTAGCTGATGCTGGTTCAGTGCATACTAAGTATCCTTTTGGGTTTGGGGTTGTATAATGAAATGTTATTGCATTTGCTTCAGCAAGGCAGCCCTGAAAAATTGGCACAACCGTTGATCAGACAAGGTACAAAATCTACTCTCCCACTCTCATAAAGGCAAATGCTAATGAACTATTTGTTCTGCACAGAGAGAATGATTTTGCAGGGCTCTTTGTATTTAAAAGAGGAAGAGAGAGAGAGGAAACAGCATCTGCTACTCTTTAGAGTCTGAAACAGCTTGTGAGAGTTACTGAATCATCCAGCCCTGTCTTTATTTCTGAAGGGTTGATGTGATCTGGAGGCAGTGGCACAGGAGCCTGCGCTTTCTCCTCAGGATTGTTGCGATCATTCAAGCACCAGTCTGAGTAGCCCATTACTACCCTTCTGTAGCTGTCATAACCGGGCTGACCCATCCTCTGCCCTATGTGTCTAGTGTGGGGGGGCTTTTTCACTCCCCCAGTGCTTGGGCTCAGCCACGTGCTGTGCTCAGAGGGTCCAGGGGCTCTGTTCAGGGGGACTGAGCTGCTCTCTGCTGGGTTCCCACTTTATCTGTCAGGGATGATGTTACCCCATTCTTCTGAAAGGATCTCAAAGCCCATCAACACAACTTGGACACTGAAGTAATTGTTCTGTTGCGTCTTAGAGGACTTTTCCAACATTAATGATTCTATGAATCATCATGAAAAGAATGGCAGGGTCTGTTACATTGCCCTTAGTAACGTTTCTCTTTAGCCCAAACTGTTGGGTGCTTCCCTTGCTGAGGGACTGCTTGATTCCAGTATCACTTAAATGTAAGCAGTTCTGTATTGGCAGGGAGACTGCATTCTCCAGCTAGGTGCACTGCTAAAAAAATAATAGGAAACCTGATAAAAACAAAAATACAAATTTTAATGAAATGAAATCCCCTCTCCAGCAATTACTCCTAAGCTGTAGTGGCGAGCCTGTCATTTCCACAGCAGAATGCAGTTAGGTCTGCTAGATTTCAAACCCCTGAAAAAAGGGTATTTAACGAGGTGTCCAAGCAACCTCTTAGCAGCAACGACGGGAGTAGCACAGCTTATTAAGGCTGATGCTTTTGTTCAAAGCAGAGCTCCTTATTATGGGGAATATGTTACACATAGTTTGTCTGTGGGGTCCAATTGTAGATAGCTCTTCTATTATATTAATGTTTCTCGGATGACCGTTTCATAACCACTGGGTAGGACCTCAGTGTTGTTGCAATTCCAGAATAATCTGTGGTTGTTTTTCTGGCACTCCCACCCCCCTGAAACTCTTGAGGGGAGGCACTGGGTTTAAGAAGCCTCTGCGCAGTTCTGTCAGAGAAAGCAAGAAATCAACAGCTGTGGTGCCACTGGATAATAGAGAAGTTATATGGCACCAGAAGAAAATGAGACATCATTACAAATGGCCTGGGAGCAAGAATTATCACCAGCTCTCACAATGGCTGGAATGTTCTTTCCCCCTGACACTTGGGAAGATAGCCTTCACATTTCAGGGACTGGAGATTATGTTGGTATTTCTGTCCCTGGGAACCCAGCTTCTCTAAGTGGTTGAGAGGAGTTGTAAGCAAGCCCAGGGGAAGATGAAAGAGGGGATCATTTTCTTCCCTGCTGAATTGTTTTTTTTTTTTTTTTTTTTTGCTTCTGGCAAAATCTGAGCCTGCTGTTCCCTGGCAGTGTGAGTGCTGCTCCTTCTGTGTTGGTTCAGCCCTGGAGGGTGAGCAATGGCTCACCAAGGCAGAAGGATGTAGCATCCAGATTCATATATTTGCACCCCTCAAGAGACAGTGCTCTGCCCTGAGGTGGTCTGGGAAGCATCTCCAGTGGTGCCAAATACCCTGCTCCGTTCTCCAGCCAAGCAGTCTGTTAGCAGCTTTCTGTTGGTGTCATGTTGCCAAAATCCTGAATTTATGATGAGCCTCGAGAGCATTCTTCTGCCCTGAACAACCACAGCAGCTGACAGGATTTTGTGAGAATTTCCGCCCTCTTTATTTGCTTGAAATACACGAAATGAGAAGTGGTTTCTTGCTCTTCTGGTTGACAAAAAATACCTGGAAATACATGGAATGCTTTTATAATCTCAATCCTGACGTCACATTACAGAGGGAAAATTAGAAAGAAGTGGATTTTATTAAGTCGTGTTATGATTTTCAGGGCATGGTTAATAATTGTTTTTTGACTTGACGACAACTTGCTACGTGAATGGAGCTTCAGAATGGTTGCTTCAAAATATAACTCTCAGATGATGATGATATTAATTCCTCTAAGATGGTTATAGGAACTAAAGTCTGATGGTCTCTTTAAACTTGTGCCGTCACTGTAGGTTTTGTTGAGGTTCTTAACTGGAGTAGTAGAGGTAGATTAGTTTGTTTCCCTGTAGCAAGCTATTTTCTCTCTTGTTCTGAGGCATGTGGTAGCACAATTGAGAACTGTGTAGGTTAAAAACACTACCAAATAACGTTTATGTTTAAGAAAAGATCATTATTTTTGTGATGAAGAGATGAGGGGAAGAGTAGTTCTGAAAGTGCTTTTCTTCCAGTCAAAGTCCAAATAAGTTTTGGTGACAGCAGTGAAGTTTCTTCACTTCAAAACTTTTTTTAATTCAGTTTTGCAGTTTTAAAATTAAAATCAAAGCTGCAGAGAAAGAAGACTCTCGAGTGACTCAATCTGCATATTTTCTCATTAAAAAAAGAAAAACATATAGTGGATTTCCATGTGATAATATGAATAGTCCAGATTTTTTTTTTAATGGACTTTAATTTTTAATGAGACTGATCCTTCAGCCCAGTTATTTATAACTCCCAGCACTTAATTAAGTCCAGTGAGAAGAACTAAGTGGAAGCATCTAGACCTGAGCTAGCAAATGGCAGTCAGAAAATGTAAGTGATGGGCCGGGCTGGTTAAGGGTTGCTTTTAGCAATCCACTGTCCCTTTAAATCTCGCACTACACGAGCATGGCAATACGGCACTCCAAGCAGGGTTCCTGCTTCTGGTGCTCTGTTAAAATGTCAATTTTAAGAGAAAAAAATGTCTCTAGGTCAGTCTTCTGAGGTCTGGAAATGTGTCTGCTTGTGTGGGTGCTGCTGGCAAGCAGTTCGTAGACACCAGTGCATCAGAGTGTCTAAACAACAGGGCATAGCTGGGAGCAAGCCGGAAAATGAACTGCAAAGAGAGGGGCTGCCTAGTGCATGTTAAACCAACTCACTGGCAGAAGCGATCAGAGAGAAAGGGACCTGGGTGTGATCCACTTCAGCCTTCTGTAGTATGCGTGGGGCGAGGGAGTGAATGTTAGAGATGTCTTACCTGTCTGAAGAAAAGTGACCCGTGCCAAGGGAGCATCCAGGCTCCACACAAGCAAGGCAGGGCTTGGGGGCAGGTGGGTTTGGAGCTGCTACCATCATACACTCTCCTTTTAGAAGGTGAGCAATGGATCTGGCTGGCATTTTTTTCAGATTTCATCTTGATGTTGTAATTAAAGCACCGAAGAGCTCTGACACTGGGAGACGTGGATTGTGCCCTGACTCCTCCACCTGTCTTCTGTGCAGTTGTCAAACCACTTAGCCCTGTGCCTGGGCAGGTCATTGAGAATACTGCTGTATCTGAAGTGCTTTGGGACTGTCTCATTTTTCAGGTTGCTATAAATTCCTATTAGAACAATACAGTGATTGCTTGTGCAGGCACATATTACAATGTTTCTGCTGACTGTTTCCACAGAAAATGAGCATTTTGCCCTAAGGTAAAACAAAGAAGCAATAATATTTTGGTGTTTGTAGTGAACCCAGTTGTTTTTATGTGGCAGAAGTAGGTCCAGTCAGCTAGAACCTTATAACCATGGAATATCTCGAGTTGGAAGGAGCCCCCAGGGGTCATCAAGTCCAATTCCTGGCTGCATGCAGGACCACTCAAAAATCAAACCAGATGTCTGAATCGAACCCTGTGTTAGCACAAAGCAGACTGAGTCACATGGATTAGTGATTTCTGGAATACCTGGGTCCCCCCACTTCAATCCTTTCCATCTTTCTGGTGTTGCTGGATAGGTAGCTGTGAAAAAGAATCTCCACGGCTCTAGAGTTGGGAAGTCATGGGAGCTCTTAACCTGGAAATTTGGACAGAAAGGATTTGCTCAGACCTTACTGTCAGAATCACTTTGCAAAAGGTTGCTCACCTGTTTGGCTTTAGCACAGCTGACACCTCGGAGTCCACAAAGTGGGATGCTGCCAATGGCATGAAAGCTTTAGATTTGTCCTGTTTTCTGTAGGCTGGTAAGAGTTTGTCTCAAACAATATGGAGTTTTATCTTTTTACATAAAGGTACAATATATCTGCTCGGGACCTGGATCAGCTCTGTCTGTGGCTGTGCAAGCATGTCCCAGAATCCCAAAGCTGGCAGCATTGGGATGAAATTGTCTTTTTCTTGTTTTCCTCATGCCTCTTAGAGAATGAGTCAGTACATGGTAGAGCAAAGTCCCTACCACTGTTTCAGGTGTTATTCCTTGGACTGTTTCTGCTTTTCCGTCTTACCACTATACTGTGCAATCATGTCTAAATCAGTTTGAGCAGTGTTATGACAGAAGCTGTTCCCATACTGATGGACCAGACACATGGCCAGAGAAAATACCTGTCTGTTGCAGAGCATTGCCAGCTTGGAAGTTAGTCAGTGGCCAGTTGTTGAGCCTATTCAAGCAGAGACAAATCTTCATAGATTTCAGTGGATCTTCAGTATATTATTAAATGTGATTGTCTAATTATTACTTCATTTTAGAGGTACTTCATTAGTACTTCGTTTTAGAGACATCTTGGTGTCTGATGACCTCTCCCAGCTTATCATTATTGCCTGTTGTAGTTTGGATTTGTGAGAAGCAGTGGATGAGGATAATTGATTTCAGAAGTCTAAGATCTTCTCATGGATGTTATTCAGAGCTACTTGCTAGCTAATGTCCATAAACATATTACTGGCTTTGCAATAATCCTTAACTAATAATGTGTTTTCTGTAAGTTCACTTAGTCTTATTATACCTGCTGGTAGTCCTAGATCACACAGTGATCTTGTTCTTGCAGGGAATATTGCACTTATCTCCTACAGTTTTAAAAGAATTCAGAAATTTCCTATCTTCTCATGAAGTCACTTACCACGGAGACTCCTGTCAGGCAACTCACTAGCTGGTGTGCTTGCTGAAAGTGAGCAGATGACTGGAGTTATTTTGTGCCACGTGCACATATTTGTGGAACGATGTTTTTGTGCTGATCACTTAGATGTATTGGTTTCCTTGGGTAGTTATGTCAGTTGTGCGGTTCTGAAGCACCTACCTAATACATTGTAGTTGTCTGTGTGTACAGAAGCTGCATTGCTGAGTGTCTAGGCTGTGTAACGTTAAGAGCTACTGCAGTTTATGCTTCTGCAGAAGTGCAGAGGAATATGTTTAAAAAACAAAAACAAACAAACAAAAAAAACCCTTGAGTTCCATCCTTGCAGATGTGTCAGACTATTGAGAGGCAAAAATAAGCATCAGTGAATTAGCCGTGGTGTTGCATGGCAATGATATCAAAATGAAGAGCATGCTGAAAGCAAGAAATACCTCATTCTTCTGAAAGCTTCTGAAAACAAATAAATAAATAAATAAGGAAGAGAGAGATCTCTTACAGGTAGTCTGTACTCCACCAAAGGTGTCCTTACACCTTTAGAAGACTTTGTGTCTTCGGGTAATGTGTGTCTATGCAGGACAGGTCAGTACCTATGGCACTGAGCGTTGTGTTGTTATACTCATGCTGCTACTTACTCACATACAGTAACTAACATCTGTGTTGTGGCTGTGATGGCTTTTAAGTTGCTTGTGTGGTATTTTGCATAGCTCCACTTCAGCTTTACTAGTATTTGTTCCTTGTCCTGACCTTAAATTATCTTGAAAGTTCATGTTTTAAGTGCTGTTATCACAGCTGCTAAATGGAGAACCTCCCCCAAGAAAAACAAACTGAACCAAAACAAAAAAAGCCGACAATATACGGAGGAAATAGGAGACTTGAGTGCTCAGGGAGACTTGTGAGTCATGGTGAGAAAGGAACAGGTGGGTTCCCCAAGGCTCATTCACCCGGAAACTCAGATGGAAGTGTTGATACTAGAAACCCAGAGAAAATGAGCAGTAGGAGCCTTTGCTACAGTAAGAATTCACAACATATCTTCATACATGCAATGCCAGGGAAGAGGAAAAGCCTATTTGTGGAAGAATTATGTTCTGGTGGGAAATTTCATTTTGTTTCTGTTGAGTTGAATTGTTAAATGTAGAGGTCAGCACTGCTGAAGCTACAATCTTTCTGCTAACACACCAGTTTTGGTGGACTCTGAAGGCCTTTCACCTGTAGTGTGGCAGCATATGGTACTTCTGTTTATTTAGGTATGGTGTGCTGAACTATGTGTTAGTGATAGGTACCTTACATAAGGATGCTAATTTTGTAATTAAGGCAACGGGAGCCAGGACTTATGGGTTCCGTTTCAGCTGCAGGCATGTGCTTTATGTGAGACCTTGGGAAAACATTGAATTGCCTCTTGGATAAATAAAGTATGAGCTTGCAAAGTGAAAAATAATTATACTTCCTTTTCATCTTTTCCCTGTGTTGCAGTTTATATATATATATATATATATATATTCAGGTGGACCTTAGTTTCTTACTTACTGTAGGCACAAAGAATATCTAGTGCATGGGAACTCAGCTTCTTCTTGAAACAAGAGTGCCACAGCACTAGTCCTTATTTCCAGAAGTACACAGCTCCTGCTGTCAATAAATGAAAGTTACCTCTTTGTGCATTGGAATCCATGAAAATTTTCAGTGAGGAAGGAACGGAAAATTCCCACTGTTAGATGGAAGAACATGAGGAAATGTGTGGAGCATCAGGGCACAAAAATTAGGCAAGCCACTGTGCCTTTCCAGTTTCCATTAAAATGGTTAGGAAACTTTATTTTCTACTTAATTGTTTTCCAGTAAAATAACATGACAGTGCTTCCTGCCCCCACATGAGCTGTCTTAGTGACATGTGGGTTGAGAACACCTGTTCTCACCTTATGCTGCACTGTATCAAGAAAGTGAAATTCCACAGGAGTCAGAAAGAGCTCAAACATACCGCAAGCATTGCTGCTCTGCAGCCCCCACTGCTCCCCAGATTGGGGCTGTCCTGTATACCAAAATTATCCTGTACGTCTTTCTGCTGGTATGAGATTCTAAGAGTGCTTGTGAAAGCCATTTTTTTGAGTGCATCAACTGTTCTTCATGCAATTGCTCTGAGCTGTTGCTATACATCTATTTAACATTCCTGACTTGTTTCAGATCTAAAGTTTTAGATATTTAATGCAAAACAATAAGGGGGAAAAAATACCCTCTCACCAGTCATTTGTCTTCATCACAAGAGGTGCTCATCCCTGGTTTCCATGGCAATCATACAACTCGGTGATTTGTTGAAGTTCACACCTCCCTCTCAGCTATGAGAGAGGAGATGCTAAAGGAGAGGCCAATGTAATTACTAACCTTACAGCTCTCCAGCAGCCCTGGGGCTTATCTGCTTCCATCAAGAAAGGGCTGTGCCTCAAGTATGGGAACCTGACAGTAAGAGGAATTCTGCTTTGTGGAAGACTGAGGATGGGCTAGAGGAAGCCAAGGGTGAACGGTTTGCTTACCTAGGGAAGATACCAAGCATGAGGTACATGTGGGACATTTTGTACCTCATTAAATGCTGCAGATAGAAAGGTCCAAAAGATGGTCCCGTGTTTATTTCATCTCATGCTATACTCACAAGCACTCATATATAAGAGAGAATCTGGAATAACTCCACCTGAAATAAGTGCAGTTATACTTCTATAAAGCAAGATGAGGTAGGAGGAAAATTGGACCTTTTCAATGGTGGTTTGCAGCAATTCTGCATTGTCATTTCCCTTCCTATAAGGGTGTTTCTAGAGCAAGCAAATTAGAAGTTAAAGGAGAATTACGAAAACTCTTTGTCCCTGTGAGCACTAACGTAGCACTATCGTAACTCCAAGTGAAAAGGTAGTGGGGTCACTTATCTCAGCAAACAGGATCTACGTTCCAAAATCACCACGAACCTTGAGTGCTTGTTTAACATGCGGGAGTTCAAATGCATTCTGTGGGTGACAGGACTTTCCCTTTGAATGTACGCAGCAAAATAAGACATCTTATGTCAGTACAACTGCTGATGGGTATGTAAAATTAGCAAAAATACATAAGCAAGGGACCAAAGTCGGTTCTGGAGTAAGTGCTTACCATTCTTGAGAAAATTCTAGGTCCCATTTAATCTCTCAGCTGGTGTGAATGGTGGTGCATAATGATTGAAGAGAAGGAACTAGGAAGGAGAGGAATTTGTTTATTATAGTTCACTAGCACTTTATTCTTTCTCTTTTCCTTGACTGCCTTGTGGAAAAGGAAAAGAAAAATTAGGACAAAAATCCAATAAATCCTCTGTGGGCAAAGAAACAGGAGCAGGAGGAGGGGTCTCAAGCTGTTTTCCTCTTGAGCTCTCTAGTAGCTACTCAGCACTGTAAATCCTCCTGAACATTAAAGCTCTGTCTAGAGTTATTTCTGGACCTTCTTTCCGTGATGGAGGGGAATGCTGAATGACTCTGATCTCTCAGCCTCTGAGTAAGATTTAGTATCACTTTTTGTCCTTGTCTTTCTAATATGGTCATTTGGCTACAGCAACTATGTATGTATTTGTATTTGATTTCTGTGGCCTTGGAGATTTTAAGGAGGGAGAGAAGAAATCCCTAATGAATTCATTGGGTGTCAAAGACCTGCTTGTTTGCTTTAGATCTTTTAACAATCCTGCTTCACTTCCCGCTTTCCTTCTTTATTCTCCATTCAGCATGAACAATCCATGTTTGAGCTAAAGGGGATTTACATGGTAATAGTTAACTTCAGCAGATAGTTTTATTCTAGCAAGGTAAACCCAAAGAGTTTTCAGCAGAGGCATAACTGATGTTCCCTGTGTGTCACTTGCATGTCCCACATCTTCATCACCAGTGGAGCATCCTTCCTTCCCAAAATTGTGTTTAAGGCTATTCGAGGGTTTTGTCATGGTAGGAGCATTCCAGTGAAGTCTGAACTGGCTGTGGAACACCCAAGCCTGGCAGATACAGTGCTAAGAACAGAAGTACCTTACTTGTGAAATCATCAGTGAAATTTTACCAAGATTTCAGGTAAAAATCATTAACTCTTTCCAGCCCTCCTTTCTCCCATATGCCAGCTTGTGTGTAGTCTTAGGCAGTTAGACAGCCACAGGGGAGGACTGCTTCTGGTTCTGCAACACAACTAATTAATTATGAATATTATTTTAGGAATCTTATTTCCTTCCAGCTTCCTGCGGCCACGCAGTTGTGTACCAGAATGGTAGAAAAGCATGGAAATCTTGTCAGTCATTCTGTTACTATTATGTCATTGAACCTTGTCACCCAAAAGTCATTGCACCACTCATCATGTGATCACAGCATTGAAATGTTTACATATTGTCTGCAGCAATTTTTCTCACAGTACTATAGAACCTGTAATTACTGCAGGGAGAAATAACATTTTACCCATTAGGCCAGATAGCATTGTCTAAAGCGTTGTCAACATTTACAGGAAAATTGCTACTAGTTCAATTTAACCTAATATTGAAGCAGGTGGGTGACTGAGCAGACAAGGTCGTGGTAGCCAGGCTTGGCATTTACTGCTATTCCATACAATTTGTACAGTATTGGTCTCAACAAATGTAGATAAAAGGGTGAAATTCTTGGCCTTCTTAAGAGTAGTCCACTTAGTTTTTAAAGTGGATTCCACTGTTGTATCTGACCAAGTAGGTTAGAGTAGTTAAATTTTGCTTTTTGCTTGTGTGATAAATAAAAAAAGGTGAACTAAACTAGATCTGAGAATTAAGGACCACAGCATCTTATCTCACAACTAGGCAGAGGTTTTGACCTAAGGGTAAAGCAGAAGCAAAAGTAAAAGTCTGAGGAATAGAGAAATTGTGGAGGCTATCTGTCTTCCTGTCCTTATTTCTTGATTTCCTGATCGTTTGATTCACCATCTTGAACTGCTAGTGGGGAGATGGAGGGCGCAAGCAGGGGGGCAGAGAAGAACAGCTTTATAGAAGCAGCACGTGACTTGTGCAGAAATGAGGCAGGAAGGCTCAGGAATTCCACAGGAATCCAGTAAGAGCAGCTGTTTCATGCAGAGGCAGAGTACCTCTAACCCAAGGCAAAAATGAGTTGATCAGAAGTATACTGCTCATGTGGGCCCTCAGAGGCTGTGAGATTCTGCTTGTAACACTCTCCATAAACCAGGGCATACTTGTTTTTGTGTGAGGCTGGAAATTTTCAAAGAGAACTTCTGCAAGAGGGGCTGTGTGGCCACCTGTTTGCTTGCGCTTCATCTCTGCTTCTCTTTCCTTGAAGCAAGAAGAGTGTAGATAGTTACAAAATGGCAAGAAAGATATTTTTTTTCTGCCAAGTTTACAGAATTGCACGAAATTCCAGGCCTGGAAGTGTTTCCTCTTTAGTTCCAAAAAAACATTTCTGTAAGTTGTTGTTGTTGGTTGTACTTTATTTTAGCTTACCTTGTCCACTGATCTTAGAGCTATCCTCCCCCACATCTGTAAACACTTACGTGCTCACAAATAACAGGTAGAGGCTGAGATCTGATCAAAATGAAGAAAGGCTGCAAACACGAATAAATTCCTGTGGTCCGTGTTTTTCAGAATGTATAAAACATTTGTGTTTTGGACAAAGGGATGAGATCCAGAAGGCAGGAAAGGTGGGAATGGTGCTTTTCTTTGTGGGCATACAAGTGTGTTCAAAAATATCAGAGCCTGAGATGGGCAAAAGCTGGGAGCTTGCAACTCTGGTCTTCTGAAGTGGAGAGCATTGACTTATGCAGACTTGTGTAAGGGAGAAGATCTAAAAGTACTGTTCTGGTTGTTGGAGAAGTAGAACACTGTGTTACCTTGGCAACCCGAGATGCTCCATTTTCAAAGGGAGATAAGAGTTTTTAAAAGTCTGTAGAAAAGTCTTCACCAGAGAGTGTGTGCTGGCAAATGGCTCTTCAGAAAAGCAGTCATCTGAGCTCAGGCATTATAAGACTCTGAGCAGTAGCTGTCTGGAGTCTCCTGTGCATGAGTGCTTAAATCTGCAGGGGAAAAAAAAATAAAAATTGCAAAGTCATGTGAGTTTTATATGAGTTCTAATCTTTCATTCTCTTCAGTTTAATCTTCTTTTTTCCTATGTCTAAGGCACCTCTGTTCATTCACTCAATGAGGAAGGAATAGGTGCTTCTATAAAACATTCTTTTGTTTCGAATCATGCAGAATTTACATTTAAAGTATCCTGTAGATAAGTCTAATTCATTTTCAAATTCTGCAGTAGGCACTTCTCCTTAGGTAGCAAGGTGACCCTTTACATTGCATTTCATCTGGAAATCCCCTCTGTAGTACTCCCTGTGTTTCAGGGAGGGCATAGTTTTGGGTATTTGTGGGTCTCATGGATGATTAAAACTTTCATGAGAGCAGAGCTTAAATCATGAGACCACTGTGCTCTACATAAGTTTTCTAGTCTGCCCTGTAGCTCTGGGGTGGGGGGAATCAAGCTGCTTGGGCCATTTCTGACACAAGTTTGTCTAACCTTAAAAAAAAAAAAAGAAATCTCCTGGCAGAGAGATTGCATAACAGCCTGAGGTAGTGAACTTCTAGTTCTTATTCTTGCAGATAGAAATTTCTTTTGAATATCTTATCTAATTCCGTTCTGTTGCAAATTAAATTAATTACCTCCTGTTCTATCCTCAGCAGACACAGAGAACAATTGATCACCATCGTCTTTGCTACATTTTACATAATGAGAGACTGTTATCATGTCATACCTCAGGTTTTCCTAGACTAAACAAGCAGTTCTTGTTCTCTTTTTTTCCCTGTGTTCTTATAACCTGTTTCTTGAACCATGTACTTTTCTCAGTGCTATGCTTGTGACTTTTGTTTACCCAAATCTTCAGGTGCAGGAGCAGGTTCTGGGTGGGTGATGCTCAAAGGTGATGGTGCAGTCATGATGAGATGCTAAGCGTGATGGTACCTTTTAGAAATAACATCACAATAAACGTAAAATGGCAGTGATCATCACATGTAACTCACTTGATATAGCATTCTTGACAGCCAGCAGGGGTGTTTAAACCCACATCATCATACGAAGTCTGATTCTATGAGTACCCCACTGTATTAGTTGTGTGGTTATCTTTCCTTTTTTAAAACAAAACAAAACAAAACCATAGTGCTTTTCAGGAATAGCAGCAGCCAAGAAGTAAATGCATATTAATGTCAAAACGGTATGTGGAGCAACTGGTTCTTTCTTTGCCTTCTCAGAAGGAATGGTAACGTGTGGACGTAACACAGCTAGGGAGTGAGCAGAATGATCTTTCCAGCCTTGTAAAAATAGTCACTGTGACCAAATAGTAGAAGTAATTCTGGCTCACTGAAAAGTTGTTCAGTGTTGTGAATCGTTTGCACAGATTCTGCTGCCATTAGCTCCAACTGTTGCCCTACACAGACCTGTGTTCCTCTTTCTCCTGGAAATACTGCTAGAGGGTGTTTGCTTGGCTAATTGCATAGACAGAACCCACAAATCAGCACCTTTTTCTGAAAAGAGGCCCTTCAAATGTTCGTGTTTTAGATAACCACTGTGAGGCTGAGGCTAATTTTATTCACCAGAGTGTTTTGAGCAGCTTCAGATGAAGAATCTATCACAAACTTACAAAACAAATGTTACCCTTCTTTCTCTATGGGATTTGTCTGTGAACATTGTGTGATCTTCTTGAATAATTCAGCATTCAAAATCATTTGTCAAATAATTTCCATGAATAATTTTTGACTTACAGCTTGTCCATGATCTATTTATTGTGAATATTTGAAATCAGATCTGACTGATGAGCTCTGATTGCACACACTGGTTACCTGGAGTAGTGCTAGTCCCTGATGGGATGGGCCTATGCCTTTGAAGCACATTTATGCAGTGAATGCTTATGATTAAGAATTTTAAATTCACTCTTCACAAATAATCTCCAATGGCTGCTAAAATTTGCTGTTTCTGTGAACATTTATGCCAGTAAACTCATTAGCTAGAATAATTGCACATACACACACACAAAAAAACACCACAAAAGGGAAGCAAAGCGAGGCAGACCAATTTGTTTTCAAATCAGAATGAACATTGCTGAAATATTCCAGTGTTCTCCTAGTCCTTTGGGACTTAGCTTTGTGAGAGTATTTTGTGATCTTGATGGGCATTCTTATTCCTGAAGCTTTAACAGCCCCTATTTAGTTGTTGGGTTCAGCCCTCGCACAGTTTTCTATTAAGCAGGCAGAAAGCGAGGACTTATAAACTGTTTAAGCAGTGTATGTTTTCCGCGTAACCACAAAAATGCAGAGGGTTAAGTGTGATATTCGCAGATACAGTTACACCAGATTATTTGTACCTGGTTATTGCACACTGCTTTAAGGCTTTTTGGTGAAACAGAGAAGATACCTGTGTTCTACGGATGACACAGGTTCTGATTTTATTGCTCTCAATTTCATTTATGCTTCTGCAGAGAGAAAAAGAGAGAGAACCTTTCCTTCAATTTTTGTTGGAACCAGGAGCCTGTTTTGGTGTTGGCTGATTAGTTTTGGATATCATGCTTAAGTAGAGGCCTACATGTAAATTTGCCATCCTTCTGTCTGCTTTGGTTCCCTTCGGTTTGGTTCCTTTCCTTCTTATTCTCTTTTCCCCTCTCACTCAGGACATAAACTTTAATGATGAGATTTCATGCTCAGTCAAGTTTTTGAAAGCCACTTATGAAGCATCAGTCAGATTATATACCTGCCCTGGCTGGGTGGCTGCTTTTCCCTCCCTACAAGGGGTTGATGGTCAAAATACATAATGAGCTACCACTGACAGTCTATCAGACTTCCATCTCTTCCTGTCTTCCTCAGAAGCCTCTGCAAATGATAGCTTAGTCCATCACCATGAAAACTATTAGTACTAGACATTGCTCTGCACAGTATGATTGTTTCCCTTGCTTCATAGAATCCTTAGAGTTGGGAGGGACCCTTAAAGGTCCTCTAGTCCAACACCCCTGCAATGAACAGGGACGTGCACAGCTAAATCAGGTTGCCCAGGGCCTGATCCTGCCTCATGTTGAAAGTCTCCAGGGATGGGACATCCACGACATCACTAGGTATCCTGTTCCAATGCCTCATCACCCTCACTGTAAAGGACCTTTTCTTTATTTCTAACCCAAATCTACACTCTTAAAGCATGAAAAAATAATTTCATCTTGTTCTGTCACCACAGACCCTGCTAAAGGTTCTGTCCCCTTCTTTCCTGTGGCTCCCCTTTAGATGCTGAAAGGCCATGATCAGGTTACCATGAAGCCTTCTCTTCTCTAGGCCGAGCAGCCATCCACCAGTACCCCCAGGTCATTTTTGACAGAGCTGTTGTCAGTCCTTTCATCCACTATCTTGTATTGGTAATCAGCACTGCCTCGACCCAGGTGCAAGACCTTGCATTTGGATTTGTTGAACCTCAAGAGGTTCACCTGGGCCCACTGCTCAAGCCTGTCTAGGTCCCTCTGGATGGCATCCCATTCTTCTAGTGTGTTGACTGCACCCCACACCTTGGTGTTATCAGCAGAGTGGCTGAGGGTACACACTACCCCACTGTCATTGTCACTGATGAAGATATTAAAGAGTATCAGTCTTAGCACTGTCCCCGGGGTTCGACACTTGTCACTGGTCTCTACCCAGACATTGAGCCACTGACCACCACTCCCTGAACTTGATCCTGCAGCCAGTTCTTTGTCCTTTGAACAGTCCACTCAACAAATCCATATCTTTCTAATTTGGAGAGAAGGATGTGGGGTACCATGTCAGAGGCCTTACTGAAGTCCACATAGATGACATCAGTGGCTCTTCCCTTGTCCATTGTTGCAGTGACACCATCATAAAAGGCCAGTGGGTTGGGCAAGCAGGGCTTGCCCTTGATGAAGCCATGCTGATTCTCCCGTTTCACCTCCCTGTCTTCCAGGTGCCTTAGCATAGCTTATAGGAGGATCTGCTCCATGGTCTTTCCCAGCACAGAGGTGAGACTGACACGTTGGTAGCTCTCAGGAACATCCTTTTTATCCTTCTTAAAAATGAGTGTGATGTCACCTTTTTTTCAGTCAGCAGGGACTTCACCTGACTGCCTTGACTTTTCAGATATAATTGAAAGTGGCTTGGTGACTACATCAGTCAATTCCCTCAGGACTCTGGGTGGTATCTCAGTGGGACCCACAGACTTGTGGATGTTCAGGTTCCTCTGGTGGTCACAAACCTAAAATTTGCTTATAGTGAGAGGGACACTGCTTCTTCAACCTCTTCCTACCAAACCAAGCATCTGAAGGCTGTGTGATGAGCAGTTATCAGAGAAGACTGAGGCAAAAAAGTTAAGTACCTCATCCTTCTCCTTGTCTGTTGTTATCAGCTTGCCTGTGTCAGTCAGTAGGGGCAAAACTCTCTCCACACATTTATGCTTCCCACATGACACGTGAGCTGTCTTACTGGCCTTTACAGAAAAGATCCATTTACTATCTTTCTCCTTTTTTTCCTCCATACTTCTGCCACTGGCTTTACACAGGATTTTGTATTTCTCAGCACATTTTTACCACAGCTGGGTCAAGAGTCTAGTTTTTCTGTTAGTCTGACTGCATGACCTCTAGTACTCTGGAGAAACACAGGAGAATATTCCCACAAACAATATAATTAATTTAGCCTCACCGGGACCAGCACTGATAAAGGCCAGGGCCCAGCAGCTTCCAGTTCACTTTAGGTAATTATGGCTCCTAACTTGTAGTAAAAATGTTTGGAAACTGCTGAAGAGTTGCCTACACAAGGGCTTGAAGCTTCAAACTTGAAGGGTTTTTACGATTCTAGAGACATAACCTGCAGAAAATCCCTTTCTACTCCTACACATCCTGTGCTGGGCTCTGGTGCTAGTGCTGCCCATCTTCAGTTGATGAGAAGGAAAAGGCTGTGTTGGTGTGTGTGCTTGTGGAATGCCCGAGGTTAGTAAGTCCTAGCTCTAAGCTGAAGTCATTTCTATAAAATGTATTGCCTTTCTTTGATACTGAGTCCTCTCCCTTCCTCTGGAGCTTTGTGCTGCATGAACAGTTCTTCCAGACTGCCCTGTAAAGTTTCAGCTCTGAATGGTCAGTGGCTGCATAGCACTCACCCTGTGTCCCACAGTTGGTTACTGCCAGCAGAGGGGCAGAGTGGACAAAAGGAGTCAGTAACTGCAACTAGATTTACTGAAGTTTGTTTTTCTAATTCCTATGCTCAGGGAACAGCATTCCCTAACTATATTCAGCTATGGATTTCTGAGGTCAGCCTTATCTACTGCACTGTGCTGCTTTACTCATTAGTCTGCAGAATATTGGCATTTAGTTGAGTCCTTCTGTCCACTCCATTTCCAGCTCAGCGTTATTATTTGTCAGATGCTGCCTACCCAACTGCTGTTTAAGTGACCTTTCTAAATGTAAAAAGTATGATACATAAATATCGTTCACTAAATAAGGAAGTACAGATAATAGCTAAAAGAAGTCTCATTACCCAGCTCCGATGTAGGATATAACAGCTCTCACAACACATTTTGACTTTTTCTAACAATATAAAACAGGAAATACAGAAAAATTGTTTGATTTCAAATGATGGAGTGATCATACAGAGGAAAAGAGCTACGGTAACATTTAAGTTCGGTCAGGGAACAAGCAACCACAGTTCTTGCAAAAAGTGCCTCAGAAGTTATTAGTTCTGTAACTGATACAAACAAACCTCCACAAACATTAGATACGCAGTCCAGCTAACACTTGATGACTTTGAGGATGAAAGTAATTCCCCTAAATAATGAACATTCTCTTTGCCAAATGGATTTGTAACTTTTGTTGTTGTTGTTCTGTTGGCTCTTTGAGGCAAGCACAGCTCATTTTATTTGTAATCTCTTGTATCCTTTGGATGTCATTATTCTGTAAGGTTCACTCTAAATGAAGTGCTGATGGTTTGAGTTGTCCAGGACTCTGCTTTCCTGCCTTAATAAGTTGGAGTGAAATTAATGCAACAAGAGATGTGAAAGTAGCTCATGAAAGCTTTCCACTTAGAGAGGAAGCATGCAAAACCATCAGTGTGATGAAGATCTCTTGTGCATTGTGCTCCACCTGGAGCTTTATTCCATGACTAACACACAGGGCCATGAGCTTCCTCTGCATTTCTGCTCACACTGAATTCTTTAGCAATGTCTGTTTCCAGGAATAAACAGTAACCTTTGCTCTATAATGCTCCATCACACCACAAAGCTTATGTTCAGATGTGCCAACATCACCAAGACAGTCTCCTTCCCACAGTCGTGTGCAAACCACTGTTCTGTAACATCCCTTAGCTGTGCAAATACAACCCTTCTGACAAGCAGCTTTGTGTTTTAGATGAGAGAGAACAAGATGAAACTTTCAACTCACATAATATGCAGCTTGCATTGTGATCTCTTCGACACAAGCTTGGCCCTGCTTCAGGTCTTGAAATCAGAAACTGTTTTATGCAGCAGAGGCTGCGGTCATACCCTCAGCTAATCCCATCCTTCTGTCCTCACGACCAACTCCTCTTTGCCTTTCAGAGTTCTGCTGTGTAATAGGCCTCTGTCTATTTAATGAGTTGATGAGCTGTTTTCAGAGATCAAATACTCTCCTTGGTACACACGTACCTTCATCTGCTAAAGCAAATTCTATTGGCTTTAGGAAAGAAGGGTTGACAGTGTAGAGAAAAAAGACTGATGAAGGGAAAGGCTGCGTGATTGCTGAGCATTCAGATTTGGGAGGCGAGAGGGGCTGCTATTTTATTCCTCCAGTGTTCTGTGTATCCATCACTCAGACAGAATTCCTGTTAGTGGAAATATAATTCTTCAGTCACTGGCCAAAGCTAATTAATTTGTAAATATATTTCATCTTCTAAGCAACAGCCCTTTCCAAAAGAGGAGCTGATAGAAAGAGCAAAGGTGTGAAGGCGTCACATAACACATGTCCACCTCAGGAGACTGGGTTGACACCAGGTAGTTCCATCTCTCCCATCAGCAGCCCAGCAGAGGCTTTCATTTTACTCTGTGCAGCAGTGCTGAGGCTGCACCTCTCCAGTAAGCAGTAAGTGACAGAGAGCAGTGCAGTGGACACGGGTTGTGGGGTTTGGATGAGCTATGAAGAAAAACATGTTCGCTGAAGAGTAATGTTAGATAGGAAAAAGTACCCAGATTGTCTCAGTCTCTCCCTTCTGGAGGATTCTTAAGACCTGGCTGGACAAATCTACAGCTGACTTGATTTAATGTGGAGTGGGAGATAAGACTAAATGATCTCCATGGTCCTCTTCCAATCAGCATTGCTATTATTCTGCCACCCTTTTGTCGAAGCTGTTCATTTAAATGCAAAGAACGTCCAAAAAAAAAAAAAAGAAAGAAAAAAAAAGGAAAGAAAAAACAAAAAAGAAAAAAACAGGCTAAAGTAGCTACAGGCTGAAGTGGCTGTCAAACCAAAGTTGTGCCATTTTGGAAAAATGAACCTTCCAAAGATGAAATAAAGACCTCTCTGTAGAGCAGCTGCAGGTTCTCTTGGACTCAACCCTGATCCCTTTGTGTTGTGAAACTCTATTTTGGCAGAGAGGAAACTGAGCTTCAGCTTCATTTAAATGAGAAGCTTTATGAATAAAATATAATTAAATATAAAATCACTATATATGAGCAGCACCTTTTCATATGTTTAGTTTATTTTGCTGTGCAGTTCCTTAACTAATAGTGTGGGGCTATGAAAGAAGTTCCACTAAAGGCACCTAGAACAGAAGAGTAAACAGAGTATTTAAATAATCAGGTATCTTTTGGATTAGGGACATTCACTGTTTTGATAGTAGCAAAAAAAATACATATATCAGAGCCACTTCACTGGCTTTGCTTGCACTTTGTTCCCTTGTTCTTTTTAAAGCTTTAAGGACGAGGAACACACTTCCTAGAATTTAAAGGTTCCAGGTGTTGATCTGCATGAAGTCTGAATGTACTTATCAGTATTTTCCTAAATTCCTTCCTCCTTGGGGAAGTCTAAGAAGTGGTTTTGGTCTTTCTGGCTTTATGTTTGTCAGTACTCACTGATGTTCTGGTATTAGAGCGTTTGTTGTGAGCAGTGGCTAACTTCTCTATACAGAGATGAAATACGCATTTCTTTTCCCTTGACATCAATACAGTGCATATACTGTGTATGCTATAAAATTTACTGCACCTTTAATTGTTTACTTCAGTGCTTGTAAACAAAGGAGCAGGAGGTACTTATATGTTTTAGCAAGTTTAATAAGTTCTATAAAAAAAAGTTCTTTTATTACAGAACTTCACAGTTTATTTCATTTTCAGTTTTCCCTCCTTCATTAGTAAGTGAAGATGTAATTTGTTAAATTCTTAGTAAGTGGGATTGAAGGGTCACCAGATTGCTAAATTAAATGAACAAATTAAATATCGATACTAAATTAAAGTGTTGGCCAGGCTAGTGAGAACTGCAGAACAATATCTGTAGTCTATTAGCGGCTTTGAAATTGTTGTGGAAAACTGTCAGCAAAACATTCAGTCTTCCATATATCATCCTCTATCTTTGCTGTGGCGGGCAAAAGAATTCACCAATGACAGGTGCTGTCACAGAATATATTTATTCTGCAACTTTTTATTTTCTCCATCAGCTACAATGATGGACAATCATGTCTTGTTTCCTGAATGATGGCAATTTCTTAGAGATTCTACAATTGCTGCCCTTGAAGACTGCCTGTTTCATGAACCAATGTCAAATTCTATCTATATGCCTTTAAAAAACACTTATCACTGTGGTATTTAAGCACTCTACATGGATTAAAAATGAACAGCGAAGCTGCCTGGAGGATAGTCAGTTAAATCTACTTAAATTTTGGATTTTATGATGTAATGTGATTTCATTGGGTTGACAGAGGTACACAAAGAAATATCAGACACTTCACAAAAAAAAAATCAGAAAAAGAGCTTCTCATATTTTTTAACTCAAAAAGAGATTAAAGTATTGGAAAAATTTAGAACAAATTCTAGTTGTCAATGAGACTTAAATTTTGACATGCAAAAGAATCAGAGTTTTTTAGTTATTATGTGACAACGGGAGATGGGTGTGTGATCAGCCTGTGATGGGCTTTACTACTAGAATGAGACTTGGTTGAGAGAGAAACCTCTCAGAATGAGACTTGGGTGAGAGAGAAACCTCTTCCTGTTCTATATTCATTGTTTCCCTATTGGCATGTCAGTTGAGAATTAACAAAAACTATGTTAAATGATGAGTTTAGAGTCCAGGTTCTTTCCTCCTCAAGCAGTACTTACTTCCATGGAACTTAGAGATTCCAGGAGCAAAGCTGCTTGACCTCTTTAGGAGTTAGTGAAATGGCAGTTTTTTGGGTTTCCCAAAGACATAACCCTGCTTCATGAAAGAGAGATTCTCAGCTAATGACTCAGCCAGGTTCAGTCACCTCAAACTAAAATTTTGCCCTTCCACTGCAATCACTTTATTGTTTAAGAATTGTTTAGATGGTTGGTCAAGCTTTGTTCAAGTTCTGCATAGACTGGGAGACCCTAGCTATATACTATAAACAAACAGTGGGTTTGATGCTGTGTACCTCTCATATATCTTTCTGTCAAACTGCAAAGTCCATTTTGTCTCCAGAGCACTTTTTGATTATAGTACTGTTCAGCACCTTTAGCTTGATTGGAAAGCCTCCATGCTGAGCTGAAGGGTACAGGAAGAGGCAGGAGAAATTCACACACTCAGCCAACACTGAAAATACAGGGATACCAATATTTCCCATAGTGATAGAGGAAAGCTCACCACCGGTGAGTAGAACTTTATCAAGCTGTTGGTTTCATCAAGATGGTAGAAGAAAACCAATAATTAAGGATAACTTGATAAGCTTTTGGAATCGAGACACCCCCATGAATGGGAAGGAAAGAAGATGTAAAAGATGTAGCTCTTGAGAAGTTTCTTCTTCCTTAAAGAGGTCTAAGGAGTAAGCTGAGTAGGCTGAGGGAGTCACGCAGGGACTGAGAATCAGCGAAGCAGCAGATGGTTCCCTTCATCTCTGCCTAGAGCCTGCATAATTACGGCAATATGCAAAGAACAAAAGTTTCCATTACCTACAGGAGTTATTGACTAATTCCAAGTGTCTGTCTGAATAAAGCATCAGCAAAGTTCTGGCCTGTACTCTTACGAAAAAAAAGTGTATTCACGCAGCCAACCATCTCCTTGGCAGTGCACAGAAATAGTGATTTGTGTTGCATTTGGCACCCTCTTATAATGTCATTTTGGGATGATGGTGGATAAACTAATGTGGATACTTGTCACAGCCAGGGAGTATGCAAATTCCTTGGGATAGATGGTAACCAGGAATATGGACAGATAGATTAAAAAGAAATAGATTGTCAAGAATATGTCTTTAACAGAGCAAGGAAATGTGAAGTTTGTTGAATATATGGCTTTGAATGGCTGTGTCAGCAACCTGAGATAATATTTGTGCAAAGACACTCAGTAGAAATGGGATACACATTCCCATGAAGAGTTTGAGATAGCAACTAGTGTCCAAGATGTTAACAGAGCAATAGCAGATAATGTTAGAGACAGAGCTACCAGAGCAAGCACTAGCATGTTTATCTATATAACTTGTTCAAAATGGGAGACTGATGACTTATGTGCCATAACTGCAGCAAAACCTGAATCTCGGTATATTCAAGTGAAGAAAGATGCCCTAGCTTGCAGTTATGAAAAATTTTCAGGGTTTATTTGTTGGAGGCCAGCATTAGCTGGAACTGACTGCAAGCCATTCATTGCAGTTTGCAAGATGCACTGGCCAGACACCCGCTGGGCACAGGGGAATTATTTTTCTGTCTACCTGCAAACGTATGATTTGCAAACTGAATAGTGGTGGAAGAGATCTGGTGGCTGCAGTTACACTCCTTAGCATTTTTAAGAATGGCTTACAGCAGACCATGTGAGCAGCCAGCCTGATTAAAGAAAAAAAATCCCACCTTCCTTAATCTCAAGGAAGTGTGAAGGGTTCTCCTGATAATATAATCAAAGAATAAACTTTTTAGATAGTTGGTGAAACTATTGGCCAGAACTTTATGCGTCTGCTCCCTTTTAGGATTAAAGAGAAGTTCTCAGCACTGTAAGGGATTTTGTTTAAGGGCAGTAGGATGTTGATCTGAAATGTGTTACAGGGAAATATGATTAAAATGATACATGAAGGTCATTTAGGGATTGAAAACTCTGAGAGAGGTCAGAGATGTTTTTCACTGCTCCTTAAATGAACAGTGATACCAAGGAAACTACTGAAGTGTCAGAAATAGAGGTCAGTGCACTGAATGAGACCATGCTGGTAGCCCGCAAAAAAAAATTGTCCTTGAGCAAAAGAGTCATAGATTCAAAGAAAAATGTGCTAGTTCCCTTTGAAAACTTAGTTGAGGATGGTGCAGCCAAACAGGTGTTTGCACATGTCAAATCAATTTTTTGCAGGAAATAGCATATGTGATAGATTCTGAAAATGGGGGAATGATAGTGGCTCTAAAATGCAATGGTTCCCGCTCGCAAAGCAGGCAAACGTGTTACATTCATCCACTGCAACAGTGTGAAGATTGATTGTGACCCTGATCCTCAGCAGAAGCCTAACCCCCATTATTTGTACAAGTTTGTTGTGATCTCAGGGCATTACTGGCAGGGACTGTGCTGTTAGCTTCAGGCCTGAGGTGGAAATGCTATTAAGACATTTTAATGGAGAAAATGGGCTACATACTCATCTACCGAGAGGAAGGACTTTGGAGGTAGAGTGTCCTGAGGCTTTGGAGTTGCCCATGACTTTTGAATGTACAGGCTGGATTAAGTCAGTAGTAGAGGTACAAGTTGTGAGTCAGATGAGGAGGCTTTGTATTCAGAATTAGATTACTAGACTGGAAATCACATTTCATTTTCAAAGCCCAGGGATTTCTTTAACAGTGCTCATGCTGTTGGAATCCATTTCTTGCAGAAGTACAGTAATGATCCACAGCTATTTATACTTTTGAAACAAAAAGTGATTTCATTCAGCACATACAGGAACACCAAGGAGCATAAGAAATTAGCAAACAGTAGGAAAATTCTGGAGAAAATCTTCTTTATTATTTCACTTTAATATTACTCTGAGTGAATTTTTTAATCTTTATGGTTGCACAAAATGCAGAAGTTTTTAGACAGTTGGCAGTGTAATGTCACTCGCTGTTTCATCTTGAGCCTTGTTCTTCTCAGAAGATACAGGGAGCAGCAGCAGCTGCTGTGAGGAGGCTGTGCTACACCTCTGCAGCTCTGCCCAGCATACAGCCAGCAGGGCAGGTTTAGCCCTTGAGCTCTCTGCCCACTCTAAATCCACTCCTGATCTTATCTAGATTAGCCATTTTATACTTTTCCCACTTGTCGACTTACAGACTCATTTCAGGTCTTATCTCAGATTATCCCTCTGATTTTTTTCCCACCTGTGCCACTTTGTCTTTCCTTTTCTATAGTCATTTATTATTGAACACTACACTGGGGTCATGCTTTGTTTTTAAACTCTGGAAAGCTGTTCCAAAAGGCGTGCGTGGAAAGAGCTGTGCAAGCAAACTATGTAGTAACCGTTTTCACCCCAGAAGATGAGCTTCACTACACGTGGACTTTGTCCTACATGTTATCAGTTAACTCAGCACCAGAGAAATGGAGACAGAGCACCAAGTGTTAGCACCCATGCTGACAAGTTGCAAAAGCTTGAGTGGCTGCAGATGAGCAGTAGAACATGCTGACAAGTTTATACTCACTCTGCAGCTTTTTGATGGAACAAAATAGAGGTCACGTCAATTGAAACCTTCATTTCCAGAAACAGAGCACTCAGTTAGTTATTAGCTGGGAATTAGAGTGGAATACACCTATTAGATCTTGGTGGAAAGACTGCCAATTTTCATTATTTCAACCAAAATGTCAACTCCTAGGGTATTCAGTATACTTTCTGCCTCTATGTTCTTGGTACACTTCAATAATGTAAATTACACGCTAGGAATATGAAATCCCAGCACAGGTATTCTCATAATATGGTTGATAGAACAAACATTCTTTTGTATCTGTGCTTTCAAAAACTGTCAATGTTAGTGATCAAGGAAACTTAAAAGGACAAGGGAGAACAAACAGTATTCACAGTCTCAGTCTTGATCCAACCTACCGTAGGAAACAAGTGGCAGAAGACAGGCAGCTGGACAGGCAGACACAGTAGGGATTCTTCAGATTGTCTTTGTGGTCTTGGAGGAAGAGGTTCATAATTTGCACTAATTAGTGATGAATCATCCCTGCAGACAGCGCTGGGTCTCACCAAAGGTGGCTCCAGTGTTCTATGTGCAGCTGTTGGCAGAGCACTACAGAGTGGTGTGTGTTCAGATGGCTGTTGGAATATAAGTGTTTGCTAGTGGTGGATGATACAGCCAGCTTCTCGCTTAGCAAAACAGGTTGCCAAATATTTTAACAACTGCTGTGTTAAACATTTGCTACAAAGGAATGTTGAAAGTGAAATTGGAAGAGTTGTCTAAATTCGTACATAAACGAGTGTGTTCTTTGAACAGAAGTTCCCCCCAACACCTCCATTAAGCCCCTTCAGGGGACAGAGCATTCATAATCAGTCATGCCTGAGAATGTTGAAAGGCAACTGTGTCACTTCTCCTGCTTCTGCTGTTGTTGTTCTTGCTCCTCAGCTCCAGAACTGCTAGCATCTCCGTAGCACTTGCCTATGTCCTCAAGGTTGCGGTGCCTGCCTGCATAGCCCTTGTTTCCTACAGAGTGCTTCTGCTTTCCAGATGCAAAGGGAGGAGGCTGACTGACACCTCTGTAGAGATGCTGAAGATGCAGGATGCAGCTGTGGGAGATCTAATTTCCTCTTATTGTCAGGGAAAAAAATAAATTAAAAAAGGCTTACCCAGCAGCTAAGGGACTAGTCTAATATATGGGAGGAAAGGGCTCAATCACTCTCTTTGCTACAGACTTTCAGTGTGACCACAGGGCAAGTCATTTTGTTTTTCCTTTTCCTAACTGATGTTCTTCCCCTTGTAAGGATTTTCTAAGGCAAAATGTAAATTAAGATCATGGAAAGCTCAAATGCTCTGGTGATAGGTGTATAAGTTATTAAAGATTATGCAAGAATGGGAATAAATGTTTAACAGTGATGTACTGACACATTACATTTTTTTTTCCTTTCTCTCTTCAATGTCTTCAATTTACAAACTTCTTACCTGATTACTCTGATTTAAAAAGCTCTCATCTGACAAACCACCCTCTGGATTTGTTTACTCTGTGGACTCTACAAAGGAAAATGAGAGAAAATTACCACTAGAAAAAGAAATGAAAGCTTCAGCAGTGACTGGATCTCACCTCTTAAATCCATTGCGTTTGACGAGCCATTCTGTTTCTATTGCAGAAGTTCATAGTGTCTTAAAGTTGCAGTTTAAACAAGATCTGGTGCTGGACACCAGGAGAGGCTAGTGAGTGAGAATATTTTCATGAGTATTTCAGCCATAAAGCATCCATTTTTAAGGGCTATGTGGACCCCAGTGATCTGTGCTGTTTTGTAGGGAGTTAACAGTGGCTGTTTTCTGTGTTGTTTAAAATTACAGATGGTTGGGAATGCTCCATGGGAATGATTTTCTGCAAAAAGATTTTTTCCAAAATTGAAACTTTCTTTTGGGAAATCAAAATGAAAGACTTCATTTTATTGTCAGTTCAACCTGAATCATAAAACTTAATTTTATAGAAGTGAACCAAATGTTTTATTTTGAGTCAGTTCAATACATGTTTAATTTCAACATTTCAGCTTGCTAGGGACCAAAATGAATGTTGAAATGTCAATATTTCTCAGTGGATGGGAATTTCATTCAGCTGTATTTGAGCTGTAGTTGAAAAATTCTTCTACAGATTTCACAGGCCAAAACTGCTAATTCTGAGCCTGTTTTCAGTATATACTTCTTTCAATGGATGGTGAAGGAAGCAGGTAAATGTAATAGTTACTTTCCTTAGTCAGCTGTAAATCAAAAAAGTGAATTAAACAGGTGACATTTGGATCTTAAAGCTCAAGTTCATGCTGCTGGGTTTGAAATCTCTTCTTTGCAGACAAACGTGAATCATTGCAGTCAAGTTTTGCTCAGGCATTTCTGGTTGGGAAGGGTGGCCGATGTTAAGCATATCCAAAACATCTCCTACTGTACTGTCCCATTAGAGGCAGAAGAGACAGTGATATTTAACTGGTTCACAAGCCAGCTCTAAATACATCCTGCTCCCTGCCATCACTGACCAGGATCATTTCTCCCTGCCTAGTCACAGTATGTGTCTTAGTGCCTCAGCCCCAGATATAGGGCCAGCATGTATTCCAAGAACACTGCAACCACGGAGAACCAACAACTGTCTTTGCAAGCACAAAACTGAGCTCTCATTTGTACCACCAATAAGTTAGAGAGTTTAAATTGCATTTTACTTGTCACAGCTCTTCAGAATTGTCTGTGATCTATCCAAGACCACGTTCCTTATACCTGTCTGAGGGGAATGTGTCTGTTTGGGGCTTCTGAGCCTTTTCTGTTCTCTCTTTCATGCTAAGCCAGGAGTTACCTTAACTCAAGGCTAGGAAGAGAGTCTGTTGTTGCTGGGTGCTTGGTGGGCAGAGGAGGGTGAAGAAGCAGCCCTGTACCCCAGCCCTAATGAACTCATAGGGAGAGTTTACTTCTTGTTGGCACAATGCAGGCTGAATTGAGCATCAGCTGTAATGAAACCAGGAAAACAGAGACTTCCTTGTTAGAACAGCAACCTGCAGGAAGGAAAACACCCTCTACCTTCAGTGTTGTCTTAAAATATGCAAGTCATTTGTTCTTGTTAAACAAATGCATCTACTTCAGTAGGATGTCAAAGGAGTCAGACTCCTTCTTTCTTTGTGATTGTCCTAAAAGCAGGTGTTTGATCAAGTTCATATACTTTGTCAAGGGACATTCTACTTTACACTCCCACCCCCCCACCCTCATCCCCTTCCTGCCCCTCAAGAAAGGTCCCTTTAATCAGCTTTAGAGTGCTGTACCAATTACCTCCCTACAGTGTGACCTTTTTATCTCGTAATGGCATTTTGGAATCCAGTCGCCCTAACCTCACTGGGAGTGTATGCATGTCACACTTCCAATCCTCTCTCTCTTCTTTCCCCCCGCTGTTGTTGGCACTGAATCCGGCCTAATATATTCATGACCTAATTAGAGTAATTTTTGCATAATAACAACCTCCCAGGGGAAACTTTTTTGGGGTGTTTTTGATGCATGCGTGTGTGTGTGCATGCACACGCAGACTGTTCAGACACATTAACTGGAACAAGTGTTTCTTAATTTTCAAATGTTTCTCTGGTTATTAGAAGTATTTTTATGTCATTTAAGATGGAAAGGATGTAAAAGGAAGCCCCAGAGGAAAGGGATTGTTTTACTTTCCTGCTCTGTATTTCTCTCTGTTACTTCGAAGCTTATGTACTCTCTTCTGAATGTCCAAGACAGCACCATGCTGCCTTGCTCTTATTGGATGCTCTCATTGCTTTCAAGGCTTCGCTCTCATTTTTGTCAGCTTCATCCTTCCCCTCTGTCACTCAGTTTCTTCCTCTCTCCACTCATGTCCTTGTTTGACCTCCAGCATTACACTGAATCCTTCATTTGCTGTGATAGTCACTTACTCATCCTTATCTTAGCCGAGGGTCACGCTCTCTTTCTCTGTTTCTGACATCTCAGTCCAAGTCTGTGTGGGCTGCTGTAAGTGGCGGCCCATCTTGGCAGACCATCTCAGCCCTGTGATGACCCTTACTTTGTTAGTCTCTCACTTGTCTGGAACTTGACATGTCTTCATTTCCTTGCTGACCTTTCTGTTTTCCCCTCACTTTGCAGTTTCCACTTTTTCCTCCTCCTCAACTTCTACTGCTCGTTGTTCCTGGAAAACAGCTCCCACTTCCAGCCCTCTCTTCTTGAGCTCCAGTTGTTCTTTCTCTTGCAGTCTTTGCTGGCTCTCAGCTGTTTTTCTGTTTTCAGCCTCCACTTAAATGGAAATGCAGCCCTTTCTGGCAGAGGTCATGCTCCACCTTCCTCAGTGTTACGTTGTTATAAATAAAGTAAGTCTTTTGACCTTGACTGTGCTAGCGGAGATTTATACCAGCAGGGCATGTTTATTTCTATAAGCATATTAATTGTGTTTTCCCCAAACTCTTGTTTAAAGAGCATTAAGGGATAGTGTTCAGAGTGCTTACTGGCTCTAAAATGATACTACAGTTTGAGTTTACTGAAGATGTTATTTCTCTGTTTTCTGCTTTCTAGATATTTACTTTAGTCTCAGTAAATAGTTCACTCAGGTTTTACATCAGTAAGGAAAGGCAAGCTTTCCGTAGACAGATATTTCCTAGTGTTGACAGAACTCTGTGCCTTGAACACTCCAGTCTATTGGGCTCCTGTACCCAGCTCTGCTTATTTTGTTCTGTACCACAGAACCACAGAATGTTTGATGTTGGAAGAGACCCTTCCTACAATTCCAGTTTTTTTCTAGTTCCTTTCTACACATTCATCTATTACTTTGGCAAACACCTCCAATTATTATTGACCTGAGCATATTACTGTGTGAAAGCCAGGCTCTTTTTCTTCCTGGCTCTGCAGATCTATCTCCTACTTCTTTACAGTCCTTCATCTCATACCCAACTTGCATCATGCTTGGCTGACAGCATCTTCTGTCATTTTTCGTGTGGTTACATGAGCCAAAAGGGAATGGAGAATTAAACAGGTATGCCCAAAACACTTCTAAACATTTCTTTATTTATTTGTTTTAAGAAACTGTGGGAATTGAACAGTTCACATTAAAAAGTACCAAGAAATATTCTTCCGTTCTCTTCTCTATGACACAATTCATTTTGGGGCTAGCTGCAAGATACACTGGGCAAAAATGAGGCATTTATAAGGTTGTTTCACATCCTGGTGTATCTGTGGCTTGATGTTGCTTCTTACATTGTTTTTTCAAGTGCCCAGGCCCTAGCATGCACACAGGAACAGGTGTATGATAAATGGGAACCACTTCAAATGTATGATGCAGTTGGAGAACTGTCCTTTGTTACTTTCAAAGCTGTAGTTCATATGCACCTTACACTTCATTGTCTTTGTGTGCTGTTTTCAGTAGGCATGTGGTTTGAGCATTAATATACACAGACAGTGGGTTTGTGAAGGAATAAGAAGGTGCAGACGCCAAGGTCCCAAATGCTGCTTGATTAGCGTATTACACTGAAGGTACTGCAGGAGCAGGTGGGCTTGGGTGAGGGGAGAGAAGGCAAAAAAAAGAGAGATTCTTAAGGTAGTCCTGAGTGTTTTCACATCAGTTTGGCTCCAATGCTCCATCTGTGTTTGTGAGCTACACATGGCAGGGATGGCATATCTCCTTCAGATCACAGGAGGAAAGATGATTTGAGGATTATGATAATCCTTGAGCACGGGGAAAGAATTCATAGCAAGAAGAGAAGAGGCTATAAGAGTCTTTTGGGCCAGTGCCAAATTACCATTGGTAAACTTTTCAGTCCTGCTTCTGTTGTTCTTTGACTTTATTTCCATCGGTAAGGCAAAATTCCAACAAGACTTGCTCTTTTCCATCTTGTAACGCCTGAAGGTGGCCCAAAGATGGAGCACCTCCTTGACCAAAACAGAAAAGCAAAGGGACAGAAGGGAAGAGCAGTAGATAAGTGGAGAGCATATCTTTTGATACTTGACCATCAAAACTGTATTCCTAACTTTCCAGGAGCTGCCTAGGGACTGAACGTTCATTCCCAAATTCTCCAACACTTCAGAGCTTCTTTTATGATGCCAAAATATGTATGCTTTGAATCTGAGCTCTGACTGTGTGGATTTGTACATACACGTTTTTCACTATGGACCTTTTTTAGGAGGTTGCTTCTATGTGCCACTGCTCTTCCCCCTTCCTTTTTAAGGTCTCCTGGTTCTTCTCCCTGTGAGACTAATGTGGATCAGTGAGACAGGATGATAGTACCAGACACAGAAAGGTGTATAAATTCTATGTCTCTATGCAGGAAGCAAAATCAGGTTTTGAGTTGAGTTTATTTTGTTTTGGTGACATTTATGGAGGTCTTTCATTAAAGATTGTCACTGTTCCTTGCTTTTGTCCTTACAATGTCCATAATAAAGGACATCATTGTTCATTTGGTGGGGTTGGATTGTTTTTTATAACTTTTTGTGTAGGATTTTGATGAGTAATGAATTGCAGGATATTATTACCAGCATAAGTCTCTATATTTCTGAGTTGCTTTTCCTGCATCACATTCCAGTTGTTTTTATGTGCTTTACATTTACTGCAGTAAAGGCATTTTTTCATTAATTCTTCTGTCCTATAAAAGTGGTGTTGGTAAGAAAGCTGAGCATGTATTAGAAATCAAGAGCTTTAGTTTCACCATGCTTTATAATGTAAAGAGCTAGCAGCAACTCAGAATGCACAAATAGGGTTTTCCAAAGAACTTACTTCAGAAGTGCAAGGCTTGACATTTACAGAACAATGAGAAATCCAAATCACTACCTCCTGCTTCCTGACACCTTCTTGACACCAGGTGCATCTCCTTGTTGTACCTGAATAGAATAAATCTGGAATAGAAAAGGGGATGACACTCGAGTACTCAAGAGACTCTGGAGCTCCCAGAAGGAAGGAAAAAGAGGGGAAGAAAAAATGGAACAGAAACAACTGTATTAAGGTGAATGGAGAAAAAAAGTCCTATTTGAATTCCCCTGACAACTTTCTAACACTGTTCTCAGTGTGGTACTAGGAGAGCATGATGAAATTCCTTTGCAGATTTCCCCACTCCCTAAAAATTTTGAGGTGAATGAAGGTGCAGATGTAGAGAAGGCTTTTGTTCTTTTTGTTTAAGATTTCCACAGATACATAATAAATCCTTAAATCTTGTGTCTCCTGTTCCTCACTGACTCTTATCATTTGGCATCCAGATGTTTCATCTTCTTTAGGATTTCTGAGGGAACAAAACCTCAGCATGGAGGAAACTGGATGGAGAAAAAAGCATGAAGAAAGCTTTATTCCTTTGTCTCATTTCACCCCCTTTACCAACTAACCACAGCAAGCATCTCATGGAGAAGAGTCTGTGGCTGCTGGGTAACCTGGTAGGGAAAGCTGCTTTAAAGCTGGATCAATGAAGTGCTTCTTCCAGGTTCCTTTTTCCTTGATTGATCTGGTTGACGTTTTCCCTTTTCATCATCCTTTTCTTCTCTCGGCACTTCATTTTAATTCATCCATGAGTAATCCTCCTCCTCTCCAGATGCTTCTTAGTATTAAGCTGCGGCCTTTTTTGTCCTATTCTTATCTTGGACCCTAATGCAAAAAAAAAAAAAACAACAAAACCAAACAAAAACAACAACAACAACAACAAAAACCCTCAACAACATCACACTCTCATTAAATATCTTTTTTTTTTTTAGGTGAGACAGAGAACTGCATAATCCTAATCTTTCTAATGGCAGCCAGACCTTACTTGAGAAGTCCCAGCAGTTGTTTCCTTCTCCTCTTTCAGCAAGGAAATGACTGTTGCTTGCAAAGGCCACTGACTTTACTTACAGAACTTTTTTTTTTTTTTCCATTGGAAAGTGCCTTTTGCTGCTACAGCATTCATTTGCAATGTTGTTTTATCATTTCTGAATCAAAAAAAAAAAACAAAAAACAGTAAAAATGCCTTGATTTCATCTAAATGAAATGTTTCAATTGTTCTCCACCAAATGTTTGCACGTGTGTTAAAATTTTATTTCATAGGAAATGTCAGAGCTGTTTGGCTTTGTTCTGATGCAGAACAAAAACAGATCTTGATGTTGCTTCCAGTATGAGGAAAAGGAAAGGAAAAAAAAGAAAAGCTTTCAGCAAGAAAAGTCTCCAGGTCTTTAATTTACTTTAGGAAACTTAGTATTCTTGTCTATGTTAGGATTTTCCCTCAAACTCCATTATAGCACAAGTACCTCTGCTAGTCATATAAATGGTAGATTGACCAGTTCAGAGAGAAGGTGTCATTAGGGTACCATGGCTCCCTATCACTAAGCATTATCTGAAAGTGCTTTGTAGCCAAAATACTGGGGATTGAGTTTATCAGCACTTTGGAATATTTGATCTGGGCTCATCCAAACTTAGGCAAAGGTGAAAGATACAAAGTGAAACTCAGCTATCACACAGACAGAGATGCTCATTTGGTTTTGGTAGAAAAGCCATCATCTTGTTGCCAGAACTTCCTCGATCGTGTTTATGGAAGTGCCTCTGAGTTCCTGGAGAGATCCTACTTTGTGAACAGGTATGGGACCTTTGTGCACCTTTTCATCTCTTTGGTTTGTCTGGGCAGCACAGGGACATATTCACAAATGCAGGCATCTGCTGATTCAAGCTGAAAATATTCCAACCCAGAAAGTATTTTGAAGAGAAATTGCCTCTAGATTTTCAGATTCACGAGTCTTCAAGGGGCACCTTTTGAGATAAACTTAATTAAGCAAGTCATTCTACTAATCAGTTCTAATTACTCATGCAAATCACAAGTGCTCCGGCCTGTGGTTAAGTGAAACCTGATTTGATCCCAAGTGCAGCTAGGCTTAGCGAGTCCAGTGGGTATTTGCAGGAACGTGCCTTCTCTGATCTTCGTGCTTCTCTCCAGGTGCAGTAATCTTTTGGAGACTGTAGTGTGAATTGATTAGTTGTCGTGGGCAGAGTGCCATTACCTTGAACACTGGGGAGGAGGGGGTGAGAAGCAGCGTGGTGCATGTGAACTCTTCCTCTGCATCCCTTTGGCATCCACATGCGTGTAGACATCAGAAGGGCTAAAGCTGTGGGTTGCAACAGGGGAGGTTAGCTAAGAAATCTCTGGCAGGTGAAAGGAGCCAACTGCCCCTTTCAAGGCAGAGATCACTAGTGGCTATTTCCATAGAACCAGGGAGCCAAATCTGTTGAAAGGATGTGGCTCAGCGTAGTGTGTGATCCTGCCTAGCTTCAGGCCCCTAATGCAGTTCTCCATCTTAATCCCACCAGGTAAGGCAGCTGTGAATAACTCAGTGTTAGGTCGGCAGCCAATGTGGACAGTGGAAGTAAACGAGTGAGTGATTGCTGACTTCACCTTGATTGATTTGCGTAACACAGCGCTGTTGGTTAAAGGGCTGAGAACAGGGGTTTGTTCTTTCTCTTGCCTTTAAAGTGTCAGCGGCATAAATATTCATTAACATAAGATTCGTGTTAGCACTTCAAAAAGGCTCCTATTTCACAGAATCTCTGCTGCAAGATCGAGGCCTTTGATTGCATCAGCGTGGAGAAACTCCTTTGTCCCGACCTGGGATTTCCCTGGAACTGGGCTACAGGCAGCCATCTCCATGGGCTGCTGCAAAGGCGTGCCCATGAAGCAGGGAACAGAGTGGAGTTGAGGGCTGTATCTGTATATCTTCCTGGCAGCCAGGCTCCCTGGTGCTCCCTGCTATCTGTTGGAACAGCTTCCCCAACCTCAGCTGGGTGAAGCTCCAGCTGAGCTCTCCAACAGGGAAGCCCACGCTCCTTGGTTTATTTTTATTATTATTTACTTCTCTGCTAGCACGCGTGCTAACCCTGCACGCACACATCCATGTGCATTCTCCCTCCCTTTCACACTTCCTTGCATGGCTGGCAAAATGAGCTACAAGCAGATAAAAATTGAAACACAGAAGAGAGCAAATTACAACATGTTCAATTATCTTTTTCGAAATCATTCTTCATCTGTGCTGTACTTGGTGGCTGGTAATGTTCTCTTAGCAATCTGACAAGGGCATTATTTTCTCCCTTGTTTTATTCCTTCTCTTGGGTGGTAGGTGGTCAACGAGCCGGGACTCAGGGAGAAGTCATGCAGCGGGGCCAGGCAGTTCGGGCTGCATGAACCAGAGAGCCAAAAGACTAGTGGTTTTCTGGTCCCCATTCAGCAGCCTGTGTAAGGAGTTCTCCCTCCATTAATTGCAAATGTTTCTTCTTGTTCCATGCAAATCTTACAGTGGCAAGCAGTGATTCCCTCCCGCCCCCCAGCTTTTTCGCAGAGCTTTGCTTTGTTGCCATCCTTGCTGTTGTATTGCAACCTGCCACCCACTGCCAGCTCGCTGCCGGCCTCACCGAGGGCTCTGCTAATTTGCTAATTATGAGGCTCCCCCTCCTGGCTCCTCTCAGCAGCCCGGTGAGCTTAGAAGGGCTCTGGACCCCAGGTAGCTGCCTGCAGTTTTGTTTCTCCTTTCCAGGGAGTTGAATTCCCTGCTTTGTTGCAGATTCCTTGGAGCAGAATTTTAGTGTTGCTTCTGGATTGACAGAGCTGGCTATTCAAGTTTTCTGCCTGTTTACAGAAGTGCTCCAGGGTGAGCGTCCTTCTGTACCCCTGAGACCAGCGCTGCAGGATCACCTTTTGGGTTGAGAGGAGATTTTGTTCTTTATGGTCTATTTAGCTCTTGGCCTCACCGCTGAGAAACTGTCAGTGAATATAGTGTCAAGTGTGGTAGTGATAGTTTTAATAATGAGGACACCTGTCTGCTGTAAAATAAGATTACATCAAGACATTTTATGCAGTTCACATGTAAGTTAGGAATGACTTTTGGTGATGCCAGCAGGGATTGCATTAAAGGATTGAACAATAAATGCAACAAATTGCCCATTAAAATTGGGAGAAATTTCTTCAAGTAATGAAACATATTTAAACGTGTGTATTATAAAGGTGAAACGGTTGAGCAGTTTCCAAGCCATATTAGGTCTGGTAAAGAGCCTGATCAGCTTAAATTTGAAAGGGAACGTTTTGTGGCTTAAAGCAGAAGCAGATTTTTTTTCTAATTGTTTCGTTATTAACATCAGGATGGCAGTGTGTGATTTTAATGGAGTGCCATTGTGAGGATAGTTAAGAAGAGAGAGACTGTAAACAAACTATAGTGCTTGTAATGCAGATCCCCAGGTAAAAGAGAAGATGGCAAGAAGCACTTAGTTTCATCCCTGTTTTCAGGAAGATTGTCTTGTTCACAGTTGCTCAAAAAGTCACTGGGAGAACTGAAAAAGTAGCTCATCTTTTGGTAGTCCTAGCTCGATACTGAGATCTAAACCAGAGTTTTCTTTTGGTTACTTCCATGAAGACAGTTTCCAGCGAAGACTTGAATGTGACGTCTTCGTGGTCTTCAATCAAAAAGATATTCTTAAGCTCAGAAACCCTAAGAAAAGATCAGTGTATTGAAAACCAAAGAGAGCACTTAATGAGAAAGAAATTGTATTTATTACTGCACTGCAGACATTAAACCACTAGCCTACAAAACCAGAACAAGTAGGAATATACTTCCTTCTTATCTCCAGTTAACGTACAGGAAAATAGGGACACAGCAGAGCTATTGTTTAACCAGCATCACATACTAAACCAGGGATAACCTTTTAAAAAACATATATATATAGGTATTGTCAAATGCAGCATAATTGTTCAAGCCAGCACAAAGTGGAGACAGTTGTAGTGGTGCATAACATACAGTTGAAACGCTCCAAAAGGGCCATCGGCTTATGGGACAAGTTCAGAACACGTTTAGTAAGAGAACTGAGAAACAGAGTCTCTAAATCAGCAGCCATTTTTACAAATGTAGACCTAGGGTTCTTAAAATGCTCTTCTAATAGTTTAAAGTGTCATCCAGGGAAGTAACATTTGGGTTTAAATTTATGGGGCCAATTGAATGTGTGATATAAATCTATATCATTCAGAAATTGCCCCCGGAGTGAATCTTGGAGTGATTTTTATCTTGACAGTAGCCCTTTAACGGAAAAGAAAGAGGAAGGCATTGAATTGGAACAAGCCACCATCTCTCTGTGTTTGTCTTTGGTAAACACTGCAATTTATTTAAAGCACACGGAAGGCAGAAAGAATACGGTAAAGTTAAATCCCAACAAATTGTTTTATATTTACAAATGAATTAGATTATTTGCATTTGTTGTGTTTTTGGGTTTCTTTGAAACTGCAAATTAATGAGAAAAAATTATTTCCGAATCTTATTTTACTTAAAGGCGAGTTTAGCAAAGGCAATTTGCATGTAAATCAACGTTTACCTGACGCGTGCAATTTCCACAGTTAGATAAACCATAACATGAAACAGATGAAAGACATGGGAACTGTATAAAAATTCTTTGAAAGATAATAGGCAGCAGTTTGTAATAAATATTCATTAAGTGAGAGGGTGCCCTGTTCTCTCTCTCTGCTGCTATCCGTGCAGCACTCACCTCTTTCCGACAGCCTCCTTGTTACATATCTTTGCTCTCCTATTTCTTCCTTATTTAATCTGTCTTCTTTCTTACAGTGTAGCATGGGTCACTTTCATTATGGAATGCCTTGTGCATTTCCATCCTCATTCTATACTTTGTGTGATGCATAATGCAGACTGGGAAGGATGCATGTGGCAAAGCAGCAGGGAGGTAAGGGCTGGTTCCAGGACTGAGCAAAGCAAGCGCGTGCTGGGCTCATAGTGTAGGAGGGCAGATGAGGCCCTGCTGGCTGCTCTTTTTTTTTTGGAGGGGGGGAGGGGGGGGCGGAGAAGGGCTTTGCTCTCATCCAGTCCTCTCCTGAGCAGCAGCATTTCGTTTGGTTGATCCCAACATGTAAAGCTGTGAGCCAGCTTTCTAGGGCACAGCTGTAAATAACAGGATATTTGAAAGAAGTAGAGACTGGAGTAAGTCCACAGGTGTGCCAAATCCTGCATGCCTCTGAAAACCAAAACTCTGATCGTCGAATCATAGAGTGGCTTGGTTTGTAAGGGACCCCAAGGAACATCAAGTTCCAACCCCCTGCCACAGGCAGGGCCTCCAACTTCCACGATGTAGGCCATAATCTCTTTGTCTGTTTTGACATTCAGAAGTAACATCAGATATGCTGCCTGTGTCTTAGGAATTGTTCGGGACTTCTGCAAATAATTCAGCATACTCAGAATTATTTCACCCAAGTATCTGATACCTTGACAGACCTAGATCAGGTTGTCACACCAAGAATATGGCTGCTATTCTAAAACCTGCAGTTTTAGGAGCAACTGGTGTGTGACCAGTTGAAAGATCAAACATTCCACATTGCAGTGAATTCACACTGCAGTTTATTGTATGTGTCTTCCGCTACTCTTATCACTATGGTATCTGATCACGTGCCTGGAGAGCCATCAAGAGCTGTGTTGATGTATGGCCAGATTGTGGACTGGCAATATGCTGTGAAATTATAATAGCAGGAGGTTTGCAACATGTTTGTGAGGGCTGTGTTCCTGCTCCCGAAAATAAACTGTTTTCTCAAATGACTGATTTCATGTTTGAGAGGCCGTATGCTACTCACGTGCTGCACTGCGGGACTTCCACATGCACAATGAGCAAACGTGTTCAGGTGGCTCATGTGGAGCAGACCTTTAGGATGGACCTTACTAAGGCTCTTCTCTTCCCGTTGCAGCAGGACCGTGTGTGCTGGTTGGACAGTGCTGTCCTTTGTACTAAAGTGCAGATCCCATTGCTTTGTTGATTGTATGTGTCATCTGTCATCTTCCTTTCCTAAATTTCATCTTGTTCTGTCCTGTCATCCTGTAGGACTCCGGCTAGAACATGCCTCTGGGGCTTGGTCTGTCCTTGGGAGCAGTTGTCATCTTTCCTGCCACTTGCGTTACAGAGCTCTGTGATCATTTTCAAACACAAAGCCAACTCCTTTCTCTCACACTCTCTATTTGCATTTAATATCCCTTAAATGATTAAAGCAAACATTCCTAATTAAATGTTAACGTGCTGTAAGTATCTGCAGCCAGCGTACTGGCCGCCCCTCTAATCTCATGTATGTGGACATAGCACCTGGACTTAAGGAGAAAATTACTTTCAAAAAGTTTGATGGGGGAAGCACGAATAACTTATCCATCCATTCCTGCTAAGTTTACTCTTTGCCCTTGGGAAGATCATTGTGCTACCGAAGCTCAGGAGGCTGCTTGCTTACAGGTTAGGTGGCTTGCATCTCTCGGTATGCTTTTAATTCCTACCTATTGGCAGAGTTTTGATGCTTTCCTTTTTCCTCCAAAGCAGTTTCCTCTCCACCCTATTTAGACTGTGCCAGCACCTCTTCTGCTTAACGCTCCTGACTGTGACACCCGTAGCTGTAGTCAGTGTGATGGCTGAGCAGGGCAGCTCTGCAGTTGCGCTCCCTCTGCTGACTGCTTCTGCAACGCCAACATTAAGAGAGCTTAAAGGTGGAGAGATTCACTATATTGCTGCAGTATACATAGGACAGCACTGTAACTTCAGCTAATATCACCACGTGAACCCTCTGATTTGCTTTCATCCCTGAACTTTAGGCTGACTGCAGTACACACAGATGTGAAACTGCTTCACTTGCATTGCTTTCCATCAGTCTTGTTTTAAAAATCATATAGTCTGTGTTCTGTTTTAGAAACCCTGAGTTTAGAGCCTTCTGAGTTCACTAATGTCTTTCCAGGACATGCTTCTTGTTCTTGCTTTCCTTCATGGTGCATGACTCGCTCTTTGGATTTGTTGTTCCTTGAATGTTAAAGATCAGTCTCGTGGAAATAATTGTTCTTTTTACGCAGACAAGACAGATGAGATTAAATTATGTTGCTAGTCTTACATGCGCTTCTCTCTAGAAGTTCCCCATGCAGAATATTCTGCTAATTCCTTTTAGGTTAATGTACAAAGCTTGGAAAGAAGGGTGGGGACTACCCACATTTTGTCTCATGGGGGCATCTGAGCATCCTTAAAATCAGAATCAGTCGTGACACCCATGTCCTTACACGATTCATTGCCAGTAAGGCTCCATTGAACTGCTGATTGTCAGTCTTTCAAATTGAAGATCCTAAAGCATTGAAGTATCTGCCATAAAAACTGTTGCAAGCCATTTCCAGACTGAGCAGCTGTTGAGGGAAGACTAGGCATGGTGACAGAAGTATTTTCTTCCGCTGTCACAAAGATCACTTTTGTGTCCTGCTTAAATCACAGTTGTCGTCTAAATCTTCTATCATTATGCTGGAGATGATGATGTTTCCTTGCTTCGTGGCATAATGTAGCTTGTTGGATTCCATTCGTCTATGAGCTTCAAAGATGCAGAAAAGGTCTCCTGCTTTTTTTTTTTCTTTTTTTTTTTTTTTTCCAAACCTGATCTTTGAGATGCTAAACCTTTTATTAAAATAGCTGTATGTGTTCATCAAGGTAGAAAAAACGTTCATCAGGACAGAGAAAAGACTCTCTCTCTGCAGGCTCTTGGTCCTGCCAATCATCAGGTGCCTAAATGAAGGCACCTACTAGTGGCTGACCCCACAAAGTAGCTCTAGATTTGAAACAGAGTCAAATATTTGTCGAATGCTTGCTTGGTTGGCAAGGGCTCATGGTTTCCCAGCTAGCTGATGACTCAGTATCCTAATCCCAGCTCTCCAGATGTGCCTGTGTCCTTGCAGACAGCAACCTACATTCAGTTGCCAATCTAAACAGAAATGAGCTTGATGAAGAATAAAAGTTGTGCTTCTTGGGTGCAAAACCAGGCTTGCTCAGGGTTACTAGAAGTGCTGTATTCATTGGTATCAAATGGCTCTTTTTGGAAACTTTTTAAAGAAGGGCAAGCAGGTCCCCTCAAGGCTTTGTTTTACAGGGCTTACAAGGCAAGCTCCCAAGTCACCTTCATTCGTGTCAGGTTCCTGCAGGAGAAAAAGCAGCATGAAACAGAAGCTGCAATTACAGCTTTTGTTTAAGAAGATGCTGTCAAGCCCTTTAAGTACAAATACCAAACATGTCTTCAAAGTTTTGAATTCTCTTGGGAACTGTGCTGTTATATTCCACTACAGTAGTCTTGCTTTTTAAAACCAGTCCTCTGGTATTTACTAATCTGAAGAAAATACACGACCCTTTCAACCAGAGATAAATAAAACAATAAAAAAAACCAAAAAACAACAAAGCCAAAACCCACTAACAGTTGATTGAAGGGAATGCTCTTCCAGTATTCTGGGCAGCAGCATAATTTTTGAGGTCTAATTCCTGATTCACACAATTGTTTTTTTCAACAGCAGTTAACACACACGCTGATTTTTCGATGCCTCAGTTCTCTATCTGTAAAATGGGACGATAGCTTTGTGAGGATAAACGCTTACAGCGTTGTGTAGAATTTACAACCTGAGATGACAGAGTTGTAAGCAGGCAACTAAAATTCTCCCGAGTGCAAGTCAAGGTTTCACATCGGTTCCTGCGTTCTTTACTGCTGCTGAACATTTGGGTGATTAAAGTTAAGTATTTGCATGCTGCTGTCAAGTTTTGATTAATGTAAAAATAGTTACTTGCACACGGAAATAAAGTTCAAAAGAGGAGGTTTTTCATGTATGTTAGATCAGCCAGTTAGGAGACAGAAACTGTGCTCTGTGACTCAGGTGAACATTGCAGATCACTCCAAGTCTTGAACAGTTAACAGGATGTTTACTGCTGCTGGTTCCAGAAAGGCAAAGCACCTATATTTCAGCTATGCTGGAGGAAAACTCCGCTTCTGACTTTGGCTGAAGGGGTCATATGCAAGGTGCAAAAACTAAATTAGGGAGAGTGGTTTAAAGAGCTGAATAGATGACCTTGATCATTTCATCCAAAGGTCATACAACACTTTCAGATAAGTCCAGAGAGAAACATAAGTCCTTGTCTTTTCCTGCACAGTTTACAAACCTGCGCAACTGATAAGAATGTTTTGCAATGCACAGTTCATCCAGTACCAGAAAATAGCACCCTCAGAAGTGTTATTTATACAACATTAAATATACTTTTGCTGCATTTCATAAATTTTCAATTTTCACAATAGCTGGTATTTTTTAAGTCCCACCTCAGAAGTCCTGTGATTATGCCATAATCATAGGTTTGTTATGTTTGAATGGGAAATACTCTTTTTCTTCTCGTGGCTGTGAAAAATAATTTGAAAACATGACTCATAAGGACTCAAAACCTAAATTTCAGATTAAAAAGCCAACATGTATTATGTTTTCAAATCTCAGGGTCTTTAAGCCAATCTCACACATTTTTTTAGGCTTTACTCATTATTTTTGACTGCTTGGGGTGACAGTCCTGTAGATGAACGTTGAAGGCCTGCCTGGTTCCATTGTGCTTGTTCAGCTTTGTGTACGTACGCTGCAGTAGCAAAGTAAGGACTGCGGTTGTGATGGCCATGTTATTGTATGTCTGATATTTTCTCCTCTTCACTGGGGAGTCATATCTTCTCTAAAACAGATTTAAGTGAAGTGCTCAGGGAATCTGTACCCACAGAATATTCGTACTGTCTGGGATTGGGAATTGCAGCCAAGGGGCCAATATTAACATATCTTTGAACCTTATGAACCTCCTGAGAAATATTATAGCAATAATATCCAATATCCAACAAATTATTAAAAATTATATGACACCTATCAGTCACTTTGATGTTCATGGGACCTGAGCACTCTGTCTCACCTCTGCTTTGTGACCAATCTACCCTTGTGCAAAGAGATTCGCTCCTCTGAATCTTCCTTGCTGATTGAAGCACATCCCCTTCATGAATATGTTTCCTTGGCAGGTCTTTTTCCTCTCTCACCAAGCTGCTACAGCTTAACCTGGCTCTGCTCCTGTGCTTTGTTCCTGTCTGCAGTGGACAGTTCTGCGACCCATGCTGGGTTGCAGAACCCTGTCCCCATGAGTGGCTTCGTTGGCATCAGCGTAGTTCATGCCCTTTGTGTTTGCTACCCTTTTGCGTTCCATGGGGCAACTCAGTCGGTTCCTTGTTGTCTGTGTTGGGTTACCTGCACCATAAATCAACCTGCATGATGAACAGCCAGGATAGCTGCCACTTCTCAGCTCTTTCTTGTTTGTGGTGTCCAGAAAATATTTACCTACCACCTTATGTGAAAACCACTGGTTCAGCAGCGTCTACAGCATGAGATTTTCTGTATTTTAGGAAATCAGTATGTCCACTCTTATGTGACACTGTATTTTTTCTGCTGTAGAGTGACCCTTGGTAATATATTACTAGGAGTAACAAAGGATTGATTAACCTGTTTGATATTTCTTTGAATCTTCATATTTCATTTTTAACCCAACTGATTAAAATCCGCAATATTTTCTGTTACAAAAGTTTTGACAGCATAAATCTAATTTTTGCATTTTCTTATATCATTAAACTGTTCTACTTTATGCTAATGCGTAGTAAAGAGGGTTATTAGCACTGAGGGTGAACCTTAAAAGGGTTGGAGGTTTGATTCATCTATGAAGCACCGACAAATTTGGATTAATTATTCAAATCTAATCCAAACCTCTCGAGCCTGCAAAATTGGACTGGAAGTCTCAAGAGAATAGGTTAGCTTGTGGGATTTCTGGTGCTGCCTGCCTAGCTTTCTGATGAGCCTACATAACCATAAAACCTCTTAAATATACCACCTTTCTAAATTACATGTATATTTTAGATTCAGTGTTGTTCAGGTGCAGCTGGTGCATAAGCTATTGATCATGGGTGAGAAATGTTCTGCTATCACAGTCCTCTGCTTTGGTGCAGTACGTGGCACTTCAGTGGCATTGGGGGTCAGGAGCTTAATATGGCTGAGAGCAGGCAGCTAGAATTGCTGCCTTGAGAAAGAGATATCCACAGCCATGTTTTTATATCACCAGAGGTGTAAATTGCTCGAAATATTCTGGGCTATTTTTTGTTGAGGAGTGATTCCGCTCTGAAAAGGTTAGCATTTATTTAGCTTGACAAATAGCTTTGAGTTTCCTAAGGCTCACCATTTAAAACTATGTACCTACTTAATATTTGATCTTAAATCCCAAGTTAAGTCCCTTGATGATTAGATGTTCTAGGACTATAAGAAATAGTTCTGTGTCTGGGTAGAAATATATAGTCTGTCAGGACAAAAATTATGCTCAGAGGGACAAGCGCTGAGCCTAGCTTTATATTTGCAGAGCAGCCAGCACAGCAGGGTCCCTATCTTGATTTGAGACCTCTAGGAACTACTACAAGATAAATATCAGATGATAACTCATGCCATTCTGCAAGAGGACTACAGATTTTCAAGGAACACCAGGGAGTTTTGATTTTTATGACCCCAAGAGGAATAGCACAGACTTTTCTCTCCGTATAATGGACAGGGTTGGTTGGGCTTTCTTGTTCAGTGACAGACCAGCAGGCAATGTCGACCCATGTATCTGACCTGTTAGCAAAATTCCTCCGTCTCCTCCAGTACGCTGATTGCAGAGCAATTGAAAGGAGGTTCAATGGCACTCTGTAAAAGGTAGGACATTCATACCTGTTGCTGGGATGCAGGCAGAAAGCGTCACAGCTCATGAGTTTTGCAGTAAAAGGCAATTAATTATCACCTCGATGACCTCCTTTGCTATCAAATCGCTACTCAAATGATTTTACTACTATTTATAATGAGGCAAGATCCATACTATTTTATCCAGTGATTTCGGTGGAGGCTGATGGGTACTCAGCACATTAGAAAACCTCATATTTCATGGTTCTGCCACATGACTTCGTAGATCTGCTTTTATACATGTACATGAATTTTAGTGCTGCTCTCTTGCTTCTCTCTGCCTGTGTTATTTAGGAATCCTAGTGCTTAATGTGATCTAGTGAATATAAGGCTTGGAATGGATTGGCATATTCTGATCTCCAGCTACATGGCTGGAGATCTGAATAAAGCCTTGCTTTTGTGCTCTCAAGTGCTTTTGTAAATCAGAAGAGGTTTGTTTGTTTGCTTTCTCATTTTCAAGGAAATTACTTATCTGCCCACCCCCTGTTTAAAATGCTCAGGTGGAAGTCAGGCTGCTGATAGGTATGGTATAAGACTTGTAAACATCTATCTTAACCCTACAGAGTTCACCTTTGTGATGACGTGTGGAACTAGGAACAGCAGCTTCATAGATTCCCTCCCTCCGCCTTCTCCTTTTCAGGAGAATAAAGCAGTGCCTCTTCTACCAGGTTTCAATGCCAGCTCACTGCTCTCTGGAGCTTTGCACACCCTGGAGAGTCTTTTTGCTCCAGCTGCTCCTCCTGCCTCTGTTCCAAGTCCAAAGGGCAGAAGAGTTTGAAAGGACGGGAGAGCAGACAGTCAGACCAGGGAACCCTGTTTCCCAGAGAGCAGAGAGTAAGGGAAAGAGGGGGAAAAGAAGCTGTGGGAATCACAGGTAAGAAAGATGGGGATTCGATGTCAGATTCAAGGGGGTAGATAAAGAGAACAGGGAAAGGTTGGTTGCAGACATCTGGACAAAGTAGAAGAAATAATTCTCTCTCCAAAATATCTGGGAACCAAAAGATCCACTCCTGACAATTGCATTTTGCCTGTATCTGTGGCTGGAGCAAACAATTAGTGGGAAAAAGAAATAAAAAAATAAAAAATAATAATAATAATAAAAAGCCTTAGAAGAAGTTTATAGCCTCATTGAAATGCATGAAGAAGGAGCACGAAGCTTCTAAGGGACTGCAGGAAGGCTATGTGAGGGAAAGAGAGAAGACCTGTTCTATCTCTGCTGAGCCTGTGCTCCGTTTATGTATGAGCTACGAAGAAACCAAAATTGCATTCTCTTTGCTGCTACTTAAGTAAGAGTCTGGAAGTAACATCTCCTCCAGTTGTTAGTGCTGTCAGCCTTCTGGTTTCTGTACCACCTGTAGTGGTTCAAGGTCTGCTTCCATGCTCTGTAGGGGAAGGGAAATGCCCTGGTGAACATGCTGTGCCCACAGTCATCATTCTGTGACCTGTTGAGGAAGGAGGTTTGGGTTCCACAGCTCCTTAGGTCATCAGCGGTCAAACAGTAAATTCTTTCTGTAAGAAAGCTCAAGTCTGTGTCCTCTTGATAAAGGAGCAGCCTTGACTTAAGGTTGACTTAAGTCCCAGCATCATCTCTGTCTTTTGCATTTTAAATACACTTTTCCTTTCAGATTTTCTCAGCACCTCCAACTGTACCTGGTAGCTTTTTGTTAATGCTGGCTTGAGTTGAGAGAGCTCTCTGCAAGGGGAATATGGATTCCTCCATCAAATATGTTCTTGGTTTGGAGATTAGGGTTGGTTGGTTTGTTTTTCCATTTTCTGTGTTCCTGAGCTGTTGTAGTAGCCCCACTAACAGCTGTCAACCCCCTCAACAGAGAGACAGCCAGAGCAACCAGAAAACAAACAACACACGAAAGGAAATTCAAAATGTGTTCAGAGAAACACACTACTTCAAAGGCAAGAATAGAAGTCCCCCTGGAGCTCATTACTATAGTCAGTGGAGGGGAGGGGTTTGGGAGAGCACAGAGTGTGAAACCGTATTCTTTCCCAGCAACTGCAATGCACATCACAGCTTGCGGATATCCCCCCATCTCATCCATCAGCCCATGCACCCTCGTTTTCTCTTCATCTTTGCACCTCTGTCTCCTCAGATCTTGGCTGACACAAATCCTCCTCTGAGTGAAGTGTGCTTCATGTAGACAGTCTTCTCAACAGGAGCTCTTGCTAAACTTATGTGCACCAGAACCCTCACCACCAGGAAGGCAGGACACTTCTTGTTCTGCCTGCATGGGAGGCTAAGAAAGTCTGTGGCTATAGATGGTGTGAGAAGGACCACTGGCCTCTGGGAGTTGGTTTGTGAGACCTGTCAAAAGCTGAAATCCTTCTGGTTTGAATCAGAAAAACTAGCAATGATCACAGAATATCTTGCACTGGAAAGGCACCCACAGGGATCATTGAGTTTAACTCCTGGCGCCACACAGGACCAACCCAAATCCAAACCCTAAGTCCAAACACACCTTGAACTCGGGCATCTCGTTCCATGCCCACCGCCCTGTGGTGCAGCCCCTGTCCCTGACCCCCAGCTGCCCCTCCCCTGACACAGCTCCATGCCGTTCCCTTGGGCCCTGTCGCTGTCACACAGAGCAGAGCTCAGCACTGCAACCTCTGCTTCCTCTGAAGATCTGCAGCTGCCATGAGGCCTCCCCTCAGCATCCTCTTCTCCAGTTCCTACTGAGGTAGTCAACTCACAGCACACAGAGGTAGTTTCTTCCATGTGAGGGCTCTGTGAGGGATATACATTTTTTATTTATCAGACATGAAGGAAAGGGGACTTTCAGAAAGATAAGCTATGCGTGGACTGTGTGCCAGCATTGCAACACATTCCCTTCTTTCTTTGTTGGTTTCCTGGTATTGCTGTACAGAGGTAGAATAATGAAATACTATTATTGAGATGCCACAGAGAGACAGAGGAGCAGTGGCATTGTGGGCAGGTTTTATTTAGAGAGAGAGTGTTAATGGAGAGCATCTAAATTATTGTATGCAGAACTGTGTGAGCTGGTGGGACCTACAATAACAAAATAAGTGTAGCACCATGCTTAGGCTGCACAGTGCTGGGAAAGCAGGAGGATGGTTGCAGAGGAAGGCTCTGTGATCTTGTGTGCCATGGCAAGGTGGTGATAAGCATCTCGTACATTAGAGCCTTTCCTCAGAGCTAGTGAGTAGCTAGCGGGTGTGATAATGTACATAGTGTGAGAAGTCAACACTCTGGATACCATATGCAGCAGACAGTGTGAGGCTGTTCATCAGTGGAGAGATTACAACAGAGCCAGCCCATGTTTGAAGGCTTCCGAAAGCCTTCCCTTGACTTTGATCATTTACAACTCATTCTCCCAGTACACAGGCAAGACCCACTGATCTGGGAAAGTATTGCAGCTGTTGCTGTAAGCCTCCAGAAGGATCTAAAAAGCTAATTGCAACAGCCAAACCAGCTGTTAGAATAAGGGCTGCATTCTCAGTCCTCACATCCCAGCATGTCCCTGTGGGATGGAGTTTCTTCTTCAGTTCTAGGAGGCTGAGGGGAAGCAGCTGGGTTCTTTGCTGAACCTGCATTAACTTGGCTGGGGAAGACTTTTCAGCCAGTCAGGAGATGAAAATCTTAACAGCTGCTGTCATTTTGGGCCAGAGTGTTGAAGCTTTTACAAGGGACAGGCAGTCTGTGTTCACTTGAGGCACAGGGAAGTTTGCCTTTCTGTTAACTATTTCCTTCCTATATGCAGTAGAGACTGACCTGACTGAACCCCCTTGGATTGTGCTGTAACTGTCACCTTTGCCATGAGAATGATGCTTTAGTTCCCATCTTTCCTCACATAGCTGCTAAGGAATTTCTGCCTGCAGCGTTCTGGCTTCGCTGCAGCAAGACTACTGAAGTGCCTGAGCAAGACAAGGACAACAAAAAGCTTTTACAGTGTAATACCAGTAATGGTGGGGACTTTGGTGCTCACTGTTGCGTTTAAACACTAGCTTGTGTATTTTTATGTAGTTTTTCCCAAGTGTGATAAACTGGGAGTGATTTTTTTTCCCCACTCCTCAGCAGAAGCATTTCACGTGTTACAGGGGAATATTCTTTGTTACAGGGTGGAGGAAGAATGATGAGCTAAGGATAGTGAACGATAGCACCCTGTTGTGTGGTCATCTCTGACAATCAGGCAATCACATACAATCATTGGATTCAGTAGCGCACCTTGCTCTGCAGCATAGTTAAAGCACTGAGTCCAAGTGAGTTTATTATGGAGGCACTGGAGTGTGTCTGCTCCACAGTCCCTAGGATGATCCACTTACTCAAATTATCCATTTTTTCCTCGTCCTGTAGGGCATCCCTGTTATCTTCCCTCCCTATTATCCAAGATAATAGAGAGCTGACTTGCAATAATGCAGTCACAATGGCTCCATAGTGTCTGAATGATTCCCATGTGATTGACATTTTGTGTCTGTCTGAAGCTTCCTGAAGAGCAATTCTCCATCAACACTTCTTTCATCAGTAGGCATAAGGCAGAACGGGGTCCTATAGCACAAGTCTATTAAAGTCAAAAAAGAAATCTATTTCACTATGACAAACAGGAGATATGAATTATACAAATGGGTAAGACGTTGCATAGAGCAACAATTCTGTGTGTTTGTATGACCTAGTGTAGCTAGGCATCAAGGTCAAATAGCACCTAAGGGTCTCAGGTTTTGGAAGCCTGGTTTCTTCAACTGCCCGAGCTTAATTAAGAGTGCAGACAAGAAATGGGGACAGTTGAAACATCTCAGTGTTTTCACATCTGCTGTTAGGCAAAAGCAGACTGTTTCAAGTGGAAATGACAAAGTCCTGAACTATCCTGACTCCACTGTGGGGTTTTCTTCAACATTTGGAAATCCTAGCCCGTACCAGATGTAGTATTTAGGAAGATGTAGCCTCTTAGAGCTTTTGTGAGTCAACGTTTTCCTTCTTATTGTACTTCTAGGCCAAGAAGCAGCTCTAAAAGTCTGTGAAAAAGACCAAATTACAAACTTGGTTTTGCTAGCTCAGTGCAGATGGGTATTTATCTAGCAGAAATTCTAGGTTTTGGTCAGTTGATGCTTATGAGATTCACCACAGTCCACTACCTTTGTGCGGTAGGTGGACTAATGTGGAAATGAAAGCAGGCTCTGTGTTCTCAACTTTGCTCTTTGTTCAAAAGCAAAATCTTAATTCTGTATTTAGTTCTCATGTTGAAGAGGGGTTGAACCCAAAGCCCTTCATGGTTTGCAGAGCCTGAGGGGCTTCAGTCCAGCTTTTCACTTTGCTTTTGTTGAAGAGAAACATGAGCAATGGCCCATCTGTGTTGAATACCCCTGTAGGTGGAAATTATTTATGGACCTGAAAATGCAGCCAAAAGCCAGCCCCTCAGCTGGCATAAATCTAAATACTGTTGACAAAGGTACGCTCAATTACATTGGCTGGACACTGGTTTAAAATTCTTACAAATTCAGTGTATTCCGTATTCAGTAAATGTTTTGTCACTAGACCTTGTTTTTCTGCAAGAATATTTTCAAAGTAACACCTACATAATTTCTCAGGCATAGGGCTGTTTTAGCTTTGACTTCCTTTGCTTTGTCAGAGCGTTTTGCAGTATCCGTACCTTTATGTTGTAGCACTTGCTACTTAAGTAGCATGCCGTGATCTCTGCAGTGTGAATGGATGACTGAAACTTTTTTTTTTTCCACTGGAAAGTGAATTATGCACTTTCCAAAACTAATCTTCAGACACTTGATCTGTGCTAAAATGCATGAGGATTTGGGGATTTGTGAACATTTTCATGAATAATAAGAACTTCACAAATAACAGGAAAGCAAGCTTACTGATCTTATTCCCAAATCTTTTATATGTAGAAGAGATAGAACAGTTTTCAGAAAGAGTATGGAGTCAGGTCACTTCTTTCTGAAGTAGGAAAAAAAAAGAGAGAGAAACAAAGAATAGGGCATGCAGGAAAAGAAAATGAGCCACTTTATTCACGAGGTTTCCACATCCATGAGTATTCCTTAACTTCTATAGATTTTCAATAAATTAGCGTAACTACTTTATCCAAGAATTCTTGTTGTTTTCCCTTCTAAAGCTGATGTGGCTGAGAGGCAATCCAAATGCAACGGCTTAAAGAGAAGAAGGGAGGAAATTATCATGTATAATATTGTTTGTACAGAAACTGGCATACTTTATGGAGCATCATCTGATTAACTCTTTTCAGCTCTGTGGTGAGCGTGTATGATGGCAGGGAGGAGGAATGAGTTCTAGGCCGTATATTTTCCTGGCATGAGGAACTGTTGCTGCAACAGTTGTATGTCTGGCAGCCTGGGACGTAATATTACCTAGAAGAAAACCTTCAAGTGTTGAATTAATTTCCCACCATCTGCAGTCTGGCTGCACTGGAAATCTAGCTCTAGAGAGAGAGAAACTGGGGAACAGATCTGTATATTCAGCAATTAGGTTTGGAGAAATTAAAAATGTTTTCAGGAACTCTTTTCTTGTCAGCTCTTTGGTGGCTGGAAGGGCTCAGTCAGCTGGGGAGCTGGCTTTGGAAAAGGCTCTTTTGCTTAAGTGGCCTGGGAGCATTGGAAGAGATGAGCAGTGCTGTTTCACAGAGCTGGTGCCAGTTGCAATTAGGGACAGACTGTGGGTGCTGGCAACCAAGCTCTGAGAAAGTATACATGGAAATTAAGCTAGTAGTTATGTCCAAATGGGATTTGCTCAAAAGGATGGTATTGGGTAGGGGTGAAATCTTACTGTGATGCAGCTGTAGATGATGGGAGAGGAAGTGGTGGATGGTAGATCAACACAGAAGGCACTGAAAGGAAGAGGGAGCAGAGAAAGAAGAGGAGGATGTCAGGCACCTGTCATTTCTTTGACTGCTGCCTACATCATCGCTGAACCATGGAGAGCAAAACCCTCATGGGAGAAGATGAGTTATTGAATATTCAGTGGAACTGCCTTGCACGGAGAGCCTGGAAAGGATGTCCCTGTCTAGGTTGCTACCCTTGCAGCCAGGGCATGACAGACCCTTCCTAACCTACCTCCAGAGTGACAGGAGGTAGGAGACAGAGTCAAGGTGGTGGTGGTGGTGGGAGTTCTGTCTCCTGTAATGTCCTCATGTTCCTGTGTTATTTTCTTGTCTTCTAGGTAAGTGTATAAAGGACTTTCGTATGGTTCTAAGGAGCTCTGGCTGATGTGGTACGGGGATCGTTCTGGTTTCTTCAAGAAGGAGGAAATCACAGAACTCTCTGAAGTGGTAACATCTTAACCTTGTTCAGCAGATGTGTCAATGGGCGCTAAGGAGCAGTGGCATGCTGGGCTCATAACCCAGAGGTTCGTGGTTCAAAACCATCCTCCACTAGGCTCTCATTTGATGGTTAGACTAGATGATCTTAGTGGTCTTTTCCAACCATATTGGTTCTATGATTCTATGATTCCATCTATCAATCTATTATTTATATTTAGCAGTAACTGATAGCCTGTCAGAAAAAAAACAAAAAGCAAAAACAGTTTGCCTGGTCCCCAGTGACAGCAATCCCCTTGATGCCATAGTGCAGCTTGCAGTCCATGTCCTGCATCCTGTTGTCTGCCTCCTCTTGCTCCTGTTGTTTCCAGTCATTCTGGGCGTCTCCCTGGAGGGTTAGTGGGTGTTTTCTAGAAGAAAAGCTTAAATATCAGTGCAGAAGTATTTGTGACCTTTGCTGATCTTTCTATCTTGAGACATTCTTGGATATTTGAGTGTTGCAGCAATCCATATAGTCACTTCTCATAGCTTGCCACTTCAAGTGCAGAAAGCTCCCAGGATGAGGTTTTCTGAATTTTTCTTCCTCTGGCTGATTTTTCATTCACCCAGTGGGGGATTGTTTTGAGAGAACATAGTGACAACTAAGCGAAAGAAAATTCACAACGACACTTGGGGCAAAGCTCCTTGGCAGCGAGATGAATTGAGCTTCTCAGGGGAAGTCCTGGGAATGCTGTTGTTTCAGACGTTCAAAACTCTGTAGGTCAGAAATCGCAGGGAACCATTCTTTGCTGGCAAATAGACATACTGGTGGAGATGATGGGTCTGTCTCCTCTCAGACAGCTTTTATTTTTTATTATTATTTATTGTTTTATCAGCTTCAGATCACTGATTTCACCTCTACTTCAGTCTTGCTGTATATACTATACAGTCCATAATAAGCGTGGTACTAAATGATATGCTTTTGTGCTGATGTGGTGCTTGTTTGTTTCCCAGTGGAACAAGGTGATATAAGCACATACATTAAATATATTTATGACAAATTTCTCATCTATTACTTTTATTTAGGGTGGTTTTGAAGTAGTGCAGATTGTGCTGGAAAACAAACATCTTTTTAGAGGTAGACAGCAAATCCAAAAGTATATTTGCATCCTTACTCCTTGTTTTTTATTATTATTATTATTTTACACAGGCAACTACAAAGCTGCAAGGGAGAAAAAGAGTTCACTACTTTCATACAGTCAGCACAATAGATTCTGGCTCATCTCTGCATGCTGGAGAATCTCTCAGTAAAAGCAGAGAGACCACACTTAACAGAAAACAGTGGCTGTGTCCTTTTCATTGCCTTGAGTTAGGACAGCTCCACTGGAGCTGGGAGACTCTTTGGATCTACACCTGTAAAGGCTTAGTGCCATAAAGCCAGCGAAGCAATTTAGTATTCATGCACATGGTTATAATTAAGCATTTGTTTTTGTTTACAGATAGTCCCTCCTCCAGCAAAAAGAGAGTAGGGAAAATGAGCATGTTCAGAGGCTAGGGAAAATGTGTGGGGAGGTAAAGGAAGCTATCTTGATTTCTGTGCTCCCGAAAGACCACAGATATATATACCTGTACGTGTCACCTGAGAGATACAGGAGTGTGGTAAATGCCGAACTTTTGTGTGTTTGAGGAAAGTGTGTCTCTAAAGTGCTTCATGATAGGAAAATGGTACTTACATTAGATAATAATGTCAAATAAGAGATCTCTCTTGAAGTTGAGTGCCTCCGTTCTTGGCAAGCCTACTACTTCTTGTCCTAACTTACTTCAGGGAATATTCTTCAGCCTTTTAATCTTCACTGATGTCTATAATTTTTCTAGTTTTCCTAGCCTCATGAATACATTTCAACTGGACTTAGCGTGGGTTTCAAATGAGCTTGTCTGACTCAACCATGTAAAATGTAGCTCTGGTTTCATGCTATTGGACCATATCTGTCAACGTCCTATGAAACTGAAATTCATAGGGAAGAAATGCTTTTCAGATGCATGATTCCTTCTTATAGAGATAGATTAGTCTTATTATATTGAATGCTATTAGACATTTTCTCTTATGCTTATCTTTCATATCTTCTTTAGCTCTGGTAACCACAGTTAAAATAGCAAAAAAAAAAAAGCCCCTGCTACTAGAAAAATTGTTTACATACCTTGAGTAAAATACTTTGTGTGTTCAATTTTTTTTATTTTTTATTTTTATTTTCATCAGCCAGACCTTTCATACTTTGGTTATGGTCCTCCTGAATCAGATGTATGGCTTGGTTTGCTGTTTCTGAACCTGTTTCCCCAGGTTGAGTGGGAATCCTAGGGCTTTCAGGAAGACCTTTATCCTGCTCTGTAACCTGGAGGAATTTGGTTAGCGTAGCAGTTTGTAACCTTACATGGTGTAGTCAACTGACTTTATCCCTGATTGTGACCTTTGTAGTGAACTGAGCTGACATGTGGTGTTCATGTATGCTGTTTCCTCTTCTGTTTTTGGTTGTGGTTTTTTTTTTCCTTTTTCCTTTCAAGTCCTTCACCATGCCACCCCAGATAGCACCTCCTTTGGGCTCTCCAGTCTCCTGCTGAAGATACAGAAAAGATTCTTTCAAATGCACTGAAATGAGCATAAGTAGGTACCCTGGTGTCTGGTGATGCTTCCATCTAATAATGATGTACTCAGGAAACAAGCAGACATGAGGATGAGGCAGGGCTCTGAGAAAGCTGCAGTGTGGACCAATCTTCGATCCCATAGGGAGAAGTCAGATAAAAGTCATGAAGTGGCTTGGAAAATAGTGAACATTTATATACCATTGTAAGAGCCAAAGGCTTGCAGCCACGTTAGAAAATGCTTTGAAATTTGGTTACAGGAAGAGTGAGAGGTTGCAGGCTATCGAGCTTTTCATCTTCATTCGTTTCCCATAGTATCCACCAATTCATTTACTTTTTCTCCTTTTTCTCTGGCATTCTTCTTTCACATTATGTTCTTTGATCTTCTGCTTCGAATGCTAAGTGACTCTTCTCTCCTGCATACTTCTGTGTGTATGGAATTTTTTTTAATTTATAATAAAGCTTGGGCCTGATTGTCTTTGAAAGTGGATTCTAGCTGGGTTATTTATCAGCTATGTAGATTTCATTTCCTTAATCTAGTTAGCTATTCGGTTTATAAAGACATATTGCATGCAGTCAGTGGATAATGCAGTTATAAACTACACTACATAGAATTTCCATTTCTTGTCTGCTGTTTTGGGAACAGATGTGAAAAATTTCGTCCTGATCCGGTGGCTTTCTCTGTTGCCATTTTCTCTTGAGAGTATCAGGCACTCTTCTCCCTATCTGGCTTTCTGTTTTCTAAACGCTCTTCGTCTATGGATCGATTTAGTTAAATCCTCTGCTGTGTGGATTTTCTGGCATGGGCCCTCTTGATGTCACTGAGATGAGCGCAGTGCTCCTGAGCACGAAGGACTGCTTACATTGGCAGGTAACTCCAAACAGTTATGACTGAGTGCAGTGTGTAGTAAGTTTTACCCTAAATTATAGCTTCAGAGCCCTCTTAACACCTCCAAACTGAATTTAATTTGGTGATTACAGTCCAACTCAACTTCTAATATTTGCCAATTGTCATGTGAACCTGATTGTGATTTTGTTAAGGATTTAATACACAACTCACTAAATCCCCAGATTGTATGAAGATCTCAGGAAGACAAGAGAAAATGTTCTGAGCTTCTTGCTATGTAATAGTCGGTTTTGTCCAGTGCTGTCAACATTACCAACATAATGGGCTCAGTGTGAGTCGAAAGGAGCCTAGTCCGTGGCACAGCATCAGAGCTTTTATGGGCCCCTAGAGAGTGTGATATTTTGAAGCACTGGCAAGTTTCATCAGACAATGATATGCTGTCTTTCAAGTGCCTCTCTGCAGCGGTCTGTGTGCACTGGTGGAACAAATCCAGTCAGAATCTCTCTTGGTGCTGTCCTTTCATCTGGTGATAAAATAACAGTCTCCAGATGTCTGCCAGGGTGGTGTTCAAGTAAAGGGGAAAAGGAACCAGCGAACAAGAGGACCTTTGATACAGAGATGCTAAACTAAGGAGTGGGACCTTCATTCTTGTCTCCTGGGCATGGGTCCAGGTAAGCACACGTAGGTGGAGCAGAATGCAAATGTGTCTGTGCAGGCAGAGCAATGATCCGGATCTGAGATGATTTGGAGGAGGTGTGTTCCAGCAGTTAAGCACAGGACATTTCTTTGCTGGGAGCTGACTTTGATCTTGGAACAGGACTTCTGTGTGAAATGAGTTCTGCTAGGTGCTGGTCTCTTTCCAATTGAGTGAGTCCTGCATGTGGAGATGAATGGGCTGGAGTTCAACCCACTTTGCAGTTGGGCATGTGTTAACCTATGTCCTCTCTGCGGGACAGATTTGCCTGGGACTCAGGCTGTACCACACAGTGGAAGTGTGAAAGTGAGAAGAATTTGAGAATAAACCTACGAACAGAGGATATGCATAACAGTAAAGGTACAATATCTGCTTGATTGACTTGCAAGCCAAAGTTTCTTTCACAAATTCATTTCTTGTATCCTCTGCTTTCTTTGGCATGTATGCTTACATCAATTTATGGGATGGGAGGAGATGATGTCTCTTCCCACAGACCTAGTACAAAAAATACCCTTCTGTTTTTTTCTGTCTTGTACCTTCTAGTATACACTTTCAGCTCACAGGTAAAATAGATGCCTCACTTAAGTGATCAGACAGTAAGGCAAATTTCTGAGAATGCTTTTGAGAAAAGTGTGAAATCTTCCAGTACTGTTCTAGCTCTTCATTCTCTCTCTCTCATTGCCTGTCCTTTGAATACTGCACAGCAGCATTGTATAGGATGCTGGGCCTGGATATCTGTTCAAGTCTTGGCCATCCAGGCCTCTGTTCTACAGATGTAGCCAAACACACTCTGCAGCGTGTTAGGAATGATGATCTTCTCTGTTGTGAGAGGCTGTGCTGTACCTGCTTTTCTCTGATCCAAGCCCCTACAAACTGTTGTGCCCACCACAGTGCCACCGCCAAGAACTCACAGCAAGGTCATTCTGCGCTTGCATTGTCCTCCAGGGAGATCCACATGCCGGCAGAGTTAATTACACTAACAGCCGCAGAAATTATATTGGCCCACCACTGGCCTAGTGAGATGAATATCTCCATTTCTTAGTCACAGGGGGATGTTAATGGTATTTTTATTAACTGGTGACCTGTTGACTGCTATTAGAATATAGATTGTATGCATAAACCAGGTCAGGGTACTGAAGATATGATTATAGAGCAATTACTGTGTCAGCCACTGTGGCTTCTAATCAGAGCTGGCAAAGAGTCTTTGGAAGCCTGAAAACTGTTTTTGGAGTCCAACAAGAAGAAACAGCTTTGAATCAAAGTCTGTATTGTGTCCTTACATCTTTCTGGAATTATATGTCTGATTTTCTGTGATTAGGATGGGCAGTCAAGGCAGAAGGAAGTTTAAGAAGGACAGCTTTAGTGGAACACAACAGATTAAGGGAGTTCAAAGTGTGAAAACTTTTTTTCTTTTCTATTTTTATTTTTTTTATTATATGGGTTATGTTTATTTCACTGAGCTGTCTTGGGATGCTAATTCTGCTCTTGCCCTTTAAAATGAACTGCAAGGTCATATGGCTGAGTGTCTGGGATGTCAGTAAAAACGATTACACTAATACATGCATTTCATTTGATGAGGGCCATAGCTACACAACCAGATTTAGAAACGCTCCACGTTTGTCAGAGCTATTAAAGGAAAAAAAGAAATGATAAAATGGAGAGCTTGTGCTTTAGATACAGAATCAGGGGCTGACTTTCTCTGAGATGCAGCTGCTCATTCAGAGGTTGAACCGGATGCCTCAGTTCCCAAAGAGTGGCTTTGTTTCACCAGCAGTACCGCTGATCCCAGTGAAACGACGGGAAGAGGCAGAGGAGCTGCTCTGCCGGGAATGAGAATTTGAGGCTCACGGGTGCCTAGGCTGACACCTGTAAAGATATTTGTATTTTTTCAATTCACAGGCTAGACTTGAGCACGCCTGAGGTCACTAGTACACCTGCCAAATACATTTTGTATTTCATGTTTTTTGTGGTGAACATTGGCTTTACTAGCAGGTAGGGCGCAACAGTACTTGTATGTTTATGATTATCCCATTTCTAAAAAATTGAAAAGAAAAAAAAAACAAAACACAAAAATACCCCTCTAATTCATCTGAGATCTGAGCAGCTGAATAACGTCATGGTAATGTGAGGCAGAAGCCAGATTTGTACGTCTGGTATTCAGGTTCATGAAAAGAACAAAGTTGTTGAGATTCAGGAGGAAACAAAATGGTTATAGATTTCATTTGATGATTAACACGTAATATGTAGCTTAGAGGATAAACTCCCTTCTAGTTTGGAACTGGAATTGAGCTTCTATAGAAAAATGCAATTTGAATGATGAGTCTGTCACTAGACTTTCTGCACTAAGAGAGTTCAGTTGCATGCTAAACCTTGAGGAGGAGGCATGTTTCTGTGTTTTTGATTTTTTTTTTCCATCAGATTTTGAATTATCTCTGCAGTTGCCATTGTTATCAGTGTGGTTAGTAAGTCCTGAGTATTCTTGAAAATTCATCCATTGATCTTTCGAGATTTGTTCCAATTCTGTCTCCTTTTCTAGCCTGTGAATGAAAAGGACGTATTCTGAGGGGCAGAAAGAGAAGGTGGAAAGAGCAAGAGATTAATGTGCTACTTGAACTCCTCATGGGAGTAAAGGGAAAAATGTTCTTGGGCTGCCAACGCAAGCTTCAATCTACTACGAAATCGTGGCGAGTCTTGACGTATATCTTTATTATCTTCAAGTTTATTTTCTGTAGTGTCCTCACGAGAGTGTTTGCTTCTGCTAAATAAATAAATAAATAAAAGGAGATCATCGTTTGTAATCTGAAAGAGAAACCATCGAGAATTAGAATGGCACTGAGAGGCCCAATAGCAGTTATTCTTGTAAGAGTTAAATTTTTTTAGCTAATGTCATGATTCTTTAGTGTTTGACTTATTATCTTTGAATACTGAAATATGCTACTAAGGCAGATTTTCTTTCTTAAACACTTCTTTTCTGACTAACTTCCCATTCTAGCAGCTTGGCATCTATTTAATACTCTGTGTCAGAAATTCCCATCTCGAAGATGACTCTATTTCCATCAAAGCAGCAGCCGTACTTTACAATTTCACTTATTAACAGCCTACTGAGATAATTGGGTCTGCCCAGCTCATTAAAAGTAAAATATTGATGTTTTCTTAGGGTGGATGTAATTATCTTGCCCCCCCAGGGAACAGCAGCAAGAAGGAGGGAGGGTGTGGTCTAATACACATCCTGCTATGCACCTGCTTGTGCTTTGCAGTGAAGGAAATTAGGAACTCCTAGCACCATTACATCGTTAACAATAGGTGAAGATGGGGAACTGCAAGGGAAAATATTTCCTTTCTAACCTAGGGAGAAAAAAAAAAGGTCCTATTTTAATTATTTTTTTCCCCTTAATTTTACCTAAATTCTGGTGTGTCACAGTGTTTTTGTCTGTGGTGGTTTCACACTGATGGTAGCACCACCACTTTTCTCTCTCATTCCCCCACTTCAGTGCAATGGGGAGAAAATATGATGACAAAAGGTTCAAGAGTTCCTGGCCTCTGCACACAGAGGCCACCACTTACAGCCACCACACAGACAAATCCTTGCCACATAAACCCAGTATACTAATACACGATGCTACAGTGTAGTATGCTCTCTGTAATATACAGCTGCAAACATTCCATTCCAGGGAGAGATGTCTCCTTTATCTATCCTTCATGCGGAGCTGCAGTGGTGCAGGTTCCTTTTTACTGCCCCCACTTGATGTTACTCAGATGAGATTGATGGAGACAGTTGTACATGAAAACAAACAAACAAACAACCATGTTGTTTCAGCCTTTTATTTCTGAGGGATTTTTTTTTCTCCAGCAATTGTTGATATCCCATATTTATCTCTGTAAGGCACCTGATAGGTCACTCTCAAATCCAGTACTACTCGTTATCAAGTGTAATATTAGACAGTAAGATCCACTGGTGAACCAGGAGCACAGAGGTATGGATGTTCTTGTATATGCACTTTTTCCTCCCCTTTCTTTCTTTCTTTCTTTCCTTCCTTTTTTTTTTTTTTTTTTTTTTTTTAATGAGTGGTAGAAGAGAACTTCAAAAGAAGCTATGAAATGTCAGAGAGCACTGACTATGATTTAGATGTTCCTATCTCATTGTCCTGTCTTTGGCACATAGAACCTCACCTCTAATTGACAGTGTGATAAAGGCTCCTAAGTCATTTGGTTCCCAGTGAAGGTATTTTACATAGCTCACATACTTGGTTAAGAAAGTGCTGCAACATCTAATTCAGTGAAGAGGAGACAAACTGTGGTTTTCAAGCCCGGCTATGGTCTGGCTGTAGGATTGCATCAGTTTGTTTCACTTCCAAGAAGAGCTGTACCAGCTTAAAAGCTGCAAAAATCTTGACGTGCTCTCTCTTCTGTTAGCAGCACTGCAGAGGCATTTTCTTGTTTCAGAGAAAGCCTCCTGTTCTGCTTTGCCACAAATGATGTATATAGCTCTGCAAAATGGCTGGAGGCAGCATTATAATTTTTCAGGTTGCTTCTGCAGTCAACTCTGGAGTGCTTCATGTGGAGGTCAGTGATAGATGTCTCTTGAGTAAGAATTAGGAAACTGGAGTAAAACCAGCAGGGCTTGTTCCTCTCGTGCTTTAAGAGCATTCTGCCTCAAACTTGGCTAATGCAGAGATGGGGCTCTCTCACCATCAGTGTGACTTAAAAATCAGCCGCTTCCAGGATGCCAGCCAAAAAAGATAGACTTTTAAGCAGGCCAGTTCCTGCTTGGGCAGACTGTGAAATAAATGGTCATGTTTCTGAAAGAGCTCACCACGTTCTGGCTGTAACTGTCACAGTAGGAATTGCTGGGCCCTGGGCACTTTGGTGTATCTGGCCTTTATTTGGATAATGGGAGCTGAGCAGTTTGGAAAAATCTGTCCCTAATTATTGGTGCAGAGCCCTTGAAAATCTGGCCCCAAGCTCTTCTCAAATAAAAACCTGGCCTCATGGGCACAACACTGTCAGAAGCAGTGCCTGGCATAAAGCGCTTCTTATCCTTTTCACTGATTTTGTCCTCCTGTGAAGTTTCTAATTTATTTTAATTGCTTTAAAACTTTTTAAATGAGGCTATTTAATGGCTAGGATTTTGACTTATGGATCGAAGCTTCACTGCACTCCACATTAAATGGCGTGCATTTCGTTATGCCTAAATTCTATTGTTATGCCTGCCCTTTGTGCTGCCTTTTCATTTTCCAGTTTGGGGGTAGTTACGTTTCTAGGGCTCCCATCTGTCATAATTTAGTGTTTCTTCAGCACTTTTTCTCATCTTAGGAAGCCATTCAGCATGTCCAAATATTGCTTTATGCCTGCATGGACAATGCTCTCTATCTTTGGAGGCGTCTATTCTGTTTCACAATGGGAAACATTGCCGTACATCTGAGGGTGGACCGAATGCAACGCCGTCTCTTTGAGCCACTGGGCTGTAAAGAGATGAACTCACTGGCTGTCTTCTTGCAAAGCTTTTTATGAGCCTGACTGTTCCTGGGGGCTTCTTTGCATGGTCCACAATTGAGCCTAGTTCTTCCTGTGATTGCTGTTTCACAGAGGGTAGTGCTATGCAGAGCTAAGAATGGAGTTTTGTTGCATTGAAATTCATGTCCCTAATACCCATTGGCTGGAGCTAAAAGGCTGAATACACGTCTTGTTAATTAAGTCCTGCCGTCTTTCTTGTGGGATCCATTTTCAATGGCGTTTCTCTTGGTCCTGTCTTCTACCTGGGGTGATAGTCTTCTCTGCTGTTCCTAGCAGTAGAAGGAAAGATCCCTTTGACAGCACAGCTGTCTGAAAGTGGGAAAGGGGAATGGTGTCAAGAGAGCAAAGAGGTAAAAGTGTGATACGGGAAGCTATAAGTGGGCCAAGAGTCTCATTGTCCATCCCACATCTTAGAGAAAATGGTTGGAGCTTCCTAGCAGCTGAAGAAGTTGGGACTTCTGCCTCTCTGCTTCATTAGAATGATAACATATCCAGTGAAACAATAACTGCACAAAGCCAAAAGGAAGGGGACGAACATTCCAGCAGCTGAGGTCGATGTAGACACAGAGTTTTTGTGTGCCTCTTGGTAATGTGTGAAGCTGCTCCATGCCTCAGTTTGTAGTACAGGAGTCACAAAGACATCTTGTCATTCAGAGTCGATCTGAATGATTTTTTGCAGCATTCTTTTCTCCTGTGGGTTTTTTTTTTTTTTTTCTTTGCATTTGTAAAATTAGCAGGAGCAATCTGGTAAGAAAGCAGCTTTCACAGGGACCTTTAGCTTTGTGTAGAAGATAGTTAGATTTGCTTAATTATGAGAGCAGAGGGTTTCTTTAATGCCTAGAAGTCTATTGAGACCTATACCCAATGTTGTTTTAGCGAAAGTGCCACAGATGCCTGACCAGAGCTACTTCTTGTTTACTTGCCTGACCAGATGAGATTCCAGCATAGGTCTATGCTGCTGTGGAAACCAACACAGTGAATTTCTAGCTCCAGGAAAGTCAGCTGCTGCGCTCTTCAGTTGCAATGAAACTGAAATTTCAACTCAATTTTTTAGGGAGAGATCCTTTGGGTTATACCTGCTTGTTTGTCAGAGAGGTCCTTCTGGTGTGTTTGTTTTTTGGTGAGGGATTTTCCTCCTCTTACACAGCTGTGGCACTAGAAGTGGCAGAAGAGCAAATGCTCAGTAGGCACTGAGGTACCAGGAATGCTTTTAAGCCAGTCAGAGGTGCACTGTTAACACCTGGGGATGACTGAAAGTTGGAAGAAGAGTGTGTGCCATTGAGGCAGAAGTGCTGTGTGCTTTCTGGAAAGATGGCTGTTAAGGAAGAGAGAGGGGTGGTCTCTGTGTTTTCTTGTGCAGTAGCAGCATCCACTCACTCATGCCCACACTGAATTATAAATGTTTTTAGCCCTTTGTTCCAATCGCAAGAAGCCACAAGCATAATGCAATCTGGAGACATTTCTTTGCCAGTGTACCTGGAAATTTTCCTGAGGAAACTAGGTTTGTGTGGTAGGTGTAATTCAGACAGGTAGGTTGTTAGCAGCCCATCAGATACATTCGTCTCATCTTGGTGCTTTTATTTATTTATTTGTTTTAAAGGCATCTCCTTCTCCCCTCAACATTTAAAATACAAAACAATAATTAAGAGTGTCTGCAGAGGCTCCAGATGGATTAGGGATGTCTCCCAAGAGGTCGGCTGACATTTCTGTTCTCTGAGTGTCTCTGCTCCACTCCCTCTTCAAGCAGCAAACCTCGATTCCAGCGGCCATCTGATTAAACAACAAAGCATCAGCAAGTACTAAAAGTCACTTCTCTTGGGCCAGGCTGCGCTGACAGCAAGGGCAGAAACAGAAAATGATGAAAGGGGAGGAAGTCTTTTGGTGCAAAACATGTCTCTTGGTACTGCATAGAGAGCTGGAAGATGAAATGTTTTCCTTCGTATGATCCTGGCTGGGCTGCTGCTTGCTGTGTCCTAATAGCCTGGATCCTGGCTGCAAGTAGACAGAGGTTTGATTTGTATCCTATCCACCACTGTGTGTGTGTGTAAGGTTGTGCAAATAAGGGCTGTTAACTCCATGATTAGACTCAGTTATCCAAACATTTCTCCACGTGAAACATTGTTTTACAGCATTTCCTCTGCAAGGCATTACCACACCTCCCTGCACTATCTTGCCCCATCTTTCTCCTACAGTCCTCTTTGACTGCAAGATGCAGAGTGCTCAGTCCTCTGTCTCAGCTTGCAGTACAAACAAGCCAGTGCTTCCTTGCTGCTCTCCCAGGGCTCCCCACACACGGCTTGGCCCCAGCCCCCTCAGTGTGATATCACCAGACATCAGGCATCACCAGAACTCGCACTACTTTTCCGCACCAGAGCATGGTAAGCTAAGGTGGTAACACTGCTTTCACAACTGAATTAGCATCCCTCCTAAACAATGTGCTGGGGCTAGTGGTATGGGACAGGGAGAAGAAATACCTGCTTGAGTGGGTTCTTGATGTGCTTGCCCTGTGTGACACGAGGCTCTGGTAATGTGACCAATTTTAGGGCTTTTGTCAAGAGTGTTGTTATAGTTGGTATATTTCTTAAAGCCACAGCTCTTGGTGACATGCTATTACATGAAAATCCAACCCGCTGTTATTTTCTTTTCAAAGGAAGTTTCTAGTCCTTCTGGGTGAAAAGGTGGTCAGAAGAGATTTATATGAAAAGGAAGGAGAGAGGAAAGAAAATCTGCAGTGTTCTTTTTAAAAGGAAGTTGCACTTTTTAAGGCAAGAGACCTGCATTTGGAGGAATGTAATAGACTTTTTTTGCATATCTAAAGCCCCTTATATTAAGGTAGCTTTACCGTTTCATCATAGCCCACAGTAGTCATTTCTTCTGTGCTACATCTTGCAGCAGTTGCCACCAAAATGTGGATGTTACTGCATTTAGTCCTTGCAGAGGATCGGTGGTTCTGGTTCAGGTGTTAGACTGTCTTGACTTTTGGTTTTGAAACCCTCAGAGAAGGAGGCACTTCTTAAGCCACAAGTGAGAGCCCACTCTTTGCTCATGAAAGGCGGTTACAGCCTTCACTGAAAGGCCTTTGGTCAGCAGGCTGAGCAAGCACAGTTCCTCTGCTCTTTCTCTCTCACATTTGACTTTTAATTTTTGCATCTGAATTATGAAATGCCACCTCCACTAGCCGCTGCCAGGAGCAAGGAGCATTAATATTGATGTTGGAAGGCCCTGCTGCAGAGCAGTACGGTGATTTAAGGGTGAGAATTATCAGGGATAGCATCAGAGTAAATAAATTCAAGGTCCGATTTATTTTTTCTTTCATCTAGCTCTGGTCTTTTTTTCTTTTTCTTTTTTTCTTTTTTTTTTTTTTTCAAGGCAGAATTAATAAAATAATTTAAAAGATGGGGAAAAAAAAGTGAATCGACAGATCCTGTAAGCTGCTGACTCCATCAGTTTGTAACGCTTCTGCCTTGCTCTTCCTGTTGTGTGTCAGGAGGGAGGCATCTCCACAGAGCCCAGTGTCTGAAATCTGCCTGTTACTTTTCTTTGTCAGAAAACTGAATGAACTGAGCTGATCCCGGGCCTTGTGTTGGAAGCTGTCATGGCTACTGCTGTTACCTCTTCTGATAAACAAGTTGGGGCCAGGCTTCTAAGCTTCCAGCTACAACAGGGATGGTGACATGTCCCTTGTGCTTTGCCTGTGCTGCTGTACAAGGCCCATGCTGGGCACTGAGGTGCAGGGCAGGACGGGCAGTGCGATGCCCACGGCACAACCACACTGCTCTGCGGGCAGGCAGAGCTGTCAGGCCAGCAGCTTTTACTGGTCCCTCCCCAGAGACCTCAGTGAGTCATCCCATCTCCATGCCAAGCTGAAGAGTGAAGTGACTGCAGGACCTGTGGTGCTTTGTTTTTGGAGCAAAGTGTGCAGACAGGGCAGCATCATGACACTCTGTTCTGGAGAGTTAATGGCTCGTTTTGTTGCTGGTGACTGATGCCAGCACTGGGACATTTCCCTGCAGAGAAGCTCTGGAGTCGTCAGGGCTCAGTGTCGTGATTGTGGGCCTGTGGGAAATAAATATGACTCAGGTAGGAGGGACTGTTTTGTGTGCTTTTTTTTCCCCCACAGCAAATGCCATCAAATACATAGAACTACAGAATAACTCAAGTTGGAAGGGACTCACAAGGACCATCAAGTTCAAATCCTGGCTCCACACAGCACCACATAATACAATTGCCGTTCAGATTTTCTTCCCTTAGAAACCAGAGAGTCCACCTGTGGTTCTCTAAGACTCTTCTCTTTTTCACAGACCATCAAACAGCCATTCCCTGACCTGCACACATGGTAGCAATAACTGCAAATAGATTGGAAATGACAGTTCGTGGGTGGATGCAGATATGTAAACTTCTTTTCCATGGCACTGTCCAGCTGGACAGCAAGGCTCTTGCAGCTTTTGAGGAGTTTTACCTTTTTTCTTCTTAAGAAAGCTGTGCTTGCTACTGAGCCTGCCTCTAGCATCTCCCTTCCCTCTGAAGCTTCAGTTCTTTTGCCTTCCACAGCTAGGGCATTCCTGCCTCAGATATTGCTTTTGATGGGATTTTTTTTTTCCCTTACCCGTCTTAGTTTCTTCTGACCCCTATTCTGTTTTTATAATGAGGCCATGTTAATTCATGCTGAGTGCTTATGCGTTTTCTTTAAGCACAGGGAGAGGTCACTGAGAAATGGCTGGGGGTGTTTCTTTTCTCTCCATGCCTACTGTTCAGAAGGTCTGATCAATTCATTTCCCTATCACCATCAAACTATTTCTTGGCGCAATTAACAGCAGTGCCTTGTGCAGGCATTGTGAAGGGAGGGGAAGAACGGAGCAAATAAACTGACAGAGGAGATAGGGATAGGAAGATAGGGTCTATGAGAAGATAGGTCTGCACCAACAAAGGTCTTCCTACGCAAATACCAGCTGCTTTGTTGTTGTGTGACAGAGGCCAATGATTTTGCACAATGTAACTGGTAAGGGAAAAGCAAATTAAACGGTTATTAGAGAGAGGCAAGGTTGGTACCTTGCAGTGGGCTATAAGCAGATCTGTCAATCTTCTTCATTAATTGAAGACAGGCCTTAAGGGGAGCACTTTTTCGGGATGTTTACTTAGTTACATAGAAGGTTCTGTCCCTTAGCGAGAGCCTTATCATCCTTATTAGTGGTAATACAATAATAATAGTAATAATAGCTGACAAATATTACTTCCTCTTGAATGAATCCTCTTGGAGTTGTTGTTATTATTATTGTAAAAAAAAAAAAATCAGCCTGCTCATGCTGGGCTCTAATTACCATTTTTATGAGAACTGCATATTCTCCTATTTGTGGAAAAAGATTTGTTTATCAAGAATTGTTCTTCCTGTACTGCATTTTTAAAGTTTTCCTCTTCAACCTTGGCAGTAGGTGTTGGGGTTTTAGGCTACACAAGAGACCTGAGTTGATGGGCTGGATGGAAAGGAGAAAGATCAGATTCCTGGTTAGGAAGAATTGGTACACAGCCAGCAGAGGTTCTGATGCTGTACTGCTCCCTTCCATTTGAAACTTTCACATGAAAGGAGAAAAAGAGAGTGAAACAGTTAATCTCTGTGAAACTAAGCATTTATCCAGACCAGCAACAATCTTCTCTCTCTGATTTGGGGAACTGTTTTGCAAATGAAAAATAAAGCAAGCTCTTTCAGTCACCCTCTAACCTGAACTTTCTGTGCCTTGGCTTATTCAAGCAGAACAGTTCAAACCAGAACAAAAATAGAGAAATCTCTCATGAAAGTGGGTAACAAGAATTCCAACTTCTTTCAGATTAGATCTGACCAGCGTTTTTTATAATGACATCTCCATTTATTTGTCAGTACAGTCGCCCCATGAGGCATTAATACTCCCAAGTCTGTCTTCTCTGTTGTTCTTTTCTACTAACAAGCTCCCCACTTTCATGACAAACTTCTGTTGTAGTTCTCGACCTTGCACTTCATACTTTTCTCATTTTTGTTTGTCCAGTTCTCAAGGTCAGGTGGTTCATTGTTTATATGTCTCAGTCTCCCTCTGCACTGACAGTGTTTTCCAACTATGTGTCATCAGTTGACTTCAATAGCACGCTCTCACTTTTATGCTAAGATCAATCACGAAAATATTAAATAAAGTTGGTCTCAGTCCTTGAGGAGCTCTATTAATAAATTCCCCTTTCAGCCTGACCAGTTGTCATCTCTTTCATCAATTTCTTATTTGCCTTATAGTTCTTTACTAATGCCATCATCTGCATTATAACTAATAATTCTCGTTAAGACACTCAATCCAACATTTCACTTGAACTGTGATAGATTAGACTACTACTTTTCCTTTGTTTAAAAAAATCAGTTATCAGAAAAGGGAGTTGGTTTGGTTAGAGCTTTTGCAGAAACCATACAGCATTTTATCCTATTTTCCACTTACCCTGATGTCTTTAATTACTTCAGCATGTATTCCAAAGCCTTGCATACTGTCAGGATTGTGTAAATAAATCTGTAGTTGCCCAGATCACTTTCTCTTTTTTTCTTGCTTTTATGTTTTAAATTGAGTATTTTGCAGTCACATAATACCCTTCTATTTTGATCGGTGTACTGAGATCCTTGCAGCTAACCCTGCAATATTCCTTGTCAGTTCCTTAAATGTTCTGAGGTGAAAGTTCTCTTGTTCCAACCACTTGAGTGCGTTATGAACTCAGAGTTTTGCTCCACTCCAGGAATTATTATTTCCATTTTCTCATTCCCATTAGCTATACTGTCCTTGTCCTGTACTCAGTATCACCATCCATAATAAAACATAAAGCCAAGTCTTCATTTATTTTTTGGCATACACACAGATCTTCCTCATTCTCTACACCATGCTCACTGCATAGCACTCCTGCTTAGTTTTATTTTGCTGTCCTTTTATTAATACGACCAAGGAGTCTTTCTACTACTTCAGTTAATACCATTTGTGAGGTCTTAGCATATCCTGACTTTTGGTGACTGTCGCTTTATTTGTGTGCTTCTGGGCCACGGGGAGAATTCATTTGTTGTTTCTTTCTTCTTTTCCTCACAGGTTTTACCCCTGCACCAGCATCCTTTTTACAGGGATTTTTTTGTTCCTAGAGCCATGCTTTATCATTCATGAGAGAGAACATGCAAAGTTTGCACAGGACATAAATGCCTGAGTATATTAAAAGAAAATTGCAAATTCCCATCAACTTTTCATTACTTCCATTTCACACCTTTTAAAAAGAGGCTATAAACTTCTGTATTTAAATAAGCAAGCTTAAACTATCAGTTCACACTCAGCCTCTACATCTGAAATGTGGAAAAACTTCCAGCAAAATTCCCAACTCTGAAGCTTGGATTTGTGTGCAGTTTGAGCATTTGTTTGTGGACTCAATGAGATAGAAATAAATTTTGCCTCTATTGCTCCAGTAATAGGTAGGTGGAGTTGTCTTATTGGCAATGATACTTCCTGGGACAGATTATAGCTATTGAGGTTGCGAAGGATCAGGAGACCTCAGGATGTGAACAGGTGAGATCAATCCATACTTCAGTAATACTGGTACTGTGGTGTGGTTGCTCTCCTTCCATACAAAATGAGAGCAAGCAAAGTGCCTCCCAGATTACTGCTCAGGAAAGATTAGACAAGATGGAGTTTGCTTGGATTTGAGCTTATTTGTATTCATTGGAGTCCTTGACGCCCACCTCAATTCCAGCAACCTAAAAAATAATGGTTACGTTAAAGCTTTCCAGCAAATGCCCACAACACAGATCATTATCGTCTGAGTGACAGAAGGGAAAGAGATGAGGGGGAGGAGAGGCAAGGGGAAGTAGTATCCCACTGCTACTGCCTGGATTCACATTGTGGAACACTCCAATAGTCACAAAGGGGAAGTGTTTTTTTCTAATAGAAATTGCATGCATCTGCCCTAACAGTGAAAGCAGAGCACATGCAGCTTCACACAAATATGCAGGTGTTCGTAGCACTGAATTTAATAGAATAGCACAAAACTACCACAGAACCTGCAGCCACTGTTGTGTCTTTGGTAGAAATCATCCAGACACCCTTGTGCAATTAAAATAATAAGAATTAAAGCAAAATAAAACTGTATGTTCACATATATTACCAATGGGTTAACCATTTAAAAAGAAAATAACCCCCCCCCCACACACACACACACACAAATCCTTAAGAACAGGAAGATTTAGCATCAATACAAGGTGCAACCTTGCATCTCTTCTCCCCAAGTAGTTTTTCTTTCTTTAATTATTCATGGTCTGTTCTTTGCTCTTCCATAACCTGTAGTAACTTGAGGCTATGTATTACTTGAGGGTATAGGGTCAACTAGAGAGCTGTGCCCTTTGAATTACTGAGGGTTATCTATCTGAGTTGTAAGCTGTAGTGTGAAAAAATACATAGGCAATTGTGCGTTGATCAATATGAACCCACCTGGGCATGCAAGTTTCTTCCGTCCTTCACCCTGAAGCCAGAGTCTTATGCTATACTATGTTTAATGTTAACTCTTCCCCTCTCTTGTTAATGAAAGGTTGATGTAGGATATCCTGACAAAGAGCCATATTCTGGGGTTTGTCTACTGAAAGAGTCAGTACCTACATGGCTGGGTTGTCTACATATGATTTATAGTACTGGTTTATGCTTTTGTGTGTGAGACATACGTGCTGAAGGCTGCATATGTAACATAAGGCCTGTGCCCTCAGGAGAGCCAGGCTGCATACCCTAGGGTCCCTAAGATGGCATCAGCTGCCTGTGTTTAGGAAACTGAATCACATGTTGTTTGATTTGCGGAAGACAATGTCACAGTTTAGTATTAGGTCTCAACAAAGCCTGAGTACCCAGCCATGAAAAATGTTTTATAGGGTTAATAGCTGATATCTGTGCTTGCACAGAGACAGACGTATAACTGCAATAAAAGCCAACCAAACAGACAGCACATGAAGGCTAATTATCTAAATGCATTTTCCCCTTCTCTGTTTTTATTCGCTACGCTTTCAAATGGAGAGAAAAAGCTATACATAGAGCTGTTATTTTGACCAGGTTTTGTATCTTCTGGATTTGAGCACGTTGGGCTTTATAGCAATGCTATTTCATTGTCTCAAGCTTCAGTGCCAGTTTATTTTCTTTGCTGCACATTTTGAGGGGAGTTTCTTCTTAACCTCAAAGGCAATGTGTGTGTTGTTGTAGGTAGCAGTGCTGGAGGAACGTTCCAGCTGCCCCTGGATGTAGCAGTGACAGAGAATTTAATCATAACTTGATATTAGCGTGTTTTTAAGAGATTTGAGGAGATTTATGCACATACGCATGAAATTGTTTGAATGTCTTTTGGCAGTTTGGGGAATGAAAAGTCAAAAACTAGATGTGTGTTGCAGACTGCTTGGCACAACTCGCATCACTTCAGGGGTGCTTCCTTTGCTTTTGTATGGCACCAGCCCATCCTTGACTTTTTAAAAGTGAAGAATGAGCTGTAGGGGAAGCTCAGCTATCCCACCAAAAAATGGGAACTGCTGTATAGTATCTCTATAGTGAGAAATGTTCTTTGTTGAGAAAAAGATTAATTTTGCAGCAGGCCTGTAGCCCTCCTCCAGAAGGACTGGCATTCCTCCCACTATGTAACTTCTGACAGATGGACTGGGGAAGGAATTCAGGTCTTTGGAGCATCGTTTACACAGGTGGGTTTTTTTGTTGTTTTTTTTTTTTACTGTTTATTTTGTTTGTTTGTTTGTTTTAGGATTTTGTTTGTTTTCTGGAAAAGCTCCCTCTGCATCTCTTAAAAGCAGTCTTCATCTGGTTGCTGCCACCTCTGCCCACCACCAGCAGAGTGTGTATGGTGAAGTGAACAAGTGCTCTTCCATCATCTGTTCTTCAAGAGAGTTTGTGCAGTTGTTGTATTTGTACATAAGTCCAGCTGAAACAGCGTGGTTCTTCAGCTCTCTTTGCTCTAGGAGATCCTTGATTCAGCCTCACTTTATTGGCCATTTCATAGTACTTTTTAAGACAGATGACTCTAGCCTGTCCTGTGACTGAACTTGAATGTAATTGTATAGCCTCTGAAGGTGGAAAGCAGGAACATTTAAAATTGATCTTGTGAGGGAACTTCCCTTGAGAAAGGGAGGGAGGGAAAAGGATAAAAAACATACAATAATATCATGAAAAAAGGAAGTGGGACTTCTCTTTAGTTGAGGAGGACTCTGGTAGTCATATTTAGTTGGCCATTCTTCCTTCTGCTTTTCCTTCCATTATGAATGACAGTGTGAAGGAAGTGGGACTTACCCACAAGAATGTATCCACAAGAACGTGGTATTAGTTATGTTTAACAAACTTCAATGTTGGATAACAGAAGGCACGAAGAGATAGTAGATTTTCTTCAAAGAGGGCAATGTGTGTGTTTGTATGTATATCTTAGGCTATCTCCTCTCAATACATTTTGTTCTCTTCAACATCAAGAATGTCATTTTCAATGAAAGATTATTGAAGGCATGAGGGTGCAAGGGAAGCAGCATAGTGATGATGCTGATGTCAGCAACAGGACTGCTATTGTTCTGATGCCTGCCTTTGCTAAGCAGCTGTTCAGGTGGAAATTCGAGTCTCTGATTTGACTGCATTTCTTTACATGAAATTTCTTCATGTTACTGTTATCTTACACAAACATCTAGGATCTCAGCACTGTGAGACCACCCTGTACTGTTGAATGTACACAGTGCCTCACAGTTTGACCAGAACAGTTATCCCAGTTTATAATTAGGATGCTTCAGTCAAGAGTTAAAAGACTAATGATATGCCTGTGTCTACATAAGCAGTATTGCAGACCTGTTGGAGAAGATCTATAGAGTGAAACATCGGGACTGTGAACCTGACTGCAAAAAATTCAGGGCTGGGGGACATGTTTTGAATTAGATCTGCCTGCAAATTAAATACCTACTAGCAGGTATCTGCATCTTATTTTCAGCAGAGGGGAATCCAGTCTCTGCACTCTTAGACTACTCTGCAGTCCAGACTCTGGGATTGAGGATGACCTAGAGATGCACTTCAAAATCTCATTTTTGCTGTGAACCGAAACACTACTTCCTTGATATCCTGGGAGATCTTTCAATTCAAGAAGAATCTGGGGAAAACTGACTCCTGAAAAGGGGAAATTCTTCAGCAGTATTGTCATTCCTGTGCTGGCTTTCATCACCATCAGTAAATACTTTTCTTCTTGGCATTATATTTTTAAGTGGAGATTTCTAGTGATGGTGACCAAGTTTCTTGGGTTTTGGAGGAGACATAGTACTTGAACATAATGCCCCCAATCAGTTTCAGTCATCACTCTAATGATGAGTTCACAAAGATCTGTTTGGAAATAAGCTTGGTGCCGACAGTGTTGTAAAACTTCCCAAATTGGATCCATCTGCAGTGATCAAGCCTGGAACCTCAAACCTAAATGCTGTGAACTTTAGAGCTTTATTTTACAGTGTGAATAAAAACCTGCCAAGTTTTGGAAGACTGCATTCTCTCTGAGCTTTTGAGTTGCAAGTGTAGGTCAGTGCATTGCCTCCATAAAGTATTCACTGGCAGTTCTCCTGGGTTAGTATTGTATTATAACAAGCCTGTCAACGTTTGAGGCATTTGGATAATGCCCTCAATAACATGCTTTAGCTTTTGGTTGGACCTGAATTCTCAGACATTTGGACTTGATGGTGTGTGTAGGTCCCTTCCAACTGAACTATTCCATTTTTTATCTTCTCACAGCTTGGATGAGGCATAACCATAAGCAGGTTCATCACTGCAGAAAGTAATGCCAAGATAGCCTGATATGCTGCACTGCATTTCTTCCTGAGACAGTGATGTGCAGTATCACCATGTTGTGTTGAAAGGGAGTCATACTACTACTTAGTGGGACAGCAATGTGTAAATCACAAAGCAATGTGATGTAGATTACATGCTTTTCGTGTACAAGTGAGGTCTGGTCATGGATGTGCCTGTTCACAAGAATTACAGATGTGAGCATTGTTCCTGCTTCATAAATGGGCTGCACCGTCAGTATTCCCTAATTAGATCTACCTGAAAGAGGCACCAGAGCCACACAATAATTTTGCTCCATCTCCTTTTATGACCAAAGTTAATAAAAATACAAAAGGACTCCACCTCTTAATTCCTCTTGGTGGCTTTCACCACAGCTGTCCTGTCAATTTAGGGTAGAAGAATTCTGGAAAGTGTTTAGTGCAGGTAACTGTACCAAAGAGATGGAGTAAAACTCAGTTTAAGACATGCATAGATTGCAAGAATTGTCTCCTGCACTGTATTTTCTACCACTATAATTGCAAAAAACTGTAGAAAGCCATGCTACTGTTATGAAGGATAAATATCTTACAACTGGAAGCTCAGGTTTTTAGCTGCAGTATTCTGGCAGCAAAATTCCAGCTCAGACTGTTACTCTTCTTGAACTCTTCTAAAAATTTTTAGTAGATACAGAGGTCATCTGCACAATTTCCAGTGATAAGCTTGTTCCATGATGTGGCCCTTAAAAAAGCCACTGACATCCTGCTCCAAAGATGACTGCATTTTAGCAGCAGGTGTAAGGAAATGCCAGTATTCTACAGTGTGTATTTAAATCTTCTGAATCCTTTGCGATAAAGTGCAATATAAATGTCTGATGATAATAGGGTTTGGAAACATTGTCCTTGCTCTATACCTTGTAGCTGGTTGAATGATTTACTGACTAATTATCTGATAGCAGGTAGCAGTAACTTACCCCCAAAGCACATATTAGTGATGTTGATAAAAAAGACAGCCTTAGCCAACATGGGTAACCATGATACCTAGAAGGTGGGGATCCTTTTGAAATAATAGTATCAGCCAATGTAACTCTGAAGGCAGGAAGAATCCATACTTTATGTAGCTCAGGAGCTAACCTGTGAGAGTCCAAAGAAGGACAGGAGTTCTTCCCAGTGTTAAATTTATACCTATTTGGCATTAGATGTGGTATTATCTAGTTTTATATTAAAAGCTGTATTTGACCAGAAAAAAAAAGGCATCAGATTCTACAAGCAGATGTTTCATCAAATCAGATTTGGAGGGGAGGGGGGCCTTGAAATGCCTGTTTGGGGCTCTCAGATTCCTTTCTGCCACTGTTTGTAAAGCTGTGCCAAGCACTTCCATTTGTGATGCCAGTGCGCAGATCAGGTATGTTGAAGGAAAATATGGGGCCACTGCTGAAAGGGAAAGGAACATGTTGCCAAGTGAGCTGGAAAAGGGACCTAATCCTTTCTTCACCTTGGTCTTTGCTGGTAAGATTTGCCTTCAGGAATCCAGTGCCAAAGAAGATATTGGCACAGTGAAGACAGGTTTGGTGGAGGAGTTGGGGATGTTTAAACAAACTGGAGGCAAACTAGTCTATGAGACTTGAGAATGTATTCTTGTGTCCTTGTGAAGCCACTTTTTATAACCTTTGAAAGGTCTTGGTGATTGGGGGACGTTCCTGAAGACTGGAAAAAAAAAAGTGTCGTATTTATCTTCAAGAAGGGCAAGAAGGGATACTCGTAGAACCATGGGCTAGTCAACTACACCTCAGTCCCTGGGAAGGTAAAGGAGCAAATAATCCTGGAAACCCTTTCTAGACCTTGCTTTGGAGTTGCCAGTGCAGATTTGTGAAGAAAAGACTTGTTCAGTGAATGAGTGCATATTGGGATATATATTGATAGTTGATATTGTTAGATTTTTATTTTAGAAAGGTTTTTGACTCTGTCTTTTCATTGACAAACTGGTGAAGTGCAGACTAGTAGGAGTACAGAAAGGTGGATTAAAAACTGGAAACACTCTTCTCTGTGACAGCCAGTGAAGGTATAAGAGATGACAGCCAGAAACTGCAATACAGGAAATTCCACTTTATTACTTGAATGAAAATACTTTTAAACAGCAGAAGTGCACAAACACAGTGACAGGTTGCTCAGAGAGTTGTTGGAGACATTAAAAATACACATGGCTCTGAGCAACTGGCTGAAGCTAATCTTGCTCTAGACAACCTAGCAGAAGAACTTTCCAATCTCAATGGCTGTCCTGTGAATCTGAATGCTTATGTTTGAGGGACAATATCTGTGTTAGGTTCACAGCTGTAACCAGAGAATTAAGGTGGTTGGTCAGCATTCTGTGTGAGAAAGAAAACTGATGGACACTTCCACTTTTCTTTTAGAAGTCATCTTGAACTCATTTAAAAACATCTGAATAGCATCTCTTGGCTGCTCACTTTTCCAAACTTTGTTTGCATGAAAGAACTGCCAGCCACATAACAATCAAAAAAAAACCTCTTGCATTTTGATAAGATTTCCTACTTTTCTTGCCAAATATTGATGTAAGCACAGCATTTCATTTTACAAAATGCTTCAGCTTCCATGGGAAAAGTAGGAGGGCTGAATTATGTGTTGGCAGAATAGACAACAAAGAGAGTATGCAAAGATGCTCACTTTCCCATTGAATCTTGAATGGATGACTCTATATTGTCCCATCTGCGTGATGCAATAGTAGTCCTGAGAAGGAATGTAAAAACAGTAATTATTATAGTTCATGCCATACAGATCCTTCTGAGGAACTCCAGTGATTTATTTACACACTGAGACAATCCTCCTGATCCTTAAGTGGTAACTTGCTTTTGTGTGTTTAGGAATTAAATCTGCCAGCTAGGGCAACAGTGTGAAGGTAAATAGAACCAGTACTGCTACAGGAAAAGCTAAACACTTGTGAGGAAGTGAGGGCAATTTGGCAGCAGGTTCCTTATCATGCAAATGCTAAATATTCTGGGGAAGAAAAAGTCCACCTTGGTCAATGCTGAAGACAATTTTTTGGCTTTGGCAGTCAGGAGAGGAGCAAACATGTAGTTGTTTCATTTATAAACAGAGCCTGTTTGTTGTTAAGCCACTGCAGAACAATAAACTTCCTGTCTAAATAATTGTTTGTTCCCACCACAGCCCTTGTATGCTGAAGAGATACAGGAACTCAAGGTTCTGATAGAAAATATTGATCTTTTGGTTGAGGTCAGCTAGTGGTGACGAGAAAGGAAGGGAGAAGGATGGGAAACTGTGAGCTCTCTATGTGCTTTTGTTTTTTTTTCTTCCAAGAGCATCCACTTGAAGAAACCACAGGAAATGTCCTTGTTTCATTAGTTTGTTGTAAAGCTCTCCCCTTTGCAATTGAGACATTCAGCCTCTTGGGAAAGACAGCTAAACAGAAATCCATTTACCTTTCACGTGTTTTTCATAATTTCCCCTGCTACTTTGGTTAATTAATTATCACCGCTATTTGTGTTTAAACAAGGGGTCTGCCTCCCTCCCTCCTTCAGAGCCCATCTGCTCCTCCATGACCTTGCTGTGAAGTCATCGCACGCTGACTTTGTGAAAGCACAAACACTCGCATGGCAACAGACATCTGTGTCACAAAACCAGAGCTATGACCTCACAGCAGGAGGGACCAGGCAGCTTCTGGGGAAAGATTTCTCCCACAAACACCAAAGCTTTTGATGATCGCACAGAGGAAGGTAAGATGTTACATCCTGAACAAATGATCTTGCTGTCTGAGAGTTTCTGCTTTAGAAGTTGTCCATCATTTTAAATGCTCTTCTTCAAAGAGCCTTTTTTTGGCTTGCATGTTTCTCATGCAAGGCGAAGGACTTCTCCCTCAGATCTCATCTCAGAAGACATCATTGGGAAGAAATAGGGGATGGATGTAATCACAGAGATGGGTCTGGGTTTCTTAAAAAGCCTTCTAGGTATCTGGATCCAAGTTTTCATTTTTTTCAGCTTAGACAAACAAACATAACTCTTGAGAGGCAGTCTAAGCTTTATTCTGATTGCACGTGGATTTCTGTCTTAGTCTGCCCCCACCCAAAAAGCCAATCTTATGAATGAGATCAGATGTTCCTATATAGAGCAATCTGGCAATGAGAGCTTTCCTCTATAAACATATTTGCATGACTGGATGGGAAGTGGAAATTGAGTCTCATGATCACAAAGCATTTTTAATGTAGATACAGCAAGACACATCAAAGCTGAATAACATATAAGTGGTACTCCACAAGCAATCTGCAGAAACTGCCTCTGTATGTATTGATTGTGAGGGTACAGAAGATGTGGCTTGATCAGTCTGTTGCTATCTTCATCTTGGGCTGATTGCTTGGTTGTTCCACGAAATGGCAGTCTTCAAATCTGCACACCTCCTTCGTTAACTAAAAGTAGCCAGTGTTTCAATATCGTTCATTACTGTTTATTGCCTGAAAACAATTTATAGAGCAGTCTGCTACTGTGGTGGACTAATCGGGTTGAACTCACTCTCCCCTTTGGATCTAATACATGATAATGTCATACTTGCTTAGATCATGCGTGATTGGGCCCCAGTGATTTGACGCACAGCAAACCATTTACTTTTCTGGAGTCCATTTTGTTTCATGATAGCACCTTACACCTTGCCTTCACCACAGCCTTACCACAGGTAGGAGTCAGCATCCTTAGTAACCCCATTTTGCAAATAAAGATACTGAGTCACAGTATCTGAGTGGAAGCAATATTTTACAGTTCTTCTATCTGTTCCCAAAATAGTGGCAAAAATAAAAAATAATAAAAAAGCCTGCGTATACTGCATTTTGGCATCCGAATGCCAAATTGACACCTTCTACTTCTGATATTATTTGAGGGACTGGGGATTTGGTAGGAGAGAGAGAAAAGAAGATTGAAAGGAGAGATGTCAGTTTACATTGGGATTGTTTTTCAACACTTTAGAGAAATGAAGAGACTTACTACACATTTTAAGATTTGTCTAGTCAGTAGGTGGAGGCTGATTCTAAGGGAAAATCAGACCCTTTGTGTCCCACTGAATGGCTCTCACCCAAGTATCGTTTTACTTCATGTCTGATTTGTCCTTGGCATCCCCTCCAGCTGCTGCAGCTGTTTGCTTTGAGTCCCATCTGATTCCCTCTTTATGTCTTCTCATCTGGATCACTTCTTATGTGCTGCTTGAGAATGAGCCATTTCCCATCATTTTCCAGTATCCTGATGCATGTGACCTCTACACACAGACTTTCCTTTCTATGTTGGCTTTGCTTACTTGGATGTCTTAACATGTATAACATGCATAACACAGAAAATACTGAGTTTTTTTTTTTTTTTTTTTTTGCTTGAGGTCAACTAGTGGTGATGAGAAATGAAGTATCTCCCCAGGTGTTAAAGCAGGTTTTTCTGTTTTGCACTAACAGTGCATTTAGGTTTTGTTGAATTTATGGTCTTGCAAAAGTAGCTTTCTTGGACTTCAGCACCCTACATGGTATGGAAAGATTACTGTTCTCAAATCTGGAGATCTAAGACCTTACTATCGCTGTAATAGAATAACTGGTGGAATTCTGTAAGAAATTGGCCTTTCTGTTCTGCCATGCAGTCCATCTGCAGATCGTTCCTTTGTTCTGGCGTCATATTCAGCAGAGGACCATGGAGAGGCTTGTTGTGGGACAGCAGTAATGTTATACTTAAGCATGCTTTAAAAAAAGAAAAAGGGCAAGAAGTTTCTTTAGTTTGGCATCTTCTATCAGAGGCAAGATAATAGAATTTCTAAACCCATTGATTTTATGGCATTAAGAATCTGCTTGATAAGTCAGTCTCTGTACACTGGTGATCACTATCTCCAGCTGTATAAGCAGTACTGTCCCCATTTCATTTTCAATAAGAAATTGAGGGAGACTTAGCTTTGCTGAAAACTATGGAGAAAATAAGTAGCATAAAATCTCTGTGCAGTTGGGCTACGGCACAGCTATTTATTATTAAATACGGTAGGGGTCAGAGAGAAGCGACGCTGGAGGAAGCATGAGCAAAGAATTCTTAATGGAGCCCCAGGCAGTGCTGGGGCCCTGGGGCAGGAACAGTGCTGGTGGTGCATTAGCAGCAACTTTCTGGTGGCAGTCACCCAGGGATGGGCAGGGGGGTTTCATACCAGGGAGTAGCAGGGAGAGGGGAAGGAAGTGGGGAGGTGGTGGGATCCCTGCAGTCCTGCAGATGTGAAGCTTCTGCAGTACCGAAGCACTTCACAGCTCCAAGGAAAAAAGGATTGTGCTCCCCAGCCCCCTTGCTAAGACTCTGAAGAAGAAAGGGAATAAATAAGGGCGAGTGGAATTGCAAGCAGGCCCATGGCATTGCCAGGTACGTTGGCTGGATAGATATACAACATCCCGTTCCAAATGCTGCCTCCCTCCATGGGGCTGTCCAAGTCTGTTTTCTACTTGGCTGGTTGTGCTATTGAGTCCCATTTGGAAGGATTCACATGTGACTTAAGACTGTCCTCTAGATGTCTGACTCTGTCCTCTACGACATAAATAATGCAAAAACAAACATGCCAAACAGTAACCTTCACTTGTCTCCCTGACACTGCTGGAGGGTGGGAGGGAAGGAAGGAGTGAGTGTGAGCAAGTGAACGATCAAGCTGTGTGCTAGGCAAGCAGAAGGCTGGCAAGGAGAGGCAAGGTACAGCACAGGGAACTGTGAGAGCAATTAGATCCACTCTCCAGCCCAGCTCCACTGTTTTAGATGATGCTGACTGCTGAAGCAGCATACTTGGCAGATAAGGCCAGGGAAGCATCCGTCCCCAGGCTGGCACGGAGCAGCCCTGCTCCCTGTGCAGGACATAGGGGGAAGATTCAGCAGCCTCCCTCCTGCTCATTTCTGTTTAGTGCTGACCATGGCTAGAGCTGGGTGAACACATGGGTACTTCTTGGGTTCAAGTCTTAGTTGCACAGCTTGGCCATCCTGCTAGCCTCCAGCAAATTAGTTATCATTGCACAGTGTGTGCTCCCTTCCCTGTGCCCTCTCCCAAAGCCCCAAGTCTCTAAAGTGGAGAAGAGATTCCCTTTTTCCTATTGAACGTACTTGTGATGCAAGTATTCATTAATTGCAGATACAGTCCTACGCGGCTCGCATGCTAAAGTACTATCAGCTTTGTGTGGAAGACAAATGCACACAGACTTAAAAAGCTGAGATTTTATCTGTCTCTCCTTGCATGGAAAATATGCAGCAAGTTGTCCTCATCCAGGGACTTAGTAATGAAAAAAAACTTCTATCTCTGTTTCCTCTCCCTGATATAAGTGGAGGTAGGGGACTGGCAAGGAAGAGGGCTTCCCCATTCCAGCAGTGGAATGTTTCTGTCAGGTTAAAGGCTGTTAAGCTTTTCCCATTTGTACATGGAAGAAAAGCAGAGGCATTTTTTTTCTCTTTCTGCTGGTGCCTTGCAACTTTACATGGGAAGGGTTATTGGGAAGAATGACGGAAATAAAGGTTTTGGACGGAGATAAAGTATTCCCTGAGTGTAACTAAAATACTTTGCCATGTAAATGTGGGTAAATGGAGTCCTGAGGATATCCTAAAGATGTGTGCTTTGGTGGGCACCTAGGGAGAGCACACACTGTGGGGATAGTGGAATGAAAGCTTGCCTTTCAAAGAATGAAAGCACGGTGATTCATTCAAGTTGGCATGGGCTTGAACCTGATGGATTGGAACGGGACATGTGGGATGGTCTCTTGCTGCAAGGGAGCCACCTGGACAGATGGTGAAAGCCAGGCCCCAGTTCAGCTTCTGATCAGAGTCCAGCAGCCAGGCAGGTAGCTCTCTCCTAACCAACTGTGAGGCAGGTGAGAGGAGACGATGGCACACAGGGAAATGCAGAGAAGGGCTTCAGCCTGAGAATCTTGGCATCAAGGAACCTTTGGAGAGGGGCTGTCCTGCTCCCAGGGGACTCTGGGCTGAAGGAAATCCAGGTTTCTGAGTATTTACTGGTCAGGTGGCACTGCTTAAGCATAAAGCCAGAAACCTTTTGTTTTGAAGACAGAAGACAACGCTGCAGAAACAAAGCAGGTGAGATTCCTGGCATGGGGGAGCACTGGGTAACTAGCTGCCTTGGAAGCGAGCTATTGTGGGCTGATTCCCTGGGTACCCCTGCCCCTATTCTGCTGAGCTGTGTTTGCACAGAGCCGGTTCCAAGCCGTCATCTTTGCACTCAAAGCCTGCCTCCCCATCTGCTCACCTGCCTTCCATCACTGCCTACACTCTGGGATTAATGTTCCTAGCCCTGTGTGCCAGCAGTCTCACTCCCTTAAGCTTTTGTAGCTTACTTTCTTGAGGATCAGAGCAGCTATTCTCCTGTCCCACTGTTCAGTACACAGCAACTCAGTGTCGTACTCACACCCTCTTGTGCATACTTACATGCACACACACACACACACATACACACTTCAGCTAGAAAAGTTTGGCTTGTTGCATTGCTAACAGTGTTAAAAGAGGTGTTTGCTTCAGCAGTGTGATTATCCCGTGTGTAAGGAATTTTCTCTTCATTTTTCTTCCTTGGTTGGAGGAAGGCAATTCTGTGCAGAGCTTGCAAAAATTTGTCTGCGCCTTTATTAATGGTGAGCGGAATGTTGTCTCTAGTGTGTGACAGAAAAGCCTGAGCCATTATTTTAAATTTTTATTTAAAAAGCAACAACAGTCACGGAAACCACACAACGGAATGTCTGCTCCTTACCAACATAGATCATCATCATCTTATAGCTATACGCAGAATAACCCATTTCCCCTCAGTCCCGTGCCCTGATGGGACTCGGTTCCTAAAGAAATGGGATTTATGATTCACACAGGTTTTTAATATACCATCAGAATGCTGCTGTGTCTGAAAAGCTGTGATACTTACTTTGGATCCCAGCAGACCTTCTCACCAATATTGACTTGCAGATGAAAACTACCATGTGCCATTAAAATAAAGAAAGATGCTGAGCCTTGTCATTGTACAGTTGCAGGGCAGAAGCATCTGGCTGTAACACAGCAATGGTGGCAGGGGATTTACAAGCCTGGCAGAGTGTCTTCAGGCCTCTGATTCCTCCTTGACTGGACAGGAGCTGTTTGTGTTCAGAGCTGTGGTCAGTGCGTGGCATAAGCTTGTGTCACTGGTGCATGCAACTAGGCAGAATGTGCATTGCACTGTGATTTAGCTAAGCACATTGCATGCTGAAGTGTTTAAATAAATAGCTTTGATGCAAACTTAGTGAAGGGCTCAGACCCCTAGTTAAATGGTCATGATTTTACTGTTGGCTGTAGTTTTCTCATTTCCCACATGCACACTCTTATCTAGAGCTGGGAGAGGAAAATGGAGAAGTGCTGCATGTGGTGGAACTAAGGCCTGATTTTTACCTTTACTAGCACTTCAGTAATACCTCTTTTTTGCCTTGGAAACAAAACAGAACTTAATCACCCTCTTTGACTTCACTGCAGGTTCAAGACAGATGTTTCTCATAAACTGTTTTCAGAGTCCAGGATGGGTTAGAAAAGGGAAAGATGATAAAGGTGGAATATACTTGAATTAAGAAATAATAAGGAAAGAAAGGAATCTACGTGCATGTGAGATACAAATGTGCCTGTGTGGGAGGGTGCAAATAGCCACTGTTCTCTCTCTCTGTCTGTATGTGGTACCTGCTTGGGTTAATGAGCTGCTGTGGCTTAGGAAGCCACTCGGCACTGCCTTTATGTGCTTAGATTCCTGCTCTTGGGGAACTTGATCCAAAGTGGTAGAGTTAAATTGGGCTTTAGTCCCTTGTATTTGCTAAGATTATGCCCACAGAGTTGTACAACTTCAGCACAGTCAACTGATTATTTGTGTCAAAGCTATTTATTTTAGTCTTTTATCTAGTTCTTTTCTTGTTCCCATTGTTGTTGCAAAATGAAAGATGTTTGAATTTTTCAAGCTGACCACATATAGTGCTCCAGGACCTTTATATCAAAGTAAAGAAGCAGGGGGAGATTGTAAAGGGAAGCTGATAGCATCCCTCCTCACAGCTGGCTGCTGGGGCTCAGTGCCAACTTCAAGACTGTGTAGCTGAGGCTGGCCCCCTTTCTTTGGTGGCCTTAGACCAAAAATCCCAGTCAGCTCTGCAAGGAGCCTCCACAGGACCAGTCCCTCTTCCACGGGAGCTGCTTTTAAACTGAAACACTGCAGTTTGGTCCTTGTCTGGGCTACACTGTACTAGGAGTGCCTGTCTCCTGCTCAGCCACAGCCATGCCTGGCCGTGCACATCTGCATCCTGGCACCATCCCCAGGATCTGTGTCTGACGTTGGATGCTCTCACCAGACTGGATCCTGATTGTTTCTCCAGGGTGCCTGAACTCAGAGATGTCGAGGCCTAAGATGCACATTGATGCTGAACCAGAATGAAAAAATAGATTAAATTATGTATGTGATAGTAAGTATGCTGAGGCAAGCTCACAGCTTTGCTCTCCAAACTCAGCTGTCTGTCCTGTATCTTGCTGTGTTGAAGACTGTGCAAAAGAGTTACTGGGATAGGTTGACTGTCTCACAGATGAGAGCCTGGCTCATAGTGAGCTGACTGCATTGCTTGCTATGAGATAAGTAACATATAGTAACATATATATGACTGCTCCAGCTGGGCAGAAGACTGATACTCATCTGGATGAGACCATTAGGAGCACAAGCAATGGCTACCTGAACCTTTAGACCTGTGAGAAATGTGGTGTTGTGGCATGGATCTCATTTAATAGAGAGCTGATCAAAAACTCTTGAGATACTGCTTATGGAAGTGTTAAGATTTGAGCAGGCATTTTTCTCCCCAGTGGAGACAAGTAGGAATAAACAAATATGTCTTCAAATGATGAATGTACTGATGAAGGAAGGAGAAAAAAGTGAAAGCTTGCTTCAGGTTCAGTTTCTGGATCTCTCAGCCTCTTCAGGGCTTCATGGAAGCTGTGACACAAGGCCTACCACATGCTTGTTCTCAGGGCTTTGTACCCCATCAGACTACATCTTCCCATAGAGATTAGAGCTTTAAGTTATCAGAGAGGATATTTGTATTTCATCACAACTTCATTTTTCTGAGGGAAAAATGTTTTGGTCAAACTTAGTTATGATTTTCAGCCAGACACAAGGAGTGTAAACAGAACAAACTGTATTTTCACTATGCATAGCTTTTCATTCTAGATTAAAGCAAACAACCAGAAAGAATATTGGTCTCCCATGAGAGAGCAATGTATTGTTGAATCTATGGAAGAAGATGCAGCAACTCTGAGCATAAAATGGCTGTTGGGGAGAATTTTGGAAACATTTTTAAGAGGAAATATGCAGAAAGCAAAGAAACAAGAATTTCATGCTTCTTCCACCATAATAATAATACTTTGCCCAGTGCGTATGCTTTACTACTCACTGCAGCCAAGAGCGAAATTCCCTGCCCGCCAAACAAAATCAGCAAAAGGCAAGACTGGCTTTGCAGGCAGGAAAACTTCACAAGTGCATCCATCAAATCCTGCAATGGGACCAGTGAAGCACACAGGCTGCGAGGCATCAGTAATGAGAACAGGAGAATAAAAACCCTCAGCAGTACGGGCTCAATAATTAATCAAAGCTGAAAATCTTTCTAACGAAGGCAGCAGCCCCAGCAAAACAAAAAGAGAGCATTTAAGGAGTTAGGGGTCTGAAAAAAAAAAAAAAGAATTCTCACAAAAGTTATCAGTAAATGGGAAAAGAATGGCTGCAGCAGTTCTCTTACTGAGGTTCTTGAGAATGCAGTGAAGCTGGTCTAGCAATAGGCAGGAATCTTCTTAATTTTCAATGATCTGGTCCATGTGAGTGTCTTTAACATTAGCTAGCTACTAGCATAAGGAAGAGGTCATTCTATAAAAGAAAAGTTCTGATCTGGGAGCCTGCATCCTGGAGATGTCTCTAGTTTTCAGGGTGACACTGTAAATATGTTTCTCAAAGTCCCTATTCTAATGTATAGAGTTGTCTGGCAAAATTCCCAGATTGAGTCTCAAGACTTACTTAATTATGAATCAAAGCCTTAATATATACCTTGTGCTTCTACTTCTTTCAAACTGAGGACTTCAGGTTAGTCCTTGCACTGGAGGAGGGAAGTGTTTCGTACAGTTGACTGTGAGTGGTAGATGCACTGTAGTCAAAGCAAATGTGAAATAGGAGCCTTGCAATCCTGACTCCCATGCACGATGAGAGCCCCAGGGTTTCCAAGGCCATAGAAAAGCAAGCTGGCAGTCACAGCTGAGTTTTCACTAAGCACTTGAAACTTCTCTGCCCTATGGTTCGATGCTTCTTTGAAGGTATAGAACAAGGTAATGTAGAGATGGCTTCTGTGTAGAAGCCAAGCAAGTGAAGTTTGTGTTTTAGCAAGAATGCTTTTCTTTGACAATGAAAAATGTTTGTCCAACCGCCTGCACTGCACTCTAGGTTTTTGTTACGCACATGCGAAGGGGACAGCAGTTCCCTTTCTGGTAATGAGCCCTTATGACTGAAGAAGCGCCCACTGCTTGAGAGATTGGCAGCAAACCTGCTCAGGAAAACAAGTATCAAGGGACACGTTACCATTATCTACCACTCTCTTCTGCAGCTGTATCTTGGACACATGGCCCCTTTCAAAGTCATCGATCTGGTGTTCAAAATCCTTAGAGAGCTAGTAGTTCCTCTGTGAGGCTGTATCATTTCTATGTGTAGCCTTGTGATACATTGATCAGGTAGAGTGACACCGGTGGCACAGCAGTCCCACAAACTGAATCTGTACTGGAGTTCTCTGCTGCATGAAGAAAAGGTTATTAAATCCTTGGTCTGCCAAAGCTAACTGTGTCACCTGTGTCTTTGTGTCACCTCCATACAGTGGGACCTTTTTATTTAATCTTATGTGTCTCTCCTGAAAAGCACACCGTGTTGTTTTTTTTTGTTTCCCCAGCAGAACAAAACATCACTGTTGTTGTTTACACTAACTAGAAACAAGCAAATAAAAGTGGGGATGGGGTCAAATTAGAACTGAGAGATAAAATGGATTGGAAAGATAGATGGAAACCAAATTAGCTGTGAAGCCGGTGTCAAATAGAATAGAAAATCATTTCCACCCAATAGCCAGCTGAAAGATTTTGCAAGACAAGAAGGAAATAATCAAGATTGCCTAATTGCCAAGTAACCTTTCAGTCTTTCTTTTACTCCCTTTCTTCCCTGATACAATCTGTCTCAGATTCCTCTATTAAAATGGAGGAAAACATCTTTTGATGTGGTCTGCAATGTGAACTGCAAGACAGGCTCACAGAAACTCCTTCTGAAAGAAAGGTCCTTTATGTAAAGCTATCTCTAATGTGCCATACAGCTGCCTCATGAGATTTTTGGCTAAAGGAAAGAAAAGACAACATGCCAGCAAATCCTGTGTATGCTGTTCCCTTCTGGGTTGGCTCTGTTATCTAGCATGTCACATACCAAGTTTGATATGCAAACAGTTGGTGAAGAATTAAGTAAATAGCAGGGATATATGGGGTGCACTTTCTCTCCATGAATTGCTGATAATCCCTTCCTGGGGGTGGAAAGGGAGAGCTTTGAGGAGCTGAAGAGCAGCTTTGTAATTAGTGAGAGCCTCTGGCCACATTGAGAAGCAGTGTTCAACAGCAATGTTCTTGGAGAAAGCAAAATTTATGCAGGGTTGCTGTGATGGAAATCTGTTCCTACAAGCCTGGCAAAAGGGGTCTATCTTGTGTTTCCATTTTTTATAAAGGACTTAAAGGTATGTAAAGGGTATAATATATTCCGTTGGCAGAAGAAGTAGGTAAAGAGCTGTGTGTGTCAGGAGATTGATAATAGCCTGCCTGCATTTTCCTGCAGGTGACTTGTTCAAACCTCAAGTAGGAAAAATTGTTAGAGGTGCCTCTCAGAAGCAAGCTTACTTGTCCTTGCAGTGCATATTGAACATTAGTGTTAAAGTCCCTCAGAAGCAGGCTCTCTAGATTCCTGCGATCTGTGAAGATACCAGGTGATGCTAATAGGCGGTCAGGCACTGCGTAGATGTTGAGTGCCCATACATTTTCCGTGATCCATGTACTTTTTTTCCTCACAGTGTGTTAGTTGAGGAAAAACTGCTGGTGGTCGCTTTGTGCTGATTTAAAGCGCAATACCTGGAAAAGCCGGACTTGAAAAGCCAGACGTGATTGCTGAGCACTGAAGAGAGCTGTGCATATTGGGTTACAGCTCCATCTGGGAAGGCATTTCACATCTTCCAGCTTCAGTGGGGTGATGACTGCCTGCTCTCCACAGAGGAGCGGGCTTTGGCCACAGGCTCTCAGGTGGAGGAGGAGCAAGTCTGGAGCTCTTGCTGGGTTTCTGTGTAAACGCCAAACGTTATTTCTGATTGACTGAATGCTTCCTTTGAAGTAAGAAAGAGGGGAAAACGTTATGTTAGACTATATGCTTCTCCTAGGCAGACATCTATGATATTTTCATTTCTTTTCCTAAATTAAAAAGAATGGAAGGCTCCCTTGAGAACATCTTGGTTGTATTCAGGGATGAGATTAGTTTTTAAGTTTTTCTTCATCACTGAAAACAGTAACAGCACCTTGACAAAAGGCGTGATGTTACCAAATGTGGTAAATAGAAAGTTAAAATAAATCTCTGTGGTTCAGACCTGAGTGCCTCTGAAAGGCACGCAGGTAAAGACAAAGTGCTTGGCCTTTTCAGCAAGGTTGGAGCAAGGATTCCGCAATAAATGCTTCCCAGTCAGCACTTCTCTAAGTTCTGTCAGAGCTGAGTCTTCAGGGTAGTTGTCTAAGCAAGTATTTTGCTGGGATTGTTGAGCTGACTGGTTCTTAGAGGCCTATACCACCTCAGTTCACCAGTTTGCAGAACTGTGTGACGATTCATCACTGCTCTGAAAGTCTGTAAACCATTTGCTTACTATGGCCTTTACATCAAACAGAACTACATGAAATCTTTAACATTTTCACTTAATTCGTACTCAAGTTGATACTGAGGCAGCAGTATCAAGCCAAGAGGGTAACAGTGGGGACTTGACTGAGCCTCCTTGAAGTACTTCCTCTGAGCCCCCAGGACGGGGCCAGAAGAGAGAAAAAGCTGCTGCATGTCAAGCAACTGTGTTTCCCAAAATTGAAGCAGGTGAAGTAGGCATCTGTGCTGATAGTAAAGGCAGTCTGTGAACTAATGCTGTGTTTCTGCCAGGAGCCAGAAAGGCCTATTCTTAAAGTAAGTACCTGTTCTGAGAACCTGGTTTAATTTTTTCCCCCTCGGGGAGGTTGCTTTGAAGAAGAGAAAAGTGCTTTTACAGCAGAGTTGCAAGCAAATCCTTTCCCTTCAGTGTCATTTCCTACTTGTTGAGAAAAAGAGAGCAGTTCTGGGGAAAGGAACATTGAAATCATCTTCTAAATCACTTTGGTTATGGATCTCTTCGGTATTGTATGAAAACCTGGTGTAAATACACCATTAAGAACAGGTCTGGTTGCCAACAGGCCACACATAGCCAATGTATTCAGATCAAATGGGTATAGCGAAAGCTTTAAGTAAGTAGCAGATAAAGGGGGAAAATGCCTATTAAATAAATAAGCACACATACAAAGACACGTACAAAGCAAGCAAGAGAAAATTCTTGTGTGACTCTCATGGGAAATAATAGCATTACTGTAGGAGACTAGGCAGAGGAATGAGGCTAATAAATGAGAAATATCTAGTATATCAATTCTATACCCCAGCAGTGAATTGTGCTGTTTTATACTGCAACTAAGGCTCTGGGTTTTATTTATTTATTAACATAAAGAATCAAAATAAATACTGAAGATTCAGGGGGAAGGTGTGAGCTGAATCCATTTCTTCAAAGCTGTACTAACAAAAAATGCGTGGAGAATGGCAAGTGCTGGTGACTGTCGGATCTACAGAAGACCTTTCCACATCAAGCTTTATGCCATGCAGTGTGACAGTAACATGAGAAAACTTGCCTCAGTTTTCCAAGAGGGTATGTCTGAGTGTTGCAGTCAAAGCAGAGCAGTGTCAAGGGCACCTTTGCCATACAGAATAACTAGTTTGAATAAGCTTTTTTTTTTTTTTTCTGAGATCCCATTTACTGCCTATATGTTGTTTTAACTTGGCCAGGAAACAGTTATAAGTGGCAATATAATGCATCTGCTATCTGATAAGGACACAGTGAATTCAGTTTGCACAACACAGAGTCAAGCGAGGCAGCTAAAAACTATCAAGAGGGTGAAAAATAAAGTAGCAGAATGCTTTTTTTCTTCAACCTTACAGGCATCTTAGGATTTGTCTAGTTCTTATTTTCCTGCTAGAGGGCTCATGTCACCTACCATTGTGCACATCAGGTGTATAAATTGCATCCATCTAAATGATAGCTAAAAGAAATGGCACAATTTGCCCATTTTTAATATTTTACAGCTTAGCTTAGATGAAATCCACAAATTAAGAATGAATATTTAGTTTAAACTCGCCCTTCTTGTAAACACGCATTATAATAAAGCCCTTAGAGGCAGTATAATAACATATCCATTCTCAAGTAACACCACGCAAGACATTCATATTTTTCTGTGAGCTTTGACAAATGTGTAGGATCTCGCAGCTGTTCAGTATTCTGGTTATTTCAAACAAACAGAGCTTAATGATTGTTTCTTATGAGAAAAGTATCTGAACAATGCATCATAGATGAAGAGGTATTATAATGGCCGTTATAGTGAAAAGTGTGTGTGTTCTAATGCATATGGAGTTTCGAGGGTATGTTGCAAAATCAACTAAGTCAAACCCAGGTAAAGTCTTCCTCCCGTTGCTGTGTGTATCACTTTTAGCCCTTGATTTCAAAAAGCATGGCTCTATAACTTGACTTTTTTTCTCTATACATCTATCCCAGAGTGATTTTGCTACTAGCATTTAATACAATAAAATGCATTGGATTTCTGTGGTCAAGCACAGCACTTAATGTAAAAAAAATGCTCTTCCAGAGACCATTGCTGGAAGACTGTCAGCATTTGACTACCCGTCTTCTAGGACTTGTTGCACTTCTGTTCCTTTTCTGATCTAACACTTATTCAATCTAAAATTTCACGTATCAACCTTTTACTGTCTCTTAGCTTCTTATTTTACCACTATGAAACCAGGCTCTGGCCTATGATAATGCGTAACCCCGGGAGTTTTTGGATTCGTTTCTGTTCATAGCTATGTCCTAGCCTCTTCAAGCAAAAATCTTGTGCATTTGTACAAGTGAACAAAACATTTTGAGAAAAAAAGATTGTAATTCATGAGCTTTTTGTATGAATATGTCTAACCTGAAATCATGTATCTCATAATGGGGACTTCAGAAAACCTATCTTATGACAGACTCTGAAGTCTGTTCCTTTTATCAAGAAAATTGTCTTCCTCTTTTTGGAGAACTGCATTTTGCTTTTGCTGTGATGGATCTTTCTCTGCTAAAGATTTTATTATGCTTAAAGAAATTGACTGGGACCAGCATGAGCTGAGGTCAGCCAGGACCAAATATAACAGTCCCTGCATAATCCTTTGGTATTTGAGGTTAAGTCACCTCATCTACCGTATTACCTCTCCCTTCCTAGAAACAGCCGTCTTTGAGTTAAATCAACATATGCATTCAGAAAATGTCATAAAGATAATCAGTCTTTCATGCTGTGTGCACAAATTATTTCAGGCTACTTCAAATTTGTCACAGGCTTCTTGCTTGCAGTACATTTAGAGAAGGCCCACCTCTCTCCTTCTTACCCTCAGTGTCAAGAGGACTGAGGATGGGGGACAGAAGCACGGACAAGTTTTGGATAAAACTATATTAATTTGTTGAAAGTAGCAGCAAGAGGAACTTTGGAAACCTGTGAATGCAGATAACTTCAGCAATGCGTATTGAAGCCCCAGGGCTGAAATCTATGATTCAGGGGATACAAAGAAACAGAATATTACCAGCAATTTGAAAAGAAATAGTTGATGTTGTTTTGCTTTGGTTTGGATGTATCGCACGCATAGATAAAAGCTAGCTAGAGTTTGTTGATAGAGTTTGATAACAAATTGCATGTAAGACTCAAATCAGTTTATGCTTCTGCACAAAAAGGTTGGCAAGATGTCACAAACCATACACACTTAATACAACTCTGTGCATCTGTTAATCTAGCTGGTAGCTTGTGAAATTCTACAGTAATAAATTGCTATTGTGAAAATCTACAGTAATAAATTACTATTCAGAAGTGTTTGTAGTCTCAAGGGAAAAAAAAGAAACTAAATCTTTTGTTTAAAATATAATGCACAGCGCGGGCAAAATTATTATAATACATACCTTAAAGAGAAGGTAATTTACTGTTAAAATCTGTCAATTATTACAGTCAAGCATATGAGTATAATAAAATAAGCATGGCTGTCAAACATAAAAAAGAAACTCATGGAAAGGGCAGCTACACATTTGACGTTTTAGGAAAAAAAAAAAATTAGATACATTTGAGAAGTCGTTCCTGCTGGTTGTTTAAGGCAGTGATTAAAAAAATGCATGCACAAGTAGAGAATTAAGGCAATATTGCTTAGTTCTAACAGGCACTTTGTGGTGGCAGTGGGGTTTATTTTTTTCTTTTTCTTGCTTGACTATGCACATGTCTAGCTGATTTATGCATCTCCATCACTGAACTCTATACAGAGGCAGGGAGAAACATTACAATCATGTTGCAGATGGGGTAAATAGAACTGCTTACAATTACAAACCATATCAGTAGCAGAGCCAAGAAGAGGAGCCAGATTTTCTTTCTTCTGTACCTTGAATCCTATGTCCAGTTTAGTGAAGTCTGTGGTTCTAAAGTTGTATTAGATTAGGTCTCTGATCCCCCTCTCCCCTGACCTGTGTAAAAATAATAATCCAGACCCTCAGCTGCTAAAATCAGTGCAGCTCCATCTGGCCCATTAATGTGTGTATACATGCCAGTGGACAAGATTGCAAGTTGTTACCTACTCCCTGTCTAACAAACTTGGCAAAAAAACAAGAGTAATAAACACATAAAACTGTCATTACATTTCCAGTTTAGGTTGCAGAGATTTCTCCCTCTGCAGCACAATGGTGAAGATAATAGGCAAAAATCCACCATTTAGTACTCTATCAAGAAATGACTATTCTTCTGGTGAATGTTGAGTAGAATTCTGCAAGCCTGGGATAAGTAGCCTATGTACATATAATAAGATTCTTCTCTGAGAGAGACAGAGAGAGAAAAATCTGTTAGGCTTTATGCAGTTAGTAGGCTCCTAATCTCTTGTCTCTGTAATTTTAATAATGGAATTAATGATGAGATTATCGTAGCCACATCGAGGTGATCTCTCACGTGAAACCACCAGTGTCTTGGGAAAGGGCTGGTCAGTGGGGATGCGTGATGATAATGTTTTTTCTATCTTTTTTTTATTGGCTGTGGGAAAGCAGAGAAAGGGCTCTCTGCTTGAGAGCCTTAGCTCTCAGTTTATGAAAGGCCTTGCACCGGTTGGCCCCGCTTGTGGGGCAGCTCTGGGATCTGGTGCAGGGTTGGCCTCCTGTGCCTCAGCAACAGGACAGACATTAAGGCAAGCGGCGAGCCTTCCTGCCACACCTCTGCACAGTGAAGGTGATGAACGACTGTATGAACATCACCATGTTGCTCTCTAGGTCGAGATCCAGCATTTCTATCAGGATCCCTTCCTCCAGGCCAATGGGAAATAGGGCCCAGATGTTGCTGTGCACCAGCACATTTACCTGCGGCTGTGCTGCTCATCCCTCTCTGGGATTTCCTGGCTGCCTGATCCCAGTAGGGTTGGGATAAAGCACAAGTGGCTTTGAGATGGGAACTGAGAGCTGCAGTAGCAGCACCTAGCACATGTTACAGCACTAAGGCTCCCCCTGACCACACTCCACTCCTCGCACATGCTCAGTTGGAGGCCAGGCACAAACTGCTGGGCTGAACTGCTGTGACCATGTTAAAGCGGTCTTTGCCACGCAGTCACAATCCATATTTTGGGGATGTTACAAACCATCACTTGACCACTCAGCCTTCACTAGGGGACATCACCACAGGGATGCAAGAGTCCATTGATGAGTCATCACAGTGAGCCATCCTCACCTGCAGCATGTGCTTCAGCAGCGCTCCAGACCCAGCACAAGTTTCTGGGCCTTCCCCAGCACTACTGCCCTCTCCATTCCCCACATCTCATGTGCTTGGCATCAGTGTTTCACACCAATCACCGAGGCCTTGGCCATGTCTTCCTGTGGGCCCCATTTGGTTGCTCTATCCATGGCACACAGATCCAGGGATGTACAGCAAAGGTTTATTCAATAAAACTTCACACTTCCCTCTGAAGCCTGTAGCATCAGTGCCTGGGATTTGGCAATATTCAGAAGTGTTTTGCCATGTGGGAAATTAAAATCTGCAAGTACAAAATTGCTTATTTAAAACCAAAGAACAGCAACAAAACCGATGTTAGTTCAATTAAAGGGTCAGTCCAGGGAAGCCAAAATAGATTTTTTATTTGCTAAGAAGCAAGGGACTGGAAAAAGATACATCTATGTAGCAGGTATTTCTAATTAACCACAGAGCAACAAAATGGAAAATAGCCCTTCTCAGCTCGAGAATGGAAAACAATCCAGGATGAAGGAGAAGCCTGTGGCATTTCAAGAGTGCATCCTACTTCCCTTCTTCTCCACCTTCCTTCCACTCTCTTTGTAATCAAGGCTGCTTCAGCCTAGACAGGTATTTATTTTTAGTTCTGTTTTAGTACTGGCTTAGTGGTTTGTGGTGAGCAGATGGGGATTTGATGTTACATTCTGTTTCAATTGTCTTTCATTGAAATTAATTGAAATAATGATCTTCTTTATTGATATGACTTGTGTTTCTAGAAGTGTCCTACTGTAAGAGCATTAGACTCTAAAGAATTTAGAATCATGTATCTCAGTACAGGATTAACACTAGAGATGGTCCTTGAAAAGCATCTCGGATTCAGGCAGCATGATACTTGAAAACTCAAGCAGAATTTTACATCTTACTCTAATGTCTTTAATTGCTGCCACATCAGTAGAGCTATCAGTTGTCTATTTTGGGTCTTCTATGTTGCGCCTAAAGGTTCTTGCATTTTGGGCTGTTTTCTAGGAATCTCCTATCTGATGTAGTCCCTCTTCCATGTTGTACACACCTCCTCATCTTTTTGCATATCAAGAGAATGGAAATGGATTCCAGTTCCTATTAGCAGTTTGATGGGGTAGCAGAATGGTGCCAGTGCTGACATGCCTACCTCTATGAAGCTCCAGCAAGACCTGTGTTTTATATCCTGCCTCAAAACCAAACAGGGAGAACTGCTTTTTAATTCACCAGTTTTATCTCTCTGGGCTTAGTGAATTCTAGTGCACATAAAAAGTGAGAGACAGCTATCACAGGCTAAAGGCTAGCACAGCACAAGTTTCATGCATACATACAGCTCTGCTAAATACACCTTAGTGTTGACCCTGTGGCATGTCCTACTCTAATAATTCATCCTCCCCTGATCCCCATCACTCCCCTCACCGGTTCATTCTTGGCATTTCTGTTGTGCCTTGCGCTTCCCTTTTAATATTGCAGGCTTGGATGCCTCCTGATTAGTGACTGAAACTTATGCTGAGCTCTGCAGCAAGTTTTGTGAAGGGTCTAGGGTGAAACCTCCTGAATTCATTTTCATTCTTGATAGAAACCAGACAGTGAACTTTAGTTTCCAGATGAGGTAATGATTCGCCAACTGATCCCTTGTGCTCCTTTCTGATTTAGGATCTTCCTCTCAGGAGATGCTCGTACATTTAGGAATGAAGTCACTTTTACAGCACACTGTCCTGAATTGGAAATCATAAGCATGGGCCTCCCTGAGCCTGTTTTCTTTGCACTAAATGGGAATGTGTTCTCCAAATGAGAAAATTCTCTCTTCGGCAGATGGTTCTTTATGCTTTTCTTTCCTTTTTAAAAACACAATGAAACTCTAAAGTCTGGAAAAGGTCAAATGTTTTACTGAGCTTTATTCAAGAAGGAGGAAGAGATCTGTCACAGGAGAGCGTACTGAGACCCCTGAAATGTCAAATAAGCAGATTATTTGGTTACCAGAATTGGGGCAGCTGGTCCCAGGCGAGGGCAGTGCCACAGCTTCTTAGCAGTCTTTTTCAACACTTACCTTTCAGATTTCTCCAACTCAGATAGGAAAAAAAAAAAAAAATCAACAAACTATGTTTTTTCATATCAAAGAGAATTTCAGAGAATAAAATCCCAGCCCTATTTTGATCAGAAGGATGTAGCCATTCAGTTCAAGGGGCATGGATTTCACCAGAAGAACAAGCAGCTGTGTGTCTCCTTTGATGATGTAAAATGACACATTTTGAAAGGCAAGAGAGAAAAAATGAACACTCATTAAGGTGTGGGCATAGCCCAGCTAGGAGATCTGCATCTCATCTGTAGGATAGACATGACAGCCATAAGTGTTAAATCAGCCTGTGTAGACCTGTTGATACAGTTAGAGAGGCAAGTCTTTGACAGTGGTGGGCATTACATCCAAGTGCAGGGATCGTTGATACAAGAAACTAAAAGGATTTAATAAATATCTACCCTTTATAAAACATTTTCCCTCCACAAATCTCCAAGCACTTTATGCAGGAGGTAAGCATCATTATCCCCATTAATGGGTTTTTCAGATTTTTCCTGCGGACATTTCTGGTTGGGTAAAGCCAGGTTGGCTGAGAGAGAAAGTGACGCTGTTAATGATCCCCTCACGCTTCATGGAGACCTAACTGACTGCTGCTGTGGGCCAAGTTGCAGCATGGGCAGCTCCAGGTTTTACCTTGCTTTGCCACATGTGAAATGAAAAACAAGTGAGAACAAATCACCGTGATGTTTTCATGCAGTTCCAGTAGGTTTCTCCCAGAGGTCAAGAGTTTCCACATAACCCTCCTTTATCTTTGAGTCTAGGGTGACAGTTTGGGGTAATTGAAATATAGTTGATGGATTTTGATCACACTTTCCTTATAATAGCAGATAAAATCATTGTATCCTGTCTTAGACCTGTCTTGTTACTTCACAGAGCTGGGGTGGATCTGTGCAAAACAATGCAGAAGACGGAATAGATAACTCTATACTGTGTCAAGTTTCAGATAGACGTGGTGTGGAGTGTGCTAGTGTACTGGCGGGTGGGTGCTTTGCTGGATGGTGGTAAGCATTCTTTGGATGCAGGGGAATTCTTGTGTTTCTTTTTCAGGAATGTTACAGCTGAGTTAGCTCACAATATTCTTCCAATTTACTGCCTGGACAGGCACCTAAAAGAAAGTCTTTGCCTCCTCCTGGCAAATGTTTCTTCACTCATTTTCCATGCTCAGTCTGTTGATATTTTGTAAATAAGATTGGTTGTCACTAAGTGGTTGGAATTCTATTTATTTCTCTGACTTCCATGACATTCACAAGGTGAATGTGTAAGCCTAGCATGCCTCTCTTGCTAGACACTAGATGCCTTTATTTTTTTTTAATATCAGAGACTTTCTTGAGTGAGTTGACCATTCTCAAATACCTTAAAGGCCACTGCTGGGTCGAGAAGTCCTCGTTAAATGCTATCTTTCACTGTCATCAAGCCATCATTCTTCTAGTTTTATGGGGAACAAAATATTGATAAGCTTTGCCTGAAAAATTCCAGTTACTCTTAGACCTACAGACCTACACGTGGACTTTGTGGTTGCTTAAAGTACACTAGCCAAGATACAGAATAACTGTTTAATGACTTTTATTTCAAAACTGGCTGTTTTATCTTGAGCAGTTTTACTTTACAGAAAATGCAGAAATTATTTCAAGACAGGTTGTCTTCTTTGTAATGCTGGACATCACATTTCATTTTTGCACATCACTAACAGTTATGAGATGTTCTCAGTGAATATCACCTAATGTACTGAAATTGTGAGGCCAAGAGTTACTCCAAAATGTCTCGTTCTCTCAGTTCCCTCTTACCATGCGATCAGTTCTTTGCATTCTTTGCTTAAGATGGAAAATAACCTCATTCCGTAGCAGAAATACTAAGTCATGGCCTGAAACAGTGATTGAGCACCTGGTGGGAAGGCAAGGCCAGCTCAGGGGAGCTCAGATGCATGCGATGCACCTGACTGACCAGAAGGAGTGGAGTCAGGATCCACCCCTTCTCAGACCTTATTTAAAGGTTGGCAGTGGAGGTGGAGTGTCTCTTGCTGGAGATCCCTGCCCACCTGAGGTCTTCTAAAGGTAAGCAGCTTCTTTCCTTTGTTTTTGTATTTATGTCTGCTGCATTTGGGCTTGTTCTCATTTGTTCAAGCCAAAGACTTTGCCCACCCCCTGCTATTATTGTGGTACTTTCTATCCCTTTATAGCATTGCACAATCCAAATATAGTAATAAGCCTACAAGCATGGAAAAGAAATTAAATAGGAGTGGGCAAGATGCCACAGGCAGGAGTTGTGAGCAGGGAAGGGGTGTAGTTTGTACGTGGCACTGAGTGGCATCCCTCTGAGGAGAATGCAGAGCCTGCTTGAAAGGGTCCTGAAGCCTGTTGGTATCTGTGGCCTCAAGAAGCACAGTCAGTTGGCAATATCTACTTTGTGTTTTTCTTGGTGTCTCATCCAGTTCAGTGACTCAGATGCACCTAGATGACCACCATGAATACAGTGGAGAGTTGTCCCCGCTCATCTCTTCCTCTTGGCTCTTTGCAGGAGCTGATAGCCCTAGGGGCCCACCACCAGCCCTAGTGTTTCTCCTGCTTGCTGCCATGTGAAAATCAGTCTTCATGCAAGCCTCTGCTTGCCCATGGCACCTCTAGATAAAACTCTTCATGGAGGGATCTTGCTAGCTCCAGAGAGCTCAGCTCACAGACGGCATTTTTATTTTTTGCTTTACTGAACAGAAGGGAGTAATGACAAAAAAGTTCATATGAGTAAGAACAGTAAGAATAATGAAAAAGCAGAACAGAAATTCCATCCTAACATACTGTCTTTAGTGGGCAAGAGAGGGGGAGCCTAGAGCTGCAGCACAAATACTGATTATTCCTGTCAAGGACTTGCTGTTGTTGCTATGTTACTGGCCTCTTTGGAAAAACCTTGAAGTATGGGGTATATTAGGAGCTCATTAGGGTCCCAGGGACTTGTGCTAAATGTACAATGTGTCTTTGTGCAAAACACACATCAGAAATAACAACAGAAACTTTCTGCCCAGGGTTTGGTTCCTTCCATTGTTGGGTTTTCCGTTCCCCCTCACTCCTGCATAGTTGCAGTTGTACTTTCTTGGCAGCTGCACTGTTTGGCAGGATGGCAGAGGTTACCTGAATAGATGAAGATGAGCTCTGCTTCACTTTGTGAAGTTTCCAGCTCTTCATGCGAGTTCCCCTGTGGGAGAAACACAGAGAAGGAGGGAGAATGACGGGAGGTGCATCTCAGATCTCTTCGGAGTGGAGATTTAATGACACTCCAGGGATTTTTGTGCCAAGTTTGTAGAGCAAAGAAGCCTGAACCTTAGAAATTCTTGGGTACGCAAAGGAAGGCCCATTTCACTTGGAGGTGCTGGAGCACACAGCAGTGCACGCGGCCTGGAGCTGGCTGCTCAGGTGTGATGGAGGGAGCCCAACACTCTGACAGCTGTTGGGAGGACTCAGGGCTGTTCTCAGGGGTATCTCGGCAGCGTGCCTGCATCCAGCGATAGCACACGTGGGCTCTGCAGGGAGTTCGCAACGTGTCTGGGCTGAACAGAAAATGTGTATCTTTGCTGTTTTACATAATATTTAATGAATGATATATTAGTAGCCCCAACAGGATTTTAGTTTTATTTAATGTAATTTATAAATTAAACAGTCCAGACTGGGTGGAGAAAATTAACCGGCAGGCTTACTAGAAACAAACTGCCGGTCTTAGGAACACGGTCTTAGGAACAGACAGCAGTTCTATTACATGGATCGCGTGCCATTTAGCTAACTAGGCATGAATTAAGCAGAGAAACAGTCTTCTACATTGCCGAGTCATCAGTTTCAGCAACTCATCAACCTGGAATCTACATTTGAATTGGGAGCAAACCTCAGACTGTTTGTTTAGGGAGCGTTTTGAAGAAAGAGAAGCGAAAAAGCTTTCTCTGTGCAGACCAAAACAGATGCACAGGGGATCAGCCAACCATTTTCCAGACGGATTCTTAGAATACAAGCATAAGGGTAGCACTCAAAGACATGAGAGAGCCGATGTCATCTTAGCATCTTCAAATCTGCTGGCTGAGATGGCAAAAATGTTTCTAGCTGAGAAAGCAGTAACCAGCAACACACCTGATCAGAGGGGATAAGGCTAAGGGCTGTGCTGTGTCTTACACATGCAGGCTTGCGGGCTGTTGCCAACTTTATGTCATTTCAAGGCATCGTGCTTATGTGAACCCTGTATTGCTGCCTCTCACAGCTTGGCCATTTCTGAGATCTAGGCAAGATTTCTACAGCTAGATGGGAGCCCCATTCCTAGAATGTTTAATGTTTCTTTTTCTCGTATTCTTTATTTTATTTTTTGTCATTGACTTGGAACTTAGCGGCACTTAACATGTCAGGCTTTTAAGTGAACTTTTCCAAAATACTGAGTTTATCCTCTCCTGATAGGATGGGAGAGCAGTGAGCAGGGTAAAACAGACAAACTTGAAGTGAGCAGTCTACATGGAGGCTGTGCTTCAGATTAAACCATTTATGTGCAGGCAGTCCTCAAGGAAATGGCACTTCATGGTACCTTTAATGAGTGTGGGGGCAGGGACGGTTTTTTGTCACTATACAAAGGAGCAAACTGATGGCTTTTTGCAAGCCAGTTCCCCTTGGTGAGCGGGATTGTGTGTCTCTCTGCAAAAGTCGAACAGTTGAGAATAATCATCCTTTGTAACTTGGCCCTAAGCAAACCTGAAGCCTCCTGCAAATTTTTTCATGTGTTGCGTGTAAGAAGTTGAGGACCTCAAAATGACACTCGCCCAAATAAGTGCCCTGGACAGATGTGCTTAAATGAATCTCTTCTGCTTCTAGACCAGGAAGGACAGTACCTGACCTTCTTGCTTTCACTTTGTGAGATCATTTGACGATTTAGAAGCTCATGACTATTTTTGTCTAAGAGAGCAGACAAAACCAGCACTTATGCCACCTTCATACTGAGCTTGTAAATTGCCTGCAGAGTCCAAAAGCACTTCCTTCCCATCTGCAGAAGAAAGAAAAGTGGTGGTTTTTTCTTTTTCTTTTCTTTTTTTTTTTTCCTGGGGAAAAAAACAACACAGATTTTTTTCCCCTCTTCATTGATGTAGTTTCAAAGAAAACTTTCAAGCATGAAGTGAGCCTAATTAACATAATATCTGCCTGAAGCAGTTTCACTGAGGTAGATTTGATCTATCTCCAGTCATTTGTGTTTGATGTTAACCCTGAAACCTAATGACTCTACCTGCTCTTCATGCTAGCAAAATCATGGCTTTCCCATACCTTCTCTGATGGCTGGCATCAAACAAGTGGACATTTGTGGAGTCTTTCTTATGTGGAAGGACACAGATATTAATTCTTCCATTTTTAGTAAATGTTCAACAGCCCTTCATTGCTAAATAGGATCCTGGGACCAGAGTATTTAACTGTTCTGCTGAAAACCTGCCTTCCCCCTGGTTTCTCAGTAATGCAGGCCCACAATTTTCATAGGGAAATCTATTGCATATCAAAAAAACAAGAGCTAGAGAAAATAACTGGATTATAATGCTGAAATAACAGCAGAAATTCAGTACTAGATGCATTATTAATTATATGAGTAACGAGGGCATAATATTCAACTGGCATCCTTAGAAGTGCCCCTAAATCTAATGCAGCACTAGACGTTGCTGTAACTAGGGGCCCTCCTCTAAGTTTCAGTTTATTTTCCTACTGACAACTTAGGCTCTGACTCCTCTGCTTTGCTGGTAGGTTTGGTGGGACTAATGAACTGGTGTTTGTAAAGTCCTTGGAAGATAGGTATTTGCCTTTTCGAGTGATGAAGGCCCCTGAAATAGCTGTTTGGGAGTACTAGTCTCTTTTGCCTACTGATTAGGTGTGAGTAGAGCAGCTTTACCTCGAGATATCTGCCCAGCTGCATTCCCTTAAAAAAGCTGCAACCTCAATTGTAGTATCCCATAAAAGCCAGAATTATTTCCATTTCTTGCTTATGTATGCTGATGGGCAGCAACAGCCTTGAGCATTTTGGCTATAGTGGGAACTATAACAGTCGCTCACTTTGATGAGCATAAAATTCTTGCGGAATTAAAACCAACAGACACCTTGAGAGCCCCAGTGCTGTGCTCAGAGTGGGTGAGTGAATGGATGCTGCCATCTAGCAGCTGAGCTGTGCTCCTGCTGGAGCTCCCTGCCTTCTGTGCCAGGTCCCCTACCTTAAAGTGAGTTTGTTGACTATTAATTAGTTTCACAGGTGAAGGGCTTTTCTTTTTCTGTTTACATCATCATCGCAGCATGTTGGACTAAACACATTGAGCGGTCCTTGCTGAAAACAGCAGTGCAAAGCTAGGAAGCTGTGTGTGCATCTGTGAATCCTGGCATCTGTGTTTGTATGAACATGTGCTTGCATGTGTTTGTATGTGAATTTATGTGCACCCAACCTTGCTAGGAATGAGAGAAGCCATTTAGGTGATGGCCTCCTTTGGTCAAGAAACAACTGCCAAATCCAGTGGCCTCAGGTTAAAAAAAAAAAAAAAGGGAAAAAAAAAAAGCCATCTGACTTCATGATTTGCAGAGGTAACACAGGATCACAGAAAATACAGAGGGGAAATAGCTGTGCTGATAGTTTGACCTTTATAAAAGTAAATGTAGTCTCTGAAGATCAGGCTATCTGATGCAGAGTGGACACTTGACCTTAGAGAGGAGGACTGAGAGATGCTGATGGTGCAGGTGGGACATGTTTAATTCTTTTTCAAAAAACTGAATGATCTTGACAAGGGTTTGGTCTCTGTTGGGCCAGGCATGTCCCAAAACTATGGTCTCTGCTATAAAAGGCTATGGCAACTCTCAAAGGGATGGCAGGTAAAGGACTCTTCAAAGGAGCAGCTGGAGTAGTCAGAAAGTAAAATTTCAGAGGTAACAGTTCACATGAAAGGCTCTATCCTATTAAAATGTGTGTGTTAGGCAGTGTGCTGCCCTAAATTGTATATACCATTTTAATGCTGGAGTGGTTTATTCTTGGGAAGCTGGGAGGAACTAGGAGACTCATGTTCTGTCTGGCTGTTGCAGTCGTGAAAATCCTGATTAGTAGTATCAGGTACAGTACTTAGCCTGTTCTCTCCCGATTCCAAGTAGTGTAATAGTGTCACCGCACTTGTTTAAAGCCACACGCTTCCTGAGCCTTGCATCTGTCCATTCCCATTTTTACTCCTCTTATAACTGCTATTTTGCTTTGCATTTGCCTCTGGCTTTGTGTGTATGATGGAGTTAACAAGCAGTTTTCCATCCTAATCACTAGAGTTTCTTCTTCTGTTGGGTTTGCCTGCTTGTCCACCTGCAACCCATTTAAGCCAGCCTCTGCTGCTGTGCTGTGAGACCTCATGGGTGATCGTGCAGTCATCTACCAGCTCTCTCAAACTCTTTAGGAAGCCTTTCTGCTTCCTTCAGTGCACATCCCCATCTTCATCTGCCTACCCCTCTGCTTCTCACTCTGGTGCCACATGGTCATAGTTCTGCTCTTTGTCTTACCTTCTCACACCTATCCTTTTCTGTACCTTCTTCACCTTCTTGTGAAGGTACCTTCTGTACCTTCTTCTACCTCTTGCTTCACCACACCTCCAGCTTATCACTCTTTTTTCTCCCTTTTTTTGATGGAGTAGAGCAGAGAGAATCTTTGTACTCACCTGCCATGGAGCAGAGAGCGAGAAGAAGACTTGTAGCTGCTGCCCCTATTGAGAAGTGGAAAGGAAAAACCCCTGCAGTAACAGAGGAAAGGGTGTGCTGGTCTGTCCTTCAGTTAGTTTTGCTGTGGCCTCTTGTTTTCTTTTGCTGGATGAGTGACTGATGCAGGTGCAAATGGTACAGACTCCATCATGCTTTCAGGAGATTTCTTTACTGTTTCCTTGAAGAGATTCTATTTTGGTCACGTTTCCACCAGTGCTGACCACCTGAGTGACAACCATGAAGTTTGTAGGTGGTGATCACAAAGCTGTAATAGAAAAATTTCTTACTCCACAAGATGCCTCTATTTGGGATCTAACTGCTATTCTGAACCTCTGTATGTCCACAAATTGCTCAAGCAATGACATGTTTACACTTGAATTTCAATTGCTTGGAGTGCATAACTGTTTGGAGAGCAGAATTCTCCCAGGAAATGAGGGCAGAATGGTATGGGAAATTGCTCGTCTGTATCAAACTAATGGCCCATCCAGTCCAGTATTCTGTCCTAACCATTGCCAGTGCTGGATACTTTAGAGAGAGGGATTTGTAACAGCCCCCTAGTGTGCCCAGTTTTACAACACAACATAATAGGGAGACATTGCTTTCTGACCCCTACTTGCGATCATTTTATACCCTGAAGTGGGAAGACTAATAACCCATATGGTTTTTATTCTAGCAAGCCTAGCTGCAGATGCTATTCTTGTAAGGTCTAATCCTTTTCTGAATCTTGCTAATCTGTTTTTCTCTATAATATCCTCTGGCAACAAGTTTCACAGGTTAATTATATGCTGATTGCAGAGACTTTCCAATCATAGGCACAGTTCTTTTGTACCTCATCCGTGTATTTTTAAGTCTCTTTCAGCAACCAGAAGAGCCTGCAAATTTTGTTCTGTGGAAAAATAATGAAAGAAACTCGCTTTATACTGAATTCTGCATGCATAGGCCTCGAGTTACTGATATTATCTCAGTTTCCTTTGAATTCCAAGCATGCTTCTTTCCAAGTAATCTATCTGGTATAGCTATAAAGAACTTCTCCCTGGGGTTCTGTCCTGCAGCTCATGCCTCTAAAATTCACTCTCCCAAGTTGTCTATAACATAACCCACTCTCAAATCACAGGTAAGTCATCTAGCTAAACTACAGCCAAACCAAATCATGCCTTTATGTGTTTGTATTCCACTTCTCCTGCTTCCTGATCTTCACAGCTCACTAGATGCTACATACTAGGACTTTTGCATGCCTGGAGGACAACCAGCCCATATTCCCCTGTGGTCCCACTATCTTTCAAGGGAAAGTAGGTGATTATTCCAAAGAGTGTAAGTAATGCCAGTAGTGCATTTCCCTGTGGGAGCAGAAAGGATTTCCTGAGTTAAGCATACCTGCTCTGTGCCCAAGTAAAATTCCTCTTCTAGATACTTGTGGTGTGTTGCCTATACTCTGTCCCCAGAACTCCTCAGCTTCCTGACTGAACCTGTATTGTAGTATGTGTTGCAGATCTGTGTGTGTGTGTGTGTGTGTGTGAGTGATGTGCTGTATCTATGCTCTTTCCCTGTTCGTGTCATCCAGATGACTGCATAGTAGAAGCTGAAGGGTGCTGTAATCCCCTACATCAGTATTGGCAAATGTGGTATGATTGCCCAATATTGTGTAGCTGTGCCTCTATCTCATTTGAACAGATACTACTTTGTTCTGACTGTGTTTTCCAGGCTGTATGACTTTTGACAGCATTTGGTGGATAGCAATTTAGGGTTCCCGAGTATACCCAGTGCTAGTGATGGAAGGCAGACTGTAATTGGCCCTTGCAGCCTCCCTCTTGCCCTTTCTCAACTATACTCCCTGTTGCGTATGGATCAGCTGAGTGAGTGTCCCATTCAGATCTCTTTACATACTGATTACACCTGTCAGGCAAGGTAATCATTAAGGATCTCAGCTAAACAGAATAGGAAAGTGAGGCAGAGGGAGGTTTAATTACTTGCCTGAGGTCATCTTATTTCTCAGCCTAACATCCAGCTCTTGTCACATCTCAACTATTGGGCCAGTTTTCCTGCTGACATGCAATTGAAATGTTGCTGTGACTCTCACACTTCTGTTAAGTGGCTGCTCTATAAATAAATTTTCCATTGAAAACAGCACGTTAGAAAAATGCTACTGCATAATTATTATTTCATGTTCTGAGGGTTTTAGTCATCTTATAGAGAACTCTCCACCTCAAAAGTCAGCTGCCATAGCTGGTCCTCTTCACTGTTCAAGGAAGAGTGCTTACGCGTAACATGAGCCAAATTAAACACGCTGATGCAAACAGGAAGGTGCAGAGGGGAATAACAGAGCCAGTCCTCTTGGATTGTCCTTCTGTACTGGCTAGAAAGCTATTTTCTCCTCACCTGGTGAACTCTAGTAAGCTTAACTTCTCCTCTGTAACACATAAAAGCAGACACATGAGGAAGTAGCTCTAACATGAGCCAAGGCTCTGGAGTGTGTCCTGAGAAGCTTGACAAAGCTGTGAGAGATCTGGAGCACAAATCTTATGAGGAGCAGCAGCTGAGGGAACTGGGATTGTTTAGTCTGAGAAGAGGAGGCTTATTACTCTCTACAGCTCCCTGAAAGGAGATTATGGTGCGGTGGGGTTTGGCCTCTTCTCTTGGGTAACAGTGGTAGGATGAGAAAGAGTGGCTTCAAGCTGCACCAGGGGAGGTTCAGGTTGGATGTTAGAAAAAATTTCTTCTCCAGAAGAGTGGTGAGGTGTTGGAATAGGCTGCCCAGAGTGGTGTTCAAGAAACATATAGATGTGGTGCTAAGGAACATGCTTTAGTGTACAATATTGGTGGTAGGTGGACAGTTGGGCTAGATGATCTTAGGTCTTTTTTTAATCATAATGATTCTATGATTCACAGTGCTTTGGAGAAGGAAGCCTAGCATGTGTGTAAGTGGGAAGACATAAGGTTGGGAGAAGATAGGCTTGCAATTTCATTTTTCAAGCTGTCTACTGAAGTTTTTGTTGGAGTCATTCTAATCAGATTTTTTTTCCACTAGTTATTAAAGTTACTAATACCTTCTCTGCTGGAAATTTCCTTCTCTTCTATACTGTGTCCAAGAATCCAATTAGCTCATAAAGGAAAGTCTAACTGTGGTTACAGAGGAGACTAGAAGTTTGAAAAGAGAAGCAGGAAGCCATTGCACTGGGAATTAGAGTCTGTCTTACAAGAAGGGTGCGTAGCATGGTGGATGTTGGCACTGCCCTTTCCTGGTTTGATTTTCATGGTGCTTCTGATATGATGGATGGGAGCAAGCCTCATCTCCCCATTTGCAGCATGGTCCTACTGCTTCAAAGTGTGCTGGAGGGATGCATGGAGGCAGGAGGTGCTCAGCAAACACTGCTTTTCTAAGCCTGTTGACAGACACAAGGGATCCATGCTTCTCTTTTCCCCTGTGGTAATGAACTCCTGCAGAGAATGTACTGAGCATGCTGTCTTCTTTCAGTCCATCTGTGTTGAGGGTTTTATGGTCCCTTCCTTCTGTCTGGGAAACAGGGAATTGAACGGTTCTTCCCAGCAAGTCTAACCTTTCTGAATTAACACTGGCACTGCAAAAGGAGGTGGCCACCTGGTTCTGTGGCTGCCTGCTGTCAGGCGGTGAGTCCTAATAAACCTCTCAGGAGGAGCACCCGCAGGGGGAGGCTGATGAGCCTAATAGATACTTTGGTCCCTGGGGCTGGGAGGCATCGGTAGCAGCAGGGATGGTGCTTGGGAGGGGAGAGATGAAAGGCTGACGTCTTGCCTCTCAGCATTAAAGGGCTGACGAGCCTTCTCGCCATCATGCCTCTCAGCATTAAGCTTCCGGCATATGGTGGCTAGTGATGTGTGAAAGTGGGGATGTGTAGCTGGCACAGTGGGACTCATCATTCCAGAACTGCTTTTCCTTTCTGCATGCCCTTCCCTCTGTGCCCATGTGCTGTCCTTGCTGGTGACTCATCAGCTGCTTCATAGGTACCTCATAGGTACCTCATCTGCTTAAAAAACACCTGGGAAAGATGGGGTGTCTCTATGAATAACCAACTTATAGGACACCTTCCCACTTTTTCTGTCTTATATGGAGTATCTGCCTGTATCACATCTCTAGTCATATGTAAGGCTTATTTTTTTCTAAGTTATTTACTGGTTGCTGGCCTAGCTACATGCAAAGCCCTATCAGCCAGCTAACCCCTTGCAGAGGGAGACTAAAGACTGTGGATAGTGTCAGAAATAAACGATGCTTTCTCCCTCTGTCGGTATCATAGAAGATCTTTAGAAGAGCTGTACTTAATGGAAAAACCTCTTTCCATGTTTATTAAGGGTCTTCCATTTTCCAGTAGGATTATTTACTATGTTCTAACCTGATACTGTGAAACACCTGGATTTTGAGTTAGATAAGGAACTATTGCTTTTTGTTTTTATTTATTTTTTTTTTACATTCTGCAAAATGATGTGACAGTGGTTTATAATCTGTAATGAGTGTGATCAGTCCTGTTCATACCATTGCGGTGATACCAAGAGCGCTTGAATAATGTGATGATGGATATTGCAGAGGAAACCAGAGAACTGGGTAAATACTATGATCCAGGTAAATATCTTGGCTTCAAAACACACTCATCTAATGTGCAACATCTGCCACTATCAGGCTGAAAATTGCCTCAAGGATTTTGGAAATTAGGTCATAACAGGGAATAAATTTCCATATCTTGGTAGCATTTTATTGCCATATGGAATTCATGAGGCACATTGCTTTCTGCTCTTGGGAAGGATTGGTGGGCAAGGTTTGCAATAGTGTTTCAAACCCAAAAGCAGCTAAAATGCTAGGAAAGCTAAACTTTAGCAGAAAGCCTTCAGGATCTTTTGAGCACTCCTCCTCTGTCAAAAATATATTTAGGCTTCTGCAGCACAGTTTCTTGTGTAAGAGGGGAAGGGGGAGTTCTAAATCTCTCTTTGAGCAGTCATTCTCCCTCCCTCTTGTCCCACAATTGCTTGCAGAAAAGTGGCCCTATGGTGTGGGTGGATGGGAAATGGTAGTTTGCCACTTAATTTCTGTGACCTTGTTAAAACCCTTTGTCCCTCCTTGTCCTGTTGTCCCCTCTGTGATAGGAGTCTTATGTTGGGCAGTTTTGTGGTGTTCTTGTTGATTTGGGTTTTTAAGCACAGTAAATAATGCAAAATGAAAAACAATAACCCTTTTTTGGTTTTAGTATTTCTAATGTTCTCATTCTTCGTATCCCCTGCACTTGTGTAAGATGAAAGATAATCCGCTCAGTGTAAACTCTGCTTTCTGGGCAGAATTTCTCCATTTACAAAGCTCCAAGGTATCTTGTTTGTTTTATTTCTTCATGGCTCCCATTAGTCCCAAGGTTGAACAGAGAGTGCTGTAAATGGTTTTTACCCCCAGAACAATTAGGAAAGCAATAAGAAATTCCTCCTCTTAAGGAGTCAGATATTCAGCTTTTGTAACTCATTCCTGAGCATTTCGAGCATTTTAGCTACACTTAAATTTTCTGCAGTGTAAAAAATCCTCTTGAGAGTGCCACGACCTTTCAGGTTTGGTATGCTTGGAGTGAAGACACTATCAGTCCTTGCAAACAGCTGATCTCTTTTTCCTAACTCATTTTGTTTGGAGAGTGAACTCTCTGCTCATCAAGGAGATCATTGCAATGTTGTTTTCCAGGCATTTGTCTCCCGTGTTATAAATGGTATTAAAATTACCAAGGGCGAAAAGGAAATTGAAGTCCTGGCTGTGAATACATATGGCTTCCTGCATTTGAGTACAGCCTTTCTAAGCAGCAGTCAGTGGATGCGGGAACTCAGTTGTTTTATCCAAGCCTCCGTGAGTTGTTTTTTTTTTTTTTTTGTTTTTTTTTTGAAAGCTTAGATCTCTGTCCAAGGCCCATCTATAACAAATATTTTCAAACAGTCCTACATAAAGGTAATTTGTTAGCTGTTAGAGGCTGTCAGGAGTCCTAGATCACTCAAAGTGGACTTAAGCATATTCACCCGATTAATTAAAACTGAGCATGTGGGCTCAGACATGTGGTGGTTGATTTGCAGAGAAGGAAGATGTATTAGAGTAAGATGCTAACCATCTGCTGTAGCAAAGGAGATCCTGGCTGACAAGACAGAGTTGAACAAAATGAGTATCCAGTGAGCCCAAATAAAAATATTTGATCAGATTCTTACAGTTTAAGAGAATTCTGAGATTTAGAACTCAAGGCCTTTCCTGGTTATACAGGCTGACTTCCCGAAAGGTTGGAACCATTTTAAAAGACTGCACAACCAAAACTGTCCTGGTCTCACAGAACAGAATCGTTCTTTGTTCATTTTTATAGCCCTACAGTGGAAGAAACTAAAGAGGACTAATGGCTGATTGGTTTTCTGCCACCATGTAATTTCACTGCTTTTCTCCAGGCGAAAGAAGAGTCTCTTGCTGATTGTCCTTTTAGGTTTTATTTTATTGCATCCACGTGGCATTGCATTTCTGGATGCAAGTACATTCACGTGCCAGGGAAGAAATCTGTGTGACAGAATTTCATATTGGACTTATGAGGATCAGTTGATAGGAGTCTCTGTTGTGAATTTAGGATGTGACACCTACAGTTAAGAAACTGGTAAGAACCTGAGTCAGTGACTTGTGCTCAGGATACTCAGTTTGAGTTTAGAGGAACTGACTGAGCCTTTAGTAACGAGGAAGCATGCGATGAAGAAACATGAAATGTATTTATAGTGTGAACATTCAGTGTGTGTTACAAAATATTTTCTAGATTTTCATAGCATTTGTAATCTGTAGACTGAGAAATTTGTGTGTGTTACTAAGAAGATTCAGGAGTGGAGAACCACTCGTGCTTAAGCCAACAAGCATCTGTCCAAGTAACATCTTTATATCTCTTCCTCACTTTGTCAGGTACAGGTACAGAAGCATGGGCTAAATGAGAGTGCTGATACACGAGGTGTGACATAATGCTTACACAGCAGAATAGGAGTTGGGCAACCTGTGTTGTAGTCATAGATCTGCCATGAATGTTTTGGGTGATATCTAGCAAGCATCTTAAGTTAGGTCTGTCTTAATAAATTTGTTGTATCTTGCAGCATTTCCTGACAGTAAAGCCAACTGGCACGGAATGGCCCAGATCAATAGTAGTAAAACACAGAAGTACCCTGAAGAGTGTAGCACTGAGCAGCCCTTCCTGCTTATGAGCATTTATCTGGGTCATTCATTTCTGAAAATCATTTAGGGTAGGTGCAAACTTGAGTAGGACAAATCTATGGGAGCAAACTTCCTTACTGTTTATGAACTTGCCATCTAATGTTACTGTATCTGGGATCGTTCCTGGGCGCATTTAAATTCACTAGTAGAGCAAGCAGTCTTAGCCACTGAACTCAACTGATGGTCTGGGGGACTGTTCAAGCAGCTGCTCGGGTGAGAAGCTGGATCCACCACCTCCTGTTCTCCTTTCATAGTTCTTTGTTTTGTTAGGAAGGAATCTTAGCTATATGGAACGAGAGGAGCTATGGAAACTCCATTTGGGTCCCTCACTTATGTCAGGACAATTGAGGCTCCAGGACAGCTGGGCAAGCTGCTGTGCACCACTCAGTCCTGTGTCAATAAAATGAGGGTAATAGAATTTCCTGACTTTAGAAAATATGATTTAAGGCAGTACAGTAATAGTTGAGGTTAAAATACTCTGCTATATAATTGCTATGCTAGCCAAGCACTCTTTTTGCCTTAAATTGCTCCTGGGTTTGTAGAATCATTTGTTATGGGCAGGTTTTTCTAAAACTGCCTATGGCGTGTTTCTCTTACAGTCAGTTCTCAATTACAAAAAGTAATAGGAGGTAGTATATCTGTGTCCTTTGCTTCATCCAAGCTAATACAAGCTTGGATGGCAGCCAGATGAACCATTCACTCATCCACTATGACAATTTCTGAGCCTTTATCATTGGTAAGGATTGTATGGTATTTCTGACAGTAGGTATAATCGAAGTGTCTAGATTTTTCAAGACTTAAAAGACTTAATTGGTCTTGTTCTATTTAGATTCTATCTTACTAACTAGTAAAAAAAGGTTTAAATTCTTCCAGCAACTACTTATGTACTCTTGGAGATCTTCAGAAGCTGTCTGGACATGGTCCTTCTGGGTTGCTGCTGGAGCAGGTGTTGGGCCAGATGGACCCAGAGGACTGTTCCAGCCTCAGCCATGCTGTGATTCACTATGGGGTAAAATAAACCCTAATGTGCTGGTCATCCTCATCTCTTACATGTTCCTTGTGGGAGCAGTGTTGAGAGTTTTCAGCAATTACCTGGTGGTGGTCACATTAAATAGATAAGTGAAACCTCCATTGTTCCCACTGAGAAGGCAATAGTGTAAAACATCCATTCATGGGCTTTGGTACAGCTGATTCTACACGCACCAATGGTGCTGTTTATTTTATTTTTTGTCTTATCAGTAGGTGAATGGCTTTTCTTTTTTTCCAGTGATGCTCTTTGCCTTCTCAGTTTTTATCCTTTGCAGAGCTGAGAAAAAAAGTCTTAATGTGCGCTTTGTAATGTGGAATTTTGACTTTACATTTGCAAAATCAGCTTCTCTGTTTAAGATTCCCTTATTTTGGATTACTCAGGACTGTGATATGAATGCAGCTTGCTGAGTGGGAAATTGATGTAACCCTTCCCCACCTCTTGCAGTTTCTGGCTGTCACTCTCACCCCATATCTACCATGTAGGTTAAACCTGTACATTGCAGTATCTCTTAAAGGCTCTCTGACAGGGCAAGTCAAAGTAATTTTAAAGTAAAGCACTGCTACCTGAGTCACAGAAGATACTTTCAGGACCTCTGGCAATTCTACCAACTAGTCTCCTAGAAAGTGGCCGACTTCCCTGATGCTTGCGATCTTAAAAACCTGACGCTCATGAACATGAAAGGGAGCTGCAGTGAAATTCAACTGTAAATAAGCATTTTCTGAAGGACTGGTCTATAGTGCATGGAGGAGCATTTTCCTGTATCTTATTTAAAGGTAGCTGTATTCTCACAGTAACATAACTCTTTCTTCCACTCATCAGTTTTGGTAGATGCTGTCCTTGTTTTCACTTCTTCACAGACCTTTGCCAGGGACCTGACAACACTGTGGCAAGACAGTCCTGTGTACCCTGCTGTTCTCTGTGTACTGTGAATGAGCCCTTTGCTCATTTTTGCCTCCCACCAGAGCTCAGAGTTCCTTTTCCCCATCTGTAAGAAGGGATGTATTAAAAAATTTGTCAAGATGTATACAATATGAAGGAACCAAAGCTCCACTGAAATGAAGTTGTTAGTAATACCCTTGTTGATAGCACAGAAAGTAATCTTTAGTGTAAGTAAATAAATAAAAATTCCCCCCTCTTCCCATTTCTTAGATTGAAGTCAGTAGCATCCTCTTTCCTACGTCTAAATTGTTAAATAAAGGTTTGCATTTTTTACATTAACATTCTGGCCCTGAAGCTTGCTCTTCTTTGTAATCATGTTGTCAGGGAGGTTTGCTGGAATCCCATACCATATCTGTTCCAGCCTCAGCTCAATAATTGTGTTTCTTGGTTTCCTTTTGTATCAAATAAAACTGTATTCCTGGGTAAACAAACAGTATTCCCACTCCCATCTCTTTATCGGTATATACCTTGTTTCAAAAAACTTCTTTGAAATCTGCATAAATGCTGTGTTTACTGTAAAAAATACATTGGCCAGAATAACGATCATTTGCATGTTAATAGCTTCATCTCAGTAGGTGGCTGTTAGTTATCGCCGGTCTTGCTTGTTACAAAGGATGTGAATCTTTTTCAAGTCCTAATCTTAATTGCAAAATGATTGTGGTTTTCCGTAATTCCCTATATTTCAGTAATTTTAATCTGTATCAAATAAGATTTCTTGACATGCTTTCACCTGCTCCGTATGTTATGCTTGGGCTCTGCACATTTTCCACTAGTCATGCTAATTGCAGTTCGGTGTTTGAACTGCAAATAGGCCGTTACCCAATTCTTTCCCACTGAACGTTGGTTAAGAATGGATTGAGACTTGAACTTGTGCTTTGTGTCTTGACTCCATTTTGTTGTCTTTGCTCTTTGTTCCTTTTGCTGTATCTGACAGAAGTGATTGACATGGCAATGTGATGCTGGCATCATTTCCACTGGGGGAATGGGGTTACTGGGGTGAATGGTTCACTGTCATCATTGGTTTATGTGGCCTTTCTAGCACTAGGTAGTTGGTGTTTAGTGCATGTAGAAATGTGTTTTAAAGGGGCAATATACTAAGCAAAATTCTTTTGTTTCTGTATTGCTGAAGACATCTGCGTACAAGAACTTCCTCTATGAATGCACCAATGGAGGTCTGCAATGCACAAAGCTATAATGGCTCAGCATGGAGGATAGCTTAGGCACAACAAGGCTACACGATTATATGCTTTCCCATGTAATGGGCAATCTTACCTCCAGATGGCTTGCATCTGGAGATATTATAGGTCTAAGTGAAGTGTTCATGTGCTTTTCCTGCGCTGCATAGAAAAAGTTAAATGTAAAGGACTGTTACTCAGGGAATCATAGAATGGCCTGGGTTGAAAAGGACCTCGAAGATCATCCTGCTGTGGGTGGGATTGCCAGCCACTAGACCAGGCTGCCCAGAGCCATGTGCAGCCTTCCCTTGAATGCTTCTGGGGATGGGACATCTGCGACCCATTCCAGTGCATCACTGCCCTCTGAGTGAAAAACATTTAACTGGAATCTCCCCTGTCTTAGTTTAAAACCATTCCCCTTTGTTGTATCACTGTCAACCCATGTAAACAATCATTCTCCCTACTGTTTATACATTCCCTTCAATTATTGGAAGGCTACAATGAGAGCTCCCCAGAGACTTTTCTTCTCTCAGCTAAATGAGGATGGTTTCCTCAACCTTTTCTCATAGGAGAGGTGTTCCTGCCCTCTGATAATTTTAGTAGCTCTCCTCTGGACCTGTTCCAAGAGTTCCACATCTTTCTTGTGCTGGGGACCCCAGGCCTGGATGCAGTACTTCAGGTGGGGTCTCACAAGAGCTGAGTAGAGGGGGACAATCACCTCCCTCTCCCTGCTAGCCGCCCCTTTTTTAAGGCAGCCATTGGCCTTCTGGGCTGCAAATGCACGCTACTGGCTAAAATCCAGCTTCTCATTGACTAGAACCCCCAAGTCCTTCTCTGCAGGGCTGCTTTCCAGTTCTTCCTCCAGTCTGTATAAATACCTGTGATTGCCCTTGCCCAAGTAAAGCACCTCGCACTTGGCCTTTTTGAACCTCATAAGGTTCACTTGGACCCAATTCTGCAGCCTGTCCAGGTCCCTCTGGATGGCTTCCATTGATTCCACTGTTCAGCTTGGTGTCATCTGCAAGCTTGCTGAGGGCATGCTCGATTCCATCATCTGTATCACTGATGAAGATGTTGAAGAGCACTGGTCCCAAGACTGACCCATAGGGGATACCACTTGTGACTGGCCTCCACCCAGATGTGGAACCCTTTGGCTATGACCAGCCAAACAGTTCCTAATCCATAGTTCTCCAATTTAGATCCTTTCTCCCTTTTTTTCAAAATGGGAGTAATGTTTCCTTTTTTCCAGTCACTGGGGATTTTACCTGACGAATATTTCAAATATAATGGAGAGTGGCTTGGCAACCACATCTGCTCAGTTACTTCTGCTGAGCTGTGAAGGGCTCTTGAGCTCGTAGAAGGTTGTCCTTAAATTGCTGCCATCTCTGTTCTGATCCTACTCCCTTAAGGACAGTCCCAGGAGATCCCATCCAGCAGTTCCTTATGTAATTGGAAGTTTGCTCTCCTGAAGTTCAGGGTCCTGACTCTGCTTTTTGCCAAGCCTGCACAAACTCCACCAGGGCATGATCACTACAGCCCAGGCTGCCTCCAGTCTTTTATCTCTCTAGTGCTCTCCTCTGTATTGGTGATCACCAGGTCCAGTAAGGCTTCACGTTGTGTTGGTCCATCTAGTACCTGGACCAGGATCTCAGAGTGCAGAAGAGAAAGCCACTTAAAGTAGTTGCTAGGAATGCAATTCCAGTATGGAAAGAAATTCCAGTATGGTTTCCACTGTAGAAGCCATTATTCTCTTGAGTTGAATATAGACAGATGCTGTAGAGGTGCAGAAATGGTGCATGTGGTGGGGGTTAAATTATCCTTTCTTTTTGGCCTGTAGCTCCTGAATTATTGTAGAATTATTGGACCTAACCTTTTCCATTAGAATAGAGAATTTTCTCAAGTTATGTCTCACGTCTGCAAGGAAGAGATCATCTGTCTAATACTGAACTTTCCGAAATACATCCTAGTTTCACAGTTCTTTCAGGGAAAGACAATCCTCACAAATACACTCACTTGTGGAGATCAGACATTAGTGTACACAGTAGCATATGCATCTTATGCATTCATTCTGTTTTAATATCTGAGTTTAAGAACCATATGCAGGAACTAGAGTGAGTTGAGCAGAGGCAACTAATATAGTGGCTGAGGTCTACGGTACGACCTAAGAAAAAAAGACAGAAGGATCTAGGCTTATTTAGCGTAGACAAAAGCACTTGAAATACGGTTACAAGGGGAACAGAACCAAGTTCTACTAAACACCGATAGTAAAACAAGGAGCAGCAGCCACAAGGTGCGGATTAGGAGGTTTGTGTGGGACATAAGGAAAAACCTTTCACTGGGAAGGTGGTGCAGCACTGGCAGAGGTATTCTGTAAGTTCTGGAGTCGTCTGTGTGGGGGCTTTTGGGATCAGCTGCAGCAAGCTAACTTGGGAGCAGGCAGCTCAACTGTTTGGTGCTGTTTGGTTGAATCCAGAAGGAGTAGTTTTGAGACTCATCCTGAAATGATTTTTATTAATGACTGAAAAGCTTATTTTCTCTCTCTGTATGGTCATCTTTTCCTGACTTGCCTGTGCCTTTTCAGTTGATCTTCTTTCCAACTTTAGTGGGTGACTGTCTTGAGAGCAGTATCGCTGTGAGCATTTGTGGGGGTATAGCTGTTGTTGCTGTTTTAGTGCAGTTGTTGGGAAAGATTGGAACAGATTGGTGCTGTGTGAAACTCACGTCACATGCTTTTATCGAATACACTCATAGTGGGATCTAAAAGTTTTAGCAGCATGAATTTGGGATGGTTGTTTCCTTTATGGCTGGGGAAGTAGAAAACGAATAGTGCACATAAAAACTTTTTAAATGATTTCCCTGAGTCTGTCTCCAAACTTCTGTTATTCACTGAGGATTGTTTCTGCAATTACAGAAGGTAGGCTGGAGCACGTGTGACAGAAGAGGGGAATGGATCACCAGTCCTTTGGAGGGTCCTTATGGAGAAGTGATGAAGCAAGAATGGAGAGGGAAAATAATCACAAAGAAATTATGCTGGGAAAAGATCAATAGCCAGAAAATTGCTCTCGTCACTCGACACCAGGACAGATGTGTTTAAAAACCTTTTCTTTATAGAGGAGCGGCCTTGAAATTGACCCATTCCATCCAGTCTATTCTTTTCATGTTAAAGCAACAAAGAAATTATTGAAAATGCAATGGTGCTTTCTTTCCAACCTAAAAAATGCAGCCGGCTCCCTTTCCCAGGTATGCAGACTGATTCCATTAACTGGAGCAGGGTTTGGAAATACCTGCTAGGGGTCTTCATAACATAACTGCTAAATACAGCTCATCTATATGGGGAATAATCTAAAAAATGAACAGCATGCACCCTTCAAAGTATGATAGCAGGGAACATTTCCAGAAGTTAAGACATACAAACATGAAAATGTGATTCTGTTACCATGTGGAGTAACACACCTCAGTGATACTGCTGGTATATACAGATTGACAGTGAAAAGAGGCAAGCAGACTGAAGGGATGGAAATGGAGAACTACAAAACAGTTCCTGTGATGGGGACCTGTAGGTGAAGATGACAATATCCTTCCCAATGAATGGTAAAAAGGGTTGTGAGAAGGAACATAAGTTCATCTGTCCACTCTGCACTAGGGAAGTGAACATGCAGGGAGACTTATTTTTCAGTTTTGAGAGATGTTACTTTGTGATGCACCCTTTTCCTTTTCCACCTTCAATCTCACCACAATCTCACCAACTTGTTTGTTTCAGTAGAAACTGCATAGTACTGCAGAGCTTGGAATAGCACAAAAGGGTGACAGAAGCCAAGGACACATGCCAGGTGATGGCAAAGGATTGCCCTGGATTTCCAAGCTCAACTGATGAGATGCCAGGCAATTTTATTTTAATTCTGTAACAATGAATTGAAGCCTGCACGTAGTCTGTTCTATTCCTTCTCCAGCTCATTTCTTTGTGGAAGAATAACTGAAGGGTGGCACATCTAAAATTTCAGTTATCTACAGTTCCACCTGTGTTAAGCAGTTTGATTTATTTATATCTTTTGTTACACATTTAAATTGATATTTACTTTGCTTAGTGTAAGACAGTAAGAGTTGAATTCTGTGCACTGCTAAGTGCGTAATATTTGCAAATGTGAAGCTCCTGTTTCTGCGTGTGACACAGTTCAGTTAAAGCTGCTTGTGTCATGCAGGAATGCCTCCCAGTCATGTTCTTATTCCATGCCTGGCTTTTATATAGGTCAATATTTCAGTTGCATTTGGGTTTGAATTCTGCCAGATTAACGTAGTTCTTGTTTAAATGAAGCCTGTAGTTTTCAATTTCACTCGAATTCTCATTAAGCAAATGTGAAGCTTTCGGCACTTGTTAAAGCATAATCGGTACAGCACCAATAGTATCCAACTCATATGTCCATCGGGAACAAGAACGGAGCATTCATAAGTGGCTGCTGAGGTTCTACGGATCCATTAATAGCTCCAAAATTTCCAGACAAAATATGGCAGTATTTTTGACTAGGGCAAATGCAGCATCTGAGCTTACACTCATTCTTCAGAAAAGATTTTTACATTGAGGAGTCTTTTGATTTATGTTTCTAGTTGCCTACTCTTCTTTCTTGAAATGGGAGAGAGGCCAAGGGCTAGATTTTCAAAGGTATTCAGATATTTCATGATGCAGGTAGGTATGCAGTGAGATGCTAAAAAAAAAAAAGAAAGAGGTTGCTCACCTTTCAATTAAACCACTGAGGATTAGATATTCATGTGCCTTTGAGAACCCTGCTTTGTGATTACCCCCATCATTAGACATCATTTAAGTCTTTTCAGAAGCGTCATCTGTACTTTCATTTCTACTCTGTGCAATTCAGACAATAGCTTTTCTTTCCCTTACAATACTATTCAGAACATCAGTATGTTATAAACAGGGTCATATAAAGTCCCTTAAATGAAAGAGCAATAAAAGCCTCTCTGTAGCAGCTTAGAGAATTGCCTACTGGGCTTAAGGGTGTTGCAGAGAAGATGCAGAAAGTACTCAGTAGTACTGGATGGGGCAGCTGAAAAATGAGAAAGGACAAGCATATTCTAGACCATCTGTTCCTTTGGAGAATGGAGCTCTTACAAGTTAACACCTGCTCTTGTGTACTCAACACGATGCTAAACATCTCTTCCATGGTTTTTGACTGAATGACATCCTTAGTGCATTTGCTTTTTCCGATTATACTGAAATGTTAAAATGAAGCAAACGATGTGTTTTTTCCTTCACTTCAGCTGCAAGGAAGGAGGAATCAGTGGCACTGCATGGGTCTTCTAAACCTACCAGTGTTTGAGAAGACCTGCTGCTGTGCCAGCGTTAACCATAATGTTAGCCCTTCAATGTGCAGAAGGATCTACTGCCGCTGTCAGTGCAGTTGCCCTAATGAGAGATTTTCATCATACAAGGATGCAAAAAGGTTGATACCTGAGCAGTGCTCTTAACTAGCAGGCATTCTATAAATACTCACTGTTTATATATAGATATGTTAAATATTTAATAATAGATTTATAAGTGAAATATGAATATGGGATTTGCAGCAGAGAGAGAGAACAAATAAGAAAGTTAAAAACAGGTAGCAGTCTGACTTTGCTATAATGGTTGATAACAATGACAGTTGATACGGGGATGTCTTATACTCGAATGTACTGCCTACATCTGATTTCAGGCCAACTTGTCAAAAGCTGGAGCAGGCTTCTCTCACATCCTAGGTCAAAAAGACCCTTTCTTGAAGTAGAACCAACTTCATAGTACCCTTGTCCCAGTTCAGCTTACTTCTAGCCAATTGTAAAACTCCCACAGAACTAAATCATTTTATGGTATCACAAATCCAGTCACACAGCAGGTGAACAAAATCCACTCACGAAACATCGAAAGTACCACCAACATTAAATACAGAAAAGTGAAGCCTTATGGATTAAAAACAGAGGCATGTATGCTCCTATTGATTCCACAGTGAAGATGAGAAATCCTAGTTCATCTTTAGGCTAATTATAATATGACAACAGTTGTGCCTATTGCAATATGCCTTGACTGCAATTAAATATTTGATGAGAGAGAGACATGATCTAATCCTTGAGTTCTAAATCCTTCAGGTTTTTTGGAATGCTAGATCCTAATCAGAACCAGCCTGCTTTGCCATTTGGCCTCCTTTAGAAGTGTTTGATAAGAGCCACACTGTTGGAATTAAACCTGAGATAGCCATAATCTTTCAAAAAATGTATGAGTCTTTTGAGATGTCTGTCTTTCGAGGCTATGATTTCAGGGACTTGAATTTGAACTCTGATTCAGCCTGAAGCTCATGTACCTTCGTAATTCAAATGCTACTGACTTGACCTCTCCTTCCATTTGATCCAGGCCTGTAAGTGTTCTTGCAGAGTATAAACTCAGTGGATTTACTGCATACAGTTAACCAAGTGTAGGTTGGTTGTCTGTCTGTACTGAGTGTTATTAAATGTTTACAGTCAGGTGAGGCAGTGGTGCAGAGTCCTGCATGCATGTGAACTTGATTGAATACTGTTCAGTGTTTTCATTAACATTTTCACTGGAGACTGGAATGGAGAGTATGCTAATCAAATTCATATGCAAAACAAAGCTGGAAGCAATCGCCAATGCATCGGAGAATAGGATTAGCCCAGAGTGTGACTATGATGAATTCAAGAAGTGAGCTGAAATCAATAAGCTGAGATTCAATAAGCATGAATGTAAAGTAGTTCACATAGGAAGGCATAATTAAATGCAAAAATGGAAAATGGGGCTATCTGTAGGCGGCTAATATGGACGGAGAGACAAAGAGGTTTTGCTCCCTAAACCAAATCTAGAAAGACAAGGAATCATTTTTATTCCTGGTAGTGAGCAGCCAATAGCTCCAAAAATTAGCTTCAAGTCCGGATCTAGCTTTTAGCTCCACATGAGCTTGTCACTGATGATGCATAATTAAAGGTGAAAAAAAAAATTCATCCTAAAATCATTAGCTGAGCGAGCGTTTTCTGTTCTCCAGAGAAGAGGTTAGCTCTAAACTAAGGAATTTACAAGATTCTGTTGTTCCTTCTTCAGTTCTCTGTGATCACTTAACCAGAATCTCTCTTTCTATTCCCCACACCTGATGTGGACTGTCAGAGATGCACATTTGCAGAACTGGTCGACAGCTATTTTGCCCCAGACAACAACTGTGACCCGTGTCATAACCTACCATATGTAGCTCCTGCTGGATCTTTTATGTCAAAAAGAAGCACATCATTTCTTATAATTATTGATCTTTGCACCTGAGCTTCTAGATTGACAAGGGCCTGTTAATGAGAAGAAAAGGTGTCTGTAGGCTGCAGTGCTTAAAGCTGGAGTCTTGGTGTCGTGAGCTGAGATAGGTGAGCAGATCTCTGTACAGCCCTTGCAAACTGTGATATGAAAGGACTGCATGAGTCAGTACTCCCTGGAGAGAACACAGGTTGTATAGGGATGAGATTAAGAGAATTCAGTCTCCACTTCAGGCAGACTAGAGCTGTAAAGCATGATGAGAGAACCAGACCCTTTTCTTTGCAGGGAGAACAATATGCACCATTGTTTGAAAGGAAGTTTGTTTGCTTGTTTTCAACAGTTCAGTGAACACCTTCTATTACCCTGATAGAGCTGTCTGAGTCAAAACAAACCCCAGTCCATATGCCCCGAAGGAGACTTTTTTCAAGTGCTCATTGGGCATAAGTCGAGTGTTGGTTTATCAGCTGCTGCTATCATGAGAGGGACTAAGTAGAGATCATTGGGAACTGCTAGTGCATCATACCAAAGGTCAAAATTGGGATCTTTTGAGAGCTGCTAATGCTCACGTTCCTCTATTAAATCCATCCAGACTCTTTTGCTCCACTGGCTGAGAGCTGATTTTATTTTCCAGTCTCCTGTTCCTTCCCTTGTTGATCTTAGGCTAGAGATTTCTGTTTTGAGAGCGCACTTCAAGGAATCACAGTTCTTGAAGGGCCTATTGAGAGGCAAAAACAAAATGATGTTTTATATGTGCTTGAGGCTGTTAAAGAAGAGTGTTTTTTTCTTTGTGAGGCTATGAGAGCATCTTTAAGTGAGGTGACAGCTAAGAGATTAGCTGGAACTGTCAGTGGGCTGCGTGCATTTAGAGTTCCTAGGGTCTTCCAGTGGGGGAGCGGTAAATTGAATGCTGGAGAGGTGTTAGATACTATGGGTTACCATGACCTGAAATTTTGCCTTCAGGATTTGTCCTGAAACATCGCTGTGGCAGAATTGCTTCTGATGAGGGCTCTTGCCATGTTAAGAGAGTTTTCTGATGAAAATTTGCCTGAGTGGGTAGGATGAAACCATGGTTTCATCATGACTTACATCTGAGTGTCCATTCTGTCTCTCTTCCTTCAACATCCTCAACTTTAGCCCTGTAGGGAAAAGGCTAAGTTGTGGCATGAACCAGTGATTGAGCACCTGGTGAGAAGGCAGGGCCAACCCAGGGGAGCTCAGATGCATGCGATGCACCTTATAGAACAGAAGGGGCAGAGGCAGGATCCACTCCTTCCTAGACCTCATTAAAGAGTTGGTAGTGGAGGTGAGGGTATTTCTTGCTGGAGATCCCTGTCTTCTTGAGGCCTTCTAAAGGTAAGCAGCTTCTTTTCTTCATTTCTGTATCTGTGGCTGCTGCATTTGGCCGTGTTCTCATTTGTTGTAGCCAGAGGCTTTGCTTCCCCCTCCGCTATTGTGGTACTTTCTGTCCCTTGCTACTCTGCTGTTGTTGCATTGTTGCAACCTCCCAGCAAACAAATTAAGAGGTATTAACAAATTGCAGTGGGATGTGGTGCTCATCCTTCCCATATAAGATGTCATTTGTGGGTGTTTTTAAAACTAAGTTTTAGGGGCAACTGGCTTAGAATGATCTTTAATTGGTTTAGTACAAGTTTGGTACAGTTGGTAGGGTATAAGGGCATAGGAAAGAACTCTGGAGCGAATTTATTTCCAGCTATATCCTTCCCACGTAATAGCCTTGAGAGACCATTATAATGTGGCAAAATTCAGGGCAGTCCTGAGGTGTCTCTCAGCTGTGGTGCACGATGAAGCAGTGTATCTCTGCTCCCAAAGTCAGGTAAAACTAACAATTGCTTTGGGCTCACTGTACCCAGCAATTCTTGCGTATGGCCAAGGATGTTCCATGCTGCTAAGGCCACAGCTGCAATAAGAATTCAGGGTCAGAATGCTTCAAGTAAATTGTGGGAGTACAGCAAATGGTGGGTAGAAAAGGCGTTATTTTGCTGTGATCACTTAAGACTGTGGGGAATGAGGAGTAGACACAGGACCAATTTATGGATGAGAAAAGGTTTGGCATGAGTTGGTCGGTGGGATAAAGCACTTGATTATAACGTTTAAAATGTGGTTTTTGTCATTAAGTAGCGAGAGGAAAAAAATAGCGGTTTAAGTGGCACCCTGCATAGAGCTGCTCTTAACTTTTCACAGTTATTGATAAGTCAAAACTTAAGATTTGGTGATAAACCATGCCTGCGAACAGAGCATAGGAGGGGCACAACACATGAGAGTATGCTTGCACTAATTAATTAATTGTGCTCAGGTGTATTCCTGTGTGCTAAGTACAACTGATGCAGAACAGCTGTTCCCATGCTATGAACACTCTTTCCACTGAGACTAGGGTGGCTGGATGCAGACTGCGTGTGGAGAATGGTTTCAGGAATGCTCTAGTTTCCAAGCTGTGCCTCAGAGTTTTTTGTGAGAATGCTTTCCAGGCTGTGCTGGCTGCCCAACAGTGCAACTGATTATTTTCCTGTTTCCAGGACCACCCCAAAGCACTGATTATCTTATGAATATTGATGCAGTCTGACTGCCCACGCAGTCACACCAGAAAACAATGTGACTGGCTGCTCCCCAGTGTGCTCATCTGAATGAATGCAAAGCAATTGAGATGTTAGTAGAGATGTCAGTGTTGACCACCGGCTGAAAGTCTCACACAGTCATTATTATGCCTTCTTGAAAAGCCTAGATTATATATTTCAGCTAAACGTAAGGCAAGAGATGCAGGCATCCACGGATGAGAAGGTGGAAAGAATAAGAGAGGTAGTATTACTGCTCAGCATGAGAGAGAGGTATGTGAGCACCTCGAGCCTGGCTGTCATCATTACGAGTGCTGCAGCTTTAGTACTGAGCTTGAAGCGGGACAGTGAAGCAGCTTTGCAGAAGTTTAGAGGTGAGAGCTCAGAAGTGCTGTTGAAAACATTTTGAGTCAGGTAACGCTGCCCATCAGACATGGGGGCTAACCTTTTGGTAGGAATTCAGGTGATGCTTGGATAAGGGTAAGCCATGAAATCTTGACTGAAGATGGGCAGTTTGTGTTTCCTTAAGTAGAAGAGGATGAGCTGAACGCAACAGTTAGGGTGAGAATACAACACACTGCAGACAACAGGGAGGGAATGTGACCTTTGTCTTTATGCACTGATTTGAGCCTTGGCAGGTTTGCATTGTTAAGGCCAGGAAAAGGATGTTGTAGTAATGGAAAGGCAAACTGATATGAGCCCAGGTAACTGTTTTAGCTGCAGGGAGAAAGGGTCAGGAATGTGTGCCTTAGCCATTTTCTAGCAGCAGCCTTCAAGTTTCTATACAAAGCCCATATGCAAGGACCTAGAAAGAGGTCTGAAGGAAAGAATGCCTGGGTTGGAAGAGAGTGATCACTTGTCAGGGTGATGGCATGCTTTGCAGGGATGGGAGAAGCAGATGTTTCAGAGGGAGGTTTTCTTTTTGTTCATGTTGAACAATCAGTTGTGTTCACCACCAGATTGAAGCTCAGCAACTCATTCATTTGCATGTCTTTTAATGAAGTGTGAAAAGAATTTGCATCGTGTTCATATAAAGCCAGCTCTTTCCTGGATGTTCCATATGGGGCCTTTCCAAGGTGTGAAGGGAAGTTAGTGGAGTGTGTTCAAGTCCCAAATGTGGAAGATAGCTAGGAAGCTGTTGCAGGTAGTTTGGGCTGCAATTACCAGACGTGGTAACTGTTCCTCCGTTCATGAGGTTGACAAGACATTTTTCACTTCATTAATAGTTATGATGGATGTTAGGAAATGCTTAATAAGGGTAGACATTTGAAATCCACAGGCTCTGGTAAATTGTACCACAGTGCTCACAAGAGTTGTCTGAGGTGATCTCCAGCTCACAGATGTTAATTTTAAATCTTTGTGGGAGAACAACGGAAATATTAGAAGAATGTTAATGTTTTGCTGGATTAGAAACAAAACCACCAGGATGACTTGAGCCAGCAATAGGGCAGTTATTTTGACACTGCTCCAGAATAAAAGTGGAAATGATGATATAGAATCCAGCAGCTAAAGAATTAGATGGTAAGAATGTCATTAGCACTAGTCAACACAGATTTAAGGAAAATAGGCTTTTTCAAACAAATCTGCTCTTTTCTGTGGTATTAGAAGTCTGGTTCATAAAAATGACTTCATACTTGGATTTTTGTAACATGATATAATACCTCATGGCATTCTGATAAAATGTTAACACTATGCAATTACCAATAAAGCAGAGATTAAGTGAGTTGAGAGAAAGCTAAATGTTAGATCTCACAAAGCAGTTGTCAATAGGGAATCATCAAATGGGAGCATTCATGAGTAGCTTCTAAGAAGTCAGTACAAAGCCCCACTTTATTCAACATTTCTATCAATGATCTGGGAATAAGTATACTGACTAGGAAAAAGAAAGTGGGAGACACAAAGAATAGCAGATGGATACAAAAAAAAAGATAGTGAAATCCTCATGCTTGGAATGGTTGGAGGATGCATCCTTTCTTGCAAAGATGTGTCGGACGCCCAAAATTAATTTGGATATTTAGGGAAATAGAATTACAAGTCATGCTTTCATATAGCAGCAGGGTTCTATCTTGAAAAGAGGAGTAAGGTGTTGCACAGCAGAGCTCAGATTTACAGTGTGGTAGTAAAAAAAAAAAAGGGCATTAAGGATCATGGAGCTATAAACACAGCAGCAATGAACTGTTGTGAGAACTGGTTTTCCCTCTCATATAGTACTGGTGAGTCCAGATCTGATAGGGTATGTCCATTTCTAGCATCCACATTTTCAGAGCATGTTGTGTATTAAACAGGCACGCAGAAGGAGCATTCAGCATGACTTTGTGGGGTGACTTGCAGTGAGACTTCAAGATTAGTCTGTTTAATTTATTTGAAAAGATTGAAGGGGGACTTGATTACAGGGCATAAGTATCTTCATAAAGAAAAAAAATGTATGTGCTACAAAATCTTGTGCTTTAATCTAGTGGAGAAAGGCATAGCAAGGACCATGATGTGGAAATTGATGTCAGACAAATTCAAATGAGAAATTAGGCCCAACCTTTCAACAGTGAAGGTGATCAAACACTGGAACAGACTCCTTTAGGATGTGGTAACTCTTCATCACCTTCAAGCCAAGACTGGATACCTTGCTAAAAGAAAAAATAAAAAAGGATGAATTAGCCAGGTAACAGTCACCGCACTGAGTACAAGGAGAACTGGGTGAAGATTAAAGCCCTGTGACATATAGAAGGCTAGAGGGGATTGTTTCAACCTCTGTTCTGGCCTTAAAACATACAAATCTAGCAAACCTGATCTCTCTTGGCAGTGCTTTGCTCGTTTCTTGCATCTTTCTTCTGCTGTCACTCTTAGGAATATATTGCACAGAAACTTGCAAATGGCAAACAGAGAGGCAAACGACACCTTTAGATAGATCTGAAATTTCTTTACATCTGCTGCCCTTCTCCTTATCTCTTTCTGTAAATGTTGATGGAGAAAGACCAAAAAGAAAAGATGACATTTCAACAACAGGGAACAGGACGATTTTGAGAAGGAACTTGTTTACTCTGGCATATTTGTCGCTATTAGCAAAAAAACAAGAGTGGGAAGCATTTGTATCCCAGGTGATAATCCAAGCAGTTGAGAGGAGAGTCTAATTGAAGAAGTAAAAGTGGTGGATTGTGCGAAGTATATCAAACTAGCACATTAGTGACTGCAGTGGCAGCAGCAGCAGTTGCCTTGTGCAGAGGAGAGTTCAAGGAATCTCGTTAAATTGGAGCACTGTGCAGTCATCAGTGGCACATAGTTCCATGAAGGAAAATGCCTACTGTTGGATGTGGGATGCAGTAGTGCTGGACAAGTGAGTAGGAAGCACCTCAGCAGGGAGAGACTTGAGAGTGATGATAGCAGCATGCTCAACAGGTGCCTGCACTGTGTCCTGGTGGTCAAGGGGCAAGTTTCTTTTGGGGGTGCATTAAACAGCTTAGCTTTTGGTTAGCCCTGAAGTGGTCAAACAGGTGGACTCAATGGTCTTTCAAGGTCCCTTCCAACCATTCTGGTCCATTCTATTATCTTTCAAAGCTTTAGTCAAGGCATAGCAATTTGTGCTTGAGTATTTATTGAACTCAGCAAGCTAAAGCCTTGAGATGATCTAAAATAGGGATACTAAACTCTGCATGACTTGTTCTCACGATAATTTCAGAGTATGTGAGATAGCTTATGTTAATACTACATTTACAAAGCCTAAATGTAGTATGTTCTCTGTAAGCTGAGTGGCCGAGGATGTTTCTGCACTTGAGAACATAAATCCAGGTGCAAAACAAATGATATCAATCATACAAGTTTTGGGTGCGAGGACTGGAAGTCATTCATACCAGTGCAGGTACTCTTCCTCCTGTCCTTGTTGTACAGCTTATCATTTCTTCAGGACTTGAGAGCCTCTCTGTTAATGTGAGCCCACTTAAAAATTCAAAGACCTAATTCTCATTCCGTGTACCATTAAGACAGTCCTGTCAGTGATGAAGAAGCCTGTTTGGGACACTGGAATGTGTCAACTTAGCATAAGCCTCTGTGCAAACAGAAGGCTAGCACTGTAGTTCAAAGATGATAGTTGAACAAGATTTGCAAGTCAGAGGCTTGAAATTCCACAAAGGAAAGATCAAACAGCCTCTTCCTTTTAACAAGCATTTCATTTCTTTAGGGGACTGGACAGTTTTCATCCAGAAAATAAATGCAGAAATTTCATGCAGAAATTAAATGCCACTATTGATATATATAACAAAATGTTATCCCTGACACACACATTGTCAACTGCCAGCTCATCAGCATATCTGGGAATCCGTAGAGATGGTCCCTAACTAGCTGGATTCAGAGCTGTTGTCAGCAGAGATCATACTTGCACCCTGTCTCTCTCTGAAGTACACATCCTGAGTTTTGCAGATAATTTTAGAAGCCACTTCAAGACTGTGCATTATCCCTTTAACAGACCAGACTGTAAACTTAGGCACAAGCACCTCTGAACCTTGGGGCATTTGAATTTCAAATCTTTTTTCTGTGGTATTACTCTGTTTCCACTGCTGATTTTAAAATGCAACGCCCCCTCTGCCCCAGCTTTCCCCAACCTCCCAAAACGAGTGCAGGCTGGAGAATGCTAATTCTGTTTCATGACAAGTTATGAGTTTCTGAATTTTGTTTTTGATCCGTGTTGGATTACGCCCAAAACTTTTCAAGCATTTTAATGAAGGAGAACTGTGTTAAAATGCCTACTCTGCCTTTGGAATGGAAATGATAAGTATTTTAATTTGGGTTTCTCTCTCATCCCATGAAAGTGTTTGGGTAGTCTGCCCTAGACTTGAAGTGTTTTGGCTTTCACTAAGCATCGCATTTTGACCAGAAAACATTTAGTTTGTAATGTTTCACCAACTGAACTCGAAATTCTGCTATGGTAGTAGAGCTTTCAGCACATCTGATTGTTAAACGAACGGCTGATAGCATGACCTCCATAAGAAAGAAAATAGATGCTGAGATGGCTTCTGCCTCTTACTGATGTCACAGCAGATAACCATGGTGACCTGTTGCTGTGGACACGATTACCATTGCAACCCTTTTCAGATACATTCTGGGCTGTATCGGTATGTGCAGGTATCACTTTTTCAGGGTTGTAGCTCCTCTGTGCAGAAGCTTTGGCTATTCGCAACAGGAGCATTTGGTATTTACTTATCATAGAATCATTAAGGTTGGAAAACACCACTAAGATCATCTAGTCCAGCAGTCGGCCTGTCCCCACTTTGCCGGCTAACTCCTCATGTCCCTTAGTGCTGCATCTGTGCAGTTTTTGAACACCTCCAGGGACAGTGACTCCACCATCTCCCTGGGCAGCCTGTGCCACTGCCTCACCACTTCTTCTGAGAAGAAATGTTTCCTAATGTCCAATCTGTACATCCCCTGCAACTTGAGACCATTTTCTCTTGTCCTACTCTTATTACCTGGGAGAGAAAGCCAACCCTTGCCCTGGCACAACTTCCTTTTAGGGAGCTGTAGAGAGCAATAAAGTCTCCCCTGGGCCTCCTCCAGACTGAACAATCCAAACTCCCTCAGACGTTCCCCATAGGACTTGTCCTCCAGACCCCACACCAGCTTCATTGGGCCCTTCTTTGGGTATGCTCCAGGGACTCAATGTCTTCCTTGTAGTGAGGGGCCCAGAACTGAACACTCAAGAAGCCATCAGTCTTTTGCACCATGATATAACAGTCAGCTTATTCTACATTATTAAACTGATTTAAAATCATTCTTAAAAATGATGCTTGTGGAGTATCTGGCAGCTCAGAAATATTACACAAATTGTTAGAAAGGAGGTGTAGATAGGGTGGTAGGAAAGTGGGCACAGAAAGGGCTTTTCTATAAAAGGATTGAATGTTGTGACCCAACTTTATCACAAATAGAGTAAAAGGTCTGTCAGGTACCTGAAGATGTCTTACATAGGCTTTAAAACTCCTAGGTTTTCTTTTTTTGAAACTCATGCTGTTACGAAAGACGTATGATACTATCCAAATTCACCTTAAAATCAGTTATGGGTTTGTAGTCATATTTCTCCTTTTGGCAGCCTATATGTCAGATGTTGAGGATACAACGTCAAATCAGTCGCAGGTTGGTTCATGGTAGTGCCCTCATTATCAGCATTTTTAAAGGCTTTTCCTGTTTGATCTGTGCAGCCAATCTGGCCGATATCCTTCCAAAGTGGAAGCAGATGGAGGGAACTTAATTTGGCACACTTGGTGATGGCAGAAAGGTGCCACGTGCTGGGGGACTGTGTGCTATGTCCTCCTGCATGGCTGGTAGACAGCTGTGCCCAAAGCCTCCAGCTGCAGTCTGTCTACAGCTGCTATGGTTCAGGTTGCTGAGCCCTGTGTGCGCTCCACAGTGGGAGGACAGAGCAGAGCATGGGTGCAGGGCTGCCAAAGGGCCTCCCGTGGTGCAAGAAAGCAGGGGAATGTTTAAGCAGCCTTCATCCGAGCAGGATGAGTGCCATCAAGTAGTTCTCTCAATTCCTTCACCAATTTGTCTTGATTGCACTGACACTCTCTTGGCATTCACATCCTGTCATTATTCCAGTGAGCACATTTATGACGAGGAAGGTTTGTGGAAAGAGTAGATTTCAGGTAAAGCTCTCTGACAACAAATTTTGAATTCCCAATTGGCAGCACTGGTACTCAGAATTCTGATTCGAGGAGTGTGAGATTCCTTCGGGTGAGGGAGGGAACAAATGCTCCAAAGGATGCAGGCAGCCAGTCCTAGCTGCTTATGCTTTTACAGTATGCACCTTTCTGGGAGGCTCTGGCATTTAAGCAGTGTGCTAGAAGCTACTGACTGAGATTGCAGGCAAATATGTTTCAATCTGGACTAATTTTAGCTAGCATAATCTGTTTCCAGTTTGTGAGTGGAAGTATGTGATGACATATGTTTGTTTCTTTCATTCTGTGCCTCTAAAAATGAATGGAAATGAGATTTAAAAAAAAGAAACAAAAAACTGAAATATTATGGAGTCACTTGCAGCTGTAATTCCATTTAGCCTCCCTCAGTTTGCTCACATTACTTATCTCAGAGCTAACTAATTAATTCTTTTTTTTTTTTTTTGGGGGGGGGGGTGATGTTTCTTTTGTCAAACCATTGCACCCTTCTCTTTCCTGCTTTCTTACTAATGTGGTTTAGGCAGGATACACATTCACAACACCAGTTCCCTTCTGTAGGATCCACAAGAACTAATTTCCTATGTCTCCTCTCCAACCACGTAGACGTGGGTACTTAGCAACTCCCAAAGTCTGCTTCTTCACTGTGGAGCATCAGTTGTCCACGGTGGACTTCAGTTGTCTGACTCTTTTGTTTTCCTTTGTCCTGGGGAAGATTTAATTCCAGTGCAAATTTCCTTGTTCTTTATTGTGATATATGAGCTATAATATATGTGAGGGTGAGTTATTTTGTTCATTCCATCCTGAACTTACTGATGTGTTTTCTTTAATTTTCTGTGAAATTGAAGCAAAAAGTGTCATACAGAGTAGTTAAATTAACTTGTAGACTTAATACATTATAGTATGTGAAGCACCTAGAAGTGAAAGGGGCCTCAAACCCATAAAAGTAGAGTTTCTTTCCATTCTAGCGCTTGGCACAGTACTGGGAAGTACACGTACTGCGAAGGAAATGACTTCTAATTTAATTATCACTGAACTTGATTTAATCAGACTCTGTGAACGAGGCGAGACTGAGCCTAGGCAGAGCCAAAGGGATCCTTTACAAGGGACCTTGCCTGGTCGTAAGGGACCCCACAACTGCAAGGCACAGGCCATGAGTAAGGTGTTCTGTGGCCTCATTTGGACAATTAATTCGCTGTGAGCAAAACAGTACAAACCCCTGTGTCCCGGCCTTAATTCCAAGGAATGGTTTTATTTTTTTTTTCCTCTCTGTTTTGTGGAATTCTGTGTTCAGGCTCTTTCACACAATTGTGTGTGAGGTTAATGCACCCTAGTGAACAGTTGCCCAGGGTGGCTGCAGCCCTGGTGTGGCACTCAGTCTCTGGCTCGCTTGTCCTGAACAGAACATTTTGGGATCTTTCTGGCTGTTGAGCACTGCGTAAATGCTATGCATGGTTATCAAATAAATTGTCACCTCATAAGTTAACTTCTAATTACGCAATTACTTTATGTGGCATTAATAAAAAGTAATGTGAGATTTTTCAGCATACTCTAATTTTAAGTAAATAATTTTTTTTTGAGACCAAGTGATTTATTAAATTAATTTTTTATTAGGCTTAATTTGGACTCTGAGCCACTTTCACTGATGCTACCGCATAAAATTATTATGTAATTAGTAATACAGTTGTCATACTTATAAGTAATGGTTTTACTTAGAACAAATTAAAAAGAATTAGATTTTTTTAACGGAGTACTGGGTCTCAGGGGTAATAACAATAAAGGATAACTTACATAGGAAAGGTGTAATGAAGTTTGATCATCCTTTGGAAGCATGGTTTTATAGGGGTCACCTCAGCAGCTATTCTTCCCGCACACCAGCTATTTCTGGGGTGGAACGTGCTATGTGTTTTCTGCCTTCACTCAGCAATTAATCAAGTTTGTGGGGTGCAAGTGGTTCCAGCTCCAGATGTTCCCACCTCCTGGCTGGGACAGCTCATGAAGCAGCTCCTTCCCTAGCATAGCTGTAAAGGCAGCCTGGCAGGCTCAGCTGATGTCAGAGTGATTCAAGCTAATCGAGTGAGCTCCAGGTGCAGCAGCTGCCCAAGGAGCTGCTTGGTTGGCCCATAGGTGGGAGCTGCAAGCACTGGGAGGGAGGCTTGAGGGAGAACTGCATGCACTCTGCCATCCCTTGTTAGATTCAGCAGCTTCACACCCTGTGAAGTGCTGGTAGTGTTCAGAACTGTTGCCATTAAGCACCATTTGGTGAGGGAGGATGTCTAGGAGAGCAGTGGTAGTGTTAGGCCTTTGTCTAGTTTTCCCCTTGGAGGGGTTGCAATTCCACTCAGGTTCTTCCAGGCTGGAACTCTGGGATGGCTTTTGTAGCCAGGCCTGCCAACATCAGGTCCTTTACTGCTTTGCTTTGAGAAGTTAAAACTTCTTCCATGTGGATGTCGTGTACCTGAATATAAAATGCAGAATCTGAGCAGGGAGGGAGAGAAAACTCTGGGCAGAACAACCACTGGGAAGCCCTTGCCCCAGGGAGAGACTGGCTTCTCTAGGGAAGGTTGAAGCCCATGGCAGAGCAGGCAGGGAGAGCAGGAGAGATCACCCGGAGTTGCAGCTGCCCGCACCTTTCCTATTATTCCCATTGTAAATAAATTGCATTTATCATTACCAGCACCCTTTGTCTCCAGGCTTCTGAGGTGTTGAAAGCTCTGGTTAAATGGATTGCCCAAAGAAAACACTGTCACATTTGCATAATATTTTCATAGACACTGAGCTCAACCTGAGCCTGAAGGAAGACAGGGATGTTCCCTGCATATTTTATATTCTCTTCCTCAATTCCCACTAAAGCGAGCTCTAAATTGTGGCACGGATGTGGGTACGTGTATGATGGAGAAAGACGGATGAGAGATCTGGATTTGTCTGGGGTATTTCCAGACACTCAGTTTAAGAAGCTACTTACACCCCATGGAAAACTCTCAAATAGTGCTATTTAGAAACAAATCTGCTCACATTTCAGTTTGTGGGATTTTTTTTTTTTCCAGTATTCATCATTCTTCATTACTAAGGACATCTGCATGAAAACTGTCTTTTTTTTTTTTTTCTTTTTTAAATCTTAGGAGTTCATCTGCCTCTGCTGATTATCCCTTCCCTCCCCTCTCCTTCTGAAGTCATTATCTTCTGATTGCATTACATTTGCAGCCGTCCCACTGCGGGTGCTCTTCTCATCAAAATTCTCACTTTACACAGGGAAAAGAATAGGTCAGCCCACGGAAAGGAAACCTCAAGTGAAGTCTGGCCCTGGCAGAAGTGGGGTGCTAGGATCCAGTCTGGGTCGCTGCCCCTCTCAGCCATGGCTGTGCTTGGCCACTGTTATTTCTGTAAGGATGCAATGAACCCAGTCAAGTGTCTTCCACAGACGGTGTCTGAACAAGAGTTAGAGGAGGTATTTTTCACAAGATGCATATTTGCTGCAAGATGCGATGTCATTTGTGTTGTTTACCCTGCAGATGTTCGTAAGCTTGGATTCATTTAAGGAAACTGTTTCACTGCAGGAGTGGGGAGGAGCAACTGGAAATGTAAAACGCTGTTCACTTCCTTCAAACCAGAACTGTAAGCCTGCTGTAGGCTGACACTGTCTGACCATGTAGTATTTATCTGAAGTAAAAAAGCATCCTTAGGAGAAGATAAGGTAGAACCTTCTCAGCACGTGTACGAGCCATGGTTTGCAACCTTACTTGGAGTTGGGAAGTGAATATCATCACAGGTCTACCATGTCTTGCTGTAGCAGCACAGTTTTAGCAATGAGTCTTCCTGTGCGCTAGGGAAAAAAAAAAAAAACAAACAACCCCTTTTGTCTTTCTAAACCCCTTAAAAGAATTAACAAGAGGTGGAATTATTCTGATGAGTATAATTTCACAGCATGGGCAACAAAGTTGTGGCTTAGCTGAGGCCACAAAACAAGCTGGCGCAAAAGCTGAACCCAGCTCCCAGGTGTTCAGTCACCTGGATCTGCTGTTCAGCTCAAACCTATCAGACACCCCCTTCAAAAATTATCCTATAGCGTGTTTTGCTAAGCCCATCCAGAGACTTAAAAGCAAATTCACATATGCAGCCTTTTTAATATTCCTCTTTATCTGCCTTAGCTTCCTTCAACCACAAGAGGAGGTTCCAAAATAGCAATGATAAAATTATATCTTAAAGGATGAACTTGAAAATTCTTCATGGGGTTCTGTATAAAACCTAGTGGGATTGGGAAACAGATCTGCCAGCAGATCTATGTGCTGCTGACCCATCAGAGAAATGTGAGCTTTGTTCACTACTCTGCTCCTATCTACGTGCAAGTGGTGTTGCAGAAACATATTGTTTGTTTCCATTGTTCAATCCCAGCTCCTCCGTAGAGTTTTTTTTTTCCTTTTCTTTTTTTTAAAGGGTAATAGGTCTCTTCACTTTCATGTAGCAAAACCCCTGTATGCCTAAGACAGCAACAGGACCATAGCAGTAATGCAAAGCAAGAGGAAGTGAAGTTTGTAAACCATTTTGTATAGAGTGAGAGTGACAACCCTTTCTTTCCAAACAGGTGCCTGAGCTGTTCTGGTTTGCCCCAGGAGGCACTGGAAAGATAATTCTAAATAAGAGCTCCCATACATGTGTTTGCTTTGTATCCCTGGCTAGGGGATGTCAGCAAATATTGAATTTACTTCTTGAATTAAGTGACCATGCAGCAGCACATGATTGCATTTAATGCTACTTTGGTACTGCAAGGAGTATCAGTGATAGAAATGGGTTTAAATGTAGGATGATCTGATTTCCTGCTATCCCATTACAGTTGGTAGCTCTGCAGTGTTATTGCACAGGCTTGGTGTCTCCTGGTTGATGGGTACTTCAGCCTCAGGATGTATTTGCAAATGGATAGGCAGCATGTTGGGTGGTTTGATCAAGTGTTTGTTCCTTAAGAATATGCAAGGGACAAGGGTATGACCTTTTTTCCATTTTAAATCATCTAGGTCAATCAATATCGAGCAACTTGTGGATTTGTTTTTGAGCTTGTTCTCCAAAAACGGCATTAGGCATATAGAGTTCTGTAAGCAGAAGAGACTGCTCAACTTGAAACCAAGTAATTATGCAGAATGAATATCCCTATGGATGCTTCCCAGGGCTGAGCCATACTTAAGGATGATAAGGGGGTTGGTTAGGTTACTCCCAGTTGTGTATCCTTTGGGGAGATGAGGCAGAAAATAAGTCTGAGGCCAGCAACAGCACAGCATCTGGTGAGCCCAGCACGTATCCAGCTTCGTGTGCCACGTACGTCTTGTTTAAAAAAAAAAGCAACAGAGGAATTCACATTGTTGAAGTTAATCGCTGGATTAAATTGCCATTCGTCAATAGCAATGTAATTTGTATTATAAATTACAGCTGCCTAGCTCTCGGACACATTTTATCAATGTGTTTCAAATTATTTAATAACAATATTTTTTCAGAAAATAAGCAGTGCCACTTCTTTTCACCCCACCCCTTTTCACATCAGCCCATTCTGTGGGTTTCCATCACCGTAATAGCCAGCTCTGCAAAAACTCCTGCTAAATAAATTATCACCAGGAGTCTCAAAATCCATTACCATAAACAAAGCCATTTTCCCCTCCCCAATCGATGGCCTGCTGTGTTGCTGCTAATGGGACCGTACACACATGTTGCACAGAAAGGAATTCATTTGCAAGTTCATCAGATTTTTTTTTGTTTGTTCATTTTTCTTGATGGAGAGGAGAAAGAAGTGTCAGAAAATGTCTCACTGAACTCCATATTTTGTGTAGAGGATAAGTCCTTCAGCCTGCAGGGGCACATTGACTTGGACACTGGGAGAAAATTTTCTGTACTAATTCATGGCAAAATGGGAGAAGGCAGAAAATGGGAAGGAAGCTCCAGAGGATGTGATTGCTGTCTTTGTTCAGGGCATTGTTTTTGGCTAGTAAAGCATCTGTGTATTCTGCTACTGGTTTAAAAGTGTATCTGAATTGTTTCTTGCTGTATCCTTCTCTGTTTCAGTCCTATCTTCATCTTTCAGTTCTGCCCTGGTGCTTGCAGGCTGATTCCCTGCTCTCACAGCCACGGGCATCCCACACACAGTCTGCCACTGCACTGCAATCATTTTATTCTTTCCTATTTTGTACTGAGTACACTTTTCTTCTTAAAAGTGAATAATCATTGATGTTTCTTTCTCTTTTTTTTTTTTTTCTTTTCTACAGGTAAGTGGCCATTCCTGTTTTTATCAGACTGCTGAACAATCGGCAAACCTCAGCTCTCAAAGGTACTCTTTGCGGTATGGTTTCTTCCTAAGCACGTTGAAGTATTTTCCTTGTCTGCGTTTGTACAGCACCTCAGCAGGAGATTCGAGATAGATGAACTGGGATTTAACCTTAACCAAACAATAATTCCTCTCCTTTGATTTCTGAGGTTTAGTCGAGCCTTGCCGAGGTGCCCAGAAATAAGGAGCTAACGGTGCAGTGGTGGGGGAGATTGTGTGTGGCTCTTCAACTGCCAGGTACAAACACATGAAAGGGCTGTTAGCACAGTGGGAGGCACACTGTGCAAAGCTCTCCCAAACATCAGGTCAGCTTAGGCAGGTGCACTGCCTCTTGCATATTCCAATTCCTTTTGCATTGTTCTCAGTGGGTGCCTATTAGAGGAATACTAAGTCTAAGGTATGCACGGGAGCTCAAGTACTACAAGTGTTTTTGTAGACATTTCTAAATCTGGCAGGGCTGGTTGCTAACTAGCAAGCATACATCTGTATCTTCTGCTGCTCCTTCCCCTAGGAAGGAAGTGTTGCCAAAAGGGACCTCAGGAAAAGACGTGTTCTGGGGGGCTTAAACCATACAGCTGTCTGCAGTAGTTGCAAAGTTGTTAAATCATATACTTTTAATGTTTTTGGTGATAGGAATCCAGAGTATTTTCTTTCTTTCTCTCTTTTTCGCCCCTTCTATAACGTGAAGGTGTTCAAAGTGTTTAGAGAGGAAATAGTGATGTTATATTTTCAAGACTGTGGAAGTTAGATCACTAGGGGGAAAAAAAAAGAAATGCAACAGGCAGTGACAATAAATGCAGAGGACCTCAGTTCCCTGAAACATGGGACAATTTTAAAGTCCTCTGATTAGTTGCATGATATTTTTTGGTGCTGAACGGACAATTATTTTGTGGTGTGACTAAACTATTATCTCAAATGAGTTGGACACAGCTCTGCGTATTACCAAGAAATGAAAGCCTGGAACATATTAAATATCAATATTAATTAATGAGTCTTGGACACATACAGGAAATTGCCTTAAACCTCCAACCTTCTGAAAATATCTTCAAGTGGGATTACCGACATGAAGGATTTGATCTAATTATCAGTGCTAATTTCTTTTATGATGGTGGTAGCAACACTGTTGTTAAAAAGGCGCAGTCAAGATTAGCCACCTACAGTATTAATGTTAATCCCTTATCCTTATTACTAATATTTTAAAACTAAATCTTTTAGAAATTATCACCACCAGTGCTGCTTCACAGTTTATTCAGTGTAGGCAATTAGGTAGCTCAATTTTCTCATCCTGATGTGCTGGTTTGGGGCTTTATTTCTTGGAGCTTTCTTCTCCTGAAATTGACGTTATTGGTTACACTTTTCCAGTCTTTGTGTGATTTGAAATGCTAGCTGTACACTATAAGGGTAGGAGGCAGGTGGATAGATTGAAATGATTTAGCAAGATTATGTGTTTTTCCCTCTGGCTTAGCCATTAGAGGTAAGCAAACTCTGTGAAATAAACAAAATCCAAGAAAATTGTGATGAGGGGGCCGGAGAATAACAACAAGAAAAGGCAGCTGTGCGAAGATAGAGCACCTCCATCACTCCATTGGGTTTTTTTGTTTTATTGTTGTTTTTTTTTTCCCCCTATTAGAACCTGTGCTCAAAGCCTAGCACTTTTTGCTGGGATGGAGCAGAGAGGTCTTGTGGTGGCTCTGGGAGGTATATATATGGCTCTCTTGGCTACCAGCAGAACAGGTACTCTTAGGCTGTCGATCATTGTGCCTTAGCAGGCCAAATGCTCCCAGAAAAGCCCATGAAGGTGTGGTAGCCTTGTGAGCCCGATGTCTGCTAAAAGAGCTTGTAGACAAGGGATTGCCCCTGAGAGGCACTGATAGCTCAGTTCCCTGCGAGCCTTCATCGTTGGGAACAGAGAAAAACTCATCTGACAACCTGCTGCCTCCAGCGCTGACACAGAGAAATGCTACCTATCTGTGCAGTTCATTATCTGTTACTTGCATCTTAGCGAATAAAGTTGCTGCTGAAGAAATCCCACAGTCACCAATGTCATAACAGACAGCACAACATGCTATCAGCTCTTAAATGTCCAACCCATCAACACAAATTGGTTCTTCTGAACAGCAATCCCATGCAGAGATCAGGTTTCCCTTGACACTTCTTTTTTTCCTCCTGTCCTGGTTTCCTTTCTCAAATACTGTGAATGGTCAAGTGATCTCTTCTTGCATAGATCTTGGAGTATTTTAATTGGCACATGGTCCTCAGCTGGAAATGAATGTATTGAATTGGTGCTTTGTTTTGTTTCTAGTGCTGTTTTATTGACAGCTCTTTCTGGGTAATGATCCAGACCTCTGCAGTGCTTTTATATAAACACGTGATGCTTTGATAGGGAATAGCAGGCTGGGACAGGGCTGTGTAGCTGGCAGGCTTTAATTCAGCCATTGTGCCAACGGGTACAGGACTTATTACCTGCTCCTGAGCAGACAGCAATTAAAAAAATGCCACTTTTTAGAGGGCTGTCTCATTGCCTTGCATCAAAACAATTGAGCAATAAAGGGCAATGCACAAGAGAAATGTGAGAAAACCTGGCAAATTCCTATGTGACAGTGACACTCATTCATAGTTCTGCAAATTAGCAAATAAAGATGATAACAATAATAATAAAAAAGAATAAAGACGGCGAATCACATAATACTCTTGATTCACATAGTTTGGAAATTGCTAATTGTCTATACCTTTCTAATGCTCTGGATCAGATTTCATAGGAGTAATAAACTTTTGGTAATGTGGTACCTCTCCCCCTGCAAATGTCAATCTCTGCTGAGCAGCGTAATATTTCTGTAGGTGGGAATCTTTGTGTGCAGTGCACTAATTAATCTTGTACGTTTTAAGGGAGAGGAGATAGAGAGGGAAGGAGGAAGGGAGGGAGAAAGTTTCTTCCAGCGACACAGTTGCTAACTGCTAAGTTTTAAAGGAGATGCGGGCTGTGGAAAATGATAAAGGATGCAGATCTATGCAGTTGTCCTCTGTGACCTGGAGAAAGGAAGAATTTACTAAATGGGAGTAGACACAAGTGTTCATGTTTGCATGAGTATGCATACATATGTGAGCTTACAAGTATTAAGTATATGTGTACACAAACAGGTGTATCTGTCTCACTGTCTGGCAAGAGATCTCGTAGGGATGAGGAAGGGCTCTGTAGCTTGTGCCTTCTGCTTTATCCATCCAGAAGGCTGGGCGTAAGTAGTTCTCAAGTCATTTGTCAAAGATCACCCAAGCACGTGAATAGGACTGACTTCCAGAGTACTCATCCTGACACAATACCCACTGTAACGTGCTGCCAGCTCATCTAGCATCTCTGCGTCCCAGCTGGCGAGAGTAATCCTAGCTAGCATCAGAAAAGTGTGAAGGGTTTGCCAGGGTTCTAACACTGACCTCTTTTCCTCCAGTCTCCAAATGCCCAAGAGTGAAACAACTCTCCACTTTTAGAAAAAAGTTCTCCATGTGGAGAAACAACTCTACTGATCTAGCTATGTTTTGAAAACTTCACAGGGAAAAAGGGCTAGAGAACTACTACTTTATTTATTTGGGCTTTTATTTAAAAGTACAGTTCTTCAGGAGTTGTTTGGCACCTTCTTTGAAAATCTGATGCCCTCTTCTGATGTTTCTAATTCATCACTGACTCGCTTCTCAAGTTTTCTTTTTGCCTTTTCAAAATCAGTCTCATATTGCTGGAATTCAGTGGTCTCTTTCAAAGAAACTACAAGCTGCTTTCGTGATAGGGCATTGGTAAGAATCACTGGAAGCGTTTTCCAAACATCGTACATCATCTATATGCTGCTGAGTCCTGCATTTCAAAAATAGCTTGCCTGAATCTCCCTACAAAATGCCCTCCATGGATTCAGGCAAGCACTTCTTTCTAGCTGCAGGCGGTGTAAGCTTATGAAGTGGAAACCGCCTTGTTGGAGAGAGGTGTGGAGTAACAGCCTGACTCTCCTTTTGTATGAGCATGACTGAGTACCATTTTGTTTTCAAGGGAACAGTAAGTTGTGTTTATCCTTCTCTAACTGGTGATAGTCAGAGCTTTATTTAGGGTGGGCTGGCTTGCTCGAGGCTGGCTGTCCCAGGAGGGTTATCAGTGCTGTGCCATTCACTAGAGAAGTGTGAGGGAAGCAGTGCCCAGCACCAGCTGCAGCTGCAGCATCCTCAGAGCTCAAGCTCCCTGCAGAAGGACTCGTTCAACATGCTGTATGTTATTGGTGCTGTCTCTGCTGGCAGGGTTGGTTATTTGTTTCCATCCCACCCAGGTTGTTGCTTTTCCCTGTTTCTGACCCAGATAGCGTGTCGGTACCTCGGCAAGCCTGTGGCTGGCCAGTGTTCAACTGGGCGGCACGGGTGCTTGGGAGCCTGCCATGGATGGTCTGTAAATCAGTTTGTGCTGTGCAGCAAGGCTCTGGCTTAACGATGAGTCAGAAGAAAAATGTTATTAATATTTAATGCGCAAGCTGAATGTCTGGCGTGCTGTTATTAGTTACACATCATGAGGGGTGCAGTATCGGCTACCAGTCAATGCAGGTCGCTTCCTCCAATGTTCTCATTCTGCAGACTTAATTCGTACAGTATTTTTCCATTCACTGAGACAAATATCTGCTCCATTTAAAGGGGCTTTGTCAAAATCTTCCAGCTAAATCTTTAAATTGGTGTGCCTAGCTTTCAAGACCCCTTTCTGTGAGATGCTTGATTACTTCTGAGAGCAATTGCTCAAGCTGTAGGGCACTGCTGACTTCCAAAGGGGTTCTGTGCTACACCCTGGCTGTGGGACCCCACGTGGCAGAAAGCCCTTCGGGGGTGAGCCATAGGGCATATGGAGAGCAGGTCTGAGCTGTTCAAGTTTTCATGAACCTGTTCTTCAACAGTCTACTGCTTGCAAACCCTTGAAGTATGGCATTCACGTCAGGACTGTGTCATGTTGCCATCAGCAGTATTCTGCTGGTGAAGAGCACTGGATAACCCACATCTGAACTCCTCCTCAAGGCCTTTTGTCAGCCGGCTTCCCAACGTGGAGGAGGCAGGAATGTGCTGCTAAGATTTCTGAGCTCCGCACATCAAGTGAGAATAGATAGATGGCCATCCCTGACTTGGGCTCTTCTTGTCCTGTAACAGTCACTGAGCCTCCAGGAGGATGAGGTTTTATTTGTGAGCAGAAGAAAAGCTGCACAGGGTGAGAGCTGCAGGTCCAGGCCAGTAATTTGTGTGCAATTAGTGTAAAATTATGCTTTCTCAGAAAAGCATCTGGCCGCTATCTGCAGTCTGTTCCCCTTCTATTCCCCCAGCATACAGTCATTGGACTGGTGTACATTTTTTTTTCCTATTTGCTTTCAAATCTCTTCACAGCCATGTTGTTCATAAAGGTGTCACTTTGTTTTATTTTTTAACCTGCTGGAAGACTACACGCTATAAAAGAGAAAAGGAAAAAGAAAGAAAAGAAGACGAGGAAGGGAAAAATAGCTACTGTATTGCCCAAAAAGGACACATGGTTTATGAACAAATTATTTTTCTTTTCCTAGTTATTTAATACTTCATGGGGGAATTTGCAGCTTTCAGGGGTGGATTGGCTACTTGTGACACAGAGACTTAGAGGGACCCCTTCTCATTTCACACTGTTTTCATGCAAAGGTCTCTGTTCTTTGCTCGTGGTCTTGTTACCCCTGAACCCCAGCAACACAGCTTGTATTGGATTCAGAGTTCATGAGCTTCACCTTCACTCATTCCTCTTGCACTAAATTGACCAACTTGCTTGGAATTGGTGCCAATAAGAAGATTAAATGAAGCAAAACGATTGTATTTATAAACCGTGTCTCTTCTTATGGCATATAGGGGGAGGCGTGTACAGTTCCCTCTTTCTCTATTATATTTATAAGATATACCCAACTCGTGTTCATCTTGGTGAAAAAAAAAAATGATAACAAGAAAAGCAACAAAGCCATACACCGGTAATAACACTTTTGGAGTGGTTGCTGGAAAAAAAAAAATGCACTGCTCCCAGCAGAAGCAGTTGCTTTTCTTTCTGTGTATTAACCCATTCCCCTCCAAATATCTTTATTTTCTCATTCCTAGTTGTTTATATTTTTATTCTAGAGTATTTCTTCAAGGCACTTGACTGGAGCAATCTTATTTATCAAATAGAGGTCAGACTTGCTGTAGGACTCCTCACTCGGCCATTGGGCTTGTCTTTTTGTCTATAGCACTTCACATGGGAACAGAAAAGTTATCTCAGTAAGTGAAGACTGTGAGAATGAGATTTGACCGGAAAATTCTTATTTTAAGACTATTCTGCCTCTGCTTAACCAGCTTATTTTGGCCACATAGGATATTATTAAAAGATTAAAAGTTCAGCTTCACAGTGTCATAATTTTGTTATTTTTAAGTTTTAGCACGCATGCTGGAAATACATTAAGGATAATAAATGTCTATGCACAGTAATTTTTTCCATAAGAAAAAAAATAAACAAAAGCAATTTTGGTGCACTAGACCAAAACAAACCCAATAAAATCATTGTGTGAAGTAGCAGGGTGGGGATAGATAGACACAGAACGTGTTTTGAATGAATTTATTAACAATATTAATAATAATTTTTAAAATAGCTTACTTCCATAAAGTTCCAGTGACATAATCCTCCAGACTGTGACCTAGCTCCCACTGGTGTCAATGTCACCAACTGGTGTCAGTAGATTAACTGTTAAAAAAAAAAAAAGATTTTAAAATACAGTAATTATTCTCTCAATTGAATAAAAATAAAATGTTCCTTTGCACTGGAATTAAGGTCATGGTAGTTAAGGATCCTGGAGCATTTTTACCCACTTCAGAGTATTAGTCTGGAGAGAAGCAAAATTCCAGTTAGGAATAATTGCATTTATTCTCGCTTTGCTCTTTTTCTTCCACTTCAGATCTCCCTGTCCCTTCCTGTAAATTAGCGGTGTTTCAGTAAATGGAAGTTTTTTGTTTGTGGAGTTTGCAAAACATTCAGTGATTTCTTGTGGAAGAAGCATTAATAACTGGCATATTGGTGCTAATAAGTTGTGTGCTTTTTGTTTTTTTTTTAATCATGTTCAGAATATGAAGATTTGCTGTGAATTGTAAAATTAGCCAAAGCCGCCTGGCATGTCGCTACTGCACTTTTTCTCTTCCACATGACATATTCTTAACTAAGTCAATCATTTACATGGGCTTTAAATTTAATTTAAATGTAATGAATTTAAATTGGGCTTTGCTCTATTTCAAGGTTGTTGGGTTACTTTTCTGTAAGTTAACATTCAGCATGAGGGATTCAACTCTGGGTTTGCAGTTTCAGTTGGTCTTCCTCCCTCTCCTAGCTTCCCCCCCCCCTTTTTTTTTTTTTTCCCCTTTCCCACCTTCCTAATCAAATCCAGCCCCCTGCCTGGTGGCCCAGGAATTGTGTGGGAAGGAGAAAGGGGTAACACGGTGGCAAGCGACACATGTTAGGAGTGTGAGGATTGGCAGCAACAGAAAGGCATTATGAGAAAATCAGACATGTTTTTGGGAGGAACCGCACAATTCTCCCTTCACATTACTGCTCTATCTCAGTAATCATTCTTTTCCTCGATCAGGAGCTCTCTTAATCCTCCACCCCATCGTCCTCCTCTATCAAATCTCCAATACTTCTGAAACAAATCAAATCAAGAATTAACCTTTCAGCCGTGAAACATTCCTTTGCTATGGTATGTGTATCTCCTGTTAATCACTGCGCTGCAAAAACATGAGGCAGAGAGTAAGTACTCTATCAGTGGTACCTGGTTTCATCATTTTCTACATTTCTTCTTGTAAAAAAAATCCCTTGGTCCATCTTAGAAAGAATCTCATGATGCCTTTCCCCCAGTGTTGCACTGGGAAGATACTGGTCTGCAATGGCCCTAAGCTGGAAGCGGTTCTGGAAAGCCGCTCTGCCAAAAGGTTGTTGTGCATTTAGGGAAGGTTAGAGCTTACTCAAAGGCAAAGAGTTAAAAAAAAGCAACGTGGAGACAAATTCTACGCAAAGGACAGGCGAAGCAGGGTGGCTTGAATTTGAAAGGATTCAAGAATAAGAGAGAGGGCAGTTTTCCAGAGCTTCTGGACAATGCCTCCCAGAGTCTGACCCCAGCGTCTTGCTTGTAGACACAGAACATGCAAACAGGTTGCCTCAGATATTTCACTTATTTCTGCAAAGTGTCAATACTTTCTTGGTTGTTTCTGCCTTATCCAGTGCATTTAATCCAGGCTACCCACTGCCCATGTACGCTGGGCAATTCTATGCAATGATGGGAAAGACTGTCCACGTTGCACTTCAGTGTCCCCTCTGTGGAAATGCTTTTCTCTGGTTCTTTCTCTGCCATGTCAATGTCATTTTACGTTTTCTTTCACCTGCCTGACATTGGTATAAATTACTACCATTCTTTTTTCCCTCATCTGGATGTCTTCCCCCTAAAATAAGGCCAGTGGCTTGCAAAGACATTAGGGCATTCAGTTTCCTTTCATCTTCAGCTAAGAACTGGGATGCTACTGCCACATGACTTAGTATTAACCCTCTTACAGTGGCTTCAGGTTCCCCAGGGGTTAACAGAATGTTCGTTGCAAAACAAAAAAAATATAGCAGCTCAATAGTAATGAAGTAACAATGTACTAACATAGCAAAAAATTGAGTGAAAATTAGAGCATAGCTGATTCATCACTGTGTTATTCTACTTAAACCAGTAGTGAATCAGAGCCAGCAGCTTGAAGAGAGGTTGTTAGTGTCTTTATGAAGTTTGGAGCCATTTACCAGCATACACTCAAATTCATTTTGTTTCATTATAGCTATGATAACCTTATATATTTGGGGACAGTGAGTAAATTTTGTTTTGTTTTGGGTCTGTATATTGTTTTGTCTCTTGAAGGACAAATCCATTGCTGAAGTTTCTCCGTGTTTCTGTCTATTAAGAGCCTAGCTGTAAACCTGTAGTAAAGCCGTTGTAGCATCAAGGGGTATGCATAGTAACTTTGTAAGCAGTGTATCACTTCTGTGCACTTGTAAATACACCCATTCTACCTAGTGTTGGTCTTGCCTCATAATTAGACATACTTAGAGTCTTCTTGATGTAATATTTCTGAGAGTTAGGTAAATAATTTATAGTGTACTCTTCACAAATGGATACAATGTGAATTCAGAGCTAATCTGCTCCTCTGGAGGTACATAAAATTATCAAGCTTATACAAGAGCAAGCTAATTAGGAAGCAATCATCATCAACAACAGCTGTTCGTAGCTCACTGAAGGGCGGAGGCTTCTCTAACACTGTCCACTCATCCATTTCCTCTCCCTAGCTTTCTGAGACACAAAAGCATCTCTAGAGCTACTCCCATACAGCCATTCCTGCCAGTTGCTCCCAGCTCAGTGGTCTGTCTGTGCTGGCAGTGGGTTCATTTCTGGAGCATGTTATTGCCATCTCACTAAGGATGGATGCATATCTGGGTCACAGTTGGAAAGGAAACGATGGGGAATATGTCCAAAGTGTCTTTCATTCCACCACCCCAAAAGGAGGGATGTTGACCATTAGATTTTGGTGGTTTTGTTTTTTGTTTTACGTTTATATGAGTAATATTTTAGTGGGATTGAAAACTGTGGTAAAATCACAATTAAAACAATTAATACTTCCTATGACAGTGGTGTTAAGAAGTGATGTTTGGAAATGGTGCAGTCAGTCCCCTTTACTGACCTCACCTCCTCACCTTTGTTCCTTTTAAGCTCGTCATGAGCAGTGCTTGACCCATTCGGTGGGAGGTATCCATCAACTTGTGCCTCAAAAATGAAGTCATAAACCCTACAACTTGAAGCATCCATGAACTTGGCAGATACTCTCTTGTCTTGTACTCACAATATGTCACAAAATAGAAAGCCAAGAAACATATTCACTGTTGCTGCCTCAATGAATGTTGAAGTGCCTTCTACTAAGCAAGTTTGTTGTGCTGGTAGAGTGTGATCAGTTCTGGAAGGTCTGTGAAGAGACTGAGAGTGGTCAGAGTTTTTGGGATCACTCAGCTCCAACTCCCTCATAGAGCCCCAGTAATTGGAAGAGCCTTGTCAAAGCATCATGAAGCTCTGGATGATGATGAGATGATCATTTGGCAACAGGACTGGGGGCACGTGCTGCTGGAGGCAGCCTTTATCCTCTGGAATGAATGATGTTAAGTTTTTTAAGAGGATAGGGTGCTCTCAAACCGTTGCATCGCTTTTCTGCTTTGTGTGAAGGACTCAGGGAAGCCTTCAGCTGCCAAAGCTGTGACCTCAGAGAAGGACAGACTCTCACACAGAGAACTGAGAGTTGCTGGTGGTCTTAATTTCGCTTTGCTCCCCTCTCTGCAAAACTCAGAAGAGCTGAGAGGAAGAGAGAAGCTGACTGTCAGTGGAAATTCTTTGAGAGACCGCTCAAAAGATGGGCTTTCCTTAGCAGATGATACTATGTGAGTTGCAAAAGAGGAGACTAGGTTTGGGGAGAGGAAATATGGGTATCAGAAGAGGAATTCAGGGTTGGCAAAGCCTGTGACAGCTTTATAGATTAAACCGCTGCCAGATGTTAATTGTTTTCTGTGTAGTTTTCAATTGATCTGTAATTTGACTGTAGATTCTAGGCTTTTATAATAAATTGTGTACAAAGCTAGCCACTTAAGGAGATAATAAAGACTCAAAGGCAGACAGAGTCATAAATTTGGACTTATCCAAGAGTAAGAGATGAGTTAGGGCCACTCTGGGAGTTTTTTTTCCTTCTCCTTCCTGCTTTTTTTGTGTAGAGAAATAGTAAGGAACTGGAGGATCTCTGCTCTGGAGACAGGAGAGAAGCAGAAGGTTGAATCCTAGCTGTGCTGCAGACACATTCCTTTCAGTAGATGATGCCCCAGCATCCTTTTAACCTGACAGATTAAAACTCCCATTTGCTCTGATGGTGCAGGAGCCTTTTCAGTGCTCAGATGTTCTCTGCCTTCATTCATTTCTGTGCATCCACATTCACTGGTGTGTGTGTTCATCTACTATTTTGGCTTCTTACTGCGACAGCTGTTGGCTTGGCTTGCCATGATGAAAGTCTGCTGGAGGGTAATAACCCACAGACCTTGTGTCCCGTTGTGGAGTCTTGCACTTAGTTTCAGAGGTGTTAAGACTGCCTGTGGATAGATACTTCTGTCTCCATCTCTGGCAACTCCTAGAAAGCAAGCGTAAGGCCCCACAGGATAAAAATTGGCATGGATGGAGCACTTCAGGCTTCCTGCTCTTTCTGTCACTCTTGTGAGTGGGGCACAGGGGTTTGGTCTCACAGAATTATGACAGTGAGTATCTGATCATGATTTGTAGTATGCAGTGCTACAGCATGAGGCATATAGCAGAAGCTGGCCTCAGCAGAATGACAGAATATTCTACTTGAAAATAGTTTTTGTCTCCCTACCAAAATGTTCTGCTGTGTTCTCACAGGAAAACTGAGTGATATGTGGATTACTTAGTGCTCTGAGTAATGTCAAGGGTACACGAGAACCCTCCTAGAGGAATACTGAGCAGGAATCACAACTTGGCCTCTGTGAGCTTGTTTCCCGTCCTGGACTCAGAGCACGAGAGCTCATGCATCAGACAGTGGGGACTGGAATTGTTCTGGTGGCTTCAGCAAAGCTAAACTGATTAGCATCACCTGATTGCATGGCCCTTTCCCATAGTTGTTTTTTTTTTTTTTTTTCAAAAGCTGACAGTGCGATAACAATTTGCAAACTGCTGAGGACAGCTGCTGTGCTGTTGGACAGTTCAGGGGACTCTGCAGGAGTCAGGAGCCCCATGGGCCTGAAACGCTGAGAACAGAAAGCACCTGGTTTTCCTCATCCTTGCTATACAGGGGCATCTCTTCAGCAAGGGGCTAAGGCTGTGTGGAGTCTGCCCACATTGCTTTCTAATGACACCAGAGCTGCTGTGAGCATTCTCTTCTCCTAGTGCCATGCTTGCCCCTGCTGCTGCTTCCATTCAAAGTCACCCCTCTGTCTCTTTCCAGCTGCTGCCACACAGGCCTTTGCATTTTGATTATTCTTTGAGCTCCTGCTTCAAAGGTATGTCCAGGCCAGGCCTTACACAATTCTTCCTGTAGTGCAACCCCCCTGTTCCAAATTAATTCTTCTGTGTAACAGTAAAGCAAACAAGAGGCTGTAAGATGCTGTGCTGGTGCACAAAACCATTCATGTGCCCATTTCTCCCACTGAACGTGTGTGTTGTACTTCATCGCCTTATGGGTGAGCTGCCACAAATAGTGTGCACATGTGGTGTTTGCTATAGGTTCTGACATTTCATTGTCTTGCATGCTCTGGTATCTTAGTGCTGTGTGTGCTTTCTGCATTGCTGTCCGGCCCTGTGATAGTTGCACCCTCTGAGAGCAGGATGGTAGCCAGCTGCTTGCTCATAATTTCATGTGGACTACCTGTCACATGGGGTTAGTTTTCTGATGCAGTTTTCTATGACAAGCTTTCCTTTTGAGGGCGTAGAATTGAAGCTGAATGCATACAAAACAGTGTTGTGCAAGGTGACAGGCTCTTGTATGTGTGTACCTGAAGACGAACCTTTTGTTCCGTCATCATTATCACAAAATCATAGAATGGGCTGAGTTGAAAAGGATCTCAAAGATCATCTAGTTTCAACACCCCTGCCATTGGCAGGGCTGCCAACTACTAGATGCTTAATGTGAAATCCTGAGTGAGTTCACCTTAGACAAGTACATCTAGGGAGTCCTCCCCTATATAAAAAGTCTTAAGATTGGACTTTACATCATGATCTGCTGTCTTGCAGAAGAGGCTGCTGAGAGAGCTGAACAGTGAAAGCCGTGTTTAATGCCTGATCTAGGGATTGGTCAGAGATGGGGGAGCCCAGTGTGGAAAAGCGTGCTGTTAATTTACTCTGGTCTTCCTTTTTGTGGAGTGATAAATCCTCTCATCCAGAAGTCAGTGCAATAGACAGCTAAAGCAATGAGATGGTGTGTGCCCTATAAGCACCCATCTACCTGGGGATCCAAGCCCTCCTTCTGCCCCTCTCCTTTCCTTCCCTGCACTGCTTTAAACAACCACTTTATGACCTAAGAAAGCTGTTCCTGTAAAGGCTGAAAGACTCCCAGCCTGCTAGCATTTGGAGAGCTATGGGGCTTTCCCCTTTTGAACTGGTCTTTGCCACTTGCAATTAATTCGTGAGATGCATGTTTCTTTTCTCACTGTGTGATCCTCAGAGGAAGAAGAAGGCAAACAAGAAAGGCACGCTCAATTTCTACCTGCAGATGCAGCAGTTGCAGTTGAGGAATATGTTGCCCCCATAAAACCATGACAGTACCTCTGTTTCTACTGTTTTGTTTTTTCTTCTTTTTCTCTGCTGCTCTCTTCCTTTGAGGTATCTTGCACATGTCACTGTGCTAAGCCTCTTGTAGCCCTGTGACTGTCGATTGCCCTGTAGAGAGGGGTGGGCTGTTAACCCAAGTGGAAGCAGTTGGTGTGTTGTTACTTCTGCCTCGACTGAACTACCTGAGAAAGAAATCGTATCTCAAGGACATCTCTCCTCCTACTTTGGAACTGTTTAACAAACTGGAGAGGAACTTGAAATATGTCCTGTTCAGCTGAGCCCTGTGATGGGACTTTTATTGCTGCTAACGAGGCAGGTCACCATGCAGTACCTGCCTGAGGAGCTTCAGAGTGGGTCCCCTTCCCTGCAGCAGAGATGCTGCTTGCACTCTGACCTGCTCCTCTCCCATAGGCATCACACCATCCATGCTGTCACTGGACAGGTTGCCCTTCTCCAGAATCTGCTCCACACCCTGTTTTAATTAAACAACCTAATCTTTCAAGTGACCCTATGCCGTGACAGCTGCTGTAGGACCTGCGGAGTCCGGACAAGCATAATTACTCACTTCAGAGATGCTGTGCTCGGCCATCCAAGTGACAGTGCCTTCATCTTCCTATTCGCGCTTTCCAGTACAGTTTCTTCTGTGGTGCCAGACCCAACATCCAGCAGGTGGCATTTGCCCCAGGCACTCCTGCCTGGATCTTATTTAAACTGCCTTCTGCCTGCAGCAAAAACTCGCTCACACCTCCATCCCTTCCACAGGCACCAGCTCTGAGTTCTCGACTGACAGCCCACAGCGGGAGGCACACAGTGTTTTCAAGTGATTCCTCTCATTCAGCGGGAGATTTTGAAGGCCTGGATGGCCTGACTTTGGGCTTCAGGCCAGCAGTTTGTCAGTGGAAGGTTAGAAGCCCCGCAGCTCAAGGTGCAGAGCAGAAGGCAGGAGAATGGGATGCAGTGTGGTTTGGTTGTTTATCCACATCTGGGGGAATCACATGCCTCACCTGAATGGCTTCAACTGCTGGGCAGTTTACATATGTCAGATTATGTATGTCACTTTGTTCTGTGCTGTAGCTCAAGGGCATTTGAAGGACTCACTGGAAACTGGGAGAAAGGGAAGGGTCTTAAGGGTGGAAGGAGGAGGAGCTGCCATTTGTTTTGTCACTGGAAATTGTTTGATCCTGGCTGGATTCCTCCCACTTCCTTTGGCAGAGGAGAATGTGCAGGGGAGAGGGAAAAACCTGTCTCTTTAATCTGGAGAGTTGAAAAGGCCCAAATAAATAAATAAACTGCTTCTCTTAATATTCTGGACTGAAACTCTCTGAAGGGAAAATGAAAGGGGAGAACGAGAAAATCATAGTTTGTCCTGCACAGCAAGAATGTGTCATCACACCCATGCTTCTAGGAGGTGGGTTTGCTCATGAAATGCCCTTATTTACTCTCCCACGCTTTGCTAAAGTGTTTTCGTTGAGCAGAGTTGAAGTATTTTAAAAAGAGTTTGCTTCTCTCGAGCACTCTGTAGATGGCAGTACTGTGTCGTCTTCCAGGAATGGGATCTGAGATGCTAACGTGGAGTACCATTGCCATCTGCTGGTAACGTAGGGTTTGTCTTCTGGTGAGTTTTGTTTTTCTGGCTTGAATGCAGCAGGGTAGCTGCAGACTGCTCCATTTCGGGTGTTTGAGTAGTGGAGCGTGTGCAGTAGGGCTTCTAATTTAGATTGATTTGTTTGCACGTAGCGATCTCGTAGCCCTGGCTCCTCGCTGCAGGGCTGGCCTGGTGGTGGTGTTCCCATTGCACGGGATGCTGAAGGGCCTTGTGGGGATCCCACAGACGGCTATGTCTAGGTGGGATGGAAGATGTTGCCCCACAAAGCCTTGTGAAAATGAACTTTGCAGCCTCACGTAGAGTACTGTAGAAAGGAATGTATTCTGTATTCCTTCAAGGAGAGTTTGGAAGTTTAAAATACTGGAAGGCCTCAGTGAGGTCTCCCCAGAGCATTCTTCTGGGCTGAACAAACCCGGCTCCCTCAACCTGCCTTTGCAGGAGAGGTTCTCCAGCCCTCTGATCATCTGGTCCAGCAGTCCTGACCCTTCACACTGCAGTGGTTGTAGGAGGAGAGAGAGGATCGGCCCTGCTCTTCATACCTCTGAAAAATAAAGGCATAGTTGATGGCCTTTCTCACAGCCTCAGTCTTTAACTCCGAAGGGGGAATGAAGGTGAGGGGAGCACCCACTGTGGCACAGAAGTTATTCTGCATAGCTAGGAATAAAACTCTGAACCATCCCTTCCCTTGTGCATTGGTACTGATGTAATTTCAGGTCTTGGTAAAAGCTGAAGACCAGGATCCCCTTTTGTCTCACTTTAAGATCTTTGCACAGAGGGTGGCTAATTACACTGGAAGCAGGTATTTGATCCTGGGCTGGAAATAAGCAAGGTCCGTGTCAGGGTGCGTGTGGACTCCTTCAGAGCTTCAGAAGTGGTTGTGCTGCCTGGGATAGGTGAAAGGATAAATGTTGTGTTTACCTTCATGGAAATTACTTTTTGTGAAGATCACCAGTGAAAGTGCAACATAACTTTTCAGTGAAAGGTCTCTCAAACTCCAGAGGGAATTTTTGGTGTAGGGAAGACAAAGAAACAGCAAAATCTGAATGGCATCCTGAAAGCAAAAAGCAACATTTGTCTCTGTTCCTCCTCTTGTGTTTTTCACTTTGTTTTTCCATAGACGTTTTCCAGTATTCTTAGGCTGGTTTTGTTTTATTTTGTTTGTTTGTTTTACAGCAGTCTCAAAACACATTCTTGAGGTTCAGGTTGGATATTAGGAAAACATCCAGGAGACATTAGAAAAAAATTCTTCTCAGAAGAAGCAGTGAGGCAGTGGCACAGGCTGCCCAGGGAGATGGTAGAGTCACCGTCCCTGGAGGTGTTCAAGAAACATGTGGACATGGCATTGAGGGACGTGGTTAGTGTGCACAGTGGGGATGGACTGACAGTGATCTTTTCCAGCCTTAATGATTTTGTGATTCTCTGAAGTTGGTGAATCACAGCTGCAAGTGCACAGACCTTATAGGTGAGAGCTTTTCTAGTGGAGAAGAGGGTAACTGTTCTGTAGATAGATAAAGGCTGAAGCACTGGTTTAATGGCTTCTGGCACTGAGGGACCATGTCCCTTTTTTTAATTATTATTATTACTGTTTCTGCCCATCATTAGAGCTCCAATTGCCACTTAATGAGCAAACACTGTGCTTTCTGCGTGAGCTTCCCATCCCTTGTGCTACCCACATGTTCAAGCAGAGCACTGCCAAGCAGAGACTGTGCTGCAGACACTGGCAATGAAAGCCAAAGAGAAAGGATGTGGGAGTTGCTAGGGAAAAATGGAAGAGAAAAAGTGGAGCATATGGGTAGGGTAGGGGAATGGAGTTGCATGATCTGGAGTTCTTTGTTCTGTTTTGTATTTGATTGTGAACTTTGTCCGTCACAGAGAATAAAACTCTTGCACTTCCACTCTTAACGACCTCACGTAACAATGCAGGAAGCTGCAAAACAGTTTCCAAATCCTCGCTTGTTGTATAACGTCATTTTAAGGATCCTCTTTGATGTAAGTGACAGTGGCAGCATGTGAAACCGTTTCTGTTCTCTGTGCTGCAGCCAACAGAGAGCAGCATCGTTACACATCTGCTCGCACACTCAGGTGGTGAGAAGCTGGGTATGAACCACTGCAGTGCCTTGCCTCAAGAGGGAAGAGAGCTCAGGAGCTTTCTATGGGAGTGGTAGCATTGGTCCAGGAGGTACTGCAGCATCAATAGATCTTTTGTGCCAGGCCAGGCACTGACAGAGATCTGGGCAGGTAACACAGATAGATGATAAGCTGCAAAGCTTGTTTGTTGGTTTGTTTTAATGAAACTTGGCAGCAGATTGTCAAAATGTTTACCATCTCTTGTATTAGGGAACTAAGCTAGGTAGCACGAGGCTGTGCTTTGCTGTACATTTCCCACCTGATAGAGAGAAGTCTGTCTGGGCTTCTTGCTCATTTGTAGGATGGGGTTTGCAGCACTGCCCTGGCTCTTGAGGGTATTGTGTGGATGAAACATGGATGCCTGCAGACAGGGTGCCTGTGGAGCAGGGAAGCAGGAGATAACAGCCCCAAGAGCAATACACTCCTCAGCCCTTGGGGGTAAGTTGAGCCAGATCTGGATTGCAACCTGGTGAGTAGCACCACGTGGGAAGGGCCACAGCAAGCTGTTATCTGGGAAAAGGGGGAATATATCTATCTCGGCGGCACAAGGTATCTTTCTGTATAACATCTCATCTGCTAGAATTAGTGGCTAAAGCCATGCTGGTACATCTTCCCTTAATATATGTACAGCTAAAGAGGTTAGAGTGGGCAGGACCCAATTCCAAAATAGCAAATTCTTCCCCTGTGGCTGCAGGCACTGCCTCGATAGGGGAGCATGCTGTGGCTTGCTGCTAACCCACCCATGCACAAGCCACAGAGAATTAGCCAGATGGTTTCACTTGAAAAAATCAAAAGCACAAAGCCATCTGCTCTCCCGTCCGGATGTGATCATGAACTTGACTTCTTGTCTACCAGTCTAAATTGAATCTCCCAGAGGGCAGGAATGTGCGTGTGTGCCCAGGTTAGAAATCATTGTGCCTGATGGGGGCAAGAGGACTGGAAACAGCTCCATCACTCGAGTTTCTTGTGGGCAGAAGTTTCCAGCATGTGTTGCGGCAACCTTTCCACAGTGAGACAAATGCCAGCAAAACAGCTATTAGTTAGGGGAAAACATCAGCTGGAAAGGCTGCAGAGTGCTGGCTGGCTCTGCCTGCCTGCATCCCTGGGAACAGCAGAGGGAGTGCTCACATCGCTCTTAGGGACACGTCTGCCTCTCTCCCAGCCAGGTACAAGGGAGAGCTGCTCAGGAGATGGGTTAGATGCTCCCAGTGAAAGCAGTCCTCGAGGTGCTCGTGACTGCATCGTGGAGGAATGACATTGCCAGAGCAAACAAGCAGACTGCCTTCAGACAAGGATAAGAGAAATTCTTGCACAGTGAACAGAACCTACAGAATATAAATAGGGAAGATCTCTAGGACAAAAAGTATTAGATCCTATTTATGGACTAAGTAGAGCTTAGGAGCCCAAATCCTTCCTCCAGCAATATCTAGAAAGACTGATTTAGCCCTGATTCTGTTCTCCCCTTTTAGATTTCTGTGATTTTGTCAGGAAAGAAGTCTCCTTTGCTGGAACTGTTGTATAAATCATGGCAGCTAATTCAGCATTGTGAACAAATGTTTTATGACTAGAGCATAGTTGTGTACTTGCCAGCACTCACGTTTTGTTGTGAGCCGTGTAGCATTCTGTGTTCCTAAAAGCCTTAATGTTGAAGTCACAATAATTTGTCTTTTGTGTTTCTGGCCCTTGCTCATTTGACAAACAGAATGAGCCTGAAAGGTTAAAAAGAAATGGGGGGTAATGAAAAGAACTCCACATTTGTTTCTTGGAAAAAAATGAAAGCCTGTGGTTTTGTAGATTAAGGGGTCTGACTTCTGATTTTATTATTTGTTCGTTCGTTTGTAATGTGGTATTGGTAACGTGGTACTGAGGAAATGTTGTGAATTTTGCTGGTTTCCTGGGAAGCTGAATTCTCTGGAAGCTGCTTTCATCCATTTCAGAATATGCAAAGCTACCACATGACCCTTGCAGTCACTCAGGAAAGATAGGTGCAAAATCCCAACTCACAGCTAACAAGTAAGGTGAAAATAAAAGATAGCTCACAGAGAAAAAGGAACAAGATTCATCAAGACAAGCTCTGTTCAGCAAAAAGCTTGAATGTACAAGCTTACTTTTCTGCAAAGAAATGTTCCTGCTGACTTCAGTGGATTTTGCTGTGTTCATATCCAAATGATTTTGAAGAGAAAATAGGCTGGAGGAAGCTGGGAAGCACTAGTGGACAGTTCATGAATTGGAGGAGGTAGAATTAAGCTAATAAATGATTCATTCAGAATTGTTTACCCAGCTTTAGCTAGCATCAGGAGGGAAAGAATGCAAATGGGGCTGATTATCCAGCTTCACTTTGTGCCACCGAGTTGTTCTTGGCTCAGGAACTCTTCCTACAAAGGGAAGGCTTGCACGCACTATCATTTGAGAACATTTATCACAGAATTGGACAAAGGTCTGAGAATGCACGGCAGGAAATCCTCACGGCAGAGCAGAGGGCTGGATTCCCCAGGTGCTCTTTCCTTATCTTCCACAATGCTTTAGTGTTGGTAACCATGCAGATTGCTAGCAGGATTGCCTGAATGAAATTGCAATGAGGGAACTCTCCCGTAAGAGTTGAACACAATAAGGATTGCTAATAAAGGTACGGCAAAATCCTTGTCAAGTTGCTAACTCTTTCTTGCAGAGGAAATAGCAAAGCTAAACTGAAAATACCTGTCTGATTCCATGCAAAATCTACAGCCAGCCTTCTGTCTCAAATGAGGATATTGGAGTTGGATCCACCCACCAGCTCCAGTGTTGAGCAGCAGGAAGCCCAAGGCAAGCCTTGCACTGATGATATTGCTCAAGATGACTGTTTGCTGCTCCTCAGTGCCTCTGAACAAGCAACCCACGCACAGAGATACAGGAGGCAGGCCTGTTTATTTCGTGATCCTACTTCAAGCAGGGACTGCTGGCCAAAGAGAGTGCAGAGCAATCTCTTGGTGGATATGATACCTGTCATTAGGCAGCCTTCCCTTGAGAACAAGTTCATCTGACAGAGGCATAGGACAAATAACTAAGAGTGCACAGAAACACTCACAACAGTTTCTTGGGGGTGTATGGGGGACAGTAGGAAAGTGCCCACCGCTGTTTAAAATGTTAATGAAATTACTAACAAAGTCATAATGATGTTCCAGAGGAGAGGGCCAGGGAAGACGTGGGCTTCTATATACTGTGAGTTTAAAAGAATAGGGTGGATAAATGTCTGTCAGGAATGATTTTAATGTAGTTGATGCTTTGTGGGGGGGAAGGGAGTTTCTAGGTTATTCATCAGCAGTCTCCCAGCTTTATTTTATGGGATTCTATATTGGGTTGTGGGGTAGGGCTGCGTAGTGCCCAAGGTACCATCGACTCTCATGACTGCAGATGGTCAAAAATTCTGCTTTACAGGTGGCTCTTGTCAGCGTCGCTCTGGGATGTGGGGACTAATGATGTTGTAGGAGGAATGACAGCCACTCACTCATGAACTCTGCCGCCTTCAGCACCTTAAGTTGTCTTTGGAGGTCTCCCATCCACGAATCTGAATTAATGCTCCCCTGGAACAGGGAGAGAGAGACAGAAAGAGATTTATGGTGGTTTGCAAGCCTGAGAGAGACACCATGACTAACAAGCTAATTAGCCCCTCAAAAGCTGGTAGACAAATGGAGAGTCTCTGTCTAACCTGCAGCCATACATTCTGCACTCTGCAAAGGCAACTTGCCTGCAGGGGCCAGCAGAGTTTGCCAGGAAAAAAAACTTCATGTATGCCTGCTTCCCATCTCGCCCCCTGCATCTTACTGTGTTGACAATAATTCACAAGGTTTCCTTCTAAATAAGATGTCTGAGGTGCAGGTGAAGGAGACTTTGGTGTTGGTGCTGAGGTAGCGTGAGCCAGGTGGTGCTGGGGCACCGGGGAGCATTCTGCACCCTGCATTTCTTGAGGCCCCTGCTGTGCATCTTTCAGAGAGAGGGAGTAACCCACCCCACCTCCATCTCTGTGAAATGGATGGAACGTAAGAAACGTTTTAAATAATTGAATGATGAAATGAATATATTAATGCTTAGAGAGCGGGAGAGGGCTACTGGATTGGACTCATTCAGGCAAACAGCCCCTGACAAGCCAGGAGAGAAGTAGGGTCAGCATTTATTCCTCTGGAGGGGATTGTTCGGTGGTTCTCTGCAGAGCCCTCCTTTCTTTCTCCCATTTCTTTGTTCAGTGATTGCAGCTGATTTTCTGTCTTCAGATTGTCTTTTTTGCCCCGCTCTCATACTTTGCTGCCTCTACATCTTCTTAATCTTCCCTTAGCTTTACACTGTTTAATCCTACAAAACACAGGCATCCTTCTCAGTGCGTATCCATCTCCAAGATGTATGTTCAGCCTTATTCTGTAGCCACTTTGCTTCTTAGGATCATTTAATTACAGGTGAGATTCATCTCCTCTCCAGACACGCTGCCTCTTGTTCAGGAGACAACTTAGTGTCGAACACCAAGTGCACTTTGTTTCTGGGAACTCTTGCATGGCCGGCAGCTGAGGTTGGCACTCCAAACCATCCATTTGCTTATGCAGGAGAGCAAGCAGAGAAACGCGTTGGGTTTGGTAAGTCAGGCAGTAAATGGCACAGGAGCTGGCATTAAGAATTGTTGAACTGTGATTCTGGTGAAAAATAGGGAGCGATCAAGCTGGCCACAGACAGCTGCTGCACGGTGTTGTTTACACCCTGCTCTGCCCACACCCCTCCTGCCTGCAGACCCCAGGCTCAGGCTGCCCGTAGCAGATCTGCTGGTGCCTCTGTCCACCCTGCAGCCCCCCACCCTCTCCCCACTATTTAAGGACTTAATTCCTCTTTGTGGAGCCTTCCAGTGTTGCTGATGCATGCAGAGATTTGTCAAAACGACCGTTCAGTTCCAGAATATTACAACTAAACCCACTGATACCTATCAAGTGTAACCTGAGTCATATTTCACATCCTAAATCCAAAGCACTTAAGGAATCACCCAGCCATTTTTTTGTTTGTAAATGTAAATGCATATCATCCACTTAGTAGCTTTGCTCTGCTTGAGCACTTCTTTTTCACACTCAGGTCTTCCTGTTTGAATTATAAAGGGAGCAGAACCTTCAGAGTTCTTGTAGCTTGGACTGAAATCAGCAGGGCCCTGCCACCTATGATAAAGTCAGCAGCTGTGCTTCTACTGAATGCACAGAGCTTTGTGTTGAAACCTATGGTGAAATGGACAGAGAATAAGTCAGAGCAGGAATGGGTTCAGCAGCATGTGAGAAGAGAGGATCTGGCAGAAGCAAGGAGCTGGAAGCACTGTTGGAAACTTAATTTTCCTCTTATGGTGATGAGAAGACTCCATAGATTGGCAACACACAAAAGAGAAAAACAAACAAACAACACATAAAATACATATACAAGATTCATATGTAATGAAGTAGTTATGGAAGTGGAATCTGGGTAGGGATCAGAGCAGCAGCTGGTAAGGAGAGGAGAAGTTGATGGAGAGAGACAGATGATTTCTGGGTGCTGTGTGCAGGGATGGGTGGGGAGGAGGAGAGCACCAGCAGCTGAAAAGTGGCAGCTCTCTCTTTCATCTGGAAAGTTATTTCTTATGCAGAGTGAGTGTAACCCTCCAATGCGTCTTCCAGTTAGTGACACCCAGGAAATGTTTTATGGATGAGACTCCATCACCTGTTAGCATGAAGAGGAGAAGGCAGAGCCACTGGTGATGGATGATCCCCTGGAAACTGTACCGTGTCCTCTGCACCTCCCGCTCTGTGCCTCTTTATCATGCATCATCGCGGCAGCATCCACCTGTGGCTGCCGGGAAACTCCCAGTTCCCAGCTCCTCTCCTGCTTAACTTCCACGATGTTCTGATATCTTCTCTGAATCTGCCTTTCTGAATCACAGATGTTGTCACCTATGGATGAACTGTGGCCATTCCTGGAGGTGACAAAGGGATTGTTCTTCTCTGGACATGTTGTGTAGGACATTGCTTGTTAACCCTTGCTTCCTCAGTGAGCGTCCTAGCGTAAATCAGATGGTTTTGTGGCTTGGGAGATAAAGGAGCAGGATTTTGCAGAGGATTTATTTTGAGTGGTAGTGGGTATGCGCTCACCAGTTTGAAAGCTTTGTGTGCAGTATGTTTTGTTGTTTTCAGTAAATACTCTCTTTCACCGTGTCTCTGTCACTGTAAACTACAGTTGTTAATGACATGGGGGAATGGCAGAAAATAACCGTGATGTGTATTGGAAACCCCTGGCCCCCAAACCAGATTACAGTGAGAGATGAAGTAAGGAGAGAGTTTCAGAGGTGACAGGCCAATCCCGCTGATACTGCTTGTTTGCTGAGCAGCCTCGAAATCCAAGCACTTGTCAGAACCTCATTTAATAAAAGTCACTTTCTGTATACGTTTGGAAAATATAGACAGAGCCTAGGTGCTGGCCACTGTTTCAGCGTGTCTGTTCTTGGATGGTGCAGTCTCAATTAAACCTTCCTGTTCAGTCCCCAGTCATCAGGAGCTCCCTTCTGTGTCTGCCAAACCCAGTTTGCAGAAGCAGGTCTCTGACTGTGAGCTGTGTTATTGCCATGCCAACCCTTCCTTCTTTCCTGAGTCCCTGAGTCCCATCTTTGTTTTTGCTTCCTGCAGGAAGCCTCCTGCTAGCTCCTCATTAATCAGTCAGCAGTTCACTTCAGCGCATCACTTAGTCTCATCTACGTGGTACCCAAGCCTCCCCATTTTTTCTATTCCTCTGCAAACCAGAAATTGTTTCAGTGCATGAGAGTCCTGGAGAAGCAGCGTAGTGCTGGTACACTGCAGGCAGGGAGCAAAACCCCAGGGTTGTTTCAGGCATGCAGTTGTGGCTCCGGGTTGGGTGGCAATGGCAGCGTAGATGAATGCCTCGAAGCTCTGCTACCTGCCTCCCAAGGGCATCCCAAATGAGCAAATCCAAGTGATGCTGAGGGACTTGGGACCAAGCTGTGCCTGCATTGCCTCTGCAGGTAGCGCAGTGTCCCATACAGTAAGGCTGAGGCTGTCCTGATTGCCTGCCCCAGCTCTCATCCATCACACCCACACACATGGTGCATGTACAGCAGGCCTGATAGCAGGGGAAGATGAATGCTGAGGAACGTTGCTGTGGTAATCGCCTACCCCAAAAGGCAGAATTTGTCCTCATTGCCAGCGAGCTGGGGATACAGCCTAATAATGGGTCCTTGGGAGCAAATTTATTTTAGTTTTATTCCTCCTCACCCTCCACCCCTTCCTTCGCCTGAGTGTTTAGCTCTGAAAAGAATAATTTATCAAATCATTTTTCTTCAACTTCGGAGAAGGAAGAAAAAGGATGGAGGGGAAAAAAGGGCTCTTTGCTGTTTTAATTGCTTTGCGGTGTACTTGTGAGAGCGGAGCTGGGCTTATCAAAGCTGGTGCAGCTGAGTCCCTGCCACTCGCTAATGAGAGCTGCCACGTGAGCAGCCACGCTCCTCCGATGGAGCAGATAGTGCTCCGACCAGGCAGGGCTCAAACACTCTTCATGTTCGCTTAAATGAGGAGCTATAAAGTTGAAGAGGAGGGGGGCGGGGGGGGGACTGTGAAGCTTATTTTACAAGGACTTGGAAATCAAATTAAGGGGGTTGTTTATCTTTTTAAAAAAGGCAAAATGAGGCGTACAGCCTCGGATGTTATTGGACTAATTTTTCTGATGATTCATTTCTGAGTCAGGTGTCAGAGTATACAAAGAAAAAGGAGGTTATTTTTTTCCTGGAGTGAATGAAACAGAAGGAACCTGCTAGATTCCTGGAGCTCATTTGTTTCTCACCATGCCTGAGGGTGTCTTTCAAGAGTTGGATTCTGTGGTGACTCCTCAGAGCTGCTATAGAGGGTAGGAAGATCTAGTTGTAGGGTTGGGAAGGCTGCTTAAATTGATGGTAGCTCTTCAGTGACCTAAGAACAGTCCTGAACCTATGGTTCAGGATAGTTCCTGCTGAGTCTCAATCTCTCAGTACAGTTCTATATCATTTCTGCTAAGTTTCAACTCACTGTAAGCCAGTTTCTGGCAGGTGAACATTTATATTAGCTGTCAAGGTTCTTGGGTTATATCACAGCTAGCATCCTGACCCCCAGCATCTCTAGGTATTTAGGACTGGGTTTTGCTCTTGCATTTTAGTCACATCTTGTAGGACACCCTGAAGCTGTTCTTCACGTGGCTATACCAGGAACTTTCAATATAGCTACCACACCTTGAGCAACCCAAACAAACTAGTTAACCAACAGCCAGCTCAGTTTTGAGTGTCAAGTCAGATCCGATGTCACCCTGAAGTCCTTTTTGACTGTAACTATTTCAGCGTTGTGTGGTTGTGTGCTCCTGCTCTGACTGAGGATGAGACTAGGGTACCCCCGACTGATCTGTATTGTACCCATCAGTGAAGATGACCTCTCCCAGCACAGAGTTCAGCCCAGTGATGCAGGCAGGAACACAGGGTGTGAAAAAGGAGGCTAATATCTCCCATTTAAGTTCCTTTTCTATAAAATTGCTCCTGTCCCTTCTGGCTGTCAGCACTCTTAGGTTTCATATTTTTAATTAAAAACTCCACAGCTAAAATTCTGTAATATTGTGAAAGCAGAAACTGAATTCTACCTGACTGCTTGTCAGTTTCTTCAAATGAAGAAACAATGTCAGTTCTCTAAAATATCAAACGTGAATAAAATATGTTCCCTTTTTCTTTTTTTTTTTAATCTTTACTTAAAAAAATAGTTTCATAAAAAGCTCTCTTGAAAGCAATGATGGGACAATCTATTATTAAATGAAACAAATCAATATTAATGCAATCTGATGGCTGAGATTTGCTTGAGTAGTATTTTATATTCATGTGTATGCTGTTAACTCTGCCTTATTAGATATCCGCAACATGGGTGAGTTAAGGTTGCTGTGGGAACCATCGTTTTTTAACTTTCCTGACTTTTATGCAGGTAAAGTCAACCCCAAGCTAGCTTGCATTAACATCGTGTAATTTCCTTGATTGAAGAAAGTGTTGGAGTATTTCATTGTCTGTGTTCCTGCATTCGATTGCATGTTCAGCCAGAAAGAGTTCAATTCATAGCCCCACGGCAAAGAATTAGAGTATTTGAGCTGGAGCTCTCTTTTCATAGACAGAGAGGAAGAATAAAGAGATTTTTTTTTTTTTTTTCTGGAAAGCACTACTCCAGGAAGAGCTCAGAGATTTACATTATCAGATTGTCAACATCCAAAATGGTGGGAAAATGATGTCAGGCATAGAGTGTGTATGTCACCAAGGGAATAGAATGCTATAATGACTTCATTATGCTCTTTGCTGTTCCAGTACATCTTCCTTTTACTATACCTTTTCCAGACCATCAAGCTTATTTAAAAGGAGTGAATTTTGTGGGTGGCACCCTACCCACAGCAGGGGGTTGGAACGAGCTGGATGGTCTTTAGGCTCTCTTCCAACCCAAGCCATTCTATGACTCTATGATGAAATTATCTATTACTAATTATCTACAACTTACAACATTCATGTCTATAACCATATTGGCTGCAGGCTCTTAATAGTCAGTGGAGTGAGGTCATCATGTCCTCAACAGGATTGAATGATTCAGCCTTTGAAAGTCCGTATCAACTCTAGGATAGCAGTGTACCTCAACACGAGCTTTCTGTATTACGCATTATCAAATTTAGCCTTAGTATATCCACAAGTAGATAGTGTGGAACAGGATAATATGGAAAGACACCCAGTTTCAAAATTAACAGTCTAACCAAATGCATGTGGACTTAGAATACTGCTTATCTATATACTGCTTATCTGTTTAACTCTACATAGTAAAACAAAAACATCCATGAACCTGGATGAAATGCTCTTTTTATACAAAGCCTTTGTTCCTGGTGCCAAAACTAGCTTGCAATTCTTAGTGAAGCTCTCCTTTGTGTCATGGAGATATGTCTGTTTCTTTTACTGGATGTGGTTTTCAACTACATCTAATCAGCATGTGAAATTTGTGTCAGTATGAGTCTAATGCTGGAGTGTATAGGGAAAATAGCATTTTATCTGTTGCAACTGTTGGATAAGGACATGTAAATCTAGGAATAGATGTGGAAAAGAAGAACCTGGAGCTGGCGTTCGATGTTAATCTGCTTGGGAGGTATTGGAAATAGCAAATCAAGCCTCTCTGTGTGGGAAGCAACCAATCTTTAAGACTTGGCTGGCCTGTTTGGGCTAATATTGCTAGTCATAATGAGTGGTGTTATTGATAGCAGTCATTTTGTGCAGGAACTGAAAAGACGGCATGAATCCCAGTTGAAGGTGTATGTTGTAACTCTGCTTGTGCAAGGGGTTAACTGTTCCAATGGTTAATAGATCTGCTGCAGTAAGTTGTTTTGGCTGTTTAGCAGAGATTGGACCATCCACACTATTATGGAGTGTTATAGAAATACATAATTTATTACCTTGTGCCTTTGTTGGATAGTGATGCTTTTTGCAATAATTTGCGCTTCAGAAAGACAACTGTAATCCAGTCAGTATGACACTTCCAATCCAGAGGCAGAATTTCCTTGGGCCCAAAGCAGTTAATAAAAGTTAAGTCATTGCATAACAGGACAGAAAAAAATGCCATGTGACTGAGGTGGCCAATTAGACATCATGAATATTCAGAATCCTCTAATCGAATGAAAGCTCATTACAAACACTCAGACTGAAATTTACTCATGTAAAATATTCATTGAACAATTTTGCATAAATAAATAATAAACAATAATAAATGCATAAAAATTTGTTCATAGACCATCTATCCGCAAGGGAACAGAAAGGACAGAATCTGCTAAATAAACTGCAGTCAGTAATCTGCCTGCTGCGAGTTCTCCCATGGTGGGTCTGCTGGGGAGATCTGACATGAACATCTCTCCTCTGAGAAGATATAAGAGTCTGAAATTTGTCAAAACATGTAAACTGGAGAAAACTTACAGGAGCAGAGGAAGATTCAATCCCATTTCCACCTATGAGCAAGAGCAGCCTCTCGTCCAACCAGCCAAGCTTTACAAAACTCCTGATGCAGAGGATACGCTCAGCTTTGCCTGTTGTGGCAGAGGGATGCTGAGCGAGGGCAAAATTGAAACTGTAGTGGGTGTAAGGTGCAAGGGAATGCATATTGCTGGACACATGCAAACAGACTGTAAACAAACAGAAAAAGGTCAAAGCTGTCCCAGAGCTGCATATGAAATAGATGCAAATGGCCACATCCTCTCCGCCTACCTGCTTGGTTAGCAGGGCCAGGGAGAGGAGGGGAAGAGCAATCAGAATGCTGTTCCAATGAGATGTGAAAGCCAAAATCAAGAGCTGTTAGGAGAGAAATACCAAGCAAAGGGTGCTCTGCTCTGATTGGACATGGCAGCAAGTGGAAGGGGTTCATGCTCAGATCATACTGTGCGGGGGCCTGTCTGTGGAGCATCTGGCTCTTGGGAGGTCTGTGAGGCAGCCTGACCTATGAACATGGGCTGCACAGGAGCTGTGTCTTCAGGGCAAGAACTGTCTTTCTGTTGTTTGCTTGAACAGATGCTAGAATAGCAGCAGCCCATTCTCCAGCTGCGCCCCATCATGGGAGCAGTGAGCGGTACAGTGATAGGTATACACGACGATTGCATTGCCCTTTGTGCTGTCCACTGGTTGGAGTTTAAAGGTGGTTTGTAAGGGTTAATTCAGTAGGATTGTTCACTGCCCCTCTTCTTAACCTGAGCCCAGGTCTTGGGCTGTTCAGTGGTGACACCTGTTTTCCTTGTCCTTCAGGAGGCATTCAGCATCTCTGCTGATTAGGGCAAAGAAAGCAAACCGGGTGGGCTTTTATCTGTTGTCATACCACGTGCCCAGTTCCCAGCAGGTGAATGTGTGATGCTAGCACAGAAAAAAACCCATCTCCCATCGTGAAAGATGGTTTCTGAACCCCAGGATTTTCTACTGAAGTGGATGATGGTGTGTCTTTCAGTCTGGAGTTTTGAGCTTTCTTGGTTGGATTTTGCTTGGTCGGAGAGAATCCTCCTCCTTTAACCATTTGCAAATCCCTACCCTGTTATCACAAGACAGTTAACTGTCCAATCACATGGTTTTATTGCATGCTTAGCCATGAAACACCCCATCCTGCCAGATGCTCTAGCAGACTGTATTAGGGAAATAATAACAAGGCAATTCAGAAGGCTCGTCTCATAGCTGCTGGGTAATTTAGTGACCAGGCTGTTCTGTAATTTTGTTGTCACTATGGCTCTGTGGATTTGGCTGGGAAAAGCTGTGTCAACACATGTGCCATTTGCCATGATGGACTGTGTGTTCTCCAGCCACGCTGCATGGGAGGAGTTGGTATATGTGACAATTGGGGGTGTGCTCATTTCTCTTTATTGCTAGTCAGGGTGGACCTCTGCAAGAGGGCTGATCGTTGCTTTCCCTGCTAGCTGCTTTATTGGAGAGATCAAACACAGAAATGGTAGCGTGGGCTGGTGCTTCTCATCTCTGCAACTGGTATTTCCAGGGGAGGACTGGTGAATGTGGACAGCGTGAGGAGAATGAAAAATATGGGATGGGAACTCTTTATCTGGTCAGGACAAAAAGTTTTCCCTGGGGCTCTGTCAGATTAACATTTCTGCAAGCACCAGGATTTATCGAAAAGAGGAAGGTAGAGAATATATTAAACCATCTGTTTCCCTATTGCAACACACTGTAGGGCAGGACAGAGATGAGTGTGTCTCCTTGTTCATGACTGCTGCGTAACCATGAGAGATAGGAGATTGAGTGCTGGCAAGAGACATTTAAAGACAAGTAGCATTCGGTAGGAGCCTCAGTAAATTCATATTTACTAGCAAAGGAGGAATAGCAGCGTATGAGCAATGTGCAAGTGAGAAATTTCTGTTCCATCAATCCTTGTCTCTGCTCTGTGCCTCAGCATGAGCTCAGACATGGTCATCAGCTTTCTCCAGCCTCAGTCTGCCTGGGCAAGGCTTGCTTTGAACCATCCCTCTTTTCCTCAAACGTGGGTTGTATTCCCTTGGTAAAAGCACAGCTCTCTACAGGCAGTGATCAGAAACCCATCTCCAGCCATGCTACTCATTCATAACCTGTGCCTCAAATAGACTGCTAAAAGGATGAGAGTGTGGGTGCCTCACCTCGTCCTTGTGCCACAGCAGATGGCTGGACTACATGTCCTACCAAGCAGAGAGTGGCAAAAGCTCAGCCCTGATGCTGGGCAGAAAGAAAAGAAGGGTGTCTGTATGGGTGCAGACTGACTGCTGATAAAGGGAGCAATCCTCTCAGCTATATTGAGCTGTACTGGAAGAAGCATCTGTTTTGCAGCACCTATTCCTCTCCCAAAACGACCATAAAGGTTATTGCTTAGTTGTGTTTTTATCTGTCTGTCCTCATATTTCCTTCATCTGGACAACACAAGAAAAGGAAAGGCATCAAAGCAGGCCTCCAACTCTACCCAGGTATCAGATGAGGAGTATTAGAGTTCAGAAGTGCTTGGATCTTTAAGATAAATATTGCTTGTTCTATGTACAGTGGAGATTGCAGGAGGAAAGCATCCACATTTATGAAGGAAATGAAGTGCCTGGTCACTGTGTATAAACTGAATGGAAGGTGCTCGAAGGAAGAGGTGGCAATTAGGAGGCTTGTTTGGCATTTGAGGGATGAAAGTTCAGTTCCCTGCTGTGTCATGCACGACCCATTTGTCAGGCAGGTCATTTAGCCTTCTACTCCCCAAGTTCACCATTGCAGTATGACAGTGGCATCTACCTTACAGAAGCATTAGAAATGCAAATACGCTACCCCGAGGCACTGAGATACCACAGAAAAAAAACCACCATGAAAACACAGGTACCTAGAATGAAATATGGCCCCATAATGCACCCTAGCAGTGTCAGAAACCATGCAGTGCCAAAGGTCCAGCTGACAGTCTAGCTACAAGACTGCAGGCAGTTAAACAGGAGCTGTTTCCTGCTCAGTGCTTTGACAACGCTTAGCATATTACAGAGTGTTCTTGGTTGCTTCCTAGACATTACCATATTATTAAATAATCATCTACTGAAATTCCTATAATAAAAGTGAGTGAGCTGGGATTTTTCTCCTTCTGTTTCTGCTGCAAGAGCACAGTCTTGCATACACTGAGGTGCTTCATACGGATGTCATAGAGAGCAGATCTTTCCCAAAGAAATTCTCATGCCTGCTTACCGATGAAGCTGCTGCTCAAAGCTGGAATGAGGTGGCATGTCCCTGTGCCACTTCTTTAGTGCACTGATAACTATGCCATCACTTTTGGAGATAACAGTTCCGTTCATAGAGCTCTGATGATCTTAGCAAGTGCTGCCACTGCTGCTGGGTTTCTGCAAGCTTATGCTGATTTAGGAACTGTTTCTTCTCTGGAAAGCAAGGTACAACTCATCCTCTGGCTGGCCCAGTCTTCTGTGTCTGGCCTTCAGCTTTGCAGCTCCCAGCGAGCTCAGCAGGAGCAGGGATGCCTGATGGGCAAATCAGCAGAATGCCAGCTCCTGGCTAGGGGCAACTGCTTTATCACAGCAGCCCACAGTGTGGGCACAGCTGGGGCTATGCAGCAGCTCACTGCACCTCTTGAGTCAGCACAGAGCTTCCCCATGATTCACTAGCTCAAAATAGAGCAACACTGTGTGGGGTGCAGCCACTTGTACACATGTGAATTGAGTCTCCTACCTATTTCCCATTGAAGTCCTGCGCCGTAGGACCAATCTGTCACAGGAATGGGGACTTGATAGAGTGTGATGCAGAGATCTATCTTCACATCCAGAAAGAGGGTATGAGACTTCTATCCCAGCACAGACCTATAGTCTGGTGACTCAGACCATCTTCAGCATGACCAGTGGTAGATCAAAGGCAGCTGTCAGTCACTTACCTCAAACTTGGGATATACAGCCAAACAAAGGCATTTTTCAACTTGTATTTCGTGCCATGTGCTAAATTTGAACTGTTCGTATCAGCATCTTTGGTTCTTTCATCTCCCCGTTAGACATTTTTAGACCTCTTCTAATTCATATTTTGAAAGTTTCTCATATTAGCTTAAAAAAATATGGGTTTTGGTACTTAGTTGTCTACTACCATGGAACAATGAGTTCCACAGGTTGTTAAGCAGGCACAGTGTGACACAGAAGTGCAATTAGTGAAATTACATTGAGTGCTTTACTATTCCTCTCTTTTGGGTCATTGAACAGCGCTGTACCATTCATTTTTGAGGTGCTAGAGGTAGTCCTGGTTTTAAAATGGCAAAGAGCAATAGCATGTCCCCAGCAGCTTAGCAATACATAGAGATACATTCTCTTCTCTGACTTTGGGGTATTTAAAGCTGCTTTCCTGTTATGGTCCTGCAGTCAGAAATGGACCTCAGTGCCTTTCTCCTTCCTCCTAGCTCTCCCCACTTCCCTCTTTATAGCTGTAATAGCTTCAATGAGGTTTGAATTCAAGCTTTCAATATCCCATGACCAAACCTCTGCAGGTAGCATGGCAAATTGGTTTCCATGCCTGAGATGCCTGCTTTCATAGAGCACGTTGAGTCATTGTGCCAAGGGAGGAAATGGAGCAGCCTCAAACTAACCTGGGAATATCGGCCAACTCCAGAGCTCTCGTGGAGGAAGCAAGGAGGGCCTGATTAGTTACCCTACTGGATTTTCAGCTGTTTTCTTAGATGAAGAATTTACTGGGAACTCTGTGTCCTGGACTTTGTGCAAATCAAACTACAAGCGAGGCCAGCTTCAGAATTACTGGAGCGCTGAATAAATTGCATTGCAGTGGCTGCAAATAAGCACATAAGTCTAAGTGCTTGGCACCCAGTTGTTAGGAGCAACAGCAACTAAACACAGCAGTGAGAAGAGGAAAGTGTTTAGGGTGGAACTGTATGACACCCAGTCTGTGAATTCCGGCTGCTGCATCCAACATGGACACACATGCACAGCTGATAAGCATGTAGCCCCGACTGGCAGATGATGCAATCAGTGTGCATGTGATCCTCTCATTTCTCCAGCTGGCTTTCCCAGCTTAGTGCTCCTGTGTGCCCTGCAGGGTCCTCTCCAACCCCTGTGCAGTGCTTTGTGGGCGAGTTGGCCCTGAGAAGGCATTCTGGGGACCATGCAGGAGACCGCTGGGATGGAGTGGCCAAGTGTTTTCCCATGGATTGCCTTGCCACGGAGCCAGTCTGTATCCATGACAGGTTTACTCTACTAGCAAACCCTCTAGAGACCTGCATGACCACTTAGACTATAAATCTGCCCCTTTAATACATTTAGTCTGCAGCTAGTCATTTCTCTCCTGTGATGTTTCTCATCTCTTTTCTTCACTTCTCTGCTTCAGAGTTGCCATTAGTCCTGCCATCCTGCCTTTTTTCTTCCCCCCTCTGATTTCTTTCCCTCCTCCTTTCTTTCTCCTCTGGTGACAGAGTCCACTGAGCAGTCTGATTGCCACACTCTGGGGTTCAGGTCCTGCTGTAAGGTGGACATATTGCCTCACCTTTTCTCCTTACCTGCTACCTCATTTTAAGATGCATGCATAGGCACAAAATGGAGCACCAGGACTAGACAGATGCATTTTAAGCCTATTTATTAACCACCTCTGCAGCAGTTCTCGTTTCCCTATCAGGAGTGAAATATGTGTCTATTTCTCTTTTCTACCAGTTTGTCTTATTATGCATCTTCCTGCACGCCTGTAAGCAAGGTAAAATGCCCTCGTGCTGAAAGTGTTGGGGAGAATCCTTCACAGTTCAAGCACAGGAGATGCTGGCCCCCTGCTTCTGCAAACTAGTGGTGTTGTTTTTCCTTGCATCTGAAAAGTAGGCCATACTCATGGGTTCTGAGTTCTGGAGAAAACACTTCAGCCTAACATCCTAGATCTCTTCTGCCTCTTGAAAAAGCTCTGGGGGTATAACGTCACACACTCTTTACCCCATAGGTGTCCGAGAGTTCAACTGGCAAGGGCAAAAATGCCTTTCTTCTTAAGGTTCGCACATTTAATCCATCTGAGCAGAGAGGTTAAATCTCTTTATGCATCGTGGATGTATGTGTATGTGCCCACCAGTGCACTCACATAGAAACAATCCAATATCTGCATGTCAAAACGGAGAGGAGCATTTAGGAGAGAATGACCTGGTCCTGTTAAGGTCACAGAGGTAAAATGAGGGAGGAAGACCCCTCTCCTTTGCACGTCTGAGAAAGAAAGGGAGGTGGCAGCCTCGTGCTGTCTGTGCTGGTGGTGCAGCTTCCCCTGAAGCCAGAGCCCTGCTGGGGGTAATCCTGAGCCCATTGAAGAGTCCCTGCTGCATTGTGAACCTCTCTCCTCAGTGCAGGGCACTGCATAAAGCCACCATCTGTCCTAATGTGATGTGTGTTTTTAACAGCACCAGCATCCACAGTGAATTTATAGTGATTTTTCGTTTAATCCCCTTGGCATGGCTTGGTAGTTGTTTTGCCTTCAAATAACATAGCAAAAGGAAATTTCCTCCATGTTCTCTGTTGCTGGCCCTGATTTGGATCTGACATTCACACCATTTGGAGAGGAGTGAGGGAAGGGAGTCATTTTCCAGTTTCACTGCTGCTCTTTTTTTGTAAGAGGCAGGTGCTGGGGGATTGCCATACCTGGATCACTGTGCTCAGGAGTGAGTTACTGGTCTAATAACACCTTCTTTGGCATTGGCCAGAGGAAGCTATTTCAGTAAAGGGGAGAATGGCAGTCATTGCATGCAGGGAAAGCAGTAAATTGCAGCATTGCTCGAAGAAAGAGAACTGAGCCCTCCAGGCTGAACTGGCACAGTAGCATTTTGCAGGACCTGCTGTTTTTAGCAGCCAGTCTCAGCTTTTGACTTAGAGGGCCACAGAGCAGGTCGTACTCAGAAGAAACTGAATCTGAGATCATGAAGCCTGAGTTAGTGAGCGTGGCTTTTCTGGGCTCCACAGACTTGCTTTGCCAGAGTGTTAGTTTGCCTCTCATGGAGTATCTTTCTGCTCTTTTCCTACACCCTTTGGGAAACAGAAATCTCCCCCCACATCAGAACATCTCGGTTGCAAAGTCTAATAGCTTTTGTCATTCATGCTGGGCAAAACTGCACTTCTGTCTTTCAGAACGAGATAAGGCTCTCATGTCTAGCCAGCTCAGTGAGAAACATTGAGCACGTACAGATGGTTTCAATTCCGCCTAAATTCTTGTGTTTCTCCATAGCTGGCTCTAGCCTTCCTATGTTCAGACCCAGAAGTGTGAACAAGGGGTCTTTGGTAGAATCAGGACTGTTCAAATTTGGATCATCGTCCTTGAGTTTTGATTCAGTGGTCAAGATCATTGCAGGTACAGGGCTGTATCTTGGCTATCCTAGCCAAAGAGCTGGCAAAGGGAGGGGTAGAGCAAGACTAAAAAGCTGTTCCAGCCTTTATATTTTTCAGAGAGTTTGCAGAATAGTCTAAAAGCAATGAAATACCAAATATTGTTAACAGGAACAGCTCTTTTCTGAATCTGTGAAAAACACAGTTGCCTGTTGATCATTATCATAAATTGCATTATATTCTACCTCTCAGTCTTTTTCATTAGGAGATCCCAGGGCTCAGCTGCAAATGTAATGCCCACATCTGCAAAAAGCTAAGCAGCCCATCTGTATTCACAAGCTGGTATCTGTTGTTTCATCTCTGTTACATTGCCTTAATATAGTTTCCATAGGTTGTTCTGTGCCAGACTGCTGCTGTTGCATCCAGACATCCTGGCTTTGAGTAGCCATAAGCTTCTCTTGGCCTGCACAGCCTGTTTGCCTCACATTTTTTTCTGCCCCTGCCCTGTTTCGTGTACTTGTTGCCCTTTCCACAGAAGCTGGGCCTTATGCTCTGTGTGCTCTAAGTCCTGGAGCCAGTCCTCACTGCTCTGGAGCTGGGCACACCTTTTATTAGAGCTCTGTGTTTGTAGGCAGCGTGAGTTTATAGTCCCTTTCCTCAGGGACCCATCATACTTAAAAGTGAAAATTATGCACAGAGATTTTGTAAAGTTTCGGAAATCACATACATTCTTTACCTTTACTAGCATGAGTATGTGCAAGGCATGGAAAATCATACTTGGCAGTTACCTTTCCCTGTTAGTGTGTAAGGGCACTGTGATCCTGTGCCCATCAAAGACCTTACAGCCTTGGTGTTTCCAGCTTCCTTTCCAATGGCTGAAGGAATGCTCTGGCTTTCATAAGAACTGGGTACCTTCACACGTTGATGTCATGCCCTGCTAGGTGCTCTGCTTTTCCTTCCTTCCCACTTCCAGCCTTAGTTTCAGTGTGGAAAACCAGCTTGCCCTAGGCAGCAGCCAGCTGGTTTTCTTTTGTGTTCCATTTGAGTGGATGCCATCAAAGTTTAACGGGTCTCTTCTGTTATCATTGTCACCTCCTGTGGATTTTAGTTCAACTTAGAGGCAGAAAACCTCAGAAAAGAAAAGATTAAAAAAAGCCACAGAAAAGGTATGAGAGCCTCTCAGATCTTGGAGTCCTCCACTAACACTGGAGCCCCCCGTATCAAACAGAATTCATAAGTTCCACTCAGATGCATTACCCATGTAGTCATGGCAGCTCACCATCCGCTGGCACTGGTGTGACTTGATCTGGGGTGCAAACACTCATTGGCACTCCCAGAAAGGGGAAAGAGTGTGTGCAGTGGGTGTCAATGCAAGCAGCATCCTTTGGAGAAATGACTGTGGAGCCGCCCGTGGTCATGGAAACCACTCCTGTCTTCCCTCCCTCCAGCGCGGCGAGACAGAACAGTTTGTTCTTGCCATAGCTGCCTCGTACACAGCCCGAGCTCCCAGGAAGCTGAATGCAGGCAGCCTTTGTGCCGCACCGTGCTTTCAGCGGCAGGCCACATACAGTTAACAGCCCTCCCCGCACCCCACCAACGCCCCTTCAAAGAGAAAATCAGATCAAAGTTTTATCAGTTCGCTGTGTTTGAGAGTAACACATGCCAGGATTAATAGTTCTCAATTTTTCAGAAATATTAAAATTTGCTCTCTATTGTCAGGACAATAAATCTTTTAGCCTGCAAGTTCATCTTGCTCTGAGAACGACCAAGCGATTACTGACCCCAATTACACAATTAAATCTTTGAAATAATACTGTTTGATATTAAACAATTACATTCCTCATATAAAAATATCACCATTCTCTTGCCAGCTAAGAGCGTATTAATAATGAATCTACACAGATTCTATTGTGTGTTAATAATGAATGTCTACAAAACCTTATAGGACGTTAATACTGCATGTACCCACAAAGCTCTATAGGATGCTAATATACACCCACAAGGCCCTAGGAAATGCAAATAGTGAACGCAAAGCAAGGAAATGGGATTCCCTGTCCATTCTAGTCTTTAATACAGCATTCTGCTCTGAGCAGTGAGACATCACAGAAAGATGGAAGGAAGGTGCAGTCAGATGCTCATGAGGATAAGAGCTGTGTGTGGCTTGTTGAGGTCTAACTCGTGTGTGGTAACCATCAGAAGAGATGTTTGAGATCTAATAGGAACTGGAGGCTTCTGGCATTGACTTTGGTGGGATTTGGAGTGGAGAGTATGAGAATATGTGGGGCATAACCAGGTCTAGCCATCGGGCAAGATGGAAAGGTGGAAGGTGTTGGCATATTGAACAGGAAGCTGGTATGGAACCCTCAGTGCGCTTGCAAAACACAAGAGTGCACAGGGAAAGGAAAGATGGAAGCTGACTTAAAGAATTTAAGATAGAGATCTGAAATAATGCCTGAAAAGATGGAGTAGGAGTGTCATTGCTGGCTGTAGTTAAAGCCAGCATGGGTTAAGTAGTAGGAAAAAACACTGAAGAGAATGACAAGGGCTTGGCTCCACTGGTGCTGGGCTAGGTGACTGAAATGGTTACTTTTGCCTGTGCTGTCACTGGTTTTGCCATGGCTGCTTGTGCTCACAAATCCTAGTAGCAGCAAATGCTGGTTAACAAGCATCCGCAGAATTTTCACAGTAATATTTACCTCCCAGTTGCTCCGGGATATTGAAATACATCTCTGAACCTGATGTAAAAATAAGCAACTGCAGCATCTTGCTGGATGACAATAACATGCCTCTGCAATCCCACGCCAGAAGCTAATAATTCAAAGCCACAAAATGGAGGTTGCTTAGTAGTTATGGAGAGGTGTCCTTTATTTTTTACACCAGATCCTGAGCACTGCAAGCAGAGAAACGTCTCTCTTTATTGTCAAACAATATTTTAAGTTGCACTGAAGGAAAGATGCCCTAGAAATTGAATCACGTTACAGAGCAGGCAAGGAGTCCTGCTGCCACAGGTTCATTCCTGTGGGCAGCACTTTCTGCTCCTCGAGCAAGCAGGACCTGCTTGGTTGTGCCACTTGACAGGCTGGCACCATTATGGGTCGATGGTGCACCCCTCTGAAGGCCCGTGCTGGATGGGGCCCTGTGAGACAGACAGGCTGCCAAATGCACACAGAGTATTCAGGGCACAGCACTGTTTGTATGAGAAGTGACTTTAGAGAGCATAACCCCTGACCGGTAGAGTCAGAATAGCAAAACAAAACAGAAGAATAAAATGAAATGAACCTTCAGACAGGTCCCTTAGGAATAGACTGGGGCACTGGTTAACAAAAGAACTATTTGTTTCCTCGATAAAACACTCCTTTTGTGTTCTCTTCTGTGTGTATTGTAGTGAGTATATTGACTGGCAGGAATGTTCATGGGAGCACTGAATTTTATGTAAATATTAGAGACTATTTGCAGGAAGCAAATTTTGAACTCATAAAAAGTAGTATTCTCTACGGAAGCCTGATCCTAAAGGTTACTCAAAAAACAAAAACGTACAGTGGGATTTACTGAATGTATTTAACAGAAATGTATCTAACTGAGCTCCGATTTTGAATATCGACTATCTGGGGACAGTTTGTGGACAAACAGTATACTCGGAATTATTTACTGAGACAAGTCAGCAAATAATTGCAAATGACAAATAAATTTGAGAAAATTACAAACTGCTTGTGGACAGTTCATGAACAGAAGCGAGGCAAAATTAATCAGATAAATTATTCACAATGAATGAATCTCTCAGCTCTAATTAAAACTCTGTAGGGTATTAATAATACATGCTCACAGAACCACAAACAGAATCTTATAACCAAAAGGATCCATCTGTGTCTGCCTCACAGACCTTCCCATCCTAGAAGGGGAAGCTGCTGTTACCATCATGTCTCAGTGTCTTGCTGTGTTTGCATGCTGATGCTGCTTGCTGCTGATACAAGCCCTCTTTGCAAGCGGTATGTGTGGTTAGTGTGGTAGGTTTCCCACAGATGTTTGTGGTGCAGAGGATCTGTTCCTTCAGAGTTCTTTTAGCTCTTCCAGCCCTAGGGGGATTCCTAGGGGAGATGCATAACATTACCACTGCTTATCTGTAGTTCTTAGGGTTCTTCTTTCATGAGTGTTGCAAATGATTTTGAAAATGATTTTTTTTTCCAAGATATGGATACAGACAAAGACCTAAAGTCTTAATCCTGTAGATTCTCACAGTGGGAACTTCGCTAACCCAGAGCTCCCCACACCAACCTTTCCAGTGCCCCCTAATGGCTTGCAGCCCCTTATGTTGCAGTTTGGGACTACCTGCACATAGGTCTGCCGTGACCTGATGTGTGCTACATGCTCAAAGGAAGCCTTATCCTAACAGGAGCATTTTGAGGGGCTTGGTCACTGTGCATAGCTGAACTCTCTGCCATGAGCAAGGAACAGAAGCCCAAGGCAGTAGGCTGAGTGCTGGTTGTTCTGCCTGTTGAAAAAACGCCAGCAAAATTAGGAGACTTGCTCTTCCTCCCTCCCAGACTTGTGTTATTTAGCTCTGCTTTTGGTATAACTGGATCTTCACACACTGAGGAACTCCCCAAACCTATTCCCCCCGCCCCAATTCCCTGCCTTGCAGTCAAGACCTAGTCAATCAGAAAATTGTTTAATACTTCTTTTATTCCCGAGAGATCTCCTGGCCTCTGTGTTCCCATTCATCAGCTTCTTTTCTACCAGCTACCCCCACCCCTCCTATGTCTTTTATCTGCCCAAACCCAATCACTCTTCCCCTCTTTTTTTTTTTTCACTTGACAAAAGGAATCAGAATTTAATAAGAGCAAGCTGGAAAATATCAGCATTAATCCCCTTGTCCTCGTGGGGCCAGCGCCATGAGTCCCTGGGTCCCCTTATCGGCACCAAACTGTATTTCACCAGCTAGAACCCTTCTGATAGCATAAATACCTGCCATGCAGGTGTCTCCAGCTGACAAGATAACACGTTATCAATCATACATCCCCAGTTTATGCAAAAAGCCCATCTTCCTTCTGTTTATTTCATCTCATGGTGGATGAAGAGCTGGGGAAGGGAGGGGATGAAAAATTAAATCCCTTCTGTTCCTATACACTCATAGAGCCAAATGACACATCTCTTGCCTGTCCGAAGCAAAGGCTCTCTCTCCCATAGTTCACTTATTAGCAGTGAAGTGGTGGTTGTGAATCAGAAAAGTGGTTAAGCAGTAATTGTCAGTGGAACCACATTCGGCTTTGTAATAATGCATGGTTCCAAAGTGGGCACTGCAGAAACTCCTCCATCAGAATTATCTGCTGTAGCGTACACTAATCACAGACTATTCAACCTATAAAGATCATTGAGTCCAACACCCAGCTTCCTGTGAGAGCTGCAGCCACCATGAGACTACCCCTGACTCTCTCGTCAAAGGAGTCAGCAGATCCTCCCATTCAGTATAATCTGCAAACATAATATACTTTCAAGTCCTTTATCCAAGCCATTAATGAAACCATTAAAGAGAACTGGCCCTAAAAAGGAGCACTGGGGAGCCCCACCAATGACTGGCCACCAGTCTGATGTAACTCCATTAACTACAAACTTTTGAGTCTGACCCATCAGCCAGTCATTCAACCATTACATTTTTGTCTGTTTGTATGCTGGATATTTTTCCAAAAGGATGCTATGAAAAACAGTATGAAAAGTTTTGCTGAAATCTGAAAAGATTACATTAACTGTCTTCCCTTGCTCAGTCAGATTGATAACCTTCTTCTAAAAGCTGTTTAAAGTGGACTTTCCCCTTGTGAGCTCACGCTGGCTGTGACCAGTGACTGTGTTGTCTTTCAAGTGTTTTTTTTTCAATAACTTCCAGAATAATCTCCATAATTTTGCAAGGCAACAAAGTGAGACTGACAGACCTGATACGGGAGGCAGAAGATGTTCAGGGTACATCTTGCTCTTCACTGGGCACCTTAGGTGGCCATTAGAGTCATAAAGGAGGGCAGGGCCTGCCTTTGTGAATCATAGAATCATAGAATGGCTTGGGTTGGAAGGGACCCCAAGGGTCATCAAGTTCCAGAGGCAGGGCCACCAACCTCCAGATCTGGTACTAGTCCAGGTTTCCCAGGGCCCCATCCAGTCTGGTCTTGACTCAGTCTGGCTGCTGAACAGCCCACGGCTGGCTCATCTAAGTCCTCCTATACAAGCGGTCTTTCTAAGCCTCTTTCCAAGAGGAGCTACCTTTTGAAGTGGGGATATGAAATTGCCTTTGGCAGTGGTACACATTTATCTGAGGGTAATGGTAGTGGGATGAGCCACAGCTTGAGGAAGGTGCCTGTGGGAATACAAGAAAGACTATTCAGAGCAGAAGCTGTGGAGCAAGATACACAGCATGAGAAAGCAAGGCTGAGAACAAAGGACAGCTCTGGAAGAAGAGAAAAAGTCAAGTAAGTTGAATGATGGCTGTGTGATGATGACCCTTCTTGGAGGAAGAGCGTGTGTCTTTGAATGACTCTGATTCTCTGACTGGATAAGTGCCTGCATGCATGGTTAAGGAGTGTTTGTGGAGTGTTTTGCTGACGTGTAAAGGCAGGTGGGAAAGTTACAAGAGAAAACTTGTGAATGTATATAAGGGATCTTAGAACCTGTAATAAACAATTTGAATCGTCCACATCTGAGTCCATGACTCAGATGCTGCAGGTCTGAGGAGGCAGCTTGTGAAAGACCTCTGTGCTGGCTGCTTGCCCTCCTCCTGTGACAGCCCCAAATGGCTATTGCCTGCTGGGGCTCACTGGCAAGGGCCAGCAGGACAAGCAAGGTTGACTTCAGTTCATGACTCTTTTAGTTGTGTTCTCCAACACAATTCAGTCCTGTCAGCAAGGAATGAATAGTGTGGGATGTGCATGAAATAGCTTTCTTCATGCTGCAGAGCAGAATGGGACTGAAACTGATCTTAGGTGAGAGGGATGAGGAAGCGATGTGCAGGGTCTGTGGGGCTGGGGGCTTTTACGCCTTTAGTTATGTTCTCTGAACTCTGTGAGGTTAATGGCACATCTTTCATGTCTGTTAACAGGTATTGGTATAAAGATGCCTTTAACTGGTCTAGTTTGTTTTGTTCACTGTAGGGAATTATGCTTTTACAGAAAAAATGAGCCAAGACAGGTCTAATGGTTTCTTTGGTTGAAATGTTTTGATAAGATTTCACTGACTTAGTCAGTCAGACCTGTACACAGTACTGAGTTGACCAGCTTGACCTTCCACTGAAGTCTGATCTCAGTGGTAGCCATCATATACTAAGGTCCAGTTTAAAAGTCCTAAAAAAAAAAAAAAGAATGAATGATACTTAGTAAGTAAAGGAATGGAGATGCAGTGCCATTTCCATTCCTGCAAGGTGGCATTTTCTCTGCTCTGCAGCGCCTTCGGTTCACAGAGTGGCTGATGATGTGTGGGGAGGGAAATAAGCAGCAAGAGCAAATGACCTCAGAGGCAGTGAAGAGCTTGGTTTCCATTGCAAATGCCTTTATTAGGATGGAAAAATGTAGGAACAAAAAAAAAAAAAAAAAAAAAAAAAAAGGCAGAAAGTACAAGGCACAAAAAGGCCTGGAAAAGTTGTCTTTTCAGTTGTGTCCACGGCATCTGTTCCTAAAAGGGGTTGTGGTTCCTTAAACATATATTTAACCCTATCTTGTCTTTTCTATTCCCTAATAAAGGAAGGTTCTAAAAGCAACAGTGATCCCAAGTGTATCACAGGGCAGTATTTATCTCGGTCTCTAATCTGTACTTGAATTGTAATGTGCATGGAACAGTGACTATCTTTGGTCTTTGTGTGTGCAATACTTATCAGAGTGGATTTCTGTTCCGCAAATGCAGCTCCCCTGTGCTGCCTCAATACAGAAAATTAGTGATGGTAATAAATCACAGCCAGCTCTGATTCTGGAAAGACCAGTCGTGTGGGAGACAAAAAGAACAGTGGCTGTTAAACCTAAATCATAGATGTTCCTGTACTCTCTTAAAGACTTTGTCCCCTTTCTGTGTCTGTCCTTGCTACTTATTAAAAAGTAAAATGACTCCTTTAGGATGAAGGCTTGTTCTGTTGGTACTAAAGATCCCAGCTTTAAGCTCTAGGGACAGGTGTGGTATCAGCCATCACTCACGGTGCCCAGAAATCAAAATGCTTATGCCTGTTATGTCAGCGAGAGTGTCTGTCTCTCGCTGACAAAGGAGTCACTTGACTGGTGGACTAGCTATAATGAATTAGCTAGCTGAGCTAGTGTCCCTTTTCTTTCCATCATGGGTAATTAGCATTCTGTACCACTCTGGTCCTTCCAGATGCAGGAGTCCCCACCTTTGCACTCAGGCACTATGGGGAGATCATCTCTGTCTCTGGACCCTCCAATTTTCCATGTAACAGCTGATATCACTCTCCAGACCTTTGCTGCCCTTTCACCCTTGGGACCTCTCCATGAAGACACCTGTCTTATTAGATTAGGACTGTTCCCTGTGGGGACATGGAGATATATGGATCATGTCTACTGCAGTTTCCATCTCCAAACGATGACATGTCATCGATCAGCATCTTCCTGCTCTTGTGTCTCCTCTCTCAGTCATTAATGACCTTGATGGACGCCTTACGTTGTACTGCCGTGTTTTCCCACACTGAAAAACGTGCCTGTGATGCAATCAGAAGCCTTCTGTTTCTTCTCCATCACTGAAGTTTTTGTTACATCCACACTGAGAGAACATTAACATGAATGAGCATGACGGAGGGCTATAAAGCTTTTATTATCACAATTTTGGGCTGTTCATCTTATGAGTGGCAAACTAACTCCTCAGGAGGGAAGTGTGTGGGGAAGCACTTGCAGAGCAGTTTGGGGAGGAATCCCGATGGGGATGGAGGAGATGAAGGACAAGGGAATTTGTGTTGCTCATAAAAGCAAAATGAAGGTAGTTTGCAATAATCAACCCTCAGCTATATGCAGATAGTGTGAAATTGTTGTCTTGAAGTGGCCTAACCTTGTGGAGAACCATATTCAGCCTCTTACGTGGACTAGTGTGGTCTCGATAATGCAATTAATAAAAAGTTGTTTGTATAATGCTCAGGACAGCTGCCATGGCATGTGGACGTTCTCTGGTCCTCTGGATGAATACACTCAGGATGTATAAATGCTTTTCTCTTATTTACTCCTCTCATCCCTCCTCCCCTTTTAAAAAAGACAATTTCTGTGCATCTTTCCCTGGTCTCTGGACTGTGACTTTCAGACAGGTTTCGATAAGTCTGTGTGGGTGTGGGTTGTTTTGTCACTTATTACCTGGGCACTGCAGAGCTCGCTGAGTTTAAATTTATGTGTTCCGGCTTTTATTGCTGTGCCACTTGGCTCTTTTGAATTATCTCAGTCACCAAATGAATTTTATAGTCCATTGGGGGCTGTCCATGCTTGTTAAGGTGATATTTCCATCTCCAGCGTGCTGTGGAATCTCATCTGCCACACAGCGATCGCTTCTGCCTCCAGCTGCCTATCACTTCTTCAAGAAGCACACCCTGCTCCTTGGAGACTCAGGCAGTGACTGGACAAGTTATACTGGGGGCTCCTGGGAAAACACACAACTCACAGCAGGACACTGCCTTTACTGAAGAAGGAGGTGTTTGATGCTGTTGCATTGTTGGGTCACATCAGCTGCTTGCCCCTCAGCCCCACTTCAGGTAAATCCCCTAGAAAAGAGGGATTACCAAGCAGAGGAGGTGGTCCCATGGTTCAAGATCCATCCTTTTGCTCTGCCTTAAACTGTTTCCTCTCTTTCTTCTGGAAGCAGTTCTGATATTATGAACACCCCCCCAGTGTCACTGTACTAAAGATGTCAAAGTTTCAGGGGCATTTTGGGAGAGTTTCCCATGCCTTGCATCAGGTCTCGTAGCACAGCAGATCTGCGTGGTAGCAAAGGTGTGAGAGTCTGTGAGGAATTTATCACTCTGCAGTGATGAATGCTCTGGGTTTGATACAGTGCCGCAGTGTGAGGGGTTGTCCAAGGACAGACCTAATGGGATGCACTCTAGCAGGGGTCACAAAACTCTCCATCTCTGCATCCAGAAGACTCTTTTTCCCAGAGACTTAACCTCTTCCCAGTGCCCCTCCTAGGACCTCCAAAAGCTCTTGCCATCTCTGTTTAGATGTCTCCAAATGACTATGAATGAACCTTTTACCCGTTTTCCCAAGGACCGCTGACAAAAAGCAATTTGAACATCCCTGTGCCCTTAGTTGGCAATGCTGATAAGCAGCCCATATATGGCTCTGTTTTTCAGCTACAGTGTGTTATCCATCACAGTGGCAATACAATGATTGTTCTTCAGATGATGTGGAGTTCTGGCATTTTTACCCCGATCCCCTAACAGAGCTCCTGGTGGAGCCAACCACTGGAAGATAACTTGCTGCTTTCGTTTTCCTGCACAAACGGCAATTTGATGGCATTTCTCAGTGAGTCTCTGTTGGACTTTATGTGATGTTGTTTCCTTTCTCCACCCCTCCATTGTAAACTAGCAATCAATGATATATTGCAGCTGTTTTCATGATTCATTTTCTTAAGCCTGTCGTAAGGCTAATTGGTTTTCAGTTTAAGTCCTGGATCTTGCAAATTACTGTGTGTGGGCACTTTGCAGGATCCAGGCCCCAAATTTTCATTCTCCATTGTCATTAGCTGTGCTAGACTCTCTGTTAATCCCTCCCCAGCTAACTGTCTTCATGCAGCAATTTAACTGCTTCATATTAACCTGGTGTCCCTCTTCCCGCTGAATGTACTGCATTCCTATGTCACCTTTGTGAGCATCCCTTGTATCCCTCCTACTGAGTGCAAATAAAAGCGAATTATAAACAAAGTAAACCTTAAAGCTACACATATCCTCCCTGTTCTACCACTCAAAAAAAAAAACACAAAAAAACAACCCAAAAAACAGATTCCTGTAAGGAGTTATCATGTCCATCATTTAACTAAACTGTACATATCTAGTGTTTTTAATCTCCCCTCGTAAATCAATCCCTACAGGTCCTTATCTCATTCAGCCGTCTGGAAATTAAAAAATAAAACAGATGTCACAATAGGACAACTCTGAAATGTCTTTTCCGGGGAGGGATTGAGTGGTAGCAAATAATACTCTGTATTTTATAACCCCTTCCATCTAAGGATCTCGATGTACTTTGTAAACGGGAGTGAATTAAGGGTCACTGTGTCCCCCATGAGGCTGGGAAGTCTTGTCACAAATCTGTGTCAGCTAGCACCTGTCTTTATGAAGCAATGCAGCTGCTGGAATTGCTCAGCCTCTGCAGGGATAGAAGTCATTTTTTGCTGCTGCAGGAAATGGACTTCTACCTGTTTCAGTTGGAAGTGAAGACGAGGGTTCATTCCCATTAGGAGCAGAAGGCCTCTAAGGGAGATGAGAAATTCTGACCTCTTTTAGTAAAGCTAACTGGATCAAATGCATATGCATTTGATCAGTTATGTATTTTAGAGGCAGGAAAAATCAGACACAGAAAGACAAAGTGATATGTCCAGCATGATGCAGTGAACCAGAGACAGAGTGAAGGAATCTTCATCCATTGCTTTAACTGCAGAACCGAATTCCCCTTTCTGCAAATACCAGGAAATTTTGACTACTTGTGGCCAGCAGCATGAAATTTGGGCTATACAGCTAGGGATTCAACAGAATGGCTTTATCAGAAACTCCAGATTTGCTTACAGGCACTAAGGGAACAGTCTTTCTCAGGAGATTTCCACTGCTTCCTGCTTCAAGGAAGATTGTTTTCAAGGAAGACAAGAGCAGCTGTCTTTCTGGTGGTATCTTGCCATTCCACACTGTCCCCACAGCCCCCAGAAGGCACGCTGGCCTGCCCTCAGATGAGATAGCAGAAGGTACCAGGTCTTATTCAGGTTTGGCTGAATTTCTGAATGTAGGCTTGCATTTTTTTTTTCCTCTTGCCCTTACTGCTCCAACCCATCCCCAATAATTATCTCTCAGATTCATCCTTTCCCTCCATCCCAATTCTCCTTAACTGCTCATTGAGATTAGGAAACATCCTTTTAGTCTCTCTCATCCTCATTAAATCTTCTTTTTATTTTTTTTTCTTTATCTTCATCTCCTCCTTCCTAGACTGTCACTAAATTAAAAAAGAAAAAAAGTAAAGAAAAGCTCTTTAATGTGTTAAAAAAAAATCTCTTTGAAAATGATACCGTCTGTGTCGCTTCTCTCTCTGTCTCTCTTGCTGTATGCCTTTATTTATTTATTTTTACAAACTGAACTAAAACTGGCTTATTGATAAAAGCCACAGTGGCTGCTGTTTGCTGATGATTAGATGCAAAGTAGAGGCCTTTCCATGCTCAGATAGGTAAATGTGTGAAAGGTGTTATTTAAATTGAAAGAACAGGCTGACAATGTGCATTCCTCCTCCCTCCAACACCACATGTCACAGGCACAGATGTCCAGGAAAAAGACTGGACTAGAATCCAAAGATAAATGCAGAGTTTGCCCACAGATATGCACTTAACCCCAGGCACTGATTCCAGAAACTGCTGATGTCTCCAGGCCCTTGAGAGATGTTCCTCTTACTAGCAGACTGCAAATTACAGCATCTCAACTCTCATGGTTTCCATTAGTCAGCCCTAGAAAGGAAATGGTACAGAAGAGCAGCTTCTTACCCAATGTGAGCAGGATCACAGTGTTTTCTTTCAATAATAATAATAAGTAGCACTTCACTAGTTTACAATACTTGATGACTAGTCCTAAACATCTTCTCAAAATACCCTGAAGTTCTGGAAATTTGTAATCTGAATCAGTGTTCTAATAGAGTAGGAAAAAAAACCTACTAACTCATCTTCATTCTAATCCGAATGTGTTACTATATGAGCACGTGTCAAAGTTATCTTTGTTCTATCTCTCTCGAGTACTAGGAACAATGAAACTGCAGGAGCTTCTGTGTTAGCTACATGCACTTACCAGAGCTGTGCGCCTACAGCAAGTCAAAGTTATGCCCTTGCACTTTATAGAGATGCTGGCTACCTGCGTGCTGCAGGTAGCTTGCTGCAGTCACACTTCTGGTACTGGTAATGAGGTTGGTAACTCCTGGTAGCTGAGCTCCAGACCATCTGTGTGTTCCAGCTGCCTGGGCACTGACTTGAAAGAGCGGGGTGTGATGGCGGCATGTAGAATCACAGAAGTGTTGTTGGTTGGAGGGGACCACTCGTTGGGTCTCTAGTCTCCAACCCAAACAAGATCAAAAGTGCTATGTTAATTTCCTCTTTCTCCCTCCTTCCCCTGCCTCGTCGCTGCTGCTACCTTCTCAACACTGCCAGCAAGGAACAGGTCCAATGCATTATGCAGTGGGGCCTTTTCTATGCCTGTGTAAAGGCCCTATGTTGGAAAGTGTGCCGGGTGTGGGGAGAAAGAAGAGACCTTTAGATAGTTGGGAAACATGACAAACTGTTATTCTTCTAATCAGTCCATTCTTGACTGAAGAGTTTGTGTCACAAATAAAAAGGTACATCGTGACTTGATGAGAACTGGCCTAGGAGAACATTCCTGCCCAGGGGAGACAGTGGTGAAGGTCTCTCATCTGGCCTGTTGCTTGAACACATAAAAAATGATGGCGTAGAAAAAGAAAGCAAAAAACTACACACTGATAAAATCAAGAACCAAAATGAAGAAGCGAAGTAGGAAAAAGACACAGATACCAGAAGGAAGAAACTGCATCATGGGGAAAGTCAATATGATTCATTTTCATGAGCAGGAGCCCGTCTTGGAAAGGTGGTTTGCATGTTTTTCCCGTGTGGTTACCTGTAAGGAGGCATCTGGGTGAATCTATAATAACAAGTGTCAATTTGGCTGTGTTTAATTAGTGATGTGGTTTGTACTGGCAGAAATCATGTAATATACAAGCTTGCATTGCTGCACTGATCGGGGGAACTCAGTGATTTTACTTTTTAGTTTGCCCTTCAGAGTGACTAGGGCTGGATTCTTGACAACATCAACAAAATGTTCTTGAGATTACAGCAAAGGTGCAAATGGAGAAGAGGAGAGGGGCTTCTGCCAGACCTGTGACCTGATTTCTGCTGGTGGTATTTTGTTCAGAGATAGACATCAGCCCTACTTTTGGAGTAGAGCCAGACTAAACCTACTGCATATCCATCTGCATTTCAAGCTGTATCATTATGAAGTTGCCTTTGAATTTTCCAGTTCTGTGTGATTCTGCTGCCCTTGGCTCCTGTGGTAGAAAATACCGGTTTATATAACCAAGGACTGTACCTTGTGCCTTGCTGTCTGGAGTTACCTCAAAAAAGCCACGAGGCCCAGTGAAAGTATGCACCCTAATATCTTACATCTCAGAAATGCTGCAGGCATTTACCAGATCATTCTCTATGATTCTTCAGTGCTTAGTCACTAACTGTTATTCACTGCTCCCACAGAGCATTTTGTTTTTTATGACGTGTGTAAATGGTGCACTTATTACCAAACAAGGTTTGAGAGCAAGAACAAATCTAGTTTATTCTAATAAAGTGAAAATTAACACAGTGGGCTACACTATTGGAAATGGGAGTTATGCAAAATGAGACAACAAAATGGACTGTCAGTTATCTATGTGACACTTTTCTTCTCTTCCCAGTTCTTTATTGAGGAGCTCTCTCCGAGCCTGGGACTCCTTGAATTGAGAGTGAATGCCAGGAGTTATTCTTCCTGAGTGAATAGCCTACGAGGCACATGGGCTTCCAGTATATAACCTTCCACCTTTAAGGAACCATGGCATGAATGTGCCTTTTCAAAGTGGCTCCTTACCTCACTATTCTGTCTTACGAATTTTTTACTTACAAAGGAGAGTATTCACTAATAGCATCCTTTCCCTTTCTATTATACTGTTCAGAGTATTTCTGAGAGGGAGAGGAGAAATAGTTGCAAGTGACCTTCAAAGATTATGTAGTACAACTGCCTGGCCTCTTCAGGACTAACCAAAGGTGAAAGATCTCCAGAAGTATGGAGCATCCTCTAGAGAGTTAAATGACTTCAAAATAAAAAATAAAAAACATATTAAAAAAAAATATCAAGGAAAATGTATCATTCTCAGGTTCGTATCTCCTGTGTAGGCATCAGGCCCTTCACTTTCTTTGATACCACTCCTCGTCCTCAAGCAGAGCCATCAAATGCTAAGATGGTGGGACAGCCATTGTCTGTCTGATGGCAGTCCTCATACAGGGGGGCTATGCTCCTCTGTGCTACAACAAAAAGTACTGAGGGATACCAGGGAGGATACCTGTTGGGTTGCTACCAGTCATTCCATGTGACAAGTTAAAAAAAAAAAGATGTTGTTTCCAGTGTTTCCTTCCTACATGCCTAGAGGCTGCTTCTGCTCCTGACTCTCTGGCCTTTTGGCTGTTTTTCATTATATCCTTTTGCTGTCTTGCCTCTTTGGATGGGAATCTCTGAGGGACTGTGAGAGTCTCTACCCCTGCATGCCCATACAAGACCCAGCAGTCAGGGGCCTTGCCATTAGTGCAGCTGGTGAGCCTAAAAACAACCAAACATAGAGGTTGGATTTTTGCTGGGGTGAAGTTCACATCACAGTGCTATAGGGATTCCAAGCTTCCTCAGACCTGGAAAGTGATGAAATAAAAGAGAAAAAATGCTTAATGCTTAACATGAAAAAACCCGAAAGGGTCAAAAAATCTGAAGGCAATGGTGCCAGCCCCCCTGGCACATGGCAGAGCAGCCGCTCTCCCTTTGCTACAAACACAGGCCTGTCACTTCAGAGGGAAGTATGGCCCTTTTATTTCTGTCTGTCACCACAACAGCAGAAAGACCACCCTAGAAGCTGCCATCCCTAGCATTGCCCTCCCCTTCTGAGCAGAAGAGACAACTTGCCATACTGTACTTTTTTCCTCCTGGGGAAGGGATATTGAGGGAAGTTACCCATTTTTCCACTGCTGGGCCCTGGCCACAATGCAGAGAACAGCACCAGTGGGGGCTGGCCATAGTTGGAGATGTGCAGCACATCACCTGCTGTGAAGGCCTTGGGGGCCCCTCTGCTACGTGCCACTGGGACTGAAGCACTTTATTCTTTTATCAAAGAGAATTTAGATTGGACATCTAAATCCCTTTAAAAACAGAAGTCTTGATGTTCTGTGTTGCCAGTGTTTGATGTGGGAACGTTTCAAGGGGCAGGTAACATTGGTTTCCTGGCCCCATCTTGCATTGCACAAGTCCTGTGGCATGGCAGGGCAGAAGAGCCCAAGACCTATTGTGAGGAGCAGGTCCTTACTGTGACCTTCAGCTGGAGGGATAGGGTGTGCTTTCAGTTGTCAGAAAGATGAATGAGTAAGTAAAGGCTTCTTTAGATCTCTTAAAGGACTGTAGTGAGCCTTTTCCCATGGGAAGACGTTATGAAAGCTTGAGCATTGAGTTATGGAGTTTGGCTTTTATATGCTTCTGGTGACTGATGACTCATATCTTTGGCTTAGAAAGCCCTGCTGTCCATTTGCCTGCCACAACTTCTCTCAGTTTGAGCAGCAGTGCATCATTTGATATTCCTTTTTATGTACAGGTAATGCGCTCTGTTATGTATAAGCATGGAAGGCACAATCACAAACTTGAAAGGCAATGGGTTTGCAGAGTGCTGTGGGAGGACCAGGAGGGTGACCGAGTGTCAGTAGCTCTATTTTCATAGTCTAGAGGGGAGATTTTTAAAGGGTTGCAGTGTGCCGCTGGGAATTTGGTGCTCAAGTTCCAGGTTTTTAAACATGCCGTTGTCTCAGTAGGTTTAAGCAGTGTAGAAAGATGAAGGCAGCAGCTCTGGCAGTGCAGACTTAAAGACATGATCCCATATGCTGGAGGTGGCAGGGAAAGAGGAAGCAGGATGCAACTGAAGGGGAAACGCAGAGAAATCTCAAGTGTGGTATCACTGGTAGAGTAGAGAAGGATGCTGAGCTCAAGGTGAGGTCAAGCAGGTGAAAAGGACAGACAGGCTGAAATTGCTGTAGGTTTTTCTAAGTGAGAAGAAGAAATTGAAAACTCAAAAAATTGAAACTCAATCCAGTGGACACTTCAGAAACAACAGAGGGATGAAGTGGGATAGATGTGCTATGACAGGATTTCAGGGTGAGGAGAGAGAATGCTAATGGCTATACTGTGTATGCTTTGTGTGTCAGAAAAGCTACGAAGAAGTTGCAGTGTATGAAGTGAGCAAGAATGAGTGGCCAGGCATGATTCCCAGCTGTCAGGACAAAAAAGAAGGGCTTGGGTGCTGGCTATGTTGCAGAGCTGTCACTGTCCCAAGGGACTGCCATCTGAAAACCTCTCCACAGGAGGTTCACTATATCCCCTGTCAGCACTGCAGTCTCTCATTCTACACACTGCAGAAGTGGCCCCTAGGACTCAAGAGACCAGGCTGAGTTATAGTAGCTTCATTCCTCCTTCCAGACCTACCCAGCTCTCCAAAGGCTTCTGCTTTTCTGCACTCTGAGGAAATGAACTTGCTGAAGAGAAAGGGCACAGATATTGTGAAAACTATTCCTGCGGAGTTGTTTAATTGCAAAGGAGGAAAAACAATTTGTAAATTAAATGAAGTACCCTGTTTACAATTCAGAAGTGTAAGGAATGATCTGAGAGGAAACTGACATTTTGGCAGTCTGATGGCACAATCAGAGCCACGGGAGATACAGCTGAGCGCCTCAAAGTAGCAAAGGAAGCAGTGGCTTTTAGAGCAACAGGAAGGCAATTAGCTTTGTTTTCCCTACACTTCCTTAGATGTCTACTTGCTGTTACCTAACTGTCCTGTTTTCTATCTGCCTCTTCATCCTGTGCTCTACTAGACAGCATGTACACAGAGGGTCACGCTGGCCTGAGGGGCCACTGAAAAGGGCTGCAGCATTACCACCTGTAAACTGAATTACATCATCCAATCTAGCACCTGCTCCCACCCTAACAAGTGAGAAGGGTTTTCACGTGAAGTGGTTATGTATTTCTTGTCTATCTGTTGATCTGTGTATTGCATAAGACCACAGAGATACCCAGCAGAGGCTGAGTGTTCCTTGTAGTCATGGAGCTGTGGTACTTTTTGCAGTGTACATTTGTAGTATAGCCTCCAGACCCTCCCCTGGGTGGTTTATGGCTTCTGAAAGGTGGTCCGAAGTATCCATGAAGCAGTCACACTTGGTAAAATGTTGGCAGCAGTAGCTATCTAGCCAGTGGCCTAACTATTAAATAGTATGCCTGTACTCTCCTAAGACATTCTGCAGTGAAATTTAATAGTGATTACATAGTGATAATGCAATGGTTCTGATAATAGTCGTAACAGCCTGCATGTAAAGAGATAAGAGCTAGTACTATAAATACAGTAATGTCTATGTGGAGAACAGTCTTCAGGACTTAAGAACATTGCATATAGTAAATGTAGTGATAGTATTTGTAATGAACTGTATAGTTCTTTGTCTATAAACTCTTTGCAGTTTTCTTGCAATTAACTTGCCTCATTTTATTCCTTCTTTTTTTCTCCCTCTCTCTGCATTGTTGCATAAAGACACTTCAAGATTCTTTGCTTCTAATTTAAATAAGAAACTATGCTGAGTTGAGTAGATGCCTGTTAACATTCATGCTAAATCTTAGAGCGGAGATTTAGGCAACAGATTTAGGCTCAGAACAGCCTCATACTTGGCTAAAAAAAAGAAAAGCTTAGAAGGCTTTTCTGTATTTCCACTTCCATTATTCTTTAATTTTCTTGCACTATGGCTACGAGGAAATGTGAGGAAAGGGATGAAAGCATTTTTAGTTGACTAGCTAAGGTTAAGGTGTCTTGTTACTCAGTGTGTGCCCACTTAACAGATTCACAACAGCTGTGTGAAGAAATCCAGCCTCCTCCGAGTAACTGGAGTGAGCTCAGAGATAGAGAGCAGGAAGCCCTTCTGTGTGCCACACAGTTGTGTCTCCTGCCTGTGCCTTCAGGGAGGAACTTCGAGCTGCTTTGCAGAGCTGCTCTGCAATTCCTCAGGGTTTAGTCCCCAGATACTGATACACTCCTTGAGTGCCAGCAGCCAAGGATGGAAGCAGGAAGCTCTGAGGTTGGTGCTGTCATAAGCTTTTCTTTTTACTTATTTATTTCTATTTGAAGTTTAAAGGAAGCGGGGGTGTTCATGGAGGGAAGACCTTTGCCAACTGTTCTAAGCAGGTGCTGCCAGGGTCGGAGAAGTGGGTTACTATTTCAAGATGCTCCTTCTTACTAGAAACACAGGAGGGAAAATTTTAGATTCAGAAACCCTATTAGGAGTGACCTGTGCTGACGGGGGATAGCTAGTTTTCTGTGGATTGCAATGTGTGGAGGTCACTAAGGTTTTCTCAGGCCCAGGTGGCTAAGCTTTGAAAAAGATGGCACAGCGTGTGGTAAGCTAACTGATCAGCATGGTGCGTTGGGAGGATGAGAAGGGCAAGGTATCCTCGGTGAGAGGGAAAAAAACTCCTCAGGAGTGTAAGGGATTGTACAGCCTGGCCCCCTGCTGGTGGTGCTTAACACACAGAGGTAGCTGCCCAGAAACTTGGCCTTCTTCTTGGCCTAACAGTGAGATGTGCCTGTTGGGTGGCACCAACTGCAGACAGCTTCTCCAGATTTATTAAATTTGTGTGGAAAGACATTAGTCACAGTGCTTGTCCGCAAGGATCCTGATAGTACAGACAACACCTGTGCTTGCCTGCAGGGCAGCCGTGACAGCAGTACTTTTGAGCGTGTGATGGGGACTGGACTGCTGTGGGGGGGTGGTGAGAAAAATAGGCCATGCAGGTGCTCCAGGAACTTTCTAGAGGTGATCAGGATTACTGTCAGGTGTGGTCTGTTCAGTTGGTTGCTGTGCTGTTGAGAGTGGGTGAGGTGGTTTCATTGATTTATGTTTACAACACTATTTTCAGTTGTTATAAATGTTTGACTTGCGATTTTTCAAATGGAATGTGTAGAGTTGTAATCAGATATTCAACTCAAAAATCTGACCATGTATCTTTACCAAAGGCTTCAACAGATTCATAGAATGGTTTGGGTTGGAAGGGATCTTTAAGATCATCTTGTTCCAATGCCCTGCTATAGGCTCTCTAGATCAGGTTGCTCAAAGCCTCATCCAGCCTGGCCTTGGATGCCTGCAGGGAGGGCAGCCTGTTCCTATGCTTCACCATGCTCACTGTGAAGAATTTATTCCTAATATCTAGTCTAAATCTACCCTCTTCCAGTTTAAAGTCATTTCCCCTCATCCTGTTGCTACATACTCTTATAAAAAGTCCATCCCCAGCTTTTCTTCAGGCCCCCTTCGGGTACTGGGAGACCACTGCGAGGTCCCTCTGGAGTGGAGCCTTTTCTTTTCTAGGCTGAAAAGCCCCAACTCTCTCAGTCTGTCCTCATAGAGGAGGTTCTTCAGCCTCCTAATCACCACCTCTGGACCTGCTTCAACAGCTTAATGTTTTTCTCGTATTGGGAACCCCAGAACTGGATGCAGTTCTCAGGTGGGGTCTCACAAGGGCAGAGTAGATAAGTTCATAAGTTCAAATATCCTTCCTGTTTTATGTTTTTGTTCCTCTCTCTTTTTTTTTTTTAATCATTTTAAGAAAAAAAATAAATATTTTGTTATTTACATGTTAATAATATTGTATATTTTATGAGGGCTGCTCTGAAAGGAATGCCTCATATTTTACTGTGTTGGCCCATGATGTCTGAAGTGGATGTTGGCGGTATGGCAGTAGAGGTTAAATCTTTCCACCAGTATTCCATTTCCTTGTGCAACAAATGGCAGCAGAGAGGCTGTCTGACAAAATGGCATTTGACGTGGAAGTGTGTATGAAGCAAAGATGTGTCACTGAATTCCTCTGTGCAGAAAAACATGCTCCCACTGACATTCACTGATGCTTGCTGAATGCTTATGGTCACCAAAAAGAGGACATGTACATGGTGAGGTGGTGGGTGTAGTGTCTTTCATTGGGGGACAGTGGTGGACTCTGCTGGTGTGGATTTTTGTGAATGTGACATGTAGAATTTTGTTGTTTGCTGGCAGAAATGTATGGCTAATAGAGGTGACTATGTTGAAAAACACTGTTTTGCGGATGAGAATTTGCTCTATCAAATAGTGTTATTGTGCTCTTTGTATCAATCATATTTTCCATGGAAATAAATAGGATGCATTATTTCTGAGCAACTTATGTGTATGTGGTTCAAGGCAATTCAAAAGGTTGAATACTTATACATTACTGTATAAGCTCTTAGGGCTTGTATGGCCCTCTGATTGCTATTTAGTATTGTTGTGTTGTGTTTTTTTTTTTTTTTTTGTTTTTTGTTTTTTTTTTTCATGTTGATAGTGATGAAGTAGCAAGAGGAGGTCAAAAGACAATTGAAAGGGAGTTCAGGATCTTAATAATGTGATGGGTGAACAATTGGCTGATGGGTCAAACTCTGTGGGCTATAGAAATGGGGTTAAATCAAATTGGTGTCCAGTCACTGATGGTGTTCAATTTTAGAGCCAATTCTCTTCAGCGTTTTCATAATTATCTTGGATGTAGGACTCAAAAGTATGCTAAGTGAGTTTGTGGACAATGCTAAATTAGAAGGAGCTACTGATTCCCTTAAGGCTGTGCAGAGAGAGCTTGGCAAACTGGAGAGCTGGGCAATTGCCAACCCTGTGAAATTCAACAGAAGCTATTGTGTACTTCTGCATCTGGGAAGGGGCATGAGCCTGTGCCCCTCTATCTATATACAGACTGGTGGACAAGAGGCTGGAGAGCAGCCACACACAAGGAGATCAAGGGGTTCTGGCTGATGGAAGTTGAATCTGAGTCAGCAGCATCTCCTGGCAGCCCAGAGGGCCGACTGTACCCTGGGGTGCCTCAGGCCCAACGTTACCAGCTGGGACAAGAGAGAGGATGTCTTGCTTTGCTCTGTGTTGCTGCAGCCTCACCATCAGGAGAAAATGGGAGAAGTCAGCAAGCGTGGGTCTGGAGGGAGAGAGAAATAGAAATTGCAGTCTCATTTTTTTCTCTTTCCCTATCCTCCCATTTCTCAGTCTTCCCTGTTTGATACTTCATGTCAAATACCTCTGTGCATGTTCCCCTTCCCACTCCCAAATCTCATATCTCTTCAGAGCTTTGGCTTTAAATACGCACACATATATATGCAATTAAATGCAGGCTTTGACTTTTCGCTTGGGAAACTGGAGGGATAAGGTGAGCTAAGCTTTTAATTACGAGTACCCATTCTGGGAGGCAGGGAATTCAAGCTGACAGTAGATGCTGCAGTGCTGTGCTTAATCCCATCTTACAAGGAAGGGAGGGAAAAAAACATGAATCTGGAGAAAAGGTTTCCTGGGTATTTAAAGAAAATATTGTTTCTTTTTGCTTTCCCTTTCAACTTTTTGTTTTGTTTTGTTTTAGCGTCAAGTAGAAATTAGGCATTAAATACTGAGAATTTGATTGTGGCTTTTATTAAGGTGAAAGCATTAATGTGCAGTGCTGACCCTCAGCATCATGCTGCTTGTGCTAGAATGGGTCATGTTCATACAGGTTTCTTGCATTAACTTGGATGGAGCTTTACCACAGACACTTTCTCTTTTGTTTACAAGTTATTTTCTTGGTGGGGAGATGAGCAGTGTAGGAGTTGAGTGGCACTGCTCCCAAAACAAGCACAGTTGAGGTTGCTTGGGAAATAACAAAAAAGATTTTCATTTATGTCCTACAAATAAACCACTAATAGGTTTTCCAGTGTTACAAGAAGTAGAAGTTGTTCTCTGCTGTTTGCCAAGTATGTTGCATGGTTCAGTCTCATTCACACCTGTCTTCTTATTTTAACCCTGTTCCTTCCAGTTATTTGTCTCTGTGGTTTAGGATCAGTAAACTGTTTCCTTGCTTAAGAGGTGGTGAGCCTACAAAAGGAGGTAGGATCAGGCCTGGAGCCAGGATAGTGGGTGCAAGTCCCAGGTGAAGGCTTGTCTGAAGAAGAGAAACAGAACAGAAAGTGAAATGTGCTCACGTGGCATCTCTGCTGAAGTGCTGGAAGGCATCACATCTATCTTGTCTTTCTGTCCTCCTTCTCCCAGCCTGTGCTAGAGCTGTGTTAGTTGAACTCTGCACTCTTTGCAGCCATCCGTATGCTGTTTTCTGCAGTGTGCTTTTCTGCAGCTTGTGCTGGAGCCTCTAACCAACCAGACTTGGTTCAGGCTGGAGCTGTTCTTGTTGCCACTACTAGCTATTACGAGTCCTTACGATATTTTTCTTTCTCCCTTCTTTTTCTATAGACTAAGTAGTTGTGTGTCTGTGCGAAACTATTGCATTTGAATATGTCCATAAAAGAGGAAGAGAGGTCTTAACTTTGGTAACTGAGTGTCAGTTATTCCTACATGTAAATTTCCTGCATGGGATGCCATGTACAGGGGCATAACGTTCTTAGAAGGGGGTTTTAAATCAGGAGAACGTAGTAAGGGCCAGGTTTGTTAGAAACCCGTTGAAGAAAGAGATCTGGGTATTCTAAGGGCTGGTTAGTCAATAGCACCGTGAATTTCTTGTTTTCTTGTATCTGTGGTTTGGAGGGAGCTGGGCTAGCATCAGCATTTCAGATGGGATTTTTCTTAATTTGAGTACTTCTATCTGAACTTATTCTTACAGTTCTTGTTCTGCATGAGTTTCTACTTAGCATCTCCTGACAGCTTTCTGCTATAGGCTGTGACCCTGTATGCAGCATAATAGCTGAGACCTTTGCCTAATCTGCTGTTAACGGGGAGACCTGACTGTCTTACTGATATGAAAAATCTAAAAATTTTACTACTGCCTCTGAACATCCCCTCTAATACCATCATGCCTCCTGATTAATTTCCATAATGTGGTTTTGCCAGACAGACCTCTGTAACCTTCTAGCTGACCTCCCTAACCCGCTGTTCCTCACAGGTTCCCACTATTAAGAGCTGAATAATCCAGCCAAACCTACTGCCTTCAAACAGATTAATGGAGTAGCCTGGCATTTATGTAAGATGGATTCTTTTCTCCAAAGATATCATCTGCGCAAAACCTTTATTTCTTGGCCTCGACTCTACTTTTTTTTTTTTTCTTTCTTTCGCTTTTTAAGATGCCTCTTTTCCTTTGGTTGAACTCGTCGACTTAAAAATCTGAGTTGTATTTACACGGCTACAGTGTGTCCCCTGTGATAAAGGAAGCGCCTCAAAAATATTTAGAATCCCAGTAAGCCTAGTTGCACCTTTTGTGAGTCTTTTGATGTTTGGCTTGCAGAAAAATGTGAATCCCTTTGGTGAATATTGTTGTCAGTCTTCAGGATTGCCTTATTTCCCATGGCTTGAGCACTGACAGTGTTGCACAGTTTCATGAAACGTACTAAAGATGAATGCTTGGAGTCTTTGTTATGTTGGGCTAGTGTGGTGACTAGGAAGGGGAGAGTAAGGCACAGATAGGTCTTGCAGAAGTTTCCCTAGTGCAGCACAGGTACATTCAGGGGCTGGTTTTACTTGTGGAGAAGGAGATTCTTGTTTCTATTTTCATCTGAGGGTTTGTTTCCTGTTGCCTCACTGACCTTCATTTTGGCAGGTGGAAGGAATCTCATCCCAGAATGAAATTTTCTCTGTAGGCTGAAGAAAGGATTCTACAGACTAGCAGCAAGAATAAATGCAGTGTGCCTTAGTGCTCAGCTTTGTGTGGTACATGAATGCTCTCCAAGTTAACACTGGGGCAGAGATGAGATACAAAGTGGGACTGTGGACATTTGAGCTGAGGAATTCAGTCTGTTGTCTTGCCTCTCTCCCCTTCTCCACCTGCAGCCATGGCATCTCCTTCTGAGATGCTGTGGTAAAGGAGTTCAGCACAGCAAAGCTGGATTCAGCTCTCTGACTACTGTCATAACCTGCATTTCAAACCCCTTTCATAGCATGAAGCAGATCTGGAGAAGGCTTGTGTCAGAGCCTTTTGGGAATGGATTTGTGGAAGGTGGGAAAGTAAAAAAGTAGGATGTAATAAGCACACTGGGGAAGGGAGAAGCGAAAGAGAAGGGAGCTCTCTGATCTGTTGCCTACTCAAAGTACCTTGGCCATGGGCTTGCCCCTAAGGTGATGTGAGAGAGGTGAGACTGGATGTGCAGTTGGTATGTCAGGAGGATATGTCTGAGAGAAGCGTTTATTTAAGACAATTGTGATCAAATATTCATCACCTCTCACTCCCTCCATCCCACTACGGCTTCTTTCTTGCTTCTCTCAGCTGGAAAAGACTTCAGAGTAAAAGAGGGAGCAGCACTTAAATGCTTATTTATGTTGTCATTTCTAGGCATTTTATCAGGTTTCTAATGAAATAGATTTTCTCTCAAGAGGTGCATATTTTCTGAGCCAGAGGGGGAGAACACTACAGATTGCTGAAAAAACTGCCCACATTCAATACATTTGTTGCATTATTAATGATGATAAAAGCAAGAGGTTATAAACATTTTCTTTTCTAAGTACTAATTGTAGCTGACCTTAGCTTAAAAAAAAAAAAAAAAAGTACAAATAAACCCAGCGAGCCTAAAACGTAACTGTCAGGGCAAAACTCTCCTCTTGACAATCCCCAGTGCTTTCACATATATCATTTCTAAGAGTGCTGCCAGAGCCAAACCATTTGGGACTAGAATTATAGCAGAGATTAGCAGGATTCTGTTCCAAGAATATCTTTATGGTGATCACTTGTCACTTGTCATTACAAATAAATCCTATTGGTCTTCTTTCCTCAGTCTCATCCTTGGCTTACTTACACTTGAGAAATCATTCTTCTCCTCCTCTCTTTTACCACCAAGCAAAATTCAGGTTGCTTCTTCAAGGGGCTGCTGGTATATTCTGACTCAACACAGCCATGAGCCCTAGATGAGAGAACATGCAGGAGGTTTTTGTGCTTGTGTTTAGTCCTTTAGCTGGTAAAATGTGTTTTAGTTGGAATATATTTTAGTTGTTGGAATATTTCACGTTTCTGTGTTTTTACGAGGGACAACAGTGTGTGCACGAAGGAAAAGACAGGGAACCCTATATCCCATTTCCTCAAACAAAATGGAGGTGTGTTTTGAGCCATGACTCTGTGACTCCCGAGGGCTCCTGGAGTGTTCCACCAGGGCAAGTATCTTTTTATGCTGTGTTGCTCACATGCACACAGGAGAGGCTATCTGAGTCAAACAGCAGAAAACGTGAAGAAATAAAACAGGCTATTCATTTTCCTGCACCATGTTAGTAGCATAGCTAGCTGATGGTAGAGCCCAGGTGTTGAGAATTTTGTTCACCTCGTGAACTGCATTCCTTCTCTTGGATGCTGATACAAACAGGGTTCTGGACAGGGCGGTCAATAACTAGACTGTCTGCTTCAGGGATACTGCTGGTGCTCTTGTTCAAGGCAGCGTGAGGCAAATTCTGCTGGCTGAATTCTCCACAGCTGTTATGAAACCCACTGAGTTTTTATGGGTGATGCTGAGACATCCTAAGTCTAAGCAGTAGAAATGGAATATGAAGCAATTAAGGAAGATATTGCGCTGTTACATGAACAAATCAAGTTAGTTATCCATTTGAATGCTCAGAAGGGTTGAGAGTTGAATAGTTACCCACTGACTTGTGTTGCTTTCTCTGGAGCTTTAAAAAAGACATTGCGTGTTAACATCAGAGCTTAGGCTGGTGTTTGAATATGCTTAAAAAAAAAAAAACAAAAACAACACAACAAACACATTCACTGATATGCTGGCTTTGTTTGCAACAGAATGCCTTATTTCTATTTATTATTTCACTCATTTATTATTTATGTTACAGCATCAGCTAGAAGCCTCTTTCTGCTAGGTGTCATGTGGATTCATTGTAAGGGGAAAGTTTGTCTCCTAGTCTGCCTGAGATGTGGGCATGCATTCAGAGGAAGGAGAAAGCTAGTTGCAGAACATGGGAAGGGCTCAGATCTCTTAAATTCTGGCTTCTCGATGTAAGCAGCAGCCCTCACAGAGAGCTATATGAAACAAAGCTGTTACCATCACTTTGTGAGAAATCTGTAATTTGAACTGACGCTGGATGGGAGCCGTTAAGTATATCATACAGCCAGCTCTGCTTGGATGGAAGGTCTTCCTGAACTATATTGTGCAGCTGAAGAGGACTGTGCTGCCCAAAGCTGGTGCCCTCTGTCTTTTCCTGGAGCCTAAGTTGGTTTCTCATGTGCTTTCCATAGGCAGAAAATTAGAGGTCTTGCTTAGCTTTTTTCCTTAGTAGAACACGTTGTCCACATTGCTGAGGCTACCTGGGGAATCTTCCCCAGATGTGTGTACTAAGAAGTAAACATTTTGATGGCTGCTTGTCTCGGAGTTTAAAAGCAATGAGTCGGAAAGGGACCAAACCCTTGGGGATTCACATTTGCTTTCACTAGGATAATTAAAGAGCAGAATAAGTGGAATAGACTACCCCATTTTAAGATGCAAATGAGGAATTCTGTAAATGGTATTTTGGATCGAGTTTCCCTTCATGCCATGCAAAGAAATGAAATTCCAGCAAGAAGAGGAATGGGTTGATTTGATTTTAGTGCATTTTCTATCCGTACTTGAATATGGGACATAGATGATCCCCTGATCTTGGTAGAAGTAGAGTGGTTCACAGGAGTGAATCTCCCAAAGGATTTTCTTGGTTATTTGTTTCTCTCTTCAAGAAGAGAACTAAAGCTGGCTTTGCAGAAGAAACTTCTGTCATTCAGTAGAATGACAAAGTGGTTGTAAGGGGAAAGAGATGGAAGTTGCGTGGGGATGAGTTGCAGTGTGAGAGAGAAAAATATTAAACAGAAAAGACACGTAGATGGAACACTATGGGACTTGGTTTAGTGATGGGATTCATTCTGTCCAATTGATGGTTGGATCTGATGATCTTGAAGGCCTTTTCCAATCTACATGATTCTGTGATTCGACATTTCCCATGTGGCTGTTTTTGTGCATTTATTCTCCTCAGATGGGCGTGCACAGCAGTAGTACACTAGGCTGGATGTGGCTTTCCTACAGGCTTCATTGATGCACTGTGACTGCAGCCATACAGTCATGTGACCATATGTCATACATATGCCACTGTGTGGATGACTGTGGAGGAAATCATAGAATCATTAAGGTTGGAAAAGGCTGCTAAGATCATCTAGTCCAACCATCAACTCATCACTAGCGTGCCCAAAAGAGTTGCTTCCCTGGTTCCGGTTAGGTATGGAAGTTAACGTGGACTTGACAGATAAGTCACCCACTTTTTCCCACATACCACAGCAAAGATTACCATCTGAAAACGTCCATTCCAACGATCTTAGAAACGGTGGTTCTGTCTTTAGGAGTAGGAACTGTAATGGAAAGAGTTGTGGTTGTGTTCTTCAATGGAGTCTTCTTGAAATCTTCTTTCCTCATCTGGGTAGTATTCTTGTCCTTTAACGGACAAAACTTTGTACCTTTGCTAATATTCCAGCAAATCTACTGGTCTATGTCCCTACTTCTGGCATCAGCCTTGCTTTCGCCCCCCCTCCCTCCATGGCACAGTTAGGCCAAATATCAGACAGATGCCTTTTCCTCAGGGATGTCACTGAACTCATTTCTGACAGGCAGGGCTATTTTCTTATTAATTATTGAGTCAGTTTCTCTGAGGAGATCTAGGCCCTTTCGAAAGCACTTTCTAGCTTTCTTCCAGTGCATTGGAGCTGTGTGCACATGGTGGTACTGTGCCACACGTGTGTGCAGTGTCCTTGTGACTGAGTCAGCTCTTGTTCAAGGGGTGGACCTGCTCTTCCCAGTGTGTTCTGGTGTTGTCACTTTTGCTTCTGCCCATGGGGATGGGTGCCAGAAGGCACGCATGTAGAGGTGGTAATTCCATGAAGACTACACACAAAGCTAAGCAAGTAACAAAATAATTGCAAGAGGCTGCCCTTCACCTTTTATTTTGTAAACATTCAAGTATTAAATATAAATGAGTCTTTCAGGGATGTGTGTTTTCTTCAGGGATGCCTGTTTGCCACATCATTGTCATAGGAAAGCTTGTTTCTTTGGGGTCTAGAAAGCAAAAAAGATACCTTCTTCTCTCTTCTGTCCCTTCTCCTACTTGCACAGTCTTCTTCCTTTTTTCTTGCTTCCTTTGCTTGATAATAGGAGACCGATGAACACTGCAAAGCAGACATGCCCTTAAATAAACTACCCAACCAAAATCTTAAACCTATTATAAACCTCAGCAGTCATCTTCTTCACATAGCTTTGCCTCTGGACCATGTTTATTTAACCTGTGTCACTCACCAGGGCAGCTCCCCTGCTTCTAGTGTTGGATGACAACATGTTTAACTGGGCACAATCACTGCAGTCAGAGATTACAGGTCATTGACCATCTTCTGCAGAATGGCATGAGCAGCCTGGGTGCGTGTTTTTGCTAGCTGCCCCTAGTTGCTTCAGATTAAAATGTTCTTCCACAGTTATTTCAGATCAGTGATGCAAATTAAATCACGCAGCTGGAGACACCTCCTTGTTGGCTGCTTTATTTTTTATAGGGTACATTGCCTTGGAGTAGAAGCAAGCTATCATTGGCTAAACTTGCAAGATCATTACTGAATGTATTAATTGCATCACGTGAGTGTCATGTCCACTGCAAAGCATCGATGAGATAATCCTAAACCATACCAGCCCTCAGCGAGAGGAGAAGAGGCAGGTTAGGGGATGTGTTTAATTTCTGTACGCTTACCTATTTTGCATAAACAAGCTATTGCATCAGTATTAGTTTGAAAAACATGCAGATCAATTGCTGTTCATTTACTACCAAAACAAGTCTCTGATGGCTTCTGGGACGCAATGTGGCACTAAAGGTTTTGTTTATTTTTTTTAATTCAGTTGGGAACTTGCAACTCTCCTCATAGACTCTTGTGGCAGGGAGCAGGCAGGAAACAGCAGCTGTAGTATGTTCTGGTCCCAGCTGGGCAAAGCACATATGACACAGAATGAAAGCTGTGTCACCAGGGAAGTGATTAAAGCTTCACTATTTCTAACTGTTGGGAGTCAGTCTCTTGCCTTAGACCCAGGAGCACCGCTCTTCCCCACCTCTACTGCTTCCAGGAGAAGTGCAGTTCCTGTGTAACTGTAGAAAATAGAGGGTGTCTACAGCCAGTTCCTCCAGTCTCCTTCCAGTGCCTTCCAGTTCTCCACACATGCAGTGTCAGCAAATGCACAGCAGTTCTGCTTGCAAATGGGATTGGGCAAAATAAATGAGCTGAAACTCTGCAAGGGGATTATTCATCATAGCAGAAGCTTGAGCTGCCGCAGTGTTTGTCATCCGTAGTGCCATCAATTCCATCACCAAAGCCAGCACACCTTGTCATGGGGTAAAAGTCAAACCGCTATCCAGGGGAATTCCCTTCCATTTTGTTTACTAAGAGTCAAGGCAGAGGTGAGTAACATCCCTTTTAGGACAAAGGGCACTGCAGCTTATGGTTGGGAGCATTTCTTTCTTTAGAGACTACAGATTTAACCCTAGGGGTGAACTTCTTCCTCATTTCTTTCCTCCAGTGAGTAGAGGTGAGGTTTGGGGTTCTTCCCCAACCTCTTTCTTTATTCACTCCCTTTCCTATAAAGACAGAAGAGTTGCATCAATCTTTTGGGTAAAGGGAGAAACATGAGAGAGTCGTAAGTTAATGGCAGACAGGCAGAATGACTGATAACCTGTCTGTCCTGCTTACATATTTCCTCTTCACCTCTTCCAATCATTCTCATGCTCTCTCACTTGCTCGTGCACAATATATGCAAAATGGCATCTAAACTCTGATTATTTTTCTGCTCTGCCCTTTTCATTCTTGTTACTTCTGTGTTCCATGCATTTTAGGGGAGATCAAAAACACAGCATGGGATAGCGCAGGCCAGCAGTAATATGAGAGATGGTGTGGAGGAGGAGAGGGAATTCAGTCAAATGTGCCAAACTTTGAAAGCACCACTGTTTCCAGGCCATCCCGTCCTTGTGAGAGGCGAACAGCCTCTTCCTCACATCAGCTTATGAGTTGCTTCACAGCTCTTTGTGATTCCCATGACACCTGTGTTCTGGCCACAAGAAAAGCTCTGAAAGTTGTCCTCTTTCTTCTAGGTCACTATGGCCACAAGGGAAACACCGGACAGCTTTATGGGAAGTGGCCTGTAAGTTTGGATGCTTTGCTCTCTGCTCAGCATCCCTGATGACATTGCTTAGCTTCGGCACCTAATGCACATGCAGGCTTATTCAGAGTAGGGTCTGTAGGGGGAGCTATGGCTTTTTCGTGACTCACGCAACCTGTCCCGTGTCTGGAGCTCACTTTTCCTTTCAGGTTGCTCTTAGAAGGCTAAAGGAGAAGGGGGCCCAAAGGAGTGAAAGGTATGTGCAAGCAGGCAGGTTTCTGAGGGTCTTTTTGTATTAGGGCTATCTTCTGATTCCTCGCTTTAAAGACATTTTATCTTCACTTCCAAGGGAGGTCTGTCCTTTGTCCCTTTTTCCCAAGTAACTAAAATTCATCAGATAACCTCTTAAGGCCAGGCCTAAGGCAAAATCAGTCTCCTAAGCAAGCAGCAATTGCTGTAGCTTAGACAGCTAGCAGAATGTGAAATCCTTATTGGTTTATTAAAAGCATGGGCTTTGTTTCGCTCATCTCTAATGATAAGTAGCAGTTATTTTTATTACATACACATGTGGGCACATGTAAAATACAGACTGTGCTAAAGGCAGGGGCTTCTTCGGGGACCTTGTAGTGATCCTCACTTCACTGCTGAGGGCAGCTGAATCCTTTCTTGTGCAATGTCCTGTGTCAGTGTTTGAATCAAGTTTCCTGATTGATCTGTTTTCTTCTGGAGTTTATTAACTGTTCTGTCTCCCTAGAAGACCTGGGTTTGGTGGAGAGATGCACGGCAGTGAGATGAGCACGCACTGTGGCCCCACCAGCTGGGGCTCTGATGGAGAGCCAGGGGGGTTTAAATGTCAGTGAGTTAATAGCATCCAACTGGTCCCTGAAAAGGAGGATGCTGCAAGCAGAGGCTTTCTTCTGGGCAGGCTGGAAGGCTCCTAATTACTAAAAATCAAGAGAAGAGTCAGTCAGGCGTGAGATAGAAACCTCACAGTGGGGAAACACCACACTGGGAAATGCCTAGTGTGCAGACAAAGTTTCTTAGCTCTTCACAAATGTAGAAGATGATTACTGTCAAACTTTTTTTTTTTTTTTTTTTCTCTTCCTCACTCTCTCGCTTCCCTGTGGAAAGAAAAACAAGCTCTGTCTCACAAGCTGTGCCTCTCCCCATCAGTCCCTCTTGGGTCCCCACAGTCATGCAGGGCACCTTCCTGCAGCTCCATGCTTTCAGACAGCAGGCCCTCTGCAGCCTGAGTTAGGGTTAATGAGCTCAGAAGGCTGCACTGTGCTTCTCTGCTTGCTTTTTTAATGCTTCTCACTTCAATCTCATCCTTCTTTTCCCTCCCCATCCCCACCCAAGCTACATGTATACACTCAAGATCAACCTAGCTGTGTGAGTTGATCATATAATGCCTTGCTTTGGGCTGCTGCATGAGCCCAGGGAGCTGTAGCTGAGTTGAAAAGCTGGTGTCAGGTAAAACCAGGACACCGTGTGCTCATTCTTTAAGAGCTGATTCCTTGTGAACACAAATTGAAGAGAATGGTGAGGTGAAATAACTCCCTGATAGGATTGGGGAGGACCAGTCAGCCCCTGCCTTGACAAATCTGCCTTGTCTTTGTGTTTTCCTGTGCCCATTTGTCACTGTGAAGATTTCCTTCTCTCTGTAGTTTCTCCCCTGCGGTTCACACGCAGGCTTGGGAGCCGGGAACTCTCTGTTTGTCCTAGATCCCTCACAATTTCCTGGAGTCACTGATTTATTTGGGTTAAAACAGTCTGAGCATCTTGTGTTGCTCACAGGGGAACTGCCCTTGCTTTTTTCATCCCTGCCTTGCAGAGCTGTTTTTCTACATACGGCTCTGTCTCAAAATGTGATGCTAGGAAGTTTCCTTCCTTCCATTACGCAGCAGTGGGGGTCACCCAGTAAGATGCAAGTCTCACGGAGGTGAGGAAGGTCAAGTGAGGAAAGCAGGAAGGCATGTGTGTTGTGCTTGGTTTCTAGGAAGTTTGCTGGGAACTGTGACTTCGGTGTCACTTCAGACCTTTGTGTCTCTCACACAGCCTGCAGCTATGTGTGCTGCTGCTGATCTTCTGCTCGGTTTTTGACAGAAACCGCAAGTCAGGCTTTCTGTGAGAATGTGTTGCTGTCTTTTGGCTGGGTCATAACACTTAATGTGCCAGTTTGCTGAACTCCCTGCCCTGTTAGGTCTGCAGCTCTATGGAGCAGAAGGAGCACCTTGTGTCAGCAGTAGCGTTGAGGACAACCCTGTCTTGCTGAGCTCCTTTGAAACTGAACTTTGGGCTTGGACTTTTCCACGCGACTGGTTTGCCCTGTGCAGCAGGAACAGATGGCCATTTCTGGCTACTGCAAGAAGAAAGCCAAGTATCCTTGCTTCTTTGGAAGCTTTGGGAAAGGGAGGAGGGAGACAAGTATGAAAAGCCCAGCAAGTCCTCACTCAGTCACAGAGCAGTAACAGCCTTAGCTCTCCCTGGTAACTCTGATCACATCTCCAGAATGTGCATGGAAAGCAGTGCTGGGGCAGGGAAGTGTAAGTCTGGGGTCAAAGAATTAACAAATGGATGTTTCAGCTGAAAGCACAGTGAGGTCTCTGCAGCTGGAGCTCAAACCACTTTGCATCTTTACAGTATGAACAATTCTATTACTAACATACAGCTTGTGTACTGAGGTTTTTTTGTTGTTTTTTTTTTTCCCCATCTTCTGCTCCAGAAGAATGGAATTCCCTCCATCCCTGTTTTATATAAAACATGAGGAAGAGGCAGGTGAAGCAGTCAGCCACCTAGCCAGAGATACAGCATTTTCCCTGGGATCTGTAGTGCATTTGTATAATGCCTGGGCAGTTCATCTTAGTATCCAAGGCCATCTTTGTAGGATAAAGACCTGTTTGGGTTTAGGCTGACACTTCCATTGGAAGTGAACGTGCCTGATCCTTTTCCAGCCATCCTTACCACCCACTTTTTCTGCAGTGATCCACTGCCCACTGAGTTGTGTGTTGTCATCTTGTGCATGGGCGATTCTATGCAGCTTTTCTGGGATTCTTCCAGCCCTTGAGGTTGCTCCCAAGCGGATGTTCCTGTAACAGTCTCTTTGTCTGTTGCTGGATGTTAATTATACAGCACAGGTATGTTAACATAGAATAAACTCGTTCTTTTGCGTACAGCCATCCTTGCCTCGGGAGGTCATTGAAGCCAATTACTGTAATTTCAAAAAGGGATGGAATAATTTTATGACCATTTATAATTTTATATTGAGAAGGGGGTAATCAAGTCTTACTCTTTGTGGCAGAAGATGATAACCATAGGGAGTGTGAAATGGCTCATTTTCTCTCCCATGCCCCAGCTGACCATTAGGCTGAAGGTTTCACCTGCCCCTCGATCACTTCAAATTAACTGCTTCTGAGCACGGGAGACTGAAGGCCCTTAATCTTCTGATCTCATCTGGCAGGTTGAAAGCTGCTAGACTTTGGCCTGCTTCTTGTGTCTTGTTGCTGAGGAGGAGAAAGAGGAGATGTTTCCAATGGAAATCATGGGTGCAGGAGCAGCCCTGGCTGCCCTGAGCGTTCCTGGGCAGGTTAAGCTCACAGGTATGCTCCTGGTTGCAGGAGCAGTGGCACAGCATTACAGGTATGTGGTGAGTGGCTTCTGGCCCCAACAACACAACCAGAGCAGCTGCCACATCGACTGGCCCCCAGGCAGCATGTGTTTGAGCAACCTGTCTTGGCAAATGGTTACACTGGATTTTGAATGAGGGGAAAAAAAGTCTTCTCATTTGTTCCAGGCTTTGGCTGCAGTGCTTGCATTAGCTCATCCTTAGGATGTTCCTTGGCCAGGGATGCCAAGCTGACAGGATTGAGAAGTGAGGGTAGTAGAGGGAGTTTTTCATTCAGTGGCTCTCCTGTGCTGGCTCCATCGTGATCCACGGCTGTCTGCTGCATTTGTTCTGTAGGGTGGTAAAAATGGATGGAATGTTTCACTGAATAATGAATTGTGGCCTTTGAGGTGGCTGTCTGGGGAGATGCTTCAGACTATTTGCAATTGTGAAAAAAAGTGACGTTCCTGCCAGTGGCCTCTCCAGCTTGCAGAGTTCCTCGTGCAGGTTCCTCATCAACTTTCTGTAGAAAATGGAAACTTCAGTTGTATCACTGTTCAGTCACTACTAGACAAGCTGTTTTCCCTCCCCAATCCTTTAACCTCTCCGCTTGTAGGCAGAGGCCAGAATGCAGGTTGTCACAGATACGCCATGGGTGAATAAAGTAAAACTAATAGGACATTTTATCCACTCTGTATTTTAGCCCTCTGCATTTGAAGTATCCTCCACATACGCACTTTGGGGAATGTGCCCCTCCTGAGGCTGGATGTGGTAGTAACTTCTACACAGCAATGTTAACTGTTGGTTGAGGTCATAAAATATAGAAAGAGCTCTGTATCCAGTTAAGGAAGATAGAAATGGTATCCTTCTGTCTTATCCTAGCTAGAAGACAGCAAACATCTGTGCAGCTGTGTGTGGGGGTCTCTTGCTTCAGTCAGTAATGCTCTGAACTGGCAAATCCACTGCCTTGGCGTGCTGTTTTGTAGTGTTATAGTGTCCATCTCTTGCAGATGGGAATCCTAAATACTTGATGGAGAGGAATGAGATCAAAAGTAGAAAAACTGCAGGATGGTTGGCAAAGGAGAATAAGAGATGCTGTCAGGAGAGGAACTGAACTGGGAAGGGGAGTAAATGAGGCAGATCGATGCAAGAAGGCTGTTCAAAAGGCAGGATGCAGAGCAGAGGCTTTCAGAGCAACAGCAGTGAAGGCTCTTCCACATGAGATAGTGCACGATGGGGAGAGCAGTGGTTAGATAATACAAGAACTCCATCTGTCAAGGTTTACATCTTGACAGCCATCAGAACCTTCTCCTTGCAATCAGTGTTCCCATCTTGTCCCAGCCCTCTATACCTTGCTTTGTGCCATGCTGCTTCCTTCCCATTCCGCAGGCTTCAAGCTATGGATATTTCTCCTTGCTGCCGCAGGCTAGTCCAGGCGATCTCATGACACTTCAGGCTAGGTTTTTCTTTACCTATAATTAAAAAAGCAGAACAAAACAAAACAAAAAAATGTTTCTTCTCAGTCAGCCTGGTGGCTCTGCACCCAATCTATCAGCATGTGCATCCTGATGCTCGATGTTCTCCCGCAAATTGGGCATAGCTGTCCTCAGGTCATAGGGCTGTGTGTTTTTTACTGAGCTTGGTCTTCTCGTTATCTGCTATAATTGGGGAAAGCTTTAACTTCATGGGACAGAAGCTGTCAAAACTATTTCTCTGGTATGTCTGTAACTGCAGGAATTTGTGGAAAAAAAAAGAGAGCCAGAGCAGCATAGCGCTGATTGGAGCTTGCAGCAGGGTTTACCAACAACCACTAATTGCCAGCTCTGTTTGGATGAATTGTAAATGATCAAGATAATGCAAATTAAGAAGGTGTTCTCCTGGCAGGGTTTTATCAGCTTCTGGGAGCGTGGAGAAGTCATGCAGCTACTTCTGATCCTGGGAGCAGAGTTCAATTTGTGGCAGCTTCCTTAGGCTGGGAGTAAACCTGGGAGCCCCTGGACCACAGGCTGCCTCCGGGGCTGTGCTTGTGGCTAATGCAATGCAGAACCAGGGCTTCTCTCTGTCTATTTTGGTCTGCCTATGTAGCTTTTAATGAAATATTTTCAAACTTTATCAGTAAGAATTGACACTGCAAGCTTTTTACATTATCTGTTTTTTTGTTTTGTTTTTGTTTTTCCTGAACGTACTAGTGATGCATTAGGAAACTCTACACCTGAGAGAATACAGGTAGGGATATAGGATCAGTTAGGGATTCCTGAGATACCCTCGTTTTCTTTGTTTGCTTGTTCTGCGGTTTTATGGGACGCTCTGGTAAATCCATGAGCACAGGTGGAGCAGGGCCTGATTGCTGTGGGAGGACGGAGGGGAAGCCTCCCCGTTCTCTTGACCCCTTCCATCACATTCAAGAAAGGTGTCTGTGGGGGGAGAGCCCCAACACACGTGCCCTGTGCTTAAGGCAATGGGGAAAACTGTTTATTTTAACAGGTTGTGGTTCTGGTGCTCTGTTTTGGTAGGCAGATGTAAGTCCTTCAGCTTTTGCAAATGAAGTAATTAGACTTTTTGTTTTATACCTCTTACAAATGGGTGCTTTTTTTTGGAGTGGAATAAAGTAGTCTGCTTTGAATGAGGAGCAAACAGAAATCAGATGCCTGTCCAGGCAGGGGGAAGTTAGATATACTGTAAGTACAACAGCCCAGTTTCAGCAAGGAGCAACCTGTAGCAAGCATGGGGCTTCTCCTTGACAAAGGGCTTGGGGCACTGGAAAGATTTAACCTGGTCTTGCGCATATTGGTGAACCTGACAAATATCGTGTTGGATGGTTGTCCAATCAGAAAAAAAAAGTGTGTATAGAAATGGCTTGAGGTCTCGGTTGCCATTCCAACCATTTCACTCAGGGCATAAAATCATAGGAGCAGCCTGCCTGTGGACTCCAGCATTTGCTTTCTGTTGCTTGTCCTATAACAATGGATGTTTCCAAGAACAGGCTTGTTAGTTTGTCTTCTTTCCATGAATGTGCTTGTGAGCACGTTGGGGTGTGAGCACAGCTGAAGTACAGCAAGTTTTCTGTGTAAAATGAGACTGGTGGGAGTGTATTGCACATGCATAAAGTAATGATGTTCAGAGTGGCTAGTGTGAGCGCACTTAAGGCACACAGAGGGAGAAACTTGAGACTGATGGTGTAATTGTTTTAAATTAAGACTTTTTTCAGAGTGAGGGCTCAAAGAAATTTGAGGAAAGCTGCCATGGTACATGAGGTGCATAGGAAGGGCTTTGACAATGGCAGCAGAGGAGAGAGTGCCAACAGTGAAAGAATCCAGGGGTTCAACCTGCTTCTGCACTTCCTCTCGCTCTCTTTAAGTGGTGCGCTTATGTTAAGCAATTCTCATTCACAATGAAATCTGGTGTACTTTATTTAATAACTGTGTCAGGGGGCTCCTCTGGGATCCAGAGTGCCAGAATTGGTTGGCTTTTTAATGGGGCCTGTCAGGGGAATTGGCTACAGATGGGGAAATGAGACACGTTCACTCATCTCTGGTTTTAACCTCCCAACTCTGGAGTAGAGGGTGTGTTTTGTTAAGTGCACTTTGTGGCTCTTTCTCCTCTGTAACAGCCGTCTACTTAATGCAAAATGCTGCTTCTCAGCTTTAACTCAGCAAGGCAAAGTGCAGTGTTACAAAAGCACTGTGGGAGCAGAGAGAACGGGGAGGAAAGCACACATGTTTATTTGCTCCCATTACAACACTGCTGTTATGAACACAGATCGAAGCTTTCCTTCCAAAAGGCCCCTTGGCACAGGTTATTTGCACATAAATGGCTGCAGGTGATTTATTTATCCGGCCCAACTGGGTTCTGCAAAAGAAACTGTGGGCTCTACTGCCAATACATTAATACCCATTCCTGCAGCTCGCAGAGGGCATGTGGAATTTGCTTTGCTGTGGGAGGCTGCAGACTTAAAGGCTGTGGCTGAAATTTTCAACAGCCTGAGGTAATTTTCTAGATGCCCTGTCTGCTTGCTGGTAGATTTTTTTTTTTTTTAGCATGGCACTAGCTAGCACATAGGGATTTCTATGCTATGGTGCAAGGGAAAGGAAGATTGTTAGGGAAGGAGAGTTTTCGTTGCCTAACTAGGTTAGTGTGTTATGCCACTATAGAGAAAAGAAGAGTTTGAATGTAGGGGAACGAGAAGGGGACTGCTGTGGGCTTGCTTGTTCATTAGGGAGAACTGACTTTAGTGATGAATGAATGCCATGGAGCTAGATGGTCTTTGAGGTCTGTTCCAACCTAATCCATTTCTATGTAGTCATACAAAAATGAATCTTTAATATGAAGGTATATTATACCTCTGTCTGAATCAGCTATGTATGTAGCAGAGTCTAGATTTTGATGACTGAATGCTGCCCCTTGAATATCACTGATGGTGGTTTTGTTTCCTCTGGAGTGGTTAGTGTCCACCATTCTATAGAATAAAGCTTGTTATAAAGATCAAATTCAAATGCATGGCAGTGACTGTGGTTGGATGATGTCATCATAGGCTGGGCTGATGAGGGGAGAGCAGTGGATGTTGTGAGCCGTGACTTCAGCAAGGCATTTGACACCACAACATATGAAAGTTAGAAAGTGTGGGATGGGTAAGTGGACAGCGAGGTGGATTGAGAAGTGGCTGACTGTCAGAGCTCAAACGGTTGTCATCAGCAGCACAGAGTCTGGCTGGACGCCTATAACTAGTGGTGTTCCTCAGGGGCTGGTGCTGTATCTGGATTTAATCAGCATCTTCATCAGTGACCTAGATGAAGGGATACAGTCCACCCTCAGCAGTTTTCGTGATGATGCAAAGCTGGGAGGAGTGGCTGAGACACCAGAAGGCTGTGATACCATTCAACAAGACCTGGACGGACTGGAGAGTTGGGTGGTGAGGAACCTGATGAGATTTAACAAGAGCAAGTGTAGAGTCTTGCACCTGGGGAGGAATAACTGCATGCATCGATATAGGTTAGGAGCTGACGTGTCGTAGAGGAGGTTTGTAGAGAAGTACCTGTGAGTCTTCATGGACAACATGAAGCCAACAATGTGCCCTTGTGACCAAGGAGGCCAGAGGTATCTTTGGGTGCATTAAAAAGAGTTAGGCCAGCAGATCAAGGGAGGTGATTTTCCTCCCCTGCTCTGCTCTGGTAAGGCCACGTTTAGAATACTGTGTCCAGTTCTGGACTCCCCAGTTCAAAAAAGACAGGGATCTCTTAGAAGGAGTCCACTGGGGGGAGGCCGCAAAGTTGATTAGGAGCCTGAAGCATCTCTCTTTTGAGGAAAGGATGAGTAACCTGGGGCTGTTCAGCCTGGGAAAAAGAAGACTGAGAGGGGATCTGCTAAATGTTTATAAATATCTGAAGGGTGGTGGGAGGCAAATGGATGAAGCCAGGCTCTTCTTGGTGGTGTTTAGTGATAGGACAAGGAGGAATGGCGTAAAACTTTAACATGGGAAGTTCTGTACTAACATGCAGAAGAACATCTTCATGGTAAGGGTGATGGAGTGATGGAACAGCCCAGAGAGGCTGTGGAGCCTCCTTCTATGGAGATATTGAAGACTCATCCGGATGTTTACCTGTGTGACCTATTATAGGGGGGGGGGGGGGGAGGGTTGAACTCATTGATCTCTTGATGTTCCTTCCAACCCCTGTTATTCTGTGATTCAGTGATCTTAATGATTCTGTGATTTATCTCTACTGGTTTTTACTATGAAAAGGGCTTTTCAGGTAGAGTACCTGGATCCTAGAAGTTGAATACCAAGAAGTAGTTGAGTTGTTGTGAGAGGGGTATGGCAGAGAAGGGACTGTAGGGGTCAGGTACACACCAGTAGGGTGAACAGAGGATGCTGTGGAAAAGGAATTTGTTTTAGAAAGCACCTTGTAAAAATTGAGGTCCTCAGAGCCATCTGTAGAGAAAGTGGTCTGAAAATCTCTCACATCTGACTTCAAAGGTGCCCAAAGACTTTCAAGTGCAAATATTTAGAAGCTTGAGCATCAGTTGAGAGCAGAGGGGATGGTTTGTTTTCTCTCTCCCCCCCCCCCCCCCCCCTCCTTTTTTTTTCTCTGGAGGGAATTATCAACTGTCATTTCCATAAAAGTTTTCCACAAGGAAAACCTGTTTCCATCAGGCAGTATATTTACATGAAAGGCCAAAATGTCAAAACCCTACAGCACTAGAACTCCAAAGCACTTCTGTCTTTGGACATCTTTCCTCAGTGAAAACCTTAATTGTTTTTCTCTGACCTATCCCATTGCCTCTGAGCTGGGACTTGTAGAAAATCTCAAGGTAGAGAGGCTCATGTTTGTGTTGAATTCAAATTTGGCATCCACTAATCTAACAAGAGAGGAGCTGAGGAGAAAGGTACTTGGAATGTTTAGGTGCCTGTATCCCTGGCCAGCTGAACCCAAGAGTATAGAGTGTTTGTCCTATCACAGTATGCAGAATTTTGTACAGTGTCATAGTCAGGGCATGAATTGAGAGTTGAATGAGCTGGGGTTCATACATGCTCAGCTCTAAGACAGGTCCTTCAGTCTTTTGGTACTTCAGTTTGCTGCCTGCAATGGTGAGAGTTTAAACATTATTTTAAATCAGAAGCCTTGCAAACATATACGTTACTGATGCTGTAGTTCTGGAGACTGCACAAATGCTTTCATTTTGAATCAGAGCTTCAACAGTAAAGATAATCCAGCAAATGAAGGGTATGGAAAGTACTTGGGGTTTGTGTTCTTCTCTGGATTCACCTTCCTGCAGGCTGTGCATTAGAACTTGAAATGAGTCTGCTGGACCCTGTCATCTAATTCCTTCCCATCTCTAGAGGAGTAGAAAATACCACCTAGAATGTGTACTTAGGAAGTCAGCATATGTCAATTTTTAACAGGGCTGAGGTTATTTAATCTTTGCTACTTTGGGGGGACTTAAGATTTTTTTTTTTCAATGCCATTAGAGGAAATAGGACAATTTCTTAAGTCTTTTTTTTCCTCCTCCCTTTTTATGACAAAAAACCTATCTCTTAGGGTTAGCTCCATTATAAAATTTTCTTTTTAACAAATCCGGTAATACGAAAATGTCATGTGAAATCCTTATCTCCCATTACAGAACAATGAATCTAAATGTAGAAGCTAGAGTTCTTAGTGGAAAAGGTCCCTCTAAATATGTATATATATTTTTCTTGATTTTATTTTTCATTCCCTTTTGTTTTCTCCCTGTCTCTACCCTTGAGGGGGGGAGGGGAGGGGGGAGGAAGTGTCCTCATGTAAAGTAAATCAGCTTCAACTTGCTTGAGATGACAGAGCAACTTCTATTTATACCAGTGTAAAAGTCTTGGATGCAGGATCAAAATGCGAATGCATATACTGTCCAGCTATTTCTGAAGTGACCGTGGTTTGAGCTCTCCCATTGTTTGACAGCTTGTTTGAAGAAGGATGGTGGGAGTGATGGTCTGGCATAGTAAAGAGTGTGAAAAGGCCTGGAGAACAAAAAAGGAGTCAGGATCTCACTGGGCTAGCTGACTCACAAGGAAGATAATGCTGTCAGAGAAAGCCTGAGTCAACCCTGCAGTGGAAGGTTGAAAAAGATCTAAATATAACCAATTTTTGTTCATTCTGTGTCAGCTTATAATATTCTTAATCAAGTATCTATCATATTCCTACTGTTAGAATACAACCTTGGTGCAAGCACACTGTGAGTCTGGCACTCAAGTAGCATTTGACTCCGTGCTTTGCTGGAGTCATCCTAGGTGACCTTGAGTAAGTCACAAAAGGAGAAATGAGCATTGTAAAATCCCTTTACAAGTTGCATGCTTCTCTCAAGGTTCACTATATCTTACCTCGGGAATTTAGCAGAGTTCTTAAGCTGGATTTGCCCTTTCTTTTTTAAAGTATGTGGGAAAATGTATGTGCAGGGTGGGGGCTCTCTTTTGTTTCCACTTGATTCCTGCCCCTTGCTGAATAGCTCAGGTCTGCATATTCCTTGAGACTTGGGTTTAAGTCCTCACTGGTAGTTGAGTGAAGGCGAGATTTGCATGACTGTGCTCTCTACTAGATTATGGCTTTGAAAAGTGCTGCTGTGTTGAAGACAGGGTTCTCCTTGTCTTCAAAGAGACAGAGGAGAAAGGAAGATTGGATGTGTTAAGGCACTGGGAAACATACTCAGTGTGTAAGACCCAGACAACAAGGCAGCGAGGGAATTTCTTGCACATCACTTCAGCCAGAGCGCGGCTGTGAAGGAAGCTTTGAACGCCTGCCAGTTTTAAGTGGTTATACACATGTTTAATTGCAGAAATATAGATGTCTCAATAATGGATGAGCGTAAAGATTACCCACAGAATTACCTCAGGTGCCTCCAGGGCATTGAACAGAAGCCAGGAGGAGGTTTGGTGTGTGGCCAGTAGCACCTACGTGTTCAAAGTCTGTTTAAAGATCCTGCGCTTGGCTCTCCAGTAATGCCAGCTCAACTCTGCCTGCCAGAAGTGTGTGCTTTGGGTACGAATCCTCATGACAAGTGCTGGGACAGCAGGGGCATGTACTGCTTATTAGTGCCTTCAAAATGAGGCCAGGCTGGCTTTTCAAGGGTGTGTCTACAAAGGTGAGGCTGGAATTTAATTTTTCTTAGTGGAAATATAAAACACACAGAAATCCTGTTAGTTTTCTGCTGTAGGACTTCTCCAGCTCGGTGTAGCTGGAGACGAAGGAGCACATTGTGACTCTGAGGCCCGTGCAGTCCCTGAAGAATGAACAGGGGTGCTGCTCTTAGGATGCAGGTGAGGTGACATGGGAGTTGGAACACTGCTGGTAGAAATGCAGCAGGAGGGGCCATAACCTGGCAGCAACAAAGCTCTTAGCCCTTGTGTTTTGCTCAAGCCTGAAAAGCTGTAAAGGTCAAGGCAAACTCTGGGCTTTCTCACAGTCTTCCTGCAGCTCTGCTCCAGATGTCTGCGTGCTTTTGTTGTCTTTTGTCTTTTTATAATTTTGTTTCCCTTCCTCTTTTTGCTTCTGTGCGTTTCTTGCAGTTTATAGGGAATCAGGGGTGGGGGGACACTTTCAGTGTTAGAAAAAATAGCCAATGCACCTCATGCCCACACAGCTCACACACACACTTCCTGCATTTGACAGCAAAATCAATTAATCATTAGGAATCTCCTCCTGGTATCAGCACTGAAAGATTTCCTCTCTGCTGAAGAGAGAAAGAATGCAGGAAAAAGGCAGAAAATGTTAAATAAAAATTAAGATTAAAAAAGCCCAATGAAAGAAAATAAAAGCCCACAACCTTTTCCATCTAAATCTTCTCTCTCTCTGTTTTCACATAGCTGCATGCTCGCACCTGCAGATGTTGACACAGTGGTCTGGCTGCCTGGAGCTGCCACTTGGTGCAGACACTGTGGGAGAAAATAGCACTCTGAGGAATAAATGCCTCTACTGGCCCAGCTCAAGTGGGACATATTGTATGGGACTCTTCTCTATCCCCTGCTCTCTTTTCTTTGTTGAGTGGGAGCATGTTCATGGGAGTTCTCCCTTTGAATTTCCAAAGAGACATACTTGCTCCTTCCTGCCCCCCGCTTCTTGCAGGGAAAGAATCCGCAGAATGCTGTCTCTGAAAATCTGACCAAGAGGTTTTCTCTGCTGTTAGGAGTGTTAGTCACCTCGTCTTCTGAGATGCTTGTCCCAGTGTTTGCTTCTGATTTAATGCAGTGCTGAGAACAAGCTGTATTCCCAAGCTGCTGTGTAGAAAGAAGGGCAAATATGTCATCTCTGCCAGCTGAGATCTTCAAGGTGAGAGGAGGGATCAAGCATAAAGCAGGAGAAGCTCACATGAAGGTGACCTGGCAGCTGTGGGGTTTTAGTTTTGTTTGCAGAGAAACCGTATGGGTATCTGTGCGTACTGCTGTAGAGAAAGCAATGCCTCTGCAGAATAAAAAATGACATTCGTGGTACTTTGATCCTATATGTCACTAATGCAGCTTCAGCGCTGGCTGATGTTAGTCAAACAAAATTATCCTTAGCCACCTAGCATTTCCTGGCTGTGGAAGTGTGTATGGGCTGATGTTTCTTATTCTGCAGCTAGGGCCCGTTCCATGCAGCCTCTATCCTTACAGGGTGTATTGGCAGCAGGTCTCTCCCTGGTGTCCTCAGCAGCTACCAAGCAGAGGGCTTTCTGGTTCCTGTCTACCCGTAGAACGCAAAATCATCTGATGAGACAATGTGGAGAATGAATGAAGAAGGATTAGGTTGTTCAGGTGACTGGGACTTCGCTGTAGCACAGAGAGTTATCTCTGCTCTGCAGGCAAAATGGGAGTTTTTCTGCCCACATAGTTATTTTGTCCTCCCTCCAGGCAGCAGAATTCACATTCTCAGCATTGCAATTCTTCCTCCTTATTCCACACCGCACTCTGCCATCACTAATTCCTTGGCCCAAGCTGTGGGTGTCAGTATCCCACTCCAGTTTGTCCAGTGATGAGCACGCATTTCTGTGTCCCACCCTGTGAGACAGTGTCATCTGTTGTGGTGAAAGGGAGCACAGCCCTCTTCCTTTTCCCTTTCTCTCCACACACTTGTTGTCCTTAGTGCTGCAGCTACTGTTAGTTCACTGAAATGCCTAAATGAAAATTCCAGCTGGCCCCCACCTTTGTAAGACTTCTCAAGTTCATAACCCCAGTTTCTTTTAAAACAAACACACACACCCCACAAACATTTTAAGGAGACGTTTGCTGATATAAGCATTAAAATTCAATGGCCTTAACTGCAGGATGTTTGAATTGGAAATTATTTGCTTTCTCTAATCCACCAAATAAGCCAAATAAACCCAAACTGCCTCGCTGCGAAGGTGACTCGCGCTTTTTTGTCTGTTTGGAGTTGGCTGTGATGATCCTGAGTATTTCTCCATAACCAAAAGGAAATAAAACCCATTTATTTGTGCCGGCAGCTCTGAAAGGCTCTGGTTTGTTCAGGAGGGAGCTATGTGAGGAAAGGACCGTGGCTGAAAGCACCACAGGGAATTAGGAACACTGAGGCACGATTCTGCTTCTGTCTTGGTGAGGGATATTAGTTGAGTTATGAAAACGTGGATATTTTTCCCCTTCATTCGAGCCTAACTCAAAGACATACTGCATAAAAAGCCTCACTGGTGCCAATTTTTCACTCTGTCTGGCATCTGAGGCTGGGGATGGTGTTAACAAAGAAGCTAGTGGTTGGCTCTGTGGCTTAGGAGTCAATTGTACGCTAACCTCCGTGTATAATTTAAGAGCAGCCTGGGAGAATACTACTCCATGAGTTCCTTTAAACTCCACCATCTGGTCAGGGCCCCTGGTGGCAAAGGAGCAGAGCCATAGAGCAGTAGTGTTCCAGCTGCACCCCGTATTGCCTTTCATGCTCCCCTTACCAGGAGGGCTGTGGTGGGAATTCGGGCTCGTCAGATTCAGATGCATGCCAGCTGGGAGCATGCCTGTGGGGATGGTCTTCTCCCCTTGAGGACAGTTGGTGACTCATTGCCTTACCAGCATGGCCTAATTCTGTTTTGAGAAGAGCTTTAGAGAGAGAGCATGGATATTCTCAAGATGAATATTTCAAGTCAAAGCCACAATGGAAATACTGTTTTTGTTGTTAAACTAGTTCCTTTTTTTATTTTTTGTTGTTATATATGGTTGTCTCCAGAGAAATCATCTCCACTTGAATTTCAGGGAAGATTATTTTTATTTTCTGTAAGTCCAAAATGTACAAGTTTATAAATCAGTAAAGACGGCGCTCAATCTCAGTTCTGCTTGGTCCCCCTGTAAAACTGTGTGCTCTGATTTAATACAAGAGTTGTCTGTCACTGACAATGGATGACTCTACCTAACAGAACTGTTGACGCACAAAAGTTATTTCCATCACATCTACAAGCTTAAAGAATGTGTTTTGCCGATGCAATTAATTTGAAACAAACCCTGCGTATCCTGTAGAAAAATTAGGACGCAGCAAATCTGGCAACTCAACCTCTTCCCCTGTCAGAAGTACGGGCAGAGCAGAATAGTTCAAGGCAGCTGGGGCTGCCCCAGACGCAGGATTACAATGCCCATTACAAGACGTAGGGGTGCATTTCCAGTTGGATGGAATCATGTCAGCTTGGATGCACCAACCACAGCAGAGGGAGATGGCTCACTGTCTTGCAGATCTTAAAGGATAGCATATTGCACGTGTTGTTTCTTTTTTAATTTTTATGTCTCCTCTGGGAGGGTGGGAAGAAAGGCTTGATGTAATCTGTGGCTTGGTCTTCGTAAAGGTCAAGGAGTGCTGAGCCCTGACCGATTTGAATGTTAGAAGTGATGCCTGGCTGAGTATTGCATTACCAGGAGACTGGATTTAGGAGAGCTGGGACTTAACGTGTCAGGATGTTTGGCAGCAAGTTCAGGCAGTGCCAAGGCATATGGTATGTTTTATTAAATACCTGCTTGCAATTTAGCCAAGAAACTTGGCAGCCAGCGTGTGGTGTCCAATTGGACACATGGGAGCATTGAACCACCAAGGCTGATCTCCAGCCCTTGGACTAACAGGAAAGCATTATGAAATGTTAGTAGAAATAGGCACCATGTTCTCTCTTGAGACCTGGCCATTGGTGTGCAGTACGTGCCCATTCGTAGGACAGTCACACAGTGTCCATAATGCTTTTTGACAATGCAGTATCAAAGGTTTCCATACCAATGTGTTTACTATTAGGTTTCCTCATTCATGCTCCCACCTTTCTTGGCTTCCCCTCAGAACTGGAGTGGGAGGACACTGTCAATTATTCTATTTGTTCTCCATCCACAGTCTGAAACTCTGCCCGTTATTCTAGGGCAGACAGCTGTTTTTGTTGAAATGAATGGCTGGAAACAAGTTAACAATGCCGACAGTTAAATTGACATAATTAGACTTCAGAGTTAATACCCATAGAGACCTGTGAGAGGAGCTGGTATTTATCATAGCTGTTGTTCTTTTGCAAAGGGATAAGATGGATCTGCATTAGGGTGTAATAATAATATTGAAGAAAAAATTACAATTTTTTTTTTGTGGTTTTTTTTTTTTTTTTTTAACCACAAGGGTTATTGCTTTGCTTCTAGACATTGTGCTCCAGTGCATTGTTAGGTGCTTATGCAGTCTGAACCTTAATTCTGCTTTCTGAAATATTTTCTGCATTATCACTTGATTTAATTGTTGCATATTTTGACATATAGCCCACTTGGTTTTTCTGTATTCACCCTTGTTCTCTGTTTCAATTTTCAACTCCGCTATTGCAACTCTCTCCCTTTGTTACACATCCTAGCTAGTCATGATGCAAAATTTTAGGTCCAGGCAAACCTGTACCTTATGTAAAATCTGCAGCTCTGTCCTTTGTGCCTTCCACTGTTCTTAGAGTGTCCAAATACTGTGTTGCTATGCTACTCCCTGAGCATGTCGTGTGTTATTGAGTGGTAACTTCTCTTAGAATGCAAATAAATGCATTGCCATAAAGGGAAAGGGAACATCTTTTTAATAAACTTCTTTGTTCCCTTACCTGGAAACAGCTCTGAGTAACCTAATACTGGCAGAGGTGCTCCTGTGCAGCAATTGTGCAGTGTGGAAGGCCAAGCTGGCTGCATCTATTTGTATAATGAGACCACTGGAGGTAGGAGTTGAGATTTAAGCTTACACGAACGTGGAAGATCCTGAAATGCTCTTAAAACAGACGTACAATTACAGCACTTCATGTTTTCCTGGAACACTAGCTTTGCGCTGTTAGTTTCCTGACAAGGAAGTTTGTTTAATGTTTGATTTATTTTGTTTTTTTATTTTTTATTTGCGCTGCTGGAGCCAGAGTGTAGTATATCCAGAAGCAATAGAGCTTTTATAGGAATCCGTGCCTTTCAAGCTGGCGTTTGCCCTTTCACTAGCAAAAGAGAAAAAAAGAAAAAGAAAATAAAGAAAGGCTGAAGTCTTTACAGAGCCTAGTGAATCCCCCAAGTCAGCCACAGAAGTCTGAAGGCCAGCAACACGAGGTGCACTGTAGGTCCCAGCTCTCCTCCAGGAGCATTGTTTGAACACAATGAAAAGGGCTTCAGTTGCAGAAGTCAGAAAAAAAAAAAAATCAGTGCTCTGCAAAGACAAAAGATACCAAAGGATGCTTGTGTTGGGAGCTGCCCTGAACTGAGGAGATGCGGGTAAGGTTTGGCTTTGCCTCTCCTTGCAGTTCCAGGTTGCTTGGATCCTAGCCCTTGTGGTTGGCTTTGGTTCTTCCAAAAAGCCATAAAAATGTCTTTTCTTTTGTAAGGGAAACAGAGAAAAAGCTTAGAATAAAAAGTCAGTGAGCGAGGTGGAGAAAAGCAGTAAGGGAATTACAGAAGTGCTGTATTCAGCTTCCCTAAGGCCTCTCTGCAGCCCCCATTTCCTTAGGCAGCCTGCCCAGATCCCAAGCAAGCTCGAAACTTCTTCCTTTTTAGTGAAGTGCTTTCCCAGAGTTCCTGCTTGGTGTCTCAGTACCCAATTATCCAGGGCAGTTTGCCACATGTCTGGCTAATGAGCAGAGTTGGGCTTTGTGAGGGCACTCCACCATGCTGACCCTTCCTGTCTCCATGCTCAAAATGAGGACTTTCAATCCAAAATAGCATTTATTGCAGACGAGAAAAAGGGAAGGTTTCAGATGGTTGGACGTGATGATCCTTGGAGGTCACTTCCAGACTCTACAATTCTGCGATTCCATGAGAGAGCACATTTCACTGAGGTTTTTTAACATGAGAAGTAATTCCAACCTCTCGCAAATTAGCAAACTCGGTTTATAGATTAGAAAGACTGGCTGGCTTTCGAAGAAAAAGAGGAGAAAATGCCCAGCAAAGAGAAATTGTTCATTACTGCTTGCCTGTGAAGACAAATAATATTTTAAGTCTCTGTCCCACCAGTTGATCTAGAGCCATTTTTAAAAATAAAAAATTGTGGTTTTGTGGTGGGTTGGCAGCAAGGAGCAGTTCAGATGCAGACCAAACAAAGCCTTCATATGTGGGATAAAACATGGCTCTCTCCCTACCATACTCTTATTGTTGAGCTTCAGAGTTTTGCCAACTTTTGAACTTTAGGCACAAAGTTAGGGCATCTGATTTAGGAGGATGATCTATTAAAGTGTCTTTGATGGCAACAGTGACAGAATCATCCTTCAGTTTGTTTGTCTGTCTCTTCATTCTTGAATCGTCCAAGGTGCCCAGACTCTTAGCTTGTCATCTTCAATGAGGTAAGCATGGATGCAAATCCTGTATGTTCCCTGCCCTGTTATCTTGTAGGGAGAGAGGGTGTTCTTCGCATTACCATAAAATTGATGTACCTAGCACTCTGGTTTACGTGACATGGTCTGAATATCAGAGATGGTTGTACTAGACCTTCTAGGGATTCTTGGCCCTCATGGCCCCTAATGGCTGCTCAGGGACATTATTGGAGGACATACCAAGATAGTTGAATACCTGCTAAATGCATCTGTTCAGCATCTCTGTACTTGTCCCATTCTGGTACCCTACAGTTAGGGTGCAAGTTTTTAGCTGTTGGATGCAATGACTGTGCAGAGAAAAGAAGCTTGCTGGGGGCTGAACGTGAGCAAGGGGCCAGACTGTGGTATTTTGAGAATCACAGATACCTCTACCCACTTGGGACTGAAAAACACCTTGTCATCATTAGCCTCTGGTCTGTCAGTTTGAAAAGTGCCTCTGTCGGGCTAAGATTTCATGCATTAGCATTTTGGAAGAAAGCTTTGTGCAGGAGCTGGGAGATTTGTGAGAAAACATCCAGTGACCTGATCATCATTCTGTGATCTTTCATCTCTCCTTGTCTGCATTGTAACGCTGCTCTGTAACAACGTAGGAAACGATCAGCTTCTTTTCTACCCCCAAAAAAACCCACAACTTTGCAGTACAAGATGTATTGTGTTTTGACTTTATTTATTTATTTTTCTTCAGACACAGACACAACCTGATTAACTTGTACAAGAAAAGCAAATATAAAGTCACAATTAAGGTCTCGGTGTTTGTCCTGAAAGCTGACCCAAGCATATTAGGTGGCTGCAAAAAGGTCAAGGTGCACGCTGTGCCTCAATCTCTCTGGATCTGAGGCAGGGCTGAGCTTTATTTTGCGAGTTCAGAGTTGGCTGACGTAGGAGATGGTTTGTTTCTTTCTGTTAATTAGTCAACAGCCGTGGGATGAATGGCTATCACAAATCTCATAGGCTTCTATTCCAGGTGTAACATTCACTTCCTTTGCCTTTTTTAATGTAAGTGCTATTGGCATGTGTGCAGTCAGCAAAGTACATACAAGCTACTAGAAAAATAAATTCTCCTTCTCTCCCTCTCCTCTCTCTCCTTCACTCAAACGTGCAGCGGTTCATCTACAGGAACAAATGATGAGAAAAAATGATGTGTGGCAGATGTTACATCATTACCTCACTACTGGAAGTTGCTTTGATTTTGCGGTGAGGATGTAGAGAAGAAGCAGCACAGACTACTCTAAAACTAAAGCTTGTTTACATTTTAGGTATTGAACGCTTATGAGCCGCACTGTATACCACAGACATGGAGAGTAAGCAGATTCTTGATGCAGAAGTCAAAATGCCAGCTCAGAAGGAAAACAACCGGATGTATATTAAGCTATTTTTGTCAGGGTTGCTTTGAACTTCATGCCATGTTTAAGAATGTCAAGTGCTTTTCAGTATCAGACTCCTTCACATACATTTTGAAATTAATTTTTAATGGCTGTGAGAGATGAGCGACTATCATCCTCGCTTTCTATTTGAAGATTGTTGTTGATGTGATGTGCTGAAAGTGGTGAGAGGAGTAGGTAAGCCTTCTGTTTTGGCTAGCTGGGCTGGCATTTCTTTGAAATCTTAGAGCACGGGTGAATTGGACGTAGAGTCAGTTTTCAGTTGGCTGCCAAGATTACAGTTTTGTTAGTCATGTAGGCAGCACATATCCTCTCGTAGAGGCAGTGCAACTGGGATCCATGCTGTTGATAGAAGGACCTGGGAAGGATTGCTGCCAAAAGCACCAGTGCTGGCATTTTGCTCAGAGTTACCCCTGGCTTCTTTTCGCTCTTTTTAAATGAAAAAAACAAATTGTCATCTCAAATAATAATAATAATAATAACTTGAAGAATTGTTAATGGCTAATGCTCAACAGACAGCAGAGGAGGCCTCTTAATTCCAAGAAAACTTGTAATGGGATAGTGCCATATGTTTATAACATATGGACTGATTAAATAAAATGCTTCTGGAGGGAAGGAACTCAGTGACAGCATTTGAAACCAAAAGGTAAAAAACATGGTGGATCAGCCCTACCTGCACTGCAGGCACTTTAATGAGGCAAGTGGAGAGCTAATGCACTACTGATTAAGCATGCTTTAGATATCCATTTAACTAAAGGAAATATTATTGGGCTGTGCTTACTCAGGAGGTCAGAGATTTCACAGCTTAAAACTGCAAGAAGCATCCATGAGGGTTATTAAGCCATAACCCCTCAGATCTCCCGGGGACGAGCATTCAGCAGTGTACCGTTATTCTGTGAGATCACATGGTCTTATTACCCTCCTTTCCTTCAATTTTTGCTACATTCACCTGCTGGATCTTGTCTTAAATTAGGCTGTGAGCTCTTCCTGGTTTTCTTTGTATTTGCATGGAGATGAGTACAATGGGGTCCTGATACTGAATGTGGCTTTTGGATCCTACTATAATACCAATATATGAGTAATGAATAGCTAATAATAATAATAATAATAGTGTCTGCTTTGTGTATGAACTGCTGCTGCTTTATTATTTTCTTTTTTCTCCTTCTTGCTCTTATTCCTGTGAGCTATCTCAGCCTCAGTGGCTTGAGCCCACAATTTCTTTTCTTATTTTGCTTTTGTAAAGTGGAGTGTCTCCAGCCTAGCGAGCAGACATACAGTGATGTACTGGAGAAGAGCACAGGTGGAAGAGGGCATATGACTGGTAGCATAGATGTTCAGTCAGGTCAAATAACAGTGTTATACCTTGGGTCTTCGTCTGCGTCCCAGCTGTCTTTGCTAATGTTTCAGTACCGTCCCTCCTGTGGTTTATTCTGATTCTTGTGACCTTTTCCAGCTCTCTTTCTTGCTTCACAGTTACGGAAGCAGGATGCCAAGGGCAGCTCTGTGTAGAAGCTTAGCCTGTAAACAGGGATGGCTTCTCTAACTGGAAATTGTCTCTGCTCAGAAGAAATAATCTCTAGGGACAGACCACCTTTCCCTCAGAGGGAGAAGGCTGGGTAAGCACAGGAGACAATCTATGTAAAACGAAAAATAAATCTCCACCAGAATTGTGTATATCAGAGTTAAAATGTTAAAGAAAGAATGAGGTACAGTAAGTTACCTGTGAGCTGCTGTTGTCTTGCACTGACTACATCTCTGTTCAGGTACTTAGTTGCTTCCAATGGCTGCCTATTCCAGCACCGTCTTGATTATCTAGCCCTTTAAATTTGAGAGACAAATTTCTTTAGTAATGGTTTTAAGTGGTAAAGTGGATACACCTTCACACACCTTCCCTTTGAGTTACCAGTTACTCTTGGATTTCTGTATTGTCTGTTCAGTCTTCATTTTCTCATCTCTGTGAAGGTGACCGATGCTAACTGAACAGATGTGGCTAATGAAAAGTCAGTCTTCAGCTTGTAATTTTCAGACCAAGTTAAAATGAGAGTGCACTGGGGTCCTTACATGGAATCTTCCACTGGAAAGGCCAGTTCTCTAATGGACTCTCTTTAGCCTGTCTTGCTCCTCACACTCTACCGTTGCATTATTTTTTGATGGCTGTACCGCTGTTTTGAGGCCAGAGACATCCCCAGAACTTAGTTAACTGGTTGAAACTGAAATGGAGTGATGCCAGAAGGATCTTGCTCCCCATGTACACATGCATCCACTATAGAGCAGAATGGGCTCTCGAGGAAGTAGCATGGACTTTGCTTTTGAAGAGTTGTATGCATTAGCATGTCCCCTGTTGATTGGGGAGGTGATGCTTTGGGAACACCATAGTCTTCCAGAACCAAAAGCCGTGTAATGCATTGCCATCTCCAGTTTTCAGATGTGTTTATGCTATGTTGACTGACTTGGAGTATATTCAGGAGATAACCAGGAGTCTGTCCGTCTGCAGGGGGTATAGTGTAAGGGTGGGTCTTTCCCACTGTAGTTTTTGGTTGGAAGGAGACTCTGAGAGGGATGTAGGAAAGGAAGGAGATAACCCCCAGGAAAGTCAAACTATCTATTTATTTAGTTATGTGTTTTGGGTTGCGTTTTGCATTAATCGCTGCCACACACAGGAGCCCTGTAATTTATTATTGGTGATAAGTGTGGACAGTAGCTATTATTTTTGCTCCCTGTTCTAAAACGTGGCAAGCAGGGACACTTAGATTTATGGAACATGCATTATTCAAATCTCAAGGCCCGATGGCTCAGCATGAACAACCCCAGCTATTTCTGAGCCTCTCAGTCCTTCCTCCTTTGTTCCTCCTTGTTTTTCCTTTCCTTTATGGTTTCTTGATGTTTTATTTTGTTGGGTGCAATTTTTTCAGACCAGTGTAGCTCCAGTAAAACCACATGAGTGACAGAACAAATCTCATGGGGAGTTGTGGATGGATAGATACCTAATGAGTGAAGAATAATGTATGGGAGGCCCAAAGAGGGACACTGCTTGGAAAGACAAGAATAGCCAAGTAGTAATACTTATGGCAGGAGTCAAATTTGACCAAAAAGAAATTCAGTGGCTTGATATCACCTGAAGTAGTCCCAATAACACCTAGTTCACACACATGCTGCTGAAGTGTTACAAGTCTCCAAGTGTGAGCGCTTCTGTGCTGTCAGGAGTATGTTTTAATTGAAATGCTGCTCTTTGTGCAGAAAAGGAAATGATCTGTACAAGTATAACTTCATTTTGTATCAATGTAGTTACATCTGCTGTGGGCTCATAGGATAAAACCACTACATTTTCACACACATTACCCTTATCTTGAATTGTATATTGCCATTTAAAAATGCTGTTGGAAATATGCCATCAGGAACCTGCGAAACAGGATATGGCAGAGAACTGAGTAAGAGTGACAAGGTATGGGGAATCAGAAGACTGGAATCTGAGGGTTTATTTCCCATGCATTAGCTCACACAGACTTTATCTGCCATTCTGTTAAAATTGTAGAGAGGGGAACTGGGGGGGACCTTGTTATGCTTATGAAAATACAGTATGTGGATAGCAATCTGCAACTTTACTTAATGCAGCTGTATCTTCTCTGCCCATTTGTGTACCTGCTGTTTGAACCCTGGTGTTCTTGTTATTTCCATGCTATATTACAGCAGAAGAGAACTTTCTCTTCTTTCTTTGGAGGCTCTTAGGATCTACTCCTAGGATGAAGTATTTCTTAAAAAAATAAAAAATAAATACGTGAGGCAAAATGAGAGAAAAACAGATAAATATACAACAAAGAAAATAGCAATTTTGAATCAACGTGAATTGGGAAAAATCGACGAGTTTCAATAAATTCTGTGTGGGGGAGGGGGAAAAGAGGTAAGGTCCCAGGGAAGCATTCTGTGTAGATTTGTGTAGGCTCTGCCAAAATACCATTTCTGATAGATAGAGCCTTTGTAGAGACCGATTCCAGGTCTCAAAGACATAAGCATGTTAACAGTTTCTCAGGCTCTGAAATACCATGACCACGAGAAACTCGAAGTCATGCTTTTGATACTTCAGGAAAGAACTGAAATCTGTACTAATTCAGAATTGAACTGAAGTTAGAAATCCCAATTCTGAGAGCCGCTGAACTTTGACATGTCATCTGGAACAGAACTTTGTGCCTGGTGCATCTCTGTAATAGGATTACTCTGAATTATCCAAACTGAAATTGAGCACACGCAGCAGCGTCACATGGACTGGGGAAACAGGTTATCAGGCTCAAGCAAATGTTGTTTATAGCAGTTAATTTCTTGAATGCGCAAGAAGGAGTGCAGATTCCCATTTTAGGCGCTCTGGACATTAATTCTGAAACTAAATATCGTATCTGGTTGGAATATTTGCTCAGAGAAAAAAACCCACTCTATTTAATATTTTTAACATAGCATAAAAATAAAAATGAGTTGCAAATCAGGATGGCAAGGCAAAAGCAAACTGCTGATGGAAAATTAATTTCTAAGAAAATTTCAGAGGAAACTGATCATGATACAGTTCAGAGCTTTGACGTGATTGACACGTACCTACAGAACACTTGATTTCCACAAACTGGTAATTCTGGCAACATTGTTTTTCGAAGAGACATTTTTCCAACCAGTGTTGCTTATTGTGGCTCAATCATTATGAGTGACTTGAACAGACCAAATATGTTGTCCTCCCAGGAGAATCACTTGAAGAGTGACATGACACAAAACTTCAAGTAAGTAGATTATTAAAAACTCTGATGATAGTTTTAAGAGCCTAAAGGGAAAAGCGGGATATTGAAATCCTTTGAATGCTTTGTATGTTATTTATGGTGTTAGGAGAATGCCTAGAGGTGAAATACAATTCCTGTCCCAAATTCTGCACGTTCTAAATAGAGAATGCTTGAAAATCTGTTATCAGGCTGCTATCAAGTATCTGCAAAGTATTTTGTCTGCTTCTGAATAAAGGTGAGAAATGAAATGCAGGAAACTGTGGGCATATAAGTAGTTTTTAAGAACAGATGAGCTAGAAGGCTCAGAAACTTTAAATGAGCTTAAAATCTGGAACCAAATGTTGCAGGTCACGCTTTTATGAGGAAAAAAAAAAAGGAAAAAAAAAGGACAAAGGCAACACAACTGAGGACAATCATACACTAAGTGCATCAGCAGTGCCAATAGCACATGCCAGAGGTTTTTGGCAATACACATAAAGGAGACATTAATTGAACTGTCAGGAAATAATAATTAGTGAAGTGTATAAAGACAATTATTGTATTATTTATAATGTGGTTCTTCTCTGAAAAGTGGCTGGAATATGTAAATACATTGGTAGGTCCCAGTAGGCGTCCATGAGGGTTGAAATTGATCTTTCAGGTTCTGGGGAATGGTGAAGGCTGTGCTGTTTCAGCAGCTGCTGGGAGACTCTGTAGTATGTGCTAAGAGGCACTTTCCTTGAAAGCACAGCCCAGGTTCTTAGGCATGTATTATTTAAATTAAGCATCTCAGTCTTCACTCCCAAATCTAGCTGCTGTACTTTCAAGATCTGTTCCTCCTCATGTCTAACATTCCCGCTCCTCAAATATACCAGAATGAGGTCTTGACTTCTCATAGCTTTCCTTTCCCTACTTGTTTCTGATGTTTAAATACTGTAGCAAGAGTCTTCCAGTTATGAGTGATATTGTTAGAGTAGGTTTTCTTCCTTGCATCCATTTTTCTCAGCTTCTCAAGACATTGCTATCCTTAATTCCAGCCTAATCCAAGAGTACCTTTTTTTTTTTTTTTTTTTTTTGGTGGATTCTTTAGAAGCCTATTCTGAAGACCTTTATCCCCAGAAAGCCTTAGTAGGGTCTAGCAGGCAACGTGCAATGGATTTTAGGCCTCACTGTCTCAATAGTTATGAATTATTTCACCTGTCACTGCCTGCTTATCCACTTTTAAAATGAGCATAATCTAAGCTTACCTAAAGCAGGAGTTGGACTGCTGGCAGTTGTAAAGAAGAGATGCTGGCAGATATGGAAAGGACACACTGGATGCTGAATCAAAGAATATGTATTATTTCAAGTTTTTCTCAGAATCTCTCTCTGATTGCTCTAGGGATTTTATTGTTTTCATACTAAACAATGAGTAGTAGAGTTCCAGTCTAATGCATTCACATTTTTGCAAGCACCACAGCAAAACATCCACTGTTTCAGACGAGTGTTGTGGTCCTCCCTGTGCTTCTTAGAAATTTCTTAGAAAAACTTCTTAGAAATTTCCAGGTAGAACGAAGGGAAAGAGCAGTCTTATTTTTTAATCTGCCAATTACTTGTTTTGTTTAGAATATTTGCACTTACTGAGGTTGTTATTTTAGATTATTGTAGCAAGGTTGATGGACTTTTCTAGAATGAAGGACAGAGGATCAGGTGCTTCAGTGACACACATGACTTGCACGTGAATAACTCCAGCATATGTAATAAAAGCATCTTAATAGGCAGTGATTCCTGCATTACACCACACTCACTGTCCCCTTATCTGTATTTTGCCATGCATATATTCCAGCTGTGCCAGCAAGGACTGTGCTTCCTCAATATTGCCTTGCTATTCACTCAGGTTTGGAGAGGAAGGGGGGTTTCACTGTGCTGTTTTGCAGCAGAAGCCCTGAAGGAAACAGGAGGATCAGAGAAGTCAAACAGGTTGCTATGTTTGTCATTGGATGAGAAGAACTACCTTTGAAGTTGTCCTAGGTCCTGCCTGAATAACAGGGTCTGTCACAGGTAGATCTATGAAGACAGAGTGCCTGATAGTGACAACAATAACATTTTACCATTGCAACTATGCGGATGGCAACTGGACTTAAAAGTGAGGTGGGAACAGAGGCTATCTTACTGCTGTGTGACCAAAAGCCTGCTTTAGAGGTAATGCTGCAATGAGGAATTAATGTTTCTACAGTGTTCTTTAAAAGAAGGGAACCTTTTCTGACGCTTTGCCCTTTTCAGAGTCCATATGTGTTTGTCAGCCTCACTCGAGCTTTTAAGGAAGAATTTTGTGCCCAGCATCTCAGTGGGAACTAGAGGATGCTGGTGTGCTTCAGTATCTGCCAGGTATAGGTTGCTTGCTCTCGTCATCAAGTGGAGCATGCAGTTTGGGATTGCTGAGTGCCTCATCTTTGGGACAGCCTGGAATTGGGAGACTAGAAGGAGTGACGTGTCAGCTCTGAGATTTGTCAGGACAGCTCTTGGGGCCTCTTCACTACAACAGCAGCTGGTATGGGAGGTGGAGATGAAAATGCACTTGCAAGGCTTTTGTTCAGAGGGGAATATCAGGCATCACAGAAGTCCTGCTGTCCATAGTAGGAGCAGCTATCTGTGCAGAAGAGCACAGCTATCCCAAATCTAAATGTTATTTCTTTTGTACCACGTTATGTGGCCGATACGCATTTAATTTTTTTTCTGAAACTTTTCTTTTAACCATGTTCTCTTTGTATTTGTTGTAGGGACCTCTTTTTTCTGATTTAAACCTCTATGAAACATAGTCTCTTTTTACCCCTCAGAAAGCCGTTACTTATAGATACTGCTTTCCTGCAATAAGTGTTGGGCTTAAACCTTCCAGCATGTGGTACAGCTGGTAGATCCACAGACACCTTTGAACTAAGTATGGAGAGTTAAAAAAATTTCTTCTTCTTGACTATAGTGTCTTCTAAATCATGGTGAAAGTCCATGCTTTGCTGGACTCAGAGTGACTATTTCACAGATCCCAACCTATTGTAGCAGTTGGGTTAAGAGCTGCTTGGTTTCTGATAAACAAATGAACATTTTTATTCTATCCGTGTCCTTTGTGAATTGATCTTTATAACCACTGCAATCCAGTGATGTTGTTGAAGATCAGGCTCTTGCACTAGCAATGTGGAGGCAAATGATTTCACTGTCTCTAAATTCCAGCCAACCATTGCTGCTATTGAGATAACGTATGTTTTCATCGCTCAAATGTTTCTCTTGCCATTCAGTCAGGGCTCAAAGGTGATGGAAAAAGCAGATTGTCCTTTAGCTTAATAGGTTGCCCTGCTGTTTTCTGATGCTGAGATCCTTGGCTTAATTTATTGCTGCAATGGATTGCTTCCAAATAAGGATAATCCTCCTCATGCTGTTTCTTCACTTGGTTACCTCCAAGTTCTTTTCACTGGCAACATCAGCCTCTGCAATTCTGATTTATTCTTGCCAGGAGACTCTTATTCATTTGCTGTGTTTATTGTAGTTACGGTCCTAAACCTGGTATCTTCAGTAGCTTAAAACTTTCCAAGACAATTGCTCCAGGGCCTTGAACTCTTTCCTCATGTCTTCAACCCAAAAGTGAGTTCCAGAAGAAGAACTTGCTTGGCTGTGTCGATAGACAGGATTTTAAAGTCATGACTTTATTTTTTTTTCCCCTGGCTAAATGTATTGAAGTTAATGACTTTGTGCTAGGTCGATTCCTGATTGCATAAGGGAGAGAAAGTGCCAGGAGTTTGCTATCACAAAATTCCTACAAGAGTGCTGCGTACAATGCAATGGGATCTCTTGAATCTGCTCTTTAATAAAATGTTTAATCTAGCTTAGTGAATCTTCTTGGCTTTTAAAGCTGGACCTTGGCTTTCACCAGGATGCCTGTATCTGTAAAGAATGAGTGGTTCAAAAAGAGATGATTAGCTTTTACCTTCATCACGTCCTGTCAGTTCTGAAGTGGCTTTGGCACTCTGTTTTCTGTCCCACTGCTGCACTCATCTGTACTCACATGACTATGGAAAAGAAGATACTGTAGAGCAGAGAGGTAAAACCTGTATTTCAATACATTTGATCACATAGTCCAGCAAAGATTGTCTCTGCTTTCCAATTTGTTGGGCATTTACATCCTCTTTTCCTTCCTCTCTTTTCTTTCTTTATTATTATTATTTTTTTTTTTTGGTGGATGTGAATGTGTGGATTTGCACAGGGGGAGATGGGAAGGAAGTTATCCTTTCTACGTGCAGATTCTGGTTAACTTGCAGAAATCAAATAGGACTTGTCCAGGCAATCTTTTTCAGGTACACAACATAATAGGCAATGACTCTCACCAGCAGTCTATAACTCTTTTTGTAGCGCTGGGAAAGAGCACTGTTACTTCATTTTAACTGTGCAAATTTAATTATCAACAGAAATTCATTCATACTAGTAATTTTCAACAAGAAGCTCTTCTTCCAAACAGAACCTGAAAAGAGGGCATGAGAATGCATTTAAGACAGGCAGATAGCTTGCTGTCTAACCTCGAGAAATGCTCGTATTCAAACACCTCATGCACATGGAGCGTCATGCTCCAGCAGACCCTTCACCTCCCTCTGCAAGGGGCCTGAGATAAGGTTGCTCTGTGAACCTCGGAAGAATGAATTTCTCAGCTCCTGCGTGATTCTCATCTCAGCCTGAAAGTTGCATCAACAGACTGTTTGCTGCTAGACTAATTACTGGATATCGACAAGGGGGGTAGATGTTTTTGCGTGCTCAACCTCAGCTAACTGCATTAACACAACAGTCAGCTTTCCTGCTTTAAAGCCAGTGAAGGGCGTTCTGCCTCAGACCTGTGCCCTGCTTGTTGGAGTGCTGCGGGGAAGAGCTGAGAGCTTGATTGAAATTTGAAGTTGTGCTCTTCCTGCCCAGTCTTTTGATGAAATGGTTTTCAAATCTGAACGTTGCCCTGTCACGGAGGCACGGCGCAAGGTTGCAACAGGCCCTGGATAAGAAAGCACTGAGGAATGGGAAGTTGGCTACTCACCTGTAGTGCAAAACAACCTCATTGATACGCAGGAGACTTCAGTCTCGGTGACTTTCAATGTCTTCCACAGCATCAAACTGATATTTCAAAGAGATTAAGAACTGAAGGGAACATATGATATCCATTTAAAGCCAAGACTTCAGATTTAATGAAGGCTGTATCAGAATGAGATATGATTCAGATATCAAATTACATTTGTTTAGCCCAACACAGCTTAATAAATCACAGCAACATTTAATAAATATTTATCTTCTTTTAATCACCAGTTAGTGCTTTTTCTGATCTCTCCATTCCCTTAATGGCTCACTCCTGTATTTATTAAATGTGATTTCCATTTCTCTAATAATCAATACATCTTTTTATTTTTTTATAATTTGGGCAGCTTTACTGAACTTTTGTGAGATTTAATTAAGATTAAGGTTTAATCTGTAATTTCAATATATAAATTACCCCGTGTTTGCTATTAAGTCATTACTTGGTAACCTCATTCGGTACGAAGCCTTGACTGGAAACGCGGCAAGCTCTACAGTCGTTACAGTATAAATGTTAATGAACTTCAGGGGAATCTTTGGATTGGAAGAGGAACTTGGCTGCAATTACATCTCTCTAGCTGATGTGGGAGTGTAATTAATGATGTGAAATGGGAAATAAGGAAAGTAGGTTGTGCGTGGCTGACAGAGCTTCTGTTTGCATGGGTGTCTGGTGCAGCAGTAGAAGTCAGGGTGAGGTCGATTGGAAAACAGCAGCCTGTGGAAAATAACACTTGTATGTGATGACTCAGCTGCCAGCATGGCATGTGACACGTGAGGAGGCTGTGAGTAGGTGCGAGTCTCACAGGGTATTTCCTACACCATGCTGAGTCTCTTTGGACTCAGAGATTGAGCCGTGCCCAGACATCTGAAGGGAGATCCAGGTGCTGCCAGCGGGAATGACTCTCAGCCAGACCTTGACTGCTGCCTAAATCTCCTTGAAGGTGATGCTGTGCAGCTGTTCTGTGCTGCCTTTCCCATCATCACTGGCTCCCAAACTTAAAATAATAATCTGTGAAGCTCTGTAGGTGGTTGTCAGAAGTCTAATTTAAATTTCAGGGCACATGCATTCTGCAGCCCTTTGCTAATCCCAGGCACACCATGGCTCTCATCCTCCTACTTGCCTGGCTGTCCTTCCTATGAAAATAAAACAACAAAAAGAACTAACAAAAAATGAGAGGGAAGCAAAATGGTATGTTTTTGCCTTGTCACACCTTGAGCAGGCAACTGGATCCTGGGGAATGCTCTCAGCTTCCACCAATCATCTTTCTGAAAACTCTCACAGGTGGATAAGTTAGACATATTCATGCCAGTCTGTGAGCTCATATTGTTTAATGACATTAGTGTTGTCTTTGTCTTTTATTTAACACTGGAAAATTTCTGTTGAGTCTCCTCCAGGGTCTTCTGCTACGTGCAGAAAACTTTCCTCGGTTTACCTACAGAGCCGTGGAAATAATTGCTAAAAAAAAATCCATAAGGATACATGTAATATTTATAAAGTTAATGCACTGTTCTTTGAATATTCCATGCTTCCCATAACATCTGTCACATCTCAGTGTAATAGTCTCTGCATTTTGTATGACTCCAGAACATCACATCTGCCATGGCCTTGTCTAGCAATCTGCTGCCTAAAAGGCTCAAAGTGCTTCTTTTCCCTCTGCTGGATCTAATGTAAACCCTATGCATGGGATATGGGCCTTATGGAGTTCAATGTGGAAATCGCTTTTGCCCAAAATGTTGTAGACTTGATTCAGAATTTTTGCTTAACCGCTGGACAAATTTTTCAACCCTTATAAAATTATCTAAGCCTTAAATTCTGCTCACCAAGTCATTCACTGGGCTTTAATGCTTTCAACCTCTACTCTCCGTTTCTTGTTGATGTTCCCTTCTCTAGCCATTTGAACATTGGAAAGTAAAATACATACTCTGATGCTTCTGTTTATAGACTTGAACAGTACAGTTTTATATCTCATCTGGGAAGCAGCCACTGCTGTAAATTAATGAAAGGATATCTTCTCTCTCTGGTTCTGTCAATGTGACTACTGCAGCATATCTCTTTACTTGAGCCTGCTTCAACTGCGCCTCCCTTTTTAGGACTCTTTTACTTCCCAACCACTATTGGAAGTAAAGGAGATTATCTGAGGAATATTATACCCTTTCTTTTTGTTAGAAGGCCACAGACATTTGCCCATATTGGAACTGTAAAAAGACATCCTTTGGAATGGAAGCTGAGGTTGAGAATAGTAGATGGGACACATGGATGAATCCTCAGTGTTTGCTGCATGAGGCACATCTGATGAATGGCATCTCTTCTGTTGGCTCTTCCACCAGAATGCTATAGTGTATCTACTGTGGTAACATGAGGAAGGAGCAGGGTTTGTTTCTTTTCTCCTCCAAGCCTTCTGCTTGGCACCCAAAAAATCTGTGAGGAAACTGCTGGCAGTTGCAAGGGGATGGACTTGGTCAGCAGGTAATTTATAGACCAAAGTTGGTTTAGTCTGAATAAGATGCTTCTCTCTGGTGTAGTCAACATGACTGCAATCATCTGGAGGGAAAATAAATTCTTCTACAAATGAAGTACATTAATCCAAGATGTGTGGCAATACTTGTGTTGAGTATCCTTGGTAAGAATTCTTGGACTACTTTTGCCATTTACCTTTTGTCTGTCTTGAGTTTCCTCAGTGGTGTCTTGCAAAGAGTAAGGAATTTGGGAGAGTGAGGAAAGCTGTGTTTGACATGTGTTAGCTAGGCTGCAGACTGAACACTTGAAGATCAAATCTACAGTACCCACTCTAAGGTCTTTTGTTAATGGCACCTAACCTCGATTGTTTGAAAGAGACTCTGGCAAGCTTAAAGGCCTGGTCTAGCAATAGTGCAAGTACAGGGCATGAACAAAGAAAAGACACTGAAATGTCTTCTGGCTTTGGGTAAGTCTGTTTTTAACCTAGCAGCAATAGTTGAGTTTCTCTGTTGTCTTGCTTCAGTTTACCTCTTTGGACCATAAAGACTTTGAGTCTCTAGCTTCAGGGGTACTAGAAGAAAAGTAAATTATGGTATTGTGAATACACCTTTTGCTAACATCTCCCTAAATTATTAGTACTCATCACTTTGAAAATAAGTCCTTGGAGGGAAGAAGAGAAGGAGTCTGACAGGTTGACATCTGTCCTCTGGCATCAGTATGTGCTGTGGGGTCTTGAGGAGCTCTGGTCTAGATTGTGTAGACCAAACAGTTCAGGGAAAATCTAAAAGGCTAAAGAGGAAGAGATGGATACCCAAATGGGGGAAAGCATTAAACGTAATTAATGTACAGGAGGAGTAGTTTATCAACAGTAAAGCAGGCTAAGTCCTGACTGGCCAGCCAGCTGCCTGCATCTATCACTGCTCAGCACCTGCAGACAGACATTTTGTTCTGCTTATCCTGCAGCCATCCAGCACTGAGAGGAGGATGTCTGGGGAGGAGGAGAGACAGAGAACTGCAGACACTTGAAAGGAATTTTGCATAGGCATAGGAAGAGATCACACCTTCTGCCAAAGCTGAAAAGTGAGGTGGGAACACCTCAGGCTGGGCAAGGGTATGAAACTTCCTCCCCAGTATATCACTAGGAGAGGAAAGGAGGCAAACAGCTATACTGCTTGAGCATTGTCCTTCTCTTTTCCACCTCTGTGCCTTGTTGAGGATGAACACCCTTGCCTTCTGAATCTTGTAAGGGCGATTGCTGCTATGCCATGCTGACTGCATGGTTGCCAGCTTTTTCTAATTTTTATGTAATGAATGGCAAACCTATACTGTCATTTTGTTTCGTTGAGCTTGCCAGAGACCACATTAAAAAGTTTGCTATGCAATTTCTGGCTATTGCTTTAGAGCACTAGTTTGTCCCATCAGTCATTTTGACATTGGGTTTCCAAAACTGAGTCCAGATGCTAATTTATTTAATGGAAGCTGCAGATTCTTTAAAGGCCCCCTTCCACCTTGCCCTTGGATCCTCTTTTCCTGGGAGGAGGTGCATGTTATTTTGACAGACAGATCTTATTTGCAGTGGAGCATGCGAGAACATCTGGGGAAAGAACTTCACAGTTGCCTGTAGCTGAGAAGAAAGTCATCTTAGCACAGCAGATACGGATGCCTTTGCTGACAGGATGCCATGTGAGTTGTGCCTCTTAGAGGCAAAACTGCTCAGTGTCTTCAAAGCACACCAAATCTGTAGGAGTCACTTTCCTGGATGCACTGCTGTTACTCTGCTGCTTGTTATTAGTGTGTCAGCCTCAGCAGGAAAACTGGATTTGAGATAGGGCCACAGAAAGGAAATATTTGGGTTGGGCATGCTGGTTGTGTAAGGGAGGGGCTCGCAGCCAGGGCTGTGCCTGCCTGGGAGGAATTCAGAGTGAATTAGCTCGAATCTTATTATGCTAAGGCTCTACCATGGGAAAAGCTCTGCACGCGCATGTGCAATGGATAAAAATAGGCTTTTGTTGCATTTTGTGCCTTCCTTAGTTCCCACAAGTAAGGGGTCTCTCCCTCTTCAGTTGAAGGAGAAATTGCTCAGCATGGAGGGGGCAGCTCAGCCTGTGTGCTTGAATCACTGGAACGCAATGTCCCCCCTCAATACCAGGGAAGAGCCACCCCAGCCGTCAGGGTTCTCAAATCTGTGAGTCTTAGCCAGATGGTAACACATTCATACTCTCCAGGTGCAATTACATGTCATATATAACAGGAGTCAGTTTCATCTCCACCACAAACTCTAGGACAGGGAAGTCATTTTTTGTTCACTCACTCACTTGGTTTGACATAGCAACTGGGAAAAGAGGACTGTGTTCTGTAACCACAGAGTGCTGCTGCTGTCCCTCTGTTGAGATGCTGACAGTGACACGTAAACCAAAAGAACATCACCAACATCACTGATGTCCTTTCTACCCTAATGAGGTACAGGGATTGAAGATGGGCTGTGATTTTGGACAAATTCATTTCCTCTGCTCATGCCTCAGTTTCTCTATCTGCGTACCTGTTGATTACATGCTTTCATCACCTTACCTAGAGTGCTTGAGATTTCTGGGTTGTCTGCAAAGGTTGATGCAATCTTCAGATGTTGTGGGAGTAGGAAGGATTATCATCATTATTTCTGACAGGCAACTATAATTCATCTTTGCTTACCAGACCCCTATGGTAGTCTTATTGTGAAATGAGTAAAGGTTGCTTCAGCGTGGGATTCATGTGAGTTTATCTGTCGTTGAGCTTGGTAATAAATTGGCCCCAGACAGCGTTACCTGAGCTGTGCAAACAGAGAAAATTCTATGATTCTTAATTTAATTTATATTCTCCATTTCTCACTATTTGTATTCTCTCAAAGTCTGAAAAAGCTTCTTCGCCATTTGATCTGGACATTTCCTGTGCGATGAATACTGATTATTTCTTTCTCCTCCTCCTGAGATTTATTTATTTATTTTTGTATAAAGTACAAAATGATGACTTAATTAAGTCAGTGTGCCTCTTGAAAGTAAAGCTTTTTTAGTTATTTTAAGCTCCCTCCACTGGAGGCTTCTGCAACAGCATTGGGGAATGGAACGACCTCAGATAAATACAACTCGACTTAGCTTTTCACAGTGCATTTCTGTAAGAAGTGTGTGAAGGCAGAATCACAGAATATCCTGAGTTGGAAGGGACCCATGAGGATCGTTGAGTCCAACTCCTAGATGGGCGAGACAAGTGTTCTTCCTATGTCTCTGACTAGTGTTTTGTGAGGGAGTCTTAAGGCATTTGAAGTAATGCTAATTTCTTAACCCTTACAATGACAGACCTTAGTGAAGCAAGTGGAGTGCTATCAGGGCAAAATATATGGGTGCTGTTAAAAAGCAACCTTAAGGAACGTACTGATTGGATGGAGTTATGCTAAGAGCTGCAGGGAGAAGCTTCTTGGAACATTTTGAAAGGACACTGAATGCAGTAGCTCCCAGAGTGAGCAACTGATCCAGGATCAAAGCAAAACATGAGCCAGCCCTCACCCAAGAGCAGTAGGAGCACAGGGCAGATGGATTTTTTTTTCCCACTGCCAGCAAATCCACCTGTCTTGTAGTCACGTAGATAAAGTTGTTTCACGTAGGTACTAGAGAGCATTCAAGCTTGTTATGCGTTTCTAAGCTTGCTTAATCAGAAAATAAAATCAGGCTGTGTATGTGAAAGCATTTCATTTTCAAATGTTTCAAGAGAACAGCAGGCAGTCGGTGGGGTGGCATTAGGGTCACTGAGCCGATTTTTGGTGGGTTTTAATTTGTTTAAGTCTGACTGTTTGGCTTTAATTGAGAAGGAGGGAGGATGATTCTCCTGATTCAGATCGCTATGCTAGGACAGCGGCTTTTTCTCCATCTTATCCTTCTCCTGGCCTTAAGTTGCACATCAGGAGGTTCAGGTTGGATATGAGGAAAAATTTCTTCTCAGGAGTGGTGAGGCAGTGGCACAGGCTGCCCAGAGGGGTGGTGGAGTCTTGCTTCCCATTCCTCCAGCTCGCAACCACTGTTTATGAATGCTCACCACAACCACACCGCTGTCAGAAGCGCACTGTTTGGAGCACTCCATGCTGCAGTCAGTGCATATTACCCTACTCCTCCTCAGCAGTACGCAATGCTTGAAGAGCCTGTCCTTATAGGAAGGCCCCATGCACGTGCTCACTTTGCAGAGGTGGGGTTTACAGTGCAGAGAGAAGGCTGTTTGGAGTTGTGCTTTTTCTTCATTTTTGCATACAGCTCTTTAATAGCTGTGTAATAAACCAGTATTGATGAAAGAGGTCATTTAGCATCAACTTATTTGGTTTTCTGCAATGAGCTAATGTTTAATTAATGTGCAATAACTTTTGCAACCAAATGCATCCCGTTAGATTTACTATAGGGGACAGTTTGAACATCAACTTAAGCGGCCAATGACTGCAAATGTATTTATTAAGGTTTAAACATGTGTAAATGAGTTCGTGTCTATTTGCAGAGCTGTTAAACTACAGTAAATATGTTCTTTGTCAATTGGTGGTTAATTAACATCCATTAGTTCTCCATTAAGAGCACAGTTTGGTGTCTGAATTTCCTTGCTTAGTACTAACTTTGAATTAGGGCTGCATTTTTACCTCCTTCGACAGAACGGTGTTTCCAAAATCCCCTTTCTCTGTAGGGCTGGAGTGCTGGGAGCAAGAAGACGTGCCAGTTTTTGGAATGCACTTTGCAAGGCAGGAGGTTCACAAAGGGCCAAGTGGAATCTTACTGCTAGGCCTCGCAGCTCTTGTTTATGAGCTGAGCAGCTTCCCTCCACTCGCAGCTCTGCCTCCCAAATGTTTGTAGGCACAGCAAGTTGTGGAGCTGCCTGGTGTGTTCAGTGCCTGCCAACCTCTGAGCATTTTGGGATTTGCTAGTGCAAGCACTGTATGGAGGGGGCACACAGAGCAGATCACAGAGGTTCTGTTTACTCTAAAGGAAGTATTTAAGGTGGGCATTTCCGAGCAAAGGCTGTGTGAGGCAGAATCACAGAATCAATTGTAGGGGTTGGAAGGGACCTCCAGAGATGATTGAGTCCAATCCCCCTGTAAGGCAGGCTCCCTACAGCAGGTTGCAAATGTAGGTGTCCAGACAAGTCTTGAATGTCTCTCCAGAGAAGGAGACTCCATAACCTCCCTGGGCAGCCTGTGCCAGTGCTGCATCACTGCACTGTGAAGACGTTCCTTTGCATATTGGTGCAGAACTTCCAATGCTCCACTTTATGGTTGTTTCCCCTTGCCCTGTCCTCACAGACCGCTGAAAAAGGTTGGCCATGTCCCCCCCTTTGACAGAAGGGGGTTAGGCACCCGGTCTCCCCGCTCGGTTGGCCGCTATGTCAGCAAACAACCACAAGGTGACACTGTCCCAGTACGTTATTTATGTTTTGACAGGGAAGCGTAGATTACATTTGGCATAAAAGAGAGTTCTGGGCATCCAGATCTGTTCCCTGCTTCTTAACTAGGAATTAGGTATGATCATGCATTTGTTAGATCTAGAAATTAAGGGCATTTTCAAGTTGCCAATAAGACATGTAAGCACTGCCTTTTTACAGAATGAGTAGCCCTAAGAGAGTGACATTCGCCACTGCTTATGCAGTTGTCAGAGAATTTCATGCAGCAACAGAGAAGTGCCTGACCAGTCACATTACCATCCCGAGCCATCACAGATGTTTTGTCTTTCTCCTCCTTTCTGCTGCAGCTGGCAGCATTTGAGGTGATAGAGCATATTGCTTACAGGTGAGAATGGGAAAAGTCCTGTTGCTTTCTGCTGTTGTGCAGATGTACAGTGAAGGGAAACACGAGCTGCTGAAGCCTATATTTTAGGAGCTAGGTTTTTTTACCCAAGGTACTCTAGTGTCCTTACATGCTGGAGTTTAGTTTCCTTGTTGTTTTACAAGAATTATTTGCTGGAACTGGTCTTGGATGGTGGTGGTGAGTGGAGGTAAGCTGTGCTACAGGCATAAATTGGGTGTTGAGGTAATAAGCAGATCAGACATACATGTGAATGGTCAATATGATAAGAATAAGGTACTGCAGTGTGTGCTGGGTTTTATAGTCAGATGTAGATCAGAAGCAGCTGAGAAAAAAGACATCTGTAAGGTACATGGAAATACATGTAAAAGATATGCCTGGAAGGGTGGCCTTTGGACCTCTCTTTGCCCAGGAGTGATGTTAGGTTACCTGTGGCCATCTTGTTTAACCAGATCAGGTTTAAAGAGCTGACCGTGTTGTTTATGTGGTCATGAATAACAGGCTGAACCTGATACTGTTCTGTTGCCTCATGCTCTGTGCCTTCAAGCATCTACTTTGGTTTTAACAACATTAGCTAAATTGGTAGCACTGTTAACTACTTCCCCTTGATTTCTCCCTTATGAGCCTGCATGCCTCCCTGTTCTGTTAGTCTGTGATTATTAAAGGAACAGGCAGAGAAAGGAACAAAACTTTGATCAGCTCTAGTCAACAAAGCTTTCCTCAGCCTCCTAGTAATGGGGATCACTGAAAGAAAATGCTCTAATTTATTTGTACGGGTGGGGGCAAGAGGAGCTTTGAACTGAATAGGAAATGCAGTAAATGGGCTTTCCTAGAGAAGCAGCAGTTTGTTTGGGCTCCCCCTGGTCCCCTGCATGTTTCCACAAAGAGGAAGCTCTTCGTGGTTCATGATTGGTAGTGGAGAGGAGCCCTATGCTTTCACTGGTATTAAAACTGTGTGTCCTGCCCCCTGATAATCATCTGCAAGCATGCTGTTATGAGCTTCTGTCAAGTTAAATTAGCTGCTTTGGTTTGAAGCACGACTGTAAGTAGCAATCATGGCTTGTCCTTCTTTTCCCCCACCATTTCTATAGACAGGCAGGTCCTTGAAAGAAGAAATCAGTAAGCTGTGAGCAAATGGATGTGGTGGCCGTATCAGCTTGGGCACAAACCCAAGGCAGCAGCCGCAGAAACTTGCTCCTTCAGCTCCTTGGGCACACGCTCAATCTGAAAGAACTCATCCCAGAAGAGCAGTAATCCAAAAAGTCGTATCTATTCTAGGGTGCTTTACTGACTCATAGGAAGAGAGCCAGGCTGAATTCTGAAGCGTGAAAACTGTCCATTGGGGCTGTTGGGTTTTGTCTTCTTCGTTAGTTCATCCATTTCTCCATGCTGCCCATTCACAGACTCAGCAGAGGAGGGGAGGATGCTTTGCAGAAAAACACCTCCAGTCTTAAGACAGGCACTTGCAGCCTTCGAGGAAGATGGGGACAGGTTATGCCTGACCAGTAGTTATGTGCTGAATGGGAGACCTGAACTACAACTCCCATGAGGCGTTCTCTTCCCAGAGGCAGATGCACTGTACTGTTGGGAGACTCAAAGCAAAAAGCACTAAAATCAGAGGGACAAAAAGTTCTGTCTCATTGGGTCACATGAAATTTCCCAATCAGCCTCTACGCTTTGTTTTATATATACATATATATATGTATATATATAATATATAATATTTCAGCCCTTAACTTGAATTTGGGATGAAAATCAGTGATTAAGCTGTTGGAATTTTCCATGAGGAAAACATTCTGATTTGTTGTTGCTTTTTTTTTTTTTCCTTCTGAGCACAGCTTTAAAAAGAGGTAGCTGCACTTGTTACTGTGAAGTGCTTTGATATACACGGATGAAAAGAGCTATAGAAGTGCTAATTATTGTCACACCGGTTTTAATTATTCTGTCAGACTGAGGAGCAGCTGCCAGTTTTCAGCCAGCAGTGGGTTTTTCAAGATGTCCTGTCCGCAGTTTTCATAGAAACAATCAGATACTTTTTTTTTAATTGTTTAAAAAAAGAAATCTCTCTGTGCTCAGCAGATGCTACAGCTCTCTGATGGAAGTTCAAATCCACCTGTGTTTGTGCGGGATGTTGGTATCAGGGCAGTAATGAAGGGAGGAAATGGAAAGCTCCATTTGCTAGCAGATAGGGAGCAATCCCTGGGGGTGGGAGGGTTGCCAGCCAGGGTGAGATGCTCTGAAATTTGCTGTGCATGACATTTTAAAACGGAAACCACAATGTCCGAGATTTGAGAAAAGGGGTGATTATTTTTTTTTTTTTTTACCTCTTTTCTATTTGTCACTGCAGTTATTTATTTACATTACGTTTCGTTCTGTTTCTGAGAAGACCTAAACGAAGCACTGCATCTTCAGTCGGCTCAGAGCAGCTCAGTGGAGCCACACAGCTCAGCCAGTTTCTAGATAAACTTTGTTTACCTGGCAGTATTACCAGCTCTCAGGGGAGCTGGAGTTGGAAGGCCTCTGCTCTTGCTTTGCTTTCCAGCCGTTCTGCCCGGCTGTGCTTCCTCGTCTGAGGCAGGCAGTGTGTCTGTGGAAGCTACTCTGGCTGTATGTGTTTGTCCCTGCAAAGTGATCCGACTGAAATCTGGGGGATTTACCTATGGTACTCAAGCAAATAAGCCTACTGCGTGCCCTAAGGGGGAGATAAGTACAGAGGAACTGGTAGGCATGAGGCTCTTTAGGGTGATGTATTCTCACAGCAGAAGTGTCAGTGCTGTGAGTTAATGGAAGGAAAGGAACTATATGGGAGCAGCAGCAACCTGAGGATGAACGTAGACGTCAGGGAATAGGCTACAAGTATTCCTGTTACGTGGCCATCTCCAATGGAAATGCAAGGTGCCATGTAAAAAGTACATCAGTGTCCATGAGCAGGTAGCTAAGCTGTGGGGGAGCTGCAGGCTCTTCCGCCTGTGAGAGTTAGAGAAATAAGATGAAGTTTTCCATTATCTTTCAAAGTGGTATTATGTTTTCAGAAGAAGAAACACTCGCAGAAGGCACAAGTAGCAGTGACAGGTCACTCCCTCATTGTCATGGTTCCGTGCTTCCCTTTGTCAGCAAACTGGTGTCTAGGGCATGCAGCAACTCTTCAGGACTGTCAGTTGGCAGTTGGTCTCCATTAAAGGATAACAATGATATTTCTTTGGAGAAGAGATTTTCACGTCTGTTCTAGTAAATGATGTGTCAGGCTGTTAAAACACAGAGGTGGTTTTATTCTTCCCCATTGGCTCTATTTACCTTCTTTCTATGTATTTACAATGTCTAGTTCCTCAGTGCCAGCATGGTGAGCTGTATATAAATCTAAGAAACTTAAAAATCCAGGACCTTCCACATGTGTATTCTCCTTTTTAGGGGAGAAGGTCTGTGGTATAAAACCCCATGACACGGTAAACAGTAATACGGCATTGATGTGAATCTGAAAGATTTGCCCCATAGCTGCAGTTCCTACTCAGTTGTTGCCTGAGGATTAGGAGGCTTTTAAAGAGATAATGCACAGCTATTCTCCCTGTCCTGGAGAGAGCCTGATGCCTCTTCGTGTGACTCAGCTGCAAAGCAGAGGAGACAGACACACAAGGAAAATGTGTCACCAGGATCTCGACAGCCTCTTTTAGATTCTGTGATGCTGGCCCAATGACATCCATGTGGATGTCCTGCCTTGAGCAGGGAAACAGGGAGAGGGAAGAACACCATTTCTACAGAGAGTTGCACAGAGAAGCAGCACAAAGGAAGTGAAGATTGCATATGGGGACCAGCTCTGTACTCAGAAGGGGCAGTGAGTAATTTCAAGTCTTACCATTTAGTAGAGGTAGGAAATTTTTACTTACTTAATGTTGAAAATGTAATATGAAGTTATCTAAAAGCGGATTGTACATCCGGGGAAATCCTACTAGATCTTTTCATTTAGGAAAGAGGAATCCAGCTGAATTTGCAAAGGTACTGGGGCAGGTAGTGCTTTCTTTCCTTCTCTGTGGTCAGCAGTCACGAGCCAAAGCCATGCAGCGTCAGGATGAGCCTCAGTTTGTCCGAATTACCATCCAGCAGCTGAATTTCTGCCATCCTTCCAGCATCAGGCCCACACTGTAAGTTTTATTCCAGAGCAGAGGTTCTGTGGCCCTGTAAGCTTCTTGCCAAGTGTGTTTACTGAGGAGTGAAGAGATAGGAAGTATGCTACAGCAGTGTCAGCATTATGTTAACTTCAGCTGGGTTGGCCAGCAGAGCTCAACCTTTCTATCTTTCTCAAGGGAGCTCTGAGGTGAAGCTGTCTTTGGGGCATGCATTAACAGCTTAATGAAAACAAGGAAAGCTGACTCCAACATCTGGTAAGCACGGTGTGGTGGGAAGTAGCCTAAGATTTAACTGATTTTTAGTGCGTAGTAGAAACATACTGCTGTATTTGTGGAAAGCTGGTAAAACAAAGTAGTTAGTTAGATGTGTATTCTTTGCGCTTCCTAAATCCCGCTATAGGGCAGTGCAAGTAAGAGTAATTTTCCTCAAAAGATCATCAATACCAAGTTAAAATTCTAAATGCAATCCTTTTTCCTTTCTTTTGAAGAAGGTAAATCTTACTCTGGGCTTCCTCTATTTCCTTTTGAAGAAGGCTAGTGAGGGAATAGAAACAATATTTTATATTGTTTTTCTTTTATATTTCTCATTGCTTATATTCCAAATCTTGTTGAAAAATCAGAAAGCATTAATCATTTCTCTAGCTGGTCTAAGACAAAAAGAGAGAATATAATTTTGTAGGTTCTCTGAATAATACCTCATGTTTTATTTTGTTTTCTGAAACACTTTCTGGTCTTAAACTTTATTACCCTTTACCTTAACTTTCCAAAGTCTTCTATTCTGACTTACTATTAATGTGATTTAATTGCTGTGGTTGCCAGATGAGTCGTCAAAACAGCTTTGCATCTTTCTGGGGGATGCTAGAATTTGACATTCTCTTTTGTGCTGGCAAAATTGTCAGGGGAGATGAGAGCTATAACCTGCTGGGGAAAGTTATCCTTAACTGCTGGATTCAGGGAATCAGACAAAGTTGAGCAGCTTGCACATTGTTTTTGGGCTTGCCATTAGAGCTTCATTAGCTCCATAATCATATTCCAATTACAAAATATGTCTCTCTGTATACTCAACCCCATTCATCTCCCATACAGCTATCCAAACACATGGCAGCTTTATGGAAAGATATTACAGGAGCCAGAAACATGCAACATTGGTTTCACTTTGTGAAAGCTCTTGAGTCAGCTGTCAGGAGCTAAGGGTCAACTGTCCAGTACCAGTGACATCCTCAGCCTTCCTGTTACATATAGCAAACTAAAAGCAAAATTTCTTGTTCCCCAGTCATCAAGGCATCGACTCTTTCCTGGCCAACATGCTCAAACAGTGTATTTTAAGATTGACTCTTGAGATTAAGGAGATCTTTCAAGAGCTTCAGAATCATTCTGGGCGTTATAAGGAAAAACTTGCTGTTTGGTTGAAGCACATTTTTTCTGTCCCTTCTGTCTTTGATTTATTTGGCTTCCTTATTATAAACACTATTCTTTGGTCCACTGCCTGCCTCTCCACATAAATGCAAACTGATCTTGCAATTCTCCATGGATGGGAATACTGAAGAATGCATTTATCAAGTCTAGGACACAGTGGTAGGATTCTTACTCTCTCCTCAGTGCGTCCATCAGGGAGGCAGTATCAGGTACGACTGCATGAATGGGTGATGTGACCTTATTCAATTCTCTGTAATCCACTGTCATTCTCCCTGTGCCATCTGACTTCCATAATGGCTGTATGGGGGAATTATACAGGCTATATGTGCAGGTCTTATGTTTCCTACTTGTTCTAGTTCCTATCTACCTCCCCCCCCCCACCTGCAGGAGTCTGTTTAGTGTTAGTAATCCAGCACAGCTCTGTCAGAGAAATAGGCCCATGTTTCACATGGCCTCTTAATATCGCCAGCACCAGCTATATACTAATAAATCTCTCTTAGTCTAAATTCTCCCACAGTTGTCTGGAGAGTCAAATCCCATAGCGTGCCTATGCCCAGTATGTAATCTGGGCCTGGGGCAATAGACACCTTATAATCCTTGACTGGGAGACACCCAACCTCAACCATGTCTGGGTTACAGGGATGGTCTGTCCCCCACACCCACCAATCACTCAGTCTTTATGGAATTTAGTTGAATCATCATAAATAATCAGTGTTTCTGCACCTTTATCTACTAATGGCATCAATTGTTGTATATTCTTCAGGACCAAAAACAAGTTGAATTACAAAGGACCTCCAGCCCCATCTGGGAGCCAGCATCCCCCGTCACACAAGTAACTGTGCAATCACAAATTCTTTTCCCTCAGGTGGCTCGGGCATAGTATCTTGGGTCACTTTAGGAGGCTTTTTTCCTTTTGTTAGGAACTAGAAAGTCATCCAAGTTCCATGTTCGTGTTGATAGTTTTCAGCAGTTCTTACCCCTGCTTTTTTTGGGGTGCTTTGAAATTTTTGATTTGCCTCCAACTGCTTCCATAGCTGGAGGAGGACATGATCAGACTGGCAATCAATTTTTTGCAAATTTCACCCTAAAATGGATTAAATCATTAAACATCTGTTTTTGGGATACCTGTATGGGTCCTAATCAAGATATCCACTGGGCAAGTCTCCTAGTTTTAGTTACAGGGAGGACCTCTGTCCCTTCTAATGTCTGAATAATGTGCCTCGTCTGTGGGTGCTCTGTTTCTTCTACATCCGCCACCAATTGGGTGGCTTGTTGGATGATGGTCTCTGAGGCCACTAAAGGGTTTAGTATAGATATTAGTGTGTCATATGTATGGAGTGATGCCTGTTGTAAGATGATGTCCCTCATTCCTACTGAGAACTTGACCAGGTCCAGACCGTCAAAGCCATCATCATAAATCACCTCCTTCATTCCCAGTTCTCTGATATAATGTTGAAGTTCCTCCATCAAAGTCCATGCACCAGTATTTATTGAGACATCGCTTCTCTTTGGCCACATGATTCTACATGCAGCCGTTATCCATTGAATAAGAGAACAATTCTTGTCATTATGCAATACAGTCACGTATAATCTTTGTCTGAGGGCCAGATGTGTGCTGATGGATGCAAGTTTAGAAATCTCTGGTCCATTAATAACCACATTTTTAGCCCCCATGTCCCATAATCTTAAGAGCCAAGCTGATATGCTCTCTTGTGGTTTCTGTTTGTTGAAATAAATCCATGAGTTCAGCAGCCATGGACAGGTGCACTGTCGTGTGCATGGGCAGGGCCACTCCGCCTGTGTCAACCCCACCAGGATATCCTGGACTTCCTTAGTTTTTTGAGTAATTATTGGCCTTATTTCTACAGGATCTGAGGCTCCCAGATGCTCTGGTTGGAATTCAGTCTTCTTGATTTTCTTTTTAGATTCAACTGAGATCCAAAGGTCCTGTTGATCTGAGTCCTTTTCCTCTTCTAATGATATAGTTCTTAATTTTAGAGGGAAAATGCCATTTGAAGATGAGCAGTTTGCCCCATCAGAAATATATAATTTTATTTTCCAATTGTTTGATACAAGCTTTTAAAAGCGCATTTTCCTCCTTTAGTTCTTCCTTGGAGTAATGATATGCATTAATAGAAGTAACAGCCATGCTACAGTGGATTTTGCTACCAATCTTTCTTTTTTTGTTAGGAAAGCTTGTTCTAATTTATTCAGAAATTTTGCCATCTTGGAAGGGGAGTTAATAATGGGACCATTGTCCTTTATGGGTCCCCATTCTTATATAATTTGAGCAGTATTCAGCTATGGAGAACCTAGGAATTCCAGGGTTTCCCCCAGGAGTTCATCCTTTTGAGTATTAGGGGTCCCAATGACCATATAGCACATTATCCTTTTAAGATAATCCATCTTAATTATATATACTGCTGTCACTCCTTCCTGGCTCACTGTGATACAATAGAAAGCACAATAATGACAGCAAAGCAGCAAGATCTCAGACCAGAGCAAGTAAGGATTCACTCATATGCAACAACAGTCAGCACAGAAATAAGAGAAAGAAGCTGCATACCTCAGGTAAGCAGCGACCATCAGGGAGATACCCTCACCTCCACTGCCAACCCTTAGACGAGGTCTGGGAAGAGGTGGATGCTGGCTCCACCTCTTCTGGTCACTCAGATACATTGCATGTATCTGAGCTCCCCTGGGTTGGCCCTGCCTTCTCACCAGGTGTTCAATCACTGTTTCATGCCTTCACTTAGCATTTCCCCTACAAGGACCATAGAGCTTAAAACTTGGTTTTTTTTCCAGTTATCTCAGTAAGTTGGAATATATGTGCTGGTCTTACCTCACAAAGCATAATGATGTCACATGCCCTTTTCCACAACAAAGCATACCTTGCCCCTCCCTCCTCTGAGTTTCTTATGTCCTTGCAGTGCCTGGGGCATCACCACAGCTCTGTTGTGCTGGGGTAAGTTAGAGTGGGGAGAGTTCATTCTGTAGTGAAACTTAAATCTTGTGAGCAACTCTTTGAGCCATCAAGAGCAAGCCACCTTTTCAGTCCAAAGATTTAAGCCCTAGCATGTTACCTGTCACCCTGTATGTAAAACAGACCTGCTGCTTTTTGGAGCTTTCTTATTGCGAAGCATTGAAGGGCTGTAACCACATTATATATCAAGCATTGATTACTTCCATTTGCCTTTGGATATTTTCGAGTGCTCGTGGTCTTTCTATGCTTCAGTCAACAGTGCTTCATTTGTATGGTGGCATAGAGAGGATTGTGTGGTGTGGATGCCTTATCAGAGTCCACTTCGGACAGACATAAAAGCAACAGGAGCTATTTGGAAGCTTTTCTGTTACCTCTGTGAACATCCGCACGACTGCTCTTTAGCTGATAGAATTATACTCTTCATTTGCAGCAGTATATTTATGGATATAAAATGGTGATTTAACAAAGCGTAATTGTAAATAGGATAGTGACTCAGTAAGACTTAAGATGGCAAGGTACAGTTGATTCTTTACTTCCTAGAGGACAGGATTAAACGCGCTTATCTTGGAAGACCCTTCTGTTGAGTCACAAGGTTCAGGGTGAGGCCCTTTGCTTCCGAACCTCCTTGGATCAAATCAATAAGGGACCTAGGTATGGTTGATAACATTCCTAGTCCTAGACTTTGACAACATTTTATGTCTAAAGGATTATATGTTCACAGTTAATCTAAGATACCATCTTAGCAAAACTTAGAAAGTTTAGCAAGCTATTAGTCACTTACTGAGAACCTGGGACAGCAAAGAATCTCTTGACGTCAAGGCGTAAGGAATCTCTGCAGTAGATGTAACCTCAGTAGGCCTTCCTGTTCAAGGAGAGATTGTGTTGTACATCCCACTGTTGTATAGGAGAGCTCAGTGTGCTCCTGAGCTGCTCACCGTTTATGAGGTAAGATGACTGACTCATAGTCATATTTGCATACAGAATGCAGATCTTTCTTCCACCTTTGGCTTGAGTCACACATTGACCAGCACCATGGTCAGGTGAGTGCATTGCTCAAGTTAGCCCTTAACTATCGTGTTGTTAACTGTCTTCCACAAATCCACATTGAGTGGAATGCAACCATCATGACCAGTCACATCCATCGTGACTGTCACTGATGTTTATTAACTGCTAAAGTTGGGTGCAGCAATGACAACCACCACTGATTATCACTGAAATAGGATTACAGGAAATACAGATCAGATTGTAGAGGTATGGGGAGAGCATGACATCCCATGATTTCAACATTAATTTTATAGCCATTATGTTTACCAAAGTGCTTAAATTTCAGTTCAATTCCAGTTGTGGTTCCTTCAACTTTTGTGATAGTTGTGCAAATGTGTTTTGCTTGATGGCTTACAGTGTGGAGGCACGTGTCTGGTAGCATAAGCAATGTGGCTCAACTGGCAATTTTGTTAGCAGATATCCCTTACTCACAGATATCTAAGTCCTTCAGCCATGGAAAAGAGGCTGAACATTTCAGTTTGTATGAGCAGTGCATCCTCAGTCCCATCATAGTTATAATGTGAACCAGGCATCAGCTTTTCATGAAGCACTCATCAAACATCAATAAGGGACATATTTGTTTCGGAAATTCTTGAATAATGATGGTGGTAATCTGCATGGCATGCATTGCTTGTGGGTAGGAGCTTTATTAGTTTGGCCTCTTGGTGTTTCCTTATTGATTGAGTTACAGCAATAGGAGATGACAATTCATAATTACAGCGTATTTGGCTACCAAAGATGCTGTGGAATAATTTCATGTACCGTGTTTGTCAGGGACCCGAGGGGAGTTTGTTTGAAGTCAACTGGAAAAACTTTTCAAAAACGTATACTCTTTTGTATCTTTTAGTAGTAGAGAGGAGAAATAGAAAATACCTGAAATTTATCCAGACAGCCAAATCTGTCTCAACCTCCTCTTTCCTACTAGCTTAAAATTTCTCCTTAGTGGATGCTTAATGGATCTTCCTGTAAGGTCCTCATTTGCTTCTTGGCACTGGAGGATTGGCCCAGATGGTGACAGGACAGACAGAGCGTGTAAGCACTGTTTATGGCATTTGATGTCTCAGGTGTTTCTTTGGTATGTCCTAAGCACGCACTCAGTATAGAAATAATGCAAAGTTTGGGAGCGTGGGAACTGTAGAACTAACTTCACCCTCGTCTTACCAGCAGCTGCCTTTTGCTTTTTGGAACACAGTCTTTTTTCCTGTCATCCTCTGGGCATTTTATTTACTAAATACCAGCGGAGACCTAAAATATAGGTCTTTCTGTGACATATTATATCATTAGATTCAAGTTTCTTACTGATGGCCATGCAATTGATTTGGGTGCTGGGAAGCATTTGGAGGGGAATTAATGTCTTTGAAGCATTGTGCTTGTGATGCAAGGGGACTGGCCCTATGGTCCCCACTAGGCTCCTCACGTCATGTGATTCCCTGCAGATGCACATGGGCAGAGAGGTGCTGTAAGGCCATCGGCTTCCTGCTGGCGTTGGTCCTGGCATTCTCCTCTGCAGAAAGCATTTCTTGAATAGGGACCTTACTCTGAATACTGCTTTCAGTTTGTATTGTGTTCTAATAATATCACACAAGAGACGTGAAATGGCTTTGATCATCGGGAGGAAATGCCACCAAATATTCTTCTTCCTGAAGGAGAAGCCTTTTCCTTGCATCATTAAAAATTCATGGACAATAGCGGCTTCATCTTTTCAGGACTTAGCTACATTAGCAGATGAGGAGAGTGGGCAGGGATACCAGGGGATGCTGATGGACAGAATAGGGCTGTCCTGCCAGAGATGGAAGCAGCAGAAATACGCACTTCATTTGCTTATGCTAGGTCTGACAGAGGCTAGTCAGATTCATTGTTTGTTCCCATTTTGATGAGCGACGAATTTACTGGAAAATTGTAATTCAGTCAAATGAATTTGAAGGTATGCCTTAATTTCCATATTTGCTTTGCTCTTTCTGTGTTGCGATTATTCTCTAGCCAAGAGAAATTTACAGGCAACAGGGTGAGAGGTGGACTCAGGAGGTGAATTTACAGCCCCGATGAAATTAGTGGCAAAACTCCATGTGATTCAATCAGCGCCAGGACTCCTCCAAAGGGCCTTTGCCTGTCAAGATTGCTTTTGACATCTCAGACACTCTTAGAAGTTTCAAATAAGGAAAATTTGGGGGCTTTAGGCTTCTTCTGCTTCCAAACCTCATCAGATTAGTGAGTTTTGAAAACCAGGACTTGTGCGGGTAACTCCCTGCATTTGGCAGCATTTTCTTCTCATGCCAAGCCTGTGATGGTCTTTCCTGCCTTGTAGTAAACACCACACAGAAAGTACCTCTGCTCGAGTATTTTTGCGTTCTTCCACATGACTTTATGTGAACGTGTTTGTCCTGTCAACCATCAAGGTGAAAGCCATTCATTTCACAAATTCAGGCCCTCCTTGGGCTCTCACTTCTGTCTGGCAACCTCAGGGCAATTCCTTGCAGACAGAAGGAATGAGGTGAAAAGGTCTTATGGGCAGTGTCTTTGACTTACAAGTAATCAGTGATAGGTGTTCCCCGAGGACACCTGAGGCAGCCTCACCTACAAATGCTGTCAGTCTGGTATCTGGGGTTTGTTTACTAGTCCATGCGTGTGTCAGAGGTTAAGTAATGGACAATGGAAACGGCCTGCTTAGAGCTCCTTCTCATCATCAGAGATGTTTTGGGAAGCATCTTATTTCTGATTCTGTGATTATCCTGCTCCAGTCTGACCCAACTGTAGGGGTGTTTGCACATCAACAGACTGTCCAGGCAGCTGCCCAGGGTGCTCTGTTGGACTTGCTCTTTGTTCTCCCCTGATCTCTTCCTGCAGGAAGAAAGGCGGGCTCATTGTGTTATTTAAAAACCACCGGTGTGTTGTATAAATTAGGAAGGTAATGAAGTGTCACTGAAGGCTGGGGCTTAGGCACAAATCCTCAGGGGTTGCACAGGAAGCAATGCTTCCATTCCTCTTTGGGCTCTAGTCCTTTTTGTTCACAGACCTCAGCAAGCTGTTGGATCTAACAGGTTTCTTGAGAGGAATAGATTGTTAGAAGGGGTCTTTGCTGACAGTATAGGGGCAGGTTGAGTTCCCACAGCTGCCTTTGTCCTGTGAGGAGAGTGCTCACATGTTCTCACACTGTAAAGCTTCAGAAACGCTCCCAAGTCTCAGCTTTAAGGAGATGTTTCAGGATGTGCGGGTCACTCATCTAGCCCAGCTTTAACATCGCTTCAGAGAAGAATGTCTATTTCCTCTAAGGGTATTGCCGTCTCTGGTAGGTATTGCTTCACCTGAGCAGTTTTTGAGTATGCCCACCTTGGGGTTACTTTTGTTTATTCAAATTGATGAGTTTGGATGAGATTAAATCAGGGTGGTTGAGACAGACTGCCGCTGCCTCAAGCAGTGATGCCTGTGGGCAGTGCAGCTGTGCTGCTGCTACACTGGATGGCAGGACTATGCTGGAAGCAGAACGGAGCTGTCTGACAAGACCAGCTGTTGGAAATGCCACCAGCAAAATCTTCCCCCCGTCGGGGAGCCACCTTACTCCTGCAGCTCTCAGTGAGCAGGTCCTCCTTCCCCCTTCCATTGCTATTTCTCCTTTCCTCCATGCTTGGGCTTGGAGCTTAAGTTCTCCTGGCCTTACCTGCATGCCAGCATGGCATTGGGAATCTTGTGTCTGCCAGCTCTTGTGGAGGCGGCTGAGAGTGCCCTGTTTCCCTCCCTGGCACTGAATGTTGGGGATGCATGGCAATGTATTTGACTAGGATCAAAAGTGGTACAAAGTGAGACTCAAGCAAGTACCACACTATTTTTAAGGGAAAGGGTTTCTAACTACAGGTGACCATTTAGTCTAAGCAGATAATAGCGTGATTGGATTTAGTGGCTGAGTTGTAAAGGAAATAAGTTGATGCTTAAAATAACGTGAACAATTCTTGACTTGGGGGGATAATTAATTATTAAAACCACTGATCTAAGATAGATCTTTGCAACTGGAGGTGCATAAACCAAAGCTGGGAACATTTCTTTAACAAGGTCCTCTGGCACCTTGGCATAGCCAGTGGTTGTGGCTTCTTGCCAAGAGGAGTGGGTGAGTTTCTATGGCTTGGGGAAGGCAGCTGGATGGGGCTTTAAAACCTAGAAACAGTGCTGTCCCTGACAGAAACAGGACATGGTTGCAACTTAGAAAAGGGGGAGAAACTTGAAAATATCGGGATGAGGAGACAGGAGAAAAGAGCAGAAAAGAAGTGAAGCAGAGGTGTCCCTGATTTGCAGCTCATAAAAATGGTACTGAGTCTGTGGGACAGTTCTCCTGGCTTGTCGTCTTGAAAATCAGGACATTGTAGGAATATGCTTTCCTTCTTTCCAGATCTGGATGCAGTGAAACAATGTCAAGTGTTTTCAGAAGCATCAATTTCAGGCAGATTGTAATTTCAGAGAGACCCTTCTCCAAATTTCTGCATTCAAATTTATCTCCTTGCTTGTTGTCTGCGAGGTTTTCTGACAGGACCTGCTGTCCTGATGGCATCACAAATCTTGAGAATCTTTCTTGTCTCGCTGAAGTCCTCAGTTTAAGTTTCATAAAGACTATGTGAGAGCTTCTATAATGGACAAGGAAAAGCAGGGCACAACAGCCTGCTGCACTCTATTCGTCACAATAAAATTAATTCTCTGGTGATGATGAATGTATGGCATGTATCATTTCAGAAAGACTTGGGAGCTCTGTTCCGAATCATCACTGTCAGAATGATTATTCTCATCCATTAGTATTGTGTGGAGAGCTCCATGCTGGAGCAGGTCATTGAATTTAGAGCAAGGCTCAGCAGAATGGGTTTTACCACTTCTTAGTCTACAGGATTCCTGTCTGCTGTGATCACAGTGCCCTTTGCAATGGCCAGACAGTCATCTGGGGGTCTGTTAATGAGTGTGTTCAGAAGCATATCACAAACTTGCCCTGCGTGTTGATTATAGCTTAGAGGAACTTTTTTATTGCATTGTTAGATCCTCTTACAGTCTGTGGTGCTTCATCCTTTGAATACGATCAGAAACTAGAGGTTTACTGGGATCTCCATTACAAGGCTGGAAATTATGACATGCCCCAAGAGATGTGACAGTTTTAAATGGTTAAATTAGGTGTCTGCTCTGAAGTGTCCTCAAGAGAAGATTATCTCTCAGAGGGCAGAGAGAGACAAGGGAGATTAGCCTTTTAGCCCTTGTGAATTCCCCATTAAGTGATTTACCCAAAGTCACAGAGCAAATTGGAGCTGGAGTCCTCCCAAATCATAGAACCTCCTAACCTCAGGATCACCTTTCTGCTTATAGATTGGATGGGACTTTTAACTACTTAAGCTTCCTTTTGTGAAGCCAATCCTAGTTACTTCTAACAACAAAAATGGATGCTCTCCCAGTTTCTCAATCCTCAGAAGTAGTAAGGACCTGTTACCAATGACTTTGTAGTTCTGAAAGCACTTGCCTTGGTAGCAAGCAGTAATTAAGGCCACAAACCATTTGTGATGCTAATTCTTTAATGCCATTCAATCATATCCTGCTGAGAAAAGGCTGCTGTTCTCCTCCCGTCTAAGCTCCGGATTTGGTCTTCAACTAAAGGTGAATCTTCCTGAGTATGAGTACAAATCCATTTAGCCAGTTGAACAAGGTTTTCTCTTTCAAAGGTTGGTAACAGTTTTCAACCCAGGCAGTGCAGAAGCAGAGGAGCTTCGAAACTCAAGGCCTCACATTTAGATGGTGGAAATTGGGATAGCTTTTCAGCTGTGCGGGTGATATGTCACATTAGGGCAACTCAGAACCTGGATTTTGGCCTCTAAATTGTCCACATGGAAGTGATCAACTGTGAAGCCAGATCGATGATGCAGTAAAGAGGTTACAAATTGGTGAAAATCACTACTGCTCTGGTACAGGAGGAGGTTATGTTACAGCTCAGTGACCACGCTTAGAGGTGTTATGCACGTGCATGTTATCATCCACAGTTATGACCTACCTGTGACTGTTCTTGATGCACTAAATCCTTCTGTCTGAGGAGGTCCTTAGTTCAGAGGAAGCTTGTTCTGGTTACATGTCCTGATGTGTGTCTTAGGCCTAAGCTTGCTCTGATGTTCAGATTCAAAAGTCAGACTGATGTAAAGGTTTGCAAAACAGTCATAACAAGCCAGCTTTTCTTAAAATAATGTACATGCTGAGAGCGTTATTACTAGTATTTGAGCTATCATACACTTAGATTTCCTCACATTGCAGAATGTTTCCATGTAACATGTCTTCTAAAAGTGCCTTGGGGATATGACTAAGTGGAATTAATGTTCCAGTCCCTGTAGGATGAAGATCAGTAGACAGCATCCTGCCCTCAGATTTTCTTCTTTTCAGTTTCCTCATGGAAATGTCCTCACTTTCCAACAGGCTCTTTGGCCTGGTATAGATGCAGGCCACTGTATGTGGCTGGTACAGCTAGAAGAATGGTCCAAATGCAGCCTAGGGGAACTCTGAGTGTGAGGAAAAAGGTGCCGTTTCTTCCTTTGCCTGCAGAGGCACCCTCTACATTCACAGGCTTTTCCTCATCTCTTTTAGTCTTGCTTCTCCCCCTCCTCCTCTTCTACTCTTTTGGCTCCCTGTAGGCCAAAAAGCAAAGGAGAGTTGAACATAGCTGCTTAATGAAATGGATACAGCCCTTTGCCATCATGGCAGAAATGCGTGCAAGGAGGGTCTGCAGACACAGGAAACAGATCACCACTTCCCTGACACGGTTCCTTAATCTTCTTCCACATGAAACTCCTTTGCCTCTTCCCCATTCCTCTCCGTAATTCCTCTGCCAGTGCGACACAACTGTATTTTCTCTGCACGGCTGAGGAGGTTTGAGCAGGCTCTGCTGCTGAGTTCAGCAGTGTATCTCGACTAAACATTTTATAGCTCACAAAACATCATATGTTTTCGCTCACCACTGTAGATACCCTAAATAAAGTCCCTGGGTGCTTGGACTCTGGCAGAGCAGTTAGGCTTTCCCCTTGCAGCATTCATGGGTCATGACAGACTCTGAAGGCTTGGGTGAGCAGTTCTTTCACTTTAGACACTTCAAATGCAGAAAAGCCCATCCCTATTTGTGTCCAAAGTCCATGTTTTTAGCTTCTGCTGGCTTTCCATTGGAAGCAGATGGAGGAGGATGATGTGGTACCTATAGGATCGGGCTCATGCTGCCCATTCCATTGCTTTGCTACTGCATATTGGAAAGATTAGGCTTGTCACGCCAGAACTGACAGTTCTGCACCTACCAAGAATTGGTAAATGGCCGTATGCATTTGTGGTGTACTTAGGTCTGATTGTTTGCCTGAATTTTCCCTCAAGATTTCAGAAGGTAGGAAAGTCAGTAGGCAGTCCTGATGCTTTCATTATCGGCTTCCAGCAGGGGGAGATGAGTCTGGAGAGTTATTTCTTCCGGGAGCACACAACAAAAAACACACATTCTTTATTTTGCTCATGAGGTTTTCTCCTGGAATCTGTGTGATTCTTGCTTGTTTGGACTTCTGCACCCAGGCAACCTCTTTCCTTCTACTTCTGTATGTTTCTAAAAGCAAATAAGACAAATTTCAGTGTTTTTCCAAGGTTTACAAGACCCTCAAGGGAATTTAATCCTTATCTCTCTGTTTATTATGATGATTATTATTAAATAGTTATGCTAGAGTGGTTCTAATGAGGACTGCATAAATGTCTGAGAAGATGAAGGCATTGCTCATACTTCCATCTCAGTGGAGTCTCTGACTCTGCTGTAATGCAACTGTGTCATTGGGAGGCACGGCCAAGTACAGTTCCACCTTGAGTCAGGGTGTTACAGGGGTCTCTGGACAGGATTCTTGCCTTCTCCCTCCCTAAACCCTCCTCTGTCACTGTCTATATAAAACATATTGGTGTCACTTTCCATGAAGTATATTTAACTAAGCATTAAATTTAGATTTAACTGGATAGTTATTGCCTCCTAAGTAAATACTCTGAGATAAGGAAATATTTAGTGAGCTCTAGCAGTTGGGTGGCAGATGCTTCTTGCATTACATAATAGTTAATCTTTGACAAATATGTTTTCCTTACTCCACTGGCATTTAATTTACATACAATAGTTCTTATTAAATGTAGCTGGAACATATGTGGGAGACCCTTGTAAAATAGATCCATGCAAAGTTTTGTTTTGCAAAGAGGAGCCTGTTTCTATCATTAGTAACTTCATGTGGGGCTGGGGCTTGTACTCAAACTGTCACAAGAGCCCAGAGGCATCTTCCTGATGCCCACTGCCTGGGATGCCACCAGGGCGATGGTATCTTTGTCCCTTGTACTGTCCATCTCATAGGGCAGTGGCTCTGAGCCACTCAGCAGCACAGGCTTCTTAGTTCTGTCTCTGCAGCAGCTCAGAAAACCCCAAGTGTGTGGATGAAATGCCAATCTCCTTCTCCTTGCTCCCCTTCTCTGGTGCCATCCGTACCAAGTCTCTTGTAGGGAACTGTCTGCATCTGCTCACTTCCTTGACTTGAATACAAAGCAGTCATCTCTTTTGCTACAGCTTGCATGACACTGGAGGAGTGGTGTCATGACCTTAGCCCTTAATTTGTGGGCTTTTAACACATGCAGAGATTGTTTAAGCGCTCACAGACAACACTGCTTTTCCCTACAAAGACTGCAGGGGTTGGTTCCTAGGGGTTCAGAGAGGACTGGATGCATTCCTGGAAGAAGAAAATCAATAGAGGGCCATGAACTACAAAGACATTGCCAGTGGCTTGGGACATGCCACAGCCACAGATCATTGGGAACTGGGGAAACGCTCAGGGGCAGTCACTGCACGGTCCCCTTGTGCTGGTGGTTGGCTCAGCGGCAGGATGCAGGGCTGGCTGGACTCCTGAGCTGCCATTTGTACGGCAGGGGATCGTTGCTTACATCTCCCTGGTTTGGGTCTGACGTGTCCCCAGGAGTCCTCAGACCACCTCTTCCCTCTCAGCCCTCTGTTTCAGCCACAGAAGGGGTTATGCTGGCCGAGCATTTCTCGGAGCAGTTCTCCATCCCTTCCTCCCTCACGCGAAGGGGAGCAGCGAGCCGGTGACATCAGTAAGACACACAGGCCTACTCCTCTCCATTAATTCCATCTCTTTTCTCTCGCCCCGGTGCAGGGCCGGTTTGTGCTCCGGGAGCCTTCCCGGCGGGCAGCGCTGCTTGAGGGCTCGGGGCTCAGCTGCTGCTGCTGGCACGCGGGGAGGACAGGCCGAGCATTCACACTGCGAGCAGCTCAATACCAGCATTGTCCGTCCTCCGTCCCTCAAAGGCTGGGAAAAGAGGGCGGGAGGGGAAGGACCGAGCAAGCGTGGAGAGCTGGGAGGGAGGCGGAGGGAGCGATGTGCCACTGTTTATTTGGGGAGAGAAAGTCTGAGAGGGAAAAAGCGCGGCTCGGGGCTGCAGGGGCAGTTGCCAGCGTTGCTCCTCCTCGTACCGGCGAGCTCAAAGCCAAGTTGTTTGCACTTTTGGCCGTGCCGCTTTGAACACACAGCCCCCTTCTCTCAGTATTTACTCCTGTGACCGTTCTCCGTATTGTCCTCCCATCCTCCGGGGCCTCCCGCAGCCACCCCCTCCTGCCCTCAGCCTCGCCACCTCCCTTCCCAGCTCCCCATCCTGCCTCCATCCTCCCTTTCTCCTCCAGTCTCCCATCTCGCCATCGCCTTTCCCCTCCCGGGCTTTCTCCGCTCCCGCACCCACGCGTGCATCCCCGGCCAGTCCCAGCTCGGAAGCCCGTGGAGCAGCGGGGGCACGGGGATGCAGCCGCTCCCTTCCCACTCTCTCCGCAAGCCGCTCAGCCGAGCCGCCGTCCTCGTCTCACGAGTGTGGCTCCCTCCCTCCTCCTCTCCCTCCTCCTCCTCCTCCTCCTCCTCTCCCTCCTCCCTCGCTCGCTCCGCCTGGGAAAGTGGGTTAGGAAGGGAGCTGGGAGCTGCACAGCCACGCACCGGAGCAGGACCGGCCAGGCGCGCAGCCGGTGGCACGGGAGCTGCTCTCTACTCCTTTTATTTTCTTTTCCACCTCTCTCCATCGCTCCAGACGGGTTGATTTTCGTCGTTGCTGGGTTTTTTGAAATATTTTGCCGCCTGACTTTGGCGTCGTTTTGATCTGCCTGTCTGACACGCGCACGCTCCTCTCTTTCTTTTCCCCGCTCTTTTCCTTCGCTTGAAGGTTGCGCTCAGACTTCTTTTGGAAAGCCTTAACAAGAGAAAAGAGGGGGGAAGAAGCCGGCGGGAGACCCGAAAAGAGCACGGGAAAGTGGCAGCTGAGGGCTGTGAAATCACCTCCCCTTTCCGGGGCTGTCTGTCAGAGCGAGAGTTGTACATTATTATTACTGTTTTTCTTCCTCCATCCATCCATCCCTCCATCCACATACACGAGAGAGAGAGAGAGAGAGCGGAGTGCAGGCAGCGAAACTCACCGAGACCAGCCATGGTAGCGAGGGCTCAGCCTGATCGGAAACAATTACCACTGGTCCTACTGAGATTGCTCTGCCTTCTCCCCACAGGGCTGCCAGTCCGCAGCGTGGATTTTACCCGCGGCACCGATAACATCACCGTGAGGCAGGGGGACACAGCCATCCTCAGGTAGGGCGTTCTGCCAACTTTTCCTTTTCTCTATGCGTGTCCGTGCTGCCGTGTTTGCGATGTACGGATGCGATGCTGTGTGGGTGCATGCCTCTCTGAGCGTTGTTTTACCTCTCGGAACTGCGGTAACAGCAGCTGCTTGCAAGCAGGCTCCCCGTGTGTGTTCGTGCCTTCGTATCAAAACATTGCAAAGCGTTTGAAAGCCTCTCGCAGTGCTCCGGATCAAAAGAATTTCAGCGGGGAAAGATGTGTTTGTGTGAGTCTGCTCTCGCCAGCGTGCGTTCGCCACCAGCCCCGCGCGATCAATGGAGAGAGCAAAAGGGATCCAGCTGTGCTTGCCAGATGTTCCATTGATTATCCCATGCCTCTTGTTGTACCTTTGCACAAACTTTATCCCCAGTGCTGCCGGAACTCTCGGGCAAGTTCTTGTGGGAAACTCTGGCTTTTATTTTTATTCTTTTCGTGCCCGGAAGGGAGGGGAAATGGATACAGCAGTGGGAAGGCTGGAGAATAAACAGTGGGAGAGCTTCGGTTGTCCCTGCAGCTCACATCTCACTGCGCTGGGTCCTTCGCAGGGCTCGGTGAGTGGGTGTTTGCTGTGTCTGAGCAGCTGGGAGGAGGGTGTCTTTGCACACCAAGCCGTGTTTGCTGGCAGTGTTGAGCGCTGTTATTTCCTTATCCGTCGTGTGGGTTTTCCAGCAGTAGTTGTGTGGCTCTGTGGGCTTTTGGTTCAGAGCGTTTTAGATAGCTGAAAGCCACTCGTCTCTTTCCTGCGGGTTTGTTTTTCATATTCTGCCCTGCTCGACTTACCTGCAGTAGGTTCCCTGCCGAAGGAAAATGCTGTGTGTGTTGCATGTGCTGTATATTATGGCTATAAAACTACTGGACGTAACGTGAAATAAAGTCTGTAATCTGTGTGAGGAGCTGATAGTGCACAAACCCTGAAGCACCAAGGGAGCAATTCCCTAGCAAATCTAGCAGCAGCAGCCGCAAAGTTTTCTTTCTCTTCCTCTGAAATAAATCCTGCTAGATGCCACCAGACAGCCTGCAACGCGATCCCCTGCGTCCTGCATCCCTCCCAGTTAATGACAGAGGGTGTGTGAGCCAGCAAGATGGGATCAGGGACGGAGGATGCTAGGAGAGGGATGTGTGTGTGTGTCTGCGTTTCGCTTCCCTCAGCCCCCGTGTGCTGGCTTGTTTTGATCCTGGAATATCCCTTCACAGCTTCCATTCCCCAGCTCTCCAGACTTGTTAACTCGCATGTAAGATTTATCCACACAGAGTAATAGGATTTACAGAGTAATTCATCTGCCTTGCATACGCGATGGAAGGGGTTTAGAGGCGACATGGTAAACACCTAACAAGGGGTGTTGCCTCCGACTCTGGGCTCCTCTCCCTTCCACTCAGTAGCAATTCGTATATCCCATTAACCCTTTTCTGGTGGAACTCTCGGCCGACTCATCCCATTTTTTAAAGGTAAATCCCTTCCATCAATCCTCTGCTTTGGTCAGGCAGATGTTTGCTGGCATATGTTTGGGACAACAGCTGCAGACAAGTCATTAAGCTCACTTGCCCAGCCAGGGGTCACTGGATTTCCATTTCCCACTTAACCTTGGAGCTTTGAAGTTTTATCTAAATGCTGTGTGCTGAAGCTGCATTTGCAGCAGAGCAGGCTGAAGGGATAGTGGGGACGTTGCCTGCATGTGCTGCCTGCAAAGCATTCTGTCAGCAAGCCGAGCAGGGTGACAGCGAGCGTGCCTGGGAGAGTGGTTTTGGGGGTGCATACACGTGTGTGGAGAGCGTGGCTTACCAATGTCAGGTCAGGCACTAAAATACAACCCCTAAATACTAAGACCCAGCTGTGTCAGCCAGATGTGTACCAAGTGGCACAGCTGGTGGGAGTTGCACACCTCCCAGCCCTGCAACTGCAGCACCAGGTAGCTCAGTGCTCCTGGCAGGATGCGCTTCTGTTGCAAGACAGCATGGACAGTGCTTGCCCTCCCTTGGCTGCCTCACTGAGCTCCTTAAGCAGCTCTGGCAGGGTGTACATGTCTCATGTTTCTGAGGAAGGGAAGGGAGGTTGTCTGCCTCCCTTTTCCCAGGACTAGCCCCGTGTGTCTGGGACATTTCAGTCTTTGCTTCAGAGGAGGGGCTGCAGCTGGGAGATAGGATGTCAGGCAGCAAAAGGGTCCGGTCCATTGGAGGTCCTGCAGAATGACTTTCACTCCCTCAATTTTAAAGCCAGGCTCTGTTTGCTAGCTCCCCCCTCACCATCTTCCCTGCTGCTCCAAAACATAACTCACCATGACAGCCCTGCGTTTGGAAAACTCCCAGCATCTCACTCTCAGTGCCTACAGACTCACTGGTGACAACACAAGGGGAAGAGCTAGATGGGGAAGAACTATTAGATGGTCCGTTCTGACTGTGCCCTGAGCAGATCTTTACCTCCACAGAGAGATAGGTAAGAGATTTCTGTACAGAGATCGTATCACCTCTTATGTCTTTGTTACATGTCTACTTCAGAGCGAGCGTGCAGCAGCAGTTTACCAGTGCAGAGTAGCTCCAGCCTGTAGCTTGAAAGGAAAATGTAGGAGGGAATGAAAATGGTATGCAGTTGGAGAGAATTGAAGGCAACGTACATAACGATAATATTAGTAAAAACATTCTGTTCCCCTAAATTGTGGTGCGGAACATTCGGCATGGCGCAGAAGACAGGGTATTCTCAGTGCATCTGCTCCTCAGGGGCCTTACACATTTATATATGCTGTTTGCACCGGTAGGCGGAAGAATGGGCGGATGGACTAATCTATGAAGGGGAGAAAAATATTTTCCTATTGTAAGCCCTAATGTTCCTGAAGGAAGCCACTCCTCTGGAGCTTCATCTTCAGCTAGTTAGAATAGAATTATTCTGGGAAGTTGGAGTATGACTTTTTAAAGCTATGGCATTTAAATACTCCCTTGCTACGGACATTAGAAAAATGTTCTGAACGCTATACTGGCTCATCTCCTAAACGACCTGGCAGCAGGTTTGATTCATCTGTTGGCCTTGCTGAAGGTTGATGACTTTTAGCGATATTTTGGCATGGGGAAGTTAGTCAGGGAATTGCAGAGAGGGAGAATAAAAATAGCTTGTGATGGACTATCCACAGGGAAAAGGGTAATGATCAGCTCCTTAGAGCTCCCGGAAAGGGAGGAGGGGGCTGAAAGCTCTAAGAGGTGAGAAGGGCTGAGCAGAGCTGCTGGTGTTCATCTTTGACCAGGAAAATGGCATGGGATGTTTAGGAAATGGTGCTGTACATTAGAGGCTCTGTGAGATTTAAGGGTTCATTTTTAACTCTGTCTTCAGCAAGTGAAGGAGAACGCTGAACCTTAATTTTAGTATTGAGAGGGAATCGTGTAATTCCTGCCAATGCAAGATCAATTCCTGCTTGCAAGATCATGGTCATGAGGTTGTCAGGTTTTGTATGCAACTTCCCTACTTGGCACAAAGAATCTCCCAAAATCAATTAAAACTTGAAAAATAAAACAAGGGACGACCTCAGCCTTTCCTTCTGTTTGCCCACTTCCACCTCCTTTTTCCTGCTAGCGCTGAGTGACCAGAGGCAGGGGCCCAGTGCTAGGGAGGGGATGAGAAACAGGAGGACCTTGGCTGAGCTGGGACACATGTGGTAGTGCAGAGGAGCTGCGGAAGCAGGGGACCGTATCATTGTGTTACATTTGGTCTTCAGGTAGGGTTGGAAACAATTTAGTGATAGAGTCTATGGTGTATGATCAGCATGCTCACAACTGAAGTGCCTTTATAGTGCTGCTCTGAGGCTCTCTGAGACTCACAGCTTGCCCATTGCTTCTGGTCGTCCTGGTAGAGAGACCAATTTGGACTTTTATGCCTTCTGAAATGGAGCTTGTTGCTAGCTGGAAACAAAATGGGTCCCATTCCCATGATCCACTCAGGATCCATCCATGATCCACTAGGAGAAATCCACCAGAGCCCAAGAGCACTGCAGAAATACCTCCTTTGTCTTTGGGGCAGTTTCCTGGAGACTGACAGTGAAGAGACTCAAGTGACTCACATGGGGCCTAAGCTACCAGGTGCTTCTCAGGTGATGCTCAGCCCTGTGGGGAGCTGGGACCTGACAGAATCCAGAATCTGGCTTATGGTGTTTGAGTTCTTTCAAGCATCAGCTTTTTGTCAGTCTGCTTCTGTAGCACTAATGAAAACTACCATTTAGCTAGGTGTCCAGTTTCCATTTTTACCAGGTATTTTTCAACAATGGGAGGTTTCAGGCTGACAGCATGTATGGGAACTTTCATCCTTAGGGGTTGTTTCTTAAAGTTCCATGTGTCGGGATGGGCCGGCATCCAGTGAGCAGCAGTGGCAGTGGCACTATATGATCCTGCAGTATGAGCCATTTCTGCTAACTCTGTTAGTGGCCTCCTGGTATTTTGCTGATGTTCCACATGTAGAGCTGCGTGGAGAATAAAGGCACCTCAGGCCAAGTAGCAACACAGCATCACGACAAAGCTTATGCCCTAAACACCCATTTTAAAATAAAAGGAAAAGCTCTTCAGATTATACTTATAATTAGCATATGATTTATAACAGGGAGCACTGAGTTGAGCCCTTTACTAGAAATGAGAATAGGCATGTTCAAAGGTATAATGCTACATAATAATACAGTCTCGGCGGTAAAATTGTAACCCTGCTTATTAGTGGTATTGTTGTGGCACTTAAGGCCACCACTAAGTCGAGGCGCCCTTTGTGTTAAGTGCCATGCAAGTGAAAGCCTGTCCCTGGCCATTAACTGGGATGGGCAGGGGCTGGAGGAGAGGGAGTGACCCAGGGTGACGGGCCTGGCCCCGGGGTGACAGCCCAGCAACATCTCCATTAGGCTCAGCCACACCTCAGCCCAGCAGACGTGACAAGGCTTCCCCTGCACATCCCTCTCTTCTCCTCTGGTGTACGCTGCCTTTGTTATCAAATACGGTGTGTGCGTTTCGAGAGGGTGCGCTGGGATCTGTGCGAAAGGGTCTGCGCTTGGCCGATACTTTCCTTCAAAAGAATGTAAACTATAAAAAGAAGTATAGAAATTCAGTAACAGATGATGTTGCAAAACTTCCAGGTCTGGCAGCAGATGGTGCCATTATATGAAGGCACACATGCATACATAGATGTCTGTGTGTATACATATGATAAAGGGAATTGCGATACGTGCGGGAGATCGTCGTCTCTCCTTCTGACACGGGCACGTGCATACGCACAACGTTACACACAGAGCGCCCAGTGGGGAGTGGGGGGCTTGTGATGTGGCTTTTTTCCCAAACCAGGACAATCCCGTTACAAGCAAAGGTTGGATGGAAATTAAGAATAGGTTCTTCTTTTGGTGGAATTACGTATGTACGATTTGCATTCGGGAAGATGGAGGAGGAGAGGCAGTATCAGACTGTATGGCTTTAGCCTCCTCTCCTGAGCCTGCATGCGCGCTTCGGTTTGCAGCTGAGTACCATATGCTTTCCTACACAGTTGACATTAAAATTTATATAGTGGGATGTGTTACCTTGGAGTATCACAGAGCCGGTACCTCTTCCACACCGCTCCCCTCCCCTGCAGGTCACAAGGAAAGATCTAGTCTTAAAATAGCTTGCAGTTACCGGAATTTGCAGTCTCATAACTATAAGTTTTCAAAATATATATCACACGTACCTGCCCTTTCCTTCCAGACCCATAGGCTTCTGATTCTGACAGAGCTGCAGGGCCACCACTCGCTGCGATGCGGCTGCAGGGCTCCAGCAGGCACACTGCAAGGCTGCATTTAGCCATTTTCACCTCGTTGTGTTGTCCATCAAAATTCACTGTGGTTTGTGTGAACTCCGGCCCTCCTGGAGTAAGAGCAATGGAGGGCACAAAGGTGAAGTCGGGAATTTACTGAGTTTTCTTTTACTCTTCTCTGGCTCAAGAAGAAACGAATGTGATTTTCAGCTGAATCTGACACCAAAGCATTTGCTTCAGGCTTCAGGCACATCTAACATGTCTGGTTTTATGGTAAGTAATGGGAACTAATAACGTTGAGTTTCACCTCTGCCTAGAAAGCAGCTATTTCAAAATAATCCCAGCAGCCAGTCTCCGCGGTGCACGCCTCATTCTGCAGATCTCGTTATTAGGAGCAGCTCGGTTGTGTGGGAGAGGCCCGCTCTGACCCCAAAGTGCCCTCGTTGTGCAGGGAGGGGAGAACCAACCCCGCTGCAGCCCAGCTGAACACACTGGGGATGGGCTTCTCTAGCCAGAGGCAGTGTGATGGAGCTCTCCTCTGCCCCTCACTCTCTCTGTCCCAGGATGGCTGTCTGCCTTCAGTGAGAGACACCGTGCCTCAGAGCTGCCTGTCTGCTCAGTTTTCGGTGTCTCTCTGTGCGACCGAAACCCATGCTGAAACCCACCAGCAGGCAGCACTCATGATTTTGAATAGTAAATACAAATCTCTCCTCTCCCTCTGTGTCTCTTTCTCTGTTATTAAGCTGACAGGCACTTAGCCAATTATCCAGTCGTAGTCTCAGCTGTATTTATGGAGGAGGAAGAGACAACGTGCACAGCTCCTGTCTTCAGGGCTTCAGCTGAGTCTCCCTTGCGTGCTGTAGAGTTTTCCCTTATGTGAGTTGCTTAAGACGCTTGGGGAAAGACACCAGTGACAAAGATGAGTTATGGGAGGGGAACATGGAGAGCGGGAAAGGGGGCTGCTCCCCTAAACCAGAGGCGTGGGCAGAACTTCCATTGTTTGCCATTGGTTTTGTGTTCAAATTTGGCAGAACCGCGGGTGCCTTTGTTGCAAGAGGTCGTGATGGGTGTGGAATGCGATGGCTGCGGGGACGTGCTCCGTCTTTTTGGCTGTGACAGGGCTGAGAGTCAGGAACTGCAGCGCCAGACTGCAAATCTGTGCCTTGAAGTAGGGGGCCGTGTGTACGTGGGGGACGTAGTGTGAATCCGTAACTCGGAGCCAAGAGCCACCCCTAGTCCCTGATGCATTGCGCCTAGAACACGCAGCCCGCGCCAGCTCAAGTGTTTACTCCAAACAGCAGAATTTAGGCGAATAGCGCTGAAGTGTTCTGTGAATATTTTCATGAATGTTAAAAATGAATTCACTTTGGCTGCAGCTGTGCTTCCTTTGTGTGTGCTCATGCATCCTTTTTTGTTTTCCTCTCTCCCTTGTGTATCATCTGAGTGGATGAGTTTTCTTTGCCCCAGCGTTCATGTACAGAACATTTTAAGCAGGTTTGTAGAGGAGGAAACAAGGTTCTAGCTGCAACTTCTGCAGCTGGCAGCCCGTGGCTTTGCAGATCTGCAGGCACGTGCCCTTCTCTCCCCAGGCACTAACACGGTGCATATGCCTGCGATGCTCTTGATATGTATTTATATAGGATGTTGCTTGGGGAGCATTGGACATGGTCCTTGCAACACCTCATCAGAGCCTGGGCATAAAAGCAGTGGAACAAGCAAGATGTGGAGCTGATCGCAGCTTGAGCCACAATAATTTATGTGCATGTGACAAGAGAAAATTACCTTTAAACTCTGCACCCAACCAATCAATCTTGCAGCAGCCTGTTTTTGCTAGAAAAGGTGCCTCAGGCCAAGCCCATCAAGCTCAGAAAAAGAAAGGTTAAAATGTTGTAACATCATAATCTCTTTCTTTTCCTTTGGAGGAGTGGAGCCACAGTGACAAAGCCAGGCTGACTCCTTCACAGTAAGCCCCCCTCCCACCCCCAGTTCAGACTCCCAGTAGGATTTGGCAGAAATTTCTGTGGCCTGACCTCAACTTCATCTTCTCAGGGAACAGAGAGCATGTGATGGAGGGGACCCAACACCAACAGGCATGCTGGAATTAGAAAGTGCTTGAGAGGGGGGAAAGCATCACCACAGCAAGGCAGCAAGCCTACCGGATGGCTGCAGTTATCACAGGGACTTCAGGAAACCCCCTTGGATCCAGGCTGTCCTCTGAGCCTGCAGCTGAGGGACATGGGGAGTGATTAATCCCTGCAAATTATCGTCCCCTCCTTCCCAAATGCAATATAACATGATCCGTAGTCTCCCTCTCTGCAGCTATGGAGCACGGAGCCTGCGCCAGCTGCAGCAGTGGTTTATTGGAGCCCTGTGGTATTCAAGCCCCCCTTCTTCTATGAGCTGGAGCCTGTTGGTCCCTCAAGAGCAGGCGTGATTATTAGCAGTTCCTTTGGGCCAAAGGACAGAGAGGCTTTGAGTGCCAGGGTCAGGGCTACGGAGGAAGAAGATGGACAGGGAGTGCTGCACCCTTCTTATCTCCTTCCCCTCCTTGTTTGCAGCTTGCTATTTCTCATATGGACTCTCTCCTCTGTGGGTTTGCTGGAGGACTTTTTGAAAGCTTGGCAAATGCAGCCCCTTGTAATGGCTTTCCTCCTCAACTTTCCTACCTCGGGCTGTTTTCTGGATCAGCTCAAAGTCAATAGGGACATGCCTGTTTATTTACAGCCAAAAAAGCAGAAAGTATAAACATAAAAAAGTGTGCATAGTCTGATCCTTTCTTGTTTCTGTGCTATGCAAGGCAGCCAGGGTTTGGTATCAAATAATTCAGGGCAGTATGCTTTAAAGTGTACTCGATGTGGGCAGCAGTAATAGGTACTCCTATCCTAATGAGGGACAGAACAGGAGTTGCCTTCTTGCTGTTGGACTTACTCTTTAGGGACTCCTGCTATTGTACCTACTCCTTGCTGACACTTGGAGTGTGCCCAGAGTAGATGTAGTACCTCATCTGCCTCCTTCCACTGCCATCCTCAGGTGCCTTCTGCCTCCAGGGCAGGGGAATGGGGCAAGTGTGTCTGCAAAGGTTTGTCAGGTGGGACGGGAAGGATAGGTAAGTTCATCAGGGGGACAGAGGTGGCATATCTTATGAAGCCTGCACACAGCTCCCTCTGTTTGGCATGCTCCTCAACCCAGCCTACCACCTTGGTGAAGCTGTTTGTCACATCTCTTCCATGCTTTCTCCACCTTCCCTCCCTCTCCTTTGCTTTTTCTCTCCCAGTCCATCTCTTTCTCACCCTTCACCCCTGCTCAAGACATGCTCTTGTTCCTGATTCTAGCCACTTCCTTCTCTTCCCTGTCTTCCTCTCTCTTTGCTCAGCTGTCATCTCCTTCAGACTTCCCTCCTTTCTGGACCTACGTGCGAGAATGGGAATCTGGGGGAGAAGCAGTGGAGGACAGGGGAGCAGCATGGAGGCTGTGGTGCTCTGATCTCTTCTGCTTTAGATGACAGAGTGAGCTCTGAGCTTTGTTGTGGAGCCTGGCCACTCAGGCAACCGCTGGTCTTCAGGGCCTGCAGAATATTCCCAGGGCATTTATTTTCTGCTCCAATGCAGAATGCCTGATGCTTGTTTGTCCTCAGAGAGAGAGCAGAAGCTGTGTCACCACTAAAGCTCCTTATTTTCCTAACAGGAATGTAGTCACATCCCAGTGATCTGCTGCTCCTGCTTTCAATTGCAGCCCAAGTTGGAAACGGAGTGGAAGGGTAAGGATAGGCTGACAGGCAGGAACTGAAGCTGCAGGCTTGTGTGAAAGCTGCTTGGCTGCAGTCTGCAGAAGACCACACTGCTTTGCTTCTTTCACGCGCTCTATGGTTCTGCTGGTAGAAGATGAAATGGAGCAGAAGGTTTGGGTTTTTTTTCTGCCCCCTGTCATGCCCTTCTTGGGTGAGAAATCTGACACTCCTGCACGATGCTGATTTGGGGAGACCCAGATTGCTGCTGGGGTACTGACCTGACCTTGCACAAGTGGCAAGGAAGACAGATGCATTTAAGAAGCAGAAGTAGTGCAATGCTGTGGGAAGCCCTCAGTGTTTAAAGGTACCAAACCTCTCTGACCATGAAGAGAAGCAGTTTGTCTTTAGGTACTGAGTTATGATAATCTCAGCCAGATTTATCCATTGCAGGAGAGGCTTTGCAGAAACTCTAGAGGCACTTCCATACATTTGGCAGAGAACCACTAGATGCTAAGAACTAAAGCCAGCTGCTAGTATTGTACAGGCATGGCCCTCAGTGCTGGTAACCCTTTTTTATCCTCATTTGGTACTTCTATTTTGTGGGACTGGGTCTTTGTGGTAACAAATGCAACCTGGCTGCCTTTACACCTAAGGGAAACCTGAGCCTGGCATCCATAATCAGAAGCAGAAGGTGCTGCAGGCAATCTGTCTTCCTAGTACTGCATTAAACCCATTTTAGCTCTTTCAGCTAAATATCAAATTATCTGTCCACCCACACATCCTCCCCACTGCATTGACTGTGCTTAGCAATGGGCCATCTGTAGGACTTCCACCAGGACAAGGGGGTCCACAGGGGTTCTTGCGTAATGTACTTTGTGCGTGTTTGCTGGCCTTTAGAGTGGCATTTCTTCCCTCCCTATTACCCTGGCTGGTGTCCAGTACTGGCGATGAATCAGAGGCATGCAGGTCTATCCATTTGAAAAGCGTGTCCCAAGGTGGAGCAACACACAGCTTCCTTTTCGCTTGTGCAAGGAAGAGATGCTTAGATGCAGGCCAAGTGGGTCAAGGACCTTGAACATAATCTGGGCAGTTAGCCTTTGAAATGACCTCTTTTTTCCTTGCTTAATTCAAAGCAGGAGCTGTTAGGCCTAAGGAAGCGAGGTCTAAGCATGAGATATGATTAATGACATGTGAGCACGTAAGATGCAAAAAGAAAGGAATAATCTCGTCTGCAGGAGAAAGCAAGGAGGAATGATTTTAGACTGCAGCGAGAGAGACAGGAGAAATGTCAGTAAGAACTCTGCAACAGTAAAGATAGCAAAATATTGGATCAAATTGCTTCAGGAAACTATAGCTCCATCACTAGAGGGCTGTTAAGGACAGACTAGACATGTACAAGGAGTGACAGATGCCACAAATGACGAAGTAGAACTGATCCATCCTTCACATAGAGTAGCAGAGTGGACGGTTCCTTTGGGTTTCTTCCCCTCTGCTTCTCTGATTGCGCACAGCCTTGGGCTCAGAGGATGGCAGGAACTCAGCAGAAAGACATCTGAAGGCTGAGAGGAGTGCCTTTGCAAGGAGCCTTGTGAACCTGGCCACGAGGCCCATACCCATTTCTCCTGCTGCAGCTGCCCTTCTCCTTTCCATCCCAGGAGCACAACGTGCTCCGAACTGTCAGTAGTTGGTGCCTCTCCAGTCCATGCATGTTACACTAAAACTGTCTGGCAGAAGGGTCCGGAATCAATGTCAAGACTGTTCTTAAAACCAATCTTCTGTTGGAGGGACATGTATCTTTTCCTCATCTGCTGCGCTGGGAGGGCCGTGGGACCTAGAGGATATTCTACCACAGATGTGACCGGAAAAATGAGTTGAAAGTTCATTGTTTCTTACTGGAGAAGTTTGAAGTTGTTGCTGAATGTTCACCTCATGAAGCTTTGTCAGCATGTTCTGCTAATGAAATGGTGCCCTTCCCTGCTGGGAAGTCACCTTAGTGCATGGGGATCTGAGCATGTGAGACTTAAGAGTCTGCCTGAGGGGTGGATGTGGTACAGTGTATGAGTGCTGCTGGGGCCTTTCACCATGGGGGATGTAGCGTGCGACGTAAGCCACAAAGCCTTGCATCCACTGCCGTGCCTTGGAGCAGAGGTTTGGGAGGCTTCCAGGGACATCTGAAGCAACCAGAATGCTCAGTGCAATGGGGATGCAGGGGAGGATGGGAAAGGATGTTTGGGGAGAGTGAAGAGCAAGTTAAGAAAAATTGTTCAAGAGTGGGGGGGGGGGGGGGGGGGGAAGAATGCAAAACAAATCTTGGAGGCCTGCTGCAAAGCTTGGATGGGTGTCTTTTGTCTTAATCTTTCTCCAGCTGTAGTGACCAGGTTGTCGCTAACCTGGTCAGGAAAGCTGCCAGAGGCTGTCTTCATTGCTCACCCATCGTCCGCTCTCGTCCTGTCTCCGACTCATGTTTTCTTGTCAGCATTTCTCTCCTGCAGATCGATCCCTCCTTGGCTCATCCCAGTGATTTTTTTAAGCATAGAGAGAAACTTCCTCTTGGCGAGTGGGAGATAATCAAGCTGAATATTACCCATCTCTGAAGTGCAGGCAGTCTGTGAGCGGAGCCAAAGTCAATATCTTGGCAGATGCTGCCTTGCATTGATTTATCTTCTCTTGGAGTAGGCTGGATGGCCTCAAAGAAGGCAGCATGGTCACCTGGCCAAGCCCCAAAACATTTGCAGGCAACATTAGCCTGGCTTGATTCTGGATCAAGGAGCTGCTCTCCTCAGTGTCTGGGAGTAGAAGATTGTGGTGCCAAACTCACAAATCCCTCCTTCGCTTTTCCGTTCACACCGGTGCTACTTCTTGTGCCGAGACAGATCTTGGGCTCTGAGCAGCAGCTCACGGTGCTGAGCTAAGCCAGCCTCATCTGCTGGCTTAATGGAGCAAGAAAACAGCTGTCTGTGCTGCTGCTGGGCAGGGAGAGCAGCAGGGGACCTGCCCGGGGAGGGGAGGGGGAATTGCAGCATGGGGGTTTTCCCTTGTGGGAAACATGAATGTGTGGAGGGGAAGGGAGAGGAAAGTTCTCTGTGAGCAGGGAGGGCCTCCAGCAGAGCAGGCAGGGGGCTTTCAAAACCACAGCTAAAGAGAAACCATCTGTATGATCTCAAGTAGCAGACAGCTGTATACAAAACCCGGCCCCTCTGGCACCATCCCCTCTCCTCAGCTCCCTCCCCAGCCCCTCAGCTCCCGGCCCGGCTGATCCCCTCGCAGCTCTTCTCTCCCCACCTTGCCACTTTTACGCTAGAGCAACACGGGCACATCTCCAGCTCTGCAGTCTCCCCGAGGGCCTGGCCAGATGCTGACTGTCTTCATGCCCAGTTGGGGACAGCAGGAATTGTCATAAAATAGCATCGATTCCTTGTGCAGCACAGAGAAAACTTTCCCCTACAAGTCCGTGCCTTTGCTCCCAGGGCTCGGCGGGGTATCTCAAAGGTCACAGTACGCTTGCAGTAGAAAGTACCTCTGGAGGCTTCCTGTGGGCTCAGGTCTTGATCCACACAGAAAATGGAACGAGTTGGCTGAATCTTTCCCTGCAACCTAATTCTTTCTGCCTGTCCTCGTCATTTTTATGTGAACAGAAGAGGCTTGGGACTGAAATAGGAGAAGCTGCAGAAGCAAGCACTTCAGATGGCAGGAGAATGCTGTGCTGGGGGAAGGAAAGGGGCCTGGAGCAGCAGCTGAGCTGGGAACATAGGGCAGGGGCAGAGCTGGGCTGAGGAGCTGGGGGCTGCAGGACTGCAATACTGTCATGAGAGGGGAGCACGCTGAAAGAGAGCAAGCGTTTCTATGAGACAGCAGGATGTTTTTCCAGGATTAAATGGCTCCTTCTCCCTTTGGGTTGCTTTGCTGTGGCAGGAATCTGTGCTACATAGAGGAGCCCAGAGCAACCTGTGCTGAAGCACAGCTCCTGGCCTCCAGCTCCCTGCCCATAGGCACAGCTGAGCGTGCAGCACCTGTGGGCAGATAGAGCCCTTTCTATCTCCCCAGCTGACACCAGCTCTGTTTGTCCCCTGCTTCAGCTCTGTTTCAGCCCTAGGCACTATGTGCTGCTGCTGCTGGGGCTGGTGTTGGCACCAGCACATGTTTCTTCACTGAGGGCCTGTGGCCACGGGGCCGGTGCTGTGCTTGTACCATACGTTATGCCATCCACTTCTCTTTGCAATTTCTGCCCTGTCCTTGCTTGTTCTCTGGTTTCCTTTGTGTTTATTATTTTAATTTATTGAGTTACCTGACGTGTTGCTGCAGACACCAAGGCTGCTTTGCAGAAATTAACGATTGTGCGTTCTGCGTGGTGGTGCCTCGTGTAGACTTGGCTTTTATGTGATGGTGCTTAAAATATGCTCAGATAAAATCAAAATGTTCACCTCTATTATAAGTATAAGTAGATAAGTTGCTGTCAGATCTGTGCCAGAGCACGTGGAATTACTTTGAGACTATTCTGCTCAGTGGTCCCTGCCATTTCTGAACCTCAAGATACTTGAATTAATTTATTCTTTGAGACAGGTTGGTGTTGGTCACTCCATTCTGCAGTAGGAGAAACTGCAGCTCGAAAATGAGATTTGTTTGAGCAAACTGGTGGCTGGCCAAAGGCAACTCAGTGTATAGATGCTCTTCGGGGCTGATGAGGTTACATGCAGGGAGCATGCGGCCTCTTTCGTGTTTCTGAGAGAGTCACTGGTCACTGCTCAAGCTCAGCTCCCAGTGCATTAAATGGAGATTCTGATCCAAAGGATGAGTAGGCAGGATGCAAAAGAGAAAGCTAGCAGTCTGGAGTGTTGTGTTGTTTTAATGGGTTTATTTGCTTTTTTTAGTAAGGAATAAAGCAGGCTATCTAAAGAAATGGTTGCACAGTGCTTAGCAGCCTACTGGGCTCTGCTGCGAAGGTCCAGATGGGGCCATGGGAGATGACAGAGCTGAGTGTCTTGGAGGTGTGCAGCAGGTCCTTTCAGGGGCTGACACTGTAAATCAGTTGCCTGTGCCCTCCCAGCTCACTGGGAACAAGTGCATTCCTTGATGCATCTGTGCCAGATCCAGTGTTTCTTGGAGATCTCTCAAAGGCATATGATGCAGAGTGGAATTTTTAGCTGCTGGGACATAAACCACCTACATAGTGTGGTCACTCCCCTCTCTTGCCTGAACGCTTAAAAGTCCTGCAGAGAGAGTACTTTTCAAACAGACTCTTAATTAACATATGTGAATTTCCTCCCAAGCAGAAGAATTTAGGAAATATCAGGTGGTAGCAGAAGCCTTTTACAGCAGTATCTTGTATTTCTTAATCGGCATTGTATAAGAAAATAGAAAACCCTCCTAAGTGGGCAAATATGCAAAATGACTTGCTGATATGAGAAATTTCTTCTGCGCCTCAGGCAGATTGTCTCCTGCATGTGGTTAGAAACAAGAGGATTTGTATCACAGATGCTGGGGGAAGAGGTTGTGAGGAGGAGTTTTCCTATTGTGTATTAAAGCAAACATTGGTATTCCTGCAATTCACATAATTGTCTTGCTCTTCTTTTGTGAACAGTGTTTGGCCTTGGTAACAAGTAGGTAGCTCCAAAAGTAGTGCCTCCTATTTATTCCCATGGAAACTATAACAAAAGGCACAGTAATACTACTTGACAGAACAAATTCTCAGCTACAGGACTCTTTTTCTGAACAGTCTCCATTAGCTACGAATTTTCAGTAGTGATGAATGAGAGCCTGCATGCTGCACTTGTAAAAATCTGCACGATAGGCATGACCCCCAGTTTCACAGCTGCTTTGACAGCTTTGTTGCTAGGAAAATGTTGCCCACACAGTCCTTCTTTCATTGGCCCAAGCAGATAGAAGTCAGAAGATGCCAAATCTGGACTACACAGTGGGTGTGGTAGGACAGTCCAGCCAAGACAGGCAGCGTGCTCCATGGTCTTCCAACAGGGCCTGGTGTTATCGTGTTGCGAGAGAAAGACTATCTTCTTCTCTGACCTGACCCTGGAAGTTTGAGCCTTCAACTTAGTGTCATGATGTAGTGGGTAGAGTTAATGGTTTCTCCATGTTCCAAGAAATGGAGTATGGTCACTCCTTTGCTATTGCAAAAGGCAGTGCACATCGCTTTACTCACTGAGGTCTGCATCTTGAGCATTTTCTTCAGTGGAGAGTTCACACATCACCGTTACATGGACTGTGGTTTTGACTCCGGCTTATAGTGGTGCCACCACATCTTGTCATCAGGAGTGATGCGACCTGGTAACTGTTGCTTTCAGCCTCACACTGGTTCAGTAAGTCAAACTTGCATACAGTGATCTTTCTGCTCCTCTGTGAGAATTCATAGGACCCACTTGACACAAAGTTTGTGATATTCCAGCGTTGACACCATCATTTCCAACACGCTGAAGCTGATAATGAGCTCCATACACACTTCTGTGGTTGTAATCCACTGATTTGCATGGATAAGCTGATCAAGATGCTCTTTTTTTTTTGTGATGTGACAGCTGTGTGTGGCCTTCTGGATCAAGGCTTATCTTTCTCACTGCTATCACTGCTGCAAAAATGCACCACCCAGCTCCTCACGGTGCTCACATCCACAGTTTGGTCTCCAGAAACGTTCAGCATGCATCAGTGAATGTTAATGGGTGCCAGGTCTTTTCCATGTGGAGGAATTCATTGACACACCTTTGTTTCATATACCTTTCCATGCCAGATGCTATTTTTTCAGCCCCTCTGCTACCATCTGTCATATTTCAGTGAAATATAACAGAATATTGGTGGGAAGGTTCAACCTCTACTGCCCTCCCTCCAACGTCTGCCTGTGGGCCAGCAGAATAAAATAGGAGGCATTACTTTTGGAGAAGCCCTCTTTTTGGTACAGTGGTTTCCACACATTGCTGCACATGGTAGGAAAGCAGCAAATCCTAGCCAGCCTCAGTGGGTAGCAGTTAGGTTGTGTGGGATGCTTCCTGCCATTACAGGGCATTTGCCTTCTCTGTGCTCTCCATTATTTTGTATATCTCTGGGCTATATACTCTGTTTTTTTTCCTCCTGATAGCCGAAGGCCCCAGTCTTTTCAATCTCCCTTCTCACAGAAGTTTTGCCAGGCCTTTAACTCACTGCTGTCACCTGTCCCTGAACCTCATTTATTTCTATTGCATCTTGTGCAGATATGTTGACCTGATGTGGAGTATTGTATTGCAGTGCAGCACCGTGCTTGGCCTTGGTTTTTCTCTCAAATCTCCATGCAACCTGTCATCACGTTTAGTTGTTGTTTTTTTTTTTTCCTGCCAGTTCCAAGGAGAGGATTTTCAGGACTTTTCCATATGTAGATCTTCTTTTCTGAATGATTACAGTTAATTTAGAAGCCAACAAGATATCTCGGATTATTTTCTCCGGAGTGTGCATCACTCGGTGTCCTGTTCCTAGTCAGAGCTCTTGCATAAGGCAACACGTGCTCGAACAGAATGTCTTTTTTTTCTCCAGCTTTTTGTAAGCCAAGTTGCTTCACTGCTAGCTTGCACGCCTGTTTGATGGATCCACAGGCTAATTCTCTGTTGTTTTTTTCCCCTTAAAATTCACTGGTTGTTTTTTTTTTAAGCAGCCTTCTCTCTGTCCCTGCAGGAAGGGTCCTGCTGCGGGCCACAGTGCTCCTCTCATCACTCAGGCAGTCGCCCTTGAGGCAGAGCCTGGCAATTACCAAACAGCACATGGCAGACAAAAAAAAATGAAGAAGGATGTATCCAATTGAAACTGCAAGGGGAGTTCGGGATGGCAGATTGTAATTAAACTAATCAGAATTCAGACATGACTGCCATCCTCGCACCCGACACTTTTGAAAAGTGTCAGGCAATCTTTGATTATAAACGGTCTCTTCCTTTATACTCTTATCATACTAAAGATGTTGTCCAGAATGCAGTGTCTCATGCATTAAGTCCCGTAAGGCTAAAAGGTACTAAATAGCTTCTTTTGCTAGAAAACCAAAGCCACCTGTACTAAGCCTCTGTGGGCTCGAGCGCAGTAAAATCCCCAGAAGCCTGCTTTTCTGTACACTATCCACCTGCAACTTTTTTCTGTATCCTTCAGAGGCCATTACATCCTTTATTTCGGGTAGGAGTAGGAAGCAGCAGTATTCGGGTGGAAGAAGTGGGCATGGAGGCTGCTGAATGAGGCGTAGCCATAGAAATCAAGAGATTGAAAAGGAGAGGTATCAGTATCCTTACCGCAAATGCTTTTAGGCTTGCCTGTTACTTGATCACTTACTGTTTGTAGTTACTTCAGCTGAACTTTCTTGGAGCTGTGTTATTTCGTATGGAACAAGAAATCCATTTGCCTGGTAAGGAACTTCTTAAACCATGTGGCTGACCTCAGTTCCCAAAAGAGTCCAGTGGAGAGTTCAAACGTGCAAAGGAAAAAACGCTTGCACAAAATACAAGAAAATTGCTTGGCATGTTTTTGACCTGAAATACGCCCTAATAAGATGCGGGTTGCAAAAGCTGAGATCACGTGATGCTCAACAGCAATCCAGCTGTGAATAGTTGACTCACTGTTTTTCGGCCTATTTAAATCGGGAGAAAAGCTAAGGCCAATCTTTGTCACTGAAGAGCAATAGATTTACGTATGTCCCTGTAGGAGGAACCTCTAGTGCTTTTGCTCTCCAACTTATTGTGTTTTAGTACAGGAAATGCGTGTTGGTATATATTCTCCTGAATCTTTAAAGTGGGTGAGGATGTGCGTGCTATTAGGATGTGAAAAATAAAATCTGATAGGTTGGCAATAGTAGCAGACTTGAAGATCTCTGACCTTTTGGGGCGGAAATCAGTCTCCTGTATGTCCAGGGCACTACCTTCTTCCTTCTGTCTGGGAGCGTGCAGTTGCAGTGTCCTTTCAGATGATTAAGACTCCAGCTCTTGTCAAAATAAAACAGCCTTTCATAACAACAGCACCTCCTTCCCACATCTCCTTTCCTCCCAGAGAGCAGTTTACCTCCCACCACGGCTCTGTAAGTTCCCTGTTTGTTCCTCCAAAACATTTTACAACTCCTTAATGAGACACGTATCTCCAATTTACTACTATTTAAAAGGGTAAGCAGTTAATGTCATAAGACTGAGAATGCCTGGTAATTAATTATTAACTCCAAGGACCTAGCTATCTCTCTAACCAGCCTTGTCTCAAATAGCATCTCTCTCTGTTAAAACCTCTGTTCACAGTAATTAAATAGGAAGGAGGAGGAGCATCGCGGAGCCTGCCCAGCCAAGTCTAGCAAACACCAAGTGCAGCTCTGCCAGGCTGCCCTTTCATCTGACTATCTGGCACGGGCATCATGGGAAAACAAATTTGTGTGACCCCACATGCACTCCAGCTTTGTCCAGCAGAGGCTTCTGCAAATAACTCAACGGGATCCCCTCTGCTCCCTGCTGCCAAAGCACGAAGCTGGTTGGGATCGTCCCCATGCCTTCAAGGGCAGTCTGTCCTGGGAAGACTGCAACCCTCATCCAGCAGCACTCCTGCTGTGCTCCCAGAGACTGCAGCATTCAGAACTGCAGACCCGTGTGCATGACTGACCCTGAACCTTCGGAGCATCCTGTAGTGCTTGGCTCAGGTTCTGCTCTTTAAACAGCATTTAGCCTAGAGTTTTGCAAGCGGAAATGCTAGCGTGTTGGGAACAGGTGTTTGTTAAGCATATACGGTGCCTTACGTGGAGATACAAAGCAAGGTGATCGAGGGGGGAGCAGGAATGTGCTGAAAGCATTAGTGGTGGGTTTACAACTTCGGGTCGAGGCTGGCCAGCTGGGTGCATGACTCTCACCTCCTCAGTGAGAGGTTTTAAATAGAGACATGTCCAGATGCAGCAAACCCAAAGATAATATGGGAGGTGGCATGACACGTGGGAGAGCGAGGCTGGGAAACCCGCAGTGTGTTCTCTACAGTGCTGAGTCACTGTGCTTGAGTTTTGGCACCCTGTTTCCACTTCCTAGATTTCCCTTTCCTTATCTACTCTTTGACAGGGGTAAAGATGCTTGACACCTTCCAAAACTGCCTTGAGCACTGTGAAGGAGAAGTGCTAAATAGCACTGGGGAAAAGCAGGGTTGCTTCATTATCTCCCGACCAAATTTCACTTTGTTTAGCTACTTAATTGCCTCTGTACTTTCAGCTGGAAGAGGTATTCTTCAGAGCTTCCTTAAACTGTCTTGTGGTGCATCTGTGCACCGCTAACAAGCGAGGCTTTTCAAGTCTAAAGGGAGATGCCCTTCTGTGATGACTGAAGTGATCGCTCATTGTTCCTTCCCCATCTCCCAAAGGTGCTGCCAGGCTTTAATGAACTATTCATCAAGTGTTTTGAGATCTTTTGATGGAAGCAGTCCAGGCTAGTACATGATTCTCACTGCCAGAGAGTGGATGACATCCAGCCATTTGCTGATTGCCTTCATCTGCAGTCAATAGCCCCTTTCTTTGGATGGGGGAGTCCAGCAGCAAAAGCCCTGCTGCAAACTTAACACGCGAAGAGATAGGAAGCTGTAATTGTGTCAGGTTCTTTTATTGAAATGTTTTTAATTGGCTAGATTCTGTGGAAAGGACAGGCACGTTGTGTGTGAGATTTCTATGGTTTTTTTGGTGTGTGGTAGGTTGGTTGTTTGAGTCAGAGCTTGCCTTCCTGTTGTTCCCCTTCTGTGCACAGAATAGGGTTGGATTTTTTTTTGCAGACTGCTCTGAATCTGATGCTGAGTTGATCAGAACTGAGCTTTTGTGTGCACGGCCGTCTTCTGTGCAGTCCTTGTAATTTTACCTCCGTTATAAACGTCTGCATGTAGTGGGTCTTGAGTGCATCTGCTGCGTCAATAAGTCCTGTGGCCTCAGCATGGGATCCCTTGGCTCTGTGTGTGGATGGATGGAGAAGCAAGTAGGGGATGGACACATCAGTGAGAGGGAAGTCTGAGCATCATGCAGATGTCTGCCCTCCCTGGACATACTTCTACTCATTTCATAGTGTCACATTATTTCTGTGTCATATTTTGAAAAGGCTGAGCCTCGAGCAAGACAACGCATTTCACTCCTGCTGTCACAATCTCCTTCCCTTCCCCTGCTCCTAGCAGCCTGTTTCTGCATGCTGAGGGAGCCTCTCCTTGCCCTCTGACTCCACATAGCCCTGTTTCTGCTTTCTTACTTTTTGCCTCTCTTTCTAATTATCCTTCTCATCTTCCGTTTCCTTTGTTTGTTTGAGCTCTCCCTTCTCCTTCAGAGAAATGCAGTGCCATTTCTGTACCTGTGTGCGCAAGTTGCACCAACCTCCTGGGCTTCAGCTACCCTTCTCACATAGCTGTCTTCTCCCTTCTAAAGTGCTTTGAGGTTCCTTTATTCCTGCTGCGGCCATACCTGAGAGTCAGAGCTACGAGTCCTTATCCCTTTTGGCTGGGCCCTGAGTCCAGAGAACAAAAGGGAGGATCTTCCTTCGAGGAGCTTATGCTCTGAGCAGCGGGGATAAGAACTTAGAGCAGGCAGCGAGCACACAGAAAGCACGAGATACTGCAGGTCAGCGTGATATTGGCAGCCAGGCCCTACAGAAGTGCCTAAATGATATTACTCCCACTTCTTTTTCCCCTTCTGCTTTCTTTTCTATCCTTTTAATCACCTTCAGGTTGTCTTTTTTTCTTTCCGTCCTAGAGATTATAGGGCTTTGTCATTTTGTCTCCAAGCAGAGGGAGAGAGCACAGAGTGTTTTCATTAGGCCAGGGGCTGGAGGGAAGGAGCAAGCCGTGGTATATGCTAGCTTTAATCTTTATGGTAATACTTTGGTAAATATCTGCTGTTCTTTCTCTCCTGTCAGTGTGGCAGCCTGTGAATGATATGGAGCTGAGATCAGGGGAAGAAGAGGGAACTGCAGAGAGGATTAGAAGGTTAAGATAGGATTATGAGGTCAGAATGGAGAAAAAAAGAGAGAGAAAAGAAATGGCAAAAGAAAGGAAAAGAAAATGAAGTGTAGTGGTTGCGATAGTGGAAAGGAAGGCAAGTATACAGGCTACCAGAGAAGATGAGACTTTTATGAATGGGTCGATGAATTCAGAGGTCCCGGAGTCAATAGTCTCTCTAAAAATGATTTATTGAACAAAAAATCATTTGTTCCATGTTGCTCCACAAAGACTTTTTTTCTTCTTCACTCCGGAGAAGGGGTCTGGCAGGGATATACAAACAACACACTACCAAGCAACCCTGCTCGGCCAGGAGAGCCCAGCAGGAGAGATGTGTCAGGAGGGGTGCGTGAGCCACCACAGCTACAGCGGAGGAGCTGGAAATGGGAAAGTCCTTGCTCAACTCTGACAGCCTCGCTCTCTCCCTCGTGGCCCTGCTGTTCGGTGCCCTACTTTGAGGCAGCCTCCTGCTGAGAGTGACGGTAAAAGAGAAAAAGGTGCAAGTGCCTGCTTCCCTGAACTCCTCTGCGTGGAGCTCAGGGAACAGATTTGGGACTTTGAAGGTCAGGGCACTTTCGGTCCCTCCTTTGGTTGGTGTAATCAAAGGGAGAGAATGGGTGAAGCATGTCTGGACTCAGAAGGAAGTGAGCCAGACCATTGCACACATTTAATAAGTTTGGATGAATTAAACCAAACAGGTCAAATGTCTGATCTGCCTCTTCTCCTCTAAAAAATAATGGCACAAGAAAAGCTAAAAAGAAAGTGGCACTGGGTTTGGTAATGAAGCCCTTGGAGTCAGGGCAAAATGAAGGCCTCCCTCACTCCACGTGACCTCAGAAATACATCCAAAGCATTCACACCTCCAGCAATGCTAGTGGAAATGTGAGTGTTCCTTCTCTTTTTGCATGTCACACAACAAAGAAGGTGTGGAAGCTGCAAAACGGCTTCTGACCCCTGGTTAGCAAGGGGTGAGCGGGATGCAGCAAGTGGGGAGCTGAGTGCAGTCTGTGCACACACACGGGTTCCCAAGCAGTCCATGGGGCCTAGCGTGTAGTAAGCCCTGTAGGCTCTGCTGCTGCATTAGCAGGAGCTCCGCAGGAGGCGTGGATTCCTTTCTAGAGACAGGGATTAGAAGGGAGCACACCACTTCCTCTGTGTTAGGCTAAATGCTCTTCACGACTGAATGCAGCCTGTAGCCTGTACGTTATTTTATTTGCCATTGTTTGGCATCTCCTGGACATGCTGCACTTTCCGGTACTCGAGGAGCAGAGCTGTGCAGTTCTTCTTCAGCCCTCCTTGTTGGTGAAAGCAAGTTCTGGCTGTTCAGCCTGGGGCTGTGAGGAGTGTTTTTCCTCTCTTTTTGTTTTCTTCTCCTGAAACACATTCTACCCCTTGCAGGGGCATATGGTCACTGCTTGTCTCTCTTCCCTAAAGAAGTGAAAGCTCATTACAGTTTTTTCCCTCCTTTCATCCTTCCTTCTTCATTCGCTCTTTGGAGAGCTTAAGGCAGCAAGTCCTGTGTTCTCCTACATCCCTGATACAACTCAGTCCTTCTGTGGAGCAGGAAAAGATGCTTGCTGTCAACAAAAGTTGGGATGCTCATAAAATCCAGGCAACTTTTCTCGTAAAGTTCACAGTCCATCTGACCATCCCTTTCCTTCTGTCTCTGAGCTCTTCCAGTCTTTGATTTGTGCCCTTGCTTTCTGCAGTCACCCAGTAATGTGTCACTTTTTGGAGGTAGTACTGAGTGCAGCAGGGGCTTTTGCTCTCCTGGTCTGTGTTCTCTCAACTGGTTAAGATCTCCAGAAGTGCTCATGGGCTTTATGTAATTTCCATCTGCATTCAGACAGCCAGACTCCGTTTCATTTTATTTGCATTTAACAATAAGCTGCTTTTCCTTAGCTGTAAGTTGCAAATTATCAAAAGTCATCAAACTCTATCCATTGAAATTAAATATATAGTCCCTAATCAAATCCAGGTCAGTTAATCTGACTGGCTGCAGAATGGTCCCAGGGCAGGACTAGGACAACTGCTGTATATACAGGGGTGGGAAATTCTTTGATGTATTTCACTAGGGGCCACACAAGACATTTCTGATATAATGTGATTGTTCAGACGAATGCCTAAGCTGCCTTGGCTCTGTATATTCATCTTTAATTACTAAAATAGGACAGATAATTCATAACCCTTGAGGTCTTTATTTTCTGACAGTGAAATTCAATGTATGCTTCGCCAAGGGGGAGAAAGGTAGATTCCAAGAGCAAAAGAACAAAGTGAGAGGATGAAGAAAGAAAGAAAGAAAAAAGATGAAAAAAAAAAAAGCATTCTGGAAGTAAGAGGAAGAATGAAGAGTAAATGAGGAGGCAGCACAGAACAGCCTAATGGTTAGCTGTACATCCTTTATTGTGAGGAATGGGACTGCCTTAAACATTATTATGTTGTTGCTTGTTATCAAATACAACTAGATGTACTGATCTTGATGGTTCCTCCACTTCTGTGTTTTGAGGAGGGATGTAATGACCCTTTGAAGATAGGCACTTTATATAGGGAGAATGAGTGACAGTCCTTCCTCCAGCACTCTTGAAATGTGTCTGTGGTTGCATCAACTTACCAGCAGAGCCGGTTGTCAAATAATAGTATCTTTGAGGATGTGTTTTCACAGAGTTTGGAGGACAAGGTTCAGAGGAGGTGAGGGATGGAAGGGAGAAAATAAAAGCAGACAGAGGAAGAAAATACAGATAAGGAGGAGAGACTCAAATCACAAACTGACTGCAGTAAAGTCAGAGGGAATTAAGACAGACCACCAGGTAAGAGCAGAAGGATAGACATCTAGATCCCAGCAAGTTGAGAGGCGGTAATGTTGATGTCCTATTGCTAGGTTGCTGCCAGTCAGTATAAATGCTGCTGTAGATTCGCAGCCAAAGGGGCTTAGTAAAGCTAATGAGCAAGGAAAGAACGAGGGACTGGGGAAAGAGAATTTCTCTCTTAAAACTCTGGCTGGGAGAAGATGTCTCTGTGCAAAAGGATTTGCAAGGCAAAACAGTACACACTAGTGCAATAAATAAGCTGCGCTATGGAGACAGTGAAGGGAGGAACTGGAAAAGACGTCAGGTTGCAGTAAGGAAAAGGGAGAACCTGGCATATTTGCCCTGTCTAAATCTGCTCGGTCCTAGTAATTATAAAGAACATACTGAGAGTGCTCATCAGAGTTGCAAGTTTAATGACTCAAAATTACAACAGCCTGACATTCATTAAGCTAAAGCATTTGTTTTGGAAGTGTCATTTTTCACGAGGGAACGCTGTCAAAGCACTGCCCAGTCTTAATGCTGGCAGAGCTTTCTAATGGCAACCCAAGATTGGTGTGTCAGGAGCGTACAGGACTGGAATGAGGTTTTGCCAAGTTGAGAAACTGAGAGCTGGGCAAGCGGGCAGCACTGCAGGGCAGGAGAGGGATGCTGGTAGGATTAGGCTAAAGCATACTTTGTATCTTCCCCTTCTTGGGCATTGCTCTTTGTAAGTGTTCACATGCATCTACATTTTTCATTTAAGGGAGACGTATTTTCTGCTTTGTTTCACTGTGCTGGGATGGTGGCATGAAGTCTGTCGCACTTAGAGGCTGCAGAGAAAGAGCTGTCCTTAGCCATAGGGAGCAAAGAAGGACCTGCTTTTGTTCTTGCCAGGGGTGGTAGTCATTTGTGGGCACAGAGGAGTTAGGTCAGGAATGAGCCAGCAGTGTGGTTCTGCCAGACCCTAGCTAAACAGCCATGTGCTTTCTCCCTGCCTTAGTTCCTCCCTGCAGTAATGTGAAGGCCTTCACAGGAAGGCTAATTCATGGGCATGCGTGTTAGTGAAGATCACTAACAACAATATTGTCAAAAAGCAAAGTACTATCTTTAGAACAAGTCTCTGTGCTTTGAGTGACACTACTACTAACTGGAGGTACACTTGCAGGCTGTGGCAGGGAGTAAACTGTTACAGCCAAAAGCTAAGCCACGGTGAAAAACTCACTGAGCTTCAGGTCATGCAAAGACACAGGAAAATCCATCTACATTTTTCATCTCAATTTATCTCAAGCACTGAAGCATCATCAAATCAGAAAACCGCAAAATACCTTATGTGAGAGCCCGTGACCTGTCAGCATGAACCTGTAGAGCACATTGGGCATTTCAGCAGTGCTGGCTCTTGACAGCGAACTTGGAAGGACACCAGGTAAATTCATTAGAAACCAGTAGATCCATTAGTGTTATAAGGAAACCTGTTTTCTGTGCTTCACATATCACAGCGCTGTTGGGTACTGATGATGCACAAACAGTTTAAGTGCTTCTAGTAGGCGGATTTTATACCTTTCCTGCTGAGTACTTCCTTTGGTACTTGGTAATGTTCTTCGGGTGCATAGCAATGTCAGTGTTTTAATACCAGCAACAGCAGTAGCTCACGTTTATCTTTTATCACTTGATCATTGATTTCTGAAATACATTTCTGAATTTCAAAACTGTGGATTCCAGAACTGATATCTCAACCAAATGGAGTTCTGGCTCAGCCTTTTGACCAAGGATCTCCACCACTGGTTCCATGACATAAGCCAGTAAGCAGGGATAACCAGCTGCAGTCACTCTAGCCAGTTCTGATTATGCTAGTAAGTTAGTGAGAGGGAAGGGACCAGAAGGCTTGTGTGAGTTCACCTCGTGTCGAGAGTGTTCACTGCAAAATTTAGTGCCAGTTCTGAACTTTTACTGCATGTTTCTGAGTATTTCAACACGGGATTTTTTCGGTCTGCTGCTGCCAAGTGTGTGCAAATTTTGTTCTACACGCTAAGGGCTCATGTCATATCCTGATGTCTGTGTGGAGTTGTTAGAGCAAAAGACTCATGATAATGCCTTAGGGCAGGAAGTGACAGTATAAGCGAAGTTTTGGAAGGTTGGCACAGGAGCTGAGGATTGGCCAAACCCTGCCTGCCATCCCTAAGAGGCATTAAGTGGCTGAGAGACAGCTTCTGCATCTCACTGAATCACAGAATCGCAGGGGTTGGAAGGGACCTTGAGAGATTATCTAGTCCAACCCCCTGCTAAAGCAGGTTCCCTATAATAGGTTGCACAGGTAGGTATCCAGACAGGTCTTGAATATCTCCATAGGAGGAGACTCCACAGCCTCTCTTGGCAACCTGTTCATAAAGTTCTTCTGCTAGTTAGTACAGAACTTGCTATGCTCAACTTTTAGGTCATTGCTCCTTGTCCTATCACTGTGCACCACCGAGAAGTGCCTGGCCTCATCCATTTGCCTCCCACCTCCCTTTAGGTGTTTATAAACATTCATGAGACCCCCTCTCAGTCTTCTTCTCCCCAGGCTGAACAGACCCAGGTTACTTAGCCTTTCCTCATTCATCATAATCATGGCCTTCTGCTGGACTCCTTTCAGCCAAGGAGCTCCAAAACTTTGATTCCTATGAGACTGGGGCCATGGCACCTGACTTCATTCCAAACAGAGGCAATCAGCTTGCTCTTCCCATACTTCTTTAATCACCTTCCTACTGAAGGTTGGCTGCTTTTTGGATACGTTTGTATTCCATATATTTTCTTTCTGCACCATCTGTTCACAGACTGGATTACAGTTGCTGCCAGTTAAGAAGCAGATTGCCTTGGCCCAAGGTCAGAATCGCAGCCCCAGTGCCCTGCCTGCCTCCCGTGGATTTACATGCTGCACAGAGGGATCACAGCCTGGCTGCTGTTTGCCCAAAGTTCCCACCTACTGCCACTGAGAGATATTCAGGTCCTTCCTTTTGTACCTTCCTCCCATCCACCTGGCCTCTGTCCTCCTGTGTGCCCTCCATTTGGCTCAGTTTAAAGGCCAGGGAAAGAGAGGAGAAGGTAAAAGTACTGGCTGTCAGCCTTGATTTACCTCCAGTGACACACCGTGCTCAGACTTGTCAGCACGCCAGCCTCAGCATTCATCAGCACTGCTTGCCAAATCGTTTTGGTGACTTCTGAGAGACATTTGGGCCTTGCTCTGCCCTGACGGCAATTTAGAGGCTGGCTCACTGTGAGGGATGGTGAGAAGGTGCTGGGCAGGGAGGTGTCTGTCCCACCGTCCTGTGTTTTATCTTACTGGCAGAAAAGAGGGTTTTTGCAGTGGTGTGGCACTCCTCAGCCATGGTTGTGCCCTTCACAAAAAAAGAAAAAAAGAGGCCAGGGCATTTGTTTATCAGGGCCCAGTGGTATCCAGAGGGTCCTGATGAATAGCGAGTAGATTCTCTGATCAGTATTTATATGAGGAGAGCAATGGAGCAGCTGGCAGGCCTACCCCCAGATGCACCTGTACCACAGCACTGCACTTACAGCTGTACAGAAACTAGATGCACCACATTTCCTTTCCCTTTTCTTTCCTTCTGATTGTATGGACTCTTTGCAATCTCTGCTTGATTTTTTCTTCTATTCTTCCACCTCAGACCCTTTGTAATTTGTTCTCTGTGTTTTGAGGGCGGTGCTGGGCCTCAATCAGCCACTTTATGGTAAATTGCAGGGCTCTCCTGGTGCTCCCTTGTTTGACATAGCATGTTCCCTCATTCTACTTTCTTCTTCCGACTTAGAGTCACACGCAATGTCAGTGCCACATCAGCCTGAGCTCTGTGGATCTCAAAGGGCTTTGTCCTTTCTAGATGCTCACACTGCCATATCCAGGTTCAACCACTGAAATCAGCTTTTAGACGTACTGCACCCTGACCCATCACACTCTCTCTACACTTCTTAGTCAACAAGGGCTCACAGCTCAGGCTGTTGTTGAAAAAACTCTTTGCTTTTTCCTTTCAATTCTATTCACTTCAGTCTTTTTATCACTCCTAATGATGAAAAAATCCTCTCAGTCACATACTCTTGTAATACAGAGGCTAGTTATTTTCTCCCTTGTATTATCCCCAGTCTGTTTCTTCCTCTACCACATACAGAAAATCTATCTCTTTTTCTGCTTCTCAATGTTTTTAACACTTCTTCATGCCTTAATCCACCTTAGTCTTGATTATTTTAACATTTGCTTCCTTATTTCCTTGAACGACAGGCTCCCTTTCTCTGGCCATCATCAAGCGGGAATGCTGAAGTTGCCCCTTTTCTTCTGCTAGTGAGAACTCAGTGTCTTTCTGTCTGTGTGGCTGATGCCCTTTGGTCTTGGAGTTCTTTGTCTTTACCTTCATGACCCTACAAAATCCTGCTTGTGTTTCTAATTCAACTCTCACATTCCCTACCTTTTTATAAGAACAGTACTGTCCCAGTCATTTCCTATCAGTGTTTCTCAGATACAGCAACACATCCTTCTGAGACTGTTTCTTCTTTTTATTTTTACCTTTCTAACAATCCAAAGTGTTTCTCTCCTGCAGTGTCGAAGGAGTTACCTTTCCTGCCTCCTTCACTCTGTGCCTTATCTTAGCCATTTCCCTTGGCATTGAGGGTGCTTGCTTTGCCCTCAGCATTGCTGGATGGTGCTCAGTGGCTTGCACACCCACTCAGTTGTGCTTTAATCCAGCCATATTTGCCAAAGCTTTAGTTTCTACTACCTCAGTAATCTGTCCTACATATTTCAGCCCCCACAAAAAGCTGGGGATGCTGGGCTGGCAGGTACGTGCCCCCAGCCTGGTGTGTCAGTGCTGGACGTGGCTGGATTAGGGAAATGGTGGCAGTTGTGTAATAGCACTAAGAGGATTGCTGCTACCTTCCCAAGCATGACTCAACTGAAACTTAATTTGGACGTAGGTGGGCAGGTGATGTGTCCCAAGAGGAAGGGGAGGGGACAGATTCCTCAACCATAAGTCATCTTTTTTTTGGTTTGGTTGTTCTTGTTGCCAGCAGCACAGCGCAGCATCTGATTTCTGTAGCAGAAACAATCCTGTCCTGCTGTGGGGCCGAGGCAGGGCTGGGAGGGGAGCAGGAGGCACAGAGCTGGCCTCTCAGTACAGGGTAGGGAGCAGGCAGTTCCCTCCATTAGCTCTTTAATTCAGGAGGCAGATGACCTGGCTGGATTAATGAGGTGATTCCTCTGCAGGGCATCATATGGCCTTGAGTTCTTGTGGTTCAGCCTCAGCCCAAGGGGCCTGGCTCTGTGCTGAGGGGCTGGGGAGGGTGGGGAGGCTTGCTCCTGGAGTGGGGCTGGGGAAAGCCAATACTCTAATGAACCAGCAGTGGCACCTAATCAATGCGTGAAAAATGGGTAATTCTTGCTAATGCCCTGTTAATGTTCTCGTAATGATCTGTCAGGGAACTCTGGCTAATTATCGTCATGATAATTTGGCACAGGTTAGCCTGGAATAATGTGGCCTGAGTGACCAGGAGCGTGTATTGCCACCCATGTCCCAGTGCTCTGCTGCTCTCTCCATTTCCTCCAGCTCTTCCCCTGCTATCTTCTTTTCCTGGTCACTGTTGTAATTAGGCAATTAGTTGATTGATTAGTTAATGTTTGTACAACACTTCAAACATGCATAGTCCTGACTCAGTGATCTTTGTTATTGCTCCTTTGCTTCTGTCTTTTTTCTTGCTTTTTTCTTGTGGCTGCCCCTCTTCCTTCTTCCCCCTCTTGGGACAGATTTGTTTCTGGTGTTTTTTTCACGGTAGCCTGAGGATCATGCAGAATCCCAATTTCTTCAACCTTATCACCACACCAGGGCACATGCTTTCTCTTAAAACAGCCTTGTCCTGCTGTCCCATTGCAGTCCACCACTGCCCAGTGCACAGAAGCCTGAAATCTGTGTGTTGCTGGAATACTGATCCCATTTTACTGGCCACTATGTTGTTGACCTGGAGTAGAATTTTAATTCATGTAATTTTTTTAGGGAGCTTAGAGAAAGGAAAGAGTACATTGTGCCTTTGAAAGTCTTCTTGTTTCCCTGCGGTGTTAAATTGGGAATACCGATGACTTACATTTAAGCTCTTGCTAAGTTAGCTTGAAGCTAGCTAGAAAGGAAGTGAGTGGGAGGGCAAGTGGAGAGCGACCTATTTGCACATTAATGTATGATACGCCTCATTGTATTATATAAAGGCCTGGTTTGCATGTGTTTACATAGCTTTTCAGAAGGGGAAACCCAGTCATTGGAAACCCTCAGGATGAACATATGGCTATAGAATGGCTGTACATTTACAGAGGAGCTTTCTTCTAGTAGCTGACATTTATGTAGCACTTATTCGTGTCATCCAGAAGGATCCCAAACCACTTAGCTCACTGCTGAAAGGCAGCCAACTCTGAAGTGAAACAAGCTCACTATTCTTTCAGAGACATTCCCCTGCAGTGAAAGTTTAGGACAGGATTTGGAGATCCTTTCTGTGGCAGAACATGCATGCAGGACCTTGGCTTAGGAAGCTGAGGTTGCAACCAGTGTGCCAATGCCAGTATGGTCTGTGGTTTGGGACTTCTGGGATTTCTTAGTGACAGGCCATAACCAGTCTGAGTAATTCTGCCTCCTACAACTGTGTGCCAAACCTCAGCTCCCTCACTATCAGAAGACCTTAAAGGTCTTCTACTTCTTATGAGGGAGTGGAGCAAGGCTCTGTGTCAGGTTGGCTTTCTTGTCCCAGCAGCACAGCTTCCCTCCTGACTAGTGGCATCTCTGGTTCTCTCCATTCGCTTCCACAGCAACAGCTTTGCTATCCCCTAAATACTGTGAAGATGTCTCTACTGCTTAATATTAACAACTGTAATTTTTCCCTCGCTTGTCTCGGACCTGGTGTGGCTCTTGAGAGTGCCTTGCTCTAATCTTCAGCCTTCTTGTCTATTTGCTACATCACTTCTGCAAAGTGGAGATACTTTTGTAGTTTGGAAGCAAATGCAGAATGTCAATCTGCCGAGAGTTGGATAAATTCTACCCAAATGTAAAGTGTTGATAGACAACATGCTTGTTTCTAGAAATTCTTCCTCCAGTAAGTGACCCAGAGCTCCCCCATGTTTATTTTGGTATCTTTCAACTGAAGTCTGAATCTGGCCCAGGGATACATTTTGTCTGTTTTTTTGTTTTTGTTTTTTCCAGGAAAGAGTCCATTGCAAAAACAGAGATATTTCTTCTCTTTTACCGCTCTGAACCACTCTGTGTTTTGTTCTAACCCTTTTAGAAGCTGTTAATTTACTGAGCTGTGTTCGCTCAATGTTTCCAGAGAGAAGAAAACAAGTACCAGTGTTCCTGCCGTGTGAGTGGCTTGAATAGCAATATATGAAGAGAGAGCACAACAGACAGAAGAATACTCTGGTACAAGATTAGGCAGTTGAGATTTAGTACGGAAATGTATAAGCTAGAGGGCATATCTGTATGTCTCATCTGTTTACTGATCAGTCTCCATGCCTATTCCCCCTTTCCTGCTCCCTCCCTTACCCGTTCAGATGCAGTGGCCAGTGCTGGGAAGGAGTGTATCTTTCCTTGCAGAGCTGTGTTTCCAATTACAGGCCCTTCAGGCACTCATTCCGATGAGAGATTAGAAAATGACTTTCCCTCTGCTGCTCATCCCCTCTCTTAATTTACCTGCTCCTATCCATGTGTATGGAAGTTTGATGTACTGCTTCTCTTACTTCTGGGTCTCCCAGACAGAAGATACGGAGTAGGCTAAACTCTGTGGCTCTGAGAAAAGACAGAGGACAAGTTATGACAGATGCTTATAAAATTACGAATGTCATGGAGGAGGTATCATTGAGTATCTATAAAGTGAGATCTAGTAGCAGCTTCGGTATTAACTGAAGAGGTGTTCCTTTTTGAGACACAGGCTGTTTTGTGTAGACCTCATAGGAGTTAGCACTGAGATCCAAGTTCAGACAGGCTTCGATGATCTGCTATAGGAGCAGCCTGCAGATTGCCACCCTTCCTCATGCATTTGCTTCTGGTACCCCATGGGGACCATACTGTCCTGCCATAGTCACCCCTTGGTTTCCCCTTTGTGGGATTCACTGTGGCTGTGGGGTTAAAGCTTGGTACTTAAGATGATCCTTAGCCCTGTCCAATTTACACCCTTTTATTTATTTTATTTTTTTTACGTGTTGATTTTTAGCCTGTAGAAAGAGAAATATGGCATCCATTAATCTCAAATTCTTCTACAAATGTTACGGCTGATTCATGCACTGATACAATGCTTTGTTACCCCTTCATAGACATCAGCAAATATGCATAGGGTCCCTTTGTAGCATGCGTGTACACAGAACGCCAGGTTTCATTGCTTCCGTTTCTCAGAAGTGCTGTGTTCCTTCTTCAAACAGTTTCCATTTTGTATGATCCTTTCCAGCCCAAGGGCTCTCCAGGACTCTAATCATTAACACTGCCTGTGTCTGCTCCCCTCACTCATTTTTTTTTAGAAAAGTACTGGAGCTGACCAGCCACAGTATTCCAGCTGAAGGCATGGCTTGACATATGCAGTGGCATTAATACTTTTCTCAGTGGGTGAGATTCACCCACCCTGATAGAAATGACTCACACGAAGTCTAGGCACCACTTAAATCCAACGTAAGCTGTATTTTGTTGGCTTAGATGAGATTTTGCTGGAGCTTCGGCCTCTCACTGAGCCTCTGCACAGGAATGATTTTTCACGAAGTATTATTTTTGCGTCTTAACGTTCCATTTACTTTTGGTCTACTATTGAGGTATGTCGGAGAAGAGTCTTCATTGATCTGCCTACAGTAACCACAGTTTTTTTCTCATCGGATCATACTTAATTTTACAACTCGGGGAGATATCTGAGGAGTATAGATTATTTTTCCGAGTACATATTGCCTGTGTCAAGACCGGAGCTCTTTCTGTGGTCTGTCCAGCTGCTGTGCATCAGCTTGACTCTTTGAAGATCCACAGAGTCCAGGTTTGATCATTTTATATTAGCAGTAGATGTTGGCCTCTCACAATTTCCTTCTCCCTCTCAGCATTAGCTGATGTATCGCATATATACGCAAGTCGTACAAAATTCTCAGCAGCACCCTGCTGTTTTCACCGTATTAAAAGAAGATCCATCATTCTTTCTTTTCAGCTTTTTGTCTTGTAGAGACATGTTCTCCACAAGAGAACTTTACATCTCCAACGCAGTGTTCCTTAGTTTTTGTGAAACAGATTTTTCATGAAATGCTCTGTCAAAGACTTTTTGAAAGGCAATTTATAAGAATATCCATGTGTGCCTATCTTTTGCAGGGAAATGAAAGTCAGAAGTGAAAAACACTCAAAAACAAATGAAAGGAATACCTGTTGTTTACAGAACTGTTAAAGGTGGGGCTCTGTTGGAGTGTAAATACCTCAATGGATCCCTGTGGTCAGGACTGCAAAACCAGAGCAGAACAGTCTGGGCAGCTCTTTTGCTATGACCTTATCTGAACCTCGCATACTCCTGCAATTCTGCAGGCCCACTGACTTTTCTCTTCCCAAAAGAGGACTGGAGTAATGAGCATTTAAGTGCATCTCTTTAGCAGTAAAGGGCAAAGAGAATTATTATCAGTTATTATTTTCCAGTGATGCCAGGCCTCAAGGCTTGTCACAGTGATGGTCTAGCACATGGCAGATTTTAAGCAGCATGTTATTTGCAGTCACACTTAGCAAAACTATGAGGATAGGGGAAAGTTGGCCTTCCTTTGTTTCTTCAAGAGACATTTTCTTCTTCATCTTATTTTTTGTCACCTGATTAAACAGGCCTCCCTTCAGGTGAAGGTGCAATCCTAGGGCAGCTGGCACTGGAATGCAAGTGAAGGGCACCAGCTGAAAAGCTGTCGAGGCGGTTTTGTTTTCATTCTATTTATTATTGTCCTTGATGGCTTCAGAAGAACAAAACGTATTTCCAAAGTCATGCATGAGCATGAGCTCTTGGAAGGACATAGCCAGATACTGTACAACAGTTAACAAATGGAGACAAGAGCACATCCTGGGGACATTGAATGAGATTGCCCTACAGTTTGCATTTCTCCTGTGCCCTCTTCCACCTCCATCATATTTGTGCACTACAGACATGCTAAAGGCCTGGTAGTATATCTTGCTGGTACAGGATGAAAAGGCATCTTGCTCTTCACTTTCCCCTCTCTTGCATTCTTCCTCCTCCTCCTTCTCCTCCTCCTCTTCTTCTTCCTCCACCTTGTCTTCCTCAAACACGCGCTCAGATGCCTGTGTGCACATAGCCACACGTGTGCATGGACACATTCCTCCCTTTGCAGTATCCGTCCCTTCAAATCACGTGTTGATCTCTGTGGGGACATCTCTTGGCACAACAGAGGAAAATAGATCTTGTCTGTAAGAATATCTTAGGAAAAAAGCCACACAAAGACGAACCTCTGAGTAACAGAGTGAGTGAAGCTGAGAGAAAGCTGTCTTGTTACATATAATTGAATCCCTCAGCACCCTTAAGTGACACCTTTCTTGCTTACACATACAGGAAATATACTGCACAAATCCTATTAAGCTGCAGCTAAACTAATTTAGCTGGTAGAGTGGGTGGACAAAATCCTTCTTCCTTTAAGAAATTGTGTACCACTGATTGCCTGATAAATGTGCACAAAACCTCACTTTTTAAAGAAGATGCAAGGACTGACACTGTGCCCAGGATCACAGCTGGAGTAGAACGGGGCAGCTGTTGAACATCAGACAATTACTTTATGATGGAGAAAAGCATGCACAACCCTTTCCTTTCAGTCATGAAGGGGGCAAACTGGCAGCAGAGTGCAGTTACACTGCTGGGAGCTGCCAGGTACCAGCAGCTCTTAGACATCAGTGCTTGTGACAAGAAGTGGTCAGGCCCTTGTGCTTAGGTTTTAGCCAATAAAGTGGTTGTTGTGTTTCCGCACCTGCCATACAGCACATTGATCTTGTTACATCTAGCCCTTGCTTAAACCCAACAGGATTCTGTATGCCAAGGCAGACAGGCAAAACCTGGAATTTGTCATCAGCTCTAGAAAATACAGGCAGTGGTTAAGGACTGGTGAGCAGTGCCTTTATGGCCACCCAGAGCTGTAAGAATGAGTTAATGGGCTGTTGCCACAAAGGCTGGCAACCTGATCTCATTGTAGCATCTCATGAAGAGCAGGTGAGTAAATTCAATTCTCACAGTGTCTCTGACTAGCAGGCTGCTGAGTACTGCTCATTCACATGAAGAAAATTAGTGATATTCCTGTACTTTGTGGTGACCTGTCTTTGGGGCCCAGCTCTCAGAAGAGTTGATGGGTGCTGAGTGTGAGAAGCTTGGTAATTCTTCTCTCCACTATTATTGATTTATTAGACCATTGTTTGATTCTTTGTGAACCTTGTAAGATCTTAACCTCAGTTAGTTAAGGCCAAGTGCCACGTCCTGCACTTTGTCCACAATAACTCCGTGCAGCTCTGTTGGCTTGGGGATGAGCAGCTGGATGACTGTGAAGGGGAAAGGGACCTGGGCATGTTGGTTGATGCTCGGCTGAACATGAGCCAACAGTGTGCCCAGGTGGCCAAGAGGGCCAACAGCATCCTGGCCTGCATTATAAGTAGTGTAGCCAGCAGGAGCAGGGAGGTGATCATCCCCCTGTACTCAGCACTGGTGAGGCCGCACCTCGAGTACTGTGCTCAGTTTTGGGCCCCTCACTACATGAAAGACATTGAGGCCCTGGAACATATCCAGAGAAGGACAACGAAATTGATGAGGGGTCTGGAGCACAAGTCTTACGAGGAGTTGCTGAGGGAGCTGGGATTGTTTAGTCTGGGGAAGAGGAGGCTCAGGGAAGACCTCATTGCATTCTACAACTTCCTGAAGGGAGGTTGTGATGAGGAGGGGTTTGGCCTCTTCTCCCAGGCAACAAACAGGACACGAGGAAATGAATACAAGTTGTATCAGAGGAGGTTTAGATTGGACGTAAAGAAAAACTTTTTCTCTCAGAGAGTGGTCATGCACTGGGATGGCCTGCCCAGGGAGGTGGTGGAGTCGCCGTCCCTGGCAGTGTTCAAGAGGCACCTGGATGAGGAGCTACAAGATATGGTTTAGTAACTTGTGGTAGCAATGAAAATGGGTGGATGGTTGGACTGGGTGATCTTGTAGGTCCTTTCCAACCTCGTGATTTTGTGATTCTAAGGGAAACTAGCACAGTTGCAGATAGAAACTCTGGGCATCTTCCGTGTGCAACATCAGCCATGCAGCAGTGAAACTAGGATTTCTAAACTGTGGCCATGTAGATGTCTCGATTTGCATCTCCAAGGCAAAAAACTTGGGATGGGATTACTCAAATTCCTTCCAGTGACTGTGCTGCATTGAGTAGAGGAGCCAGAACAGCATCTTTTGGGATGATCCTCGTTCTGAGTGAAGCTTGGGTTAGATGAGATTATACAGCCAGGAGGTAGATATATTGCATGGTGGAGAATCTCCTAAGGGTCTTTCCCTGATGCATACTTCCAGAAGAAGTTGATGTGTGGCCAGTGGTCTCATGTGCGGCCTGCAGTGCATCTCTTTTCTGATATTTGTTAGTCAGTGAGCTATCTTAAGCAGATATGTGGCCTTCATTGCCCTACTGTATGAGTACCTCTCAATCTTTTTAATGCATTGTCAGAGCATCTCAGGCGTGCAAGGAAGTAAAATTACTCTATTTCACAGATGGGAAACAGGGAAATTGATGGTGAAACTCTTAGAAGGATACAGATACCAAAGTCTTGCCCAACTGCCACTCTTGGCTCTTAAATCTAAATGTGCTTCTTCACTGATGCTCGTTTCTATATAATAGGTGCACATTTCTGTTGTTTACCATCATTTCAATCCAGGTGCTTCCATTGTGTTTCTGTACAAGTCCAGGTGCTGAACCCCACTCCCAACCCCTTTCTTCCGTTACCATCGTGCAGCATCCCTTTCTAGTCATATGATTATGTGACTTATATGCAGGAGCTACTGCAGAGCTTTACTGGAGGACAGGGTGTCCAGAGACTGACTTAAAGCAGGCAGGGCAGCAGGTTGCAAGAAAGGATTGACAGTCTGGGAGTCCTTGGCAGAAGTGGTGATGCAACTGGTAGTTTAATAGCTGCTAACTGAAGCAGATCAGTGTGGTATGATAGGAACACCGTGGCATAGCTCCTACACCTGTTTATAATCATTCACTCCACTCTATCCCTTTGGATCCTTCAGCACCAGAGAACTTAAAAATGTGCAAAGAAGGGCTGAAAATATGGTGTGAGGGGCTGCAAGTCCTGCGCTAACAGGACTAGTTAAAAATAAAAGGAGGTCTTTATAGTCTATGAAGAAGATAAAGAAGGAGAAACTGTTAAGAGGGGATTTAATTAAGTGTAAAATCCTAAATGGTACAGATAATGCCAAGGCATGTTACTGTTCATTGGCTGTCTCAGGGAGAGGACAGGCACCTGCAAAGGAAATGAGTTCAGCTCAGCTGATTTGACAGGGCTTATTCACACAAAACCTACAGATGCCTGTGCCAGAGAGAGGTGAGAGGAAGGAGCTTCAGTGTAGCACAGGTAAAAGGACATCCCAAGGGGAACAGGGGAGCCTAAGTGTCTTAGAAAAGGAGATGGATGATCTAGCGTCAAGCAGGAGGCAGTCTGGTGACCAGCTAGGAGCTTCCTGGCCTAGACCATGAACATAAAGGAGTGGTGCAAGTAGGAAGATCTCTTTTGTCTCAAGTTGGGTAAAGCTGCTGGGGTAGTATTAAGACCTTGACAAGACTCTAGTTAAAGAGCAGCATGACCCATTGCACTATAATGAATTTGTGGGGGAATCACATTTGCTGCACGCAGTAGAGCATTGTTCTTGTATACACCTTAAAATGTGTGCCACATCCCATGCCAGAAACCTGCCCTGGGATTGGCTCTGCCTGTGTTTCCAAAAGCTTTGCCAGGAACAGGGGAAGAAGCAGTTTAGAAACTCAAGGTCTCTGTGGTCAGTAACCCTTTCTGGTGCATGTTTACCATAATGTATTGTCCGCTGCCAGTATTATACTGGATCTTATTTGAAGTTTTAATTAAAGCCTAAGCATGAGAAATAGTCTAAGGAAGGAATTTGTAACTTTTTAAGTTTCATTTCCTCTAAGAAAACTTGAAAACATCACCTAAAATAAAGGCTTAGAAGCCTCTTCCTTTTTATTTCCTTCTCTTCCTTTGTCCCACCTTCCCCACTTGTATTTTTCTGTAGTTCAAGTTGGCAGTATAGCTGATAAATTCCTTATGACACGGTCCCTGCTCTGAAGGTTACGCTGAATAGGGGAAATGTCACTAAAGCCAGGATAGTGCTCCAAATGGAAGCCTTTCAGTACTAGTGGTGAGAATGAGGAGGGGAGAGGGCTGCAGGGGGGGAACTGAGGAAGGAGGGAACATATTCATTAAAATAGATCTGAGGAATTAGTGCAGTGCCTCCTCTTTGCCATGGCGAGAACAGATTCTGTAGTTGGTTTTGCAGTAGCACTGGAAAATGATTTCCAGAAATATGATACGTTGTGCAAAGATTTGCCAGATTTTCCATTTAGAAAAGAATAATGATATGAGTGAGGTATTTAGCTAATGAAAAATGTAGACAGACAAACAAAACCGTCCTCAAATGCCGTTTAGCTGGTGCACATCTCCTGGGAATTAGCTGCTGCTTTCAGTCTGGTTTTACCTGCTATTGCTCTAAGCTAAACTTTCCATTTATATGAGAAAAATCGGAGTCAGGAGGATTACAAGCACCTCCGCTTTTGATTTTTAATAAAAAGCCAACATTTACTTCTCAACAGTTAGCAGTAAGAAAGGGAATTAAACCTGAGGAGAGCGGGCTGACCTCCGGGAGCACAAGCATGTGCACACACACAGATTCTCCCTGTCTCTCTCCTTGTTGCTCAGTCCTTCTGCTGGCACACACTGTGCTATGTGCACACCAAGGTGTGTGTGTGTGCCTGGTGTGCTGCATGTTCTTGCACACTCATTTCCTCACGGCTGACCCCACAGGTGAAGATGCAGTGTGGCTGCTTCATTCATTCCTCTCCAGCTGTGTAGACGCACAGGCCTCCATCCCCTTTCTCTTATGGTAAGCCCCTTTTCTTACAAGCATCCCTAAAAACATCCTGTAGAATTGTACTCGGCTATTCAAAAGCAGGAATCTCATCCATGAAAGTGGATTTTAAAATAGTAAATGCAAGAGTGTATTTGAAGTCTGTCTTTTTTTGTTCCCTGCTTTGATAGCACACATTTACAAGTTTTCATGTGAAACTGTAACAGCTAGAAACTCGGTATTTGTATTTGAAAGAAAAGCTGCAAGGCCTCTGGTCTGCCATTGGGCTTTAGAAGCTGGGACTTTAGGGGAAAAAAACGTACCCATGTAGTCACAGAGCACTGATAAAATCGCAAAAGTAGGCAATATCAAATGAAACCGAGATTACAGAAGAGTTGGCCAGGGAATCCCCACACTGCTGCTTTCTCTGTTGTGTTTTCTAACCCTGCTCCAGTTAGTGCTTCCTGACCCAGCAGCAGGAAGGGGAAAAAAAAAAACCCTCTCTCTTCACTGCATATTTATGCTCCTGTGACAGCTATCACTGTGCCAATGCTGTCCTGGTAGCAAGGCAGTAGAGTTGGGTTTTCCAAGAAAGAATAACGCAGGCGGGGCCGAAGAAGCAGATGTACATTATTTGTATTGGCAGAAGGTGAAAAACAACCCAACCCCCTCCCCACCGAAAAGCACACTTATAATTAAAACCCAACAGATTTATTGCCTTGACTCATTCTGGAATTTATCAAAGTATCGCTGTGTGGCACAGAAGTGTGTGGCATGATTTACAGTGGAAAGGCACGGCAGCGATTCCCTACAGGAGAACAGAGGGAGCTTTGTTGCCGCTGTGATAGGACCAGACGTGGTGGGAGAACCTGGGGAAGAGAGTGCTTTGTCAAAGCCAACCTCTTGCCTTCTCCGTGTGTGTTTGCACAGATCTAGTCACATCGGGTGCTCTAATCATTCTGACGTTACGTATGGAGAAGCAGGCGTCCACAGAGCACAAGCTACTCTCTTCATCATCATCACTGCCTGCTTGTTTGTTTTTTTTTAACCTACTGATCAAGAAAACACACCAGAAATTGACATCGGGGATAATGAACACAAGAATGTGTTATAGATGGTGGCAAACTAGGAAACAGGTTTCTGAACTTTCTAACTTGTGTTCGTTTAAACAAATGGATTTATGTTTTCACGTGGCGTTCAGTAGTACATAATTTTTGCATTTCATAACACCAGGGGAGACCCTCTGTAGGCAATATAAGAGCAGTAAATTGTAGACCTGGCAAGTGGGCTGCGTGAGTCTTGTCATGAATGCAGATCTTGCCTCAAATTGTAAAGATGCGAGTTCAAATCCCTCTGGGGGTTCTGTTTTTATTAGTAATACTTCATAACTTTAATTCTAGATGTCAAATGGATCACTACACGTTCAGTACTTAATTATCTCCATCATCCAAAAATACCCTGCCTCTAATAAAAATATTTAACCAGCTCTTCCAGGAGCGTAGCGTGATGAAGGGCCCTCCCTATTCCTCAGAACGTCCCCTGTCCTGCTGATTATGTTTGTTAGGTGCAACAGTCAAAAGCATCAAATTGGCTGCCATAGGAAATGACTCCAGCTAGTTTAAACCTTTGTAGTTGTGGCAGATAAATTGCAGTCCTGTTGACTATTAGAGTTTGTATGAATTGCTTATATGAATCGTAGAGTGCTGCAAGGAAAGTGAGAAAAAGCAGACCCCGAACTTAGTAAGGTGCTCTATAATTATGGCCTTGTGGTACACTTTTTTCAGATGAGAGGAGTTACTTATTTCGTGCGGTGAATGATTGCGAGCTCTGATATTGTTAATACTCATGAAGAGTTTGTGCTTCACTTTCCACATGTAAGCTTTTCCTCTCTGTTACAAGCAGCACTCGTGGTTAAAATGAATTGTTTCTTATAGTGTAGAGTACAATAACTGCTGCTTCCATTCACTACTGGGCACTAACAAGCCCGGAGATTCCATCATCTTGCTGTCAGACTATTACTGTTTCCTATGACAATGTACAGAGAAAAGGGCTTTTCCAGAGCAATTTTTGAATGATTTCAGTCTTACCGCTGTGTTACTAATACTGTTTTGTTCTTGTTACTAAATGGCGTGGCTTTCACTTTGCGCAACAGCGCTTATTTTCAAGGATTGCATTCTGCTTATTACATCATTATATTCTGATTCTCAGATTGTACCAACATTTTCATCCAGTCATAACATGGAAGCATCATTGATAGTTTTGCTTCAAACTGGGGATCAGTTTCATTCAAGATGTTTGAAAGCCCTCTAATGAATCTGAGCAGAGTTTCAACCCAGTGACAGACGGATGTATTCATTCAGCTTATGCCTGGTTTTGCATTTTGTATTTCAGATGTTACACATGGCAGTAACAAAGTTCTGCTAATCCTTGATGCCAGGCAGAGCTGGTCAAAATGAGGATAAAACTGCTGGCAAAGTGTCTATGTTAAAATAATTCCGTTTGTTTGTTTATTTATTTAATTATTTCCCCCCAGTTTTGGAAACTCTCAGTGTTTTGCGGAGCAATGTTGCAAGGAATGATCTGGCAACTTTTGGATTTTTACCACACTTACAGAACAGTGTTGAGTTTTCTTGTCTGCCTGACATGGATTGGCAGAAGGGGCTGTGTGTACAGTTTCCACTGAAAAATGCCAATTAAGTAATGTACTACTTGTTGAATAATTAAAGCATCAGCCGGCGCACTCATTAAGTGTTCTCAGCAGCTGATCCAAGTGGTTGCATTGGGTGGTTGGGCACTTTCTGTGCTTGTTGACAAGGGGATTTATTTTTATTTATTTATTTATTTATTTTTTTTGAGATACAAACTGTCATTCTAAAACATCCACAGTTGTCACTGGGATAAACACATTCACAGTGTGGTCTTCAGCCTGTGCATTTCAGCAGGGCATCCAGACAGGCCGGGGGTGTTTAAAAAACACCAGTGGTGGCAATGTCTGACGACGGCAGTGAGATTCATACGGTGCATGAGTGGTACGACCAGCTTTCTTTAGCTATGGGGTGCTGGGCCCTGAGCTCGAAATGCCAGTAATTTCCCTCCCACCGTGTTGTCCTTGCTTCGTTCATCAGTTTGCCTCATTGTGCTTTCCTCTTCCCCCTCCCCAGCCTGCCCCACCGCTGCCTGCAGCCCAAAGTTTCTGCTGTGTCTTCATTTCCTCCTTGTAGATCAATTCAGGCTGTCCTGGCCAATTTGCGCTGCTGACTGGCCTCAGCAGCCTCCGTCCTTGTCACTGCCGTGCTGAATTAGAAATTAAACCATGTCGGATGAGAGCCACAGAGAGGCCTTCTACAGGTTATCGACGGAGTCTGTTGACAGTTTTCCAACCCACTCTCTTGCATCCCAGCCAACAGCAGCTAAAGAAACTGGGTCGTTCCAGCCAGAAGCCTGGCTGCTCTTGTCCAGCAGTGATGTCAGGAGTGGTTTTTACCCATCTGCAAGAGGATAGCAGCGTGTAGGAGCACTCGTTTGAACATAGACCTGCTCCAATCTCACGTATTAGGCTATTATAGCTTAAATTAGCTGAGAAATAGTCTTAAGCTTTGCTTCACTGCCAGCCATTTCTAATGTCTCTCCCTGAGTGCCTTCTGCAAACACAGGTCACTGCATAAGTGCATGGTCAGCGCCGGTTGGGGTACAGGTATTCATTTCCATAGTGTGAGTTCAGAGTCGGGAAAGTTAACATAGGAAAAGTATCTAACAGTTGACGTGGTGAATGGCAGCTCAGTTGGGTGAGGCTGGGACTCGGTTTTTCAAACCGAAGCTGTGCCTGTGCCTCATGTTTCCAACATACATGTTCAGCACAAACCCTCCCTTGCTGCTGTGACACCATATTCAGCTGCCCAGAGCAGGAGGCCCACAGGCCCTGAGCCCCAGCTAGCTGAGGCAGCTGAGCGCTGCCTGCAGGGAGCACACTGCTCCTGGCAGCCCGGTGTGAATTTGACTGGAAGGAGCATTTCTCCACTAAAGTAGGGAACAGAGTTCAACATCTTCAGGCACCTTGCTTCTAAAAATTAAAGAAGAAAAGTTAAAGGGAGAGTGTCCTGTTTGAGGAGATCAAGATGTTTTACGTGATGTACAGTTTGACCTTAAGATGTTGTTAGCAGTGCATCTGAGGAAAGAGCAGATGCTTCTAGATGAACCAAGGATTTTCTTTCCCTTATCAGAAGGCTAAAATAAGTGCTCTTTCCCTGCTGCTCCTTTTCCTCCGGTCCTCTGGCTGATAAGAGGCACATCAGTGTTATCAGACAAGGAGACAGGGTAATCCTCAAGGAGGAGGCCATAGCCCAGGAAGGCATTAGGGCAGTGAAGGCTCTGCATGCCCTGAGGAGAGGGGCTGCATCCCACTCTTTCTCCGTGGCAGGAGGCAAAGCAAGAGCTGGGCCCAGCTCTGCAATTCAGTCATGGTCTCACTGCCTTTCCCTGGATATTCGAGAGAAGCTGCACTGATGCGATGCAAGCCCTGCTCTGTAGTTCAAAGCCAGGTTAGGAAATCTTTGTATCTGAGAGCCAAGCTGGGCTCTTTGCAATCATGCTGCTGCAGCTGGACCTTCTCTAACTTTGGTTCTGCTCACCAAACAGAAGGTTCCAGCTCCTGCTTCAGGAGCTGTGTAGGCTCTGTCAGGAAAAACAAGCTGTGAATACTTATTTTAGTCAAGAAAGTGTGTGGTGCTCTCTGTGAGCAGCCCAGGGGAGAGATTGAGTGTGCAGAAAACCCAGTGTTCTTGCACAGTCACTTCTCCAACCCGAGCTACATTTTGAGGATGCTGAGCTCTGCCTGGCGTGGGAGGAACTAAGCTTTGTGCTGCTGCCTCAGCATTTGTGCCATCCGCTTGTGCCGAGCAGAGTTGGGTTTTTTTTTCCTCCTATTTTATTATTTTTCTTTTTGGAGCACTCCATGAAATTGTAGTGACTCTTTAATTATCTTGGGAGCTCCATGAGCTGTTTTGACGTGTTGCCTCTCTGGCTTTGGCACATGCTCTGGGCTGATGACACATGGTCATCGTTCTCCATCTCTGCATCATTCTGTCACCGCTGAATTTCAAAAGTCGCCCTTGGATTTGACGTGTAGGGATCTGGCCAGACTTTAAAAATCCTCTCCTGCCTTCAGACACCGGTGCAGGTAATAAAAGGGATTTATCAGCCTGCACTTCTCTGTGCCTGTGGGAATGAGCAAGGTGTAAATTCATACCGGGTTCTCAGGAGACCAGTGTGCCTCTTTCTCTCAAAATACTGTATAGCACAACTTCATTGTCTTGGGGATTTTTTTTTTTTTTTTTTTTTTGCAAATTGTATCTCAAGTTCATACAAAGCAAAACAGCTCACAACAATGGGCAAATGAGATGAGAGCCAGCAGTCAGAGGAGCCAAGAGCAGAACGCAGAGGGATCTGGGCCCAGAGAAAGAGGATGGGGAGATGTGAGCCGCGAGGGAAAGCAGCAGGGATAGCCGAGCTGGCAGGAGAGCTGCTGTGAACAGCGGGAACAGAGGAGGAGCCAACTGCTGAGCCAAGCTGTGCGCAGAGGGAAGAAGAAGAGGTGGGTGCGGGAAAAGGGAGATGGCAGGGAGGTCAGCTGGGTCCGCCGCAGGGAAGATTGCAGAGAAGGGGCGGGTGGTTTTCAGAAGTACGTGTTGTTGGAGCAGCACTGTATGAGTTCTGATAGGGAGAGATGTAAGTAGGCACGTACCAACACACACGAGGGACCCCGGAGAGCCACGTATCAGAGGAAAAAAAAAAAAAAAGATATTCCCTCTCCACAGCTGTGCTGGGCAAAAGCTCGGAAAGAGCTTTGAGATCAGTGCCCTTTAGTGCTGACTGATCCAGAAGTGCTCCCTGCTGGGGCTGCTTACACTAGGGCTTTCCAGCAGTGTTCCTCTGTCCCCCTAGTCCTTGGGTGTGCAGGCCAGCCACTAGCCACTTGTTTTCTTTTACCTCTCTTTTCTAAATTGGTTTGATCAAAACATAACCCAGAACCTGGGAGTCTAAATAATGGTCTTGCACTTCCCGTGTGGAGCTCGGTAATATTTACTGAGCCCGACGGCTTCATTCTCCTTGGCTCTGACTGCATTAATGGCTGGCTGCAGGGAGGGAGGGCAAGGATGAAGGATAGCTGAGAGGGGTCCAGGCGACACGGCTAACGGATGGCCTTATTAGAGACACTTTCCTGGGGCCTAAGTGGAGCTTTTTTGTCTGAGTCGGCAAGAAGTGGGTCATTTTGCTGGGCTGTCAGGCCCCAGCTCTCACTGGAAAGAGCATGCGGTGAATGCAGCAGTGTGCTGGCTTCTGGCTGCTGTGTCTGGCTGGGGCCAGGACAGAGAGACCTACCTGGATACTGCCCTTAGGAACCACTTCTTGTGGAAAAGCAGACCCAAAACACTAACAGATCCCACCCGGTTTGCAGGCAAAATGCTGAAGGAAGCTGGTAGGGAAGTAATGCAGCTAATGCCACTGCAGAACACTCCTCTCCCAGCTTTTATTGCTTCTCTCTGCAGTTCTCTGGAGGGGCAGTGCTGACTGATGAGGGACTGGCTCAAGCTTCTATCCATCTAATCTGGCAGCAGTTTTAAAGACCTAGTGGCAGCTAGGTCTCATTGGTCCTATGTCGGGTCTGACCTGCAGGGATCTGAGTCTGCCACAGCCTTGCAGGCTCCCTCTTAAGCTCTCGCTGCTGGTGGCTTTAGCTCTGCAAGTGCCTCCTTCTCTCTGTGGTACTGGCCCAAACTTGGGGATGTTACATGTTTACTCCCTCCTCCCATCCTTGCCATCATAAATGTGTTGATGGATCACCTGAAAAAAGCAGCATCAGAAGCAAATGAGCCAGAGTACACTGCAAGAGACTGCTCTGAGGGTATTTCCAGCTCAGCAGGAAACCCAGTCCTAAGAATTTATAGCTCAAGATTGCCAGAGTTGAAGTCTGAGATAGTCTCCAGTAAGATTTACGTTTCATTTCGGCACTATCCCAAATGCAGCTGGTGATCCCTGTGATGCTCACCAGTCCTAGGAACACAGATTGCTACCAGAGGCAATGCTGCGTTTATCCCAGCATATCTTCCTGAGGAGGGCCTGGTTAAAAGAAGAGAAAATGTGCTGTCAGTTCTGTCCTAGAGAAGCTGAGAAATGTACGGAATGATTTGAGGGATCCTTATTTGTTGATAGTCAGGGAGGGCTCTCTGCTGCATTACTCTGGCTTCTGTGTGAACTGGTGTTATGTGAGGGGTAGCTAAAAAGAATAGTACAGTTGGGGTAAAACTATTCCTGTTTCCTGAAATGATATTTGGGTTAAGTACCTCTGGCTCAGCATGGTGGAGAAGGGCTGCTGTGAGATGCTTTGGAGGAAAAACAGATGTCCGGGTGAAATGCTGTCCCAGGAGACAAAAACAAAGAGGAAAATTTGTTACAAACAAAAAAGGCCTGTTCTTCCTTTCTATAACAGTGAAGGTGAGGAGAAGGGCCGAGCACCTGACCTTCCCTATGCTCCATCCTCAGTTACGTTGTTTTTGAGGTCATCTGCTCAGACTGAACTGTACTAACCCTCAGAGTAAACTCTGCTTGCAATCCTGTGAGGCAGAAAGCGATGCAGAAGGCCAGTTTGGTACGGATTTACTGCCCCCTCACCCCCTTTTTGTACTCCCAGGAGCCCACCTTGTCCAGCTCCTTGGAGATGTGCTGCACATAGCATCCTCTGAGTTGCTGTTCTTAGTGAGACAGATGTAATAGCTGGTCTCTGGGATTGCCATGTGATTCAGAAAGGTGCAAGCAGCTCGTACCACACCGTGGCTGAATTACCTATTCACAGCAGACATTTTCTTCCTGATTGAATGAGGTTAATGAACATCTTATGCCTGCCAGCATGAGGGTATGTAGTCCTTTATCAAACATAGGCAATGATTCTGTTGTTGCTATAAAAGCTTGGCTCAATTTTTTTTTTTTCTTATTTTTAAATCCTCTTCTTTAATTTGCAGCAGTAAGTTTCAAAAGTTGCTTTTACATAATATGAGGAAAAGCAGTGCCTTTGGTCAAAAATATTTTGAGTCCTTTTGCCATGAGCTCTACAGTATGTCCACAAATAGGTTACAACTGGGAAGGATGGTCATTGTTTAAAAAGAAAAGAAATCCGATATGAATGATCAATTACTTGATCCCCCAAACAATCAACAGCCCGTGGCAGATTGCCGTATCCTGTGGCAGTAATGAATTAATGATTACCTTTAGATTAGGCTTGTACTGCATGCGTGAGACCCCGAGAGCATGGCTAAATTGGCTCGGATGGAGCTGGGATTGCTGAGTCTGTATCAAGCCTCCTTGGGCTGTGATCTTGTCAGAACTCATACGCTGAGCTGAAGAGTTTGATTAGGCGGCCGGGCCTGTGGGGAGGAAGCGGGAAGAGCCTGGACTCTTTGATAATGAAGGCTTGAGCTCACATACCTGCAGCAGGGTTTCAAAGGCATCAGGCCCTATGTGCAGACCCAGCCAGGCGAGCAGGCTCTCAGGGAGCTCCAGCATCACCATGGGGCTCATTGCAGTCCCCAGAGCGTGGCTTGGATCCCAGTGCAGCATGCAGAGCCAGCATGCCAGCCTCCCTCTCTTCCCTGGCCCGTGGGACCTCCCTCGGCGGCTGACATGATCTGGCCCGCCATAGCTTTTGACATGAGCAAGATCTGTCTTCCTGGCATTAGGGCCTCAATTAGCCTCTTCTATTTCTAATGCTCTGAATTTGCGTGGTGAGAGCTGGGATTAAGGACAGGCGGTCTTAACGCAGCTCCTATTAATAAATAAGGAAGATTAGGAGCTTTGTCAGAAAGACAGCGCTTCCTCCTTCATTTAATTATTCAAGAACACCTCGTGTTTAACCCTACACCCTCTGAACGAAGTAAATAAAAAGGAGTGAGATTATTAAAGATAACGTTTAAATTAACTTTTTATATTGTTGGTCAGGTAAGAAAATTCATCCTCCTGTAATTGAGTGATCCTGGTGCTGGCTTCTGCGGGTTTTGAAAAAAGTCTTTTGCTCCCTTTTTTGCATAAATACATTTTTCTGTCAGTTTGGGAATATTTCTGTCTGTGCTCGGGGACTGCTGTTCCTACTTACAAAGCACAAGCAGCAGCAGGGCAAATTTCTTCCCTACCAGCAGGCCACAGTTCATCTCCAGAGGGACCACATTTGGAATTAAAAAGGAGTGAAATTTTTGTGGCCCACTTTTCCTCACTGATACTGCCAGAAAGAAGGATGTGTAATGGACTTTCTGAGGTTATCTGAAGTTTTCATTGTACTGAGACCTCCTAACTCATTTCATAGTTGGTCCTCTAACAGGCATTAGTACCCAACAAACAACCTGCTCCCAAGGATGCACTCGGGCTGCAGTGACCTGGAGGTAAAAAGTACTTCATCCCATTCCTATGCAGCTAAATCCCCTCGGGATGCGTATCTCGAAGTGTGACTACAACAGTTACCAGATGTTTCATATCTTCTCATGCTCTATAAAGAATGATGACTAAATTGCAGTTTAGTGACCTTAGAGATATAAAAAGGGGGAGGGGGAGAGGTGGCTGTCTGGCAGAGAGCTTTACAGTAATGGGATCTTTGCCAGTATCATTCATGCTTGAGTCAAGGACTTTCATTTCCCAAAAAGAACTGGGGATTACTGCAGCTTCTGCAGCTGCCCTGCGAACAGGTACGTCCTCTCCAAAGATGTGGGTGTGCGCGAAGGCTTCCTGGCGTCAACTCTCCTCATAATAGGAACAACCATAGCAGAGGTCGAGATGCTTAGTCTCAAAAATCCTGAAGGAAGAGGTGGCAGCTATTTAGCCCCAGTATAATCCGTTCTTCTTCCGTGCCTCTGGCCACAGCGGGCTCTGCAAAGCCACCTCCTGCACGCTGTGAACCCTGATGCAGGCTGGAAGGGCTGACTCAGTGCATTCTTCTTCCATCTCGAGTTGCAGGGAACGATGCCTGAACAGCTAATGTGGATTAATTGTTTCTGAGTTGATGCATTTTTTTCCTCTCAGGGGGTCTTTGGATTCAGCCTCATTTGTAACAGTGAGCTACTCAGGGTCAGATGAGAGCCCTGAGACTACCATCATTTGGCTTGGAGCCTTCTCATAGTCTCTTGCCCCATGTTCATTATTTTGGAATATAAGACAAGATGCTTCCCAGCACGGGCCATTTCTTTTTTTTCTGATGACCTAAGATCAATAGGCTGTGTTGTTTCTAAGCAGACTGCTGCTAAACATCTCTCTGATTACATCTCCTGTTTTTGTTCCTAAGCAGGCCTGCAAATTTCTGGGCATGTAAAGGCACGTTCACTTTGAGGAAAACTTGTTCTACATCGCCTGTTTCAGAGCAATTTTCATCTAGGAGATTAGCAGAGCAGCACAGGGACATCTTAATGTACATTTGCAAAACTCAGAGTTGGTTTTTCAGGGCATCTATTCTTTCCAAGTTTAGAAGGTGCTTTCAGCAAATATCCTCTGCTGTTCACTTAACATCGACTGTTTCTGTAAATGTTCTGGCAGTGAACTTATTCAGTAGAACAGTCCCAGAAAGGGATACGTCTGAAGTCACCTAAATAAATAATGTAGGGGAATATTCACTGATTTCTCTGCCCAGCATCTCGTACAGCGCTGTGTGCTGTTCTTGCCCGTGTAATGGATTACCTTGTTCTCCATAAAACACGTGATGGGGATGGATTTTTGCCATTGAAAAAGCCTGCAGTGGCAGAAGGGAAGAACTCGAGATGAGCAATGTACTTCCCTCTCCATATATCCACAGCCTGTACAAACTCCTCCTGCTGCTTTCCTCCCTGGAGCCATGAAGGTCAGGATGCTGACGCTGACTCTGAAGCATGAGGAGGCATCCTCCCTCCCATGGAGGGCGATGGACCAATATTTTTTCTGACAGTGTTTCTCCCAGCTGCTAGCCTGCTGAGCCCTGGATCAAGCTGTGAATTAAACGTCCCTTGTCCACAGACCAGGCCTTCCAGCAGCCCTTCTGGGATCCCCACTGGAGCTGCGATTCAGCCAGCACCTTCCTGAAGCTTAGGGCTAAAGCCTCAGGGTGTGGAGCCCAGGTAAAATAAGGATGGTTTCTGTAAGCCCAGATTTGCAATTATGCGGTCACCGAGGAGCTCCTCCTTTACCGTAACACCCCCCTGGTCCCCAGGGGGTGACTCAAGCCCAGCTGAATCAAGGAGGGAACTCCTTTTGGGAAGGAAAATGATGACTTTTCCTTCACTTGGAGGACACAATCCGTAGGTGGGTAACAGTTGTTTTGGAATAATCGAGAGTGTAACAAAGAAAGGGGCTGGGAATGCTTTTCCATTTTCACAGAAGTGTGATGATGATAGGAGTGCTCGCTGTGAGATTTCATTCTGTGCAGAGTGAAACTATTTAAAGCAGCCGTACTCACGCACAGGGTCCTTTGCTGTGAGTGCTCTGTGTGCGCTGCTGCAGATGGAGGGTTGGTTGTGCTTTGCTCCACTTCAAATACATCTCCCTTTCACTCCCTCTTTGTCTTTGGAGAATGTCATGGCACTGAGCTGAGCAGGATGACAGTGCCACGTATCCTTTGTATGCGGAGGCTCAGGAGTAAGCATCCCTGCTGCAGCCTGGAAGCGTTCTCTTTGTAACAGAACGCGGGTGTGCACATAGTGAGAGGGAAGAGGAGTCCTCAGCGTGCTCTCCATACCTTTTGTCTGACATGGGGGCTGTGTGTGTTAAATTAAGACTCGTGCTTGGGGAGTGCGTCCTTTTATATAAGAGGGTCATCTCATAAGTGGGGCAGGTCAAAGCGTCTCGTGTCCCACACTAAGCAGCTTTGACCCATGTAATGCACATCAGACTGTTACTCTTAATTTGATAAACTGAACACTAGATTGATAATCCTGCCTTGTTTTTCCCTCTTCTCCTCTTTCTAAATATATCTCTGCTTCTCTGTCCCTTAACTGTGAACTTGTATCTACCTCTCTCCATAGATTAATCATAAATATGGATATAGATGACAGAAGGTTGAGGGCATGGTGGGAAGGCAAAGCTATCCACCTCATTTATCATTGCTACAGTGGATGTTTGGGCGGTGCCTCACCTGTCCCAGGTCCGTGCTTTTCAAGCAGGGTCAAGAGCAAAGGTATTGGAACAAACAGGTCACAGAGTGGCTAATTTTAGTCTTCTACTCTGTGTGGTTAGCTCTCTCTGAGCAAATGAATCTCAGGCCCTTGGCACGCTCTTGAGTGACTAGAAAAATTATGCCTGGTAATTTTCAGTCAGCTTGAGCAGATTTACATTGAGGTACGGAGAGTCAGACCCCTCGATTGCAGTATATTAACAGGATGAGCAAGGGCTTTTAAAAGGGTCAGAAAATGAGAGGGATCGGTCGTGGGCAAATATTTGTAGACAAGCATTCAAATCAGCATAAGGGTTTTGTAAAATTCTAAAGATTCAAGGTCACGGTGGTGGAAATTAAGGACTGGGGACTTTCTTTTTGACATCGGGCAAACTGATGGAAATATTAATTACAAATAATTTTAAAACCAGCGGTATCACTGAAAGCGTCAAGTTGAAGATGAACCAAAAAAGTCCCTCTGTCCTTCCAAGCCACACTGACAGCCGTGTTGTGTGCAGTGGTGCACCAGGGAAATATTCAGCTGTACCCAGTGCTGATGCACTCTCTGCTGACGTGCTGCATGCAGTTTTGGGCAACATGCCTTAAGGAAGAGGTAAACAAGCAGGAGAGAGCCCAGAGGGGAGCAGAAGGTTTTCCAGGAGGCTTTAAAAACACAACCTATAAGGGAAGGTTAAAAGGACTAGAATCATAAAAGTTTCACTTTTCTAAGTGGGAAAGGCAAAGAGAAATGTTAAGAGTCTTTGTTCCTATAAATTGTTCTTTTAAAGGCGGTATTGATCTGTTGTGCACTGAATCCTTAGATGAGAAGTCGGATACTACGAAGGCTTTCTAACTGTGGGAATGGCAACATGCTGGAAAGGGTTAGCATAGGTGGGAGAATGCAGAGCCTCTTTCATTGGCACTTCAAGTCATGTAGGCTGACGGTTACTCTCCAGGAGTGGGCTTGAAGGTACATTTGATCTGTCTCAGTGTGGTAGACTGGACCAAATGATGTTCTTGAGGTCCTGGCTGGTTTTACCTTGCTGCAATTGCTGTGATTCGACATGGTCAAACCAATCTGACTTCCATATAAGCCAGCTGTCTTTCCTTCACCCTACTAAAATTACTCCCGTCTGAAACAGATGAGATACCAAGAAATGAGTACATTTCATGTAAGCAAACTTTTCTAAATGCCTGTTAGGTTTGGTTTTTTACTCAGTCTCTTACAGGAAATTATTAAGGAACAAACTTGTCACTGGATAAGAGATAAAGCTGTATCACAAATAAAGTAATAAGAAAAACAAAATTTAGTGAATAAACACAGAGGGAATATATAGCTGGTTCTCATCATGAAAAGATGCCTCGGCTCAGTGAATGTGTCACCAAGCAGTGTTATGACTTGTGTTTAATATGGATTAATAACCCCAAAAAGGGAAGAATGCTTGGGAGGAGTTGTGTGTAGATAATGCAGCAATATTTCGGTTGCCCAAGCCTGGAAAATACACTGAGGAGCTCTGGCAATGAGCTCGCTGAGGTGGTTTACAAGTGTCGTGAGAGTAAATGAAATTCAGTGTAGCAGAGGTGATGCACTCAGGAAACAACACATCAGAATTAGTCATGCTCGTTTGTGGGTTCTAAAATAATTGTCACCACTCAAAAGAAAAGAACAAACAAACAAACAAAAAAAGACACGGCTGTGAGCAGCTCTGTGAAAACATTTGTTCAGCCTGTAGTGATGGCGAAATAAAAGCGTGGAAGATGAGAGAGTGCATTAAGAAAGGGGTAGAGAATAATAGCTAAAATAATACAGTACCATTATATAAATTGATGGTACGTGCTCTCCTTGTACACTCTATTCAGTTTGCTCACCTCATCGCACAAAAGGAAATAACAGAAATAGATGAATGACCAGAGAAAGGGAACAAAAATGACTGGAGTCTTTTAATAGCTTCTTCATAAGGAATGATTAAAAAGAGCAACACTGTTTTCTTGAGGAAAGACAAATAAGAGGCGTTGCGACAAAGGTACAGAAATAGTCACCACAGAAAATAAGTTCACTCAGCTGCTCCTATTTACTTTGCCTTTATTAGAAGAAAATAGGAGAAGCAATTACATGAAAAAGAAAATGCTTTAAACCTGTGAAGAGGAAACACTCTTTTACAAAATGCCTAATTAACATACGGGACTAAGTGCCACAAGGTACCACCCAAAATCAAAAATAGAGCAAGAGCTCGATGAGCTTCTAGGCAGACTCCTGTGTGGATACTGCCAAGACTCAAAGTCACAACAGCAAAGCTAAGAGGATAAGAAACACTGGACAAAGTAATATGTAAGACAGGAGAGTACAAGGGGTCTTGAATCTTCCTGTTCCACACTAACAAACAAAAAGCCTATTGGCATCTATTGGCTTGAGAGCAGGAGGGGATCTTCCTTTCCAGCACACTGCTGCGTGTGTGGACAGTGTGGGGGAGTACTTTGGAAACTCCTAGTACAAACTATTTGTAGAGATGGGATGTGAATGAGATGAATTGTTAGTTTCCTGGTTTCTGTCTTTTGAACTGTGGCATTTCGAAGGGTTTGGCAAGAGGGCAGCTGGCTTCTAGTTCCAATTCTGCCACTGCATTATTTTTGGATATTTCACATCTCTTCTTCAGTTTTCCTGTCTGTACATAGGATAGGTGTATTGGTGCAGTCTTGTAGGTTAAGAGTCTTCTGGAGGCTTAACCAGTTGTTGATTATTAGTTACTGTAACAAGCTGAGACGGGTGTACTAATGACGTTTAGCATGGTAGGCTGTGATGTCCAGGTGTTTCTGTGTCATTTTAAAAGTGACTGGCTGCTCTGTTTACAGGAAGGGGTTGTGTTCCCCTTCCTCATGCTACCCTGTGGTCCTATGGTCAGACTCGTTCTCAGGAACCTGCTCATGGATCAGGATCCTCTTTGCAAGACATTAAAAAAAAAACCTTTTAGCATTAACTTCCTATTTTGTGGGTGCCCAAATCCTTCATCTCCAAAATCAATTGTGATAACCACTGGTATCAGCTGTATTCAAATACACATTTGGGCCTGCAGCGCTGCCTCGCTTTTCCTGTCTGTATTAGTCAGAATCTAGGGCAATTTCTCTGTGTGCATGTTCCACCTGAGACTTGCAGAGAGTTCACTCTGCTGTTAGAGTAAGGAGCAGAAAGCATCAACTGCAAACCTGAAATTTGGGCGCCTCCACTCCACCTCACCTGCATGTCAGCTGTGCCATAGACTGTGCCAGGACACACAAACCCATACATCCTTCTTTTCACAGCAGCTCTGATTTCTCCACACAGTGACACACGTGTTTCAGTGAGCGTGTGTTCCTGTCATTCCCCAGCGTCCCATCTGGCACAGTTTGTGGCTGTTATGGAGCACACATTTACAATTCCCATCAGGCAAGAATAAACGGTTGTAGCTGAATCTGTCCCAAGTGATAGAGGAGTGTTTAGTCATTTCCTTACTAGGAAATAATCCTAGCAAGTACTTGGTTGGTGCTTTTTATTTCCTAAGTGCTTTATAAATATCAGTTAATCCTCAGGTACCAGCACACCTCTGGCTTGACTGTTTGCACCAGGAGCTGAACATCAGCTCTCTGATCCTAGAGGCAAGAGCCTTAACTCTCTGAGCTAAACAGCCAGCTCCAGTAGTCTGTCTCCTAAGGTGTCTTTAGCCTCTCCATCTTCCTTGTTCATGACCACGGAAGGAGATTGCTGCATTATTAATTTCTGATGCTCTCTTAATACCTTCCATAAGTGAGGAGAAATACTTCTCCTGCTGCAAAGAGAAACCTGCCGGGTTCCAGGGAGATGCTTTTCTCTTCCTGCCCATCAAAAGTGGTGCATTCCTCTAGATAGGTTCTGACCGGCAGAGAGCAAATTGTGATTTAGATTTTTTTCCCGAAATCAATTAGACTCTTTCAGTGGTAGAAGCAATTTGTGTGACTTTCAATCTTTTGCCTCAGACTGATCAGCACTTTTTGAAGAATGTGGAGCCAATGTCGCTGCTAATCCAGGTAAATCAGCCATATCTGGAGACAGACGGACAGAGAGGGAAGGAAGGGAAGCTATTAAAACCAAGGAAGGCCCATCTCAGGACTAAAAGGCATCGGTGAGGTGCCTGATTTATAGGAGAAGAGTTGCCTTCCAGTCATTTTTAATGGAATATTATTAAAGGAAAATCAGGAGCTGTGAAACCTTTTGTGTCTCATCTCCTAATGTATTTATTTCTGCAGCAGGGAACCCTGTTAACCCCACCAGGTAATGTATTCCTCAGCTGGCACAAGTAGCAAGGTTGTCCCCTAGAAATTTTATTACGGAACAAACTCTGTTAAATATTTGCACATGAGAAGTCTGACTCAAGGTTTCAGGGTTCTGCAATTTGCTTCCAAAGGAAAGTGCCTTGTGGAGCTGCTGAGTCTTGCTGTGTGTGGCTATCAGATACCATCGTTGCCACCACTCTCTGCTTTTTTTCTTTTCCCAACATAAATTAATTTAGATAGATAGACTGCTAAGTAGATGCTTGCCTAAAGCAGTGTCAGCCTCTGGGCAGGGGTTGGGTCATGCTTCCAAATTGCTTTCCCATAATTTTTCAAGCAAACTAATAGTGGAGATTGTCGTCATTGTAAGGAAGGTGAATTCCACATAGCAAATGACAAACGAGCCTCAATCTTGCAAACACTTAAGCACCTATTTCATTTTCTATACTGTGAATAGTCTTAGTGCAGTTGCTGGCAAATCTAAAGATATTGAAATGTCAACCCCAAATATGAGTAATGTGGAAAACGTGGCTTTCTTGTGATATCAGTGAAGACTCTACAGGAGTAAAGGTTGTTGGACTGGATCTGTCCTTTGCTTTCTTCATTCTTGCTGTCACCATTCCTCATCAGTAACACTTCCTAGTGCATGCTGAAATCCTTACAGAGATGCCAAGACACTTTTTCATTGGCTCTCCAACTGGCCTGTTAGTGCAAGAGGAGGTTCTCAGAGGCAGCCACCATTATGGCTAACACAGTAGTTAAGGGGTCTTGCTCAAAACTCAAGGCATTTAGCTGCTTTTGCATTAATTAATGAGCCACAAGCCTTCAAATCCCTTGCAAATGTAAATCAGCAAGTTGCATGTGTGCATCTTTATACATTCCTGCAAGGTGTCTCCATCAAAAGGAATCACCCCCTAGAGTCATTGGTTTCAGCCAGAACAGCGACACAGTGGGAAGCATGTTTACATTCAGATGTTACCACCTCAAAAGCAGAATCAGTAAAAACACAGTTTTGATTTCATAGGATCAAATAAGAGAACATCCCAGTGCTTCTTTTCATTCTACCAAGTCTTTTAAGCAGCCTTTGTTTAAATAGCATCAAAGTAGCTATAACCAAATTAGGCAAAATCACATAGTAGCCTGATGAGGAAGGTATAAGCTTTTTTTTCCTCTAGGACCTCCCACAGTATGCCTGCTGAATGAGTTTTGATAAGGCTTAGCAGTGTGTGTCACTGCTGCGGGCACGCTAAGAGCAAGCCTGCCATTGTGCTTCTTCAGGAGCCTTTGTGCAGCAAAGCAGTAAATGGCAACACGAGATAAAAGCTGGTGGAGAACTGGAACCTCAGGCAAGCCAGAGATCCAGGTTACGATCTCAGTGTCACTGGCATAAAGGTGTAATAACATGAAAATGGTTATTGCAGCTTCTGAGTTCACCTCTGCCTTAAGTCGGTCAGATTTAGGTTTGCACAATGGATCCGTGCCCGCTGACACAGGCGTGGGTCACGCAGCACTGTGTGGATGGACAGAGGGCAGTTTCTTGTGATGTCTCGGTTATATCTCATTCTGGTTCAGTGTCAATGCTTTGGTGCCATCATAATGGACACAGGTCCATTTAAATTCACCTCAGGCTCCTCACACGCACCTGCATGAGCTGGAATTGTGATGTATTGGGAGCATATGGCGAGTTCTGGGAAAGCAGCCCTGCCGGGGGAGTATTTCATCAACCAGTGATCCAGAAATCTTAGCTGGTGGTTCGGGGCAGTCATGTAAGAGCCCCAGTTCCACTGGCCACAAAAGCTCTCAGATGTTGCACTTCTGGACGAGACTTTGCGTTGCTGCTGGGCAGTGAGGCTCTGATTCCTGGGTTGAGGGGGAAGTTTCCCTAGAGGCTCGCAGAAAATGCTACAGTAAAACCAGTTGAAAAGCTGTATATTTTTCCCCAAATGGCAAAGTGATGATCTTGCAAAAAGTTTCCATTAGCAAATTTCACATACTCAAAAGGTCCTCCATTTTTTAGCTGGGAGATATTTCTCCATGTGAAAAGTCTCTTTCTTTTGACGGAAAAAAAGTTTCTTCATTTATGCAGGAACCCAGATTTCCATATAAAAAGTGTTTCAAAAGATGGCTTTCAAGCAGATGCAAATCCATTCTTTCTCCAATCCAGAGACCGTGGAGTGCACTCATCTACAGTTGCAGTTGGTTTCCCACTCCCTCTGCCCAACATGTCCCCTAGGAGAGCACCTGAGAGCCCGGCCCTGCTCCTTAATCCCAGCAAAAGTTGTTTGTGCTGCAGCTGCTCCCTGAAGATTGCTGCACGGTATGAAATGACTGTGCACAACGTTTACTGATACACTGTGTACTTCTGTAATGGAATATTTTCTTCTCTTTAATACACCCTCATACCCTTCTCCTCCTTCCATGCTTTCCTCCAAGGGAATATGAGCCTTTTTAATTTTAGGTTTTCATTTTGTTTTGGTAGATTGCAGTATTGTTTATTGCTTTCTGTCTCTCTGAGGCTCCCATACAAGACTTGGCTGCATCTGGCTTTTATCTCAGGAAACTCCAAGCTTGCTTCTCTCTTGACCTCGCTGCTGGGTTCTCTCTCTCTCTTTTTTTTCTTTTTTTTTTTTGCCTTCCGTTTGTGCTAGGAAGCCCTTGGGCTTCTGTGATGCTTTTCATCTTGGGACAATGGTCTCTTGTATCTGACTCTGCTGTTAGAGGAGGGAATAACGAGGATGGAGTACAATGATTGTTTAATTAAAATGTGCAGTGTATGCATTCAGAGGACTGTATTTTATATATATTCACTATTTGTGCATACGTATGCATATGCATGTGCATGGATACATGTCTTACTGGTAATTGCTCTGAGCATCTTTCTTGCTTTCCTGTACTGCGGCAATCACTGTTTGCTACAGGGGAAAGGAAGAGCAGAGAGCACACAGAAATGTCACAGCTGAGAGGGTTTCTGTAATCCTCCAACATATGTTAAACATTAAAGCTCCTTCAGCAAGTCTGATGTGCTCACAGTCATCATGGGACCAGCAGTTAAAGCGCCCCAGTGCTGCCAGGAAAACGTTATCCTGGCCCTAATTGAGAGCGACTTAACTAATGTTTCATTTCCTAATTAGTCCTTGTCAGCCGCTGGAAGGCCGCGGATGCTGCTGGTGGCACGGGGCCCATCACTGCTGTAATTGAAGTCGTTCTGACAGTGCAGGGCTTTGGGGTGATCCATAAAGTAAGGCTGATGGTTTGGGACCAAAGCGAGTGGTGGAGAAGAGAGGGTCAAGCATCAGCTGAGGCGTCATGTGAGCGTGCTGTGCCAAACCTGAGTGGTCATGGATCAATTCTGATGTGACAGAGATGGCAGGGGAACGGTGAGGGGACGAGGAGATCACTCTGCTGAGCGCAGGTGGCTGGAGAAAGCTCGCCAAAGAGAGCTGCTGTTACTGCATGGAGGCGAGGAGGAGCAGATCCCCTTCTGGAGGGCAGGTGATGAGCAAGGACAGACCAGCTGCGAGGAGACAGCGTGAGTTTGGTGGGAAGAGCTCAGCCGCAGCTTGCTTGCTCTTGAGTGCTGTGATTGAGCTCCTGCCTTCCACACCATGCCTGAATGGGTCTCTACTGGGTCAGGATGTCTCTTAGCCGTGGTACTGAGGTACCTGCAGCAGAGCCAGGGCTGCAGGCACTGGGAAAAGTGCCACGTCAGGCTGGGACAGAGCATTGGGATAGCCATTGGAAAATAAACTTCTAGAAGCTTCTTTCAGTTGGAGATGGGAGGGGGGGAACAGAGTTTGCAATCAGATTCTAGCCAGGAAGAAGTGATTTGTGGTTGCTTGGCAAGGGGGTTATCTGCCTTTGCATGCCAAAAACCCTGGTAAACAGTAGGCTGGGATGTATCTTGTGGAGGAACATGGCTCATCGCACACATCGCAGGATTTGTGAAGGGGAGCATCTGGGCACCCGTGGGTTTGGCAAACACAGCTGGCAGGCACCTGAAGGACGAGTGGGCAGCAGGAAACTTGCAGGAAGAAAATACAGGCAGAGCCAGCTCTGAGGCACGTCTAGCTGTGCTCTGGGTGCTGTGGCCCTGCCCACGCCTCGAGTCATTGTGACGGTCACAAAGGAGGTCTGCGGGTAATGGAACACATCACAGGATGCAGGTGTGCAGAAAGAACAGGGACAGGAGTCAGATCTCTAGGTGGATGTGCAAGCGCCATGGTGAGTAAGAAAAACCCAATAGCTTCTTGCTTAATGAGCACGGTTCAGTTGTTCAGGCTGTAAATAGATAAGCAAGTGTGGATTTGTAACACAGCGTCAAATGAAGGGAGAGAGCTGGCTAAGTGCTGGGTGATGTGTTGTCTTAGTGGGATGATGTTCAACATAGGCATCTTTTCCCAGAGACTCTCCAGTTTCCTACCCATAAAGGTAAAAGGGGAGCTTTCAGATGCATGTGGAAGCCCACTGTGTTTGTAGTTTCCATAGCAAACACTGCGCAGCCTGCTCCTAGCTCCTGCCCCGGTGATTTCCCTCTTTGTACCACTTGCATTGCTCGGCCTTGTTGCCCTCTGTGAACCTGTGAACTCAAACACAGCATAATAAATTCCCACTTCATCCCAGGTGCCTGTCAGCCTGCATCTCCTGCAGTAAGGTGAAGGGGGAAAGAGGGGTCTCGTGTCTCTTTACCAAATCAGGCTGGCTCTCTAATGCCCCATTAGCATACCACACACAAGCATTCAGCTTTTAATTAGTTACGTGGTGTGATAATTAAGTAGCATTTCTCCACAATTTTCCTCTTGTGTGGAGTGGAGGGGAGGGGGACGGTGCCTGTTGGGGCTGGGGTTGAGGTTGTGTTAACACTGTGAGTAATTGCAACCCCAAGGAGAAGGTGAAGCCAAACGCAAGCTCTCCTGGGGAGCGGGGGAAGCTGCCTTAGGCTGGCTTCATCTCCCTCCCTCACCCAGCAATGCAGGCTTCCCCTCCTTCTCCCTGCAAAGCACTACGTGGAGAAAAACATCTCCCCTGACCCTGAGCTTGTGCTCCTTCTCTTCCTTGAGGGGAAAAAAAAAGAAAGCCAGCATCTTGCAAGAACAGCTGCCTGTGCTTATGGGACTGCTATGGGGAAGGGACTGTCGGGGGAAGTGCAGGATTGAGAGAGCCATGGGCTGTTCCAGAGCTGGGGAGCCAAGCAGGAGCAGTAACACAAGGGAATGGGACATTGACAGAGTGGGGCAGGAGAGAAACGGGGGCAGAGCATGAAGGGCTGCGATGTGCCGTAGATTTGGTGTTTGGCTCTGCAACAGGCATGGGAGGCTAAAATAGCTTTCCTGCCATGAGGAACAGCAAGGGCCCATGCCCAGCTGCAGCAGGGCAAGCATGGCCTCCTCAGTGGGGAATCTCTTATTGAAGTGTGGAGCAGGTATAATTGATCCATGCAAAGCAGCGGCAGAAATAAAATAAAGCCTATTACCAACGCGGCCTGTTGTTTCAGTGGCGTGCACACCATTGGGCTGCTTATGACAGGGAAACAGATGGTAATTCTGTGAGCCTCGCACATCCTGGCACACATGGAGATTCAAAGAGTTACTGCATCATGGAAGAGGCAGATGCAAGTTTGTTAGGTTATAAAACAAAATACAATTTCATAATGAACTCAGCAGCCATACCATCCCTTAGCCAGTTCAAAATTGTCTGAGTCGAATATCTCCCCACTCCCTGATCAAAAATTCAAATGATAATGAACTGTAAAATATGGTGGGCTTTTCTGCTCGTAAGATATGTGGGAGCAGAGCTTGTGAAACAACTTTTAAATAATTTCCAGAAAGACCTTTGGAAAATTATCCATTGGACTTCGGTCTGGCTGCATAAATCTCTTCCAGGCCTCGTTGGACGTCACTGCCAAACCATGCCCTTGGCTTTCATCTGCTAAGGTGAGATCTGGTGTGTGGATTTGCCTGCTCACCTTGGTACTTCAGGCACTCCTGCCTTGCCCAGCAGGCAAGGCTTTTGCCTATCTCAGGCAAACATCTGCTAGCATCTTTGCTTCCACGGAGAACAGCAGCCTGCCTATGGAAATGGCCAACAGCTCCTTCATAGCAGCTCACTTCCCTGTTGGGCAGCTCTGAGGATGAGATGAGTGCTTTGCCCCCTTCCTGCTCCCCCACCCTGCCTCCCTGCTGTGCCAGTGCCTCATACTGTTGCTGTGCTCTTTGAGTCCCAGACCTGTTTTACCCCAAGCCTATCACTCCTGCCCAAATGTGCTATGATACATGAAAGTGTCCAGTAGGATAATCATCTGCAATTACCAAAAGACTTTTTTTCCATTGACGAAGCTAGGCTTGGAGTTTGGAATACAGGACGTAAAAGACCAGTAGAATAGAGCTTGATTGATAGCTAGCATGATTGCAAAACTACAGTACCTGCATCCAGACAGCTATAAATTGTACCACAGTGCCTATCAGCCAGTTTCTCTTGAAACATTTGATTAGAGCTTCTTTCAGCCACCCTTGGCCCTCCCCAGCTGCTAGGGAAAGGGCTTTTGTATGAGAAAAGCTTACGTGATTCAAGCTGAAATCGCGTCCTAAATATTTGAAGCGACATGAATTGAACACCCACATCTTTTTCTATGGCACTGAAACCGACTAGGGAACTGCCTTACAAAATGATTGAGCATTCAATAGCCAAGGCATAAAATTGCTTGCCCAAAATGAAATGACAGAAATGCCAGAAGATTATCTGCCTAAGAAAGGGGTTCTTTTTGTGTGTGGGTTTTTTTTTTTTTTTTTTTTTTTTTTATGTAGCCACCGGCACAAGTGTCTGAGCAAAAGGCAGATTTTTGCTGTATCCCTCACCTTTTGCAGTTTCCCTTGGGAAGAAGGTACTCACAACTTGGGAAGTTGCCCTCGCATCCCATTGGGAAGCACCATAGCAGCATCACTGCACACTTAAGCTCAAGGTTACTAACAGAACAGGGACTTGAATCCCAGAGTTCTTCACACCATGCCCTGTTTTCTCCCCTCTTCCATGGAGAGCTGAGGGCTGGGGAGCGCACAGCCAGTGTGAGTATGTCAGTCACGTTTTGCAAACCTGTGCACCTATATAAGCATCCTACCCAGCTAAAATGGCAATGGGCAGAGACCTCCCACGCAGAGCTGTCAGAGCAGCACATATTTATTTATTTATTCTCTTTTGGATAATTTAGTTTAAATCAATGTGACACACACTAGTATGTTTTCTAGTATAAATCAACAGGAAAATATAGTTCTGTCCTTGTTATGTGTACAGGCTGGCATATCCATCTATGTGGCTGAGAAGACTCAGGGGGGCCTGACAATGAAACTTCCCAGAGGAAACTAACTTCTGCATTCCCTCCCCCAAATGTCTGTTGCCTCTGCAAGCACTTTTACTGATGAGAATAATAAGCTTTCATGGAGAGAGGCTTGCAACATGTGTTTACTGCTGGGAAAGAATGTAGATAGAGGTTTAAAAGGAAGCAAAATAAGGTATCTCGATCAGAAAAAGTGGCAGTTTAAGCAAGAGAACTCAGAATTGCTGAGGATCCTTGAACTTGGTTTTGGGATTCTTTTGATGGAAGTAGAAGTGAAATGAAACCACTTAGCAGTTTTGAATCAAAATATCGGCTACGCTTGGCAGAAATCTGTGAATCAAATTATTTTTTGTATGTATAGCTGTTAAACAAAAGCTGAATACGTTTTCCAGTACTTGATTTCTTCAAGTATTTGCATGGGAAAGAAAGTACCACTCCACTTCTATGGAGCACTGAGTGCAGAGGATTTTCACAGTCGGACTCCATTGGCCAGTATCCGAACTGAGGCTCCTAACTCTTCTATTCCCCCCCTGTCGCAATATTCATGAGTTTCCATATTAAGATCCCAAGCAGGTGAAACTTCAGCATGATACTCATGCAAAGTGAAAGAAAAGCAGGCCTGGGGAGAGCACAAATTGTCAGTGGAGGGAGTGATGGATCTGCCTTTATCATCATGCAATCCTTCTGCAGCCATTGTGGAGCTCTTCCATGTGGAGGGACACAGGAGCAGGCAGGCTTTGCAGGCTGGTTTTCAGGTTGTTTTTCTAAAGGAGAAGAGGGCAAATCAGCTGCAGCGCACTGACATTGTGGAGTGCCATCTTCAAATGGGTGCAGGTGAAAGGGAAACACCAGATTATAGCAACCAGCGTTTGATCTCAAGGAACTGGAGAAAACTGCAGTGGGAATGGGGCGTAGCAGTGGAGGAAAAAAAGCAAGCTCTAAAGGAACTGGTCTGTGCTATCACGTCCACTGGAAACAGGTGGCTTGCTGCAGCTTACGATGCTGCTCTGTCTTCTAGGCACCTTGACACCAAGAGGATGCAGACAAATCAGAAAGAATCCAGAGAACAGCAGCTAGGATGATTAAAGGGCTGAGGGATTGACTTATTAGGGAAGAAGATTAAAGGAACTAAATATGTCTAGCTTGGCTAAGTGGCAACTTAAGACGGGACATGAATGATAACAATCCACCAGCTTTTGAAGGATGCAAACAGCTAGGAAAGAGAGAAACGGGGAGGAATTGACAAGTCTGGTTCAAGGGGTGAAGAGTAGCTCACTGAGCATATGATAATTTAGGTCGAATAGCCAACAAACAAAGAATCCCACCCAAAATCCTGGATAGCTGATGAGACTTTAAAGGAAATAATAGACAGTAAAGTGTGAGTTGCATTTAAATAGAGATGCACCGTAAGAACTAGACCCTGTGTTTGGTAGTCTTCTTGGCAGTAGTCCATCAGGACTGCTGTCCTTCCTAGGCCAGTCAGTAATTGCTCCTCCTCGGATCGTGGCTGCTAACACACGCAGGTGAGAGTGCCATGCTGGGAGCTCTGCTGCCAGCAAGGGCAGTTCCACTGGGAATGGGAACGACAATGTGGGAATGCTGTGAGAGAGCACTCAGTGTTCTCCTCCAGTGTTTTTGGGGAGATCTGAAGCACTTGAAAAGTCCGATTATCTTTGTGACTTTATCTTGCCTTTGGGATTAGAGATCAGGTTCACGATTCCGTCTTCTCATTTTCTTCCTTCACATCACATAGCCATGGCACAGCGCATGTGCTGAGCTGCCAGAAATGCTGCCTATTATGGAGCTTGCTGTACCGAAAGCGTGAAATGGAGGTGTCAGAAGGATTCGTGCCACTAATTAAGCTGCTGTATGTGGAATCATAAGCGTTGTCAGTATTTATCCCCTACCATGCCTTAAGGCTCTGCTGTGGTGTCTCTCCTCTCGCTGGCTCGCTGTCCCCCACTAAGCTGCCTTCTGAGGGGACTCTCTCTTTGTTGCCAGCAGGCCTTGTGTGGGTCCATGGAGAAACTGAGTCTGTGTGTCTCGGGAGAGCGTCAGAGATCTGGACCTTGTCAGGGAGGCATTTGGGCTGGGCTGCATTCCCTAACCAGACAGCACACAGCTTTCAGGAGCATCTGTAGAGGTCATGAACAGACAGCCAACGTACCACTTGCAGGAGGAAAGGAGATGACGGTACTGTCACCAGTAATAGAGAGCACAGGGTCTAGGTGGCATTCCTGGCACTACGTTTGGCTTAGCAGTCCTGCCCTAGCCGTGCTCTTGCCCACAGGAGCCCATAGGAGAGGATGAGGCCCAACCCATCTTTTTGCACTGTGAAGATGGGGCCTTGGCTCACCTGTCCTTGCCACACTGTGAGCTTGCTCCATGCAGTGAGGACCGGCACTGCCTGTGCTGCAGAGGAAGGCCCTCATCCCTTGGTGGAGTCTGTGGGTCTGCACATCAGCCCCCTGTAAGGTATGGAATGGCTGAAGGCACCAAGGAGGCTTCCCACTGCTCGGCATCAACCCTTTCACTGCACCTCAGGGCCAGGCCAACATCCCCTATATTCCCTATAGGTTACCTAAACACCTCCAGTGGGGGGAGGCAGTGCCAGCAGCTCATAACACAGAGGTGTTCCTGTACAATAAGTTCTGCCCGACTGCAGGCCATCCCCCCACCAGGCGTGTGATCAAGTACAACTGGCTGCACCCTCCCCGCCCCAGCCCCCCTTTCGCACAGAGGCTGTTTTGCAGAAAACACCATGGGGAAAGCGGCTTTTGCTAAATGTTTTATAATGTGCCAGGGAACCTTTATCAAACATTTAATCCCAAACCTGGCTTTGAAGCAGGGAGGCATACAATTCCGTAATTAATTTTTTTTTTTTTTTTACCTTCTTTTGCTAATCGCTGATAAAAAGCTTAATTCTATTAACAACTCGACTTGACAAATTGCACCGTTCAACGGAAGCGTTTAGAAATTAATTACGCATTTTATTGCATAAGATCGGATAAACAGGGGAGCGCCGGCTGAGCGGGAGAGGAGCATCAGTGCTGGGCCCAGCGCAGCTGCTCTCTGCATTGGTAGCCCTTTCCTTACACCATCTTGGAGCTTGTGATTTACATGGCGAGAGAATCGCTGACGGGACTGTTTTTCCATTTGTTTGTTCTGGTCTCTTTGCTGATTGCAAAAGTTCCACGTAGGAGAGTTTATTTTTGTAAAGGTGAATTGCAAAGCTACGGTGAAAATTCAGCTAAGCACAAATTTCTGTGCTGAACAGCCTCCGGGGGGGATAGCCGGGCTCCGTGAGGCTGAGGATAATGAGAACAGGGGATGGCGGAGCAAACCGTGAAGTGAAAGAACAGCAAACCGTTGTCGGGCACAAATGGGCAGACTGGGATGAAGGGAAGCCTGGCAAGTCGTACGTGTAGCCAGCAAGAGAACTGCTGGGTTTGTATTTGTGTATGCGTGTAAAGGTGCCCATGTATAAGCACACATGTATGCACAAAGACACAGATATTCTTGCAAATTCCCTATTGTGAAATACAGAAACAGTTTGTGGTTTCATGAAGATATTCCAGGAAAAAGGGAAGAGAAAGATATACCAAAATGGCAGGTTCGTTTTGTCTGCAATCCTAACATACCACAGCTGGCCACAAGCAGTCCGTAGTGATGTTGAGGCTCAGAGCTGCATGAGCAGACCTCCAGGTTTGCAGTGAAGTTTTCCTTCTGGCTCTTTCTTTGAACCTTCAGTGAGATTTGGGCCCATTCCTGTTAACTTGGAATGCGTGGATGGCATTTCTCCATCCTTCCCACGCTGCTGCCTGTGTGCTGGCTTGTTTTTCTTTCGGCTTTGTTTTTATTTCTTAGAGGCACACCAATAACCTTTCTCCTTGGCTGCAATCCATGCTGTTGTGACCCTGATGAGTTCCAATCTGAATCTGGAAAAAGCAAGAAAATGAACTTCATTTCTCAGCACTGCCTCATTTTCCGTAGGTGGGCCTGGCAAGTGCGGGTCCCCACAGCCAGCCCAGCCAGCTGGCGAGCACTCACTCATGATTAGGGTTTGGGAAGAGAGGGTCACTGGGGATGTGCTGGGCATATGCACATCCCTGTTTGTAGTGTGTGGACAGTAAAACCCGTGTACCAAAATAGGGATGATTGAGGCCTCCCTTATTTCCCTGGTAAACGCAGAAACAGCCTCATGACTGAGGAACAGTCCACAGGCACATCCTGACTTGCCCTCCTCTGCTGCTTCCCTCCTTCATGCGCACAAGCTTCAGTGAGTGGTCAAAGTGTGAGAGCATAATGATGCTCCTCTGGTATCTCAGTTCACCCTGCTCCCCTAATTGCAGTAGGCAGAGGGAGGGATGAGGCACAGGGGAAGGCAGGACCGCATCAACAGAGAAGTCGTTGATGCCTCTTGGCAGCACCTCTCTCTCTTTAGATGATGAATTTCCTTTACTTTGTTGGCATCGGTTGGGATTCTGTAGTTAAAGCTAAGTTTATACTTCCCCTTGTTGGCTTGTTTTTAGCTTTCTAACCCATGTTAGGAGAAACTAATTTGTTAGCAAAACAAAATATTCCAATCCAGGCAAAATATGCCAAGGAGAGGACAGACTTCTTTCTGTCTTTTGTTTGCTTGTTTGTTTGTTTGGGTTTTTTTAATCATCTCTTCGCAAATACAGAATTACAGGTGTTCATGATTTGCCATATCATCCACTAACTTCATCATCTCTTATTACATCTCACTCTCTGACGCAGGCACTCCCAGCCACTTTGGCTTGCCAGAGCTCATGGTGTCGCACCCTCGCACAGGTATTTTTCACAGGCAGCAGCTGGCAACTGGAGAGAGGACCCCTCTAGGTGGGGGCACAGCCAGCCCTCAATAGCTTGCGCTAGGAGAGGGAGTCATGGTGATGAAAGGCAATCGGAGAGTAATCGAGTTGTGGGAGCATAGGAGAGGCAGAAACAGATATACAGATGGTGCACAGCAACTAAGAAAAGAAACATGGTAAAGGAGTGAAAGAAAAATAAATAAAAGTTAATAGAGCTAAGCAAAAATACTGAGAGGAGAAATATAGTGCTGCTGAAAGAGGTAACAGAATGAACCCAGGGACAGGCAACAGGGACGCTGCTGAGAAAAAAAATATTAACAATAAAAGATAGATCACAGCGTGCTAGGCGGCAAGAAATAAACAGCAAGTTTAGACAATTTCAAGGAAAACTATTGAGTCAAAATGCGTAGAGGGAAAAGGGAGAGAGAGGAAAGAAGGCAAAGTGGGAGAGAGGAAATTCAGAGGCACCTTTGAAAATGAGAATTAAGTGACTGAAGCATCGGTGCCAAATGAGTGTGGTACGCCAAGGTCTGAGGCATTTAGCAATGAAATCCAGAGGGAGCAATGGAAGCTGCCTGGTGGCACAGCCCCCAGCCCACCCCTTATGCTGCACGACCCCACAAGCTGCCCACACTGGGACCCACAGCCCCCATCAGCCAGGACAAGTGGTTTAAGGAAGGGATGCAGGAAGGAAAAATGGAGAGATGTTCCTGCTCCAGCAAGCCTCCTTGCTGCAGGGCCCATGTAGTTCCAGGGCTGGGTGCATTTGTCCTGGGATGGGTTGGAGGTGAGGGTAGATGCAGGCTGCTCACTCTGGCCCAGCTGGCATTACGCCGGATGATGGGCCATGAGGGAATGCACCGTTGGTGTCCGGTGAAGCAGGAGGAATTTGCTGGTATTTAAAGTTAAATCAATGTGCTGCCTGCAAAAAATGATCCTTTGCCCTGAATATTAATGTCAATTTGGCGTATGATAATTTAAATTTAATTTAGTTGTATAGGATTCCTTCTCAGACCTACGCATGAATGGACAAGTAATTTTGCAACATGACTTCATCCAGCCTTTCTGCTTGTAAAGCTGTCACAATGCGTTCAGCCACAGGCCAGGATGTTCCCATCTCTTCTCCACCCTGGTCCCCTGCTTTCCTTCTCTGTCTCTAAAATGTGAAGTCTGATGGAGTGTGGCAGGAACAGGAAGCATAAAATTTTACCCCTTCCAGTGTCATGAGCCCTGGCAAAATCCCAGCTGTGCTTCTTGCTCAGGTGCCATGAGCTATTAATAGAGGTCCGCTAAGGTTTATTAATTATACCACTATACTGGGCCTGCTTCAGTATGAAGAGCGTGTACATTTTGTTCCCATTTCCCCATGTCTCTTTTCTAGCATCTGAAGAAGCATACGTAGGTGCAGAAGTGTTTTGAAAGCAAAGGAAGAATAGCCATGCAGGAAGCTTCTAAAACTTGTATGCCAGGCCCAGCATACCCAAAATACCTCAGTGCTGAGAGCTCAGCCTTTGCTGGTGCTGCAGTCATATCTGGGCAGAACACAATAACTCGGTGTCCTTAGTGTGCTGGCAAAATCAGACTTTATTTTGGATTCCAAGCTGTGCCAGTTGACAGCTCCCTGCAAAACCCACCAGGTGAAGCACATCACTACGAGCTATTTATTTGCAGGCCTGACGTCCAGCTGAACATCTCAGCTTCCCTTAATAGAAGCCAACATGACCTGACAGGACTTTGATCTCCTGAAAATAACACCAGGTTCCAGTGGTGATGTAGGGCACTGTGGGCAGTCTGGGAGGGACTCTTCAGGTCCCTTCACTGAAGAGCTTAGTAGCAGTTAAGAGCGTGATCCTGTAAATCTGCTCTTAGGCAACTAGCCCATTGAGTTTAAAGGGATTACTTGTGCAAGTAAGGCTTTGTGAGATGCAGCCTTAAGGGTGGTAGAAATGTAGGGAGCCGGCACAGCATGGCATTCCATGCTGGAGTACAGCACTGGGAATATATTGTACTCACAGGGTGTTGGTTCCTGGCTATAGCCGTTTGGTTTGCAACAGAGGGGAAGGAGATGTGGGGAAGGGTAGCAGAGGGGCTCAGCATGAGCAGCACAGAGGTGGGGATGTGTGTGCAGGGAGATTCGTGAGTATTCTGTTCTGATTCCAAAGCAAAGCTTGACGTGATGATGTTTGCAAGCCTTCTGCCCTCTGTCTCTGCAAGCACTGCGGTTTGGGTAGAACAAATGCTCGTGAAAATGAAATACCTACTATGAGTATTTCCATCAAAGGCAGTTTTGGAATGGTCTGTTGAATGGTGAAATTTGCATTTGTGCTGCCAGCTTTTATCCAAGTCACACGCTTTGTTTTTTTCACCTGATCCTTGTTAGTTGGGTCAAGCTGGATAAATGTGGCTCTTCTCTTCCTGCCCGCATCCTGGAGTTGCCTACCTGCTGTGGGTGCTGCTGCTTCTGCCTCACCCTGAGCTATGTTTGCTGGTTGTGATGGAGTCCTCTCATAAGCCCGTGTTTGATCTGTGTGTACACTCGTACATTTTTCAGCTCTTCCGTAGCGTACCTGGCTCGTGTTGTGTTGATTTTGTTAGTGATGCGGGTGTTACAGTGCTGTAGTATGTAGGAGGGAGTGGTAGCGCTTACAGCTGGCAATAATGTTCACAATATGTGTAATGTGTTGGGAAAAGATTATTTGCTGCCAGAAAATATGTCAATAATCCTGAATAATAATAAACGAACCTGAGGGATGGAGATTTCCGTTGCTATCACAGAAATGCTATAGCTTTGGTCACTCTGTAACATGTGACTGTGTTTGGTCAGCAGTACAGGTCTCTTCTGACTGTAGTGAGGAAAAAAAACACCTGAATCCAGGCTTACCCTGCAAGCTGTTATTTCTGAGGAACCATCTGAAAGAGATTCAAGTGAAGTTTAGCTTCAGGTGTCACAGAGGATGTCCATCCAGGAAGGCCTGTAATGTTCTCCAGATGGCATATTCCTGAGGATGGCATCCACTCACTGTAGACAGAATTTCTGCACCTAGAAAGACAGGTGGGGAGGAAAGATGATGCATCATCTCCCTTGCCCTGGCAGAAAGCTGTGTCACAGACACGTCCCCTCTGGCTCGGTGTACTGGGAGGCTTCCCCTGCACTGTCCTTCTCAGCGTCTGAGGCCCGAGGACATCTCCCAGTTCCTTTACTTACACACAAGACCAGGAACAGTGGCACATGTGAACCAGCATCACACAGCAAATGGGACGAGAGCATTTCTCACCTGTCAAGCTTGATGCTGGCACTCCTGGATCTGCACACCCACCCGCTCCAGGGCAGAAAACACACCGGGGGTCCCAGGGGATGTGCCCATCAGGTCTCCACGTGTGGGGCTGCATTTGAGGTGTGTCACTGTGTCCTCTGCCCACGCCTGCCTGCATGTATGACTGCAAGGATTGTTAATCCAGTTTATAGCCAGCAGCAAGATGGGCAGGGAGCTGCTTAACAAGAGCTGACACATGAAGAAATAAGGCTTTTTGTCTCCGTTGTACGTTAAACAATTCATGAGGTTTGGGGTTGAATAAGACATTTAATGAACATTGGCCTGCTCGGGCTGCCTGCAGCTGGTCATTTCTCACCAAGGGCTGGGTGCTTTTAAAGGCAGAATAAGGAGATGTGAGCCATGAGTCATAAAATTTTAACAAATAAATGGCATTCCCTACATTTCTGAACATGTGGAAATAGATGAGAGCGCTAATAGCAGCATTTCCAAATATCTGGAACAGCAGCAGGTTTGTAGACAGGGTGGAAGCACAGCTAAATGGCGGTGAGGATTACATGTGGATAGTTGTATTTACCTATCACTGGCACTGTTTGTTTGGTGTACGGAAGCAGGGCCAGGATCCCTGCTTGCTTTGCAGCAGGCACCTTGTTAATTCCCTGCTTAGATCTCACACAAGCGTGAGGGGCAGAGTGGTGCAAAGGGGTTGATTGGTGAGCTGAGCAGACCTTGCAAGGGTGGCTAATTGGGAGCTGGAGGAAGGGGGGCTGCTGAGGAGACTGGGAGGCCCTTGCCTGTGGCTGCAGGAGCGTGTGCTTACCCATACGGTTTCATCTTGGTTTTATATTATGCGAGATCGCCTCCTTTTACTCTGAAAAAAAAAAAAAAAAAGAAGAGAGAGAAAGACATGTTTACACACTTTAAATGTTTGGAAATAAAACTTTACAGGGCTGCTGTTACATTGCTGTACTCCCATTTGATGCACTCCACCAGGTTCTGCAGTGCCAACAAGCAGCATCTACTTGTGCCTTTGCAGTTTGTTCTCCCTGTGGACTGCGGGGAGCTGGGTTCAGTAGCCTGCAGTGGTGTGAGGCTGGGCTCCCCCTGGCTCTCTTGGATGCAGGCAGTAAGCACCAGCCCGGATGCAGCATCTGGGGCCACCCAGACTTCCCAATGTCCCTCTCCTCAGTGCTTCCAGATGGGAGCCTGGAGCGCAGGCAGAGGCAGGGAGGGGTGTTCTGCCACTTCCACTGAAGTGATGCAATTTAATTTGCTTTTTGGGGGGCTGCACCTTGCTGCTGGCTTTGTGCACAGCTGCTGATTCCCTATCCCACAGGTAGCAGGGAGGTTGGTTGCCTTTCTCTCCCTGGTGCAGGTGAAGCCTCACAGCCGTGCCGGCACTCGAGCTGGCCATCCGAACCAGATGGTGCAGCTTCATGCTCAGCCTGCACCACTGCCCAAGGCAGGCAGCCAGCGCCTGCACACCCATTGGATGATGCAGGAGGCAGCTGCCCTACATGATGCTTTTGTCCCTTCATTAAAACTAGAGAGTAGCTGAACCTTGGGATACCAGTCCCACTGGTCCCAGCAGCACATTTTGTTGCAAGGGCTTTGAAAATCCTGTTTATAATCCCAGTCCAGCTTTCACTACGGCAACGGGGACTTTTGTTTTGGCCTGCCCATAATACTCAGGCATTTTACTCCAGAACAAAGAATCCTGTTTTAGCAACAGCCTTTATTAGTGCGTATTAATGTGCTCAGTTGGTGTCATTTATTTTAACGTGGAATTTAACACTTTCTGTCTCTGTGCTGGATTAATAGGAATCTCACTGCCTGCCAATGGGAGGCAGCCATTTAGGCTGTTTAATGTCATGTGCTCTAGCATTTAGTGCACTCTTTAGATTGTAGCCTTTCAGCACAAGGGTCTTCTTTTTTTGTACAGTATATTGTTTCTAATGTGCAGCTATGTATACAGCTATTACTGCTAATTCACCCAGTACGGCATGGAAAATTGATAGGAGTTTGGAAATGTTGTGAAGAAGAAACATGCAACGCGATACAGGATGTTTAGGAGTCACAGAGATCACAGGATTGGGTTTGCACTGCATTTACCTTCCTCACTTCTCCAGCTCCTGTTGCCCTTAAATTACACGTGCCTCTCATCAGAGTGGGGACCAACAGTGTCGTGGCCTCAGTGGAAAAAGAATGTGGCCTGATGGTACAAAATGCCATTTTTTTGGAATGCCTCTTGACTCCAGTTGTTACTGTAGGTCTGTATGAACATGATTTTCAGATGTGTGATGCCCCAAGCCACTGTTTTCTGTTAGCTAGCCTTGGTCACTGAAACTTACAGATGCTGTTTTAAAATAAGCAGCTTTGTAGTTGCTTCCTTTTACCAAAGAAATGCTTGCCCTCAAACACAGGGGCGAGGAAGTAGAGCAGGGGATTACAAGGGAAGATGATATGCCATGCACAAATACACATCGACGGCCTCAGGCTTTGACACCAAATTATTATGCTAATGCCATGCACACTGGTGCAGTGACTGCTTGCAAAGGCAGTGTCTTTTAGGAATGGGTCAAAAATCTGTGTTACTATTTTATCATTGGGCTCATCCTGTGAAACTGAAGTTACACATCCAACCTGATACCTGACTGCTAGCAGATCTACAGCCTGTACCTTTCTTTTCATAGAGGTGAAGCAAATCACGTTGGCTGGTTACAAGCCATTAGGTGCCATCATTTGGAAGCTAGCATCTGAGAAGCAGGAAGGGGTGAGCAGAGCTGAGGTCCTGGCACTGAAGCTGTGTTGAATGACACTGGTGCTTTCTAGCCATCGAGTGGCATTTGCTCAGTGTCTACTGCTTGGGCGTAGGCAGAATCTGATGACACCAAGATGGCTTCTGGAGTCTGGTGGCTCAAAACCCTCCCTGTATGAGACAAGGACAGCTGCAGAGTTTCCACTCCATATTCTGGAGTCAAATCTGGGGAGCAGATTAAATCTTGGAGCAGCATTTTGCCTTAAACCAGCTGTCACATGGGAAAATCAGAGTCATTCACCTCAGACAAAAGAGTCAGGAAACCTATCGCTCTATCCATCCTTCAGTGTCTATTTCCTCTCTCTCTCTCCCTTCACCCCACCATATGTGACACACTGGATGTGCTATGTCCCTCTTTTCTACCCCAGTGTTGTGAGCTGGAGAGTGATGCCTGGTAGCGCTTTTTTGTTGTACACAGTGCAGAGCAGTATGAGGATGGCAGCCCTACGGGAGCAGATGGCATCACACGCCTGGCTCCATTTCCTCAGACAAAGTAGGATACTGCAAACTGGTGCTCGCTTCACGTGGTACTATCTACTTGACATATCTGTGGGTCCTGTGCGGCTTGGAGGATCAGACAGGCTGTTAAAATGGCTAATGTGAGCAGGCTGTGGTAAGGGCATGTAGGGAATGGAAGTCCTCTGTGTTTCTGGCAGTGTTACTCCTCAGAGGAAGGGACAAGGTGCCAAAAGAAGGGGGTCATTGAGAGAAGGAGATTTCTCCACGCTCCACTGCATGCAGAAGTGTGACCAAGAAGTGTGCCCCACCAATTCCAGCAGTGGTGGCCAAGAATAAAGGATTAACTAGAGCAAGGAGGAGAGGGAAGGCTCATAGTTCCAGGATGGCCAAGCTGTGAGCCATCTCCTAGCCTGGTACTTTCCAGGGCCAGACAGCCCTCCTGTCCCATACATGCTGTGCTGCACGTGACAACACTGTCTCCTTCAGTCACATGGGAGCCTCCCTAATTCTGGCTTGCTGGCCCACCCTCTCCATGTTAACGCGTTGCTAATAATTACCATTTTTCAGAACTATTTTGACTGTTAAAAAATGCTTTTAAAAAAAAATAAAAAAAAAAAATAAGCTGATTAAAAGAGACTACTCATTAGCATAAGCTCTTTGCTGTTCAGCCCTCTTCATAATTAAAAGCACTCATCTGTGGAGACCTCGATTCTCCCCTGTCCTCTGGGCTAGCTTTTTGGACATTTTTCCCTGTCAGATTGCTGTATTTTACCCTGCCTTTCTTTTCCTGGTTTCCTCTCTGGCAGCTTCCTGGTAACACTGGCATAGGATTTAAGCAGGTGGAGGCTTAGGTATTAAATATGAGATGAAAAACGGGGCAAATTTGTTGTGCCTTAAAGCAGTGATTTCTGTTTATGGCTGCTGGTATGGGAGCAGAAGAGTGATATGTTGCTCCTCCTATGGCAGCCATCTCCTCTGGTCTAAATAGAGCTCGGCCAGGGAGTATATGTTTGGCAGACCTGCCATGCAGCATGCTTACAGCCCCTCAGTAGGGGAGTGGCAGGGCAGCACTGAGCTCTGCTCTGTGTGACAGTGACAGGGCCCGAGGGAACGGCATGGAGCTGTGGCAGGGGAGGAGCACCTGGGGATTAGGGACAGGGGCTGCACCAGAGGGTGGTGGACATGGAACAGGATGCCCAGGGCACGGCCCCGAGTGCTGGAGTTCAGGAAGTGTTTGATCACCACTCTCAGACATAGGGTTTGGGTTTTGGGGGTTCCTGTGTGGCACCAGGAGTTCAGTGATCCTTGCGAGTCCCTTCCAACTTGGGATATTCTGTGATTCCCTCTTTCCTCCCTCCTCTCCCCCAGTACCATGCAGCTGTCCATGTCTCGTGTTTTTCAAAAGCCACCACATTTAATCCTGAAATGTTGGCCTTCATGAGCCCACTGAGGGCCCTGGAAACTTGTATAAGAAGTGGAGGAGGGTGCCTACATACGGTTCTCAGCAACGTCTAGCTGTTTGCAATTGAAGCCCTGAGGCAGAAGCTACCTTTAAACCATCTTGCAGCACAAGTTTTCTGAGTGGAAGCTCTCCTATGTGAGATGGACAAGTTGCTCACTGTTACTTGGCGTAGAAGTAGGGGATTCAGTTGCCTGAGTGAATCCATCTTGCTACCTGTTGTGGATGAAGGAGATTTTTCCAGACAGTCTTGCTTAGAAGACTGTTCATTGCTAATGTTTTCCTGTGATGTGAAATGATGATGGACCTTGAAGTACTCCATCAGCTGTTTTCTTTCCCAAGGAAAATTTCTGTGGGTCACCTGTGATCTATGGCAGATGGCTGCCGTCAGCAAAAATGTGGTTTCTTCATTTAAGGAACTCCACCCACGGCTACAGTTGTGTGTTACTTGGTGCTACTAAAGGGGAGCCAGGTTGGTGTGGACATCAGCTTTTTTCTAAACAAACCTGGGGCTGGCTGGCAAAGGTTTATAACCCATCCCAGGAGCAGCAGGAGATAGTAAGCCTTTTCCTTGTCCCTGTTTCCCTCTCTTTTCCTCTCTACCAAGACTGCAAAAGAACTGGAGTAATTCCAGTTTTCCTGGGAGGAGTCTCTAGGTAACTGGGCCATTTGGCGTTATAGCACCTTTTTACTCCTGGAGCAGAGCTTAAGAATTGTAACTGGTACCAGCTTTGGCTCACTATCTCTACTCCCCATGCTTTTTCAGTGTCTTATGCTCGGCCCTGCAGGAGCTGACACAGCTATAGAGAAGTGAGATTGGCGTCTAATTTGCGTCATGCCTCAGCAGCTATAGTCTGACTGCAGGCTTTTTCTTCCCAGGGTTCCTCTAAGAGCCAGCAAAGAACAGCTGATTTTTGGATCCATGAGGGATTTGAGATGGCTGGCAGGTTAGATACACTGGGGCTAATGGTCATCTCTTTCACATCAACTTTCCACCCGTGGAAGTCCATTGATTGTAATGAAGTGATGCCTGATTTACTGTGACAGCCAGAAAAGCAACACTTACTTTTATTTATTTCCCTTAGCTCTGTAAGAGGTAACGCATCTGAAGTGAAGGAGAGCATGTCACAGTGAGAGACTTACTTCAGTGAAAAGCATTGCTTTCTTCTGGACTCTATACTCCAAAACTCACCCCTTGCTCCTCCATCCTCCTTCTGACTTGTAGCACCGTACCCATAGTGCTGCACGTGTCTGTATCCTCTGAGCTTATGTGTGCCATGCAGGGGCCATCTCAGCACTGGGTACGGCGGTGGAGGGAGGGGTACACTGATGTTAGCTCTTGATCATACCATGGAACCTTGTAAGCAACTTGAATTTGTGGCATGTCAGCAGGCACTGTCAGCCCCAGGTATGCATTCAGCCAAACCATGGCTGCAAAGTCGCATTTAAAAGGTCAGGAGCAATGTTCTCAGTTTTTGCTTTCCCCCAGCACCATGCATTTGCTCCACTTGCTTGACTGTCTTTTTCAGAGCTGTCAACCAGGCTAAGGTCTCACCTGTGTTTCAGAAATAACCTGAAATGAACAGCCTGAATAGCCTGCAAAGGTCAAGGCAGTGCCTTCGTGCTGGTGAAGGGCCAGAGTCACTTGTTGTTTCACTCATTTCATTTGGTAATGTTACACTAGAATGAATGTGGTTCAAGACTGTGGTTCAGTCCTTCTCAATCCAATAATCTAGGTTTACCTTTGCAGAAAAATTCAGTCATGTTGTTGTGAGGGAGCTGCCAGGGCAACAAAGAAACTCTTTTAGAGTTGCCCTGATGCCCAGAACCAGGGCAGGCAGTAGGCTAAGAGTGCGGCTCTGAAACCTTGCAGGGAGGACAGATCAGCAGTCTGGCAGGGACTGCACTGCACTTCTCGGTAAGTGGGCAAATAGGAAGTAGAAGAAGGGAAAAGGTTTCACTGGGAAGTGTTCTTATTTGTACTCAGTCACAGCAGTGCTATGCATTTGGCAGCTCCAGCATCCTCCTTGAGAGTGGAGACAAAAAGCATGTTCATCCAGCCCTTCCCAATATTTGGGGCAGACATTATGGTCATGATCAGGCATCCAGAGCGTGGTGTGTTCATCAGTCACTGCAGTTAACATCTTTGTGATGTGTTTTGCTGCTTACTACTGCAGAATTCAGAGGTGAAGGTTATGTGGGAACAATGCCCTACTTCCCATCACAGGGGTTAGGTGGTCCCAATGCACACTGAATTTCAAACTGATGTCAGCAGAGGCTCTTCTGGGTTAAATGGTCAGGACACCATTTGTGATATTTTTCACAGGGCCTATCTGACTGTTTCCCTGTTAAACTGTTGCTTTTACCTTATGGATGCTGGCTAGGAGTCCTAGAGACTTAGTGGGTTTGTGAAAAGTCATGGTGACGAGGTGCTCTGCAGAGGAAATGAGAAAATATAGGGGCAGTGCAGGTGTGGAAAGCTGCTGAGACTTTTATAGATAATGAGTTTTACATTCAGGCCATAGTAACATTAAAGTTACATCAAGTCTTAGTTATTTCAGGTCTTAGGAGAACTTCCCAGGCGCTGCTGCTCTTTCTCATAGCAATAGCATTTCCACCTGACCCAGGGCACTTAAATACTGTGATATTAACTTTAGAGTAGACAAATATTTGTGGATAGTTGGTTTACCTAGAGAAGGAGATTTATTATTTGCTATGTAGAGTCAGCAGGCCCCATGGGAATCCATGTATTTACTTTTTGGGGGCAGCGTAGGTTGCTGGCTACAGTGAGGCAGTCTGTATGTGGGAAACTTCTGAAGTTCCCAAACTGAAGTGTTTGAAAAGCAGTGGGTGCTACGGGATAGACGGATGGGTAACCCTGTGCTTCTGAACATCAAGATCAGATAAATTCTGATTGCCCATATACTATTTCCTCGTCTATTAAAATCCTACATATTGAGTGTAAGGAATTGAGATGTATATAACAGTGGTTCAATTCAAACATGGAATACAGACATAGCTCTCCATCTGAGCTATTTAAGTTTATCCAAATATAGCTCTTCAGTTCAGTCCAAGATGTTGTGGAACACTTAGGTTTCCACTGCCTTGCACCAGCCTTACACACAGCCTTACCTTTCATCTGTCCTGCTAACATGCAGCTCTTTGACATTTAGCTACAGAGATGGGATTCTTGAGGGATGCAAGGAGTTAAGCAGTGAACAGAGAAGTCACCTGGCTAGTAAATTCGGGAGGAGAACCCTGATCCTCTAGCCAAAGTGCTCACCTTTGCTAAGACTGGCTCCAAGAATCAAGTTGTAAGGAGTCTTCCTTCTCCCTCAGGGATCCAGGTCTTTTCCTTAGTTAGTTAGGGAGAAAAAACAGAAGCAAACCAAAACAAAAAGCCTGACATCAGATCTAATTAATAATAATAGAAAAGCCAATTTCACAGCCCATTACCCCTTGTAGCCAGGTGGGGGGGTAGGCAGGTGATGAGGAGGAGGGACTTGAACAAACATGGGAGGATGAGTTTGTGGACCTCATGAAAGAGATGGGGCGATGGTGACTCTCAGAGTTTCCCTGCCAGACATATAGCTTTAGGCTCCATTAACCCAGAACCCAACAGAAGGTACCAGAGCCAAGGGGAGAATCTTTAAAAATGCCGACAGCATCATTTTGCTTCATTAGCAGGGCTCCTGCGTGCCTCGTTCTCTCTTCACTGCCACCACGACCCCCACCCCTCCATCCATGCCCCCTCCTTTCCCTCTCTTTCCGTTTCGTTTAACTCAAGGCAATTCATCTCGTTTTAATTAATTTTTACTTGCAGCGTTATCACCCCAAGTATAAAGGCAAAAAGTTGTTTTTTTTAATTACAAAGCTAACGGCATTAATTACCAGTACAGTAAATGCATCAACGCACAGGAGCCAAGTAGCGTTCGGAGGCACTGAGGCAGTGAGCGGCTGTGACAGCTGTAAAGGGCTTTAGTTTTTTATTCCTTTTTTTTTTTTCCTATTTTTTTTTCTCTTTTTTCCTTCTGTTTAACAACCTCACCATAGAAGAGCCTTTCTCTGAGAGGGAAAACAAAAACAAAAACAAAAAAACCCACAAACAAACAGCCTGAGTGTGTCTGAAACACAAGTCAGCACCAGCCATCCACATGGACTTGGCATCTGGAAGGGATGCTGCAGTGAATCTTTGAATGATAGGGTTGGAAGTGTCAGGAAGAGTCCATTTAGTTCATCCCTTGCCCTAGAGCAGATGCTGCTGAATCTGTTTTCAATTCTGGTGGATGTTTTGTCAGTCTACTTTGACAGACTTAAGGAAACGCATGTTTTTGCTAGGGAATGTAGTCCCCCAAGTCTGCACAGAGTCCAAGGCCAACTAGATGAGTAGGTTTGGTTCAGTCCATTACTAAGATAAAGCACAGAGTATGGTAAAGCATTGAGTCAGACTCTGATGATGTGATGCAAAAGCTTCTTGCATCTGACATGAGGTTATGAAGCGGAGGAGGGGGAGAGTGGGGCAGGGATCAGGATGTGATTCAGGGTCCCCATTCTGAAAACTTTTATCAGCTTCCTCTGGCTGAAGAAAGGATTAAAATGTCAAGGCCGTGAGGAGAATGTAGGAGAAGTCCTCGCTATGTAGGAGCCACATCGTAGCACGGATTTTTTATTTTGAGTTTTAAACCACATTATATAGGAGCCAGATCGTTGCACGGATTTTTTATTTTGAGTTTTAAACCACGTTCATTTCTCAAAAAGAGTTTTTTATAATGCTCTTGAGTTTTTTACACCATACAAAACACCACTTGATGACAGGGAGAACAGTCAGGAGAATAAATAGCTTTGCCTGTGTGGAGGCATAAGGACTTTGTCTCAGAAAATGGGTGGCAAGCGAACGGGCTTTGTTAGATAACTGGGCTTGGAAAGTGAGGTATGAACAGCATTGATGGTGTTGGAGAGGTGCTTTTGACTCTCTGTGCTGGGCTATTAGGAGGCATGTGGCCCAGTATCTTTTTGTTTCTGTGTGGTCCAAGAGGAAGATGCAGAATTGGATAAGAGGTAGAGAGAGGTCAGCTTGGTGACCACACCGTGGTAGTGATAAATGAAGGGGGCTTAATCTTCACCAGACGATGGTCAGCCTTTGGTGGAGAAAAGGCTCCTTGGTAGCTGACTGGGCCAGGGGAGGAGGTGCAGTGTGTAAGGGAGGTTGCTTCTTCTATTTTAATGAAAATAAAGCAACAAGTGTATGGGGGATGGATCCCATACAGAAGGTTTACAGTGTGGATTCCCAAGCCATGCTTTGCTTTGAGCTGTTTGTGGTCCAAACCTTGTCTGGCCCTGCTTTGGTGAAAAGGCTTCTCATTCAGCCCTCTCTGAAAGGATGAGAATATAGGTCTTTGTATGTCCTTGCTTTTCAGTAAGCTGGCTTTGGGAGGACAGTGAGAATGAGTGAAAATGACCCTAATAAAGAAATGTCTATCATTTTCTTATCCCAGCCAGAAATTTTGTGGCACAGAATATATATATATATATAAGACTTAAAAAAAAATTTAAGAACTTAGAAACAACCCGAAGGGAAAAAGTTATGAAATTAAAACCCAGAGAACCAGCAGAGAAAGCGCTTTAAAAATCTGTTATTAAAGTCACAGGAGGTAGCACCACAGCCTCAAATGAAAATCAAAATAAAAACCTGGAAGCAAAAAGGTAAGAGAAACTGGTGCGCTATTTAAGCAGGTTATATGGGTTTATTCAAGTCATAGAAAGAATCCTTTAAAAACTGGATATTCCGTCCAAGTGATGCTAATAGGATGGAACATAAAATGCAGCACTGAGATGTAAAATGGAGATTAAGAAAAAAATTGAGGAATAAACAGCCAAAGATAACACAACCAATAATAATAATTTCTTTACATACCAAGAGTAGGAAGCCCCAGGGAGAGGCAGTTAAGGAGGTAATCAGGATGGATAGAGATTGTGGGAAAGACTTGGTCATTACTAAAGAGGAGAAGAGGACCCTGAATGCCCCCATATGCATTTTGCAGGGAAAAGAAGATGACACTGTCCTCGGGTGATGTGTGAGTAATAACAAATCTGCGTGTAAAAGGGGACTGTACCAGATCTCCACATTATTCCTAAGAGATTTCATGTCTGCAGGTCTCAGATGTGACTTGCTGTTCTTTGTAGAGGAATTTATATCCCCTCAGCTTTTCCCTGGTACCGCCATATATTTTGTGGGGAGAAACGACCTGAAAAGAGCAGGTATGAAATTAGAACTTCGAGAACCAGCAGGGGACTGCTATAAGAAGACATCCTTATTAGATTCACAGGAGGTAGTACCATACCCGTAGATTAAAATTGAAATCAGAACCTGGAAGCAAAAAGGAAGTAGAAACAAGGGCAGTTAAATGCCAAGTTGCTTGGGTTTATTCACATCTTTTTAAAAAAAAAAAAAAAAAAGAGCAACAGAAGAAAGAAATGTTTAAAAAAAAAAAAAAAGAGCATCCCAGGGGCATGGAGTGCCCTATTCTTTTTGCTGCTGGTCTTAATGATCAGGTCTTTGTACAGCCTTAATCGGTTTTGTTATTCCGCTTCCACTCCTTCTGTTGGTCATCTCCATTCTGAAACAAGCATTTTTGTCACCCATGTCAGGCTTTGGGGCTGACTGCTGGCACTGCTGCCAGGTGCCCACCATGGGCCGTGCTGGTTGCAGGCGGCCTGGAGGAGCAGAAGCAGGTCAGGAATATGCGTTAGAGATTTGGTTCTGGGGAGTTTGTTGGTATCGCATCAACACATTACCTTCCGCGTTTCAAAAGATGTATTTCTCCTCTACCTATTTCTTCCCCTCCTCGAAGTATTCTCATGAACTCGCTTGCATTTCCCCCAGGCCTGACCTTACTTTCTGCTTAGTTGCTGGATTCTTCCTCCCTTTCCTCCACCCCCAGCCCCTGCCTGCAATCTGCATCCCAGTCACCTTCCCGCTTCTGTTCCGCGTCCTTCTCCCTTTTGCATTTATTTATTTATTTCGCTTCCCCGGGGAGGGAAATGGGGAAAAAATAAAAATAAGTATGCAAATGAAAGGGAAAAAAACGGAGAGAAATTTAATTAAAATGTGTGTGTTTCTTTCCCTTCGAGTGCTTTAGGGTGGAATAGCAAATTGTTAAAAAAGAGAGCACTCAGAATAAGGTTAAAGAGCTGAAAACTGATTACATGCAATTGAAAATGAAAGCGGGGAGGGGGGCGGTGGAGATGCAGTGTATTGAGATAGGTAAAAGGCTCAGGGAGACTCTTGCTGGAGATGGGGCATTTTTCACTCTGAGTTACAGCCAAGCAGGCGCTGCATGTGAAGCCTGTAACGGGGTTTCAGATGCTTTACATCAGGAGAGAGGCAGGGAGGAGAGCTTTTTTACTTTGAAGAGCAATCTGGAGAGAGCACCGTGCAGATGAGAGCTGAAAAGAAAACAGGCCAGGGTGGAGGGCTGGAGGTGAGGCACCTGCTCCAGCCATCCTGTTTTGCAGCAGTAGCTCTGCTGTGCTACAGGAGAGGGCAGTGCTCCCAGAACCTCTGGGGGTGAGAGGGAGGAATAAAACAAGCTCATGTGTTATGCAGGATCGTCATTTCTGAGCATGATCAAAGCCCTAGGTAGGTGTGTGTATCTGCATGAATGAGGACGAGAAGTTGTTGGGAGCTGTATTTCTGCTTATGAAGGATTTCAGGGTGAAATCAAAGTTTGTGGGGGACCCAAGGTTCCTGGCCTCAGGCAGGTTTGGAACACAGGACCCACTGCTGACCTGTCCCGGAATGTTCACAGGGGATTCTGGCAGCTGTTTCTAAAATAACAGTTCCATTAGACTGAGCATGGGGTCTTCAGGAGTAAGGCCCTCTTCCCTGCAGGCATGCTGGGTCAACATAAGGACCAGCAGCAGTCTTGTGCGTCAGTAGTGAGAATGTGTATATTATCATGTCTCACTTCGGAGCAGTATTTTTCCAGTGCATCTTCTCCCTTCTATTCTCATTCCAATGTGGGAATCATTTCTTGGCAGCTTCATTTTGTAATTAAACAGCCTGTGAAAGACCACGTCCCCACTTGTGCCCAACCTTAGCTCCAGCCTGCCAAAGCCTCTTCATTACCCAGAGCCCACGGGACACCTCATGAATTTCATTTCTGAACCAGTGTCTGGCCCAGTGCAGCTACGGAGAGGCACATTCCCAGCAGCTCTTTCCCAGTGCCATCACCACCTGCAGCAGGGACTGGGAGCTTTGTCTCAGAGCTGCAGCAAAACTCAAGCTCTCCTTTCTTTGCTGCTAGCACATACTGCGTTCAGATGCTGATCCTGCACTTCTTTGAGCCTTGGCTGGAATGAGAGGAGGCAGCTGCTGGGCTTTGCATGCTGTGGGCACCTGGAATAGTGTTTGTAAGGGCTTCCACCCTACATAGCCATCCCACTCAGGTTACTGATCATGGCTTGTCTGCATGCTTTCTGAACCCCCCTCTCCTGGCACTGGCTTGGTGGTAAGGACAGGCATCTCCTTCCCCCTTTGCCACAGTGGAGATCAAAGTTGCAGCTTCTGCAACCCACCGAGGGCAGCTGTTCCCTTCTGCCCACAGATGTTAAGGGTCCAATTTTCCTTTCCATTTCCCGTGCCTTTTTGAGGGAGAGAGAGAGAAAAGAAGTCTCTTTGCTGTGATGCAGAGTGATTGCTGCCATTTGACACTGGCATTTATCTGCTTGGTCTTTTCATTATCTCCTTCCCATTTGTTTCTGCTCATTCTCAAGTGTCTGCTGATCCTCTTCCTTCCTCTGGGGCTGGCTGTTGTTAAAACTCCACTGCTTACCTGTTCCGTATGTCTTGACTTATCTGCTTGGTTCATGTCTCCGTTCATTGATTTTTTCATACCCAGCTGCTAAATGAGCACTGTTTGCCCCTTTTCCGCGAGCATCTTCCCCTATGCTGCTGCAAACTCCTCCGTACTCCAACTAAAACACTGTGGATTCTCATTACAAACAGCCAAGCCAGTAGGCTTCTGATTTTTCCTGCTTCTGCCTGTGTGCCAGTTGTTTTATTTTCAGTATAGAGGTCACACCGCTGCTGACTCTTGCTAGAGATGTTTCCCTAACTTTGAGCCCAATTTATCAGTCAGGAAACATGGCTCATTTTTCCCAGGTGCCCAGACCAGGAATAGCCTCTGGCTGTTACATAGCTTTTCAACAAACTGTGTCAAGAAGCAACAAAATCCTGCCTCTGGGAACATGTTCCCTTTCTTAGTTTTATTCTGTATTGTTAAAATCTCGGTTAGTGTCTCAATTACACATAGACAGGTACAAGCTACAAATTCAGATCAGAAATTCACGGATGTTTGTATCCCAAGGGCTTGTCTGCCTCACTTTTTTGTACCAAAGCTATACAGATACATGAGGGATAAGCTACAGACACATCTGTAGGAGCATCGCTGTGCCTGTGTTCGAGGGTTATTCTGAGCCATTCAAAGCTGCTTTAGTAGTGCAAAGTCTAGAAGCAGGCCACCTCCAAAGTTACTGCCTAAACCTAAGTGCTATAAAATTCAATCTCCAGTGCAGGCATACACACCAAAAGCCCAATCGATGCATTTTATCCAGTTCTATAGCTGCAGAGGTATCAATCCCACATTTCCTACCCATAAAATCGGTGCAATTTCTGTTAACTTTGACATAAATCTTTTTCAACTCTAGCGGGACCTACTGTTTTGGGGGAGGAGAGGGAATAATAAAAACACGAGCCACACAACACAGCTTGTGGTGAGCAGAGAACTTGTGTAGCATTGTGTGTTGAAACAGAATGTAGATCTTGTAGGTACTGTAGATACAAATGGAGGTATTCCAGATCAAATGAGACACAGCGATAGTCAGTGCTGCAGATTTAGACCTCCCCACTGGCCTGGTGTGTGTTTGACTCTGCAGAGTTAGGAAGTCTATGGGGCTGTGGGTTTTTTGAGGCAGAAAAATGGTTTCTTTGCCTTCTGTAAGTGAGGTTTCGGAAGAAGAGTGGGGTTTGACTCACTGGAAGTCTCCAGCGCTTGTAATTGTAGGAAGCTTGTGGTTCTGGAGGTCTCTTGGTTACTCTGCAGTGACATTCCCTATGTCTCTCCCAGTCAAGACATATGTGTTGAGAGAGCATACTGCTGTGAGTACCTGGGAATTCCCACATCTGACATTCCCTCTTGGATTCAGAAAGGAGAAACCTGTGTGGGTATGGATTTCTGTGGACTGTAGGGTGGGAAAGGCTGCCTGGGAGCTGGGAGGGAGAGCGAGCAATTCTGCTTGTCCCAGCACAGGTCCTCAGCTTTGCTTTCCCACCAGTGGAAGGCTGGCAGCATTCATATGTCGTTCTTAATCTTTCTTTTGCATCCCTGTTTTTGTAGTTGTCAGAGCGCCATATTATGCAAATTGGAATTAAGCAATTAAGGCGATAATGTTTCCCTTGAAGAGTTTGACAAGGCAGAAGGAACACAGACTGCTTTCCAGACAAGCTTTTGGTTGCATATTTACCTAAAAACAAAAGTAAGAAGGTGATGGACAGACACCCCCGCAGCTATGTGACGGAGCCACCCCAGTTATCTCCCCTTCTCACTTGCGTCATACCACTGTCAAGGCCATGGGGCAGAAGAATTGCTCCCTCGTCCCCTCAGCATGTGAGGGGCTAAGGGATGGGCTGCCACAGTCCTGCATGGCATTTGCATCTTAAACTGATGTATGAGGGTAGGTCTCAGTGCCATGCTCTGCTTAGGATCAAGGGCTTTTGACACTGACCCAGCAGTAGCACTATCACACAGCTTTGCAAAGCTGGTATCGGGGATGAGGAGGGGCGAAACTACTGTCAGATGTGAAGGTGCAAAAGTTCAGAGCTGTCAGGAATTCTCTGACTTTGTGACTTTGCTGTCTCTTGTGATTTCTTCCCATCTTGCCCACAGCGAAAGTTCCTCTTGTTCTCAAAGAGAACTTTCTTGTCTTCCTTCATGTAGACTTGCAGTGAGTTTGGGAAAGAGGCCGTGGGTCTGCTAGTGAACTGTTCTGCCACAGCAGTGATTTTTGTGTTGCAATCAAAGATGGGCTAAACTGAAGCTGCACATCTCAGTTGTCTTTGAAACCAAGGTGCTGGGAGCTGGACTGACCTCTGGAGATTTGTGCTGCCGTTGCCTTTGCACACTCTTTGTGTTCAGCAGTCGAGGCGATGCCTTTGAAAGCAGTTGATCAGATGTAAAATCTGCTTTGAAGCAATAATTATGTGACGGATCAGACCCTGGGGGTAGAAATCTGCAAAATGGCATCATTTGAGAGGAGCTTCACCCTTTGTTTTTTTCACGAGTTGTCCTCTTTTTCCTTGGGCTGTAGGTGGTCACCTCTGCTTTGAACTTCGCTAGCTCTTGAACATTACATTTTCTGCATTCTCTGCAGGTCCCAGTGGAAAAAGGAAGGGGGGGAGGGGGTGTTACGGTGTTGTTGCCAGCCAAGATACACAGGACCTGATTCACTTTGGCTCCTGTGCACCCAGGGAGTCACTCTGGCACAAAACAGTGACTCAGAGGTGGTGAGTCAGGCTCCAGCTCTCTATTAAATAGTCAGCAAATGTGGCAAGCTGAGTCCCAAGCAATGCTAATGACTGAGAGGAGTTCAGAAAGCCTGGGGTTTAATGGGGTCTGTTCCCCAGCTGGCATGGGCACACAGGGAGGCATTACCAGAGAGCAGTAATGGGGTGATCAGGCTGTGTAACAGAGGAGTCTTTTACACCAGCATATGGGAGTGCACGGGAGGATTTGCTATAGCTTAAACCCTTTCTCAAGTTGCATGAACTAAAATGAAGTTCAGCACTGTCAGAGAGGGTTGTGGGAAGCTGAGAGGATATTGTAGGGATGGATAACCACTTTCCCGAAGCATATTTGACTGCTCATTTTCAGAAAAAGGGTATGGATGAAGGATACCCTTCTTCCAACCCAGAAGGGCTGATCTTAGGCTACGTTGGGCTGCACTGAGTTATTCACCCGTTCCAAGACTGCTCTTCACTTACATGGAGCAGCTTTCACATGGCAGCAAGTTGTCCCCACTGGCATGAGTGTCCAAAGCTGTTCTTTACATCCCCATCTTGCCTGGTCACTTCCCGGTGAGGTCAGCTGAGCTTATTCTCAGTGGCAGTTGTTTGGCCTGAATTAGCACTCAAGGAAGCATTGGCTCAATCGATCCAGATAACTCTATCTAGCCTCTGTTTAAATAAGGCCACGAGTTCTCTCCAGCTCTGCATCATTTATCTGCTGTGGAGTTCAGCAGCCAAGCAGTGTTTGTGGAGACAGGAAAAACAAATAGAAAGGGAAAAAAATCCTGGAACAGCAAAAGGTAAATGCCTATTTCTGCTTTCATTCAGGGTAGCTAGAGGAAGTTGTTAAGGGCCACTACTAAGCCTTGATGCCCTCCATCCCTTCGCCTTGCTTGCCTTTAACTGCTCTCCGTGGCCACACTTAGCGGCCGTTCGCCTTTGATTTGCCATTTAACCAGCATACTGAGCCCTGGTTCCAACTGTGATTGCTCTTTTCCTCCCACTAGCTGAGGGCTGCACCGTGCTGCCCTCCCTCTCTCCCTCCTCGGAGAAGCTCCGGACGCTCTGCTGGATGCTTTAATGAGCTTGCATTTTCCTGAGAGGCCAGATCCAATCGTGACTTGAATGGCAGCTGCCAAGCAGACGGAGCTTTTAGTTTCAAACTCAGCAAGAAAATGGCTTTGCCTTCCATCAGAGCAGCTTGTGTACTTCAGAGGCTCGCTCATTACGAGCAATTTCTATTAAGAGCTGAGTACCTTTTGTGTTCCTTGGGAGCAAAGGATGCTGAGTGTCTCCCAGGGCCTGCTCAGCACCGCTGAGGATTGCGCCTGCTGTGTGTTTGTGAACTAGCATCAGCAGAGATTAGACAAGCATGCTGGGAAGAGTGTGACTCCAATTGCAGTCCCTGGAGGCTTTTTTGTTGTCGTTTCTGCTGGTTCACTAGGTATTCTCCCCCGCCCCCTTCTTAATATATTTATCTTACAAAAGTTGCATTTTGTACTCTCCTGAAAAGCATTTGCCATTTTCTGTATGCCTGGCAGATCTTCTCGCGGTGCTCTGCTTCCCACTGGGAACTGCAAGCGTTTGAAGGGTAAATACCATGAAGAATACAAGTTTCTTACGGGGGTGCTGGGCTATGCCACTGGAAAACATGAGGTGGCATAGAAAGAAGATTGTCTGAAGTGCCCCAGTGATGAGCAAGGCTGAAGTCCTGCTGGGGGAGCGGGTCTCCAAGAGGAGGAAGATTTTCCCCTCCTAAAAAACTGAAGAGGAGAAAGAAGTGTGGATATACAATGGGATGTGACAGGAGAACCTCATAAGCAGATTTTCTGTCTCAGAGACAGGAGAACTCTCTCCAATCCTTCTGCAACTAAAGTAGCCACAGAACCTGTGCACTTACAAGGTGAATTTAGGCAAAGGGTGTGCTCCTGTTGTGCATCAGAAGTCAGTCTCACAAATGGCCTTCAGAGAAGTTTCAGAGAGCGCTCCTGAGCACCACTGTCATCCTGGCAAGGTCCATGGGTAAGCCCATGGGCTCTCTGACTTCCAGAGAGCAAGTGATAAGGATGTTGTGCTGCGGTCCAGAAGGAGAGATTTCTTCTCCTTCACCCTGTGCTCCAACTCCCACAGCTGGATCTGAGTAAATGACTTGTGCCAGCTGCAGCTTGCAAAGTGACATGAAATGAAGAAGCCAAGGGGACAAGGGGGGTAAAGCCAACTGAGTTCATCTTCTGTACTGTTAGTATGCCATGGACCATGCTTTCAGGGAGCTCAGCTCTGCAACAGGAGTAGGGTACAGGTGCAGTATTCTCTGTGCAAGATGTTTCACAAAGTACTCTGGATTGGAAAGAGTGTGAGTGGCAAGGAACTTCATTAAGCTACAAGAGATGTCTTTAGTAAATATATTAGTACTGAAAACACCAGAGAAGCACTGTAAGATATGGAAGGTCCCTTATGCTAACTTCCCATTAAGCAGCAGAAAGCAGGATGAGAGCAAACCTTGGTCCATAATTTCAGAAAATTGTGTTTTATCACAGTTGCCCGAAACTGTCGAGTCTTTGACCCCCGGTGTAAACAGTGCTGTATACGTTTATACTGCTCGTTGTCTAGAATGTGCCCACCAAAATCCCTAGAAACACAACAAGAAATGCAATCTATCCACAATTAAATGTCTCTAAATCTCACTGAACTTGAAAGTGGCTGACAAGTGGATGAATATTCAATGGAAGTATTGTACATACTCTCCCTTTTCTTCTGAGCTTCCCCTGGAATCAGCTTTTGGTCACTTCAGGAGGCAAGTTTACAGACTACCTGTTTAACCCACACAGCAGCTTTTCTGTTTTGTGCTGCATCAGGATTTGCCTCCCTGGCCCTCTAGGAAGCAAAGAGGTACCTGATCCTTGTTCACATCACTGAGGATGTCACTGATGCCTATTTTAGTTTCAAGAATAAAGCAACTTCTAGTCAACATTTGAAATGTGTGAGCTCTGAAATCCACAGTCTGACTGTCTTATGACCTGCTCCATTCCTGACTTCTTTCTCTGCTCCAGTGTCCTGTTCCACACAAGACCATTTATCCACATCACTGCAGTAAAACACAGGTGAGAAACACAAAGCTTTCTCATTCTCTTTTAGTTGCCTTTTTCACTTGACAAGAGGGCATTAAGATACTAGTGTCAAGGCTGATGATTTTGGTTCCTCACCTTTGATTTTTACTCCTGTTCCCTGATCGTTGCTTCATCCATTCAAACAATACAGGAAAACTTTCTAGCCCATTTCTCATTTCGTATTCAAGTATTTGCATCATCCTCCATTTTATTACCATGCCTGAAAACATGTAGATCTATGTCCCTGGGATAGCACAGGCCCTCCATTCCTCAGCATCCTCATACAGTGGAGTATGCCTGCCTTCAACACTTGCTCAAGCATAAGGAGTTTGAGCCAATGCATCATAGCCCCACTCTTCTCCATTAAAATGCAGGCACGCGCTGTTTGTTTATCTCCCTCTGGGAACAAGCCGAGAAGAGTGTTAGTGTCTGGGAAAATGGTAATAGTAATAATAATAATAATAATAATAATAATAATAAAGCCTCTAGGTGACAACTTAATGTTTTCTGAGGTCTGGTTAAGTTCTTTGGAGCATAGAACTCCATCACTTTTCTCAGCAGGGTATAATTACTCATAACTTGAAGGCTTTATCTCTGGGCTTCCTGTGCAAAAAGGGAGAAAGGAGGTAAATCTTGCATTCCACGAGAGTATAGATGTTTAATTAAGTATCACATTTAATTGTTCCAGATTCCTGCTTGACAGTCACCAAATTCTGAACATTTTTTTGTTTTTTGTTTTTTTGTTTTAATTGGAATCAAAAAGATAAAAAGCATCTGACATGTAAATGATGTCAGTCCCGTGTCTGTCTCTGTGCCTTGGAGTGACATGATCCAGGACTGGTACCCGGGTTGCTGCTGGTTTTCATTGGCATGCCTCTGGTGCGCTCTATCTCCATTCCAGTCTCCAGGGGACAAGTTACTCTCTCCATTCTGCTTCCAGTGGCCCTTCCTGTCACCTGAAGTCCAGTCTGACTTTTGCCTGCTCCCTGGCATTTGTATTCAGGTCCCTCCTCTTTCTTTCTTCCTGTTTCTTTAGGACTAGGGAAAGAAGGGCAAACTGGACCTTGGAATAATAAATGTTCTGTGTCTTTCTTACACCTCCATTCATCCAAAGATCTCACAGCACTTTGCAAGAATTAATAATATAAGGCTTGCTCTCCCTCTGTTAAGGTGACTGGTTTTATTGTCCTTGCAGTGAAAATAGCAGTCTCTTCGAAGCCTACTTTGTCTCCTGTCGGATTGGGAGACCTTGCACACAGCTCCTAAGCAACAGCCCAAGAACTAGAAAACCAGAGACCAATCTGAGACCAGTAGCCTTAACGAGGAATCTGCTGACCCACTGATTGCACCCCATTCTCTCCCATCTGTGCTGCTAGAAAGTCACATTTTCTCTAGGAGAGACAGAGAGGCGGTTAAGAAGTGGTCAGGCACTGACAGAAGTACTAGTACACCTGCCTTTTGTTTGCTTACCTTCTTTGCCTTCACCAGTCCCTTCCACAATAGCTCCCTTGGAGATGGATGCTTGCCCACGGGTCTCACTGCAACGTGACCACCTCAGCCACAGGTCACTCACTTGCTCAGCCACTCAACAAACTAAGAGCCATTTCTCTCCCTCCGTACAATGTGTCTGTGGTCTTGGGACAAGAGGAGACTTGGATGGCAGAGGATGAAACTGTGTCTTGAATGGGTGATGTCTGGAAAGGGAGGAGAAGATAAATCCTCTCCAACTCTGCTCTGTCTCCAAGAGTGGAGAGAGACATCACAGCTTGGCCTGAGCTGAGGCCTGAGTGCTGGTTTGAACATGACAACCATGTTAAGGCAGGAAGGCTGCTGGTGGGAGTTGGGTCTATGTGAAATTTTCCTCTTTGTCCAAGCTCTGGAGACTTTTAGAGGATGCAGACCTGACATTTACGTGATGTAAGTAGAGAGATCAAGCTCTGTCTGTAAAACAATGAAAATTAAGTCACTCATGCTGATTCTCATCGTTAACAGTACCCAACCATAGTTTCTCCACTGCAGTTGTTTCCTGGGGCTGTCAAAACTACGACAGAAAGAGGAGAATTCAGTGATTTGGTTTCTTTGTCTGTCTTCTCCTTTCTTGAGGATAAACAGCAGTGCTGGCTTGCTTTCCCTTCTACTTCTGCTGTAGTTTCTATATACAGCACAGCAACTTTTCTGTGCTGCTTTTGTCCTGCCCTGGTGCCAAAATCATCTGAAAGCCAGGCTCCCTCTGCCTCTGATTGAGCTTCTGTGCCTTGTTTTCAGCCCCAAGAGACAGAGATGAAGCAACGTCTCAGCCTGACTGAAATAAGATGCATTTTAATCTCTTTGGCTAGTCTCACAGCAGCAGGTTCCACCACAGCCCGCTGAAGAACAGTTGTCCATGATGTTAGACCTGCCCCAACAAGGCAAAGGGAGATGTTGTGATACTACAGCAGCACTCTCGTTGAAATACCTGGTGGGACCTGTGGAAGGGCTTGATGACAGGAGGGGGATGATAGAAAAGGAGGAAGAGACACAACAGCTGAAAAAAAAAAGAAAGATGAAGAGTGACTGGAAGACCTTACTCTTCAGTTATAATAGGCTTCATCTATCGGATGGATTGCCTTAATGTGTCTCCTAACAAGGCTCCTCCAACACACACACACCCTTTACTTTGGTTTACCTCTTTGATACTGTCACATGTTCTTCATTTTCCAGCTCATTGCATTCATTCTTTGCCTTTAAACTCTAAGGATTAAAGCAACTGGATAAAATAAATAAATAAATGAAATTAAAAGAGCTGACATTTCATGCTGTTGTCGGCAGCCTTTGATTTTCTTCCAGAACAAGATCATTACTTTTCTGTCCTGCTTTGAGGAAAAAAAAAGAGATATGTACAGTCTCCTTATATATTCATTTATCACTTGTGGGCTGTGGTAGGTTTGGGGAGCAGTTAAGGAAGACTTGTGTCTGCAGTGTAGGAAACCCTAACTGACAGAAAGCTAAGAGCAAGGTAGTTCCAAATCTAGTTCTGGGAAGGAAACATCCTTTGGCTGAGTTGTTCATAGAATCCCCAGGACAACAACTTCATGGTCCAGGCTGAAGCTACCATAGTAACAAAGATCATCTAGATGAAAAACAACCTAAACTGCGAAGCTTGCAGTCCAAACAGTAATTCTGCAAGCCTTCAAAAGAGGAGAAAAGATGACCCCTAGGATTTTTGGCTCACTGCTACAACCATGGAGACTGGGGAGGCAATTTACAAAATGTGGTACTGGCTCTGATTCTATGTGGGTTCAGAAGTTCCTAGGCCCAAGAGTTTTGTTGACAGTAGATCGTATCCATCCAGGAGCTTTCCCTAGGTTTGAAGCTTAACTGTTCCACTTCAGAGCAGACTGAGCTGTGACTCTACATCCACAATTGTGGTTGGGATCAGTGAACCTTCTGTGGAATATTTGGGAACCCACAGGAGGCACATTTCCCACCATGAAATTATAGGATATGTGGCTGTTCAGATGCAGCCTTGTTTGGGCTCTGAGCATATCATAAATCTCTGGCACTGGGTGATGCTTTGCTGTGCAAACGAAGTCCAAGGAGAGCCTGGAGCAAAGAAAACGTGTTTGCACTCTTGGTTCCAGCCTGAGTGAATCACAGAGTGACTATAAATAAGGAGAAGGAAACTGCTGCAAGGAAGCTGATTACATGAAATCGTCCATTCCCTCCATTTCCTTTTTCCAGGATGGTTCAGTGCATCATCTGTATGTTTCTGACAGGACAATTTTGGTACATCCTAATGCTGAGCTTTTACAACTGTGGTCATTTCATTGTTTTCTCAGCAATGCTGCATTAAAGTTGCTATGCTGTGTTGCTGAGAGAATTTCTTGAGCTATCTCCTAACAAAGATGTGTATTATAGTACTGGCAGTTCTTTGTTTGATCTGGGCAGAAAGCAGCATCAGCTGAGGTGAAAGAGATGTTAAGGTCTGATGCATGCTAGCTGATGCAAGTGAGTCTTATGGGACAACCTGACATCATTGCCGTACATGCTCCATGTAAAAGTTCTATACTTGTAAAGCAAGTGTTCAGCACGTCAAGCGATGCATTACAATTAACTCAAAAACCTCTGATTTGTGTGCTTTTGATCTTCCTAAAATTCTGGCTATAAAAAGTGACACTCTTGAGGACACTGAAATTCCTTTTGTCAGGACCTCTTGTCTCAGCAAGCCTCTCAACATGGAAGAATTTCCATGTCTATGTTCTCTTGCAGTACAAAGTCTAAGACAAGGTATATTTTGAAGGTCACTCCTCAAAGGTCCAGAACTGGATGATTCAGTACACATCCCTGTGGCTTTCTACTGTGTGTTGCCTTTTCCTACCAGCAGGACAAGCCAGCCAAATATACCTGTTTGGCATGATGGGAGTTAACATCAAATGTCATATTCCCAACCATACTGACTGCATACTGCACAAATTAGATCAAAATAGAAAATCTGGTTCCCTAGCAGTTGTCCAAACCAGTGCCAGCCTGAATGCCCCCATGGTCAGCTCAAACATGACTAGAGAAACAAATGTCAGACAGGTTTCTTGGTTTCAACTTGCACTTATTGTGCAGCTGTTGTCTTAATTAGGTTAGGATGACCTCTAAGAGTACGTCCGTTAAGAGCAAAGCTGCAGAGCAAAGCATTCTGGGTACCATTCTACAAATAACAGTTTTGTCCCATGGTTATGCATTGCTCTCAGTTTGTTCACTGAGAGTGCTCAGCACTCAGTCCTGGTCAGCAGTGACACATACAGCTACATGTGGCTTGCTCAGCAATCATTTCATCACATTTAAATGTGTTTCATCCTGACCAGAAACAGAAGATCGGTAGTGCCAAAACCAGAGCTCCTTTCATTATCCACAAAGACAGCAGCCAGCCAGCCAGCCAGCATCCTTCCTGTGCTACTCTGTCTGAACTAATCAACTTTGACTTGGAGTGGGTCTGGTGTCTATAACCTGCTGTAGTTGAAATGATAAGTCACAGCCTGAAACAGTGACTGAGCACCTGGTGGGAAGGCAGGGCCAACCTAGGGGAGCAATGTACCTGAGTAATGGAAGGGGTGGAGGCAGGATCCACCCCTTCCCAGACTTCACTTAAGAGTGGAGGTGAGGGCATCTCTTGTTTGAGATCCCTGTGTGCCTGAGGCCTTGTAAAGGTAAGCAGCTCCTTTTCTTCATTTTTGTATTTGTGGCTGTTGTATTTGGGCATGTTCTCATTTGCTGTGGTCAGAGACTTTGCCACCCCTGCTATTATTGTAGTACTTTCTATCTCTTGATAGCATTACACCTGGCTTCCTTGCTGGCAGTGCTGCTCTAGTGGAGTTGTAGCTCTGCAATGTGGACAGTTCTCTATTTATGTTCAAGCTCTCAGGGTATCTCCTCTAAGTCATGAGGCTCTCAGGGTATCTCCTCTAAGTCATGAGGCAGCTGTCATAAAGGAACTGGAGTCACAGCCATCTATAGCTTAGACTGCTGTAATTGTTCTCTGAGTATGTCTGGAGAACAAGTTCTTACCTTTGTGGTGCCATGGAGGTGATTTAGCTTCTTATGGAATACTGCCTACTCCAAACTGTATGGGGAAGAATGTGCATCCTAATTTTTAAAACTAGGCTCACAAAGCAGATGATGACTTTTAAGCCTGTTTTGTGCCTTGCAGTACAGGACCAAAACCTCTGAGAAGATGTTCTCAAGGATAGTGATTGCACTGCTGATTTGAGACTTGTGGTATCTGGGTTCATTTGCATGTCCTTCCAAGCATTTTATGTGACCTGGGGTCTTGCTTAGATGCATGTCTGCCTGGGCATACAGGACAGAAGGAAGATTTAACCTGGCCCTGGTTTCCTACACAGTCATCACAGAGAACCAGGTGGGGCTATGCTCATCTTTCCTCTGACTTAGAAAAAAAACCAGGATTCACTACCTTTTAGATAACAAGTGACCTGAGTCCCTCCAGCTGGGATGCATTAACAAACAGCAAAGTCTATTGCACGTGGGTAGCAGCAGGTCTGAACACAGCCTCTGCTTTGGTGCCCTGAGATGGCCTTTTTGACAGCTTTTGTGTTTTTCCAACACGCTGCATGAGCACCAATGATTACCCAGTTTCTGTACTTTACTAGTTTGCATTTCTGCAGTTCAGGTATGAAATGCTACAAATGCTGTCTGGTGCCTCTGCCTTGTTTTGGGGAGAGGAGATCATGGCATTTTAGTATGTGCTCCAAAAGTGAGAAGTCACAGCCTTGGAAGTAGGGCCTGGGGTAATTGGTTGCTCCTGGCAGGATGATAGAGCATCTTGGCCCAGGCTGATAAGGCTTACTAGCAGTTCCAGTTTAGCATGCACCACTTTGTCCCTTTCTCCTTGGATATTGGGAACATTTGTTACTCCAGAGAGAGCAGTGCTACTTCCAAGCCTTAATCACTGAGCTGAAGTAACTTGTGGGTTGACTCAGTGCTGTCACTGTTTCCTTACAAGTTGCTGCTAACCCCTAGCTTGGTGTTAAAGGAGGCTTGAAGTATTAGTTACAAATATTATCTGTCAGAAATGGGTTCTGCTGTTCTTGCAACACTTTATACCACGAGTTTTTGCTCAGAGGTGATAGTGGAAAGAATACGGATAGCAGCAAAGCAGAGGGATGTTAGAGCATTGCTGCTGTGTGATAAGCAATTTGTTTATAAATGGCTTCAGATTTTCTTCCAGTGTTTTAGTGCTTGATAAGTGCTTGCTAAAAAGAGTAATTTTTAGAACTCCAGCTGTTCTTTACAAAATGTTTGCTTCAATGAATCATTACTTGCTTAGTATTTGCACTCTTTTATTGGTTAACTGAATATCATGCTAATTGTTGTCTTTTTCAACTGGGTAAGTAAAATATTGGTCAGACTTTTTTTTTTAAATTAGGCTGTTGGGAAACTTTTTTCAGTCTGAAACATCGGTAAGTCAGGATGGGAACATCTTTACAGAATATTCTGTTTCTGTATGCAGTGATCTTCAGCTTTCAGTATCAATATATAAATTCTGGTCAAAAGGTGAGAGAGAAATAGTCAAATGGGGCTATTACTGAACAGGTAGGGATCCTGTTTAGGCTGCAGCAAACCCTGTCCAAAGCCTTGTGTGGAAGTCTGGCAGGGTTTTGTATCTGCATCTTGCATATACTGAGCAAATTAATGACTGTTACCTGAAGTGGCTCTTTCTTTGTTTTAAAAAATAAATAAATAAACTGTAATAGAACTTAGGAACAAATTCCTGAACTTCAAAATTTTGCATGCAAATGAATTAATTTATTTTAATTTTTTTGGCCAGTCCTATGAATAACAAATAGATGCTGTCTGGGTTGTATCAGCCTTCATGTTATGAAGCATGAAGCCTTGGCAGCTCACGATTTTTCACTGACACCAAAAAAGTTGTCAAATGCTCACAAGTAACAAGTGCCATGAGTGCACGAATCCCAGCCATTCAAGCTCAGCTTTTTTATTATAGCAACTGCTAACCGATCAGGAGCGTTTTCTTTTAGTGTTTCGTTCACTCAGTGCTAGCAAGTACAGTACGATGCAGTGAAAAAGAAGTGGGATCCCTAGGCAGCTTCAGTTGCTGCAAGGTCTCATGAACTTTCTTGAACAGGATGAAAATGACTGTAATGTTTGTCTTTTGCTTGTGTTCTGGTTGCATATTATTTTTGGTAGCTTTGGTTCTTAACCTGGATCTTTATTGGTAATTATGTTGGAAAGTATGGGCTATTTGGCTGTTGATCATATTCTGCTTTAGAAATGCCTGTGTGTTATTCATAGGTGAAGTGGCTACACTTGGTAGCAATTTTGAACATTTATGATATTAAAAAAATTAAAAATAAAAACAAGTTTACTTTTTTAATGGCTACTTCTAGCAAATCTGTTGATGTCAAGTGTACTTGCAAACTGCAACCTCGGGTACTAGGAAATAATCTTTTGGGTCTTAGTAAGTCTTCAGACAGCTGTCCAACTCTGGGAAATAAATGGGAACAATTTGATTTTAGCCATGACAATGCACAGTCTGGCATTTTTTGAATGAGAAGAACTTGGAGTCTGGAAATTAAACTGTCAGTGCTGGAAAGTATGGGACTGTGAAGACCAAAAAGTGTTTAATCAGTGTGTTAGGATCGTCCTGAAAGGGGCAGGAAACGGATTGCCCTGGAAGGACAAAACTCTACAAATGTAATTGCAGTGTAAGGACAGAGGAAGGTGGGTGTAGGAGTGACAGGAGCTGAACAGGCAGATGGAGGACAGTTGAGTTTGCTTTTTAATATATGCAAAAGAGAAGAATTGTACTTTCCCTAAATCTTTTCCACAAAGTCATTCTTAAACTGGACCCGTAACTTGAGGGAGAGAGCAGAACCTGCCTGTTCAGGCGATGCTGAGGGGATACTGATGGCTCTTGTAAGTGCATAGTTGAATAGTTCCTTGGATGGACAAGGGAATAAGAGCAAGGTCAGCAGTGGCATTATGCTATTAAATTTCCTCATGCAGGCAACCATTAGTAAGCTATCTCTGCTTATTGCTGTAGTAATGTATGCTCTGGCTCTGCATTGTCATCGGATACAGAATTTGGGACCTGTTCTTTGCTGCTGTTGTCCCTGATGGCAGCAGTACTGCTGCATTTTTCACCCCAGCTTTACTGCAGCACCATCCTCAACAGTGATGTTTGCTCCAGTCCCAGAGACGGATTACATTTGCAGCCTACTGTGGTGTGCAACATTTGCAGCAAACTGAAGCCAAGTGGTTTCTCTGTAAAGATGAGCTTTGTTTTGCTGTTACAAAAACCTCACATGCTTCTAAGATTTTTTTTTTTTCCTTTATTGCTCTGATCCTAATCCTGATGTTTCCCTTCAGTCTTGTCTCAAACAGTATAGTAGAGCACAGACTAAGATAATCTGTACCAAGAAAGACATGTGGCTTGGAGCTGCATCAGGGGAGGGTCAGGTGGGGGTTAGAGGAAGGTTCCTCATCTTTTCCTGAGGGCAGTGGGCATGGAGCAGGTTGCCCAGGGCAGTGGGCACAGCCCTGAGTGCTGGAGTGTGAGGAGAATTTGGACACTGCTCTCAGACATAAGGTTTGGATTTCTGTTGGTCCTGTTTGGAACCAGCACCTGGACTTGATGATCCTTGTGGGTCCCTTCCAACTTGGGATATTCTTTGATTCTATGTAAATAAAGCCTAGGCAATCTCATGTGTTATGTATGCACAGTTATGTGCTGCATGCCCCCAGCTTGTTGGATATCAGCTACAGTTTGGTGTAATGCCACAAGCTGGTCACTCCCAAAATGGTTTGAACTGCGGATTTGTTTGAATGTTACTCCCTGCCTGTGTGTCTGATCGTCATCTCTAACTGATGTCAGGGAGATTGTTTGCGGTGTGGGAAAGAAGAGCCCCAATTCCAGGTCTGAATGAATGACTGTGCTGTGACTTTGCTTTCCATTTTTCGATTGTTTTATTTGCAAAGCCCTTTTCCTCCATCCTCTCCATCCCTGTCGCTCTGTTTGTAGAGAAAATAGGCAGAACTGACATGTAAAGGTGCCCTCAGAGCCAATTTGCAGCAATTGGTAAAGATCACACTGCATCCATCTAAAAATGCCTATCCATAGGGAGCTGCCTCTGAGCCGAGTGTGGGAGAGTGTTTTAAAGACAAAGCTAGAGCAGGAAAAGGATCTGTTTTTAAATTGGAGAGGGGCAGATCAATTCAGAAACAGCAAGGCTGTCCTCAGCCCTTCACCTACACCTTCTCTGAGAGCTGAGGCTGTGATTGCATTTTTATTTATTACCGTACATTTTTGCACTGCTTGGTTTTAACTCAAGCAGCAGAAGCACTAAAGTCCTGCTAGATACACTGTATTAGCAGCTCTTAGTAACCATGAAGCAGAGAGCAGTAAGCGAAAAGCTGGAGGGGGTGTCTTTAGAGATCCAAATCCCTTGGCATTTGAGTACTGTGTTGCCAGGTTAGTGGGTTGACACTTTTTGTTTCTTTGGGGTTTTGGTTTTTTTTTTTTAGCTTCATATTTTGCTAAGACTCACCTACAAAGTTTGATGCAAAATGCTGGCCGAAAATACTGTTTTTCCTTTTGCCCTGTCTACCTAGCCAAAATCATTTGGAGTTTTGTTGGCTACGCTAGCTAGAAAAGGAAACTGGCAATGAAGTCATGTTTCTTTGGCAAAGTTGGTCTGTTCCCAAGAGCACATCACTCCTTATTTCTGTTGTACAGCAGGGAGCGCACAGTTGGAGCCAGTTCTCTTGTCTGCTGCACCAGCATGGTTTCAGCAAGTGCCTGATGTGAGAACCCCTCTCCTTGGGCTCCCATCTGCTGGGTCATCCTCAGTGCTGCTCTGTGCTCCCTTCTCTGCTAGCTTCAGCACGCTCTCACGTTTTCTACCCAAGCTGTTTTGTTGCCATTTGCATATTCAGCAAGCTTTCCTTAGCAATTGCAGGCTCACGCTCACCCTAACTACTACAGTGACATTCTCAGGTAAATTTTGCAGGAACAATTAAGCCTCTGAGTTTCAGTGAGGTTTAACTTGTGCATCTCCAGAGTCTAGCAATCTGGATTTGTATTTTAGAGGGAGAGCCTCTGAGCAACATCAAGTAGGATAAGGCATCTGCAGCCCTGTGGCTTTCTGCTAGCAGCTGATGCGAGGCTCTATCAGTCATGGAGCCAGCAGTGTGCACCTTCAAGTCATCTGTAAGGTTTTTAATGCTGAGAAAAAATTATCTGATTCTGTATTCCTTCTGCAGGCTTGTTGTCTCCCTCTCTTCCCTGCCCCCTATGTGTAAATGTTGTAAAGCTATCTTTTGCTGAGCTACTGATTAATCCAGCATTAATCGACCTCCCTAATTGTACTTGGCTATTTTCTCTCCCTTTATCCTTAAATTGCTCTACTGGGCAGGGGGTCTGGAGGGCAAACACATTCATTATCTTACCGGCAAACAAGATATGAATCGCACTGCAGGGGACAAAATTAAATTTACAGTTTCCCCTTGTATGTGTCATAAACTATTGATTTAAAACAAGAGGGGACTCAGGAGTGGAGCCAGTACATTGGCTATCTTGCACTGTTTTCTCCGTGTTCTGCTGGGGGTGCTTGCAGCCAGTCTCTTTGTGGTTTGTTGGTGAGGAGTAGCTGGTCCCCCAGGGGATTTGTAAGGCAATAGAAGGGCAGAGGGAAGTTAAGACACGGTCTGACTGGTAGGTCGATGGGTGGCTTACATACAACTCTCTTTCTGGCTCTAGGTTTTAAAGTCCTGTGGTAGTCCTGATAGATCTGCAACAGATAGTTCTTCCCATATATGTGAAGACTAGTATGATATGGACCTCTCAGGAGATTCCATGTGTATAGATCAGCCCCGGTAACAGGGGAAGGAAGGAATTTCAGACACTGCCCGTGGTGTTTGGTCTTGGTGCCTGCCCTGTCTGCTGTGACAAATAGAGGAACTATTAGCTGGCAGCACGAGCGAACCGGAGAGTACCTCTGCAGGGCTTGGTCAATGTGAGCCCTAGCAACAGGGAAGTTAGTAAAGCACAGTGTTTGCCTCTGTGTCCTCTTCCCTTTTTGTGTTGTCTCAATGAGTCTGTAAGCATTCGTGTGGTAGAGGCCAGGAAAAAGCATGTAGTCCATTCACACAAGAGAAATGTCCTACATGTGATACTGGCTGTCAACAGCAGACCCCATGCTGTGCCCCTCTGCTGGTGTTGGGAATGGTCTGAATGGTGGGAGCACGTATAGGGCCAAATATGAACTCAGTGCTTGCTGGAACGTCATCTATTATATGCCTAATGATGTTAAAAAAGAATTTAGTCCCTCCTGTGCTGGCAGCCGTTTCTCATTACCAGTTAATTGGACCTCGATGCAGTCACTGTTGAAATCTATTGTCAGTAGCAAGTTGTTATATTAGAGTAGGCGCACCTTGGGAAGGTTGCTTATGTCTCCAGACAGCATGAGAGAGTCAAAGGCTGCAACTACATAAAACATTTTCCTCTTCCTGGTGTTTCCTGGGGACAGATCCCATTAAGGTGTACTCTGGCAAGACTAATAGGGCTGCCGACAAGGGTTGAACCTGTATGTTGTCCAGACAGCAGAAAGGCTTCAGCACTTCTTTCTTCAGCACCAGAGATCTTGCTGCTGTTCTCTGACAGCTGCAAGAAAGGTGAGAGGATCTTCTGGAGGAATCTTTTCTGAGCTGGTCCACATGGGGAATTAGATGCAGGATGCTGCATACTATCTGCTATAGGACCTAATCTAGAAAGTGGCCAAAGATAAAACACTGGCTGCTGAGATTTAACGTGAAAGTCTGCGCGGAGGAATCTGTTTGCAATGAGGAACTTTTATTAGCTCCAGGATATCGACTACATACACTAAAGCACTGTCTTCTCTCATCTTATCTATTGCTTTAAATGTGTGCCTACCCACTGACCCGAGTCTTCCGGGTCGTTCCTTTAATCAGCTTGGGGATGTAGGAGAATATTTTGTCAGAAAATATTTCTGACTGCCAAACTTAGTTTGTTTGCGTCTCATTGCAAAACAGACCCCAAGAGGTGAAATGCTGTAATCACTTGCATTTCTGATTCCCCAGATCACTTGCCTCTAAATAACTATGATGTGCTCTGAGGACTGGGTAAGAATTTAATGATGTTATCACAATTAACCTGCCATCTTTATTCTATTTTTTTACAACTACAGAATTAAAGTTTATTTTGAGCCAAAGGCTTTGTTATCAGCAACTTTATCTCCTGCTTGCCAGCTCACCACAGAATCCTTACTACTAGCACATAAAATAAGAAGGCACAAAGCACTTTAAAACTTGAATGCATCTTCACTTGCACAGTTTCTCCTGTTCATTCTCAGGGTAGTCCTTTGCAGTCTGTAGTATCTCTCTGGTATTGCCCCTTCTCCCTCCTTCCTTGGTGTTATGGATTTGCAGGCCCATCAAAAACTTTCTTCAAAGAAGGCCCTCCTGTGTATGCTTCATGTGCTCTGCTCCCTTGCAGTACCTTGTCTAGAGCTGGCTAAGGACCATGGCTTCCACTCTCACGTCTTCTCCACAGAGGACATGAGCTTCTTTCAATCGGGGCGAAGCATTTCAGGCTTTTGAGTTCTAGGCCATAGAATCATGGAACACAATGGGTTGGAAGGGATCTTAAAGATCCCCCAGTTGCATCCACCCTGCTTTGGCAGGGTTGCGGTCCCCACTTCGGTGTATGAACTTAGTAGGGAGGTGCTCAACCTACCATTCACCTGGAGACTCTAGCTTGGCACAGTTAGCTTCATTACCATCTCATTTTAATCCCTCCTTCAACAGTACTACCCTTTTTTTTTCTTTCAACAATTGTTTTATTTGCCATATTGTGAGGTTAAAGTGACTTTCGTCCCACTTTGGGTAATTTAAGAATCACGCATGAGACAATGAAGCTATGGTGCCATTTGTCACTCAGTCTCTACTCTTTCATATGACACATCTTCCCCTCCTTTCTTACTTGTTCTTCAGCAAGGGATTTCTCTACTTTTCTTGTTCTCTGTGCAAGCCCAAGCCTGAAGCAAGCAGCTGTCTTATCTGTGCCTGGCCCAAGGGTCTGAGCATCTGGATGAAAGTGCTGACTCTTCTCTTTCGTGCAGTGCAGAAGATGTGCCCTAATACCCTTCATTTCCAAGCAGAACTGGAGCTAGTCCAGCCTGTGAAATCTGCCTAGAATCTCAATTTTCCTCTCCTTGCCTGCCGTCACCAGAGAAATCTCAACTTCATCAAGTGCTTATTCTGGTCCTTGGCTTGTGGAATTGCTGGGGAAGGTGACTTCAAAATTTTGGGTCCATGCCAGTCATTCACAAGACAATAGCAGCAGACGTAATTGTCACTCATAGCACCTATGCCAAAATGTGTTCACAGGCTTGGGAGCTTCTAGGAGCCCTTGAGATGTCACAGCATGCTGTTGTTTGGGGATTCTGGAGGGTCACCTAGGCTTCCCTGTCTGCCCCATGAGCAAGTGGAATTTATTTTTCTTCTTTACTTAATTACATACGCATCTGCAGACTGACCCAACCAGAACTGACCAGAAATCACTTCCAAGAGTCATCTTTGCCTTCCTTTCTCTGCCATCTATCCTGTGTGGCCTGTATGCCAGCCCTCTCTGAGCCTGCACTTCTATCAGTATCCTACACCATGGCTGTTTGTTCTGCTCAGTGTGTTGTGTATAAAGGAATTACTACAGCATATGGTCAACACTCCACACTTCATATGTCATCCATCACATTACAGAGTTTGACCACATGTCCCTCCTGCAGCCAGGGGAATGTGCACCCCCAGCCCCCATCAAGTGGTCCTACTAACCTGCCCCTCTGTAAGAGGCTTTGAGATCATTTGCAGGCATTGCTCAGATGCAAGGGTAGCATGAAAAAGTTGGCAGTGAATGGAGCAATAAGGAAGCAGCTTGCGGAAGTCAGCTGGAAGAAGGGACAGTACGGAGGAAATTAGGGAGAGAGGAGGAGTTCAGGTTTATGAATGGAAAAGAAGAGAATAAAAGGAGAGTGACGACTTGAGGGAAGAAATAACAGCTGTGTTTTGAAGGAGATGTAAAATCAACATTCTTGCCTCTCTCAGCTATTAAAGATCTCTTTGATTTTTGTTTTAAAGATGGGATTGTTATCCCAAGAGTCAGGTCTAAATTCAGAGTGGGTAATTGCAGCCTGACCTACTTGTCAGACCCGTTCTGGTGGCAGTAGGGTCTCACTTTCTAAACCTAACTGTGTTATAATGCTGTGTGATCTAATCCAGAAGTGGCTTCACCTCGGTGCTAAAGGAAATGACTGTGACATGGGATGACCCTGGAGAGACCCAGTTCCTTCCTAGGACAATTCCCTGCATGTTAGAGGGAGATTCCTCCACAGTTTGGGAATGTGTGCCTTCAGGAGTGCACAGAAATCTTTTGGTGGAGTAAACAGATGCAAATGGGTCCCTTGGTAAGTTTGGGTGGAGTCAGAGGGGGTAAGAACCAGGGTAGGAAGGACCAGCCCTGCTTGGACTGTGCATTGTTCCCTTGCTTACATGGTGCGAATAGGTGGCAGACCTTAAAGGGCTGGTGTGGATGAATCTCCTATTGAGCCCTTCCACTTTCAGCTTTCAGGCCACTGCTGTCTCAGAAAAAAGAACTGCCAACATCCTCTCTCAAACATAGTTGGGAAGGCAGCTTTGGTGGTCTCTTGTCCAACTTCCTGCTCAGAGTAGAACTTCATCATTAGATCAGGTTACTCAGGACCCTGCTGCATCAAATTTTGGAGATCTCCCAACGTGATAGTTCTTCAGTCTGCCTTGGCACCTTTCCAGTGCTGCAACACCCTCATTATCAAAATATTATTTTTTTCTGACCAAACATTTTAAGAGCCCAAAATTGCTCCAGTTGTACCCTCAGAAGTGCTGATTAGAGAGGAATAATCATTTACTTTGGCCCACTGTTTACACTCTCATTATTTCAGCCAACTATGCATTAAGCCTTCCTTGCTGCAAGGGCATGCCAGAGAATGATGTTCAACTGTTAATAACAGGGGCTCTCTGGTCTTTTTCTGCAGAGCCAGTTAGTGTTCATCCTTCAGTGTTGCATGGGGTCATTTTTAGCAGATGGAGGACTTTGCACTTGTCCTTGTTGAACATCATGAAGCTGTAGTCATCCAGGTTGCTGATGATCAGGTGTACCACACTGTCTGGTCTCTTGTGCAGAAGATGCAGAGGACTTAATGATACTACTGTTAGCATGAGGTGAGAGTGCAGAAAGCCAGGGGCCTCCAGCCTCTGAGGCACAAAAACAGCGTGAGATACCTTCTGCCTTGAAGGGGATGCAGGTTAAATAGACAAGGCAGAGAAAGGGCACGGGGGAAAAAAAAGAGACCAAGAGATGTTTTTGCCTTGCTTGAGTTGACATTTCAGGCAGCTTCGTTGCTGAGAGTAGAAGTATATTTGCTGAGCATTAGGGCAGCATGATAAACACGGGCTGCCTGGCTCACTGTGTGCAAGTATTACTGAGCCTGCGGACAAACCAGGGAGCTTTCTTTTCTTCCTTGCCCACCTTGCTTTTGAACTTGCTGCATGGGAATGTTCAGTACCCGTAAGGCTCCATGGAACAGCTCTTTGTGTCAGTGCCCCGGGGCTGGGGGCTGCTGTAAAGGGGGGCAAGGCCCCATCTTGCACCCATCTTGCATCCCCACCTGCCAGCCCTGCTCAGCAAGCCCAGGGCTTCAGCTGTTGGAGAGATTAAGGAAGTAGTTAAATCTGCTAATGCAATAATAGTAATTAATAACAATAATGGGTGCTTTTAACGTATTTTGTCATGATTTACTAGGCGGGGAGTGCCGTAGGAGAGCAGAGCACTTTGCAGTGAGAATAAAAAGGCAAGGTGACTGGGCCCTAAATTGCACATCTGGGCGTGATTTGGAGAGGCAATTTATTGAGACCATAAATGACGGCTTTTTCAAGCAGCTTGTTTTGGTGCCTGTGAGAGAGAGCACGACTCCTGATTTAGGGCCCTGCTCTGCGGTCCTGGCTCTCAATATAGGGTTCCAGGAGCACCCCTCATGGCAGAGGAGCCCACTCATCGAGGATGCCATCTTTTCCCAGGCTCACTGGTCACAGTGTGGTCTGCGACAGCCCTGGCTCTTGCAATCAGTCCCTCAGAACCAATTTCTTCTGCCCCTAGAAATGTGCTCTATGAAATGGAAAAGGCTGTGGAGAAGCACATCCTCCCGGCACAACTTTAACGCTTCCATTGATCTCAGTGATTTTGTGTCAGTGTTGTGACAGGAGCTGGCATCTGTGCTGGAGAATCTCGCCTGGGCAAGTGGGCACTTCTCAATGGGTTTTATTAGTGTTACTGTAATAGGGCTTGCTGCATACAGAGAGCTTGCCAGGATGCAGCATGCCCTTCCCTGAGGCTGCAGGCATTGTGGTGGGGTGCTGCAGATAGTGGCCAGGCGGGGGGACCTGGGCAGCCTCTCCTGAGACAATTTCCTCTTCAACTAAGCTGAAGGATAGAGTAAATCAAAGGAAACAAGACGGGGGGGAAGCAGTCCTTAAAAGCCCCGGACTCATTCTGGTGGTCATCCCTGCCTCAGTGTGTGAGGAGGCCACAGAAGCACCACATGGGTTGGGGGGGAGAGGGGGGATGGGGAGGCTCGCCAGCCACACAACAGAGTGTGGTCACTCGTTACAGCTCATCAAACATCTTCTGATAAAGTTCCTAACTATCAGGGCTCAGATGTAATGGTGGGTGAGCTGTGAATGAGAAGGAAGTCAGGAAGAGCAAGAGGCGGCAGTGAAAGGGCAGTGCTCACACAGTGCTGGGAGAAGGGTGCCATTAGAAAGCTGCAGTAAAGGCAGTGAGCATCCTCCCTGCACTGTTAGCCTCTGGCAAGGCAGCAGGCAGGCTGGGGAGAAGCACCAGGCGCTTGTGCTGAGCAGAGTCTCCATGCAAGATGCCAAGCATCCTGCTGAGAGTTTTAATCCCTTGAGGCCAGGGAACCCTATCTGTGAGCTCAGTAGCCTCCTCTGCCCAAGCAAGTCTGTGCTTGCAGACCCTGGTACAGACCCACAGTGGGAGGAGTCCACATTTCACAGTCCTAAAGCTGAGTGTCTCAAAATTGGGGTGCAGGGACATGTTTCTATAAGGGGCTATACCTGCAGATAGCTGACACCCTGGAACATTGCAGTGGCAGCTCTGTGGGCGTCATGCACTCATCTCTGTGCAGGTTTTTGCTGATGGGGATGATATATGCATACAAAGTATTTTGTTATTGTTATTATTACTCGAAGTTATGGATCAGCTTGAGAAACTCAAATGCAGTAAATCACTGGGACTGGGGTAGCATTAGTCTCAGGGCTCTGAAGTAAATAATGCATGAAATATACTGACAGCAGTGTCTGACAGATCCTTATAAACTGCATCTCTCTAACGAGCGCAGAGCTGCTAATAGCAGGGCTGGATTCGGGAAGAAAACATGGAAACCTTGCTGCTTTCAGATGAGGTGATGCAGATCAGCAACCGCCACTTCTGTGACCAACAGGACCTGGCTGTAGGGAAGGGATGAAGGCATGGGGAACCGGTGGCAGACTGCTGTCCCTCTTCCCTCCTCGCGTGTTTCCAGCCTGCCCTGCCCTTACCCTGGTGCACAGAGAGGGGGAATGCTGCAGGCATGCTAACTACTATTATTATTTTTTTAATAATCAAAAGACATCCTGGGAATTATAGGTCTATGAGCTCTCTTTCAATCCTAGCCAAACTGATTGTGGATCTAATTAAAGACAGACAGGTACAACAGTTGGATAAGTGTAACATGGCAGGATCAATCCAGTGCGGCTTCTAGAAGGTAGAACTGAGCCTTTTTGTGCCACGAGTTTTTATTTTTTTTTTAAGTTCAATAAAGTAAGAGATAAAGGTGATCCCCAGCAGACATAACACGCTTTGATTTTCACAAAGCCTTTGATAAGGCCTTTCACACAAAATTATGAAGGGAAATAAATAGCCATGGGAGAAGGGGCAAGGTCTTGGCATGGTTTAAAAAACAGTTGAGTGCTAGGAAGCAGAGAACTGTTGCACCTTACATGGAGAACAGCTACCAGTAGGAGTCAGTGAGATACATGGGGGGATTCTGTCTGCCTGTATCTGTATGTAGTGTTTTGGTGATGACCTGGCCCCGTGTTAGGGTGTCACAGGGCTCACTGGCACCATGGGATGATGGTGGGCTGCAGAGCAGTAATGCAGCTGCAAAAACAGCCTTCGCTTCAGCTGCACAGCAGTGAGCTGAGCTCCCGGGCTCCTCGGGGGAAAGAGATTGGGAGTCATGGTGAGTAACTCGATAAAAGCTTCTTTAGTGGGTAGTGTTGCTTCCAAAAGCAGAGAGGATGCTTGGTTGCCTTTAAGGGACAGGAAAACAATAGGGAATATGTTATAAAAAATGACATTATCTTGAACGCTGGCTACACCCTCATTTAAGACAGCGTGTAGAATTACCAGAGGGCCGTGAAGCATGCTTAGTAATCTTGGTAGGTTTACCTACAATGAGGCAGACAGTTGGACAAAATTGGGCTTTTTTTCTATTTTTTTCCATTTTCCACTGTTGGCAATCTCACAACAGCGCACGAATACCATTTCCCCTTTGCATTTCTCCCTCCTCGTGCTTTGTGACATGCCCTCTGTCATCCCCACAACACGCACTGCCCGTGCCTGCTCCAGAGGTACGGTGAGCACCATGTGTCTGCACGCTGAAGGCTTGTAATTGAGTTAGTTACACTAATGAAGGGTGCGGCGGAAACCGATCGGTCCCTCCTCCTTCTCTCCTCCTGTAACACTAGAACAAGAGGTCACTTGGAGATGCTAATAGTGGCTTAATTTAGACCACATGAAAGGAGACACTTTTTCGCACAGCAGGTAGTCAGTCTGTGAAATCCACACTGCCTCTGGAGGTCAGAGAGTCAAACGCTGCAGAAGGATTTGTGAAGTTTCTGGGTCATTTTTTGCACAATAACAGCTATCATCATGGAGAACGAGTGCACCCCCAGGCGTGGGGGGGGGACCTTGTGTGCTGTGCATGGAATAGCAGTCAGTGCTGCCCCAGTGGTTTCAACCTTCAGGTCCAAAGGAAGCCACGGTTGGTGGTGAGAGCACCCAAATGTGGTGTTTTCATTTTCCTTCTGCTCTAACTCTAACCCCACTGTCCAACTAACTTTCCCTTTTCCATGGTGTCATGCATCCTGACTGCTAACAGAAGTAGTGCAGAGTCAGCAGGAACAGGGAGGTGATTGTTCCTCTGCATTTGGTACTGATGAGGCTACATCTTGACTACTGTGTTTGCTTTTGAGCTCCTCAATACAAGAAAGACATTGAGACCCTGGAGAGCACGTCCAGAGGATGTCCCAATGAAGCTGGTGTGGGGTCTGAAGGACAAGTCTTCTGTCGAGTGGTTAAGGGAATTGGGATTGTTCAGTCTAGAGAAGAGGAGGCCCAGGGGAGACCTTACCATATCACAGCTCCTTGAATGGTGGTTCTGGTGAAGTGGAAGTTGGCCTCTTCTCCCAGGTAATGGCAATAGGATGAGAGGGAGCGGCTTTGAGTTGTGCCAGGGGAGATTCAGGGTGGATGTTGGGAAAAATGGCTTCTTGGAAGGAGTGGTGAGGCATTGGAACATGCTGCCTGGGCAGGTGGTGGAATCACCATCCCTGGAGGTACTCAAGAACTGTGTAGTTGTGGCACTGAGGGACATGGTTAGCATGCGTGGTGGGAATGGGCCAGTGGTTGGACTTGATGATTCTAGTGGTCTTTTCCAACCTTAATGAGTCTGTGGTTCTATGAGGGCTCTGTTTCAAACTGTAAATTAGCCTTTTGCTCTGATGTTATGAAGAAAAGGAAGGGAAGGACAGCAAGTCTGCAGCTGCCTTTATCCTGGCCAAGTCTGTGACCTGTGCCCTGGGTGATCTTGATGTCTCCTGAACGTGGTGTCTGCAGACTAGTGGCTTTGCCACTCTTTGCATCAGTTGTAGGCACAATACTACTCTTCCCATGCATCGCCTGTGGCACCATGAGCTGCTTGGCAGGACTGACTGTGGGTGTTGGTGGATTCTCCCTGTGGGCACCTCAGACCAGAGATTGGTAGTGTTGAAGAGCTGTAAACACTTGAAGGTATTAGGATTTACTAGTAAGAACAAAGCATAAAAGAAGGGGAAAAATATTTGCAGGGTTGTCCTTGTTTCTAGATCCCTATTTGACTGACCTGGAGTCCTAGGAAAGCCATTAGCCCCGAGAGTTTTGGACTCAATCTGTTGTTACTATTTTTCTTCCTGTTAGTAAATCCAGCTCAAATCCTTTTGTCACTCTGCGCTCATTTTGATAACAGGGGCTGCCTTGTTGTGGTGCAGAGGGCTTTACAGGGGATGGAGTCAGGACATCAGTGCTTTTAGTGTTGTCCTTCAACTCCTTGCTGTAAGAAGTGGGCTGTTGGGTGCATTCCCTTGTAGGTAGCTGCTGAAAAATCTCGGCTTGTGTACACTAGAAGTGATCATAATTCACTGGAGGCTTCAAAAGCTCTGCAGGCACCTCTCCTTCTGGTGGCATTGCAGCAGCTCTCCAGCTATCCTGCCTGCCGTTCGCTTCCCACTGTTGTTGCTGCCTTGATAGCTGCCTATGTTTTAATATGTCAGCTTGTTGGGCTTTTTTTTCCTTCTCTTGTTTCCTGTGTTCCTCTAACAAGCAGCTTGCAACAGAACAAACAAGCAAGGCAGGAGTGCTCTAGGCAAAAAGGGTGTTTGGTGTTTGATTTGAATACATACATATTTTTCTTGGTTAAGACTTGTGATATTCATCAAACACATCCATGAAGGCTGTGAATAAGACCTCTCTCTTTCTTCCTCTCTGACACATGCACCCTGTCTCAGACGAATCCTGCACACCTTCTCATTCTCACTCTTTGCTGGCTGCTTCCTCTGCAGAGTGCGGTCTCTCGCATCCTTGCATGCATATCCGTGAGGTCTCATCCTCATGCATGCGAAGCTGCCTTGTTGTCTTGGCAGACCCTGCACATGCTGCAGGTGACACATGCACAGTTGCTTGTGCACCCACAGGGGCTCTATTGTACAGAACAAAATTGCTTTTGTGGTAGGGAGGAGGGGATCGGGGAGGTAAGGCAGGGCTGGAAACAGTGTCATCTTTTCACCTTTCTGCTCAGATAACATGGAGGGGAGAGCATGGCCCTGTTCCTCTGTCATTTATTTGCATCCCCTCCTGTGCAGACTTGTATTGTTCTCCCTGAAACTTCCTCGGCCGCCCTTGCTGATGGCTCCTTCCCTCTCGTTTCTGCCTGTCTGTCAGGCCCTGATCACATTGCTGTCAGGGCTGCAATGACAGCAGCTCTTTCTGACAGGTGGATATGGTTCTGTCACTCGCAGCAAAGCTCTTCAGCACCCAGATCCAAGTGAGGTGTAGCAGTGCTGGAAGGCACAACTAAATGGTCAAATGTGACGATGACATCTCATGTTTCTGCATGCAGAAGGTGATGGTCCTGCCAGGGTTGGCTATGTGTTTCTAGGATGCCCTGCTTTCAAAGGTGGCCTTGCAAACTGTAGTTTGCCTTTATGAGGACTGAGATTTGCTGCGGCTCTTAAAAGGAAAGGAAGCCCTGGGCTTTTCTCTTGTGTATGTCTCTCCCCTCTTTTGTGGATGGAGGCTCTGTATGGCCTTTCCTTGCACAGGGGCAATGACAATGTTCTGGCTGCTGTGATGGTTGCTGTGGGTGTGCTCCAGAGCAGGCAGATGGATGTCCTTCACCCAGGATACGGCCACATGCATCCATAAAGGCTGAGAGCCACTCAGTTCTTGCACAACAGTGGAGAACTCTCAGGTTTTCTGATTACTGAGGTGGCAGCTGGTAACCTTCCAGCGATGGGAGGCTGGAGCAGTGTGTTTCTGTGGCTGCTGCAGTGCTCAGGTGGTGCTCGGGTTTGAACTGGCACCAGGCAGGCTGGGAGCAAAGAGGTTATCGATAGGGAATGTGAAGAAGAGGGAAGGTGTTTAGGCAGTTTCTGCTTCACATGTCTAATTTTGGAGCTATCCCTTCTGTAGCTCCTCATTCTGTGCCCAAATTCAAACTTTGCAGAAGCATAACTCATTAAGCATTAGTATACCATAAGATAAAGACCTTGCTTGCGTAAGGCTATCAAGCACCGATATTGACTCTCTGGGACATTTCTAAAGCTATTTATATCACAATAAAGCCATTTTATTAGTGTCATCAATCAAGAGAGACCGCATTTTGGCCTGGAAATGATTCTGCTCGAGTTTCCAGAAAGGAGAAGGGTAAGTAATTATGGGATGCATTATCCTCAATCTCATCTGAAATCCCCTAATTGAAACCACATAGGAGTGGAGTTTATTGGTTATAAAATAGATGGTAGGGGCTTTGCTAGCGCACCTATGGCGAGTACAGCCTTCCAGTTCATGAAGGGGTAGAGTCTGTTTTTTTGGTGGGTAACACAGAAGCTGCTTGTTCCCATGTCTGAACAAGGAGTGTATACATTTACCTGCAGCTGGGCTGAGTGGGGGGCACTTGCTGCTTGCAGCTCATTGTGCCCCCAAGATGCTTCTCTATGTGCAGCTGAGCACGGGCAGTGTGCTCAGGAGCAGCTGTGGTGCAGGTAAGGGAGCATGGTTTCACATTGCCTGTGGGGGCCTCCGAGACTGAGTAATGGCAGGGCTTGAAAGCTGTTACAGATATTTGATAATTAATTGGCTGGGAAATCAGTTTATTTTAACGACTCTAGTTAAATAAAGTAGAGAGATAAAAGGACTCTAAGTTCCTGCAGTGCTAAACTACTTCCAGGGACAGAGAAAGCCCATTACATGTCTGCTTTTATGCCAACAGGGGCTTCAGTTCTTGCAAAGTCTCTCCTGAAAAGCGTTTGAAATCGTTATCTTCCCAAAATCCCAGCAGTTTTGGTTTTGGAACAAGAAAGGCTGAAGAGTGGTTTATTACCTGGGATCTGCCAGGCAGAAGGGGACAGGCAGGAGAGCTGCTGCCATAACCTCGTGCTTCACCTCTGGCCCGGTACTTACCGCAGCGTGGCTCCACCGGTGGTTTATCACTGTTGTATACTGCTCTAGGGGGAGCAATGCATGTAGCTCGGTTAACCTCACTTGTCTTTCCAAGCACTGGCAGATCTCACATGCACAAGATAGCATCAGGGAGAGGAGGTGTGGAACAGCTCAGCATGAGCAATACCTAAGCTGGGCAACCCGACCTGCTTTTCTCCTATGAAAATCTGCACGAGCGCAGCCAGCACGATAACAGCAATCAGAGAACGGTTGGTCTCAAGCCCCCCCTTCCTCAAGCCAGACGTTTTTTAGCTTCCAGCTATTTTGGAGGTATTCTTGTTTCACATGTAGATGCGTTCCTCAAGGGAAAACAGTGTGTTTGGTCAAAGAGAAGAGAGGATTTGGCTGTGATCTCAGCATGAGGATTTCAGAGGGTCACGTTGGTGTGATCTTTACATGGGTCTGTAAGAAGTTTAGTGTGTGACTGTTCCAAGCGTGTGGAAGGACCTCAGCAGCAATGCTGAAGGAGAAACTGTAGGATCTGTTCCTTGCTGCAGACTGTGCTTTGAATGTGAACTTTCATCTCAAGCCAGTGCATCTCGTCCTGAGGGTTGTGCAGCAAGCTGTGGATATATGAGCAGTGTTCCCAGCGCAGTCATATTTGTCAGAGTCTGCAAAGAGCCTGCAACACCATCTGTTTTAGTGAGCAGATAAGGGATTAAACTGCAGGAATCACAAGATCTATGCTATACATGAGGGGGGGGTATGCCAGACGATCACAGTACAGCTTCTTTTTTTTCCCCACAAACTAAGAATAACTTTAACATTCTCACTTCTAGGGTTTAATGTCAAAATTAACTACTATTTCACTCCTGTCTCGCAAATCCCAAACAGCTCTCGCTGCTGCCAGTACTGGTGCTTACGCTGCTGCAGATTAAAATTCAGCACACATCCTCTCCAAGAAATAAGTGCTGTTTTAAGAGAGCAAACCAAAAGAAAACCCTCAGACTGGCAGAACTACAGCAGGACCTTGTGTTTGCTGCGCTGCAGCTCTCAGAAATGAGAAGCTTCAGAAGGTAATTTTGGTTTAGGTGTCCCACAAGGTTGTGCAGTCCTGTGTAAATGCCACACCAAGCATAGACACTGGGGTTGAGGACACCCACTGGGTAGGCAATGACGTCAGCTCCCTTGCATGGCTGGTGAGAGCCTACCTCTAGCCAAGTGTAAACGCAGAGCAGGCTACAAATCCTCATCTTTTAAACATTCCCTGGATCTGAAACCTCCTGCCAGCTGGAGCTGCTTTTAACTGAGCAGACTGAAGTGCTGTATTTAACGAATTCATTTAGAGGCTGATGTGAGGAAGCAGGGCCGAGCCTCAAGTCATGTAAATCTAGGCATCTTCATTTACTTAGCGAGGCCTCGTTGACCTTTGATTTACACCGGCTGAAGCTGCAGTTGGGCATCTCTCCTTTCACTGCCAGACTTTGGGAAATTAGTTAGCACAAGCAGTCTGCCAGAAGAATGGGCAGGATCAGGCATGGTCCACATGGGCAGCGTCTGCTATGGCAAGAAGGAAGCAAGCTGCTGGCAGTGCAGGAAAGAGCTCTGTGGGTGGGGGTCTGGCTGAGCACAGTGAGGAGGTGTCATTGCACACACTCCCAGGCTCCTGGGAGAAGCAGCAGGAAGGTCAGCAGGTCCAGGTGAGACCCTTCCAGTAGGGTTCAGCAGCATTGTTTTTGCTAGGAAGTGTGAAAAGGGTTTAAAGTGTGGCTTTCCTGATGATTTGCACAGCTTGTTTTGCCAGTTCTTGAAGACTGCAGGTCAGAAGGTTCAGGAACAGTCAGAGCAGAGTGGTTACGTCTGCGCTGCCGCTGGTAGCTGGGCTGGAGTTCAGGCTCCAAAGCTTGGAGCCAGTTGACCCAAGACTGTTGCTTTCAAACTGCAGGCAGCGTGAGGTTTGTGCTTCAGCTGCTGCTTTCTGCTCTGAATGCGTTTCCCCGGGCAGTACCCAATTAGAGAGAGTGAAAAACACGATCTCTCACAGTAGCACTCAGATAAGTGTGCCCAAAGGTGCTGCCTGGGTTTGTGAAGGCTGTTTTGCAGCCATCGCTCCCTACCTCTCACCATCCCCACTGTGCACTGAACAGTGTTGCTTATGAGGCAGGTCAGCTCTGTCAGTTTTTGTTGCAGGATGGCAAGGAGATCTGGCTGCGGGAGTTATTCCTTCCCCCTTTCTCAATGAGTCCTGTCTTCCTCCCAGACTGTTTCCAAACATGAGGTTTTAAGCCAGCTCCTGGCTTTCGTATTAACAGATGAAACTCTACCAAATGTGCTTGACATTTCTTCTTTTCCACTCTTCCCTCTCTCCTCTGCTGTTTATTTATTTATAAAGATGCCCTCCTTTGCAAGGCATGCTGTATTGGAGGGTGAAGGTGAGTAAGCTCAGATCAAAGCTTTTTGGAGCTCTCCCTTCCAGACGCTTCTCTTCTACCCCTCCCCTTCCAGTGCCGCCTTTGGAAAGGCTCCTTAGGTGGGCTGAAGAGGTGCGCTGGAAGGAGGCAGAATGCAGCAAAGTTGCAAATAAAGAGAAGAAAGTATTGCCAAGCACTGCTTAGCTTTTATGGCTTTGCCGTGGTTTCCACTTCATGAAACCCTTTGGCACACAAGATAAACAGAACACAAGTCTGAACCTTTCAGCACTTCCTTCTATGATTATAAAACACCTATGAGACTTATTATTGAAAATAAGTTGTATTCAGCAGCAAGGTAAAGGGCTACATTGGTAAAGAAGCTCATTCTGCCCAATGCTGTTCAGGAATGTTGGTGTTGTACTGGGAGCCGGTAGGCCCCAAAGCAGTTTGGCAAATCTGATCTTAATCTCGGCGCTGAGCACTTTGAAAAATCAGGGGTCAGTTGTGACTAAGGGGCTTGGCAACTTTACTCGAAGTACTTTTGGGAGTATGACCATATGGCAATGGTTTTTGGAAATAACAAAACATTTAGTCTTTGTATTGATAGCTCTTATGCTGTCCACGGTTGGTTCTTTAGGAATGTAGTTAACAAGAAGAAGGCTGTAGCTGTATTAAGTACGTGAGACATTAGAGGTTTCTTTGCTTTCCTTGGGGGACTCTTCGTGAGACTAGCACTTCAAGGTGGTAAAAAAGTTCTTCAAGTTTGAACAGACTTATTTCTCCTCTTTTTTTTTTTTTTTTTTTCTTTTTGACTCGGTTCTCCTTTCTGGACCCCCACGCATCATGTTAAATAATTCCTCTCTTCCCTTGGTGCTTTCAGCTTCCAAAGAGGTATAGCTTGTCAACATATCCCTTTAAAGTCCTCTCTTAGTCAAGTTATACATATTTAATGTTTTAAGCTTCCCTCAGATGCTGATCCCTTTCCAGTCTTTGATGGATTTTGTTGTTGCTTGCCTCTGAATTCCCTCCAATTTCCCCATATCGCTCTGGTAACAAGGTAACCTGGGATTGACTGTACCCGTCCAGGTGCGCTCCGTACTCATCCGAAGTTGGTTTTGGATGGAATTAAAAAAGAGAAGCAGCGGAATCTCTCAAAGGGAATCTGCTTCGTGGCTTCGTCTCTCAAGGCATTATTTCATGATGGTATTTCAGGACTGGCTTCAGATATGGAAATGAGAACGTGTGCCTTGCTCAGAAGCTGTTTTCTGCTTTCATGTGGAAGAGAGATAGAAAAGGGGAAGAAGGGTTAAGCTCCTCAAAGGCTGTGTCTACATTAGGCTTTTTTCTTTCTATTTCCTACTGTTGCTTGCATGGGTGTAGCTCAGTCCACAGTGGCACTGATGACAGCGCTGGAGCAGTCAAGAAAGCCAACATGTTTCTCTACGCATCGTCTCAAATCTCTACAAGCCCTGGCTCTATCAGCTGTGCAGCAGCAGTGGGAGCTTTGGATGGAAAGTGTTGGGTGTAAATAATAGCTGGGATGTTGGCACACCAAGGAGACGTCCCTCCAAGGGATGCAGCAGCAGGAGGGATCAGGCAGGATAGGCCCTCATTGCCATAAGCCATCTTTGCTATTCAGCTGCTGAGGGCAGTGCTTGGAAGGGTGGGTAATAATTTGGGTGAGCCACCTCAGGTGCTCAGTAGCCTAAGAGAAGAAAGGGAAGTTCAGTCTTATTTTCCCTGGTATGCTCCCATTCCCACGTGCTTTGCCTCTAAAATGAATTCAAGTATTCTCCTTTCCCTTTCGTTGAAGGAACAGTATGAGGTGGAAGACATACTGAGGTCCTCAAAGCATCCAGCATCATGCTTTCTGCCAGGTAGTGTGCTCCTCAGGTGTTGGAAGGAACAGTTTCATGTAATACAGAGCATGGAGTCACTTCCCAGTTTCCTATAACACTTAAATCTGATAACTGGTACAGGACTGCGACTGTAAGGGTTAATCTATGAAGTTCTGAGCAACAAATTATCTCCAAATGAGGATGTTAATGAGGTGTTGGTTGTTTGTTGGAGGGGGCAAGGGGCTGAGAAATGCCTGGGGATAAAGGAGGTAGAGTACATACTTACAAGGTGGAATGCAAACTGTCATTCAGACAGGAGGCCAACTGATATTTGCTAAAGGCTAGATTAACAGGCTTTTGTGGCTGGAAAAGGTCGTAAGATTTAGATGGTGATTTACACGGTCCTTTTAGGAGGTGTTCCAGCTTTGTTTCAAACGCCTGTCTCTAATTACAGGAGGGTGATCACTGGACCATGCATCTGAGTGCTCAGATCCTGCAATCCCCATTCACTGCTGTTCTTGTTCCCAGCTCCTTTCCCAAAGATTCAGGTCCGGATGACCCTTGCTCTATTTCTTTCTGCTTTCCCCTCTTTTAGAGCTGCCCTTCTCTGTACTAATCTGTGGCATCATCTCATCCTCCAGTAGCTGTGCTGGCTGCCTTGATGTTTCTCGCCAGCTTTTGCCTCTCCCTATATATTTTTTTTTTTTCCTCTCCCCCCTCCTGCAATGTAGCGTTGCCTTTCTCCATCTGCCCGATTGTCTCTCTGCTTTTTATCTGGGTGCTGGAGCTCCAGGTGCTGTCATTCTCTGCGACAGCACAGAACGTTTCGCACTGCCTCTGCGGCTGGATAATTACCAGATACTGAGTCACGTGGACTTCCCAGCCAAACCCTCCCTCCCCTCCTGTCAGAGAGGAGATCACATCTCGGAAATATGTTTCTTTTTTTTTATTATTGTTATTATTATTTTTAAGAAGAAATCCAAGGGAAAGTTTGGAAGTTGCTCTTCTGGAACTACCTAGCGGTGAGCATGTGGAAGTTACCTACAAGGCACTGAGGCCTCAGGCAGAAGGAACAGGTCATCTCCAATACTGAGTTTTGTGAAGGAAATTAAAGATGATAGTCCATAGTGGCAACTTATTAGTCACTCCCAGGCCCATTCTTGGTGCATTCCCAAAGCAGAAAATAAGTGTAACAGTTCAGAGGCTCTTGAGTTGCTGTTTAGTTTCAGGTCCTTCTGAAAATTCAGTGTAAAAGTCAATATCCAGTTCCCAGAAGAGACTAATTGTCTTTAGTGAGCTTCAGTTCCTAAGTGACTGCAGGTGCTTTTTAAATGTCAACTCGTGTCCTGCTGGTGGTAAAAGCAAAAACCCAAAGAATAATCCTCTGGCCATGCTCCCCATTGCCATTTGTGTCATCTCTGCTATCCCCTGGCTTCCCCTTTTGACAGTGAAGAGGCCCTAGTGATGCCTACGAGGGGCTGCAGACAGCCAAGTGAGGCATACGCTCACAGCTGGATGTTTCACTGAAGCTGTGTGTCAGCAAGTCCCAGAAGGAAAAAGGAGGGAGCTCCTGGTTGTTCCTCAGCAATCTCATCCTCCCATTTCATTGTGGTGCAAGACCTTGATGGGAAGTTCTAGGAGCGTTATTAGGAGATTTGAAATGTACTGGCTCTGGCCAGGATGGAGTTAATGTTCTTTGTAGCAGCTCATACTGATATCATTAAAAGGTACCTCTGCTGGAATGAATGGATGTGGACTAGAGCTGTTTATGCAGGTATACTGATCCCCAGAAGATGGGAAGAGCTATAAATCAAGCCAGTATAAGTTCTCTTGTTCTGGTATAGTTACATCCACCCCAGGAGAGCACTGGCATAACAATTTCTGTAATTTTGGGTTTGATTTTTTTTTTCTATACAGAAAACAGAAACCTATGCTCTTAAGAAGTCATTTTAACATAAAGAAAACCCATGGGAAACCAGCTGTGTGTCTGCTAGTGAGAGCCCATGCAGCTCTCATTTTTAGGCTGGAATATTTTTGGTGAATTCCCTTGGATTTCATTTTCCATCCGTATCGAATGGACTGAGAGATGAGGATGCTCACAGCACATGAGCAGTTCTGCACTGATAGTCATATTCGCTGGTTGCAATCCTTTTTGCTTTCATTAAAAACAGTTGATGTTAGAGAGAGCGAGATAGGAACGTTTCTGTACAAGGCACTGGGGAGACCTCATCTAGAAAGTTGGGTATGAATTCTGGTCACGGCAGAGGAGTTCAGACTGGAGCAGGTGCAGAGAGGGGCTACTGGGATGTTTAGGGCAATGGAGAGTCTATCATACCAGAAGAAACGAGAAGAGTCTGGCTTGTTGAGCCCAGCAAAATGAAGGTTGAGAGGGAATGTGATTGCTCTCAGTGAACACACTGGAAGATAAGCACCCAGGAGAGAGAAAAGTTATTTAAGCTAAAGGATGGTGTTGGCATGAGAGCGAATGGATATAATCCAGCCATGAATAAATCTAGACTTAAAATTAGAAGGAAAAAAAAAAAAAAAAAAAGGTTTCTAATCAGCAGAGCAGAAAGACTTTGGGCTGCCTGCCATACCAAGCATCGGAGGGGGCACTCATGCAGTTATGATGGAGAGTGAGCAGCAGTGCAGGGACCTAAATTGTCACCTAAATGATGAGGTACCCCAAGAGCTGCAGGAAGGTGTGCTGACTGAGGTTGCAGAGCAATACAGTCAAAACTCAGTGCAGGCTCAACAGATGATGGCATCTCCAGTTGCTGTGCACAGCTTGGGGTGCCCTTGCCCCGGTGCAGATGTGTAAAGCCCATGACCATGCTGAGGCCAGGCCCACATTAAACTGTGACATCCTGAGGCAAAAGGTGGCTGTGTTCCTTAGCAGCCTCTGTAGGTCAGAGTCCAGGTTGCCGTGTGTGGCACAACCAAACTGCTGTACTGGGGCTGGCTGGACAAGGGATGACCAAAGGGTTAATGGAGAAACAGTGAATAATGAGAAGAACATTGCTGTTAGAATTTTTTCAGAGAAAAGAAGCTAGAAAATGTCTAGAACTCATGTCTCAAGGAGCAGCTGAGGGAAATGGAGCTGTTCAGTCTGGAGAGGAGGAGGCTCAGGGGAGACCTTATTGCCCTCTGCAACTACCCAATGAGATTTGGTGGCGAGATGGTTGTTTGTCTCTTTTCTCAGGTGACAAGAGGTAGACTGTGAGGAAACAGCCTCAAATTTTGCCAGAGGAAGTTTAGATTAGGTATCAGGAAGAATTTTTTCATGGGGAGAGTGGCCTGGCATTGGATGGGGCTGAGCAGGGAGGTGGTAGTGTTGCCTTCCTGGAGGTTTTTAAGAGATGTGTGAACATTGCAAATAAATGTCTGCAGTCAGAAGCAACAGAGCATATCTCCTCTGGAGAAAATGAGCCAGGTAAGATTTTCTTTGTGTCGCGTGTTTAGTTTCTCCTGTAGTATGTTAGAGGTGACAGTTCTGGCAGAAGATCCCAAAGCACTTTCCTGTGGTGAAGGTGTTATCACTTTCCTTTTCAGCTATGCAATGGTCCAGGACAGTTTTCAGCATTTTGCACGTGAGGAAATGGTGACAGAGAGATGTGCGTGAGGATGCCTAGGTGCCTTTCTCTACTTTCCAGTTGTCCTCCACAGATGGTTCTTACGTGATTGTTGCTGACTGAGTGAGGAATAGAGAGATATCTGTAGCAGCTAGAAATGGTGCAGCAGCTAAAAATCATTGAGCCAAGTTATATTGTATTTTTGTTTTATTTTTAGTGATTTTTTGGTTTTTTTTTTTTGTGAGACAGCGAAGAGGCGCAGCAGCAGCGAGTTTTCTTTTCCTTCTGTGTGTACGGATTGAGGTGGTGCGAAGATCAATAGTTCCTGAGTCCCTGCAGTGATTGTCCAAGACGTGGCCATCACTGCTCACCACCCCTTTCAGTAGCTGCATCAGCAGATGTCAAGAAATTAAACCCGAAACCACATGGAAAAGCTAAATGGATGAATCACAAATAGTTTATTAGCACTCGCTAGCACTGATGGTAATGCTTTCAATAAGCCTAATGAAAAGCGTTTGACTATCTCAGTGAACTTGTTTATTGATTATTAGTGAACGATAAGAGCCATTTGATATCTTGCAGATGCCTTGCTCCCGTTGCTTTGCAGTTAAAATGTCAGTTAACATGCCATTTAATATTCTATTAGTATTGAATTAGCACTTATTACACTGTGAAAATCATCACCATAAATCCTTATTAAAGCGTGATCCATAAGGCTGGGTGGCATCTCTGGCAGAGTAAGAGGGTGCGTGTGTGTAGATGGACACACTGGGAAACCTGGGTGTATATTTGGAGCGTTCCTGGGATTGGAATTTCCACACTTGTGCATTGATTTTTCTGTGGCGGTTTTAGGGGAACAGGTATTGCCCGGATGAGTAGCTCAGATCCACTTTTCTCACTCTTCAAGTTTTCCTTCTTGCCTCCTCTTTCTTTCTCCCTCTCAAGTTATCTTGGTTGTACCACTGGCCTTGGGGTGACCCTGGGCAAAAACAGCATGCAACAAGTTATAGAACAGTTTTTATTTTCTGTAGTGCCTCTCTTCCTCCTCCTGGCCACTGTGGGTCCCAGGGTGAGCATTCCCAATGGCTGTGGCAGAGCATGGCACAGAAATGCCCTGCCTGCCTCCAGGCAGAGCCATGGTGCTGTGTTGTACAGAGCAGGTCCAGAAAGCAGCACGGCTGGTTGGTACTGTGCTGCGTATATTGTACTCTGCTCAGAGAGGTGTGCTGGGGGTTCAGAAGTGACTGAAACTTCAGTGCCCACCGAGTTCAGCTGCAGTCATTAATCTGTTTAGGTTCTCAATGCTGTCCCCCTTGGGATTTTCACAAATGCAAAGTATGCACAGAGGAGCTTGGAATACCTTTGGAAAAGATTGAACCCTGGGCTGGAATCTTCTGTGCTGCTCTCTAAAGCAGATGCTTGTCAAATCAGGCCTGCTTCCAGCCTGACCAGCAGCTTGGTGAGCCTCTCGGCTATTCCCATACAGCCTGGCTTTCCTCCCACCCCCAGATAACCCAGAACAACCCAGAGAGCATCCACAGAGCAGGTGGGAAGTGCTGGCTGTGTGGTGGGGTCATGTCTCCCAGGATTCAGCCGTGGCACGGCCTGAATGAAATGCACTCAAGCAGAGGAACTTGGAGAATGTCTGACCCATGCTAAGAGGCTGTGTGACTAGCCTACTGCCAAATATTTGCCTTATCTCAAAGCCATAATCTTTATCCTCTCTTTTCTCTCTCAAAGACAGCACGTGCCTGAATAGTACTGTGGAGAGGTGCTAGGTTATTTGGATACCAGGAGGCTGTGAGCAGAGCCCTGAGAGATGGAGGAGCAAAAGCTCTGGAGTCTGAGCTTCTCTGTCCTGTAGGCTGCTGAAAGACCCTCTCAGCCTGTGTGAGCTTGGCCCTGGTGGGTACAACTGCCAGGAGAGAGAGAGAGGAGTTGAGTCCCCATGTCTTCTTCAGCTGTGAGCTGAACACCACAGCTTCCTCCCCCTTGTGCGTGTTGCTGAAACAGGGATGGAGGAGCTGACAAATCTGGAGCCCTCACCTTTTGCCTTCTGGACAGGCAGAAGGCTGAGAGTGCAACTCCTCTGTGTACTTCTGCAGGTGAGGTGGGAGCATATGAAGGACTCCTGACCTTTCCTACTGGCAGTAAGAACTGATCTGGTAACCAGGATCTCTTGTGGTCTTCCAAAGTCATTTGTTGTGCATGTGTAGGCTGCAGACAATAGGAAGTGAGACAAGGAGCTAGTAGGACCACACTAAATAGATCCTGAGCAAAGCAATAAAGGGAAAGGGCAAAATGGAGACATTTGTTCATCTCTCTATCTCTCTCCCTCTGCAGGTGTTATGTAGAAGACAGAAGCTCCAAGGTGGCCTGGTTAAACCGTTCCGGCATCATTTTTGCTGGAGATGATAAATGGTCCCTGGACCCTCGGGTAGAATTGGAGAAGAGAAACCCCCTGGAGTACAGCCTGCGGATCCAGAAAGTGGATGTCTATGATGAGGGGTCCTATACATGTTCAGTGCAGACACAGCATCATCCCAAGACTTCCCAGGTTTACTTGATTGTACAAGGTAAGTGACATGCCTGAGAAGAGAGCAAAGAGAGAAGAGCATGGAGAGTGGGAGGATCTGTGTCCTTCTTAAAGAAATCACGGAGTCAGTAGACTCTGGACCATGCAGTGATAGCCAGAAGTGAGCAGTTCCTTTGTTTACAATAGGAGCCAGCAGGACTGTTCCTTTTCTCTGTAGCGTGGTGTGACTTTGTTCTGACATCAGTCTGTCCTTTCCCAAGCAGTGACAGCAGAGAACATCAGTGGTGTCCATGCATGTTGTAGATGCAAACCTGGCTCTTGGCTCTGGTCATTCTGGCTCTGAGGGGAAAACATTTGTTTTACAATGCCTCTTGTTGGGATGAGATGCTTGCCCTGTGTCTTCCCAGATAGCCCTCTTATTTTTTCACCATTTATTTCCTCAGATTTTCTTTCTTTTTTTCTTACATCAGCAAGAGTGTTGTGCTTTTTGGCCTTCTGTTGTCCGCCTCTTTCAAGGCTGGGGAATTAATTTTCCTGGACGCTTTTCTCTGCAGGGTCACTGGTTTGCAGGGTGCACTGTCTCTAGGCATGTGTAAAACCTGGTACCTGTAGTAGCTGCCACCTACCTTATGTTATGCACTCCATTTTTAGCTGCCCTCCTCCTGCGTATGTTACAGGGATCTGGAAACTTGGCAATCTGAAGCAGCATTGCCCTGTCTGCTTGCCTGCATGCTCGGTATAATATAGAGTAAACACATTAAGGAGGTCACCAATTACTGGTAAGGGCACTATGGAGTTTGCTTGTTCCATCCTGCCTGCACCAGAATAGCAAACAAAACAGTTGACTCTTTTTTTAATCTTCCCACAATTCTGTCTATCTGCCTATTTATCTAAAATATTTATAGATTAGCTTAAGTAGATGAGTGTGTATGGCTATGTTTAATATGCACTGCAGAAACGTTCAGTTTCTTTGTCATCAGTCAGATAGGAATTTGTTGTCTCTTCTGATTTGTCTAATAACTGAAAATGCTCAGAATTTTATTGCTCACAGCTAATGTTTGGATCACTCTGTGTATAAATGCATGTGAAAAATGGACTCTCCTCTTGCTGCTTTTACTTGGCCAGCTGAGGTCTAACTAGCGTGTTGAGCATTCTTCTGCAAGGCAAAGTTGGGATATGTGGTCAGAGGTGATGCTTTAGGTGTGAATGTGGTGGAAATGAAGCTTCCCAATTTGTCTTGTGCAAAAATCCCCCTTCAGCAGTGTGAGAAGTGATGGGCAGCAGCACACAGAGCAGGTCTCCAGGGCTGTTTGAGAGTTCAAGGGGATGCACCCAGCATGAAATGCACTCACAGAGTCCTGGAGGTGTACCCATCCTTGCTGCTTGCTGCAGCTATGCAGGTAGTTTATTGCTGGTAAAGTCTGACTGCACACACATTCCATTTACCTGCCTAAAAATATATAGGTATGAATGAATTTTAGAGCCACACGCATGTATTATTAATTTTATTTGTGCCCATTAGATACAAGCATAAACAGCAGAATTGAGTTCTCCAGCTGAGCTGTCACTTAATTGTATGGGTGTCCAGCTCTGAGCTACTGCCACCTTTCTGAGGAAGAGAGAATTCAGGTACTGGCACACTTGAATCTCCCTCTAAGCACAGTGTCTGTGGATAATCTTTGCTTAACGTGTTCCATGGATTTACCAAAAGACCCACTGCAATATCGTGCTTAGTTCTTAAGCCTCAGGTCCCAGAATTCTGTAATTAGAGGAATCTCACAGCTTCAATTTTTCTGAAAGTAAATACGGCCTGTTTAAGAGAACAAAATATATATAAATACAAATTGCTTTACAATTTGGAAGAATTAGACTTATTTTAAACCATATTTTTATTAGTTTAAAACTAATGAATAATTCATTTAAACAATCTTAACTAATAAAACTAATTTATTAGAAACCAGTATACATTGCAAAATATTCCTTTTTTTCTCACAGTATCATTTTCTCATATTGATTATTATTATCATTCCCAGATGTGTAGTTTGCCTCCCTGAGAAATAGTCTGTCACTAGTACAAATGAGAGGGGTTTGGATATTGAGTTGTGTGCTAAGCTTTTTAGGTTCTTTTTATTTAATATAATTTATTTCCTTCTCATGCGTTTGGGTTATAAAATTAAAAACACGGACTACGGAAAGCTGTGGGCATCCCAAACTGAAAAATTAAATAGGACACAGCTCCTGAAAAGTTAGATAACAGGGTTGTTAGTTGATTTGGCATAGTGACCTGGCAGGAGGACGCCTGGGCTGACCATCAAAAGTTCTGTTGGTGATGCTTGCACTTGCCACAGGACTGCCTGCTGTGCTCGTGCCCTGTGTGTTGCTCAGTTAGCCATTTCCCCCCTGAGCTGTCCCTGCCCAGCTCAGTCATACCCAGGTGCTGGTATTGTGCCATTTACACTGGGGCGAAGGCATGAAAAGGGAGCTCTAAACCACCAGCATTTTGTGCTTCCTCACTGTGGTTGCAGCGGCAACTAGAGACTTTCATTTGCTACTCTGCATGTTTCTTTTTGCCTCTGATCAGAGAAGCAGAGATCTGGAAGGACCTTCAAGAGGCAGCGTGGTCCTTTCCTATGCACTAGTGACAAGATCAGATTGATGTTGGCTGTTTCTGGCATGTAATTTTTAAGGAGACCTCACGCCTTGAGAGCCGTGCATGGCCATTATCTCTTCCTTGTTGTGCCTGGAAAACTTCTAGTAAGATATGTTCTAAACTGATATTGTTACCAAATATTTATGATCCTTCCCCAGCAGATGACGGTAATTTATCCTCCTCTTCCTCAAAACTACCTTTAACCTGACCATTAAATCCTGTGTCTTTGATCTCTCCAGTCCATCTTAACAGGCTGATTTCTTACAAGTTGTATTTTCCACCCCGACTTTGTACTTCTTTCACTAGTGTGTAATTTGGCAACACTTTTCCTTAAGTATACTGCCAGAACCAAAGTAGAAGTTCTAGTTTAGGACTCATTTGAGTAAATGGAAGGCAAATAAGTAACTGTAAAGTTCTGCATATTGTGCTTCACTTAACTAACCCCAGAATGAGATGAAATTCACCTTTTATTTATAAAAGCACCTCACTGCTTTTTCTTTATTTAGTCCCTGCAGCTCTCTAACCCTCAGGCAGTGGCCTGCAGCACGTTGTGACTTACTGCAGATTATCTGCTTCTACCGTTGATTTCCCCCTTCCTGAGCACAGCTCTTGTGCTTGCTGCTGTTGGTTTCCATCCAGTTGGTTTCTCCATGGAGACTACCACTTAGGTTTTCTCATCATTCTGGTCTCCAAGGTACCTGCAGCTGCCCTCGACTTGGTGTCCTCGTTGAAAGTCAGGTGCCTTCTTTCTGCTGCATCCCAAAGACATTAAGTGAAGTGTTAAAGAGATCAGGGCAGGAAGAGGACTGTAGTAACAACCCACAAAGCCTCCCTTCCCGCGGATAGTCATTCGTCTGTTGATTGCAGCTCTTTGAAGCATCCTGATGGTGATTTAACATCTGCTATATTTTCTTAGCTTGTTCAGGAGGCTGTCAGGCCTGCTCAAGCCAAGATATATCGCACACTGCTCCCTCTTCATCCACCATGCCAGTTATCCTATAAAAGAAAGGGGTGACAAGATATATGTTTGCCAAAAGTGCATTGGTTATTTTTTCCTTTACGGTAATATTATCCTCTAGGTGTTTATAAAGGGGATGTTTAATTGTTTGTTCCAGTCCACTCGGTAGCTTGTTCTAGGAGAGTGAGTCATAAAGGGGACCTGGTGGCCCCTTTCCTAGCTCTGTCTTGGGTTCTTTTAGGGCTGTAGCCTCAGGCCCTTTTCAGACATAAATAAATGTTGGAGGTTAAATCCCTATAGTCCTTACTTAGCAGGGTCACAGGCACAAAGACAGAGATATTAGCAGGCATGGGGTTTAAAACTTTTGCCAATAAAGATTTAAACCTGTCCAGCTCAAGCTGAAATAAGTCTCAGCTATGCACAAGCAGATGGTTGCTGGTTTTGCTGTCTAAAAGCTTTACAGCAAGGCATCACAGTGAATGGAGCTGATTAGGAACTTTCTGTGAAACAAAAACATCTGACTGGTTTTGGCTTTGATTAAAATTAGGAAGGTTTTAGAGGTCTTAGGTTCCTTTTGTGGTCAAAACTGGGAAGAGGAAAAATACAGGTTACCACGATTTATCTAAAAGCTAATGGTCTCATCTGGAGCATGGAGAACTCATGCTCGCCTTTTTGCTCAGACTCTGGGATTCCTGCAGCCTCTAACATTTCTTGTGATTCCCAGTTATTGGCAGTTCAAAGGATGTTTGCTCTCCCTTGTTCAGATGTTTATTTCATGACAAAAATTCAAAAGGGCTTTGTCATTTTGGCAGAACAAAAACAAATTTGGAAGCGTCAGCAGCAAGTTTTCATCAAGAGGAATTCTTGTTTACTGCCCAGCCCTCATCACAAACTCCAAATCGGTGTGAACCAGCTACAGACCAAGTCCTCCAGTTTTCCTTCCAACTGATGATAGGTGTTACTGTGTGGAGAGAACCACACAGGGTACAGCCTTTCCCCATTACGCGTGGCCTTGCTTACAAAGACTCAGAATCAGCCATTCATCGTTTCTAAGTGGTGTAAAGATGCATTTGTTGATGCTGAGATTTAACCACTGGAAATTTATTATAAACCCTATATGGTAGATTAGCTGTTGCCCTTCTCTATCTACTCCCCTGAAATTAAAGGACTTGGTGCATGTGCTACGGAGTGAAAATCTCTTGTCCACGAAGGCAGCTGAAGCTAGCCAGGCTTCCTGCTTGTAAACACTGTCTTGGCAGTGAGTTCCTTGGTAAGATCCAGTTCAGGGGCTGAGGAGGAAGGCAGTTTTCTATCCCTGCAGCTCTTGCCCTCACTGCTGAAGATAATGATAGGGGAAAATTCTGCTGTAGACTTCAGAGATATGGGAAGTGTTTCTAGATGCAACTAGAGCAAGGCATGCTACTGTCTTTCATGGGAGCCTGAAGTCAGATATTAGACAGATTAACGGACACCTTGGGGTTAAGCCAGTGAGACAGATTCACGTGTGGAAGTAGATGTTTTCACTGGGATGTGACACCTTGGACTCCCTTTATCCAGTAGTGAGGAGAAGCAGGCCCCTCTAGGACTCTGACCAGCTCAGTCTGAAGGAGCCAGCCAAACTTCATCAGATGAACTGACTTGCAGAAATGTAAACTTGTCTCCAGCAACTGTGGAGGAGAGCCCAGGGGGACCAGTTAATGTGGTGCTTGGCACCTTTTTATCCTTTCCAGGCTCCTTTCTGTCTTTCTCCTCCAGTTTATTCTGACAGATACAGAGTTGGTGGCTCTCAGTGCTTGCGGGTGATCACTGGAGACCAGACCTGGTTTTGAGCTCAGCAGAGCTTCGGTGGGGACCCATCTTCCCCTGGCATTTCTAGCCTTCCCAATCCTGTGCTGGAAGCAGAGCAACTTGAAGAGAGTTGAAGCTATTATTCCTTTGCTAGTAAACAGTAAGGATGTTGGAGTCAGGTGCTGTTCTCTGAGATACGTTTTTGTTCCTACTTGGTGGGCGCAAAGCCCAGAATTTGGAGGAATCTTTCTGAGTGCTAGCACTGTAGTGTTTTCAATTCCAGGGAGTCTGCAGTAGGTAAGAATGAGCTCAGACCACTTTGTCTTTTTCAGGACATAGCTCCAGTGGGAAAACGACAGCGAATTTGGCATGCTGTTGCAAAGAATAATGAGATAACATGGGAGTATGAATTTTCTGGGAGGGAGGGAAAAAAAAAATCATTTTACTGGGAGCAGTGCAGGAGAAGAAGAAAAGATTGGAGGGAGGAGATAAATTCGGATTACTACAGGGCTGGGAGAGACAGAACCAGCATGCACAGAAGGAAATGACAGCAGATCAGTTTGGTGGGGAAAATAAGCCAAGAGAGCAGAGAAACATCTTGGGGAACCAAAGCACAGTAGATCTTGTTGCCCCCCTTCTGTTGTTATTGTGGACTGTAATTTCTGACCAGCAAAGTAATTCTAGAATTTCAGGCGCACACTAATATTGGTGGCAGCTTTTCTAGTTTTTTTTGTTGTTGTTGTTGTGCTTTTTTTTTTTTTTTTTTTTCTTTTGCTCAAACCTGTAAATTACAAGAAATTGTACCTAGTGTTTCATAGTTTACCAAGGAACTTCCTGCCACTCCACATATAATATGTTTATGGCCTCCCCATAGTGTCCTGATTCCTCTTAACTTTTCCTATCTCTAGGCAGGGCTGGAATGTTACTATGCAAGTGTAGGTTTTGGCTCTGTTTTATAGGTTGGCTCTCAGTTCTTAGTGCATAAATCAGGAGGTTTTTCTGGAAATATTTTGGTGCTTGCTTTGCAGGTGCAGGCAAGAGACAAAAACAGAATACTTCAAAAAATGCTTACTCATTTTGGAGGAAAAAGTGTTGCATAAAACGCACTAAATGTTTTCCTGTGTCTGGGAGGAAGGGTTTTAATATGTTAATCCAGTTCCGTACACACACACACACACACACACACACACACACACACACACACACACACACACATATATATATATATGTAACAACTCATCTTAGCTTGAGTGGTCTCTTTAGATAAGTATCATGTGACTTTGTGTAATTTTTGCCTGTTCAGCTGATTCTGGGTTGAGACTGACGCTGTGAAACACTTTCCCTTGATGTTTCTTCGTCTGATTGTCTCAGTCTACTGTCCTATGTCTTAGCTTGGGCTGTAAGGCAGTGGTATAGGGACCATATTTGCTTTCATCTCCATGAACAGCAAGAATCTAGTCCCAAGTCTGCTAATCCTTGAGAGAGTGCAAGTAGCCATTAATCTTACATCCAAGCATGTTTCTTCTCTCATGGCTGGAACAGCAGTGTCCACGATAGCAAGACTTGTTTTGACCTGGTGTAAGCTTTGAACCTCAGCTCAATTTGCTTATAACAGGATATAGCATCCTAACATCCTAAGTAGTATATTCCGGATGTTTATTCCTTCCATGATGACCAATGTCTTGTTAGTGTTGAGTGAGAATTTTTTTATGGATAAAAAGTGCTCTGAAAGTAACACCTCCTGTTTATTTCCATGGAAACTACAACAGGTACAAAGAGTGCCATAACACTGTTTGATAGAGCGTGTTCTCAGCTACAAAACACAATTTTTTTTAACATAGTCTCCACTATTAGCTGTGCATTTTCGCCAGTGATGAACAAGAGCCTGAATGCCATGCTCCTAAAATGCTGCACTAGCAGAGGTGCCTCGCTGTCACTGTTGCCACTGCTGAAATGTACCACCCACTGCCTCAGTGTGCAATGCTCACATCCACTGTTCGCTCTCTATAAACATTCAGCAAATGTCGATGAATGTCAATGGGTGCCATTTGTTCCACATGGAGGAATTTGGTGGCACACCTTTTGCTTCAATCATGCTTCCGTGTCAGAAGCCATTCTGTCAGACTGCCCCTCTGCTGCTGCCTGTCACACGACAACAACATGTGAGGGAATATTGGTAGGAAGGTTTTACCTCTACTGATGTACCACCTACATCTGCCTCTAGCATCACAGGCCAACATAATTAGATAGGAGGCATTACTTTCAGAGCAGCCTCTGTAATATTTTATTATAAATAATAAGCCTTTAACTGTTTAGTAGTTTGAAGATGAACAATGACTTTTTTATGAAGAAAAATTTCCCACAAGATCTGATCTAATCTAAAGCTTTGTATTTCTAACCTACAATAATAAGATGTATAGCTAGTCTCTACTAGAAGTTTTAGGATCAGCTTCTATTTATATTTTCGCTACAGATGAGAGCAAGGTTAATCATGCTCCACCTTTCTCTGTCTCAGATCAACCTTTTCTGTAGCTTTACTATCCATTTTATTTTCTTCCTCTCATTTGAAAGAAATACTGCCAAGTTGAGGTTAGCAAGATTTGTGGTTTGCTTAGCCGAGTTTTTATTATATTCAAACCCCAGAGATGCTGAAGTTAGCTTGGCTTGCTAAGGAAACAGAGTATGTAAGGTTTCTGTATGGTTATGCTGTTTGCCTGCCTTCCACAGAACTGTAGGGGTTGGAAGGGACCTCTGGAGATCAAGTCCAACCCCCTGCCAAAGCAGCTCCCTAGCCCAGGTTGCACAGGTAGGCATCCAGGTGGGTCTTGAACATCTCGAGAGAAGGAGACTCCACCACCTCTCTGTGCAGCCTGTGCCAGTGCTCCGTCACTGCACTTTGAAGAAGTTCTTACACGCATTTGTGCAGAACTTCCTACGCTTCAGTTTGTGGCCATTTCCCCTCGTCCTATCACCACACACTGCAGAGAAGAGTTCAGCCTCATCCCTTTGCCTCCTACTCCTTAGATATTTATAGACGTGGATCTAATCCTCTCTGAGTCTCCTTTTTTTCCAAGGCTGAACAGACTGGGGTCTCTCAGCCTTCCTTTGTAAGGGAGGTGTTCCAGGCCCTTTATCATCTTTGTAGCCCTTTGCTGGACTCTTTCCAGGAGATCCCTGTCTTTTTTTTGTACTGGGGAGCCCAGAACTGGATGCAATACTTCCTCTTGGTAATCCTATGTTTAGCTACCTCCAGAACCTCTCAAATCCACTGAGACCTTGACCCTGCCTTTAAACATTCCCCCCTAATGTCTCCTACTGAATCTCCTTCTGACAGGGCATACAGAAAGGTTTTAAGCTACATGTTGATTTGGAGCTATGGGTGTGCCAGCTGGCTGATGTCATATTGACAAGGGCTCTGAAAGGCTGTTTGAGGGATGAGACAGGAGGACCTTGGGCACCTAGCTGTGGTGAGCCAGGCACTGTTAACTCATGGAACAGTGTGTTACTTTTTAATGTCTTCCTTATTTTGCTGGTTTCTGTGGAGTAGGTGCTACAAATCTGCCATGCCTAAAACTCAATGTGGGATTCACTTGAAATTCCAGATTCCTGGGGCCCACCAACTCAAGGTCCGTGGGTTTGGCTGATGTGTTACTGTCTATACTTATAGCTGTGTGTTAACGGATAGGGACCTGGATCAAAACTGTGATTCCACTGAAATTAAAAAGGAATTTTGTGTCATTGGTGCCAAGGCTTCATCTGAAATTGGAATTGGCTAGAAACAGATTGTAAAATAAACCTAGATTCTGCCAACAGTTCAAAAACAACACCCAGACTTGTAAAAAGAAGCAAATTTATTTCCTGGTTTAAAAGCTTTCCATTTAATATGTACTAATTACAGAAAGAAAGAAATTGTCGCATCAGGAAAGGAAACAAGGTAATAACATTTCTAATGTGAGGATGTCCTCTTAAAGGTGACTTTGGGATTTGAAAGTGAGAGAAGGCAGATGGGTATGTTGCTTTGCTGTGTCTTCCTACAACGTGTTTGTGTCTGCACAATGCGTATTGATCCCAGCCATCTCGTTGTAACCTTCTGCTCCTATGATTTGTCTCTATCTAGTTGCTGGCCATCATCTCCCTTCCCAGCAGGTGTGTCATCTGTCGTTCTGGTGTGCACATAGGCTATATCTTGTAGGATATGCCTCCAGCTACTTTCCACAAAAACAACAAATGATAAACTGTATTAAGTAATAGGTTTTCAGGGTTTGGATTTTGATGGCTTTTTCAGTGCTCAAGCTCTTCTTTTTATCTTTAGAAATATTGGAATTGCTACCCTGGTAGCAGCACCTTACTCACCGGAAAGTGAAGAAGCATTCTGAGAAAATAATGATTTAATATCCCATTTCCTGTATAGCTGCTAAAACGTCAGTAGTCGGTTGCTTGAAAAAAGAAAATCTCCAAAATAACAGAATAGCAGATTGGTTTAATAAAGCCTGAGATGTGATAGTTAGGGATAGATAGATAGGAAAAAATAACTTGCCAAATGTGAGTACAACAAAACAGACAAAACTGAAACAGATACTTAGACATATGGCTTCCATTTACAGAGTATTCAGACAAGGGAGCGCTTTCTCAAAATCAACCCCAGCTTTTGAAGGTGTTGGTTTTTTTTTAAAGTAGATAATAGGTTAAAATGTGTTAATCTCCAACAGAAGACTGGAGAAAGATAATAAATTAGAAAAGCAATAGCAGCGTGCAGGTTGTGCCTGGATGGAAAGAATGGTTCACATCAGCAATCTGATTTAGCACATGGTAGCAGTCATTGGAGATGCTGAGTCTGTTTGTCACAGCTTGGACTGTCAGTAGAGAGACCTGTGGTAAGAGGATTCAAGCCCTTCTTGAGGTGCATGTGTGGAAGTCTGGGAATATTCAGATTTCTGAATCAAGAGGGTGGTTTGTTTCCCTAAGGCACATCTGGAGTGCCATCACTGGTCTGTCTGCCTTTCACTTTAGAAATCCCTTTAGAAATCCAGAAATGGGGGCTGTTAGCACAGCCGGTTCTGATAGCAGAAGGCTGAGACTGTTGAGGCTTGGACAAAGCTACTCATAAAATTCCTTCCGTCTTCGTGTATCGGATTTACCTTACATCGTCTGCATAATGGCACTTCTCCAGCCTTCTAGAGTTTGTTCCAGGAATATTTTTATTGTGTGGACACATGTAGGAATGAGAAACGGTGTTAAAGTGTAAAACTTCCAGACATTCCTCAAACAGAAAAGTAGAGTACAACTACATTTTTCTTCCCATTCCATGAAGGTTACCTTAAAAAAAAAAAAAAAAAAAAAATCTGTGGAGAAAAAAAATTGATAACTAGGGAGGTCCTCTTTAATGAAATGAGAATTGGATTTTGGTGATAAGCTTTAATTTAGGGCAAATAATTTAATTGGAATGACTCATTAATTTTGGGGTTCGTAAATTGGGCCTCTGGCAGCCTATTATCTTCTCTTTTCCATTCTGAATGTTCTGTGCCTGCAGTGTAAGAAAAGTCTTTTGCCTTTAATAAGGTAACTCCCTTTGAATATTTGGTGAAGGGACTCTGGTGGTGCTGTTTATGCAATGGCATCTCGCCCCTGGGTGCCCTTAGCCTGTGAGCTGCTCTTTTCCCAGCATTCTGGCTGTGGTTAAACTTGGTTATGAGAGAGGTTAGTAGTGGTCGGCCTGGCAGGGCCATCACAAGTTGTCTTGGGAACCATTGTCTTGGGAAATATGTCAGAATTTTTATGTCACGATTAGCGTAAAGTACGTAGATGGCTCCAAAAGTAATACCTCCTATGTATTCCCGTGGGAAGCACAACAGATGCAAAGAGCACAGTAACGCTGTATTAGTTCCGCAGGTCCTGTCAGACTTGTGTACGGTGTTCTGTCCTTGCATGAGCGTCTGTGGGATCTGCATGTTGCAAACTTTGCAGTATTCCAATATTGTGACCACTGCTTCCAAGCAATTGAAAACAATATTGAGCTCCATACACAGTTCCATGGTTGCAGTCTACCAATTCACATGGATGAGCTGATTGAAGCACTCAGTTTTGTGGTGTGACAGCTGTGCATGGCCATCTCTGGAACATGGCTTGTCTTTCATGTTGCTGAAACATACCACCCACCACCTTACTGTGCTCACATCCACTGTTTGGTCTCCATAAGCATCTAGAAAGCATCAGTGAGTGTCAGTGAGTGCCATTTTTTCTGCATGGAGAAGTCAGTGATGCACCTTTTCTTCACCTGTACTTTCACATCAGTGGTCATTCTGTCAGACTGTCCCTCTGCTGCCATCTGTCACATGGCAACAACGTGTAATGCAGTACTGGCAGGAAGGTTCAACCTCTACTGCCATACCACCTCCTTTTCTCCTCTGACATTGTGAGCTGATCTAATGAAATAGGAGGCATTACTTCTGGAGCAGCCTGTAGTCTGAATTAGTGAGAGAGTGACTCATCTGTCTGTGTTGTGTTAGACAGAAGGTTCAGCTCTCAGCTTTGCTGTGTGGTGAATACATTCATCAATGTCTTAAAAGTCAGTGAAGACTGGCAAAGTAAAGCACATGGTGTGAAGACCCTTTAGAAGGGAGAGGAGCCTAAGAAGCAAGATCCTACACCTGAATTTCTTGTTGCCCTCAAGCAGATGCCACTGCAGCAGCTGTAGTCTGGAGTGTCTCTTCAAAATGACTGTCCTCTTGTCAGTCTAATGGGAATATAGCCTTTGGGTATGTTCCTGTTTTGAATGTGAAGACAAGATACTTGGCAAAGTAGGATAGAACTCCCCAAACAACCGCTGAATGGACTTTGTGTTGTAGAAGCCTTGTGACCTTGTCTGTACAAATCTAGCAATGGTCTTTAGGGTTATGCATGCACAGAGCTTCCAGTTTGTGATCTTCTCTGAAGTTTTAATTCACTTGACCCACTGGAAAGAGATGGAGAACAAAAATCTACTTAGAGATTGACCTTGGCACTCCAACTTAGGCTACTTTGGCTTTCTCGTTGTCAATTCTGTTGAAGAGGTTGGCAGTGAGCCTGTTTTTCACTATTGTGGAAGTTTCACGTCATCTGTGGTCTGAATGTATTCCAGAAGAGTATTTACAGGTGTGCAAAGCCTGTAGACAGTCTTTGCAATTGAGAATGACTCCTTGGCTGAGCCTGGGCTGCCTCTGTGGACAGCACCAGAGACAGCCCTGGACTTCAGGCCAGATGGCATAGACTGGCTCATATTCATGCTATGTAGTGATTGTACCCTTTGGAACAGATCACACTGACACTGTAGTGGGCATTGGTAGAGGGGCTGGTCTCATCCTTGTTCCCTGTTGTGCCTCTGTGGCTCTGAGATGTGCTTTTTTTTTTTTTTCCCCTAAAGTTTGTTCATTGATTTGTTGTATTTTCTGCTTAAGAGTCTGGAATAATGAGAAGGCTAGGACAGTCTGGCACACTGGTGCTTTTATAACTCAGTGCCAAGAGCGTGTTTTACATGGCACAGGAGTACATGGAAGAATCTGAAAGCCTGGAGCCTGTGGAGTTTTTGTTGGAGAATTTTCCCAGGTCAAGGAAGCCAAAGCTGGTATTGTCTGCATGTCTGGAGTGGGCTGGCCTTTTTAGCTGTGCCTGAACCTCCTCCAAAGAGGATACACCAGAGCCATTCCATAAGAGAAAGTGGGATTGAACTCCTGTGCACAGCTCTCCAAAAGACTGGAGCAAAAGTTAGTGAACCACATCGATAGCACAGACACAGCCATTCGTGATCATAAAAGATTCATCTTGTTTTAACAGATTTGGGATGTGTACTTGGTTCTGCTAGCTAAATTGCAGGTAGGACTACAATTCAGGTCGAGAAATGCATTTCCCTGTCATTCCTCTTGCCTATACAGGCACTTAGCCATGCAAACAGAAGTTGTGTAGTATAGGTGAGATTCGTCACAGTTAATCTTAGACATCTAAATGTTAGTAGTGCAAGTCTAATTGAGACAGCAAGCTTTTAGGTGTCTGAAATCTGGTGACGTGAGTCCGTTGTGTTTATGCAGGAAAATGATACTATGTAAGAGAATAGTTCTGGAGGTTATTAGCCACAGTCTAACAGTGTCTCTTTGGCAGGGTTGACTGCCCTTGACTTTTTCTCTTGCTGTAAACTGGACTTGATGATGTTAAGTGGTTTAGTGGTTTAACAGTACCCTTGCTTTTAATCTGTAATCTGTTCTGCAGTGGATAATACTTCTGGTTATAGTCCCTGATATATTTACCTGTTCTCGCAACAGGCAGCTGCGTTTCCCTCCAAATCTCTTGTTTTAAGCCTACCATAAATTCTCACAAGCTCTCCTGGTGGAAGATTGCCATCTCCTTGTCTGAGTACTTTTGCCTGATATCGAGCCAGAGGGCAAGGGACTCCCCTGAAAAGGTTTCTGCTCTTGCTGCTCCCTGAGCCGCCAGCCCAGGAAAGCCCTGAGGCAGATACTAAATTTTTCACTAGATGAGTATTCCTTTTCTAGCCCAAACTATTCTAGGCTACTCCATTTTTCTCTTGGATTTTGTGCTGCCCTTGTCTCATTAGTCCTTGAACTCCTTTAAGACATTGGTAGTGTTCGACACAAATGCTTCTTTTTCCCTCCTCTCTTTTTCTTGAAGAGAGAACTATGTAAGATTTAAAAACAAAACCCCAGTTATTTAGTCCCTGTCACCTGCAGTTGTAGAGCATTGCTATGGTTCTGCAGAGCCCATTACTCCTTATGAATTTCATAGTACTACCTTCTTCTTCTTGGGGTTTAAGAACACTCTACTGCTGGGTCTCCCATTCGGACCTTTCATTCTGTTAAAAACACACAGACAAACAAAACCTACCCTACAATTCAATTTTTCTAATCCTATTGGTTTGGTGGACGCATTTCTGCCAGCAGTTGCAGAAACTCCCAAGTCCACACCTGAATGGCAGAAACTTTCCTCTCTTTGGCTCCCAGATCAAATCAAATTGCTGTTTATTTTATTGCCCTGATAAATTTTTTATGAACTGCATTAGAAGTCCGTGAGGAAGAGGCAGGGAGAAGATAAAGAAAAAAGCTGTTCAGGAATGTAGGCTGGGCAGAGTGCCCACAATTAATGGGGTAGCAGTGACCAGCGGGTAGTTGAAAATTCACCAGTGCCAACTGCCAAGAGCATTTTGCTGCCTGTGACAGCTGGTCATCATTATTGGATGACTGCTTCTGTGTACATCTTAGATCTGTATCTTTCCATGTCTCTTACCCAGTCACTCCCAGTTTCTGTTTTTCAGGGACATACTGAAGCAATTAGGGCATCGTGGATGGTTGTAGGAATGAGTGAATGACACTGAGTGAAATATAAAACATAAATTTTATCTCCTACTTCTTCCCTAATTCCCATTATCAAAGAACTTAAACCACTGTCTCAGAGATGGGACTCCCTCAGCATTGGATGGATTTGAATTGGGGCTTTGGAGCTCTTCCCAGACACTTGGTTAGGCCTTATTCCTTGCTGCTACAGGGCAGTCAATCGCTTTAAAAACAGTTACAACCCATTCTGACTGGAGCAGTTGTATGGTAACTGACAAGAATTAGATGTGCAAAGACTTTAGGATCTAGAGGGAACTCCAAGGCAAAATGCACTCACTATGTTCAATGTGAAGGGAACATGTGAAACAGGAAGTTGCTGTAGATGCTAATCCTCTTAGTTCTTGGTGATTTTTTGTTTTGTTTTTGTTTTGTTTGTTTGTTTTGTAGTTTCTGATCCTCCTTGGTCTGTTATGCTCAGCCATTGGCAAACCTCACACCAGTGATGGAAGGAGTCATCTCGTGCTCTTAGGCAAATGTACTTCCACATTTTCAGCTTTCCAATTCAGTATTATAGAGCTGAGAGCAGAATGACCTGATTTTTTTTGAAAAGCATAACTGGGGCACACTTGACACCATGCAGGGAGAAGGAAGGTAGGATTCTGGATGACTGTTAGCTTTTTTTTTTTTTGGTGGCAGACTCGGAAGCCCTGAATGGAAGAAAAAAATATATATTATTGGTTCTTGGAATGGATCTGCCATTCAGTTGAAGAGAAGGCTGAAGTCAGTCTTGAGGAATGTATTTCAGCCAGGGATGTTGAGTCTGGGAAAGAAAGAGAGTAGTGAGTCCTTCGTGCTGAAGTTCTTATTAGATATGACACCTTGGCACGGAAGTACTATCAGTAAAAGCATTATTTACTTTTTGTAAGTATGAGAGGTAACCATACTGTGAATATTAAACTTTTTTTTTTCTCCTACATCTCTAAGACAAAATATAGTAAAAATCACTGTCCCAAAAGCCAAGTACAAAAAACATGCTCCAAACTCTGTCCCAGTAAGACATTGTGAGGCAGCCTACAAACATCAAGAGATTCTAGCTAGCAGAGGGAAGGAGGAGCCCTTTAATTGGATCCAGAGTGCTGTAAGTCAGTGGGAAAGTGCTTCTCATAACTTGTCCAGTATTCTACCTTATCAGTTGAAGCTGCTTTTTGCAGGATCCCAACTTGTTCATTAGAGAACCAATCACTCTGTTGCCTGCTATGGTTAAGCAGATTCTTGCTGTACATCATTTTTCTTCTCCCTGCCTTTTGCTGCTAGAGAGTTCTTGCCATCCCTATCATGTCTTCATTTCACTTGTTCACAGTGACACAAAAAGTCTCCTGCCCAAGGTCAGTCTCCACATTATGAAAGTATCCTGTAGAATTAGTCAGGCTCTAAGACAGGCGTATATCAAAAAAAAAAAATAAGCCTTCGGAAAATGGTAGCAGGCTGTCAGTTCCCATTAGCTAATGCTACCTGGGCAACCTGCTGACTCTCCACCATTGTAGGCGGGAGAGATGAGTTTTAATGAGCAGCAGAGGGAGTGGAGAGGAGGGAAAAATGGAAAGTAGTTTAGAAGTGATATTTTGGGCAGCACATGACATAGTTATGTTCATAAACGTGTTCGTGCTGGTGCATGTAAGTATTTAATTGAATTTTGCAATAGCTGTATGGCTTGCTAGAGCTCTTCAGGAACTTTCAGTAATATGGAGTGACTGCATCTTGGCAATCTGGCATTCTTTCTTCAGTGGCCTTCTCTTTGAACTCCAGCAAAGCTGATCACTACAAGCAGAGTTGATGCAAACCGTAAAGAGAAATGTGGAAAAATGATCTGGCCACTTGGATGGAATATAGGAGCATTGTCAGGACATGAAGGGATGCCTGATGAAGGCTAAGGCCCACTTCCAATTAAATCTAGAGAGAGAGATCATAGACAACAAGAGGAGCTTCTTTAAGAGCATGAATAGCAAAAGGAAGTCTAAGGAAAATGTGGTTCCTCTACAAATGAGTTGTCCTCTGTTACCAGAGTATCCAACGAGAAGGCTTCTTTGCTTCAATCTTTACCGATAAGACTTTCCCTCAGGAATCTCAGACCCTGGGGGTGAGAGAAAGAGCCTGGAGAGAGGAAGACTTCTCCTTAGTTGAGGAAGATCTATCTAGAGATCATCTAGGCAAACTTAATGCAAACAAATCCATCGGCCCTGATGGGATGCAGCCAGGAGTGCTGAGGGTGCTGGCAGAATTGGTAACCGGACCACTCTCTATCATCTCTGAAAGGTCATGGAGGGGAGAGGAGAGGAGAGAGAGTCTGAAAGTGGGAGGAAATCCTATATCACTCTTGTCTTTCAAAAAGGGCAAGACAGAAGACCTGGGAAACCGCAGGCCAGTCAGCTTCACCTCTGTCCCCAGGAAGCTGAAGGTGCAAATTATTCTGGATGACATCTCTCAGCAAGAGGAAGAAAAGGAGGTTATCAGGAGTAGTTAACATCGATTCACTAAGGGGGAGTCATGCTTGACCAATCTGGTTGCCTTCTGTGATGTCATAACTGTCTGAGTAGATGAGGGGAGAGCAGTGGCTGTTGTTTGCCTTGACTTGAACAAGGCTTTTGACAGTCTTGCATAACATCCTTTTTATAAGGCTTAGGAAGCATGGGATAGATGAGTGGACAGTGAGATGGATTGAAAACTGACTGACGAAACTCAGAGGGTTGTGATTAGTGGTGCAGATTTTAGTTGAAGGTCTGCAGTTAGCAGTGCCACAAGGGATTGATGCTGGATTTGTTTTAACATCTTTGTCAGCAGCCTGGATGAAGGGATAGAGTGCACCCTCAGTAAGTCCACTGATGATACAAAGTTGAGTGTAGTGGCAGACACACACTCAGTGAGACCTGGACCATCTGGAAGGTTAAGTGAACAGCAACCTGATGAATTTCAACAAGGGTACATGTAGAGACCTACTCCTGGGAAGGAATAAACACATGCATCTGTACAGATGAAGGACTGACCTGTTGGAAAGAAGCTTTGCAAAGAAGGACCTAGGTGCCCTGGAGGACAGCAAGTTGACCGTGCAGTGTGCTCTTGTGGCAAAGAAGGCTAATGTTAACCTGGGGTGCATTAACGAGAGCATGGCCAGCAGGTCAAGGGAGGTGATTCTCTCCCTCTATTCTGCCCTAGTGAGGACATATCTGGAGCACTGTGTTTAGTTCTGGGTTTCCCATCCTGAGAAAGACAGGAAACTACTGGACAGAGTCCTGTGGAGGGCAATGAATAAGATTAGGGGCCTGGAGCGTCTCCTTTATGTGGAAAGTGTGAGACCCCTGGTGCAGTTTAGTCTGGAGAAGAGGAGGCTAAGAGGAGATTTTATCAATGCTTGTAAATATCTAAGCCATGGATGTCAAGTGGATGGGGCCAGGCTTTTTTTGGTGGTGCCCAGTGACAAGTCAGGGGTTAGTGGACGCAAATTAGAACACAGAATCTTGTGAGAAAAACACTGAGGAAAATTTCTTTACTTTGATGGTGACTGAGCGCTGGCACAGGCTGTCCAGAGAGGTTGTGGAGTCTCCTATCTCTAGAGGTATTCAAAGCCCACCTGGACACTTTCCTGTTGTCAGCGGTTTACCGGGCTGGATCGGCCCGGTTCCGTGACGATTGGTGCGGGGGACCCACGGACCCACGCCCCAGGAAAGGGCAAGGAAAAAGGGAAAAGGGAAAAGGGAGATGGGCCTAGAAACAAAACAGCGGCAACGATCTGAGGAGGAAAGCTAATTTACTAAATAAGATATTAGAAAGCAAAATAACAGAATATAATACAATATAATTGGAATTGAGGCTAATGAATCAAATAAAATGAGCAAGAGAGAGTGTCCGATAAACCGAAGGCCTTACGCTAACGCTGAAGGCGATACGGCAGCGAGCACCCACTGCTGAGACGATCCCGAAGGAAAGAAAGTGTCCCGTGACCGCTGAGGGTTTTTATCTGTTCCCTCTGAGCGGAAAACACGTGAAAATACAAAGCATCGCAAAGTTCTCTGGGGAATGTAGTTCTTCTTCTCTTCTGAGACAGGTATACCTGGAACCATCAATGATCCATGGGGCTGGAGTATTAGCTCTTTACCTCTTAATGCAATACATGATGTTATGATGTGGAATACCAGTACCAAAAATCATAAAACCATGACACCTGTGCAGTTTACTGCAGGGGGCCTGCTTTAGCAGAGGCATTGGACTAGATGATCTTCAGAGGTCCCTCCCTACCCCTACAGTTCTGTGGTTCTGTAGTACAACATCACCAACTTCACAGAAGTTGCTCCTGATGGGTTGCAGATAGTCTGGGGTGCGGCAAATTGATAAAGTAACCAAACAACCTGCAAACAACTAACAGAATCACCAAATATTTAAATAAGTTGTGTAGTTCTATATGGAGGTCATAGGTAGGACTTGCAAGGGCACATCAGGAATGGGATGTATTCAGCTGTGAAATAGCCTACCAAGGACAAAGACAGAAGAGTCATTTTCCAGAAACTTTTAAGACTAGTTGGCCAAAACACTATTAGATATGCAGTGGAGAACAAACCTGCCTTTCCAAATGCCCCCAGCTCTGGAAGATAGACTCAGCGTGCAAATGATTCTTCTGTCTCTAGAGTATGTGAACATCTGAGATCTGAATAGCTGCAGGTCCCATTCTTCTCCCTGGCATTTGACCTACATTTAAATTCTAATTGACTTAGAGTGAAGTCTCACAAAGCTTTCTCTTTTCTGCCAGGATGCTGAATCCTCAATGAAAATATAAACTGCGTCTTTAGATGTTGGGCAGATATTGGGCACAAAGGAGATGATTTAAGCAGCAAACAGCACCATTTATTTCAATTAGTCATTCTGTATACAGAACACTTGTGACTTGCAGTGACTCTACTTCTGGTGAGGAAATATGTTAGTGTAACTAAATGCATCCCCACCAGATATTTTTGTTAGCACAAAACTTGCTGCTGGCTAGTGTTGGAGATGTCACGTGCTGAGGTTAGTTTTTTGAACAGTTCCTCCATCTTCACACTGGGAGCTGCTTCTACTCCAGGAAATGCCTTGTCTGTTAGGGCCTTACACTTGATGAGTAAGCGGTGCAACTGTTTGCTTCATTAAGATATTTGTGTCTAATCAGGTTGTCTATACTCGCAGTCTGATTTTGATTGTCTCTAGGATAGCATAGTGTTACGTCTGTGTAAGCAGGAGACTAGGCCCAGTATTAAAAGTCTCTAATAACATGAGATAAAACATCTCCTCCATCATTACAGTCTATCAGTAATCAGATGCTCCTGGGCCTCTCCATCCTTTTTTTGGCTGAACGCTAAAAATATCTCTTCTGGTTTGTGTATCAGAGGGAAGTTTGCCTGGGGGAGAGCTGTTTGTATCATTTATTATTAGGGGGTTTCAGATCTTGGGAATTCTAGATCTTCCTTTCCATCTTTCTATCTGTTTGCAAGAGTTTCCCTGCTCTCCTATTTCACATCCACCACCGGGAAGGAAGTGTAGCGTACAGCTGAGACTTGGCTCAATGTTTGACTATTACATTGTTGAAAATTAGGGTAGCAGTTTTGTCTGTCAGTTTAAAATATTTGGGCTCTTTATGTAAGAAGGAGTCCCTTGCTTGAGCTCACAGAGCTCTCAGGAGTTCACGGACAAGAGGAAATATGCCTCTCAAATATTCAGCCAAACCTTTGCATAGTAGAAAAGAGTCAACTGTGCATATACAATATATATACTGTGCGAGTGTGAAGGTTGCCCTGGAAGGTAGCTCTCCAAGTAGCTCCCCTAGCATGTTACTGCTTCCCTAAGCAGATCAGTCCGTTTAAGGCCAATTTTTCTGAGGTCTGACAACATGAAGCTCCCATAGTTCTATTTCCTTATTGTTTGAAGCATCCATACAAGTTTGTGTTCTTTGTTTGGAGCATAAAAGGCAGATGCATATTTTGTTTTAGTCTTGTAACCATTGTGGACTAAAAACCAATGCAAAGAAGAGAAGGAAATAAATCTCTCCTTTTGTTAGGCTTGCCTGAATGAAATGTCCAAGGCCCTGAAAAGATTGTTGGGGACTTCCATGTTACTGTTGACTTTTGTGGAAGGAATTCAAAAACTGTCACAGGCAGCAGATTCAAAGCCTTTAAATAGGTTAAAAAAGTAGGTTGCCCCTCATCCACAGGGCAAAAAAAAAAAAAAAAAAAAGGAAAAAAAATAATAAAAAGTTGTGTTTGCACTGTTCTCCAGTGCAAGTAGCTAGCTGTTGGCAGAGCTTCTGCGCCTGAAGGTGTCACTATATAATGTGTCACATAATGGCTGTGCACCACCTGCTGTGAGCTGTGGAATTTGGAGAAAAGCTACCTAGGCTGGTCAGGAGAGAAGTGTACTCCCAGCTGCCTTTGTCTCCCTATCACCTTGTATTGCCTTCCCATCTGATGTGAAGGTGAGACAGGGCTCTCCTCACCATGGATGTGGTGGAGGGGAAGGCGTTCTCTTAGGTCTGCCCCTTGGCTGCCTCCTCTGGCAGGTGTACAGCGTTGTCCTGGTATGCTGATTGTGGGCAAATGTTGACTTATCATGAATGGGAGATAGAAGAAAGCAGATGAGTAGCGTGCTAAGGTATTCAATGAGGAACTCTGGTGGCCATACCTGATACAAGGCAGGGGGAAGGGTACACAGGCCTAAGTGGTGCAGAGGAGGTAACAGGAAAATTAGGCTTTATTCCTCTTTGAAGTAGCATGGAAGGATGCTTGAATGTTTGGCACCTGCTTGGGGGTATTGCTGTCCAATCCCATGCTGTGCATCAGGCTCCCTGAGTAGATTTGTGGGTTTTTTTTCTCCGTGCCTCAATTCTTCTCTTGTTAGAGGGGATGCAGAAGATTTGCAGTCTGGGGACATGGGCCTTGCAATTGCAAGTTCTCAGAAGTGATCCCATGTTATCACAGGCAACTGTAATGAACATACCAAGCAGGTAGGTTTTTTGGCCTAGCTATGGCCACTAGGAGACTTTGACTTGTAATCAGCAGCTACTCTTCTGATTTCATCCTAAACAGAATCACAAAGTCATTGAATATCCTGAGTTTGAAGGGACCCACAAGGATTGAGCTCAATTCTTTGCTCTGTGTGAGACCACCTAAAAATTAAACCCTGTGTTTGAGATTGTTGTCCAAATACTTCTTAAACTGATGGAGGCCTCTCTTGTTCTTGACCTATCCTGTCCTTTGTCTCTGGAGAGAATCATGTTGAAGAGGTATTGCGAGCACTGCTAATGGTAGTAAAGCTGTTACTTCAGTAGTGGGAGACAGGGAAGGAGAGGCTGTGTGGCGGTGTACCTGAAAAAGTTTTTGGGCGGGGTGCAGAATCTACCCTATGCACCATGACAGAGTGTGCTAGGGTCCCTGTCATGGGAGATCAGTGTGGGGGTCAAGAGGCAGAAGGATCTCTTCATTTCACAGATCAATTAAGCATCAGGTAGATTACTCAGGAGATCCTATGGTGCCGCTGGAATACTTCAATACTAGAGAGAGTGAGGAAAAGTGAGCCTTTTGGGAGAGTGCTTTTTGTGCTCTTGATGATGGAAACACTCCCTTGAAAACTCCTGGCTATATAGAAATTTGCCTTTCCAGAGGGGAATAACAAGGAGAGCCTTGGCTCTTTACCTCGCTCTGTTTCCTATAATGAATTGGGGTCTTCCTCCACCATATGCCCAGACAGAGAGAAAAGGGAGCATGTGCAATCAGTTCTCACTCAGCTAACCAACGAGATGTGAAATAGGTTGCAGGGTGGATGATACCCTTGAACGAAGTCACACTGACTTGATTGCTGTGATAATGTATGGATACTCCTTCCCATAAAATCTTCCATGTAATTGAACCCTGGTGTCTGGTAACTGGTATTGGGTGAGTAAATTGTTGCTTTCCAATGGAAGTTAAATGCTGCAAGCTTTGTTGACAGCATCTTATCCAACCATCCCAAGCACTCTCTTTGCCAATGAAAACCTGCCCTTCAGGGAAACCCTGAGGCTTTCAAATGATGGAGGGATTCCTGCCTCCTTTACAGGCATCCTGAATGCAAAATGTTTTATAGTGTGAAAATCATGGTAGGCCGCTCTGGCTATTTCCAATTTAGTTTGGGGCATTTTCGCTCTGCAGCTCAGACTGTCACTTCCATTTCTTGCTTGGCATGCACTGAAGCAGCCTTTTTTTCACCGAGCTTTTCTCACTCTGTATGCTCTCTCATCTCATGTGTCCCTGCCTATAGCAGGGGGTTGGGACTAGATGATCTTAAAGATCCCTTCCAACACAAACCATTCTATGATTCTATGGTCCGTCTTGCATTTATTTCTTCCCTTCTCTTTTCTCCTTGTTGTCCATCCTTTGTAGTTATTTTTTTCCTTTCTCCTAGAGTACAAACCTGGAGGAAGTTGCTCCCAGATACCTTTCCTAATGTATTTCTCATACCTATTGCCCATAGTAAGTCACTCCCCCACATAAAACTCGTTAATGCCTCAATTTCTCCATGGATGAATTTTGAATGATAATTACGTGTTTCACCAGTGCAGGAATTACAGGGCTTAAACAGATGATATCTGCAGCGTACTTTGAGGTCCTTGGTGCACACTGATAATGGAGTCCATGCAGTAAGGCTGTGGAGAGATGCACAATAGAATAAAGGATGCCCTTGGCCCACCCTAAAACTATCATTTGTCTGCAAGGGACTTCACAGACTTCGGCAGCAATGGTGTCCAAGTAGATAACGTGAAAAAGAGGAACATACTCCAGGCTTCTCCTAAGGCCATCAACTTGCTGTTCCCAGGCAGCTGCAGAAAGTTTCCCCTTGTTGGTACAGACCGGCTCATGGAGACCATGAGGGGTTGCCATGAGTAAAACTGTCCAGATTTGGGAAGTTAATTTACTGCCAGTGAACACCCAGAACACCTTGTGTCCCCTGCTATGCATACCTTGTTAAGTTGTGTCCTAAAGGGGGTTCACCATTAGGCTGCTTCCCAGGGAGTTACTCCTTTGGGGTGAGGATAACTGTTTTAATTTCCCCTTCTGCTACTGCTGTGATCAGGCTGGAATTCCTCAGCTGGCAGATGCTTGCACAAGAGGAGTGGTTTTGCAGAGGGCTGTGCAGACAGTCATACATCAGTCCTCCTATAAATTTGAAATGACATGCCTGTCAAAGTCAGGCAAGAGCATGATCCCTGGGAAGATGTAGGAGAAATTCTGCTAGAGTCAGATGAGCTGTGCCAAAGTGAAAATAGTGTAAGGGAACAGAAGATGACTCTGTGTGATCAGGCAGAGATACTGTATGCTGGATGGAGGGTAGGGGCTCCATTTTTCACTCTGTGACTGGCAGGTTTACCTTCATCTCTATCAACCCTATAATATAAGTTGACCTTTTCTCTCCAGCAATGCAGTATCAGTTGACAAACCCTGCCCCTTCCTCATTCCTGCAGTCTGTTACAGTAAAACAAGGCCATTCCATCAACTTCTGGCTTGTTTTCCAAAGGAAATGAATGTTGTGTGATCATGGCAATGATCAGCCCTTTAGATGTTTGTTGGCTAATTTCCACTGCAATTGGTGGAGGAATAAAGGCCTCAAGGCAATTAGGATTCCTATGTGTATCATTGCAGCTACATCACCTTTCATGGCAAAGACATAGGAAACCAGAAACATGCTCAGAGAAACTTGTGTTATGCTCGTATCTTTTCCTTGCATCCACCTATGTGAACAGGTACTACTCACAGTACCTTTCCAAATTACGTAGAGATTCACGTAGCAGGGGTGTGCTATCAGCAGAGCTGTGTAGCACCCTGTACACTGCAGAACCTATGCAGTCGCTCCTGATGGGAGCACTGTGTAGTGGGATTTCAGCTGGGAATTGCTTATGCAGGCTAGATTTGTATTTGAGCACATGCCTCCATATTGCGGCAGTGCCAGAAAGCACAGGGTTCACATTGTTCCCAAAAAAGAAATAGCTGTGTCAAAGGAAAAGATGTTTCCTTAGCAGCAGACAAATTAGGCTGTATCAAGTGGTAGTTGTGGTGTGCACCCAGTCCTAGCCAGACTGAAATTACCAGCTGCATGAGTGTCAAGGGTGCTGAGATGAACTGCAGCCACTCCTGGGCTATTACATAGCCCTGAGGAAGGTTGTGACTGTTGGTCATTGGGTTTGATGATGTCCTACCGTCTCCTTTCTATCCTGTGCTCTTAGTCGTCACCTTTCATGTAGCTCTGTTTCTCTGGAGGAAAGACTTATCAGATTCATAAAGCTTTAAATACAGAATATTTCCAGAGCAATCTGACACCGTGCTGGAGCGAGGTGAGGGGAGAGAGGTCTTTTTCTTTTTCTGTTGTCCCATTCTTTTATCTCTGAGACCTCTAGTCGTAATCAAAGCAGCTGCAAACTGCAAGAACGTGGTAGAATATACTGTAGGGTTGCTCGTGGGAGCTCTGGCTTTATTGCCTGTGTGCCGGTGAGGACCAGGACCTCTGTGGATTGCCTGTAATGAAAGGGGCGTGCTTGCTGCATGGGTAAGCATGTGGAACATATGCGACTGTTTGCTGTGAAGGCTCTGAGCCAGCCAAATCCCTCCCCTTTACTCCAAGCTCTTTCCAACTATTCCAGTCCTACACAAACATCTTCTCCCTCCCGTCCTTCCTCTTGCTTGTTCCAGCATCCCAAACCAGGGCCTTTGAGCTCTGCCCCTCCATCTAATCTGTGCTTCCCTGTCTAATGACGTGCGCTAATGTGCACTAACAGATGTCTGAGCGAAAATTAGCTGTGGTGTCCAAATCAATTAGACTGGAGAGGCTATGCAGGAGCAATTGCTCAATAGGCTGTGCGGGTTGCTTTTCTTTTTTTCTTTTTTTTTTTTTTTCCCTTCCCTTTCTTTACAATAGGTGAAATTCTGCAGCCAAGCCTTAGCTTGCTTCCCTGCCTTGCAAACTCCACTTACAGGCAGTCTACCTCTGTGCTTAATAGGTTCTGATCTGGTCTCCAGATGGAGCTGGCTCCACCAGCTGCAGGCAAGCAGCAGCTGCTCTCTGAAAGGAGAGGTACATGCTTCTCCAGAACCTCACAGCATGGGTACAGCCGGCACGTCAGAGGCAGCTAAACGGTCCTGGCATTTTTCATGTGTTTGCCTGCTTCGCAGGAAAAGCAAATTAGTTTTACAGGATCAACCACTTGTGGAGCAGCATCTTGTGGAGAGTTCAAAATGGGCTATGGCACACATAGACTTCTTGGCACTTGGAAACACGGCTAGAGCTCATCCTACGTAGGGAAAGATTCTCCAAGGCGCTGGGAAGCAGGGAACACAAATACTGAAATGTACTGAACACGCTTTTCAAGGACCTCATGGTAAAGCTGGTGTTAGATTAAACAGGTTTCTTATGTTGCCTGTCAAAGAAATTGAGTTGTGGGCCCCAAATCAGCCACACTGTTTGCAAGTGAAATACTAACGTGTTCATAGACAGTAGCTTAGGGGTAAGTGGGAAATACTGTTGGTCTTTCCTTATGTTCTCTGTTCCATCTGGACCATTTTCAGAGCAGCCATTGCTTCATTGATCTACTCTTGGTACTGACTGCAGTTTTGAAGACAAGATGTTGCCATAGTGTGTAGAGTTGACCAGGAAAGTCAGTACTTTGCACGTGAAGTGGAAAGGCATGACTTGCAGGTGTCTGTGGAAATACGCTCTTCTTTTTAGGAGCTTTGTTTGGAAGCATATGCTATCAAGAAGAAATTCATACTTAACAACTCCTTCACAGAAGTCCTTGTGAACTTCATTCTAGTTTCAGTCACCTTTCCTTTAGCTGCACCTACTTTCTGAGAACAAATAGTATTTGAAGCTCTACAGCAATGTTATCTCAGTTCTGCTAGTTTTGGCACATGTGATTTTTCATCTCAACTGCTGATTACCTGCCAGTGCTTTTCTCTTCACTCCTATCGCTAGGTTTTTCCTATTTCTTGTGAGATAGTGCTGCATGAGGTGCTGGTCAGCAGACAATAGTATTATTTAATTGTGGCATGCATGTACACTGACTGAAAGAAGAGGGTTCAGGTGAGTTGTGTGCTTTGCAGAACTGGAGTCTGGGTGCACTTAGTCCCCTCAAACCCCCATCCTTCCCCCAACTTATTATTATTATTATTTCTTTTTCTCCAAGCTTGTGTCTGATTTCCTACTTACTGCCACTTATAACTCCATTTTGCCATCAAAGTTGGCTGGCTCCTCCTTCCCTCTCCATCCTCCACAGTTAAGCATCTGCATTTCAAATGATGTTTCTCCAGTTGTTCTAGCCTGCATTTTCTGAACTGCATCTTGTTTTTGTTTTCTTCTCTTCATTTGTATCTTGCTCAGCCCCTTTTGCTCCTAGTGTTTTGAGGCTTCTGTGGGGCAGCCCCCCTGCCTCTCTCCTGCTGCCTCACCCCCAGCCCCATGCTGTGCTCACCTTTTGCCCCTTCCTGTGTGTGTAGCCATGGGCTGTGAACACACACCAGCATTGCGCTTGGTTCTGTCAGCCAGGCTTCCCAGCCACATTTATCAAAATTATCCCAGAGTTCCTTGCAGAGCCGAATATTAATAGGGTTCATTTAAAACCAAGAGTGTTACTAATGCTTTTTTTCCTATGTGCTAAATGGGAGGAAACAAGAATTACCCAAACAAGCACATGCACAGAAAGTGAGGCTGTTTGGAATAGTAAATAAGGCGAGTGAAACTGGTGCTGGAGGAGATACAGGCCAGCCAGCAGGGCACGCATGTGCCAAGTGCCATAGTCATTTCTCCCAGACCTAGTGGCAAGGCTGCTGGAGCATCTCTCTGATCCCAAGGCTGCTTGTTTCTTCATATCGATCTGATGCAACTCTGCTTCAAAGCTGGGATACAACTGGTGCTTCCTTCTCTCTTTGCTGCAAAGGCTTAGGCAAAAAAAAATTAGGAGTCAAGATTGGGATGAGAAGGGAAGCTGGAAGATTAGTTATGCAGGTTGCAAGAGCAAAAACCTGCCTGCGTGTCATTTGCCCCTTCATCAGGTCTCTATTCACTACCTTTTTCTTCAGATCTGTCTTTATTCAGATCTACTATATCTCTTCGCTGTTCCCCAATCATAAGCACTGCCACGAAGGGGCTAAAATACACTTGCTTTCTGTTTGCCAATCCCTGCTTGTTGGATTCTGCATCTTCTTCTTTGTCACTCTAGCCCAGCAGCCAGGACATACTTTTTCTAAATGCATAGTTCCTTCCCAGATTAAAACTGAACCTCCAATGAGTAAGAGGGGAAGTGAACTGCATACAGCACTAGAAAAAACTCTGAAGTGCTTTTATGAGTATCCGCAGGTGCATAGCATGCTGTCATCAGATTGAGAGCTGCTGTGGAATCTCACCACTCCCAGAAAGGAGCAGACAGTAAGCAGACATAAAGCCCTGTGCGGGGAGAGGGAGAGGTCCCAAAGGACACAGCTGCACCCTCATGGAAGTACTGAGATCTTCCCATCCACTGAGAATCCATCCAGCACTGCTTTCTGTCCCAGCATCCCGTATCATGGATCAGGCTGCTCTTCACTCTGTGTTTGAGGTTTCAGCAGCTCAGCTCACTCAAGCCTCCAGTTGGACAAACAGAGCCAGGTGCTTGAAAAAGCAGCAGCATATCTTTGGCCTCCAGAAGGCCACTGCTTCACAGATGCTCTCCCAGCTCAGGAGATCCTCGTGTCCTAGGGATGCCAGCCAGTTTGAGAAACTAAGTTATTTCTTCATCTCAGCCTGACAGTGTCCTTGACTTCTCTAAGGAAGCTGCTGCCAGGCACCCTGGAATGCCTCTCTTACTTTAAATTACACAAGGATCAACAACGCATGATCAGGTCATAAAGCAATCCCCTGCTGTTTTTTTGGGCTTAAATCTGATTGTAGCATCTGGGCACACATTTAGTATTACCACGTGCATCAGTCAGGGACTAACTCTGTTCATGATGCTATGGGTAAGAGCAGGGATTGACTCGCTCCTTTCAAGAATGACAATATCACTGCTGCAGAGATTCCTGTGACGCTCTGCAAACCCTTCATGCTGTGCTCTCTCCTCCCTCTTTTCCTTCCTGCTTTGACCTTTGCGGCTCTGCCAGCTGTCATGCTTGTAACAGCCCTAAGTGTTTTGTGGTTCTCACATGGACATCTCCAGAGAGAGGCAACTTACACAGCTGCCTTAACCAGCTTTCTCTGCATCCTGTTCTGCCCAGCCTGAGGAGCCTGCCCTGGCTGGGGAAGTGGAGGATGAGAAGAAACATCTTCAGTGCATAAAAGCACTATGATTGGTACCTCTATGCAATTAAGTCTGATCCAGCCTTTCAGTGTCTTCTGTGGTGGTCCTAGTGGTAACTGATGCGTAAAAAAGCTCGCATAGTTGACATCAGTGCAGGCCAGCTCAGTCCTGGAAAAAAAAAAAGTTTGTATCTGGGGAAAGATAGGAACGCTTTTCCTATCTCCAACCTTTGATTTATTCAGTGATAGGAAAGGCAACGGGGACTTAGGGAAATTCCAAGGAAGCTTTGAGAAAAGTACTTGCATTTAATTAAGGATTGTGAGACATCCGAGGCTTGAGGGAGGGAGGTTGTTCCATCCTATGCAAGCAGGAATGTCAGAGCGATGTGTCCAATGTGTCTTCCCCCCATGAATGAGAAGGGCACAGGTAGTCTAGGGAAAGATGGGATTTGTTCCTGGTGGGAATGGCAGGAAGAGAGGCATAAAGACTAGGCTTCATAAGGGGGAACAACAGAACAATTGTTTATTACTGAGATGAAGGTATCTGGGGATGTGAATGTAGAGGAGGAGTTTGATGAGAGGAAACAAAAAGCCTTGTGACTTCTGGAGCTTTATGGAGCAAAACCAGATCCCGAGCAGAGTTCATTTAAATGTGCAGTTTTATAGCTGTTAATGTGATTCCTGGGGAAAAAGGAGGAGGGATTTAGCAGCAGTTACAATAAAGTAAATCATTTAAATGGAAGCAGTTGTGCTCCCCAGCCTTCCTGCCTGTCAGTCTGTTCACCAGTGTTGGCAGAGGGAAGGACATGATGGTTTTCAAGCTCCTCATTCCAGACTTTCGCAGCAAGAAACCCATCGTGTCTCCCTCCCAGCCACCTCCCTGTAAATCTTTGTCATCCTCATGGTTGTGTCAGATGGATACCTCTGCAGCTACAACTTAGTGGTCTCCTGTGCCCCTTCTCCTTCTTTGAGTGTTTCAGGCACATAAAGCTATGTCTTTTAGACTCTTTTTTTTCCCACGTAACACTGTTTCCAGTTTTAGTCTGCTTGGGATTCTGCTTGGATTTCCAGAGGCTGTTTTGACCAACTAGAAGTTGAGGGGAAAAAAAAAAAAAAAAAACCAACTAAAGAAAACAAAACACGAGACCTTTCCTGTGCAGTCGTTTCACAAGAGGACAAAATTTAATTGCAAAGTGAATTGGGGAGATCAGAGCAGCAGTGGCTGCAGGCAGTGAGGGGGAAGTTCAGCGCTAATAAATGAAACGTCCCTGATCCAAGGAGAGAAAATAATCAGCACAGCTATAGGACAAACTTGGGACATGACACCAAGCAGCTGAACCTGTCAAATTAATAACACCCCTTTAATTTTGTCCAGCCATGCTACTAAGCCCTTTTCCTGTAGCTGGGTGCTGTAAGCCAGGATGAGGGGAGCTGGTATAAAAGAAGGAGCTCAGTGGGGTGGTTCATAGCCTTGCAGAGCATTTTGAGCATCTCACCATTGACTTGTAAAAGGGAACAACTGTAACAGCGGTGGCAGGCGGTGTCTCCAAGGGTGGGAGCTCTGAGGGCTCTGCTCCTAAGCTGTGCAGATGGGTAAGTGTTCCCTGAGATACTGAGGGCTGAGACAGCCTTCTCCCTCTGGCTGTGCCCACCTGGCTGGAACAAAACCGTGCACATAGCACGGCGTGCTTTTTCCTTCTTCTCTCCACATGCCCTCCTCTCCATTTTGTTATTGCTGTGGCAAGATTCAGAGCTCAGGCATCAGGTATCTGAGCAGGAGAAAGAGAGGAATAGAAAATTCCTTCATGCTGCTTATAATGTGGCAATAGCCTTGAGCACACCTGGCCTGGGAGTGTGGGGCACAGAGGAGGGCAGGGAAGGAACAGGAAGATAGATGCTGGGCGCTGCAAGCGTAATTGCTGCCTTGCCTATAGGTGAAGAGTGCTGCTGCCATTCCCACTGGGGCCAATTTGCTGTTGCTCCTCTTATCTCCAGTGTTCATCAGGCTGCAGTTACAAACCTGCTCTGTCCAGGAAGGCACTCCCTCTCACCTCCTCCCACCTGGGCTCACTATTTGAAAGGGAACAGTGCACAGCAGCCCATCAGTGCATGGAGCAGTGCTGCTAAATTGCAAATCCCTTGGCTTGGGAACGATGAAAAAGAAGCCTGAGGTATCAAAGCTATCTAGGTGCCCTATGAAGGGCTTCTGTGCCTGAAATGAGGGCCTGGCCTTTGTGGTTAGATCCTGAATTTGGTTTTGGATATTCCGTGTCTGTGTGTTACAGCACTCAATTCACAGCACTGCACTTTTAATGCTACTTCTCAGACCGTGTGACTGTAGGATCTAAATCCAAAAGTAAAAATGTGAGACTTCCTGACAAAAGCCCTCACATCCTTTGTGGTTTTCAGCAAGCCCCTTACATTCTCTGGGCCCCATTGCTTCTCCTTTCTTAACTGCATTGCCTTTAAAATTTGAACTAGACTAAACTACCTCAAACAGTGTTATTTTAAGCATCCTGCTTATCATTTTCTGAGGGAAAAAAGCTACATTTCAGACTGACTTGCCGTGTTCTATTGAAGCCCAGTTGCAATTTTTTTTTTTTTTTTCAGTGAGAGTTTAATATTTAATTTGACCATTTTGCACTGAATAGCACGCAGAATTAAAAGCACATTTTTGCAAGTGAACTAATAGTTCAGATTCCTTATTTAGCTCTTAGCCAACTAAAAAAAATAGACGCACTTTGTAACTTCCGATTCCACATTTTTGTGGTACAGACTGGGAAACGTCATTCCGCTTTGCTTGTTCCGATTAAAACCAGTGTTCTGTCTGCAGGTCCCAATCAAGTCCTTCTAAGGCTCCAAACAAAAGCTGAGAGATAGTCCCTGCCCTGCAGAGTCTACAGTTTAAATAGACCAGATAAAAATGGAGCTGTAGAAAAAAAGCACTGCTACTCCCAGTGAGATGAGGCATGTGGAATGTTGCCCAAAATAAGAGCAAGTGAGTGGCAGGGCCTGGCTCTGAACTGCTGTAATCAGTAAAATATTCTATTTTTGATAACTTCCTTGTCTTCTCTGTCCCTTGGCACCCCCGCCCGCTTAGAATTTTTTAGCATACATAAGCATATATTTCGCAGAAGATGTACTTTTCCAACTTCTTTTGACCAAGTCAAGTTTTAAATACCCCAAACTGAGGAGCTGGAAGAGGCACGAATTGACCGCACGTGACAGGAAGGAGAATCAGACAAGATTACTTACTTCTGTTCATTCCGGAGTTGCTCTCTTTGGATTTTTTATTCTGTTTTGCCTTTTTTATTTTATTTATTTATTTTTGAATTGAAGATCCTATTAATAAATACAAAGGCTGCTCCAAAACCTTCTATTTCATCGTGTTCGCCCATGATGTCAGAGGCGGACGTAGGTGGTATGATGGTAGAGACTGAACTGGCCCACCAGTATTCCCTTATACATTGTTGCTGTGCAATAGATGGTGGCTGAGGGGCAGCCTGACACAATGGCTTCTGACATGGGGATGCAGATGAAGCAAAGGTGTGGAATTGAATTTCTTCATGCAGAAGAAATGGCCCCCATTGACATTCAGCAATGCTTGCTGAACGTTTATACAGACCAAACAGTGGATGTGAGCGCAGTGAGGCAGTGGGTGCGTTTCAGCAGTGATGACAGTGGGGCACCTTCACTGGTGCAGACTGTTATGTGCGTGGCATTCAGGCTCTTGTTCATCACTGGTGAAAATGCACAGCTAATGGTGATGACTGTTGAAAAAGTGTTTCATAGCTGAGAATATGCTCTATCAAATAGTGTTATGGTGCTCTTTGTATCTGTTGCAGTTTCCATGGAAATAAATAGGTGGCATTATTTTTGAAGTAACCCATGTATAAAAGAACACAGGTGCAATAGGTGATAGGTTAGTCTGTTATTTATCGTGGTTTTGTACTAAGAATGCAAAGTTGCAAGGATCCACATCCACGAAACATTTAACACTTTCAAATGCAGTATTCTGCATTTACTGTAGGGAGGGCCAGTTCTGGACGAGATTTCAAGAGTGCAGAGGAGCTGCTTCAGTGCTGGGATAACTGGTGAGCTGTATATCAAGCTCTTCTTTGGCTAACAGCAAGCAGTACCGATCACGTTCAGATAAAGGCTGCTTTTGGTCATTAGCCTTAGCCAATATATATATATATATATAAGGCCATATATATATATATATGGCCTTAGCCAATACTATGAAATGAGTATTAATCTAGTCTAGTTTTTGTGATGAAGTGAGATGTTGTGCAGGAGCTGTGTCATTTTTTTGATATTTAGACTTACCAATCCAAAGACTGCCTTTCTTGTTTTTTCTACATCTTTTAGGTGCTGCTGCATACCTGGATGAATTGTTCCATTGAATGTGTTATGCTAGTGGTGCTAAAATGGTCCTTTCTTCCAGCACATGATGATGCCTTCATAATTAGTCTGAAACTTTACTCTTCTACCATGTAGTCTGTCTAGATACCAGGGACTTTGCTGTCACCTTTCACTTTTTCAGCATTGCTCTTCACTATATTGAATGTGTGCGTTTCAGCATTCTTCTCTCTTATATAGTGTGGTTTATTGGGCCTCAAATGAGGGAAACAACACATCTGAAACATGATTGAAGCTGACACACTTTAACTTGTCTAGACAAAGACAGATATGGACTTAAGTGCCATTCCCAGTACTGATGTTTTATAGACTGGGCCTTACATCACATTTGTACCTAGTTAATAGTGGGCCAGGCTGCTTTACCATTTACTCATCTAGAATTTAGACAGCCCACGTTTTTACATTTGTCAGTGCTTTGAGAAATCTGTTCCAAAAGTTGCACACCCATTATTTCTGAAAAAGGTGTGTGGGTCTCTTCAGACCCGCAATCTTGCCGTGACCGTGAGAGGACTATTATTTTCTCAGTAGAGCTAATTAGCTTGTTTAATTCTATTCTGCCTCTATACCTAATCCCTGCATATCCCATTTTGTTTATCTGCCCTGATGGATGTTTACAGCTCCTCCCAGCTGAGCATCATCCACAGCTTTCATTAGGGAGCTACTTCTTCAGGCTCATTAATGAAGATGTTAAATGAAAGCAGACCTCACACAGATTCCTACTTACCCACCTTCTTACAACTTTGCTCTTACGTGCCCCTTGTCGTTATCCTTGTTTATGGTTCTTCAGGCAATTTCTAATCCGTGACAGTGCTCCTAACCCAAGACAGATTGAATTAAATTCACTAGCTGGAGTTCGTGAAGCACTGTGTTAAGCACTGCACCCTCTGAATTCCCTGCAACCCTGAATTTAAAAACAGTCTAAAATTAGCATCATTGGCCATGCACAGATTACTCTGGACCCTCACAAGTTATAGAGTTGTGGTTTTAGAACAGGTGATAAATATTGTTAGCTTGATGAGGCTGGAAGACTGCCCCAGCTCAAGTCTCATCATCTCCAGAATTGACATTGCTTATGCTGTAACATCACTTTTGAGCTACCTTATTTAGAACTTCCATCTGGTTTTTAAGTCACTGTTTTTCCCTATTGAATTAATAATTTAATCGCTGATACAGGCAGTAGTTTAAATACGTGCTTAGCACTTATCCTTGCTCCAGAAGAGAATTCCAAACTCAGTGCTACAGTGCAAGGTAAGAATTGTGCAAGCGAAGTTTTCATTCTAATCTAGTTCTGAAAGAAATAAATCACATTCCGTTACTAATTTTTCCCAGGTGATCAGTTAGATCATCATTACTATTTATTTGTTTTCTGTACTTCCTTCAATCTGCTGTCTCTCCAAGGGCATGATCTTCAAGGAGTCCCACGAGGTCAGTACATGAGAGGAGTGAGATCAAGGGGAGAAATAAACTGGTAGATATTCCTATGACCATTTCCTAAACAATGCAAGCCGAACGGAACAGTGGTCATCAATAAAATCCTGTGAATGATGACTCAAATAAAACTGTGAAAGCTGTGATCAGAAAATGTGAGGCAGCTTCCTATTGGAAGACCGGCTCTGTCGGCGTCAAAGTGTTTTGCAGGAGCATGGTGATGCAACAAATTTTTTTGACAGACGAGTGTCACAACAAATCATTTTAACTTCCTCATTTCATTTCACTAATGTCAAAACATTTAACTGCAATGAGGCAAAAACGTTTCATTTTGACTGTATCATTACATTTAATTTTGTTTAGATTGGCATGTTAATTTTGATACCATATATTTATACCTAATGTTGCAAATTGTTACAAAGCAGTAGAAAAGAACCCCACTTTTCATGCCCTTAAAATATAGACTTAAAATGTTTGCAGAGTTAATATTTAATGAGCAACTGCATTCTCTCCCTGAGGTAAATATCTTACCCCACAGTGATAAGAGGCTGCCTTTGAATATTTCTACTAGTGCTGCTGTCCTCTGAACTCCATATAGTTTCTGAGTTCTGCGTGCCCTGTCACATACAATTAGGAGCTGTTGAGTGAATTGATCAGTTAATTTCCATCTCGCACTCAGAAGCATTTAATCCATTAGCTGATGATTTGCAGAGATTTTTTTTTTCCTGAATATTTCCTCACCTGTGTTTTATCAATTGTGAAATTGATTGGGTCACCATTACTCACTGCTTGTCCAAACCCTGTTTCTTTGTTTGCCTCTTTCCTGGCCACGTGGTATTTTAACAATCAGTTGGTACTTCAGTCATTTAAATGTCATCATGAATGTCACCTCTTTTTGTTTATTTATTTATCAGCATGCCTACTATTGAATGGTATTTCCAAATTAAATTCTTTCTTCCTTTCAGTAGCCTCTAGCGTGATCCCATCAGTGCTTCACAATATTGTTATTTGCTCCTTGGTCAAAGACCCAGCCAAAGGCAGCCCTTCTTTGAGGTGTTCTGGACTCCTCAGTAGTTTCAGGAGAGCACATTGGTCATGGTTGTTTATCAACAGCTTTCTGAGGAAGGGAATTTTCCACCTAATACTGTTTCTTCTTCAAGGGATTGTCTACAAATTACATTTTCTATAGCTCAGCCTAGATAGTAAGCCTGGTCTTTGTAAAAGAAAAAACATTGGTCAAACTGCAGAGCACTGAGTCTGAAATTCTGTACTGTTATATTTCCACTGTGAGGAAAAAGCTTAATTGAGACCCAGGCTACCAATACTGCATGCACGTAGAATCATAGAATGGCTTAGGTTGCAGATGATCCAGTTCCAACACCATGCCACAGGCTTTGAGCGCATCCAAGGATGGGCATGTGCACGTGGCTGGTGCAGTCCTTCGTCCAAAGTCTTGAGAAAAGAGCAGAGGCGGAAAAGGAGGGCAAAGAGGGTGGCTTAGAGCTGTGAGTGAGCTCCATGGTAGTTAGAAACCAGGCTCAGCCGCAGTTCTGCCTTCCCTTACACTCCCCGCTTCTGCCAGCCCTCGTATCTTCTGCATCTCTCACTACCTGTTTCTTCATCAACTATTCCTCATTCCTGTCATTTCTAGCTTGAATCTATATGTACAAATCTGGCATGTAATGGCAAGTACTGTTGAATTCCAGCTTCTTCTTCGAGGAAATGGACCTGCTCAAAATTCTCTGTGTCCCTCAGCTAAGATAGTGATGAAATTTGCAGCTTAAGGAGAAATAGAGAGCAGGGCAATTTGCCAACGGTTTTTGTGGCTTCTCTTAGCTCATCTCAGTACCAGCCCCATTCTGTAGACAGCCTTACTCCCCAGCCCACCCTCCTTGCTCCCCATTCCCTGGCTGCTAGTAGCAGCCCACCTAACTCTGGTTTTCCCCTTGTCCCAGCCTCTCTCCACTTTAAATGAAAAGAACAAAACCAAACCAAACATCCTTGTGAGGAAAACTGAGGAGCAAAAGTGATGGCCCATCAGCTGCTAAGAGGATAGAGACGAAGAAACTGAAATATTTCATGCCCTTGGGACAGTCTCATATTGCACTTGGAGGGGTGTATATCCAGGCCTCTTGGAGCTGTGCTGCAGGCTGCTTGCAGGCCCAACTTACTTTCTCAGCCCTAGTTCCTTCCTGAGTCATCTTCCCCTTTCTGTCTTTGATGCAAGAAAGCATGTAGACTTGAGGAAAACCAAGCCAGTTTTCAAGAGGGTTGCATTCACTGTGTGGTGCCTCTACCTCCCCAGGGAAACTTCAAGGTGTCCTCAGAGTAAGGAGGATTGGAAGCCACCAGTTTAGATCATTTAAACTAAGTTATACGAACCCATAGATCCCAACTCCTGGAAAAGAAATGTCCGCTCTCCTCAGATGAGGGACACATTGCTAATTTCCCAGTAGGCCAAGCACAGCCTTCACTGCACAGCAAAGCAGATTAAAGCTGCACACAACTTTAATACAGCACCACAGCCCAAGGGCACTATAGCTGCTCTGATTTGGGGACCAGGCAGATCAGAATGGAGTTTGGTTCAATGGGATCCCTGTTCTCATTTCATATCAAATTGAAGGCAGCCAACAGAGCTACACTGTGCAGCTCAGGGACCACAGTGAGGACAGCTTTGTCTTGGCTGTTTGGCAGTTTACAGGCCACCAGCCAAATGAGAGTTCAGAAGAGGCAGGAGGTTTCAGGAACAAACTGCAGTATGTAAGTGCTTATATTTGTATGCATGCAAGTGTATATATATTTGTAAGTATTCTAAGTATGTATGTATTTTATATGTACATATACACAGATAGTCAGATATGACAGTTTTATACCATATATGTTATTTTTCTGCACGGAGTTGCCTGGCTCAGTGCATTGGGATGGCACGTCTCTACCCATGCTCTCCAAATAGCCTTACAAATAATTGTAATTCTTCAGTATTTCATTCAAGCCAAAGAGTGCTTCTCCAAACATGTATCTGAGTCAGAATTTCTCCCTGCTAAAGGGAAATACTTCTGGTAATTCTGCTCAGAGGAGGGATCGTATTTCCCTTTCCTCCTTCCATCCCTCTCCTTTGACCAAGCCTGTGCAGAATGGAGCAGCAGAGGCCATGGGGATGATGAATCTTTGAGCAGGCAATGTCCTTCTCTTTCTCGATGCAATGCCTGGCAGCTGGTTGAGATCAGCTCTGATAGTAAGGAAGGGTAGGTTGACATGACTTGTCATATAAAAGTAAACTTCTTCAGATGACTACAGGCGAGATCACCATGAATCTCAGGCTGCTTTAGGGGAAAAGAAGAGAGAGAAGTCAAGAGCTAGATGTGTTTCTCTAGCAGCTGGGGCAGATGCTGGTTGTTTCTGGAGGCTTGAATAGTAGGGGGAGAGAAAGCATGTGCTTTACCCCCTCATCTGAGCTTCTCTGAGCTCTGCCTTCGGCTGAATGGACAGCAGATGAAGACATCGTGTCGTTAATTTTAATTTCCCTATTCCTCAGCCACATCCAGCAGACTTCCGTGGAGTTCAGGGGGACAGTAGGAGCCTGAGGGGTTCTCCTGTTCTTGTAATTAATGCATTTGTAATCAAAGAATTGTAGAATTGTTTGAGTTGGCAGGGACATTTAAATGTATTCTTGTCCAGCTCCCCTGCAATGAATAGGGATACCTGCTGTTAGATCAGGTTTCTCAAAGCCCTATCCATTCTCACCTTTAATATCTCCTGGGACAAGGCATCCATCTCCTTAGTTCTGCTGATTAGGAGAGCACCTTAGTGCAGTGCCATCTGGATACAGCTAGCCAAAGCTATTTGCGTCTTGGAGCTGTGCTTACACCTGCTAAGTCAGGAGAGAATTTTGTGAGCTTTCTATCACACCTCTCTGAGCTAGAGGTATGGTTTCCATGTCCTCTTTCCTTTGTGTTCCCTCAGTAATACTGACTATGCTCAGTGCCTTCTACCTCCTCTTGCACTGTGGGTTTTTGTCTGTTTGTTGTCAGCATCTTCCCTCCACAAATCAGGAGATGGCTTGAGGCCCAAAAAGTGTGCATCTGCACTGCTCACCTTTGACTTCAACAAATCTCTCCCCTGCATTCTCCTCCTTGAACCAGGTCTTGGCTGCTGTCAGTTTCCTTCTGTTCTGCAGTGTAACTGGCCAGACATCTCAAATCCAAAACGAGTTTTCCTGCCCAGCATGATGGGGAAGTACGTCTCCTTCCCTGTTGTCACCACTTCGTTTCTGAGGTAACTAGTAAATTGCTCTGAGTCTTTAAATGGGCTGTTAGTTCTTCCTTCCATCAGCACTCTCTCACTCTTAACTCTCAGTGCAGCTTCAGCTTCAATGAATTTATTGGCATGACAGGGTACATAGGTGATGCCAATGTTGACAACTTAATTCATCAAGCACTACTGTCTTTCTCTCATCTGCAGTCTTCCGTCACTCCTTTCCTCTTTCCCCTTCCTCAGCTCACCTTTGTCTGTCTGGCTGTGTCTGTCCTGTCTGAAGTTCTCTCCCTCTCCCCTTCTTGCTCTGGTTGCCTCCCCAGGTGATAGTTAGCTATCTCACACTCAAGACAGTTTGTCTCTCCTGACAGAGCTGTCTATCAAAGGGCTCACCAGAGGGGAAAGAATTGGTCTTTGCAGCACAGTGGATATTTTCTTCTCTTTGCAGCACATGTGGGGCTTGGGGTTGAGGGCAGCAGTCTTCAACCTGACTTACAGAAGCCATGTTTGCTTTAAGGCTGGTCTGGGACTGCAGAAGAGAGAGCTGTTGTGTCGCAGGGAAAGAGGAAAAGCCCATCAATGCCAAATGTGGGTAGGCAGGTAGAAATATCATTTAAGAAGTCCAGCAACTTGACAAAATCCCCCCAGAGAATACACACTCTGTTAAATAGACTAGTAAATGATCTGTCCTTCTCACCCCCCCCAGTCCCATAATCTTTTGTTGGCATGGCAATTGCCAAAGTGTATAAAGAAAGAGACAGATCCCTCAGGTATCTGTCAGCACTAGATACAATCTACCCAGGACAGTGTATGTGTGGTATTTAATCCTCCATACATCAAGCATATGCCCAGGATATAGTGTCACACTGTATTTGTGCTGCATCCCTTGTGCCTATTTGTCATGAGTGTCTGTGCCTGATCTAGTTGGCAGGTTGATCCATAGTGTGATGCCATCTCGGTTATGTCTCTGCTTTTCCTCAGACTTTGGCAGAATTTTCATCATTGTGTTCTGATGCAAAGTTTCTTTGTTTTTTTAATCTCTCTTTATACTTTAAGGAAATCAGTTTTTCAGACTCCACTGTATCATGACCATCAGAACAGAAAGTGTATGTGTGTCCCTCTCATCCATCAGTATTCCTGACTATACTGTTTGTATTTCTTTTCGTTTTTAAGTTTTTACAAGGTCTTCTGGGTTCCACTTTTTCCCCCTGAAGCACATGGCTAATTTTCTCCTTTATGAAAAAACAATTTCAAATCACAGAATCATGGAATGGTTTTGGTTGAAAGGAACCTTAAAGATCACCTAGTTCCAACCTCTCTTCCGTGCATGGGCAGGGACAGCTCCCACTAGATCAGACTGCCCAGAGCCCCATCCAATCCAGCCCTGAACACCTCCAGGGATGGGGCATCCACAGCTTCTCTGGGCAGCCTTTTCCAGAGCCTCACTGCTTTCTGGGTAAAGAACTTCCTCCTAGTGTTTGATCTAAATCTGCCCTCTTTTAGTTTAAAACCATTACCCCTTGTCCCATCACAACATTACCCGATAGTCTCTCCTCATATTTCCTGTCGACCCCTTTAGATAACAAAAAGGCCACATTAATGTCTCCCCAGAGACTTTGCTATGCTGAACAACCCTGACTCTTTCAGCCTGTAAGAGAGTATTTTCTTCTTCCTCTACATCAGCAATGAAGAATCAGAAACAGACTGTGTAGTCTGTCTGTAGGAAGGTCTGCCTTGGGTTTGCCCTTTTTGCTTTGCCAAGAAAGTCTGCAGCATGATAATTCCTCTTGGAGAATTCCCTTTAACAGTCTGAGGCTGTACAGATACTCCTCCCCTAAGCCCTCCTGTTCACCCTTTGGGACTGTAGAGGTGAAGGCACTGTACCTGTCATGACACCCGTCAGGTATCAATCACTAGGGATGCCATACATCTTGCACTCAGTAATTCTCTAGGAGTAGAAAGGACAACTGAGCCTCAGAAAGGTGGGTTGACTTACTCAAGGTTATAGCAAAAGTGTGCAGCACAACAGTCACTGAACTTGGAATACCAGACCTGCCGAGTCATTCACAAAGTCGTTCCTCACTTCATTTTTGAGTGGAGTTGCTTACCTTGATAACTACGACAGGTGCTCAGATGTGGATGTCTGTTATGGCAGAGAGACAAGGCTTGTTTTTCCAACCGGATTTAGCTTTTGATCACCTGCAGTGATGGAATCAAATGCAGTTTTGAAGAGTTCTTTGGTGAGCAACAGGGAAAATCACTTCCATTCTCTCTCTATGGCCAGCAGTGCTAGACTTCCATGGTGGGTAGTGTTTTCTTGGAAAACACCAGACAAAAGGTGTCTGTAGAGGTGCTGTCTCACTCGATATGAAGGTGTTGGAGATCTTTTCTTAATTATTCTCCTGAGAGGACAACGTCTGCCTATTTCTTCTCAATTTGTTACTCACTGTTCTGAAATTCTTACAAAGTCCTGCTGGTATAACTGCCTTGTAGACACCCAGGCTTCTGACAGCCAGACAGCTTTGGGTGGGCAATTTCACTCAGCTCCACTGGAATCTGCCTACCTAAGGATCCGGTTCCCTGTACTTCTTTGCAAACCCAGCACATAATATGCTAAGTAACTCAGTTTGCTAACACTGAGAGACCAGCAAAAAAATCCTGTCAATTTTTGAAGAGTTCAGACTTGGAACCCATTGAGGGAAAAGGGACAGCCAGCATCTTTAATGTGCCTTGATAAAGCTGCAGGCTATAAGGAATAAGCCTCATGCCTGGATGTGGGGGAGAGATTCTCCTTTAATTGAAATGGCACCAGTAATGTGTTTACAGAGCAAAGCTCTTGGAATCTATCCCTCACATCCCTTGCGGTTGTCTGAGCATATACAGCATGTCCTTACCACATGGCAAAGCTTGGAAAACAAAACAGTGGGAAACTTCCAAGACCTCAAGGTGCTGCTGCACGTGGCTGAACCAAAACAGAGCACTCTTTCTTTTGGCAGAGAGGCTCGGAGAGCAGAAACTCTACTCCCCAAGAAACCTTGGCTCTCAGTTGGTTTGTGGGAAGGAAATCACCACAATTACATCTTAGCTCTAGCTGGCTGCTTGCATTGTTTGAAAATGCCTTTACTTCAGAAGCACTGAATTTGCTTTCTTGTCTTTACTGCTGGATCAGATTTGTGTAGATGAGCGTGTCTGACAATTGGGATTCTTTGCCTTCAACTCTCAGGCTTTCCTTTCTCAGATGGGTGATGATAACATCCTGACCTTTATAAACATGCTGCTGCAGCTATCACCAAGCTTTACAATAACTAAAAATTGAAGGTCTCACAGCTGGCATTTCATAACTACATGTGCTGAGGAAGGCCACCATCTGTGGATCCAGCAGTAGTGACAATATAGGAATGTGCTGATCAGCCCAAGCTGAAAAGCTGTGAAGATCATCTTTGAGTCTTTTTCATGCTCAGAATTTGCAATTTTTCGGAGATTGCTCTTTGGATCAGGTTCTTTTTCGCTTGATGTGGTTTTGGTGGGGCTTTCAGCTATCCTGAGCTAAGACATTAGTCTTCTTATTGCTGAACTGACTGCACAAGCAGCTGTGGTGTCTTCTGTTGTAGAATGTCCATCATTCATTGAATTGGACCAAGTGAATCCTCTCGATGGGCAAACAGCTATATTTTCTTCCTGGACTGCTGTCCTAATCCCACTTGGAGAATGATCATACTACAGTTCAACAGCAGCATATAGTATTCTTTGCTCTTCTCCAAATCTGTGCCCTTAACACAGGAATGAATTTTATCCAAAATTCTTAAAGATTTGAGTATGGGATTTTTCACTTTATTCTCTATACTTTGTACTAAAAACAAAACCAGCATTTCCAGAATGCTGCAGTAGCTTTGTGCTCCCCTGGAAGCCTGGAAGCAATCTTGAAAGGTGGTTACAGAAAGCCCTCCTGCTCCATTTTGCTCGTTTCAGCGCGTAAGAAGGAAAGCCTGCTAATAAAAGATGTTTTACATCTTCCACATACATTTGATTTGAGCAACTGAGAAGTTGTTGGTCTTGGTTGAAACTGAGCCAGATCCTCGGGTGTGTGGTATGCACAAGACACTTAGAGCATTGTATTCGCTGCCATGTGGCTTATCACAGAGACTGTGGCATATATCATGGGCAGCCAAAGGAATCTGAGAGCAGTTTGGAGAGAGCTGCCTTTTCTTTTCAGCCTGTGTGTAGATTTCCATCTAATGGCTCATGAAGACTATCCTCTCTGTGTTGTCTGTCCCTAATGAGCTGAACATAAGCAAAAGTATGCAATCTGAAAAATAAATCATCAGACAAAGAAAGAACTCTTTGTTTCTGTTTCTCCTGACCGTAAAGCCATGATAGACAGCCTTTTCTTCATCCAGAGTGGGGTGTCCGCTGAAACTAACTTCCTGCCCTGCTCTCCTCTTAGTCATCTTCAGAATTCCTAGACACCCTCTCTGAACCCATACCTCTTGCCCAGGAATGGCATAGGCTTTTCCCTCTGCTTTCTGACTATACCTGGCCTATGCTATCCAGTCTAAGAAAGCGGTAATAGCAACCAAGGACTGCTGGGACTCAGTTAAAAAGCCATAATATGGCTCATTTTTTCCTCTTTGCTGTCTCAGTTATAGTTACAATGCTTCTTGAAGCCGTCAACCATTCTTGCTTTAGAAGAATTTGTCCAGAAATCCTTAACATCCAAGAAGGATCTCCCTGGGCTTTGAAAGTAATCACACGTTAGCTGTACATCCCATATGACATCCAACATACTTAATATTTGTATGAAAAATGTTTTCTAAACAAAACTCTCTGAGATGCATTTGGAGGACTTGAATTCTAAGGAGAACATTTCTCACAGAATTTATTTTCTGGGAGGGTGGGTTATATCCACAGAAGAAAAGATGTTTTATTACTTTCATCCTGTAAATAAATACTTCCAGATTTAAAAAACAAACAAACAAACAATGGTCTGAGGAAATATATAAACACACTCGAAGCACAAAGACCAAATGCTGTGTACATCTGTAGTCCTTAAAGTGTTTGGGATTAGGCAGCATTCCAAGGGTTAATCCTTTGGGATGAGCGTGTGAGTACTTCTGTTGTTGCTTACACATGTCCTGTGAAGGAGGCTGTGTTTTCACAGCAGGCCTCTCCAGGAGGGTTGGTCAGAAAGCACTTGCAGTCGGCTTTAGCAAGTGCAGTCGGTTCTCGAGCTATAAGATCCTGAGCAATGCCAATGGCAAATGCAGAGCTGTCTTTTAAAGAGATGAACTAGAGATAAGAGGATTGCTGCAAGCCCAACATAAATTTGATATGTTAATTGAAAAGAGAAAGAAGTTGTGTAGCAAGCAACCAGTACTTCATGTACGGAGGTCAGAATCTGGAGATAAGGGGGTATCAGGCATAGGCCTGGTTTGTGCCTTGTGCTAAACATGCAGCTGAGAACGTGGTGTTCAGGGCTGCAGCAGAATCCAAAAATGTGGGCTGGTAACCCTTTGCTTGGCCAGGGAGGACACCTAGAATCCTAAGTAAAATGCTAACAGCATGGGAACAGGCCTGGAGTTCAGGCTTGGAGCTGGAGCTGCTTTAGGGCAAAAGAGTGGGATCTGGGATTAAGGATGAGACACTGGGCTGGGAGCAGGACTGAGTCTGCTTTTACCCCCATCCCACAGCATTACATCAACACACTGAAAAATGAGGTTTGTTGGAGACTTAAGCTATTTTTTTCTCTCTGGTTTGCTCTTAGTTAGGAAGTAGAATAACTCCTCTCTTGACAAGTTCATGGAGATGAATTTTAAGAAAAAAAAAATCAGTAGGAATGAATGTAAGCAATAGAGCCCAGTTCTGTGCTGACTTTTCCAGTGGGTCTTAGAAAGGCAGCTCAGCAGGTTTACACTCCACACTCCATGCTTGTCTCTGCTAAGAAACAACATACTGAGAGTGTTTGCCATGCAATCTGATGTGGAAAAACAGCCCAGGCTCTTAAATATGTATCAGATGAGGCAGAACTTTACTTTGGATAAAGTGGTTTGGCTTGTCAGCACTGACTCTCTTTCGAACACAGCGAGGTCTGTCATGCTACCCAGCCCAGCAGACCGAGGTGCTTCCCACATGGCTTTGATTTACTGCATCCTGTTTGCTGCTCTACTCCCACTCAGTGCAATAGGCACAGTCCCCATTTAGATTTAAATGTTTCCCTATGTGACAGTCCAGCAGGTGAGGCTCAGCTGCTCAAGCTTGCTCTCACACAAAGGTCAAACTGGTGGCCTGCATGCTTCCTCCAGCCTGTGTTCTCTGTACATCAACAGCAGCTGATGCTCACAAGGAAGTCTGCCACAGTGGAGCAGGTGATGCTGAGACTGGCTGTTGCAGATGTCTTTGGTGATTTCCTTGCACAGGATGGGACAGGCCATTCCCTAAAGGCTGCCAGGGGTGAACATGATAAGCCATCCCTTCACAGACAACAGAAAGAAGCAATTTTTACACCTTGTTGAAAACACTGCAGTGCATTTTGAGAGCTTTTTCGAACCATAAGGGATTCAAAACAAAAACAAGTCTTCATTGTTTCCTTCTACTTCACCAGAAGCTTTAAAGCTACTGGAAGAAGCACTGGCGGGACGAAGCCAACCTAGAAGAGCAGAAGGTCAGAGTGATGTTTTAAAGTCTGCACTTTTCAGGGAAGTTCAACAACTTCACTCTCTGCCCTCCTGCCCTGGTGACAGCTTCATCTCTCCGGTTGAGGCTGCAGCATGAATCAGACCGTAAAAAACACATCTTGGGTCTCATGTCGCATTTAATCTGTAAAGTGCTTCCAAGACATTAGCATGCCACATCCAAAAGGGCATCTGAGTTTTACTTGCTAGCCCTCAACTTGCTCCCCGTGCAGACTAGAGTAGCAACAAGCTGTTTCTTCTCACTACTGCAAAGAGCTGTGATTAGCCTGCTGCACACATAAGAGGGAAATTAAACCATTTAGTTGTGTTTAGCAGCTCAGCCCCTTCTTCAGGCCCTCTCTCCCCACTAATACATTGACTAAACAATGACTAATGAGGCCAATTTGCTGACAATTAATTGCCCCAGGAAAGGACCCCTAATTGTGGTGAGCAAGGTGGCAGCTCTAAAGCATTCAAGGGCGTGTGATGGTCAGCATCCCCCCTACCTCTGCCTTGGGGCCTATTAGCGACTTTGTATTTGTTGCAAAGTGCTGTTAATTGGGAGCTGTGGACAAGGAAATGAGAACTCTGGAGGCTAATTGATAGGCACCTGCAGAGGGCTTTAGTAGCTGCAAAGTTCCTTTGACTTTTGAGAGAAGTCCTGATGTTTTCTTTTTGCCCTGAAAGTCAGAGGCTCCTGTGGATTGGTGGGTGGGAGTCTTATTTTGCCCAACAGATGGGGGGCCCGTTTGCCAATAGAGAGGAAAGTAAACAGACTGGAGGAGGTAACTAACTAATGGGAATGTGTGGAAATGGTTGTGGCGGCTTTCTTGTCTGTATTCAAGGTTCCCTTCTTGGGGCAAGCTGTTAGAGCACTTAATGGAGATTATGAGCTGTCGGGCTTCCTTATTTTCAGTACTCTTTGCTTCTACATCTTGGGTAGATTAAATAGCTTTTGCTGTATCTCAGGTCTGTTGAGTGGGAATAAGACTTTCTATTATTATTTTATTTTAAATGCATTTTGTAACTTATTGACAAAATACCCAAACATTAAGCAGGCTTATAATTTTAGACTGGGGAGCAGTTGCTCCAGAGTGTAAGTTTGTAACTCAGTCTTGTTCCAAGCCCCATTTGCTGAAAGGGAGTAGCCAACTAGCCTGGCTGTGAACTAAAAAGAGTAGCATTGATGCTTTCTTGTTCTGTCTCCTACTGCACGTGGATGTGAGCTTGTATCTCCTAACCATTGGGCTGACTCGCTTTGTAGGAAATCAGGGGCATAGCATCGCTCGTTACCTGCTTCCATAGCCTCATACAATAAAGCTGACCTAGCCTACACAGTTCCAGCTAATATCTCAGGAGGAGTTTTGAGTTCCGAAGGGGTTTGGTCATAAAAGGCAACGATAACAACAGCAGATGTTGTGTGCTCTCTTGTTTGTGATTTCCTTGCTGCCTCCTGTATATGGCTCCTGGCTTGTAATAACTGCTGTAGCGGGTGTTTTTGAGACACGGCAATGTTTTGTGGAAACAAATCACTTGCTTTCGTTTTGAGAGCAACAGTGATTGCGCTGGGGGAGTGTGCTCTATTTTTCATGTCTCAGTCTTTCTTATTATATAAATTAATGTGAGTTGCAGTTGTCATGAAAGTAACAGATTGACAGCAATTAACTTGAACGGGCTTAGTGCAAAGCAGGTTTTCTGCAACCCTTTCCTACCTCGCTCAGTCACTGCATGTTGCCTGGGACTTGAATTTCTCCACCAGCTCCTACTGTGCAGCCTCCATCCTTCCAGATTTGAGCTTCTTGAAAAGAATGGCCACTGGTTAATTTGGCATTTATTATTTACAATCAGTGACTTGTTTGAGGAGATGCTGAGCTTGCATCAGGCTTATCTTGTAGGTCTGAAAGGTAGAAGAAATAGGCAAGCTTAAAGTTGTTCTTCCTTGAGCTCATTTCCAGCTTTCCAGGATACCTCACTGGTGTGAGTATGGCTTTGGTATGTGATGTTCTGCACATCAGTCTCTTCTCTCAACCCTTCCAGCAGGTTCCTAAGCACAGAGTAATGGCTGCCCTTTTTTGCTGGAAGGAGGAAAAGAATCTGGCAGCTTAGTCTTCCTTAACAGTACCATAGACCTGGTAGTGCTTTCCTAAGGTCGCCAGAGCCAAAAGGGTCTGACAGCAACCTGATCTCTGGAGGGACAAGTTGTTCAGCTGAATAGAAAAACATGAGAAAGTGCTTTTTAACTATAATACTTCCCATACCGCAGATGTCCAGGCTGTGGTAGTTTTGCCCTAATGCACATGGCTCAGAGAGGCCAGGCATGAGAGGTTTTTCCCAGATGAGAGTCACCAAGAGATAGCTGAGCAAGAGGAAGCTGTCACATCTCAGAAGCTCCTGGGCTCACAGGATTTTTTTTTTTCTCAGCAGTCGTTCTTCCAGCAGTCTGGGAACTGTGAACATATAACACAGCCCACACTTGGGAAAAAAATAATAAGGTCAAAGCTTCTCATTTTAAGACTCTCCTAAAAAGGTGTGTACAAAGTAATGACAAGTGCCAAGTAAGCAATGCTAACTGTTGCTGGTGCTGACAACTTTCAGCATTTTTAACGTGCCACCTTGACATCTTGAAAATTAAGTCTCTGACTTTTTTTGTCTGTGAGAAATTAATGTCCACTAAGATCTGGTCACTTTTAATGCTGACTGGCTTTTAAGCAGACTAATCTGAACTGGGCTTTAAATAACCAGAAAAATCATTTTCTATGCTATTTCCCTTTTTCTCATCCTTTCCTTGCCCTCTGTCCGAGGCAGAAGGCTGGAGGCAACCGGACGTTGTACTTCTAGCAGGATTTCAGCCTCAAATGCCCTCTTTTTCATCCACTGAAGAAGTGGCAAGCTAGATATGGCCATCTGGACATCTCCTCCTCCTCTTGGGCATTTGGTCTGCATGGTCAGATCTGTTTCTGAGTTCATTTGATGTGCTGTGAACTAAAATGACTTGACGGCTTTGGAAGGGGCAGGGTGCACATGTCCTAACTGAAGCTCTACTGTTGATGCCCAGTAGTGGCTTTGTCTGCTGTGCCATTTGGTCTGGCATTGACCATTCTGCTAGAGCCTCCATCTGCTAGGCCTGCTTCAGCCTAGTCCAGAACAGACCTCTTGGTTTGTTGTGGGGCTTCTTTTTTTTTCTTTTTTTTTTTCCTGATGCAAACACCAATCCTTTGAGGTTAAGATAAGTCCCTAATATATGTGGTCTAGCACTGTTCTCATCTCCTCAGGGCTATGCTTACATGTTTTCACCAGCATATCACAGGAAAGCTGTGCTGAGGATTCTGTGAAATCATTATCCTTGTGTCTGCTGACGGAAAAGCTTGAGCACAACTCTTGCAAAAATAGCAGCCCTCCATTCTTCTTTCTCAGGCTAAGCCTACAAATTTAAAACTAAGCCTAGTCAGTGCTGAGCCAGATCTCATCATGATGCTACAGCTCACCGCTGCTTATGCGTGCCACAAATATGAAGCCATAAGTGTCTTTTGGAGGAGGCAAGGCATTTAATTTCCTACCTGGGGTATTTCCTTTCTGTTGTTCTTTCTGCAGTCTTGAGGCATTAGTGGACACTTTCTGAGAGCACTGTGTGACTGTTGTTTTGTACTGCCAGGCATTCACTGTGCAGAAAATCCCAGGTATAGGGCTGTGATAAAGAAAAATAAGCAGGAAATGGATCTCTTTTGCAGTCAGTGGAACTCTTACATCCCTCAACATGGTGGGATTTAATTCTTTGGCAACATCAGTGTTTTCCATCAATGCTTGTTTTTGTTTGTTTTTTTCCTTACGTCTTCTCCAGCTTCTTCCTACAGGTATGAATGTGCCACTAGTGCCTCACAAGAAGTTACTGATATAAAAGGTATCACAGCTTGTTCGTCAGAGGATTTTGCTCTGAGGGAAAGAGGCTGATTTTTCTGTTCTGTTTTGCTTTACCCAGTGCTATGCTGTTAGGAAGATATCCATACTCCGAAATTCCCCTGAAAGGGGACCCAGGTACAGTTAACTGTTTTTCCAACATGTCTTACTTCATTTGCTTCACCAGGAGCTCAGCCATCAACACAAGCTTCTGTGTGGCAGACTGGCTTCCAAGGTCATACCTCGTTCCTTGCTGGTGCCAGTTAGAGAAGGTTGCATAGGTTTTCATCCAAGCAGGATTTGAGCATCACCAGGGATGGAGATTCCGCCACTTCTTTGGGAATCTGTTCCAATCTTTGACTTCCCAAGAATGAAAGTTTCTTTCTTGTTTTGTGTTAGAATTGTAATTGTGTAGCAGCTCTTTACTGCTGTTTTTTGCTGATCACTCTGCAGCTCTGAATGTCTGCTATGCACCTTCTCGTTAGATATTTGTAGACAATAATAAGACCTTCACTCTTCTTTCTCTCTTTGAGCATGAACATACCCATCTTTCTCAGGCAGTGCTTTCACACTGTTTGCTTGCAGCCTTCTGATCATCTTGGAAGCCCTCCAGTGGACTTGCTTCTGTATGTCAGTGGTGTTATTGTACTAGTGAGCCCAAAACTGGTTGTAGTGCCTGGGAGAAAGCATCTGAAGCACCATATAAAGAGATATAACCACTTCTTTCCACTTACGTTCTTGTACTCCTGTTAATATCAATAATAAGGTCATGGTTTGTCTTTGCTACCAGGGCACACCACAAGCTTACAGTGAATGTGTTGGATTTCTGTTTCTGCTGGGCTTTCACTCATCCAGCAAACAAGGTAGTTGATGTTCTCCACCAGGCCTTTGAGTTTGAGGCTTCTTCTGTCTCACAAGCACTACATCCACTGTCTCTTCATAATGAAATACCTTGGTAGCAAAAATCAGCCATCAAGTATGATACTGTGATACCGTCTGATCTATAAGCTCCCAGCCAGCTCACCATTCTGATCAGAGCTGGGTGTATTCCAGTCATTGTGATGATTGTATTTGCATACAGCTCATTTGATATGTGCCCACATCTTTCACAATTGAAGTGCACAATCCTTCGCTGTTGTGCTGGTCCCCACTGCTTCCTCAGTAACGATGGTGCCATCTCTTCATTACTATGACAGTCCCTCCCCAGTGTATCTCATTTTAATCCTTCCTCACCCAGGTTAGCAAGCTTGCCCACAGAGATGCATTTGCCCTGTTTTGTTCAAGTAGTTCCTGCTCAGATGCCCTTGCTCCTCCAAAGTGGTGCCATGGGCATAGATAATGAAGACTTGGCTGTGAGTTTGGGACCAACAGAATGGGGCTAAAGAGCTGTGGGTTGTAAACACCACTGCTATGAATCCACGTACACAGCTCACTGAGGTGAGTTGCACTCTTCAGGCTTCGTTTCCTTTTCCCCACCTATCGCATAGGCAACTCTGCCTCAGAAGGGCCATCAGCCACTCCTGCCAAGGAGCGGGAAGGGGAAATTGTTGTCTGTTTACTCTGTGGTAAGCAAAGCAGAAAATGATGTTGTTTCATTCCTCACTACACACAAATTTGGAAGCTGGGGGGAAAAAAAAGTAGAAAATAAAAAGATTCCTTTTTAGCTAAACTCCCTCACCTCCTCCTGGGCATTAAGCGTGGAAGAGACATAAACACATTGAAGGAGAAACAGCCAAAGCCTGTTTTGCCTTGGGAAAAGGCTGGGAGGCTGAAATACCAGGCCTGCTCCTTGCCCACAGCCACTGGTTCAAGCCCCTGTAGAGTCACTTCAGTCCCATGACAGAAACTCAGTTACTTGGGAACACCTTTAAGGGCACCATGAGCCCAAGCTGTGGCTGGTCTGAACCTTTAAACACTCTACTGTGCTTTGGGAGCTGTGCCTTGGGAGGTGCAGGTAGCATCTGGGTTCCCCTGGGCATTCTGCTTGGCTGAAAGGCACTGCAGAAACATTCCTGCTGTTGCAGCAAATCTCCATAAGCCACAGCTTGCATCTCTGCTTTGTGAACTAGATGCGACAGTTACAGTGGAAATGAGTTTTAAGGGCTCTCTAGCTCCATTTCCAGGGAGTGTTCGGTAACACAAGCAACAGAGCAGGGCCATTTGCCCTCAACATGTGTTGCATCAGCCCGAGGAAGGCAGCAGTACCGAATGTACCTCTGATTCTGAGTCTTGAGATCTGGAAGCCTGCAGGAGGACATAGAATAGCATCCGGGGTTATTTTAGTGTCAAAATGAATGTTGAGAGCTGGGGCAGTTTGTGGAGTCATCCTTTTCCTTCTGTGCAGCCTTGGGGCAATAAGGCAAGTTCTGAGCGGTTATTTGATGAAGCCCCCAAACATAACGTGTCACAGTTGCAAAAAAAGATGTTTCTACCTCAAGGGTAGGTCCTTAAAGCAGAGGTGCCTCTTTAAGGCAGTTCCCAGAAAAGGAAAATTGAGAAGGTAGCTAGAGGAAGTCTGGTGCAGGAGGCTTTCCTGGAGATGCTGATTTGGTCTCCTCAGTGCATATTTGAGGTGAGTCATGTTGGTCCCATGACTGTGCCACCACGGAAGTTAGCACTGCTGGGCTTTTAGGGCACTGTATCAGGTGCTCTCTAGTCAATGGTGGCTGCTTTTTCACAGCCAGAAGACCCTGCTTTTTCAGCGTTTCCTGTCTCAGCTGTGACCTTGCCCATGTCTCTATTTCAGTTTTCTTTTCCCTTTCCTGGCTGCTTCACCCCACACATACTCCTGAAAGCAGAGCATTGTTCTATGTATCTTTCTCTCCTTTTTCTTTTTTTACATCTTTGCCCCATTGAAAGGTTGTTACTCTTGAATTGATTTTCTCCACTGCTGAGAAGCCAGAACCTTGTACTTGGAGCACTGTTTTAATTCAGAAACCTGGGTGGTAAACTGGAGTGTAACCTGTGAGAAGAGTTCATGTCTGCCTCTGCTTAGTGAGTAGATAGGTTAGTAAGTCAGACCAGCTGCCCTCTGGAATTAACCAGGCCCAATTTTGTTTTGTGTTCACAGTTCCACCAAAGATCTCCAATATCTCCTCGGACATCACCGTGAATGAAGGCAGCAATGTGACCCTGGTTTGCATGGCAAATGGGCGTCCAGAGCCTGTCATCACCTGGAGGCACCTCACCCCAACAGGTTAGTGACTCATCAGGCCTGTACCCTGCTGTTGATTTGTGAACTCTGCAGTAGTTTTCCTTCTTTTCCAACATTTACTGAAAGTTTCAGTAGAAATTCAGGCAGCTGTAGAAATGAGGCAAGGCTCCTCAGTGCATTGCAAGCGTGTTTTGTAGCGTGACCTCCAAGCATGATAACCAGATTGTCCAAGGGAACAATTGAAATTACTTCAGTAGATGTTCTCCAGAACTGGACTTGTGATTCTATTTAGCTTTGGCCTCTATCTAGCTGTTCCAATTTCTACTGCTGGTAATGCACATGAAGGGAGTGGAAAGAAAACAATGCTGGAATGGAGGAGAGAGAGAGAGAAAGAAGAATTGCTATTTAGATATTACATAGAAGAAGGTTGTTTTTTTTTTTTCTGAAAAACTGAGTTTGCTTCCCATTGATTCACCTTAAAAGGGAGAGAAAAATAGAAGAAGAGATGATTTTATATTACTTTACACTGGGCAGTGTTCCTGTGTCTTGTGAGGTGAGTAAAGGAGATACTTGATTTGCCATATAAGAGCAGGGCAGAGGCAGAATTATTCAACAGTGTTGTTCTGCTATCTAAGTATACCTTCCATGTTTGGGGATGTGGCTAGCTTGGAAGGAAAATGACCTTTAAGTAGTCAGACTCCATGGTGATAGCAGTGTAGGTTGCAAGGAAACCTTCATCCCTTAAAAATTTTCAGTGGGAATGGGAACAACTGGTGGGTTTACCTTCTTCTGTGTCATGTAATTTGAGGAGAGAGTTCTTTACTGGATTTCCCTTTTGCTATCAAAAATCTTGTCATCTGAAGCATGTGGGGAAAGTGTTCATTAACTCTGTACACTGTTCTGTGGTATTGCCATGCATGTAAAGGGTTAAGGAGGGCTTGAGGTATGCAGAGTACAAGCCTTCTCTGTGTGCTAGAGAAACTTAAGCTGTCAGCCAGCAAAGAGGAGAGAGTTGTGCAAAGAAAGAGAGAGGGGGGCCAGGAAGAGATGCTAAAACAGGGCCCAATCCAAGTGCTGCATCCAGAAGCCCCTGGATTTGATGTCTGTGGTTCAGACTGGCTGAAGAGATGAGATTTCCTGTCTCATTTCTTCAGCCAAATCTTTTGTGTATTTGAAAGCTAGATATGCGTCTTGTGGCTTGGGCCCATTTCTTGCAGAAGAAAGAAAGAAGATGGGTAAAGACTGCCAGGAAGAAGTGAGAAAAGCAGAGCTGATGTGGGGAACACTAATCCTTAATGTTATCATTGTCATTTTCCAGCTTTTTTAATATTAAGCCCAGATGTGCTGTTGGCATGCACAGAGAAATAAGTCCTATCTTTTTCACCTTTAATTATGTCCTTAAAAATCTTTCACCTTTGGTAGTTTTGCTCTTGAGGTTTATTTCTTACTATGTCTTCCATCTCACTGTAGCTTCAGTCTTTTAGTCTTTGACCCAACTCTTTCTATTAAGTTAGTATGAAACACACCAGCTATTCTGTGAGCACAGCCTAATGTTTGAATTACATGAGAACTAAATTAAATCTTCATGAAAAGTGAGTCCTGATGTGTATCAGATGCATTTTTCAGAACAGCAATATGAAGATTCTTGTCCTGGCTCATCACTTTGGCTGCATGCTCAGACCATTTTTCCACTCCGCCAATCCCTTCTGGTAAACAACATGACTGGGGAATCCTACCCCTGCTTTGATTCCCGTGTCAGTTTTCCTGGCTCTGTTCATCACTTTCCCAGTGTAACTCCTCACACTTTTCCTCCTGTGCTATGTGTCTGAGAGACATTGCCTTATTAGTGTCCATCAGTGCCTTCTCACTGGCCCACTTTCAATCAAACCTCAGGCCTTCCCTTTAACAGTGAAGCCTACCAAGCTCCTCCTTCCTAACTGAGGAGGAAGGACAGGCAGTCCTTCATGACAGTCTGTCATTTCCACATCTCATTGCTTGTTCTACTCTCTCTTTCTGCATCTCAGCCCATCTATTATCTTTAATCCATACAGATTAACTGATTTCAGGAAGAAGTCTGGGCTTTGCGCAGCATGTACACCAGTAAGACACTTGTCCAAAATGAGGAACAAAAGGGTTCCTTTTAAATGTTTTCCTTGAGGTTGAAAATTAACATGAATTCCAAATCTACTCCAGAGCTACTATGGTTAGAAACATCTGTCTTATCTTGGAATCTCCCTTTTCCAGGATTGTCAGGCATTTTGGCTCAATTTATGCTAGTTTTGAGCACATCTGCTGTGAATCAAAGAGCTATTTTAGACATTGTAAAGGTTTCTAAAATCTCTCTCTCTCTTTTCTTCTCCGTGGATCTTTATGTGATTAAACTCGTGACTGCAGAATTGTAAGAACAAGAGTTGTGGATCTTGTGTAGGAGGTTTTGAATGGACAGGTTGTGAAATTAAACCAGCACTGGGTAGTGAGAGAGCCAAATTACTTTTTCCTTGTGCACTTTCCTGAAGGAGTTCATTAGCAATTTTGTCTACTGTTTCTTACATTCATTGATTTGGTCAGTAGTGTTTGGCTAATTATGTGGGTTAAGACCACAAAAAATGATTTATTTCTTGTTGTCTGGGAAGTGGATGATACAAATGCAAAGGGAAGTCAGTGATCCTGCCTTCTTTGTGCAAAGAAGGCAGAGATGCATGTGATGGTTCATTTAAAAGAACCATCATATCTCATTCATTTGCCTATGTGGGAAGTAGAAAAATCACTTTATAAAATGCTACATGCCTTCCGTCGCTGGTACTTCAGTGAGTACTTGAACCAGGAATTTTTCTCAAATCAACTATAAGGCCCCAAGCCTTGAAGCAACCCACAGGAAAACCCTCTCTCCTTCTCTGGTGAAATAACTGAAGTTTGGCTGTGATTGTTGAGTCTAGCACTGACACCTGGGAAGAAGGCAAGATAGAGGGAAAAATACTTAATAATTCAGATGGCAATTGACAAGATCAGCTTTGGTTCCAGGCAGCGTATAGTAATGAAAGCAGAAATGACATTCCTTGGCATGATGCAAGTCCTTGCTCCCCTTTTCTGTTCCTCTTCAGATGGTTGACAGGACTGGGTTTTGACAGAGCAACAAAGAAGAGGGTCAGACAGACCCTTTTCTTCCTTATCTGACATGTTCCAGTGCTGTAGGACCAGGACACCAGCATCAAACTAGCTATGGATAGCTTAATAGGCATTGCCCAGGAGCACAAACTTCATTAGCTCTTCTCCTTCAGCCAGCAGAACTCTTATGGGATTGCTGACCTGCAGCTTCCAGCACCTCCCCACATGCAGTCCAGTTGTCTCCCCTGTGATTCAGGACATGGGCTTATTAAGCCTGCTGTGCCATGTGACTTTTCATCCCACTATGTGATGGTAAGCCTTAGAAACCCTGGATGTATAAGGAATCTGTTGTTTGTTCCATTAGAATGGGAACAAGTATTGGAAATTTCCAATACTAAGTACATGACTTGGCAGTTGGCAGTGTCAGGGATATTTCAATAGGGGATGTCCTGTAGTCTCTCATCTCTTGAAAGGGACAAAACTCAGAGTCTCCCCTCTGTGGCTTTCTGTAGAGAGTGGGTGCTGTCCTGTTGTTCTCTTTTTATTATTAGTTCATAGCCTACATAAAGGTATAGATTATTTTTTTCTTCACTGAATGCAGTCCAATCAAATTCCCAGTTGTACCACAGGCTGGAGTAGGCTCCAGCTCAGGGCCATGTATCATTCATCATGCTGGCAGGTTCTGTGTGGGCTACCATGGGCAGCCTACCCCTGTGTACTCAGTTTCATTATGAGATGCTCTGTTTTCCCTCAACCATGCATCAAGAGAACAACTTAGGCAGTCAAGAAAAGACCCAGTCAGATGGTTTACAGATGGTAGGCAATGTCTGTTTTTGAGCTCATCTTAGTTTTATTTCACGTCTTTCTTGACTTATGTTTATTCAGGCTAATGCATGTTCTCCCTACCCATAAGCTGTTGAGATCACAATCCAGGAGGCAATCATTTATCATTCCTCATCTCTCCATCTTAGTCAGAGCCATGCTAGATGCTTGGTTGACTGAAAAAGCTTCCTGGGGAAAATAAATATTCATGTACATTCATATACTTCTCAATAAACTCTCTCTCAACAGCAGCCCTAAAGCCCTTGTGAACTGAGTTAGCAGCAACATGGACATGGACTGTTGTTGCAGGCATCACCAGCGTTCTCGCTACCAACCCCATTATCCTAGATGGGTAGACAAACACCAAAGAAGAAGGCAGCTTCTGTCCAGAGGAGCTAGTACTCATATTGACAGTGAGAGTCCCATTCATCCCTCTGCTGCTTTCCCATAAGGTGTTGGCTAAAACTTCCCCGAGGGCCTTGCTCCAGGATGCTGTGCCAAGTTCTGTGAGATTAGTACCCAAGTGTTTTTGCAATATGAGAGGCTGTAACAGGAATGCAAAGCTATATTGATCTGTATGAGGCTCAGCTCGAGGTTGAACAAATGGGATTTACTGGTTCTGTGTAACCAGTAGAGTAGCAAACCATTCTGTTTTCCTAGAGCAGTTACACCATGAAACCTGCATAAAATCATCAAGTATTTCTTTCCCAGTCCAACTTCCCTGGCCTCAGCATAGCAAGGCAGTTTGACATGGAAGACGGAAGAGTCTAGATTCTCTCAAATTCCACCTGATAATGAAAGCAAATGTACTTTGGCTCAAAAAAAGTACTTAGTTATTACAGTGGAAATAATGGCATAAAAAAAAAAAAAAACATAAAAAAACCCCACCAATCTAGAGCAAAGCAGATATGTATTGATTACAACACCCAATTTTCATGTCACAGCATAAAATGAAAGGAGATGGGAAGGCTTGTCAAATATGCCAGGCCAGTTCTTCCTAGGGTTTGGTAGAAATTCTCATTGAGTCTTAGAGAATTTACCATAACCTGGCAAGTTTAGAAAGGATAGAGAATACAGAGTGCCTTCCTGCTCTGTGTAATTGAGATGGTATACATATAATATGTTTATAAACAGCTGTAGAACTCATTGCCATGGAAAGGTATTTAAAGATAGGAACTTGGCAAGACTCAAACAGTTTATGTGTTTCTGAGGATAATGTGAACAAATCTGTATATTCTTGTTACTCTCACCAAAATACTGAGAAGGATGTTATACTTCATGCTTTGGGGCTCAATTACTAGAGATCAGGATGAGACCTAAATTGAAAAAGACGGATTATCTCACACCCCCTTCTCACTTGTATATCTTCCTTCAGTACATGCAGGTCTCCTTTTTGGGCCAAACACTGGACACTAAGGAAGCAGAGAGTGTCATGAAATTTAAGATGACCTTGTCATTCACATGGGCATCTTTGGTCTTTTTGTCTAATGTTTGTTTGCCTTTCATTGCTGTCCAAAGCCTTAATGCTTCACTTTCAGTTTTGTAAGGAAAGCTTATTTCTGCCCAAAGAAGATAATGAGCAGAAAGCTTTCATCCAGAGTCATCACAAGTCAACCTGGTAAGCACTGGGTGGTGACGAGTGGGAAGGGGATTTTCTGGTTATCTAAGCCATTTGCATTTAGCCCTCTACTCTGCTACATTCTAGAAACCTCAGTGAAACAGTTGAGAAGGAGTAATATGTGTATATATATATATATACACATATTTAATTAAAAGAAAAATTATATATAATGATTATTTTTTAATCTGGTGGTGTTACTACATGATCTCTTCTCATGCTCCTATGTGCCTTTGCTTAATCAGGAACTTGAAGGCTTACAAGGTACTTGTTTGATCCTGCTTTTAACCGACTATCCTTTTCTTTTATTTCTTCTATCCTCAAAATACTGTGGAAAAGATCTGGTCTCCTATTCCACAGAGACCTTTTACTTTCTCTCTTGTCTACTCCCTATTTGTTTCAGGACTCTTTCTGAAACCTTTCCTTCTCTCAGTCAAGTTTCTCTCTTGTCCAACGTTATACAGGAAAATTAAGGGAAGGATGCTAGCTCACAAAGAGCCTGGGAAAGAAGCCAAAGTTTCAACTTTTACCAGGCTTTTCCAGAAGACATCCAAATTTGATTTAGCCTCTGTTTTCATCCTGGTTCCTCTGGGTTTATGTTGGTTTTTTTTCCCCTTTTTTAGAAGTCATAGAATCGTAGGGGTTGGAAGGGACCTCTGGAGATCATCTAGTCCAGCTCCCTGCTAGAGCAGGTTCAATGGAGTAGGTTGCATCTTACTTCTTATCCCTTCTTCTTATTGCATGGCCTAGAAGCAAGAGCCCCCCATCTATAATAACCTTACGTGCTGAAGTCCTGCTCTCTCCCTAATACACGGGATAGGTTTGATTTCTTCCTTCTCTGTGCAGCTTAGATATCATCAGGTACAGATCCCTCCTGTTTTAATAGTGCCCCATTCAGTCCCTGCAAACTGTGATGCTGTTTTAGTACAAACATGCTCCACCATTGATACATTAAACATTCATTTTCATAGCAGCTTTAATGTAGCTTTGATTTCTCTTTCCCATCCCATGACAGAGACAAAGAGCAAGTTCCCACAAGTATTTTAGCACTTCTGAGGAACAGGTGAATTAGTCTGCTGGGAGAAGGGACTTTGCCCTGCTGCCTTCAGCAGTGCTTGGAGGGGAATGTCTGTAGTCTTGTGGTCAGTGCTTGGCAGGTTTTTCTGTGCTATTGCTGGGAAGATGGCATTTGTGTACCAAGTTAGTGGGTTTCCTGCCAAAAAGAAATACTGTGGTTTTTTTAATCACAAGTTGAGGTCTCTCAGAATTGCCTCCATTTTTCCTTCTCCCAAAACGGGTATCACTTTGAGTCACCCATGATATTAGAAACTTTTGCATGGCATTTTAAAGGCTGAGTTATTTTGTGCCTATATAAAAACTTCCATCCACCTACTGAAGAGCAGCATCTTTCTAGCTCACTGCATGCTGTAGTACTCCTGTCTGTGCAGTGCTGTATATTCACTACCTCTACCTTCAAGTGCTTCTCAACTGAGATGTTCCTGTTTAGCCAAGAGATTCAGGATTTGCCAGATTATTCTTTTCCTGCTGTCTTTCCATGAAGCAGCCTTGAAGGATTCCAGCAGACCAGAAGTCAAAACTGAGAAGATGAGATTCCAGAATCTTATGTAATTAATGATGATAGGGAAAGCAATTGCTGCCATATGCTAGCATAAGTAGAATCCCAACAGCAGCTTGATGAACTTTACCAAATTCTCCTTCATTCCCACCAGCAAAAACCTTTTGCAATCAAGGGATGTTCCTGGCATGGCTAGGAAGAAAAGAGGAAAGATCTGCTGCCTACCCCTGTCCCTTCTGCCTAGTAGGTGCTGTCCTGCTCTTTCCCTACCAGCCTTCCTTGTGCTCCGTTGCACAAACATGCCATTAAGCACTCTTGAAGCCTACCTTTAAGTAGTCAACTTCAACAGACCCTTGGCAGAAAATGTCATGGAATGCAAGATGTGTGTGTGTGTTATCATGTCTCCCTCTAGTGATGTGAACTAACGAGTCTGCTCTGGGTCACATGTGCTTGGAGCTACTTCTACAGTGACTGGTATTTTTGAGGCTTTATGGGGCAAAAGGGTGATGTTTTAAGTCTGGAGTTGCTGACCTCCAGCAGTTTGGAGGTCATACTCACCCACTGGCAGCTTCATGTTTACAGCTCATTGCTTAAAATGTAAAGCGTGCTTGTAAGGATACAGAGAGGTTGACTGTGAATTAAAGAGATACTAAATTTAAAATGCTGTGAATTTTCTGGTTTCAATTCAAACATCCTTAAAAAAGTGATTCCTAATAAGAAAATGGAAAGGCTGCATTTTTTCCCCTTGTAGCTGTAATCTGTAAGTACTTTCGCTTTAGACAAGCGAATTTCTCTCTCTTTTCACAGTAGGATGAAGACACACTAGGGAAGGTTAAAGTAGTAGCTTATAGCTGTTCTCTCCATTATTATTATTATTATATTTCATTGAAAGAGAGTTCACCAATTTTACTTGTATGCCGTAGTTTGACTTCAGCTGATCTCAGAGTCTTGGCTGACTTCGGTGCCTGATACATGCTGTATTGGAGCCAGAGTGGCTGTCTCCTCTAGTATGAGGACCTCAGTGAATGTGGATGACAGCATCCACAGCAGCGCAAAGAACAGTGATGTCTGGAGGGATTTAAACATACAGCCCCAAAGCCTTCACCCCTTCTAGCTTCTCCCATGAAATCATCTGATTTTTCTCTTGCCTTTACCTCTTCTTGCACACCAGTCCCCCTGATGAAGACACGCAGCTTCTATACCCCACAACCTGAAAAAAATCTGCTGACAAACACAGGGCAAAAGATAAGCCAGCTTTCAGGGGCAGGACATCCTCACGCTGCTTTCTGTGTCAAGGTCAGGCATCATTGAGTCTTCTGCAGAGTGGAGCTTTTCTCCACCATCTGAATGCAGTTGTTCTGGAAGTGGGTGCCTGCCAGCTGAAGGTATTGCTTTATTCTGGTAATAAAAGGCTGCAATAGGCTCTGGAGATGTGAACACTGGTGCTCTTTGCCCCCCCTCTCAGACTTCTTTGTGAACATTTCAAAAATGTGTCTTCAGAACATCCTTTCCCTTTCCTGTCTGAAGAAAAACAGGAGAGACTGTAGACGTGGGATTTTTTTCACTGAATTTTTTTAGGAGGTGAATTTTCAAAAGCGTTGTTCTTATTTCTTTTTCACTTGATTTTTCTTTCTCGCTGAACCGTACCAAAAAAGAAATACAACTCTTCTCCTGTGCCCTGTATTATTTCATGCACTGACTGAGCAAATCATCCCTTCTCATAAACTTTCAGTGAGTGGCCACCTCAGTTGCTAGCATACAACATGGGGTGCAGAGCAGGCAGCAGTGGGATGGCTGAGTGCAGGCCCATTCAGGCAGGGAAGAGTTGCTTCCTGATGTAGTCACTGAAGTTCACGCCAGGTTGTGGTTGACGTGAGCGATGTGAAGGATGAGCACATCCTGAGGATCACCACTGGCTAGCAGCCACCAGTAAAAGTGCGTAACGCAGATAATAAAGGCAGTGAACAAGGCATTGATCGTCAGAGATTTCAATTATCACAGTATTGATGTAGGGCTGCCGCAGAGAGGAAGGGCTGCAGAATCTGGAGAAGACCATATCCATGACTCAGGCTGCTGGGCTGCTCTGAAGCCCATGTCTTTGTCCCAAGATGGCCACCAGTGGGAGGTGAGCTGGCTGTAGCTTTAGGCGGGCAAAGGAAGCAGTGATGGAAGGTTCCTGCTCCCAGTAAATGTTCTTGCGAGCCATGTTCTGCTTCATGAGCCTGATTGAGAACTGCCAGCAGAGACATCCTACTGTGTGGACAAGCCTTTAGATCAGTGAAAGCTATGTGGGTATGCATGTGCTTATCTGTATACTAAAACTGCTGGTGTCTGCGCATGCATTTTGCTGCATGTGTAAGTTTTTTGATGTTTGCCATCCTTATGCACGTTCCTCAAACACTAGAACTGTGAAATAGCAGTAAGATGCAAAATAAAAACAGGGAAGGAGAAAAAAAAAGTATCCTGAGTCATGCTCAGGAAAAGGCATCCTTTGACTGTGGGATATGGAACTGTAGAGCTGTCCAGAGACTGCCTATAGAACCTAAAGTACAGCTGTGTGAAGGGAACAGGAGAATAATTAATTACTTTTATTGTCACTCTTGGTAAGAGACAAAATTTCAGAAATTCCCTGAACTAAAGAAGCTCAGACTGGGCTCCAGACTTTGCATCTGCAGACTGCCTCTGACAGTCTCACTTGTATCTACTGTGTTTGTCCCTGATGGACTTGGCATCTTCCAGGCAAGTAAATAATTAGTTCTTGTCTCTGTCTCCCTTCTGCCCAAGGGACTTAAAGCTAATTTGTGCTGACTTCAGGTAAAGGGCTAGTGCAAAAGGAAGCCAATGTGTATATATAGATGAATGATCCTTGCACTGTGAAGTTGTAAGTACCCTCACATCCTGTGAGAGATCTCCAGCTGTGAGAGGATTCCTTTAGGAGTTTTCCAGGGGATTAAGTAGGTGGAGATAGGAAGCCTCCATGCCTTAAACGTTTCAGCAAGCTCAGCTCCAGGCTCAAAAGCCTGGAGCTGCACATAGCCACAACTTGGGTGAAATACAGGAACATGGTGATGCAGGTGGCTGCATGTGACAGCCTGGCCTGTGCCTCAGGAAGTGGCAGGGTGGGTCTCAGAGTCCATGCAAAGGGCACAAGCTGTAAGGGAGCTGGGGACAAAGTCACGTTTGACACGAGCATCTCTTGAATGAGACCCAGGAAAGATGTAGAAAGGAGACTGTTAACTCGAACAGACAAAAGTAATTAGAGGAGCAAAATAGTAGATTAATGAGCAGCTAGTGTCACGGGAACTTATTAATTATCAGTAGAGGATTTCCTTCAATGCACAGGCTGGCTGAGGGCAAGAAAGATAGCAAGCAAAACTCTACTCCTGTTCAAGGAAGCTGCTAGGGGATTAGAGGCAAGGGATGTATGGAGGTTGATAGCAGAGGCTGAGTCAAGTGCTTCCTTTGAATCTCTTGTTTTGTGTAGCTCAGGTAACAGCTGAGGAGGAGGGGGATGTGGGAAATGCTAGATAGTATCTAGCGGTGTTAATAATGGCTCAATAAAAATGCTCTGATAAGAACACATTAAAGTTGCACAGTTAAGCACTTGCAAGCCAGGTAAGGTGAGATTTAAGGTTACAAATACAACCTTAACTCTTCTCCTGCTGAGTTTACCTTAGCAGGCAGCCACTAATTAAGGGGCATCAGGCTACTTCTCAAGTAATATATCATAACATTGGCTAATGCTCTCTCCAGCTTTGGGCAGGATCATACAGAGCCTTAAATATTGTGCGTATCTGTTGTGCCTGGTGAAACATATCCATTTTAATAATGGCGCTGAGAAGGCTGCATTGGTTCTCTTGAACCAAATAGTGTGGCTTAGACACATAGTCTGTTTAGGGTGTTTAGATAGAAGGCAGTCTACCGTCCATTCTCTCAGGTCACCATCTCAAGTCTCAGAGAGCAGTAGGCTGGGAAGGTGTGAGCGTTTGCTGCAAGTAGCATTGAATATAGGTGTTTTTTTTCTAAGGACAGATTTTGACTCCTTTAGCTCTGCATGTTGTGTTTTTGACCTAGTTGCTTTTCTGAAGTCATTTTGACCACAAGTCAAAATATTACTTTGTCCCATCAGACTACACCACAAGATGTGTCTGTCCCCTCTGTCATTGAGACACAGGTTTTTCCATCGTCGTGTCAATGTATTTAACTGGTCTTCTAAATTTGCAGCTTTTAGTCTCATTGCATGTACCATGGCTGTGATACAAGGGAAAAGAGAAAATGTAAATGGTAGGTCTCTTCATGAGGAACATTGCAGAAGTGAACCAATCCAATGGGCTTAAACTACACATTGTAGATCTGACATCTTTTCTTGGTAGCTGTGTGAAGCTGTTAGCCCTGCCCATGCTATGACCTCACAATCCTTTGAGAATTATCTATCCGTTCTGCTGTGGAAGTGACATTGGACTATGACTCTCCAAATCTGTCATCACATGAGTTCAGGTGCAGACTTGAGAGTGTCTAGAGTGGACTTGGGTGCCCGGAGCTTTATTTTCATATTGTGGATCACCGTCCAAAGAGGAGATGCAGTAGCAGGAAAGCCAAAGGCAAGTGAGTAGTCTCAGCAGTAATCAGAGCTCTGTAGATAAATCTGCCGGTTTCCAGAAGTGTGTTTGGTTGCCCCAGCAAGGAAGAATCAGGTTGTGATAGCTGTCCCTTCAAGGCACACCAGTCAGTGTAAAGCAGAAGCTAATCAAAAAAGGTTTTGTGTGAAAAGAGAAGGTCACAAAACCCATCAGGCCCTCTGGGAGCTGGCCACAAGGGAGCAGAGGTCATGTGCAAGAAAAGAGAGGACACCTGTGAGGAGACAGGTAGAGAAATTCACGGAAAGCCCTTGGCATGGGAAATATAGTGATTAGTTTCCACAGACCTGCACACTTCTGAAGTGAGCTAAAAATTTCCTCACTCAGAGACTTTGGGGATCACTGAGCATAGTTTGTTTAAAAGAAATGAGCTTCATCTGAGAGGTTTTGCAACTTGTGCTAATGAGAGTCTGTCTGTCAAACTTAAGTGGCATCAAGTGGCTCAGAACAAGGGCTCTTGGGCGTTAAATGGTTCCTACCAAATACCAAGCCCATTACCATGATTGGCTGTTATAGCCCTCTAAACGGCAAAAGTGATTAAATTGGTCGTTATGAAACACTAAAGATGCATAATTATGAAAAATAGGGCTTGAGTAAGAGGAGATTTCATCTCACTCACTGGCTTGTATCTCAAGGAGGAATCAATGCAGAAATGTTTTAAAAGCAGCCAAGGGTTGCCCCTTGTCTGGTTTTCTCCTGACAGTCTGGAATCATGAATGTGTTTGGAAGGGAGCGTGTTCCTCCAGTCTCTAGGCCAACATACAAGCTGGAGCCTGAATATCACAAGACCTGCTCTGCCCATAAGGTTAAAATTATCCCTTGCCAGATGAGGCTTTGGCTCCCTGCTACCCCTCACACCCCTGGGCTCTGAGGGAAGTCGGCTCTTCTTGGTTGTGTGCCACAGGGTCCATCTAACCCATCCAGCAGCATAGAGCAATGAGCTGTGAACATGTGTCCTGTTCTGAGCCAAACCCCAGCAGAGAAACATTTGGGCAGGAGAGGTTATGCTGGGCAGAAGCAGCTCCAGCAACTCGGTGAGAGCTAAAGCATCAACACATTGGTGTTTATTTAGCAGACTGGGGAATCAGAATTAAGAATTGAGCAATTTTCAGCAGGAAACTGCTGTGGGAGGTTTTGAGATGCAGTCAGTGCCAAGCAAACCTATCCATGCCCAGCTGTCCCTCGTTTGCTGAGGTCAACTCCTAACCTTAGCATATTAGGCACTCCTGCCTTATCCAGGAGGCTGGGATTTGTGCTGCTGGTAGGTACGGGTATGAGGGCTGCTCCAGGACTCATGCCTGCTGTGTTGCTCACAATATCAGAGACAGAGTTTGGTGGTATGGCAGTAGAGGTTGAACCTTTCCACCAACATTACCTTACATGTTGTTGTCATGTGACAGATGGCAGAGGGGCAGTCTGACAGAATAGTGTCTGACATGGGAAGTGCAGATGAAGCAAAGCTGTGTCACTGAATTCCTTCATGTGGTAAAAAATGGCCCCTGCTGATATTCACCAATGCTTGCTGGATGTTTGTGGCAGCTAGCCTTCGAATATGAGCACAGTGAGGCAGTGGGTAGGGCGTTTCAGCAGTGGCAACAGCAGCAGTGGGGCAATTCCACTGGCACAGATTTTTATGAACACAGCACACGGTCTCTTGGTCACAGCTGGTGAAAATGTGCAGCTAATGGCAGTGACTTTGTTGAAAAATTGTGTTGGCTGAGAATGTGCGCTATCAAATAGTGTTATTGTGCTCTCTCTGACTGTTGTTGTTTCCATGGAAATAAAAGACATTATTTTCAGAGTAACAAAATGGACATTTTCTCCTCCTAGGAAGCCCTCTCTTAGCAGACAGCAGTGTGTGTTAAGTGAGCACACAGCAGTGAGCACTGTTGAACAACTCCTTTCCACTTCAGCCCCTTCCCTGTGGGCTGAGGGGACATCTCCTCTGTGCATCAGTGTCACTGTTTTAGCATCTGCATCTTTACTGCCATGGAGAACAGCAGCCTGCCTGTGGAAATGGCCAACACCTGCTGCAGAGGAGCACTCTGCATGCCATGGGGAAGATTTCTATGAGGCAGCTTAACAAAGGTGAATGGCAGAGATGAAGTGTCAGGGCTCTTGTCACTGGTGTTTGGTCACTATATGCAAAGGAGTGAGGGCACTGAATATCTGTGGAACTGTACAGACGGGAAGGTGTTGAATAGAAAGTGACATAGCTACTACATGTCTTTGAGCTTAGTGTGTCAGGGAAAAGGGTTTTGAAGTTCTGCCAGTGAAAAACAGGAGCCTTTTGCCCTTGTAACAGCTCCCTTTCCTATTGTTGGGCAGCTTTCAGGGTGAGACAGGTGCTTTACCCCCTTCCTGCTCTCCCACCCAGCTTCCCATCTGGGAAGTGCCTCTCACTGCTGTTCTGGAGTGCCCCTCGTGTAAATTCTCGTGCTAAAAGGCTGGAGTAGCACCAAGCACAGAGCAGAATACATGCATGGTTGTTCTTTTGCACAGCTCCATCAGCCTAGGCTTCCTAAAGCTCTGATGTTCTGGGTTTGCACAGACTTGCAGCAGAAGCATGTTATTTATTTATTTATGTTTTAGTATCTTTTTATTCTCTCCTTCTTTTCTGCCATCCCAACCCTAGAAGAGCTTGTTTTTACAACCTCCTCAGAAAGAGTAATAGCTGTGCTGAGCTATGCGCAGCCTCCAGGGGCTCTGCACTCTCCTTGGTTGTTGCATTTCTCGGTAGGTGAGCACTGCCTGAGTTGCTGGGCCCATGTCCTTGTTTTTCTGGTTGGAACCAAGTGGTCACTGGGGATAAGCTCCTATTTATGTACTGTAACTCCTCCTGTGTCTGATATGTAACGTGCTGGTAGATCCTACCTGAAATTCTGCTGACCATTCATCTTCCTCATCTACCCGTCTCTGCCTTCCATCTTTCCTTATATGACAGCTGATTTGGAGTATCTTTCAGGAACCTATTTTTTTTTTTTGTAAATCAAATGCCTTTAAAAAATGATCGGATATTGCTTGCTATCAGAATATGTCATTTAAGGCATTAGTCACTTCTAAGGAAATACTCCATGTATATGCAATTTATGTTATTCTTCATGTCCCAAAAGGCAAGTAATACCATCCTCAGGTGTATGTGACAGTGTGTGAGCAAGCAGTCTTGTTGGCTGATTTGCTGTGTAAAGTTATCTTCCCTAGTACTCCTATCACTGCTGTAGTCAAAATAAAATGTGCCCTGTCCTAAATGGAAAGCCAACTATCTCCATCTTCTGAAGAGACTGTACTCTTCACAAAGATAAAGTTGTAACACACCTCTGGGTGCCTACCCACATTTAATCCTCCTTCAAGTCCAGTCTACTTACCCAACTTGATCTGTCTGAAGAATTGCTTGTGTTAATTTAATTGAAGTTAGAAATATCCTGAAAAATTTTAGACCGTTCTTGAGTTTTGAACAGAGGACAGCTTGTGAAAATGGATTGATTTCATTCCTTAGATGTCTTTTCTTTTCGTGACTTGTTGTAATTTGCACATAGTTGTTAGCTTAAATCTCCAGCTGTACAGGAAAAGATTACTCTTTGCAAGGGTGAATGTTTGCCACAAATTCTGATTATGGGAATGCAGACATATTTCATTATTGCAGCTTGCTTCCAGGAAACATTGTGACCACAATGAAGTTCCTTGCCTACACACAAGCTTGTACGTATTCGAAAATGCCTACATTTTAGATTCTTCCAGAGCAATGAATGCATCTGAGATTTCCCATATTATTAGCCAAGCTTATGCTAAAAAATAATAGGGTTGTGATTGCCATTCTTTTTGGATTTGACATTACAAGTGCGTGTATCAACCAGATCACTTGAGAATTAAGCTTGCTCACTTCCCTGCAGAAATAATTTAGTCCAGATGCTTCAAAAACCTTAATTTGTGTTTAGGGAACAGCTTCTCAGGAAAGAATGGATTATAGACGCTGGAGGATAGAATGAGAAAAAAAACTGAGCCTGGGTATCACATATGGAATGTTTTCCATCTTACAATTTGGTCTACAAGCCTCAACTGCATCTAATCAGTTGCTTTTGACAAGTATGATTTTGATGACAGAAGGGGAGCGGTTGGATACCTTAGTTATTTATAAAATTGAAGTCATTCTCATAGGTTTCAGGGAGGCTTTGGGACTTCCTCAAAGACTATAGCCATCATGGTCAGGATGTCATTGTCCAGAGATTGTATCTAAACATGGAGGTTGCATATTTCTAGCCTAAAAATGATTATACTAATGGCCTTGTGACTGTGATCTTACTTTTTTGCTCATCTTTGTTGCATCACTTTGTTTTGCCCATACGTTGTCTCTCCCTTTGCTAGTTTTTTCAGTCTTGTGCTTAAACTCTGTCAATAAATCTAGAAGGGAACATTGCAAAATTCCATTTTCCACTTCTCAAACCCTAACTTGGAAACTCAAGGTGTTAAACAGAATCCCCTTGTATTGTGTTCACATTGCTATGTCAAATTGAGTGCAGTACCTTTAAGATGCTGGAAATAGGTTCCCAAGAAGAAATCACATTCAGGAAAGTTGCCTGGAATAGATTTTTCTGAAAGTGACTTTAAATACAGAAGTACTGTCAAAGTACTACCCTTAGCAAAGGCTGCTCATTTAGCTGGCTAGCCAGCAAACCCAAAGACGAGAGCATGTATTAGATGTCATTTACTAGACATCAGTCTTGTAGAGGTAGGGACATTGCCTGTAAACTTGTACCAAAGCAATCTATTGCTCAACTGTCCTTTTTCTCACCATTTGCCAAGTAGGCTCTTTCCTCTCCAGAATTCTACAGGTCAGGAAAAGAAAATGCAGTGAAATACACTTGTCAATAGCTCTTCCATCAAAGCCTGCCTAATTTACATGCAGGCAATAAGTGAATTATGCCTTTAGGGAAAGGCAGCAGAGACAGGGCTGTTCGAGCGATTTTAAGTGATCCTTTCCTGTTTGCATTTTTCAGTGTTTTGGAGGCCATTTGTAAAGGTAACTTTGTTTTTTACATTCCCAGACTTGTGAAAGCATAAGGTAGCAGGGACAAGGTGCTCTTCTCCAGAGGGGGCATGGCAGTCTCCAAAAAGTTTGCCGTATAGATGTAGTGCTCAGGAGAGTGCTGCTGGAGCTCCATCTCGTGCCAAGATACAAGGCTGATCAGGCCTCCAGACAGCCTCCCAGCTGTCAAATACCTCCTGCATTTTGTCCTACTCCATTTGCCCAAGCATTCCTCTGACACCAGGAAGAGCAAGACTCTCCTCATGCTATGAACCCAAAGCATTTCCATTGATTTTTGGAGGTTGTTGTTGGCCACATCCCCACCATGCCGCAATGCAATTACCAGAGATGCTCCTTCCCTCTTCCCACCACCATATTGTAGTGGGAATCAACTCTTCCCATGGTATCAACCTCAAAAACCAATATTCATAGCCTGTTTGCTCCTTCTCCTTGCCTTGGTGTTGGCAGCTGCTGTTCCACCGCCTTCCTGCATTTGAGATACCTGCCACAGTAGTGAGATCCTCCTGCAAGCTCATTAATTGAAAGGAATTTCTGTCTGGCCTGAAGATGTCAGGAGGCTGACGGAGACGTGTTTCTGTAAAATGAGGCTTGATCTACAGTGCAACAGGCAGCGTCTGGATCACTGGGACTCCTTGACGCTTGCTGCCTGCAGCTAGCTTTTCCATGGGGATGTTAATTAAAGTGCTGTGTTCGGGGTGTGGTTGCCAGAGCCCCCCAGCTCGGCTGCTGGTGTGTCCCCTGCAGTAGCGCTCTGCGAGGGGCCTTTGCTTTCTTCCCCTTGCCTGTTGTGCCACTTCCATTTCTCATTCCCATCATTTTGAAACAGAGCCCTGGTGACCCTGCTGACCACCACTCATACATTTCCTGGTGTGGTTAATAATAATGGCCTCTGTGGGAAATGATGGGCTGAGACAGAGAAAGGATGTAATGATGCTGTGGCTGGGGTAGGCAGAAAGAGGAAAGTGAAGTGACAAGCAGCTAAGCAGCGAGAGAGGGGTGTGATGATAACAAACAAACAAACATGCAGACGTCTAAAACCCACAGCAGCGGTATCCCTGAAATAAATGGAGAGAGACAAGCTTGAGCCCCTAAGGGAGAGGAAAGGGGAAAAGAGAAGGAGGGGGGAAAGTGAGCAGAGAATTATCCAATAATTGAAATGGCATCAGGGAAGAAAAGAACGGAAAAGCACAGAGGGAAAGACAGGCTTGGAACTGGCAGATGGAAAAGAAAGAGGATGAAAGGCAGAGGGAGCAAGCACGGAGGTAGGAAGATGTAGACAGTGAAAGAAAAAGACAGAGGGAATGGTATATGTAGAGCTAACCATAGGGAATGCAGGCAGAAGTGGAGGTGGAGAATCATGGAGGGAAGGATCACGCAATGGCAGAGGAGGAAAAGCAGAGGTGAACTGAGCCAGGGCAGAGAAAGGAGAGAAAGCAAGGCATTTGGGATTAGAAGGAGGGAAGAAAGAACAAGAAAGTTGAAGAGTCCCAGGTCTGTGTTGCTGAAGATCACCAGAGAATTATGAAAGGCAGGATCTGGAAACACTGAGTGTCTGATGGCTCCTTCTTCTCTGGGGCTTCATCTGTCCCTGTCAGGTGGGATCTGAGGGTAAATTCCAGGGAAGCACTTTTTCCTTTTTGCATAAACAGGTTTGATATAAGGGGAGATTTTTTGACCCTGTGCTGCATCTCTGGCACCTATAGCACATAGCAGGCAGGTTTGCCTATGTGTTCTCTCAATAGCAGGCATCTCTTGGCTCAGCAGATCCACCACTTCCTTGCTTCTTGCTTGCAGGATACTTCACAAGAACAGTTTCTTTCTGTTGGTAAAACAGATCAATGCTGACATTGTGCACTGTCAGATTTTTCTCTACTTGCAAACAGTTTCTGTTGCCTTTGGCACTCCTCAGTAACCAATAACGTGACTATCTGCGTTTTCTGGCTTACTATTTTTTACCCCCACATAGATCAAATTAGGGGAGATGGTTGAACTTAACACTCAGTTCCCGTGTCTTGACTGTAACTGCATCAGTGGCAGCTGTTGGAGAAGAACTGTGTTGGCCATGCTGTAGGAAAGTTAGCCAATGCATAGTACTGGCCCATGGCTTCCCAGAGAGAGGGCAAATCTGCAGGGTTCATCACTCTTCTTAGCTGCTCACATGCTCAACAGCTGGAAGCTGTTCTGCAAGTGATCCTCAGTGGTCCTGCACTGGCACCTTAGCATTCGTGTCCTGGGCTCTGTGTAATAGTGTATCAGCCAAAGATCTTTCTGCGCCTCTATTTTGTTTTTTGCCCAAAACTGTCTTCATGGCAGTCTCCATGTGAATTTTAGCTTTGATGTACATCTAAGGCGTTTCCAGTCTTTTTGATGGGATGAGGCAGGCATGCACTTATGTTAACCAGAAATAATTTTTTTAGGATTCAGTGACAGGTGTAAGTGCGCGTACACATCTGAAGCTTTGCTTACTTCAGATATTCTGCAACATTTGTCAAATTGAGTCATTGGCGCTTCTTCGAGGTAAGGCATGAGAATAAGTCTGAAAAACAAGTGCACAAACAGCACAACCACAACAATATTTATTTTAGAGATCTGCATCAATATTCATGGAACTATTTTTTATTGCCACCCTTTTCCTCAGCTTTTTTTTCCAGCTCCTTAGAAATCATGCTTACCCCTCCCATCTTTTGCCATTTCATTTTCCACCTGTTTCATACAGAGCGTTAAAATCAGCTCTTGTTCTATTTTTTTCTGTTAAAGGTGAAAGTTGTTAGTATCAGATACAAGTCGTCGTTGTCATGTGGAAAGAGAGGGACGTGGGTGAGCCTCATGGCTGGCATTCTGATGCAGAGATTTGGTTTTCAATTAGATAATGCTCTCTGAAAACAGGGCTGCTGGAGCACATGGGACAATATTGACTAAAGCACAAAGCAATTCAGTGGGTGACCTTCATGCTCCCAAGGATGTAGCCAGTCAGGATTCATGGAGTGTAAATGCCACCCAATCAGTATTCATTTCATGTGACTTGTAACCAACCAGCACCAGGGAAGGGACGAAAGGCAGCATTCAGGTATGTAATATGATTATCAGATAATGTATCAGACTGTGATTCCACAAAGCCATAGGGTCAACAAGACTGGAAAATGTATTTCACAGCTTCTGAGAAGATGAATTTTGAAGATTAGTGTGTTCTCAATATAAAATGAATAAATAAATGAATAAAATCAGTTGTTGCCATATAATATGGCTCCCACTTGTCTGTAGCTGACAGCTCCCAGAGTCTATGTCTCTGGGGACTGTCCACACACTTCATGTGTGGTCATCCTTGTTCATATTTGATCTGGGTTGTGTTTTTATATATGGGATGAAAGGAGAGTTCTGTCTCCCTCACCACTCACCTGTCAGCCAGTCTTGGTTCCTCTACCTGAGCATGCTTAGGGAAGGTTTCCTGCTAGGCGTCTGTGTGCTCTTTCTTACCAATCTACCAAAGATTTGAGTCAAATCACCTTTGCCACACAGAATTGCACACATTTGCTCAAGAGTGAGCATTTTCTTGGCCTTTGACTGGATGACTTGACTCCTTTGTGTCTGGGAGGATGAGTGTGAAGTTTGTTGCTATGACTGACTGAAATAGTGGTGCTTAAAGTTTTAGCTAAGAACACTCAACTGTTTGCTCCAGATAGACTACAGCTGTGATAATGCTATAAATCATTACATTCATAAAATAGGCTCCCAGGCATTTTTGCTGCTGCTTCTGATGTCCAACATGAGGAATGGTCTATGATGCTCTGTCTCTATGATGCTCTGTGATGTCTCTCTCGCAGAAAGATTATTTCTGAGTGATCTCAGCAGCAGTATTGTTTGGGCTCAAAACCTCACTCACATCTAACCTCCAAGTTCAAAAAGGAGGAGACAGTAGACATAGACTGAAGGGTTTCTGGCTTGTAAGTGAATACGGCTGCCCAAAAATCTGGGATCTGTACCTGCAAGGCACCAATGATATCTATGCTGTAGTCGGTGAGAGCAGATTTAAGTCAGCCACTGTCTTTTCTCATGGCTCAAAGAGTGAGTAACAAGAAGTAATAAATCTCAGAGAAAATAAATGACCTCTGAATTTTCTCAGAAGAAAAACTGGCTCTCTTGAACTGAAAAAAAATGTAGCTTGGCTTTGGAAATAAGTATTCCTTACATTAAGGGAAAAAAGAAAGTATGATTTTATTGTAACTAAATTTCGAGACCTTGAGGGACTGTCTAGTTTGATTTCAAGTGCAGTATAGTCCAGAGAATCTGGTAATGCAATTCCTGTGTCGTATCTGTAACATCTGTTGGAATGACACAGCAGCTTCCACCAGCACACAGGTGACTCCATTGCAGCTCTTACATGTTCCTGTGGAGCACTATAGCCCAGCTCAAAAGGTTCCACGAAACCTGGAGCCCCAAGAAGGTGGCCTCCTTCCCTCCTGTGACAGGTTTTCCATATTGTTTCATGCAGCTTGTGGAGAGCGTGAAGAAGCAGAGGAATGAAAACTAATGAGGTAAAATGTAATCATAACTCTCCTTCAGACTTGGAAGCTGCTCAGATCAGGTTCTGGGGAACAGGAGTCATTTGTCTTTCTTCAACACTGGTTTGATATGGCTCACCTTTCCTCCTCTGAAATATTCATGATTGGAGTGTCTTAGGTGAGAGAAGCGTAACTTTGCTGCACTTAGGATGCCATTGCCACATTGAAGGATTTGGGGAGGAGCCACTTCACTCAAGGAAAGGATTTGTATTCAGTGCCTGCAGAAGTGCAGGCAGCATCCTCTCCATGGTCTTGGAGGGGAACAAAGAACCCTCTTGCATTTTGTCTGTTCCAAAAATGCTTTGAATTCAGGAATGCTGGGTAAGGAAGGAGGAAATTAGCAAGTCCTTCCTGGGTACGCACAACTTTCTGTCCCACTGCAAGCATCCTGACATGGAAGTTTCTAGTTTTCGCTGTTTCTGGTGTAATACTGGAGAGAGAGGATAAAGCACTGCAAATAAGTGAGAATGAGAGATCTTAGCCCTCAGGAATGTCCTGTGTAGCAAAGAGAAAATTTCATGTAATGTGTGCATGTTACAGAGGATGTTTTTGTGTACATTAAATGGAGCCAGAAAGAGAGCTCTCCAAGGAGTTGCAACATCTGCTTGTGCTTTAGGCTGTTTCATTGCATTGCAATGGGCACATTTTTTGAGGTTCTGACTTCATATCTTGATGTATGCTAACTTGGAGCAGTAGGATCTGCTACGAGCAGTAAAATAGAAATTGGGGAAAAAAATGCAGCTGGATTTATGATGTGTCTTGAAAAGCCAGTGATCATCCAGAACATGGGAAAATCTATCGAACACAATAAATCAGGAGCTCTGTCAAGAAGAGTACAAAGGAAGACTTTGTATAAATCGAGTACATAGAATGGCTTGGGTTGGAAGGGACCTCAAAGATCATTTAGTTCCTGCCGCAGGCAGGAAAATATAGAGAAGTGCGATGTGACAGATCTTCTGAAGAGAACTTCTTGTCTTTGTGTGCAACTGAACTTAGTTGTTCTTACTTCTTTAAAGAAATGGAGAAACTGATAGGTATTTGTTGCTGGCATGTCAAAAATGGGAGTAGGTTGCCATTCTAAGCTTTATCTGACTTGCTCAAATGTTTCCCCTCTGTGGACTACACACTTGTTTTTGTTGTGAGATAGTGGAGGGCAGTGTGCATCTTCAAACAGACTGAAAGGTCTGATGGACTGCCTGATCTCACGGTGGTTTGTAAAATACAGCAAATCTGTGAAGTAAAGTCTCTGTAGGTTTCCTGCTCTGAACCTTGGGATCACCAGTAGAAGGCAGAATGAATTGCTGGACATCATCTCACTGGCTAGAAATTGCTACTGTTTGAGTTTACTAATGATAGCTTGTGCTTACCCATTTATTTGTCATCCAAGGGTCTCAGGGTGTTTTACAATACTGTGTGCTGCCTGACTGTTAACCTAGGAGCCAGGAAGTCATTATTTCTGATCATCTCCATGTCTGCCCAGAATAGGAGTTTGTCCGTTGGTTGGCATTCAGGCAGATGATTTTGCATAGGGCAACTTGTATACTGGCACATTTAAATCATAAACTGCGTTGACCGAAGCATGTTCAAATCTCGTGTCTTAGTTCATAATATTTTTAACTGTATGGAAATGTAAATTAGTTGATAGATTTAACTCTGTTATCTGATTTGTAAGCTATAAGGAGTATTGGCAAATTAATTTACTTTGAAGACTCCGAGCTTATTAAAATATGGGATTTAAGCTTGACACGTGTTAGACAAATGATCTTGAAAGTTTAAAGTAGGGAAAGGATGATCAAAGAGAGATTCATGTTTCCATACCAACAATGTAGAGAGTTGAATGTTTATATTCCCTGTCTCCCAGACCTTCCTCTGACTTTGAAGGAGATGTCTGATTGGTAAGAAATATGATAAATTATTTGTGAACCGCAGATAATCTAACTATACTATTTACATAAAATGGGGAAATAGCTGAACTGTACGCTCTGATTCAGAGTAACATTTGTGGAACTGAGATTTAAAATGCATGGCCTAGAAATAGGGTATTCTATAACTAACCATACAGTGATGGAGAACGCTTAACAGCTTGGCTAGGAGAAGCCCACCAGTATTTCCCACTGAGGATAGCTACAGCTGTACCAGTAAGAGCATACTGAACAGGCCTACGAGTCCAGAAACATTATGTATGTTCCTGTCCCAAAAGCTATGGAATAAATTTTTGATTTAAAAGTAGTACTCTGAGTGTTGTCAGATTAACCATCTGAGAATTACATGAGTGAGTCTATACCTGGCACACCAGTCTTTTCTTAGGCAGGCCTCTGAAGCCTGCAGAGTCTGAGCAAACGGAGAGAAAACTCAGGGGTTTTAATAGCTAATACAGAATTTTGTATTCTGGTAGGTCTTTTCTCACCACCTGCACTTCTACCACTGCCTCCCCAGGAAAGTGATCAGTGTTTATTCATTGATTGATTAGATAACAAATGAAAGTGATGAATTGGAAAAGAGAGGGTAGAGGCTTTGGAAAAGGAAATGCTTTTGACAGGTGTCAAGAGAAACTCAGGAAAAAAACTTCAGTCCAGAATTAATGGATTAGATACCAAGGGAACAAAGAAAGTAACGCTTACCTATCTTTGAAAAAGAAGCAACATCCCAGGGGAGACTTGCAGCAGGCTGCCAGCAAGCTGGAAACAGAAACAATGCACGATGACAGATAAGTGGTGCTTGTGTTTATTTTAGGTTAAGAGAAACAGTAGAGGTTGTTTTTGTTTGGTTGGTTTTTTGGTTTTTCTTGTTTGTTTTTTTTTTTTAAGAGGATTAATTCTTTTTTCTTGGAAGCTATTTCTGTTTTGCAAAATTAAAAATGCAGTGGGTTCTTTGATTTTATAATACCTTAAAATGGAGCATTGGAGGAGATGTTTTCCTATTCATCTTTTTTATTTCTCAACATTGTATTTAATATTACGGTAGTGCCATACGTAGTTTGAGAGTGTATGTATGTTTACGCTTTCCACTTTGTGGTTTTGGGGATCATCTCCGTTTTTGAGCTGTCCAGTAACTGCTCATTTATTATACAACTTCAGAAGTTAAGATAGCTGAAAGGCTAGAAAGGGGGAGATATAAAAAAAAGCAAAGGCGTATGTATCCATTCAGCATCGAGTGGGGAAATGTCCAAAGAGCAAAACAGAAAAACGGAAATGAGATGTCTCCATTTTTGTTAGATGAGTATTTTTTCAAAATACATTCAAAATTGATGCTAAGTTTCCTACTGAAGTAGTGTTTTGTGAAGAAAAGTATCATTTGAATAATACATCTGCTGTGGAAAACATTTATTTCAGGAGGAATACACCTCAACTGGAATATTTTGTCAGGCTGTAAGAAGGACAACAAGGGCCTGCGTGTGGCCTTCCTATCAGAGAAGCTGCAGTAATTCTGGGTGTGGAATAGCTTTAAAAATGTTAAGGGACAGAAATAGATGTTATGGTTTACTTCTGTATTTTACTTCTTTAGAATACATATCTAAACCCTTCCAGTGTGCATTCAGCTGTGACACTTGCCTTATGCAAAGGTACACGGTATTGAATTGGGTAACAAAGCTTATTTTATCTGTGTAAATGTTGAAAATAAAGAGAAAGTGAAGTGCGGAAAAGGAGTACATTAATACAGACATATCCTTTCTGCCTAAAGAAACCCATACCTTAGCAGTGAGCTGGGTTTATTGTTAGCCAGCTAAGCATATCTGGAGAATGACTGCAGAAATGGTGAAACAAATCATTTTAACATAGCACAGTGGGGCTTGGAGTAGGAAGCTGACAAACCTGAGGTCTGCTTTTGCGTCTGGTGTGGGATGAGTGACCTCTTGTGAACCGCGGCCTTTCTTTGTGCCTCAGTTTCCTCAACCATAAAATGATATTAGTTCATCTTTAAAGCACTTTAGGCTGAACATCTTGAAAAACCTTGTGCCAGAGCTCAACGTTATTTATCCTAAATGACAGCACCTTGTGTTTGCTGTGCGCTTTCCTCTATTACAAGCCCTTTCTTCTCTTGTAGTTTTCCTTATTTATGTCTTTGTCTTCCCATTACCTTTGTGTTAAAGCTCGCATCTGCATTGATTTTACATCCCTGCGCCATACTGCAGCCATTACAAGTTTACATTTCAGAGAGATCCTTCTGAATCTTTAACCCGTTGCTCCAATGAGACCCCAGTGGATAACCTCAAGTACTCTTTTTATAACAGGGGTGTGAACTAACCACTTACTGTCAGGGGATAGGGACAAGGAAACTGTTATTAACTGTGTTCCTTAAGCATACAAGTCTTTCTTCCCCAGAGCATATAAAAGCTTTTCAAATCAGGACACTGCCAATAATTTGGTAAAATAAAACACTTTGGAAAGCACAGTCCTGGCTTGGGAAAGTTAAACAGCATCTCATGTCATGAGAAGGCTTTCACTTACTTGGTGGTATGAATCATTTGGAAACATGAACTCCCTTGCTCCGTTCCTTTGGCCATGTCTTTAAATCACTGTACCTGCAGCATGCTGCTTTGCGGGTGTTGTGGCAGTGGCATTTGCTAATGACAGCAGAGGGATCCAGGCCTGACAGCTCTGGAGAACCCCAGATGTGATTTGGTGACTTCTTTGAGCCTGGATGCCACAGCACACCATCAAGTCCTGGTAGCTGGTTGGAGTATGGTTCTTAGTCTTTCTGCCTCCATTCCTCACCTGCAAGGCATTTTAAAAACACCTTCCTACTTCAGTCCGAGGGAAAGATTCTAATAGGTGGTGTCCCTGGACAGCAGGAAGAGAGCCACACAAGCATGTGTAATAGGTCATTAAGACACAGGAGATATTTATCTATGTGCCCAGTGAAGAATTTGCATGATGCTCTGAGGTGTTTCAAAGTGTGAGACTGCTGCTGAGCATTGGTTAGGAGGGATAGCTGGAACCAAATAAAGGGTTCTTCTCAGCTCTGCGCCCAAGATGGTGTAACTCACGTGGAACCCTTCATTCAGCTGGCAGGAGCTTTGGAGAGAACGCCTTAAATCTGTGTCATAACACCAGCCACACAAAGGGAAGAATAAAATGTTTAGGCGCAGCTGAGGAAGGTGTTATCCCAAGGAACAGCCGAGACATATGAGCAGTCTGCTGGGATGAAAAGGCAGACTAAGTGACCTGTCAGTCAGAGACTTGACGTTGACTAGAAAGCTCTGCAAATGGTCTCATTGCTTGAACAAAGCAGACCCGAGTCTCTTCCCTGTAAGTGCAGGTACTAATAAGTGTTTCTGTGTTTAAGTTGCTGTATAACTTCAGTTGCTTGTCACAGTATTTAAAGCTCAGATTTACAATGATACTGGTAATTGCTCAGAGTTGGCAGGCTGTAGGAAGCAGAGGAGCGGGTATCCTTTCATTTTTGAATTAGTTACGGGACTCGCTCTCCAGGAATCCTGATGCTGGAATTGCAATATCCTGACAGGGGCATAACTATGTACTGAATCAAACTGGGTTCCTAATAGCTTTGCCTAGCAGCCAAATGCAAGGAGTTTGAGTTATTCTTCACTGAGTAAACGGTGAGACTGGAAAATAAAAGATCCTGTGATTAATTTACTGAAGAACAGAAGAGATTCATTTCTGTGTGCTTAGTCTCGCTATTCAAGGGAACTTGCTCTTGTTCTGTTTGAGCATGTACTTGTTTAGTGAGCTGGAGATCTGGAAGTTCAATCAGACCTTAATTCGTGAAACAGCAATTTCGAGGTCACCAAAGGACAGATGAGGTGGCAAGACTGAGCACACGTCGTTTGGATGAAATACAGTGATAGAGGACAGTTCCTTTAAATTAAGAAGACGTTCCTGTGTTAAGCATTAAAATTACCTTTGGGTTTTCTCATCTAAGCCTGGTCCATATTAAAACTTCCAACTCTGGTAGTGCACGCTGTCATGTTATTTACAGCACAAGTATCCGACCAGTCTCAGATGTGGCCAGAACAGTAGCATGTGAACAATACGGATATAAGTTGTACTTCACACAGTAAGGTTTTTCTGTCTGGGGACATGCAGGGAGCAGTTCAACTGTTTTAACTTCTATTTGATTTTGATGGATTAGTTACTTTTTCATCGAAGTAAACATAGCTTGATCCACTGGGAGTTAAAAATGAAGAAATTAGTGGAGGAATTCACCTTGCAGGCAAGATGCTAAAAGCCTTGGAGCAGCATTTGTGCATAGCAGGGTCTACCATGGTGTAAATTTTACCTTGGGATTTTCACAACCATGTGGGTTCCTGCCAGGAGCTGGCTGACTACTGTGAGACCCCATCACTGGTGCTGGGGGAAGAGTCCAGGTTCAACACATCCCCATGGTTCTGCATGGAGAGCCCAGGAAAACCACAGTTATTAGAAATGGGCAGTATGGACTGTTTGCATGAATAAATCTTTGGCATCACAATTTGCAGATTAAAAGCTGTCTATCAGGGACCAGTGAAAAGGGGCAAATGAAAGATTCCATAGTTTTCTTTCTAGGTGGAAAACCAATTTTGCATAGGGAGCCTACCCCAAAGATCTACAGAGCCAGGCTTCCCTGGAAGGAGAAAACTCTGGTTTCCATTGTGTCTGCCTACTGCCCTGGGAAAACTAAATAGAGCTGTGTGATGAGGATAAAACAGCAAGGTAATGCCAGCGGCAGAATGCTGCTGCCATTGAATATTTTCTAGTGCCCTCAGGCAAAACTGTTTCTAGTTGGGACAGGGGAGTGTTGATGCGCTAATTCAAAGGAAACGTTTGGTTCTAATTGCAGTGAAGCAAGAGGAGGGTGGATGGCTTTAACAATAGATGAACTGTAAGAAGACATGCAATAGCGACAGAGAGACAGATAAAGACTAAGATTTAAAGAAAATGGCTCCAGCCTATTCTACCAGGCTGGTTCTAATGAGCTCTTTTCTGCTAGCCCTCTTGCTCATTTTCAGGGAGCACTTCTGAGGCAGTGCAGCTATTGTTTGTCCACGGTAAAATCCAGATTTCAAGGGAGCCACTCTTGTTATTCCTGAACTTGGCATTGCATCTGAGTCGAGGTTGTTTTTTCTCTTCCTCAGTTTCAGTAGGTTAATGTATTTAATCCCTACCTTGGATACAGTGAATGGATGTGGGCATAAGTACTGACTTGGAACTTGGACACAGCTGGTGGTTTCAAGGACAAATTTTCTAGGAGATTTGAAAGCTTGGGGGCTAGTTTCTCTTACAGTGATTGCTCCTTTTTACATGCCTAGATGCTTCTTGATTTCAGATTCAATGGGGGAAGGAAGTGGCTGACTAGAAGGAAACAGACCAACCCCAAGCTATTTCTTCATCATCTCAAGCAAGAAATCCCCTAAGAGAGCTCATTCAACTGAGATTTCCAGCTCAGTTTCACGAAGTGAGGCCCCTCACTGTTTTGTTGGAAACATGATATAGAGTAGATAGGAGTTAAATGGTTTGTCTGAACAAGTGAACCTGGAAAGTTACACCTGTTCCTTATGTGCTTCTTACTCCATCTGTAAAACACCAGTAAGGATGCTTACTAAAGACAGGAATAATGGCTGAACTGGTGTCCAAAGACAGTTGAGGATGTCTCAAATGACAAATTGTTTCTCTCAGTGGCCTTATAAAATTCCCTGTTCTCATCCTCATGGTATATAGGGTTTTGCTCACATTAAGGTTGCTATGCAATTGCTCACGTATCCAAATGTGATAGGAAGCCAGCAGCTCGAGTATGAACAAATATAGTCTACTCGTAATCACCCTCATTAACGCGGTTCCCGTTCTTGCTCCAGGGAGGCTAAATGCTTTCACGTGACCCAGGTCACCACTGGCAAGCCTCACATTGCTGGAGCAAAGAGCATTGGTGTAATCCAGTACAGTGACATTTGTTAACATTAACTGTTCATTAACAATTTCTGAGCAGCAGACATGTTCATAAAGCTCACAGCCTGCTCACAGATAATTCATGAGCATAATAAAAGGATTCATTATTCATATAAGTTCTTTACTGTGGAAATTAAACTGGCTCTAATACCTCACGTGCATTGGTGCGTGTTGGGAAGGTTTATTTGTTGCATTTGTCTTGTGCTTCAAATTCATGGAATTAAAGTTACTATGGAGAGATAAAGCAGTGTGGACTGAGCCTTTACATCTGTCGTTAAGGCCTTATGAATACAAAGTTGTGCCACCTCAAGTGCATGGGTGTAGTTAGGGCAGCGCAACACCTAATGTCTATTATGTAAAAGGAGCTCTGTGGTGCTTTACAGCAGCACAGCTGTACAGGACCAGGGATACACTCTCACAGCATATACACAGATATTTGCCAAACATTAACTTCATAAATATCGCGTCCAAAAACACCACCCTCTCTTTCATCTCTCTTTTTTTTAAATATATATTTTTTAATTTTTTTAACTGCCTGCCTGCTGAGGATTGCAGTTCTCTATAGGTAGAACAGGGTAGCATCAAACTTCTCTTATCTGCTTTAATGTGAAATCAGCTGAGTTTGCTGAGGTTGCTGTTGACTTTTTGCCTTAAGTGGCGTAGGAGATGCTGGGAGCAATAATCTTCAGTGGAGAGATAAGAGCAAGCATGGGGAAGGGCTAGTGTCTTCAGAGATTAGGCTTGAAATAAGAGATACCTGACCACAGCTTCTATTCCTAATAAGACTATTACTATCTGGATAACAAAATTATTTGTAGACTGAGCATTAATACTCCTGATAGAATGGTTTGAGTGCAAGCCGAACTACACAAATGATGCAGAAATCAATGAGTATATCTATTCAGTCTGATGCTAGCATAAGCTGTCTGTTATTGCAGATTTGAAAGAGTCGTATTATACATCCTAAACAGAAAGCTATACACACTGAAAGGCCTGAGAACAAATGGGCACTTGAACTGTGAACAAAACGGACTGTTGCATGTAAATGAATGTGTGAGCCTGGAGATATTCCCCTGACAGGCATCCACATGCATGCCAAGTGAAACGCACCAGCAAGGCATTGTTGCTGGTAAGAGTGCTGCAATAATATTCCTGACTACAGGACCTTGAAGATCCCATGGCTAGTGAAAGATGTGTAAGGATGTAAGGGGAGGGGTGCAATCTGTTATATTTATTTTTGCTTTGTGGACTTTGGCAATGGTGAAATTGCTTCTTAACCTTTTCTTCTTATTCATCAAATGCATTTGAAGTGATAAAACTCCTTTTGCAAGCGGGGAGGTAGAGCTGCCACCAGGGAGGAGATGAAATGTCTGTACTTCTTACAAACAAGTCTGTATTTGTGTACGGGGGCCTCCTTGTTTTTCATTTTAATTTTTTTTTTCCCCCTCCTTTCAGTCTGCAGAAAAAGAGCAGAAGCACCAGTGTGAATAGGGTTAATAGCCTCCTTGCAGTTCTTGAGTGGGCAGAGTTAGAGGGAAGTCAGAAAGTGAAGCCAAAGAAAGACCTGTGTGAGGCCAGGCCAAATCTCTGAGGCTCCTGGCCAGCACGCTTTATCCTGTTGTCCCCAAGATGTCTTACTGGAGAGAAGTTCCCTCAAGCAGGAGCCAAAAAATGTGCCATGAAACTCCTGTTGTTATGCCAAAACCAGGAACTAGCTGCAGGAAAGAGCAGATTCTGTGGAAGTACGTTAAGCATTGTCATATTTACTACATCCGCAGTAAGTCACTGCTGGACCACCAAACTGCTTGTGCACTAGCCAGGCCGTACTTTCTCATTTGGGACTACCACAGCAAATCAAACTCCTGAGAAAAGGCCTTGCATGAATGCTTATGGAGGGTCCTTCCCTGCTGGGTGGTGAAAGGACCTACTTCAGCTGCATCCTCCAGCGTAAAACGGTCATGTTGCTTTCCCCTCCTTTTGATTAGGGAGGACAGACCTAAATTGTATTTCTGCCTCATCTATAGAAGATGTGAGGTGAAAGAGCAGAGCTCCTTATCACTGCCTGAGCTGAAGGGCTTGCAGTGTGTCAGTTGTCAGCCTGCTGCTTTATTAAATACCACCCCGTTCCTGTGACTCCCTTCCAGAGCAAGTGCTTAGAGAAAGCTGAGCACTGGGCTAAGGAGAGCAGTGCTTAACCTCCTCCACAGTCCGTACCCCTGCGTGATCAGGTTTGGGATAGGGGCATGGAAGATGTATGATCTTGATGGATGACCTGTTTCTAGGCACAGATAGAAGTCAAGGCTCCAAGCTGATGCTTTTTGATATCTTAGTATCATTTGATATTATTGATCAAAGAACTCTGAGCAATGTCAAGGATTGAGCGGGTGAGAGTTGCTGTATTCATGTTTGCTGGACAGCTTGTAGGGTCAGTATTGTCCCTGCCCTTTTACTCTCTTCTCTGCACAGGTAAGAGATGAGAGACAGTGTGATGCTTTGCCAGTAGCCTATTGGTATGGCTCAGTTCTCATGCTTAGGGGGTGACAGTGTACTGAAACAAGCGGCCCAGAGAGGTTGTGGAATCTGTATCTGGAGGTATTCAAAACCCATCTGGATAGTCTCCTGTGCAACCTGTCACAGGCAACCTGCTTTAGCAGGGGGTTGGACTAGATGATCTCCAGAGGTCCCTTCCTACCCCTCTGATTCTGTGTTTCAGGAGCTGACTCTGGTGTTACACAGGTCTGTGGACTAACTAGCTTGTGAAATCCCTTCAAGATCGTTATTACATACATCCATTGTAAGATGAGCAGTGCACCTAGCATGTATTAGCACAGACTAGCCAGCAGGCCTAATTTCAGTGAATGTAAGAACAGGCTTTAAAAAGTGAAGCTTCTGTCTCTGAGTTGAAAACTCTGGATTTTCTGATTATCAGACAAACAAAATTCACTCCAGTACAAGCTCTCCCTTGTAAAAAGCAAGGAGGTTGTAACTGCAGCGTGATGGCCAGGTTCCCAGGTAGGGGTGTAGTTACTTTCTGCTTCCCTTAAATTTACCTCAGCAGTTTAAGATTGGACACAGTGCGCATTACCAAAGACAAATGGCTGCTGTGTCAGGCTGTGGAAACTGTCAACGCAAGCCTTACGAGAGCAGCTTCCTTAGTGCCCTGTCACAGAGTCAGCCAGATGCCAGGGTCTAGATTGGAAATTATGAGTCAGATCCACAAACGGAGCAAAATGACCGCGTTCCAAGTCAGCGCCTGATTTATATCCTCCAAAATTTGTCCTGCTGATCTCAAACTGGATCAGATTAGCTGAGTTTCTGGACTCTGTAAAATCCATCCTGATCTGTGCATGTGAATGGGAAACAGCATGCTCACAAAATATGTCAGCTCATGGATACACACAGATTGCAGGGACATCTGGCTGACGGAAACTTTAGAGGACGTAGAACTTGTGGCAGTGGGAGAAATCCATTATCTGATCAAAAGGCTAGCTACAGTAGGAGGAAAAGTATTCACAATCCACCTGTTGAACAGAGGCTTACGTGGGGAGGGTGCTCAAAGCTCACCATTAGCCAGTTTTTGTTTATCAGCTTTGATGCAATTCTGCCTGTGCATGCCTAATTCTTGCAAACAGCAATTTGGGCCATACAGAACACAAGCAGGTGCTGTGACAGCATCTCTAAAGCCTCCACTCCTGCCGTGCAGCCCCTTGGCTCTCTCAGCTCCCTGCTCAAGCTCTGTTCCCCAGCCTTACTCCATCACTGTCTCATCAGCCATCACACTGAGGTGTCTGATGTTCTGTCTGCAGCTACCAAGGCTACAGCAAGCCAAGATCCCTTTTTTCAGAGCTGAAGCCAGGAAGGTCACATCTGATGCCAGTGGCCTAAGCCTTCTTCCAAAGGGATGTTTCATTTTGCAGTCATCTTTCTGGTTGGCCTGGCTCCCCAGTTACTCCTCAGTGCTTATAAGCAGTTGATGTGTAGAAGCAAGTGAGCAGCTGCTGAAAGAGAAGGAGTTAAGAATCATTTAAATCATTAGGTTTTCATCAGATCTCATTCTGCTGCTGGAGTGCCTTGGAAGCATCTGTTAATAAAGCAGGGAGGGGGGCGAAGAATAAAGGCCCGCACCCTCATGTTGAGATATCTTTTTCTATCCAGCTGCACCCAGAATGAAAGAGCTATCAAAGAAAGCTCCCCCATTAGCCATCAATTCAGAGCAACTTCAATCAGTCAGTTCTGCTGGAGCCTGCGGGAATATCTCCCCAGCAGCCTCCTACATGCTGCACTTGAGTGCTCAGAAAGAGCCACATTAAACCTGCCTGCTATCAATCCAGAGGCCTCCTTCTCTGTAAGTTAATGAGGTGAGCTGGCTGGCAGCACTGACAGGGAGCTGAGGAGTTAAAATGGAAGTGGGAGTGCAAGGCACCCTGTCTGGCAAAGCCTGAATGCAAGAGAGAAGCAACTAAGCCACCTGCCCTCTGTCTTGGGGCTCTCTGCAGGGCTGGGGTCTGTTTCTGAGCTGCGGCAAACCCATGGAAGGTCAAGAGCCATGGAAGGCAGCCACTCACTAGGACAAGGCCTGGCCTCTCCCCTTGACAGGCTGACAGCACCTGTTGATATGACCTGTCATCTCTACTCCCAGCCAGACAGCCAGGTGGGAGAGATGACATTCATTCTCATCCCCACTGCTGTCCCTTTTTCTACTGGCACACTATGTGTCATGCCCCTTATCTGCTGCTCTAGCAAGGGGGCAGGTGGCTCACATGTGTTGCTTTCCCAGCTGACACAAAACCTCCCTGTTTGTCAGGCAGCTGGAGGATGGCTGAGCCACACAAAACCAGAATAACTGTCAATTTCCCAGCCATTTTTAAAGATCTGGAGAAAAGCACTGCTTGTGACCCTGGAGCTTATCTCAGGCCCTGCCTTCAACCATCTGGGACTGACAAAACTGAAGCAACTTCCAAATACATCCAGTACTACACTAGTAGATCTAGTCCAGTTTATGGACCTACCCATCACTGACACCAGTGCTTCCTAAGACATTTCCTCATTAGATGCTCAATGCCACAGCCATCTCCATGAGAGCTATTTCACCGCTGAGTGTTTTCTTTTCTCTTTTAGCATCCATCTACTACGCACAATTTTATTTCCTCTGCCTTTTCTTGGGAGTAGTTACTAGTGCTAAAGAGAGATTTCCCAAGATTAGAGTGCCTCCCTTTTTGAGTGCCACTTGAAAATAGTTCTTATGTATCAGAGGCTATAGGTTGAAGTGGGAAGTGTTGTGATGTGAAGACACAAGTCACACACTGCTTATTTGTCAACAAGGATGCCTAGGTTTAACATGAACTATAGGGAAATCAAGCCACTTTTGACACAGTATGCCTACCTTTCCTGTATCATAAGGTTTTCTCCTTCAAATTAAGTTGTCCAAGACAAGAAGCACTGCATGGCCACCACCACGTGCATAGCAGTGTATTTTCCTTGACTCTTTGGAGACCTGAGTGTTCAAGAGGAATTAGCAGTTCAGGATGACCAGCAGGAAAGGGTCTGCTTTGATAGTTCATTGTAAGACACCTAAAATGATGGTGAGGTATATTAGATTGCTCAAAAAGTAATGCATCCAGTATGTTTCCATGGAATCTACAACAGATTCAAAGAGCACAATAACTATAGCATTACTTGATAGAGCAAATTCTCAGCTACAAAACATGTTTTTTTCAACACAATCACCACCAAGTAGCTAGCTATGCATTCTTGCCAGCAATGAACAAGATCCAGTCCAACCCTTCTACTAAAGTAGGTGCTCTACTCTAGGCTGCACAGGAAAGCACTGAGGTAGGTTTTAAGTATTTCCAGAGCGGGAGATTCCACAGTCTCTCTGGGCACCTTGTTTCAGTGCTCCGTCACCCTCAAAGTAATGAGGTTATTTCTCATGATCAGATTGAACATTTCTGTCTTTTAGTTTGTGCCCGTTGACTCTTGTCCTGTCACTGGGCACCACCAAAAAGAGCCTGGCCCCATCCAATTCACATGGACCCTTTAGATATTTACAAGCATTGATAAAATCCCCTCTTAACCTTCTCTTCTCCAGACTAAATAGCTCCTGGTGTCTCACCCTTTCCATATAAGGGAGACACTCCAGGCCCCTAATCATCTTAGTTGCCCTCCACAGGACTCTGTCCAGTAGCTTCCTGTCTTTGAGCTGGGGAGCTCAGAACTGGACACAGTATTTCAGATGTAGTCTCACTAGGGCAGAATAGAGAGAGAGGATCACCTCCCTCAATCACTCTAGTCACTCTCTTGCTAATACACCCCAGGATAGCATTAGCCTTCTCGGCCACAAGAGCACACTGCTGTGAGCATGGTCAACTTGCTGTCCACCAGGACACCTAGGTCCTTCTTTGCAAAGCTTCTTTCCAACAGGTCAGTCCTTCATCTGTACAGATGCATGTGTTTATTCCTTCCCAGGAGTAGGTCTCTACACTTACCCTTGTTGAATCTCATCAGGTTGCTGTCCACTTAACTCTCTGAATGGTCCAGGTCTCACTGAGTGGCAGTACAGCTTTCTGGTGTGTCTGCCACTACACCCAACTTTATAACATCAGCAGACTTACTGAGGGTGCACTCTATCCCTTCATCCAGGCTGCTGACAAGGATGTTAAACAAACCCAGCACCAATCCCTGGGGACACCTAAGCTTCGTTACAAGGATGGTGTGGGAGACAGCGTCAAATGCCTTCTTGTAGTCAAGGTAGACAACAAGAATCATTCCCGATAATTAGTTCTCTAGCTTGCTTTGAAAGACTCCTAGGATAAATTATTCTTTTGCTTTGTTATTCTTTTTGTTTGTTTTTACAGGCTTAATGACTTTGTCATTTTTATTATGTCCTTCAGTCTTAAGCTGAAGGGGTCCAGCTGATTTTGTCTTTTCACTCATATGTTCTACACCTCTAGTCATTCTCTTGTTCTTTTATGGACTCTTCTCAGATTGCTCACATCCTTTTTACCCTCTCCCACCAATATTCGTCCTTTCCCAATGGGTTTCCAGTAGTTGAGATAAATACAGTAGTGATCTGATGGCTATATCTTACAGTCTCAACGTAGGTAATGCAAATATGGGATGGCATTCATAATTCCTTTGAATCGTCAGATATCCACTGATTGTCTGCTGATTTTATATGCTGAGGCTTGAACCTGGAACTGACCTGGCAGCTGGCTTTTCTCAGCTGGAGGAGGTGAACAGGTAGGAAGTGAATCATTTGCAGGTTAGCCAGGCTGCCAATGGGCGTGTGCTACTAACACAGTTCCCATGTCTCCTTCCCTCTGCCTCCATCCTTTTCCAAAACTGTGGAAATCTTCTTGACTGCTACTTGGTAGCTGAGCTATGAGGCCGTAAATAGTCATTGTTTGAAACTGGAACAAATATTTGCTGTGGTGCCCTAGTTTTACCATTGCTATAAGGTACTCCAAGGACTATTTCACCACGGGGCTTCACCATTGCTACTTCTTAGAAAGTGCCCCCCAAGCTGAGCCAACAGGATGCACAGGGATCGTTGAAAATGTATCACAGAGATTTATGGCAAGCCTACTTATCCTCTTTTTATTACAAAAAATCTCCCATCTATTTCAAGGGTATTCTTGGGAAGTGAGAGGGAAAAAAAATCTCACTCTCAGGAGAGAACACATCTAGTTGCAACCTTCACATGCACAGTTAGCTCTTAAGTTCACCATGACACAGCTGCACCAGAATCTGAGAGTTCCTGCTCAAACTGACAGTTACAGGAGGGACAGATGTAGCCCCACTGCCCGTGCTCCACAGAACACGTGTAATGAAAGCTCTGCATCCCAGCCAGCATGTTTGCAGACTGATGGTTAAGCTGGCAAAAAGGACTTCAGGCCTGACAAACTGTCTGGAGTTTGTTCACACCCATGTTTTTTTCTCTTGTTCTCCCTTTCCAACTCCTCCCTGACCTTCCTTCCCTGACCTTTCACCAAATATTGACTATTATTTCTACAGAAAAGGTGGTTTGTTTTTTGTTTGTTTCTAATACCGTTTCCTCTACTCCTTTTCACTGTGGCCTGATCTTAATGGCCTTTAAGATTGCACCACTGAAATGCTTAGACTGGGAGCTTTGCTTTTAAAAGAAGCATTCCATAGCACTGATTTCTTGCTCTCCCCTACATTTCATATTCTTTTCTTCCATGTGTGTTGTAGAATCTTGAAGCCATGTTTGGTGCTGTTGGAAAATAGGATCTTTGTGTGTTGAGGAGAGAGAAAAGAAGCATTAATTCCCTGCAGTAACATCCATGTACCTGTCTATCATAAAGGTCTGGCAGGCCAATTTCATCCTACCAGCAGGATCTCACAGTTCAGTGCCTGAAAGCTCAGGGGTGAAAGCAGCTGAGAGAGGCTGGGGCTGGAGGTAAAGGGTGTGAGCCTGTCTCTCTGTGATGCTACACTGCCCAGGCAGCAAGTGATGTTGGGTCTTAGTGCGCTCTGGCTCTGGCAATTGACCTTAGTACCTTTTTGCCTCACTTTTTCTCCAAATTTTCCTGGATGTCAAGAGAAAGAATTCAGTGAGCACTTCTCGTCTATGCTGCCCGGTATTGCTGTGATGGCAGTACAGGCTCTCTTGCAGCTACTTCGCATTGCCTGCAGTGCTGCACCTGCAGTTCAGCTGAGTCCCAGCTCCTCACTCATCACTTTTCCTCTTATCTAAGCTTCACAGATGCCGAAGTTTCTCTTTCCCCATCCCCTTGCCCTCACTTCACTTCCTTCTCTGGAATGAACAGGGGGAAAAGCCTTGGGAAAGTCTAGGTTCCTAGGTCATTTTTGCTTTGAGACTAATACCCTAACAAATATATAGCAGTGGGAAGGGGAGATACAGACAGTCTGCCAGGATTGTCTGTCCATCAGTCAGCAAGAATGCAGTGCTTTATTCACTTTCTGCATCTTCTCATGTCATAAAGCACAGTCCAAATGAAGGCTTGGGGAAAATGGATTTCATACTCCATAAAGAGCTCATTTCTTGCACTGCTGGGTAGGACCATGAACTTCTCCAAGTGGGCTCTGCTGTGCTGGAAATTAGAGAGACCTGATTGTGTGGCGTTAACAGTGAGCAAAACATTGTGCTGATGCAGGCCTTGCTCTGAACGCCGCATACTGAATACCTGGGGACAACACCACAGCCTTTGAAGGCTCTCCTTCAGTTAATAATGACAGGATACTTCAGATGCTGTATAGCTAAGGGAAATGCATTCATGTTTTCTAAAGAAGAGTGGGATGATTTATCTAGGGAAGCTAAAACCACTAGCTATCTTGGGCTGGAAAGTATGCCAGAATTTCATTCTGCTTGTATTACTTTAGCACAAGAAGATAGTTCACAAAGAGACGAAACTAAAACCATGAATGCAGAGAAAATTTAAGCCAGAAGCTACAAGTACAGTGGTGAACTTGACACAGATGTGTGAGTGCTAGGATGTTGTTTCACTAAAGCAGGGTTTGGTGGGTGCACACAGTGAGTGGACCTTAACTTTGAGGCTGGACAGAATGGGTCCAAAGAAGTAGAAATGGGGAGAAGCACAACATATTGGTTACTGCAGTTTACTCCAGGAGCTGGATTATCTGCCCCTCTCTGTTATCTGTCCAGGTCCTGAGATATACAGACTGCTTTGGGATTTTGGCCACTCATCCTGGCTGCTAACATATGCTAGAACATCCCTAAAGGACTGCTGTCTGCCCTGTTACCAACTCCATCCCAGGGAGCTTTTGCCCTGCCTCTTCCCACAGCACACCCAGGGAGTGAGTGGTGACAGACACTGTGTCCCTCCCTGTAAGCACCTCCTGCACGCAGGATGTTTCTGAGGACTGGTGAAACTGAGGCAACTGCAGGCTTGGTTGGACCAGTGCCTAGAACTGGACCTCTGCATGTAGGTTGTGTTCATTTAGTAGTCCCAAAGAACAGCAAACTCATCCTACAGCTCCAGGTTTTCTCTTCATGTCACCTTTTTCAAGCCAGTTTATTCTTTTTGTTCATTATAGAAACAGCATATTTTGTTTCCTGAAGTAGGTTCTTGTCTCAGTAGGCATGGGCCTTTATTTCAGTAGGTCTGGTAAGTGTTTGTCAGCCAACGTAAATACAGCATTATTCAGAATAGCATCACAGTAACAGACAGCAGGATATGGCCTTGCTTAGAAGAGAGCTCAGAGCTTAAAGAAGTCTGTTCCTCCTGACAGCCCTGTTTTTCAGGGTGGATTTCATCCCTAGTGCATCCCTTGTGTGCGTTGTTATTGTTCAGTACACTTGCAAAACCTTGGATTCCACACAGCTTTCCTGTCCCCAGCTTCAGATACGTGACTTTCATTGAAATCGACAGGCAGTGAACAGGAACTACTCCCAGCTCAGCAGATACACTGCTGAAAGCCTACAAGCCCAGAGCTTGCTCTTGCTTACCCCACTGTAACTGCTCTGGGCTATATCCTGACCTTTTGGAGATGGGTGTAAGTCTGGAGTTAACACCATCAATTGTGATAGTGCACATCTGGCATTAGACAGGCATAGCAGAGATCAGAGCCTGCCCATGCTTTTGCCATTGGTGTTTGATGTCTGCTCAGGTGCGTACAGAGCAAGGCTCACTTCCACGGCCATTTCCATTCTCCTTTCCACATAGTGCTGTGCTGCTGTGCTCATGCAGCAGCTTCACAGTCCCATTTATGTGCTGCCAAATCCACGCACTCATTTCTGGATTATCTCAAAGAGAGGACAGCCTGCTCTTGTCAGATTTAGTCATTTCAATCTTTCCTGCAAAGTTGGGATTTCCCAGAGCTGTCTATACAGTGTCCTGCCAGAGGAGGACAGCAGAGATGATGGCTGGGTACACTGAGGGATGGAGCAGCTAGTTCAGCATCTTAGCCCGAACTCAGTCCCAGCAGTGGTTAAATGCTGTAAACAGGGACAGCTGGCACATAATGTACATACTCCTACTGGCTTTTGTCAGGATCTTAAATCCCTAGAAGCAGGCTGCAGTGGACCCAACTATGCTGCAGCTCAGGGACAATGGGAGCAATCATGCACTCTAACCACTGATGTGGTTTCTTCCCTCTTTAGAGGCATGCTGCCTCAAGAAAACTTGCTTTGGGAAAAGCTGTTCTTCATATCTCAGATCTCTAACAGAAATGACCCTCTTTTGCATCTTCTTAATTTTCTTTCTGATTTCTATTCCTGAATAAGTAAAGAAAGGAAAATAGTGTGTGTTAAGCTAAGCTTTATATATCTGAGAGCAGAGCAGGAGTCAAGTTGCTGGGAGTGCTGGAAACCACCTATGTGAATGAATATGCATGTAGCCAGAGCTGAGCTGAGAGTGCTTGTAAGCAAGCCGTGTAGGGCAGCGTGGGATGGCACTAGAACAGGACCACAGGGAGGGAAGTGCACCTCTGTTTCTGTTCAAAAGAGGTTGAAGAGGATTTGCGTATGTAGCATGCATATAGCTGAGAGTGGAACAGTAATTAGGAGTAAGTGAAGGTGAAGCTGAAAGGGGAATTTCATGTTCTGTGGAAGATCTTTCCTTGTAAGTTATTGTTCAGAAAGGTTATTAGCAGGCAGCAGTACAAACTGTCCTGAGCTGCATGCTCTGCCTTTGTCTGACTACAGGATTTTTACAAGCCTTTTTTTCTTTGAGAGCTGACAGCATAATGGTCCTGGACAATGCCAAATCATCATCTGCACGCTTGCTAGGGGAGCCGGGCTTTTATATGAGAGCAAAGAAGATAAAAACAGCACACTCAAAGCAGGACCAAAATGACTGAACAAGGGAAGGGGAGAAGAAGAGAGGGACTTAAATGCTGTTTGCTGGGCTGGCTGATTTTTTGCCTCTGTTTTCTTCCCTTCGATTTCTTCCCCTCCCCTTCTCATCATGTTGTGGACGCCTTGTTTTAGCACTGCTTCAGTCATTTTGTGGGCCTGTGTTTGCAGAGCATGAAGGGTCTGGTTGTGCAGTAAATGCTAAACAGAAGCTTAAGAAACAGGGAAAATAGTGCTGTGAAAGGGAACTGGGGACACATGTTGTCTCTCCTTCCCCAAGCAGCATTTCTGCTCCTGACAAACTCCACCTCCAATTGTACTCCACTGAAATACTTCTCCAGAAGTATTGCACAAGTGAGAGCTGTTGGGTCAGGGCCATGGCCTGGACAAGTTTGAACCAGTGCCAAGAGGACGTCTGCATCTCAGCACAGGCATCACTGCACTGCCTTGACTGAGCTTTGACTCCTGGCTTAGAGGCCAGTTTCAGACATGAAGAAGGGGCTTGCTACTGCCTGCTAACGAGGGGTTCATCATGTTTGCAAGGCTCAGACAGAAAGCCAAACTTTTCTAACGCTCATGTATTCGGATACTTCCTGACAGACTCCCGTAGGCAAACTGGTGGTTTATATCTCTAATGCCCATCTTCTTCCTTCCATTCCCTTGTTTCCATTCCCTGAGGCTCCTTATGCATCCCTCACTGTGCTGTTCCTTTGGTAATGTGGTGAGAGGGTGAGCAACAATCAGCCTCCTGCTCCTTTTCCTCCACTTCCCCTGCAAAGATTGCAGGAGCTGCTGCAGTCGTTAACATTGAGACGCTGCTGTGAAGCATTCCTGCTGCCAGTCTGTGTTTGGTAGGAGGATTTCCTTCACTCAGCAGGTCCCTAAATTGCCCCAGATATACAGTGTGTGCTGGCAGGGATGGCATCTGGCTTTATCAGCTTTGTTGTTTGGAACAAGCTCCATACAGTAACGCTGTCACACAGGAACAAGGCAGCACATTGCAATTCATGTCGGTAAACCCTTTATGCTGTTGTATGTTACCATTAAAGATATGATTGTGTCTGGAATTACGAAGTACTTTAGAAATGTTTTAGGACATTTTGGCTCACTGCACCAGGCCCATTGTCTGCTTGCCTTCAGCAACAAATCCAGGATGCCTTACTTATCTGAAGTCCAGCTTTACAGAAGGAATCCTCTGAAATGATGTTATCCTCCTGCATAAAAAACCATCACAGCTTTTTGATGTCTTTTATCTTAGACTCTTCCCAGGCTGATATCAAGTGAGGAGCAGGAGTTCTTTCCCTTTCCTAATGGGATAAAAGTTATGCTCCCACCAAGGTGTGAAATATTGCAGCACGACAATTTAACCCTACAGAGAACTGGAAAGTCTGCCATGTACACTGAGGTTTTGATGGGGAGGAGAACAGAGCAAACAAATACTTCTTTAGATATCTGGTTTGCTACTCCTGAGTGGTTTGAGGCTGGCTGGGATTATACGGAGGGAGCATTATGGATGTAGAGCATCTGAGTGTCCTTATGTATAGCTCTGCTCTTTTAGACAGTATCTTTGCCTGTCTGTTATGTTAGCTACCATGCTGCATTCTCAGAAGAACATGAGGAATCTCACCTCTGTATCTGGAGCCCTTCCTGGAGACTTTTTTTGCTTCTTGTATGCTGCAAAGAGTCTGTTTTGCTTTATTATTTGATTGCATATAAAGAGCTTATTAAAAAATGAGTAACAATAACCATGTAATTAACATTACATTTGTTATCATCCAAGCTCTGTGTTGACTGCTGGTGTTTGGCACAGGCACTGACATGCAATTAAAAAAAAAAAAAAAGGCTGAATGAATTTAGCTTTCAGAGAGTTTTTGAAGGCTTCAGCAGTACAGCAAATTAGTGCTTCTATGCTATCTCTTTCTTGATTATTTACACTGAAATCTAGAAGAAGCTCATTAGCCTGGAGACATTTTCTAGAAGGAACTCAGGTACTGGGGCTCAGGGTATCCAGAAGATCTCCTTTTCCTTCCAGGCTCCAAAACACAGAGTCATTTTTCTAGCATGTGATGCACTGCCCTTTTTTACCTTCTGGCCTGAGCCCAGGAGAGACTGCAGAGAGTGTGCTGCTCTTCAGATGTGAGCTCAGCTGATGGAAACCTCCTCCCTGGCCCTGCCACCAAACCAGCTGGCCTGATCAAGGGAACAGAGTCAACCAAGGGAACTTTATTGCAGCTGACAGCAGAGTAAAAAGCCTGAGTCTGAAGGTCCTCAGGATGCTGTTGAGATGCACTGAACAGCAAGGTGCAGTCAGCCTGTGCTCCACCTGGCCATGGTCTCTTACTATGGAGGAGTACTATGGTAGTTCTCAGTATTTTGAGGAGAGTAATTTATTTTTGTGCTGGTATGGGCCTCTGTGACTTAGGGTCCTGCTGCTCCCCTTTTTACTGAGGTATGTGAGGGCAGGACCACCAGTATGTGCTTGCATCTTCCAGGAATAGGCTTCACAGAACTACCTAGGACAGAAGAAACTGAAATAAAAACTGCTTCTGTGTCCAAACTGTAGTGAAGCAGCTAGATAAGCGTCCAGTCAAACAACAGTACAGCAGAGTACTTGAAATCACTTTCTGTAGGCTGGAAAAAAGGTGCTCAAGAGATGAAATGGCAGGCATCACTTTGCCAAGCATTAAACCCTTCACTTAGTCCTTCTGTACCAGTCCCGGACAACCTAGAGACTGTTCCCACAGGGGCCCCTCTTTCTTCCACAGGCTGGTTTCTCACTTCAGGGTTGCCCAATCCCTTGGCTCCTTGTTACCAATGACTTGTCTTCTTCTGACTAAGCCTGAAGTACATTGGCTTAAGGCTTGCTGAGGTACATGACTATATGTGAGTGTACATGGCACTGCACAGAACTAAGAGGGAGCCAGAAGACCGAGGTCTGCTTGGCAAACAGGTTTTTGCAGTACCAATCATGGGTGCCAGGAGTCCCAGGAAAAAAAAAAAAAAGAATAAATACAAAATCTGATCAGTAAGTGGGAATGAAAAAAACACCCTGTTCATTTTCACCAGACTGGAATGAAAGGGAATTCTTGCTACTGAGCCCCAGGATGAAAAGAGAGACCTTCCCACCTAACACCTCCCACTGAAGCTTGGCTGTAGACGTGGGGTTTGTGCTGTGCTTTGTCTGCTGGCAAGCTGGGATGTTGCTGGGCTTGTCAGGGAAAGGGGAGCAGAGATGAAAGTTCTGCTGATAGCAGTGGTCTGTCCTGGCCTCCCCAGCACAATCCGCTGAATCAGAGAGAAGCAGGCCCCATGCTGCCCACGGTTTGTACTAAAAAGAAAATAAGTCAGAAATGAAAGGAAACACACTGGTCAGTTGTAAATTGCTGACTCTTGTCAGCAAATTACCTTTTTCTGCAACCACAGCCCCCTTCTGTCCCTTTGCACTGGTGCCTCCCCTTCATTCTCCCTCCATTCTTTGTGAAGTTGCCTCCACGTTTGCCTGATGCTCTGTTATGTTGCATCACCATACTCCTGAGCATACTGAGAAGCGTAAGGACACGATGTGTGACTCAGCTCTTGAAAAGACAGAGATCTGACCTACACCCTGGGATGACTGACACCATCCTGACCTTAAGGGAGATGTGCCAGCAGCTCAGCTTCCAGCACTCTGCTCTTATGGCAGAAATGCTGCCAATGCTTCCAGGAGGACACCGTGAAGCAAATATGGCTTTGTCAACACCTTTTGTGCTTTCTTTGAGCACGAAACACTTTTTCTTTATATGCATGTGCCTCCATCGTCAGTGTCCATCTCACCACACTGCCCCTCGCAAATCTCTCCTCCCGGCTTCCCCTCTCGAGCTGCTCAGAGCCAAGCAGGCACTCTCTCTAACGCAGACCCATCCTGAGAGCAGGCCATGCTGCAAATGATGACTTGGAGAAGGCCCCTCACAAAGCACCGTAGGCTGCAGTGTGTTGTTACTGAGAACAGGACACGCTGCTCCTTTCCTGCCATATGCCAGCCTCTGCCGGAGAGCCATCTGCGGCCTGCTCCCAACTCCTGCTGCCTCAGCCTCTCCGAGTATAAAGGCAGCCTCAGAGTGATGACTACAGAGAAAAATAATGTTGTAGTAACCAAAAGGAACACTCAGAGCTCCTCCAGCACTGCACAGTCTGTTCGGGAAGGCTATAATGCTGTAGGAGAGCAGCGCTTGACCGATGGAAGCTGATTTGTGTTACTGAAAGAACATGTAATGTCGTATTGGATAATATCATCCCTTTCTCTGTGTCTGGGTAAATCTCTGAGCTTTTGATTTTCCCTAGCTTATCCGGCTGTGACACTTCCTGCGCAAAGGCACGGGATAAGCTCCTTCACCTCTGCACTGCTTGGGGGATGATTTTTTTTTTCCTTTATCAGGGCACACTCCAGAAAGGCATTGGATACTGGGTTAAATCCACCCTCCTAAGATTTTACTTAGGAAAAGGGGAAAAAAAACGAGCAAAAAACCCACCAACTACAAAAAACCACATGTAAAAGCTTTTGTAAAGCTTCTCGGGAGATAACAGGCAAGACATTGCAGAGTTGTGCTCCTCAGCCTTATCTCCTGGGTGTCATGGGCTGCAGTGTCCCAGCAAACTGCAGCAGCTGTGGGTGCAGTCGCCCTCAGCTTGCAGAAGTAATGACGCCATTAATATAAAACAGCATAAGAAATGCCAGAACTGTGCCACTGAAATTTTGTTTGTGACTGTGCTGGGGAGCCTGTGCTGAGCTTGCTCTATGATAAGGGATGAAGCCCCACCAGAAACCCACTTAAATGGGGTCCCTGGGTGAAGGGAGGAACACAACCCTCACTCAGCAGAAGGCTGCTTCAGGGTAGGAACAGGCTGCCACAGATCTGTGTGGATCCTGAGCAGGTTAGCTGTGGAAACTACAGCTGGTGGGAGCAGGCTGGCTGGAAAGTGTTGTTTTTGTTGCTTCTCTCTAGGTTGAAGGTGCAGGCAGTAAGGGGAGCATGGCATGACTGCCACCATGGGAGAGAGAATCAGCAGGACCATGCTGAAGGCAAATCCTGGGGAAGGGTCATGAATCAGCCAAGTGCCTTATTTTCAAAAGCCAGTGCCAGGTGAGATGTCTGTCAGGCCCTTTGCACTCTCCTAGATCAGGGCTTGTACTGAGTGCTCTATGAGCTCCTAAAAGCTCACCTTGGGCGGAGGACATGGCTCTACCCTTCCCCAGCATGTGTCATGTCCATCTGTATCCTCTCACATGGTAGAGCAACACCTTGGATACAGAGTTCAGTGTAGTCTTCCTTCTTCTGCCAGTCTGATCTTCCAGCTATTCCCTATGTATGTCAGCTGCAATCCTGGAGGACAGAGGAGCTCCTCAGTGCACAGCTTGGGTAGGAATATGCATGCTGCCTTTTTAGGGACAGCTGTGAGAAGGGTGGCATATGTCTCTCATCCTTTTCCTGCTGCCCCTGGCAGGAGGAGCACTGTTGCATTACGCCAGCATTTAAGAAATAATAATAATTAAAAGCTTTCTGATGAACATGGTTAATTTCCTATTCTAAAAAGCTGCTAAGGCAGCGCCTTTTGTGCATTAGCATATTTGCAAGGTTAATGTAGTGTACTTAATAAGATAAATAATGCTTGTCATGATATTTCAGGCCAATTTTAAGGGGAGGGATTAAAAAATATTTTGCTTAATGTCTTAAGTTTTTGTCTGGACAACTTTAAGTTAACTACTGAGCTGCCACTGAGTGCTGAGGTATGTTGTCCACTTCTCCCCTTGGCAGGTGTTCATGAGTGCTTGCAGCACTTTAAAGGAGACTGCTGAAGCACAGATGGCACACACAAGCTTCAAGAGGGCTCTCAGTTACTGCTGTGATAGGCATCGCACTGGGAATGTGGGTGGGAAGGGCACTGGGAAGGCAGTGAAAGCCTTAACAGGCTGAAGGAAAAGGGTGTAGGATTGGGCGCATCCATGACTGAGCAAGAGGAGGCAGTGGTACCAACAAGGGCGAGAGGATCGGAGGCTAATAGGATGGTGAGCAGATAGCAGTAACAACCACTGACTGAAGTGGTGGGACCACAAGGCTGGAAGAGGTAGTGGAGGGATTTCTCAGCAACTCAGAATTCTTTTTTAATTTTTGTAATGTCCTGCTTCAACCTTTCACATCGTGTTTTATTTTACTCCAAATGTCCAGAACCAAGGAAGCGTTTGAAAAATCCTCATGTAAGGCATTGTGGGCCAAGGGAGACAATCATAAACCTTCCTTCCCTAGCTGCCAGTGCTGAGGAAGTCTCAGGTAATGATTAGCGGAGAGCCCTTGTGTTCCTAATGGCTTCACTTGCCTCCTCTTCTGCAGAATGATTGCTTTCTTAGGCTTTTTAATAATATACAGTAAGAGCTGCAGCATCTTTAGACAAATGAGGCCACAATGGGCAAGGAAGAAAGATGAGAGAACTTCCCAGGCAAATGATCTGGGGCACCTGGCTTGCTACTCCCACGTGCCCTTCCCTTCTCTCCCCTCCTCCCCCTGACCAGTCAAATAGACCAACCAGCTCATTATTTTCTCATAATGATGAGGAGAGGGAGGCAGAAGCAAGCCAACAAGACTGTGGGTATTTGTTATATAGGAATTTAAAAAATGGATATGCCACCCAGATGCATGCCACAATTAGAGGATGGAGGGACAGACCCATCACAAAGGACTGGACCAGTATGACTGTGGGAAGAGGGAGACAGCAGAGGCAGCTGCGAGATGAGCATAGAGGGGGTGGCAGAAATAAAATAAAGAAGCTACAATGCACAGTGGAGAGAGAAAGATATGATAAAAAGGTGGAGCAGGAAGAAAGATACAGGCAAGGAATGAGGATAAGTAAACAGATATAGCTTAAAGACAGGTGGATGAGTCTGGCAGAGGGAGGATGGAATAATATGTTGTTGTAGGCATCTGAGGGGGGAGATAGTGAAGGGGTGGAGGGCCAGCTACAGTGGGTAGATTGATTTTGATGTTAGCTATATTGCAGGTCAAACACAGTCCTCACATCACATCGACTCCACATCTGTTTCTTCTTTTACCTGCCTGTCAGCCCCCTGCTGTGTCCTAGATTTTTTTTCAGCTGGAGCCCCTCTTAGACTTGGCACTGACTGCCTGTCAGCCGTGGGGTGAGTAGAGCTCAGGGCATCAGGTGAGGTGTGCCCCTGTGCTTACAGCACCAATTTCAAGGCAGGCTTGCAGAGGTGTGACCCAGGGTGTCAGGAGAGCACATCATAGGGAGTGCAAGCATATCATGGGGAGTGTGAGCACATTCTACCTCCTTTTGCCCTCCTGCCCTATCCCCAAACCAACTGACAGGTTCCCCCCACAGCACAGGGACATGCAGCCCCCAGCATGAACCTTCTGTATCACAGCACTGCAGCCTCTTGTGAGCTTGCAACAGTGAGTCAAGGAGACAAACCATTCCCCTGCCTCCATCCCAGCTGTCGGTTCCCTTCTGTGGCTGGGGGGACACAAACAGTGGCACTGAGCTCTGCAAGGGGACTCTATTGCCTGCTCTGAGCCTCCAGCTCCTTCCTGGCAGCAAGCACCCCCACGACTCTGCTGATGCTGGTCGCATGGTAACTGTGATGTGCTGAGGGATGACACCTTGCTCACAGCCCTCCCTGTTCTTCCCTCCCCTCCTGTCTGCTGGCACCCAGTGGTTTGCTGGCTCTTTTTCATTTCTGTCCCTTTACCTTCCCTCTGCATTCACCCCATCTTGCTTTCATCCTCTGGAAATGATGTTAGGCAATGTGGTGTGATGCCTTAGAGGAGGCAGGATTGCTCTGGGCAGTTAGCCACACGACTGGATAAGGATCCTGAAAAGAAGAGAAAAAAATAAAAGAACTCCAAAAGACTCTAATCAGAGTTTTCTCCATTCCCAGTTCCCTTAGTGCTTGCTATGGCTGCTGGCAGAGCTGGGGTTGGGCAGCCCAGGGCTCAGGGAGTGAAGGAGCTGGAGGTGAAGGCCAGTGCTTTAGGAGCAAAGATGTAAACAGAAAGAGGAGAACTGTCAAAGCTGTAAGGAGCTCAGGGTTGAGATAAACGAGGCAGACACAGTTCAGGACTGAGGTGCCTTGTGTGCAAATGTAGTGAACTGCCTGAGGCACTCAGCCCCATGCCTTTGCTGTGCTTTAGAGCTCTGGATGTTGCCCTGTGAACTTCACAAACCAAGGAAACACAGAAAAAAATGCGAAAGAGAAAGAAGTCCAACTAGTTCAGTTGTTCTGAGCAGAGGAGGAAAAAAAAAGAAGTTAATGTTCCACACTTTCCTATGTAAAGCTCAGTCTTGCGTGCAATGCAGAAATATATATGCATGCGTACGTACGTATACCAACTCAGGCAGCTCTTAGGTAGTACTCACTCAGAAGAACTTCAGGGGCAGCAGAGAGCCCCACGCTGAAGCTCCTTAGATTTGGCTCCTGTCCCTAAGCCCAGTCCTTAGCTGCCCTTCCAGAGCACGTTGGCAAGGGCTCTGTAAGATGTACTGCACTGATGGAGATGCAGCAGGGGTTAACAGTAACGCTGGGAAAGGCTTTTACCCATTCAGTGTATCATCTGTCAGCAGCACACTCTGGGTCTATTTATGATGGCAATCAGATAGCAAAACTTCCAGAGGGAAATGCCCCACCAGAAGGCGTTTGTGCAGTAGGCATGGGAATTGAGAAATGTGAATGATGGGTGAAAATGTGAGCTGGTATTTATATATATATAATGATAGCTCTTTACTGGGAAATGAAACTCAGCAGGGGAGAAAATACTGTGTAGATTTCAAAAGTCTTCACATGTCCATGCACTATAGAACATTTCTTCTCCTTCTCTTGTTCAACCCTGACACTTTAGATGCCTCAGACTTGAGCAGTCTGTTTGAACTCCCTGCTGTTAAAAAATCTTGAAGAGACAGCTGAAGCACTTTGCTGCTGACACCTTTCTTCCAAGGCTTCCAGGAGCCAGGTGAGAGCAGCATCCGGGCTAGTTTTTGCACCTAGAAGAGCAGGCAGACTCCCAGCTACCTCCATGCCCTGTTATGCCTGCTGGGGGAGATAAAGCTGCTGGGTCTCACTGGCCTGTGGCTGTCCTGCGCTGTAGTGAGTCAGTGATAATCCCAGCTTGCTTAGGAGGTGGGATTTCTGTCTCTGCTTAGGAGAGCTTGAAGGGTTTTTCTTTTACAGAAAATTCCTAATAGGGACTGGTCTGATTTTTGGTGATAAACCTCCATTTTACGCAGGCTTATATGAAGGCACACTTTCATAGTGTGTATATCCATGTGTATGAGTACCGTGTCCTTGCCTTACAGATGTAAACAAATGCCTGTTCCTCTTAGCTTCATAGATCCACCAAATCACAGAATCACAGAATTGGAGGGATTGGAAGGGACCTCAGAGATCATTAAATCCAGTCCCCCTGCTAAAGCAGGTACCCTACAGTAGATTGCACAGCTAGGTGTCCAGACAGGTCTTGAATATCTCCATAAGAAGGAGGCTCTACAGCCTCTCTGGACAACCTGTTTCAGAGCTCCGTCACCCTTAACATAAATTCTTCTGCATGTTAGTACAGAACTCCCTGTGTTCAAGTTTTAAGCCATTACTCCTTGTCCTATCACTATACAACACCTGGCCTCATCCACTTGCCTCCCACCTCCAAAACTTATTAGATCCCCTCTCGCTCTTCTTCTCCCTAGGCTGAACAGACCCAGGTTACTCAGCTTTTCCTCATACGAGAGATGCTCCAGGGCCTTTATCATCTTTGTGGCCCTCCACTGGACTCCTTCTAGACATGAGATCCTTGCCTTTTTTGGACTGGGGAGCCCAGAACAGGACACAGTATTCTAAATGTGGCCTCACCCGGGCAGAGTAGAAGGGGAAGATAACCTCCCTTGACCTGCTGGCCACACTTTTTTTAGTGCACCCCAGGATTCCATTGGTTTTCATGGCCACAAGGGCACACTACAGGCTCATGGCCAATCTGTTTTCCACTAGGATACCCAGGTCCTTCTCTGCAGAGCTCCTCTCTAGCAGGTCAGCCCCTAACCTATACTGATGCATGCAGTTATTCCTTCCTAGGTGCAAGACTCTACACTTACTCTTGTTAAATGTCATTGGGTTCCTCCCTGCCCAACTCTCCCGTCTGTCCAGGTCTTGTTGAATGGTAGCACAGCCTTCTGGTGTGTCATCTACTTCTCCTAGCTTTGTATCATCAGCAAACTTGCTGAGGGTGAACTCTATCCCTTCACCCAGGCTGTTGATGAAGATGTTGAATAAGACTGGAGCCAGCACCAACCTCTGGAGCACTGCTAGTTACAGGCCTCCAACCAGACTGTGTGCCACTGATGAGGCATTCTCTCACCATAAGCATTATCAACAGAAATATATGTTTCCAATGCCAGGATTGTTTTTGCTGGGAATGGTAGGTGAGGCAAAAGGAATCTTATCTGCTTGAACCTCCTGGCATTTGGAAAAAGTATTTTTTGTCTTGAATAAATTAGGGAGTAACACAGGGAAATTCTTCCACCATCCCACTTTTACAGTCACTGTAGGATTTTAAGAAGAGAGGGCTTGGAGATCATGAGAATGATGGGAATCTTTGCTCTGGTAAATTCTGGGACATGGAACACTCAGATGAATGTAGCCATGATACTCAATATTTATTCATATTAAATGGATTTTAGCAGTAGTGATTTGATTGTTCTAGACATATTAAGTATGAATCAGTGAAGGAGGTCATCCTGAGGATATCCAGAATCAGATGGAAGTCGGGATCTTGGGAAGTCATCTGATTTTAATGTGCTTAAGTAGAGGCGGTAAGGCTTCTTTTTGCACTTGGCACAGTGAAATATTGACTGTTCAAGTGAACTCTCCACCCTGGGCGTAAATAATTGCAAAGGGAATTGATTTTGAATGTTTTCGATTTAGAACTGTACCGCTTATAAAGTGCAGTGCAACATGTGGTATGTAGGGTGTCTACGGTAGCATTTGAGTTTGAATCCTGACTGTGCTTTGGAGGCATCTCTGCATACTGTGCGCTGGTTCCTGTGGCAGGATGGTCTCTGGGCACACACTGTTCTCCTTTCCATTGAAGCTAAACAAGGACACAGACTCACTAGCCACTTTGACCCCTTGATTCCCATATGCTGGCTGATAAGTCTCCAAAGTATGCTGGTGGAGCCTGGTTGTTTAGCTGTATTAGGTGAGAAAAGGTGATGTCAAGAGACCACTCTCACAGTGTGCTCCACATGTGGCAAGGCTGGTGCTTTTGCTGATCACCCGTGAGGAGCCCGTCTCTCTAGGGCCCTTCTTCATGAGAGCACTGCAGCACAGTGCCTTCTGCTGCTTAGGCTGGAAAACACTGCAGCCCTTTCTCTATGGTAGAGGTACCTGCAAAGCTACCCGTCCACAGCCTTCTCTTCTCTGCACCTGCCAGAAATTGAGTGTTCATGGCCTCTAAGGCCAGACACTGACAGCAAGAATCAAGAGAGAGCCAGCACTGTGTTTGTGTGTGCTGTCTATCCATTCCCTCACTGCCTCTGAAATGGTGCTTGGTTCAAAGAGAGACTGCAAATACTGAGGACAGTCACTACCTTTAAGGGTACCATTAAGCCATCGTGCTCTTTCTCATTTCCTTTTCCCAGCGCTGCAGAGTTGCTACTTAGCTGGGACTTCCCAAATAGCCTAATGGAGTTAGCCATCCAGAGCCAGTGACTTTCTGTGCATAGAGAGCATCTAATTCTCATAAAGCCCATGGCAAATCCCAGCATTATTTCCTATGCAGATGACTGCTACACAGAAGCAATTAGGAAGATAACCAGTATCTTCCCTTCCTCTCTTCCATTTTTAAAGCTGCAGGGGACAATGGCAGTATTTTGGTTACAGATAAGTATAAACCAAACCCTAAGGTACTGGCAACCCGGAATACTTGTATGTTGCAGTTTTAAACAAGCATCTAGATTTGTATCTTGGATATGGTTCCTAGCTTTGCTTCTTTGAATAGTAAATCTTTTTCACAGTTTGAACTGTGAATATAATTTAGAATTAATGTACCATGTATGTCTTTGATATGGCCAGAAGGGACACGTTATGTATCTGAGTTGGAGCAGAAAGATGTATCATCGTGTTGGCAGGATCTTTACCACCAGAACAGTAAGTACAGGAGTCTAAAACTAAAGAGACATGGAGAATATTTAGGTCTGGAAGTGTCAAGTATGTACATGTGATGGTAGCTGCTCCAGACTGGTGCATCAATTGTGTGAGATGTTTCAGGTGTGGAAATGGAGTGGAGAAGGCATGAAAGTATCTGCAGCAAGGAACCATCTTCTGCAGCCACCGTGTTTTCTCCTGTTAGGGGTCCAGCACTGGGCGGATCCTGATTCTGTGTCAGAGCTCCTTCTTGGGTACATTCTTTTCTTCTTTTCGTCTGTGAGAGAAAGAGAGAGAAGGTTTTTACTGTGTAAAATTGTTTACAGTTAGAAAGCTGAACAGCAGTTTGCAGCATTATATAGCCTTGTTAAGTTATGGTCTGCTTTTCTGCCTATTGCCTTACTTGAAAAGGAAGGAAAGAATTAGCACTTGCTAAGTCTGAATGGTAAAATTAATCATGGCTGGGATTCAGCATGGGCAAAACAGCTACACATTTCTCTGTTATTTTTAATTTTGGATCCGAATTGCAGAGTATATGGAACCCAAGATAGAGACTGAATTCCTGGGAGCAACTTCATTTTCAGACATGAATGTGTTGGAATTGCCTGGAACTGCAGAAAGGGTGCAGGCAGGCAAGCCTGCTATTAAAGGATCAAAAAATCCCTCCGTTTCTTTGCAGTTAACCTGAGCTGTTGGTGGTGAGAGTGAGAGATGCCCAAGGTCAGAACAAGGCAGATCGTGGAGGTTTGGCTAAGTTTGACCTGCTATTTTTTAATGTGGCTTGCGTTTCTCTCAAGGACTGGCTAACTCCTCGTGCCTCTCCTTTCCATTCCTATTTTATTTTTTCAGGGGGGTCATTATTATTATTATTACTATTGCTATTATTATTATTAGTTTGTGGTGGGTTTTTTCAGTCATTTGTGTTGCGCTCTCTTGAGAGCAATGAAAAGAAATCAAAATGCTTTTGTGAGTTGTGACAGAAGAGTGCAAATAGATTGATTAAAAACGCTGCTTCTTTTTTTAATTTAAACAGAGCAGAGCCTTGTGGGTAATGTGCATAATGTATGCTCGGTGGTAACAAGCTCACTGTGGTGAGAGAGGAAGAAAGTGAGAGAGAGAGGAAAAAAATTGGAAGTGGAGCCAGTGTTGTTCTGCCTTTAAACACAAGATTGATTTTACATTTTCCCTGCGTGTCACTTTCATTACTAGCAAATTAATCCTTCTCTCTCAGGCCTGAAACTTATTTCTGGGGTTTCTTGTAAGAAAATAGCTTTTGGTGTACTGCCTGTTCTTAAAAAGGGAGCTCGGGGCTTGGCTACATGAGGAAGTTGCACCCATTTAGCCAAATGTGTAATTTTAAGATTGACCCTGTTACAGAGGTGCAAATGCCTGGCTTATTTTCATTTTGTTTAAGTCTGCTGTGCAGCTGCCTATACCGACAGAAATACAGCAGTCTAGAAGGGTGTTGACCAGAGGGTGAGTAGCATCTGTTTTGCTACCTTGATAAAGTTACCTCTTCACTGTTAGTACATCTTGTCCAGGACTGAGCCCTGTGGCTAGAAGAATCAAGCCCTCAGGAAACCCTTGAGGAAAAAGAACAGGAAACATTCCTCACCCTAAAACTGCTCTGCAGGGCAACAGTGATCTGGAGCAGAAGGATCTGCCATGCTGCTGTAACCCTCTGGATCTCAGGGAGTTTCTAGACCTAATAATGGGTCAGAGTTATTGAGCTCTTATTTCAGGCCAATGATTGCAGGCAATTTTATAGTTAAATAATTTCACTGCCTGAAGCTACAAAGATATTGCAAGATAAGCAAACCACTTCACCATTGCTGGGTTTCTGACGAGGGCTTAGTGGCACCACTCTCTCTTCAGTCTTCAGATCACAGTACCAACCTTAGAAATTTGTACATATGTTATTTCCATTTAAATTACCTGGTATACATAGGGCATAAATCATTTTTTTATAGTTGATGACCACTCGGATCATTGCCTGGTTAGCAAATTCTCTTGCTTTGTTGTTTGACTCGTCTGTGTTAATACCTCTGGCAAAATGAGAGGCCTCTTCTGAGTCAGTTTTGGCTCAGAGAGCTGGAGTGTGACCTATTGCCACTTCCTTTGCTAGGTTAACTTTTACATTTTTATTTGCATTCCCTCTGAGTAGGTGGATCCCAGCTGGCCCCACTCTTGTAGGAGGACCACTTGCCAGAGTGGCTCAGGTCTGTCTGGATCCACAGCACCATACAGACTGCCACAATGGGGCTGTGTCTGAGACCTGCAGTGGCTGGCTAACGTCTGGGTTAATGCAACAGCAGTTTATTACCATCAGTTGCTGTCACAGAATCAAAGTGTAAGAGTATGGTTTAGGAGTTGATTTGGGCAGGGTCCTGCAATCCGGTCGACAGCGTTGACTCATAATTAACTCTGGAATGGTGGGAGGATGGTCTTTATCTTTTCTGTTGAATATCAAAGAGCACACAAAAATAGCCATTTGCAGCAATGGTGAAGATTTGCTCCTATCAGTGAAAATACAGCCTATTTTATCTGACCATAGGTCAGGTGTTTATTTGGATTTACAAACAAAAGGCATGCCAGATGCAAGGAGGAGAGAGATTGCTTTTGAATCAAAAGGACTCTTATTTTGTCTTTTCCTTCTGAAAACTCTGGTGGCAGCATTTCAAGATGCTTAGGCTATGTTTCAGTGAAAATGACTGCCAGCTTTTCCTTTGCTGTGTGGTGGCCAATTCTAATGGAGGATCTGGTATGTGATTAGGCTTCTTAAGTGGCAGGTGGGGGAGTGCATCCACTTATAGAGTTATTGTTAAAATGAGGAGCTTTTGGGACTTCTCTGCGGGAACTCTGGACTGCTGGAAATGTTCCATCGGATTTTTCAAAAATGCTCACTTATAGACTGGCAAATCACAGTCTTTACTGCTGTCTTTTGGATTTACAGGAGCCTCAAGAAAAGCCATTGGCTTCTCTTTGAGCATCTGCTTGCACAAGCACACCTGTGCAGAGCAGAGGAGAAGAAATGTCTGCTCTATACCCAGATCCGTTCTGACTGACTTTAAGGGAAAGGAGCCTGTAGTACATCTGTAGTACTTGCTGCTGCTCACTGGACACAAGAGCTTGTAGGAATTTGGACTGATTATCTTCAGTGTGAACTGTGTGGTGTATTGTAGACATCCCTACTCCTGCCATAGCAGAGGACAGTCTTATTTTGTATGCATCACATAAGTTAAGGCAAGAGTGACTGTCTTCAAACTGAGACCAAGCTCTATTCCCTTTAGAATAATTTGCAAAAATTCCCAGAAGTTATTTCACGGGAAGACAATATCTCAGTCTTGATGCCTGCTCTGATGTGTGTGATTGCCAGCATCGTGGTTTTAGATACGCTGTGCTACCCAGGGGACTCCTGGAAGAACATGTCATTTGGCAGACCCTGACTGTTGCAATAAAGACCCAGAATGGCAGCAGAAGAAAGTGTCCTATGATAGCGGGAGTGATCAGTCTGAGCAGGTTCTGGGGAGAGCGAGGACTGCTGCAGGGCAGTTGGGCAGACACAAGCAGAGCCATGGGACTCGCGCAGTGCAGGATTTGCCCACAGTAGTGAAATTTGTACCTGATACAGTATAAAGCTCTTCTTTTCCAACGATTGAGTTAATCAGCATTGTAAACAAGGGAGAAAAAATTAAGGATGAACATCACAGAAGTTGGAGGGGGGGGGGGGGGAAGGAATTTTGTACTGTCTTGTTTATCAAGAAGCAGACTTTTACTGGGCCACGATACTAATTTACAAGCGTATAATCCTCATGCCTTCCCAGTTCCAGCGCCAGCTCTTTTCTTTTCCAGGTGAGGCATTATTGTGTTAATACTTGCAAGAGGAGGGAAAAAACAAGTCCAAGTGCCCCTGTTTGAAACATCCTATCAGTGCATAAAATATGTCTGCGGATTTGAGAATTACGCTGACTTCACAACAGTAAATTTCAGATAAATAATTTATCTCCTGCAAACACATTTCTGTGCTCTTACACATCCATTTGTTTCTGGAAAGCAGCGGGGGCGACGGGGAGGCAGAAGCGATTGGTGCTCGCTGGGGAACTTCCCGTGGTGCCGCCTGTAGCTTGGGTGTTGTTGGCCGCTGGAGGTGAGGTTTTGTTCTCGCAGCCACCAGCTCCCACATCATAAATAAAGCCATTTTGGAAACAAGAGGCACCTTGAGCTAAAACTGGCATTTCTCATAGTATTGGCAGATCAAGCCAGCAACTGTTGATTTTAAATGTTTAATGAGCAATATGTTGCTGATTCTGGTAATAATGTTGTGTTTGCCTAACCTTTCTCGGTGTGCTCCCTTCTGCTGTATCACTGGCAGGTTTCCAGGAGAGAAGGAAAGGGAAAGAAAACAAAAGCCCACCGGGAAGGATGAAGTAGGGCAGAGACAAGAGGAAGACTTGAACGAGTTAAGGAGAAGGGGCGTAAAAGGAAGGGGTAGAACTTAATTAAAGAGAAGAGATAGCAGCAGGATATTGATGCCATGCCAGAGTATTAAACTGAAGATTGCAGAAGATGGCATTTCCCTGCAGAGATATTCTTACTGAAGAAATTGGAAGAGATAGGCTGAGTATGAAATGGACGGGATGAGCTGTGTGGAGCTGAGCCGCAGCGCTGTCTGAGATTTTAGTCAACTAGTTAAAAGCGGGTGAATTGAAAGAGAAGAAGCATGGTGTAAATCAGTTAAGACGCTCAGTTACTTCCACGTCAGGCTCGTGCAATGCTCACTCTGAAGTCTGTCAACAGTATGCTGCATTTTCTCCATTCTGTTTTTGTTTGACCTGTAGTTGAAAACCCTGAGTCATTCGTCATAACCTTCTGTGACACTGGGTAGTAAGTTGACTATAGAGAGGTTTATGTGCACATGAAGAATACGAGGGAGGCTTCCTCAACCAGTGGAAATGGGAGGCATGAGATCGAAACTCAAAAAGGCTGCTTTTCTAGTATTAAATGGATACCGCGTTCACTGATGTGCTCATCCTAGTCTAGATCCTCCCTCTGCTGGTGTGAGCGCTGACCGTTGCTTGCTGTACAAGCCCAAGCTCGTGCTTAATTTATAACGTGACTCTTGTACTGGGAAAAGTACAAGACTGAAATACTGGAAGCTGAAGGCTTCGGTCTTCGGAACAGAGAGGTGCGGGGCTGTGGGGCAGCAGGGTCAAACGCTTCCCACTCCGATGCCTCAAGTTCTCCTCAGCGTGAGCTATGTAGAGAGTTAACTGTGCAAAAACTGTGGAAGGTTTTTGTAATATCTTGATTGGGCTCTTGAGTAAGACCAGGCATTTTCTCATCTTTTAATCATTACCTGTTGGACTGATGCTTAAATCAATGCCTGCGTGCTGAACGCTCGCTGCCCTGTTAGAAAGCCTCTTCTTGCTTTACATAATGGCTTATTTATTGCTTCCATTGTATGTATAGCACAATATATATTGTCCAGAAGGGAGATACAGATACTAGGTCATATGTGGTGAAGGAAGATTTTTCTCTTTTTAATGAGAAGAGTATCAGCTTTGCAATGCTTGTTATACTTTTGTTTCCAGGCTGCTGCATACAAATTGCATTATATAAAATTGACCACACAAATACTACGTATAGAAAAAAGTGTGAGTTCAGACACTGTTAGAAGTAGAAAGCAGCAGGACACAGAGGATGTATCTAAGAAAAGCCTTGTCAGAAAAGGAGCAGTGATCCACCCAGGCCACATCTTTCCCCAAACAATGAGAGAGGCTTAAGAAGAAGACGGTGTCCTTTATTTATATAAGCTGCTTGATTTATTATTTTCCTTTTGTCGGATAACCTGCCACCTCCTTAAGTTACATGCTTCCATATTAAAAAGTGAGTGCAAAACATGAATGTATGTTCCATACTACATTTTCCATTTTTAAGAGAAAAAGTAGCATAAGACTGCTGAATTGACCTTCTCTTTCTGTTGTTTACTTTCTCCTTTACACCATCATTATATCTTCTATTGTTTGCCTCCCTTCTTGATAAATGCCTTGAGGACTGAAGTTGATATGTGAAAAAATACTTCCGTGAGCCTTGAGCTTTCTACCAGAGTCCTTAAGTATAAGTAAATGCAGACTCTAATTGGTTCATATCAAACACCTCTTCAGTAGGTTATCTTCAAGGAAATTTCCAGCAAACATGCTCTTTCACACATGGCATTCTTTGCTCTCAACAGCTCCCAGTGATTTCTCTTTAGCTCCATTAGTTGTAGGGGATTTATTGTTCTGATCTGTTCTTTTCTCTCTCGTTTTAATTCCATAGTAGTAGAACAACCAAGCATTTTCCACTCATGTAAAGGGAGATGGAATTGTCTGTCTTGGAACAGTCTCCATGTTTGCCCTGTAATAGACAACTGTAAAAGCAAAACAAAGCTGCAAATACAAGAACTCTTCTCCCATTTGCTATTTCTCTATGAATGTTTTTGTCATTGCAGTAGCTCGGATGAGTTATGGCCTGGTTCTGGTCTTTTAGACAGAAATAGGAGTGGAAGGAGAAAAGAGTAGGAAGATACAAATAATAATAATAGGGGGATGAGAAGGAGGAGAAGGAGAGGGAAAAATAGAGATGTGATAAGACAAAAAGAGGTACATTAATGGAAGAAGGGGGAAAAGGGCGAGAAAGTGGAAGCAGGAGGGTGATAGGTCAGAATCGGGCGAGGTGATGGAGACCTCTGGGATGATAAGCTCTGAGGCTTGTGGGCTTTTCGTGGCAGGGCAGAGCCCTGCTGAATTCAGTGTAATCTCTAGCAGGGCCCTTCATTTTAGGGGTATATAAACAGAGGAAGATTTATTGCGAATTCTGGTTAATAACTTTCTCAAAGAGGAGAACTCCTGTATTCTCTTTGAAATACAATTTCTTGTCTCATAAACTGAACCAGCTGTGGCTGTTCCCTCTGCACATAGACTTTTTTCATCTTCTTTCCTTTTTTGCTGGGTGTATGCGTGTGATTTTGCTTAATGATTTTTCCCTGCAGAAGGGACCCGGAATGTGGTGTTGTACACAGTTTTGTGATCAGTGTCTTTGCACAAGCACAAGAAAAATGCCTTGGGCATTTACTGCTTTTAGAGAGGAACAAGTGTTAGGCTATTAGTCTGAATCTAACTTAGACTGCATTTCTCCTGAGAAAACTCAGTAGGAAATACTGCAGCATCATTCCCTAGAAAGGCCCTTGCCTAAGCTGAGATTCAATCTATCCCCTAGTCTTCAGTGAAGGGGCTGGAAGGGCTATTAGCACCTTCACAGCTGCCATGCAGACAGCAGGGAAGGGGCTGTAGATCAGCATCTCTGTGTCCTTTGTTTCCATCCCAGCTCTTAATGCATCTCTTCCTGGACAGGGCTGGTGATGGGCACCACAGAGCAGGTGGGGACCAGGATTCCCACCTCGAAAGGGAGACTAAGCCATCTCCCTCCTCGTGACTCTAAGCAGTGCTGAGTGGTCTCTGCCAGCATCAGCCCATCTCTGTCTCTCTGTGGGCTCTTAAATCTTTCTTTATTTTCTTAATTGAAAAGACCAAAGCTTGCCCTTGGGCTACTGCAGAAAGCTTCTAGTGTTGTGGATGACTGAGTGAACAGAAACACAGATAGGGAATCATACCTTCCTGCCTCCAACTCACTGTTTACTCCAAGGTAAGAGGTTCAAATCCCTGAATCATTAGGTGAGTGGTGTATGAATTGACATAGCATGTTAGCAGAAATAGCGTTTGAAAATGTCCAGAGAAGGTTTAAATTTGGAAGATTAAACGTCAGGTCTTCCACCAGTTTCTGTTTGGCAAGGGCTTGGGAAGGCTTCTGGCTTAAGAAATACCTGAACAAGTATCTCAATCTCTCATTCCACCAGCTTTCTATCACGACTTCTTGCATATGCCTCTAGATGGAAAAAGAACAGGGAATAGAGGAACCAGAATTTCCTTGCATGTAAGTGGAGATCACCTCACAGCAGTCTGCAGCCATCCCATTGTGTATGGCAGATGCTCTTCAGCAAGCTGCAAGTTAGCATCATATTATCACAGAATCATTTGAGTTGAACATGACCTTTGAAGGTCATCTGATCAACTCCCCTATAATGAACAGGGACATCTACAGCTTGATCAGGTTGCTCAGAGTCCCATCCAGCCTGACTCAGAATGTCTCCAGGCACGAGGTGTCTACCGCCTCTCTGAACAACCCATTCCAGTACCTCGCTACCTATATCATAAAAAACTTCTTTCTTACATCCATATTAGTTTATGTTATGGATATGTTAAGGCATATTGCTGGCTTGTGTCCAAGTTGCTATCCACCAGTACCCCAGGTCTTCTTCAACAGAGCTGTGATCCATCCTTTCATCCCTTTGCTTGTACTGATAGTGGGGGTTGCTGTGACCCATGTACAAGACCTTGCATTTGTCTCTGTTGAACCTCATGAGATTCTCCTGGGCCTACTGCTCAAACTTGTTCAGGTCTCTCTGAATGGCATTCCATCCTTCAGGTGTGTCGACTGCATCACACAGTTTGGTGTCATCCACAAGCTTGCTGAGGGTGCACTTGACCCCACTGTTGATGTTACTGATGAAGATGACCCCTGGGTGATGCCACTTATCACTGATCTCCATCCAGACATTGATCCATTGACCAGCCCCTCCAGGGCTGTGTGGAAAGTGCTGGAGATTGCCTTCTCGATCTACTGCAGTGCTGGGACTTTTTGTGTGCTGGTACTACAACTTCTTCCTTGTATTTTTCATTCATTAATCACACACTGTCTCATAATGTGAACCATTTTATTTGCTGAGACCTTCCAGAGGATTTGTTCACATTTGAAAAGGTAACACTTGTCTAGAAATGGGAGGGTAGTTAGCTAATGGTGTGCTTTATCTGCATTTTTTGTGATGAAGCAAACAGAAAATATGGAGGAGGCACCAAACTTCCCCACTCTGTCCCTAGGCTTCACTATAAAACGTCATGGAGACATATTATCTATTTTCTGACTTGTATGTTCCATGCATGTAAGTGCCTGAGACTCTCTGTGACCCTGCTAGCAGCTTTGAGTTGCGTGTGAGCGGTGAAATTGTTTACCACAGATCAATATAACTCAAATACATCTGAAAGGCTCAGAGTTCAGTAACCACTTGTGTGTTGTATTCCCAGTCAAAACTTGTTACTTTTCTCATTTCTTTCCTATGGCAATACACCTTGCTTAGACTAACCCTGTGCATCCCTTCCATTTTAATCAACTTTTAACCTATATCTCATGTTCTCTGTCTTATTTCCTTATCTGTTTCCCTTTCTGTAATTTTCCTTCAGACTTCTTTCTCACAGACTATCTTCTTTATGCTTTTTGTTGTTGTTTAAGTTTTGTTGTCTTACTTATTTCTTCCCCAGTTTTCCATTCTTCCTTCATCTCTTCAACCCTCTCCTTCCTGCTCTATTCGTCCCCACATATATCTATCACAGAATCACAGAATTGCAGGGGTTGGAAGGGACCTCTAGAGATCATCTAGTTCAAACCTCTGCCAAAGCAGGCTCCCTAGACCAGGTTGCACAGGTAGTCATCCAGGCAGATCTGGAGTATCTCCAAAGAAGGAGACTCCACAACTTCCCTGGGCAGCCTGTGCCAGCTCTCAGTCTCTCTTATTGTGAAAAAGTTCCCACAAACTGCCTAAAAATCATCTCAGAACCTTCTGCTCCTAATGCAGCAGAAAAAAAAATAGTCTACACACAAATCTATCACTTTAATGTAGTTAACATTCCTCTCCTCCTTCAACTGTTTTGAAATTGCAGACTGCATAAAATCCCACCAGGATATTGACATAACCTTATAAGCCAGGAAGTTGTTTTAATCAAACTGAGCATCCCACTTGGAATGCTGGACCTAGAAATACAAGGACAGCAGTTTAGAGAGCAACTGAGAAATAAGAAAATAAGTGCTTGGGGAGAGGAGATTTAAAAAACATTTTTTTATTATTATTATTTCAATTTTTTCTGGTCAGAAGTTGCAGGATTTTCTTTTCTTTTCCCACCGAGTCCTCACCCACACAAAGTGCTCAGATGGAATATTGTTACTGGAGATGCGATAAAAAGGAATTAGATTGGGTGCCTGGATTAAGAGGGGTTCTTATCTAGTAAAAGTGTCAGAGGACCTCAGTCCATGGGGCATGGATGATTACAGTGGAAGGATTCCTGGTCCTTGGAGGCCAGGTGGGAGGGCACAATTGTCATGTTCCCCCCCTGTAAAATTTAGAGCAGCCTTGGCTGAGCCACTTATAAAACTGTCTGTTACGTTGCTTGGAAAGCAGTGAACGAAAGAAAGAGCAGAAGGTAGCCAGAACAATTTGTCAGTTTTGAACTCATGAAATCCACCTATTTCCTTCAGTCTGTGCTTCAGTCCAGGTTTCTGAAGAGACTATCTTTGTCAGTGTGTGACTGGCCTCAACAGATCAGCAGGCGAGGACAAAGTATTGACAATGGCAGATGCTTTCAGTGGCAGTGCTGACAGAAGAGAAGAAGGGGCTGCAGTAAAAGAATGGTGATTGAAATCTGCGTACTGTGTGCTAGTTGATATGCCTGTGTGATGCAACCCAATGTTACAGCACTCTAGTCTGCCAGGAGGGAGAAGTGGCCCATTTGCAGCCTTGGTTTGTGCATAGGCAGCGTAAAACCCACGTGAAGCACACAGCTTTTGCATTGTGGTGATGAGCAGCGAGGGGAGATTTCTGTCCCCAGCCAGTGATCAGTTTATTCACTCAAGTATGAGGATTGATAGCACTTGTCACTATTAGCCCAGCTAATGTAGCTGCAGATGCTACATTTAATCATATAAACTATGTGGCACAATAGCAGAACAAGGGCCTCTGGCCCATTGGAAAAGCGAGCGGAGCAGATTCCTAAGGGGCTGGTGGAGAGCTGCAATCAGTGTGCATGCATGTGATGGAAAACAAGAGGATGTGTCCTGCTTCTGCATAGCACTCTGAGTAGGGGGTGTGTGTTAGTGTGCATGCACGTGTATAATCTGCTGAGTGCACATGAGAGAACAAACTGAAAGGATCTTGTGCATGAGATCACGAGTATGCAAGAAAAAAGGCAGAGCTCCACTGTGCATGGAGAGAAGGAAAGGAGAGGTTGGGGCAGTTCCATGGGATGTGCCCAGTCCACTTTGGCTGTCTTTCATGTCACCATATCCCTGACAAGTGAGTGTTGATATCTGCAGGCAAATGGGGAGACAGAGCTGCACAGTTTTGTAAAGCAGAGAGAGGCTTCCAAACGTTTAAGACCAGTGCTCTTCAACAAGGTGCACGTAATATTGTGAAGAAGAATTACACAATTGGAAAGAAGCTAGGAGGAAGCATGACAGACCTTTATGCTGCTAGGAAGCCATGTCACATGCAGGGGTGGTATCTACCTGGGTCCAGAACTCACCTGAGCACAGCACTAGCGCTGAGAACAGCTTCTCACCCTTGCCACCTCTCAGTGCTGTCCCGTCACTCCAGCAGGGGCTGGAGCAAATGTCTGAGGGGCTTGGGAGGGCAGTACTCAGTTTTGCTGCTGAGGGATGAACACAGGCAATGTGAAAGGCCCTGACCTCTGGCTCTGTGGCCCCACTGACATGAGATGGGCCACACCTGGACTGCAGCCTAGGTAAGAAAGATCAACCCTGAAAGGTTCCCATGTGGAAATGGAGCCCATCTCTGGTCACATCCGCCAAAATGGTGCCTTTTCTTGGACGTGCATGCAGCTAGGTGGAGGCAGGCACAGTGCAGCCCTTGGGACAGTGAAGGCAAATGGAGCTCTGAACTGCAGTCCTCCAAACATAGAGGAAGCTCTAGTGTCCCCAGGCAAGATTGCATGCATCCCCTATGTTTGTTCTCCCTGCCTGCCAGCCTTCCCTTGCTTACCTCATCATGTTAATGCTCTGTCACGCTTTCAGTCCCAGCTTCCACACATGCTTTCCTCCATGCATGCATCTATGCACATGCTCACTTTTACTCACCTTCTCCTAGTGCCCCGCCTTGTTACTAAGCTCAGCAATGTGTTTGTCCTCTCTAACATATCTGTGCTCTTCTGTCTCAGAACAAGACCAGCACACATCAGGGTTAAAAAATGAATATGTAGGAAATGTCCCTTTTCTTTAAGCTCACACCCTCCTAATATAGCCCTTGAGGGGGAGGGCATTCATAAGTACAGATAGCTGTGGCTTTTGCTGAAGGGGAGTGTGGGCGATGAAGGTCTGGCCCAGCACCTAGCCCTTCGAATGAAGTGACTTGTCAAGTATGCAACTGTGGCCAAGATCCTAGAAGCGGTAAATTTAGCAGCACTCACTTCCACTGACAGCTTGTCATGTGCTTGAAACATAAATAGTGGTGGAGACAAATCACTGCTGTTTTCCTATTAAGCTTTGGCCCACTGGCCTCCCAGCTTGCCAGCAGCATTTCTACCTAGCGTGCCACCGTGCCTCATCTCAGGGACGGATGGGCCTCCCCATTGCAGGCTTTGGAAGTCAGGAAGGGAATTATCGTGCTGTTATTTCCTCAGGTGTCCTTGGTGTCTGGGTACTTGCACAGCAGCTGATGGATTTCTCACTCAGGCCGTGTGCTGCCAGTCCCTCCTCCCTCTGCCCAAGGTTGAGAGGACATGGGCCCTCTCCCTGGAGGTCTCACTGTTTTCACCCCTGTCCCTGGTTGATTCCACATAGCCTTGCAAGGTTATGCTGATGGAGTAAATGAGGCACTGATTTGAATAGGAGAGCAGAGGTGACATTTTCCAATGCACCTGAGTGACTTACAAGCACAAATGCCATTGAAAGTCACCGGGTCTTGTCCTGTTAAAGCCTTTAGAAGCTTTTGGAAGCCTTGCTTTCAAGCATTAATTATTATATAACCATTTAATAAAGCATGTCATCAGAAGCTTACATTAATCTTTACAGAGATGAGAGATCCCTTAGTGCTCTAAACTGAGCAACCAGCATGTTTCCCCTTCTTCCCTTTCTCCTATCAGATGTAAATCCTCTTCCCTTCTCTCCTCAAACAAGATGAAATCATGCCAGTGATTAAGGTAGCCTGCTCTGTGTTGTCTTAATTAGAACAACTGCTATTTCAGCTATGGTAAAACTCTCATGCTAATGAAACCCCTGCCTCTTCAGGAAAGTTGCAGAAAAGGAGACAATGAGTCTGGCACATAAAATGAGTGGTTTCTCATGCTGTGTCGGTCAGTGTCTTTGGTCTGCCTTCTGTATCCTGCGTCCAGCTAGGAGCTCACTTCTGGGCAAGGGGCTTGTCTCCCAGAGAAAACAAAAGCATTCTAAGAGGGAAAAGGCAGAGGGGAAGGGAGAAGTAAGTGGATTTCTCTCTGTAACACAGGTGAAGCCCAGTGAGACTCTCTTGATCAGCGTGGTTAGCCGTGGTCTTTGCAGGCCATGTGATACAGTTGTTGAACAGTGGTACAGTTGTTGAAGTAAGCATCATGAAAAGAAAGAGCACTGGGAATTAGGACAAAAGCAATGAAATATCTTCTTGTAGTCTTACAAGGTAACATGGAAGAAATGGGAAGTTGGTTTGAAACTGCTTCTTCTACTCATCATCTTCTGCTTTCTCCCCTTCTGATTTCCCATTTTCCAGTTGGGAGAGGATCTAACTCACAGCCATGATTTGCAGTAGAGCTGATGGCCAGCAGCTTTACTTGCAACTGCAGGAGCAGCATCTCAGAGTTAAAGAGCTCACAATCAGGGTCTGTATTTCCTCGCTGCTTGCCTCCCCTGTGCAATTGTACGAGCTGCAAGATGAGCAAATGCCTTCCTCCTCCTTCACAGTCAGCCTTGCAAGTTTGAGAGAGAAAGAGACTCCCTATTCTTTGGAAAGCAAGGGAGTGTTTAATAGCACAGGAGTTACATACCCTGTGCTGAGGCAGTCATTTATCTGGACCAGTATCACTATGAATCAACAGCAGATAACTCAGATGATAATATCACAGGAGCCAGCCCAACTGATCAGAAGTTCCTTCAGTGTGTGAGCCCAGGCACTTATCTTACCAGCACACCCCACACTGCTCGAATCCTCTGTGATCCTCATTTTGATACCCGGCAGTGCTTCGTGCACGCTCTACCTTAAGAGCAGCCACCCAGCCTCAGCTCCCGATCCCCCATGTCCCCTGGGGAACATTCCCTTCTCTCCTTTCATGAATGACAGGTATGGGGATGGTGTCAGGCAGTCTCTGTGCTAGACCTAATTGAGAAACATTGCAGCAGGCAGAGTGGTCAACAGGAAAGCAAACAAAATGATTTTTCAAGGAGCTAATCCGCCAATACAAATATTGGCGCCAGGCGTCACAACACACTGACATGTTTTTGAAAGGGTAAATCTTGCTGAGGGGTGGCTTAACTCTTTGACCTCATTTCTACAGTTGAAAACTATAGCTGTGTAAAAGATCAGTGGAAAGATCCAAGCTGATACGGAAATCCCTGGTCTTTACGCTTTAGTTGTGAACTCAGTGTTCAGAGTAGCCTCACTGAAAACAGCGATGAGCTACAGGAATTGCCATCTTGCAGAAGCACATGAGATTCAGGGGCTGTGTGATCTGGCCGTGAAATGATTCACTTTGGCGTGCGGAGAAAGAACAACAGCAGTGTGTAAGCTTCTAAGTTAATGCTGTTTCCTGTTTCGAGGAAATTTGGGACAGTCTCTGATTTCTTAGGCCTTTTTCATGTTTTGAACATAAAAGCATGGAATTCTGTGAGCTAAATTGAATCTTTGTATAATTTTTATTTTGCATATTTCTTAAAATTTTTAAGTCACATTGAAGTTCTGGGTTCATTCTTACCCCTTCATCTCAAAAAGTACAAGTGAACATAACACAGAAGACAACAAAGTTGCATTTAAAAACAGGGAAACATTTTTGTGGACGCCAGTGAAAGCACACTGCTTGATTCTTGCACAATGGTATATTGAGCGTGTTTTGCTCTACATGGGACACAGGACTCTTGTAAAGAACATAAGAAGGATATTTAAAGATGCCACCAAGCACAGACCAACCCTGTAGTTCTTACACTGGCAGACTGGCACAACCGGTACCACTGAGCACCATCACACGATGTTTCCCAATGTTCTGGGCCAGACATAAGGGTTTATGGAATTAAAGTAGGGACATTACAGTCTGTCCCTGCTCTCTGCTGGCGGGATGGAAACGATCTGGTTTAGCTGTGCTTTGTGGAATGTGCCCCAGAGTGGACTTCTTGTTGATCTTTTCTTTGGCCTTGGGTCCACAGGGAAGAACTTGTCAAACTTGTCCTCAGACTGCATAACGATGATAGCATGAGTGCTTTGTCCAAGATGGGACAAGGGAAGGAGCACAAGAGGCCAAGTGAGAGTAAACCAGGTGACCCAGCCATTGGAGACAGTAATGGGTGAATTCTTTCTGTTGTATTTTAATTTCATTAAAATTAATTCATTCATGACATGCAGAAAACCCCAGTCCCATGCAGCAGCTCTCAGCTTACATTGCCTTCTCGTGCTTAACAGGGTGGGCAACAAAACCCATCCATGTCTGCATATCATGTAACTCCTAAGGTTGTGCTGCTGGGCCAGCACTGGGGTTCCTTGTTGGAACTCCTGCTTTCAACCTGCTTTTTATGAGCTGCTCCAGCACAGTCCCTTTAGCCAAGGACTTCTCTACTTTTCCCTTCTATTGTATAGTGTTATTCAAGCATCTGGTGCCATCACAGGGATTCCTCTAGCTGATTATGATATCTGCCTCACATTGTAAAGTAACCTCCAGAAGGCAGCAGACAGAAATTTGGGGATGCAGGAACAGTGCAACGATTGGTTTGTTCGTGTTTGCATGTCGTTTTCTTGGCAGTGGGTTTAGGACTTGATGTTTCTTTACACTGTCCTTACATAACTCACATCACAGCATGCAACATTTAGGGAGCATAATACTGTAGCTGTGACATTAGATGACTTAATTTACCTTGTGGCGGATAATTTGCTTTATACATTGGCACCACGGCCAGGTTTTGTGCAGGAGCAATTCAGCTATCCAGAAAAATGCTGTTTGTGTTCATTAGAAAAGTGTTAGCAAATTTGGGTCCAATCCTGTAATAATGGTGTGCAGGGCAAAAAAAAAAAAAAAAAAAAAGAAAAAAGAAAAGAGATGGACATCTCAAGCTGAGGTGGGATGAAATACCTTTTTCTGATTCAACAAAACCAGAGTTCAGTCTTTCAGAGAGAGGTTCCCTTTCTTGTGTCTACATGTGAGTTTTGAATAGAAAAAAAATTGTTGAGATTTAGTGGACTGTTGCACGCTTGCTCTGTTCCCATGCCCAGTGGTGGTGTGTGCGTGAGATGGCCTTTAGTGGTCACTAAGGAAAAGGGGGAGTGGGAATTTGGGGACAGAGGCTGCTTTCATCCAGAGTTGTTGTGCTTTCATACTAGGTGGGTAGGCTTTGGAGGAGGGTCCCCATGGGGCATGCAGGCTTTCTGAGCTGCTGGGCCACAGTCTGTGGCTGGAGAGGTGTAGCAGTCAGCTCTGCACATAAGGAGAAAATGGGATCACTGACAAGCAAGGTCCCATGAGCGCCAGGAGAAGTCATGCCAGGCTATTTCCTCCTTGTTTGACTCATTCACATCCATGGAACCAAAGCTCGGCCAGAGTCCTCACTGTCACTGCACTAGTTTTTTGGTTTATGTGTAATAGCTGCAGACCTAAGGGCATGGGAGGCATGAGGCCAGCTGAAACAATAAATACCCTGCTATGCCTTGCTCCCTGAACAAAGTAATTATTGCCTTATTACATCTGACCCCTCTCTTCCTGTCCCTCTGGCTGTGGTGACTCCATGGCAGTCTGTGCCTCTCTGCACTGTGCATCTCTGTTTGCCACCATCTCTCGTCCCGCCTTTCTATCTCACTCTTTGTCTCAATGCCTTTCTCTGTGTCTGTAGCTGGCCATCACTTTCTCTTTTTCTCAATCCCTGAAGAATCTCACTTTGTTTCCATTTCCCTCTCCCAGCTTCAGCTTCTGTCCCTCTCTTTGTTCCCCTTCTATTATCTTTCATTTTCTCCATCTATTTTTCTCCATATCCCGTGCCATGCTCATTTTTCTACCTTCCCTCTTTGCTGTAGCATTGTAGCACCGGCGGTCCCTTTGCTCATCTACCATCTGCTGCTCTCCACTGATCTCTTTTGCTAAAAACAAGCTTCTTCAGCTAAGGGACAGAAAAATTGCCAAGCTCATTGGAATCTGCGATGGGCGAGGAGACGGAGGCTGATAAACGAAAACTTCAAAGTTTTGAATTAAAAAAAAAATCCCAGCTAGATGTAAAATAAGAAATGTCTAAGTCTCCTTTGGCTATTTCTGTCTTTCAGAAGTCAATTTCTAGGAAATTTAAGTTGCAGAGGGTAGAAGGAAAGTTAAGAGGGCAGGACCTTCAACAGTAAATGGACAGCGCGGAGGGAATAAAAACTTCAACATTGGAAGTTGCTACACAGAAAATACACCACTTCAAATGGCATTTATTGATTTGCACTCGTTTTTCATCCACTTGCATCTTGTTTTAGGCAGAGGAGAGCCCAGCCAGGACACGTAGCCCCTTCTGCTCTCCCCTCTTCACAACTACAAAGAGGCTTGGAAGAAGCACACAGAGGCAGACTATCTGATCTCTTTTTCCACATACCAAATGCAAGCAGATACTTTCAGGGAGCTTGAGCTTCAATTCAATAGAAGAACACAATGGAATTTATAAAGAAATGCACTAAGGAAATTTCTGCACAGAGAGGAGCCCAGTGTTGGAGGCACAAAGAAGAGAAGACGGCCCTGCAGAGCCCATGGGCTTCTGTGAAGACACACCCATGGACTGGGGAGAAGGATGCTTCTTGCCAGCAGGCTGGCACAGCACAGCTGGTTTGCTGTTTGAGTTCATGATTTAATTTAGGAACCCAGGGGAATGTGGCTGAAGCAGGCAGGCAGAGGGGACACACGTAAGGCCCCTCACTGCAAAGGGGTTACCCCAAACCAGTCAACCCAGCCAGGGGACAGCCCTTGTGAGCAAGGACTGTCACTGTAATGAAAGGAATGGCAGTGAGGTCAGGATTGTGCCCCTGGATAGTGCACTTAAGGCAAACGTTTTCTGTTAGTGGGTAACAGAACAGCTCGCTTGCCAGGATCTGGCAGTCCTGCTCTTCACCTAACAGAGTATGCTCTTTGTTGTATGCACCAGAGATCACTGCCCCAACCTTCTCCCTCCCCGCTTTGATAAAGTGCATAGTGACAACCATCAGCTCCCTGCCAAAGCTGGCTTCTGCGCCAAAACATTTGTAAATTTGCTCCATGTATGGAGCTGTGTTTCTGTTCCCCCCGCCTCGCTTTGCCTTGGAGGTTGGAGTTAATATGACTCACCTAATCTGGCTGCCAAGGTGAATTAGTGAAAACAGCTCTACAGCTCTGTGCAAGATATCACAACCTGACATTTTTCTAACACACTGCGATATATCTTTTTTCTCTCTCTGATACGTACTATGACACCTCAATTTTATATAAATGCTCTTCTTTGTTAGGAATGGTTAATGTACTCTGGGGGAAAGGGCTGCGAGCAAAGGGGTTCTACCTGCAAGTGCGATTAACCAAGTTGTAATAGGAAAATGTTGATGCCCAGGGTTGAAACAGATCACTGGTGCAGGGACAGGAACAGTGCTACCACCACCACCACTTGTTTCAGGCAGAGTCTGTCACAGAAACTTCCCCTGAAGTGATACACTCATATCTACATCCTGGTGCAGAGCAATGAGGAGCTAAATAGGCTTGGTGCTGTCTTCAGCTTCCCTTTGACACAGAAGCCTCTCTTTTGCACATGCCAGTAGAGCTCCACTGGGCAAAGCAGCAGTTCCTCATGTGCATCACCTGCTGGGAAGGGCTGTGCAGTGCTGCCGGAAACCCTTCTGCTGGTCACAGCACATAGTTTTAAGTGCATGCATATATATCAGAGAGAAGCTGAAAAATATCTTCACTTAGGAAAGTATTCACTTTCTGGATACTTTCTGGAGGCCCCAGTATTGTGACAGACAGAGTTAGCAGCACCCCTAATGAGGGTGCCACTCCATTAGAGCTGGTAAGTCACCCTCAACCCTTTTTTCATTACAGTGACAGTCTTGTGACAAGGGCAAATTGCAGGAGAAGCAAGTCCCACTTGGAATGAGCCCTGTGTATAAACAAGGCAGAACTGCAGAGCAAATGATTTGCAAAGCAGAGGCAAATTATGTTTTAACCTTTTCCCTGTAAGTCTTTCCTGGATGTCCAATTAACTTTCCAGTCAACTGGCTGACCTACCAACTGGTAGTGCTGCTGTGAGAGGAGTGGAGTGGTGGTTGTCAGCTCGGACCGAGGGTGGCATTTTCAAAGAGCATTATTAGCAGGTAGTGGTGTTTTAGAAGATGATGTGGGAATTAGAGGAGATCCCAACCTCCCAACCAAAAATGATTCATGCCTATGGCAAGAACACAGAAAATGTGTTGGCTATACAAACAGCACCACATTGCAGAAGTGTTGCAGTAATCTGCCTATATTTGGGTGTGGTAATGCTTCATCTGAAATGCTGTGTACAGTTTAGGGTGTTATACTTCCCGTAAAATGCAAGCTTGTCAGAGAGATCTAAACAGAATGAGCAGGAATGATCGAAGTCTACAAAACCTCACCTGTAGAGAAAGGTTGAAAGACCTGGCACTATTCAGCCAAAAAAAAAAACACCTGGTGACAACCAAGGGAGGAACATAAGTGATTTAAAGTTGATAAAAGGCTATTGCAGAGAAGGAGGGAATTATTTATTTGTTCTTTTTGTCTATAGTGGCAAAGACAAAAATAATAACCTTAAATTGCAGCAAGGGAGACTTGGTCAGGCTGCAGGGCAGTGGTTCCAGCAGTGAGGACAGGGAAGCATGGGAATAGTCAGTCTTGAGAGACTGGGGAGCTTGTCATTGGGGGGCAGGGCATGGCCATCGCCAGGAAACAACCCTTGTGTCACACTGAAGTGTGGGAATGGGACTGATGGGCACTGAAGCTCCTTTCCAGGACTGACCCTTGCTCCTATAGGAGTTAAGATTCCCAGATTTATTCATGAGTTACCCCACTGAAAAATGCTTATAGAAATCTTGCCCTACCTTTTTCTGCAGGAGCTCTGCCCTGGCTCTCCATAAGCACCAGCAAAAGATTGAAACCGTCCCTAGCGCTGTTCAAGAAGCGTTTAGATGAGGTGCTAAGGGATTTGATTTAGTAGCTTGGTGGGTAGGGATGGTGGTGGGAGGATGGTTGGACTAGATGATCTTGTAGGTCCTTTCCAACCTAATGTATCCATGAATCTATGAAACAGTGTCCCAGAGCACTGGTAGGGCTTTGCCAATGGATTGCCTTGTGAAATACATGCTGCCATGCAGAAAGGCAAGGAGGTTTACATGTAGTACCAAGGAACATAGTTTAGTGGGGAAATATTGGTGATAGGTGGACAGTTGAACTGGATGATCTTGGAGGTCTGTTCCAACCTTGGTTACTCTACGATTCTATGATTCTGTGATTCTAAGGTCTCTGAGTCGTCTGCTATGGGATGAGAAAAGCTGCACCAGAGCAATTGGAAATTTGAGATGTAGCAATGAGGTATCCACTCATCTGCACATATGGTAGGAGCTGGAGAAAGGGTCACTGAAAGAAAGGGAAAAGCTTGTCTTCGCATGGACTTAATAGGTGCACATGCTGTGTCTCCATGACAGGGGATGGTTTTCCCCTAGAATGATTCTGAAAATTGCTTGGAAAAAAGAAAAGGGCAAAAATAATTGTGTGACGGACAGATTTCTGAGCACATTTTGAAGTTGCTCGAGTTCCTATCTCTGGTGCAGTAGTCAAATCGCTGTGTGCATGTGCTGCCCCCAGCCTGCCTGGGCTCATACACTGAGGCAGCCAAGTGCCTGTGTGGTGGGATTTATTTCAGGTGGCTACAGGGGACTTGAGCTCCAGAAAGGGGCTTAACTCAGTGCTGCAGAGCTGAGGAGCAGCCCCATCCTCCAGGCCCTGGCTGAGCTCCACCAGACTAGTGCTGATGGGAAGTGGGCACAATTTCAGAAGTGCTCAGCACCCTTTGAGCAGAAATCGTCTCCTGGGCAGAGTTTCACTGGAAAGTCTGACTGCTGTCCTAGGAGCCTGAAAGGGAGCCCTTGTGTGCTGATGTTTTCTTGGGGGAGTAGGAGGTGAAATCTGCCCTGATTTTCGATTTGCAGCTTTCACTGTTGTCCTTGTGAGGCAGCGCGGCTTAAATGTGTCATTTCATATACAGTAGATGGGGGATTCGTAATGATTATTGGGCTCTGCGGATCAAATGACACTTTATTTCTCAGTTTGGATGTGTTTTAACTGTATGTAGCGTGGTCTGATCGATGGCTTTTCAGGGTGGCAGCTGCTCTGAGAGGCAAAAAGACATTTTTCCCAGTTTGGCAGTGATGAAAGGGCTGCTGACAGTGCACCAGCATGTCTGAGGAGCCAGCCACCCCTGGTCAAGCACATCAGTGGGCTGACTTCTCTCAGTCATACCACAGAACTCACTCCAGCCTCACATGATGGGGACTGTGTCTTCTGGGCAGCCTGTGGTACACTGTGCTACCACTTGTATGCTTCCTCCCCGATTTCCCGAACCTGAGTTTTCAGTAACGAAATGAAATGCAAATATCTTGCTGATACGGCGTCTGAAATAACCTCAGAATAGCTCCCTCAGTGGCTGTTGTTTATTTGCAGAATCGCTGTTGTGATTGTTCCTCTGTAGCAATTAAGCAGAAGGCTTCCCCAGTCTGTATGCCTACTGGAGAGCCATCACCTGTATTTTTCTGTTCTGCAGGAAGGGAGTTCGAAGGTGAGGAGGAGTACCTGGAGATCTTGGGGATCACGCGAGAGCAGTCGGGCAAGTATGAGTGCAAAGCTGCCAACGAGGTCGCTTCGGCAGATGTCAAGCAAGTCCGGGTCACTGTGAACTGTGAGTACCTTGTAAGGGAGCAGGTCTTTGCCCACAGGCAGAGGTGGCTATGGGGTAAATGGAGATGCCCTCCGGGTCCATATTAAAGGATCTGAAATGGGATCTATAAGGCACTTACCATATAGTTTGCACTTTAAATATCACAATGTGTAAGAAAAGGAGAGAAAAAAGAGAGAAGATGCTTCAGTGGGTTGCCCCTCTCTCTCCCCTCAGAAGTCCTGGCCATGCATTGTTTTTTCTTGCTGATATTTGAGAGAACAGCACCATGAAGAGCAGCTTCAGCAAGGATAGATAAGGTCCAGCCAGCTTAGAGCAAGCATCCATTCGACTCGGCTGTGCTTACATGGGCATCATGTCTCAGAGGCCTGGGAGGACACATGGTAGAGGCACCGTTACTGAGAGGGGGCAGAAACGTGACATTTAAGCTGGTTTCAGGCCATGTGCACAAAGCCCTCTTTGCATCTGTTCATTACAGAAATGGGCTTGGCCAAAGGGGCTTGCTATCCATCTCAGAGCTCTCAGAGGCAGTACCACGTGGCTTAAATCCCCGCTCCAGCTCCCATGAATCCTCACTGAGTGATGCTCTTCTGAGCAGGGCATGGCCCACCTTGCCCATGTACACACAGAGGGAGATCCATCTCACCCTGCGGGTGTGCCCTTCTTGCAGTGACACAGGATGTCAGACAGCCTTCATTCCTATAGCCTTGCATGTGTTTATGGCCACCCCCATATGGCACTAGTTATTTGATAGGAATATACCCTCCTGTCTGCTTGGAGGCTAATAGCTCTGCAGCAAGGATGGATGAATGGGACATGCACCCTCTCCTGACCTTCAGGTGACTCACCAGATCATTAACTTCAGCTGCAATTGGGGGGTGGTTACAGGCATGAGTCAGGGTGTGTACTCATGCCCTCGATTCATAGGTAGCACCTTACGGGAGTTGACAGGGGCAGACCTGGCAGCAGCAAGTGGCTCAGCCCATCCCACTCTCATTTGCCACCACATGTGGTTTTAGCACATGTTTGTGCCTTTCTTGCTTTTCCTTTCCCTTTGATCCATCACATCAGGACAACTTTTCTGCCTTACTTTAGAATTCGAGGTTACAGGCATTGTTTTTGAGCTCCATGCAGCATCTTTGCAATCCAAACCATTTTGGGGGGAACTAGGTGTCCCTGTCTATAGCAGGGGGATCAGAACTAGATGATATTGAAGGCCCCTTCCGACCCAAAGCACTCTATGATTCTCTGAAAATTGGATGGTGGGAGTTTAGTAAAGCTGCCTCATGGGCAGGTTTAACTACTAGAGTGAAACTGCAGCAGCAGATTTCCTGAACTGAAGTTTTAGTTTTCTGTGTGAAATACGTGGTTTTCTTTGTTTGTGCTTTTTTTGTTTTTGTGGTCAAAACCAACTGAGCTTATAAACCCAAGACATTCCATTAAAAACATTTAGTATTTTCAGATATTTCTATGGAATGTAATTTCAGTGATGTATTTAGCGTGGTTGGATAAAGTCCGTGTATGATTTTGACTTTGTTTCAACTCTTAGTAACTGTGCTAGAGTGAGATGTTCTTACTGTCGTGATATATGAGAATAGGATGTGATACAGTATTGCAGTATTATTACATGGCCTAATGCATAATATGAGCAAATTATAATTTCCTGCAGGATGTAGTTTTTGTTGCCAAGAACAGGGATAGATTCAAAGGCATCATGAGATGCAGAGGAAAAAATAAAATCGATTCTGTTTGGGGCCTGAAATCCAGATATTTGCATACTTATTTCCTCATCTTGTTTTCTGAAGCTCCACATGCAGCAGGAGCAGTGAAAATCACAGTAAGTTTGAAAAATGGGACCTGCCCCAAGTGAGGAGCTTCGTGGCCATCCCTTATCACCTCATCTCTCACTGAGGCTGAGGAGTGGGCAGGTTGTCAGCCGACTGCAGGGGAAAGCTGCATCTCTCTGCTTCGGTCTCACACCACCACCTTCAGGCTTCTTGAGTAATGGCCCTGCCACATTGCAGATGGGAAACTGAGGCCTGGGGTAGCGAGGAGGGAGAGGAGGGAAGGGAACCCATTCCTGGCTCCCTCTGCATTGTACAGCCAAACACGGAGCGGCTGCATTTTCTGGGCCCACAGAAGGGTTCTGTTCATTGCATGACTCATCACAGGCGCTGGGTTCAGTGAAGTGGAAAAGGCTTTTCTCGCTGCAGACAGCAGGATACACTGCTCGAACAAAAAATTGGAGAAGGAGGCTTAAAGAATCACCTTCGCTATCCTTTTATTACCCCTCCTCCTTCCCAAATTAAAATATTTACGTGAACCCACAGCCTTTGAATGCAGGATCCTATTTCTGTACACTTATTAATATTTATGATGTTAGAGGGCGCACTGCAATATCCCTAAAGCCCTGCATAAAATCCCGATTAAGGTCAGGAAAGGGATCACATTGAGCTGGCTAATGCGCTCACAACAAACTTCTCTCAGTACGTTTTCCAGACAGTGCTATTTTTTAATTTGACAGACACGATCCATTTGATTTTTATTTTATTTTTTTGCTCTCCTGTGCCAAGACGGACACAAGCAGCAGAGCTGTGCTACATGCACAGACAGGGTGCTTTGTGGTGTCATGAGCCTTAGCACGGCAGCTGACTCAAGAGTTCCTGAGCACTGTTGATGGCAGTCAAGGTGCCTGCTCCCTCTCAGCAGCCAGGTGGAAATAATCCTTTTTTTCATTGGCAAATCTTGTCGTTTTGAACACAGGGATGATAGTGAAGTTACTGGTACCCTGCCTGGTACTTCAGCCAGCACTGAGACCCATCTCCAGCAGAGCACACTGATCATAGGATTGTGGAACTATTAAGATTGGAAAAGATTTCTAAGACCAGCAAGTACAACCATCAACCCATCACCACCATGCCCACTAACCATGTACCTCTGTGCCACATCCACATGGTTCTTGAGTACCTACAGGGATGGTGACTGCACCACCTCCTGATAGAAATGAAGAAACATAGAATCATTAAGGCTGGAAAAGACCTCTATGACCATCTCGTCCAACTGTCACCACCACACCCACTAACCATGTACCTAAGTGCCATATTACGTGTTTCATGAGTACCAGGGTCAGTGATTTCACCATCTCCTTGGGCATCTAGTTCCAATTCCTCAGCACTCTTTTGGAGAATAAATTCTTTGTGAAATCCATTCAGAAACTCCCCTGGCTCAACTTAAGGTGATAAGCTCTCGTCCTATCACTAGTTACCTGGGAGATGAGACCAACCTTTCCCTTCTTATTACAGTTTTGACATTAGATGCAAAGGTTGTAATGGGAATTAATTTTTATGCCAGTGCTAAATTCCTACTTTCTTTCTTTTGCTCCTGCTTTCTTTCTTTACCACTGATAAAGTCTTTCTCTCGTCTTCTTCTCTCTGATAAGGCCATGTGAACTGGAAATCCACAGGTAAATATTCATGAATTACATGAGTCTATCATTAACCTCAACTTTACCTGCATATGCCGGTGCAATTATGACAGAGCTTTATTCAGTGCCACTGAAGAGAAGCACGCACAAAGAGTAGTGCTGGTATAGTTATTAGAGGGGTTCAAAGAGCAGGTATTCTTTAGAGGAGCAGGGGCTATATGTGCCCCAGCATACGTCCTCCACCAGCCCCAATGGCTTGCATAAGGAAGACAGTTTCTGAAGCAGTTCCTCTTTTTTCCATCCATCTGAAAGTTGTGAGTTACCAGTGTTTTCTTCCTGCAGATCCCCCTACCATAACAGAGTCCAAGAGCAATGAGGCGGCCACAGGACGACAAGCCTTACTCCGCTGCGAGGCATCAGCAGTGCCCACACCTGATTTTGAGTGGTACAGGGATGACACCAGGTAAGGCGATTAGCTCTCCTTTTCCTTTCTTTCCATTTCAGTCCACTCAGTAGGGCATCCTTACACAATCAACTGTCAACCTCAGTTCTCCTCCTCAAGCAAATTATTCTCCATGAGCCATGTAAGTCAAGATTGTCCCATCAGCCTAGGCAGAGGCAGTGTAGTTGGGACTGGAAAAAGCAGTCCTTCTCTAAACCAAGGATGCTGAAGGGAGTCAGCAATGGAGCAATTCACAATTAAGACATTAGCAGTGCTTTCTTCCTTCCAGTGTTCATGTATTAAATAGATCATGATACAGATAAAAAAAGTAGTGTTGGTCTCCAAGTAGATAACTGAGGTAACTGCAATGTAGCTGTCTCCTTCTAGGGGAAGTATAAGATTCCCCCATCAGTGGGAGCTGAGCCACCAGGGTTTGCACATGGGGAGAAAGTGAGAAAAAGGATCTGTTCCTTATACCTGAGCACTTACACTGCATATAGAAGGTGGTGTTATTATTTTAGTTTTTAGGCCAACCCATGTCTGCAGGCTCAAGGGTAGCTTGGCTTTTGTAACGGCTCACATTAAAACACATAAATAACATTAAAAAACACATAGATCAGTGTATTTCACTAAAAATCTTTGCTCCAAGTACAAACTAGCCCTCAGTTGGCCCAGTTTAAGCCTGCGTGAAATAAAAGCTTCCTTCCTTTCCCTCAGCTTTTCTTCTCCACTGCTTTACCCGTAGCACTCCTCTCTGCTGCACTCCTTTTTCCTTTCATTCCCTCCTCCTGCTTCCCATCAATGCCCTCTCTTTCTTTTCACATCTCTTCTCTGCCTGCCTCCATCCTCACCTGCCAGCTGAACTGCAGGGTGTTGGTTTCCTCCCCAGTACACAACAGCCATTGCATTGCGTGCCTCTTCTCCTATCTTCCCAGGATAAACAGTGCCAATGGTCTGGAGATAAAGAGCACGGGGAGCCAGTCTCTGCTGATGGTGGCCAATGTCACTGAGGAGCACTATGGGAACTACACCTGCGTGGCTGCCAACAAGCTGGGAGTCACAAATGCCAGCCTATACCTTTACAGTAAGTATAGAAGAGGGTGAGGGGAGGTACAGGTCACTCTCACAAAGAACCAGACTTTGTTGTGAGCACAGAGGCTCGCCGGGCCACAAAGCATTGCTTGCAAACCCCTCCAAACCTATAGCTGGGAATTGACTGCTTCAGACACATACGTGTCCATAGTAGAGCGAAACAAGAACGCTGACAAATTAAAAGGTTAAGGTCAAGCCCTTTGATTGACTTTCTTTGCCAAAGCCAGAGTTTGTTAAAATAATCAAAATGTGTTTGTTTTAAGACTGGAACTGAAAACTCCCTCAGAGTGAAAGCCCTTTTAGTAATCAGAGAAAAGGCCAGGGCTCGGAGGGGCTGTGACAGCTGAGAAATGACAAGTAATTCAGAGGGGTGGAGAGAACTAGCCACTGAGCCTGAGGAGAACAAGAGAGAGTCAAGAAAAAGAGAAATGAGTTTGAAAGCGGGAGAAAACGAGAAGGAAGGAAGTAGAATATGACAATGATTTAAGGGGGCATACCTTGGGGAACATGGGGGAAAAGATAATCAGCAGGTGAGATATGAAACAAATTTCTGGGATCTCATTCTGCTACCTTTCAATTACTGAGTTCTTGTAGTAAACTTATAAGAAGGAAGCTGGGGCCATGCCAAACTCCAGAACAGAATTTCCTGCTGGTTCTGAATTTTGCAGCTGGTTCTGTCCTGACCCTGTGTTAAGCCCCTGCTCCTCTCCTCCCACCCATGCACACATGAGTGTATTCACTATGGTGTATTCAAAACCCAGTTCTGTATTCCAGGCACAAAACTTGGGCTTAGCTTTCACTGCACATTTTTATTGTGGCCAGAAATAGACTGCAGCAGAATGACCCACTCACACAAATGGACCAGAGACCCAGAAGCGACATAGGGTTGTATTCTTCTGCTGATCTCAAACTGAATTAAAACACTCAGGCCATGACCCACATGACCTTCTAAACAGAAAAAAGAATAAACTATGTGAATCTGTCTTAGTATGAGAGGCAGTCTAGTGTAGTTTCTGCTGTGTGTGGGCAGATTAATCGAAGTATCACGAAAAAAAGAAAAAGGAAAAAGTGCTTTGATTTGTTTTTGTTTTTTAGCAGATGTGCTACAGAAATATAAATCCATGGGCATTCTTTGTTTACCACCCCTGAATTTTGTTTACCACACCTGAATTACATTGTAGTCTGAATTCTTGCAGAATTTGGGTGCATTCTGTGGAATATTTTTTGTGAAGAATAGATTTATCGTTAAAGTAAATATATTTGATTTCCTGCTGCATTTGGTCAGGGAAACAAAGCAAATTTCTACTTTGAAAGTCCTTACACCCTCATCTTGTGACTGTCATGAGACTCAAATGAAATTCTCAGGCAGCAATCTGAAACACAGTTTTCAAATACTCGAGATCTGTTCTTGCTGATATTAATATAATGCTAAGTTTAGAATCCATTATTTGTGGCTGAATTCTAAATTTGGCCCTCTCTATTGGTTCCTGTTACACAGATGAGCTGAATACATCACTGAAACAAAATATAAGATGAAATTCAATAATGTATATATGGGCACGTGATTTTAGATGGGGGTTGGTTTGCTAGAAAAGCATTTTGCACAACTCAAGAGCTTCACCTCAAAGGATCTCAAAGGATTTGCTAGCAATGAATATTTTAACATTGCAAGTTATTCAGAAATTGGTGAGTGTTATTAGCACCATTTTGCAATAGGAAACTCAGAAACAGAGTGAAGGAGTGGTTTACCCATGGTCATGAATTCAGTGGCAGAACCTGAAGGAAATGAGGGGAGATCTTGCAAAGTTGTCATTACCTATACCGAGAAGAAAGTTGGCAACTGTTAAAGATAACTTGAAGAAGGAAATAAAGCGAGGGTGCTATTTTGGCCTCCTTTTGATATGTGTGGAGGTAACTTTCCTTCTATCAAGTTGTTGGATTTTGTTCATCGTTTTTACAGTAGAAATTCAAGTGCTATTTATACTGTGAAACACTTGAGAACTTGTGAAGTAGCAACTTCACCAGAGCCAGAAGAATGGAGGTGCAGGAGGTGAGAAAGATTGGATGATTTTCTTCAGTCTGTTTCTAACTTTTGGTTTTGTTGCTTAGTTAATTCCCATTTTCTTCTGCATTTAGTGTTGCTGAGAGAGAAGGCCATTGTGAAAATCATGTAATATTGTTTCACGAACTCTCCATTCTCCTTCTAGTTGGTGTGGGAGAGAGAAAGAGAGAGAAAAGCATTAAATTCAGGCAGACTCCTGTTGGTATTCCTAAGGTTTAAAAGTCTGGGAAGAGGTGAGTGAAGGGAATCAAGCTTCATAAAGAAGTGACTCCAGAAACCTACAAGCCCAGCTGAAAAAAATGCAGTACTTATCTCAAAACAGCTAGAATAAGGGGCGATTCACAATCCTAACCTCAGACCCAAGCAGAAAAAAATGAAGAAAAGCAATGACAAGTTTTTTCAAGGTACGGTAGATACTCAAATACTCAGAGTGTTTTTCTTCCACGGAATCCAGGATTTATTTTTTTTTAACTAGAGATCAAGCTCACTGTAGGACAACATCCCACCAGGGAGGCAGACACAGTGATGGTTCCTCAGTGGCCCATTGCAAAAAAGCCCCACACAACAACAATAAAAAACAGCGGCCAGCAGTGAAAAATCAAGTGGAAAGTTAGTAATGAGGCACTGACAGCTTTGTCTGAGGTAGAGGGCAGATGGGGATCTAGCAAAATGATGTGAAAGAACAGTTCAGCAACAGAGAAAAATGGGTGTCTTCCATTCCAGGAAGTCTCAGCCTGCACTGAAAAACTCTCAGAGAGACCAAGTGCTTTAGATGTCAACGCCATGGTTAGAAGATGCATTAAATTACAAAAGCAGCTTCCTAGAGCTGTATGAATAGACAGCTAGTGATCTTCCATAAAGGATGTAGCAGCACGAATTGCCTGCTGTAGGTGGGGAGATTTATACTCCTCACTCCCAGAGTCTGAGCTTATAGCAACACACAGATGGCTACGCTGGGTCAGCCCAAAGGTCTGTCTTACCCAGGGTCCTCTCTCCAACAGCAATATGTTAGCAGACATCACACATAGGTACTGTCTGATGTTACAGCGGATCTGATAGTTTGCTGCCTTCCCCTCCTCCCTCCCTGCTCCTTGCTCCTTCTGCTCTGTGCCCCATGCTTTTGTTACTTCCCATACACTGGTACCAGTGGGCCGCACACCGAGGCAGCTCAAGTTGTGAAAACATAAGGGAGCTTTACCACCTACCCCTCCAAATGCTCCCAAATGTTTTCTTTCATTGTACGGTGCTGAGTTAGTTCAGGGAAAGGTTCAAGAAGTGCCAGAACCCATGCAGGAGGGAGGGACTTGCCCACATCTGTGGTCAGAAAGAGATGAGAGTCAGCACCATGGTGTACAGCATTATAGTGAGCCTGGAGGTGGGTTCAGCTCCAGGGAACAGGGCTGTGAGACCAAGCAAATGGGCAGTAGAATTCCTGAGTGTGAGGGTGACCTGAGAGAGGTCAAGCCAGGCTGCCTCACAGACCAGAGGAGGTGAAAGGCAGCACCACAGCTAAAGGGAAAGGCTTTTTCCCCAAGTATATGAGAAGAGAGGGAAGCCACGATTTACCATGACTGTGCTGCACAGTAGTATAAATTAGTGCATATATTTAAAAATTATATATACAAGTGTATGTCAGATGCACATCTGCCATGCAAGCATATACATACACAGACTTAAATGTGTGGATATACACAACCAAACACATCCACTGGCACACAGATGCAGCTGCAGCACCTGGCACAATCATACAAGGCAGAGAAAAGCAATGAAACTCCTTCCAGACCAGTTGACTTCTGCCTCCTGCAGAGCCAGCTTATCCCTCAGGATAAAGCAGGAGACAAGAGCACGCTGCTGCACACCCCGATGCAGTCCTGCTGGCTAAACTGTCTCAATTATGGGAGACTGCCACCTCGGCAGGAGCCCTGCTGCATCCTCAGTGCCCTTCAGCAGGTGAGGAAAGCGGAGGTAAAGCAGCACCTGGCAGGGCCCATGCCAATTAGATACAGGCAGCAGGCAGTATCCCACCACCGCCTCTCGAGGTGCATCAGATGTAGTTATCGATTCGGTCCAGCAGTTTTAATCCCAGCAAGAGGCAAGCTCCTCAGAAGAGCTGGTGCCTGCCTCTCACCTGCCATTGCTTGTTAGCACCCTGGCACAAGTGCGAGCTGGTGGGCACCCTCTCATACCCATTCCCATAATACTCTGCCTTGTGCCTGAGCATCTGCTTGTGGTGATGTTGCTAAGGTTCGGAGGGAAGACTGAGGCTCTCAGCGCAGCCCCTGTGTTTTCCCAGGGGCTGTCAGTATCAGGGAGACTGGGGAGAGGAAAGGAAGTGGTGAGGGTGACAGTCAGATGGAGCGAGGCTGAGACACTGCTAATGAGCCAGGGTGGAGCAATAAAGGCTGCACGCAGCAGGCGAGGGGAACAGAGGGAGAGTCCTTGAATAGAAAGCAGCGTGATAATGAGGCCGTAGTGCTTTGCTTTAACTGCTTGTGCTGTGCAGCCTGCAGCCTGCTGTGCGGGAAGAAGGTAAAGGGGAGTTGAGTTATTTAACCAAACTAAATAACAAGGAAGTCATGTCAGCACAACAGCCTGCTTTCACAGAACAATAGTCCCCTGGTGCTGCATAAACACAGAGATCCAGGCTAGCTGTGTATTTTCTACACAAGAGACGATCTCCCCTGTCCCTGCTGTGGACTCCAATGGCCCCACTACTGCCGTGAAGGCAGGACATCTGCAGTGTCACAGGTCCCCGCGGGCTCCAGCGAGTCAGAAGCCAGCTCCTTGCACCAAGAGTGCTACATAGAGGGCAGTGGCTTGCAAAGAGCTGGGACTGGGGCGATCAGAGCAACAGTGGACTACCACCATATCCTGCCAAACTGTACGTACATCAGCAGTGATCTTAGCAAAACTCTCTCAGGTATACCAGGAGACAAGTCATTGCCTCAGGCCTATTAGCTTTTGCATAGTGACATATTTCTGCAGCTAAATGTCTACCTCCCAGTCAGCCTGTGAGTAGTAGTCTCAGTCAGCACAAGACATCTTGCTTGCACAAGACAGAGCTTGCTGCTCTGTAGTTGATGAAGAGAGACCCAGTGTAGAGTCAGAGTAGAGTCAGGTCTGGTGGGCTTATCTTCATGGTTCTGCTCCTGGCTCTGCCAGCAGATCAGCATTTGACCTTGGGCAGACTGCTTCCTTGCTCTCTGCATCGCCTGCTCTACCTGTAAAATGGAATTAACACTACTTCTAGCCTCAGACTGAGGTCTCTGACTGCAGAAATCAGCTATCTTAGTGTCTGTGCAATTCTTTTGAGATCCTGGTATGGAGGAAGCAAAGCATGAAGCCAGCAGTGATGTATACCAGAGGCTTGCTGTGACGTAGAACAAGGACACACTGTAAAAACCCTATAACCAAAACAGTAGGCTCTGCATGCTGAAAGAAATTGGTGAATCTGCAAAAGCTCTGTTCCCATAGAAAGACGGGAAGAAACAGAATGCCATTCAAGATTCACCAGGGTGACCACAGCTCCCATACTCAGCTCCTCAGGGGTCCTCTCACTAGCAAGAAATCCATTGTGAAGGTTCTTTGGAGGCAGTAACTACCCAAGGAGGACCTCCACAACTCACCTTGCTGCCAAAGGCTAACTTCCAGCCAGAGATGTAGATAAGAGGAGCTATAACATGATGACATGAGTGGTCTAAAAAGTCAGAGGGGAAATGTGGCCCATTCATTCCAATTAACCTCCCTGCAGGTGCTTAATCCCTCTTGCTGTGTAGACATTGTTTGTTTAGTTTTTCAAATGACTTCTCTCTGACTCCCAGTCACAGGGGATGTTGATGTGTACTAGGTGTGTTGCTAGCAAAATGCTCCGTATATGAATCCCACCCTAGCTCATCTAATTTGGGGATGGACAACTCCATCAGGTTTGTATCTGCTGCTTGCTTGGTGTGAAAAGTGGCTTTTCTCCTGCATGTTGCTTATTGTTTTTTTTCCCCCCTTAGAACGAGTTTTACCCACACTCCCCAATCCTTTTCCAGGTCAGTATATGTTTTATGTCAAGTAGTTCTCTAGCCGGGTCATTCTCCGTCATCCTGATAAATGCAAAGAGCTGGGGATGGGCACAACAGTGCAGGACAATAAGGGTTTTCCCCCCTCTTCTACATGTCATTTGTTCTCTTCTGCTCACCTCTCTCATTGTTCCCTTTCCCCTCTCCCATTTCAGGAAACCAATCAGCTAAAAAGCAACAACCTTTTCCCAAGCTTTGATCCATGACAGCGTGTCCTCATCCAGGTCTGGACAATCTTCACCGGGGATCAGTTTGTCTACAGACTGACTCCTTCATATATACTCTCCTTCCACACAGATCCTGATTTGGATCAAAAGCATAAGGAGACCTAAAATTTTACAGAGATTGTGGAGGGGATGAGTGAGAAGCTAAAAATTAAATTGCTGCCAGGAGATTTTTTCACTCAAGTTGTGCAAACTATTCCCAGTGACACGCCTTTTTTTCTCATTCCTTTATCATGCACCCCTAAATCTGTCCCATAGCACTGCATTTGTGGCAGACAGAATGAAAAGAAGGGCAAGGTAAAAGCATATACTACAGTAAAGCGTTATGGACTAGTTTATTCCAAATGGAGAAGGTAGGAAGGCAAAACAGAGCCTGAGTATTCTTCCTGCCCTTGCTGCATGGTGCCCAAGCTTCCCTCAGGTACAAGCAGCATGGCCCAGACATGCACATGATTTTGGGGGTTTGGATGTGATCCTGAAGTAGTGTAAAAGCACAGAAAGTCAGCACTTTCAGAAATCAGGCTGTTTCCAGGTGCTTGAAACTAAATCACCAATAAGACAGCCGGTCCCCTTACTCATGTTAACATTTTGGCCTAGAGCTTCTTAGTATCTTTGTTTCAGTGCCATATGGAGATATACTCAGCTCATGGGATGCTCTGAGGCCTCAATAGTTAATGTCTATGTAGAGCTTGGAGGTAGAGTGTTATTATGAACCCATGTTGTGTTGTAAAAGGGCACCTGCCCAAGTAAAGCACCTGCAGGTACTCCCATGGAAAGAACAATAAATGCTGGGTGTTACATCAGCTCCATTTAACAACTCCGTGTTTTCAAATCAAGCTCTGCTCTTGGCAACTTATTCAGGCTCAGGATGTAGTCACAATTGCCTTTTTAAAAGGCAAATCCACAAATACAATTAAAGAAAAGTACCTTAAAAAGGAGGAGAAAAAAAAAAAGAAATCAAGCTACCATTAAAATGAAATCCCAGAGAGTGATTTGTAAATAACATTCAAGAAGCTGAAGAAAGGAGTAAAGTAAGCCGTTGGGAATGTAGCGTGGCAAAATAAATCCAATTAAACACCATTATCATATGTATTGCAAATGAAAGGTATGCTTGGATACGAAATTAAAGTTGCTAAGGCTGTTTGGGATGTAAGGTTTTGAGGAGTTTTCCAATTTTGCGTCTTCTCTTTCAAGCAGAATTTTCGATTACAAATATTTTTGTCTGATGGAAAACCTAGGGCTCTTTCTTTTTATGATTATTTTTATTATATATCCTTAAATTCCACAGACAGGCACTGTTAATTCTTTTCATAGCCAGCCCTGTTTACTGCTGGGTTTGAATTAGTAGTCCATTAAGGTAAATGATAAAGCAAAAACCGCAAGTGATTTCCAACCAGATTTCCATATCAAATGCCCCTCCTAATCAAGCTGCCAACACCACCGTGCAGAGCTTTAGTCTATCCTTTAAACACCTCCCCCTCTGCCTTTGAAGTTGTGATTTCTTCCTTTTGCTGCTCCCTGATCCCTGAGACCATCTTGAAGGGCATACCAGTGTGACATCACTTCTGTGAGGAATCTTCAGGAGTTTGTGATGCCAAATGCTGGAATATCTCCAGTGACCCTGGACATGCTAATAGGATTTTGCAGAGGGAGAAAATAGAATTTAAATAATCATATGGTTTCTGAAAGCTCATACCAGCTTCTGTAATGTGAGCATTCAGCACAGATATTGGTACTTATCTCAACATTTGCTTTTACTTTGCTGTTCACCTTCAAAGAAACCTTAGGTGTAAAATTGCCTTGTTAGACCTTTTTCTCCCAATGAGTTTGTGTTCTGAGGTGCTGTCTTCAGCTCTCAAACAAGCCTCTTCTCAGTGACCAAAATCACATCCTCCTCCTTCTTCCCCCTTCATTTCCATTTCTCTTCAGCCTCAGTAACACTTCCCTGGCCTGTAGGGCTTTGAGCATTAATTTAAAAGGAAGGTGTTTTGCGATGAAGAGCACTGTACTCATAGTAAGCATTGCTATCATTAGCTAGCTGCTGTGGAAACATCTTGCTTTGAGGCAAACTGGAGACTCAGAAGAGGCCCATTCAGCTAAACACATGGAACTTGAATTTGATGAGACTGTACCCCGGAAAGCTGGTAGAGCCCAACTCATTCAGCTCTCAACTGACTTATCCCTGGAAAAATTTTCAGCTTTCCCGATTTTGCAGCAGGGCACTCAGAATGCCCTGAAAAGTCTTGCAGGGTGGTGTTATCTAATCACATTCTCCTGTCCTCATTGTAACTTTGCTTTGTGATGGGACCTTAGTGCATCCTCAGGTTGTTTTCAGAAGAGATTCTCTTCTGAAAAGGGTTAATTTTCTCATTCCTCATCACGCTGGTCAAGGACAGGGCAAGTGGGATCTGTTGAACCTCAGAAGAGTCTATCACTGTAATGATGCTAGCTCTGTCTCCATCCTGCATTGTCCCTTGCCCTCAGCCATAAAGACCCACTCCCCTGTGATTAACACTGAAACTCATCTTCACTGTGGCTTATCCAGACTGACAGGCTTTGAAACCCAAGATTCTTCCTGTCAGGAGTTCCGTGATGAAGACTGACCACAGAATAACCAGTAACTTTCTCAGCAGGATCAGCTTGAACCTTGGGAGCTCTGTGGGGTGATGCTGCGTTGCCCAGGGACAAGCATCCAGGCCACTCGTTGGGGCCTGGTCTGACACAAGTCAAGTCACAGTCATCAACAGAACAACAAAACATTTATAGCAACAGTGTTAGCAATTAGTGGAGAGGGGAGGGAAACAGAGAATGAGCAGTCGTGTGTTTCTGCCAAAACATATGCTGATCGGAGAATGACCCCATACAACTGTAGACTGTAGCTAGTCTCCATTTAGCTGTAGCCCGTGTAGCTTGTGCTGTCACTAATGCCTTCATTGGGTGGGTGGGAGATGGGAGAATGGAGAAAAGAGATGTTCATTTGGGCCTGATGACCAGAGTGGGAAACAGAGGATCTATGTAATATCCTCTCAGTCCTGTTTTCCCCCCATGAAAGTCCTAGCTGTGGAGAAAAGAGAGTTCATCTGTTGCGGTGATCTCCTCCACCCATTGCTGCTCCCCTTTTGCTTCCTCCTGTGCCTGGCCCTGTCAGTCCTGCTAAGCAGGCAGCTCTCACGTGAGCTGGGTGTCCTTGCTTTGGCAAAAGGATGAACATCTGAATATTTTAAAGCTAAGGAGTGAAGCATGGGTGAATACATCAGAGATTACAAACTGTAAAGGGTTAACAACTTATTTGCAGTGGATTTGCCAACTAGGCAGTGATATGAGTCCTGAGAAACCAGTCCTCCCAGTACAATGTGGCTGGTTGAAGAACCCATCTGTCTCAAGTCTTATTCATTGAAGCCAGAACTTGCTCTATCATTTCCAAGAAATGCTCATTGAAAACCCAAGCCTTGGCGGTCTCTGAACCGTAGTAGTTGGTAGAGCTGAGAAAAACACAGGATAAACAAAGGACAAAATAGCCAATCTTGTGCTATCATCATCCTGACATAGAAATTAACAGCAGACAGCTGTAGGGCCCAAGCATAGGAAGGAATTGGCACCTGATAATGGATAGCCAGCACAACTCAGGGCTCACCTTGCTTTCTGCTGGTGGTACCCTGCCAGATTTTCCCCAGAGCAGAAGGGGACAGCTTTGCAGGGTGGATCATGCAAGCCAAGCTTCTCTCATTGCTAAAGGTCAATGTCCATGCCTGCCAGGTCTGCAAGCACTGTAGTGGGTGCCAAGCATGCTGGGGCTTCATGCCAAGGGAACAGAAGAAAAAGAGAGGGCAAAAGCAGAAGGCCATGGATTAATTGCTTTTTGCTATTTCTTAAGTACCATCCAAGCAGTAGCATTGTGTCTTATTTTGACCATGTGTTTAAAAGCAAATAATATCAAAGACAAAGGTGATGATAGTGCCTTCCAAAAGGGCTTATAGGATTGTAGCTGGAAACAAACAAACAAACATCTTAGAGAAAAGAGAAATGCCAAGAGTTATTTCTGTTGCTACCAATAGTAACATTGCTTGGTGGGCTTTTCTGGAGAGCAACAGGCAGTTTCTGTTTGCTGAGGTTGTTAAAAAAACAACAACATTTGTCTTCTTCCCCAGAATTGCAAAGAAAAAAAGCTCAGCTTTTGTAAAGAAGAAAGAGACACGGGGGAGAGAGAGAGTAATAGCTTTATTGCTTGATCTGTTTCTGTACTTTTTGTTCATTAATTTTAATTTAGATTGATTTATTCCAGAATGAGCCCTGGATTGCATATATTTGCATAACCCTCTCTGGTAGTAATGCCATGGAGAATCCAGCAAGTGAGAAGAAGTAGAAGCAGAGGATAGGAACTGAGACTGCAAGTCCCAGAAAGGTATTCCTCAGAGCTGTGCACTACACTGGGACGGTAAAGCCATTTCAAGGTCTGTTTAGCCACAGGTATGGCTTTGCATGCATGCAGAACAGCCCTGCAAAGCAAGGGTCAGGGCTCAGCAGCCAGGAGGGAGAGTGGGGGCTGGGAGAAAGCAGTGAGGGAGAAATCACACAACTGCGCTGGAGAGATTAGAAACAAACCCACAGAAAAAAAAAGTGCCATGGAAAATCAGTTGTCCAGCAGGGACACTGATAGCATCAGAGCTGTAGCATGGACAGATTACCCTGCAGAGCAGGGCTCAGGCAGGCCATAACCCTCCTGAGGCAGATGTCCCCTGCCTGGAGGACACTCATAACCCGATACCATCTGTATGTTAGATGAGTTTCTGAAGCTACCAGCTGGACGTTCCTCCTCAGGGATGATGAGACCGACTTCTACCCGCTGCACAGTGTACCTAAATCCCCACTCTGTTTCTGTCTTGGGGAGCTGTCGGCTGAGTTGATTGGGACCAGAGCGTGGAGGGCAGCAAGAAGGAGGAAGATCAGTCATTACTATCTTGATTTAATCCTTAAGCACACACAAAAATTCCTCCCACCCCCTTGAGAATGTGGCCAAAGAGTAACCCCCACCCTCATCATCCTCCTCTCTCCCTCACCTCCATTTCCTCTATAACCACTCAAGAATTTGCCTAACAAATTGGCCTCCCCTCTGGTTGTTGTCCCAAGTGAACAGTCTCTCCATTCACTAACCCATGACGGTAAGTCGGTTTGGGAAGCGGCAGGTTTATCTTCCCAGCTCAGGCACTGCACCGGGCCTGCTTGCGAACCAGTTGCCATTCAGTGTCTGCTCCGCTGTTGATAAAGCACATTACACATGGCTGGGCTTGCATGATTAATACAGCTGTCTAAGCGCTCTCTCTAAAAACAAAAACAACCGGGAGAAGGGAGGTGTGGGATTTGGGAGGGAGGGGGTGCACAGGGAAAAAAAAAAAACAACATTCCAAAGAAATCAGGCTTGCAGAAAAAGCAGAGTTCTCCTGGCAGGCCTGCCCCTGCCATGGGCGAGCAGGTCTGTCAGCAGAGAATCCCAACAGAAGGGAGAAGCTTAGCAGCAAGGCAAGCAAAAGAGGAATGCATTGGCCCTTCCTCAGCATCACCTGCATGTCCCTGCACAACATGGATGCATGGGCAGGAGCAAGGGGTCAGGCTGTGGGGAAGGATGGGCTGTGACCAGCACAGCCAGGCTGCTTCCACGGTAGGTGTTACAGAAATGCATGCTTGCTGGTGGGTCAGTTTACACCCGACACGTGCCTCATGCTTGCTGGTGCATCCCACTTTCTTGTCCAGCATTATCCATGCATTAGAGCCCTGCTTGCACTGTTAGGATGTTGAAGTCAACATACATGTACACAAACACACATCCTTACTTTGATGCAAACTACAAATAGCATGAAGAAGTACTTACTTAGGTGTCTCCCATGCTTTAAAGGTGTCCCCCAGCCTATGGGCCTGCCTTAACTCTCATGACTTTGAGAGCTCTTGTGTTCGCTATCGCTGAGAAATGCCTTCAAAAGATCTCAAGGGCAGGTCAGGGGCACTGTGCTGCAGGCACTAGAGTAGAAGGGTAGGAGGGGCAGAGACAGTGGTACAGCTGGATGTCTCGCATGCTGGTCACTCCCCAGCCCAACCTGGTTCTCTTTCTGCTCCAATCTCCATTCCAGGTACCCCTCAGCATGTCCCTCCCTCTTCATTTCTGTTCACAACCTCTCCAATCTTTCCCATGCCATGTATCCAGCAAAGCTTGATGAAAACAGTAGCGAGGATGAAGTGAGTAAACAGACACACATAAATCTGATGAAAATATTAATTTTTCAAGAGGTTCCAGAGCTTCCCATTAGCAAATCTGTGTGTGCTCTTGTTGAGGGGAGCTATGCTCTTTGTTCCCTGATGAGAAACCAAACCATCATTGCTGCTGGTCTGCTGTGCCTTACTCAAGTGCTTCAGATGTGAGCAGAGATTTTCATATTTTAGGAAAAAAAAAAAGCCAAGCAGGTTTAGATGATCCCCCCCCAAAAGGCTATGCTACATTTTTTTAGATGTTTTGCTTGTAGGATGGAAGATCTCAATGAGTCATTCAAAGACAAAGGAGTTTTAAGTAACTAATTTTGTATCAGCAATTTTCCAAGCTTTAGTTTTTTCTTTTCTTTTTTTCTTTTCTTTTCTTTTTTTTTTTTTTTTTTTTTTTTTGTATTTATTTTTAAATAATCTTTTACAACTGCTAGGAGAACAGAGAGGGTGGATGACAGTTCTTAGCTGTGAGAACTTTCTGACTGATATATCCAGGATAGATCCGGTAATGAAAGATCTTTGTAACCTTGAAACACAGGCGGTCTTCCAGACACCTCTGGCATCACTGATCAGGGCAACAGTTCTTTGCAGTCCAGCACTACTGTGAGCCAGCTATAGCATAAATGGTGTAAGCAGCCATTTCCTGCTCAGAACGACACTGAGAAATACAATTTCAGACCTCAGAGAAGGATGGGTGAGCTACAGTACAGAATGAATCTTCACTATGACATGAGGAATGATAGATGAGTACTTAGTGCACCATGAATGAGCTCCAAAACATGGGAAAGAACTGTTCAGTGCTTAAAAAACCATGAGCAAATTCTGACATACATTAAACAGTGTGCTAAGATTGATAGACACCAGAGACATTTCCTTAATCTTACTGGAGAGCCGCTGCAGGGCATCCTCTATCGTTTACACGGTGGTACTTCTGCCTCTAGAAGAGAGAGTCTATTGCCAGTGCAGTTAGAGTCAAATTGTAATTACAGGAACAGAACCCCACAGATAATAACTGGTAGTGAGAATGGGGTAAAGCAGGTAATGAGCGAAATAGTTTCAACATTAAGAGCACGGAGTGAATAAGCATGTCATCTTCTCAAAGTAGAGGGGGACAGGCAGAAAACTAGGAAGAAGAAAGCCCCAAATGAACCCTAGTAAGTAGAAGCTGCTAATCCCTAAAGCCTCAGAGTAGAGTGCAAAGCCTTGGAAGAAAGAAATTAATAACTTTCAAAGTATGACCTTGAAAATGGAATTAACAGTATTCCTCCCTTTTAAGCCTTCATGATAATAAAGATTTCATCTTCTGAAGCCCTGGCAAGAGAGTCAACAGAGTAGAAAAATGAGTTCCTGCAGAGGAGCTGGCAAGTGCAAAACCTAAGTCCCCTCCAGGTGCCCCTATGGTGCCTATCCACTTTACCTTCTCCCTTAGAGCATTTTTCATTCCTCCCTCCTTTTTGGTCCTCTTATTTGCTCACAAAGCCACTGTCCAGAGTTTGCTATAAGTAAAGTTAAACTATCAGCAGCACCAGAGGGTGTCAGGATGGAGAGCAGCTCAAAAAACAGCTCGTGGCTCCACTTGCTTTACCATCACTCCTTCTTTCCCATCACAGAGAAGTCCTTCTAGGCCATCCCATGTCTTCTTGTGGCCTCACTTTCTTTCAGTAAGAAACTGGTGGGGTCTGATTGTCATCTTGCACAGCATTTTATCTCACTTTCTTTGAGAAGATCCCAGGGGCAGAGTCACCAAAGCCAGGAAGGAGCTTGTTGCTCTCTGACGCCCTTTGGAACTTCTCTGTGGGCTCTCCTTTATGAGCACTACAAACTTACCAAGCCCTGGAATCTTGTTAATGTAAGTAAGACCAAAACTGGGCAACCGCTGTCTCTTTTCATGTTTCCATTTTGGTTTGTTCAGGTGATGGGACCTGGGAGCCAGTGGGAAATTCCAGACTGGTGAATATGAGTGTGAAAAACGTGGAGACAGCTGGGTGATGTTGTCCCTCTTAAGAGACAAGAATGTGTCTGTTCCCTGCTTGCATCTCGAAGATCCCTTCTTAGAGTCTGTGTTGGGAAATCTGAAAGTCATAGCCTGCATTTCTGGTGGTGGTGATGCTACTGCTTACGGCCCGTGGAGGCATGCTTCTTGCAGCCAAGGAGGCTCGTGGCTTTGCTTTCAGGTCTGGGCTGGTCAGTCTGTTCAGCTAGGGTTATATGGCATGACAGGTCCTCCTCCACAGCTGTGTACATCTCCTTGTACAGTGCTGCCAGAGGTGCTGTCATTATGTGAGGAAAGGTATTAACGCAAACCAGTGCTGTTCCATTGCAGGTAGCACATAGCAGAGAAGGATGCTGCTGTTCAGTGCCAATGAATGGGATGGAGCTGACTTAGGGTCTGGCTGCCATCTGGCCACAAGAAAGGGATCATGGCCTCTGACTATCTACCCAGACAGTCTGGCCAGCTCTTCAAGGGTCTGGGTGCCCTCACACTCCCAGCTCTCCTCCTAACATCAACCTATCCCATCTGACACAGGTGGCAGCATCCACCTCAGAGCCCCTGGCATTGCAGCATCCTTCCTGCAGCACCCAGGGGCTGGGCTGGGCTTCCAGCCCGGGGCAGGGGGCATTTCCCGGAGCTCGGGTGAGCCCTGAGATGGTGTTTTTTCATGGTTGCTTTTTTTTCCCCTTTGTCTTTTCGTTTCCTTCGGCTGCCACCTGGTGGGAATAACCACACATTGCTCAGGGCGCTGTCAGCCCCGGCCCTACAGCAGCTTTTCCTACATCTCTGAGGCGGTGCCGTCCTCCTCTCTGTGTTCCTCCCCTCCTGGTGTGGCCAGACCCCAAACTGATCCCTTTCATACAGCGACACAAGCATCCCCCCATCCAGTCCTTCCCACCGCCAGCACGTTGCTTGGCCTGGCCGTCCTGTGGTGTGCAGGAGAGGCTGCAGAGAGAGGGGTGACTTTTCAGGCTGAGGTCAGCATCGTGCAGCACTACAGGCTTTCTCTTAGTTCCAGCATCCTGAAGTCACGGTGAAAGGTGGCACCCAATGTAATGCAGGGTCATTATTTACTGCTGGCAGCCGATTGCCACTGCGCTCCCTACAGGCTGAGGGAGGCTGTGGGTGCTGAGGTCCTCAAGGAGCCTGTAAGTGCCCTATCCCTGGAAGTGGTCCAGGCCAGGTTGGATGGGGCCCTGGGCAGCCTGAGCTGGTGGGTGGCTGCCCTGCCCACAGCACAGGGCTGGAACTGGGTGGGCTTTAACGTCCCTTCCAACCCAAGCCGTGCTATGGCACTATGATAAGTGTCTGGGCAAGGCCATGGAAGAACCAAATCACCCAACATGGGAACTTTCTGCTGCCCTGTTAGTGCCTATGGTGCAAGAAGCAGGGAGGAAGGGTCAGGCAGCCATAATGGCAGCGGGTGTGTGCAGGGCTGATGAGGTTTCCTTGTGCCCTGGCATGGCACAGGTGGCTGAGGGCAGCAGTCTGCCCTGCTGCACACCTTGCCATCTGCAGCACAGAGGGAAAATGCAGTGCTTTTGCCCTCTGTGCCTTCCAGATGTGGTTGACGTGGCTGGTCATTCGGGTTCTGGGGTCCCCTGGGGCTATACTTATGAAACACTGCCAGGTAAAGGTATTAACTCATTATCGTTACAAGCCCGATTTCCTTGGCTACATTGGGAGGAACCCTCCTGAATGTTACTGCATGGTCATAAGCATAGAGGTGCTGCTTGATCGCGGGGAGCTATCAATCCAGGAGCTGGGCTGGCTGGCACACACCCAGAGCCAGGCTCAGGGTAACGGGGACAGGGCAAGCAGGCACTGAAGCTCCATCCCTTTGCTCTGGTGTTGGGGTTGCCCCATGCCCTGCATTGGACCCGGGATGCTCGGACATGCAGGGGGCACCAGGGGGCGACGGAGACCGCGCTGTGTCCCTGCTTGCCGCAATTCATCCCCGTGCTTCTGTTCCCAGCAATCGAGAGGATTTGTCGTGTGCTTGGGCAAGAGCCGGCCCTCATAGGTACACTCTGAACCTATATGCACACTCACCTATAGAAAAGTGGTGAGTAGGGGTCTGGTGGCCGCTTATGTGTGTGTTACGAATGGTATTTCAGATAGAAAAATAGTATTTTAGCCACTCAGTGAAAATGCGATGGCAAAGGGCAGTTTGTGGACAACATGCCTTGCCTGGTGAGTTATTGGTTATTTGGTGGGTCACGTTTTGTGACTTACTCACTGCCAAAATGAGGTGCAAGCAGTCCCAGAAAGTCGTTCCTCCCAAGTTATTTCATCATGAAAGATGTAGTCTCTGACACAGGGTCAGTCTGGTAAGTGCACAGCAACTAAGCTCAATCCTCAATTGGGGGGGGGAACAGGATCTTATCATCTAAACAAGGGGGGGAAACTATGTTGTATGTTTTGTGTGGCGAACTGCAAATGAACAGGAAATACCTGAAAAAGGAAGCCAGAATACAAATTTTCCACATAATTCAACACACACCTACCTAATGATGAAAGAACAGAATTGAGGCACAGCTGATCTAAAATGTAAAAGGCTGTTTTAGAAAGAAACACAACATTTGCAAACGTCACAGAATATACGGGCTCTGGGGACATCCTTTGCGGAGGAGCTGCCCGGTTGTCATCATCAGACAGACCTCAGCACCCTGCAGCAGAGAGGAGCTCTTCGTCAGACTGCAGGCTGAGATGGAGCAACACACACATATATATAATATAACATATAATATATATATATTTGTGCATTTATTTATTTATGCACCCCTCCATTAGAAATAGCTCTTCTTGGCAGTAAGGATATCTTCCTCCACAGCAGGATCAGCCCTTACACAGACTCATCTCCACCTCCACTCTTCAGCATCTTATTGTATAAACTGCTGTGCGTACACGTACACACACACAGCTATAGGCGCACATATAAATAATGATGAGCACGCCTTTATGAAACCACGGCCATGCACACAGTGCTGCCTCACTAGAAAGAAGAGGCTGCCGAGGCTTGTCATTGCAGGGTGAATGTAAAACAGCATCGCTGTCTTTAAAGTCATCCAGGAAAGGAAACCCGTCAAGGAGAGGATGGATGTGAAGATGTCAGGAGTGTTTGCACTTAATATTCCTGGAGCGAGCCTGTGTTATTTGTTGCTGCAGCAGAGCTCTCTTCCCTGCCCCCTCTGGCAGACCCATATGCACACACAAAGATTCATTTTCCACCCTTGCCAAAAATCCTGGTTTTGCCCCTTAGGTGCCATGCCCTCCTCCACCCTGAATAAGGACTGATGATGGGGAAGTCCTTGGGATAGGGGCTCGATTGATTGGACCAGTGTGCTGCATTGGCCTCTGCAGAGCTGGTGTCTTGCTGCCAAAGAATCATAGAAAGATGATAGAATCATAGAATGATTGAGTTGAAAGGGATCTTAATGCCCATCCAGTTCCAGCCCCCCTGCTAAAGGCAGGGACATCTCCCACTGGATCAGCTGCCCAGGACCCCATCCAGACTGGCTTTGAACACCAGCACTTAGCAGCATGCACAGTTACACCTAAGGGCCACCACGAGGATGGGGACAGAGCAGGGGATGCCATGCTGTGAAGGTTCAAGTGGTGCTAGTGGCCTTGGATTGAAGCCTTCTGCTCACTGCAAGCCCCATTCCTGCAGGCTGTGTGTCACACAGGGATGGAGTGTCAGAGTTGTGCCCTGCTGGAGCATTGTGTCCCTGAGCCACGTGTGATGTTGTCCTCTTTTCTCTTCCCTTCTCGCACCCTGCAGGACCCGGCACGGGGAGAGTAGACAATGGCTCCGTGAGCTTGGCCGTCCCACTGTGGCTGTTGGCAGCGTCCCTGCTCTGCCTACTCAGCAAGTGTTAATAGAAATCAAAATTAAAAATAATAATAATAATAATAATTAAAAAAAAAACCAACACGACAACAACAACAACAACAACAACAACGATGACAACACACAAAAACAAAACGCATTATACAGGAGACAGAGCGAAGAGAAGGGAGAGAGAAAAAAGAGGGGGAGAGAGAAGAAGCGAGAGGACCGTTTCTACCACAGCAGCTTCTGCCTGTTCAGGAGCAAAGAGGGGGGAGAGGAACAATCACAGCAGGACCACTCAGCACCGCTTACCTGATTTCCAACTGCCGGCCGTCACAGCACCGACCTCACAAGGCGAGGGGCAAATGGGGCGCCCACAGGGCCCATGGTGCCTGAGGATGCTGCATTGCAGCCGCACTGATGACACCTGCTGAGCGAATGGAATGGAAGATCCCTTTTCTTTTCTCTCCTCCTTGCTGTTTTCCATGCTCCTCACCTGGTTCCTCCTTCCCTCCCTCCTCTTTCTTTCTTTCGCGGAAAGAGGTCTTTGCTTCGGTGTCTATAGCCACTTAACTTTTTGGATGCCCTTGGTCATTTTTGTGAGCCGATGCTCAGGCACTTCATACTTTTGGGAAGAAAAAAAAGAAAAAAAAAATCGAACAGAGCAAGTTATCAAAGCTCACTGCACACTGGTGTCCTATGAAGAACCCCTTCCTCTCTTCAAGTCATCCCATGCTCCTGTGCACTTTGCTAAATGCCTTCTGTCCTGCACCCTCCCCCACAGAACATCCCGCTCTGGCCTGAAGGAAAGCTGTGTCCCTCCAACCCAGCCTGCACTTTTATTTGCTTTTTTTGATCCTGTCCCTCTCAACTTGTCCAAGTGTCTTCCTCCAGTGTTTGCCTGCGTGTGTGCGTGCGTGCATGCGTGTGTGTGTGTGTGTGTGTGCCCCTTGTGCTCTGTCTTCTCTTTCTCTCTTTCTCCTACTCTCTCCAAGCATGCCGAAGGAACAGTCCATGTGTACATACACCCATCCCGCTGTAGATAATGTCCTGCCTTGTCAGTGTGAGACCCCCATGCTGAGAGATCGCTCAGGCTGAGAAGAGGGCTGAGGAGAGAGGAGAGGCTGCGGCTCAGGGCCCCATGGTGACCCCTCTCTGGAGCTCCTGGCCACATCAGGAGTCATTCTGCATCCTTCTTTCACCCTTTTTTCCCTCCTACCCACACCTGTCTGGCTCTCAGCCACGTTCCAGCAGAGCAGCTTGTGTGGTTGTGCACGCACGGGGATTGGTCCCAACCAGTGGAAGAAACACAGGCTGACTCGCAGCAGCATGACACACAGAGTAGAGTGGAGGCAGGGTTGGAGGGGTGCGTGGACCGAGACCTTGGCTGCTGCTGAGCAGCATTCCTGCAGGTGCAGTGTGTGTAGGAATGACGCCTTGGCTGAACCCCACAGTGTGGTCATTCCTAAACAGAGCCAGTGCCCCATTTTGTTGTTGTCTCACTGTGTGTTTTACACCGCTGCCAGGATGAAGCTCACTTTGGGGCTTACACATGTGAAACAAATTCGGTTAGAAGATGGCCGGGACCTGTGAATGTAAGAATAAAAACAAATATCAGGTCCGAAATTCTGGGCTTAGCTAGAAGGAGCTTCAAGTGTCACTGTGAAGAAGTAAACCACGCTCTTCCCTTTTCATGTCTGGAGGGTGCTGGGCCTGCTGGAGACGGCTTTTGCTTCCAGACAAATCCCCTGAAAATGCCATGCGGGTGCTTGGCACTGCCAGGCCTCTAAGCAGCTGCAAACTGGCTTTTCCCTCTTTGCCTGTGAGCGGGGATAGCAGCATCGTGCCCAACAGCCTGTACATCCCAAGGCTTGGTGCTTTTCTCCTGGCTGAAAGTCTCGGCTGCTGGGGCAGCAGCCAGTAGGCAATTCAGCATGTAGCCAGGATAAGCGAGGAAATGAGAAAGGATGAGGGCTGGATGGTGACAGTCTTGCTGCAGGCCTACTGTGGGCTTGAGTAGTGGTATGTTATGCACAGTCCCCAAGCCTTGGTGCCATCATGCCCCATATCCCTTGGAGTATTTGTATGCCTTTATCACTGTCTCTGCATTTCTGGAGATCTGTGTCACTCAGCACGTTGGTTACAGCTCCAGATTTCCTGCTGCAGCAAAGGCTCCTTGTCCTCTGTGGGGTGACTCTGCAGCTGCAGGTTGATGCTCCTCCCAAATCCGGGGATGGGAAAACTCCACATGGCCAGCATGTCTGGCTCCCCCTGGATCTGCTGTCACCAGGCTGCTGCTCAGGGATGGGTTAAGTCCTTCTTGTTTAGGTTGAAGGTTCTCTTCCATGGCAGCCTGTAGGTCACTGTGAGGTCTGTCCTCTATCTTCTCCTGTTGGGGTGGTGCTTGTGTGCTGCATCCTTGTGGGCTTGGGTGTTCTGAAGAGTTTTGAGGGGATTATTATTTTTATTGAAGAAAGCACAGAGGCTTTTGGTTTGAAAAAAAGCAGGACACCCAATTCCTGAAGCCATCTGCCTCTTCACTGGCAGGAATGGCCACAACCTCGATGCTGGGTTCTGGTCTTTCCTATAAGATGTGCACAGATCCGTGTCCTGGTTGCGTAGCTGTGAGGCAGACTTACAGCAGACCTACCCCAGGCGTGCTCCATTGGTGCTGCAGGCACCCCACTGCCCCTGAGCTCTAGCAGGAATTACTCAAGAGCGTCTGCCAAGACAAGAGCTCAGATGAACGTGGGAAACACAAGGTCAGCTGCTCCCCCTTCCTTGCCCTTTGGCCATATATCAGGCCCTTTCCTCTGTAGCTCTCTTCCCCCGCATTCATGTTCCTGCCTCCCCATCCCCTGCAGATAGCTGTGCTCTTGCCTCCCACTGCCTCTTTGCCTCGGGACTGGAGAGGGGGGGTTTGGAACAGGACACCAGTTCCTTGAGCTTGTCAGTGTCATTGTGTTTGGTCGATGGAGATTTAACATTTAGTGTTATAAAAAGAAGCGAACGAAATAAATAAAATAATAAAATAAAAAAAAAATTGTATTTCTTCTACCGGTTTGTAAATATTCCAAGAGTTACATGAAATGTCTGGTAATGTCCAAGCAGAGGAACAAAGACTTAGATTTAATATATGGCCCCGTACTTGCTAGCAGATTTCAAACCTCTTTGGATGGCCAAGCGGAGGGTGAAGGCGAGTGTTTCTGGAAGGAGCCGGGCAGTGGGAGTGCTACCCCAGCCCTGCAACAGCATTGCTTAGCACATCTGGTGAGTGGCAGGCGAAGCAGGCAGTATGGGACTCTGCGGCTGACACCTGTACCATGGCACTTGTGCTCATTTTTGTTCATTTCCAGCCCCGCAGCTGGCGGGTATGTTGCTCAGTGATGCACCCCCCTCTCCTCCTCTCTTCACCAGTGACGTTGTGTCGCCTCATGCTAGCACTGAGTGCATGTTAACGTGCCATTCATGAAGATTTCATTGGTGACATGCATTGTGTCGAGAGTCGGTCTTTGTCTGCACAACTTTCTTATGCCACTGACTGTCGCTGCTTAGGCAGACCTCATGTACTGCTGCCTGCTCCCCTCTTGGTCAAAAAAAGCCTGAATCCCACCAGTGATCCTTAGCTCCAGGTGCATCGTGGCCATGCTCCCAAACCACCTGGCTGAGCAACCCCATTTGCAACGTCCAAGCCCCCAGCACAGGTCAAGTTGCCGTCAGTCATGCCATCATCTATATGGGAGCTGCACATCTGGGAGAGATCCTGAGGATTCAAGAGGATTTGGGGAAGAGGATTTGGGAAGTCAGAGGAGCTGCATTTCAGTTCTCCTCAGCCTGCCATTGTTCAGCTCCATCTTGTGCTACATCTTCTTCCTCCCCTAATGATGGAAACCATGGGCAAAGATAACAGCTCTTCTCCGTCCACACCTGTGATCCAAGCACACTGACCGGTCACCCACACCATCACGGTGCTTGACCTGATGTAGCAACAGTGACAGTCCTGTGGAGGAGGTGTCAGCGGGTGAGAAGCTCTCCCTCTCTCTCTTCTCCTGATGCATGATCTCACCGCTTCTCTGGCTCCAGAACTTCCTGAGCTAGGGATGTTAGAAGCAAACTGTCCCATGGAAAGAACAGAATGTCAGGCAGGGAAGCAGAGGTGAAACTGGATGGTAGTTTCCAAGGTGTGATGGCAGTGGGAATGGGTAAGGACGGGTGCTGTCCATCACCCACGTGCAGAGCTCCCAGGCTCACCAGCGAGCAGACTGTGCCTCTCAGCACTGGTCAGAGAGTGGCTTTGTTTCCAGTGGGATGCTCAGAAGATATTTTATTTTAAACTGCATGACTCCTGCTACAAAGAGCTGTGTCACACCATTAAAGCCTCTTTTCCTTCTTGCAACTTGCTAGAATGGTGCTCAGGTAGCTCCTGCATCCCCCAGAGTTTCTGCTTGGCTCCCATCAGGCCAACCCGAGGTATTTACCTGCGGGAAAGCAGAAGTCAGCTTGGGGAGGATATGTAGGTGAGGCCCTCTGTATCTCTGAAGTGTGGGGAGATGTGGTGGCAATGAAATCAGCCAAAAAAAGGCTTGGGAAAAAATGAGCATCTCTCCAGGTTAGCCCAGAAGGGTGGCAAGTGAAGGGGCCTTCCTTTGTTGCAGACTCAGGTCACCTCTATGCTGCAGTGCCTCAGCCTGCCTTGGTAAGCCCTGCGGAGGCACCCAGGCAGAGGAGAAGAAGGGGCAATGCAGGTCAGCAGGTCACAATACAGTTCCCCAGGTGCAGTTCCTAGGTAGGGTAGGACCTCCTTCCCTTCCCTTCCCTTCCCTTCCCTTCCCTTCCCTTCCCTTCCCTTCCCTTCCCTTCCCTTCCCTTCCCTTCCCTTCCCTTCCCTTCCCTTCCCTTCCCTTCCCTTCCCTTCCCTTCCCTTCCCTTCCCTTCCCTTCCCTTCCCTTCCCTTCCCTTCCCTTCCCTTCCCTTCCCTTCCCTTCCCTTCCCTTCCCTTCCCTTCCCTTCCCTTCCCTTCCCTTCCCTTCCCTTCCCTTCCCTTCCCTTCCCTTCCCTTCCCTTCCCTTCCCTTCCCTTCCCTTCCCCTTTCCCATCCTCTCCCCACACAGATATCTCTGTGCAGCCCATGGATGGGTGCAGGGATCAGGGCCACCTGGGAGCCAGTCGGTGAGCACAACCCCTTCCAGCCAGGACTGCTCTCCAGTTTGTCACACACAGGCACACACGCACACCCTGTGGCCTCTGCTGTCCTCCACTACACGCAGCCCAACATGTGCATGTTCCTGGTGATGGCTCCATCTGCCTGGCACACGGTGACCTCCTGTGCACGTGCAGGAGCACACGCGTGTGGAGGGCACAGAGGGTGAGTGCCTGCCCTGTGGGGCCACCATCACCTACAAACCTTTCAGCTCTCCCAGCTGGAGCCAAGTTTCATCCTCTAGACCTTGTGAACAAAGGCCAGTCCCTTCTTGCTGCACGGCGGGGTGGTTAGAACTCTCCTCATTAACAGTGTTATATACATATAAATATATATATATATCTATATCTTTATATATATTTTTCCCCAGCACTGTAGACATGAGCTGAACTTCTCTTTAACAAAACGAGAAAAGGGCCATTTTATTTTTCGCCATTGGTTTGTTTTTGGAACTAGCTCTGTGAAAGGCAACTCTAAAAAGCGCAAGTGTGTGTGTAATGGAACCGATCAGAAGTGAAACCACCCAACCAATGAACGAGCCAAACCCAGTGATGAAAACAAACAAGCAAACAGACAAAAGAAGCTTTTTATTTTTTCTTTTCTCAATGTATTTAACTTCTGTTATCTTGTTTCTGTTTCTTTACATGTATGAATGCTCTGCTCTTCTGTGATCTTAAAAAAAAAATACAAAAAAATACAAAAATGAAATAAACGTGAAAAGGAGGTGATGTTCCTTCGTTTCCCCTCCCTTCCTTGTGTACCATGCCTCTCTGAGTCTGTCTGGTGGTGGCTTCCCTGCGGGACAGGGTCATGGCGGAGCTGAGGTCCTGGTACACGCACGTTGAGACCCAGACTGAAGGTAAGGCAGCAAAATCCTGGCACGCACAATCGCTGTTTTCATTAACATTTTAAATGGTTATTTTTAATGGTACATTTAACTAACACTAACTTATCCATGGGAAGAGAATTTGGCTGTTAACACTGGCATCTGCTTAACAAACTGAAGCTTCGCATTTGGCGAGGCGTGAGCATAACACCAATAGTATTACTTGCTAAGAGTAGACTCGTTAGCATTAATTGCTGCATTTAGTACCACAAAGAGCTGCCCATATCTGTAGCAGCAGTTATTATATGTAACCCATTCTCCACTGGAAAAGGTGCATGGGAAATTATTATGTGATGCAGACATACCAGCAAATGAGGATCCAAATTCTTGGCACTTTCCATAGCTCAAAACTTCCAGAAGAGTAATAAAGGGGATGAGGTATTCTGGGGTCTGTGCTCGTCAGCCTTCCTTGCTGGAGGACTGTGTTCAAACATAGCTGAATTGCAATTGGAAATGGATGTAAGGGCAATGGCAATCAAAGGTCAGTTGCACAAGAAAATGTATATCCCTAAAAATATATCACATTTCAGCCAGAAGTAGGAATATTCAGGTTGGGCGTTAGGAAATACTTCTCTGAAGGAGCAATCAGGCACTGGCACAGTGAGGTGAGCTGGGGGACCCACGAAAGGAATGCCTTACTTCCAGACAGCACCTGACATCTTGTTACTACTCTGTCGTCTGTGCTACTGGCGCTGCCCAAACATGGGGTGTCCATCCAAACCTGGGAACATGCTGGACAGAAACAGCTCTACACAGTGCTTTCTGGTGATTAACACCCCCATAGTGTTGGGTTTGTAGAAAACATACTACTTCCTTTTCAGAAGACCCGCGTTCCCTGTTAAGCTCAAGAATGGTACAATGCCCAGGCAACTGCAGGAATGAATGTTTGGACCATTTTCAGAAAGAGAAAGCTGCTAATAAGTGCGCAATAAGGCTATCGTACATTCCAATTGCTTTGGTGGTAAATCTGAAGTCTTTTAACTTACTACATACAATACACAATGCGTCTCCCACCAGTGAAGCCGTGCAGGTTACCCGTGAAATGATCAGAGGCAGGAGAAAGCGATGCATGCCATTGGCAGAGGTTGCTTTGTTACCAGGCAGCTCCCCAGCCCGCAGCTGGGGCACCCTGAAGGTGCCAGGTGTGCCAGGAGGGCACCTGAAGGCAGGGGAACAAAGGCAATGTCGGCGCTTTGTGCTTCTAATGATGGCTGCGACGAGGGAAAATTAGCGCCAGACAGACAAATGGAGACTCATTTTGAGAGGCAGTGAATGAGACAGAATTGTAATTAAAAGCTCAGGAGATTAACTCTGTGGCAATAAAACTTTATCTCCCAAGGAATCCAGCACTCCCGCATTCTCCCAGTGTCGTGGGCTGCACTTTTGGAGTGCTTCCTCCCCATTCTCTGGTGCTCTTTCTCTGAGATAATTGCTGGAGCTGAGAAAACATTTATTCAGAGCAGGAGAGTGAATCTGCTTTGGTGCTGTCCTTCCCTCCCTCCTTTTTCATTTCATATTTGGAACACACCCATCCTGTCTGCAAGGAAGGTGAAGGGGAGTAGGAAGTCATCTCATCTCCAGTGTCCAAAAAGACATGCTGTGCTTCATAAAGCCATCTGAGAAATTTGCATGTCCTAATAACGGGGCCTGGGATGTTTTGCATTGGGATGCAAGAACAGAGGCTGTTTACACTGATGCCTGCCCGCATGCCGTTGGGAATAGATAGGCTTGTCCTTGGCCAGCCAGGCACTTTGGCTTAATGAATTCCTGTCTATGTCTGAAGCACATGCATTCCTCTGGTCCATTTCCATGACACAGGCATGTTTTTAGCCCCGTGTCCATGGGTGCTCGACTCCATCACCCTCTCTTCTTATTCTTTTGCATTCCCATTAGCTGACACACCTCTCTACTTTTGCTGGCAATTGGTAGCTAATAGCCACAGAAGCATTGCCAGCTTAGCGCTTCTCTCTCCTATTTCTGTTTCTAGTGCTTCATTTTGTTGAGCAAGCATGAACCATTTGGTCCTTATGGATTATTTATGAAGATGGAGATCTTTTCCCTTAGCAGCTTAGCAGTGGGGTGGGTTGGCATGGCAGGAGCTGATAGGGTGGGAGTGGAGAAGGGGCACGCATCAGGCTGGACTCACTGCTGGGATGATGCACTCATTATGCCAGTGGAAGACAAGGGTGTACTGATCTCCTTGGGGTTTGACAGTGCCGAGGTGCTAAGAAAACACCAGCAAAGGATGAAGCACTTTTCTAGTAAAAGGGGACACATTTTCAGGCTGGAGTGGGCAGAGAAGGTTGCACCTCGCATGGGGTGTGGCTGGAGAAGAACTGCGGCATGCTCAGGGAGCTGGGGCAGAGCCAGAGAACAAAGGATGCACACAGTTCTATCCAGGCACGAAGGGGGAGAGGCAGCAGCCCTCCGGTGAGACCACATGCCGTGATTTCTGCAGAACCAAGCAAGTCACGCACTTGTGATGGGTCACTGAGACCTGCTCAGGTGGAAACGGAAAATGAGTTTCCCTCCCCAGCACTCAGCCTTTCCTAGCCAGCTCTCCTTTTGTGTTTTTCCCCTTTTCATTGCCTCTGTGCTCACACAGTCTGCTGGAAGTCCAGAAAATGGAAAAAGAAACACAGATGAATAAGTGTTCACATAGAGGAGTGTCTGTATGAAATAATGCACACCTGGGAAGGTACGTGAACCGCTCCAGAAGTAATGCCACCTATTTATTTCCATGGAAACTACAACAGATACGAAGAGCAAACAACACTATTTGATGGAGCATATTCTCAGCAGCAAAACAACACAGCCACCACTGCTCGCTGTGCATTCTGGCCAGCCATGAACAACAGCCTGCATGCTGCACTCGTAACAATCTGCACCGGCAGAGGTGCCCCACTGCCACCGTCACCAGTGCTGAAACACACCACCACCACCTCACTGTGCTTACATCTGCTCTCCATAAACATTCAGCAAGCATCAGTGAATGTCAGTGGGTAACAGTAACAGAACATTGGTGGGAAGGTTCAACCACTATTGCCACACCAACATCCACCTCTGCCAACATGGGACAACTTAACAAAATAGAAGGCATTACTTTCAGAGCCGCCTTGGTACATTCACGGGATCCATCACACAGACACAGAGCTGGCAGCCTACAGAGGTGTCGTTCCTTCCTCTATGCACAGGGACACCACACGGATCCATCGCATTCTGAAAGCCGCTCTAGAGCAAAACAAATAGATCAGAACTGAAGGAGAGAAGCTGAACTGCCTTGTGAATTGGGTTGCTATTAGAGTACAATGCCAACAGGATAATGGACTATCAGTTGCTGTTAATACTGAATAGGAAACCAACACAGAGAGAGTTCAATATAGTTCTCCTAAAATTTCTTGTCACTGCTGCTCTTCCCTTCATCCAGTAACAGATGAACCTGTCGAACTCCAATCTGCCCCATGGCTCACAGAAAAAAATGTTTATGGAAAAAAAAAAATTAAATGCTGCTCCTGCAGCAGCCCATTTGTTACATGAGGTGCCCTAAAGGTGATCAGCCAGATACAGTAAAGCGAGCGTAAGGAATGAAGGGCTGCAGCATTCCCCTCCTTCAGTTGCATGGGATCGTGGTGTGCAGTGATGTTTCCAGGTGGCACAAAAGCAGGAGAAGAGCATGGAGTATCTGTGGGGTATCTGCAGTCAGTCAAAAAAGTACACGCGTGCACAATGGGTCTTTAGTCTGCCTGGGAAAGGATGGATCCCAGTGCTCTCTAACATCACTTGAAACACGGCTTTCTCCATTATGAGTGGGGCAGCATGGATGGCTGCTGAGGAAAACTGAAGTCCCAGTGGAAGGGACGCAGCACCTATTCTGCAGCACAGGTATCAGAGCATGCAGACTGGGCAGAAGGTGTAGCTTTTGGGGTCTCTCATGGCTGACCACATGAGCCAGGAGTGGATGCTTCCCTTCAACCAGCTGCAGAGCTGAGCTTGCCGTGAGGCTTGCTGAACAAAAGGCATCATCTTATTTTCCCCTCCAGCAGTTTCGACTGCAGAAAAAGGCAGAGCTGATGTGTCTGCACAGCACAGGGCTCCCTCCTTGCTGTGCGTGGCTCTCTGGCTGCTCTCTTTCCAAACACTGCAGCACCCTGGGGGCTGCTGCCCCAACCGTTTTTTTCCCCAGCACAGAGTGTGGAGGAGCCTCCCATTGCCAATTCACATATTAAACTCAGATGCTGATAAAAGGGTAACCAGAGAGCGTGCTGGTTTTCCCATCAACCCCATGGGTAGCGGGGGAGGAGAGAGTATGGATGAGAAGCTGAGTGAGCTGCAAAGGTGTGCAGGTGCTCCCCTGGGGCACTACCCTTAGCAAAGTGCTCTCTGCAGAGGTGCTCCCAGGGGGTCTTTTCCCCTCTGAGCGCTTTATGAGCAGGGGCATTCCCCAGAAATCATCCCCAGAGACACTTCTACCCTCAGAAGGCAGCTGTCTTTGTGGTATGTATTTTTACCAAAGCTTAAAGGTATGTTTTATTCTCATTCTCTCCCCCGCAGAATAAATACTCTGGAGCAGAAAAATTATTGATCTGATCTGCACAAGCTCCCAAGGGATGAGCTCTCTGCAATTTTCCTGTAAGAACAGGGAGGATAAGTCACATCTTATGTGTGTAATGGGCAAAATGTAAGGCTGTGTTTGTTGGCTTCCTTCTAGTTTCAGACCACAGTGTTGATATGGTGGTTCAGGGCACATCTAACACCTGAATTTCTATTTTAAATGAAAGGGGACTTTCTGTGCTGTGATGACGAGCACTGTGAGGCAAAACAGGTTCCTGGTTCCAGGCTCTGCAGACCCCAAGATCCCCAGGATATCCAATCCCCAGAGAAGAATGATCTTAATCATAAAATCATAGAGACATAGAATGGCTTCAATTGGAAGGGGCTTCTAAGGTCATCCAGTTCCAGCCCCCTGTCTTGGGCAGGGCTGCCACCCACTGGATTCAGGCTACCCAAGGCCCTATCCTGACCTCTTTAATGCCTTCAGAGATGGGGCATCCACAGCCTCTCTGGGCAGCCTGTGCCAGCACTTCACCACCCTTTCAGTGAAAAATTCCCCCTGACATCTAATCTAATTCTCCCCTCTTTTGGTTTTCTGTTAATGGTCCCAAATTCTTCCAGTCTGTGCAATATTCTGACAGGATTGTCAAGAGAATTTTGCTAGTGCAATGCCACGAGGAAGGAATTGAAGACGGCTATTGTTGCATGAAGCTTCCAGACCCTGTCAAGCCAACAGAGCAATGAAAGGAAGCCTGAATCCTTCTTCCACCTGTCCTTCATACCTCTGTGAAATCACCTGAGAAGGTACAGGAGGTGTTGGGTTTTTTTGCTGCAGGGCTGACAGAAGTGCACTGATAGGAGCTGAAGGCATAGCCGTGATCTTTGCAGATGTCCCCAGCCTCAACCCAATGCCTTCAGAAATGTTCTGCTCAGCCATGAATGGCACTCTCATTGCACGAGATGCATTCTCCTGCCTCACGGAGCAGCCAGCACTGGAAAAAATTATGCTGAGTACCTGCTCACTGCATTTTGAGCCAGCCTACAATACATTTCTGTGTGGCAAGTATAAGCAACTACTTGCTTTACAGTGATGTAAATAGCAATTTTTATTCTCTGGGGAATGTGACTGGAACCTATCTGAGCAGGGATGCACTGGGGAACGTCTGATTGCTCAGGGAGAGAGTTACAGTCTGCACCACAAGTCATAAAATCACAGAATATTCTGTGTTGGAAGGGACCGAAAGGATTAAGTCCAGCTCCTGGTCCCACACAGGATCACTCAAAACCCAAACCCTACTACAAGGGCAGTGTCCAAATGCTCCTTGCACTGCAGCACTTGGGGCCATGCCCACTGCCCTGGGCATCCTGTTCCATGCCCATCAACCTCTGGTGCAGCCCCTGTCCCTAACCCCCAGCTGCCCCTCCCCTGACACAGCTCCATGCTGTTCCCTCGGGCCCTGTCTCTGTCACACAGAGCAGAGCTCAGCGCTGCAGCCGCCATCAGGCCTCCCCTCAGCTCCTCTGCTCTGTGCTGAGCACACCACAGGACCTCAGCCTCTCCTCACACACCTTGCCCTCCAGACCTTTCTCCATCTTCATAGATCTCCTTTGGATGCTCTCACACTGTTTTATTTTCACATGTGTGAGAAGAGAGGAGACACAAATCTGAGTCACAGGCTCCATGTTGGGACTCAAGGAGCACCTGTTGTGCAGCATTTTCTGCCCACCTCAGCCAAAACAAGCAGCTCTCCCTTTATTATGCAAGTGCCCGTGTGTTAAGCACCTACACATGTCAGGGTGAAACACATGGGAGAAGAAGCTTTATCATTTCCCCTTCCTTGGTACTTAAGTCCTTGATTAAATGCTTTTTTCTACAGTGAGAGTTAATTGCAATACTCTGGACCTGGCATGTTTAAACCCAAGATGTTCCATGGCTGCTGGTTTGCAAACTTCCCTCTCCCTGCCTGCAAACACACAAATAACCCCATAACCGGACTCCCCTCCCTCTTGGGTGTGTGGTTGTGAGCTCCTGATCTCGAGCACGGTTTGGCAGTAGTGTAAAAACATGCAGACTCATTCATAACGCTGCGCAGGGCTCCACAGCGGAGCCTGTGGGCGTGTGATGAATACCTAGTAATTAAGCTGATTCTGGGTATGCTGATTATCACTTCATGAAGATGTGGAACATCCTGCAAGCACTTACACAAACAGCTGATTCCTGAGGCACGCACAGGTGTGAGGTGGAAGTGGGGGGGGGAAGGGGAAGCAGCTTGTCAAGCACTTTGAGAGAGAGGTGAATAGATGCTGGTGTGTCTACAGCTGTGTTGTTTTTTTCCTACCAGGCAGGATCAGGAGCCCCTGGCTGAACACCTCTAAGTAGTTTGCAGTGGTTACACTGTTGTAGTGAGAATCTGTTTTCTCAGGGCACTCTCCAGATCCTGATTATTATCTGCCGAGCCACTGATAAAAGCTTCCACAGGACTTGCCTGGACGGGCTGGGTGTCTCAACCTTGGAGGCATCCAAGGCCAGGTTGGATGGAGCCCTGGGCAGCCTGATTTGGTGGGGGGCAGCCCTACCCATAGTACGAGATTGAATCTGGGGGGGCTTTAAGGTCCCTTGCAACCCAACCATTCTGTGATTCTATGATTCTATGACTTTCATTCAGAAAATGTCAGACTGGAGAGGGAGAAGACAAGAAAAAAGGAAATGAGTGCACCTGCGAAGAACCTGATTCATTTCACAGTAGGTTGTGACATGAAGTCTGACTGCTCTTGCCCTGTGTGAGGGGGGAATGCACAGATACCGCCTGATCCTGATCTTTTGAGACATTTCCTACAAAGGAGTGCAGCAGCACTGTTTATCACACCCTGTCTTTCCAGCAGGACCTTTGCTGCATCTGGAACAGAGCATCTGAAACCCTGCATGCTTCTGCACTGCCTCCCTGGAGCTCTGGGCTTTCCCTGTATCCCAGCACAGACTCAGCTCTGAGGCCAGGAGGGAGCTAATTGCCTCCAGGCATTTTCCATCAGCCTGTGCAATTCCTGTAGAGCTCCTGGCTTCGCAGATGAGGAAGACAGGCAGGGAGACAGACATGGGCTGTACGTCTGTGACAGGGTTGGGGCAGGAACTCCAGGGAGTGCTCTGCCTAATTGGTTTCCTTCCTTTCCTGCTGTATTAATCACCTCATTTTGAGGGCCCAGCAAGAGAGACAGGAGCAGCCCTGGCAACTCTGGTCACAGGCTCAAGTCCCTTCCTCTGCCTCCCTGGCTCCACAGCAGCCTACTTTCCACTCAGCCCCTCTTCGATGCTCTCTAATGGAGGAGGAGGTGAGCATGAAATGGACTGCTAAAACCCATGAATATTTCAGAGGGAAAAGTCAAGGGACTCCATTAAATCCTCTTCAGTCTCTGCAAATGGAGAGGGGGAGGGTGCACTGGTTAATGAGAAACTCCAGCGGCATCCAGCCTATGTCAGGAACGCACCCAGCAGCTTCCAGGCTGCTGTGACCATATGGGTTTCACCCCATATCCTGGCACTCCTTCTCCATACCTCACTGTCTCCACAGCCATCCAGCACTGTTCCCATATTCTCCTTCCCCCTGCAGGCCTCAGTAATGTCTCCATTCATTGTGTCTTCTGCTGCTGCAGCCCGGCACAGTGTACCTACCCAATGATGGTCACCTGGCCATTCTCTGCCCCTGCCCCACTTCCCACTCTCGTACCCATTTAGTCCCAGCTTCCCTTGCACATCCTTCTGCCTGGCTTTGAACCCCACGTTCTCCTCCAGGAGCCCACCCTCTCTCCCAGCCACCATGTCACCTTTGCACAGCCCTATCCCCATTACCACTGCCTCCAGACAGTTTCTCCCTCGGTCAGCAAGCGGCGAGCATGGCAGCAGCTTTCATAGCAACAGCCAGACACCGCCTGACAGCCCCATATGTTTCAGCAGAGACAGTTCCTCCCTCTAATGGGCCCAGAGGAGCACAGCTTTCAAAGGATTCAGTGTGGAAGTGACAAGCTAGAAAGCCTTATTAATGGGATCTCGGTTGGCACCGGGCTGGTGGGTGGGGAGTGTGGGTTTGCCCAGCAGTGGCTGGAGATGGCGAGAGGGAGTCCACATCTTCAGGCCACTGCCACCATCTTTCCCACCCTGCCTTCGCCCCACTCAATCCTCCTCCTCGGCCATAAAACATAGCTGCTGTGTCACAACACAAACTGAAGGTGAACGTTGAAGGTGAGGACTCTGCCCCACACAGCACCCACAGTTCAATCAGACCTGCATTTAAACACGAGCACAGGCAGGAGGTGAGCGAGGCCCATCAAAATCTAAACCACCGTCTGAATGAACGTTCATAGCTGGCCACGGATGGGCACACATGGCACAGTTGAACCTTCTTGCCATGGTTTTATGATTTTTGGCATAGCTATTCCACATCATAACCCCATGTAGTGCATAAAGAGTTAAAGAGGTTAAATACCCCATCTCCATGGGTCATTGCTAATTCCGGGTATAGCACGAAAAAGCCATGACACAGACTGCAGACACACCCAAGCGAGGGGCTTTTGCCTGCTGCCATTGTTAGTGTCATGGCTTTGGTAAGCTGCGCCCATGGGTAGAGACGGGATTCGAACCCGTGCCGCGGCGGTCAGAACGCCGGCTCTTAACCACTAGGCCAAGAGCTCTACCCGGCTTGCCCCCTGTCAATTCGGGCTCTTCTTTGCTACGGAGAGGCTCTCGCATTCTCTTGGTCAGGGTCCTAAAGATGGCTACCAAATCCTTTAGAAGATGACCATCTGAAGAGGAAAAAAGAAAAGAAGAGTTATAGACTTGCTAGAGACTTTGCCAGCAGTTTCCACCCCAGCCCAGACAAGCTCCCCCTGCCACCCAGCCAGTGATGGCCTGCATCACCCTTCCTCTCTCCCTCAACATGACTCTTATCTCTCTCCTAGCTTAGCATCCACCCATGGTTCCCAAAAGCCTAATTACATTTTACTCATAACTTGTTTCATCAATTACCATAATTAAATTACACTCGAAGCAGTGCCTTTCTACCTGTACTCAGCTCGTAATTTGGGTTATAGGCTGGTTCATTTAGAGACTAAAACACCCTGAAAACCACCTGTTTCTGCAGCTAGTGCAGCTTGCCTGGTGCAAGCTGTCACCTCTTCAAATCTTGTCACTGCGCTACAGATTCAGTGGTACTCATTGGAGAGAACCAGGGTTTCACTGCCTTGACTTCTTATTATTCATGCTCACCACTCTGCGCCAAGTGAAATTAAAATTATTTCCTCTTTAATAAACAAAAACAGTCCTACAAAGAGAAAAATAATTATCATTCTTGATAAACAAAAGTGATCTTAGGTGCAAAAGTGCATAATTTCCTTTGTCTGGCATTTCCTGCTCTTCTTCAGAGGGCAGCAGCCTCTGTCAATCTGGATGCCAGCTCTGCATATGGCAGTAAAACAGGGCAAAGTGTAACTGATTAGGAGACAGTAAATGCCTGTTTCAGGGTGCTTGGTGCTGTCTGCTGCACAGAGGAAAGCAGACTTAGAAATGTGAGTGAAAGCACCTCATCTTCTGCCCTGACACACTTCTGAAGCTCTTGGTGCACTTTCTCCAAGGAAAGGACATCTCCCAGCAAAGCGTGGGATGTGTGGGCAATGCCATGGGAACCAGAAATACATCCATCTGCCTCACACCAGTCATGGTGAGGCTGCTGACACAGATCCAGTACATAAAAAACCTCCCAGAGGAGGTTGTGCACCTGGACAGGGAGGCAATGGGAGCCTGCACCCAAGGTGAGCCTCATTTTATACAGTTCAGGCAGAAAATCAATTCCACCCCACAGCAGCAAGAGTGTGACACTGAAAATGATACCCAAGGAGTTTTGTGGTTGGAAAGGCTCTGGAGAGGATTGACATGCAGCTGAGAGTCTCTGCTGACATGTGTGCCAAGCGCTGACCATTCAGCCTCCTGCCCTTACAACTGTCGTGCAAGGAACAAGGCAGCCCTGGCACTCCAATGGAGCCATTCACTTGGAGGGAGACCTTTACCTGCCTCTTCCTAGGTGCTTCACCCCACCACAGCGAAACCAATCTGCCAAGGATGAGCCCTGCAATCTATCTCTGTGGCTAATTGAAACCACTTGATTTTGAATGCTAAATATTTGTTTGCACACAAGATGGAGTCCACGCCTTTTTTGGAGAAGCCTTGGGGCAACTGATGATTACATGCAAGAACACAGACATCTAATTGTGTCATTTTCATTTACAAATTGGCACTTTGTCCAGAGCCCGTGTGAGATGCTGAGGTCTGCTCTGTTTCCCAGGCAGATCCTTGGAGCCCCATCAGGAATTTTCCTGGGCCCTTGCAAAGCCAGCTGTTGTATTTCAGAGAAGAGATGCAAACGGTTTCTAAATGGTGCTTGCAAAGCTTCCTGGGATGAATGGATGAGATAAAAATGTCTGATTTCAGCTCTACTCTTGAGCTGCTGACATATACAGCACATTATTAAAGGCAGCAGACTAGCACAGCTTTAGGCATCACCGTGCTGTTAGTATTTCATTGCACTTGGCACAAAACTGATCCTAAAGGAAAGAACTTGGTGGGATTCCTAAGGTGGTGAAATATTTATTCTTATCTCAAAAGCTCCTGGAGTTTCCCAGTGAGTTACTGAAGCTTTAATTCCTATGGGGAATCGGATACCTTTAGGTATAGTTGCATTAGAAAAACAAACAAACTGACAACAACGAAAAGCCCCAACAGATTGTCTGATTGTTTAAATGATTTGGTAGTCAGTTTTCCTTAAACACGCAGGGTGCCTTCCTTAATGGCAAGTCACATCACCACTTGCTCATGCTAGCAAATTCCTCCACCCAGAGCATCCCAGGCCCAGCAGTTTGTTGCAGACATGGTGCTGACGTGGTGCTGAAAGCTCAGCTTTCCTCAGTTCATCCACGTCTTGGGGAGCACCCAAACAGCCACAGGCCTTTTCTGTGTCAAAAGAGTCTGCAGCAATATCTGTCTCTTATTATATAAGTATCTGATACTTTTGCATGGGAAGACCACATCTTTCTTTGGTCCTGTGTCTTCTACTTCAACATTTATTTAACAACAGAGAAACCATACTAGGCCTTTTTCTCCACCATTTCATTTTAACATAAGATTTTTTGCCCAGAGAGAATAAGTAGTATTTCTTTCCACCTTAACAAGACTTAACTGCAAAGGTTGAGGGAAAATGGAATGAGATTTGTCGCAAAAGCACTGAAAATCTACATGAGGGAGAAACTGCTATTCCAAGAGCAAATAATTGCACACAAGAGCACGCATCTATAAGTGAGAGACTTTATTTGAACCAATTTTTCAAATACAGACATCTGTATTATTCTCACTTCTTGGGAATGTTTTCTGCTCAGTTTTGAAGCTTGCAACCTTAGGACAATATTCAGGACATATGTGTACATTAGATCTCTGCAGATGGACACATTCATAATGCACAAGTACAATGAGTGAGAGACTCTTTCCAGATCCTCACACAAGAGCATCGGAAATGGGCCACTCTAATCGTCAAGTTCTGCTCTTATTAGCTTCCAGACACGTCACAGTTCTTTACACTCTCTAGGCTGTAGCCTTCTTTTTCGGGCCCTGATTTACCACTGTGTTACTTCAGCTGTATGCCAGTGTAACTCCTCAAAATAGGGCTTAGGTGATGCATAGGGATATGTTTTGTTCATTGGGAACAGGCATGAGCAGAAAAACCAAGCTATTGGATGAACGGCTATCCTAGGATTTTCTTTTATGAGAGCAGTCAGGATCTCAGGCTGGGATTTTTGGAAGTGACCGGTGGTTCTGGGAGGGTAATACATAAATCTTGATGCTCAGAGTACACGGAGGACCTATAGTTTGTGCCCCAGTAAGGAGTCTCCAAGTTGGGCGCTCCAGACGTGAACCACTCGGTCACTAGCCGGTTCTGCAAATCTCAGCCTTCACCTTTTCTTCTGAGTATTGCTCAACAGAGGAATGTGGTAATAAAGCATCGTAGGTAAGAATGCAGGCTCGCACATGACCTGAGATCAACACCCTGAACAATGGATAGAGGGTAGTGTTTTCAGGATCACCTAAATGACTCGGGATATTTAGCTCCTTTTTCCAAAATGTCTTGAGAATTTTAGGCGTGAGCCCTGACATGGGCTGCAGATAGAAGCTTGGACATCCTTCAGAATCTGGGCCTTAGGAGCATCAGGTTTCTTTGAAAGCCAGTGAAATGTATACTCTTATGCACCCACGTCACTTGGGTTATTCTGAAAATGATACCCTATATACATATGGGTAGGTAAGGGGCAGACTTTCACAGGCACAAGTGGCAGTTAAACATGTAACTCCCATTGATTTTTTTCCCCCTCGGGGACCTGGAAAACTCTCCCCGAAGAGATGAATCCTCCTCTTGCATTATTTTCACACCAGATTAACACCACTGCTTCCAGTGGAGCGACTCCTGAGTTACCCCAGTGTGAGCAAGAGGAGAACCAGTCCTGAGGTGCTCTAAATATCCAGTGAAAGTGCTAATGTGGCAATGTGGAAAAGTGGGGAATCTAGCACAGGCCTGGAAGAGGACCTCGCCACCTCCACCCCAAGTCACTGAGCTCAGGTGGTCACTGAACGGACTCTTGGCCAAGATGGCCATGAGAGCCTTCCCTCCACTTCTGCAAACCACAGCCTCACTGCTTGCCTCCAAAGACACCTATGACAAACACCAGACCTTTGGTAAAAAAAGCCTCACATACTACAGTGTGCCATTTGGAGAGCACCGAAAAACAACGAACTACTTCATTTTATGTTTTACCTTCCTTCCTTTCTTCCTAAATTATGGTCATTTCTTTTGTCTACAGTAACACGTTCCCCTAGTGACAGTGCTCATGTAGTCACCGTAGATGAGTTCCTTCCAGCTAAGGCCTCTCTTGGGGCTGTGTTAGGGTTTGGTGCTGGAAAACACAGGGTCTGGAGGGGTCCCAGCAGGACGCACTTCCCTCCCTTTGGAGAGTGGCTCACAGAGGATCTTCTTGGCTGATGCAATGCTTCCAGGTGTTGTGGTTTTTTATATGCTATCAATGCATCAAGTCCATGGATGCCACAAGCATTGCAAAGCAGACCAAATGCAAGCAAATTCATTGCACTGATGGGGGGATGGGACTGTTAGGTTTGGATTTTTTATGGTTTTCCAAGGCTTAATCTAGATGAGGTGAAATGTCAGGAGCCGGCCTACAGCTGTTAGGAGCATTCAGTACAGATGTGGATCACTAGCACATCTCACTACAGAGGTACCAAAAAGTCCCTCCTGGACTCAGCTCTGTGCATGAGGCCAGGCACCATCTCCCGTGTAGGAGTCACTTTGTCATCCCCTTCCCTCTTCATACACAAAGCAACAACCACAGACACCTTCAGGCAGGATACACACTTCTGGGAAAGAGGAGCAGTCTGTTGCATTATGAGCGGTAGAAAGGTTCCAGCTACTCTGATGGATACTCCCTGCTCCCCTCTTCACTTTCAGGGCCTCCTGCCTTTTGTGCTGCTCTCAGATCACTTGATACCCTGCTAGAAAAATCATTCCCCAAATACCCCTGTTTTCCTTCCAGTTTCCATCCCGTGCTACATCCTCTGAACTGCCTCCTTTCAGCCTTTAAAATCTGGCTGAAGAGGCAGAGCAAGGAAATCCAAATGCTTTTCTCTGCTCTCTTCCTGTACCCTGCAGACAGCCCAACTTCCTATACAAATCTTGTGTACTACACATGAAACCACCTCGTGCTCAAGGCAGGGTTTGTCTGTGCGCTCTCTCTCACGCTCCCTTTGTCCTGACTCTCTGGCAGGATCAGGACACGGTACAATAAGAAAGATAGGGGGGTTCTTGGTTACAGCCAGTAAAATTTTAAACTGGAACCAAGGGAGAGGAATTAGTATTTGAATTTTTTTAGATTTGTAGTTGGTAACCACATACCCCATTCTCTTCTTGGGGGGGAAAAGAAAACACAAAACCCAACCCTTTGTTCTCTAAGCAACATGGCAAAGTATGTTCTTACAAACGGTGGCAAAACACACGCGATGCCCCAGCCATCAGCCAAGGGGGAAGCAACATGCGAAATGCAAAGATAAAACATCCGCAAGGGAGAGAAAATGTTTCTGTTTATCAAGGAGGGAGGAAGGTCTATGTCCAGGAAGACATAAGAGGTCGTTTTCTATTCCTGATAAAGTGAAAAATAGTAATAATAAAATGGAGGGAAAAGGGAAGGTTTGGGGTCTGAAGTCAGAAGAGCAGGGATACCAAGCGGTCCTTGCAGACACGCAACCCTTAAGAAAACCCTTCTAAATGGTCATGACAGGAGATGAGGTCAAATAAAAGCCATGCTTTCTCCTTCCTGCCTCCTCCTGAAAACCTCTCCCGCACTCCTGAGAGCTGAACCTCGCTCCTCTCCGTGCAGTGCTAGAGTCGCAGAGCGTCCGCAGCGTCCTGGCCGGGCACCCAGCGTGCTACGAACAGCAAACATACTCTGCCCCTCTCCTGGTGCGCCCCGTGCCCATCAGAGCGCTCTCCCTCCCATACCCCATCTGCAGGCTTGTGAGACCTGGCATACGGTCCAAGCAGTGCCTGATGCCCGCGCTACATTTGCTGAGTTGAGGTCAGGCTGGAAGGTGTCTCAGGGTTTACTACCCATCATGACATGGGAATATTAGCATATATATCGTTTATGAAGTATGACACAATACCTATCTGTCAGTCAGCCCATCTTTCTACCTATTGAGTCCGTCTATTCTACTTCAGCTAGCTACATTTCACTATCGCTATCAATCACCTATTGCTCCATGTTACCTAATTTCTTCCTGTCTCTCTCTCACCTTTTTCACTCTAACCTTTCTTACTCTAGCTATACTCCCCTCTCTCTCCCTATCATCCATCTATCCACTCTAAAATCTTTTTTCCCTTCCTCCCTCTAATCTCTGTTTTAAAAAATCTCTGTCCAATCTCTCTCCCACTCTCTCTTTCCCTCTCTTTTTTCAATCCTCCCACTCTCTCTCTCTCTCTCTTATTTCCACACAAGGCCAGGAAGTGCATGGAAATGAATCCCTACACATTTTGATGGCACTTCCAGTCAGCAGTTCAAAGGGATTCACTCTGAGGAAGCACAGTTAATCTTTTCTCCCTATTTCCAACGAAGAGATGGAGGAGAACAAAGGAAGCAGGAATTAGCCAGACTTCGGGGCTTTCAGCAGACACATTTTTTTGGTTCTACCATATCTAGGCTAATTTAATCCTGGTCCTGCCAACAGCATTGTACAGCAAACCCAGCAACCATTTAGCCTCTGGGCTGCCCGTTCTCCACCACGGAAGGCCAAGTCTAGGGGGCACTCAGCTGGGCACGATCCCGCATCCTGTGGGCAGTGCTCAACTGCAGAGCCCAGCCTCAGCTGTGCTGAGGAGGTGGCCATAAAAGACAGCTGAAGCCCAGGCTGGGTGACTAAACCTAGGTTTTGCCAGGCAGCAAGGGACAAAAATTTCTCCAAGTGCTGTCGGCTGGCTCTGACACCACCAGACCTTGCCCTGACCATGTGCCTATGCACTTAATGCACTGGCCCAATACATTTTGCCAAACAGAACATTTTTGGAGAACAATGCCATATCACTCAACAACAACTTTTCCATCCCAGTGAGGCAAGCACAGGAGGGGACATGGCCCTTCCTGACCCTTCCTGGCCCTCAGTGCATTCCTTGGCAGGGCTCTGAGCTTCATGTGGACCAAAGCTGGCCCCTCAGATGGCACCCATGGGGCTGCCTGGGATCACTCTTCTGAAGTCACCGTGCTCCCCTAAAACAGGACCTAGGTGACTCCTAGAGGTGCACTTCCCTTGTTCTTTCCCAAGACCAATTTTGCTACTTTTATTTCTTAAGCTAATTCCTCACTCCTGCTGATGCCTCACTCAAAATTCAAGTCTGCTTCCCTTGAAAATCCCCTGAGTGATGTCAAGGAGAGCGCTCGGCCGCTGACCGATGGCAGAGCGGTGGCTGAAGAGCAGAGTGGGGCCATGCCACCAGCAGGCCACCAAAGAGCGGTCTGCACGCAGAGGCCAGCAGGACGTATAGCAGCATAGAAATGCGACACGGTGATGTTAATGATCATTATTCTCATTTATTATAATTATTGTTCAGTTTGAAAAAGGAGCCTGGAGCCAAGCATTATGCTAATTGGCACTCTTTTTTTGTTGTTGTTGTTGTTTTTGTTCTAGTTCTGAAAAGAAAATGGGATTTAGTACTATTGTTTGTTCATTTGTTTTGTTAGGTTTGTGGGTTGCTTTGTTTTTTTTCTTTCGTTCATTCCATCACATTGAAAAAGGAAGAAAAGGATTACTATTCTTTTTTTCCTGCTTTGCTTTTGTTTTAACTCACTCGGTAAGTCTGGACTCCTCGGATGAATGGAACATTGCACACACACACTTGGAGAAGAGAGAGAGGAGAGAGAGAGAGAGAGCGCTCGCGGTGGGCAGACAGACACACGCACGCGCCAGGTCAAAGAACTCTGATACAGTGCAAGAATTTTCCCAAAATGATTGGATCATCATTACCAAAAAACTCGCCATAACAACACCAAGAAACAAAGAAATGTTTAAGCCACACTGTTTGACTGGGATTTTTCCTGCTTTTTTTTTTTTTTTTTTTTTCTTCTTTAAATGTTTGCCACACAGAGAGAAAAAGGGTTTAAGTGGGAATGGGAGAGGGACGGACAGTCTCACAGACGTGAGCAGGAAGGGGGGAGATCAAGATCGGGGCGGGAAGGAAGGATAGAGGATAGGGGGAGGGAGGGAGGGGCAACGGGGAGTCATTTCTTAATGTTCAGGCATTTTCTTGGTCCGCCTTGCTCTCTTCTTCTTTCACCTCTTCCTGCTGGGCACTTTCAGTAGGTTTGGTTTCTTCTACAGCATCTAGTGAGGAAAGAGATGGTTCAGGGTTAGTCAGCCACGATCTAGAGCATCATGTGCATGCATGTAGCCATTGAATAGCAAAACTGCACGCCTTTGGGCTTCTCTCTCACTGGGGAGACCCAGATCTCAAAGTAGCATGGGAAGAAGATGCCAGATTCAGCCTAGCAGACAAGTGCATGGCTCTCATGTGATATCTCCAGCCCTACCAGAAACCAGGTTCAACTGGGAGGAGCCACCTAGAGCCCTAAGCCCAGCCTCTTGCTGATGTGTTGGGCAACTCTCAGTCATTTCACCACATGCACTGAAGAAGCTCTTGGCTTGTGGAGTGAAACCAACTAGATCCAGTGTCCAAACTGTCCTTTCATCACACCCACTGGCTGTGCCAATCACCATTGAATTTCTCACCTCTAATTACTGCCACTGAACTTCTCAGAAGCTTGAAAGAAGGAAAAAAAATTGTAACCTTTAATTCAGACTTTTCTTATACTGAACATAAATAACAAATGGTAGCCTTTGGACAGGAGGCTGTCCTTCTTTCCAGTTTTCAGGGCTCTTCTTTCAAAGGCAGAGCTGCCTGGGGGGGATAGAAGTGAGCACAATCGGAGGCTGGGTCTGCAATCCCACAATAAAAAAATCAACAGGGAACTAGCATTGAGGGGAAGGAACAAGGAACAAGGCAGTGGTTCATCCAAGGGCTGAAGGATAATGCAAAGGGCTTAGTGCACTGGAGTGGTTGGTCTGCTCTATCTCCAACTCTCCCCATTGCATGTTTACTATTCCTCAACCCACCCACACATATGCACTAACATTGTGGAGAAATCAACCAAGGAGCATCACTCCAGATTTGGGATAAACAGTGGAGAAAACAAGTGCCAAAGGTATGGGTGGTACAGGATGGGGCACAGGAGTGGTATGTCACATACCACAGTGCTGGTGCTTGATACACCTCCGTATCATCAATGTATCTCTGCTGGACTCAGGTCCCCTTGAACAAACAAGTTCCTGTCTTCTGTGATGGGCTACGGTGTTGTGTTACATTAGCAAATGAAATGGGCCAGTGACTGCTCCCTGTCCCAGGAGCTACGTGGCACCACTCAACTCAGGTCTGTATGGCTAAATCCTCGCTCTTCAAAACAAGAGAGGATGTGTCTGAGAACTGTCTGGGTTAGAGCTAGTTGTATATTCAAAAACCACACCATGGCCCACTCTGTCAGCTTAACAATACACACGTTCACATGACAACGTTTAGTTTGTGAAGGTAAGCATCCTCACACCCATGTTTATCCCTAGTCAGAATGCTAAATGGGATGTGAACCATTCCTGACTTAGACTGATTATGCATTTTTGCCTCGTCCATTCAATGCCATCAGATGGCAGACTTGTGTTTGCTTCCAGCACTGGCAGCAGGTGCTGCAGTTCTCATACCCCTCTCTCCCTCAGCTCCTTAGCCTCTCTTTTCTACACCCTTCTATGCACCATTTCCATGTCCACCACCTTTAACGTGTAACATCCCACCCTGAATCAACTTCATCAACTGCTCTGCTTTTGTAACTAAAAAGCACTTTTTTGTTGTAGTGAAATTCAGAGACCAACTTTCCAGTAAGAAAAATTCTTCAAGAACATCCCCACATACCCAATACCATGGTCTGTGGTCCTGCACTCACCTGCCAGCAAAAGCTTCTAAGCACTTGCTTTCCCCTGATACTGAGCAGCAAAACAGAGTGCTTCATAAAGACTGTTTCCACATATAGTACAGCTACAACCATGAACTGAAGACAAAATAGATTATTGATAAAAACGGGATGTAAAAATTGAATGTTAAAATGGGTTGGATTGCAAAGCAGACTAACTTGCCTTAGTTTGATTTATGTTCCTGAATGATTCAAACACACTTCCCATAGAGGACAGGGAATCCCTTTAATCCTGCTCTTCTGCAAGGCATTCGTAGCAGAGCAAATCTTGAATTATGGAGCTGAGAGCATGCATGGCCATCTACATCTCAGTGTAGGCCAAAACAATACTGTTAGCCAGCAGCTTTGCTAGGCTGGATCCTAGTAAGAGAAAAGGTCTGATTTCCCATATGTAAACCCAAGACAAATGGAAGGTCAGCAAAGGATGGGCAACACAGCTTAAGAAACACAAGGCCTGGTCACATCATTTCATGTTTTAAATGTGTTTAAAACTTCCTGTGTCTTCTTAGTGAAAATGCACACAGATTTCTGCCAAGAGTCCCCATAGCCTTCTCAAGACAGCATAACAGAAGGGCACGTAATGCAGCAAGCACAGGGACAGACACTGGGAGGTTCTGAATTCCTTCTGTCCATACTGAGAGCCTTGGTCAAGCCATACAAACCATTAAGTTGCACAGATGCCCCCACTGCAGTTAAAACTGGGGCCATGCTTCTACAGATGTAGGAGCCTATAGTAGTAAGCTTTTGACAATTATTGTAGTGATGTGAACAGGAATTCTGGTTGCATTCAAAGTGGGGAATGATGTGGGATAGCTCATGATACTGTCCTTGTTGGCTCACCACAGTGGCAAATCTGATTTCCAAGGAGTGACTGAGGCACCTAGAAAGCCTTGGCTGGCAGAGGTATTGCCTCGCTGCAGAGGTGCCTTGCTGTTCTCCTTGTTCTTCTCCAGGGGCAGCTGGCAGCAGGCAAACACTGCACTGATTTCTGCCATGATGAAATAGCCTGGATTTACTCTGATGTCAGGGAGCAGCAGAAATACTTCATTATATATTCAAGTCTTGTACAGGGCAGAAAGGAATCAGAAAAACAAACAAACAAACAAAAACATATACTGAACACAACCTTGAGTCCCATTTCACCTTTTGTTAATGGCCCAAGTAGAAATAAGAGCTCTGTCTTTCAAACAAGAACTATCAAGCCAAATTCAGCTAGCCACTTTCCTTTCAATTTTACATGGTTTTGAATCAACAAGGAAAAATGCCGTTCACACAGATGCACCCCGCTGCCACTAAGCTATGCCTCACTTCCTAGCAGCTTTAGCATAATTCCATTGATCTTTAAGACAAGGGAAAAGAAGCAACCTGGTGTTACTATTCAGTAATGAGCTTCAGCAAGAGGTAACATCACAAAGGGTAAACAACTCAGCATAAAAAATGAAGTTCAAGCTGTGGCACTGCTAAATCATAGCAGTGAAAAGAAGAGGGTTCTCCCTGAGCAATGGGAGCATCGCAGCACAGCCCTACTGACATCAGGGCCAGTTAATAGCAGTTTATGATTCACAAGGAGAGGCGAGACAGTTTGCCTGACTCACCCTTCACTGGTTCGTTTGATGCAGGCTATTTCTGCAGTATGTTCTCTGGGGTTTTCTCCTACCTAGTTTTCAGTGTCCCAGCAAAGGCTGATAGGTGTCCCTGGGGAGATTATTAGAGACTTATCCTGAGGGATCTCATAGATCAGAGAGGAGCTCTCTTTCACTGCTTTTTACTGGATTCCAGGCTTGATTTCCCACTGCCTTGAATTCTGGGCTGTTGCACCTGATGGTTTGTAGTAGACCAGTACAGTTACACAGCCAGACCTGTACAGCCTTGACATCTCACATTCACTTTGCATTTTCTAGAACTAGGTGTAAAAGATGACCAAAAAAGCGTGTGAGAATTCAGGGCATTGAGGTGAAATGTTCTGCACTCTGCCTGAGGAACAACAGCATGTCATCCCAAGTGGTCAAACTTCCACATTTCTAAAGCTGCCCCTTCTGAACACACAAGCATTGTGAAGCCCCAACCAGCAAGATCAGAGTGCCCGTGTCCACCCTCAATGGAGAGAACAAACAAGTGGCCCTGACTTAAGATGGACCTGGACCAGGGCAGCAGAGAGATGCACTGGGAGACATCACAAAATGGGACTGTTGAAGTAGGAATGGATAAGGACCCTATTAGTTTCCTGACAGATAGTCACAGACAATCATAACCTGGTCTTCTCATCCTGCTCTCCCCTTCCAATTAGTGGAGATAAACATGACATTTTTAAGGCTATTAACCTAACCTGTGAGGGCTGCTTCAAAAGTAATGGCTCATATTTTATTATGTTGACCCACGACATCAGAGGTGGATGCTGGTTGTTTGGCATAAGCCTACGTGACACACTCATCGAGATCTGCAACAGTAGAGGCACACAAGTGCTGCTTTTGCCACTGCTGAGACACACCACCCACTGCCTCACTGTGCTCACACCCACAGTCTGGACTTCAGAAATGTTCAGCAAGTGTCAGTGAATGTCAGTGACACTTTTGGGCAGCCTTGGACAAACTGCAGGCTGTGATCTTCCAAGTGCTCTAGGGATAGAGGTACTTGGTGTGAGGGGCTGAAGTATGCTTGCTTCCCAGCTTAAGGGCTCTGTGTTGACAGTTGCTTCATACATAGAGCTCTAACTGGTACCTACAGGGAGTTTTAAGTGCTTTGTCCATGGGAGAGAAATAATACAGAAATGATCTACAGATCCTTGTTGAAATAGGGTCTTAGAGACCTTCTGCTCCTCAGCACTCCATTTATTTTGCTGGAAAGGATGAGAATCGTTATCTGTGAGCTCTGCTAGTGAGCAAACGTCTTGAACATATGCAGCCCTGGCTGCTGAGGAGCCACAGCAGGCATGCAGGCAACAGCATGGCTGGATGGTGGCACCTCCAGCTGCCTTTGCCTGTGCTGCACTCTAATGGCTGAGCGTGCAGGCTCCTCTCCAAGTCTCCCCACTGCCCTACATTAGTGAAATTAGGTTGAGTGGATTTCCGGGTAAAATACTGTCTCTTGGGACCTGCCCAGCTCCCATCTGACTTGCCAAGATTAATTAAATCAGAGCAGACATCAGTTTATGACCACAGTAGCAGTAACCTCTCTACTGATCATTTCTTTTGTGGCTGGTGGCTTGGGTTTTGTTTTCCTTTTCCTTTCTGTTCCATTGTAGATCTTGAAATTGCTGCAGATGATGCCAAAATAAAAGAAATTGCACAAACACTCTGGAACTCTACTATAGATGCAGGAATTTTGCTTCTGCTGCCCACTGTTTGCATAATTATTACTGATATTGATTGTGTGGCTTGAACATGTCTGCATGCTAACGCATTGCCCATCTCTCCTCAGCAGCTGCTCTTTCTCAAGCATTGGCCACAATGTGGGTCCGTTTGCCACGCTTACTCCTTTTTCCCTCTGCCCTCTGCCAGATACAGCTTGGCCAGAAATGGGAGTGAAAGCCGGCGCCTTGTCTGGTCTCCTCTTTGCTTCCAAATATTAATCTGGGTTTTGCTGCCCTGTTATAAGCAGCTCTCGTTTACCCTGAGAGAGGGATTTTTTGGAAAGTAAGGAATTCTGGGAGGACCCATTTGAAATCTGTGACCTAAGCATCTCCTAGTTTTAATGACATTTGGGTCCAGATTTGGATCCAGGCTTCACAGCTTGATTCATCTGTCCCAATCCATCTGTCCTTCTTGCCAGCCAGAAGCTGCTTCCAGGCAGACTATGGTAGGTCTGAAATTGCTGAAATAAGACACAGTTCGGGTTCAGAGCTGTTGCTTGTACAGCTCCCTTCCTGATCCAAGTTAGCCCATTGCAGTCAGCCCTGCTACGCACCATACACAGCGCTAAAATCCTACGCCCTGTCCGCTCGCTACTTCTGGAGGCTGACAGATTTATGCTGGGAAGTGAAGAGCTGGGGAACTCAGAGGAGTGACTATTCCCGCTCCAGGGAAACAGCTTGAGAGATTTTTCCCCAAACCTTAGGGAATCCCTTGCTCGCTATGGGCAATCCTAAGGACCAGGCAAAGCAACAGGAAAATGGAATATGTGTTGTGTTCATAGATAATGCTGGTGAAGGGAGCACCTGGCATGCTGGGGGAGGGTGAAGGTTGGATCAAAAAGGGGAATATGGCCACAATACAAAGCATTTTGGGCCTCCCGCTCCTGAACCATATTACCCCTGTTTCAGCCCTGTGTATGCCAACCCTAGTTGCACAAGCAGAGAGAGGAGAAACCACTTCTGCCAGTGCCACAGCTGATGACTGTGGGCCCAGCTTGGGCAGCCTTCTCCTTCTGCTCCAGCTCAATCCTCAGAGGACAAGCCAGCCCCAGATCTGTCGTCCCAGTTGCCTTTGCGCTTTGTCAGGCCGCCCAGCTTAGGGATTTCCCCTCCCTCCCTTTCTTACCCAGCACCGCAGAAATCCCACCCTGCGTCGGCATCTGTGCGTGCAGGAGGTGGGAAGGGAGGAGCGGGCGATGGACTCAGGGAGGGGCTGCTAAGGGTCTGCAGCTCCAAGGCCCAGCATCTCTCCCAGTGTCTAGACACCAGCTGCCAGGTTGCCATGGAAACGCTCAACTTGGGCGGATGGGCAGGAGCGTAGGGGTCTCCAGAGAGAAGGGAGTGGTGTAGCATGAGGGTGGGGAGAGAAAAAAGGAGATGCTCCTCGCGAATGCGAGGTGTTAACCCTGTTACAGCTACGTTTGCAAATACTTCTGCTTCCTGGAGAATCGGGAAAGGAGCGGCTGTCCTTTTTTCCACTGCTGTTTCCTTCTTACACACGGAAGCAGCCAAACCTGAAGGCTGAGACAAATGACATGCCAGCTGCTGGCAGGTGTGAGATCACTGCCCATTGATAGCACTTTGGACCCAGATTTCCCACATACAGCACCTATGACACTGGGCCACTGCACTCAGATACAGTGGGAAGAAGCCTACCAAAGTGGTTAGGTTTTTCAGACAGTCATAGCACTCTCTCAGCTGCCATCACAGCTACAGTCAAGTGCATCCCAAGGATGACACAGTAGCTGAAGGGGACGCAAAGGAGCCTTTCTTGGTGTCTAAAGCTGTCTGCTTTGGAGTCAGACAGCTGGCAATGAGGTCTCCCTAGGGCCTTTTCTTCTCCAAGCTAAACAAGCCCAAATCCCTCAACCTTTCCTCGTTGAAGAGGTACTCCAACCTTTCGGTCATCTTTGGATCTGCTCCAACAGCTCTGCATCTTTCTTGTTCTGGGGGCCCCAGGCCTGGAAGCAGTACACCTCACAGGGGCAGAGCAGAGGGGGACAACCCTGTCCCTCTCCCCACTGGCCACCTCTCTTTTGATGCAGTCCAGTATAATGTTGGCCTTCCAGGCTGCAAGCATACACTGCTGTCTCATGTGTGGCTTTTCATCCACCAAGACACCTAACTCCTTCTCTGCAGTGCTGCCCTCAATGAGTTCTTTTCCCAGTTTGTACACGTATCTGGGATTGCCCGGGCCCAAGTGTAACACTTCACATTTGGCTTTGTTGAACCTCATTAGATTAATGTGGTCCTAATTTCAAGCTTTTCCAAGTTCCTCTGGATGGCATCCCTTCCTTCTATTGTGTCAACCATACTACTCAGCTTGATGTCATCAGCAGATTTGCTAAAGGTGCACTCGATCCCGTATCTATGTCACTGAAAACCATATTGAAGAGCACCAGTCCCAAGATGGAACCCTGGGATCACCACTCATCACCAGCCTCCACTTGAACAAAGAGCCTTTGACCGCAACTCTCTGGCTGTGACCATCCAATCAACTTTTTATCTACCAAATAGTCCGGTTTTCAAATCCATGTTTTTCCAGTTTAGAGACAAGGATGGGATGCAAGACCACACCAAAAGCCTTGCATAAGTCCATGCAGATGGCAACAGTTGCACTTCCTTTGTCCACTAATGCTCTCACTCCATCATAGAAAGCCATCAGATTGGTCAGGCATGATCTGCCCTTGGTGAAACCATACTGTCTGTTTCAGTTCACCTTCTTGCTCACATGTGCCTTAACATCTCTTTCTGGAGGATCTCTTCTATGATCCTCCTAGGCACACCTCCTAGACACACACGTGAGGCTCACCAGCCTATAGTTCCCCAGATCTTCCTTTCTCCCTTTCTTAACAATGGGAAAGATGGTTCCCTTTTTCCAGCCAACAGGGGCTTTGTCTGGCAGCCATAACTTTTCAAATATGATGGAAAGTGGCCTTGAAACCTCATCAGCCAATTCCGTCAGGACTCTGGGATGCATGTTGTTCAACCCCATAGACTTGTACATATGAGAGGTATGGAAAGCACGACTGTCAGTGAAGACTGAGGTAAAGAACTCATTCAGTGCCTCAGTCTTCTCCGTATCTGTTGAAGCCAGATGTCTCTTCTCATTTATCAGAAGAGATATACTCTGTCTGTCTCTTCTGATGCATGTAGCTAAAGAATCCCTTCTTGTTATTTTTCACATCTCCTGCCATGTTTAATTCCATCTGTGCATTGGTTTTCCTGATCCCATCTCTGCATGACTGAATGGCATCCCCATATTCTTTCCTGGCCACCCACCCTTGCTTCTCCTGCTTGTACATTTCTTTCTTTTCCCTCAGTTTGGTCAATACATTCTTGCTCAGCCATGCCAGTTTCCTGCCTCCTCTGCTTGATGTCTTACACTGAGGGATGGAGAGCTCTTGTGCTCTCAGAAAGGTGTCCTTAAGGACCTGCCAGCTCTGTTCTGCTCCTTTGTCCCTAAGGACAGTTTCCCAGGAGTACTTATTCAATGGTTCCTTAAATAGCCAGAATTTCACTCCTGACTCTGCACTTTGTCCAGCCCACATTGCTCAAAATCACACACTTGATCGTGGTATGGTCACTACAGCCCAGACTGCCTCAAATTGTAACATCCTTAATGATATCTGCAGCGCTGCTGAGCACCAGGTCCAGTAATGCCTTACCACTGGCTGGTCTGTCCAGTATCTGGACCAGGACATTATCCTTAATGAAAGCCAGGAGTCTCCTGGCTTGCTTGCAGCTTGCTATGTTGATTTCCCAGCAGACATCTGGGTGGTATGAAAGCCTGTGAGTGATGCCTCTTGTAGCTGAAGCAAGAAGACCCAGTCAACAGGCTCCCTGTGATCAAGCAGAGTGTAGTGAACCTTGACTACCAGATGTCCTTTATTGCTCCAGTCCTTAATTTTAGCCCACAGCTCTCAGTCTGGTCATGGTTATTTCTCAGAGCTTCACAGTCTATCTACTTCTTAACATAGAGTGCAACTCTCTGGCTCTTCCAACCTTGCCTATCCCTTCTAAAAAGCTTATTATATAGGATATAATACCTAAATCATACACTTATGACACACACAGATCTTTGTGAAACTTAAGAGCCTTCTCCATTGTGACCTTCCCAAATTTCTACAGGCAGATAGCAGTGTATTTATGTGATCTTTATCATCATAACAATGGCCTAACTCACAATGATGGTGGTATTTAATTCTTGTGGCCTCCCAGTGGGGAAGAAAGGGCTTTTATCTGCATTTTAGAGAGCACAGTGTGAGGAGTTGGGATGTGGTATACCCAGAAGGCTGAGTGTTTTCGACTCTTTCAGCAGCACCTTCATAGTGGCAGCAGCTTGGTCCTGGTGCTCAACAAAAAGGCCTGAGATTTCTGAAATTCCCCAGAGTCCTAATTTCAGGCCCAAACTGGAAGTGCGACAATGTCAGCAGTATTCCCAATCAGCCATCACAAGATGGCAGGCAGAAGAACAGCAATCATTACTTTACCTCTCTGAAATATGAATTCCTGAGAAGAAATAACACAGCATTTGTTCTTTGCTCTTCACATTCCCTACCCCTGTAGATTTCACAAAGGTCCTGCAGACCATAAAGGCAACTCTTTTTAATTCATTAAATACCTTGTGGTTCAAACAGCTTGAATACAGAGGTTTTTACTGGCTTCCAGCTGTGGAATCTAACACTTGGCAGCTGCTCTTGGCATATGCATTGAAAAACAAGATGTCCCCACCTCATACAAGAGCACTCTTGTGTCACCCACCTTTTCCTCCTTGTTGGATTAAATGCTGGAGAATGGTCCGGAAATGGGGAATTCACAAGATGCATCCATTTATTCTCTAGCCTCTCTACTGGTGTTGCCCTGTGAGATCATAGGGGAGAAACTGGAGGAAAGACAAGAGGGAATGGAAATACCCAGAACTCGTCATGGGCAAGTGAGCCAAAAGTAGCCTGACTGAAGTGATTACTAGTGATTCCTGTACAACCAGGACAATCCCAGAAAAGTAATTAATTCAGGAAATGAAGCTTACAGCACTTTGGAGATGGAGGTGCACATTTGGAAAGTCCTGGCAGATGTACAGAGAGTGACAGCTCTGCTGATCAGCCTGGCAATTGTGGTAGGATCAGTAGGGGAAAAAAATGAACCCAAAACAGTGGCAGCCTGCTGGCATTCATGCACTGCTGATCCTGAAATAAAGAGGGCTCAGGAGAGGAAGGAAACATGCAGTGCTGGAGCCTTTGGGTCTCAGTCTTCAGCTCCTACCCACCTTATCACATGGGACAGGCTGTGAGGTTTCTCTCCTCCCCTGCTTTGGCAAAATTGGCAAGGGAAAAGAGGCCAGAAGAGGAAATTTTCTGTAATTGCAGCAAAAAGGTCTAGAAATTCCTTTGGTGCATCCAGAATTAATGTGCTGCTCCTCCCCTTGTTCTCCTCCCCTTTCAGCTGTCACTGACAGGAAAACAAATTGCTGCAGCCCTTACTACAAGCCACACTCCTGCCTCCCTTCCCCCAGTCCAAAAGACATGTGCCATTCATAAGCTGCCTGACTGCTGGTCTCCATTATTAAACCCTGGAAGGCTGATAAATTGGGGATTCGTGGAGCCTGCAAGCCTCCAACAACTCAGATTGCCATGGAAACCAGAGGCAGCCTCCATCTCCAGCAGAAATGATATTGATCTAGCTGAAGGCAGGGAATTACAATCAAGGAGAGGAAATAAAATGTCTCTTTTTCTTCCTTTTGCTATCCTCCAATTTCGTGCTGAAGCGAAAGGGAAATTTCATTTAGAGATCATTAGTTTGTTTCACTCTGTCTTCATACAGCAAAGCTCTGCAAATTTGATGCTAAAATGAATTAAATACTTGTTGTCAGGCTTTCCACAGCCATTTTGTTGATAACTGCCGCCAGCAGTTGCAATGTAACCAACACCAGCTCTTTGTATCAAATATATTAATATTTCCCATATGCAGACCTGTAGGATCCCAATGTGTTTTGTGCAGAATAGGCATCAAAACACTCCCACAGCTTTCTGGGAGGCAGTTTGGCATTAATGCTATTTCCACTGAAATTTTTGAGAGCCTTTGCTCTTCTTTTCAATGGAGGAGGTCTTCACATGTGCTGTGAGAGCCTCAGGAAGAGACGCTGTGAACCAAGAAATCTTGTAGAGAAATCCCCACCTGGAGAGATCACGAAGTGGCATTGCTGGTGCAGAACAACTCTTAAATCCAAATCCCTTCTTTGGGACTGCTTAATCAAAGCTCTCCATGTCTGGAAAGAGCAGGAATAACAGCACCCATCTTGAAGAGGTGGATAGGTAATTGGGCACTGTTTGATATAACCTTGCAAAGGTCTGATCCTCTCTGGTTGGGGACCTCTTTCCTTGGGTGCCTGTGACAATGTCTAAGGACTGTGATGTGAGCTTATCTTGCAGCAGAAGGCCAGGCAGCATAATTGCCTCTTCTGCTCTAAGAAATCTCTTGCTGTGAAAGAGGCAGCAGCTAGCATCATGAATTCTAGTTTTAGTCTAATTATGGCAGCTTTAAAGAAGAAACAAGCACACCAACAACAAAACACAGCAAAGCGATCTTCTAGGTTCACTCTCACAGGAGGGACATTCCATCCTCCAATGAGAGCACTACACCAATTGCACCAAGGTGGCTGCCCCATGGTGGCCATTTCAGATTAATTGGCTTTTCAAAATAACAGTTCCATTAGGAAGGTAATGAATTTGGTCTCTTGGAGCAGAGTGGCTGCAGAAGCCAGGGACACCTTGTAGGGGCACAGCCAAGTTATAGCACCCAAAATGGTGGTGCAGCAGGTTCCCCTTGGTTCTTACTGGCAAAGTTGAAGCTCCTCTGTATGGTTCATGTAGTCTTATCTGAAGCATAAACTTGACCAGGCCTGAGCCCCTCAGAGCCACTCAGAAACTGTACTGAAGCGGAGCCAATGGCACCCCTCTGTTCTGTGCTAGTGTTGCCTTCCTTGGTCCTATGGATGGTGTTTTTCCCTGCAAAAGTTCTTGGCTCAGGTCCCACATACTGGTTGCAGAGTGGTGGTGTGGGATATCCATGTGAATGAACACATCTCTGTCGCTTTTCCTCTCCTACCGGAGCTGTTCCACTTCCATAAGTCATTAAATATTCATTACGCCAGAGAAGAAGATTGATTCTGTAGTCTGGTAGTAAGGACTCTCATCTGGAAAGGGGGAGACCAAGCTCTACATCTTGGTCCCAATAAGTAATAAATAATTTATATGAAGTGGAACAACCACAGCGAGAGGCATCGGGGGAAAAATCCAGCACAACCAACAGCCTACTGTCTTCCTTGCTAAGCTTACTGGATTTCATTTTCCTGATGTAGGGCACGGACTGATACTGTCTTCTGCCACTTCAGAAGACCTCACGTGCTTGCTACTATAAAAGCAGACAAAGGTTTCTTTTACTACTTTCATCTAGAAATCCTACAATTCCTGGTACTGGTATGTTATGTTTGATTTTGACAAATTAAAGGAATCTTTAATGAAAACAAGTTTCACAGAAAAAAAATCAAGCCTGGCAGGAGTCAGAAGCTCTGCGTGGAGGCAGTCTGAACTGCAGCAAGGCTCAAGTCCTCTGTTTAACAGAAACACGTGTACTTGTTTTGCTAGAAATGAGGACTAGAACCATGCTACATCATTCAGGAATGACTGGAATTTTCTTCTTGTTCCCTCAGGTAGAAATCAGTGACTCCATCCATCTTTCTCAGTCATTTGGCTTCAGCCATGAAGGTTTCTAGCCTGAGGCAGAAAGAAACATTTTATTTCTCATTCTGTGTGTCTTTATTGAGAGCAGTGAACAGTATTGGGTTAGTATCTCTTGAGACCAAATCTAGTCATTCACTCACAGTACTGCTGCTGTACAGTGGCAGTGCTGTGTGTTTCTTCCCAGTGCCTTGCTGCTGGGCTGTACGTGTGTTAGGGAGGTTGTGTCACAGACAGGAGTTGAAGTTAGTTGCTGTGCCTGGGGCTGTGTTTGTCCACACTGTTAGGTCTCCAGATAAGGAACTGGCAGTAGTGCAGGGAAGGGTTTGTGCTACACTACCTTCATACACAAATAAAAGTTTAAGGATGTGCCAAAACCATTGCTGGTTCTTACCAGTCCCACTGACTTGCCAACATGCAGTACCCTGTGAATGCAGCAAAGTTGCCCCCACTTCTGACCACAAGTGAAAACAGAAGGCCAGTATTCATAGAATCACAGAATCATATAATCACAGAATGGCAGTTGGAAGGGTCTCAAGGATCATCATGTTCCAGTATGCATGCTTCAGGATGTGTTTCCAACAGCTAGATCAAGAACCAGATCAGGCTGCTCAGGGCCCCATCCAACCTGGCCTTGAACACCTCCAGGGATGGGGCATCCACAACCTCTCTGGGCAACCTGTTCCAGCACCTCACCACTCTCAATGAAAAAATTTTCCATGACATCTGATCTAAATCTTCCTTCTTGTAGTATAAAACCATTTCCCCTTGACCTATCATCCAGTTCCAACCCCCTGCAATGGGCAGAGTTGCCAGTAACTAGATCAAGCTGCCCAGGATCCCATCCAACCTAGCCTTGAATGCCTCAGGAATGGGACATCCACAGCTTTTCTAGGCAGCTTGTGCCAGTAACTCACCACCCTGAGTAAATAATTACTTCTTAACTTCCAACTTATATCTCCTCTCTTTTAGTTTAAAACCATTCCTCCTCATCCTACCACTATTGGACCACATAAAATGTTGGTCTCCATCTTGTTTACAAGTTCCCCTCAAATACTGGAAGGGCCACAATGAGGTCACCCTACAGCCTTCTCTTCATCAGGCTGGATCAAGTCCAGCTTCCTCAGCCTTTTTTTCACAGCCGAGGTGCCCTCTGATCATCTTTGTGGCCCTCCTCTTGGTCTGCTCCATCAGCTTCTTGCACTGGATGCCCCAGGCCTGAATGCAGATGGAGCCTCAGGAGAACAGAGGGGGAAAATCACATAGCCTGCTGGCTATCCCTCTTCTGTATTACAGTAGAGCACTGAGCATCTCACAGTGGAAGAAACAAATTGATCATTTGCAAGCAGATCTGAGATGAAGACCACAGACTTCCTCAACTCATATTTATTTCTGAAGTGCAGTATGGCAGACTCCAGCCCAGGGCTGGATCTCCAATGACTTCTCTTGTTTCATCTCTGATGACTGAAGATTATTCTGAATCTCTTACAACACCAGTGCTAAAATAACAGGTGAAATCCTAGCCTTACTTAACTTGGTGAGGTTTACATTTCAGCCCTATAGCAGCAGCTGCCATTGGTGAGAGTTGCTTCCAAACAGTCTGTAAAATATGGAAGTAAGGAGGGAGGAAGAACAGGAGCTTGGAAGAGAAATTTTGGGATAGGCAACACAGACTGTCAGGGATAGGATATATACTGTTTTATGCCTAAACCCTGACTGAATGTGGGGATAAAGTATTAAAATTCATCAAAATACTAGGCAGTTATGGACTTTATCCACACAAGCTTGCATTCAAACCTTCCTCCTCCTTCTTAGAGGTTTGCATCATTTCCAAATCAACAGGTGCTCAAATCCCTTAAGAACCACAAAGGGTATTCCAACAGTACTTTGCACCGCCTCAATTCTAATTATTTTTATCCCATTTTCCATCTCTTCCATCAGTTATCTAGTAAGGTCTTCAAAACATTTTTTATGGCTTCTAATACAGTTCTACCAAAGTCAGCAGCACTGGGGAATGCTACTGTGGACTGTCCACAGCTCCTACTCCTGCCGTCCCATCCCTTTCTCTGTACATGAAATGCACTGTCAATTATGGTTCTGCAGCACTGCACAACTTTAACATAAGGATTGGGATACTCTTCTAAACATTAGAGAAATTTTCGTCTTCATTAAGCCCTGTAGGTTACAGGTAATGTCCAGTCATCATTAATAGCATTCCCAATTACTGCGTCTTGCCGGAGGAAAATGAAGAGGTTGACTAGTGTCTGTTTTCTTTCATAATGAAAAGAGGACTCATCTGCTATTGCCTTGAGGTACAGCTGGAAAGTGTGTGGTCATTTGAACACTGGCTAATTGGGACCTTATGACCTCTATTGAAGACTTATTTACATGAAGCCTTGAGTCTCACTGTTCGTATCATTAGGATAACGGTATTTTCCTTTGCATTTCTTGTCCTTGTCCAGTTCTGTAGTTCTTTCCCTGAATATTCTGCAGCCCAGCAAAGGGCTGATGTCCAGCATGGGCTCCTGGCTGCCAGGATTTCAGCTGAGATTTTCAGCCCTGGTCCAGTGCTGCATGCTGACAGTTACAACGGCCACAGAAAAGAAAACACAGCATTTCCACAGACTACGTATTCACCGTTGGAGATTGTAAAGCCAAGGCTCTGTATATGATATAGGGTATTAGAGCTAAAGGATATGCAAAGGGATCCTCTAATTGGGAATGCAGGACTAAGAAGAAAACCATGGTTCTACTAGCCTGCAAAACCAAATTCCCCTTCAGACAAAAGCTCGCAGCACTCTCTATTACTTTATTTTTTTCCATACATTATCACTATCCATCTCCTCTATTTTCTGCCTGAAAAACATTCAATACCAAGAGAGAGAAAAACTAGGGAACAAGGAAGTCCTCCTTTATGTCTGCCTGCAGAATTAATGTAGCCTTGAGAAATACGCTGTGCCTAGAGATTGCTCAAATTAAGCCTGCATGAGTTGGGGTTTTGGAGGGTCTATTGGAAGTTCAGAACTGGAGCTAGAACCTACCCAAGAAGCCAACTCTAGAAGCTGTCTTCATGTCAGTCACTGACTTGTAGGCCTCCTGACACTAGTTGCATTTCCTTGGTTCTCTCAGCCACTGCCCAATCTCAGAGACAACTACATGGCTGAATATATTGCTGCTGTGCTTTTACAAAAAGGACACCTTTCAAATGTAAAATGGATCTGCATGTCATTGCAGTCACCCATGATCATAGGGTAGCTATGTCCAAATAATAAAGATGTTAGCGAGTATGATGGTAGGAATTAAGAAAAACACAGAAGAAATAACGCCCTTCTGGAAATACATGACAAGTACAGCCTTATCTGGATTATTCTATGTAGTGTATGTCACCCAGTTTCACAAAGAACATTTGTAGATTTAAGGGGAGTTCAGAGAAATCAACAAAGCCTGGGAGTTCTTTCATACAAAAAAACAATTGAAAACATTGTGTTTCTGTCAGGAAAGAGTGAAATAGCAATATGCCATCTGTGCATATGCATATACAATACACTACATACAATAAGCAACAACATAATGTAGGGCTATCAGAAGCTTTTGTTCTCTCTGTGATGAACACATGTAAAGAAAGATATTTCAGGCAATGATGTCCAATTCATCGGTAATCTTTCCAGACATGGTACAGTTGGTTGGAGTTGGGAAAGCTGTTGACACTTAGTTAATCATATATTGTGTATTTATATATATGCCACATAAAGCCCTAGTTATAATTAGTATTGAAAGAGATAATACATCACACTTTAGCTGTTAAATCAAATTCTAAGTGGCTGAGGACAGAGATGGGTCCTAGAGAGGCAGATTATGCCACATCTGCCTATAGCAGCATTTGATGCTGGCCACAGCTAGAGAAATACAGTAAGTGAATGTTAGGTCTGAATTGTCTTGGCAGCTTTTATGTCCCTCTGCAGTTATTCTGTAACTTCACCCTGCCAGACTCCATAGAGCTGCCGCAGAGATTGGAAGTGATCGCTGAACTGCCCCTGGTAATCCAGTATTAATGCACCTATTATGCAACACTCAAGGAATGTTTAACTAATCTGATCCCTCTGACCTGCTGAACCTTCCCAGTCCCATTTCTTTCTGCAGTCATCTGTACCACTGAGTCAGTACCACTGCCTTTAGAATGACTCTCCTCAGAGCTGTAAATCCCAACTGATACTCTGCAAGCTTATATCTGTCTGAAAAGTTCAGCCTACTTGATCCCAGTGTAAAGAGATGACACTGGTGGTGCTGCAGAGCACAGCTGGGAGCTACAGCAAACAGCTGCCATTTAAATTAAAGTGCCTGTCAGCTGTGTCCAAGAGTCTGCTATTCAAAACTTCCAAAGCTAAAAATTTAGTTATCATTTTTGGTAGAGGGGCTTCCTCCCATGTGAGGATTTTGGAGCATTATCTGAGGATGGTCTGTAGCAGGTCACTGTGGAAGACATTGTAACAAGGAGGCAGTGATTGAAAGCATGATCTAAGCAAAGTTTAACCATGGGTTTTGGCTGCAGAGACCTGTGTTAGTGTTGAGTGGCCACTACATAATACAAGCACATACTACGACATCAGTATGTACTGCCTTCAACACCTCTGCATGTACTGCTTGAAGGAGGTCTTTCCTATGGAGATTTGCAAGAGTATAACGCTCTTAGCAAACCTTACTGTATGCATCATATAGAAAGTTCAGTATTGCACATGTGCAAGACTTTGTCCACTTGTGAGAATGCTATGTAGATGTAATCAACAGTGAGGCTGTTGTTTACAGCCTCCCTGTGGACAGGAAATCCAAGCAGCATGATGTGATCAGTGAGGAGCAGCTCACCTGATACAGCAGCAGCTGTGGTTCTCAGCATTAAGAAGTGTCAACTTTCCTGTAATTTCTGTCCTTCACAAAATAGACTAGTTAACCACTCCTGAGTGTCCATGACTTTCTGAGGCTTCCTTGGTCCAAAACAGTGATTAACCTGCTTTTCTTGGGAGGCATTTTCCAGAGTCATCCCACACAGTGACATCAGTAAATATGTCTAGTGACACCTAGAATTTCATTGAAAGAGGTCAGGTCTTGCTTTACCACCAGCACTGTCCACATGTATACTGGGCAAGCAGCATCTCTTTTGAAAAGACACATACATGGGACCAGAGACAATATTTCACTCTGCAACACAGAAGGAAATCTGCATCCATTACAGGTGATGTGTAAGTTTCCTACTGTCTGGAAAATTCTGCTCCTCACAGGACTGTTACACAATACATACCCATCTAGGCACAATTCAAAGACTAAAATTTACAGAGGATTAGGCACATATTTTGTCACCCTGGAGCACGTTGCAGGTAACCTAAATTGCATTTATATTCTTACTTTTTTGGTTGAGTAATACTACAGAAAGGAAAATGCTGGTATGCTTGCTTAGAGTGGTTCCCTCTGGGGCGCTCCGGGGAGGACTAGTGCATTTACATTGCTTTCCTCAGCTGCCAGGTGTAGCAGCAGAGATAAGCTCAAGTGAAACAGGAATGTCAGTGAGGTTGTTCGGTCTCCTGGCAGCTACCCATGAGCCACAACTAAAATTCTAGTTATACAACTGCAATCCTCTTGCACAGCGCAGGCTGTACTCTCTCACTCTTACACGGACAGTCCTTCCTTCCAAACCTTTATCAAGCCAGTGCTCTCTAGATGCAGCAAGTATTGTCCTTCAATCAATACAGTGAATGAGCTAAAAACAAAGAACTTATTCAGCTATAAACCATGAAAAACGATCTATAGGGACTTGCTGCCTCCAAGGAAATGAAGATGGTGCATCCTAGTGTTCCTTGCTTGGAGGGTACAGGGCCCCGGGGGGAACTGTGGGCTCGCACACATGCAAGACAATTGACATCTGGTTGATTTTTCATCTCAGCCGTGAAACTACTCCATTGTACAGCTATTTCATCAAGCAAGAGAAAGCATTCTTCATTTCCCAACAAAAGAAGACCAGTTTGTTTCCTTAGGCACAATTTACTCTTTCACTTTTCTGGGCTTTGTTGTATCCTTACCTGACAACTTGAGAGTGCTTTTGAAGTGAGAGCTAGCCAAGTTTAAAGATGAGGCTTGAAAACCTGCTAAATTACAAAGAGAATCTAACATTGTGTGATATTCACCTCTTCTCCTTGTAAGGCTCACAGTATCCCTTCTTCTGTAATTTGCTGTGCTGGATGCTGATCTCACTTCAAAGCCATGTTAATATAGATTCTTTCCCATGACTCTGATGTACACTCTACAGATTTAAGTCAGTGCAACCTAGATGTAATATGTCTCACCTCTCCATCCATATGTAAGATATAAATTCCTTCCAGTCAGTTTTTCATTTTGACCTGTTGTCTAGATCGTCATTTAAGGCAATCTCTCTAAGCATAATTCTAGCACCAAAGGGACAAAAGCTGGATCATAACTAGCAAGTCAATCGCCTCTTATTATTATCTCGACAAGGAGGCTCAAATAAGAGAACACCTTTTTGACATGCAAGTCATCCACCATGAAAAGAACAGAAAGATGTCCTTACATCAGTCCCCCACAGCCATTGAACAATGCCCACTGACTCATTTCATGGTTTCCTCAGGTTGGAATCTGTCTACTTTTCTCAGAGGTGATACACTGAGGATTGCTTAGAAACTGCCCTACTTTACAATTGGGAATGCCCACGATATGAGAACAACTAATATTGGATCAGGACAGTTGGTTGAAGTCATTTCCTAAGCCACTGCCAAAATACAGGTTGAATATGTGGAACTGAATAACAAAGAGGGTTGAGGTTTGTCAGGGGAATTAGAGTATTGCATGAAGAATCACCCAGCCTCCCTCCCACTCCAGAAACATTAAATATTAAGCATTAAAATATCATGCAGTTCTCTTTATCCATTAATTAGCCCTTTCCTCTCTTCTTGTCTTCTTTGTCCTGCCTTTTGATGAAGACCAAAAAAATCTCCTTGGCTGCTTCTTGCGTTTGCCCATTGGAAGATATCCACAGATAACACGATGTAGCCTCTATCTACAGCCTGTAGTAAAATTCAAGGCAGATGAACATCACTGTGCAAAAGTAGCACGGTCGGCACGCCTCACCGTAGTGGCAGCCAAGCACGCTATGGCAACCAGCCAACCAATGACACTGGCAAGGAGCCAGTTTGATTTATTTTTGGCAGCCTGACACTGCATTCTACTACTGTGCCAGTCTTCAATCACAGAAAACGATAAGAGATGACCTTTGAAATCCAAGGGGACAACTTCTGGGAGAAGGGGACTGATGGAGCTGAAAGAGGGTCTGTCCCTAGGCTGGCAGAGTACTGGAGTGGCAGATGTTTGGTAGCCCTCCCTCCTTCAAGAACAATCAGCTAGTTCAGCCGTGCCAGCAACCACTGGTATGGTTGCTGATATGTTCACTGGGCAAAGACTGGGAGAAAGGTCGAGACACAGTAAATGTCTTTAAGGCTATGAGAGGTGTAAGTACCAACAGAGAGAAACAGAGAGGTTTAAAGAGATGAGAGGGAATAATAGAATGAAGATAAGCAAAAGAGAATTTAGGCTTTCTATCAGGAAATATCTCCTGTCTGTGGGATCTTTGATACTGTGACGGTACTCTTCTGTGGAAGATGCTTTGAAGAAAAAGCAGCTCCTTATTATTCTGGACAACGTGCTGTAGAGCATATTGCGGAACACAACCTAGCATCCTCAAAGAGGTGGACAAGAAGGCTTATTTAATCTATTTTTTCCATTTCCTTCTTGCGTTGCTCTGGGGGCATTTTACCCAGTTGCTTGACACTGTAACTAGAAGACTGATATCATCCTTAAATAGGAATTTAGGAAAAAAAAATAAAAATACCTATATTCATTAACATTTTAAAGAGAATATCAGTTTAACTGTGGCCACACACCTTCTATATTTGCTTTGTGCAAACATTTGTAGGCTTGAGTATTACTGCGTGCATATCAAATGAGTCAGAATAGATGCACATACTGGCCTTGAACAATCAAGTAATCATGGAAAACTCATTTTTAAATACATATTTGATTGTAGATTTTGTAACTTACTCTGTTGGCTAGTTATTTACATAAGCAGCAGTATCACGTGCAAATGTGTATTAAATTGTAATGTTCCCACTTCAAATGATGTTAAGGGCAACAAGACCATGGGGAAGATACCTGCAAATGATTCAGAATACTGAGTAAAAAATATATATATATATTTCATTACTGATCACTGCAAACAGGTAAAATTAAGCAGGCGAAGTAACCCTAATGCTACAGATTGCCCATCTTTTTCCATTACAGAATATTAATCTGAATAAAAATGGGATGTTAATTCAAAGGAGAATAACTATTCCTATTTAGGAATAAGGCACTCTGAATCTTAACCAAGAGTTAATTTGCACTGATTATTCTGTGTACACAGGGCCCCAAAACACTGATTTACTCTGTTCTATTTTTACCAGTGATGTTTATACCTTTGCCCATGTATTAAAAAAAAGCAAGTACAGCATGCAACATACCAAATTAGATTTCTCAAATCATATACCATTTATTTTGACACTCAACTCATCATATAAAGTGAAGGACAAAAGGGACAGAGACCACAAAGAGCCAACATGCTGAATGCAAATTCAAGGTTTATCTCTAGAAATGTTTAATTGAAAGATGGTAAAACAAGCACCCCTTTGTTGTTATGCACTTTCAGCTTAGAGTCACACTCCTCAAAGCAGTTCCCCTTGTCTACACATTAAGTCAGAATTGTATTGCACAAGCTCTTCCCTGAGTACTTATCTGTCCTTTTGAATAAATACTTCCTTGTCTTTCCACTTTGCTGAGTGGGTGCAGTCACCTGGAGCCCTGAGTTAGCTAGGAAACTCAGAAGCTTAAGTGTAGAATTGGAATTGTCATTTTGGAAGGGAAGTCATAAAACAAATGAAGAAAAAACATCAGTAAGTCTGGATGTAGAGGCTCTCTAACATTTGCATAAGGCTGTTTATGCAAATCAAGGTGATAGACTACATTTTTTTCCTCAACAAGCTATTGATTGCAGAGTGCCTTCTACAATTGGGTATCTAATGAAAGTGGAGGGCAGTTATGCTTTGCACTGCCTCTTGATCAAGTACCTGCCTCTGATGTACTGTTTCTTTTACTTATGTTGTTCTTTGATAATTTAAGGAAGGAAGAACAAGAGCAAAAACATCCTCAGATCTTTGATGTTTTCTACATATTTCAGTATTGTAATTCAGCATCAGTTCTTTTTTATGGTTTGCAAACAATATGCTACTGTCAAAAGTGTTCACGTTTGCCTCTCAAAACTTTTGACTTCTTCCCAGGGGACCTAGTTAAACAGACCTGCAGCTTGGTCAGGAGAAAGAGTTGGAAAACACCTCCTAGACTGACTGTTTGCATTCAGCTCTCTCTTCTGTCCTCATTCAATGAGCTGTCAGGGCCTTTAATCTTCCCTTTCCTACCTGATCCTATTATCACGTGGGTATAACCTAGCTGACTTATGTCTGAAAGCTTCATGCAATTGATATGTATGGTTGTACAGGCTGTTGTGCAGGCTGCTCCAAGCAGAGAGACTAGAAGTACTACTTGTGTGAATGAAACTATTAGTGATGCTGATAATAGGTCGGGGTTGTTGTACCCATGATCTCAGCCATTCTTAGACAGATGGAAAAAAGACTCTGTTCCTTCTTCACCATTTCACCAGCAAGGCTAAATGGATGCAATATGAGATTGCTTTTCCCATTTGATTCTCAGCTCAAGCTAGCAGCCTCCAGTGAGCTGCTGTCAGCCTGGGTTGTTTTGCTGCCCCACTGGAGCTGCCATGTGTTAGTATGATTGGGGAAGTCCATCTCCCTCTGTGCAGAGCTTGGTAATTCTCCCAGGCTCCTCCAGGCCCCACAGCTGACTGACCCTCTCCCAGCACCATGCAGAAAAGGACTAGATGGCACCTCCATCCAGGGGAACAAGAGCCTCAAGAAGAGATGGAGTCTTTCCAGAAGATGTTGGGAAGCAGAGGTAAGGGTGTTAAAGAAAAGCATGCACATCCACCACCCACAAAACCTATCAAAGGTATTAATTCCCTCTTTCACTTTGATTCCTACAGTGGAATCGGAGATCTCAGAGGCATCTGTAAGAGACCAAGGCAGGCACCCATTTCTGGAGAGGCCCACTCCCTACCGAGGCGCCCACTCACCTGTCTTCTCTTCGGTTTGGCTGCTCTCCACTGTCTCCATTTGGGGTTGCGCTGTTGCCTTGGCAGTAGCATCCTCTGCGGCAGGGGTGGTGGTGGCAGTGGTGTCAGCAGCAGGCACGTCGGCTTGTTTAGGCTCCTCTTTGTCTTGGGCTTCGTCAGCCTTCAAGGATGGCGAGTTATCAGTGGAAGCTTTAGTGGCACTTTCCGTTTCAGCGACGGCAGCGGGTTTTTCCTCCGAGGAGGCAGCAGGAGTGGCAGCCTGAGGGGCTGGCTGCTCTGAGCCCGTGTCAGCGGCTCCATTACCTTTTTTCTCCTCTGCTGGTGCGCTGCTGTCTTTGCTGCCCTCATCCACCTGGGCACTGTCAGCAGCGCTGGCCTCTGTGGCAGCGGAAGCCTCACTCTCTTTGTTCTCAGCCGCTCCGCCAGCAGGGCCTTCGTCCTTCTTGTCGGCGGCCTCAGACTCGGATGCAGGGGCATCTGCCTTCTTCTCTCCCTTGAGCTTTTTCCTTGTTATGTGTCCACGGAAGCTGGCCTGGATTTTGGTGGCTGCCTTATGAGCTTTATCTTCTGGTTTGATGCCATCTTGCTCAATCTTTTGGTCCCCGTCCTCATTTTTTTCAACCTTAGAAGAAGAACAAGGGAGGAAGGCAGAGGAGAAAACAGATTAGGTAGGTTAAGACTACTCCAGGTGCAGCCCAGGCCCTTCTTTAATTGGGAATGTCCCGCCTTCCCCTCCCACTAACAGGTGGCATGTTTGGAAGCAGCCCTTCCATTTGGTATGGGTTTGAGGCCAGTGGCTCTTATTTCATCCTACAGCTGGGCAGACACAGGGCATTTGTGAAATCCATCATCTCTGCTAGTGATGCTCAGAGCACCTTGGCTGTGTGGAAAGGCTTGCACTAGCTGGGTTGTCACTATTGCCATGATTTATTTTCCAATCCAATTTGTAATTTTTGTTTTTTTTCCCCCAGTCATTTTCAAACTACTCTCCCAAAGGCATGTTCCACAGATTTCCAGATCCACCTATACCTCCAAATCTTTGTTCCTTTTTAGTGAAACTTTGCTTCACAGGTGCGTGACTCTAACTACACCAAGTGTTTTGTGCTTCACAGCTTTAGGCTCAGGTTTGCCTGCAGAGAATATCATTGCCACCCACCCCGCCACAGATGCATGCTGTTGCACATACACACTAATGCTCCTCACAGATGTTCCTCAGCCCTTTTTTTCAGCTCCCTGTTCTTGGTTTCATTGTAGAAATAATGGGCAGATAGATATCAGACTTTCCAATTTCAGCAGATTATGATTATTTCTGACTGTTGGGTAGAATACAGCCTTACAACAAAGAACAAGCATTCCTCCTGTCTTATAGACTTAAGCCATACATTAAAGACTTAAACGAGACCCAAACAGAGACCATGCTTCATGCTGGTCTGCTGCAGACAGATAATGCTCAGTTTGTAAAATTCCACTGAATTTACAGGTCATACCATGCTTCACCCCAATAATGTCAGCAGCTCTTGGGCAAGTAACAGCTCAGCTGCATGCTGATTAAAGGACACTGTTCTATTAATATTCCCATTGGGAAGCAATCAAAAGATCTACTCAGAAGCAGAGGCACTGGCCTCTTTGCTGTCTGCACCTGGTTTCCAATGCTGGCTCAGGTCACAAAAGAAAGAAAATGAGCTGGCTGACAGAGATAGTATGTATTTCTGCAAGGGAAGAAGCAACCACTCCTCAGGCCACTGCAACTGAGAGATGTCATCTGGGGAAAGGACCAGAAGCAGAAGTCTATAAATAGGCCCAAAAAGACCAGAGCAGGAATAAGGGAGGAGACAGTTCAGTATGAACACATGGTGCTGGAAGAGGGTGACAGTGGACTGGCCACAGGCAGTAGCCACTAGGAAACAGACTGTAAAGGCATCGTTCCCATGCAGAGTGCAAACACTGATGCAAGACAGCTGGGCATGCACATGTGAGTAAAGCAGTGTGGGTAAACCCAACACTGAGCCACAAGCATACAAGAGGTGGTACCCACCACATCCCTCCTGGGCCACCAGTGAGAACAAGGTTCCCTGCCCTGGCACTGGTGTCCAAGCAGGATTGTTCCCAGGGTAAACATGGGTCAGCTTAAGTGGATGCGGTGACCAAGGAGCGAGCAGCCCCAAATCATCATAGAAAAGAGCAGCTCCACACACTTGTGCAGGGGTGAGGATGGACCTGAATGCACCAGCACAGCTAATGTACTGTGACCCAGACAAGTTGTGCAGAGCTCTGCACAGGTTCACCTGCCCTGTTCTTTAGGCAAGCTTTGAAGTATGCGCTAAGTCCTGTGTTGCTGTAGCAACATTACTACTAATACATAGACAAGTTGGTTTAAGGAGAGTTTGAGTATATCTGCATTATACTGAAGCCAGAGCAGCACAGACATAGACACGGGTGCATGGACATACATAGATATTCCTTTCTAGCATCAAGTACGTACCCTAGCTTTGACTCTCACAAAGGTCTGTGATCAATTTCAAACAGCAGCAGGATCAGGAAACTGGAAAAAATAACTACAAGATCTCAAAGGTCCAGTACTGTATGTCTGACTACTGCCAAGCCACTACTGAACATGACAAAATTTCAATCCTTGGACAAAAGACAAAAGCCATTGCTTGAAGAGAGAGATCTCTTGCCACTAGGACAGGAGTGATGAAATGTGGCCTTGCAGCATGCCTTGGTGACAGCTTCCCCCAGAGCAGCTACCCCATCACCTGTGCTATGCAGTTCTGTGAGGGCTTCTTTCCCTCCTGCTGCAGGGTGGTTTCTCCTGACAGGAGAGCTGTTACCGAGGCACATGCAGGACTCACTGGCCAGCCACTCCTTACCTGGCCAGGAGTGGAAGAGTACTTTTCCTCTTCTGGGATGTCAGACTGGAACCTTGCACCCACACGTACCGCATTACAGAGCTAAAAGTCTCATTGCTATTCCAGTGACATCGCTGTGCCCTTATTGCAGTTGGGATGACATCAGTTTGAGTCCCTTCCAGACTGTAAGGTTCACAACTGCAGAATATATTTCCAACAGGGCACTTACAGCATCAATTCAGATATAAAAGGTAAGGAACACAAGGCTGGGTCAAGGATGGGTTTTAAGGTCACAAATTAAAAATTTTTTCTAATAGTTGGACTGTGCCAACTCAGATGGCTCTTAGTGGCCCTCAGAAATCCCACTTCTATTCAGTTTTTCTCCACTGCAGCATCCTAGGCTTTTGAAATGACTTATTTTGATGCTACTGGCCTGAAGCTACTTCTGGGGTAGGACACGGTATCCATCTAGTATGTACATCATGTAATGTAACAGTGGGTTAGATGAGAAGCAGATTGTTTGGAGGGAAACTTCTGTTCTCACAAAAAAAAAGACGAGGACTCTTCATCTGTAGATTGTGCACACAACAGATAAGGTTTAATTAAGGAAGCTGTTCAGAAATAACCTGTACACAATGAAGCTCCTGGAAATCAATTTGTCTTCCTTCGAAAGCTAGAAGGGTGAGTCAGCCTTGCCAGGATGTATTCAAAAGCATTGCAGTGGAAAACAAGACATTTATCTGTCTTATCTACCCACCATGCATGTATGACATCTTGGTCGTAATATTGTGGCTTCTGATAGAAGAGTGACAATTAGTGTTTGTACAGAATCAAGAGCCTCTAACCAAAAACAGGTCTGGTAAGGAGAGTTTTCACATATTATTGTTCAGTCACACACCCGCTTCATCTATAAATGTATGTGCAGACTCACACTTAATATTGAAATATCCATTATATTTTAAGTGTGCATAACTTGAAAATACTAAGCCTGGTTCATACACAGCTATACAGGTGTCATAAGGAACATAAGGAGCCAAACATGTCATTCTTCAGTTAGACCTTCCCCACATACCCTCTGAAGCCACTGTACAAAGCTTTCCCCTCACGAAACATACTGGTAGGATTTATGTCTCTATCTACACAGCCCACGTCATCTTTCCAGTCCTGGAAGGATGATCCTCTCACCATCTCAGTCTGTTTGTCTGCCACACCTCCAGCTTTCTAGGACATTCCTTCCCAGGCAGACAGTTCTTGTAAGTGAGACTTTCCTTGCTGTCACATAGCTCAGAGTAGTAGATGAGAAATGAATGCTTAGGACATAGACAGGGTAGAGGTTAGTTCATAGGTAATAGGAATGTGGAAATCTCATTGATCCAAGACCCCAAGATTTCTAATCCCTGACTACCTTTCTACTTTCCATCTCCAAATCCAAAGCTTACAGAGGCATCAAAACATTGAAAATAATGAAGAAATCTCTCTTTTAACCTCTAAGGTTGACTAAATGTTCTGTACGCTGGTATAGCAAGAAAGGTGAAATGGAGAGACCAACTGTTTTCCAGATGCTCTGCATGTTGGTAGCCACACAAAAGCAATAAGCAAGAAAGGAAGAAATACTGCTTTCATCTTTGCTGTTAATCAATTTCTTTCTTGTAGTCCCTGGCCTTGAAAAACTGATTTACCTTTAAGAAAAGCAGACTGAGCAATGAACCAGAATTAAAGAGGAAGACAGAAAAATAATCTTGTTTTGCATTTTGGTTATGGGATGGAGAGGTCAAGAAAGAACTTAATGTTCCATTGAAAGGACTTTCAGTATTACTCAGTTTCCTCTGCCCTGCTTATGTACCTCTTCTTTTCTTGTCGAGGGTCAGCCTTCAAAACATTCATGGGAGGATCAGGTTGCTACACTTGCTGGTAACGTCTTCCTTTCTGTCCTCAGATGGGAATTCTTCTTTAATGTGACACCAGCTCCCAGAGCAGCTCACAATGCCATCTCTAGGTGTTCTGAAACTCATGTGTCAGGAGCCCAGGTTTAGGATTTGAACAGCTTTCACTTGAGAAGGCATCAATTCTGGCAGAAGTCTGGCCACCAGTAGAACAAGTGACAGTTATCAAAACTGGCTTCACAGCCCAAGGGAAATATGTTACTCTCTTATTAAAAAAGCAAACAAACAAAAATAGAACAACCTTTTGAAAAGATATATGGACCCTAAGTAATTCCATTTTAATGACACCCACACTAAGGTATGTGTGGAAATCTTTCCTTCAGTTGACTAGGTGAAGTAGTGCTGAATCAGCTAATCATCTGTGATCTTTGTGGGGTGAATTGTAGAATGGCTTGGAATGGAAGGAACATCCAATTCCAAACCCCTGCTGCCACCCACCAGCTTAGGCTGATCAGGGCCCCACTCAACCTGACCTTAAGCGTCTCCATGGATGGGGCACCCACAGCTCTCTGGGCAGCTTCTGTAGCACCTCACCATCCTCTGAGTGAAAAAATGTCTCCTTGACATCTAAGGTAATCTACCCTCTTTTATTTTGAAGCCATTCATCCTTGTATTATCACTATTTGCCTGTGTAAAAAGATGGTCTCCCTCTAGTTTAGAAGTTCTCCTTAAATACTGGAAGGATGCAGTAAGGTCTCCCTGGAGCCTTCTCTTCTCCAGATTGAACCTGTCCAGCTCCCTCAGCCTTTCTTTATCGGCCCTCTGGGGCAGATATACCTCAGCCCATGATGCTCTAATCTTGACTAAAGTACAACATATATTTGACTGACATCATTCAAAGCTAGTTGGACACAGAATCACAATGAGATGTAGGCACCTGACTCTCACTGATTTCACAGGACTGAGTCATCTCCAAGCTTTTGTGGGCCTGGCTTTCCATGACCTGATTTGTCTCAGATACAGCATTTAAGGAGCAGAGTGCATTAAAAAAAAAAAGACCAGCTGTCTCTCCAGAAGAAGTGAAACATGGACACGTGAGAGATAGAGAGAAAAAAAAGACTTTCACGTCTTGTGAAGTGAGGAAGCAATTTAGCACAGGGAACAACTTTTTTTTAACCCAGTTAAATGGTGTGAAGACACCTGGATAGGGGATAGCACCTCTCAGCACAACCTGTCTGCAAGGTGAGGAAACAAACAGAGTTCCTTTTATTCCCAGGCTGGCAATGGTAATGGCGGCAAAACACCCCTGAGAGAGAAAAGGATAGTTTGTGTCTCCACAGGCTATGCTAGATGATTCCACTATGTATAACTAGCAGGGCATCAGCTCTCCAGCTTTAATCCTTTAGCATTTATTAGGTTTCCATTATTTTCCCTGTGAGATCCTCTCACACGTGAAATTTCCCCTCTGTTTTATGATACCTGAAATGGAACAGGCTTATGATGGTCAGGCAGCTGATGGATGTTATACACTTCTGTATGGTGACTGAGAAGACTGGCAGAAAATAACCTAAATTAGATCTATGTAAGTACTTCCAGTGTGCCTTCTCAATAAATCCACTAAACCTTCCAAACCTGTTATGTGACTCCTTTGTGTTTGTTATTCTGTTTCTGTTAAACTGGTGGTCAACCATGGAGTCATCTACTACCTTGAGGTCCCTGCAGTTCCTGTGTTTAAAGTGAGAAAGGCATCACAAAAGTTTACTCTGCCTTTGCAGGCTGTATCAAAGAGAAGAAGCCTTGTACCTGAAACTGATGCAAAGTGTCCACTGTCCAGCACTCAGGCTTTTTGGAGCAGAATGGCTTTGGGATGTTTGTGGGAAGTAGCATTTGGGTTTCCTTTGGTCTCTATCTAACAGTGCCATGACCATACAGTACAGGATGCATTTCAGCTCCAAGTGCCCAAACTCTCAGAAAGAGGACTGGGTTACAGCCCACTAAAAATATGCTTTTACAGTAGCTTGTGTTTTGCAGCTCTTACTCATCCCCTCTGTGGGAACACAGGCCTGCAGCCAGCTCTGCTGATGGGAAGCGTCCCTGTTTCTCCCCAACCCAAGCAAACGGCAGATAGGGGACACCACAATTCCTTCCACTGCTGATCTCTGCTGGCCTCTGGGGTTCATTTGACCCTTACTAGGCTGTGCCTAGGAATTGTGAGGCATACTGTGCTGGCACCATCAGACCATGAGCAACTAGTCCAAGGCCCTGTCATGAGCTTCACACACAATGGTGCTCTCAGCTGGTTTGCCCAGGGTTTTTGCAGCCAGCAGCATGACAGTGAAAGTCTCAAGCCGCAAGACCATCCAAGTCCCTAAACCTTCTTAACCTGCTTGTTAGCCTTAGACTTCTTCTGGTACCTATGACAGTAACTCTTGAAACTAAACACTCAACCTTGTGAAGAGAGAGAGCGAAACACCAAGTAGCTCTCTCCCTGCTTGATGATAAACATGGGGAT